>OX387923.1:7557500-10057500 GCA_947578465.1 Thera obeliscata | reverse complement strand
AATCAAAATGAGAATAGTTTACTGACAAAACAACTCAACAGTAATAGGTAAGTATATAAAATATATACGTATATGAATATAATTATATATGACTCAAAATCAAAGATGTCTATATATTCAGTAGTAACTCAAGGATCACTTTGAAACGTCATAAAGCTAGGAGAGTCTAGGTGCCAGTTCCCTTTCAGCTCAGTTGGTAGTAGCTCTGCCTTCTGCACCGTAGACCGTGGGTTCGATCCCCGCCGAAAACAAATATTTGTGTGATGAATATAGATGTTTGTTCTCTGTCTGGGTGTTATAGTGTATTCCAAGTTATGTGTTCCCAAAAAAAATGTTTATGAGTTATGTACTGGTTTTTATAGCACAAGCTCTACTAAATTTAGGGCCAGTGTTGTGTGGTTTTCATATTGTTTTTAATGATTACTTATTGAATCATAAGAATCACTTTAAAATGTCTTAAACGTGGTCTAGATGCCAGTTCCTTGCGCTAGGGATGTCTACCATGCCTTGGTATTATAGCAAAGAAGTGAAAGAACGGAACGGTGAAGGAAAACGTCGTGAGGAAACCGGCATATCGTAGAACCTAAAAAGTTCGAAAATATGTGTTAAGTGCACGAAAGGAGCCTCTTTGAGGCGCATTTAAAATCCTTTCACCACACTTGGTTCGAAAGAATCAGTGCCACGATAAGAAGAAGATAGTAAAGAGCCGAAAATGTTTTGTTAAAGGCTCGGGATTTATTTATGATTTTCATGAAGGTCGATCAATGACCTAGGACAATACGTCTGGTCTAGATAAGCAACTGACGAGCCGTGACCTATTCACTCCACAGCTGATCTGCCTAAATACAAGCTGTAGGTACCTAGAACATATTTCAGGTCCATAAGAGTGGGGCCACTTACTTCTTCTTATCGGGTCACCGGTATACAGGGTGGAATTTTGTAATGCCACGTGGAGGGAAATTAAATTAATTTAAGATTTCCTGGTTTTTCTTTAATTTAATTTATCATGTGTGTTAGAGAGATTTCATCTTTATAATTGACCCTAACGATCGATGGAATAAAAGTACAGGTTATAATTTTTCAGATTTTAGCCGGTTCGATTCCCGGGTGTTGGAGAAGAGAATTTTCAAAAATCTTTGAATGCAGTTTGCTTTCTATTAAAAAATAAAGGAATGTTTCCTTTGAGTAAAATTTTCTATCTGCAGTATTAAGAGTACTTTCCCTCCAGGTGGCATTACAAAATTCCACCCTGTATATTATTTGTTTTTATTGTTATTGGGCACAAAGTGATCCTTGTGATACCTATTACTGAATAAACACCTTTGACTTTGATTGTGACTCTAACCGCCCACCATGGCACAGGTCATCTGCCTCAGCGAATTCTGAGAGAATCTGAAAATTAGCGTGGGTAGCGTGATGCCTTCTCATTTCTTAGAGGTCGTCATGAAAGATCGAACTGTCACCTAGACTCACCTAGCTTTAAGCCCCTCTTTGTGTGTGTCTCGTGATGCGTACTACCACCATGCCTATTTCTGCTGTGAAGCAACATCGTTGTGTTTCAGTTTTAAGGGGTGGGGGAATACTGGCACGTGCGGCTGAATATCTGTATGTCTCAAGTTGATGGACGCAGGGCAGTGCATCGTAGGGCACGTTCCTAATGTGCGTGACCTACGAGCCAATGCTTTGATATAGGCGATTGTTACCACTTAATATCAAGTGGGCCATATTCTTGTTCCATCAGGAAGTTTTTTGATACAACTAAATAATATGTTTTTTTAATTGAATTTGAATAAAATCAAAGTCTATTACAATTTGTGCTGCTTCTATTATAAAATACCACAACAAAACCAAATTTTTAGTGTGATGGACGTACCTCTGATAACTCTCTTAGACATCCTTAAGGGTATGTCAGGGCCTAAGGATCCAAAATTATGTCACGTCTAGATTCACCCCTTCACTTAAAACCCCATAAAACAAACAGGCCTTTGCATCTATCGTAGATGATTTATCAGAGGCAGCTAGTAATGATTCCAACCCTACTTGCGGGACGCTATAGTGCCCGTTAGGTAAAACTTGAGCCAATTTTTTAATGCTAAGAAAAGTGTAATTTTAATTACTAACCTTTTTCATTTTCTGCATAGTTGGTCCTTTCGTATAATCAACCTAAATGCTTTGTAGGCTCCGTTTCAAAAACATAACTTGTCAGAGTCGGATTAGAGTGCACACACAAGTATAAGTTGTAGCTTAGTAGCTAATTAATTCTATATTAGATCTGCAGATAGTTTTAGAATAAATTCCTTTTTTTTCACTGTCTTTACTTTTTGATATAACTCCAAAGAGTTTCTGAATAAAAACTTTTTCGTCAAAAACTTCGCGGAAAAAATCGCGAGCGAACACGTTCTTATTTCAAAGTCTCGGGACGAACTGAACTGGCGATGGAGGATCTGTGATAAAAAAATATAAATTCCCTTAATAATAGAATCTTCTCCTTGTGTCCTTGAAAATAGGGTGGATATTCGGTTGTATGTAACAAAAGCTTATCAGAGTAGTGTACATGTATCTTTGTTGTTGCCAAACGATATTGGATCTTAAATCTTAGATGTTTATGTTGGATTTGGAATGATATTCGATTTAACTAGTAGACGAAATAAAACTTGTGTACTATTACTAATAGCTTTAGGGTAGATTTTGGAATGGCAAAGTTAAGCTTCGAAGTTTACCAGACAGACAGTTTAACTGTAGGAAAATATTTTAACAAATTGCTAGACATTTTTTTTTTATAAAAGAGTCTTGAGAGCTGTTCTAGAGAGATTGGAAAATTGAGAGAGAGTGAAAGAGTGGAAAGAGATTAAGTAATGAGAAAAAGATTTTGATGATGTTTTTATGGGATAAAGTTAGTTCGTTGCATCTATTGTAGATGATTTATACAGTGTCAGGAATAACTGGTCTCTCAAACCCCTATTTACGGGATGCTGTAGTGTCCGGGACATTTAGTTGTGCACAAGAAAACACATCATACATTAATCGCTCTTATTTCGTTGCAGTAAGCGTCATTTTTCTTTGTCTTTAGGTAACTTGAAGCTGTATCCTTCTGTTCTGTACCATGGAACTAAAAGGATAAAAAAAGTTTTTACAGATGTATGACGTCAAAGTCCCATAGAACGATAGGATAAACAAACTTAAGGTATTACAAAAATACAATCAATTAATTGGATATAATTATGTTTATTTTTTTTATTCATAGATATTTTATTCTATTCTTATGTCTGGAAGAGATCGCTCTTCAGCAATACGACCGCCCATTGAGTACATGATTATATTTTAAAGTAATCGTTATACAATTTTTTGTGTATTTTACACATCTTTTAAATATTTGTTTAATTCTACTAATTATAATTGTACTTTTAAATATTTGTTTCTTTGTGTATTTTTTTTTAGCTTACTTTTTTTTCTATTGTTATTTGTAAGGTGTGCAACAAAAAGTTTTCTATTCTATTCTATTTTATCAATCAAGTTTAGGTCCATACGACAAGATTTAGGCCCGTATTCTGATGCCGGCTGTACACTCTCGGCGAGAGAGTCTCCCCGAGAGCCTCGGCCGGTGAGGCTCTCGACGAGAGCATACCTGTACACACTCGTTTTTCATTAGTACTGTAGATTCTCGCAGTAATGGACGTAGAAATTGCTGCTGCTGTTTGTCTTTGTACTGTGAGCTATTATAATTTGATAAACATTTACCACAAAAAGAAAATTAAAAAGCCATGGCGAAGAAGAAGATGGTGGATGGTTACTATGCACCGCAATAGAAACCGGTACCTACTTCAAATTGAACAACAGTCAGTTGATATGTGTATTGCATATGTATACCTAGCTAGAGTATTATTAATTCTGTGTATTTAAAAACGCGTCTTCACACAAACACAGTCAACGAACAATTAAATGACGAGTGTGTACATGCACGCTCTCGTTTTCCTCGCGAGACCCAACGAGATCCTTTGACTCGGGCACAAAAAACCGACAAGCGACCGAGACCGACCGAGGCAAGGCGCGAGAGAGCGAGACACGACGAGAGCCCCATGTACATTCTCGTTCTCGGCCTGTCTCGGGGTGTCTCGTCGAGAGTGTACAGCCGGCATAAAACAGTGCTTAGGTCTGAGTCGAGCCTCAAGCACAGATTTTTGACACTTTTCAATGGAGAAATGTCATAAAATCTATGCTTGAGGCTCGACTCAGACTCAAGCGCTGTTTCGGAATACGGGCCTTAGAGTCGAAAATGTAAAAATGTCTGCCAAATTATTTATTTATTATCTTGCAAATGTATTTTCCAGGGAAAGCTACGTTTCTTGGTGCAGAGATCCGTCTGGAGCGGGAGGTCATTGCCCCGGGACCCTTGCCGTCTAGACATTACTTATTGAGATTTGAGACTTTGCGGGTTTCGTATTTTGAGATCGATATTAGATGCAGTTTCAAACAATTTAAAAGGCACTTATTTTGGCTTATTACAGGGCTACTGGTGTTTTATACATGCCCCTAATAACGGTTAAATTTGGCAAATTCATCATCCACAGACAGGTTTCCGCAAGTAGGCCGCTGGTGGACCCTTTTTTCGTGACGCTTGACGTGTTGCTCTAACTTTTTTAGGTTCTACGATACGCTGGTTTCATCAAGATGTTTTCCTTCACTGTTTTGAGAGTACTGGCATAGTACACATAATATTTTTGACAGGAAAAACTCTGATACACACGACTGGATTTGAACCCACGACCTTGGGATCGCTACCACTAGACCCACAGTACTCTCCCTACTTACGGGACGCTATAGTGCCTGGGACAGGATAGTGCTCTCAAACGGTGAAGGAAAATATCGTGAGGAAACCCGCGGCTTAGTCAGCTCCGCACGTATTGACCATGTCTTTCCTGTGCATTAGGCCGACTAAGCTGTCAGGATGGTATAGGTGCTACAAGCCTATTCCATCTAAAATCCTGTCCCAGGCACTATCATCATCATCATCATCATTATCAGCCTGTAGAAGTCCACTGCTGGACATAGGCCTCCCCTACACATTTCCAGGAAGAACGATTCTGAGCCCTTTCCATCCATCGACTTCCCGCGATCTTAACAATGTCGTCGGTCCATCTGGTGGGTGGGCGCCCTACGCTTCGTCTTCCGGTTAATGGTCGCCATTCGAGAACCTTTATTGCCCAGCGGTTGTCGGTTCTTCGAGCTATGTGGCCTGCCCATTGCCACTTCAACTTACTAACTCTACGAGCTATGTCGGTGACCTTGGTTCTTCTACGGATATCCTCATTTCTGATTCTATCACGTAGTGAAACTCCCAGCATAGCTCTCTCCATAGCTCGTTGCGCGACTTTGAACTACCCAGGCACTATAGCGTCCCGTAAGTAGGGGCATAATAAAACACCAGGTGCCCCTGACGTTATATAAATCATCTACAATAGATGCAAGGGCTGTGCTCCAAGCGTAGGTGCAGTTTAGAAAGAAAGTAAATGCTTTTGATCCATTTGGGAACAAAATTCTGAGTTCATCACACAAATATTAGTTCTGAACCCACACCCTCCAGCACAAGAAAGCAGAGCTTTTACGAACAGCAGGGCTACCACGAGCTCCATATGGTTATGGCTATGGCTGTCAAATTGTGTATAGATAGGCTGACCCACATATTCATTTTCTTCTTGGGTTGACACTGTTGACACAATTTTGACAGCCATACCCATAACCATATGGAGCTCATGGTAGGCCAGTAGAGCCGTTAAAAAAATTATAATATATACTCGTACTTAGAGTAAATATAGTATATGCTATACTTAGTTTGGGGCTAGATTGCGTTGTATAAAATTCCCACCTACAAAAACAGAATTAATGATAATGACTTACCATAGTCTTCCAAATATTTTTTTTCATAACTCGAAGTAATTCTTTTCGTAACATGTTATGGTAGTGACCAGTGTGCTGATAGGCTTTTAAGTCCTGTCGTATTTATTGATGACAAATCTGAAACAATAAAATAGAGTATTGTAGACATGCCTTTGACAACTCCTCTAAAGTCTTACATGTAGTGGCGGAATGAAAATGTTCGTCGATTTTCAAGTTGATTTGTTCAACGTATCACGATCACGTACTACCTTTTGAATCTGAATAGACAGAATACACCGATAAATTATGTCAAAATATGTTCATGATCAAGGCACTGGTGCAAGCGAAAACAGACTCTAAGGTGACGAACATTTTCATACCGCGACTGTACATAATAATTGACAAAGGTACTTGAAAAAAATAAAACAAAATATTTATGGGTTCCCATTCAACAGGCATGATTTTTTGCTTTATAGAAAATAGTATAGAAAAATTCATTCGCGAGTCCGACTCACACTTGGCCGGTTTTTAGAGAGGTGACAATAGGCTCTTTCTCTGCCTTCACAGCTCAGTTAGTAGTAGCTATGCCTTCTGTGCTAGAGGGCGTGGGTTCAATCCCCACTGAGAACAAATATTTGTGTGGTGAGCACAGATGTTTGTTCTCTGTCTGGGTGTTATATTATATTCTAAGGCCCGTATTCAAAAACAGTCTTTGCGTCTGAATCGAAAAAAAAAGCATAGATTTTTGACATTTTTTAATGTTAATTTTAGTTGCTTGAGACTCAAGCACTGTTTTTGAATACGGGCGTAAATATGCATTTCCATAAAATAATTAATAAATATAGTTCCCATAGTACCAGCTCTGTAGACCTACCACAAGCTCTGTCTGTCTCTGGTTTTGAGTCTGTGTAAGTATTGACTA
Organism: Thera obeliscata; assembly: GCA_947578465.1. Classification (NCBI taxonomy): domain Eukaryota; kingdom Metazoa; phylum Arthropoda; class Insecta; order Lepidoptera; family Geometridae; genus Thera; species Thera obeliscata. Next base: position 10,050,704 of record OX387923.1, on the reverse strand, counting down.
TTATCTTACGTCGAAACGTCACACACACAGTATAATAAAATGGCGAGCACTTACACAGACTCAAAAGCAGAGCCAGAGACAGAGCTTGTGGTAGGCCCACTGCTTAGTTTGGGGCTAGAAAGTGCTGTGTGGTTTTCCACAATATTTATTATTTTTTCAGTTACGTTTTCAGCGAGCGTTCAGCTAGAGTTGAGTAGGTCAGTTACGTTACCTCGTCACCCAGACCTGTAGGGCTGTGCTGAACGAAATTTAAGGCTTCACCGGGTATGTTAGAGGCTTTGAGGGTTGGAGATAGATAGATAACTCTTTATTGATTACACAAGAAAAGTAGGATTCAGTTTTAGCTTAAAAACCACACACATATAAGTCACAGTAATACAATGGGCGGCCTTATCGCTAACAGCGATCTCTACCAGGCAACCTTGGGATGGACAGAACTGTACATAAACAAGAGAGGGGGGGAGTTTGATGTGCTTAATTACACTTTACAAAGATACTACATTTTCAAAATATAACTTACATAAACGTTTATAATTATACATAATACAAAGTTTGAGTTCAAGGTTAAAACAGGCTTGTATCAATTTTTAGCCGACAACAAATAAAAAAGGAGGATCTCAATTCAGTTATGTATATAGCGCATAGCGCGCACGAAGATTTTTTCTAATGTAATGTAATCTAACCTAGAAATAAATACTCGTACTATGGACAATCCACACCATAAATCTAGCCCCAAATTAAGCAGAGCCTGTACTATAAATTATTTACAGCCATACTTATAAACGCAATTTAAATTTAACCATTGCTTAAAGTTAGCCCTGTCACTATTTGTCATTACCCAGTGGTAAGAGAAGGCAATAGTTTAAGCACTGTTTATCTTTTCGCATAGTTTTTTTATGTAAGGCCATTTGTTTTTAATTTTTTAAACTCAGTTTTACGAATATTATTTGACAGACGCCGCAGAAGACCATCTGTCATAAAGTAAAATAAAAAAAAACTGACAGACGTACAACCCTACTTTTATTCAGGGAACAATGAAACCGCTCCCCGCACGCACACACAGGCACACAGACAACGCACACAGCGACACTCGTATACGTAGGCTTATACAGAGTGGTTTTTTGGAGAAATAATTTACAAAAAAATCTTATTGGAATAAGCTTTTTGTACACTTGTTTTATTAGTATGCAATTCTTTTATCTTAGCCTATGTAGTTTTACTGCTGGGCAATAAGTATAATAAAAAATAATTATAATAAATTAATATTTTTTTAGAACATTTAGAATACAAATTTTGACTGGCCTCTCAGCTCAGTTGGTAGTAGCTCTGCCTTCTGAGCCGTAGGTCGTGAGTTCGATCCCCACCGAGAACAAATATTTATGTGGTGAACACAGATGTTTGTTCTCTGTCTGGGTGTTATATTGTATTCTAAGTATGTATTTACAAAAAAAGATGTATATAAGTTATTATATCAGCAATATGGTTCCCATAGCACATGCTCTGCTTAGTTTGGGGCTAGGTAGTGTTGTGTGAATTGTCTATAATATTTATTGAATATTAATATTTAAATAGCACCCAGACAGAGAACAAATATAAGCGTTCACCACACAAATATTTGTTCTCGGTGGGGATCGAACCCACGACCTACGACGCAGAAGGCAGAGATTTTATTATTTATTTATAATTTATACGTATTATCAGCTATCTAGTTCCCATAGTACAAACTCTGCTTAATTTGGGGCTAGATAGTATTGTGTGGATTGTCCACAACGAAAACAAAGGTTGTCTAAAAGAGATTGCTTGTAGCGATAGAGCCTTTTTGTATTCCACTTTGAAGTTTTTCTTTTGTTGTGTAAATCTCATGTAGGATTTTCTATATTTAAGAATCTAACTACTTTTCTAATAAGACATTTCTTATGTGTTTAATAGGTACCTTATATACTTTTGCACTATTTTACAAAGTCCTTTAGATTTTTTTCTGTAAGTATTTTCCAACTAGAATTAATTTTACATAGACATGGGCAGACTTTTTTTCTAAGCTGAAAAAATGGAAACTGTAGGCTTAGATAAAAAGATAGATAGGTAACTCTTTATTGATTACTATGACACATAAAGGAACACAGTATTTAGCTTAAATATAAAAAAAACACAGTAAAACAATAGGGAAGCTTTATCGCTAACAGCGATCTCTACCAGGCAACCTTGCTTACCACAAGCTGTCTCTGGCTCTAGTTTTGAGTCTGTGTGAGTGCTAACCAGTGTATTATACTGTGTGTGACGTTTCGACGTAGGATTTATTTAGTCAACACTCACACAGACTCAAAACCAAAGCCAGAGACAGAGCTAGACAGAGCTTGTGGTAGGCCTACTGACTGTACGACTGTGACCCTAGACAAAGTAGAAAGATATACTTTCATATCCCAAAATTGCTTTGGTTTTTTCAAAATGACGTATAATTACAGGATATCATCATCAATGTTTCCTGTTCTTCTTCTCTTCTTCTTAAATTTAAGAGCTTAGCTCTTGTCGGGGTTTTGATGCAGTTTTCTCCAATTAAGTCTTTCGAATGCGGCCTCCTTGACTTCCTTGTACGACATGACAGCCTTTTTTTTATCTGGCTCACGTAACTTATTCTTGGCCTTCCTCTTCCCCGTTTCCCTTCAACCTTTCCTTCAATGATGTTCTTTATGTAGCTGTCATGTCGTAGAAGATGTCCAAACATTTTTCCTCTTCGATTTTGTATGATCAAGTATTACTCTCTTCCCCTTTACTCGCTCTAACACCTCTTTGTTTGTTTCTTGTTAGTTAAATGTTTTTGTTAGCATCAATCTTTTGATAGCAACGGTATTAGATAGATAGAAGAGAGAAAATACTTTATTGATCACAAAAACTTGTAAATGATACATAAAAAAACAAAAAATCTATTTGTATGAACAATAGGCCGTATTATCGCTAAGCAGCGATCTCTACCAGACATATATTGCGCAATCTCCCTAAACAAACCCCAAAATTAAATATCTTTTTTTTTTGTACTAAACCAGAATAACTCGTTTTGGTTACTTATTTATTTTTCCCCCAGACCTTTTGTAACCCCCTGTATAACACTTACAGGCCGTGTACGTACACGTCTACACTCACACATACAAAGCACTTTAGTGACGTATTCACTTCGATCGTTTCTTCTGTAGCTTTTATTCTTCTCCTTATCGTGTCACTGATTCTTTCGAACCAAGTGTGGTGAACATATTTTTGAACTTTTTAGGTTTTACGATATGTCGGTTTCCTCACGGTGTTTTCCTTCACCGTTTGAGAGCACTGAAATAGTGTACATAAATTTTTGGGCAGACCACTTGTGCTAATAACTATTAGCTCTCTTAAAGCAGTGTTTTTTTGTGTTGATGGAACAAACATAAGACCCACCTGATGTTAAGTGGTAACCATTACGTGGATGAAAGAGTTATAAATGAATCCTATTTTGCTTTTGAAATCTTTAGGCTAGATGACATGATTTTCTCTCGATGTTTTCCTTCACCGTTTGAGAGTAGCATTGCATGCTTGTTACTGGCACCTAGACTCACCTAGCTTAAACACGTTTCAAAGTGATCCTTGTGATTCATAAAAATTATACGATCGTCTATAACATCCGCCATTGCGGCATCAAATTCAAATGGGGTGCATTCAACCCCCATTTTGTAACAGTATTGATTTTACAATACACCCATTGGTTGATTTAATGCATTATTTGACCCTTGGCTATTGTTAGGGGGATGGACCAATAGTAACCCCTCGCTTTCACCCCGTGACGTAAGGAAAGTAATAAAATGAAGGGTAGGCAGGAATAAAACCAATTTTAGTTCGTTAATACTGGCTTTGGTTACGTATCTCCTATGTCGTGATATAGATAGATAGATAGATAGATAGATAACTCTTTATTGTTCACCACACAAAAGATACAGTACAGGACATAAAAAATTAACAATTAGGTAAAACAATGGGCGACCTTATCGCTGAGAGCGATCTCTTCCAGGCAACCTTTGCATGGAAAGAAATAACGAATTGAAAGGCAGTGTAGTTACATAAGGAAAATTGAAAAAAAGTAGATCTACAATACCTACTCACTATTAGGTACCTAATTAGATAGGTATTTACCTAAACTAACTACTTAACTAAAACTAAAATCCTAATACTTATTATAAGATATAACTAAAAATAAACTAATACATACAATATAAATATACATGAATAATATATAGTATATAAATAAAAAGTATATTTAAATTCTTTTGAACCAGTCTTTTTCTTCTTCTTCTTGTGTCACTGATTCTTTCGAACCAAGTGTGGGGAAAGGATTTTAAGTGCGCCTCAAAGAGGCTCCTTTTTGTACTTAACACATATTTTCGAACTTTTTAGGTTCTACGATATGCTGGTTTCCTCACGATGTTTTCCTTCACCGTTTGAGAGCACTGGCATAGTGTACATAAGTTTTTGGGCAGAAAACTCATTGGTACACGACTGGATTTGAACCCACGACCTTAGAATCAGAAGGCGGGGCCGCTACCACTAGGCCACCAGCGCTCTCTTTTGAATGAACTCTTTTGAACCAGTGTGGTGGAAGTATAAATTCACTCTCATAACATTCTTCATACATGCTCGTCGGTTTAGGGTCCTGACCTGGCCCTTCTCTAAAACGTCTGCGATCTGAGAGATAGATTATAAAGATTTTTATAATGTCCCAAAAGTTAAGAGCCGAGCGGGATTTGAACCCGCGACCTTCCCCTCGGTACGGGGCTGCGCTAACCGCTGCGCCATCGGATCTTAATCACACTCGACGAATAACTCTTAAGGCTGGTTTACACTTTGATTAGTGTGAGTGCAGGTGATTAGTGCGAGTACAAGTGTGTAGTGCGAGTAGTGTCCAATTCACTGCGAGTGTCTTCGGTCCACTTTATCAATTTTTACAACAACAAGCGTCCGACGCTACACACTAAACACTAAACACTCCTGTCCAGACGTGTTTAGTGGCAGGCACGCTGCGAGTGAGGGGGAAGGGAGGGCGCGCGGGATGGCTACTCGCAGTCCACTCGCAAAAAAATAGAACACGCTTCTATTCACTTTACTACACAGCCCACTTATCACTTGCACTAATCAGTCGCTGTCCACACCTAGTCACTAAGCACCTGCACTAATCACCTGCACTCGCACTGATCAAAGTGTAAACCAGCCTTTAGGGAGTGTTCGGCACTAACGCGACCGTAGCTCTAAACTTTGGGACATTATACAAATCTTTGTGATTTCCTTACGTGTAGTAAACACTATAAAATCAATAAAAAGATTATAGTCTGAAATAGCACATAAGATACTTTTTATCCCGAAAAAGTAACAGGAACAAGGAGGGCGAAGCCGCGGGCAGAAACGTGCCCTATGATGCACTGCCCTGTGTCTAATTGAGGTACCCTCCTAGTATTCCGTACATGACGGGTGGCAAGCCAATCGCCATTGTAATTTGTTGATTTATTGATACTGAGTTCGTTGATGTCTTTTCTAAAACATTTCTCAAATTGTTAAAGGTTCTAGAATTGTTAGACGCAAAAAATATCGTCATGTTAGGGTTCCTTAGAATAAAAAAAAATATTGCGGACAATCCACACACCACTATCTAGCCCCAAACTAAGCAAAGCTTGATCTATGGAAACCAGCTGGCCTACCACGAGCTTCATATGGTTATGGTTATGGCTGTCAAAACAGTGTCAACACATTCAAACCCAAGAAGAAAATGAATGTGTGGGTGGCTATCTATACACAATTTGACCGAAATAGCCATAACCATATGGAGCTCGTGGTAGCCCTGCTGATAGCTGATATAATACTTGTATATTTTTTTGTAAATAATATAAGACCCAGATAGAGAACAAACATCTATGTTCCCCACACAAATATTTGGGTGGGAATCGAACCCATGCCCTCCAGCGCAGAAGGCAGAGCTACTACCAAAGCTGAGAGGGGGTGGGGGGGAAGAGATCAATTTTAACTTTATGTCAGACAACCTAGAATAAAAAAAATCTGGTGAATTATTGAAAGTTGAGCCAAAGTAGAGTCAGGTACAAAAATCATCCAAGTTATAGGTGTTCCAATGCTAGTGTTCTCAAACGGTGTAGGAAAACATCGTGAGGAAACCCACGGCTTAGTCAGTTCCGCACGTATTGACCATGTCTTTCCTGTGCATTAGGCCGACTAAGCTGTCAGGCAGGATGGTGTAGGTGCTACAAGCCTATTCCATCTAAAATCCTGTCCCAGGCACTATAGCGGCCCGTAAGTAGGGGCATGAGTAATCACCAGTTGCCCCTGACGCTATATAAATCAACTACAATAGATGCAAAGGCCTGTTTACTTTTGACGTGACGTCTTATAATTCGATGGAGCTGGCTGCACGCACGAAAAAACATGACTCATGCGGCGTTACCTCGCTCTGAGGCGTTCCATTGCGCGGCTTGAAGTGCAAGCGAGAGCGCGGAACGAGCGACAAAGAGGCACGCACGGCCTCCGCGTTCGGCAGCGTTCGACATCTGTCTCTCTCCTACTTGAGTGAGCGATGCGTCCGCGTGGACAGCTGTATGACGTTGGCACCTACAACTATCGACAGTAAACCGACTTTACAGACAAACGATTTTTTTTTATAGGTGTTTTAAATAATATAAAGCTAAAGTTGAACTTTAAAGACGGAACCCAGGTGTAGTCCGGACGCGACGTTGCCCCGCGGTCTTACAGACCGGTCTTGGCTACCGCGCTACGCGACCCGTTTCCACTGTCACGCGACACGACTTTCTAACCAGCCACGAAACGACATAACCGGTCATATTACTAAAAAAAAAACAGGCCTTTGCATCTATTGTAAATGATTTATATAGCGTCAGGGGCGACTGGTGATTACAGCCGTATTTGCGGGACGCTATAGTGCCTGGGACAGGATTTTAGATGGAATAAGCTTGTTCAGCTCCGCATGTATTGACCATGTCTTGTGGATTTGGCCGACTGAGCTGTCATATTACTAACCACCCTAAATATTATTTTTAAGATGATCAAATCACCCTTACACTTTTAAAATGCTAACAAACATGTTATACTTGTATTTGAAGATAAAAACATATTTTAAGACTGTGTCGAGCGAACAAGGCTGATGGGAAATAGGTATTAGCCAAACTAAATGGTCACCTCACTTTACTCTTTGGTCACCTCCTTCAGATATCTTAACCTACACATGTTTTCTTAGATTTCTCAAGAAATAGACCGTCACAAATTATGTAAACCACACCAAAATGCGTCACAAATCCTTATTAATCTATTGGCATAGCAGCTAGGCTCCAATCTTTTGTAAATTTTAGTTTTACAGCATCGGTTTTTGAGGTTAAATATAACCTCACAAAACTCAAAAATATTATATTTATCTTCTTAACTAAAGAGTCTAGGAAGCTCATTTGCTTGTCAATATTTAGTGCCAGAGAAAATTTTAACACACAAAAAAATTTGACCCATATTATGCATTACATACAAAGTTATTCAAACAGGTGGCCAAACAGTCCTGATTATTGAACTGTAGCCCACATGTTTTAGCCAATAACTCAAGAACCAGACCGTCACAAATTCTGAAACCTATACCAATCTGCGTCACAAATACGGCACTAAATATTGGCATACCAGCCAGGCCTTAAATCTCTTGGCCACATAGTCAAGAGGACAATCCATAAACGGTGAAACTTGTGCGCCTGTCAGATCCAAATCTAAGGAGCCATGAGCTAATTCCAATTGTCCACAATATTTTTATTTATTTATTTTATATCTCTAAATGCCTTTCAAGATACATTTCAAAAGATGTCCTTAGAGCGTCATGATTAATATCATTCATTTTAATGAATGAAATAAATAACATAAATTATATTTTATTTCAAGGTTTAATTTTTAACGTCAAAGTCCGTCTCAAAAGCATTTAATTCAATCACAAGGATCACTTTAAAACTGTTTTAATTTACAGGTGCCCGATCAACGCAACCAAGCCAAACGTTAAATAAATCTATGCTAATATTATAAAAAGGAAAGATTTGTTTTTTTGTGTGCATGTTTGTAATGAATAAACTCAAAAACTACTGTGCCGATTTCAAAAATGCTTACACCATTGGAAACCTACATTCACCTTGAGTAACATAGACTCTATATTTTTGTGCTTAAAAATAAATGTCTACCCGTGCGAAGCCGGGACAGGCCGCTAGTATATAATATTAATAAATAAGACTTAATTGTGAAACATTGACTTACCAACCTTATATTACTGTTACGCAATGGTTCTATAATAGTACATTATTGCAAAGGCAGCGAAATAGGCAATTGCAGGTCGAGTATGAGTTTGAAGGCCGAGCCGCAGGCGAGGACTTCAATGATACGAGACAGGCAATTGCCATTTCGGCCGAGGCATATATAGTGCTTTTCTTAAAAAAATGCAAGGAAATAAAAAAATGACTTTTACATAATAAATATAATTTTTTGTAACCAAATAACAACAAACTCCGCTTTACCGCCAATTTTTATTTTTATTTTACAGTTTTGCCGAAAGGTAAACGTTTCTGTGGCTATACAGCCACGAGAACGCAATGTGTACGATAGATGAAAGAGTTCTAAATTCAAACAGCACACCGTTTCATACAACATTGCCGGAGCGACAACGCGCCGGGAAGTGATTTTGGTTTTTCAGTCTACGTAAATATGATACTTCGCGTGTTCTATATTCAAAAGTAATGACAATATTTCCGCGCATGTTTAAGAAAATAAATATAAAGAACAGTCTTTAAGCACGGCTTGGTTTGAAGCGCATAGCAACTGAGCCGACGACACAAAGTCGTGACGTCTTCGGCCTTGACACGACGCGGCAATGGAAACAATCTCGTGGCAATGACACGTGACTAGCCGCCTCGCCCGAGTTCACTCGCATTGATTCAACCACCGAAGATTTATATCTTTTGACTGGCCTTTCAGCTCAGTTGGCAGTAGCTCTGCCTTCTGCGCCGTAGGTCGTGGGTTCGATCCCCACCGAGAACAAATATTTGTGTGGTGAACACAGATGTTTGTTCCTGTCTGGGTGTTATATTGTATTTTAAGTATGTATTGACAAAAAAAAATGTATTTAAGTATTATAATCAGCTATCTAGTTCCCATAGTACAAGCTCTGCTTAGTTTGGGGCTAGATAGTGTTGTGTGCATTGTCTAGAATATTAGACCTTTAAAACTTGCAGTTCTTTGTCATTTTGCTAATTCTGAACTCTTTTAGTAAAAGGATCATACAAATAAACGATAAGAACCAAGTTATAGTTTGTTGTCTGTTCTTGCGTCGGCTTGGTCGCGTGGAACTGGCACCTAGACTCACCTAGCTTTAACACGTTACAAAGTGATTCTTGTGATACTACAGAATATTATGTAATTTATTCTTTTGCTTTGACTTTGAATTTGTAAAAGGTTCTTACGGGCGCCTCAATAGTCTCCTTTCGTGCATTTCACGATGGTATGTTTTGGAATTTAATCCTGAGGCACGGTAGATATCCCCAGCAGGGCTACCACGAGCTCCATATAGTTATGGCTATGGCTGTCAAATTGTGTATAGATACACATTCATTTTCTTCTTGGGTTTGAATGTGTTGACACTGTTGACACAATTTTGACAGCCATAACCATAACCATATGAAGCTCATGGTAGGCCAGCTGATCTCTAAGTAGAAGGAGAATTTGTAACAAAATTTTTATTCTTTAAAAAAATATAATAGGTAGTTTTAAGAGCTACAATAAAAGTTCATGATATTGGCCGTTTCAAATATTAAATTTTTCAGTTGATTTGTACTAGGGATTAGAAGATTCTAGTTTACATAATATATGAAATCCCATTCCACTAATATTATAAATGCCAAAGTTTGTAAGTATGGGTGGATGGATGGATGTTTGTTACTCAATAACGCCAGAACGGCTGAATGGATCTGGATGAAATTTGGCACAAAGATAGATTATAGTCTAAAATAGCACATAGGATACTTTTAATCCCGTAAAACTAACAGGAACGGCGTGTAACGGGAACGGAGCGAGCTAAGCCGCGGGCGGCTGCTAGTAATGAAATATATTTATTTGCAAGAAGTATAGTACAATTAGGTTTTGTTTCATTTATTATCATCATCATCATCCTGCCCTTATCCCACACAGAGTGGGAATGAAAATGAAAACATGGATGAACTGTGTTCAGATGACATGGATAAGAGAGGAGTGAATGCAGAGATGACGGCCGACAGAGAGGAATGGAGGAGGAAGACATGTTGTGCCGACCACACATGAAGTGGGATAAGGGCAGGAAGAAGAAGAAGAAGAAGAAGTGGGGTAGGTTAAACAGGTTTTCTTCTTCCATTCACCTCTATCATTCGTCATGTCAGTGCTCACTCCTTTCTTTCTCATGTCATCTTTGACACAGTCCAATACCATTAGTAAAGTTTCAACTTGTTGTGTTCGCAAATAAGTTACTGATTGAACGAGCGAAGCGAGCGATGATCTTAGTGGGATGGTAAGTTGAGTGATTTGGAGTTGTATGTTTGTTTGTAGATGAATTGGTCATAGGTATTAAGTATTTTATTTTTATTTTTTTACTTTTGTACTTCATGATTCTGATTCTGATCTGATTTGTTCTGATTATTTCAGAACAAATCGTAATGTATACTAAAAAAATTCAATTTTGGTTCAAAACGTTGGTCCAAGTTTCCAGATATTTTAAGCCGACTTTAAAACACATACCTACATTAAAAAATAAATAAAAGAGATTAGGATACTGATATCTTGGCACTGGAATCGTACTTTTATATGAAATTCTTGTGAAAGGTCAATGTGAGGTCAAGACTTAGTACAACTGTTTGTATAAAAAACTGGACTGCCAATTTAAGTCAGAAAAAAAAATTGTATTCTATTTTTAAAAAGACTGATGCTTTTTAAACAACGTAAAAAAAAAAGAGTGTTTATAAGAATTTTGTTAATATTTTAACGGACTTCAAATAAAAAAGGAGGACGTTCTCAAGACGACTGTATTTTTTTTTCGCATAACTTCGTTATTTAGGAGCCGATTTAAAATACTTTTTTATTTGAAAAGTTATAATAGGTACCATATTGATCCCCAAATTCCATCAAAATCTGTTCATCAGTTTGGCCATGTAGGTTTACGAGATTTTAAGCCTATAGGTATTATTAAATGTTTGACAATTTTTATACCTACCTAAATGGTGCTTATAACTATAGTGTCTCCATAAAATAGCACAAGATTTAAAGGTTCAATAATTGACATATTCTAAGTGACAATTCTGAAATAATTTTAATATTTGAACAGAAAAAAAAAAAATATTCTAACAAAATGTAGAGTTACATAATTTTTTTTTTTGAGGACTAATGTTTTTTACCATTGTTTTTTTGTATACCGTAGTAGGTATGATAGCTATTATATTTTTATGCGTTTTATGAAGGGCGAGGAATCCTATATCCCTAACTGTGAAAAGTCATGAATAGTTTTTTTTTCGCTAGCAATTTTGTATGATCTACGAAATGAGTAGAGAGTATCCAGGGTGCTCAAATTCTCCAAGAAAACTGTAAAAATATTATTATGTTAGTTACATTTGAGTGTAAATTTAAAGTAAAACAGACTATTTTCGCTAGCAATTTTGTATGATCTACGAAATGAGTAGAGAGTATCCAGGGTGCTCAAATTCTCCAAGAAAACTGTAAAAATATTATTATGTTAGTAACATTTGAGTGTAAATTTAAAGTAAAACAGACTAAAATTTGGGCCTAACTCAAAAAAGCGCTTTCTAAAAAATCTAGCGTAAAATCATTAGGAATCTGATCTCCGCACCACACTTGACCTTTCATTAACACTCCATTTGAAAACCAACATACTTTTCTAAAGTACACCAACCTATTACTGGATAAAAAAACTAGCAACGTTAAAAAAATCTATAATAAAAATAATGTATGCAAGGTAGGCATTCTCTCATATCTCTAAAGCTTAAAGATCCTTGGGGATGTCTAAAGGGGGTAGCTAGGAACATGTCCAAACGTGTTTTGTCACATGTTCACTTTTATATAAGTGTTCGTAGGTAGAATAAAACGGTAGGTAGGTTAGTAACATAGTTTTTTTTTTCAGTATACTTAGCTACGTTTTTATTCAATTGACAAATACCGCATGGTCCAGAAAAAAGGATGACAGCAGCCTGTCAATCTTTCTAGTCACGACCTCGTCTTATTATAGAGACCAATTAATCAAGATTTAACCTAGAAACTAGACTTACCGATTCTAGGTTAGGCCTAGGCTAACACACTAGCACTGAAATCACTACCACCTCGCCACATAAAAAACTTTTTGAACGAACTCTTTGCTTCAAATGAGGGTTTTGAAATTCGAACGAAAATCGCACCATGTCACACGACAGGAACAAAAGTTTCGGTGCAAACTCAAAACAGCGGTTTCAAATTTTGCCGGAGCTAACGCCTTCAGTTTTAGAGAGAGATAGACCGGGTTTTGACAACGCAGACTCAAAGCCGGGTTCAATGTACCAACCTACGCTGCCGTGGGCGCGGGCGACGCGCTTCTATCCCGCTCTACCGCCGCGTCTGCAAGCGGGTTCGAGCGAGAGGCGCGATGCGGACCACTTTTTGTTCCGCGTTTGAATTTCGATCGATGTAGTGCGACGCAAACTCTTGGTACTTGGTTTTTTTTTTTGGCTCGTTTGCTTTTGTGTTTCTTTGTTTTTGGTTGGAGAAAGGGTGCGTGGAATTTTTTTTAATTGCTCTTACCTTCTCTCTTTACATCCAACATTTAATATTTTAAACCTTTATCGTATGAGCCAGTTATTTTTGTTTTAATAAGTTATTTAAAAAAATGGTTTATTAGGGTAACTATCACCAAACCAGTAGTAGATGCTGGTTGTGGTTCAATTTGGTGACCTCGCTGAACGTCACCTTACTTCTTTGTTTATTTAGGAACCACCAAGCAAGCTACACCTCATTACATCAATGAGAAAAAGTATAGCATGAAAGTATGAATGAGACAATGATACGTTGTTCTATAATTAATGTGCTTTGTAAACTAGCGACATCTGTGTGTAGTACACGGCACCTTCTCAATTGACGTTTTGTTAAATGTAATTATTGAGTATTTTACGAAACTAAATATTAGAAAGTATCTCATGATATTTAAAGTAAAGAATATGACAGTGACAAAGAAGAATGTAAAAACAAATTTACTGACTGTTGTTAAAGTCGTAGGCTCAAATCCCAGCCAATATTTTCATTTTCTGAATAAGATTTTGTTAAACAACAACACAGTAAAGATGAAGGCAATATAAAAAAAAAACTACTTTCATGTAAGAGATGCAAAAGAATAAAGTAATGTTTTTTCATAAAATACCCATAAATAACACGATAAAATCAAAATAACATGCAAACTACATAGATAAATAAAATGTAAATGCCTAGTTGCGGCATACAATAAAAAATGCAAAACCGAATAGAGAATGTATGCAAGTCGCAAGTCTGCATCACGATAGCATCGCTTGGCAACAGCGGCACCTATTTATAGAGTCTATTTATAGCATTAGTTCAATTAGAGGCCTAGCTGAGCAAAAAGATCTCACTTGCTGCGAGACTATTTATAGTAGGATAGATGACTTAAGTTGAGTTGTAATGATAACCTCATTTCTTGAAATAGTTTTAAAATAGGCTGTTGTTTTGTTTTTCATGTCATTTGTATAAAAAACTGTGGTACCTACCCAAATTAAAAGTAGCTTTTTCTGATCATGAACTGTTCCAATTTTTATCCGATTTGGTTCTGAAACTGCGGGGTAATTCATTCGCAAAAAATCATCGAAAATAGTTTAAGAAACTTTTAGAACTGTTCAGTTGTTGGTCATCATCATCAGCCTACAGTACACTGGTAAACATAGGCCGTTCTAATCAGGAACAGCACCTTCTATATCAAACAAATCCCTGCAATCTTATGTCCAGGTGGAGGTCTACTAGGTGAAAGTTCATCATAAACATACGCCATCCTCGTCTGCTCAATCGTGGTTACCGTTGTCAGTTCTACGAGCAAATATGGCCTGTCCATTGCCACTTCAAGAGCCTGTCTCTGAATGTCGATGACCTTGGTTCTTCTACGGACTTCTAAATCTCGATGTTATCACGTAACTTCCATTCTTTCATGAACATTGGATGGAAAATTGCACTGTGATTGTAAAATGCCACATTTGGCTTAGTTTATAAATACCAGTGACAGAAAGAGAGAGAACGAAAGAAAAATGACAGCTTTTCTATAGTTCTGTGTCGAAAAAGGATTCAAATAAGCACTCAAATAAAACTCAAATAAATCTTACTAGAATCTAACACAAATACATAATTGAATTCTTACTAATAGTAACTTTTTCTTCAAATACCTATGTCTTGTCCATAAGCAGTTTAAGTATAAATGTCACACGTCAAAATAAATAAATCTACCCACAACGTTCAATTGTATACAGTGTATTATCCTGACATTAATGACCTGTTGCAGTGAGCTGAAAAAGTAACCTACATTATTGAACAGGTTTTGCGTCAAGGCTACATTTTTATTTGCAAAAACTGTTCTCTTATAAAACTTTATGAAGATGGTACTTTGAGTCAACTTTTATTTATTTTATGATACACTATGATTCCAATTCTATATTTCCATTTTACGTAAGTTATCGTTTTTCAATTTGTAGTGTAGCTACTTTTTTATCAGCATTATTATGCTGGACGTATTTTTTAACTCGAAGAAAAATTGGTTCATCGATTTTGATAGTTTGATACACAAAGCGAAGGACACCTGTGAAGATTTGAATTTAAATTATTTAACGGTACTGACTGGCTTCTACTGATTTTCTCGTAAAATTCGGACACAAAGTACTTAGTAATAAAATGTTCAATCATTACGTGGGTAGGTAGCTGTAACATTACTTTGTTTATTTCATGTTTTCTGACAGCCGTATTCTCAGTCTCTCAACTCAAACTGACGCTATGTACATTGCAATTTCTGTTTTAGATTACGTGAAAACTGTGAGTGAGCTTGAGATCTCCATAAAAAACAACTTATGATACGAATGATGTAGGTGAGTTAAAAGTCAGTACGCCTCGTTAAGAAACGAGTATGTTACCTTTTTATGGCATTTTGTAAGCATTTATGCTAAAAACATTGTAAGTAGATAGGTGTTTAAAGAAGCAAAAGTCAAATCAGTAATTTAAATATTTTTGCGTAACTCAATACTAAATTAAAGTTGTGTTTTCTCTCTGTAAATTCTCTGAAAAACCATTTTTTTATGGTTTTGTAGGGCTAAAGTAAAGATAACGCCTTTAAGCTGAGTTTATATATTCTCCTTATAACGCTATAAGCCAAAAATCTGGTAAGATAATACTATAATATGTACATCCTCCCGGATATTATGTCACCACCATTTGTTAGAGGTAAAAAATAAAAGTATCAAAAATCACGGTCACTGTACCCGCTCGCCTGTTTTTAGTGGGAGTGGGTAGGCGGCCCGCGTGAAAAAGAGACAGCTATAAAAATCTTCGCACCGTGCCCAAAAAATAACGGGACGGTGCGCGAGCGCCGTACGACCTAAACTTTTTTCATCAACCTCTTTTCCAATGATTTAATTTGATTTTCGACGAAAATTATATGGTTTTGGGTTCAGGAAGAGGCGACCCGACATCTGTTATGGTCGTTAAATGGAGAGATGGCTAAGTTGGACTCTGGCATCAAATGCAATAGGAATAAAAAATAATCTATTTTTAGATTGCATTTTTTTCTTAGAATTTGACGTTCTTTTCCTGAAATGGCCCTCAGGGCAGGCAGTTAGGGACCTCCACTGTCTGTCCGGAATTTAAATTTCAAATACATTCTACACCTTCATTTTTTACGTTTGTAAAATTCCAAGCTCACGCGTGGCAACTTTTCTATTCCAACGATTTTTTTTTTCTACTATTTATTAATATTTTTGATAAAAATTGTTTTATTTTCGGTAAATTAATGCATTTTGTAAATCGTGATGTTGGTAATTTTTTTTTTATAGTTATTTTTAGACTGTTTTATAAAGGTTTAAACTTCACAAAAAATGCCGTTCTTTATAAAATTATCTTTCATCTTTACAACTCAAAATTAAAATATCAAAACTTATTATGTCCTTACTTATTATAAATATAAATCATAATATTTTTAACGATTCTAGGGTATAATAATATTTACTAATTTATTTCACTCTTATTTTAGAATAAATAACTTAAATACCTACATTATACATTATTGTCCTTGTTTACCCTCCTAAGAAGACCTAAACTTAAAATGACATAATATACAACATACATTTAATAATGATTAGGCCTAATTTTTGTTAAATATTTTGTTTAATATTTTAATCTAACTGTTACAATTGGGGCTTAAATAAAAAATAAAAGATTGTCGTACAAAAAAATTGAAAAACTGCATAGATTGTACTACGATTGTACTACGACTATTTAGAAATAAAAATTGAACTACTTAGAGTAAAAAATTAGGGTATTGTTACTGAAAAGCTACAACGCCATCTATTGACTGTGTACTAGTAAACTAAATATGATAAAATAAAAATATACAAAAAAATATCTTTTGTAAAAAATATACCTACATAAAATGTGTTTTGTTTTACTATTTATTTAAATAAGTACCTACCTATACATAGGCAAGTTTCCTTTTACCTTATACCATTAAAAAATGCTTAAACTAATTTGTAACTTACCACTGCAAACAGGAGTTTTCCAATTTCGTAAGTACCTGCGAAAAAGAAAAAAATTATGAAAAAAATAACGAGTAGATTAGTTAATAATAAAGCTGCGTATTCTATTTTTTGTTTAAAAAAATATGGTTTCAGTATTATTAGGTAATAAAAACTGTCAGCATATCTACAGACGAAACCCGTTCCTGGCACCATTTGGATGCGGAACCCTATAAAGTATTATTAGACGTATATACTAAGTCTTATAAAACGCCTAAACTTAACTTAAAAAAAAATTAACACTGTTTAGGTGGATAATTATTGTAATAAAAAGGAGATAGTATAATTAGATAGATAATACCAAATATTGGACTTCTGGCTACTCATATTTTAATTACATTTACCTGATTTTGATTAACCCCGATTATGGTTATTCTTTAATATTTATTTTTTATACTAAGGTATGTAAGTAAATTAAACTTGTTAAATCCACTTTTAAATAACAATCAAATAATCAACTACTTATTAAATAAATATAAGATAAAATTCAGAAAATAAAAATATATACACTGTAACTTGCATTAAAACCAAACAAAAATGCAATCAAAAATAATGTAACACGATACTCGTTCAAAATACCAGCCCCAAAAATCAACCCCCTGTGTAAAAAAGGACCAAAAATGTCCCCTCTGAAAAAAAAACTCCTACATACTAGGGTAACCATGATATCGTAATACAAAAGTGCTGTCAATAATTCCGAGCACGTAGGAATTAGATATTGACACAGTATATTTAAAAAGCAAGGTGATTAATTTGCAAATGACAATGTGTCAAACATGACAGCGTTTCAATGATCACCTCCGCAGAGCATTTCGACGTCTGCAAAGCTTTACAAAAAGTAAAAAAGGATGTAAAATAATTGGAGAAAAACAAGAAAAAAATAAAACCCATGCATTGAAAAGAAAAATAATTGTGATCCTTGTAATTTTAGTAAATAAACGAGACGTTTAGATTTTGAGTGAAAATTTAAATTCATAGATGCATTTATTCATTAGTATCACAAGGATCACTTTGAAACGTGTTTAAGCTAGGTGAGTCTCGGTGCCAGTTCTAAGTGACCAAGCCGACGCAAGAACAGGCAAAAAAATACGCCTTGGTTCCTAGATTTTTTTGTGTGAGTGCAGTAATCATTTGCTTGACACCTGTCACGTCACGTATAGAATACCAACTGCTTACTGCAATGTGCCAAATGTAATATTCAGACGTAGCCGTTGATTAACCCCTTAGACATCCTCAAAGAATCTTGAGTATTATTATTTGGTACTATTATAAGAGCTGAGGTATATCTACCATGCCTACGGACTAAATTCACGACGGTTTTTTAATTAACTAAATGACTACCACTAGAGGTCAAAAAAGGTTACTCAGGACTACTCAGGACAAATCTAGATGCATGGTTACCCTACTAGGTACCTAGTGCATTCGTTTCATCGTAGCAACAAAAAGACATAAATAAAGAGAGATGGAGGTATACGTTAGAAGGAGAGGGAAGATCCCCCACGATCCGACTATTTGATTTTTGTGCGACGTTGCCACCCCGTGCATGGTTTGGTGAATGCATTCTAATTTTAAAATTATTTAAACGCTAAGTGTGAGTAACACGCATGCACTAGTGAGTGTTCCGTAGCCTTGATTGACAAACGAGAATTTAAAAAAAAATTGGTACAGTCGTTTGCACTAGAATGAACTGGCACCTAGACTCACCGAGCTTTAAGACGTTTCAAAGTGATTCTTGTATCGTATTGAATAAAAGTTTATTGAGTTTGAGTTTGAGTTTGAATGTATACAATTCAAAGTGTAAGAGATGCAGCATAGCAATTGTAATTCAGGGCAATCATTAGATAAAAAAAAACATCTTAAAAGAACTAAATAATGTTTCTAAATTTATCAACAACTCATGCAATTACTAATATATTTGAGTGAGTGAGATCCACACAATATTGTCTAGCCCCAAATTAAGCAGAGCTTGTACTATGGGTATTATTATTTTAATTGTCTGTACTGTAGTGTCATACGTCAAAATATTATTATAACAAAACTAGTGGCCGCCCGCGGCTTCGCTCGCCCGTTCCCGTAATACCCCGTTCCCGTTGCTTTTTCGGGATAAAAAGTATCCTATGTCCTTCTCCCGGTTCTAAGCTACCTCCCCACTAATTTTCTGCCAAATCGGTTCCGCCGTTCTTGAGTTATAAATAGTGTAACTAACACGACTTTCTTTTATATATATAGATATAAATTTTGAAGTATTTCATGGACCGTACTAAAAAAGCTTACCTACAATGCAGGATAATTAAATGGAAGATTATAAAAAAGTCCCAGATCTTACGACCTACCATGTTAAACTAGATCGGATAGTTCGTTCATACAATATACAAGAAATTAAATAGAAAAAATCGAAAAATGGTTGGCTAGGGCCCCCGGGGTCAGTGCCCCTGGGCTCTTTCTGCCCAGTCCGACCCTGACCAGTGCTTATGAGGCCTAGTGGTGGCCTAATAGGTCCGTGCCTGGCTACGAGATTAAACCACCGTGTTGCTAGGTTCGTTCTTGGATGTGAACGACCTACGCACACTACGTCATACAACCTTGGATCGCCACTACCTTTATTTAGTTTCAATGTATTCACGAGTGAAGTAGAGCGCTGGTGGCTCAGTGGTAGCAGTCCCACCTTCCGATCCTAAGGTCGTAGGTTCAATCTTCAAATACAATGTATATACCAATGAGTTTTTCTGGCCAAAAATTATGTACACTATGCCAGTGCTCTCAAACGGTGAAGGAAAACATCGTGAGGAAAACGGCGTGTCGTAGAACCTAGAAACGTTCAAACAACACGTGTCAAGCGTCACGCAAAAAGGTCTCGTCAGCGGCCTGCTTGCGGAAACCAGTCCGCACACCAAGTGCGGATGATAAAGTTGCCATTGTTTTTTGACTGGATTTGAACCCACGATCTTAGGATCGGAAGGCAGGACCACCAATGCTCCCAACAAAATTTCAAGATAGTAGCAAATAGAAGCTAGTTCTTCTTCTTCTTCTTAATGAATGGCATCTGTCCTTTTCAGATCAATTTTGCCAGTGTCGAGTAGTTTAATGAGTTTATTGATGATAAATTACATAGATAAAATACTTTTTCGTCAAGTCGTCAGTCGTCAGTCACAAGTCGGCCCTACCCTAATTGGCTTTGGAAAAAAGATGGCCGTTTTTTCCCAAACCCATTTGAAAATTTTCGATCAAATCAGAATATCACATAAAACACTTTGGGCCTTATTAATAATCCTGGCGTAGCGTTGGACTAGTTAATCCGTGTTTTGTCTCTTGCATTGACATGCAATTGTCAACTCGAACAAATGTGACAAAACACGGATTAACTAATGCAACGCTACGCCAGGATTATTAATAAGGCCCTTTAATTCCAACTGTAACACTTTGAGCTAAGACCTCTAGTAATGTTGGTTAAAATACCACCGAAATTACACAACAGAACTCAAAATAACACCACACTCAGAAAAAAATATTGTTGGTTCCAACAATAAAACTTTAACAGGGGAGAGCCCACCATGGTGTATAGTCTGTGCGTCAATGTTTTTATTGTCATGGATCAAGTTGTCAGTACAACAATATTTCTATTGTCAAGAAGTAAATTGTCATTGCAACAATGTTTCTATTGTCAAGAAGTAAATTGTCATTGCAACAATGTTTTATTTTATTATTGATAAAATAAAACGGTATAAAATAAGGCGTGTTTTGATACTACAACAATGTATTTTCTGTCAGCGGAACTAATTTCAAAACCGAAGGACTAAAAATGTACAACTAGTAGGTACGAAAGACCCCAAGTGTGAAGGTAAAAAAATAAGATTTGATAAGACCGAAGTTGATCCGATGCATTCATCGGATCAACTCCAGTCATATCAAATCTTCAACGGATTCATCAATCCGTTGAATACAATTTCATAAAACAACTTCTACAATATAAGGAAACGCCATGCGTTTTCGTCAGCGCGTTCTAGGATCGTTACAATTTTAGTCACGCCATCTAGTTCTAAATTTAGTAAGCAGCTTTTTTGTTAGTTTCCTTTACTAACAATGTTCACATTGACACACTTGCAACGTTCCATTGTAACCTCAGCGACATATTTATTGTATGACAAAAGGTAGTTGAATACTACGACTATGGTTATTTTGCTAGGTTGTTTTACAATGTTCACATTGATACACGAGCAACGTTCTATTGTCACCACAACGACTTACTTATTGCATGACAAAACCTAGTTGAACTTTACGCTTTAGTTATTTTGCTAAATTGATTTACAATGTTTACATTTACACATTTGCAACGATCCATTGTCATCACAGTAATATATTTGTTGTATAACACTGGCCCACTTCTACTCCAAATATTGCTATATGCTCTAAACTTAAGGGCTTATTATGTTTTCATCATTTTTAACTTTAAAACTTCACCATGTAACATAATAATTGCAATCTAAATATATATAACTCAAAGGTGACTGACTGACATAGTGATCTATCAACGCAACGCCCAAACCACTGGACAAATCGGGCTGAAATTTGGCATACAGGTAGATGTTATGACGTAGACATCCGCTAAGAAAGGAAAATGGAAAATTATTTTCCGAAGAGGAGAAAAAGGGGAAAAATGGTTTGAAGAAAAATCAACGCACAGCCGAAACCGTTAGCCCTAGAAACATGAAACTTAGAAGGTGTGTTCCTCTAATAGAGCAGAGGTGCACTAAGGAAGAAAATAGGAAAATTCTTCCCCTAAAAGAAGAAAAAAAGGAAAATGATTTAAACAAAAATCACAAAAAAATAGCTTTACAAAATACGCAAAAAAAAACATGAAAAAAATCAGCTACCGCAGCATCTGGCACCAGGTTCAAATTCACACAAAGGTTCACAAAAAAACCGATGGTAACCACTAAGACAAAATCGCGGGAAACATCTATCATACTTGAACTAAAAACTGCTGAAAAAAATCGGCTCCAACAGCACACGCCTTCAAATTCAAATACACTCTAAAGCACAAGCTCAAATCTATGGTAACTAGCAGTTGTTCATGTCAAATTAAAAAAATCTGATACGATTATTCACCAACACGCATACGAAACCCCAAATTAGCCACTAATATAACATAAAATCACAAAAAATAGCTTTACAAAATATGAAAAAAAAAATTAAAAAAAAATTCAGCTACCGCAGCATTTGTCACCAGGTTGTAAAACACACAAATGTTTACAAAAAACCAATGAAAATCGCGGGAAACATCTATCATACTTAAACTAAACACTGCTGAAAAAAATCGGCTCCAACAGCACTCGCCTCTAAATTCAAATACACTCTAAAGTACAAGCTCAAAACTATAGTAAACAGCAGTTGGTCATGTCAAATTAAAAATCTGATTCGATTATACACCAACACCCATACGAAATCCCAAATTAGCCACTAATATAACATAAAATCACAAAAAATTGCTTTACAAAATACAAAAAAAAAACATTAAAAAAATTCAGCTACCGCAGCATTTGTCACCAGGTTTTAATACACACAAATGTTTACAAAAAAACCGATGATAACCACTAAGACTAAATCACGGAAATCATCTATCATACTTAAACTAAACACTGCTGAAAAAAATCGGCTCCAACAGCACTCGCCTTCAAATTCAAATACACTCTAAAGTACAAGCTCAAAACTATAGTAACCAGCAATTGGTCATGTCAAACAAAAAAATCTGATTCGATTATACCCCAACACGCATACGAAACCCCAAAATAGCCACTAATATAACATAAAATCACAAAAAGTAGCTTTACAAAATAAGAAAAAAAAAACATTAAAAAAATTTCAGCTACCGCAGCATTTGTTACCAGGTACAATACACACAAATGTTTACAAAAAAACAGATGATAACCACTAAGACAAAATCGCGGGAAACATCTATCATACTTAAACTAAACACTGCTGAAAAAAATCGGCTCCAACAGCACTCGCCTTCAAATTCAAATACACTCTAAAGTACAAGCTCAAACTATAGTAACCAGCAATTGGTCATGTCAAATTAAAAAAATCTGATACGATTATACACCAACACGCATACGAAACCCCAAATTAGCCACTAATATAACATAAAATCACAAAAAGTAGCTTTACAAAATAAGAAAAAAAAAACATTAAAAAAATTCAGCTACCGCAGCATCTGGAACCAGGTTCGATTACACACAAAGGTTCACAAACATACCGATGATTACCACTACGACAAAATTGCGGGAAACATCTATCATACTTAAACTAAACACTGCTGAAGTCATGTCAAATAAAAAAAACAGATTTGATTATACACCAACGACGAATACGATAGCCCAAATTAGCCACTTCAACAAAATCACGAAAAAGAGCTTTACAAAATACGCAAAAAAAAACATTAAAAAAATTTCAACTACCGCAGCATCTGGCACCAGGTTCGATTACACACAGAGGTTCACAAAAAAACTGATGATAACAACTAAGACAAAATCGCGGGAAACTTCTATAATACTTAAACTAAACACTGCTGAAAAAAATCGGCTACAGCAGCACTTACCTTCAAATTCAAATACACTCTAAATTACAAGCTCAAAACAATGGTAACTAGCAGTAATTGGTCATATCAAACTAAAAAAACGAACTCAAATATCCACGCGGACGAAGTCGCGGGTATCAGCTAGTAAAGAATATAAGTATGAGTTTGAGTAGTCACATGCTCCGACTATAGGTCTTCTGTTAGATTTATTAAAAATGTTCGCATTGACACACATGCCAGTTCCATTTTCTCCTCAGCAACATACTTATTGTATGACAAAAAGTATTCAAATGCCACAACTATAGTTACTTTGCTACGTTTTTTAACAATGTTCACATTGACACGCTAGCAACATTCTATTTTCACTACAGCAACGTATCTATTGCATGTCAAATGGTAGTTAAATGCTACGACTATAGTTACTTTGTTTGATTTATTAACAATGTTCACATTGACACACCTAAAACGTTT
This sequence comes from Thera obeliscata, assembly GCA_947578465.1. NCBI lineage: Eukaryota > Metazoa > Arthropoda > Insecta > Lepidoptera > Geometridae > Thera > Thera obeliscata. The sequence continues at coordinate 10,026,779 of OX387923.1, read as the reverse complement.
TATTGTTATATAATCAATTTTTTTATTAACTTTGATGTAAGGACAAAGCTAAATTGTTCCTTGCACATTAAACGAAGGAAAATCAGCGGACAATAAAAAAGTTGCTAAACTCAACAAAGCTCTTTCTGCTAAAGTAACAGAGTATTTAGTTGATCCGACAGGAAATTTCTGACAATGCATTTATTGTGACTTTGTTGACCCATTTTTTTCTGTGTGCAGAAAAACAAATAAAATCAAAAAGCTATGTGACTTCCCAAAATGACAGAAAACGAATCATAGAAGCTAGTTAAAAAACCACCAAATCAAAAGCCATAGATCAGGTGACAGCTCTGTCGAAATCCTTGCGATCTGTATAAATATCTAATTAATATTATTGCCGGTATTTCAGTCTTGGCGCCGTGACGCTGACATTTACACGTCTAAAGATCTAGGCCATACATGTCTAGACATGTTTTAATGAAATCACGTGGCGATACACCTCATGCCGGTGCCATAATTTGATGGAGCCGGCTGCACACACGAAAAACATGACTCATGCGGCGTTACCCGCTCTGAGGCGTTCCATTTAAGGCTTGAAGTGCAAGCGAGAGCGCGGAACGAGCGACAAAGAGGCACGCACGGCCTCCGCATTCGGCAGCGTTCGACATCTGTCTCTCTCCTACTTGAGTGAGCGATGCGTCCGCGTGGGCAGCTGTATGACGTTGGCACATTCAACTATCGACAGTAAACCGACTTTACAGACAACCGATTTTTTTAATGCACTACTGAACCCGCGTCCTTCCGCTTGGGACGGGACTGCGTTGACCACTGCACCATCGGATCCTAATCACACTCGAAATGACTCCGCTGTCAAATATTTAAGAGCATGATCGCCACCGCAGATGTGCGCAAGGACTATAACTAACGTAACCGTGGCTCCATCTACGGCTGGGCAATTCTGTTGCCATCAAAAGTTTGATAGAGTCTGTTCAGAAAAAGAGCCATCGCCGTCGTGGCCAAATTGTGAACTTACGTTTCGATTTTTATATGGCAGCTCATCCCTTTCTTTCTGTCAGCATTTTGTATCATAAAAATTAAATACAGGAATAGTACACTAGTTGTGATAGGATCAAAACGCAACAGACGCGCTATTGTATTGCCCACTAAACAAAAAAGGTGATTAAGCACAGCTGCGCCCTCCAATCCCACGACGGCTCTCTTTCTGAACAGACTCTACTAACAATAAATAGTACTAGCAAGGAACATTACATATCTTGTTGCTATCATTTTTCGACCAGTAGCTATCTGTCTGTTCAATCTGTTGCCATACTAAGTAGTTTAACAAAACGAAGTTCCTATTCGCTATTTCATGTTTATTACATCAACATTCAGTCTTGTTGCAATCGTTCAATTTGGTTTATACTGCAATCGAAGCTCAAATTAATGTCAAAACTGACAGATGCGACTAGGTTTTGACTGCAACAAAAGATACGCAATTGAAAAAAAAGGAAATGTTTGACATTACTGTCAACTGCTTATGTCATGGTTTCGTAGTTACACCTTGCTGTAATGTCGAAATTATCGTACTTATCGTTTGACTTATCTAGTATGCATAATAGTTGACTAGTTAACTACTAGACAGGTAGGGACGTGTTCATCGGCCCAATGACCGGCGCTAGGCCACAGAATAGCTAAGTACTGCGCTAACAGCAACTAATCCTAGACTAGACGGTCAATACCAACAGCTTTAAGAAGGATATAGACATAGACATTTATTTTATACATACACACCTAAAATCACGCCTCATTCCCATGGGGGTAGGCAGAGATCACGAATTTCCACTTGCTACGATCCTGACACATCTCTTTCGCTTCATTCACTCTCATAACATTCTTCATACATGCTCGTCGGTTTAGGGTACTCCTAATCCGGCCTTTCTCTAAAACGTCTGCGTCGAGATACATGCGCCGAGGTCTTCCCCTTCCAGCAATTCCATTCACACTCGCCTGATGCACTTGTTTTGTTAATCTCCTTTCATCCATTCTCTCTACATTCTCAAAACATATTAAATAAATAAGCAAAAATAGTAGAAGATGAGTTGGACGGAAAAGTTATGAACAAAGAGGTCTTAAAGCGAGTAGTAGGTAAAGGAGAAGAGAGACATACTTGAGTACCGAAGAGGAAAAACACCATGATAGCTACATATAGAACATCATTGAAGAAAAGGTTGAAGAAAACCGGGGAAGAGGAAGGCCAAGAACAAGTTACGCGAGCCAGAAAGAGAAGGCTTTCAAGTCGTTTATGGAAGTCAAGGAGGCCGCATACGAAAGACTCAATTGAAGAAAACTGCATCAAACCCCCGACAAGAGCTAAAATTTAAGATTAGAAAATCACACACAAACCAGTCGAAGACAAGGACACTAAAAGCAGAAAGATACAAAAAGAGGTATTGATACTGGAGAAAAGCGTCGTGTTTCTAGTGCTACAGCAGCAAAAGAACTTGACTCTTGAGGCATACAGATGCCAGTATTCCCCTACACCCTTCAACCGAAAACTCAGCAATGCTGCTTCACGGCAGGAATAGGCATGGTGGTAGTACGCACCCCCACGAGACACAAAGAGCTACTACTACTAATAAAAGACATCTATGACAAACCAGTCTAAATACATAAATATAGAAGTGTGACTCACATCATTACTCATTTCAAACTACGAATCCTGACGAAATTGATTAGAAATTTAAATTTATTAAACTTGCGTATGTAGACGTTACTGAACGGTATTACTCAATAGCTATGGACGCAAATTATTCATGACTTTGGGCATGGATGGATGAGTGTTTGAAATTGTCTGCAGACAAGTAAAGGTTAGTGATTCGAATTCAAACACAGGTCAAAGATGCTAAGAATCACACAACGGAACCAAAACGAAGAGACACTGGGGCAAGGAATATAATACTCTCTACGAGTGCACTGGGGTGATTGCCTTCTTTTGTGGCAGTCAAAACCTAGTCGCATCTGTCAATTTGACATTAGTCGTCATGTTCAGATTGCAATAATAAACGAATTGAAACAAAACTCACATCTTTGACAAGGAACGATTGCAACAAGACCGAATGTTGACGTAATTAACATGAGATAGCGAATAGGAACTTCGCTTTGTAAAATGGCAACAGATAGATGTGGTCGAAAAATTATGAAGTACAGTGCACTTCTTCTTCTTGTCGTGTCAATGTCCTTGCGAACAAGTGAGGTGATATTAAATGCGTCTCAAAGAGGTCCCTTTCGTGCACTTGACATGTTAAATTTTTAGGTTCTAAAACATGCCGGTTTCCTCACGATGTTTTCCTTCCTTCACCGTTTGAAAGTACTGGCATAGTACATAGTCTTGGACAGAAAAATTGTCACACAAGATTTGAGCCCACGATCTTAGGACCGGAAGGCAAGGCATCTCTAGGCCACCAGTGCACTCAGAGACAGCTTAGGAGTTCTGGTTGGAGAGGCAGGACATTGACCCGACGACGTCAAAGACAGAACACGACCAGTGTCAATGCTCCACTGACATATTTCCGCACCTACCTAACTGTCAGATTGATGGAGAGGTTATTTGGCAAGATGCCTATTCGGCAAACTTCTTTACACTGGCCTTTAGCTCAGTTGGTAGTAGCTCTGCCTTCTGCGCCGTAGGTCGTGGGTTCGATCACCACTGAGAACAAATATTTGTGTGGTGAACGCAGATTTTTGTTCTCTGTCTGGGTGTTATATTGTATTCTAAGTAGATTTACAAAAAATATATATCTACATGAGTATTATATATCTGCTTCCCATAGTACAAGCTCTGCTTAATTTGGGGCTAGATTTCCACAATATTTATTTATTTTAGCATACTCAAGTCGGTACTCTCCTTTAAATCTAGGTGAGCCTAGGTGCCAGTTCCACGCGACCAAGCCGACGCAAGAACAGACAACAAACTACGACTCGGTTCCTACCGTTTTTTTCCATGATCCTTTTACAAAACAAACAAAAATAGCTGTGTTCGAGTGTCCACTCCAACTTATTGAGACGTATGCAATACAAAAGCAAAAGTTTCTTCCATCTAACCCACCCAAAATAAGACATAATCCCTTTAAAAACATAACCTACGTTACAATCTTGTAAAAAACTAGTTCCCGCCCCAAAAGGGCCATGGGCATTACAAAGGAGCAATAGACCAATAGTTCCATAGATCTGACACTCGTCTACGATTGGCCGGCGCGTGCGGCGAACGCCCTTTGAAGAACGACAACGTCGCATTTTATCAAAGCCCTTTACGCCAAAGATTTTTGAATAAATAATAGAAATAGAAATAATTTATTATGCGGCAACTTAATATTATGAGGTCTTAGAGCGAGTAAAGGAGAAGAGAGTTATACTTGAGATCATACAAAATTGAAGAGGAAAAGTGGTTGGACATGACAGCTACATAAAGAACATCATTGAAGGAAAGGTTGAAGGGAAACGGGGAAGAGGAAGGCCAAGAATTAGTTACATGAGCCAGATAAAAGAAGTCTCTGTCATGTCGTATAAGGAAGTCAAGGAGGCCGCATTCGAAAGACTTTATTGGAGAAATATGCATCAAAACCCCGACAAGAGCCAAGCTCTTAAATTTAAGAAGAAGAATTTAAAATGAAAAGGTACAAGTTCAACTTGAATTAAATTACGGCAAAAAATTCTTGTAGCGCTGGTTTTCAGAGCACCATAATACATATTATAGACAATTTACACAACACTATCTAGCCCTAAATTAAGCAGAGCTTGTACTATAGGAACCAGTTAACTGACCATAATATTTGCATCTTTTTAATAAATACATAAATACTTAGAATACAATATAACAACCCAGACAGAGAAAAAACATCAGTGTTCACCACACAAATATTTGTTCTGGATGAGGATTGAACCCACGACCTAAGGCACAAAAGTCAAATCTACTACCAATTGAGCTGAGTAAGGGATTCTAAGTTAAAAAAAAGTATATAAAGTATAAGCTATCTAATTCCCATAGTACTAGCTTTGTTTAATTTGGGGCTAGAGTAATTCATAATCATTTTAGGTGTTTGCATCAATGAAGTGTCCTGAAATATCTTAAAAAATAATAAATGTCACTTATTCCTCATAGCTGGGATGCAAATATTGGGTTCATGCCATTTAAATAAAATTACATAAAATTACCAATATTTAAATTGATTTGAACTCTATTTTTAACCGACTTCCAATCAAAAAGGAGGAGGTTCTCAATTCGGTTGTATTTTTTTTTTTTTTTTTTTTTTTTTTTTTTAATGTTTGTTACCGCATAACTTTGTCATTTGTGAGCCGATTTGAAAAAATATTTTTTTATCTGAAAGGTACTGCTTCCAGATTGGTCCCATTTTAATTTTATTAAAATCGGTGTTGCCATTTTTTTTTAAATATTTTTTTTAATGTTTGTAACTGCATGCCTCCGTCATTTATAAACCGATTTAGAAAATTATTTTTTTTATTTGGAAGGTTATTCTTATGTCCAGATTGTCCCAAACAAATTTCATTAAAATCGGTTTAGCCGTTTGGCAATGAAGTCGGTTTCTCAAGTTTTTTAAACTTATAATTATCTACCTGTAATATCTACAGGTGGAAAACAGAGTTCATTATAAAATGTTCTAGTTTCTTATAAAATGTTTTTTTTTTAAATTATTTCATGTTTTATAATAATAGTTTCTGTAAATAATGTATATTCTGTTGTAAATAAATTTATAATAGTTTAAATTACTAATAACTAACTAGTGTTGTGTCCGCAATATTTATTTATTTAACAAATTTTAATGTTTTTTTAAAATACAAAACAAAGGTTCCATCTACGAGTATGTATGCAAATACTAATAAAAGGGAAGCGAGTCGCTCGGCTCGGGTTGTATTTTTTCTAGGAACGACCGATGGTTCTATTTTTTGTTTGTTGTCCCATCTACCTGGCTATGGCTCCTATTGGCCAATAGCTTCGTTTTTTTTGGATCCTATTTTCAAGGATTAACGCCCTCTACATAATGTACTGAACTGTAGGCCTACCACGAACTCTGTCTGGCTCTGACTCTGGCTCTGGTTTTGAGTCAGTGTGAGTGCTGACCAGTGTATTATACTGTGTGTGTGACGTTTCGACGTAGGATTTATTTATTCAACACTCACATAGACTTAAAACCAGAGCCAGACAGAGCTTGTGGTAACACTGAGATTCGATGATGTTTTCCTTCACTATTTGCAGATTGAGCTGCGGGGTTTCTCGTTGCTTTTCTTCATTAAAGCCGCGTTTTTCCCCAAACATTTGGCTGAGTAAGCTCAAGATTTTCTCACGATGTTTTCCCACACCATTTGGCTCATAAAACCGCGGGTTTCCTAACAATATTTTCCTTGATTGTTTGGCCGACTATTTTACGGTTTTCCTATAGTTTTCCTTCACCGTTAGGTTAGTATGTTGTTTCAAGCCATATTTTTCCTTCACCAGTTTTGGCTGGCTGCTGAACATCTGTATGCCTCAAGTTGATGAACGCACGGCAGTGCATCGTAGGGCACGCTCCTAACGTGCGTGACCTACGAGGCTATGCTTTGTATAGGTACTTATATTTGACTGGCCTCTCAGCTTAGTTGGTAGTAGCTCTGCCTTCTACGCCGTAGGTCGTGGGTTCGATCCCCACCGAGAACAAATATTTGTGTGGTGAACACAGATGTTTGTTCTCTGTCTGGGTGTGTTATATTGTATTCTATGCATGTATTTACAAAATAAAAAATATAAGTAGTATATCAGCTATCTGGTTCCCATAGTACAAGCTCTGCTTAGTTTGGGGCTAGATAGTGTTGAGTGGATTGTCTAGAATATTTATTTATTTATATTTATTTTATTCTATTTTATTGTTGTTTATGTGTTAGCTTTTAGTATGGATCTTGACATCTGAATAAAACATTTGTTTTACATATATTTAATTTTGTTATAGCCGATGGGTACCACTCAACATCAGGTGGGCCATATACTGGTTCCATCAGCTAAATTCGTAGTACTAGTAGTGTGATATGTGTGTGTGAGTGGACTTCTCAGTAAAAACATACATAAAGTATACTAAAGCCACGGCGTGAGTACATCAAAGGTCAATGCTCCCGATAAGCACACTGGTTATCTCTGTAATTAGCTGTTATCAAGTCACGCCCACTTATGGGCCAGTCCCTTGAACCTTTGCAAGATATAAGATAGGCTGTAATCTAGGCACGGTAGGCATCCTCTCACATCTCTTGGAATTTTATATAAGAAAAGCTGCTACTTATAAGAAGGAAAGTTTTAATATCAAAACCCTTTTGCTTTGCCGGAGTCGGGTAAAAAGACAAAACACTTACTTTCAGTTATGGTAAACATTTTCTGGGATTTATTGTTACTACTTGTTGTTACTCACGCAGACGTAAAACCAGAGCCAGAGACAGAGCCAGACAGAGCTTATGGTCCCAATACCGTGCCTAAGAAACCTAATTAAAAAAAAAACAGCCAAGTGCGAGTCGGACTCGCCCATGAAGGGTTCCGTAGCATCAAGTAACATAATTTATAGGTTCTTGTAGTTCGTCGAAAGGTAAATTGCGGTTTACGATTTATGACGTATAAAAAAAAAACTACTGAATAGATCTCGTTCAAACCAAATATCGTTGGAAGTTTACATAGTAATGTACAACATATATTTTTTTTAGTTTTATCATTCTCTTATTTTAGAAGTAAGAGGGGGGGGGGGGACCAACTTTTTATCACTTTGGAAGTGTCTCTCGCGCAAACTATTCAGTTTAGAAAAAAACGATATTAGAAACCTCAACATCATTTTTGAAGACCTATTCATAGATACCCCACACGTATGAGTTCGATGAAAAAAAATTTTTTGAGTTTCGGTTTCAAGTATGGGGACCCCCCAAATTTATAGTTTTTTCTCTATTTTTGTGTAAAAATCTTAATGCGGTTCACAGAATACATCTACTCACCAAGTTTCATCAGTCTAGCTCTTACGATTTCGGAGAAAAATGGCTGTGACATACGGACGGACAGACAGACAGACAGACCGATAGACAGACAGACAGACATGACGAATCTATAAGGGTTCCGTTTTTGCCATTTGGCTACGGAACCCTAAAAAACCATTGCTTTATAACACAAAAGTATTTCATTCAGGCATACTTCCAGTACTGACATACAAACCTATTACTAGCGAAAACTTTTTTGGCTTTAATTGTTTTATACTACCATCATGTTTTTAGTTAATTAAGCTGTTTGTTTTCCAAGAAAATAAAATAAAATTAGCCAAAGAGTACCACCAAGTACCAGATACTAGAAGTCTATCGACATGGAATGGAATAGAAAGAATAGAAATAGACTTACACACTTAGACAAATTACTAGTCGAATGTCGCAACCAAAATCCGAAGGCTAAAGTGGCGCTGGACAGGAAACAAAAAAAATATATATTGTGGACAACTCACACAACACTACCCACCTACCCAGCCCCAAACTAAGCAGAGCTAAACTTATCTAGTAGAAAGTAAAGTATTAATTTGAATTAAGTTTCAGACTGCATAACCAAAACTATTTATTGTCCGATTTACATTCATATTCGTAGGGCACGTTCCTGACGTGCGTGACCTACGAGGCAATGTTTTGTTATAGGAGATGGTTACCACCTAACATCAGGTGGGCTATATGCTTCTTCTATCAGCTAGTTGTATAAAAAAACAAAAATGCAAAATCTTCTAATATTAGTAGATCTACTCGTAGATATAGATAGTACTTAATGATAAAGATATCCTCACTTGACACTGCCAAAATTGATCCAAAATAAATAAATAATAATAAATAATAAATAAATAAATATTGTGGACAATTCACACAACACTACCCAGTCCCAAACTAAGCAGAGCTTGTAATATGGGAACCAGATAGCTGATATAATACTTGAATACATTTTTTTTTGTAAATACATACTTAGAATACAATATAACACCCAGACAGAGAACAAACATTTATGTTCACCACACAAATATTTGTTCTCGGTGGGGATCGAACCCACGACCTATGGCGCAGAAGGCAGAGCTACTACCAACTGAGCTAGAGGCCAGTCAAAATGGACAGATGCCATTAATTACGAAGAAGAAGTATTCGCCAATAAATAGATTATTTTAGATTCAGAGAGTGAAATATAATATGTCGACGTACGCGCCATAGCGAGACGATTGACGCAGCAATTAGAAATTCCTAGAAATTCACCATTGATAAGCACTAAGCTCTACCCACGTAGTATGGGTTCATTCATCCTTGACTTCTGATGGAATCTCGGAAAATGCTGAAAGAAATTACTTTTCTACTTAAATACATCATCAATAACAGCCTGAAGAAGTCCACTGCTGGGCATAGGCCTCCCCTACACATTTCCAGAAAGAACGATTCTGAGCCCTTTCCATCCACCGACTTCCTGCGATCTTAAAAATGTCGTCGGTCCATCTGGTGGATGGGCGCCCTAAGTTTCGTTTGCCGGTTCGTGGTCGCCATTCGACAACCTTTATTCCCCAACGGTTGTCGGTTCTTCGAGCTATATGACCTGCCCATTGCCATTTCAACGTACTAATTCTACGAGCTATGTAACCTTGGTTAATCTAAGTATATCCTCTGTCTAAAACTGTGTATGTGACCTAAAATACATAAGTACATGATTTTGTTTTTGGTGTAATCGATTCATCTTATTCTTTAAGACAAGATAATACACTGTGCTAGCAAACGCGGTAAAAATAATTCAATTACAAAAGATTTGAATTTCGTAAGCTTCCGAATTCGAACGCCGCGTTCCATTTCCGAAATTCCTTTGTCTCGTTTTAGATTTTGGCTAACGTAAACCTTTGATTCTACCACCACTGCAGTATAAAATCATGTTTTTTTCTCATGTAGAATATACGAGTGTATTTTATATTGTTTTAAGTTTGCTTATTGCTTAGTTCTAATTAGAATTAGACAGGATAACGCTAACGATTTTCTTGACGTAAGTGGCGCGAGGGAAGGGGACGCCCATTTTCAAAATGGCGACCTATGACGTAACGATTGATTTTACAGCGATTACACAAAAACCACTTGAAAATAATGAAATACCTACTACTACACACATACACACATTTTGATCAGTAACTAACTGGTTGAGCAAAAAGCAAAGAGACCTAGTATGTAGGTATACACCTAATTTTGCAAATTACTTGCTCTACATTTTTACATAAAGACTTTTTGGTAGCTACTGTTTCTGAAAAAACTACTCTAAGACATGAGAAGAAAGCGTTCGCATTATATTTTGAAATTGGAACCACGTTTTTGACGTATGCAGTGACAATGAATTCATTGACATGACAAACAAAGAGGTGCTTAACTCATAAAATCCAATTTCTAGAACATTCACCAAAAATTGCGTGCGTATCAAATTGAATCAAAAACTACAGATTATTCTGTTTTAGGCATAATTATTGTGCCAAAAAACCAAAATCGACTCACCTCTCGCGTCACCCAACATGGCGGTCAGGAACAAAGAGAATGAAAAAACTGAAATCCCGTTCAAAACTGTCAAATCAATGTTAATGACGATTAATAATCACTATTCTTAATTTTTTATTTTTTTTTATTTTCGCGAGGCAGAAGACATGCATGCCGTTGGCTGCATCGGTACAGACTGGGTAGGGCTCCGCGCACACAATGACAAAATGCACACGAGTGCAATGTGCACTAGTGTGCAATGCGTGCATGTACAGACGACTGGCGAAAGCGGGTGATCGGTACAGGGCTCGTGGCAACAGCGGTTTAAAATGTTCGAATTTTAAACTTATGGTTCTGACCGAAAAACGACGCTTAGCTTTGGTAGAATTTATTTTTGGAGTGTAGGCAGGTACAGTACCCTGCAGAAGGTGGTAACTCATACTCATACTATTTATTGCAAATACTAACGTTACTGGTGAGGTCATAGAGTTCAAAATGATAAATACATAGTAGGCCCTTCAGTTTAGGGGCATAGCAAAATTTGAAACGGGACCGAGGTTTGAAAAAATAAATAAAAGCTAACGTTTCATGATTTGAAAAAAATTATAACGTCTGCTCTACAATTCGTTTTGTAGATCTGGTCGATCTAAACTAAACTTGAATAAAAAAGTATTACTCATTTTTTTTATTAAAATGTTTAAATAAAATATGAACGATCTGCATGCACGAGACTGTATCTACAAGCGCTACATTGTAATTATTGATATTCATACGATCCGTTGTTTTAAATAAATTTCTACATAAATATCTCCCTTCTTCTTCTTATAGTGTCACTAGTTCTTTCGAAACAGTGTAATGAAAGGATTTTAATTGCCCCTCAGAGAGGCTCCTTTCGTACACTCTTCACATGTTTTTTGATTTTTTTTTACTTAAAAATGGCAAAGATTCGTTAGATCGTATAAACTTTCTGTCGTGAGGCATTATGTCCAGCAGTGAACTTCTCAGGCTGATGATGATGAAGGCATACCTTGAATAAGGCATTTTATTATTTAGATACTTCGCAAGAACAGGCAGGCTCTAGGTTTAGGTCCAGGTTACTCCTTATCTAAAGCTTTGGCAATAAGCTCCATGACCTAGGTCAACCTCAAACCATAACCTAGGCTAAGCTTATTTGCAAAGACTATTTTGTAAAAATAAACATACACGTACTTGGGTGACGACTGTACCACTCATACAAAGGTTTCCGTTCATCATCAGCCTGAAGAAGTACCTACTACTGGAAATAGATTGCTTCCTCTAACTTTCAGGAAAAATTATGTAGTGCCCTTACAGAGCTAAGAGCACTGTGTGCACTATGCTAGTACTCTCAAACGGTGAAGGAAAACATCGTGAGGAAACCGGCATGTCGTAGAACCTAAATAGTTCGAAAATATGTGTCAAGTGCACGAAAGGAGCCTCTTTGAGGCGAACTTAAAATCCTTTCACCACACTTGGTTCGAAAGAACCAGTGACACGAAACGACGACGACGAGAGCTAAGAGGAGTGGTAGTCACCCCACCTTCCGATCCTAAAGTCACGGGTTCAAATTCCTAGTCGCGTACCTGTGGATTTTTAAACTCTGTTCGGAACATTTATGTATGCTCTCAAAAAGTGAAGGAAAACATTGTGAGGAAACCCGCGGCTTAATCAGCTCTACACGTATTGACCATGTCTTTCCTGTGGATTAGGCCGACTAAGCTGTCAGGATGGTATAGGTGCTGGGCAAGCCTAATCCATCTAAAAATCCTGTCCCAGGCACTATAGCGTCCTGTATGTAGGGGCATGAGTAATCACCAGTTGCCCCTGACACTATATAAATCATCTACAATCTTCTTCTTATCGTGTCATTGATTCTTTCGAGCCAAGTGTGGTGAAAGTATTTTAAGTGCGCTTCAAAGAGGCTCCTTTCGTGACTACAATAGATGCAAAGACCTGTTTACTTTTTCTAAATAAATTATATGAAAACTTTTTACGTAACCTCCTCTGAATTAATTGCTTTAAATTAAACGGTTACGGAAGCTCTCAACTGACATTGACAGATGTCTGACGTATGGTTCGCGGTTAACTATTGTTTAACAATATCAATTTTATTGGAATACCTATAAATTATACGCCATTTTACTTGCCTGCGGGTATATATTTACATTCTTACTTTCACGCCCTGTAATTAATTGAATGCTGCCTTCTGCATTGTAAGTTGGGGGTTTGATCCTCACAGACAAACACCATGTGCGTGATGCATCATATAAATGTTTATTAAACCGACTTCAAATAAAATAGGAAGAGTTTCTCAATTCGCTTGTGCTATCGTATAACTTCGTCATTTATGAGCTAATTTGGTTTTTTTTATCCGAAATTTTTACTTCAAAATGATTAAAATTATATTAACAAAATTATTTTATCATTTGGTTTTGTTTATAAATTAGTTTGGCCATGAAATCGGTTTCTTAAATCTTGGGTCTAGTACTAAAAAATAATTATTATTACTTTTTTAAAAAGCGTGCTTCTGGGCGCTAGAATCGGGCCCCAGTGTGGTGAAAGGATATAAGTTCACCTGGCTATCCTTTGGACTTGACACAGTATGTTTCCTCACGATGTTTTCCTTCACCATTGAAGAGTACAATAAAACCAAACTATTTCTTAATTTCTAATGTTATCTACCCCTTTCTACCTGATCACAGCCTTGTATGTGTGTACAGCGTCTACGATAAGCTGTGCATGTGTGCGTGGACGACGTCCATAGACTATAGAAACACCTAGATGATAGAGGAGTACTAGATATGATATTTCACTGCCAATTCTTATAACCTACAAGAACCTACTAGAACCTAAATGAAAGAAAGAAGCCTCTTTCTCACTTAAAATACTTTCACCGCACTGGTTCAAGAGAGCTAGTGGCACGAGAAAGCGGAAGACCTTAAGTTTTTAGGGTTCCGTGGCCAAATGGCAAAAACGGAACCCTTATAGATTCGTCATGTCTGTCTGTCTGTCCGTCCGTATGTCACAGCCATTTTTCTCCGAAAATGTATGAGCTAGACTGATGAAACTTGGCGAGTAGATGTATTCTGTAAACCGCATTAAGATTTTTACACAAAAATAGAAAAAAAAAACTATAAATTTTGGGGGTCCCCATACTTGTTGCTACGGAACCCTTCATGGGCGAATCTGACTCGCACTTGGCTGCTTTTTTTAAATCTAGGGTAGGCTACTTTTTACTGAAAAAATCGAGGGGAAAATCTCGCTCAACTGAAATTAGCTAACGGAATGGCAAATATAGGCTGCTTTTCAAAGTACAAGCTTTGCTTAGTTTGGGGTTAGATCAAGGTTTATGTTCGGTAAAAACGGTCTTTCCATCAGGTGGGCTGTATGCCTATTTGCTAACTTCATCATCATTATCAGCCTGAAGAAGTCCACTGCTGGACATAGGCCTCCCTTACACATTTCCAGGAAGAACGATTCTAAGTTCTTTTCGTCCACCGACTTCCCGCGATCTTAACAATGTCGTCGGTCCATCTGGTGGGTTGTAGGAAGTGATATAGAGATAGGTAACTCAGGAGAAACATTAGATCAATAATTTTGGAGGGAATCTTTCATCCCTTTCAGTTCCTCCCCCCTTCCTATTTTCTCCTTCGCTCCTTTTATGGTCACTCGCCAGGTCAATGACCGGGCTGAGACGAATTTTGGAGCCCAATAGCGATTTCAAACGGTTTTGATGTTACCACGTTTAATAAAGTACAAGATGGCCCACCCTATGTTGAGCGGTTAAAAACAAAAATTGATCAAAGGAGTCCCAGGCACGGTAGTTATCCCATCAGGACTAACCAAGCCAAAAAAACCAAAAAAAAATATTCGACAATATCTTAGTCATCGAAGAAATCTCCTTATAAAGACCGTCCATTGTACATTTATTAAATAAGAAGTTATGTGTGTGTTGCTTAGTTTGTAAGTAAAGGCCTGCGCACACCTAGTTCGCTGGCGGTAGCGATCAGTGAAACGCTGTCAAATATTCGCTGTCAAATCTCAAATCTGACAGCGATATTTGACAGCGTTTCACTGATCGCTACCGCCAGCGAACTTGGTGTGTTCGGGCCATAATAAAGAATTATCTATCTATCAAAAAACGTCTACAATTTTACATCATTTTGACATTTCCTTGTTTCCAACGCCTGCACATGTGGTACTGGGGTTGGTATTGTTATTAATTTTGATCTCCAGTGTAATTTTACCCTATAAACGCATGCAAAATTTTTATTAACACAATACCTATAAATTACAATTGTTGAACACACAAATGTACAAATAACAATGTCATAATTTTCATTTACTACATTGTAGATTTGCGGGAAGACATAACAAAAGATAAACGCACAAAATCTTTCTTCCTAAAAATGTATGAAGGCCTATGAACAGCAGTGGACTTCTACAGGCTGAAGATGATGATTGTTTTATTCGAGAATTTTGTACTTCATTACTTTTGACACAGGCCGATGACACACCTGGGCCGTTATTCGCTATTGCCAAACCACGCGCGTTACGTGAACACGTTAAGATATCGGTCTATCAATCGTCGGATTTTGAACGAATCATGTGAAATAACCAAAACATCAAACGTGGGGCATAGACAACTAGTCTTGTGGCATACAGAATACCATTTTTCGATTCCGCACCAAGGCGCGTTTACGTTTAGATCACGTTGTGAAGTCACACGTTTTGGGCACGGAATCTCCAATGTAATAGCGAATAAGGCCCCTGATGTTAAGTAGTAACTATCACTTATAATGTTTATGCAAGTAATTGCATAATGAAGTACCTTTTTTAATTTATTAATTTTTTTTTTTTTTTCTTTTTGTTGATAGCTAAACGTTTGACTGCCATCACACCTGATGGAAAGTGAAAATGCAGTCTATGGTGGAGCACGCTTAGCTTAATTACTAATTTTAATTATTGTGAGAATTGTCCACAATATTTATTTATTTTATTTATTTATTTATTTCAGTTAATTACATAAGAATTGTTATTTCTTTTTAAAAATCTAAAACTAAAATGAAAACTCGTGAAAAGTTCTAAAAGCGCCATCTATTATCAACCTAAGCAAAGTTTGTTTCACGATTTTTTTCTTTGCACTCAACGATTTTTGCACTCAAACGAAAACAAAAATAAATATTACTAATGTTGCTACAATGGGCGGCTTTATCGCTAAGAGCGATCACTTCCAGAGTTTATGAAGTATACAAACATAAACGTTTATTTTATTTTATGTGCTATTTTAAGACAAATAAAACGAACTCTACTATACCGACCGACAAACCTATAAGTTCTAAAGAACACAGCGGTCACCAGTGTGGTGGTCGGCAACCCCCAACGGTTGCACCGGAAGTAGCCAAACGCACCCCTAAACCACCCCTTTGAGGGGCTAAAAATAGCGTAATTCATCCCTCAATTAACTGAATTAAAAAAAAAAAAAAAAAGTCCGACCGCGCACTTAGCAACAGACTTTCTTACTAAATACACGCGATTTAATTCAAGTGATTTTGGACCTTATTACTATGAAGCTACAGTCTTTTCTCTTCAATTACATGCTAAGAATATTTGCTGAACGAATCTAACCCTTATTTGTAGTGGGTTTAAGTACATTTGTTTGATTAAATGATTTTAGTTGTCGAAGCAAAACCGGCTTTGGAATAATTGATAAGACTTCTCTTGCGTTTTGTTGGTTTTTCAGGGTTCCGTAGTACGAAAGGGATTAATAAAACCTATAGTGCACAGCGGTGTATCGACATATGGGGAAGTTGTACATTAGGTACTTCTTGCGTATTTAAAAATAAGTCATTAGAATTTTTTTTTGATGTCTATTAGGTACAACATTTGGAAGCTTGATTCTCAATTTTTTGGGGGCCCTAGAACGTTATTTGGATAAGACTCAAATAAAAAAAAATCGTTTGAGGGCTACAAGGCCTCAGACTTGAGGGCTACAAGGCATCAGAAAGACACACTAACTGAAACCATCACTGAACCAATGGCAGTGCATCGTATCGTAGGGCACGTTCCAGACTTGCGTGACCTACGTGGGGTGGGAATGCTTATAGGCGATGGTTATGATAAAACAACGATGCGATCGACGACGGGACGGTGAGGCCCGTATGTATTAAAGTACTCTGTGGGTGAGGCCAAACGCGCGTAATTTTTGAGCTGTGAGTTAACTTTTTTTGCGTCATGTACCCCATAATAAATAAACATTTTGGACAATCCACACAACTCTATCTAGCCCCATCTGGCTCCCATTGTACAAGCTCTGCTTAGTTTGGGGCTAGATAGTGTTGTGTGGATTGTCCGCATTATTTATTTATTTTATGCTGTAACATGGAGGTAACATGAGAGGGTCAAAAGTAACGTAATATGTTACAAAAGTAACATTCTGGCAACACTGAGCCCTTCACAAAGAGCTCTGCTATTATTTAGTTCTTACGAACCCTCGAGCCACAGTATAAATACTCGCGCTTGTCCGTTTCCAGTGGTGTTCCACAAGGCTCGTTCCTCGGACCTGATTTCTTTAAGCGACCTTGCGTTCATTTTTAGGGTGATTTTGAACTTGTACTTGTGCTAAATGTACTACTACTAACTCTTAGATATCCTCAAAATCTCAAATCCTAAAATCTAGCTAGATTCTCGGAGATTGTACGAGCAGTACCCAGTGACCTCATTAAAAAACAATAGAATACATACATATTCTATTGTATTTCATCGCGTGGCAATGCCACCAGCGTCTTGGGGACGCTTCCGTCTGGCACTGATTTGGATCAGTTGAGCTATCTCTAGATCGTTTGTAACGATCTGCAGATAGCTCAACTGTTTCTTGTGTATTTTGTACATTTTGTAAATATTTGTTTAATTGTATGTTTCTTTGTATAAATAAACGTCTTTCTATTGTATATTATATAAAATATATAGAACTAAGTGTGAATAAAAAAAGTACAACAAGCAATCCTATTGCTGACAGAGATTTCTTCCAGGAAATTTTAGGTTAGGGTGGGTACGATACTGAGGGCACTACCGAGCCTGTTGTAGTGTTTTTGTTTTAATACTTCCACTGGTACTTTCTTTGTTACAGTTCAAGGCTCCATAAAGTCACCAACGAGAGCATTACCTCGCAGGTCACGTCTTAAACGTGCCCTACGATGCACTGCCCTGCGTCCATCAACTTGAGGCATATAGTTAAGCCTCACGTGTCAGTATCCCCCCTTCAATGGGTAACACAGCGATGTTGCTTCACGACAGCAATAGGCATGGTGGTAGTACGCACCCCCACGAGACACACAGAGCTCTACTACTAACCAATGTTAATAAATATTATAAACAATCCACACAACACTATCTAGCCCCAAACTAAGCAGAGTTTGTACTATGGGAACCAGATAGCTGATACAATACTTTTTTTTTTTATAAATACATACATAGAATACATATAACACCCAGACAGAGAACAAACATCTATGTTCACCACACAAATATTTGTTCTCGGTGGGGATCGAACCTACGACCTACGGCGCAGAAGGCAGAGCTACTACCAACTGAGCTGAGAGGCCAGTCACTGTTAAAATCAATGTTAAGGGTAGTCAGTGGTAAGAGAGTGCACCAGACATAACAGAAGGCTCGATAAAGCTTAGTACATGAATGTACCTGGCAGGTCATTGAACTGTGGAGAGCGGGCCTTGCTGGGGTGTGGTCATGGTTGTAACGAGCGCTGACGCGGACGCGGGAGCGGTTTTGAAATAAAAATGTCTTATTTCTTTCTTTTGCACTGATTTTTTGCTAGAGAAAGACTTGAATAAGAAAGGAGGTTCTGAATTTAAAGCGTTCATTGGCAAGAATTCATTGGGATTTGGTAGGGCTATTAGAAAAGGCAATATTATCAAAAAATCGGTTGTCTGTAAAGTCGGTTTACTAACGATAGTTGAACGTGACAACGTCATAAGAAAACAACACAGATGTCGAACGCTGCCAAACGCGGAGGCCGATTGTGCCTCGTTGTCGCTCGTTCCGTGCTCTCGCTTGCACTTCAAGCCTTAAATGGAACGCCTCAGAGCGAGGTAACGCCGCATCAGTCATGATTTTTCGCATGGCTCCATCGAATTATAAGACGTTGTCACGTCAAAATATTTTATCTAAAACGACGGCTGACAGAAGAGAATGGAGGAATAAGACATGTTATGCCGACCACACATGAAGTGGGTTAAGGGCAGGAAGAAAAAAATTCATTTAAAATCGCTCACAGTCCGTCCTTACCCAAGTCCCGATGCCAAGCGGCCCCAGACAGCAGCATCCTTCTCTTTTCATCTTCAGCTATCCGCTATGTCTGTCTCACTCGCACCCACCTCGTTTAACCTCCTAATATGGATTTTGGAAGCAAACTTGAAGCTTTTATTGCAGTAGTTACCCTATTTTCTAATTAAATGTTAGGACTTGTCTCTGACTACCTTTATACATCTTTATAGATCTTCCTTACCTATTTGGTAGTAATAATCGGTAACAACGTTAATGTTGGTGCTAAATGTAATATTTGGACGTACCGCTGACTAACCCAGTTAGACCAAGTCGTAGTTAGTTGTCTGTTCTTGCGTCGCGTCGGCTTGGTCGCGTGGAACTGGCACCTAGACTCACCTAGCTTTAACACGTTACAAAGTGAATACTAGTCTATTACACTTTTGATTTGATTTGAATGGAATTTTTTCTGCAAGAATAGGTGAGATTCTAGGCCAAAGAATGATTTTTCTTTGAAAAAAAAACTAACAATACCTAGATTTAAGACGTTTCAAAGTGATCCTTATGATACTACTGAATAAATACATTTTTTACTTTCTCTTTGAGACATCCTAAATAAATATTTATCTGAATTAATCTTTTGTTATGATGCATTTCAGCATAGGTACAGTTTAATTTATTTTAATGGCTGAAAAATTGCCCCTGACTGAGGCTGTAACAATTATAAATAAGTAATGATTGATGAAGACTTATACCTATTTTAAAAATGTTCATATTTTAGGTACTTCGCAAATAACTTTTGTTGAAATAAATTTATGAATTATGAATATAAATGCCCCCATTCTCTCTCTCTCTCTCTTATCGTGTCTCTGGTTCTTTAGGACCCAGTGTGGTGAAAGGATTTTAAGTGCGTCTCAAAGAGACTCCTTTCGTGCATTTGACCCATATTTTCGAATTTTTAAGGTTCTACGATACACCGGTTTTCTCACGATGTTTTCCTTCACCGTTTGTCCGGTTGTCCTTCACTATAACAGTGCTCTACTAGCATATACATACATACACATTTTTGGGCAGAAAAACTCATTGGTACACGACTGGATTAGAACCCACGACCTAAGGATCGGATCGGGGCTGATACCACTAGGGCACCAGCGCTCTGCTAACCTACCATGAGCTTCATATGGTTATGGTTATGGCTGTCAAAATTGTGTCAACAGTGTCAACACATTCAAACCCAAGAAGAAAATGAATGTGTGGGTCAGCCTATCTATACACAATTTGACAGCCATAGCCATAACCATCGCAACGAGCTATGGAGAGAGCTATGCTAGGAGCTGGGAGTTTCACTACGTGATAGAATCAGAAATGAGGATATCCGTAGATGAACCAAGGTCACCGACATAGCTCTTAGAGTTAGTAAGTTGAAGTGGCAATGGGCAGGCCATATAGCTCGAAGAACCGACAACCGTTGGGGAATAAAGGTTCTCGAATGGCGACCACGAACCGGAAGACGAAACGTAGGGCGCCCACCCACCAGATGGACCGACGACATTGTTTAGACGCGGGAAGTCGATGGATGGAAAGGGCTCAGAATCGTTCTCCCGGGAAATGTGTAGGGGAGGTCTATGTCCAGCAGTGGACTTCTACAGGCTGATGATGATAATGATGATGAGCCATAACCATATGGAGCTCGTGGTAGCCCTGCTGATGCCCCCATTACAAGCTTGGAGGATAGAGATTAGATATGATAGAATATCTATCCGCTGATAGAATTATCTAGAAGATTACCTGAGGCCGGAGAAAGGTAGTACTTTCACAAGTGGCCTACCCTACCGCTTAGAATGGAGGGTTATGCTTTCATGTAGGCAAAATTACTAAAAATGTAAAAAAACCTTCGCTGTTTTAGAGAGTTTTAAAGTGTTTTTTGTACATATTGCGAGTTTGTTTTTACCACGCTTTTAGAGAGCGCTGGTGGCCTAGTGGTAGTGGCCCCGCCTTCCGATTCTAAGGTCGTGGGTTCAAATCCAGTCGTGTACCAATGAGTTTTTCTGCCCAAAAAATTTATGTACACTATGCCAGCGCTCTCAAACGGTGAAGGAAAACATCTTGAGGAAACCGGCATGTCGTAGAACCTAAAAAGTTCGAAAATATGTGTCAAGTGCACGAAAGGAGCCTCGTTGAGGCGCACTTAAAATCCTTTCACCACACTTGGTTCGAAAGAATCAGTGACACGATAAGAAGAAGAACCACGCTTTTATTAGCTTGGGTTGTAACTATGTATGTATGCAATGGAATCTTTGAGCATAATTTTCACCAACTTCCAGAAGTTTGATTAATTTGAAACTTTTCACACCTATCAAGGACCGATGACAATAACAATATTTTGATAACAGTTTCCCATTATCCTTATTAGGACCGCCAGGATTGATAAATTCTTTTAAATCTTCTGTAAGAGAGATAGATATAGAGCGCGATTAAAATACTTTCCGCCAATAATTAATTTAAAAATCGAACTAAAAATAAATAAAATTATAGTTTAAAAAACACGCTTTTATAGCTTATCGAACTAAAAAGTAGAAAATAATTTTTAATCACAGAGTTCCAGAGTAAAAAGCGTGCGAGCGACATTAAGTACTAGTGGCCGCCCGCGGCTTCACTTGCCCCGTTCCCCTTACTTACATCCATTCTCCGTTACAATAATTATCTTTATAAATTGTAGCCTATGTATTATTCTAATGTATAAGCTATATTATTGTACAATTTCATTAAATTCCATTCAGTACTTTTTACGTGAAAGAGTTACAAACATCCATCCATCCATATTCTTAAAATTTCGCGTTTAATAGAATACTAGGAGTAATGATATTACGAAAAATTTTGTTTGATCTTAACTCCGAACGCCGATATTTTCTAAAAATAAATCCTAGCTAGATCGATTTATCGTCCCCGAAAACCACTGTATACTAAATTTCATGAAAATCGTTGGTGCCATTTCCGAGATCCTAAATATATATATATACAAGGTGTATCTAAATATGTGTACTATGCGAAGGTGGGGGGTTTCAGACCACAATGGTGATCAGTTGTGGAGGGGAGATAATTAAAAATTCCTATTTTCAGTTTCCCATACAAAAATTTTTTATTTCATAATGCCTAAATAAATTGACAACCCTATCCTTGTAACCCCTTGACCCCTTGACTCACTACCTCTGTAGGTCTACTACTACTACCTACTACCTCTGTAGCTGAGTTTAGGGTTGTCACTTTGTATAAAGTCAGCTGTTCATGTTGAAACTTCGTTGCAGTTTTTTTCAGAGATACCAATCGAAGTTCGAAAAGTCGTTGAACAAAAGTTGTTCCCCGGGGGGTGGAAATTCACCCCCCTTCAGGATAGTACACATATTTTGATACACGTTGTATACAAGATTTTCTCGTTTAAAGGTATAAGATAATAGAATATAACTTTATTGTACACCATAAATTATCAGGTAAACATGGTTTAAAAGAATACTTGAAACTAGAGGTACAATGGGCGGCCTTATCGCTAATAGCGATTTCTTCCAGACAACCTTTAGATGGAAAGAAACATTAGAGTACGAGTTTGGGTGTTAATCTTTATTCTCATGTAAAAGCTATATTATTGTACAGTTTCATTAACATCCATTCAGTAGTTTTGACCAGAAGAGTAACATCCATCCATCCATCCATCCATCCATACTTACAAACTTTCCCGTTTATAATATTTTTCGGATTCTTCCTCCAAGCAAGCGATATGTTATGTAAAGTCTATGATATCCCAACTATGTAAATAAACCCAACTGCACACACACAAAAAGGTAGCAGTTATCTACAAGTTATCTATTAGATAAATAGACAAGGCCCTTGCCAACCACAGACAACTAGAACCGGAAATGGATGTATGCTAGTGTCGCTCTTAGCCTGGCCCCCATTAGAAAAAAAAAGCGGCGACCAATCAGGACGCGTCGGGGAGCGATGATGATTTGTTTTTGACGGTTTTGGAGGGAAACGGGGACTTTTACTTTTTTTATGTTTGCCGATGCATTTTGACCATAGACTGTGAAGCTTTTTTAAAGGGTTTCTTTCCTCACTTGTGCTCTAAAGCTTTAAATTGTTAAACAGTATTTTTGTATGTGTGTCTCTCTGGTAAAACTCTGCCGTCTGAGGTCGTGGGTTCGAACCTGGATGTGCATCCTTGTTTGTTGCATGTGTGTGACAACTAAACGCATTTTTTTTTGTCAGGTAAAACTTGTAAAATAAAGTAAAACTTGTACAATGAAAAAAAACTTTGTTAATTTGAACCAGCGTACTGGAAAGAATTGATGTGCGCCTTTCGTTCACTTGACACATTTTTTTGAACTTTTTAGGTCTTTTTAGGTTAACTTTTAGGTTAGGTCCTCACGGTTTGACTGTATTTATTCGTCGATTATATTTTATTCGAAGAATGGATTTGTATCCACGACCATTATAGGATTGGAAGGTGAGGCCGCTACCACAAACCACCAGTGCTCATAGGCCACTTATTATCATGCTATCAGCACAGATAGCATGATAAATATGATAAGAGTTGATAGCAATTTGATACCTGAATGGGCGCCAATGTGTCTATCGAAAATGAAATGTTAAATTTTATATAGACTGGCCTTTCAGCCTAGTTGGTAGTAGCTCTGCCTTCTGCGCCGTAGATCGTGGGTTCGATCCCCACCGAGAACAAATATTTGTGTGGTGAACACAAATGTTTGTTCTCTGTCTGGGCGTTATATTGTATTCTAAGTATGTATTTACAAAAAAAAGTATGTAAGTATTATATCAGCTATTAGGTTCCCATAGTACTTACAAGCTCTGTAGGCCTACCATGAGCTCTGTCTGGCTGTCTCTGGCTCTGGTTTTGAGTCTGTGAGTGCTCACCAGTGCATTAGACTGTGTGTGTGACGTTTTGACGTAGGATTTATTTAGTCAACACTCACACAGACTCAAAACCAGAACCAGAGACAAAGCCAGACAGACCTCATGGTAGGCCTACTGCTTGGTTTGGGACTAGATAGTTTTGTATGGATCGTCCGTAGTATATATTTTTTTTTTTATTTAATATAACGCGAGTTTGAGTTTGAGTTATAATATTGTATTTTATGCATGTATTTTACTGGCACGTGTTAAAAAGTTCAAAAACGGTGAAGGAAAACATCGTGAGGAATCCGGCATATTGTAGAAACCAAAAAGTTCGAAAATATGTGTCAAGTGCACGAAAGGAGCCTCTTTGAGGCGCACTTAAAAAATCCTTTCACCACACTTGGTTCGAAAGAATCAGTGACACGATAAGAAGAAGACTGGTACGTGAGGCTAAACAATGCTTTGTTACAGGCGATGGTTACCACTTAACATCAGCTGGTTTTTGACGTGAAAACGTCTTATAACTCGATGAGGCTGGCTGCACGCACGAAAAAACATGACGTCATGCGGCGTTACCTCGCTCTGAGGCGTTCCATTGCGCGGCTTGAAGTGCAAGCGAGAGCGCGGAACGAGCGACAAAGAGGCACGCACGGCCTCCGCGTTCGGCAGCGTTCGACATCTGTCTCTCTCCTACTTGAGTGAGCGATGCGTCCGCGTGGACAGCTGGATGACGTTGGCACCTACAACTATCGACAGTAAACCGACTCTACAGGCAACCGATTTTTTTTTATTTTATTTTGATTTTTAATTCTGCCTTCTACGCTTTATTAAATGATCATTTAAATGGACTCTACCTAATTAAAATGCAATAAATCCTTTGTGCATATGCATTCTGATGCAACTCTGCTTATCATTGCAAATAGCGATAAGACCGCATACAACAGATAAGTAGGTACAATGAATATTAAAAACTTCGCTTTGAATTCGACCGATTTGGCGTCGTTTACATAAAAAAAATTAAAAAGCTGCAATCTTGTGCCGGTGGTGATATCACCTGTCTTTAAAATATGTAATTACGTAAAAAGTACTATGAAAAATATTTTATCAACTAACGGTAGGCCTACCACAAGCTCTGTCTGGCTCTGTGTCTGGCTCAGGTTTTGAGTATGCGTGAGTGCGAAAATTTTGAAAGTGGTCTATGAGCAAAAAAAGATTGGGAACCTCTGCCTTAAAGTAATTATTATTATTTTTTATTCATGACAGTGTATGACAGTTATATTGCCTTCCATAAAATAGTCTTTACATACACCATGCCCAAACACGAGCTCCCGACTTTACCTGCTTTGAATAGTAAACTAAATATCACCGGTCGCCAGTTAGTCTAGGTCAGCCACGGTTGCCTGTAAAGTCAGTTGACTGTCGATAGTTGTAGGTGCCAACGTCATCCAGCTGTCCACGCGGACGCATCGCTCACTCAAGTAGGAGAGAGACAGATGTCGAACGCTGCCGAACGCGTGGGTGCGTGCCTCACACTCACACAGACTCAAAACCAGAGCCAGACAGAACTTGTGGTAGGCTTACAGAAAGTTACAACATAGTTCCTTCTTAAAATGTGTTCAAGACGAATCTAGATAGTAATATGACGAAAAAACTTTGACGTCACGAGTTCATGTAGGTACTCCTAACGGTTTAGTTTTTTGAGATCTAACGACTTAATTTAAAATATACTCGTACTTAAATATAAATATTTTTTTAAATATTATGGTCAATCCGCACAGCACTATCTGGCCCCAAACTAAGCAGAGCTTTTACTATGGGAACCAGTAGCCCTGTGCACGAACCATTTTCAGCAACTTTTGACCCCCATAAAACTTTGAGGCCTACATGTTTGCAATTTTACTTGATTGATTTCATTCATTTTTTATCTAATCTACGCATGTTTCAGAATCTAGATACTACAGCGTCCCGTAAATAGGGGCAAGTGGGCCTACCACAATCTCTGTCTGGTTGTGTCTTTGGCTCTGGTTTTGAGTCTGTGTGATACACCAGTGTATTATACTGTGTGTGTGACGTTTCGACGTAGGATTTATTTAGTCAGCACTCACACAGGCTCAAAACCAGAGCTAGACAGAGCTTGTAGTAGGCCTACTGCAATTTTGCTTGTTTGATTTCACACATTTTATGTCTAATTTACGCATGTTCCAGATACTACAGTGTCCCGTAAATAGGGGTATGTAAAAGGTTGCCCCTGACGCTGCATAAATATTCTTAAACTGTCTTTTTGACGTAACACGCCTTATAATTCGATGGAGCCGGCTGCACGCACGAGAAAACATGACGTCATGCGGCGTTACCTCGCTCTGAGGCGTTCCATTGCGCGGCTTGAAGTGCAAGTGAGAGCGCGGAACGAGCGACCAAGAGGCACGCACGGCCTCCGCGTTCGGCAGCGTTCGACATCTGTCTCTCTCCTACTTGAGTGAGCGATGCGTCCGCGTGGACAGCTGTATGACGTTGGCACCTACAACTATCGACAGTCAACCGACTTTACAGACAACCGATTTTTTTTTATAGGGTTGCTTATCATGCACCCTTATAATAATTTTCATCTATCTATTTACACCTCTATGATATCCTAGACAATCTTTATACCCGCCCAAAACACTATATATTTGAATTAAACACTTATTAATATGCACCCTAACTTAAAAATAATTTGACCTATGAAATCTTAGACGTATAAAAGTACCCTACAGCACGGCATAGCAACATAAAAGACCTATAAGAAAATATATGTGGTCGTGTTAGATACACTATTTATAACTTATTTTATACAACTAGCTGATGACTTTGGCCCACCTGATGTTAAGTGGTAACCATCGCTTATAACAAAGCATTACGTCAGGAACGTGCCCTACGATGCACTTCTCTGCGTCCATCAACTTGAGGCATACAGTTCAGCCCCACGTGTCAGTATTCCCCCACACCCAACCTGTACACAGCGATGTTCCTTCACGGCAGAACTAGGCATGGTGGTAGTACGCACCCCCACGAGACACACACAGAGCTCTACTAATACTCTACTAATTCTAGAATAGCTGAACGGATTTGGCTGAAAATTGGTGGGGAGGAAGCTTAGATCCAGGATATGGACATGGGATAATTTTTATTCCGAAAAAAAAATCAGTTGTCTGTAAAGTCGGTTGACTGTCGATAGTTGTAGGTGCCAACGTCATCCAGCTGTCCACGCGGACGCATCGCTCACTCAAGTAGGAGAGAGACAGATGTCGAACGCTGCCGAACGCGGAGGCCGTGCGTGCCTCTTTGTCGCTCGTTCCGTGCTCTCCCTTGCACTTCAAGCCGCGCAATGGAACGCCTCAGAGCGAGGTAACGCCGCATGACGTCATGTTTTTTCGTGTGTTCAGCCGACTTCGAATTATAAGACGTTGTCACGTCAAAAATAACGGGAACAAGGCGAGCGTAGCCGCTGGCGGACACTAGTTATTTCTATATTCTCTTCATCCATTCTCCTCTGCCAGCCGTCATCTCTGCATTCACTCCTTTTTTATCCGTGTCATCTTTCACAATATAAATCCGTGTTTTCTTTAGCTTACCTGTTAGGCCTACCACGAGCTCTGTCTGGCTCTGGTTTTGATTCTGTGTTAGTGCTGTCTAAATAAATCCTACGTCGAAACGTCACACACACAGTATTATCCACTGGTGAGCACTCACACAGACCCAAAACAAGAGCCAGATAGAGCTTGTGGTAGGCCTACTTGACTCACTCACCTATACCTAACATTTCAAAGTGATTCTTGTGATTTTATACTTATTTATACCTTTTCAAAAGGTATTCAAAGAATAAGTAGGATTAAAATATAAAAACTCGTCTCAAGGCTAAATTTATTTAATTTTATGCATTTAAGGGTAGCATTGCCCATAACCTTGTTTTTTTTTAATATCAACCCTTGGCTCTCACACTACCCCAAGGCCGTTCTCAGCGTCTTAAAAACCTGTTTAACAAACAGGTGAATTAATAAGGGTGCATATAATTATATATTTATAATGAAAAATATATTTCGTTGCTGTGGGGTTAGTTATTTATAATATCATAGAACATAGATAAAAGTTTGTAATTTAATCACGCCTATTTCCTATAGGGGTAGGCAGTAAACATGCCTATGCATCTATTGTATATGATTTATATAGCGTCAGGGGCAACTGGTGATTACTCATGCCCCTACTTACGGGATGCTACAGTGCCTGGGACAGGATTTTAGATGGAATAGGCTTGCCCAGCACCTATACTATTTTAAAAATTTAAAAAAGCAATCAAATTAATAACACGTTTTGCTTCACCGTATGGTACCTAATTAGGGTTTTTTTACTAGAAGATGGAATAAGCATTTGGCCCACCTGATGTTAAGTGGTAACCATCGCCTATAACAAAGCATTGTCGCGTAGGTCATGCACGTCAGGAACGTGCCCTACGATGCACGCCCTGCGACCATAAACTTGAGGCATACAGACTATCAGAAATTAACTTTATTGATGTTCTAATAAATTCTATTATTACAAAGAAGAAGCAGGCAGTCTTTCATTGCTTCAGACTAATTTACAAAATAGTTCTTTAAATCTAATATGATGGCCTATTTTCTTGTAAACCGACTTCAATAAAAGAAGGAGGTTTTCAATTCAGTAGATTTTTTTTATGTTTGTTATCTATTAAACTTCGTCTATATCTATACTTATATTATATCAATATAACTTATAACCAATATAATAAAGAGGAAAGATTTGTATTTTGTGTGTATGTTTGTAATGAATAAACTCAAAAACTACTGCGCCGATTTCAAAAATTCTTTCACCATTGGAAAGCTACATTCACCCTGAGTAACATAGACTATATTATTTATGTGTTTAAAAATAAATGTCCACCCGTGCGAAGCCGGGACAGGCCGCTAGTTAGTTATAAACTGATTTGAAAAAATATTCATCAGAATCTGTTCAGCAGCTTGGCCATGAAGTCGGTTTCTCAAGATTTTTAAACTTATATTTATCATACATCTTTTCTTATTATAAGTTACCAATGTAATTATATAGTAGTATTAGTGAAACTCTCTGTGTGTGTCTCGTGCGGGTGCGTACTACCACCATGCCTATTCCTGTCGTGATGCAACATCGCTGTGTATCGGTTTGAAGGGTGTGGGGGAATACTGGCACGTGAGGCTGAACATCTGTATGCCTCAAGTTGCTAAATAGCATGTTTCTGACGTGCGTGACCTACGAGGCAATACTTTTTTATAGGCGATGGTTACCACTTAACATCAGGTGGACCATAATCCTTGTTCCTTAAGCTAGTTGTATAATAAGCATAAATATTTTTGGTATTTCAACTAAAATGTCCTTTTGCTTGCATTATTTGTAATTTTATGTAAAAACCCAGTGTGTTTTTTCATTTAATAAGGTCAGTCGGGGATATTAGGCATAGACCACATAGGGTGAACTATAAATTGCCTATTTATCAAAATAGGCACATAAGGGTTCGTTTATAATTATATGCTCGATATGACGAGTAGGGTGATCTGCTCTATGATTATCTATGGTTGAAAGGGTGCATTATTAATTATATCATAAATTTTACCTTAGTTACTTTTTTCATTCGTTTCATACATATATATTTAAAATTTACTTATTTTTATTAGGTATTCGTCTGATTTTCAGATGCATATATTTTTTTATGTAATTTAATTAATAATTTTATTTCGTTTTTTTATTTTATTTAACATAATAATAATCTGTTTTTAAATTCCTGGTGTAGGCTTTTTAAGTAAAAAATAATTCTTCTAAATATTTAAAACGAAAGCTTATGTGAGCTATAACAATGTTATAGGTAAGTTTATTATATTTTTTTTATAAATTTAAAACCTATCCAAGGAGGTTTTCATCTTATTTGGTCGTAGAACCTAGAAAGTCCGAAAACATGGAGTCCAGTGCACGAAAGGAGCCCCTTTGAGGCGCAATTACAATCCTTTCACCACACTTGGTTCGAATGAACCAGTGACACGATAAGAAGAATCTTATTTAAGGTAAGTACAATAGGATTAGTAACCTATCTTCTAATACTCACCTATTCCTTGGGAGTTACTATTTTGAGTTAGGTATAATTAATTATAGATGATAATTAGAAGATTCCAAAAACTTTATCCTGTAAGAGATCGCTCTCAGCGATAAGGTCGCCCATTGTTTTGCCAAAAATCTTCATAAATCTTGTATTATGTTTCTGTATGGTGAATCATCTATCTATCAATTTTGGGGGGAACTTTTCCCAACAGTGGGACAGTGCAGGTTTTTTTTTTAATTATTAACCATCCTTGCAACAGATAGGTTTTTTTTAATTTGAATATACCTTCTGCTATATCATTTTGAATTATAGTATTTGTAGGTACTTATAGTACCTACATATAAGAGAAATCCGATGGAATATTTAGTCAGAGTATTATAGTTAGTAGGTAAAGTAATTTTTGAATACAACGACGTTCGATTGAAAAAGTGTTTTTTTCAACTTTGTTACGAACTTATAGTAAAAAAACTATAATAAACTTTAGAACCTAAATTAAGTGTTGTTTTTTTTAAAAAGCGGCTTTATATTTATGTAGGTCGATCTCAAACTGGCGGTAGAGTCGAAGCGTTCGATCAGTTTAAGATCGATAATTTTCATTATTTTTGACATTTTTTAATAAAAAACCTTTTAAATTAAGTAACTTAAGTTATGTCAATCATATATTAGTGGAAAATGCTTTCATTGAAGTATGTTAATAATGATTTTAGCGACTGTAAAGATTTAGGTAGAGTCGCAGATCAGTGCAATTTAATTGATGGTATTTTTCGGAAAAGAACTGAAGTTTTTGAAAAGACTTGCCTTATTTAAGACGTAATAAAGTCGTGTTTATCTATTTAAACAACAATTAAGATAAAAAAGTAGTAAATAAAGATTTAATAAGCCTTAGATTGTGTAGCGTCACGTGGTCGTTCCAGTCATCTAAAAAGTGTTAAAAAAGTTTAAAATAACGGTTTTTTCGAAAATTAAAGTCTTAAATAAGATAAATGAATACAA
The DNA here is from genome assembly GCA_947578465.1 of Thera obeliscata. Taxonomy (NCBI): domain Eukaryota; kingdom Metazoa; phylum Arthropoda; class Insecta; order Lepidoptera; family Geometridae; genus Thera; species Thera obeliscata. Next base: position 9,995,947 of record OX387923.1, on the reverse strand, counting down.
ATACTTACATAATCAGGAAGAAAAATCCGGTGAAATCCACGTGTTAGTCCATCACAGAAGCAAAAGCAATCCGTTCAGCGCCCGCGCACTGTCACTTCACAAAATAGTCGAAAAAAACAATTAAAAAGTCAAATTTTGAAAAAAAAGTTCTTCAATCATGTTCACAATAGTCCTCGGAGCACTTTTCAGGTGATATTAAAATAGGCCTATAAGAATCTTATTGGGTTTTAAAGGGTGAAAAGTTTGCAAAAATTTCGCGATTTTGCGCCTGGGCCGCGAATTTAGGCCTAAACTGGCGTCGCGCGCGCTCCAAACCGACTGCCACCATTCCGAAGCGAGATAACACGAACCTAGATAAACGATAGGATAAACGATAAGGGATAATAATCAACTGTAATTCTATAAAAAAAACACAATTGAGCATTATTTTCGATTATTACCGAAAAATTCTGAAAAATTACCCAAAATTTTCTTACCTAATTTATGTAAGTTTGCCGATTTAAGGGTAGGGTTATGCGGGGTGTTTTGATCGATTGGTAGCGGGATATGCGTGGAGATGTGGCGCGGGCGACTACCGCGTCTAAAATGGCGGGCAGGCGTCTGCGCGCCCCACATTTCCAACCTTCGCTGTCTGACCCGTCAGCCGTCACCCGCTGAGGTATGCCTAAAAGCAGCAACGGATAGGTATTGGTTATGATTTTTTTTGTCTATTGTGAAAGTCGTTTTGAAAAAGGTTTGCATAATCTTTTTGTGAAAATTGAAAGTGTTTTTTTTTTGTATCAAATTTAAAGTCATGAAGTTTTTTATGTTTTTTATTAAATCAATTAACTGATTTAATAATTAATTAACCAAATAAGCTAGCAAAAAAGCGAAAAAGATTTTTTGATGTATAAATAAATTATTTAAATTTGAAATAAAATCTTAATATTTTAGGGCACCCATTTATTCATATTTTTACCTAGGCATGCTCTATAAACATAATTTATAGCAAGTTGATAGACAGAATTTAAAATGACATGTCATGACGGGCATGTCATGAGGAGGGATGAAAGTCATATGACTAGGAGAGTGATGAGTATGGATGTGGATGGATATGTGAGTAGAGGTAGACCAAAGAAAACATGGATGAACTGTGTTCAGATGACATGGATAGGAGAGGAGTGAATGCAGAGATGACGGCTGACAGAGGGGAATGGAAGAGAACATGTTGTGCCAACCACACATAAAGTGGGATAAGGGCAGGAAGGAGAAGAAGAGTTACCGAATTTTAAAATAACCCTGAAAGTTGTTGTTGGTTATAGGCAATGGTGACCGCTTACCATCAAGTGGGCCGTAAGCTCGTTTGTCTATCTTTTAGAATAAAGTTAGATACACAATATACTTACCTCTTGTTAAGGGATTAATTATAAATATAAATGAATATTTTGGACATCCCCACACAACACTATCTAGCTCCAAACTAAGCAGAGCTTGTCCTATGGGAACCAGATAGTTGATATTATATCTAGTAAATTTTTTTTTTTTGTCAATACAATACCTTCTTAGAATCCACCCAGACTTCTTAGAATACACCACATAAATCTGTTGTATTTTCTCATTGAGATCGAACCCACGCTACTACCAACTGAGCTGAGAGGCCCAGTCGAATAAAAATAAAACAAATAGGTATTAATTAAGGGCTGATTGTTTAATCTATGAAATACCTAACGCTAATTGTCGAATAAAAATGTCAGTCTTTGTTTTTGACCTTTTTTTCCTTCCGACCCAAGGCCGTGGGTTCAAATACAGTCGTGTCCCAACGAGTTTTTCTATCGAAAAAGGTATGTAGTACCTACACACTGCAAGTGCTCTCAAACGGTGAAGGAAAACATCGTGAGGAAACCTGTGGCTTAGTCGGCTCCGCACGTATTGACCATGTCTTTCCTGTGGATATGGCCGACTAAGCTGTCAGGATGGTATAGGTGTTGGACAAGCCTATTCCATCTAAAATCCTGTTCCAGGCACTATAGCGTCCCGTAAGTAGGGGCATGAGTAATCACCAATGCCCCCTGACGTTATATAAATCATCTACAATAGATGCAAAGGACTGTTATTTTTTTGTTTTTGACCAACCTAAACAAGAGATGGATATAATTTTTATCATAAGGATTGAAAAGTTTGCTCTTATTATTCTAACATTAACTCCTGTCGGAAAAAAACATTCGAATTATCTCTAAATAGGTATCAGATCAGTTGGTAGTAGCTTTCCCTTCTGCGCCGTAGGTCGTGGGTTCGATCCCCATACAGAATATTTATAATTTATTCAATTGAATTACAAGGATCACTAAAGCTCCTTAAAGCAAAATGAATCTAGGGGTCAGTTCCACTTACACTTGTTTGGGTCTTCCTACCTCTTTTCGGGACCTCAAGTAGGAGGTTCTCAATTTGTTTGTAACTATAATATTTTTCGTTTCATGTCTTAAACCAAAAATATTATACCTGCCTGTAAATTTATAAAAATCTAGTAGAATTTTAAAACGAATCGAAAAAAACGTGTAAACATAAAAATAATATTAGTAACCACCAACAACACACAACTAATACACACACGCAAGCAAAACCGCGGGCATCAGCCATAGGTAGGTACATTGATTATACCTACCATAGTATTGTACAAATAACTAGTAGTGGAGCCCGGCGTTGCCCGGGTAGAGTTTATGGATTAAATTGGATTATTCTAGATTATTCCAGAATGTGAGAGAAATTTCTAGAACGCTTAAGAGCATTCATGGCCGAATATTCTAAATCATTTCAAAATATTCTATTCTATTCTATTCTTAATTAAATTTGTTCATTTTAGATCATTTCAGAGTGTAAAAGAAAATTCTAGAAAGCTTAAGAGCATTCTGGATGATAATCAACCATTATTGCAAATCATTTAAAAGTCTTTGAATTAAATTTGATTAATCTAGTTCATTCCAGAACGTTAAAGAACATTCTAGAATGTTTAGGAGCATTCTATTCTTACCAAAATCGAGAATTTTCAGAAAAGTCCTTACGTGTAAAAAAGGATATACATAGAAAAGTCCCTGTGTCTTAGAAAAGGATAGACAAAGATTTCAATACTTTTGCCTCCAAAAACCACCTACTTCAACCCTTTCCGTCCAAACTCCCTTAATCACAGAGATCAAGGGGTATCTACAATGGGGAGTAGATCCCAGTCAGCGGTGATAGGGAATGTTAAAGAACATTCTAGAATGTTTATGAGCATTCTATCATAGACCATTTTGGCTAAATCTAGAATTTATATAAAAATCCTTGCGTGATAGAAAAGGACAGAATAGAAAAGTCCCTAGGTGTTAGAATAGGATAGACATAGATTTCAATACTCTTGCAAAACTTCCATACAATAAATTCCATTTCGACCAAGGGGGACCAAGGGGCAACGGGGAGTAGATCCCATTTGGTGGTGATAGAAAGAACCGTGTACGTACGTACACACTTCTTGCTTTTTAGGGTTCCGTAGCCAAATGGCAAAAACGGAACCCTTATAGATTCGTCATGTCTATCTGTCTGTCTGTCTGTCTGTCCGTCCGTATGTCACAGCCATTTTTCTCCGAAACCGTAAGAGCTAGACTGATGAAACTTGGAAAATAGATGTATTCTATGAACCGCATTAAGATTTTTACATAAAAATAAAAAAATAAACTATAAATTTCGGGGGTCCCCATACTTGAAACTGAAACTCAAAAATTTTTTTTCCATCGAACCCATACGTGTGGGGCATCTATGAATAGGTCTTCAAAAATGATGTTGAGGTTTCTAATATCGTTTTTTTTCTAAACTGAATAGTTTGCGCGAGAGACACTTCCGAAGTGGAAAAAAGTTGGTCCCCCCCCCTCTAACTTCTAAAGTAAGAGAATGATAATACTAAAAAAAATATATGTTGTGCATTACTATGCAAACTTCCAACGATATTTGGTTTGAACGAGATCTAGTCAGTAGTTTTTTTTTTATACGTCATAAACCGTAAACCGCAATTTACCTTTCGACGAACTACAAGAACCTTATTATGTTACATCAAGTAACATAATATAAAGGTTCTTGTAGTTCGTCGTGCTACGGAACCCTTCATGGGCGAGTCCGACTCGCACTTGGCTGCTTTTTATTAAATATATTGATAGATTGATTCATTCTGTGTTTTTTAATAAAAATGTAATTGTTATTGTCTACCTAAAATTATTATCCATTGGTATTTTGTCCAGACTTCCTTATTATAATGTAGGTACCTAGTTTGGTAATGTTTTCCCTTTCAAAATGTTTTCAATAACTTACTTCGGGTTTGCTGTGTAGGTCTATTATTACTTTGAAACGTAGCGTGTGCTGTCTTTGAAACTTTTGCTTTAGTATTATTGCATTGCATACGTCTGATTAAGTGAAGTGGCACAACACTGGAACTTCACTGCTCATCATCCTTAAATATAGGTAGTCAGGTATCATTAAATATAGGTAGGTATTTTCCGACTAAGCTGTCAGGATGGTATAGGTGCTGGGCAAGCCTATTCCATCTAAAGTCCTGTCCCAGGCACTATAGCGTCCCGTAAGTAGGGGCATGAGTAATCACCAATTACCCCTGACGCTATATAAATCATCTACAATAGATGCAAAGGCCTTTTTTGTAGGTATTTTAAAGATCAGAATAATTTCTAAACGTAATTATAATCTGTATACCATAATATTCAATATTGCAAGCCTATTCCATCTAAAATCCTGTCCCAGGCACTATAGCGTCCCGTAAGTAGGGGCATGAGTAATCACCAATGCCCCCTGACGTTATATAAATCATCTACAATAGATGCAAAGGACTGTTATTTTTTTGTTTTTGACCAACCTAAACAAGAGATGGATATAATTTTTATCATAAGGATTGAAAAGTTTGCTCTTATTATTCTAACATTAACTCCTGTCGGAAAAAAACATTCGAATTATCTCTAAATAGGTATCAGATCAGTTGGTAGTAGCTTTCCCTTCTGCGCCGTAGGTCGTGGGTTCGATCCCCATACAGAATATTTATAATTTATTCAATTGAATTACAAGGATCACTAAAGCTCCTTAAAGCAAAATGAATCTAGGGGTCAGTTCCACTTACACTTGTTTGGGTCTTCCTACCTCTTTTCGGGACCTCAAGTAGGAGGTTCTCAATTTGTTTGTAACTATAATATTTTTCGTTTCATGTCTTAAACCAAAAATATTATACCTGCCTGTAAATTTATAAAAATCTAGTAGAATTTTAAAACGAATCGAAAAAAACGTGTAAACATAAAAATAATATTAGTAACCACCAACAACACACAACTAATACACACACGCAAGCAAAACCGCGGGCATCAGCCATAGGTAGGTACATTGATTATACCTACCATAGTATTGTACAAATAACTAGTAGTGGAGCCCGGCGTTGCCCGGGTAGAGTTTATGGATTAAATTGGATTATTCTAGATTATTCCAGAATGTGAGAGAAATTTCTAGAACGCTTAAGAGCATTCATGGCCGAATATTCTAAATCATTTCAAAATATTCTATTCTATTCTATTCTTAATTAAATTTGTTCATTTTAGATCATTTCAGAGTGTAAAAGAAAATTCTAGAAAGCTTAAGAGCATTCTGGATGATAATCAACCATTATTGCAAATCATTTAAAAGTCTTTGAATTAAATTTGATTAATCTAGTTCATTCCAGAACGTTAAAGAACATTCTAGAATGTTTAGGAGCATTCTATTCTTACCAAAATCGAGAATTTTCAGAAAAGTCCTTACGTGTAAAAAAGGATAGACATAGAAAAGTCCCTGTGTCTTAGAAAAGGATAGACAAAGATTTCAATACTTTTGCCTCCAAAAACCACCTACTTCAACCCTTTCCGTCCAAACTCCCTTAATCACAGAGATCAAGGGGTATCTACAATGGGGAGTAGATCCCAGTCAGCGGTGATAGGGAATGTTAAAGAACATTCTAGAATGTTTATGAGCATTCTATCATAGACCATTTTGGCTAAATCTAGAATTTATATAAAAATCCTTGCGTGATAGAAAAGGACAGAATAGAAAAGTCCCTAGGTGTTAGAATAGGATAGACATAGATTTCAATACTCTTGCAAAACTTCCATACAATAAATTCCATTTCGACCAAGGGGGACCAAGGGGCAACGGGGAGTAGATCCCATTTGGTGGTGATAGAAAGAACCGTGTACGTACGTACACACTTCTTGCTTTTTAGGGTTCCGTAGCCAAATGGCAAAAACGGAACCCTTATAGATTCGTCATGTCTATCTGTCTGTCTGTCTGTCTGTCCGTCCGTATGTCACAGCCATTTTTCTCCGAAACCGTAAGAGCTAGACTGATGAAACTTGGAAAATAGATGTATTCTATGAACCGCATTAAGATTTTTACATAAAAATAAAAAAATAAACTATAAATTTCGGGGGTCCCCATACTTGAAACTGAAACTCAAAAATTTTTTTTCCATCGAACCCATACGTGTGGGGCATCTATGAATAGGTCTTCAAAAATGATGTTGAGGTTTCTAATATCGTTTTTTTTCTAAACTGAATAGTTTGCGCGAGAGACACTTCCGAAGTGGAAAAAAGTTGGTCCCCCCCCCTCTAACTTCTAAAGTAAGAGAATGATAATACTAAAAAAAATATATGTTGTGCATTACTATGCAAACTTCCAACGATATTTGGTTTGAACGAGATCTAGTCAGTAGTTTTTTTTTTATACGTCATAAACCGTAAACCGCAATTTACCTTTCGACGAACTACAAGAACCTTATTATGTTACATCAAGTAACATAATATAAAGGTTCTTGTAGTTCGTCGTGCTACGGAACCCTTCATGGGCGAGTCCGACTCGCACTTGGCTGCTTTTTATTAAATATATTGATAGATTGATTCATTCTGTGTTTTTTAATAAAAATGTAATTGTTATTGTCTACCTAAAATTATTATCCATTGGTATTTTGTCCAGACTTCCTTATTATAATGTAGGTACCTAGTTTGGTAATGTTTTCCCTTTCAAAATGTTTTCAATAACTTACTTCGGGTTTGCTGTGTAGGTCTATTATTACTTTGAAACGTAGCGTGTGCTGTCTTTGAAACTTTTGCTTTAGTATTATTGCATTGCATACGTCTGATTAAGTGAAGTGGCACAACACTGGAACTTCACTGCTCATCATCATTAAATATAGGTAGTCAGGTATCATTAAATATAGGTAGGTATTTTCCGACTAAGCTGTCAGGATGGTATAGGTGCTGGGCAAGCCTATTCCATCTAAAGTCCTGTCCCAGGCACTATAGCGTCCCGTAAGTAGGGGCATGAGTAATCACCAATTACCCCTGACGCTATATAAATCATCTACAATAGATGCAAAGGCCTTTTTTGTAGGTATTTTAAAGATCAGAATAATTTCTAAACGTAATTATAATCTGTATACCATAATATTCAATATTGCAAGCCTATTCCATCTAAAATCCTGTCCCAGGCACTATAGCGTCCCGCGATTTAGGGCTTGTGTAATCACCAGTTACCTCTGACGCTATATAAATCATCTACAATAGATGAAAAGGCCTGTTTACTTTTTACCATAATATAAAAAAAATCTTACAGATAAAGAATGAAGGTTATTTACATAAATACACCTAATCATATTTAAAAAACCGATAGATTTTAAATGAATAAAACAGTCTAAAAATAAAAGTGTTCCAATTGCCCCCGGCTTACCTTACCTTGCACACATCTAGGTGATCTGCAATGGCGATCAGCTGGCCTACCCATGAGCTTCATATGGTTATGGTTATGGCTGTCAAAATTGTGTCAACAGTGTCAAAACATTCAAACCCAAGAAGAAAATGAATGTGTGGGTCAGCCTATCTATACCCAATTTGACAGCCATAGCCATAACCATATGGAGCTCGTGGTAGCCCTGCAGTTCCAACTTAGGGTTTCGCATTCACCACCGCTTGACAGTAACAAACACAGCGATAAAAACAAAGCAAAATAAAAGCAACAGGGTTGAAAAATATAATGTGCCTAATATAATTATTTATTTATAGATTTGCCTATTATGTCAATCTAATAGCTATAAGTAGCAACAGTAGGCCTACCACAAGCTCTGTCTGGCTCTGGTTTTGAGTCTGTTTGAGTGCTCACCAGTTTATACTAAGTTAAGTTTTCGTTCTCCACTCTCCTCTATTAGCCGTCATTTCAACAGTCACTCCTTTCTTACCCATGTCATCCTTCACACAATTTCATCCATCTTTTCTTTGGCCAACCTCTACTTCCACATTCATATACCTATAGTTTTTATGTTTGTATGTAACGTACTTGCCTAGTACTTATTGTCTGTTTAGTTTAGTTGAGATGATAATTTTGTGCATGCTGTGGCATCCTATAACTGGAGGGACACATAGTTTTAATTTAAGACGTTTTGTTAGTATTATTTGTTATTCAAGTGTTTCCTTTGTTGGATGTCCTAATAAATAAATAAATAAATAGCACTCTTCTCGTTACATGACATTCTTCCCTTCGCATGACATGCCCGTACCATGCTCTTCATCTTTTCAGTCATTGTAAATTAGTAAATTATGTTCTTAGGTTACCTAGTTTACCTATAATATAACCCTACTTGCCTACTACCGACAGTGGATGCCCTATAGAGAGTACCTGTATGACTAAAGTTGATGGACGCAGGGCAGTGCATTATAGGGCACGTTCCTGACATGCGAGACCAGCGAGACATTGCTTTGTTATAAGCGATGGGTACCATTTAACATCAGGTGGGGCATACGCTTGATTTATTAGCTATTAATAGTATAATTTAAAAATAGGCATAAAAAAAGGCGCAACAGAAGAAGGCAAGTAGTAGGTATACATATTAGGCAACTTTTTTTTATCCACCTAGGTACTTACTTTATCTGTAGAATCCATAATTATATTGATTGTAGAATCCAAATTCTCTTTCATACCTACATAGTTTGGTTGCAATGCTTCAAACTAACCTAAATTTTTCTACATTCCCTCATTTAGGTACCTACCTACCTACCTTACTTTATGTATGAATATGAATGTAAAAAGGATAATTTATGTGGGTACCTACCTATCTATTATGATTTAAGCTTTTGAGAGCAACATTCAACTGCCGTGTCACAAGTTCAGCGGGTCTGATGACCTAGAAAATCTAGATTTCAACATCCATCATTTACTTTTGTTGTAGATTGTTATGTAGCGCCATCTATGAAGATACACTTTAAATACTTGGGTTACGCATAGCGCCATCTAGCGTGGAGTAGGAGCTCTACTGCGCATACAGAGTATAGCGAAAGATGTGGTACTTTGATGATTTTTTATTTATTTCTAGCTTTTAAATTATTTTTGCAGTACTTTTATTATTTATATAATATAAAAACAAGAATCTTAATTTCATTAGAAAAATCGAGCTTTTTAAAAATAATCAGCTGTTTTGTGCTTGTATGAGTCATCTGTCAAACAAACGTAGGTATTTTTCATAATGGCAGCACTGTGCTCCTGTGACATTCATCTTTTATGGCCTTTATTAGCTTTTAATAATAAGTCTTATCACAAGTAAGTAAAGATGATTATCGAGGTGAAAAATAATTCGATAAGACATTTTATTGTTCGAGTAGGAAGTGGCACAAAAATAGGATTGCCAACATTTGAGTGACGTCACACAAATGGAGGCACGGAGTCTTCTAAAATTACATGAGCTGAAAACACAAAAAATATATTTTTCACACGTATCCGCTCGATCTTCATGAAAATTTAGTTGAATAGTGACTAGTTAAGTGCACGACGCGAGTGATAATAAGAGAAAATAACAATCAAAACGGACATAAAGTGTACAAAGCCATTGTTTTATTTGTGGATCAGTAACTTGGATACCAATTTTTATTATTTTGTGAGTATCCTACGTATTTCTAGACTATTATTCATTAGCTGCGATCAATATTGTAAGTTTGTCTTGCGTGTCGTGTGATTCAACTTGGAGAAATATATTATTTCGGTGTTTATTAGTACATAGAAGCTATGTCATGCAGTCCGCCGTGCTAAAAATAATATCTGTAGAGTATTTCGGGATTATATTTGGTGATTTTGCGAGAGCGAGAGTCGGTAAGTCGTGTGAAAGTGATTATTGCGCCTTTTGCGTGGTATAAAAAACTCGGTTGCTCCATGGCCTTGTCAAACTAATCAATTTTTTTACTCCAGTGGTGTCATGTTTCAAAAACTCTGCAGATAATGACCAAATTTTATTTTTTTTTACAAAACACAACACATGTGCCTAATCTACTAGTAGGTATTCTACCTCATCTAATCATAATTGAATGTATGCAGTGACCTTGAAATTCTTTCATGCAGTGTCATAGAAAAGTAAAACTGTTTTCTCTATTAATAATTTACTTATTTATTTAACACACATGCATCAATTCACTTTTTATGTTAGCGAATTTTGAAATAAGAACATAAAATGGTACCTGGTTAAATTCAAGGTCGGTGCCAAGTCGTGCTCTGATCCAATGCTACCAACATAATCTAATAAGGCTTTATTGTATTGGCTGGAAACCTCTATTATAACTATGTTATCATGTTGGTCTATTGTTATGTTATTTACTGGTTTGGCTGTACTAGTTGTAACAAACTTGATATAAAAAATGACTAGGATATTAGAATCTTAACATATGACTGAGCGAGCGGTCTTAAGTATGTGTAGGTAGATACCTTAATTACATCTACTTATGATATTCTCGCTCAATTTATAATTATTTTAATAAATTATTTATTACCTACCTAGGTCTTTTTAGACAGTTTTACAATCAATTATTCTTTAAAAAATTATTCTTATTCTTAATCAGTCTGCTTCGAAAAGAGTAAGTTCGGCAAGTTTTATCATGCGCACTTGATGTGCGGGCAGGTTTTTCCGCAAGTAGGCCGCTGGTGGGCCCTTTTTGCGTGACCCTTGACACGTGTTGCTCGAACTTTTTTAGGTTCTACAACAGGCCGGTTTCCTCACGATGTTTTCCTTCACCGTTTTGAGAGTACTGTCATAGTGCACATAAATTTTTCGACAGAAAAACTCATTGGTACACGAGTGGATTTGAACCCACGACCTTCGGATCGGAAGGCGGGGCCACTACCACTAGACCACCAGTGCTCTTCGAAAAGAGTATTAAAAACTTATTTGATGTCTTTTTTTATATGCACCAAAGAAATATCTAATGCAAGATATTTATTGTGTACAGAGTATTAAGATTCTAAATCCATCATAAACACATGTTTTTAAAATGTGATCCGTTGAACTGACAGATTCACCCAGCTTTAAGATTTTTAGTGATAAGTTGCTAGAATACCTGGTTGTATCACTGTTTCCTTGCAGTGTTTTCTTTCACCATTTGAGAGAACTAGCATCTACAATAGACATTGTAGAACCAGTATTAGTATTAAATTGAAACTTTGAACTTTGACCTTGACATGACGTACAATACGTATCGCCCATTGCTTAACGATGTCATATCAACAACTAATCCCTGTAGAGACTATCTGCCATAAAAATGCTATAAGGGTGGGGGGTGTGTAATTTTTAACATTCTGGCGAATATTATTCAGGCATGCCGTTTAATATTTAATGGTAACAAAAATGGTAAAAAAAGATTAACTTGGTAGTTTGAATAAAAAAAAATCGGATCATTTTACAAATAGTACAGAAACAGATTAAAAACGATGAAATTAGCAGGAGTTAAAAAGTGTGTCCCTAAAATAATAATCCGTGGTTTTTGCCGCGGGTTTTATTTAGGATTTATTGAAATATAAAATAAACGATAATAACGGTAATAAACGATCGTCAACTAGAAGATTTACTAAATCTGAAGATTTACTCGGTAAAAGCTCCTAAAAATCAATGTGGGAAATGCTCAACCCATAGCCTGGTTAAGGGTTAATAAAAAGATATAAAAGTCGTCGTCTAGACAGGCAATGGGATTATGTTTTCCCACATGGTTTTTTTCAGGTTTTCAGCTTATTTTCTAAATATAATTCATAAAATCTCATACCAAACGTTATCACTCATCTAAATCTACGAAAAAAACATTATTACTGCAGGATTTGTCCTAGGCCTGGTAAAGGGTTAAATAAGGTAAAATGAATATAAGTAAAATATATATATATGTAACATAGTGATGAATCGCGAATTGGCTGCAGCTTACTTTGAAACGTCTGCAAGTCTAACCCCCGAATACTGAAACGCAACTCAGATTTAAGCACGTCTCAAGCGACGAATATTTGACAGATTTTCATTGAAAACTGTCAAATATTCGTCGCTTGAGACGTGCTTAAATCTGAGTTGCGTTTCAGTATTCGGGGGTAAGTTTCATTCATTTAATTTCATTTATTCACTAACAATCCTTTTACAAATCGTGTTTGAATGTTTACTATAAACTGACATGCTACAAAAAAAAACATTTAAATACACAGTCATCAAATAAAATTAATACACATAAACAAACAAAATCAAATGTCAGAATAAATTACAATATCAATAATAAATCAAAATGTCACGTCTGGGAGTCAATAAATTCATCAAAATGTCAGTTCCACGCGACCAAGCCGTGCAAATTAACTACAACTCGCCATAATTTGCCTCATAAGTTACGTAATCGAGATTATCGATACTCGATTATAATTTCCTCAATCTCGATTAGAATTTGACGAATATTCTATTAGTTACGTACACAGAACAAGTAGTAAGTACCTACAGCCCTACTTATAAACGCAATTTAAATTTAATCATTGCGTAAAATTAGCTCTGTCACTGTTTGTCATTACCCAGTGGTATGGCAATAGTTTAAGCACTGTTTATTTTTTGACATATTTTTATAAGTAAGGCCACTAATCTTTACCGATATAATACCCGGAAAGAGAACAAACATCTGTGTTCGCCAAACAAATGTTTTTTCTGCGTGGTCATCGAACCCACGCCCTGCAGCGCAGAAGGTAGAGCTACTACCAACTGAGCTGTGAGGGCTGTCAATATATATGTAGCAGGTCACTGACAGTTGTTTATATCACTAAGCTATCTTTCCCTGCTTCGCATTTCTATAGGACCTTTCAGGTAAATAATTTAAGTTTAAAAAACTTGAGAAACCGACTTCATTGTCAAACGGCTAAACCGATTTTAATCAAATTTGTTTGGGACAATCTGGACGTAAGAATAACCTTCCAAATAAAAAAATAATTTTCTAAATCGGTTCATAAATGACGGAGGCATGCAGTTACAAACATTAAAAAAATTATTTAAAAAAAAATGGCAACACCGATTTTAATAAAATTAAAATGGGACCAATCTGGAAGCAGTACCTTTCAGATAAAAAAATAATTTTTCAAATCGGCTCACAAATGACGAAGTTATGCGGTAACAAACATTAAAAAAAAAAATAAAAAAAGAATAAAAAAAAAAAATAAAAAAAAAAAAAAAACATACAACCGAATTGAGAACCTCCTCCTTTTTGATTGGAAGTCGGTTAAAAATAGTTATTTGTTATACAAGAGTGCAAAGCTGCTTTTTAACCGCGTGCTCAATTTTGATGACTGAGCAAGCGCAGGATTCTAAAGTTTAACCACGAGCGTAGCGAGTGGTTTAAAAGTTAGAATCCTAAGCGTTGGCGAAGGAATCAAAAGAGCACAAGGTGAAAAATCTTTGCACTCGAGTGCAACACGTAACTTTTCATCCCATCTCAGCGAGGAAATGACTAAATGCAATAAAGAACATGGCGCGACTAAAAGTAACACACCAAGAAGGTTACGAGTGCGAGTTTTTAACAAAATAAAAAAGGTTGTATGATAAGTTCGGCACCATGGCGGTAGAAGTAAATAGGTTGTGTATTCACAAACTTATTGAACACGATATTCTAAATTCAAATTTACTTTATCCTCTAGCGGATAAAAACGGCTTTTCCAGTCAGAAATTAAACAGCAAAAACACACTTTCAGAGCTGGTGGGATGAAAAGGAATTTTTCAAATCGACTCATAAATAACGAAGCTCGAAGGACTAAGAAGCGATAAAAAAAAATAACATTGAAAACCTCCTTTTTAATTTAATGTTGGTAAAAAATATTTTTCCTCGTTATAATATTAGTATTATTTCTTTGTTCCAGAATCCAAACAATGCTAAGAAAGCGTCCTCCCTCCAGGATCAAACCACGGTCGAACTAAATGACAAATCCTCTATAGCCAGTGCAGTCAACTTCTAAAATGCCTGTCGCCTCCCCCACCCGTTTCACCTCCACCTCATCCAACCTTACAGGGTCCTACCGGTCCACACTTTCCTCCTCATCTAGTTTAGACAAGCCTTATTACCGTTCCAGTGGAGGGACTTATGTCTCCTCCACACTGAGAAACTCATATGGGGATAGAACAACGGAGTATAGAACTAGGTACTCAGATGTCGATGGAAAGAGAGAAAGGAAATCCTCCGTTGTTGAATATGGCCGGTCCAGTCGGGCGCCAAGCGTCACGGACTCTGACAGCGGGATTTCCAGTAAATACAGATCCGAGCGAAGCGAGTCGCGATCCAGAGATCTATCAACCTCTAGAAGTGAGAGCAGCAAGACAGCAAGTGAGCCGATACAAAGGAACAAAAGATTCGTTAGCTCAGCGGCTTTAGCCATGTCTACAGCTGAGCTGTACGATAAATACTCACCAGCTAACTACATACCGTTGACTCAGAGGATACAGCAGCAAGCTAACAACTACGGCGAGATATCGCGATCGAAATCCATCTCGAACGATATCGGAAGACCTCCGGTAGCCGACTCCAGAACATTGAGAAAAGCTAGAAACTCCGCCGCGACTATAACTGAGGTAAATATTTAATTTAATTTGGGTGCTTGGGAAATTTGTTGATATTTTTGTAAGGTACAGAACAGACACAATATAAAATAACACAGTTTTGCTAATGAAAGAAAGAATAATTTACTTACGGCACAAAAGAGAAATGGTGACGTGAAGTTGCCATTAGATTCCACATAAAGCCTGCTAACTTGTTGGAGGTACAAATCGATATAAATAAATACATAGGTAAGAAAAACAAAGAATATTGCTAGATGCTGATTAAAAACAACACACATTTACAAGATTAAACTTTAAATAAAATACAAAATAATATCGCTTCAAAATGGTTTAATATTAACACAGTGAAATCACACACAGCTAGACACAGAAAGGTATAGGTATACTATAGGTATATTATAGGTACACTATTCTCAAATTTCATACTAAAACAAAATATACATTGTTTTTTGGAGAATTTTATATCATTTTCTTCATTCGAGAAGCATGTGATTTGTCCTATCTATTTTTATTTTTAATAAATTCTTATGTTGAATGAATTTTTGATATTATATTCCTACCGTTTTCAATTATATCAAAGATCCTTATTTTAAAACTATTGAATTTATCTCAAATTTTTGTATAATTGTAAAGATTACAAAACTACAAAATTTTTAATGGTTTGTTAAATTTTTCATATTATTTCTTTCGGTATTAAAATCAGATCTTATTTAGGTTTCTTTTTTGATTTGACGAGCTCTTTTGTTGTTTTTTTTTACTTTTAAATTGTTCAAACAAAAATGTGGTGATCTTGGATCTAAAATAGAAAATGGCGTTTGGGAATCAAGTTTTATTTTATCTTAATAATCACTATCATTGTCGAAATAACTAAATAAGGAGTAATCATCTAGTGATGTCTGTCTGTGGTGTGTTCTTTCATTAGTGTTCAAATTTTGAACGAATTTTTATAGAACATTGAATTTCCATTATTCTTTTTTGATTTTTCTCTTCGTTTCATTTTCTTTAATAGGTCAGGTAGGTCTGACTGATATGCTAAGAAATGTGTGTTTTTATAGTAAGGGTCTAGGATATTTTAATGTTTGTGTTTCATTTAAAGGCCTTGAGAACTGGTCTTACAAAGATATCATAAATTTCGCAGGCACACAAGCCAAATTGTGTGCGTGTGTGTGTGTTAGTGTGTTTGGCATTCATTATAACATCGCACTGAGTGCAAAGCCACGTATCAACAGTAGAATCTATCCGTCTCCTTCTAACGGTGGCGTGAAGAGTGAGACGGGTAAATTCGTGGCGCTCATGCTTTCAAAATTTAGTTTCCATGAAGAGTGGCAATATGCAATTCACTTTTTTGTCTCTCTCTCTCAAACTGTAGCTAAGTCTTGCAAGCTGTAACACCACAATGACGTAAATAAATTCATAATTTACTGAATAACGAAAATTATAAGGAAAATTTAAATAATTTATAACTTCAAACGTACGTAGATAGTAAGTATAATGTAATTCATAAAGTTGTGACGTGTTACAGCGAGCTTGACTAATAACTAACACACACACTCACACGGCATTTAGAATAGAAAAAAACATGAACATAAATTTGTAGAGACCTGAGGGCAGAAGATACAAAGAAATCACTCCGACACCCGGCTACAGCAAAAGGAACTCTATGTCCAACGGCGTAAAGGACACGAATGGAAACGAAGTGCCATCCGTCTCTGAAATCCGAAAGAGATTCGACTCCAAAATGACGGTTACAAAACTACCAGCCAATGATCTTAGATATACAAAAGCGTCTGTTGAACATTATTTAAACCAACTCAAAGATTGCAAAAATGGAACGTCTGGATACACGAAACTGTCTAAAGATGAAAAACCAGTGCCGATACATCTGCCTCACGTCGAGAAAAATGGTACCCACAAATGGGAATCTGGTTCAAACAGCTCTAGATCAAACTCCAATTCAGATATTTCAATTAGCAAAACTATGTCCGAACCGGTGTCACTATCTAAGCCGGCGATAGAGAGAAACGGTACTATGACTACTTCTCTAACCGCCAAACTGCCTTCCGACCGTCTTGCCAGTATTAAAAGTCAACTAGACCCAAATAATCCAATAGGAAAGATACTAGAGAAATCTACCGTCATAACAGTAGAAAACGGAGACTCTGAATATAAAAAACGCGGTAGTATTGATATAAGTAAAAGTAAAGAGTTACTGAAAAGTGAAATAGAAAAGCAAGTGAAAGCTCTTAAGCACACGTCTAACTTCCCATCTTACATACAAATTTCACAGCCGGTTGCCAGTGGAGCGTCGCCGCCCAAAACTAAAGAAAACAATGGCGAAGAAGAAAATCAAATCAATAACGGTGTAAAATCTGAGGAAAAACCAAAAGTCAGCATAAAATACATAGACGCAGACGACAAAGCCATACTAGATAATGATATTGAATCTCCAAGCGGCACAGGGTTCGAGAATAAAACATTCGAACATGAGAATTTTCTCAAGAAACGTACAGAAAGGAATGAGAACCGTGTTGAAGATGAAGCGAAATCTATGGAGACGAGCACAGAAAGTACCATCAGTGAGCCGACTGAAGACTCAAGTCCAGAGACGCCGTCAGCTAGACGAAGACTACTCGACAAAGATTTTGACAAAGACTTGAGAGAAGAGAACAAGATGGTAAGTAATCATTGCATAGTTTTGGCGTTCTTTCGATAGCTCCAAAATTTAGTTTTTATTTTCATTCTTGTTTTCCTGATGATATTATATTTTATATCTATAAATGCCTTGCTTGCCTGCACCCCATGTTTTTGTTTCACCAATAATGTCTTGCTCTCATCACTAGAATTGCGCACTCGTATTTTGTTTGTCATGTGTTTGTCCTTATTTAAGCTTGTATTTTCATCGAGTATTTCGTAACTTACTACAGTTTTCTTCGTCGTTTTCAAATAAAAGTTTTTCGAAATTACATTACCGAGGTAATAAAACTCAGACTTGAACATTCAGGAATCTTTAATCTGAATTTCGATGGATGTGTTCGAAAATTTATATTTATGGTCGCTTTTGACTGTTTTTTTTTTATCAACGCTTTATACTAGCGGAGATGGGCTTGTAATCAGCCACGTATAGGAAAAAGACCAAGCCGTAACTGTTCTTCTAGATTTGCGAGGCACTGGCGCCTAGATTAACCTACGAGTAGGTTTCAAAGTAATCCCCGTGATTTTTACTGAAGAAACCTTGAATTTTTACTATCTACAGTGCCTACGGAATAAGTACGTGAAGTGATTTTTGACGTGATAACGTCTTATAAATCGATGGAGCCGGCTGCACGCACGAAAAAACATGACTCATGCGTCGTTACGTCGTTTCGTCGTTCCATTTACCTGAGCCCGAGCCCGGGTCGGGTAATGGGTAAGGGTAAATGAGGGTAAGGGTAAATGAGGGTAAGGGTAAGGGTTCGGTTGGGTTCCGGGTCCGGGTCCGAGAGTTCGAGTCCGAGTCCAAGTCCGAGTCCGAGTCCGCGAGTCCGCGAGTCCGCGAGTATTTTCTTATGACGTTATCACGTTCAACTATCGTCAGTAAACCGACTTTACAGACAACCGATTTTTTTTTAATCTTTTTTCCTATATAAACGATTGGTATATAAAAAGCACAGAGTTCGTTGGCATTTCCCAACATTTAGGTCACGTATTCATGTACGTATGTAAATGTACGAGTGACGTATCCGTATCGTTGTGTGCTCTTTTCGCGGTTTCGGGTTTATTATGACTCCTACTTTCCTTAACTGGCTTTTATTCTCGTGTATAGTGGCCCCTGCATAGAACTTCAGCCTTACCTCCAAGCTTGCAGTTCACCAAGCATAGACCATTCCGGATTTCGACCAATCAACTTCAAATCTATTTTCAAGGCTTGCAACCGATTGGTTTGAATCGAGAGATGTTTCGAAACTCTGAAATGGGCGGTAGAGTCCCAGTATCCTTTAACCTTCACACGTGGATGACGTATTACCATGGAGTTTGGAGACCCAAGAGCTTCCTAAGTCCATTGGGAAAGGATACGTCCAGTGGATTTGCATAGGTTATGATTATTACAGTGACGGTAGCCTTAAAAAACTAATTGGATATAAGCTTCCTCTATACATTTCTGGGACAAACGAAGATCTCCGCATCATCAATATCAGCCTGTAGAATTCCACTGCTGGACATAGGCCTCCCCCCTTTACATTTCCAAGAAGAACCTTCCTGTAGGAAACACATGGTCGATACTTGCTATAAGCTGACTAACCCGCGGGTTTCCCCAGTGTTCCCATCACTTAACTCTACCAAGGTAAACTTTAACTTCGAGTGAAACCATTTACTTTTTACAAATTCTAGAAGGATGATAAAAAAGTGCCTAAACCTAAGGCGCTTGCGAGCTGTGCATTTTTGGAGTGAAAATGGTAAAAAATATATTATCTAGTGAAAGTTATTTTGTCTATGACTGCAAATCCTTGGATTGATTCAATGAGGACTGTAAAGGAGTGAGTGAGCTTTTATTTTTACTCTAATTTTCGATGGAAGGAATAGCCAAATCTGTGCGAGAAAAGAGAACAATCTCTCTCTCCAAGTGCTATCACAGTTCGACAATGCACACCGTCCTCCCAATCATCTAGCTATTAATACCTCACCGCGAAATGCCGTCTAGAAATAAAATAACTCAACAAAATTGGCCGCGCGGCAGTCCACGTTTTTATCCACCACGTGCAGTGAAAAAACGGCCATTCGCTAAAAGCGCGGGAAGTTTTGACAGTTGCTGTTTTCACGTAACGTAAAACATTCTAAATACAAAATTCTAAATAAGTTTCTGTTTATTTGTTAATATTGGTTATGTATGTACCTACTTAACCTATAATAAGTATTTTTAGCATACGTTTGAGGCTAGACGTCTGAACTAATCTATACAAAAAATGACCCTGAGAATATTTTATCAACTAAAATTCAAAGAAAGTTGGGTATTCTAAATACAAACGACTCGTGAACAGGCTAACTTCTACCCTGTTGGAGAGAACGGGCTTAGTAAAATAATAAGTAGGTATGCAAACTCCTTGTATTAAAAACTTTTTGCAAAACTTTATGACGCGAGTTGTAGACGTTATGTCAAATCGACAACTGTCAATTCGTTTTCGATATTTTTTCGGTGATAAAGTTTACGTGATAATATCAATTTGTTTATTGTATAACTTTGTTTTTACAACTGGTTGTGTGATATTGGTATTGCGTAAGAGTTTAATTTATTTTTTTGAGTTATTGCGTAAGGATTTACATTTTTTTTTTAAAGTTCCACGGGTTTGTGTGGCGTATAAATCTGGGATTGGTATGTTTTAATCTGGTGGTCCGTGGGTATACTTTTTTGGTCCATGTTTTTGCTATACAGGGTGCTAACCATGAAATCACCTGTTTAGATTTTTTATTTAAAGTTGAAAATTCAAGTCACAATTCACCGTACGTAAATAACTTTCATCAAAGTAACAAAACTAATTAATTTAGGCATAAAAGTACAACTTATGAGGATTCAGTTGCAAAAAAGGGACGAAAAAGTTATTTAGAAATGTTTAAGTTGGTCAGGTCGAAAATTCCCGAAAAATCAGAAAAAAATTCATAACTTGAAAACTATAAAAAAGCGCGGAATACATGGGGGTGATTCGGATACCCCACTATACAAGGGACCAACATTTTTATTTTGGACGTCAAAGTTCCGGCCACCCTGTATAATATAGTAGGTACATTATATTCCAGTAATATCATGTTTTAGGCCCTGGCGATCAAGGGCACTGGGCAATTACCCGTATTATTAGTACCCGTCAAATTAAATTACTAAATATTGTAGACAATCTACACAACACTATCTAGCCTCAAATTAAGCATAGTATCTACTAAACGATTCAGATAGCTGATATAATACTTTTATTTGTTAATACCTACACACTTAGAATACAATATAACACCCAGACAGAGAACAAACATCTGTTTTTATTGATTTTATAGTGTTTACTACACTTACGGAAATCACAAAGATTTCAAATCCCGCTCGGCTCTAAACTTTTGGGACATTAAAAGACACAAACATCTGTCACCTAAACTCTGTTCACCACACAAATATTTGTTTTCGTCGAGGATCGAACCCACGACCTGGCCCAGAAGGCAGAGCTACTACCAACCAACTGAGAGAGGCCAGTCTAGTCTTGTGTGTAGTTATGTGTGGCAATCTTTACTGTTTATTAACCGACTTCCAATCAAAAAGGAGGAGGTTCTCAATTCGGTTGTATTTTTTTTTATTTATTTTTATTTTTTTATTTTTAATGTTTGTTACCGCATAACTTCGTCATTTGTGAGCCGATTTGAATTTTTTGAAGTGAAAACTTCTTTAGCGGCGTTGAGCACTTTCTGTAATGGGTATAAAATCTTAAACTCGCGTCAGGGCGTCAGGGCGTCAGGATCACGTGACCTTATCGAAAAAGCGTAGGACGGATTTTTTGCAGAAATGTACCCTAAGACTACAACGTAGAGTTCATAATAAAAATCGAAAAAAAGCGTAAGACGCTACAGATACGCTAGTAGTTACTATGACACGGTAACGTCACAGAATAGATAATAGTTAGTAGCAAGCATACCAAGGTGTTTTTCGTGACTGTAGTAGGTATAGGTACATACCTATTATAGATTTTATGAACTAGCGGCCGCCCGCGGCAGGTAGTAGTGGTCATTGGTACATGATTTTATAGATCTACTGTATTTATTTTTCGAGTGGAGCATTGCGGCGAGCGAAGCGAGCCGCCATGCGACCATGGGAACAGCGCGGCGAGCGAAGCGAGCCGTGCTGTGACTCCCCCCAAGCCCCCCAGAACCCCCTCCTCCTGAACCCGGGGGGAGCGTCGCGGCGAGCGAAGCGAGCCGCCACGTGACCACGGGGAACAGCGCGGCGAGCGAAGCGAGCCGTGCTGTGACCCCCCCTAAGCCCCCCAGAACCCCCTCCTCCGAAACCCGGGGGGAGCGTCGCGGCGAGCGAAGCGAGCCGCCACGCGATCACGGGGAACAGCGTGGCGAGTGAAGCGAGCCGTGCTGTTACCCCCCTAAGCCCCCAAGAACCCCCTCTTCCTGAACCCGGGGGGAGCGTCGCGGCGAGCGAAGCGAGCCGCCACGCGACCACGGGGAACAGCGCGGCGAGCGAAGCGAGCCGTGCTGTGACCCCCCTTAGCCCCCCAGAACCCCCTCCTCCTATGTCTGCCGTTTTACTTCATTTAGGACCTACTTGTAGGTCGCGCGACAAGGTCCCTTCTAGCGGTTCCGACCCGTTGAGGATTTGGCTTTACGTAAAATTTAGGGTTCCGTATAGGGTTTTGATTAGGGTTATACTATATTGAGGAATTTGATTAAATGGTCGACTTTTAGGGTTCCTTAGGACTTTGATTGGAGTTTCAACTACACTTAGAAGCTTGATAATGTTAAAATTTTTAGGGTTCCTTAGGACTTTGATTGGGGTTTTACTACATTGAGGAATTTGATTAAGTGGTCAACTTTTAGGGTTCCTTAGGACTTTGATTGGAGTTTCAACTACACTTAGGAGCTTGATAATGTTAACATTTTTAGGGTTCCTTAGGACTTTGATTGGAATTTCAACTACACTTAGGAGCTTGATAATGCTAAAATTTTTAGGGTTCCTTAGGACTTTGATTGGGGTTTTACTACATTGAGGAACTTGATAAAATAAACAACTTTTAGGGTTCCTTAGGCCTTTAATTGGACTTTCAACTACACTTAGGACCTTGATTATGTAAACAATTTTAGGGTTCCTTAGCACTTTGATTGGAATTTCAACTACACTTAGGAGCTTGATAATGCTAAAATTTTTAGGGTTCCTTAGGACTTTGATTGGGGTTTTACTACATTGAGGAACTTGATAAAATAAACAACTTTTAGGGTTCCTACGTTAATAATCAAGTTTTCACTTCTGCCGGCACTCCCGGAGTGCAACCCGTATTTTTTTTTTTTTTATCTGAAAGGTACTGCTTCCAGATTGGTCCAAATCGGTGTTGCCATTTTTTTTTAAATATTTTTTTTAATGTTTGTAACTGCGTGCCTCCGTCATTTATGAACCGATTTAGAAAATTATTTTTTTATTTGGAAGGTTATTATTACGTCCAGATTGTCCCAAACAAATTTGATTAAAATCGGTTTAGCCGTTTGACAATGAAGTCGGTTTCTCAAGTTTTTTAAACTTATAATTATGATAAGGTACACAGACATTTGTCTCATATGACGTAATCACACACGCCCACTTTCTGACAAATTTGTATAATCTTTATCGAAACTTAAAAATATCTTTCCAAAGATAGCAAAGATAAGGATTTAAAATCAATCGTAAACCAGTGTATCTTTTACTACGGTAGTATTATGTTCAAAAGTATTTATGCTAAATTAATAGTGCTAAAATGGACGAAGCTAAATAATTATGGAGAAGACTTTTAAAACTTAAAAAAATGAGGAGGTTTTTTATTCGGTTTTTTTTAATTTAATGTTTGTTAAAGCATAATTTCCAAAATATTTTGCATAATTCGAAAAAAAAATGTGATAGCTACCAGATTGGTCCCTTAGAAATTCCATTAAAATCGGTTCAGCCGTTTGACCATGAAGTCGGTTTAAGTGTTTGAAACTTATTTTATTTGGCAATGTTATTGAATGCTTAAATGGATATTATATAACTTTTGGCGTAACTATATTTAAAATGGCATTCGTGAACCGTTAATCTGTGTCCAAGGTGATATGAGTTAGGTGTTAAATGTAGCAGTAATCTGAAGAATGACAGTAACGTGCGATTTTGTAATTATTTCTTGTGTGTCGCTGCAAAAAATGGTGAAGACCTTGTTTCTACTGCACATTGTTCTGGTGAGAACCGTCACCAATCCTTATTTTCCTTAAGATATAATTATAGGAGAGCACTGGTGGTCTAGTGGTAATGGCCCCGCCTTCCGATCCGAAGGTCGTGGGTTCAAATCCAGTCTTGTACCAATCGATCCCCACCGAGAGCAAATATTTATGTGAGGGACGCAGATGTTTGTTCTCTGTCTGGGTGTTTATTACCTATGTTGTATTCTGAGTATGTATTTACAAAAAAAAATTATATAAGTATTATATCAGCTATCTGGTGTAATATAATTTTGTACAAGCTCTGTTTAGCTTGGTGTGGATTGTCCAAAATAATTATATTCATTTATGAAAACAAAAAATCGAAATAAGCATTTCTATAGGTAAGTCAAGTCATGTTAGGCTGCAATGAACATCTTAAACCGGTCTATGTACGGGGTTTAGACTGTCTCTAGAATGCACAGTATTTCAGTGCCAAATTTCTTTTCAATCGCTTCAATGGTTGAACCGTGAAAACTTAACAAACATACCAAAACACTTTTTTAGTAGGCAGGTTGTTTATATAAACCGACTCGTTTAGAGAGCACCTCATGAGTGCGACGGAAAAGAAGATATTGTAAACAGCAATGTGCGAGGGAGAGGTAATGATTAACGGTGTCATGATTAATGGAACGGGTTATGGACGCCTAGCCCTATACTTTCAAGACCTATTGTGAAATTTGGCAATAGCATTTGGCTAGAAACCCAGTACCGCGCCAGTACCAATCTCAATCGCGAACCACATGCTCGAAAACTAATTAAAAAGAAATTAAAAAAACAAAAATGCTTCGTCCCGGTGGATGACGCGCCATTTGGAGCGTTTCCCGCGTTTTGAGCTGTCAATCCTAACTTTACGCAACCAGTTTTTTTTAAAGGTTTGAGTGATTAAATTGAAAGTGACCTTGCTCGGGCTTTGCCCTTGTGAACTCTATTTTTATAGAAGCAGGTGCTATATTTGAGTGCGTCAGTGAACTTTGACTAGGACTTCAGTGGTGGCACTGCGATGTGAACTTTTTTGACAGTTTTGTGTTGTCCTGTGTGTCCGGAAAGTTAAAAAAAGTGCGATCTGATAGCCTGCTATTGCACCAACCAAATCATACTGTGAAAAAAAAATTGAAAGTAACCTCTATAGACTCTACCTCCTTAAACTCTATTGGAAGCAACAGTATTTCAATTGCATTCTACCACACTAACCTCCTTGGTGTTTGGTTTGAGTACCAACCTGTGCAAATCAACTGATAACATAACATTGGCATAAAATCAATAGGAATCCAAAGTATCTAGAATTTTTTTTATATTTTCGGCATACGGTATCGTTGCTGTTTCTTCTTCTTGCTTAGCAATTCTAAAGTCTGGTATAACGTCACTACTGGAATCTATAGTCTGCATCTATACGCCCAAACTAAGACCCTTCAAGGATTGAAACTCCAAGAACCACTTACAAACTCTTATACTTAGTTCGAGATATATCCAGTTGCAAATCAAGTTCTGAGAACTTCAATCTACCATCAAGCTGCAAAGTCCTCTAAGCATCCCCGAATCTCAGGATAAAAGAACATTTCTACTATTAAAACCTAGAAGCTTTTTTGAAGTTAAGTGTCTCAATCTAACTTCAAATCCCTTTCATAACTTCTGAAAAACTACCAAATACCGAAACTTTGCACTACAAATCTTTCAAACTTCCTGAGTACCTACTTATCGAATTAAGTTCCAAACTTCTTAAATCCCCAAAATAATCTTGAAATCTTCAAATTCAAATTCTATACATCTCTAATACCCCAAAAGACCTCAAAGTAATACCAAATCTGATCTCCCAAATCCAACCTCAATTCAAGTTACTGCGCGGTGGTAGCAACCTCAACTGAATTTCCAAACTGCAACATCCTTTCATCCGTTAAGATTCCTGCGCTTTTTTCGGAGTTATCGTTCACTACGCGGTGATAGCAACCTCAACTAAAAGTTCCAAACTGCAACCTCCTTTCTTCCGCCAAAATTCCCGCGCTTTCTTCGGAGCTCTGTTTCGTGATCGTTCACTACGCGGTGATAGCAACCTCAACTAAACATCCACACTGCAACCTCTTTTCTTCCGTCAACATTCCCGCGCTACTCTCGAACGTCTGGTTGGTGATCGTTCACTACGCGGTGATAGCAACCTCGACTAAAGTTCCGAACTTCAACCTCCTTTCTTCCGCCAACATTCCCGCGCTTTCCTCGGAGCTCTGGTTCGTGATTGTCCACTGCGCGGTGGTAGTGACGGCATGCGTGTTCGCTATACTCCGTTATGAGGTGCGGCCGACGATGCGTCGAAACTCGCCCCCGGTCGCGCGCTTTCGCGCCCTCGCCGCCACTGAGGACTACAAGACAGGTAAACCTCTTTGCGTCAACCTCCTTTCAAAAAAGTTTTATAACTTTGGACTTCCATCGACAATCATGAGTCCTGAGTGGTTTAGTTATTGTGCCCCGGATACGCGAGGCAAGTTTTTCAGTAGGTACTAATTCCAATCTAGATTTGATTGTAGTTTTAACAGAAAACATAGGATTTCTGGTAAAATAGCAACAGAAATTGTAACGGGATTGGAATCATATTATGCCTGTATCTATATTATACTCGGTAGTTGCCCCTCTGACTGGCGTAGATGCAAGAAGTGAGGGTTTATGCTGCCAACAGGACAAATCTTTGCACGATCTGCAATTTATTAGTTTCTACTCAAAATAAAAATCTGTTAAATTACAAGGATCACTTAATTTAAAACTTCTGGTTCTGTCTTATGTCCCGCCAAGTATTCGAGTCTTTAGACTTAAAACTACGATACTTAACTTTGTACCATAATTAAGGCCCCGAGCACACGCTGCGACAGTTCGCGTCAGTCCCGATGTCGCGTCGCGTGTACATCAACGGTCGCGTGCAAAGTCGCTATGCGGTCGAGCTCGCTGCGCTGAGCTTCGCGCGGATGGTAATGACGTTTGCATGGACGACTTTCTCGTACGGATACGACCACACAACATTACAGAGGAGAAGGGAAGAGACATGTAGCCGGATAAGTGCCGCCAAAATGCATGAGCATGGCAGTTTTTCGGGAGTCGTAGGTACAATCAAAAATGCGCAATTACAACTTAACGTAAGTTAGAATAAATAAATGCTCTTTTTACACCCTCCTTCCTTCCTTTTTCTTAAAATCTTCATATTTAATGATATTCTAAATGAAATAACATGCGACAAACTGGCGACAGCGTCTCTCATGCAAACGGCGCGCATGATTGCCTTTTTACTGTATTAAGCTTTCCGTGGTTACGACTGTCGCGAAAGTGGTCGTTTGAAAAGTCAAATCGTGTAATAGCCGCTTTATAAAACAAAAAAAATAAGCGTAATACAGTCTAAAGATGTAGGTAGCTCTTTTATTAAGAAAGAAAATACATTTAACCTTGTCGAAAGATACGAGAAACTCTCCATGTAAATAGGGTTTAAGCACACACGATTTTCTCGTCTGAAGCCAAATATTTGTTTGTTTTCGCGTTGTCTTTTTGGGTTTTATTTTCCTGCTCGTGTTTTACCTTGTCTCTAACAAAACTGGCGCAGCCTTTGGATTTTCAAAACCATTTGCTAGGTGATTTACACTGCTATAGGCATTTTTTTCGCTTGACGGTATGCTTTAGTACCTCTCAAACGGTGAAAGAAAACATCAAACCCGCGGCTTAGTCAGCTCCGCATGTATTGACCATGTCTTTCCTGTGCATTAGGCCGACTGAGCTTTGAAGGTATAGGTGCTAGAATCTTGTGATTCTAAATTCAAAATAAGGTAAGCAAAGTCGCCATCTTGTTTTTTTATATTGCCCTGCATTGTACGAGTGTTAGCATCATATTTTTTTAAAATCATTATGTTTGAGATTTTTGCATGAATTGGTTTTAAATCGCTACTAAACTATATTAAAGTGTTTTTGTATATCCCTAGCATAAAAAACCCAAAGTCCTGTCGTCACACTGGTATGGATTTGTTACTAGGGTCACTGACTAACCTATAGGGTATTAGATCACCATGTATACATAATATTTTGATCCCCTTTTCCTGCGTGATTTATAAAATACCCCTAGTGACCGCAGAGTAACCAAGACAAAACCAGTGACACAATCTACGTAGATGGTGTCGGAAGAGCTTATTGACCTGGTTGGTATATAGAATCCAGAGCGAATGAAATGATTCTACTTATAAATGATTCATTATGATACAGTTCAAATGTAGCGAGGGAACTATCGATAACATTGTAGCATTTTCCCCCTATCCCTGGTTAGTAATTATAATATATAAAAAATATAGAATCTTGTTGCGTAAAATCCCTCGCTACATTTCTACTAAATCTTACAAGAATCTTAGAGATTCCATGTCGAATGTTTTTAAAAAAAAACCCTAATACCTAACGTTTATTTTTGATCTGACTGTAAAGTGAGATGGCGCCATTTTCTTGATAAAGTCGCCATTTTTTTGACACGTATTTTTTCCGCCATCTTGAAACTTACGTAAAATTCTTCTTTCTCCAACTTAAAATTACCTATTGTTTTTATATTGCAACAAAATACATGTTTTTCTGTACTTTATTGTCGCGGGAATATACAAACATTCCACATGGAATTTCTCCACTTGATATGATTGAACATATTTTGTATTAAAACCATGTTGTGGGCTGTAGGAGTTGGCTGGCGGTAAAAGCAGCGGTACACTGCGGCGAAGCAACGACAGGGAATCTATAGCAGAAGCGAGGGAGCCGAGATCTGAGAAGTCAAGCCAGACTAGTGGTAAGTCTAGCCAGATTAGTGGTAAGTCTAGCCAGATTAGTCGTTAGTCTAGCCAGACTAGTGGTAAGTCTAGCCAGATTAGTCGTTAGTCTAGCCAGACTAGTGGTAAGTCTAGCGAGACTAGTGGCAAGTCTAGCCAGACTAGAGGCAAGTCTAGCCAGACTAGTGGCAAGTCTAGCCAGACTAGTGGCAAGTCTAGCCAGACTAGAGGTAAGTCTAGCCAGACTAGTGGCAAGTCTAGCCAGACTAGTGGCAAGTCTAGCCAGACTAGTGGTAAGTCTAGCCAGACTAGAGGCAAGTCTAGCCAGACTAGTGGCGAGTCTAGCCAGACTAATGGTTGTTGAGATTACTGATGGTAGCGGCCTCGCCTACGAACCCCGAAGGTAGTTTTTTGTTCAAATCCATAAAGTCCATTCAGTCGTTTGAGTTATTTTGTCCAAAACCCCATATGCACATGCACTATGTCAGCAAATGGGAAGGAAAATATAGTGATGAAAACAGCTTGTCGTATGTGAAAACAGCTTGTTGACATGTGAAGGTCCTTTTTATTTGAAACAAATGTATTTGCTGATTTGTCCCATATAAACTATCAAAATCAGCTCAACAGTTTAGTTTTTATAAATAATTAAAAAATGGTTATCCGTTCGTCGGTCTGCAAGTTTCAGTTTGAAGTTTTTACGCTTACAAACTTTAATCTTACAAAAAACACATGTTTTCAGGTTTAAATGGTCTCCGAAACATAGGGAACACATGTTTCATGAACAGCGTGATGCAATGCCTGTCCAACACGCGGCCGCTGTTGGAGTACGTGATCGGAGACAAACACAATGCCGACGCCAACACTACGCTCTCTTGTATGCGGGGCGCGCTTATTGCAGGTCAGTGTGGCCTGTGACCTCAAACTGATTTCATTGGGGTAAGACGTGACCCGTGACCTCTAAACTCATGGGGTAATTTATGACCCTTACCCTAAAGCTCATGTGTCATTCGTGACCCGTGACCTCTAAACTTGTGGGGTAATTTATGACCCGTACCCTAAAGCTCATGAGTCATTGGGGTAATTCGTGACCTGTGATCTCTAAACCTGTGGGTAATTTATGATCTGTAACCTGTAAAACTTGACCCGTGACCTAAAACTCATGTGTCATTGGGGTAATTTGTGACCCGTGACCTCTAATCTTGTGGGTAGTTTATAATCCATAACCTCAAAACTTGACCCGTGACCTCGAACTCTTGTGTCTTCGGGGTAAGTCGTGACCGTCTTCAAAATCCATGGGTAGTTTATGACCTCAATAGTGTCAAAGTGATCCTTGCGATTCTGCTGTATAAACACACTTTGACTTTTTGACTTTAAAATCTCCTAAGTTATATGATTTTGTGATTTAATTTATAATTAACGAGATGCATGGGGTCTTAGGCTGACCCCTAACGTTGTAAACTCATGAGTTATATTAGAGTGACTCACTAACTCAAAATTTCATGGGTCGGTTTTTAAACCGTTTGGGTTATTTATGACCCATGACCTCAAAACTCACGTGCCATTTCAGACTGGGGTTACTTATCTACCTAAATATCTACTTACTTAGCAAAATTGTGACCTCAAATGTGTCATTAGGGTAAGTCGTGACCCGTGACCCCAAAACTCATAGGTCATTTCAGGCTGGGGTAACTTATCTACTAAAATATTTATTTACATAACAAAATTGTGTTAATTCCAGCTTTTGCGAGCGTCATAAAGGAGTTATGGCGGAGTGGCGAGAGAGACTCCGTAGTGAACACAACCACATTCAAGTCGCAGGTGCAGCGGTTCGCGCCTAGGTTCATGGGGTACAGCCAGCAGGATGCTCAGGTTAGTAAACTAAAGTAAAAGTAAAAAGTTGTTTATTTTTCCTTCACAATATAAGTATGATAAGACTTAGGTCGAGAAAACAAGTTGTTAAGTGCTAACATTGTGAAGGGCTGGTGCCTGATGTAGGTATTACAGGTCACCAGGCCTCACTCTGCGAACACATCAGGTCTTGTGTAAGAAGACCTCCGGGAGACTTTAGAATACTATGACATTTATTATGTAAGTTGTAAGAAAAATAAAAAGATTTTTGTTTTTTTTTAAAACATTGTTAGTGCATAGGAAATTAGTGCACGTGACCCTTGGGGGACTTGCCTATATTTTGTTGTCGTCAAAACCTAGTCGCATGTATCAGTTTAGACATTATTTTTAGGTTCAATTGCAATAAAGAATATTTGATTAATTGACTAAATACAATATAGCACCCAGAGTACAAACATCTTTGTTCACCACACATATATTTGTTCTCGATGAGAATTGAACCCACGACCTACGGCGCAGAAGGCAGAGCTACTACCAATTGAGCTGAGAGGCCAGTCGTGCTCAAATACTTTTGCGTCGGCCTGGTCGCGTGGAACTGGCACCCAGACTCACCTAGCTTTATTTTTATGAAATGAAACAACGGGATATTTACCATGATTAAATTTTGTTTGAGTTTACTTCCGATATTTCGGCACAGTTGCATGCACCATGATCACGGATGAACTGGTCCACGAGCAAAATAAATGTTATTGGCAGACAAATCGATCTACCCTCTTTCGCACTCTTTTACCACTTTTTGGTGGTTTGCACAAGTGGGGCATCCACTACGCGTCCTGATACCGTCAGTGTTGTGTGTCGAAATCGACAAAAAAGTGAGAATGGAACCAATAGTAGTCTCGAAACCAATAAAAGAGTGCGAAAGAGGGTAGATCGATTTATCTGCCAATAACATTTCTTTTACTCGTGGACTTCAGTTCAGATCATGGTGCATGCAACTGTGCCCAAATATCGGCCGAAGTCAACTCAACAATATTTAATCATGGTAAATATCCCGTTGTTTCATAAAAATATTGTTAAAAACCATGATAGTTTCAAAAGTTATATCATCTAACTTTAACACGTTTCAAAGTAATGCTTGTGATAGATAGATAGATAGATAACTCTTTATTGATTACTATGACACATATAGGAATACAGTATTTTGCTTAAAAATAAAAATTCACAGTAAAACAATGGGCGGCCTTATCGCTAACAGCGATCTCTACCAGGCAACCTTGGGATGGACAGAATCGAACATAAACAAGAGAGGGGGGGGAGTTTGATTTGATGAGATTAAATAAATATTACGAGTATTTTCAAAAATATTACCTACATAAATGTACTACTGAATAAAGATATTTTTGATAGGAATTTGATTTCTATTCTATATCCTGTATTCCAGGAGTTCCTCCGCTACTTGCTGGAAGGCCTGCACGAGGATGTGAACCGAGTGACCGTGAAGCCCAAGCCTATCCTCACCGAGATCGACGATAACCTCAGGTATTATACATATACACCGTATTTGATAGGGAATACTTAATTTTATTTCCTTCTTGTCCTGTCATTAGTTCTTTTGGAACAGTGTGCTGAAAGGATTTTTGGTGCGCCTCAAAGAGTTCTCTTACTAACGTTATAACATACTAGCAGTTGGTGACCGAGCTTCGCTCGGAATTTTTTTCGTTAATTTGTATTTTTAAGAAATCACGAGTCATCATCTTTACTGGTTTATTCTTACTGAACAACGCCATCTGCTGGACATGCTTGTGGTTAGTTGCTCACAATCGTCAATAGATGGCAGGAGCAGTCACATATTCAGTTTATGTTTAATTATTGAACTCGGAAAGAAATAATCATTTTCTTAAAATGAATCCTAGCTAGATCAAGAAGAGAATTTTCGAAAATCTTTGAATGCAGTTTGCTTTCTATTCAAAAATAAAGGAATGTTTCCTTTGAGTAAAATGTTCTATCTGCAGTATTAAGAGTACTTTCCCTCCAGGTGGCATTACAAAATTCCACCCTGTATACATATACAAGATTTTCTCGTTTAAAGGTATAAGATTATTGCTTATCTTACAAACAACTTGGGCGATTTGGCATTACATGTGCGTATGTTTTCGATGATAACTTTCGAACCCTTGATCCGATCTGCATGAAATTTGATAAGTCGATAGCTTGTACTTGAGAAATTTACTGGTAAGTATATGAGTAAAATTGGATGAGTTACTTACACTAATTATAAACAACAAAAAGAGTCTGATTCAGATGATAGTGTGTGTATGCTACGAGTTCTGCAGCAGTCGGCTCTGGTTCAGCATGATGTTTCACCTTCAGCTGCAGCTCAGCGATGTTATTCTGCCAGATGTCAACCGTGCCTCACACTAAGCTTACCTATTTGCAGCGACTCAGCCAAGGCAGCCGAAGCGTGGAGCCGTTACTGCCGTTTAGAGGAATCTCGAGTGAGCGATATATTCGTGGGGCAACTCAAGTCTACCCTCCGATGCACGCATTGTAACCATGACAGTGTCACTTTTGACCCTTTTTGGGACCTCAGGTGAGTTTATGGGGTTAAATTGTAATGTATTGTGAGGGGTAATTTAAACACTAAATGGGGTAAGTTTGTTTTTTACCCTGTTTAGGGGAGGCCTATATTTACGTTCTTGGCGTGCGTGGCCTACGAAGCGATGATTACCGCTTAACATCGGGGTCATATGCTTGCGTAAAATGGGTAATATTTGACCCTATTATTAGGTTCCCTATAATGAGCTACCTCCAGTCTTTCCCCTCAGCTATAACACGAATAAGTTCAAGAAAAATGAAAAAAGTTCCTCCAGGGTAGGCAACGCACCGATAGCACCCTTGGTGATGTTGGTGTCTATAGGCGACGGTGACTACTTACCATCAGGTGGGCCGTAAGCCCGTTTGTCTATCATTTGCATAAAAAAAAGCTGTTAGCTGTGTATAAATGAAGTTCTATTCTATGCAAAAACTTCATTGAAACACACCCTAATTGAAGGGTTGTTTTTGACCTTTGTATTAAGCTGGGGCAAATATGACTCTTAAAGATTTTTATAATATCCCAAAAGTTAACTATGAAAATTTTTGTGATTTCCTTAAGTGTAGTAAACACTATAAAAACAATACAAAATACGACTCTATATAAGTTCCACTCTAAGTTAAAGAGTACAGGGTCATATTCAACCCATTATTTACCATTTTCTACCTACTATAATTTAAATTTGATTTCACCTACCAAGAGGAGGGCGTTACTGGCTGCGGCACAGTTTTATACTTCTGCTGTCAGTATCGTTTACACTTGTTTTTGTTTAACATTGTACCTTGTTTCGATTTTTTTTTCTTTTATCCCTATATTTCCACCCCAGTTTGCCGATCCCCTCTCGCACGGGCAACTTGAAGATACAACAATGTCTGCAACACTTCACTAAGGAGGAGGAAATGGATGGCGACGAAAAACCGGTGAGAAATAGTCGAATTTACCCATGGGGTAGTTTTGAAACCTATTTTCGAGTGGGGTCATATTTGACCCTTATTTTAAAAGGAATTTTATTGTGGTCTTTATAGTATAGGATCCCGCTATAGAAGGACCTTCACCGAGCTGGTTATTTAATGAAACGTATTTTATATTTAATTAAACATGACAATAAATATATTCTATATGGGTTGCCTATCAAATTTCAGTCCAGGATATGATTAATTAATAATTTAAAAAAATAATGTTTTTTTAACTTTCCACCGGTTTGTTTATTAGCCAAATTCTATACCAATCGAAAGTATAGACCCCATAGAATATGCAAACGTTAGGTTGCCTATTTTTTTCCGGTCACAACTCTCGGGTAGCCAGGTATAAACACGTAAATCGATACTAGCATTTTGCACCGGTATGTTTATTGAATAAAAATACTGGGGTCTATACTTTCGATTGGTATAGAATTTGTTTAATAAACAAACCAGTGGAAAGTTTTTTTTTTATTATTAATTAATCATAATTATCCTGGACTGAAATTTGATAGGCAACCCATATATAATATATTTATTGGCATGTTTAATTATACATAAAATACGTTTCATTAAATAACCAGCTCGGTGAAGGTCCTTCTATAGCGGGATCTTAGACTATTATTGACGTCAATTTTATTGGGGTTCTTGTTTGACCCTAATTTAAGATTACGGACACGTTACACATCCATACATAGATCGAACACTGTAATGGACATAGATGAATAAATAATTATGTAAATAAATAAATATTCTAAAAAAACCTTAAAATTTCAATTTTAACTTTGTATATTGGCATAGACTATAATTATGGCGCTGTGTACACCCATTAATATTTGTTTTCCTTGTTCCTTTGAGCCAGTGTGTGGTGAAAACAATTTGAATACGCCTCAAAGAGGCTCCTTATAATGTTTTCGAACTTTTTTGGTTCTACTACATGCCTCATGATGTTTTCCTTCACCGTACCGGGAGTACCGGCATAGTGGTGGGTACTAATATTTGTTAATATTTACAGACTTGTTCAAAATGTGGTGTTCGAAGAAAGTGCCTTAAATGGTTCACCGTTCAGAAGTTTCCTCAAGTGTTGGTGTTGCATCTGAAACGGTAAGTCTCCTATAGTTAAAGTTAAAGATGTATTTATTCCATAGAATTGCAAGAATCACTTTGTAACGTGTTAAAGCTAGGTGAGTCTAGGTGCCAGTTCCACGCGACCAAGCCGACGCAAGAACAGGCAACAAACTACGGCTCGGTTCCTACTGGTTTTTTGTATGATCCTTTTACCATATTTTAAATGGTAGTAAGAGGGAATCACACAGGCGACTCTCAATACAAACGTAGTCCCCTATTTCCTCCCTGGATCTGGATTTTATGAGAAAAAATGGTTACTCTAGAGGCATTATCCAGGGAGGAAATAGAAGACTACGTTTGTATGGAGAGTCGCCTGTGTTGTTCCCTCTAAAGCTCTGCTTAATTTGGAACTAATACTCAATATTATTAATTATTTTTATTTTTAATATGCAGGTTCTCTCCCACGGAGCGTTTCCGCGGCAAACTGAACGTCCTGGTAGAGTTCCCGCTG
The DNA here is from genome assembly GCA_947578465.1 of Thera obeliscata. Classification (NCBI taxonomy): domain Eukaryota; kingdom Metazoa; phylum Arthropoda; class Insecta; order Lepidoptera; family Geometridae; genus Thera; species Thera obeliscata. The sequence goes on along the minus strand of OX387923.1, from coordinate 9,960,375 downwards.
AACGGCCTGGACATGTCTCCGTATGCCGCCACTCGCGGCTCTCAGTCCGTCACGTACAACCTGTATGCCGTCAGTAACCACTCCGGTAACTTATTATATAAAAAGAAAGAAAATATGTTTATCTACACTAATATTATAAAGAGGAAAGATTTGTACCTATTTTTGTATGTTTGTAATGAATAGGCTCAAAAAGTACTGGGCCGATTTAAAAAATTCTTTCACCAATAGAATGCTACATTCTTCCAATTTGACATAGGCTACATTTCATTTTGAAAAAAAATAGGGATCCTTGGTAAAATTTGAACAATGTAACCGAAGGTGCAGAAAAATGAGTCTTAAAATGTCTTTCGTCGAATGCGCTGCCGAAACTATTAGCGATAGAACAAAATAATGTACAACAATATTGTCTACCCCGTGCGAAGCCGGGACGGGCTGCTAGTTTTATAGAAATAAAGAAAATATGTTTATTGACCATAAAAAAGATACAAATAGGCATTGTTAGTACTTAAACAAAATTTCACAAAGTCAATTAGATTCCTGGCTCAATATTTGTCGCACCGTTTAAGTTACATGGCGTGACACTACACAGTGCAACCCTGGTATTCTGCCAAGGCCTAGAGCGGGTCACATCACGGACAAAGTAATTACTGAATACTACAAATTAGAGAAAAAACACAGTTAAAGTACATGACAAATAATACAATGGTACAAAAAAACGAGCAGGGTAAATAAAGTTTTGGTGCTTGCAAACTAATCCTAATTATACGTTTTTATAAATAAATGGCTTGTAATTGTAGAAAAAAAAAATATTAGCATGAAAAATAAAAAAATACAATAACTAGCGGCCTGTCCCGGCTTTGTACGGGTGGACTTTAAAAACCATGATAGTTTCAAAAGTTAAACCTTTATCACTTCAAATTCGTGAAATTAAGTGTTGTATTGTTATAACAGGAACAACATACTCCGGCCACTACACAGCGTACTGCAAGCATCCCTACACAGGCGACTGGCACGAGTACAATGACTCCAGGTAACACGCACCACACTGGCCCTTTCACCTCCGCACTCCCATTTCACCTCAAATAATAAATGAGACAAGCAAACATGCTTTAATTAAATAAATAAATATTGTGGACAGTCCACACAACACTATCTAGCCCCAAACTAAGCATAGCTTGTACGATAGGATCCAAATAGCTGAAAATGATAATAACTACATGATATACATTTGGTAAAAATAATATAGCACACAGACAGACTGCGAACAAACCAAACACCTATGTTCACAAATATTTGTTCTGTGTGGGAATCGAACCCACGCCCTCCAGCGCAGAAGGCAGAGATACTATAAGTAGCGGCACATAACTCTAGCGCTGACCGTTATTGCGCAGAAGTCAAAAATAAGATACCTGAGAGGGGCTAGCGGTATGAAGGGCGGGCGTGCGTAGCGCTGATTGACTCTCCAGTCGCACTCCGCTCTCTGTACCAATAGGACCCTCTGCACACATCCACACATCCAGTGTACGCACATGCGCACACTACGACGCATGCGCAGCTATCCCTCCGCGTATCGCTCAGCGCTAGAGTTATGTGCCGCTAGTTATATCAACTGAGTCGTGAGGGTTATCACTTGTATTTATTATAATGTTTTTTGTTAATAAAATATTGTATTATTTTCAGGGTTTCATCCATCAAGCCACGAGACGTGGTCTCTCCCGAGGCTTACGTACTGTTCTATGAGCGCACGTAGCTTGCAACCCCTCTCTAACGGCACTGGGGCTCGCTTAAGGGTAGAATGGACATTGGGGGGGTAACACGTGCTTTGACAGTTAAAAACGTACTTTTTGACTTGAAACTATTTTTGAAGTTGAGTGAAAGGTAAAGGTAAATCTGGCTTTTTGGGGTAAATTCTGTTTTTATGGGGTAATTTGAGTTTTTGGGGTAATATTTTGAAATGATTTTTGAAGTTCAGTTGGAGGTAAGGGTAAATCTGGCTTTTTGGGGTAAATTCTGTTTTTATGGGGTAATTTGAGTTTTTGGGGTAAGATTTTGAAATGATTTTTGAAGTTCAGTTACAGGTAAGGGTAAATCTGGCTTTTTGGGGTAAAATATGTTTTTATGGGGGAATTTGAGTTTTTGGGGTAAGATGTCCTTGTGTAAAAAACGAGGTTTGAAATTATTTTTGAAGTTGAGTTAGAGGAAGGGGTAAATCGGGCTTTTTTTGGGGTAACGTCTGTTTTAGGGGGTGAGTTTTTGAAGTAAAATGTCCTTGTGCGAAGAAACAAGGTGATTGGGGGTAAATCAGAGATTAGTTATTTGAGGATTATTTTAGGGGTTAATTGCGAAGTGTTTTAGGGGTAAAAAGGTATTTGTGAGCCAAAAAAGTACAGGGGGTGAATTTTTGGCGTTGATTTTGAGTCAAAAAATTGCATGAAATGGGTATTAATTTGGTCGGAAAGGGTATTTTGAGTGAGGAAAGTAGAAGCGCCATATAATAAGTAGGTTAAAGAAGGGAGACGAAAGTACAAGAAAATGTGCTTTATTGTTATAATAATAGAACTTAGAATCAGTTCATCAAAATCATGAATATTAGAATAAAAGAAAAAATTAGAGAAAAATTTTGGTCCATCTTTTTTTATTTGAATCATTTAATCAGCTCGTTAAATCAAATTCTGAAGTTCGATTGAATCACAAGGATCACTTTGTAACGTGTTAAAGCTAGGTGAGTCTAGGTGCCAGTTCCACGCGACCAAGCCGACGTAAGAACAGGCAACAAAATAAAAATTATATTTTCTACCTAAAAGTATTCGGTGCCAAGTCAGTTTTTACCTTGCAAAGCACTGTTTTGGCCAATCTACCCTCAAATTCATAAATAGGGGTTGAAATTACCCCAACATAATGAAAATTGACAAAAAAAAAATAGTTTCTCTGGTGACCGATTTCTATATGATTTTATTTAACAAATTATATGCTAAACTCTAGTGTAATAATCACCACCACCTGATGTTAACCGGTAACCATTGCCTAAAACACTGGCTCGCAGGTCACGCTCGTCAGAAACGTGCCCTACAATTCACTAATAAGCTTCCATCAACTTGAGGTTTTAAATGACTAAACTCTAAAAATAACTTTTTCCAAAGAGTGGATATATTAAGGGGTATTTTCAACCCCTATGGGATATATATCGTTCAACCCCTATAGTTTCCAGTGCCGTTTTAATATTAAACTAAGAACTTACTAGTCGACTAATATGCAGTGATAGTAAAATAAAGGTATTATCATATAAATATACATAAACACACCAGGACGTACCTCTGACTACCCTTATTTAAAATATTGCATCCGCCAATAAAGGTTTTTTTTTATTAGTGGCGCTAATTTTTCAATATGGGTGTACTGATTAGTACTGCTATTTCAAATTCGTTTATTTGGCGTAGGCTTATACTAAGTTATATAATGGGGTGTCTACCGTGCCTGTAGATAAGAGACAAAAGGTCATTTCTTTATAAGATTAGACTTATGACAGTTTTTTTTTTATTTTGTGCTGGCTTGGATGCAAAGTCCTTCCGCCTTTTGACAAGTGTTGCCATGTCCTATATTTTATTTACCCGACTGTCATAACTTTAAATAGTATTTAAAATGTGCTCTGTCATTGTTTGATATTATTTAAGTAAAGCTTAAATCCCAGGTATGTTTATGTATATTTTACTTATTTAAATAATTCGATTCTAGCCTCAGTCATGTTAGATTGTCATTCAAGAAAGTATTCAATATGTTGCCATAAGTTGGCGTATGTCAATTTGGGCTTGCCGCAGACTACCCTCTAAGATCGAATTCAGCAAATAAAATATTTTTGAACCGCTTTGCTCACAAAAATAGGGGTAGAAATTATATTTAATAAAAATACGTCCTTTCATTGTAAATAAGAGTGTATTGAATGCTTATATTAATAATATATTAAAAATAAATTGAAATATTCGGTTGTTGAATCTGCATAGTTACAAAGTTTAAAAAAAGTTGTGTACTTATTTGAAATTAATAATTTTATACACAAACAAGTACATTAGGCTTTCTACCGTTTCATAACTTATAAATTATATTAGTTTTTAAAATAATGAATAATTATTTATTTATACTGACGCATTTAAAAATCGCTTACGATCAAAATGAAGTCAGGTGAACATAGCTAGCAAAATATATTATACTTACATCATAATAACTTATAATTATTATAATATAAATTATTATCGCACCGTATTGTCACATTTTTGTAAGCATTTAGACAAAATTACAATTTTTGATGGTCGAATTGACATAAATGCTATTATGTCAAATTGACAGTGACAGAAATATGGCAGTACGGGTTTGTTAAGTTTTTTAAGATTGCCATTTTTATTGTACTCATTTTATTTATTTAATTTTTAGACCATAATACCAAATCTTGATGGTATTAGACATCACATTTAAATTAATATGCCTTTTTAATAATAATATAATCTTATACAGTATCAACTATACTTATATAGTCTGCAACAAAATCTACAACAGGTGTATTGTTATATTATATGCATTTTTCTTTGTTTGTTTTTATCTAGCCAATGATGTGTCTGTAAAAAAAATCCCTGAAAAAAAGGTCATATATCACAATTTCAAATCATGATAAATATTAAATTTGTTAAGATTTTATTTAGCAAAATGCTTCCAAATGTACAAAATTGTACATAGTTTATTTATTTTGCTACTGGCAAAAATTAACAGTAAAGTTGATTTTAGAAAGTCCATATTGTTGTAGCTTTTTTTAAACTTCACTTAAAACAAATTTGTTTTTTTATACTCAGGAACATCATTCGCTAGCCATAATTATTTTATAATTTAGATCTGAAAATAACATTTTGTCTCGAAAATAAAAATAATTTAAATGGTAAAATCGTTACTTATTACAGTAATGTTATATTACCGATATAATCATGGTACAAAATTTATTAGATATTACATATTAAAAAATGTATAATATAAAATTGATGTACATGATTCTGTCTATTAGATAACAATTTATACTATTTCATTTACTGCATAACTTTAGATAATAGATTGCATTATTTATATTAAAATTGCTGTTAATATAATTTGTTGTTTTGTTTGATAATATAATTTTGTATTTTATTTCGTTGATCATTTTAGTATTATCATTTTATATCGTGATTGAATCTTAATTTTAACCAAAGATGCTTATAAATTTATTACGTTTTCGAAGTTTTCGAATCGTATAAGGCGATGATGTGGCCGAGATTATTTATGTATAATATTATACGTAACAGATTTCTATAGAAATATATATTTAAAAGATTATGATTGTTTTATTTAAACCAAAGCAGCTACCCATTTATATCTACTACTTTTGAAGTTTCATTATACTCTTTGGTTTCATTCAAATCAGTCCACGGGGGAAGGTCGTGGGTTCAAAATTATCAAAGGAGACCAAAGATAATCTCTAAATCATCTAGATACTTATATTTTGTCTCAAGTGCAGAACTGATAGGTTCTCCAATCCAGATAATCTTTATCTAAAATCTGTGAGTCACGAGAGTTTTCCTAGATGGCGCTTTCTATTATTCTTACAAATCGTTTCCGTTGCTACTCCCCGCTAGATGGCAGGCTTTAGCAATGCTAACTTCAGTACGTACTTTTAAACCCATGTTGCCGACTGGCAACACTAAATTAATTGTTTTTTGTATCTGTGGTAAACAACTGACGTGACGGCATGCGGCTGACTTCACACAATTACAATAGAATTTCAAAAAATGGCTTCGGTGAAGTTTGCAGTGATCGATGTAAATGATTTTCTGTCGAAAAAACAGGCCGCTGAGCCTGATCTGGCGGCAGACTGGGCGAAGCTTGAAGAGCTCTACAATAAAAAGTAAGATTCTTACCCATTCACTGCATTCTAACTTTGAAATTTACCTTTGTCATCTCCTAACCTGTTCTTCTTGTAACTTTCAGACTATGGCACCAACTTACTCTAAAACTGCAAGATTTCGTGAACCAGCCTACGTTGCAACTCGGAGACAACCTCATTCAGCTCTACAACAACTTCCTCACCGTGTTTGAAAACAAGTCAGTTACCAAGACTTATACCATCAGTATTCTTGGCCAGCGTAACTTGAAACTTTCAGTACTAAAACCTTTGCTTCGTGTCTTGGTATGCTACTATTGAGAATTTGTGTCTTTTTCGACGAACCACACAACACATATCTTCTAAATTTAAGCAGAGTTAGTGGGAACCAGATAGCTGATAAAATACTTGACACATTTTTTTTAATACATAAAATACAATAAAACACCCAGACAGAACAAACATCTGCTTTCACCACACAATGTTCTCTGTGGGTTCTTTTAGGCTTGGTTGTGTGGAACTAGCACCTAGACTTACCTAGCTTTAAAACGTTTCAAAGTGATCCTTGCAATTCTACTGAATTAATACACTTTTGTTTTTAATCGTACCCACAATCTGCAGCGCCGAAGGTAGAATTACTACCAACTGAGCTGAGAGGTCATTAATTGAGAACTTTTATTTATTTTTCAGAATCAACCCGCTGTCGCTGGTGGAAATAGTGTCAATAATAATAAAGCAGTATGTAAACAAGCGAGATGCTATCACTTTCCTGGAGAAGATTGAGACCAAGGTCAAGATGAATGATGAAGCTCTGGCCCTCTGTAAGGTAAACCCCTTCGGCAAGTGCGCACTTGAAGTGCGGGCAGGTTTTTCCGCAAGTAGGCTGCTGGTGGGCCCATTTTGCGTGACCCTTGACACGTGTTGCTCGAACTTTTTTAGGTTCTACAACACGCCGGTTTCCTCACGATGTTTTCCTTCACCGTTTTGAGAGTACTGGCATAGTGCACATAAATTTTTCGACAGAAAAACTCATTAGTACATGAGTGGATTTGAACCCACGATCTTCGGTGACCGGGCCGATCCGCTACCACTAGACCACCAGTGCTCTCTTACCGTACTCTCTTACGTACCTCATCTAATTAGGCAAATTGTATTATATGTTCAAGGTCCTCCAAGGCCAGTTGTACCTGGAGAATCTGAACGACCTGGACGCCACGGAGAAGATCATTGACCACCTGGAAGCAACCCTGGAGGATGCAGACGGAGTCACCCCGGTACACGGACGGTACTACAAACTGGCCTCCGAGTACTACAGGTGAGTGAATCTTCTATAATTTATTTATTTATTATTATGATTAATACCTAGATGTAACTTTACAGATACTTATCTAATACTTTTATCTTAAGGTGTACCTAAATTACTAAATACAAATCTACATTATATACCTTTCTTTGTACCTTAACTAGTTGACTAAAAAAGCTGTACTTTTGTAACCTTTTTGTGGAAAATAAATGTTATTATTATTATTATTACTTACTAGCTACGAACTAGTAAATCAGTGGTTAAATAGTGACCAAAAAGAGCAATGACAATATCAATTCAACCTATAATTAAACATTAGTGAAAGCTAAATAAATTTTTGTTATTTATTTATAGACGAGTCTTCAAATAAATAATAATAATACATCATAATCTATTTAAACCATTGCATTAAAAATATTCACAAAAATGTATAAAAAACACATTTGAAATTTCAAGTGAAACATTTGAAATTTCAAAACTGTTAACACATTTCATGTTAATGTAAATAACCAATAAAGCGAAAATGTTTGGGAGAATGGTGGCAGATATCTATGGGGGGAATGCGTATATTGAATGCAAATTCTTTGATCCTCACTTGGTGTGTGGACTGGTTTCCGCAAGTAGGCCGCCGGCGGGCTCTTTTTTGCGGGACATTTGACATATTTTTTGAAATATTTAAAATTCTATGACATGCCAACAAAAAAAGTACACAACAATTAATATTAGCTATCTAGTTCCCATAGTTCAAGCTCTGCTTAGTTTGGGGCTAGATAGTACTGTGGATTGTCCATAATATTTATATACACCAAACCTGTTTTAAATCAGAAGAGTGATCGCAGATAAAACACAGAATAAAAGAAAATAATAAACCTATTTAAAAAAAACTAAAAACGTGGGGGTGCATAATTGCATAGTGTCAATGAAATGTTTATAATTATTGATACGTAAGTTATGAACATTTCATTGACACTATTCTATTCGAATTATTGCATTGTCATTGGTCTTTGACAGGTGTGCAAAATTTGAATGAAATTAGACCTTTTAGAGTGGGTCAAAATCGCGTCTTAAGAAGTCGTTTAAAACTAGTATGAATGGTTGTATGTACCAGGGTCCGCGGCCCCATGTCCCGCTACTACCGCTGCGCGCTCCGCTACGTGGGCGTGATGGGCGGCGGCGCAGCACTGCCGGCCGCCGAGCGAGCAGCACTAGCACTGCAGCTCACGCTTGCAGCACTCATCGCGACCGATGTCTACGACCTGGACGAACTAGTGAGTACCACAACACTATAGATAGTGCAATTCACGTAGACGTGCCCCTCGCGGGGTGCGGGGAGTTTGCTCCGAGCGGCAGTCGCGAACCGTAGTCTATTCATTGTAGTGTGCGTGTGCACTCATAGCTAATTAGAGTGTACCGATAACACTCAAACATTGACGGAAGCTTGCACACATATACTATAAACGGTTACGAGGAATAGTGGGGCGCGCCTTCGTGGATTGCACTATCTATACCTACTAGTTTTGTATCTTATTTTGATATCTGTGTAGATACTTTATTATAACTTTGAAGCGTAGCGTGTGCTGTCTTTGAAACTTTTGCTTTTGTATTATTGCATTGCATACGTCTGACTAAGTGAAGTGGCACCACACTGGAACTTCACTGCTATTATTTTACACTATTTTTGATTTGTAAAAGGATCATATAAAGAAACGGTAAGAACCGAGCCGTAGTTTGTTGCCTGTTCTTTTAGGCTTGGTCGCGTGGAACTGGCACCTAGACTCACCTAGCCATAAATATTGTTTGTGTACTTTCAGTTAGCGCACCCCATAATGTCAGCGCTGGAGGGTTCTCCCGCGGCGTGGGTGGGCTCTGCGCTAGCGGGGGCTGCTTGCGGAGACATCGCGGCGTACGAGCGCGCCGTGCCCGCCGGCGCGCCGCCAGACCTGGTGCGCGCGCATACCGACATACGGACCAAGATAGCACTGCTGTGTCTTATACAGGTATACATTGTCATGCTTACTAAATAGGATAGACATAGATATTTTGCATTGATGCTGTTCTTAATAAAGTCACCGCGTTGTAGTGTAGGTGGCGGCACATAATTTTAGCGCTGACCGTTATTAGGTTATTAGTTATTACACAGAAGTCAAAATTAAGGTACTTGAGGGGGGGCTAGCGGTATGAAGGGCGGGCGTGCGTAGCGCCGATTGGCTCTCCCCTCACATCCCCCTCCGCATTCAAATAATGTCATCGTTATTTAGCTAATAATAAAATAAAGTTATGATTGAATTGCGTGCGCGACAGTAGACATGCGCAGCTATCCCCTCCGCGTATCGCTCAGCGCTAGACTTACGTGCCGCTAGTTATAACAAGAATGCGAGGGATGCTAAACGCCATCTATGATTTAACAGCTGAACCACTTCACACAGTTAATTAGCCCGTCCATATACTATAAAATTTTACATCGCGCTCTAATTAGACTTTTTAAACTTCTTACCGTTGGTAATGGGTTTCCAACCTCTTTGCTGAATAAAAAGTTGGAATTTGGTTTAATAATCTCCTTGCAGTTTAGAAAGTTAGAACATAGTTGAATAAAAATGTGAAAATAGAACTTGTTTTTTTATATAATTTGACAGCTGTCAGTAGAATGCCATTCTCCCTAGGGCTGAAAGTATTACTTTCAATTAGGCCCCTCAGGCAACTTCAGACCTACTTTCCGAGTCTCATACTCTGAAAGTAGGTCTGAAGTGAATGAAAAATGATGTTAAAACTCAAAATACGTCTACTTTATATGAATACTAAATCTTGCTAACAGATGGCGTTCAACAAGACGACAGCGCAGCGCAAGCTGACCTTCTCGGAGATAGCGCACGAGGCGCGGATCCCCATCGAGGAGGTGGAACTCCTCGTCATGAAGGCGCTGGCGGAGAAACTGGTGCGCGGACACATCGACCAGGTAAACTAGTGCGCGGACACATCGACCAGGTAACTAATGCGCAGACACATCGACCAGGTAACTATATCTATTGCGCGGACACATCGACCAGGTAAAGTAGTGCGCAGACACATCGACCAGGTAAACTAGTGCGCGGACACATCGACCAGGTAACTATATCTATTGCGCGGACACATCGACCAGGTAACTAATGCGCAGACACATCGACCAGGTAACTATATCTATTGCGCGGACACATCGACCAGGTAAAGTAGTGCGCAGACACATCGACCAGGTAAACTAGTGCGCGGACACATCGACCAGGTAACTATATCTAGTGCGCGGACACATCGACCAGGTAACTATATCTAGTGCGCGGACACATCGACCAGGTAACTATATCTAGTGCGCGGACACATCGACCAAGTAAACTAATGCCGACGCAAGAACAGACAACAAACTACAAACATAGACAGACAGAGAAATAATAACAATTATTAAAAATTAAAATTTGTTTATTCAGATGTCACAAGATCCATTCCTAAAACTAACACAACACATACAATAGCAAAAAAAAAAAAAAAAATAAACAGAGAACAGAGACAATAGCAGTGAAGTTCCAGTGTGGTGCCACTTCACTTAGTCAGACGTATGTAATGCAATAATACAAAAGCAAAAGTTTCAAAGACATCACACGCTACGCTTCAAAGTAATAAATGAGGGTGTGGAGGGTGATAAGTGAAATGTATTCTTCTTATCGTGTCACTGATTCTTTCGAACCAAGTGTGGTGAAAGGATTTTGAGTGCGCCTCAAAGAGGCTCCTTTCGTGCACTTGACACATATTTTCAAACTTTTTAGGTTCTACGACATGCCGGTTTCCTCACGATGTTTTTCTTCACCGTTTTGAGAGTACTGGCATAGTGCACTTACATTTTTCGACAGAAAAACTAATTGGTACACGAGTGTATTTGAACCCACGACCTTCGGATCGGAAGGCGGGGCCGCTACCACTAGACCACCAGTGCTCTCACCAATCATTTGTATTTGAATTGTAATTTTTTTTTTGTTTTTCTATTTTTTTTTTTTAATAACTTACAGTGAACTAGGTGTCTACGAGTATTAGTTACTATTATTATTGTATAATATCTTAGGTTAGGCACTAAACATAAGTACTTATATTCTAAAAATGTTTTACGAAAAATTTTTGGTAGCAACTAATTTCTGGTGAAATAAATTTATGATTATGATTATTTATATTTACTGAATAAATACATGTTTGACTGTATGGTTGCAGGTGTCATCAGTGGCGTACATATCGTGGGTTCGACCCCGGGCCATGGACCGCGCGGGTGCGGCGGCGCTGGCGGCGCGCCTCGCCACCTGGTGCGGAGCCGTCAGCGTCGCCGCGGACATGCTGGCGCATCGCGCGCCGGACCTGCTCACCATCTAGTGGACTACTACACTCGCGCACTGCGGGTGAGACTTACTACTACTTACTATTGAAATGAAATGTGTTTGCCTTCAGTGAATAAGCGCGGGGAAGGATATTTTTTTGCTCGACCTTATTTTGATTTTTGTGTTTCATTTCTTGGTGATCCTAATAAATAAACAATTAAACAAAGGCCAGTACCCCAAGTCTCAGTGCATTTACCAAATGTTGTTTTCGTTTCGCCTATTTGTCTCTGTCTATTGTATTTAGAAAAGATGAGACAACAACTCTAACTACGTAACGTATATTTGCTGTCTCATATTTTCTCTATACAATAGAGGGAGACAAATAGGCGAAACGAAAACAACATTTGGTAACGAAATTTGATAGCAAAACTCAGACTTCGGGTACAGGTCAGGAGTACCCTAAACCGACGAGCATGTATGAAGAATGTTATGAGAGTGAATGAAGCGAAAGAGGTGTGTCAGGATCGTAGCAAGTGGAAATCTGTGTTCTCTGCCTACCCCCATGGGAATGAGGCGTGATTTTATGTATGTAAACAAATGAAATAAAATGAAGTGAAATTCAGGGTGGTTTTTTGAGAAGGACGTTTTGGATTTGAACCAACGACCTTAAGATAAGGCGGGGCCGTTACCACTAAACCACCCGTAATCCCTGATTGAATGAATAAATCTATTTTTTAATTTTTCTTTTCTTTTTCAGATATTATGCAGTGTTCATCTACATATTCCCATTATATTAATAAAATTCTCTAAAATACAATAAAAAGTTTACGAAGTAAAGTGTTTTTTATTTGTTTACATAATTTAATTAGGTATCCTTTTCATCTAAAATGAACAATAGATTATAGAGGTATAGTAATAGACTACAAAGACTTCTAGTATTATACCAGTTCAAAAGCTCAGTAAAGTGTAATGATCTTATTGCTGTGAGCAATCTCTTTCAGACAACCTTTGACCTAATAAAATATTTAGATCTATACTAATATTATAAAGAGGAAATATTTGTATTTTTGTGTGTATGTTTGTAATGAATAAACTCAAAAACTACTGCGCTGATTTCAAAAATTCTTTCACCATTGGAAAGCTACATTCACCCTGAGTAACATAGACTATATTTATGTGTTTAAAATAATGTCCACCCGTGCGAAACCGGGACAGGCCACTAGTATGTCATAAATACATGATTATTGTTAGTTTAGACTTCAAATCCGATGTTTTATTAAATAATGGTAGGTTCTATAACGTAAGACACCCACCCACCCTATGGACCGACGACATTGTTAAGTACGCGAAAAGTCGAGGAATAAAGAAAGCTCAGAATCGTTCTTCCTAGAATTGAACAGCTGAGACGTCCATCAGTGGACTTGTACACTTAACAGTTGCATCTATTGTAGATTATTTATTTAGCGTCAGCGGCAACTGGTGATTACTCATGCGTCTACTTACGGGACCCTATAGTGCCTGAGACAGGATGTCAGATGGAATAGGCTTGCAGCACCTATACCATCCTGACAGCTTAGTCGGTCTAATCTACAGGAAAGACATGGTCAATACGTGCGGAGCTGACTAAGCCACGGGTTTCCGCACGATGTTTTTCTTCACCGTTTGATCTTCTTCAAGCTGATGTAATATATTTACGCGCTTTGCTTCACTAATTCATCACTAAATATTGGGCATACCAGTCAGGCTCCAATACGTCTGGCCACTTAAAAAAAAAAAAATGCGGACAATGCACACAAAACTATCTAGCCCCAAACTAAGCAGAGCTTGTACTATTTGAACCAGACAGCTGATATAATACTTTTTTATTTGTAAACACATTCATAGAATACAATATAACACCCAGACAGAGAACAAACATCTACGTTCACCATACAAATATTTGTTCTCGGTGGGGATCGAACCCACGACCTAGCTAACTTAACTTGGTTAAGAGGTCAATGGAAAAGTCGCTAGTAGGCAATCAAACTTTATCGATGGACCGACGACATTGTTAAGATCGCGGGAAGTCGGTGGATGGAAAGGGCTCAGAATCGTTCTTCCTGGAAATGTGTAGGGGAGGCCTATGTCCAGCAGTGGACTTCTACAGGCTAATGATGTTGAATCAAACAAGGGTTAGGTACTGAAAATATTTTATTTTCTCTTCTATACACAAACTAAACATATAATACTTCTAAAATGGCAGAGTCTATCTACAACTGAGCTAAATGCTACTACAGCAAGTTCGACATACTACTAATAAAATAAATATTGCGGACATCCACACAACACTAACTAGCCCCAAACTAAGCAGAGCTTGTACTATGGGAACCAGATAGCTGATTAATACTTAATTATTATTTTTTGTAAATACATACTTAGAATACAATATAACACCCAGACAGAGAACAAACATGTGTGTTCACACAAATATTCTGTGTGGGGGATCGAACCCACGACCTACGGCGCAGAAGGCAGAGCTACTACCAACTGAGCTGTCAAATGATGATAATGTACAATGCTAAACCTATAAACTGAGTTTTGGAAAAACGGTAGGCTATTAAGTAATTAAATAAAAAAAAATGTTTGACAAAGTGAGGGCAATGAGTTTTATTTTAGTCATGTCACTAATTCTTAAGAAACGGTGTGGTGAAAGGATCTGAAGTACCTACCTAGGTACTTGTTTAATGATATAATACAGACAGATTGATTTACAGTTTAAAATTTAAACTGATAAAAAAATGTAAATAAACCCGTAAATGTAAAAAGTTAATTAAAAAAACAACTTCAAAAGATTAAAAATTAAGATCAAAAATTGTTGAGTATGTCTTAAACATTGTAATTGTAAACAAAATAATACTGAACTTAAAATTAAGGAACATATTTGTAGCTGCCATTTTGAATGACTGTATTTAAACAAAACTTATCATAAAACTATAAATAACTTAAAAATAAGTTCCGATCTGTAGGCCTACCACAAGCTCTGTCTGGCTCTGACAATGATCTGCGTTCATCACACAAATACTTGTTCTCGGTGGGAATCGAACCCACGACCTACGGCGCAGAAGGAGAGCTACTACCAACTGAGCTGAGAAAGCTGTTAATTTAAAAAAACGCAAAAAAGTAATGTTTCCTACAAGGCCACGTCTATATTAATATTATGTACTCGTATTATTAGTACTTTTTCTTCATCATGTAGTGTCACTAATAGGCCTGACGACTAATTTTCAAAATCTCTTCTATCATATTCAGAAGTATCTATTATGTCTAAAATATATCATATTTCAGTAGAAAATTAAGGTTTTTGTGCAATAAAAGTACATTTAAATTGAAATTTTCAAATTCACGCCAAAACGCTCGCTGGTGTCATGGCGTCTGTTATTACGTCACGGTGTTAGTATATCAACAGTAAACATTGGTGCTTTTGTACTAAATCGGAATGACGTTTAAGTAAACGTGACGTAATTCGCTCTGACCGGTGTTTGAGCCGTCATGGCGGATTGTTGTATTTTGTAGATTTATATTATCAAATAAATTGTCAATCTCGACATTAATAAGAGTAGGTACCTATAAATACATTTTTCAAAATCTTTGAATCCGTTTTCATTAGATCAGATAAATATTTTGGCGATACTTGATTACTGTCTTCATGCCTATTCTTTCGAGCTAATGTTGTGAAAGGATTTTAAGTGCGCCTCAAAGAGGCTTCTTTTCTTTTTTAGTATATAGAGACACCTATACAGGGTTATTCATTATTAGCTACACAAACTGACAGGGTTTAATTTTTGGGTCGTGAATATTTGTTTGACCGAATTAATTTAATTCCTAAACTGATTTAAGTTTTTGTATCAAAATTTTATTTTTATTAATTTCTTTACGGCTATTGCATAATGATTGCCACGGAGAACAGGACGATGACCCACCCAGGCGGTGACTGAAAGCAGAGTGTCGCTCACGGCGCGCGGCAAGGATCAAAGGTCAAAATAGGTCAGGCGCCAAAGGATATTCATTATCGATTTTCTCGGGATTTTCATAACAAAACTTTAAAAAATCATTTCATAAATATTTTTTATTATATTTGTTGAATCTAATTCCTGAGTATTTGCAGCTAATAATGAATAACCCTGTATTTAAAATACATTTAATTCTACATTATATTCGTATTGAAATACTTCTGTACATATTCAATTATAATATCTACTGAAATAATGTTTCTTTTTGTTTAATTACTGGCCTAATTCATAAACTTCTCTATAGTTCAACTAACTTATATTAGAGGGCGCCACTATCGCAAATTATGGTACAAAAGAAAAGCTTGCAGTAAAAAAAATAGCATTTTTATGGGATACTTTTTCTCATCGAGTCACTGCTTCTTCCGAACCAAGTGTGGTGAAAGGATTGCGTCAAACGAAATTTTTACATAATTATGGAGACACGGGCATTTATCGCGATTACGTTTATTATAAATACCCGTTTCTTCTATATTATTATGCATATCGATCGTTTTGATTGAAAAAAAAATCATTTCAACATTTTTACAGATATAAAAACACTGCATTAAATAAAAATCGCTAGAAACAAAGTAAGGTTAGGCAATCGCATAACACAAGGGTCAGTAAAAATGCGATAAGTAAAAGAATACATTTACTCCATAAAGCCTTTTAGAATAAGGGCGCTATGTGAGATTCTATACCTACCAACGCAATCTGATATCTATGCGACCCCATATTTTAATGCACCGATGACATAGTCTGTCTTAGGCCGTTCATCGTTGCATTAAATGAAGACCTAAACAATAGCTGTCATAACTTAAAAATAGTATTTACAATTGGTAAGCCATCTGAAGTCTTCGGTCATGGCTTAAACGAATAACGTGCCTAACAAAGCAAACCAGTAATAAATGCCACTCTGATTGTTAATACTGCATAAGTACAACATTTTTTTTAAGCCATCCTATGACCACGGTCATGCTCTGAGCTACAGCTAAACGCCACAAATCTCTACAGAGTGTTTTTCTGCTTATCGTGACACTGACACGCGAACCAGTGTGTTGAAAGGATTGTAATTGTGCCTTAAAGAGGCGCCTTTCGTGCACTAAAGAAAATGATTAGCGGCCACCCAACTAAGCAACGGGATCGTTTGATTCGTCGTCATCGGGGCGCATTGGCTTGAAATGCTGCGCGTGGAATGCTGGCTCCGGGCTTATTCGAGGGATTGGCATAGCCTGGAATAAAATAAATAAATATACTCGTCATTAAAAGAGTCATGCACTCGATTTGTAAGAGCAAATTACTGCATATTTTTCTTTTTCGAAAATCTTTTGATGGAAATAGACCCAAATTATTTTTCACGACTTTTCCCTAACTCTCGTTGACATTGACATTGACCCCTCTTGGGCTGGCTCATTTCTCGCACAGAGAATAGCTATTTGCTATTCAACGTGGGAATGCAGCCGCGTTCTTGGCACCATGCCTCATGGACACCCACTTCTGCCAGATTTTTAAGGTTTAGTTTGAATTATTTTTCGTTTTTTTTTAATTTCATTATTTTTTTTCTGTTATTTTAGTTATCTATATACATAAATCTTTCGTGTCTTAATTATTAAAATCTTTCGTATATTAATTGATAAACTCCGAAACTACTGAACGGATTTCGATAAAATTTTACAACTGCCTATAATATGGTCGGACTTAAAAGATAGGATAGTTTATATTCAATATTTAGGTGTTATTAATTTATAAGGGGCAAAAGTTCCGAAATCTATGTCTATCCTTTTCTAACACGTAGGGACTTCTCTATGTCTATCCTATTCTATCACTTATGGATTTTTCTGAAAATTCTTGGCTTTGACGAATGCACATAGACGCTCTAGAATGTTATTTATGGTTCTCGAATGATCTGGAATAATCAAATTTAAAGTTGGTTAGCATCCGGAATGCTCCCTCCCACCCAAACGTTAGTAATCCAGAATTATCTAGAATACTCAAATATACCCATGCAAACGGTTCTGAATTCTAGATTTGGACTAGAAAATAGTGCTCCTAAACGTTATAGAATGTTCTTTCATCATCATCATCAATTGATATCAGTCCACTGCTGGACGTAGGTTCACCTTGAGTAACATAGGCTATATTTATGTGTTTAAAAAATAAATGTCCACCCGTGCGAAGCCGGGACAGGCAGCTAGTAATTCAATAAAAGTTTGACGTATAAAAATTAGGTAAATAATGTATGTACGAATACGAACCTGTATGGTCCGCCCCCGCCTTCGTCTCGGTAGGATGCCCTTCCGCGCCATGAAGAAACTGAAACATAGGTACATTATTTATTGCTCTTTTTCATACAACTTGCTGGTTGAACATGTTTCATTATTTTTCTTAAACCTATCTTCATTAAGAATTCATTTCAGACATGATTGTAGGATCGTTTATGAATAAATGATATGATATGATATTATGATAGGGGGTTGTTGAGTTTATTTGCACAAAGAAACTTACAATTAAACAAATATTTACCAAATGTACAAAATACACAAGAAACAGTTGAGCTATCGTTACAAACGATCTAGAGATAGCTCAACTGATCCAAATCAGTGCCAGACGGAAGCGTCCCCAAGACGCTGGCGGCATTGCCACGCTATATAGCAATGCTGATATGATATATGATATGATATGATATATGATATGATATATGATATATGATATGATATGATATGATATGATATGATATGATATGATATGATATGATATGATATGATATATGATATGAAGTATCCCGCAGCGCACCGTATGGTGGAGATGGGTATGTTGAACTGCTCGGAGACGGTCTGGAAGGTGAGGCCGCGGCTGACGCAGTCCGCGGCAGCGCGCAGCACGCCCTCGCTGCGGCGGATGCGCTTGTTGATGCTGTACTCCGGCTGTGCTTGCAGCATCTATACATATAAAATAAATTATAGCTTAAAAAACTAAAAAAACACGCTTTTAAAAATAATAAAAAGCACCCCACGCTTTTTGTACAATAATATAATTTTTTCAATTGATTATTACAGTTTTATTTTTAACTTTTTGGTTCAATTAATTATAAAAGCGTGTTTTTTTAGTTTTTAAACTATAATTTATTTTTTACTTTTTTTTCATATTATTGCATTGTCATCGACCTTTGTGCAAAGTTTGAATCAAATCTGATCATTCAAAGTAGGACAAAATCGAGCTCAAAGGGGTCGATTACATAATACAAACATACATACAGGTGAAGCTAATAAAAGCGTTATAAAAAGTTTATTAGAGCTCTTTCGCAGTTGAATTCATCAATCATCGTTGGGCAGGAAAAGAGCCTCGTTTAGGCACGCTTAAAATCCTTTCACCACACTTGGTTCAAAATAAACAGTGACACGATGAGAAGAACAGTCACCATCATCGTCATAGGCAGCTTGTATTAACCTTGTGCTGGATGGATTAATAATGGAAATTCAACTAGTGCAGCAGTTGGGTTACCCCAGAACAATGCACCATAGCTAAGGATAGACTACACGTAATCATGATGAGCGGTTACGAGCTGTATTAGCAAGTTTGGTCAGCATATAAGTACAACACATATAAACAGACACATACAAAAAAAAACTTGAAAAACGACGCCATAACCAAATTGCTCAATCGATTTTGATGAAATTTATGTGAGATCCGTAAGCATTAACTTTTTTGTTAATGACCGAGTTATGCGATAGCAAATAAAAAAAATACAGTTGATATTACAACCTCCTTTTTTCCACCACAGAAATATTGGTTCCGTGTGGGGATTGAACCCACGGCCCTTCAGTACAGAACTTCTAGCAAGACCTAAAGCTGTAGAATTTAATTTCAGTGATGATGAAGATACTCACCGAGTTAAGAGGCGGCTGGTCGCCGACGTGGATGAGGTTGACGGAAGGGAAACCAGGCCCAATCGTCATTAACTTAGGACGCAGTTCTGAGTAGCTGGACAATGACTGCAGGGGCTGGTTTGACTGTAAGGTAATATATAAATAAACAAATAAATAAATCAATAAATAGATAAATAAATAAATAAATAAACAAATCAATTAATCAATGAATAAATAAATAAATAACAAATAAATATTATAGACAATCCACACAACACTATCTAGCCCCAAACTAAGAAGATTAGAAATAGGAAGATACTTTAGCACTAGTCTTTAAAAGAACTAAATTCTAATTTGAGTTGGGGAATAAGATCAGGGGCATGATTCTCGGGCCGACCGGGATTTTCAATGTCCCTAAAAGATCTCGGCCTATTGATCTCTGACAAACATAAGCTATCCCGAGTGAAAAATGTCTGTCTATACTCAAAAAGCCAATTCTCAGTGAAATATGACATCTATCTCTGTTGATGGCATATTTTTCAACACGAGATGCGTTACGTTACACGCTTATCCAATAATCGAACGATTAATCGATCGGTCATTTACTATTATCCTAGTGTTTTGTTCAATTATTTATCAAATGATATTTCAATTTGTTACTACAATTGAATTACGTTTAAACAAAGCTAAAATGTTGGGAAAAATTGAGTTTATAGGTCAAAATTTCAAAATTCAAGTTTATTATATCAAACTGACTAATAACGGAACGTAATTCGGCGCATACTTCATCAGTGTTGCTATTTAATTCTATCTAACGATAAAACTCTAGATCTAGCAGTTGAAGGACTTACTCGTAACTAATATTTTATTTTTAGCCTCGAAGTAGAATAGTTCTTAATAGCAACAAAGTTGTCTATATCACGTTATTCAAACTGTACAAACTAAAATAAATAATAAACAAATAAATAATGCGGACAATCCACACAACACTATCTAGCCCCAAACTAAGCAGAGCTTGTATTATGGGAACCAGATAGCTGATACATTACTTAAATAATCCTTTTTTTTTGTAAATACATACATAGAATACAATATAACACCCAGACATAGAACAAACATCTGCGTTCACCACACAAATATTTGTTCTCGGTGGGGATCGAACCCACGCCTTTGATTTGTTTGAATAATTCTTCATGCCCATAGGATTTCTGTTAAAATTCCGTCCAAACTTAAGATTGGGATCGGGATTCGTTTTTTGTCATTTCGGGAAGTCACATAGCTTTTTGATTTTAATTGTTTTTCTGGTGTTATTTTGAGTTCTGTTGTGTAATTTCGGTGGTATTTTAACAAACATTACTTGAGGTTTTAGCTCAAAGTGTTAGCAGTTGGAATTCAAGTGTATTATGTGATATTCAGATTTGATCGAAAATGTTTCAGATGGATATGGAAGAAACGGCCATCTTTCTTCCAAAGACAATTAGAGTAGGGCCGACTCGACTATGACTGACTCGACAGAACGGAAAAGTATTTTATCTATGTAATATATTATCATTCTCATTAAACTACTCGACACTGGCAAAATTGATCCGAAAAGGACAGATGCCATTCATTAAGAAAAAGAAGAAGAAGATTGGGATCGGAATCGCGTTCAAGAGTAGACCGGCTGACCCCACATGAAGTGGGACAAGGACAAGAAAATCATGATGATGAATTTTCATCCACCCAAAGAAAAATAATATAGCAACTATTTTAATTTGCCTACTACTATTAGCTTAAAACAGCTTTTACAGAACAGAAAAAAACAAAATGTAGTTAATAATATTCATTTTTTTTTATTGAACTAACTGAAATACATTTCACTAGCGGGCAACACTCAAACCACAACGAAGAAGAAGAATTTGTTTTGTTTGTGTTTTTTGTACAAAAGTAAATAAATGATTTTATCCCCAAAATATTTGCAATAAGGACAAAACTATAATAAGTGGGGCTCGTTGTGTTATTTCCAAAGTGTTTATGAGGTATTTGGAAGTGTACCAACCAACAAACACTAGCAAGCTGAAAAACTACCGAATGAAACTGAATAGAGGTTTTTTACTCAAACAGCAGATGAGATGAGACTAGGGTATAAAGAGCAGCAGTAGACGTACACTGTTATATTTTACTAAAATCATCGTGTAAATCCCTGTCAATCATAATAATTGTTCACTGTCTCATTGAATCCTATTTAGTTGTCCAAATCTTTAGTTTTGATGTTTTGATGCATTAGGTACCTATTTAGTACCTATTTACTTGGTATAGGTGCTGGGCAAGCCTATTCCATCTAAAATCAAATCAAAATTGTATTTATTCAGTTAAATTGTTCCAGGCACTATAAAGTTCCGCGAGTGTAATCACCAGTTTAGCCCCTGAGGCTTATTTATATCATCTACAATAGATGAAAAGGCCTGTATGTAAATACTTTTATTCATATTTGTATTTATTTTGTTGCAGGAAAATCTGAAAAAACTAATAGGGAATGGTTGGTGAAGCCAAAAGAAAATTTACTGCAAAGCCCTGTTATGGTTGAATAAAAATAGTGCTGGAAATTATATATGTACTATTATGCAACAATTTATATTTTTTCTACCTGTACAAACCACCAAGCTTGTGGCATTATTTGCAACAGTCTGCGAATAGCCCAACGGTTTCATGTGAATTTTGTTATTATGTTTATAAATAAAGTAATGGTGTAAATAAAGATGTGGTTTTTATTCAGTTTATTAATTTTTTTCCTCTCGTGAGTAGGTATATAAATATTATTTATTTCTAGGTAGAGACTGTTTGAGAACCATCAGTCTTATGATATTTTTCTAATAATGTAGGTTATTTTCTATTTTGATTTTATGTAAGTTCTCTATTCCAATTTTCAAGTATGGTAAGAATTGTAATGAAATCTCTTGTATTTAAATGATAATGATTAAAAAGACAAGCTTTTATCAGAGCATTGATTTAATATATATCTGCACTTATATTCATCCTATTATAATTCATAATTCTTCATTGCACACAGAGACATTTACAAATTATCTTTTATTATGAGTTTACTGTTCATGCCGTTTTGTGGAAGGTCCGGTAGCTCTTGAAAAACCTTCCCCAATCTTCAGATACTGCCTCATCAGGGGTTGTTGGGAAGTTTACCCATATTTTATTGAATTCTCTTGATACTGAAGATATGACAGATCCATTAGGATGCCTATATAGCCATAGCCGATACCGACTAGCTCCCTGTGCCCTAGAAGTATAATGTGATGAAGACCTAGAAAAATAATGAAATTGTCATAAAATAATACTTAGTTTTTAATCCACAATGGCAGAACAGTGTACTAATTTAACTTATTATTTTCGGTAAGGCCTTATAGGTAGGGACTTGTCTTATTATGCTGTTATGAGGCATATCATATCCACCAAAGGTTCCTCACCATTGAATTATATTTGGTTGGTAAGAGGTTAGGTTACACCTTTGATTTAGTGGAAATCTTTCTCTGCTGCAAGTAGGGACCGCACAATATCTTCGATGAGTTCCCAGGCCAATGCTTTACTTAGCTTATAGTGATTCATAGAAGCATAATCGGAGAGCTCAAAGGCATTGCACAACTCCGCACTTTTTCTACGTTTTCCGTAGCTGTCGAGGATTCTACGATGAGGTCGTCCATGAATTACTTAAGGAAATCATCCATTCTCTCTTCGAAAAGAAGCAATAAAATAGAATTTTGCTGAAAATAATATTGTGTTTGTCAAACGATTATCCAATTCAAGAGATCTCGAATACTGCGTTCTGTCTCGGCTAGTCCGGACTAGACGTTGTGTCTCGCATGAACTTCGACCGAGAAAATT
This sequence comes from Thera obeliscata, assembly GCA_947578465.1. Taxonomy (NCBI): domain Eukaryota; kingdom Metazoa; phylum Arthropoda; class Insecta; order Lepidoptera; family Geometridae; genus Thera; species Thera obeliscata. The sequence goes on along the minus strand of OX387923.1, from coordinate 9,937,084 downwards.
GAAGGAAGAAATCGTGAGAATACGCCAAGATGGTTGTCACGACTTTTTGACCGACCTATGACGACATCTCCACCGTAAAATAATCCCGGTCGGCGCGAGAATGACGCCCCTGGGGGCTAATTCTCGGGCCGATCTCGATCATTTTGAAATTTTATTTTATTGCTTCTTTTCACAACCCCGCACTTTTTGTACATTTTCCGTGTATTGTAGCTGTCGAGGCTTTTACGAAGAGGTCGTTTATGAATACTTCAAGGAAATTATCCATTCCCCCTTCGAAAAGAAGCAATAAAATAAAATTTCAAAATGATCGAGATCGGCCCGAGAATTAGCCCCCTGTAGGCCTATCAGAAGCTCTGTCTATCTCCTGTCTCTGGCTCTGGTTTTGAGTCTGTGTGAGTGCTCACCAGTGTTTTATACTGAGTGTGTGTGACGTTTCCACGTAGGATTTATTTAGTCAACACTCACACAAACTCAAAACCAGAACCAGAGACAGTGCTCAGGGTAGGCCTACAGATCCGTTTAGCCGTCCGTAATTGAGAAAGAAAAGAAAGAAAGAAACTTATTTATTTACGACGACACATGACGTAACGTAACGTAATTGCGTAACAAACATTCATCCATCCATCAAGTGGGATATAGGTTACGTCTCGACGGTTAGGGACTCATGCATATAGCCAGCCACAGGACGCGCCGAGTTCCCCGCTAGCTCACCTGTCGTATAAGGAATGCGGGTGGCTCGTAGCTCCGCGCGCCGTACGTGTGGTCATCCGTGAGCTCCTCCCGCGGCTCCAGCGCGTCCAGCTCGGAGCCGCTGTCGTACTGGCATTGCACGTTCGATATCGCGAAATCTGGAATATTACGTGCCTTGTGTTTCGGTAGCCGAGAGAGATAGCCTAAACTTTTGAAACTACCATGGTTTGAACACTGCACAGCACTACAGCAGGGCTACCACGAGCTCCATATAGTTATGGCTATGGCTGTCAAATTGTGTATAGATAGGCTGACCCACACATTCATTTTCTTCTTGGGTTTGAATGTGTTGACACTGTTGGCACAATTTTGACAGCCATAACCATAACCATATGAAGCTCATGGTAGGCCAGCTGTATGGTCTCCCCGTCGAAATGGTAGCTACCAAAAAACACCAGGATGGTGGTGGTGGAAAGGACTAAACAAAAACTACAGCTATTTTTATAAACAACGGGATATTTACCATGAACTGTGAGTTTTGGCTGCCGTTAGAGATATATTTGGGCAAAGTTTAATGCACTGGGTTGAACTGTAGACCAGAAGCTCCGTCTGGCTCTGGTTTTGAGTCTGTGTATTTTTTGTTTAACACAAAGGAATTACCTACATTTTTCTATTGCGTGGGCTTGGTCGCGTGGAACTGGCACCTAGACTCACCTAGCTTTAACACGGTACAAAGTAGGTAGAGTCTGTTCAGAAAGAGAACCGTCGCTCGTGGCCAAATTGAGAACTAACGGATCGATTTGTATAATGGCAGCTCATCCCTTTCTTTCTGTCAGCATTTTGCATCATAAAAATTAAATAAAGGAATGGTACACTAGTTGTGATAGGATCAAAACGCAACAGACGCGCTATTGTATTGCACACTAAATAAAAAAAGGTGATTAAGCACAGCAGCGCCCTCCAATCCCACGACGGGTCTCTTTCTAAACAGACTCTTCCTAATCCATAAGATAATACTGAATAAATACACTTTTGATTTGATTTGGTGAACGGTGAAGGAAAACATCGTGAGGAAACTCGCAGCTTAGTCATCAGCTCCGCACGTATTGACCTTGTCTTTTCTGTGCATTAGGTCGACTAAGCTGTCAGGATGGTATAGGTGCTTTCTCACTATGCTGTGGTTGCCTAAGTATACAGGGCTATTCATTATTAGCTGCAAATACTGAGGAATTAGGTTGAAAAAGTAAAATAAAAATATTTATGAAACAATAGAAAAACTAATTAATATTTATTTATGAAATGAATATTTAAAGTTTTGTTATGAAAATCCCGATAAAATCGATAAAGAATAGTAAGTATTCTTTGGAATCATTGGCGCCTGACCTATTTTGACCTTTGATCCGCGCCCGCGCGCCGTGAGCGACACTACGTTCAGTCGCCGCCTGGGTGGGTCATCGTCCTGTTCTCCATGGCAATCATAATGCAATAGCCGTAAAGAAATTAATAAAAATAAAATTTTGATTCAAAAACTTAAAGTCGGCCAAACCAATATTCACGACCCAAAAATTAGGCCCTGTCAGTTTGTGTAGCTAATAATGAATAACCCTGTATTACCTAGTAATCATTTAAATATTCTTATACTTTACTAGCGGACGGGAATGGGGCGCTTAGCAATGGGGGAATTAGCACTAGTATTGTTCATTAATATTATAAAGAAGAAAGATTTGTATTTTTGTGTGAATGAATAAACTCAAAAACTGCTGTGCCGATTTCAAAAATTCTTTCACCATTGGAAAGCTACATTCACCCTGAGTAACATAGGCTATAAATGTCCAACCGTGCGAAGCCGGGACCGGCCGCTAGTCATAAATAAAACAAAAGGCTCACAACACAAATTATTTATTTATACAGAATCCATCAATTCGTTACAGTCACTCATTTTACACCCTAATCTATAAGTTTTTTATATCCCAAAAGTTATAAACCGAGGAGTTCGAATCACTTGGTTTATAACTTTTATATTATATAAAACTATTGCAATTTCCTTAATTTTAAATAATATTACTAAATACTAACAAATATTTTTTCAGTTATATTATATAATATTACATATATTTAGCAAGTATATTCGTAATTCGTACCTACTAAGTACTTACATTTGGCTCAAAATTACCTACTTATTGTATTATATAAAAATATTCATTAGTTTAACATTTATTATAATTACTAGAAAAATAAAAAACAAACCATAAATAATTCGATTCTACTTTGGCAAATATTAGGAACTTAATATAATTAAAAATCATTTACCCTAATCGGCTGCCCTAAGACAAATAACCAAATCATATTAGTAAACTACAAAAAAAACTATTTGTCTCAAAACTTATGAGCCGAGTGGGATTTGAACCCACGACCTTCCCCTTTACACTCCTTAATAACTAAACCCTAGGGTGTAAGGTTGGAGTGCGTAAATAAAAAAAACCCTCAATTTAAATGTAGGTAAGTCAAGTTTAGCCGAAAAGGAGATTTTAAAATCTGAATAAAAACACAACCAAAGATTACGATTTAAGACAGTATTCAGTTGTTGATTCGGAAACTGAATACTCACTAAAGCCTAATATATATAATATATATATAAAAAGTTAACAAAATAATCATAATTAAGTACAAATAATTAAGTTAAACAATTTAGACTAGACACATAAGTTAAGTACAATTAGTTTACAGTCTTGGTGTCAATTTTATGAACCATTTGTCTAAAATTGATTTAAATATAAATATAGGGCAATAAAAATTGAGGAGCTAAACTCTGGCGTGGTACGGACATGTCATGAGAGATCAAGGGCGGATCCAGGGGGGGGGTCATGGGGGTCATGACCCCCCCCTGAGCTGGTTCCAGGACTTAGGTGGACCACTAATTGTACATAATGATTTTGTATTATAGTATGTATATTTTGTCACCATACAGATTTTATGTAACTACAAACCTTCAATATTTAATTATTTTAATCTAAATATATATAAAACTCTTACGCTACTGACTGACTGACAATCAGCGCACAGCCTAGGCCGTTAGTCCTACTCGTAGAAGCATGAAACTTGGAGGGTGTGTTCCTTTTATAGTGTAGAGGTTCACTAAGAAAGGAAATTGGAAAATTATTTCGCTAAAAAGAGAAAAAGGGGAAAATGGTTTTAAGAAAAATGATGATTGTAAAAATCAAAGCAAAGTTAGATGCATGAAACTTGGACAATAATACATAATTATATGTAGGAGCACAGTGTGAAAAAAAATCAGGAAATTCTTACAGTTGGTCATGTCAAACTAAACAAACCAGATTCGATTATACACCAACGCATACACAAACCCAACTTAGCCACTAAAACAAAATCACCAAAAAAAGGTTTAAAAATACACAAAAAAACACGGTGATAAAAAATTTTGCTACCGCAGCACCTGTCACCAAATTTGAATACACACAAAGGTTTACAAGGTTGGCTAATAAAGCACTTGCTTTTATATTCAAACGCATTCTAAAGTTTTAAATATAAGCTCAAAACTATTAGTAACCAGCAGTTGGTAATGTGAAACTTAAACAACCAGATTCAATTATAATACACCAACGCATACAAAACCCAACTTAGCCACTATGACAAAATCACGAAAAATTGCTTTACAAAATACCTAGGTACGCAAAAAAACTGTAAAAAAAACTGCTACCGCAGCATCTGCCACCAGATTTAAATACATACAAAGGTTTAAAAAAAACCTATGTAACCACTAAGACAAATCGCGGTTTTTGTATGCGTTGGTGTACAATCGAATCTGTTTTTTTGGTTTAACATGACCAACTGCTAGTTACCTTAGTTAATTTCGTTTAAGATGAACACACCCTTCAAATTTCATGCTTCTAGGACTAACGGCTTAGGCTGTGCGTTGATTGTCAGTCAGTCAGACGACAGTGAGTAACGTAAGAGTTTTATATAATATTTAGACTAGTTATACAGGGTGGCCAGAACATTCACGTCCGAAAAAAAAATTTTGGTCCCTCGTATCGTGGGGTATCTGAATCACCTTCATGTATGTTCCGCGATTTTGTAGGTATAGTTTTCGAGTTATTAATTTTTATCTGAATTTACGGGGAATTTCGACATGACCACGACCAACTTAAAAAAAATTCAAAAAAAAAGGTAGTAGACGTTTTAGTAATTTTTTTGCAACTGAATCCTCATGAGTTGTACTTTTATGCATAAAGCAATTTATGGTTCATTAAAAATACCACTTCTTATTTTAAACTTTTCTGACCAAACCTATGAAGCTATTTCTTGGTTAATTTCCAGTATTTTCTATAAATAGTTAGCCTTAAAAATGATAAAATGGGCAAAAAAAATTTTTAAATCAAATTCATATGAATGTTCCATCTTGCTGTCTTTGAAGCCCAATTTTAGCAAAAGTAGCCAATTAAGTACTGTTTTTTTTTGAATAATTATGGAAGCTAAAAGTATGGCGCATTTTTTGAAAGCTACTTAGGAATCATGAAGTTACCTGTTTAGATTTTTAATTTAAAGTTGAAAATTTGTATCACAATTCACCAAACGTTAATTGTTTACTTTGGGTCATCATTTTCATAACTTTCTTTAAAGTAACAAAACTTATTGTTTTATGCATAAAAGTACAACTTATGAGAATTTAGTTGCAAAAAAATTACCAAAATATTTCTACTTTTTTTTTAGAAATTTTAAAGTTCATTTCGAAATTTCTCATAAATTCAGAAAAAAATTCATAACGCGAAAACTATACAAAATCGCGGAACATACATGGGGAAGATTCGGATACCCCACGATATTCCCCACGACGGACCAAAATTTTTATTTTGGACGTCAATGTTCCGGCCACCCTGTATATTTAGATAAAATATAGGCTGCCTCATTCCGTGCGTGATAGTGCTTCTCTGGATGTCTTCAAGAGAAGATGGCAATAATGTACGAAGTTATTATGTGTTAAGTTTTCAAGTGTACAATAAAGAATAAATATTTTTAAGTACAGTACTTACGTACATTAATAAAATACCTACTTTTAACTTGTATCTATTGTTATCAAAATTAAATTATAAGTTCTTGACTTGACCACGACTATGTGACCCCCTCCTGGCGCCAAAGCTGGATCCGCCCTTGTGAGAGATGAAAGTCATGTGACTAGGAGAGTGATGAGTATGGATGTGGATGGATATGTGAGCAGAGGTAGACCAAAGACAACATGGATGAACTGTGTTCAGATGACATGGATAAGAGAGGAGTGAATGCAGAGATGACGGCTGACAGAGGAGAATGGAGGAGGAAGACATGTTATGCCGACCACACATGAAGTGGGCTAAGGGCAGGAAGAAGATAGGGCACGTTTTCAATAACCATGCCCTGTAAATATGCAGATATTACTTATATAAAGTAACCTCTCTAAATAAAGAGGAACATTTGATTATTAAATAAATAATACATTTAAAAAACTTGAGAGACCGACTTCATGGCCAAATTATTAAACCGATTTTGATAAAACTTCTATGGGACCAATCTATAAATATTACTTTACAGAAAAAATAATAATTTTTAAATCGGCTCAAAAATGTAAAATTATGCAATAACAAACATTTTAAAAAACAATTAACACAAAACGGCTAAACCGCTTTTGATGAAATTAATATGGGACCAATCTGGATATATTACTATTCAGAGAACAAAGGCGAATTATTCAAATCGGCTCATAAATGAAATGCAGCAAAAACATTTAAAAAAATACAATCGAATAGAGACCGCTTTTTTATTTGAAGTCGGTTAATAAAAAACATTTATAAATACACAGAATTGACACCAATATTTATATTATTTTATTTAATATAGTTATAATAAAACCGGTTGTGGCAACAAATTGCATAATTATTTCCTATTTCCTAAAACTTATTGTATTACGATTTGGCTTTATTTATTCTTTGGCTAAATCATTTGAATTCCCTGTAAGTAAACACAATGTATTGGCAACGATGAGGCCTTTCAGTTAATTAAATTACGTTTATTATAATATGCATTCATATTTTTATTAATATAAATTTAAATAATTAAATTTTAATTTTAATAATTATTATTTAAATTTCATAATAAATTTTATTAAATTTAAAAATAATAAAATTGTCGCTGTACTATTTTAAAATGTTGTAAATAATAAGCAATTTATGTAGCTATTTTATTTAGTAAGAAGAAAATATAATTTTAAAACTTTAGTAGTTTTGTATATTTACTAAATGTTTTAATAACTTTTGCAAACTCTTGATTGATTGAAAATTCATTTAAGTAGGTAGGGCTACCTATACAGGGTGTTTTTTTGAGAAGGGTGGTGATGGCCAAGTCCAAAACCACGAGAGTTGGGGAAAACTCGTGAAAGGAGTCAAGCCCTCGATTTATAAGAAAACAATACCTGCATATCTATTTTCTTTATTTATTTGATCTCACAAGATCAAATAAATAAAGAAAATAGATAAACAACTTTTTAATTTAATTTTTAATTTTAATTTTATTCTAAAATCTTTTACTTTTGACGGAAATGGACCCAAATGATTTTTCAATTTTTTTTATATAACTAGCTAAAGGAACAAGCAAATGGTGTTGAGCGCAACCCACCAGATGTTAAGCGGTAACCATCACCTATAACAAAGCATTGCCTCGTAGGCCACGCATGTGAGGAACGTGCCCTACGACGCGTCCATCAACTTGAGACATATATGCCTGTAGTTACACCGGCGCCCATACCCTTCAAACTGAAACACAGCATTGCTGCTTTACGGCAGAAATAGGCATGATGGTACTTCCCCGGACGAACCTTTTACAAAGAGTTCTACTACTACTATTTCAGGTATTGTTTTCTTATGAACCGAGGGCATGACTCTTTTCACGACTTTTCCCTAACTCTCGTGGTTTCGGACTTGGCCATCACCGCCTTTCTCATAAAACCACCCTGTATACCAATTGTTCCCAATTCGTCTGACATGCTTAGATAATTTAACAGAGATACTATAACGCACGAAGTGGCGGGAATAATCATTATCATAATCAATTGGTTGAAGCGAGACGTACTCTAGATCTATTATCATAAACGCATCTGTAACTACTTAGGTCAATATTACAACCTGTAATAAAAAAATGCCACCAAAATAAGTAAAATTATTCCTAAATATTTTACTTAAGTTATTATAATTAAGTACACAATAAATTATTTGGCAAGACTTTTTTATGTAATTTGAAATACTTTCACACTTTTTCAGGGTATTTTGTAAGAGAAGTAGGATTATAGGATTCGCGTTGAACAGCGAATTCAAAATGGCGGGGCGCCATGAAAAAATGGTTTAAAAAAAATATATTGAAAATCAACTTTCTTTGCTCGCTTTGGTTTTGAGTCTGTGTGAGTATTGACTAAATAAATCCTACGTCGAAACGTCACAGACTCAAAATCAGAGCCAGAGACAGAGCTAGACAGAGCTTGTGGTAGGGCTACAGTTGGAACAAAAAAAAACAAATCAATTGAAATAATCAATTGCTTCTTTTTATAGGTATAGCCCAATTTTTTTAACGTATTAGACGAGCAGTTTATATTTTAGTGTGATTTGGCCCTACTTCAATCAAACTCTAAAGTCCCTCAAACCTCTCCACTCTGCTCTGAGCGAGCAAGTTCAGCGGGTCCAATATCTGCGTAGACGTCCGCGTCCCGCGGCGTCCCTTCGAGAACTGACTCTTTATATCGTACTTCTCCATCCAGTTCCGCAAAGTCTTTCTCGGGACGCCATATTTGTTTGAGGCTGCGTACACGCTGTAGCCTTTCTTGACAGCTATCAATGCATCCCGCAGATGCTGAGACGAGTATTGCTTGTAAGATTTCTCTTGGAAGACGTCGGTTTCGATGTTGACGATGGCGTTAGGTCGTCGGCCCACGATGCGCGGTCTGGCGTGGATGTTGAGAGGTATGCCGTGGTCCATGTCTATGAAGTGTCTCGTCACTATTTCCGTGGAAGTCCTCACGCCTGCAATAAGACAGGAAACGCCGTTAGTCTGACTTAACGCCTTAAATGAGGCTGGGGAAAGGCGCTTTTCCTGGCTCATTACAGGCGGGGCGGGGTAAGCAAGGAAAAGGCGCCGAGTCTAACTAGAGGGGAAGAGGGGAAGAAGCCTTCCAGTCTAAAGTAACTCGATCAGGGTCGCGGGAAGCCAAAAGTAAAGGGACTAAAATAATGACTCTGTGGCTAAGTGGATAAAATATGTATGGAAACCAAGATATTACTCAGTGATCATTTTTTTGTATACAACCAGCTGATGGAAAAAGCGTATGGCCCGCCTGATGTATAGTGGCAACCCCCTATAACAAAGCATTGCCTCATAGGTGACACATGTCAAGAACGTCATGCCCTACGATGCACTGCTCTGCATCCATCAACTTGAGGCATACAGATGGTCAGCCTCACCAGTAATAAAATAACCCTCACCCTTCAAACCTGTACACAGCGATGTTGCATCACGGCAGGAATAGGCATGGTGGTAGTACGCGCCCGGACGCACAAAGAGCTTTACTACTTCGGCTAGGTTGAAAATCATTCTTCTTGAATATGGCAGATAAATAAACAATATATTTGAAAGCCAGAATACGTAGTAGTGGACTAGTGATGATTATGTTTTAGAGTACCTAATGCCTAATGGAGTAAACTTGAAATCTATTGACTGAAAATATGAGGAAAATTCACAAATTTAGACTGGAAAAATCTTAATAGTTAGGTAGTTTTAGCTTGTTGGGAACAAATAACTAAGAAATTATACAACGTGTATCAAAATATGTGTACTATCCTGAAGGGGGGTGAATTTCCACCCCCCGGGGAACAACTTTTGTTCAACGACTTTTCGAACTTCGATTGGTATCTCTGAAAAAAACTGCAACGAAGTTTCAACATGAACAGCTGACTTTATACAAAGTGACAACCCTAAACTCAGCTACAGAGGTAGTAGGTAGTAGTAGTAGACCTACAGAGGTAGTAGGTCAAGGGGTAGGTGAGTTACAAGGATAGGGTTGTCAATTTATTTAGGCATTATGAAATTAAATATTTTTGTATGGGAAACTGAAAATAGGAATTTTTAATTTTCTCCCACCCACAACTGATCACCATTGTGGTCTGAAACCCCCCACCTTCGCATAGTACACATATTTAGATACACCTTGTAGATTAACTTTTGAAACTATCGTGGTTTTAACACTATTTTTATGAATATGAATTTCAGTTCGACCGTGATCATGGTGCATGCAACTGTGCCGAAATATCGGAAGCCAACTCAAAAATTTAATCATGGTAAATATCCCGTTGTTTCATAAAAATTGAATTAGAAATTTGTTGTAAAAATGTGTTTTTTTCCTTTTCCTTACCTAGGCAGGTATGTTTTCATTATTTTGTCTCATAATGCTCAATACCCGTTGTAAAGGAACTTACTTCTAAATTTTTTAAATATATTATTTAATATAATATTTAATGGGAAAAATAAAAACTTGAATATTTAATTTCTGATTTATTAACTCTCATTATAATAGCAAAAACTGGTACAATCAGTTATTCAATATTCAATTTAATTATATTAATAAAAATGACAATCGGGCGGTATTTTGATACAAAAACAATTCATAATCAAAACTCCAAAATTTCACTTACATTATGTACAAGGTATTCAAATGTTTGGAAATTTATGATAAATCATATAATTTTTACACAATAATTTATAATTATGCATAATTTAGCTATTTAACTTAAGTACAACAGCATAACACAATCAAACGACACATAATATTTAATACTGTAATAATAATAATTGGTAAACTAAGAATTAAATCGTATATAAACACTACATAAAGATATCAAGCATATTCTGAAAATACTGAAATAAAGGTTTATATAATTTTAATTTAATATTTATTTAAGGCCTCTAGCTAGTACAATATTAATTTGGACATATAATTTTACGATAAAATTTATTAATATTATTTAAATACCATTCAAAAAGTGACAAACTTAATATGAAAATGATCGTTTTCTGCTTCAAATAATGCCATATTAATTTGATTATATAATATGTATAAATTTAAATATTTTTCTCAAATCAATTAGGTGGGTTACTTGCTAAACCAAAAGGACAGACACAGTATTATTTAAATATATATTTAAAAAAGCTAACCACTAGTTTTAGCTCAGTATTTTTAGAATTTATAAGTAGTCGCTTATATTATCTATTATATAATATATAAATTACAATTAAATATATATATATTCAAAGTATATTTGTATACTAGTAGGCACTTCACAGATTAGGCATGTTTTAAGATTAAACTTTAGTCTGTTTTTTGGTTTTAATTTTAAGAAATTTATAATCTTCTATATACAGTGATACATATAATATTTCATCAGCCCTGGAGCCTAATTCTCGGGCCGACCTCATTTTCAATGTCCCTTAAATACACATTGGCATTGCACAACCCCGCACTTGTTCTACGTTTTCCGTATATCGTAGCTGTCAAGACTTCTACGATGAGGTCGTCGATGAATTACTCAAGGAAATCATCCATTCTCTCTTCGGAAAGAAGCAATAAAATACAATTGCAAAATGATCTCGGTCGGCCTGAGAATTAGGCTCCTGACACTTTAAAGGGCTCGCTAAAAGTCTCTCGTCTCTGTCACTTTTATGTCAACAAATAGAGATGGCAACAGACCAAAATAAATTAAGTTCATAGTGTCGTTATCGTATTGTTACTAATCAGTACCAATACTATCAAAAGTAGATGATGATCAGCCAAAGTTTTAAGGGGGTTTTTAGGTTCAATAAATTTTTAAAACTGACTTCTTATCCGGACTGCTGAACTGATTTAACTAAATTTATATGGGGCATCTAATAGCATAAACTTCAAAAAAAAATAAAAAAATCGGTTGTCAGTAATGTCGGTTTACTGTCGATAGTTGTAGGTGCCAACGTCATACAGCTGTCCACGCGGACGCATCGCTCACTCAAGTAGGAGAGAGACAGATGTCGAACGCTGCCGAACGCGGAGGCCGTGCGTGCCTCTTTGTCGCTCGTTCCGCGCTCTCGCTTGCACTTCAAGCCGCGCAATGGAACGCCTCAGAGTGAGGTAACGCCGCATGACGTCATGTTTTTTCGTGCGTGCAGCCAGCTTCATCGAATTATAAGACGTTGTCACGTCAAAAAATATTTCTTCAAATCGGTTCGGTATAATAAATGACAGAGTTTCAGTTACAAGCATCAAAAAAACAGAAATGATAATTTCGTTTATAGTCAGTTAAACATTTGATTTTCTATAGTATAATATTAATAGTAGGAACTTATGAAGGTAATTTTTAAACTGTTTAACATAATTATACAAATCACATGAAAACCTTATTTATTCATTGATTTTGATATTTATTAATTAAATTTTGTAATAAATTCAAATAAATAATATAATTATTTTCATATTGATGAATGGTCAAGAAAATGTTTGAATACTGGTTATTATATATACTGGCAATATTTTTGTTTAAATATCTAGTAATATTTAAAAATAGATAAAGCACCTAAACATTGGCAAAATATTTAAGCAACTTTGGTTTAAGTATAGAAATATAATATTTTTAGATTAAGCTGTATGATAAAACCAATAATAATATAAATAAAAAAAAAACTTTTCTAATTATAACAATAAACAAATTATTGATTTAATAATCAAAGTATTCGATGACACGAACTGGTGTTTTTAAGTACATTTAATAAATTAATACGATTATTTAGTATAATCAAGCCATATTCATGTCTAAATTTTCCATGTAAATGTAGTTATTTTTTAAAAATTTCTTCGAAGTAGGCACTTTTATAGTTAACATTTCATATAAACAATTTAGCATTATGCATTAAATTATTCTTCAAAGAATACTTATAAATAAAAACCGTTAAATTTATCTGAACTTTCTCTAAAATAGTTAAATTATCTAAATAAAAACAAATACTTTTTAGTTCATAAAAATTTGAAAATAATCAGACCGAATTAAGAATTTACAAAATAACTACACACACGTCTTATTTCTATAAATTTTATAAACATTTAAACGCTAAAATTTCGTATCAAGTCTTTTCTTATATTCCGGACGTAGTCCTGATCAAGCACACGTTTTCAGAAGGCCAATGAGTTATCCAACTAAACCTAACATTCATTACAAATACCTTATTTAATAAATAATATTTAATACTAATTTAAAGAAATTTAATATTTTTGGTTTAAGTAAAACTTGCCTATTATATTATTTTAAACATAATTCTAGGGAGAAACTACTGGCGATACATGGCAATACTTGCCAAAATATTAAATAAATATATTATTTAATATAAATTATATAATTTTTTTATTTATTCTTTGGATATTGCTGTTGAAAATAAGTAGAATTTCATATAATCAGAATAAATAATGTTTTACTGTCAATCTTTGAATTTCTTTGGCAGTTAAAAGTTCGTATTTAGCCAAAAACGGCTTCTAATTCTGTTAGAATTTACCGACCTCTACGAAACGAACACAAAACCTATTCATGCAGCGACATATCCAGAACGGCTTGAGTGTTGCCATCTACATCATTCTCGCCATTCTTGTTATTTTCCCCATTTTTCCCGCTCTCGTCGCTAGAGACGTTGGTATTGAAGAGAAAATGATTTCCAAATTCTATATCTCCGTCGAACGAGACGATGTCTTCCGCTTTGTCGTAGCTCGTTTCGGGGAATATCTTGAATTCCTTTTGCCTTTTGCTGTTTTCGACGAACTGCTTGAGTTGTTGTGGCATCGGGAAGGAGGATTTGATGTGGCATCGTTTCATCCAATTCCGGAGGGATTTTCGTGGGACTTTGTGCGTTTGTGCCGCTCTGGAGAGATAATAATAAAACTGTTAAATACATACATTCTGAGTGAAGATGAAGAAGTCTAGGTTTCTCTAATAGGCTTATTTGTCATGAATACACAATTAATATTAAGCAAACGTCTCCTACCGCGGATATCGAACCTAGTCTAAGTTCAAGGCTTGATCCGCTATCACCTAATGACTACAATTATGATCAAGATAGACTTAGTCTGAGTACGGTAACCGCTTTCCATCAGGTGAGTCGAATGCTTGTTTAGCAAACAGGTAAACTTAGCAGTGTAAACTATTGAAAGTGATCTTTAGTGATCTTTATTATAAAGTAGTAACAACTGTGTACGAGCTAACACAAGTGCATTCACTATAAACTTAATAATCAATTTAGCTTCTGAATATCTGTATGCCTCTTGTTGATGGACGCAGGGCAGTGCATAGGGCACGTTCCTGACGTGCGTGACCTACGAGGCATTGCTTTGTTATAGGCGATGGTTACCGCTTAACATCAGGTCGGCCAAATGCTTGGTCCAGCTAGTTACATAAAAAAAAAGCTTAGCTTGTATTGCCCTAGTATTCAATAATATGATATTAGTACAATAAAAGCAGTGTTTAATCATCACTCAACGGGTTCGGTCGTTGTCCTCTATTCTTAGTCACCACCCCTCAGCTGGCAACCCTTAGCTGTCTAATTTAAGACTCACCTGTAAATACTGCCACCCTTCTTAACGTCCATCAGGGCTGCCCACATAGCTTCGTTCGAGTACCGCCTGTTAGGGTTGAACTTCCCCATCATGACCCGCTCCAGATCCTTGCGCGACAACCCTGACGAGCTGACTTCCTTCCCCTCCAGGAACTGATCTAAATCAGATTTCAGCACACTCTCCCCAATATCAACATTCTTGTCTTTGAAGATGGGCGGTCGCCCGCGCCGCCTAATCTGTTTCTCCCCGATTTTCGGGAAAATTTCCTTGCTGGCAACATCTTTCATCTTTGGTATGAGTTCGACTTCGGATTTTTGGTTTGTGAGATTGATTCTTGGCTTCCTTATTTGGTTCGCTTTAAGAAGGGAGACTTCTAGTTCGCCATTTTGCTCCAACCAGGATTTGTAGTAATCATTTTCTGATTTGTCGATGCTTTTTTGTGAGTATTCGTCCGTCAAGTTGGTATTCAGTCCGTATTTAGAGAATTCGTTTCGGATCTCCAATGGATTCATTTTGGACAGTTTGCTTAGATACTCAGAGTTGGATTTGGCTAAGTTCTGTAATTTTGTTTGGAAGAATAACTCGCTCTCTGGCTTCACTCGTATGAAATTGTGGGCTAAAAATACAAATTGTATCATTAATAATTACACTAAAATTACAAATTATTTGATTAATTTGATTTAACAGGCAAATCATCAGCTATTTAAAACAAAAAAATAATATATTTATCTAATTATTTTATTTTAAAGCTGACTGTATTTTGGAAGCAAATTATTTTTATTACTTTAATTGTCTAAACTAATTTGAAACTAGAAGTAGAAATAAATATGTTACAAGGTTTATTATGTTCATGTAATGTCCCAAAACCGTAATGTAAGAAATGTTTGATTTAAATAATTTATTTCATTATTTAATTTTTTTGGTAATTAAATATTTTTAAGTAATTATTATTTTTCAAAAAATAAAAAAAAAATTAAATAAATTTTAATTGTTAGAAGTTTTATTTATTTCATTATTTTTGGTTCAAAATATGCTGTAACATAAATATTTATGATATTTGAACCATGAATGTACAAAACCAAATGTCTGTAAGCTACTCCAACACCATTCATGGTCCAAAATCTCAACAAATCTATCTACAAATCCACAAAGTATTATCAAAATTGGCCTACCTTACAGACATTTGTCATTTTTACCAATGTCCATTCACAATGCTTCACTCTATTTAACCGACTACCCGACTACCCCAGAAGGAGGGCAATGCTTTCAGGTTTTTTTACACTTTGCACCGGACGCGATTCCAATTGTTTAAACAAGAAATTTAAATAAAAAATAATAAAACAAAAGCAAGTGACAAGAGGAAGTCACATTGCAAATAAACATTGAATTTGTGTAAATAATAAAATAAATAATATTTAAATATATTACTTACCAGAAGTCTGGCCGAGGCTGCCGCCGGGTTTGCCTGTCTCCTCATCCTGGAAATCATTAAAAATAATATGAATTGTATAATTTACCTATTATATTTGTTGTGTGAATTGTCCACAATATTTATTTTTATTTATTATATTACATTATATTAGTTGTTATATTAGTGTAATTGGTTCCAAGACCGTTCTAATTAAATAAATATAAATTAAATGAATTGAATAAATGAATAATGAATCACGTATTTTACAAGAAAAATTTAAACTTATTTTTCTTGTAAAATACTTGGGAGATTTTTTTTTATCATGTCACTAGTTCTTTTTAGGCGCATGGCAGTGCATCGTAGGGCACGTTCCTGAGGTTCTCCGAGCGAGGTAACGCCGCATGACGTCATGTGCGTGCAGCCGGTTCCATCGAATTATAAGACGTTATCACGTCAAAG
Source organism: Thera obeliscata (assembly GCA_947578465.1). NCBI lineage: Eukaryota > Metazoa > Arthropoda > Insecta > Lepidoptera > Geometridae > Thera > Thera obeliscata. The sequence continues at coordinate 9,920,870 of OX387923.1, read as the reverse complement.
AGCACAAACCTCATTGTATTCCATATTGTCTGCGTCCAGTTCTCCGTAGTACAGTCCATCTTCTTCTACCGTCTCTTCTTTCACATTCAATTCTTCTTTGGAAGTCTTCTTCACTGGGGGAGGGGAGAGTTTCTGGTGGGAGGGTCCTGTGGGAAACATTAGTATTTAAGTTATAAGAAATAAAACCCGTGATGGTGTAGTGTCCCCGCCTGCGGACCCTAAGGTCGTGGGTTCAAATCTAGTCGTTCACCAATGCGTTTTTTGTTCGAAAATTTATGCGCACTATGCCAGTACTCTCAAACGGTGAAGGAAAACATTGTGTGCAAGCCGGCATCTCGTAGAACCTAAAAAGTTCGTAAACATTTGACCCTTACTCTTGCAGACCCCCCTCACTACTCTCACGACCCCCTCACCGTTAACATGGGTGTTGTCTCGTTGTGCGTCGTTCGCGCCCACAAAGGCATTGTTGTTCAGTCACTCTTGACCCCCCTCACTACTCACACGACCCCTCTCACCGTTAACATGCGTGTTGTCTCGTTGTGCGTTGGCGAGTAGCGCGTCGCAAGCAAAGTCTTTGTTAACTGGTCATTAATGACCCCCTCACTACTCTCCCGACCCCCCTCACCGTTAACATGCATGTTGTCTCGTTGTGCGTTGGCGAGTAGCGCGTCGCAAGCAAAGTCTTTGTTAACTGGTCATTAATGACCCCCTCACTACTCTCCCGACCCCCCTCACCGTTAACATGCGTGTTGTCTCGTTGTGCGTTGGCGAGTAGCGCGTCGCAAGCAAAGTCTTTGTTAACTGGTCATTAATGACCCCCTCACTACTCTCCCGACCCCCCTCACCGTTAACATGCGTGTTGTCTCGTTGTGCGTTGGCGAGTAGTGCGTCGCTCGCGCCCGCGAAGTCCTTGGTGTCCGGTCGCTCTTGGGAAACGCCGCCGTTCTCGCTCGAACACAAGCCTAGAACGAACTGTATTTTAGTTATTTGTTCTAGACTTTCGAATACGTAAAAGGCTTCAAAACTGTCTGCTGTGATTTCTTTACTTATTGAATTAACATTAATAGTAGAGCTCTTTAGTTATTTAAAGAGAAGAAGGTATTATTGTCAGAGAACAAACATCTATGTTAACCACACAAATATTTGTTGTGTAGGGGTCTTACGGCGCAGAAGGCAGAGCTACTGCCAACTGAGCTGAGAGGCCAGTCTGGTTACCTCTGATCTGCAGCGCTTCAGCCGACTTGAGCAGGCTAGGCAGTTCCTCCTGCGTCACATTCACTTCGCCTTTATACATGAAGTCCACCAGCGCTTGCATCTCGCTGAACCTGTAACCGACATGTATTGTAGTCGTGTTTGTGAGGGGCTGTGAGGTGGCTCATGCCCCTCATGGGCCATGATTGTGTAAGCGTGAAATGTGTAAAGTAAAGTTTAAGGAAGTGGTTGGGGGAGAGTTAACTGGTTGAACGTGTAACTGGCACCTAGAACTACCTAGCTTTAAAAAGTTTCAAAGTGATCCTTGTGTTTGAATACATTTTTGACTTTGTTGTTACTTGTGTTGAGGTGTGTTGGTAGGGTCATCATACGTGTGGGTCATGAGGGGTATGGGTATAAAATTCTAAATAAAATAGGGTCTTATAAACAAGTGGCTAGGGTCTTAGGGGGATGTGGTGAATATTGAAGTCAAAAGTTGTCGATTCACTTGAATTGAACAAACTTACAGCTTGGTTCTAGCTTGGTTAGTACAGGTGGGTTGTGTGATGTAGTAGGGGTCATGAGGATTGTAAATTGGGGTTCATGAAAACAATTTGTTCGGGAGAGAGGTCGTACTTCGAGGGTCATATATATGAATAAAAGTTTCTAAGGAGAAGGTTTTAGTAGTAATAGAGCTTTTTGTATGTGTCTCGTGGCGTTCTACCACCATGTCTATTCCCACCGTGAAGCAGAATTGTTGTGTTTCGGTTTGAAGGGTGTGGGTAATATTACTGGCACGTGAAACTGAACATCTGTATGCCTCAAGTTGATGGACGCAGAGCAGTGCATCGTAGGGCACGTTCCTAACGTGCGTGACCGTGACTTCCAATTTGGCGAGTACATTCCTGGTGTAGTGTAGGGGTGCACTAAGGGATTCTTGAAACTCAACCTCCTAAAGGTGTACAGCAGGGCTTGAAGTTTGTTCGAAAAAAGCTTAGCGAACGAAGTCGCACGGGATTTCACTAGTGAGTAGCATAAAAAAATAAAATAAAGGTCTTGTGAGGGGGGTCATGAGATGAGAGTAGTATAGAGGTACATACCTCATATCTCTCATGAGTACAATAGGATGCTTGCACGGGTTGGTAGACAGGAGTCGCTCGAGGTAGGCGGAACACGCCGAGAGGACTATCTTATGGCATCGTAGTTGGCGGGACTCACAGGCGAGCGTGACATCAGCGAACTGCTCGCTCATCAGCAACCGAGGGAACCATGTCTGGAACACGCATTAGATTACATACTATAGATAGTGCAATTCACGTAGACGCGCCCCTCGCGGGGTGCGGGGAGTTTGCTCCGAGCGGCAGTCGCGAACCGTAGTCTATTCATTGTAGTGTGCGTGTGCACTCATAGGTAATTAGTGTGTACCGATAACACTCAAACATTGACGGAAGCTTGCACACATATACTATAAACGATTAGGAGGAATAGTGGGGCGCGCCTTCGTGGATTGCACTATCTATACATGATTGATATAACTAGCGCCACATAACTCTAGCGCTGAGCGATACGCGGAGGGGATAGCTGCGCATGCGTCGTAGTGTGCGCATGTCGCGTACACTGGATGTGTGGATGTGTGCAGAGTGTCCTATTGGTACAGAGAGCGGAGTGCGACTGGAGAGACAATCAGCGCTACGCACGCCCGCCCTTCATCCCGCTAGCCTCCCTCAGGTACCTTATTTTTGACTTCTGCGCAATAACGGTCAGCGCTAAAGTTATGTGCCAATACCTATTACATTCACAGCTCAGTGCGCACTTTTTGAGCACCGTGTTTATCCGATTTTTGTCTATCTTCTCCACCAAAGACATCGATTTTAGCGATAAGGCCGCTAAAATCGATGCCTATTTTACTTATTATATTTAATAGTTTCTGTATTAATTTCTTTGTGTTCAAAAAAAGTTAATCTATCTATCTCAGTCGGTAGTAGCTCTGTCTTCTGTGCTGGAGGGTGTGGGTTCGATCCCACTCAGAACAAATATTTGCCTGATGAACACAGATGTTTGTTCTCTGACTGGGTGTTATATTGTATATTGTATTCACTTCACGTCTTCTTTTTAGGCTCCTGCAGCTAGATGCCACAATTCTACCAGTGTCCGTTCCATGGTAGCGTCATAATAACTTAGATGGAGAAGAGTAGGTACTACAAATAAGTATGTATTTACAAATCTAAAGTGTATAAATAAATAAATATTGTGGACAATTCACACAGCACTACCCAGCCCCAAACTAAGCAGAGCTTGTAATATGGGAACCAGATAGCTGATATAATACTTGAATACATTTTTTTTTTTTCTAAATACATACTTAGAATACAATATAACACCCAGACAGAGAACAAACATTTATGTTAACCACACAAATATTTGTTCTGTGTGGAGATCGAACCCACGACCTACGGCGCAGAAGGCAGAGCTACTACCAACTGAGCTAGAGGCCAGTCGAATATTTAACAATATTTATGTATTTAATTAATTAAGACTTCAAGTAGGTAGATGATATTGATGAAAATGCTAGGTACCTGTAGATTGGAGTGGTATGAGTTCCACCGAACACAGAACTGCTGCGGTGGCGCCGCCGCCATCTTGCGGACTTTTATGGAACTTTACACTAAGCACATCATTCTATCTTTGGCCGATAATTTTTTCTATAATACAAATTGCACAAACGTCCGAAATACTATCACAGATATATATTTTACTAACTAATATAGTTTAAGTACATTTGAATACTTGTAGAAACTTTTGGGACTAGATTGTAAGTTTTTGAATACTGAACTATGTAGAACTTCTCAGTACCTGGAAAGAGAGAAAACAATATTAGAATAATATTCATATTTTGGGAGGCCTATGTCCAGCAGTGGACATCTTCAGGCTGATGATGATGATGAGTGTAGTGTATATTTATTCACATATAATTATCCTTATTTTTTATTCTTTACTGTTTATTTGTTAGTGCACTGTAGCCAAACCATAGTATGTATCACATCCAGGCCTTCATGAAAGCCTTCATTTGGGATATAATGTACCAATATGCCTGTCTATAGATACCTATAAACTGGACGAGTTAGCTAAGGCTAGTCAGAGCCAAATCCAAGCAATCAGTAGGTTTATAGAAAATATAACCTATTTAGTATCCCACTCGACACATTCTGTAAACTTACTGCAGGAAAGGAAGATGCTGCATTTGCAAAAGATCTATATTACAGACTCACGAGGAACTAAAATAACGTTAGTTCTTACAAATTGGCAAACACTTTTTAGAGAAAAGTTATTAATGTAAACAAAACAAAAGGAAAATCCGACAAAAACAAAATCAGTTTTCCGGCCGGCTGGGAATTTCCGGAAAAATGTTGCCATAATCTACATACAATGATCAATCGATTGTCAAAAATCGCACTATTTTTGAATGATTCTATCAAAATCGAATCGCAACAGCACAGATTAGACGTAACTTGACGTACTAAAGCAACTGCGTATAAATTGAACTACCCCATAATTTATCGTACGGTCACCAATCAACATCATCAAACGTGAAAGAAAAGCTTCTTTTTTTTTATTTTTTTTTTATGCCATAGCAGGCAGACGAGCAGACGGGCCACCTGATGGAAAGTAGTCACCGTCGCCCATAGACACCTGCAACACCAGAGGTGGTGCTAATGCGCTGCCGGCCTTTTAAGTAACGATATACCCGCCTTTTGAAGGACCCCATGTCGAAGCTCCGAGGGAAAACCGCAGAAGGCAGCTCGTTCCACAACTTACTCGTGCGCGGCAAAAAGGATCGTGAAAAACGAGCAGTTGTGGAAAACCAGCCATCCAGGTGGTGAGGATGGAATCTGGTTCTGCGGCGCGTGGTGCGATGATAAAAATCAGCCGCGGGCACCAGAGCAAACAGTTCCTCGGAGCACTCCCCATTGTAGAGACGATAGAGCACGCACAGAGAACCAACGTCTCTCCGAAGACCTAAGGGCTCTATGTCATCTGTGAGCTTGGAATCGTCGACAATACGAGCTGCCCGACGTTGGATCCGGTCAAGAGGAAGAAGCTGGTATTGGGGCGCCCCGGCCCAGAGATGAGAGCAGTACTCCACGTGCGGTCGGACCTGTGCTTTGTAAAGCATAAGCTTTTGAACCGACGTGAAATACCGACTTGCTCTGTTGAGGACGCCAAGCTTTTTAGAGGCCAGTTTGGCCTTCCCTTCCAAATGACAGCGGAATTGGACGTCACTCGAAATGTCGACACCGAGGATTCCAATGCTCTCAGAGATGTTAAGGGGAGTGTTCTGGAAACTGGGAGCTTCGAGAAATGGGGTTTTTTTAGCGGTAAACGCGCAAACTTGTGTCTTCTCGGGGTTGAAGCGAACAAGATTTTGTTCACCCCAGTCTGAGACCCGCTCCAGAGTGGTCTCAAGTTCAGCCACAAGTAAGTTTCGGCACTCTTCTACTCGTGCTCAATAAAACGCTCGAGCTTTTGAAAACCTCCCTATATTATGTCCCGATATTGATTATGACATGAAATTAATAATTAAGTTTAATAACCTTGAAAAACCGATTCCATACTGATGTCGATTAAATTTTAGAGGACTAAAGGGTTTCCGCCAAATCCCATAGAAAAAAACCCCAGTCCCGGCGCAAAAGAATTGTATCTCAGATTTTAGATAATTATTAGTAGAAACAATATCAGGTGTCGCTATTTCCTGATTTCGTGGCTAACATGTTTTTTTTACCCAGAGAAGTTTCATAGACGCTACATGCAAAAATGACACTTTTTAGGAAAAACTTCGTGTAACTGTGCTAGTTGACATTGAATTGGCATAAAATTAATAAAACACATAATATAAACACATTATCACTTATGTAATATAATGTACCTATACCTATTATTTCATTTTTTGAAAAACTTTATTTTACTGTTTAATTCACTCATTTACGACACACACGTGTGGATAATTGCAAAAAATGAATATAATAGGTAGATATGTATTGTCCGTATTATAAAAAAAAAAATAAAAAAAAATGCGTACGCACTGATATGTATAGCCTGCATCATACTTATATACATTTTGTAGTTATATTTATTTTATAAGGAAAATAATCGCCTTTAAAAGCTGCCTTTAGTAATCGGGGTGACTATGTTTCTCCCTTTAACAAATTGAGTGGGAGCGCGAGCGCGCTCACTCACGTCACAAGCCCTTATTGAATTCTGAGAAACGATAATGAAAACCTATTGTAATATTAATAATATAACAGAGAAAAGTTAAACCCCGATTACTAAAGGCAGTATTCTTTTTCTTATAAAATAAAGATAACTACAAAATGTATATAAGTAGTATGATGCAGGCTATACATATCAGTGTGTACGCATATGTACCTATTATATTCATTTTTTGCAATTGTCCACTTGTTTATGTTGTTAACGAGTGAATTAGTACAGTAAAATGAAGTTTTTCAAAAAACTGGCATAATAGGTATAGGTACATTATATGTGATAATGTGTTTATATTATGTGTTTTATTCATTTTTTGCCAATTCAATGTCAATTAGCAAAGTAACATGAAGTTTTTCCTAAAAAGTGTCATTTTTGCATGTAGCGCCTATGAAACTTCTCTGGGTAAAAAACACATGTTAGCCACGAAATCAGGAAATAGCGACAACTAATATTGTTTCTACTAATGATTATCTAAAATCTGAGATACAATTCTTCTGCGCCGGGACTGGGGCAATTTTGGCGGAAACCCTTTAGAAGAATAATTCAGATGAAAAAAATATTTTTTCAAATTGTATATTTTAAACTTTTGCGAACATAACACGTACTGAATTTATTACACGGGTATTTTTTGAAGTCTTTTTAAAAATCTTGGAGTAACGATCGCTGAGAAACTTCCCTTTTTCAAGTCGGATAATCAAAACTGGTACATACAACTCACACATCAACGTAGTGTTACGGGTTGTATTAAGTAATTAGTACCTAGATAAAAAACACGGACGAAGACAGATAAATAGAAAAACAAGTCGGCAACGTAGACAGGACGGGAGGAAAGTTCCCAGTTTTCCCATGAGTGTAAGCGAGATAGCAACACGGCTAATGTTACAAAAATACTCTACTCCATAAAAATCGATATCGCAGTGAACGCAGTGAACCTATGACCCTCAAATTGAATCCTTGCGAATGCTTCCCGTCGGTTGTCTAATTTGTTATGAAATGAACTTTAGACCTGTCATTTTTGGTTTAATTTTTACTGTTTCAGTTCTAATACCTACATAATGAATATAGAAAAAAAAAGGATAAAAACGTATTTATTTGGCCCACACACACATAAACAAAACAGTTGATGTGTGCAGCAAAATTAGTGTTGTGTGGATTGCCTGAAGAAAAAATTACAATACGAGTATTTTAGGTATTTGCTCAAAATAAAAATTATGTAATAGGTACATACATAAAACAACAAAATCTAATAACTATGCATGCATTTGCATACAAAGGTAGTAAGGTAGATAGGGAAGAAAAAGGAGAATATAAAACCTAATCTTAGATCAATGACCTTTGACTGTAGGCCCTATGACACTCAAAATGCATGTAAAATAAGTCTTTGCATCTAATGTAGATGAATTTATATAGTGTCACTAATTACGGGGCGCTTTAGTGCGTGGGATAAGATTTTAGATAGAATAGGCTTGTCTATTATCTATTCTTAAAGCTACAGATAGCACGAGAGGTCTAGTGGTAGCAAACCCGTCTTCCGATCCGAAGGTAACAGAGTTCAAATCCGGTGGTGCTTATGGATTTCTCGCTCTCTATGAATATCGCGTTTCATTGATCGCCGGCACCATAGCGCTATGTGTGCGCAGGGAATACAATAGCAAATGGTGTTAAATTTCTGGGGCCTAATTCTCGGGCTGATCTCGATCATTTTTTGAAGAGAGAATGGCTGATTTCCTTGAGTAATTCATCAACGACCTCAACGTAAAAGCCTCGACAGCTACGATATACGGAAAACGGTGAAAAAGTGCAGGGTTGTGAAAAGAAGCAATAAAATAAAATTGCAAAATGATCGAGATCGGCCCAAGAATTAGGCCCCAGGGGGCTAATTCTCGGGCCGATCTCGATCATTTACAAATTTTATTTTATTGCTTCTTTTCACAACCCCGCACTTATTGTACATTTTCCGTATATCGTAGCTGTCGAGGCTTTTACGAAGAGGTCGTTTATGAATTACTCAAGGAAATTATCCATTCCCCCTTCGAAAAAAAGCAATAAAATAAAATTTCAAAATGATCGAGATCAGCCCGAGAATTAGCCCCCAGAATTAACCCTCTGAGGTTAGTGCTGTAAGTAAATTGTCAAGCTGACAAAAAAAGGGCACCTTACTCGTATCAGTAGAAAAACCATAACATGTTGTACATAGGCATGGTGTGACCAAGCTATTTATCGTGAGTGACCTATATCACAGGCTGATAAGATTGGAATGTATGCAGTCGGTAGGTCCTTCCTTACCTACGATACTACCAATGAGTCCATGGGACACCTTTTACTAATTTTTATCATGATCCGTTTTAATTTTTTTGAGCTATCTCTAGATCGTCTGCAGATAGCTCAACTGTTTCTTGTGTATATTGTTCATTTTGTAAATATTTGTTTTATTTTAAGTTTCTTTGTGTAAATAAATGTTTTATTAAACTTCGGTAAGTTTAATAAAACATTTATTTTGACCGTAGGTAAAGTCGGTACTTTACCTACGAATGGCTTGACTCAACGCATATAGAAGCCGATTTCAATTCTTATTTCAATTCTTATAACTTCTTCATTTATCAGCCAATTTGAAAAACATTTTTATCTAGAAAGTTAGGCTTCCAGATTGTTCCCATAGAAATTCTAAAATCTGTCCAGCAAATTTGCCATGAGTTGGTTTCTCAATTTATTTTGTATTATTTTTTACCGTAATTCGTAAAAAAGGATTAAAAACAGATCGAAACTTATCTTATCTAGTAGAATTTGATTTATTGTATCTATTGGTTTACCATCTACCTAGTTATCTATTTAATTCGTATAGGTAATTCACCGGAGGTAGGTACCTTTTATTATAAAATTAGGTACACAAGGATACGCATAAGACTATACACTGCTAGCTCTTATGTCCTTGCAGTAAGCATCTTTTTACTTTGTTTTTAGGTAACTTGAGCTGTATCCCACTGGACGTTAGGTAGTAACATAATATAATTAAGGTAGATACACAAGAGCCAATTTCACGAATGACTAATCAACTGATCAAAAATTTGACATTTCTGCATCTCAAATGCAAGCGAAATCCAAATATTGAAAGGCTCAGAAACGCGTAAGTGATGCCTCTGGTGCTGCAAGCCTCCTTAGGCTATCTTTTACCACTTTCCATCAGGTGGGCCGTATGCTAGTTTGCTAACTGATTAGGCCTGTGGCGATTGCTTCATCCACCATTTTGTTTTTCCCATCTCTAGTCGTGTGACGGACACATCTCTAGACCCGCCGACTGAGATGACAGATTGTATTTTCTCGAAATATCCAACTGAATAATCTGGTGTTATTATATTGTTTTGGCATTTGTAAACCCACTGTAACTGGGAAAATAAACTGTTCGACACACCACTTTGGCATCCAGTTTTATTTATAATCGTGGGACATAGTAATTCCCTCATTGGTGACACCGAGACGTGAACCAGTCGACTACCATCGGTACAGCTGCCTCCCAGGGCCCAACGACTGGAGTTACACTACGCAGGCAACTTTCAAGCCATCATCTCCGATTTCACATTTATCTGCAGCCAGCAGCCACAGCGGTTTCGTCGTGGCCGAAACAGTCAATTTCCTGGACCGGCACCTGCAAGCTTGCTCCGTGCTAACACTGTTGCTTAAATTATCTTCATCCAGCTGCAAGACGAATCGCAAGATGATGGACATGCCTGGTGCCAACTTAATTTTTGTGCTCATGTGAACAGTTCATCATAATATAGCCCCGGACATTGCACACAAGTTTATCCTTAATTACTTAGTGCCATTTTTTCAAGTAAGTTTAATAGGTACTTCTTATACTTACCATAGAGTTTCCATCCCACTTACCAGAAGTTATATTCTTGGCCTAGGTAGTGCATATACTTGCTACATTTATACCTGCCATTACTTATTATTGGTACCTACTAGCTGGGAGTGGATTTGATATTGTATGGGTTGGCATTGCATACAACTAACATAATATAAAATTACCTACTTTGTGTAAACTGAGCTTTGGTTATTGGGTTGAAATGGTATAGATTGAAACAACAAATATTAACCCGCAGCAATTATAACAAAACATAAATTTTATCTTATTCGGTTGGATTGTACTAATAGTTTTTTTTTTTTTTTTTTTAACTTATTACTGCATTGCCTGGGTTCTTGCACGCCTACCCCTAACAAATATTTAATGTTCTTTTGCCTGTTTGTTTAACAAAATATTGGAGTTGGTTGTATTGTATTTTCTTAATTTTGGACATACTGTTTATTTGTTCTGCTCTGCTGGGGTGTGTGGTATTATTGTTTGTTGCATTAGATAAATCAAATCATACACCATGGCAAAAGAGGAGCTTCAGGTCCAACGCGATCAACTTTTGACAGAAAATGCAGCGCTACAAAAACGACTTGACCAGGGTGAAGTAGAACCAATGGTATGTGGGGTTGCAGTAAAGTTGCCCGCATTTTGGGCTGACAAGCCAGCTATTTGGTTTGCCCAAGTAGAGGCCCAGTTCCAGATTGCACACATTGTTGGAGACGGTACAAAATATAATTATATAGTTGGTCACCTTGATCAACGGATAGCAGGTGAGGTTGAGGACATAATAACAAATCCTCCGGCTGAAAGAAAGTATGAAAACTTAAAAGAGGCCCTAATACAACGCCTTTCAATATCCCAGGAGAAGCGAGTAAAACAACTTCTAAGCGATGAAGAACTCGGGGACAGGAAACCATCCCAATTTCTTCGCCATCTGCGCTCATTGGCTGGGTCAGTCCTTTCAGATGATAATATCATTCGCCAACTATGGTTGCGACGCCTGCCTCAACAAGCACAGGCAATTTTGGCAGCGCAGGCTGATCTTGGTTTAGATATGGTGGCAGAGTTGGCCGATAAAATAACAGAGTTGTCTCCAGCACCAGTTAACTGCTCGACAGCATCAGCATCTGCGCCTCAATCTTTTACACTAGCTACTTTGGCGAAACAGTTGGAAGATGTCAGTAATCAGGTGGCCGCACTTTCCAGAGAGCAGCGCCGACCCTCGCGTGACCGATCGGTCTCATCAGGTAGGTCCTCCACCAGCTCCAAGCGGTGTTGGTACCACAGGAAATGGGGTGTTAAAGCTGTTAGATGCATCAGCCCTTGCGACTGGAAGGCGGAAAACTTGACCAGCAGTCAGTAGCGGCGGCAACTGATTGTGAGGTCACTAGCCGCCGCCTATTTGTCACCGACTCGGTGACCAAGCGTCGGTTCCTTATTGACACCGGGTCAGACCTATGTTGTTTTCCGCATAGTTGGTTGCCATCCCGCAGGGAAGCGACCAATTATGACCTTAGCGCTGCCAATGGAAGCTGCATACGGACTTTTGGCACAATTAACCTTAAGTTAAATTTAGGTCTTCGCCGCGATTTTATCTGGCAGTTCGTGATAGCTGACGTCAGCACAGCCATAATTGGCTCTGATTTTTTATCGTTTTATCACATTTTACCTGACTGTCGCAATAAAAAATTAGTAGATGGCACTACTGGATTAACGTCCAATGCTTCTGTTGCCAGTATTGACCAAACCAGTGTACGGGCAGTAATTTCTGGTAAGTCAATTTTTACCAAGCTCTTAGCCGAGTTTCCCGACATTGCGCGACCTCCCGGCCTTCCTAGAGCTGTAAAACACGACACTGTGCACTATATTAAGACCACAGATGGTCCCCCGGTTTCCTGCCGTCCTCGACGTTTGGCGCCGCAGAAACTTGTTTCGGCTAAAAAAGAGTTTGAGGAAATGGTAAGATGTGGGATAGCACGGCCGTCTAAAAGTGCATGGTCATCACCGTTACATTTGACTATTAAGAAGGATAACACTTGGCGTCCTTGTGGCGACTACCGCGCTCTGAACGCCAGGACCGTACCTGATCGGTATCCAGTTCGTCATGTTAATGATTTCGCCCACAATCTCGCAGGTGCCAAAGTTTTCAGCACCTTGGATCTTGTTAAGGCGTACCATCAAATTCCGGTTTTTGAAGAGGATATTGCCAAAACCTCCATAGTTACCCCGTTTGGCCTCTTTGAATTTCCTTTTATGACCTTTGGATTGAGGAACGCTGGACAAACCTTCCAGCGCTTCATTGATGAGGTCACGCGGGGCTTGGAATTCTGTTTCCCATATGTGGATGATATTCTTATATTTTCACAAGACGAATCTTCTCACTTAGAGCACTTACGTATCCTTTTCAAACGCTTGCAGGACTATGGGGTAGTGATAAACCCTTCCAAATGTAACCTGGGTGTGAGCGAAGTAGTTTTCTTGGGCTACCACGTCAGTGGCAATGGTGTTCGACCCCCCCAAGATCGCATTCAGACTCTGTTGGATTTTCCACCTCCTGTGACGGTACAAGGTATGCGCAGATTTCTCGGCATGTTGAATTATTACCGGCGTTTTGTACCTCGTGCTGCACAGTTCCAGGCTCCATTGATTGATGCATTGGTTTCAACAAATGGCAAGGGTGCTAAACCATATCCATGGTCACCCGACCTGCTTGAAAAATTTGAAGCCTGCAAGAAGAGCCTTTCCAATGCCACTTTACTGCATCACCCCATCAGCAATGCGAAATTGGGTTTGTTTACTGATGCGTCCAGTGTTCACATTGGATCCTGTCTTCATCAACAGGTTAATGGTCAATGGTTTCCGCTTTCTTTTTACAGCAAGAAATTAACCCCGCAGCAGGCACAGTGGCCGGCCTATTATAGGGAATTGCTAGCGGTGTACGAAAGCGTGCAACATTTTCGGTACATTCTGGAAGTTCAGCATACCACGATATTTACAGACCATAAGCCGCTGTTGTATGCTTTTTCACAGCGACGTGAGAAACTTCCTCCGCCTCAACTTAACCAGCTGTCATTTATCAGTCAATTTACGACAGATATTCAGTACATTAAGGGTGAAGATAATGTCGTGGCTGACGCTATGTCTCGTATTGACATTGACGCTATTTCCTTGGAACAGGATTATGAAGCCCTCGCCAAGTCGCAAGCATCAGACAAAGAACTTGCTGATTTATTACAAGGGGGTTCCAGCTTAAACTTGACCAAGGTCTGCACGCCAGGAACCGACACTCCGATTTACTGCGACATCTCGACGGGTAAACCGCGTCCTTATCTGAACCCTTCTTTCCGCCGGGCTGCGTTTGAAAAATTACATAAGTTAAGTCATCCCGGTGCTCAGGCTTCTACACGGCTTGTGGTAGACCGTTTCGTTTGGCCCTCGGTACGAAAAGACTGCCGAGCTTGGTCTCGATCTTGTGAGGCGTGTCAGCGCAGCAAGGTTTCGAGACATAATTCTGCTCCTCTTGGGAAGTTTGACCTTCCATCTGGACGTTTTATGCATGTGCATATTGACATCATTGGACCCTTGCCTATTTGCAATGAATTCCGATATTGTTTGACGGCGATAGACAGAGTATCCAGGTGGCCTGAGGTTTGGCCCATGCGATCTATCACTGCTGAAGAGGTATCCGAGACTTTTACCAGAGAATGGATCTCTCGATTCGGCGTGCCTTCTGTTATTACGACCGATCAAGGCTCTCAATTTGAGTCGGACCTTTTCCACCGACTCTTGCAGCAGTTTGCTACTAAGCGTATTAGAACCACCTCCTACCACCCCTGCGCAAATGGGATGATTGAGCGGGTTCATCGCCAACTAAAGGCTGCTTTGATGTGCCATAACGACTCATGGGTTAGGTCACTTCCAATGGTTCTTCTAGGGATGCGATCGGCTTTTAAAGAGGATCTCGAGGCCACTACTGCTGAGTTTCTCTATGGTGAGCCTCTTCGGCTCCCTGGGGAAATGCTTGTTTCTTCGTCATCATGGGAAAAAGTTGAAAATCCTGCGGACTTCGTCGTGCAACTGCGACATAAAATGTCTGTTTTACGGCCTATACCAGCTTCTCACCATGGTGATTCCTCTCCTTTTATTTTCAAGGATTTGTCGACGGCGTCGCACGTTTTTCTGAGAGACGATACCGTCCGTCGGGCATTACAGCCCCCTTATGCTGGACCTTTTAAAGTTTTGGAGCGTTCTCGGGATGGTAAGACGTTTACACTGATAGTAAAAGGTAACAGTGTTGTTGTCAGTGTGGACAGGCTTAAGCCGGCTTTCATTGATCACACGGATCAACAGCCGACTCAACCTCAGTTACAGCCCACTTCATCTGCTCCTCCGGTATCGCCGACAGCTCAAAGCCAGCCTCCTGCTTCTAATTTGCCTTCATGTGCACAAAAACCATCACAGAGTAGTTTACCTGTAAAACAGCCCTATACCACACGCTCTGGCAGACGTGTTAGATTTAAGAATTATGATTGATTTCTTTATAGACATAAGGGGTATTACCTACGTAGGTGATAGTAGATTGCATTGTTATTTTTTTTTTCTTTTAGGCCGTTTATTTTTCTCCGTAGGGGGGTGGTGTGGCGATTGCTTCATCCACCATTTTGTTTTTCCCATCTCTAGTCGTGTGACGGACACATCTCTAGACCCGCCGACTGAGATGACAGATTGTATTTTCTCGAAATATCCAACTGAATAATCTGGTGTTATTATATTGTTTTGGCATTTGTAAACCCACTGTAACTGGGAAAATAAACTGTTCGACACACCACTTTGGCATCCAGTTTTATTTATAATCGTGGGACATAGTAATTCCCTCAGGCCCCAAGTAGATAGGTTCTCTCTAACTTAACTACCTACCTAGATAAAAAATAAAGATAATACAAACTTGCAGAAGTAGATACAATATAAATAAGAAGATTTATCCCGATCTAATTAGAGATAAATGATAAACTTTGATTCAATTATCTTTTTAAAATATTCAGCTATCAGGAATGTCCCGGCGGTACATTCAGTATAGCAAGCAAGCAACGTGCGATCGATAATAAGTCATCGATATTTACGTGTATTTATGGTTCTTTTGTTGCTAGAACCTTCCTCCGTCCCAAGGTCTGTTCGAAACGTATTATTCTATAATTGTGATTATTATGTCATGTGATGTGCTAACCACTAATGTCCCTTAAATTAAGGCAACAGAGATGCCTGAAATATAACATTTTAAAAGCAATGGCCTGATTTAGGGTTAATTTTTTTAGTAAACCAAAAGCTAGATTTGAATTTAGAACATAACTTAGCCATTATTTCTAGGCCATTACTCTTTTAAAATGTTGTTTAATAATAAAAGTTTTTGTAAATATTTTATATCTGTTGTAAATAATAAATGACTGAAAACCTAGCTACAATAAAAAAAACATGATACCTAACACAAAAAAAGAAAAACTATAGAAAAAAAGAAGAGGTAAGTATAGACAGCGTACTTTAAAAAATCAAATTTTTATCAACAGCAAGAAGCCGAAAAGTTGAAAGAGGGGAACGAGACTGCAGTGGGGAGGTCTGACGTGTCATCGACCCTAGGGGCGCGCTCGAAATAGCCAGCGCGGGGGTCCGCGCCGCTCCGGTATATTTGGATCTGATTTTAGGACGACGTTCTCGGGATCGCAATTAAAAGATTTGAATTCGTCTCATAGGATTAGAGATAGGCTGTATAAAAAGCTCCTCTGCGAAGATTAGCAGGACTTTCTGTGGTGTCAGAAATTTCATGATAATTTTCAACTGACATAGCCTCGGTTGATACAAAATTGTTATTAAGCCTAATGCAACCAGTAAAATGTATATGAAATAAAATTGAATAAGGAGGTTATCCGTGAGTAATATTATTTCGTGGGTAACTAAAACACATTACCTTCTAATAATACAGTAGCTTAAACTACTGTACAGTAATCTTTAGAAAAATAGGTCAATATGTACCTATAGTTTAAAACTAATAAGCGAAGTCTGAATATAAAGACCTCTAAATAAAACTCCACTATTGTCTATATTAAGGTCATTTCGACGCGTTTCCAGGAAACCAATAGTGCCTAGATAAGATAGAACCCAATCGAGATTAAACAATGAATCATGTTTTACAAAGTCGTGTTTCAGCTTTTAGCGTCGTGTTCTACAGTCTAAGGGTAATGGAGGTCTGCATGACGATATTGTTTAAAATGATTCGAAGATATTCAACGATGATCTTGACTTGGTTTCTGTCGTTTTGTTACGCGAGCCATGACAGGGGCTTGTTAAAAACAACAAAAGCAAAATAATCACTAATGAACTTGAAGGTCGAAAGAACTGAGACAAATGCTAAAGTCTGAAATATTTTAGAAGTCTCTACAGAGAGCAATACTATACGATAATCTGTAAAGTCGAAAGAGAAAACTCTAGAATGATCTGCGTAACGCTATGGAAAATGCCATTGACATGACCCGATTGTCGGTAAAAGATAAAATTTTAATAAGAATGGGAAGCATCGATACTAAAGAAGAAAAGAATCTTCAAATTGTAAGCAGGCAGGAAGTAGTATTAGAATATAAGAATAATGTCAGCAATTCGTAAGTTAACAAATCAATTGCTTGAGTCAAAGCATTAATTCAATTTATACCAATCCTAAATTACTTAAAAACGTCTTAAAACTAAGCATTTAGAAACTAGTACTCTGCCTAGATTAAAAGAATAGCCAAGAAAACAGCTAGATTATTTCTTTTCTTTCTAAAAATCTTGTGCACACACACACCATTCAAGCAAAGTAAACGACTTGATTTGATTTTGAAGTACGTGTTGAAAATAGGTTCCACAATCAAAGATTCTGATTTAAATAATTGATTGAATTTGACTTTTTTTTTTTATATACGTGTTAAAAAATAGGTTTACAATGAAAGGTTCTGATTTAAAGTTAGATAACCATGAGGTAATATTACGGATCTGTGCGTTGTCTGTTGGTACCACAGTCCGATCTATTTCTGCCTCGGTAATGCAAGTATCTTCCCGCAGGCTTGGACTTCGGGATGTCTGGACCCGTCTACAATAACAAATGCTTGTGTAGTTTTAGCCTGAACTTTACTTACTATGCTTTTATGGTATAGTGATTGTATATATGTATTTTTAAGCAAACGACTGTATTGTCAAATGATTTATTGCTCTACGAACATCCTAAACTACTTTACCTATTAACAAAAGAGTCAATAATAGTCTTAGTACTTTTTAAACTTTCGCGATCATACAGTGAATCTATTGCACGGGTGTTTATAGCGTATATTACCTTATTTTATTTATTTTTCCGACGTTTTGGCTATGTTATAGCCGTATAAATAAAATAAGGTAACTAACGTGATAAATACCCTTGTAATAGATTTAATAATAGTCTTGTTTGATTAAATGCTACAGTTAAGATAATCGAATGCGCCTACCAGGATCTATAATTATGTAAATGTATTTGTGTAGATGAAACTTGAAATAAGTAGAATTCGTGACATAATAAATATGATCCAGACAAAATAACAGGTTAATCGTAACAAATAAGAACAGTAAATAGATAAGGACGGAGGAAGGAGCAGCTAGTAAGTACTAGAGTCTCATAGTTGTATCGTCTTCCATATTATGGGTGACGATACAAAATCAGGTGTGCCAAATTCTTGTCAAAGAAGAGCCTAAAACATTTATGATTGAGCTACTAAACAATCAAAAAGATGCACGTCCGTTTGGAGCACGGCAAATTGAAAGTACTAGGTATAGACTTTAAAACAAATATGAATCTCTAAACGAACGAGTGGGTCGATGCATCGAAACAAAACAGTGTTCAAATTACTTACACTTCAGACGAATTCAACAGCGTACAAATTGAGAGCTAGGACAGTGTTCAATATATCTAAGACACATTTAATAAAAATGTGCTGACAAGTTTTGTTTTATAGAAAAATGCTAGTTGAGCACTGTTTTGGAGGTTTTGAGTAGGTACCTATCTAGATCATCGTTAAGCCGTGTTAAAGTATGAGATTATAAAAAATTGCACACTATAAGTTATTAAGCACGGTTTTAAATTGGAACTAAGTAGTGCTTAAAATTAAACAAACTAAGTGATTTGTGTAAATATAGAGCTACGAAATATGTAAATAGTGACGTTGCTGGTAGGTAAGGTACCTCAGAGCTTGACGAAAGATGACGAAAGTGTTATTTCCCTAGCAGGAAAAGTTAGATAAAATCTGTTATCAATAATCAGGTCATTGCATTAATTTGGTAAGTAGCTACCTACATGTTTTCGTACCCACCAACACGGTAGGTCCTAATTTGCACCATAAATTAGAGTCATAGGTAAGTAACACCATTTATGAAAAAATACATAGCAATGACAAAATTTAAAACATAGTTTTCCATGGTTATGTAGGAACTTATTTAAATCTGAAAAATTAAAGGAATATCATAGATAGGTTATTTAGATGGAAGTTTTGAATTTAAAGTGTTAGTAAAGCATATAGGATACATAAGAACATACCATAACCTCAGTAAAGCATATAGGATACATAAGAACATACCATAACCTCCTGAGGGTCAAAACTATTATTAGCTAAAACTAAATCACTGAACGCAGAAAACCCTTGGCAGTACCTCGCACACTTGAGAATACGGTACAATGATGGTTAAAACATGAGCGAACCCAACATTTGGCCGTTCCCAAAATAGTTCAGGCCCCAACTAATATTATAAACATACGAGCATACCACTCACACATGCATGATCCCCAAAAATACAACCAAAAATCAATATTTTCCTGATTACTCAAGCCTATACTTAGCCGTGAAAACACTAAAAGAAAATGGTCGTCAATCATGTGCTGAAAAATGTGACTTTTCGCGACCTCACAACTCAAAAAAGGAGAAAATGTACCAAAATAGACAGCGCAATGCATACTCACTCGACAGGGTCCGACCGCTGGCACGTCACGTTGCAATTAGCGAGTCTGGCCTTTTTATGAAAGATCAATAATTTTTATGAGCACTTTTTGATCCTATTTTCCGTGGGGCCCCACCGCACCGCGGTCTCACTCGCGGACACTTAAAAATGAAAAACCTATTGGAAGAAAACTGTGGTCTAGAAAGGGACGGATGTATGTGGTCGATTGTAAATAATGACAGCGGCGAATCACAACAAGCGAGCGAGATGGTTGATGGGTTAACAATAACAATTGAATTACGTAATTAGGACACGAGAAATGCTTGCGTTTTCTTACCGATTATCCACGTAGAGAAAAGTTTGAAACTAAAAAACACCATTTACGTGTTCTGTAAATATTGTTTAACATTTTTATGAAGACAAACAGTCATCCGTCATAGGGACGGACGCCATTTGCAATTCTATTTCCAACATGAATTGAATGTAAGTCTAGTAAGATTCTTATTGGGCTTAGTAATTTATGCTTAGTTTAATATTTTAGTAATACGATAATATACATAATTTTGCGAAATTTTATTGCTAGTTAAACACAGTTTTACGATTATAAAAAAGATGTCTTTATCGATTACTACCTAAATGGCACTTTTTTATAGCTTGGCAACATTATTCCGTTGTCAAATGTTAATGATTGGGAACCAACATGGCGGCGACGGTAAAATGGCGGCAATTTTAAACATAATCAACAGGGTTATTTTTCTTGAAGAAACCAAGAAACTGGAAGGACCGAAAGACATCATAGTATTACTAAGTTTTGGCCCAAACTGTGCGTGTTGTAAGTATACCTACTGAGTTTTTAGCGATACCGAAATGGTTTTGCGTTTGATCCCCAAGCAAATATTTAAGTACTAAAGTTCAAATTCAATTCAGTTATTTATCCAGTACATTACAGACAAATCCAATGCGCTACAAGTATATCAAGAAGTCTAAAGAGTGTGAAGTTCGTCCAATCACATTTGGCAGATACTATTGGTGCATGTCTGGAAGCCATTTTGTTAAAGTAAGATAAGAATGAGAATAACGTTTATTTCCAAACAAAGACGTAAGTAAAGTTATTAGTACCTACTACTAGTGATAGTGACATTTTTGTGGCCTCCTAGACAAAGGGTACATGCTGTGGTTTGGAGCTTTACCTTCCTTGCTAGTTAAGGACTATAGCATGGGTTCTTCAAAAAGGGCGTTTAAAAAGTTTTAAAGGGTCGGCAACGCGCTTGTGGTGCCTCTGGTATTGCAGGCGTTCTTAGGCTACGGTAACCGCTTTCCATCAGGTGGGCGGTATGCTTGTTTGTCCCCTCAGTTGTATAAAAAAAACCTCATCATTTCATGCAAAAACCTGCTTCTGAATTTAGTAAAAACACGGGGAAAAAATAAAAAAACAATTTATTGATATGTTATAATTTATTGTTCTTATTTCATTTTATAATTATGTTTTAAACAAAACAAGTGATTTTATTAGCTAAACTATATTTTAACTAATTACTTTAGAATACGGCGATTTTTTTTCTATTCAAGAATGAAGAATAATAAAATAAAACCTCAACCAAGCATAGCTGAAGCATAGATCTAGCTTATTGGTATACAGCGGCATTATAGCTGCAATTTCTTCCAGGCAACGACACATAGCATGTTCTAAAATTCACCTAACCCTTAAGACGGTTCAAAATGATTCTTATGATTTTATTAAAGAGTAAATGTAGTTGATTTTTCTGTAAGCTTCAGCCATATTCTAAAGTATTTAGTCAAATTAGTGAGTATTTGCAAAAATACAGTTTTAAAACTAACTACCATATAATCTACATTTATATTTAAATGTAAGTTGCTAAGCCGTTTTCTGTGCAACTTTACGTATTTATACATTTATTTGGTTAAACCCCCTAAATTATAATTATATTGGTTTAAATTTATTACATAGTAGGGACCTATTACTAAAATTATTTATTTTCTTCAAAAAGAAACACACAATACAAGAAATCACAAAAGAACGGTAGCTTTAAGACGTTTCAAAGTGATCTTTGTGATTCAATCGAATAAGCCTTTTGATTTGACTTTGAAAAAACAATCACTTTTTTGTATGGACAAAAATGTAGTGGCAAGAAAACATTGGCAGTTAGTTTTTGAAATCTTTTGGAGAAACTATTAATCCGATACTATATAAAAAGTAGCTTATTCCAGTCTCCAGAATTCATGCTATTTCTGTTCCAAACTTCACAAAAATCGGTTCAGTGATTTAGCTGTAAAATCGTACAGTCAAACACGCTTGAGGATTTTTAAATTCTTATTAGTTAGTCTTCTTATTAGTTCTTAATAGTTGATTTTAAATAGTTAAAGAAATCGTTGGCGGAACGATATCGACGCCTTTGAGAGATAGTGGGAGGAAGCTCGAGAGAGAGATGGTGGAAGTCTTTGGAGGAGACATTTGCCCAGCAGTGGAACAAAAAAAATCAAAAAAGGTCAATGATTAAAAAAGGGTAAAAAGTAAAGCTGTTATAATAAGGGGGTTTAAATACTACTCTATGTCGTCCATTTTGTCAAGTTAAAATTTTTAAATGGTGAATAAATTAAATTAAGTACGTTTTTTAGGCCAAAATTTCATAATGCCAAATGTAACAGGCTTTAAAGCTTCGAACCCATATTATGCATATTTTTCCTTTTTTGTACAAATTAATACAACTGCCAATGCATAGCTGCGACAAAAAAAATGTGTTGTCAAAGTCGGTTGTCTGTCGTCGTTGTAGGTGCCAACGTCATACAGCTGTCCACGCGGACGCATCGCTCACTCAAGTAGGAGAGAGACAGATGTCAAACGCTGCCGAACGCGGAGGCCGTGCGTGCCTCTTTGTCGCTCGTTCCGCGCTCTCGCTTGCACTTCAAGCCGCGCAATGGAACGCCTCAGAGCGAGGTAACGCCACATGAGTTCGTGCGTGCAGCCGGCTCCATCGAATTATAAAACGTTATCACGTCAAAACAAGAGATAGATTGAATATTGGAAAGGTGCGTGGGTTCGAAGCTATATACAAAGGTAAGTATGAACGACATTACAATCTAATTACTATACAAGAGTAAAGCCCTTTTTGGTCGGATTTTATTCGTTAACATTAAGAGGTAGTCATCCGTCTCGTTCATTACTTTATACTAAGAAATCATACATTTTGCATGATATTTCATACAATTTGCATGATATTTCATACAATTTGCATAATATTTCATACAATGTCTAATAGTTAATACAATTTACATATTTCATACTATTTGCATAATATTTAATACACCTTGCATGATATTTTATACAATTTGCATAATATTTCATACAATTTGTATGATATTTCATACAAGTTGCATAATATTTCATACACCTTGAATGATATTTCACACAATTTGTATTATATTTCATACATTTTGCACAATTATTCGTATATTTTGTATGAATTGCAAAATATTCATATTCTTATACATTCTGTAATTTTTATTTATTTATATTTATATGCATGATCTTCATACATTTTGCCCGATGCAAACTTTTCATACAATTAGATCGAGTTTCATACATATTTTAATAATTGTATCACAAACTAATAATACCTACGACTAACAGAATACTTAAGTACTAAAAACATGATTTTATAGAAAAATATTTGTTTACATACATAGTTAAAAGATTATTGTGATTTTGAGTCCATAAATCGTTTTTTAATTAAGTTTGCACACAAAAAAAGAGCTACACAATTTAGCTACAAGTAAGCCTACCACAAGCTCTGTCTGGCTCTGGTTTCGAGTCTGTGTGAGTGCTCACCAGTGTACTATTGTGTGTGTGACGTTTCGACGTAGGATTTATTTAGTCAACACTCACACGGACTCCAAACCAGAGACAGAGCCAGACAGAGCTTGTGGTAGTCCTACTATATTTGAAATATATTAAGTATCACAATACATAGGTACATACTTCACATTATATGAATAGGTCACAAAAAAACTTGTTATAAATATAGAAACAAAGTGTACAAGATATTTAAGTATAATCAACGAATTCTAAACGAAATAACTACAAACTAACGGCAATATAACAGACCGGTTACTCAACGAAGATTTAATGAACCGGCTACTTAGTTAACGAAGATATTATAACGAACCCGTTACTCCAATAACGATGATTTATCGACACTGTTACTTATCGAACCAGTTACTAAAACAATGACGTTACAACCACCCGGTTACTATGTTAACGGCAATAAAACCAACCGGTTACTTAGTTAACGAAGATTTTATTACAACATAACCGTTTCGGTTAATGAAGATTAACGATCCGGTTACTTGGTTAACGTAATTTATCGAACCGGTTACTTAATTAACGGCAATAACAAATCGATTACTGCGTTAATAACGATTAACGGGATTTAACGATAATAGTAAAAGACAGCGAAATAATTAAAACTAACGATATGACACCGCATTGATAAGCTTATTTATTAGTTATACTTAAAACATTAATGTCAACTTAAAATATTTAACTGAGTAGATATCACTATACAGGTGTGTAAAGAGTTATTAAATAAATCTCCAAGAGCTTTTCACCACACTGGGCTTATTAAACTATTTTCAAGTCTTTGTATCTATTGCAGGTGATTTATAGAGTTAAACAACTGTCAAATATTTGATTGGCCGATTAGTCATCTATGAAACCAGCCTTTAATAAAGTAATACTTACACACCTGTTTAATTATGTCTAAATGTATAATAATATGGCAATACTTTGAACAATCAAACAGCTACCACGATTCATACAAAAATACAAGAACTTAATAGGCATAGTAGAAGGGTCATGTGGTCGGAAAAATGTCACCACAAGTAACGTTTAAAAAACTCCGATAATAAAATGTCATCCCCCCCATCTCAGAAAGTGTATTTTGCTTTTCGATATCTGAGTGCAAAAGCCGTTTTAATCCGCTAGACTTAGAGGTCAAAGTAAAATTGAATTTAGAGCATCGTGTGCACTAAGTTTGTGAATTCAAAACATCATTAAACCTATTTACTTCTACCTTTATGGTGTTGAATTTATATTAACCGTTTTCAATTTTTGAACTCAGAATCGGAACCTTCTTGGTGTGTTACTTTTAATTTGCTTTACGCACATGATTTTCTTTTTTTGCATTTAGTCATTGAACAAGGTGAAAAGTCGTGTTGCACTTGCAAAGACTTTTCACTTCGTGCTTTTTGCTCCTCCTCCTTCGCTAATGTTCAAAATTCTAATTTTAGAAACCTTCGCTTGCTCGGTCATCAAAATTGAGCACACGGTTAAAAAGCAACTTTGCACACTTGCATAAAAAATAACTAAGTAGGTATTAATAAAACTTTTTATTTTATTTGACGTCGGTAAATAACTATATTTGACACTAGGTGCGGATCATAAAAAATATTATTATTATAATATTGAAAATTATTTAGCTTCAACTATTTTCTTGCGTCGGCTTGTTCGCGTGGAACTAACACCTAGACTTAACACTTTTCAAAGTGATCCTTGTATCTTTGATTTTGACTTTGACTGTGACGTCAGTAGCGCTATGAAACACAAACCACGTTGCTATTTGCATATCAAAAAGTGCAACACAATTCACAATCTTTCACAACACTGGTTCGGAATCACGAATGACACAACAAGAAGAAGTATAAAATAAGTAGATAAAAATTCTGGGCGTGTAAAAGCGTTAGGTAGAATATTATACTAAAACTGAAGGGCGCTATTTGGAAATATTTAAACATCTATAAATGACTGGCACGTAAGGCTCAACATCTGTATGCCTCTAGTTGATGGACGCAGGTCAGTGCATCTTAGGGCACGTTGCTAACGTGCGTGACCTACGAGGCAATGCTTTGATATAGGCGTAAGCTTGTTGTATAAAAAAATAACTATTTTCGTAGTATTTATTTACAATTAGTATTTTTTCTATATTTGTCAAATAATCTATCTTCCCTACCAGTCTCGTTATTGTTACCTTTTCAAATATGCATCTGAAACTAGGACCAAGATCTCGGTACAAAATAGCTATTCCGGGAATCAAACCCACACTTTTCCCCCGATAAAAATACTTTTTCTCAATAAGAAACATTCTTAAAAATATGTTTTCTAATTGATTTTTAGATGGCGTTGGTTAGACTGAAATTATACCATTTCATACACAAGTAAAGTTTAAAACTTGATAAACCGAATTCATAGCCAAACTGCTGAACCAATTTTGGTGAAATTTCTATGGAACCAATCTGGAGGCCGACGATTAACCTTTCAGATATATATTTTTTTCAAATCGGTTCATAACTGAAGTTATAAGATAACAAGCATTAAAAATATAACCAAATTGAGAACCTCTTTTTTATTTTAAGTCTTTGAAGTCGGTTAAAAATAAAGGGCGTTCTGTTTGAATATGTACTAATCCTACCAATACTATGTCTTTAACTGGTTTATTTCTTCATTTTATCAAACTTGCAGCCGCCCGCGGCTTTGCTTGCTAGATTTTTTAATGATCCTGCTACTTTTTGGGTATAAATAGTATGCATGTTAATTCAAGTAAAGTTAGTCTTGTCACTATTTGTTTGTTTAAGCACTTTTTATTGATTTTATAGTGTTTACTACAATTAAGGAAATCACAAAGATCGCGAAGGTCGAGGTTTCAAATCCCGCTCGGCTCTTAACTTTTGGGACATTATAAAATCTTTGAGCTTTGCACTGTTTATCTTTTGACATAATTTTATAAGTATGGCCATTGCTGTTTAAATTGTCCTAAGAAAATAAAAATAAAATACTACGGTCCTGTAACGCCATCTAGAAATATAGAAACAAATCTTTTTAATAACGTTTCTCCTAAGGCACTCTTTTAGTCTAAAAACTACAACAATTACATAATTATATACAAAGTGAAGGCAAGGCGTAGTGCTGAGAAGGAGATCGAATATTCACTCGTTAACCACAATGTTACTAACATTCCCGTTATCTATAACAGGCCTGTTACTAACATTGTTGTTACTTATGTTCACAACAGTCGAGTTAACATTACCGTTAGTTGCACTATCGTTAACAGAACGGTTAGTAACACTATCGTTAACAGAACGGTTAGTAACACTATCGCTAACGATTATATCAAATTCGTTAGCGTTAATATCACTATCAATAGCTGGTAGATTATCAATAATAGAGCTTAGCGTTTCCACCTGAGATTCATCATTTTCTGTCGAGCCGACGTTACTAGAATTAAGTACATTAATATTGGCCGTTTCAACAATAGCATTAGTAGCGGCATTCAGGCGATTCTCTTCACAATCATCATTACTAACCGGGCTAGTAACCGGATTAGTAACAGTAACATTCCCGTTATCATCACTAACCGACCCGTTAAACTGGTTAATAGCGTTCAGATCTTCGTAACATGGCGGCATTTCGATGTTACTGGTCGCTTCTTGGTCTACCGTATCCGCACTCCTGCGATTTAACCCTTCCCGGCTCAAATACTCAGGCGGGGGTCCGTACAACTTGTATCTTACCGCTTCCGTGTACGATGGGGGTCTGACAGACCCATCGGGGAGTACGGGGTAGTTTTCGAAGTTAGCCCCTAGAAGCCTGATGGTTCGGCCGTTAAGGGTGTAGGTATCGTTAGAGTTTAACCTGACGAAGTCGAGGTCATCTATGTTGATTTCAGCGACGTTGGGTGTATCAGGCCTGGGGTCTGCGCGACCGAAGCGAGGGATTGATAGCTGGAAGCGGCCCAGTTGAAGGGTTAACCTGGAAAAGAGAAAACAAATCGATTTAATAACAATAACAATAATCATTAAATTCAGACAACTATAATTCGGCCGTTCAGAGAATGCGTTCCTGACACGTCACTCCTTTACAAACTTACTTCGCTTTCATAATACTACTTTACTTACCAACACTTATTATTGTTCATTATA
Organism: Thera obeliscata; assembly: GCA_947578465.1. Classification (NCBI taxonomy): domain Eukaryota; kingdom Metazoa; phylum Arthropoda; class Insecta; order Lepidoptera; family Geometridae; genus Thera; species Thera obeliscata. The sequence continues at coordinate 9,893,593 of OX387923.1, read as the reverse complement.
CACTTTTAATTTATTTATTTTACTGTCACAGCACTACATACAAATACTACGCATAGGTAGTTCCTGTTGCCCGGACTCTCAAGAGGCCGGTGTCTTCATGAATACCTACACAAACATACCTACTTACAACAATATTTATTTATTTAAAATGTGTCTCACAAGGTCTATTGGCTTACGGTCTTGACAGAATACCAGCGCATAGCTTCCTTACAGAAGCTAGGCATTATGCTGAGTCGAGGCCCTTTTGCTGCTGTAGCACACAGAAACACGACGCACTTCTTCAGTATCAATGTATTGTTTGTATCTTTCTTCTTTTAGTGTCCTTGTATTTTACTGGTTTTTGTGTGCTTATGTAGTAAATAAATAAATGTCTATATCTATGTCTACACGTCGCGATTGAACTGACGACGTATCTTTGTAATGGCGTTGCAGTTACGATAAAAATATTTTTGCTGGTTGTTTACCGTTTTAACAATTGATGAGCATTAAAACAACATTATTATATCAATAATCAATGAATTTTATAATTTTGTGCCAAACTGAGTGTCAAATAACTTGTTATACAATATTTTTCTAAATCTATACTGCGCTATTACAAGGTTATGTCAGCGCTTTATATTTGTAGTGCTGTACTAACTATGTGACTAACTGCTCAAACTGTCAAACGCATTCTCTGAACGGCCGAACTATATAAAATGCAACAATAATGATAATCATTAAACTCAGATAAAATGCATATTACATAAATTTGACTGGCCTCTCAGCTCAGTTAGTAGTAGCTCTGCCTTCTGCGCCGTAGGTCGTGGGTTCAAAATATTTATGTCAGTTGAATTGGTCTATAACCCACTTCAAAGTATTCCCTAAAAGTTCGGCTAGCGAAAGCTAAATAAAAGAACAATTGTTTTAAACATGATTTAGTTAGGATCGGCACGTTTTTTAAATAACAACTTGCTTCTATCACTAGTGACTGTAAAGACTGTACTGATGGGGTTTGTGACTATTAAATACGGGTTAGCGACTGTTTTTATCATACTAACCTCTGCCGGTCTTATTAATTTATAAACTTCTCCAACATATTTTGTCAAACTCTGCTTAGTGAATGTAAAATACGGTTCAGTGACTGTAAAACACGGGTTAGCGACTATAAAATACGGGTCAGTGACTATAAAACACGGGTTACCAACTATAAAATACAGTTCAGTGACTATAAAACACGGGTTAGCGTCTGTAAAATACGGGTTACCGAAGTAAAATACGGGTTAGAGACTGTAAAACACGGGTTAGCGACTACAAAACACGGGTTAGCGACTGTAACATACGGGTTAGCGACTGTAAAATACGGGTTATCGACTATAAAATACGGGTTATCGACTGTAAAATGCGGGATTACGACTATAAATTTTACAACGAACCTCTGGCGGTCCAACTGGTCCATAACCCGTTCCAACGTGTTCCGTCTCATGGTCCGGCGCCTGAAGAAGTCGATAGGTGTTGCCATGTAGTTAAGGTCCCGACCTAAGCCAGCTGCCTCCGGGTTGAACAGCAACTCTGCGTCCAGGTCGCAGTAGGTGGGTGACCTATAGGGGAGGCGATAATGTACATCATGTTATTGTACACACTGTTATAACTAGCGGCACATAACTCTAGCGCTGAGCGATACGCGGAGGGGGTAGCTGCGCATGCGTCGTAGTGTGCGCATGTCGCGTACACTGGATGTGTGGATGTGTGCAGAGTGTCCTATTGGTACAGAGAGCGGAGTGCGACTGGAGAGACAATCAGCGCTACGCACGCCCGCCCTTCATACCGCTAGCCCCCCTGAGGTACCTTATTTTTGACTTCTACGCAATAACGGTCAGCGCTAGAGTTATGTGCCGCTACCTATATTACGATGCCAGTTAAGCCACATGCACACTGGCGCAATTCAAACATGATCATTTGCTTTTTTGTTCTGGCTCTGGATACTTATACCTTGTCCTTGATACTTTATAGGGCGGATCCGACTTGGATAGGTTAGGTTATGTTTATATATTATGTTTTTTTCCCAATACCCTCAAAGGGGCTGTCCCGTTTAGTACAATTATCCATCGCTAGATAAAATAAATAAACTAAATATTAATCTGCGACAGTGTACATGATGGGCCTTAACAATTTCCCAGTGGAAAAAAGTGGCATCGTTTTACCAGTGAGTACATTAACCGGACCCACCTATAGTCATCGAGCGGCCGCCGAGTGGGGGAACCGTGAAGGGAGGTGGAACGAACGTTCTGCATCTCTACTGGCTCGGGCTGAGTTGGTACCTGGAAATTCATAAATTATTTTATACTATACTCCCTCTCAAAAGCTTATTTTATTCACTGAAAATAATCACTGTTTTGGTGTTTGAATTTAGCACACACCAATAAGGTCGACCTCCATATCAATACTATACAACCTCCTTGCGCCAAAACTACTCTAATTTGATTGGTCGAAATTTTTGACAAAAAGTTTAGCGTTGGATTAAATACTGTTTTGTGTTCTTTGTTGTCATTGTCATACATTAGTAAGTTGGCGCTATTTTGAATACTGTTCAAAACTGCGCACACCTAGGTCGCTGGCGATTGCGATCAGTGAAACGCTGTCAAACATCGCTGTTAAATTGACAGTGTTTCACTAATCGCCAACGCCAATAATAAATCGATTAAAAATACATTCTAGGAAAGAATAGGATGTGTAGAGAAATGTAAAAGTGGCGACATCGGCTCCCATACAAACGGCGCATTATCACCTTTCTACTGTATGTTGTATTGTGGTTCGTCTTTCTACTGTATGTTGTATTGTGTGTTCGTCTTTCTACTGTATGTTGTATTGTGTGTTCGTCTTTCTACTGTATGTTGTATTGTGTGTTCGTCTTTCTACTGTATGTTGTATTGTGTGTTCGTCTTTCTACTGTATGTTGTATTGTGTGTTCGTCTTTCTACTGTATGTTGTATTGTGTGTTCGTCTTTCTACTATATGTTGTATTGTGTGTTCGTCTTTCTACTGTATGTTGTATTGTGTGTTCGTCTTTCTACTGTATGTTGTATTGTGTGTTCGTCTTTCTACTGTATGTTGTATTGTGTGTTCGTCTTTCGACTGTATGTTGTATTGTGTGTTGGTACCTGTCTGTAGCGCGAAGAGAAGATGGAAGACAGTCTCGCCAGTCCCCGCGGGGAGGGGGACGCGGGGGGAGACGCCTCCACCACGCACTGGAAATCAAATATTATTATTTATATATTGCAGTGTGGTGAACACACATGTTTGTTCTCTGTCTGGGTGATAGATTGTATTCTAAGTATTTAATTACAAAAAAAATGTATATAAGTATTATATCAGCTATATGGTTCTCCTAGTAAAAGTTCTGCTTAGTTTGGGGCTAGATACTGTTGTGTGAATTGTCTATAATATTTATTTATTTTTATATATTATTATTTACCACATAATTGTCCTTGAGTTATTAAAAGTGTACCTTAGCACAATGAACACTTTCTTTACATCGTTTTTAGCCGAAACATTAATACTTATAGTTAGCGTACAAATAGTTATTGTAAGCTGACCTGTAGTTCCGGCACCGCGGTGGCATGCACGGGGCTCTGCTGCGGGGTGGCGGTTCGATTCTCCTCCAATAGGCGCGATGCCTCGTAGCACGGCGGGAAACGATGCGCCTGATACAAGGATAGTCATTGTTATAGTACAAGCTAAGCTTAGTTAGGGGCTAGTATATATCACGAGGATTTACGAGGGTGTTAATTCTGTTATATACGGCATAGGGACAAATATTTTTTTTTATAAAAATACGGATATTTCTAAATTTAAAAATGTGGGTTGTTGTTTGTGTCATGCGGGTTACAGCTAGTGTGATGAGGGTTACAGCTAGTGTGATGCGGGTTACAGCTAGTGTGATGAGGGTCACAGCTAGTGTGATGAGGGTTACAGCTAGTGTGATGCGGGTTACAGCTAGTGTCATGCGAGCTATATTCAGTGTGATGCGGGTTAGAGTTCGTGTCATGTGGGTTACAGTTAGTGTTATGTGAGTTACACTTAGTGCGATGCGAGTTATAGTTAGTGTGATGCGGGTTACAGTTAGTGTCATGTGGGTTACAGTTAGTGTGATGCAGGTTGCGGTTAGTGTCATATGGGTTACAGTTAGTATAATTCGGGTTACAGTTAGTATAATTCGGGTTACAGTTAGTACCTTGCGTGTTACAGTTAGTGTCATGTGGGTTACAGTCAGTGCCATGTGGGTTACAGTTAGTGCCTTGCGGGTTACAGCTAGTATAATTCGGGTTACAGCAAGTATCATGCGAGCTACAGTTAGTGCCATGCGGGTTAGAGTTAGTGTGATGCAGGTTAGTTTACCTGCGCGTGCTGCATGGTATAGTGGTGCCGCGTGGCTCTCTCCGCGTGGCTGTAGCCCCGGAGCGCGGCGCGCTTCATGTGCATCTTGCAGATAGCCGACACCAGCAGCACCACCGCTATCATGAAGATCAACGCGCACGCTGGAACACACAAACATATCTAAGTGTCTTCACATTATTGTTTTCTAAATTACAGGGCGAATCACTAGTGTAGACCTATCTACTATATCAGGACTAATCACATGACTTTCATCCCTCTTCATGACATGCCTGTACCACGCCAGCCTATTGCTCAATTTTTCTGTCACTGGCGCTAATTTCAAGTTATCAATGTTTTTTGTTAAATCTTATACCTTTGTCTATACAAATATTATATAATCTGAATCTCGGAAACGGCTCCAACAATTTTCATGAAATTTAGAATATAAGGGTTTTCGGAGACGATAAATCGATCTAGCTAGGATTCATTCTAAAAATATCGTTTAATTCATGTTTTTTATAATCTACTTTTTCATAATATCATAACTTCTAGCGCCATCTGTTTCTAAACTCACGAGTTATTGTGACAGAGAACGCCATCTATTGAATTACTACGTAAACACTCAAGACACAAATTCCGGACGTATCTCATTTAAATATCATTTCAAAAAACACAATTTACCGGTCACCAACTGCTAGTATATTTTAAAGTTAAAGTGTTACTTAAGTAACACACAAAAAAAGCGGCCAAGTGCGAGTCGGACTCGCCCATGAAGGGTTCCGTAGCAGTAAGTAATATAACATAGAGTTCTAGAAGTTCTAGTAGTTCGTCGAAAGGTAAATTGCAGTTTACGATTTATGACGTATAAAAAAAAAACTACTGACTAGATCTCGTTCAAACCAAATATCGTTGAAAGTTTGCATAGTAATGTACAACATATATATTTTTTAGCTTTATCAGTCACTTATTTTAGAAGTTAGAGGGGGGGACCAACTTTTTTCTACTTTGGAAGTGTCTCTCGCGCAAACTATTCAATTTAGAAAAAAACAATATTAGAAACCTCAACATCATTTTTGAAGACCTATTCATAGATACGTATGGGTTTGATGAAAAAAATTTTTTTGAGATTCAGTTTCAAGTATGGGGACCCCCAAAATTTATAGTTTTTTTTCTATTTTTGTGTAAAAATCTTAATGCGGTTCACAGAATACATCTACTTGCCAAGTTTCATCAGTCTAGCTCTTACGGTTTCGGAGAAAAATGGCTGTGACATACGGACGGACGGACATACGGACGGACGGACAGACAGACAGACAGACAGACAGACAGACAGACAGACAGACAGACAGACATGACGAATCTATAAGGGTTCCGTTTTTGCCATTTGGCTACGGAACCCTAAAAAAAGTGTATGTTGTGAGACTGACCGGTGACGGTGTATATGGTAGACTGTATAAAGCCGTAGTCGTCGGGCGCGTGACGGTCTTCAAATAGCGGCGGGTACTCCTCGGCGAACCCTGAAAACCAATGTTTAAGATATGGTAAACGCGCATGTACATAATAAAGAGTATAGGCCCGAGGATGGCTCCCTGTGGAACTCCTAGGAACTAATATTGACGAAATGTTGTTTTCTCTCTATTATTTTTATGAAACGACGGGATATTTACCATGATTAAATTTTTCTGAGTTCTCTCTATTATAATATGGAGAAAAAAAGAGACAGCAAAAATACGTTCGCAGTTAAGGTTGTTGTGTGGGTTGAGTGGGGGGGAGTGAGGGGGTGTGTAGTGTAGTGTAGTGTAGTGCTCACCGCGGATCCTAGTGAGCGGGAACTCATCGCAGCAGGCGGGCTGCCGGCACAGCGCGCCGCCCCCCACGCAGCACGCGCGCGCGGAGATGCAGCGGCCCGAGCTGCAGTTCAACTTGTCGCTCCCTGGAATGTACCGTCACCCTCTTACTATAGAGGACACAACCGTTCAATCACAGAAGATCCATCGTCGTAACTAGTGGTGAATGAGGACATGAGAGCTGGTGAACGGAGCTAGCGAGAATAATACTTTTCAGTAGATCCAAATTGGATCTATAGAGAGAAAAAACTCTCATTAGATCCACTATGGATCAGGACAATGGATCTTCTGCTATTGAACAGACACAATAGCATCGAACTGGCCATATAGTCGAAATGGCATTTGTCGCACGAGGCCCCCACGGGCCTGGCTTGAGGCAACCGTAAGGAAAGGAGGCCTACGCAAGCTAGCTCCCAGCTTTTGCGACCTAAATGTAAAACTAGATAAGAAAGTTCGTTCATCCAGTTAGAGAGAAATTAAATAGAAAATTGGAAAAATGGTTGCCTTGGGCCCCAGGCTTGTGGTCAGCCAGCCGGCTCAGCCGACCCTGGGACACAATCTACACTATGAGTGTAGAAAAAGTTTAATACCACTCACGTTTTAAGCTATGGTGACCGCTTAACAGATTTTTCGAAGGCGTTTGATATAGTCAATCATGAAACACTTACTCATAAACTTGGACGTGTCGGGATTTGTGGATCTCCGTTACGATGGTATGATTCGTATCTCCAAAATCGCTTTCAATTTATAAAAAGTCGTGGTTTTTAAGTCGCCAGCGAGGACAGCCCTATCGGGTGTACCCCAAGGCTCACACTTTTGACCTCTATTCTTTCTAGCTTTTGTCAACGACTTATGTGACACTACAACATCAAACTATCAAGTATTTGCTGATGATCTAAAGCCGCAGCCCATTGAAGGACATGACAAGTATTCAGGTAGCCCGCACCAGCACGCGTATACTCACGGGAGCAGACGTCGGGTGCGCAGAGTGCGCGCTCGTCCTCCGCGCGCGCGCAGTCGGCGCGTCCGTCGCACACGTACGCGGCGAGCACGCAGCGCGTCCCGCACCAGAAGGCGCCGCGCGCACACGTCACCGGACCTAGCCACAACAGAGAATGCTCTTCACATTTTCCAAAGAACATACAACTTGAAGCTCTAGAACCTGGTGGACCTGGACATAAAACCGATCTATACACTAAAAAGTAAGCTAGTTACATATATAATTATTATTTTCCTTATCAGAAGGACGAAGGAAAAGTTCGAGCTACACCCTACGAAATTTGGTTTTCGTTTCGCCTATTTGTCTCTCTCTATTGTATGGAGAAAAGATGAGACGACAAAAATATGGAAACGAGTTGTTGTCTCATCAATTAATATCATCTAGTTAAAATTAAAATCCTCTTGTCAGTGACTGGTAACACAACAAACAGATCGCTACAGATATAAGAATTATAGAATGGCTGACCTTTAGTCTGCACGATGATATACTTGGTGACGCTGAAGGGTGGTGCCGAACACATGTACTGTCCACTGTCCGACAGCTGGAGGTCTACCTTCGTCAGCTGACTGCTGGTGGTAGGACCCGTAGGCTCCACGGAGTACGGCCTGGAATCAAATAATACTGTCAGCATTCCACACACCAACAGAAATGAACAACACAAAGTAAAGATTCTTGCCCTACCTAATTTCTTTTCATTTTTTTTTTTTTAATATCCAGTTTCTAAAGAAATAAATTTTCAGTTTAACTTTTGAAACTACCATGGTTTTTAACACTATTTTTATGTAAAAACGGGATATTTACCATGATTACATTTTGTTGAGTTTACTTCCGATATTTCGGCACAGCAACCGTGCTTGCAACTGTGCCGAAATATCGGAAGTAAACTCAACAACATTTTATCAGGGTAAAAGCCCGTTGTTTCATAAAAACAGTATTTTCAGTTTTTGTAAAAATCAACAAAATGTTGAATACCCCAAGACATTGTTGATGAGTGTATGTTTATTGAATTAGTTAGTCACCTGTCAGGCATGGTTCCGTTCCCGACATAGTTCCAGATATAGTTCCTTTGCGTGGGGTCTCCTCTTAGCTCGCACACCAGCGTCATGTTGTCATGTTCGCGCTTCACCAGCACGTCCGTGTACTCCGGGTCTCCGGGGCTGTACAGCACCAGGGTCGGCGGGTACACTGGCTCCGTTCTACCTGCACATTTGAAAGTAAATTGATTAACGTGGAACTGGCAAGTTCGGCAAGTTTACAATCCGCACTTGATGTGCGGTTGGTTTTTCCGCAAGTAAGCCGCTGGCCCTTTTTGCGTGACCCTTGACACGCGTTGCTCGAACTTTTTTAGGTTCTACAACACGCCGGTTTCCTCACGATGTTTTCCTTCACCGTTTTGAGAGTACTGGCATAGTGCACACAAATCTTTCGATAGAAAACCTCATTGGTACATACACAAGTGGATTTGAACCCACGACCTTCGGATCGGAAGGCGGGGCCACTACCACTAAACCACCAGTGCTCTCACGTGGAACTGGCACCTAGACTCACCTAGCTTTAAGATGTTTCAAAGTGATCCTTGCGATTCTACTGAATAAATCCCAACACTTGTGATTTTGAAATCATTTTTAGGGTTCCGTAGCCAAATGGCAAAAACGGAACCCTTATAGATTCGTCATGTCTGTCTGTCTGTCTGTCTGTCCGGCCGTGTCACAGCCATTTTTCTCCAAAACCATAAGAGCTAGACTGATGAAACTTGGTGAGTAGATGTATTCTGTAAACCGCATTAAGGTTTTTACACAAAAATAGAAAAAAAACTATAAATTTTGGGGGTCCCCATACTTGAAACTGAAACTCAAAATTTTTTTTTTCATCGACCCCATACGTGTGGGGTATCTATGGATAGGTCTTCAAAAATGATGTTGAGGTTTCTAATATCGTTTTTTTCTAAACTGAATAGTTTGCGCGAGAGACACTTCCAAAGTGGAAAAAAGTTGGTCCTCCCCCCTCTAACTTCTAAAATAAGAGAATGATAAATCCAAAAAATATATATGTTGTACATTACTATGCAAACTTCCAACGATATTTGGTTTGAACGAGATCTGGTCAGTAGTTTTTTTTTATACGTCATAAATCGTAAACCGCAATTTACCTTTCGACGAACTACAAAAACCTTTATATTATGTTAATTGATGCTACGGAACCCTTCATGGGCGAGTCCGACTCGCACTTGGCTGCTTTTTAAGTTTATACACAAGGCACAGAATTAATAAATATTGTGGACAATCCATACAACACTATCTAACCCCAAATTAAGCAGAGCTTGTACTATGAGAAAAAGATAGCTGATATAATACTTGTATTTTTTTGTAAATACATACTTAGAATACAATATAACACCCAGACGGAGAACAAAAATTTGTTTAACGTAGATGTCCAACAGCAGCTCAGAAAAATTTAAGGGAGGGCTGTGAGGGAGTGGACTGATGGATGAAGACTCAAATAAACAAACTATACCCCAAAACAGCCAGCCATGGTACCAAAAATGTCTCCTGCCCACTGAAAAAGCCCAAAATTAGTAAAAAAAATTGTATAAAAATTTGTCTTGAACAACCAACCATAAAGTGATTCCAGTTTAAAGCTTGTAAGTCTAGTAGAGAGCCCTGACAATAACCTATCAAAGTTTATTAAAAATCTGTTCTTTCAAACTATTAGCCAACCCCCAAGTGTTTAACAAAATACACACGAAAAAGTGGAGTTATCTGCAGACCGCTGCCAACGATTTAGAGATGGCTCAACTGATCCAAATCCAAAGAACAAACTAAATAAAAATCCCAAGGAGTTTCCTTATTTTTTAAATTAACAGCCAATATACAAGGTGAGCCAACATAATGCTCGTATACTTAATAACTCGCAAATCTACAGCCAAGGTCTTTTTATGCTAAAAACCAGGCCAAAATAATAAATATTCAATGTTTTCGACTCACAATGTACATGTAGAACAAGTTACTTACATAGCTGCAAATAATAAACAAGAGGAATCACACACAAATACAAATAGTAACACGGCGAAAACATAGTTATTTACTGGTTGAACATTTTTTGCACTTTGACATTCAACACAGACACGCCATTTTTGTTTTTAACTTTTTCTTTTCTGTCCGTCTTTTGACTTTTCAGTCCGCCCGGACTACCAGGTCACTTTTAAAATACTGCTGGTTTCACTAAAGAATGTACCGAGCAAAATTAATTAAAAATGTTGCATACTAAAACATTTCTTTCTTGGAATAAATTATTAGTAAATTATTCATGAGTGAATTATTTAATACAGTTATTTCACCGAATATGACAGATATAAATCAAAGAAGTTAAGCATACAGGCTTGGCCTAATTTTTGGATCATGAATATTTGTTTGGCTAAATCAATTATACAATTAAATTAAAATAAAATTTGTTTATTCAGATGTCACAAGATTATTAAAGATTATTGAATTCCTAAACTGATGAAGTTTTTGTATCAAAATTCCTTTACGACATTATTACATAATTATTGCCACGAAGAACAGAACGATGACCTATCGTCACCACCAACGCAGTGTCGCTAACGGCACGCGGGGGTGGATCAAAGGTCAGAAAAGGTCAGGCGGCTCGGCTTTGATTATAAATGGACTTTATGATGTAACAACGCGCCAATGATCCCATAAGATAATCTTCATCGATTTTCTTGAGATTTTCAAAACCTTAAAAAACATTTCATATTTTTTTTTTATTTGTCAAACCTAATTCCTGAGTATTTGTAGATATTAATGAATAGCCCTGTACACTGCAGTATGACGGTACTTCTATATATACATAACTCAAAGGTGACTGACTGACTGACTGACATAGTGATCTATCAACGCACAGCCCAAACCACTGGACGGATCGGGCTAAAATTTGGCATGCAGGTAGATGTTATGACGTAGGCATCCGCTAAGAAAGGAAAATGGAAAATTATTTTCCAAAGAGGAGAAAAAGGGGAAAAATGGTTTAAAGAAAAATCAACGCACAGCCTAAACCGTTAGCCCTAGAAGCATGAAACTTAGAAGGTGTGTTCCTCTAATAGAGCAGAGGTGCACTAAGAAAGAAAATAGGAAAATTCTTTCCCTAAAAGAAAAAAAAATGGAAAATGATTTTAAGAAATATCACAAAAAATTGCTTTACAAAATACGCAAAAAAAACATTAAACATTTTCAGCTACCGCAGCATCTGGCACCAGGTTTGATTACACACAAAGGTTCACATCAAACCGATGATAACCACTATGACAAAATCGCGTGAAAAATCTATCATACTTAAACTAAACACTGTTGAAAAAAATCGGCTCCAACAGCACTCACCTTAAAATTCAAATACACTCTAAAGTACAAGCTCAAAACTATAGTAACCAGCAATTGGTCATGTCAAATAAAAAAAATCTTTTGTTTTGTTTTGTCAAATAAAAAAAATTTTTTGTTTTGTCTTAGTGGTTATCATTGGTTTTTTGTAAACATTTGTGTGTATTAAAACCTGGTGTCAAATGCTGCGGTAGCTGAAAATTTTTTAATGCTTTTTTTTCATATTTTGTAAAGCAATTTTTTGTGATTTTATTTTATATTAGTGGCTAATTTGGGGTTTCGTATTTGTGTTGGTGTATAATCGAATCAGATTTTCAACTACCGCAGCATCTGGCAGCAGGTTCGATTACACACAAAGGTTCACAAAAAAACCGATGATAACCACTAAGACAAAATCGCGGGAAATATCTATAATACTTAAACTAAACACTGCTGAAGTCATGTCAAATAAAAAAACAGATTCGGTTATACACCAACGACGAATACGATAGCCCAAATTAGCCACTTCAACAAAATCACGAATAAGAGCTTTACAAAATACGCAAAAAAAAACATTAAAAAAATTTCAACTACCGCAGCATCTGGCAGCAGGTTCGATTACACACAAAGGTTCACAAAAAAACCGATGATAACCACTAAGACAAAATCGCGGGAAATATCTATAATACTTAAACTTAACACTGCTGAAAAAAATCGGCTATAACAGCACTCACCTTCAAATTCAAATACACTCTAAATTACAAGCTCAAAACAATGGTAACTAGCAGTTGGTCATATCAAATTAAAAAAAACGAACTCAAATATCCACGCGGACGAAGTCGCGGGTATCAGCTAGTTAACAAAATAAAACCGCTGAATCTGGCAATATGTTTGATAAAGCGGCCACACTAGCCACTGACATATTATAATAAAAAGTTGCCCTAATAAATAGTCTTATTTATTTTTATTCTTCTAAATTATGGCATATGTCCATTTTGATAAATTTTGCTAGTCGTAATGAGGATATAATATCACCTAAATAAAATAGTTTTAAGTCAAGCCAAGTTAGTAATAGACCCCTAATTAGCTTTGAAAAGAAATGGTAGTCGTTTTTTTTCAAAACCAGTGGGAACATTTTCGATGAAATCAGAATATCGATAACTAATGCGCTTTCATTCCAACTGTAGATTCCAGTGCCACAAGTATAAGTTGGCGGTGGCGATTTGAGGAACAATTTGAAGGGCGAAATGAGGGGCAATTTGACACTTCCGAGTTCATTGTAAACATCGTTGCGAATATTTTGTTATCTACTGTGCTATCATCATGCCTAAAGTGATAAAAAGTGGTACAAGAGAAGCAGTTATAAAAGTAAATTCGTTTTGTACACAGGAATGTGAAAAGAACGAACCGATTATACCATTAAAATTCGTAAATGCAAGAGTGGCGGCAATGACTGGTGAGTGTTGTCAACATTACACGTAAATATTACCCGTGAGTATAACGAAATGTTTATGTCTAATATGTGGTTAAATAAAATGTGGTTGTATATAGGTAATGATGACATATAATTATAATGCTATGCAAACTTTATAAATTTACCTACCTAATCTAATTTCATGGTTACCTAAATTCACATATTTTGTTTCAGGTGTTTCTGAACGTTCTGTTCAAAGAATTGTTGCAGAAGGCAACCAAACGGAAGCTACCTCGTCAAAAATTGTTACACCAGGAAAAAAAAGAAAAAGACTGGAAACCAAGTGTAATTTGGATGACTTTGATTTTGGTGTAGTTCGGAGAAAGATACATCAATTTTATACCGTAAAAAAAGAAATTCCGACATTACCGAAGCTTTTGGTGGAACTAAGAAATGATATTCAATTTGATGGTAGCCGTGAAACTTTGAGAAAAATTATATTAAGGTGACTATTTTTAATTTTGAACACTCCACCTGGTGGTTTCAAATTTTTCATTGCTTTGACGAAAGTTTTTATTTTTTAACTACCTAAATATCTTTATTGGACTCCTAGACTAGAGATGTATAGATAAGTACATATAAATAAATAACAAGATTAGCAATGACATGGTCTTTGAAAATGTGCATTTAACTAACCATACCCTATTTACTTATCTAACTTAAATAATGTGATTGTAACAAATCTACTCAATATTTCAGGTTGGGGTTTAAATTCCGGAAATGCCAATCAAAACGAAAAGTTCTCATGGAAAGATATGACATAGCAGCATGGAGGTCTTGTTACTTGAGAATTTTGAAAGCAAATTTTGAAAGCATTTATTAGATCACACATATTCTAGTAATAAATAATGTACTAACTAAAACTGTTTTATTTTGGTCGAGCCCCAACAGTCTCACCACTAATTCTAACTTAGTTAAAAACATATCAGTATTCATCTGTTTTAATATTTCTAAGACAGGCAAGTAAATTAAATAAATACTACCAATAATAAAATGACGAAGATTTGGCGTCCTTGGGCTCTCGGTCTGTTATCATAATAATCCTCAAGTAAATCCATAAATCATTGAACTAAATTTATTTTTTTTCCCATATTTCGCGTCATCTTCTGTGCAGTGGCAACACTGACATTGAACACAGTATAACTTGGCGCACATAGTAATGGGTAACTCGTCTATTATAATCGAGGATGAGGGAGGCCCTCGTTTCTCCTCGTGAGGCGCCTCACGAGTACCCCTCAATTGAGGAGAGGAGAATTGAAATAGCGTTCGAGGTTTGGTAGGTTGACATAAAGCATGCGCGCCGCTCATCGTTCATTGTTTAATAATAAGTACTACTACCTACCTATAAAAATTAATGTTACCTGTTCTTTATCCACGATATTTATTTATTTTATTTACTTACTTACTCATTATTTACAGTACTAAATAACTTAAAATTACGTTTGAATTTACTACATGCCAATTGAACACGTGTAAAACCTTTATTTATTCACACTTCAATCTTTCAAACACACTCATCACATCAATGAAGATAACACCTTATTTTTTCCTTTCGATAAAATTCCTCATTCCTCAAAGCCTCACCTCACTTCACAGACCTCCCTCAGTATCAGTCCTCACTCGCTCGCCTCACTCATTCAATCCATGACGCACAAAATGGTCACTCACTCTTTACATGTGAGCGAGTGAGCCCAGCCGGCCGCCACCACCAGCCATCCTGCTCGCTCTCATTACACGCGGCGCGCGGCCTTCGTCAGTTCAGTGAGTGAGGAATTCAATGAGGTGGTTCAAAGTTGAAAAACGAGGACCTCACTCATTTTGCATTTTGAGGAGCTCAAATGAGGTACCTCATGAGTGAGGGACACATCACTAGGCGCACAGCCGCGCCAAGTTATACTTGCCGGACTGTACAGTTCGGCAGCCGTAACTTGGCGGGTCTGAAGTGAGCTGTTTGATCGTAAATGCCCAATGACTGATGGAAGATTGGCCAAACGGCTAGCTTCAGACCCGCCAAGTTACGCTGGCCGAACTGTATCTTATATTATATCCTCAATAGTCGACACTGGCAAACCTGATCCAGATTCTATTCATGAAGAAGAAAATTAACAATTGCAGTCAATATTAATGACATTGACAGTGACTTTATCATTATTGACAGATTGACACAATTACTGACAAGTTGCAGTGCAGCGGATTACTAGTTACTCTGCCCGTATTCCGAAACAATGCTCAAGTCTGAGTCGAGCCTCAAGCATAGATTTAATGACAGTTCTCCATTGAAAAGTGTCAAAAATCTGTGCTTGAGGCTCGACTCAGACTCAAGCACTGTTTCGGAATACGGGCCTTAGACAATTTAACCTCTATTTACTACAATCTAACACAAAACACAAAAATCGCAATTTGATTACTCAGTTATTTGGATTCCTGTAAAACTCAACAAAACATGGATCTAAATAGAATGCCCAACGACAAGAAATTGGATCTTTGTAAATGCTATTTCAAGGGTAAGTTTTGATTGCGTGCGTGGGAATAAGCAACATGAATCAAAAAATTTACTTATTCAAACGTTTTTGCTTTCTGTTTCAGGTGGGTGGGCGCTCCTGCCGTTCCTGTGGGCTGTAAACGCGATATGGTTCTTCAAAGAAGCTTTTCTAAAGCCCCCTTTTGAGGAGCAGAAGGAAATCAAGAAATGTATGTTTGTTGCACAGGCCTAAGTACTATCCAGAAGCTGTACGCAGATACAATGCTTAAGTCTGAGTGGCTGAGCACTAACAGGATACAATATTCATAAAATAGGGGATATGATTGTTATTATTTGAACATAACTTTGATTCTTCATAATTCTTGCGCATTATAGTTAGATATCTACATGCCTGATGGTTATAGTTTTGGCTGGCCTCTCAGGTCAGTTGGTAGTAGCTCTGCCTTCTGTGCCGTAGGTCGTGGGTTCGATCCCCACTGAGAACAAATATTTGTGTGGCGAACACAGATGTTTGTTCCCTGTCTGGGTGTTATATTGTATTCTAATTATGTATTCAAGTATTATATCAGCTATCTGGTTCCCATCATACAAGCTCTGCTTAGTTTGGGGCTTGATAGTGTTGTGTGATTTGTCCACATTATTTATTTAGTTGTTCATTATTATAGTTTAATATTATTTGATTCAGTCCAAGTATAGAATATAGAGTCTCCGTCACAAACCCAGCCAGCCACTAAGCAAACCAGTACCTCCTACTTATCACTAACATCATCAGTCTGAAGAAGTCCACTGCTGTAGGCCTACCATGAGCTCAATCTGGCTCTGGTTTCGAGTCTGTGTGAGTGTTGACTAAATAAATCCTACATCAAAACGTCACACACAGTATAATGCACTGGTGAACACTTACACAGACTCAGAGCCAGAGACAGAGCTCATGGTAGGCCTACTGGCCATAGGTCTCCTCATAATAATACTCTTTAAAACTATAACCTCTTCTTCCAGATGTGATAATGTCAGCTATAGGAGCGATCGTCTGGGCAGCGGTCCTCATTGCCTGGGTGTCGGTGTACCAGCTGCACCGTGCCTCCTGGGGCGCCCTGGGAGACAGAATCTCCTTCATCTTACCGCTCGGGAGAGCCTAGACATGTGTAGTCGACACTTAGCATTTAGACTATATGAACACAAACTAGACAGCACGACAATTAAAACCTGCACTGGATTCCCATAATTCCAATACAGGCACATTCCTTTACACCTGGGGTGTTAATGACGTCATATCCATTTATAAAATCTCAATTATGAGTGTTGTTTGATCGAAATACAACCTTTTTAGGGTTCCGTAGCCAAATGGCAAAAACGGAACCCTTATAGATTCGTCATATCTGTCTGTCCGTCCGTATGTCACAGCCATTTTTCTCCGAAACCGTAAGAGCTAGACTGATGAAACTTGGCGAGTAGATGTATTCTGTGAACCGCATTAAGATTTTTACACAAAAATAGAAAAAAAACTATGCATTTTGGGGGTCCCCATACTTGAAACTGAAACTCAAAAAATTTTTTTTCATCAAACCCATACGTGTGCGGTATCTATGAATAGGTCTTCAAAAATGATGTTGAGGTTTCTAATATCGTTTTTTTCTAAACTGAATAGTTTGCGCGAGAGACACTTCAAAGTGGAAAAAAGTTGGTCCCC
Organism: Thera obeliscata; assembly: GCA_947578465.1. Classification (NCBI taxonomy): domain Eukaryota; kingdom Metazoa; phylum Arthropoda; class Insecta; order Lepidoptera; family Geometridae; genus Thera; species Thera obeliscata. Next base: position 9,876,395 of record OX387923.1, on the reverse strand, counting down.
CCCCCCTCTAACTTCTAAAATAAGTGACTGATAAAGCTAAAAAAATATATGTTGTACATTACTATGGAAACTTCCAACGATATTTGGTTTGAACGAGATCTAGTCAGTAGTTTTATTATTTATACGTCATAAATCGTAAACCGCAATTTACCTTTCGACGAGCTACTAGAACTTCTAGAACTCTATGTTATATTACTTACTGCTACGGAACCCTTCATGGGCGACTCCGACTCGCACTTGGCCGCTTTTTTTTTCTTTGTGATAGGTTTTAAAGGAAAAGGAAACAGACCTTTGCATCAATTGTAGATGATTTATAAAGCGTCAGGGGCAGGTGATTACTCATGCCCCTACTTACGGAATAAAAATATACAGCTAGAGATTATGATGTAAATAGTTAATAATTAAGTGCTAAATTGTAAAAATTGAATTTGATTAATTTATTAAATAGGAATAAAAATGTGTAATGATAATATAAAGTGCGGTTTATTTTTAATTTTAGACCTATATCTTGATTTTCCCCCATCCAAATGGGTTGGTTGTGTGGTTTTTACTGAAGTATTTAACCACCCACCGAATGAAAGCATTCCGTAAGCGATCGTCTCGTGTTTCGGAACGCTGTCGGTGTAGCCAGCGACACAGTGGACGTTACGAACCGGTGTGGTGAAAGGATTACAAAGACTACTTTCGTGCACTTGACACATTTTCGAATTTACTAGGTGGTTTTTCTCGACATGCCTCTCGATGTTTTCCTTCACCTTTTAATCTGTCCTCTAAACCATGTGGCCAGAAAATGGTGGAGCCTCAGAATGATGCATAGTGCACATGCCTACATTTTTGAACAGAAAAATCAATGGTTCATGAATGGATTTCAACCCATATGACCTTACGATCAGAAGGATTTTTTGCAGTGAATGATGTGCACATTTAGTTAGAAATCGCAATACTAAATAGAAGTGTCGTGTGTAATTACAATTGAAGGAACCTAAACTGCATTTTTTAAGGTCTAGGCACACCTAGGTCGTGCGTGAAATGCTGTCAAATATCGCAGCCAAATTTGACAGCATTTCATTGATCGCCGACGCCAGCGACCTAGGTGTGCGCATTGCAGGCCTTTAGAGGACGCATTTTTATTTTTGGGACATTTGTGGGGGGTCAATAGAAGTCAAACTTGTGGGGCTGCCATCCTTTGGCTAACTGCTCTGTCGTGTGCAATGACAACAAATATATATTATAATAATTATTTATTACAAGAATACTTTAGTGGTTGGAGATCACATTATTCTATTCGAACGCGCGGCGGAGAGGCGATGCGCCGCTCCTGTCTTACTTTGGCTACCTCTTGCATCGCTATCCTGCAACCAAACAAGAAAACATTTCCAAAAAATATTCATAAAAAAATTATATTTATGAATGATATGTCTCGTGTCTCTCATGGGTTCGTTGGGGTTAGCACGCCTTCAACTTTTTAATCTCAATTAAACAATGAAAACACCAATTATCCGTCGGCGCGTAATAATAATACCGGTTCCATTCTCTCATACATATTCTGTCTCGCTCACACACTGACATTAGGAAGTGTGACGTTGACAGCCGAGAAGTCTTTGGCGACGGGAGGCGACATCTAGGGACCGTGTGAGCACAACTCGCAGCCTAATGCTCGCGTTACACATATTTAATACTAGCTGCGACGCCCGTCGTTGCCAGAGTATTCCAGAATGTTATAGAACATTCAAGAACGTTTAGGAGCATTCTATTCTTACTATTCTTATAGAAATTGAAAATTATTTTCAAACTACTTACGTGATAGAAAAGGATAGACAAAATTCTCTACGTGTTAGAAAAGGATAGACAAACATTTTTTGCAATTTTAAGCATTGATGGTGTTCCTATTAGTCGAAGCGTGATGTTATATAGTCTTATAGCCTTCCTCGATAAATGGACTATCTACCACATAATGCGGGCTAGAACGTGCATAACACGGGTTATAAATTGTAAACGTGCCCTACGATGCACTGCCCTGCGTCCGTCAACTTGAGGCATACAGATGTTCAGCCTCACGTGTCAGTATTCCCCCACACCCTTCAAACCTGTACACAGCGATGTTGCTTCACGACAGGAATAGGCATGGTGGTAGTACGCACCCCCACGAGACACACACACACAGAGCTCTGCTATTACTAAAATACGGGTTATAATGTGTATAATGTGGGTTAGAAGGTGTATAATGCAGGTGAGAAGGTGTATAATGCGGGTTAGAAGGTGTATAATGCGGGTTATAAGGTGTTCTGTATAGGTTACCTCAGCAGTAGGAAGAGTGCGCACAGGTTGCATACGATGAGCATATAGAAGACATGGGACCACGAACCCGCACTCGAGACCACTCCCGCCAGCATGGGGCCTAGCGCGGCGCCTGCGATACAACACATTATTGATATCATTGTTAATCTCATTTAATATTCAAATTTGTATAACCAGAAATATAATTTATGCAATGACGTCTGTAAAATGTGTAGTGACGTCTGTGAGACGTAAGACTGTGTAGTTACGACTGTGAGACGTGTAGTGAGACATTGAGTAGACGTGCAGTGACATATGTAAGATGTGCAGTGACGTCTGTGAGACGTGAGACTGTGTAGGTACGTCTGTGAGACGTGTAGTGAGACATTGAGTAGACATGCAGTGACGTCTGTAAGATGTGTAGTGAGTGACGTCTGTGAGACGTGTACGTACCGACGCTGCCGGTGCCGTCGATGATGGCGGTGACGGTGGCCAGCGCGGCAGAGTTGCCTGCCAGACTACTGTGCGTGCCTGAACACATCAAATGTAGCTTTATATCAAATCACTATTAAATAAACCTAACCTAACCTAGAGACTACAGTCTGAAGTTCTTCTAAAAGGGCGTTTCAAAATATTAAAATCAAATCAAAAGTGTACAAGGATCACTTTGAAACGTGTTATAGCTAGGTGAGTTTAGGTGCCAGTTCCACGCGACCAAGCCGACGCAAGAACAGGCAACTAAGCCCTATGAAGCCGAAATTAGAAGATGTGCAATATTAGTCGCCTACTAGTGTACATGTAGACGTATAGTACCTAGTTCAGCGCTGACGGCGGTGGTGATGAGTGCGTAGGGCCCGTTGACCAGCACTCCGGTCACCACCAGCAACACGCAGTTCAGCACGTAGCTGGTCGCGCCCCAACGCTGATATGCTAGCAACTGTACAACAACAAACATTACATTCAACACGACATAAAACACTATTATCACTTTACAGTGACGTGGCTAGAGCTCAAGAAGTTTACAGTGATGTGGCTAGAGCTCAAGAAGTTTACAGTGATGTGGCTAGAGCTCAAGAAGTTTACAGTGACGTGGCTAGAGCTCAAGAAGTTTACAGTGACGTGGCTAGAGCTCAATAAGTTTGCAGTGACGTGGCTAGAGCTCAATAAGTTTACAGTGACGTGGCTAGAGCTCGATAAGTTTACAGTGACGTGGCTAGAGCTCAATAAGTTTGCAGTGACGTGGCTAGAGCTTGATAAGTGTAACGGTTCTCACTGTAAATCCTATTTAACCAGTGATTAATTCCTACAACTTCTAATATTTATTTTAATCCTACTATTTACATACTTCATTTCATTATTTTAATACTAAACTAACTTCGTAAATGCGCGCACGCACGTTCAATTCTGTCAGTGTCAAGTGTCAACTCAGCGTTTTCGGTTGGTGGCATTGTGCTTGCCTGACGTGGGTACGGGGTAGCGGGGCAAGGGAGGCGACTGCGCGTCCTCTAACCGTCATCGAGTCAGGTGACGCGACACGAACGAGCGCACGTACCTATCTAAATCTTTGCGCCGCAAGTCTTTGTCCCATTTTTATTTAAAATCTGTGCCGTAAAACCCCAAATATTGGGGTTTCTTTCTCCGGCCACACTGATCTGCTGTCGTCGTTGGCTGCGCCTTCACCGCTCCAACGTACCTACTGCTATCTGGATGCTGAGTCAGCGTAGTCTTCTTCTGCTTGAACTGGACCTCGACGGCTGCGGTCCATCTCTACTCTTTGCTAAGGCCAGTGGCATATTACCGTTTGTTGGGTTTTGCAACGTGTTCGGAAGCGAATAGGACCCCCCCCCCCTAAATTCTGCTCTCTCTTTCACTAAATAAATTGTATCTTGCTCCTCCTTTAATAATTATATTTTGTTTACTTTATCTCTCTTCTTTTATTTACTAGCCTACCCTCTCAACTAAAGTAGGTTAGGCAATTCAGAGAATAAGTTACATTGGCGCCCAATTATATATAGGATAAATTCGTTCCGAACATCGTTGCTTAACTTTTTCGCATCTAGTAGTTCTTCCTTGGTGTTGGCTTTAAAAAAAAAATAGTTTTAAGTCTGATTCTGTGCTAGATTCGACTTGTATGTGGTAAGTTGTATTTTTACTATATTGTGTTCATACAAGGCACGTAAATTCCAGACTGCAAATTGAACAACTATCACATATTTGTCCATCTCTCATTTTAGTTGTTAGTAGTGTTAGTTAAGCTTTTTGATTATTCTTATTTGTACTATTTATTTTGTATAACCTTGCAATACACACTCAATATGGCGTATGATATAAAATATTTGTCACTACAAAAAACTGAATTAGAGTATGAGGTCGAGCTTCGAGGGGGTACAGGAGGATCGGTTGCTGAACTGCGCAAGCAGATTGTTAAATTAGCACAACAATTACCATCTGAAGATATCTTAGAATCCCACCTCGATCCTTGCTTAGATTTGAAAGGTCTTCAAGAATCTTTGACTAAATCTAAAAGCTGCCTGACGGTTTTGAAGCAAAAATTCGATAAAAACTTATTTTCTCGAACAGAAACCTTGCTGCATCATATATATCACCGAACGAATAGAATAAGTAACTTATCAGAGGTGGCCGGGGAATACAAAACTTGTATGGCGAACTTTGAATCTCAATATAAGGAATTGTCAAATTTACGACCATTGACCCCTCAAGCCAAGCCAATGCCACCTCCTTCCATCGCTGAAAACCTCACTGAGCCTTCTACTGCGGCTGTGTCGGTTTCTTGTGAACGCAATTTAACTTCAGAAATTGGCAAACTGAAGTTCTCTGGCAAAACGTGCGTGCGTTCATTTATTTTGAAAATTGAAGAATTTGTTTTTTCAAGGGGAATATCATATGATAAAATATTATCTTTAGCTTTTGAAATTTTCACTGATGACGCTTTACATTGGTATCGCTGCAATAAGGATATGGTTAACTCTTGGAGTGAATTATGTGAGCTGCTTAAAGAGGATTTTAGTAGTAGCGATTATGACTAATTATATGATATGATATTGATTATATGATTATGTCTAATGTATCAAACAGCAAATATTACGGCTATAAAAAAAACTCTTACTACGGCTATAACCTTGCTTCCACTAGTAATAATAATAATAATACCCCAAGTACTAGTGAGCAAAAACATGCTTACGGTACTCAGTGTAAAAATATTCCTGTTGCGGCAGTGAGTGCTGATCCTTCTAGACCAGCTCGGTTTTGTCCCAGATGTAGAACGGATGACCATTCTTTGAGAAACTGTAAACAGGAGCGATTTCCTATTTGTTTTAAATGTGGAAAAAAAGACGTTACTATCTTGGATTGTCCTGATTGTGCCACTAACTCTGACACTAACGATCAAAAAAACTAGGTAAGACGGATTGGAATGATAGTGTTGGGAAATCGGTATTTCACAACAAAAACTTTAGTCAAAAGGAGTGGAACAATTGGTTAAGTTTCATCTCTTCATTCTTCACTTACAACGCTGTCTCTTCAATCCGGGGCGATAAATCAACCGTTGATAAATCTCGACCCTATGTCCAGGTTAATATTAATGATAAACCAATTATTGGTCTACTTGACTCGGGTTCTTCTACAACCATTCTGGGTAGCGGAAGCCATGAGCACCTACTAAGGGCTGGTTTTGAACTAGAAACTTGTGATAAGATTCAGTTTGTGGCTGCGGGCGGTGATAAACTCAATTCTATAGGAGTTTTACATCTGCCGATTAATTTCCAAAATCAGAACCATGTACTTAGAGTTTACGTAGTTCCAAATGTGAAACACTCTCTTATATTAGGGATGGACTTTTGGAGGCTTTTCGGCTTATTCCCAAAATACCTAGATCGCATCGCTTATTATAAAGACTCAGATGAAATCTTTACAGCTGATATTGAGAATAAGCAACCAAGTCAAAACTTACTTTCATATGAACATTTGTCATGCGAACAAAAATCTATAGCCGATCGCATAATCGCCCAATTTCACGCTATTTCTTACGAGGAACGTGGGTTAGGGCGCACTCATTTGATCACGCATGCGATTGATACTGGGGATGCTGCCCCCATACGTCAACGTTACTACAGAATGTCTCCTGAAAAACAACGCATATTAGCAGAACAATTAGATGACATGTTAAAAGAGGACGTCGTTGAGCCATGTGAGAGCCCTTGGTCTTCGCCGGTTCTCCTGACGCCGAAAAAGAACGGGGAATTACGTTTTTGTCTTGATAGTAGAAAACTTAACGCCGTAACTAAAAAAGACGCATACAGTTTACCCTACATATCTGAGATTCTGGATAACTTACGTGACGCGAGATATCTTTCTAGTTTAGATCTCTCCAAAAGTTTTTGGCAAATATTGATTCAAGAAGAGGACAGACAAAAAACGGCCTTCTACATTCCCTCACGTGGTACGTACCAGTTTAAATCAATGGCTTTTGGCCTTACCAACGCTCCCGCTACCCAGCAAAGGCTGGTGGATGCGTTGTTTTATGGTCCCGAGTTTGAGCATAGAGTTTTTGCGTTTGTAGATGACGTTATTATAGTTTCGAATAGTTTTGAGCAACACCTGTCTCTACTCACACGTGTGCTCGAAAAGCTAACGATAGCCAACCTAACAATTAATTATAAGAAAAGTCAGTTTTTCAGGACCCAACTAAAATATTTAGGCTACATCGTAAATTCTAAAGGCTTGCAGGCTGATCCTGAAAAAGTAGAGTCGATTCTAAGCTACCCAACCCCATCTAATCGCAAAGAGGTAAGGCGATTCCTTGGAACTGCCTCCTGGTATCGCAGGTTTATTCCAAACTTCAGTGCCTTAGCTACTCCTCTAAATAAGCTGACATCTCAAAAGAAAGGTGCTGCTCCATTTAAGTGGTCGCCTGAAGCTGATGCCGCCTTTCATAAGCTCAAGTCTTGTTTATTGTCAGCTCCTATCCTCTCATGTCCAGATTACTCAAAGCCCTTCGAAGTCCACACAGATGCGAGTGACTACGGTATTGGTGCAGTACTTACTCAAAACCTTCATAGAGATGAAAGAGTGATTGCTTACATGAGCAAATCATTGTCGCAACAGGAGCGAAATTACAGTGCTACGGAACGTGAAGCACTAGCTGTTCTATCTGCTATTGAACATTGGCGTTGCTATTTAGAAAATGGCCTCACGTTTACTGTATATACTGACCATTCTTCGCTAAAATGGTTCCTCAACATTAATAATCCGACGGGCAGACTAGCTCGATGGGGTGTGCGTCTCTCTGCCTACAACTTTGAAATAAAGCATAGAAAAGGTTCCGAAAACGTGGTCCCAGACAGTTTGTCACGTTCGGTCCCGGTTACTGCCATTAACTCTACATCTAACACACCATCCTTACAAACTAATGACCCCTGGTTTCTAAATGTATTCAATGGATGTCAGGACTCTCCAACGTCATTTCTTAACTACCGTGTTGAAAATGGCCAATTGTTCCGATTTATGAAATCCCTAAATCCGCTTACAAGAGAGTTTGAGTGGAAAGAGGTTATACCAATAGAGCATCGCCAAAATATTATAACACAAAATCACTCTGAACCCACTTCTGGTCATCTCGGTGTTTTTAAAACTCACAAGCGTCTTAGCTTAAAATACTTCTGGCCTAACATGCACCAAGATGTAACTAATTTTGTAACAGGTTGTGATACTTGCATCTCCCATAAACATCCAAACCACTCAACTCTTGGTACAATGGGGCGTCCGAAACAATGTAGTCGTCCATTTCAAATGATAAGTATTGACCTAGTCGGACCCTTACCCATTACTAGAAAGCAAAACACCTTCCTATTTGTTGTAACTTGCTGTTTTTCTAAGTATTGCTTAATTTATCCCATTCGGCGAGCTACAGCAGATATAATTTGTCGCATCCTTGAAGAAAATGTTTTTCTTGTCCATGGTATTCCAAGTACTGTTCTAATGGATAACGGAAGGCAATTTACTAGTACTTTAATGCGCAACTTATTATCAAAATATAATATTCCTAACATTTACTATACACCTTTTTATACTCCTCAAGTAAATATGGTAGAAAGGTATAACAAAACTATAATGATAGCGGTGTCTACTTTCATTGACAATGATCATCGAACATGGGATACTAATATCCCGAAAATTCAGTTTGCCCTAAATAGTGCGGTTAATGAAGTAACGGGCTTCACACCATCGTTTTTAGTTTTCGGTCGCGAATTGGTTAGCTGCGGGTCACACTACATTGATCCTGACTTGGAGGGTGATATCGTTTTTACACCTCGTGACACTTATGCTGAAAATGTAGGTGCGCTCAAAAAAATCTTTGATAAAGTTCAACTTGCTCTAATTAAGGCTCATTCCAGGAACAGCACTAACTACAACTTACGTCGTAAAAACGTAGAGTTCAATATAGGCGATGTGATATGGAAGCGTACCTTCTACCAAAGCGACAAAGATAGCAGGTTTTGCAAAAAGCTGGCACCAAAATTTATTAAATGTCGTATTATTGAAAAAATATCTAGACTTATATATGAGCTTGAAGACATGGCAGGTCACAACCTAGGCACGTGGCATGTAAAAGATTTCAAGTTAACTTAGTTTTCTAGTGGATTTTTCATAGGAAAAACCCCGATCTTAAAAGGGGGGTATGTAACGGTTCTCACTGTAAATCCTATTTAACCAGTGATTAATTCCTACAACTTCTAATATTTATTTTAATCCTACTATTTACATACTTCATTTCATTATTTTAATACTAAACTAACTTCGTAAATGCGCGCACGCACGTTCAATTCTGTCAGTGTCAAGTGTCAACTCAGCGTTTTCGGTTGGTGGCATTGTGCTTGCCTGACGTGGGTACGGGGTAGCGGGGCAAGGGAGGCGACTGCGCGTCCTCTAACCGTCATCGAGTCAGGTGACGCGACACGAACGAGCGCACGTACCTATCTAAATCTTTGCGCCGCAAGTCTTTGTCCCATTTTTATTTAAAATCTGTGCCGTAAAACCCCAAATATTGGGGTTTCTTTCTCCGGCCACACTGATCTGCTGTCGTCGTTGGCTGCGCCTTCACCGCTCCAACGTACCTACTGCTATCTGGATGCTGAGTCAGCGTAGTCTTCTTCTGCTTGAACTGGACCTCGACGGCTGCGGTCCATCTCTACTCTTTGCTAAGGCCAGTGGCATATTACCGTTTGTTGGGTTTTGCAACGTGTTCGGAAGCGAATAGGACCCCCCCCCCCTAAATTCTGCTCTCTCTTTCACTAAATAAATTGTATCTTGCTCCTCCTTTAATAATTATATTTTGTTTACTTTATCTCTCTTCTTTTATTTACTAGCCTACCCTCTCAACTAAAGTAGGTTAGGCAATTCAGAGAATAAGTTACATAAGTTTACAGTGACGTTGCTAGAGCTCAATAAGTTTGCAGTGACGTGGCTAGAGCTTGATAAGTTTACAGTGACGTTGCTAGAGCTCAATAAGTTTACAGTGACGTGGCTAAAGCTCAATAAGTTTGCAGTGACGTGGCTAGAGCTCAATAAGTTTACAGTGACGTGGCTAGAGCTCGATTAGTTACAGTGACGTGGCTAGAGCTCGACGAGTTTTAATAAAATATCACACAACATCATTTTAGTTGCAGTTGTATAGGGCCTCTGCCTCATCTCATCAAGCTCTAGCCATGTCACTTTAACTCAACAAGCTCTAGCTATGTTACTGTAAACTTATTAAGCTCTAGCCACATCACTGTAACTCATGGAAGAGTAGATAATGTTGTAACTGACCGAGGGCGCGGCGAGCGAGTAGAAGGCGATGCATACTAGCGCGGGGCACTGGCTCCGGTCGGCCAGCAGGCCGGCCAGCACGGCGCCGAACACGCCGCCCACGTCGAACACTATGCTGAGCTCGCCCGACTCACGCGCAGACAGGTGCGCTGACAAACAAACATTATATATGTTACCAAGGCTAAGCGGCACATAACTCTAGCGCTGACCGTTATTGCGCAAAAGTCAAAAATAAGGTACCTGAGGGGGGCTAGCGGTATGAAGGGCGGGCGTGCGTAGCGCTGATTGTCTCTCCAGTCGCACTCCGCTCTCTGTACCGATAGCACAGTCTGCACACATCCACACATCCAGTGTACGCGACATGCGCACACTACGACGCATGCGCAGCTATCCCCTCTGCGTATCGCTCAGCACTAGAGTTATGTGCCGCATCATATTTGACAGCGTTTCAGTGATCGCCATCGCAGGACGCTTAGATGTGCGCAAGTCTTTTGAGGTCATATTTTGAACTATTTAAGCGCTTAGTGAGAAATAAATAGCCAGGTATGTAACATAAAAATATTAGCGGTGCTAAGGTTATGACGGGCTGCGAATGATGATGATGATTGCAAACGAAGTCACGGGCGTTACTCTATACATAGTAGGTGAATGAGTATTGAAAAGTACCAGGCGACCATAACTATACAGCAGGTGTTAAATCGTTTCAAATACCACGAAATCATTTTTGAAAATAGAACGTTGCTATGAATTTTTAAATCATGCTAGATAAAATACTACCTTAAAACCAGCGCGTTAGAGTTCATAGTATATACTCACTCGATGTATTAATGTACAAAGGCAGCCAATACAGGAATGTGTAGGAGACGAGTTTGGCGAAAAAGAGCGAGAAGGAGAACTGTAGCACGCCGGGGATCTGCAGCGCGCGAGAGAGCGAGACGGCACTAGTCTGTGCGCTCCGCCGCGGGAGGAGTGATGTGTTCTCTGTCGCTTCTACGTCACGCTGGAACAATCACCTTACCTCTGATTACTCTCTTAACGTCCTTACATAACGAGTTAGAGGTTAGTAAAGTAAAGAGATCTGTACCCGAAGTCGGAGTTTTGCTACCATATTTCGTTACCAAATGTTGTTTTCGTTTCGCCTATTTGTCTCTCTCTATTGTATGGAGAAAATATGAAACGGCAAAAATACGTTACGTAGTTAGAGTTGTTGTCTCATCTTTTCTCCATACAATAGACAGAGACAAATAGGCAAAACGAAAACAACATTTGGTAACGAAATGTTGTAAATGCACTGGGACTTCGGGCTCAGGACAGAGATGCCTACCGTGCCTAGGGATTAAAGTGCTTCCTCTTTTATTAGAAGTGGGTTAAGAGCATAAGCATTGCTATTCAGCAAGTTCAGGTTCAATAAAATTTATTCCATTTTGATACATTTTGCAGACTCAGAAAAGTCACATTATACAAAGAAATTTACATATAACTTTCAAATAAAAGCGTGGCAATGCCGCCAGTGTCTTGGGACGCTTCCGTCTGGCACTGATTTGGATCAGTTGAGCTATCTCTGGATCATTTGTAACGGTCTGCTGGTAGCTCAACTGTTTCTTGTGTATTTTGTAAATATTTGAATAAATGTTTTAAGATTATTTCAAATACAATTAATAATTGCTTATGAATAAATGAAATGAAATATTTGTTTCATTGTATGTTTCTTTGTGTAAATAAAGCCAATAATTATTGTAAGAATTTGGCTAAGAAGTATAATTATATATGTATGTTAGTTACCTGATGTGCGTTGGCGGAGTGTCGGTTGGGCCGCAGACTCGCCGTCTGAAAGGGCATGCGGTTAGCGATACACAACACTACTATACAACTATTATACAACCGCCGCCTTAAGAGGCCGGCAGAGGGCGAATTTTCATACAAACGTAATACCAAAATTATTACTAATTTAAGCAGATTTTCACTATATTACTGTAACAATTGTATTTGTATAGTATTTGTCTAGGTTCCTGAACAATTTTTATTTTAAATAACTTACCTCAAATGAAATAAACACCAATCGCATTTGCAAAATGTGATTGGCTTTAATTCGTCCTCTGCGGGCCCCAGTATTCAAAATTATGATATAAATTTTTTTAAACATTAAATAGTGAATGTTTTTTTGTGAAAACAAAGAGTTGTGATTTTGTTTTAAGTGCAAATATTATTGTGTGCTCAATTTGTGCGGTTTATGTGAAAACGATGTATTTAGTGAGTATATTATAAGAGCTATAGTAACCTGGTCCCCCACTATAACTTGCGAGGTGTCATCGTGCTCGCTCTCTGAGTCTTCCTCGTCGGAACATCGGGATTGTCTGCTCGGCTGAAATTATTTAAAAAATATTTTTTTATCGTATTAAAACATTAACTATAAATAAATAAATATTGTAGACAATCTACACAACACTATCTAGCCCCAAATTAAGCAGAGCTTTTTTTATAATGTCCCAAAAGTTAAGAGCCGAGCGGGATTTGAACCCGCGACCTTCCCCTTGGTACGGGGCTGCGAGGATCCGATGGCGCAGCGGTCAGCGCAGCACCGTACCAAGGGGAAGGTCGCGGGTTCAAATCCCGCTCGGCTCTCAACTTTTGGGACATTATAAAAATCTTTGTGAATGAATTTCTTTGTGTATTTGTATAATAAGACGAAGTGGAGGACGTCCACCACCAAGATGGACCGACGACATTGTTAAGATCGCGGGAAGTCGATGGATGGAAAGGGCTCAGAATTGTTCTTCCTGGAAATGTGTAGGGGCGGCCTATGTCCAGACTTCTACAGGCTAATGATGACAAGTTTTTTTCGTTTAAAGGTATAAGATATAGTTTACCGATCTGTCTCCTAGTGTGAGTCCCACGGCCGCCGGCTCGGGCGCCAGGAACAGCCAGACTATCCCCCCCATGAGCCCCATGACGAGCGCGGGGTATATGAACGACATGGACCACGCGCTGTCCACGAACTCGGCCGCCATCAGCGTACCTGAACACAACCATTCAACATATCATTCATTAATATTATGGACAATAGGCCTGACGACTAATTTCCCAAAATCTCTTGTATCATATTCAGAAGTATCTATTATGTCTAAAATATATCATATTTCTGTAGAAAATTAAGATTTTTGTGCAAAAAAAATTTTCAAATTCACGCCAAAACGCTCGCTGGTGTCATGGCGTCTGTTATTACGTCACGGTTATAGTATATCAACAGTAAACATTGGTGCTTTTGTATTAAATCAGAATGACGTTTACAGAACCGTGACGTCATTCGCTCTGACCGGTGTTTAAGCTATCATGGCGGATTGTTGTATTTTGTATATTTATATTAACAAATAAATTATTAATCTCGACATAAATTAGAAAATAAATACATTTTTCAAAATCTTTGAATCCTTTTACATTAGATCAGATAAATATTTTGGCGATACTTGATTACTGTCTTCATGCCTATTCACACAACACTTATCTAGCCCCAAATTAAGCAGAGCTTGTACTATGGGAACCAGATAGCTGATATAATATTGACATACATTTTTTTTGTCAATACATACCTAGAATACAATACAACACCCAGACAGAGAACAAACATCTGCCTTCACCACACAAATATTAGTTTTGTGTGGGGATCGAACCCACGACCTACGGCGCAGAAGGCAGAGCTACTACCAACTGAGTTGAGAGGCCAGTCTCACCTAAGCAGCAAATATAAGATTCCAATTCAATCGGCAGGCACCGCCCTAGCCCGATCTAGCCTGAATCAGCCTTTAGTGGTGTCCTAGGAGGTATGTCTACTCACCCAGTATATTCCCTAATGAAGTGTGCGAGTTCCATATGCCGAAGATAAGTCCCTTCTTAGCGGAACCGAACCACTTGCCCACTGTCGCCACCGTGCCCGGCCAACCACTAGTCTGGGCGATCCCCGCGCCCGCCTGAATAAAAATAATTGGTTGTCTGTAAAGTCGGTTTACTGTCGATAGTTGTAGGTGCCAACGTCATCCAGCTGTCCACGCGGACGCATCGCTCACTCAAGTAGGAGAGAGACAGATGTCGAACGCTGCCGAACGCGAAGGCCGTGCGTGCCTCTTTGTCGCTCGTTCCGCGCTCTCACTTGCACTTTAAGCCGCGCAATGGAACGCCTCAGAGCGAGGTAACGCCGGGTGACGTCATCGTGCGTGCAGTCGGCTCCATCGAATTATAATTCGTTATCACGTCAAATAAATGTCTACCTACAATAATAGTTTAGTCGATCTCTTGCTTTCAAAATATTTTCTGGCAGATCGCCGATACTATAAGTTTGGGCACCCCTGGCTTATATAGTCGGATTTTTAATTAGACGAAGTCAACTAGAAGAGGTTTGAAGCCAAATTACGACAAAAATTACAAAAAATTATATTCTTATCAAGTTTGAAATGATGAACTATTCCCACTCATTGTTCATTCATCTGATTGAACGAGAACTGAATGCATCACTGTTACTTTAAATATGGCAACATTATTTTACAAAGTGACATTAGCTACTGTCAGTTTGCTTCGTCTAATTAAAAATCCGACTACATAGTATTGTTTGATTACCTGCACCAGGATGTAGTATGAGATGTGATGTATGTTGTACGTATAGGCTAGTCCGAACAGGTAGCAGAAAACAGCGGACACCAACATGCCCAGAGACAGGAAGTAACGCAGGTCCACGCGCTCCGCCACCATGCCTGGAACAAGGCACGGTAGACATACACAATCACAGCTACACGCATGTAACTAATGTAATGGCGGCCCACCGGCACAGAGGGCCTATTTCATACACAAGTAAAAATAATGTAGATTATTGGCCTTACTTATAATGAGAAACCGACTTCATTGTCAAACGGCTAAACCGATTTTAATCAAATTTGTTTGGGACAATCTGGACGTAAGAATAACCTTCCAAATAAAAAAATAATTTTCTAAATCGGTTCATAAATGACGGAGGCATGCAGTGACAAACATTAAAAAAATTATTTAAAAAAAAATGGCAACACCGATTTTAATAATATTAAAATGGGACCTATCTGGAAGCAGTACCTTTCAGATAAAAAAATATTTTTTCAAATCGGCTCACAAATGACGAAGTTATGCGGTAACAAACATTAAAAATAAAAATAAAAAACAACATTAAAAAAAAATACAACCAAATTGAGAACCTCCTCCTTTTTGATTGGAAGTCGGTTAAAAATATGTCAAAAGATAAACAGTGCTTAAACTATTGCCATCTCTTACTACTGGGTAATGACAAACAGTGACAGAGCTAACTTTAAGCAATGATTACATTTAAATTGCGTTTATAAGTATGTCTGTATAAGATTACCGGAGACAAACATGGCGCCCGCGTACGAGAACAGAAACGCAGAATCCAAGGCGCCCAGTAACGTGTTCGCGTCTGTCGTATCTACAAACAAACAAACAAACAAACATTACATTAATAAATACAAGCTGACACCACACATACCACTAAACTCCCTAAACTAAGCAAAGCTCATCACACCCGCATTAAACACGTACCGACCCGCATAATAAATATATCAATATTGTGGACAATCTACACAACACTATCTAGCCCCAAACTAAGCCAGAACTTGTACCATGGGAACCAGATTAGCTGATAAAATACTGATATTCTTTTTTTTTGTAAACAATATAACACCCAGACTGGAGAACAAACATCTACGTTCACCACACAAATATTTGTTCTGTGTGGGGATCGAACCCACGACCTACGGCACAGAAGGCAGAGCTACTACCAACTGAGCTCAGAAATACTGACCATAGTGATATATCCTGATCACAATGGTACATTATTTTTATGAAACAATGGGATATTTACCATTATAAAATGTTGTTGAGTTGACTTCCGATATTTCGGCACAGTTACATGCACCATGATCACGGATGAACTGAAGTCCACGAGTAAAAGAAATGTTATTGGCAGATAAATCGATCTACCCTCTTGTGTTGAGCCGAAATATCGGAAGTCAAAACTCAAAATGTAGTTTTTTTTTTATGTAAAAGATAGACAAACGAGCTTACGACCCACCCAATGGTAAGCGGTCACCGTCGCCCATAGACACCAACAACACCAAGGGTGCTGTCGTTGCGTTGCCTACCCTGGAGGAGTTTTTTAACGTTTTTCTTGAAGCTATTCATGTTGAATTTAAGAGGAACACCTCTGGTGGTAGCTCATTCTACAATTTATGGGTATGAGGAAGAAACGACCAGAGCACTGGTGGTCTAGTGGTAGTGGCCCCGCCTTCTGATCCGAAGGTCGTGGGTTCAAATCCACTCGTGTACCAATTAGTTTTTCTATCAAAAAATTTATGTGCACTATGCCAGTACTCTCAAAACGGTGAAGGAAAACATCGTGAGGTAACCGGCGTCTTGTAGAACCTAATAAAGTTCGAGCAACACGTGTCAAGGGTCACGCAAAAAGGGCCCGCGGCCTACTTGCGGAAAAACCAACCGCGCATCAAGTGCGGATAATAAACTTGCCGAACTTGCCGGAAGAAACGACCAGAACTAAAACGTAGTTTTGGTAAACATCCCATTGTTTCATAAAAATAGTGTTAAAAACCATGACAGTTTCAAAAGTTATACAGTGGTACATGGTAGATATAGTGACGTACTGAAGGGCGGCCAGTCGCACCACTGGGGGGAGTGCGCGCCTGGCGGCGGCGGCAGCAGCGAGCAGTTCTGGTGCAGCACGCTCTTCACCACGGAGATGGGCTTCCGCGTCAGGTGGTACGTCATGTACGTGAAGTACGTCAGCACCAGCACGCTGCCCTGGTATCTGGAACGAGCTAGCTCTTATTACCACCTTTCTTTCGAACCAAGCGTGGTGAAAGGATTTTTAATGCCATAGCTGGCAGACGAGTTGACGAGCCACCTGATAGAAAGCAGTCACCGTCGCCCATAGACACCTGCAACACCAGAGGTGGTGCTGATGCGCTGCCGGCCTTTAAGGAACTGATAGACCCGCCTTTTGAAGGACCCCAAGTTAAGCTCCGAGGGAAAACCGCAGGGGCTCAATTCTAGACCAGTGACTTTTTTGTCACGGAAACTGCCAGTGACTTTTTTGTCACGAGAAACTATCAGTTTCTTTTGTGAATTTGACAGTTCTTGTGATATATATCTACCGTAACAAAAAAGTCACTGGTCTAGAATTGAGCCCCAGAGGGCAGTTCATTCCACAACTTACTCGTTCGCGGCAAAAAGGATCGCGAAAAACGAGCAGTTGTGGAAATCCAGGTGGTGAGGATGGAGTCTGGTTCGGCGGTTCGTGGTGCGATCATAGAAATCAGCCGCGGGCACCAGAGCAAACAGTAAAAAAAAAGGAAAGTTAAAAAACTTTCATTGTAGAAACGATAGAAGTGCGTCTCAAAGAGGCTCCTTTCGTGCACTTGACACATATTCGAACTTTTTAGGTTCTACGACATGCCGGTTTTCTCACGTTGTTTTCCTTCACCGTTTGAGAGCACTGGCATACAGGACAGGACTGGATTTGAACCCAGGACCTTAGAATCGGAAGGCAGGGCTGCTACCACTAGGCCACCGGCGCTCCAACCTAGAAAACCGGTTTTGGTGAAATTATCAATCTGAAAGTATTTCAAATCTATATCTGTTTTAGATACAACCGAATTGTGAACCTCCTTCTTTTTTATTAGAAGTCGGTTAAAAAAATACTAAAAGACTAGTTCATAACAATAATGCAATACAAATAATATATTATAGTTATAATATAATGATTATGGTAGGTATTTCCTTGTATCAGGATCGTAACGAGTGGAAAGGAAATCCATGTTCTTGTTATCGCCATTTTTATGATAACACTAAAACAAGTCGTGTAGCGTTTCATTTAATGAAGCGTGGCGTTGTTCTATAACCAACCTATAGCTACCTATGTGTTAATACATAATAATTACATAATGTGATCACTCCACATAGCACTGGCAAAATTTGGCAAATTTTATCATCCGCACTTGATGTGCGGCAGGTTTTTCCGCAAGTAGGCCGCTGGCCCTTTTTGCGAGACCCTTGACACGTGTTTCTCGAACTTTTTTAGGTTCTACAACACGCCGATTTCCTCACGATGTTTTTCTTCACCGTTTTGAGAGTACTGGCATAGTTCACATAAATTTTTCGATAGAAAAACTCATTGGGACACGACTGGATTTGAAGCCACGACCTTCGGATCGGAAGGCCGCTACCACTAGACCACCAGTGCTCTCGTACATAACACTATCTAGCCCCTAATTAAGCAGAGCTTGTACACAAGGATAGAGCTCAAGTTACCTAAGAAACAAGAAAAATGATGCTTACTACAAAGACCTAAGAGCTAGCAGTGATAGCTGATATAATAATGTTATACATGTTTTTTGTAAATACATACTTAGAATATAGTAAAACACCCAGACAGAGAACAAACATCTGCGTTCACCACACAAATATTTGTTCTGTGTGGGGATCGAACCCAAGACCTATGCCACAGAAGACAGAGCTACTACCAACTGAGCTGAGAGGAGGAGGATAGGGGGATGGAGTCGCTCGCGTCCGTAGGTACACCACCTCTTAAAGGCTTACCCTACACGTGTCCCCCGGGTGGTGCTAAACGAGTGACACTGCCGGAATCTGAGGTGATGTTCCGGCGGGTTCACCATCATGCTGCATAGGCATGATGGTGGATAGCAATGACCTCCCACGTGTTCGTGCCGTGCGTGGAGACCCGTACGGGGGGATGAAGGAGTCCTGGAGGTTGAGGAGGTAGCGAGCCGGCTGTAGATGCTTGCTACCGACAACACGCCTCTTTGGTCCATTCTGGATAAAGCGATAACTTACGAACCACTTCTCGCAGCACCGTGCGACAAAACCCCCAAACAACAAATTTTCCAAAAACACTACCACATACAAACACATGAAGACCAAAGAGATCAATCCGGTATCAGCGAGGTCAGAGTCTACACCGACGGCTCAAAAACAAAACAAGGAACAGGAGCCGGAGTGCACTCGCTTGATCTCAACATTAACATATCATTATCACTAGGCCTACACAGCTCCATCTTCCAATGTGAATGTGCGGCCATAACCGAAGCTGCCACAGCAATACACCGAAGAGGGATTGATGATTACAACATACGGATCCTCTCAGACAGCACAGCAACACTTAGAGCTCTGGAAAACAACAACTGTAGTTCCAAGCTCATATACGAATGTCACCAGGCCCTAGAGAGCATTGCCACAAAGAACACGGTAACTCTACAGTGGATAAAGGGACATAGTGGATCACTTGGCAACGATGCCGCAGACCAGCTAGCCAGAAGAGGCTCAGAAACACCTATAGTAGGACCAAACCCCTTCCTACCTCTGCCACTCTCACAGCTACGAACCTGGATACGGCAGCGCTCGCAGAAGCAACACAACCTGCGCTGGATGCGCGCGACTGACTGCAGACAGTCAAGAGCAGCAATACCAGCAACCACACCCAGACTGACACGTCGTCTAATATGCCTTAACAGGCTAGACCTCAAAACCATCGTGGGAACCCTAACCGGCCACTGACCACTGAACAAATACCTACACAACATCGGAGCCACAGACAGTCCACTCTGCAGGGGATGCCTATCCGAAGAAGAATCAGCTGCCCACGTAGTCCTGGAATGCGAGGGCGTAGCAACCCAACGACGCGAAATCCTGGACCACCCCAGGTCACTCCTCCAAGCCTGTGAAGCCCCCAGGAAGCTTCTGCGCTTCTGGGAGGAGTTAGGCTGGCTACAAGCATAGTCAGCGTTTCCTGACGCAAAACGGACCGACTTTGAGTCCAATTGCGGAAACAGGAGTCCCACACATACATACATACATACAACTGAGCTGAGAGGCCAGTGAATGCACGAAAGCTGCCTCTTTGGAGCGCACTTAAAATCCTTCCACCACAATGGTTTGCAAGAACTTGTAACACAATGAGAAGAAAAATGTTCTGAGGATATTAAACCTGGATTGGGAGTTTTTTAATTATTGTAAAAAAAACCAGCTAATGACCTACAGTGTCAGTGTGCATTGCACATAATTTTCTTGCATATGTACCTATCAAGTACATATTTGATAAATGAGTCATTGTCGCCAGATGTGCCTGTCTAGTTCAACTTGGCTATGTAATTTGATAGCTGTGACTATAAATGCAATAAGTCATGACATACAAAATACTTGTTTGTAAGTACTGAAATGGTAAACTTATGTATACAAACATAGGTAACATTTTTAGTAGCTACCTAAGTAAAGTTGCCAAGAGACCTGTTGGGCTACCACAAGCTCCATATGGTTATGGCTATGGCTGTCAAATGGGCAGGTTTTTCCGCAAGTAGGCCGCTGGCCCTTTTTGCGTGACCCTTGACATGTGTTGCTCGAACTTTTTTAGGTTCTGCAACACGCCGGTTTCCTCACAATGTTTTCCTTCACCGTTTTGAGAGTACTGGCATAGTGCACATAAATTTTTCAACAGAAAAACTCATTGATACACGAGTGTATTTGAACCCACGACCTTTGGATCGGAAGGCGGGGCCGCTACCACTAGACCACCAGTGCTCTCCAAACTTGTTGTCTCACAAGTGCACCTTAAGACATCAACGTGCCGCTTGCCCTCTACCATCTGCAGGGACGACATCATTTTCTTGTGCGAAGTATGGTAGTACCTGTCGCTTTCGTATAGGCCTTACGAGTCACGAATGTCAATGTAAGTGCCTGTTGACCCCAGACGCTGTTTTAATCATCTTTTTATAGATGCATAGGCCATAACTGATTTTTGAACTGATTTTTATAGCGTCAACAGCAACCGGTGTTTACTCATGCCCCTAATTATGGGATGCTACCGTGCATGGGATAGTATTTTAGATGGAATAGGCTTGCCCAGCACCTATACCATCCTGACAGCTTAGTCGGCCTAATCCACAGGAAAGAAATGGTCAATCCGTGCAGAGCTGACTAGGCCGCAGGTTTCCTCACAATGTTTTCCTTCACTGTCTGAGACCACTAGCATTGTATACATATTTTTTCTGGGCTCTCTTCATTAGTAGGCTAAGGTACTGGTTACAGGGACAACAGACAAATCATTATAGCTTAAGGAACTGAGAACCATTTGAGAATAAAGGTTCTCCAAGCAATCTCTTACAGTAGGCCTACCACAAACTCTGTCTGGCTTTAGTTTTGAGTCTGTGTGAGTGCTCACCAGTGTAGTAAAATTACTGTGTGTGTGATGTTTCGACCTAGAATATATTTCGTCAACACTCACACAGACTCAAAACCAGAGCCAGAGATAGAGCCAGACAGTGCTTGTGGTAGGGCCTACTGGAAGACGAACGTAGGACGCCCCCACACGATGGAGCGATGTGGCAAAGATTGATGTGCCGGGAAGTCGGTGGATGAAGGGTCAGAATCGTTCTACATAAAAATGTGTAGGGGAGGCCTGTGTCCAGCAGACTTGTGTGATAGGTATAGACTCACAGTCGCAGCCGGTTGACTCGGAGCCGCGGGCAGCACTTGTTACTGATCCTCTGCAGCATTTGAACCCCCAGGGGCGCGTCCCGGCTCACTCCACTCATCTCTAACAGTCTTTTCCTTCGGAAAGTCTTCAAGATGTTCACACTGAGAGTCCACATGCACACACGTCTACTCCGCACAGCAACCCGCACAGACACGCATTGTATTCATTTAAAAAAGCCTTTGTTTACAAAATAAAAGGTTTACCGTCCGACTAAATGGACATTATTTTCAATAAACTATGATCGCTCTTAAAATCCTATGATACGGTGAATTGTATTGTTTATTTTCAGTGTATAGTCTTCATTATTTAGCAGGTTTATGGCTTTTGTGACTTTAAATTAAGTTAAAATCAGTCAGACTCTGAAACAGACACGTCCTCGCTCGCAGGCAGTGAGTGTGGCCATATTCAATTTAAATATTACGAAAATACCGAGGCAGCTCAAAATAATACCGAAATTAAAATATACCGACTGACACAGGGCAATATACCAATAATGAAGACTGGCTGCCTGCGGGCGGATAGACTCCGACTTTTTCCGGAGTTGATTGATTTTTGCCTGATCTTTGCCAAAGAGGTGTTGGTGAAAACCACCTCAAAAAATTTCAAGCCTTTTTATATAAAAAATTAAATACAAAAATACTGGTGTTCGAAAGTATCGACAAAAATACCGAAACAGTATTAAATTACTAAGTCTGGTCACACTGCTTGCGTCTACCACAGAACACATACAGTCCGGCAAGTATAACTTGGCGGGTCTGAAGCTAGCCGTTTGGTCAATCTGAGGGAAATACAATGTCCCACGATTATAAATAAAACTGGATGCCAAAGTGATGTGTCGAACAGTTTATTTTCTCAATTACAGTGGGTTTACAAATGCCCAAAACAATATAATAACACCAGATTATTTAGTTGGTTATTTCGAGAAAATACAATCTGTCATCTCAGTCGGCGGGTCTAGAGATGTGCCCGTCGCCCGACTAGAGATGGGAAAAACAAATTGGTGGACGAAGCAATCGCCACACCACCCCCCTACGGAGAAAAATAAACGGCCTAAAAGAAAAAAAATATAACAATGCAATCTACTATCACCTGCTGAAGGTAATACCCCTTAAGTCTATAAAGAAATCAATCATAATTCTTAAATCTAACACGTCTGCCAGAGCGTGTGGTATAGGGCTGTTTTACAGGTAAACTATTCTGTGCTGGTTTTTGTGCACATGAAGGCAAATTACAAGCAGGATGCTGGCTTTGAGCTGTCGGCGATACCGGAGGAGCAGATGAAGTGGGCTGTAACTGAGGTTGAGTCGGCTGTTGATCCGTGTGATCAATGAAAGCCGGCTTAAGCCTGTCCACACTGACAACAACACTGTTACCTTTTACTATCAGTGTAAACGTCTTACCATCCCGAGAACGCTCCAAAACTTTAAAAGGTCCAGCATAAGGGGGCTGTAATGCCCGACGGACGGTATCGTCTCTCAGAAAAACGTGCGACGCCGTCGACAAATCCTTGAAAATAAAAGGAGAGGAATCACCATGGTGAGAAGCTGGAATAGGCCGTAAAACAGACATTTTGTGTCGCAATTGCACGACGAAGTCCGCAGGATTTTCAACTTTTTCCAATGATGACGAAGAAACAAGCATTTCCCCAGGGAGCCGAAGAGGCTCACCATAGAGAAATTCAGCAGTAGTGGCCTCGAGATCCTCTTTAAAAGCCGATCGCATCCCTAGAAGAACCATTGGAAGTGACCTAACCCATGAGTCGTTATGGCACATCAAAGCAGCCTTTAGTTGGCGATGAACCCGCTCAATCATCCCATTCGCGCAGGGGTGGTAGGAGGTGGTTCTAATACGCTTGGTAGCAAACTGCTGCAAGAGTCGGTGGAAAAGGTCCGACTCAAATTGAGAGCCTTGATCGGTAGTAATAACAGAAGGCACGCCGAATCGAGAGATCCATTCTCTGGTAAAAGTCTCGGATACCTCTTCAGCAGTGATAGATCGCATGGGCCAAACCTCAGGCCACCTGGATACTCTGTCTATCGCCGTCAAACAATATCGGAATTCATTGCAAATAGGCAAGGGTCCAATGATGTCAATATGCACATGCATAAAACGTCCAGATGGAACGTCAAACTTCCCAAGAGGAGCAGAATTATGTCTCGAAACCTTGCTGCGCTGACACGCCTCACAAGATCGAGACCAAGCTCGGCAGTCTTTTCGTACCGAGGGCCAAACGAAACGGTCTACCACAAGCCGTGTAGAAGCCTGAGCACCGGGATGACTTAACTTATGTAATTTTTCAAACGCAGCCCGGCGGAAAGAAGGGGTCAGATAAGGACGCGGTTTACCCGTCGAGATGTCGCAGTAAATCGGAGTGTCGGTTCCTGGCGTGCAGACCTTGGTCAAGTTTAAGCTGGAACCCCCTTGTAATAAATCAGCAAGTTCTTTGTCTGATGCTTGCGACTTGGCGAGGGCTTCATAATCCTGTTCCAAGGAAATAGCGTCAATGTCAATACGAGACATAGCGTCAGCCACGACATTATCTTCACCCTTAATGTACTGAATATCTGTCGTAAATTGACTGATAAATGACAGCTGGTTAAGTTGAGGTGGAGGAAGTTTCTCACGTCGCTGTGAAAAAGCATACAACAGCGGCTTATGGTCTGTAAATATCGTGGTATGCTGAACTTCCAGAATGTACCGAAAATGTTGCACGCTTTCGTACACCGCTAGCAATTCCCTATAATAGGCCGGCCACTGTGCCTGCTGCGGGGTTAATTTCTTGCTGTAAAAAGAAAGCGGAAACCATTGACCATTAACCTGTTGATGAAGACAGGATCCAATGTGAACGCTGGACGCATCAGTAAACAAACCCAATTTCGCATTGCTGATGGGGTGATGCAGTAAAGTGGCATTGGAAAGGCTCTTCTTGCAGGCTTCAAATTTTTCAAGCAGGTCGGGTGACCATGGATATGGTTTGGCACCCTTGCCATTTGTTGAAACCAATGCATCAATCAAAGGAGCCTGGAACTGTGCAGCACGAGGTACAAAACGCCGGTAATAATTCAACATGCCGAGAAATCTGCGCATACCTTGTACCGTCGCAGGAGGTGGAAAATCCAACAGGGTCTGAATGCGATCTTGCGGGGGTCGAACACCATTGCCACTGACGTGGTAGCCCAAGAAAACTACTTCGCTCACACCCAGGTTACATTTGGAAGGATTTATCACTACCCCATAGTCCTGCAAGCGTTTGAAAAGGATACGTAAGTGCTCTAAGTGAGAAGATTCGTCTTGTGAAAATATAAGGATATCATCCACATAAGGGAAACAGAATTCCAAGCCCCGCGTGACCTCATCAATGAAGCGCTGGAAGGTTTGTCCAGCGTTCCTCAATCCAAAGGTCATAAAAGGAAATTCAAAGAGGCCAAACGGGGTAACTATGGAGGTTTTGGCGATATCCTCTTCAAAAACCGGAATTTGATGGTACGCCTTAACAAGATCCAAGGTGCTGAAAACTTTGGCACCTGCGAGATTGTGGGCGAAATCATTAACATGACGAACTGGATACCGATCAGGTACGGTCCTGGCGTTCAGAGCGCGGTAGTCGCCACAAGGACGCCAAGTGTTATCCTTCTTAATAGTCATATGTAACGGTGATGACCATGCACTTTTAGACGGCCGTGCTATCCCACATCTTACCATTTCCTCAAACTCTTTTTTGGCCGAAACAAGTTTCTGCGGCGCCAAACGTCGAGGACGGCAGGAAACCGGGGGACCATCTGTGGTCTTAATATAGTGCACAGTGTCGTGTTTTACAGCTCTAGGAAGGCCGGGAGGTCGCGCAATGTCGGGAAACTCGGCTAAGAGCTTGGTAAAAATTGACTTACCAGAAACTACTGCCCGTACACTGGTTTGGTCAATACTGGCAACAGAAGCATTGGACGTTAATCCAGTAGTGCCATCTACTAATTTTTTATTGCGACAGTCAGGTAAAATGTGATAAAACGATAAAAAATCAGAGCCAATTATGGCTGTGCTGACGTCAGCTATCACGAACTGCCAGATAAAATCGCGGCGAAGACCTAAATTTAACTTAAGGTTAATCGTGCCAAAAGTCCGTATGCAGCTTCCATTGGCAGCGCTAAGGTCATAATTGGTCGCTTCCCTGCGGGATGGCAACCAACTATGCGGAAAACAACATAGGTCTGACCCAGTGTCAATAAGGAACCGACGCTTGGTCACCGAGTCGGTGACAAATAGGCGGCGGCTAGTGTACCCACAATCAGTTGCCGCCGCTACTGACTGCTGGTCAAGTTTTCCGCCTTCCAATCACAAGGGCTGATACATCTAACAGCTTTAACACCCCATTTCCTGTGGTACCAACACCGCTTGGAGCTGGTGGAGGACCTACCCGATGAGACCGATCGGTCACGCGAGGGTCGGCGCTGCTCTCTGGAAAGTGCGGCCACCTGATTACTGACATCTTCCAACTGTTTCGCCAAAGTAGCTAGTGTAAAAAACGGAGGCGCAGATGCTGATGCTGTAGAGCAGTTAACTGGTGCTGGAGACAACTCTGTTATTTTATCGGCCAACTCTGCCACCTTATCTAAACCAAGATCAGCCTGCGCTGCCAAAATTGCCTGTGCTTGTTGAGGCAGGCGTCGCAACCATAGTTGGCGAATGATATTATCATCTGAAAGGACTGACCCAGCCAATGAGCGCAGATGGCGAAGAAATTGGGATGGTTTCCTGTCCCCGAGTTCTTCATCGCTTAGAAGTTGTTTTACTCGCTTCTCCTGGGATATTGAAAGGCGTTGTATTAGGGCCTCTTTTAAGTTCTCATACTTCCTTTCAGCCGGAGGATTTGTTATTATGTCCTCAACCTCACCTGCTATACGTTGATCAAGGTGACCAACTATATAATTATATTTTGTACCGTCTCCAACAATGTGTGCAATCTGGAACTGGGCCTCTACTTGGGCAAACCAAATAGCTGGCTTATCAGCCCAAAATGCGGGCAACTTTACTGCAACCCCACATATTTTTGGTTCTACTTCACCCTGGTCAAGCCGTTTTTGTAGCGCTGCATTTTCTGTCAAAAGTTGATCGAGTTGGACCTGAAGCTCCTCTTTTGCCATGGTGTATGATTTGATTTATCTAATGCAACAAACAATAATACCACACACCCCAGCAGAGCAGAACAAATAAACAGTATGTCCAAAATTAAGAAAATACAATACAACCAACTCCAATATTTTGTTAAACAAACAGGCAAAAGAACATTAAATATTTGTTAGGGGTAGGCGTGCAAGTAACCAGGCAATGCAGTAATAAGTTAAAAAAAATAAAATAACTATTAGTACAATACAACCGAATAAAATAAAATTTATGTTTTGTTATAATTGCTGCGGGTTAATATTTGTTGTTTCAATCTATACCATTTCAACCCAATAACCAAAGCTCAGTTTACACAAAGTAGGTAATTTTATATTATGTTAGTTGTATGCAATGCCAACCCTTCAATATCAAATCCACTCCCAGCTAGTAGGTACCAATAATAAGTAGTGGCAGGTATAAATGTAGTTGGCACTACCTAGGCCAAGAATATAACTTCTGGTAAGTGGGATGGAAACTCTATTGTAAGTATAAGAAGTACCTATTTAAACTTACTTGAAAAATGGCACTATATAAGTAATTTAGGATAAACTTGCGTGCAATGTCCGGGGCTATATTATGATGAACTGTTCACATGAGCACAAAAATAAAGTTGGCACCAGGCATGTCCATCATCTTGCGATTCGTCTTGCAGCTGGATGAAGATAATTTAAGCAACAGTGTTAACACGGAGCAAGCTTGCAGATGCCGGTCCAGGAAATTGACTGTTTCGGCCACGACGAAACCGCTGTGGCTGCAGGCTGCAGATAAATGTGAAATCGGAGATGATGGCTTGAAAGTTGCAAGCCCTGCGTAGTGTAACTCCAGTCGTTGGGCCCTGGGAGGCAGCTGTACCGATGGTAGTCGACTGGTTCACGTCTCGGTGTCACCAATGAGGGAAATACAATGTCCCACGATTATAAATAAAACTGGATGCCAAAGTGATGTGTCGAACAGTTTATTTTCTCAATTACAGTGGGTTTACAAATGCCCAAAACAATATAATAACACCAGATTATTTAGTTGGTTATTTCGAGAAAATACAATCTGTCATCTCAGTCGGCGGGTCTAGAGATGTGCCCGTCGCCCGACTAGAGATGGGAAAAACAAATTGGTGGACGAAGCAATCGCCACAAATCTTCCATCAGTCATTGGCCATTAACGATCGAACAGCTCACTTCAGACCCGCCAAGTTATACTTGCCGGACTGTATTTTACTCAATAGAAGAACTCCGAGCCCATACAAAAAAGAAGGGACCAAAAATACATACGGGTTACAAAGTAGATGGTCAAATTGTGTGATTCTCATGTAGTAATGTGTGAGTCTCGTATGTGGTCATGTGTGATTCTCATGTGGTCATGTGTGAGTCTCATATGTGATCTTGTGTGAGTCTCGTATGTGGTCATGTGTGTTTCTCCTGTGGTCATGTGTGAGTCTCATATGTGATCTTGTGTGAGTCTCGTATGTGGTCATGTGTGATTCTCATGTGATCTTGTGTGAGTCTCATTAGTGATCTTGTGTGAGTCTCGTATGTGGTCATGTGTGATTCTCATGTGATCTTGTGTGAGTCTCATATGTGGTCTTGTGTGAGTCTCGTATGTGGTCATGTGTGATTCTCATGTGGTCATGTGTGAGTCTCATATGTGATCTTGTGTGAGTCTCGTATGTGGTCATGTGTGTTACTCCTGTGGTCATGTGTGAGTCTCATATGTGATCTTGTGTGAGTCTCGTATGTGGTCATGTGTGATTCTCATGTGATCTTGTGTGAGTCTCATATGTGATCTTGTGTGAGTCTCGTATGTGGTCATGTGTGATTCTCATGTGATCTTGTGTGAGTCTCATATGTGATCTTGTGTGAGTCTCGTATGTGGTCATGTGTGATTCTCATGTGATCTTGTTTGAGTCTCATATGTGGTCTTGTGTGAGTCTCGTATGTGGTCATGTGTGATTCCCATGTGGTCATGTGTGAGTCTCATATGTGATCTTGTGTGAGTCTCGTATGTGGTCATGTGTGATTCTCATGTGGTCATGTGTGAGTCTCATATGTGGTCTTGTGTGAGTCTCGTATGTGCTCATGTGTGATTCTCGAAAGATTTTTTTTGCTGATTTGATCTCCTACGGGCAGTTAGCAGATCATTTTGTCACGTGGATTTTTTCAGGTTTTCAGGCCAGAAATATTCCTTAAATGTATCAGGAACTATATAACTTCGAAGTAGATAGGTACCGTTTCGACTGGCCTCTAGCTCAGTTGGTAGTAGCTCTGCCTTCTGCGCCGTAGGTCGTGGGTTCGATCCCCACCGAGAACAAATATTTGTGTGGTGAACATAAATGTTTGTTCTCTGTCTGGGTGTTATATTGTATTCTAAGTATGTATTTACAAAACAAAAAAAAAAAGTATTTAAGTATTATATCAGCTATCTAGTTCCCATAGTAAAAGCTCTGCTTAGTTTGGGGCTAGATAGTGTTGTGTGATTTGTCCACATTATAAAAAAAAAAAAAAACTATCTTGTAGTGTTTACCTATCTCATCTAAGTAATTAAAGATTTATGTTCTGTGAAATTGTTAATAAGTTTTACGTATTTATTAGGTAATTAATTTCTTATAGCTGTGTGTACCATTAGGTACATACCTAATTGTATGTGGCACTGACGACAGGTACAATACACTCTCTCTCTATGGATAAACTGGTAAGAAGAACCATAAACAGGTACCTAGTCTAATAGCAGGCAACAAATATAGCACATCGGCTAATTCCGGCTTCATAGAGCGTAGTGTGCGTCAGAGAGAGATAGCGCTCTACGAAAGCAGAATGCAATATTTATTGCCTACAACCGTGCGTAACTTCACGTGCCTTTTAAAACCGCGGGTAGGCTGCTCATATAAGCTTATTGATAGATAGGTATGCAGCTACATACATTAAAAGGTATATTCCAGAAATTCCCTGCGACGTACTCTTGCGAAGGAGATTTCTGGAGTTTTGTCTAGAGAATTCGCGCTTTGCGAGTACGCCTACGAGTATTTATTTACAGTGACAAGGTTTACTTTTAATTTATTTTCTTTTTTCTTTTATCCTTGTACAACATTCCCCTTTCCTTCTTCATTTAACTTTTTAATGTTCCCATCTCGCATTCGAAACATTAATTATATTTCGATTGCGCGATAGCAACCCCATTAAAGGGTTCAACTTAAATTGGCAGCCCGGGCCCCGCAATGCCCGGTATAACCATCTCGACGGCCAGACATTGGTGTAATCGGTCAGCAGGGTTGGTGCTGGTGGTGGCTGTGGCTGGCGGGGGCGGGTGCGTGGGAGGGGGAGGGGGGGGCTGGCTGGGCCGGCTCGTGCTCCATCACAAGAACCACTTCACTGAAGACCTGAAGCAGCTGGCGCCGATCAACATACAAGGTATAGGTAGCGGCAGACAACTTGAGCGGTGACCGTTATTGCGCAGAAGTCAAAAATAAGTTACCTGAGGGGGGCTAGCGGTATGAAGGGCGGGCGTGCGTAGCGCTGATTGGCTCTCCAGTCGTTATGCTGCAAACTGGCTGCAGTCGTTTACTCATTTCTATCATCGTCATCAGCCTGAAGAAGTCCACTGCTGGTCATACCTTTCCTTCCGGTATAGATCTAAATCATTATCTTTAAGTATAAATTTCTATATCCTCCAAAGTACCTTCCCCACACATTTTCAGGAAGAATGATTCTGAGCCCACCCACTGACTTCGCGGTATATGTCGCCATTAAAAACTCGGCTACAAAGAATGGCGAACCCGAATGATTCCAACCAATTGGTTGCAAGCCTTGAAAAAAGATTAGAAATTAGAAGTGATGGGTTGCAATCATCATGGCTACCACGAGCTCCATATGGTTATGGCTATGGCTGTCAAATTGTGTATAGATAGGCTGACCCACACATTCAATTTCTTCTTGGGTTTGAATGTGTTGATACAATTTTGACAGCCATAACCATAACCTTATGAAGGTCATGGTAAGCCAGATGGAGCTGTCTATGGTGGATGAATTGTCTTCTTAACCATGTGGCCAGAAGATTTGAAGGCCGGCTGGTATTCCAATGATAAATTAGTGACATATATTGGTATAGCTTTCAAAATTTGTGACAATCTGGTTCTTGAGTTTTTGGCCAAAACATCTGAACCACCGTTTAGTAATCAGGACTGTCTGGCCAGGTGTTTTGTTGAACAACTTTGTGGTCGGTAACCCGGGTGTTGCAGCCTCGCTGGAGCCAGCCCCGGCCGGGTTCGTGGACTCTCCAGCGTGGGACTACGCCTCCGTGATGCGGCTGTTGGCACTGATAGGTGCGAGCGAGACGGCGCGCCCCGTGCAGCGAGCCCTGCGCCGCGCGCTCACCAGACAGAACGGGACGGATATATCGCGTCGGTTCATGAGCAGACAGAAGAGTTATCAGTTCTTCCCGAGTTTATCGCAGGTGATATTGGAACATCATGTATAATATACGCGCTACCGCTAGTCACCTATATAAATAAATAAATATTAGTGGCTGGCTATAGCCAGCGCGTCCTGACGCAAAATGGGCTGACCCAGAGTCTAATTGCGGACACAGGAGTCCCATACAAGATACTATGCCTATGAGTGGAGTATAAAGAAAGATACGTCCGACAGATGCAGTCAAGCAATATGTACTACGACGTGGATCCAGGTGCGGAGTACTCCAGTGAGGACGCGGCGGGTGACGGCACGCTGTCGGCCGCGGCCGTCGTGCGTCTACACAACCCCGTGGAGGCACGCCTGCCGAGCGCAAGAGTCAGCGTGCGGCTACTCCGGTCAGTGTTGCCAGTGGTGATAGACAAATATAACATGATACAGCCCACAAAATCACATTTTCACGCGAACAAACCAAAAAGGTTCAGAGTCTGAGCGTAGAACAAATTAAAAAAGGTTCTAAGTACGTATGCTAAATTCAGTACCATGGAGGCACAGTAGATTCTTATTTTTGAAGTGAAAACTTCTTTAGCGGCGTTGAGCACTTTCTGAATGGGGATAAAATCTTAAACTCGCGTCAGGATCACGTGACCCTGATCGAAAAAGCGTAGGACGGATTTTTTGCAGAAATGTACCCTAAGACTACAACGTAGAGTTCATAATAAAAATCGAAAAAAAGCGTAAGACGCTACAGATACGCTAGTAGTTACTATGACACGGTAACGTCACAGAATAGATAATAGTTAGTAGCAAGCATACCAAGGCGTTTTTCGTGACTGTAGTAGGTATAGGTACATACCTATTATAGATTTTATGAACTAGCGGCCGCCCGCGGCAGGTAGTAGTGGTCATTGGTACATGATTTTATAGATCTACTGTATTTATTTTTCGAGTGGAGCATTGCGGCGAGCGAAGCGAGCCGCCATGCGACCATGGGAACAGCGCGGCGAGCGAAGCGAGCCGTGCTGTGACTCCCCCCAAGCCCCCCAGAACCCCCTCCTCCTGAACCCGGGGGGAGCGTCGCGGCGAGCGAAGCGAGCCGCCACGTGACCACGGGGAACAGCGCGGCGAGCGAAGCGAGCCGTGCTGTGACCCCCCCTAAGCCCCCCAGAACCCCCTCCTCCGAAACCCGGGGGAAGCGTCGCGGCGAGCGAAGCGAGCCGCCACGCGATCACGGGGAACAGCGTGGCGAGTGAAGCGAGCCGTGCTGCTTAGCCCCCCAGAACCCCCTCCTCCTATGTCTGCCGTTTTACTTCATTTAGGACCTACTTGTAGGTCGCGCGACAAGGTCCCTTCTAGCGGTTCCGACCCGTTGAGGATTTGGCTTTACGTAAAATTTAGGGTTCCGTATAGGGTTTTGATTGGGGTTATACTATATTGAGGAATTTGATTAAATGGTCGACTTTTAGGGTTCCTTAGGACTTTGATTGGAGTTTCAACTACACTTAGAAGCTTGATAATGTTAAAATTTTTAGGGTTCCTTAGGACTTTGATTGGGGTTTTACTACATTGAGGAATTTGATTAAGTGGTCAACTTTTAGGGTTCCTTAGGACTTTGATTGGAGTTTCAACTACACTTAGGAGCTTGATAATGTTAACATTTTTAGGGTTCCTTAGGACTTTGATTGGAATTTCAACTACACTTAGGAGCTTGATAATGCTAAATTTTTTAGGGTTCCTTAGGACTTTGATTGGGGTTTTACTACATTGAGGAACTTGATAAAATAAACAACTTTTAGGGTTCCTTAGGCCTTTAATTGGACTTTCAACTACACTTAGGACCTTGATTATGTAAACAATTTTAGGGTTCCTTAGCACTTTGATTGGAATTTCAACTACACTTAGGAGCTTGATAATGCTAAAATTTTTAGGGTTCCTTAGGACTTTGATTGGGGTTTTACTACATTGAGGAACTTGATAAAATAAACAACTTTTAGGGTTCCTACGTTAATAATCAAGTTTTCACTTCTGCCGGCACTCCCGGAGTGCAACCCGTATTTTTTTTTTTTTTTTTTTTTTATTGAAAGGTTCACAAACCAGCCATTACAACAGTATTTCATTGTATTCTAATATCTAAAACTTAATTGGCTGTAAGGCCTTCTAGGTGCGAACACAGCATGCATAGAAAACGTTCTTATATTTAGTTTACACTATCTAGTATGTATCATAGCTACATACACTCACTGCGTATGCTCACTGTGTATGACACATAGCCTACCCGCGAACACCTTTGATTGAGTCTCTAAATCTAATTACATTCCAATATTTCCGGAGCATGGAATTTTCAAGTCAAGACTCAAGAGTGAACAAGTGGATAATAGCTAAGCGTGCTCCACCTTAGGCAGCATTTTCACTTTTGATCAGATGTGTGGCAAGCAAACGTTTAGACTAGCTATCAACAATAAAAAAATATGTTTTATCTTTAGATAAAAATCTGTTGGTTCTTCATTAAATTTAAACATAATATGTTATCCAATAATAAAGTCCCGTGCTTGGTGTGCAGAGATATCCTGGAGGCGCGCGCTGTCGCCGCCAGGAGGATGCCCCCCACTACCACCGCTGCGTGAGTATATCCCCATTCTATCACTTGGTACCGCCCCGGCACTTGGCACAAGCAGGCAGCATCATCTCTGGGATACCATTACACTAAATGTTCTTAGGCTCCAAATGCCCTGGCCACACGGTTATGAGGTCAATCAAATGTCGAGCTGTCGAGATGGCTCTAAAAGATGGCTTAAGACTGGAGCATAATTCTCAGCTCATCTCGGATCGTTTTGCAATTTTATTTTAAAGAGAGAATGGCAGATTACCTTGAGTAATTCATCAACGACCTCATCGTAGAAGTCTCGACAGCTACGATATACGGAAAACGTAGAACAATTAGTGCGGGGTTGTGCAATGCCAATGTGTATTTAAGGGACATTGAAAATCTCGGTCGGCCCGAGAATGGGCTCCTGGGCGCGCGTATGGAACCAGTCATAGGTTTCTCATGTGTGAGACCATGATGCAATGAGTACGTACGGCGAAACCCCAAAATGTAAGAGACGGGACATAGGCAGCAGTGGACTCGTTGATGGTCAATCTGATGAGCACTGCGCCGCCATCTTAGATTCGTTCGGATATTCGACGAACGATCATTTTGAAAAACAATCATAAGAGCAATCCGATATTAAATGTTCTTTTTCATTAATAATTATAATATTTACAGTAGATGGACTTGGACAACGAAACGTAAGTACCTACAAGTACCTACCTCCTTGACTATCTATAATCGTACCCCCTTCAAACAATACTGCGCCTCTAGTCGAGAGCACTGCTTATCTAGTGGTAGCGACCCCGCTCTCCGATACAAGGTCGTGGGTTCAAATCCAGCCGCGTACATTATATATACATTATACCAGTTACTCTCGAGCGGTGAAGGAAAACAGCGCGAGGAAACCGGCATGTCACAGAACTGAACAACCGAAATTCTTATCCACTGACTTTCTATCAACCACTATCAACCAACAGTACGGGCGGCATAACTTGCCGCGTAAATCTTCAATCCGCCATTTTCTCAACATCGGCTCAGTTCATGTGTCAAGTTACCCCGGCCGTTCTGTAAGCATGTTCCATGTCGTCATCAGCACCGGACTCAGCCGCGGCTCCTGCGACGCCGGCCACCAGCGTGACCAGACCCCCGAGCCCCGCCCCCGGGGAAGCTCCGCCTGCTACCGCCACGGCTCTGACAGTAGAGCCCACTCTGACAGTAGAGCCCACTCTGATAGTAGAGCCCACTATGACAGAAGAACCCACTCTGACTACGCAAAGTAATACTATTTCTGCTGAAACAGAGCAGCCTATTGTATAGCATATTAGTGTGCGGCACACTCACAGGCACACTTTTATTCTGTATCCCTAGTCAGAATTCCACTCGATCAGTTTTAACAAATCGTTTCGCCTTCGTGTTTCTTTCTTTTGTATGTAGAAATGATGAGACAAAAACTCGTTTCGATTGTTCTACGTAACGAGTTGTTCTGTCTTTCTCCAAACAAAAGAGAGAGACACGTAGGTGAAACGGATTGTTCAAATTAATCGAGCAAAACTCAGACTAGGGGTACTGAAGCCACGTCCAATCGTCGAGCCTCGTTTACACTGTAGAAGTCCAAACATTGATTGTAACTGTTTTGTCTACTTGTCCTTTTGAAAAAACGTTTAGAAGATGCCATGGGAGGTTCATGTTTTACTTCTATCGACATTCAGTACATGTCAGTTTTCTCTAAATATATTCTAACAATAGTATAATAAACTAACGATGAACATGATTTTGTGAATAAAATCCAGCTTCGATGAACTTTTGTTTTCATTATCTTTGTTAGTATCTCGTACACAAGCTCAAGTTCCCGCAACGAGCTATGGAGAGAGCTATGGAGAGAGCTATGCTGGGAGTTTCACTACGTGATAGAATCAGAAATGAGGATATCCGTAGAAGAACCAAGGTCACCGACATAGCTCGTAGAGTTAGCAAGTTGAAGTGGCAATGGGCAGGTCATATAGCTCGAAGAACCGACAACCGTTGGGGAATAAAGGTTCTCGATTGGCGACCACGAACCGGAAGACGAAAAGTAGGCCGCCCACCCACCAGATGGACCGACGACATTGTTAAGATCGCAGGAAGTAGGTGGATGGAAAGGTCTCAGAATCGTTCTTCCTGGAAATGTGTAGGGGAGACATATGTCCAGCAGTGGACTTCTACAGGTTCATGATGATGATCTTTGTTAGAATCAACTTTCCAGATAGATGTGGAGAGGATTTACCAACTTTGATGAAAGTTAAACCCTTTAGTAGTAGGTAATAATAACCTTAAGTATGGCCTCTGTTTGCTTTTGCGCCGTGAATCCGCGACCTTAAGATCGGAAGGCGGGGTTGCTACACTAGACTGTGTAGTGAATGTGGCTCCTAAGTTGATGTGATCTACACGGACTTTGAAAAAGCATTTGACCGTGTAGATTACACATAACATACTTTTACGAAAGCTTCATGAGCCAGGGTTATTTGTTAAGATGGATGGAATCATATTATTTGTGCAATCGCTTCCAGGCTGTCGTTATAGGTGGTTTTTGCTGTAACTTTTTATTGAAATTTCTTTTGGAGTTCCACAGGGCTCCATATTGGGGCTTATTCTTTATGTATCTTATACCTTTATGATGTCGGCAAATATAATAAAGTTTAAGTAGTAGTAATTTAAGTGTAGTTAGTATAGGTAATTTCATCCAGATCCCTTCAGTAATTCTGGCGTTATTGGTGGGAAGTAGGAAAGCTCAATAATAGAAATGAAAGGCATCAAGATGTATGTACATAGTTTATTGCGTAGAGTGTAGTGGAGTGTAGTGGTGGTTAGGGCCAGTCTAGCTGCACGCATGTGACGTCTAGCGCGAGGATGTCTGTCCGCGCGCCGAGCGCGTGCGGGAGCGCGGGGCGCGTGCGGCCGAGCTCCCCGTGCGCCCACTCCTTCACGTACGTGCCCG
Source organism: Thera obeliscata (assembly GCA_947578465.1). NCBI lineage: Eukaryota > Metazoa > Arthropoda > Insecta > Lepidoptera > Geometridae > Thera > Thera obeliscata. Next base: position 9,839,577 of record OX387923.1, on the reverse strand, counting down.
CCTGCGTGACCACCTGCACCGTGAATAGCGCCGCGTGACCTGCACACACACACACACACACACACGCGTTAGAGCATACCTGTACCTATACACTCGTTTTTCATTAGTACTGTAGATTCCTGCATTAATGCACGTAGAAATTGCTGCTGCTGTTTATCTTTGTGCTGTGAGCTATTATAATTTCAATACGCTGGCTTATTCGCACCCAAGCATCGTGGATAAATTGCTTGCGCTTGTGTTTAAGATCCTTGAAATCCCATAACACCGGGTTTCCATTTGATAGTTCTTCAAAAACTTTAATTCAAGTTCATACCACACCACATAGCGAAAGACGTCTTCGCACAAACACAATCAACGGACCCATCGAGATCCTTTGACTCGGGCACCAAAAATTTACAAGTGACCGAGACCGAGCGACACGAGGCGCAAGAGAGCGATACACGACGAGAGCCCCATGTACATACTCGCTCTCGGCCTCTCTCGGGGTATCTCGCCTAAGTGTACAGCTGGCAATAGGGGTGGAGCTTTGATAGAAGCTGGCCTGCCGCAAGGCTCCATGCTGTCTCCTACCCTGTTCATTTTATAGATTGATGATGATTTCTAACCGTCCTCGGCTACGGTGACTGTAAATGGATGGACATAGTATTGTTTATTGATTGAAGGCTTCGTTGTTCTACCCTATGATGTGCCCTAGTCTGGCTGATGTACAATTTGATTAATAAAGGATAACAGATTACATGTAAATACTGTATAATAGATTACGGACAAGATGAGGAGTAATAGGTTAGCATGGTATGGGCATGTCATGCGGAGGGATGAGGGTCATACTACGAGGAAAGTGTTGAAAATGGATGTGGATGGTGGTTAATTGGTTATAGAAGAAGAGGTAGACCAAAGAAAAGAATGATGGAATGCGTTCAGGGATGACATGAGCATGAAGGAGTGAACACTGAGATTATGAATGATAGAGGTGAGTGGATAAAGAAAACCTGTTGTGCCGACCCCATGCAGCGTGGAATACACAGCTGTTGAAATGAAAAGTTAGAGACGCATTCATGATCACAATCATTAGTACATACTGGGCAGCACCTCCCCACGTGCATACATACCGGGCACCAGTGCCGCGTGTATGGGGCGCACGGTGCGCGCGCGGCGCAGCAAGGCGCGGCGGTGCAGCACCCGCAGCGGCGTCAGCTGCAGCACCTCCCCCCCCTCCCCCCCCGCCCGGCACGCCGCCGCCACGTCCCGCGCGTGCACCCGCACCGGTGTGGCCGCGGTCGCGCCATACAGCTGCAATACCACACCACCTTTTACAACCACCTCTAGCAACATGCAACACTAAGAACCAAGTTCCAGTCAAAGAAGTCTCTGGCGCCAAGTCCCAGTCAAAGTATTCTTAGTCACCGAGATATAGTCTAAGGGCCGTATTCCGAAACAGTACCTGAGTCGAACCTCAAGCATAGACTTTATGACAGTTCTCCATTGAAAAGTGTCAAAAATCTGTGCTTAAGGCTCGACTCAGATTTGAACACTGTTTCGGAATACGGACCTAAGTGTTTTCATGCTCAAGCGAGCGCACATGATATATTTTCAGCTAAACTGAACGATCAAAAATAACAGTGTGAAAAACAAGCTGTTGTGGTTAATCTAGACATCACCGAAGCTTTCGATCGAGTCTGGCACAAAGCACTTCTGTTGAAATAGACAGCTTACGGATTACTCGAGAAATTATACAATTAAACAGCTAGTTATTTATCGTAACGAGGCATAGGTCGTATAAGACGGCTGATTCTGATTTGATACAAAAACCATAAACGCTGGCGTCCCACAAGGGTCCATGTTGTCACCTACCCTGTTCGTATAGCAGATTACATGAATTATAGCTGTTACGTGTGTATTATGTAATACTTACTGTATATACACTTTCTTATATTTTCGTCAGTAGATAAATGTTCTATGTAGGTACTTACGATATCTTCCTTCGTGTGCGTGAGTTTGATGCAGAGAGCCTCGTAAGTCTTCATTTTACTCTCCTCGCCTTTTTTTAGTTCCACTAGTTTATCTCTAAACAAAAAATAGCAATAGTTTATTTTATACAAACACAAAAATAATTGATGTCGTCGCTAGAATACAAACCGGTTTCCACGCGATGTTTTCCTTCACCGTTTGAGAACACTAGTATTGCAAAATATACACAAAAGAGTTTTAAAAAGATCCGCTCGGAGTCCAACTAAGTTAAAGTCAAAGTATATTATTTGCTCGAAATACGAGTCGTAAACTTGTTTATTATATTACCAACGACCCTAGAGGATCGGAAGGAGGTGCACCACTAGACCACTTTGCTAATATGTAACGTACAATGTGGTTCGTGATAGGGCGCATAGATGGCGCTAACACTAACTTGTGTATGGGCACGAGCGAGCGCACGACGACCTGTCCGCTCTGTGAGATCCGCTCGCAAACATCAGCCAGTTCGTCCGCTGACAGCGCGCGCCGCGGGTCCGCTATCTGCAACCACACCACCGCTCTATATCAGGTGGACAGACATCCGGCCCATCTCATGGAAAGTGCTAACCATCGCCTATAACGAAGCATTGCTTCGTAGATCACGCAATCAACTTGAGGCATACAAATAAGCCTCACGTGTCAGTATCCCCCCCTTCAATAGGTAACACTGCGATGTTGCACGACAGCAATAGGCATGGTGGTAGTACGCACACACACGAGACATACAGATCTCTACTACTACTGAAACCATGAAAGGGCAGGGTAAGTTAGAAACTAAGAAATCGCTGTAACCAAATCTGTCGTAGCTTCAAGCGTAAATATATTGCGGAACAAATTGAACTTTCTACCCCGGCCGGACTCTGGAAGTTCCTTAGATCTCTTGGCTTTGGTAAATCCAAATGTGTTGATACGTCAATTTCATTAAATCTCAATGATCTGAACTCTCATTTCTCTTCTTCAGTTAAAATTAGACCAAACTTAAAATTCGACACTTTATTGGAAATTAATGACTTGCCTCGACCGAACACTTCGAAATTTGAGTTTGTCCCCGTATCTCATGACTTAATAAGAAAAATACTAAACTCACTTAAATCTAAAGCAGTCGGGTGTGATGACATCGGCCGCATTATGGTCATGCGCCTAACCGATCATATTCTGCCCTCGATTGTTCATTTAATTAACTTCTCACTATCGACTGGGCAATTTCCCGATCTTTGGCGTAAAGCGTTCGTACTCCCTCTACCAAAAACATCCAATCCCATTCTTCCAAACCAATTTCGTCCAATTTCAATACTTCCTTTTCTGTCTAAGGTAATAGAGTCGGTCGTGCACAAGCAGGTCACAGAGTTTCTAACTGAAGGAGATCTATTAAACCCTTTTCAATCTGGGTTTAGAGTCGGTCACAGCACCACATCCGCCTTACTCAAAGTAACCGAGGATATTAGATCAGCAATGGAGCAGTCTCAGGTTACTGTTTTGGTACTGATCGACTTCAGTAACGCTTTCAATGCGGTAGATCATGACCTGCTTCTCGCTACTCTCTATCACCTCAACTTCTCTACACCTGTCCTCCAGTGGTTCTCTTCCTACCTGATAGGCCGCCGACAGTCTGTACGCAGTGGTCAGTCATCTTCCGACTGGTGTGAACTGGGTGCCGGAGTCCCGCAGGGTGGAATTCTATCACCTTTACTGTTTTCACTATTTATTAATTTGTTATCCAACAAACTTCATTGCAATTATCACTTCTACGCGGATGATCTACAGCTTTACAACCACTCTGAAACCGGTGATCTGGACGCTTCATTAACCGCCATTAACTCCGACCTTCTTCGACTTAAGACATGGTCTGAAAATTACGGCATCCAAGTCAACCCAAACAAATGCCAAGCGATCATCATTGGTGGCTCGCGCCAACTGGCTAAAATTAACCTCGCCTCTCTTGCTCCCTTAGTGTATAACGATTGTCCTATTCCTTTTTCACCAGTTGTTAAAAATCTTGGGGTCCTTTTTGATGCTAACTTGAGCTGGTCGGCGCAGGTTAAGGAAGTATCTCGTAAGTTCTTCGCATCGCTTCACTCAATCATACGTTTCAAAAATTTTTTACCTATTAAAACTAAAATATCCCTAGTAAACTCCCTTCTTCTTCCCATAATCGACTATGCAGATGTCTCATACCTTGACCTTAACCAAGACCTTCTTAATAAACTTGATCGTTTACTCAACACCGGCATTAGGTTTATCTACGGTCTTCGTAAGTACGATCACATCTCAGAGTTTCGTTCTAAGCTTGAGTGGCTCCCTATACGTGAAAGAAGAAATAGAAGAATATTATGTCTCCTTTACTCTACTCTTAAAGATCCCCATTCTCCTGAATACCTAAAAAGTAAATTTTCCTATCGCTCTGATTTACATGATCGCAACTTGAGATCTATTGATACTCTCTTTCTGGCTACCCCTAAGCATTCAACATCTTTCCGAGGCAAGTCTTTTGAGGTGGCGGCTGTAGGTCTTTGGAATGCGCTCCCTATTGACATCAAAAAGGCTCCCAATAAGTCAGCTTTTAAGCGTCTGGTTTATGAGCATTTCCTGAAGCAGATCTCATCGGACTTTAACTAATAAGTATTGTACCTTGTTGTTAATTTTAATACCTAAGCTTTCCTTTTTTTTATGTAAGCACGCCAACGCCATTCCTACCTCTAAGGTTGGCAGGTAGAAAATGCTTAAAGCATTAAGCCCACCTTTTGTACATAGCATTAAGTTTTGTGCAATAAAGAGTTAAATAAATAAAAATAAGTTAGTGTCACAGTTGGAAGGGCAGGGTAAGCTAGTGTCACAGATGGAAGGGTGGGGTAAGCTAGTGTCACTAATGAAGGATGGGGTAAGCTGGTGTCACAGATGGAAGGGCAGGGTAAGCTAGTGTCACAGATGAGGGATGGGGTAAGCTAGTGTCACAGATGGGAGGGTGGGGTATGCTGGTGTCGGCGATGGGAGGATGGGGTAAGCTAGTGTCGGCGATGGGAGAATGGGGCATGCTAGTGTCGGCGATGGGAGGATGGGGTAAGCTAGTGTCACAGATGTAAGGGTGGAGTATGCTAGTGTCGGCGATGGGAGAATGGGGTATGCTAGTGTCAGCGATGGGAGGATGGGGTAAGCTAGTGTCGGCGATGGGAGAATGGGGTATGCTAGTGTCGGCGATGGGAGGATGGGGTAAGCTAGTGTCACAGATGAGGGATGGGGTAAGCTAGTGTCACAGATGTAAGGGTGGGGTATGCTAGTGTCGGCGATGGGAGAATGGGGTATGCTAGTGTCGGCGATGGGAGGATGGGGTAAGCTAGTGTCGGCGATGGGAGGATGGGGTAAGCTGGTGTCGGCGATGGGAGGATGGGGTAAGCTAGTGTCACAGATGGAAGGGTGCAGGGTATGTAGGGCGTCACCTCTATGGCGAAGGGTCGTCCGTCCCCGAGGCACCGCACGTCGACGTCCTCGCGTCCCGCCGATACGAACTTCAACCGGTGCTCACTCTCCTCTGGGCTTAGGCTGCAACACAACACAACATAACACAACACACGTGCACGCTTATACGGCAGACCAACGTCTAAAGGCCTGCGCACACCTAGGTCGCCGGCGATAGCGATCAGTGAAACGCTGTCAAATATCGCTGTCAAATGTGAGCGTTTCACTGATCGCCGACGCCAGCGACCTAGGTGTGCGCAGGCCTTTACAGCTTAGTATCAGTAGTGTGATGATGCAGATCCAATACAGATCATCGGACTACTCTACTGAGCCTTTTAGCCTTTTGGTAATAATTAGTGGTGAATTATAGTTTTATATGTTTTTGTATAAAGAAAAAAAAAAGAAAAATAGTCAGTTATTTACTTGTGTTAGAGGACCTTGATTTAATGTGGTAAATAAATGAAATAAAATGTATGATGGTGGTATTCCGGCACTCACCCGTACTTGTCGGCGATGGGTTGGCATATGATCTCCTGCACGGAGGACTCCAGGAGCCTCACTCCCCGCAGCACCCACGGGGACTGGGACAGCGCGCGACTCAGCTTTATGTACCTGACGACAACACTCACGTCACATTCACCACACTGATACATCACTTGGAACACACTTAAGGCCTGCGCACACCTAGGCCGCTGGCGTCGGCGATCAGAAAAACGTTGTCAAATCTGACAGCGATATTTGACAGCGTTGCACTGATCGCTACCACCAGTGAATTAGGTGTGCGCAGGCCTTTATACATTGGACATAATTATGAAATAACATAATATTATAGTAAGTGGTCGTCTCTTTGAGGCGCACTTAACATTCTTTCACCACACTGGATCGTAAAAAGATTGACACGATAACTAGAAGTATAAGGGCATTCTCCATAGCTGAGATGAAAAATTATGGTCAAAAGTAAAGTGGGTTCATACAATTTAAATTGACAGAATAGCTCAGTTAAATTCACTACTTACCCTAAACAATATATAACACAATGTCTCGCTTGCCACCATGCTTCCCTTGCCTTACGTCTCGCTTGCATTCATGACTATTGATTCCTTATGTCTCATCTGCAGGGACTTGTCCCCATGTCTGACCTGCTTCTATGTCTCATCTGTCCCCATATCTCACTTGGCTTCACGTTTGACCTATCCCCGTGTCTGATCTGTCCTTATGTGTCACGTGTCCCCTTGGCTGACCCGTCCCCGTGTCTGAGCTGTCCCCATATGTAAGCCCCTCACCTGCCCCCCAGATAAAGCGGTGCATGGCATGCCTCGACGGCGACGCACCGCGCGGGGTCCCCCACCGCCGCCGGGCCCCCCGCCCAGCCGCACAAGGAGAGGAGCCTCTCCAACGATATACCTGCACATATATAATAAGAAATAATAATAAATATTGTGGACAATTCACACAACACTACCCAGCCCCAAACTAAGCTTGTAATATGGGAACCGGATAGCTGATATAATACTTGAATACATTTTTTTTTTTGTAAATAATATATACTTAGAATACAATATAACACCCAGACAGAGAACAAACATTTATGTTCACCACACAAATATTTGTTCTGTGTGGGGATCGCACCCACGACCTACGGCGCAGAAGGCAGAGCTACTACCAACTGAGCTAGAGGCCAGTCACATCACTTGTTACTTTTACGACTGGCCTCTCAGTCTGTGCCAGTGGTCGTGGGTTCCATCCCCAACGAGAACTAAAATTTGTGTGGTAAACATAGATTGTTCGCTATCGCTATCGCCAGCGACCTAGGTGTGCGCTGGCCTTTATGCAATAAATATTTCTGATTCCTGTAATACTATAAAACTATTTTTACTTAAATAGCAAAAAAAAACATAAAAAAAAAACAAAACTAAACCTTAAAAATCTTACAAAAGTGCGTGTCCATGAGGCATGGTGCCAAGAAGGCGGCTGCATTGAATAATACATAATTATAAGAGTTAGAGGTTGTCTTAGCTAGTGTTGTGTTATGCTGTGTGGTCTCACCGTATAGCGCGCGGTCGAGTAGACATCGTGTAACGGGCGCGTGACGCCGCGAGGACTCGGCTGAAGGACTGAACACATCTGACTCCTGGAACACAACCACCACAAGGAAATCACTAAGATATTTATAGTGTCCCAAAAGTTAATAGCCGAGCGGGATCTGAACCCGCGACCTTCCCCTCGGTACGGGGCTGCGCTCCATTATCATGAGCAGCTAAGTAGTGGACTGTATCGTTTAACCTGTAGATGGCGCCACGGTCGCGTTAGTGCCGAACACGCCCTAACAGTAATTCGTCGAGTGTGATTAGGATCCGATGACGCAGTGGTCAGCGCAGTCCCGTACCAAGGGGAAGGTCGCGGGTTCTAATCCCGCTCGGCTCTTAACTTTTGGGACCTTAGAAAAATCTTTGCGTTTCCTTAAGTGTAAACACTATAAAATCAATTAAAAGAACTAGGTAACAGTGTAATAACCAGACTATCGTCCTTGTAGTCCATGTTGAGGGTGAGCATGAGGGCCGCCAGGGCTCCGGAGTCGAGCGTCAGCCCTAGGCGGAGCGCCAGGCGCGGGCCCAGAGACCACTTCCACGCCTCCTTCAGCGGAGTCACCAGCTCTGCAACATGCGTCACTCCTCATTCTAATATGCTTTATTTGTATTATTCATATTAATATAAGTATGTATTAATATCATAATAATTAAATATGTGGACAATCCACACAACACTATCTAGCCTCAAACTAAGCAGAACTTGTACTATGGGAACTACGATTAGATAGCTGAGATAATACTTATATGATGTTTTTTTGTAAATACATATTATTTAGAATACAATATAACACCCAGACAGAGAACAAATATCTGTGTTCACCACACAAATATTTGTTCTGAGTGGGTATCGAACCCACGACCTACGGCACAGAAGGCAAGTTTTCTTTTTTTTCTTCGATCCTTATCCCATCTTTATTTGGGGTCGCTCTCCTAATCGTTCTTCTCCAAAGATGTCTATCCTGGGTCGTCATTGGGTTTTTTACTACATACATTCTTTGAAAAGTCTGTCCTTTTAAAAGTTGATACAAGACCAAATTTTTTTACAAAGTTCCGTATTTTAACATAACTGTGACGCGATGGAAACTCACCGCTGTTGAAGTCGGGGAACAGTTCAGTCAGTTTGAGCAGGACAACCTTCTCCCGGATGAGGGTGGCCAGCGGGGCTGACAGCGCACACGCAAATGTACGCGTCTCATATCTGGCATGTACGGAATTACATACATTACAATAAAGCTGATAGAGTCTGTTCAGGAAGAGAGCCGTCGCTCGTGGACAAATTGTGAACTAACGTTTCGATTTTTATATGGCAGCTCATCCCTTTCTTTCTGTCAGCATTTAGCATCATAAAAATTAAATTAAAGAATAGTACACTAGTTGTAATAGGATCAAAACGCAACAGACGCGCTATTGTATTGCCCACTAAACAAGAAAGGTAATTAAGCACAGCAGCGCCCCCAAATCCCACGACGGCTCTCTTTCTGAACAGACTCTATTGTCTATAATATTCTGGAGAGCACTGGTGGTCTAGTGGCCCCGCCTTCCAATCCTAAGGTCGTGAATCAAATACATATAATATGTGCACAATGCTAGTGCTCTCATACAGTGAAGGAAAACATTGTGAGGAAATCCGCGGCTTAGTCAGCTCCGCACGTATTGGCCATGGTATAGGTGCTGCAAGCCTATTCCATCTAAAATCCTGTCCCAGGCACTATAGCATCCCGTAAGTAGGGGCATGAGTAATCACCAGTTGCCCCTGTATAAATCATCTACAATAGATGCAAAGGCATGTTTACTTTACTTTCTGGAACTAGCCTCTCAGCTCAGTTGGTAGTAGCTCTGCCTTCTGCGCCACAGGTTGTGGGTTCGATCCTCACCAAGAATAAATATTTTTGTGGTGGACTTTTGCTTTGCTCGCTTAGTAAGTTTCTTTTAATACTTACTTTTTATTGTCCATGACCTCCTTGGTCATGTTGAGGCATTCTTCCCAGCCGTCTTCCTGCAGGATGCCGAGGCAGCTCACACACACGGCGTTCAACTTCCTCCTCTTGGCTGGAGTACCTGAGCTCTCCTCTTCATCCTCAGGCTTTAAGGCATTTTCAGGAATCGCGTCTGTGTTCTGTACATAGACTCATTTAGTTTTATAGGTTATGGTATTGTTTACTTCGATATCTAGAGCCCATGAAACGACATAAAGAGATCAAAATGAATAACTGCGACCAGAGCGACTGAAATCTTATTTAACTTGAGTTCTAAAGGCATAGGTTTTAAGAGAAATGCAATGAAAATCTGTTTGTTTACTTCTTTGATGAATTGTCGTATATCTCCGAAGATTGTCGGCTTTCTCAGTGCACAGTAGCGAACGCAACAGGCTTCGCAACATCCCATTTCCTTACAAATCTTAATTATTGCTTTGTAATCCATAGTTACGATTTATTTTGCACGTAAATCTGCTTTGTTTTCAAACAAAACATCAACAATGTGTACTCTTTTTTTATCTTTGCTCGTACGTTTGATTGACGTGCTAATGTTCTTTAGAAACATACTTTGTCATGTTCGTTCCGTTGTTTTTATGACATGACAATGACACATACATTGTGCTGTCAGAGTCAGTCAGTCAAACAACTGTCAATCGTATTTTATGTAATTCAAACAAAATAAAAATTCAAAATTAATTTGAGGAAAACGAAATATAGTGCTTTTTAAAAGCTGTGTAAAATACCGTTTTTAAAATGGGCACCGTGCACGCCAAGGTATGTCGATTTATTAATAAAGTAGCAACAAAACATATTAGATGTAGAGGTTATGAATTTTATTTACATTCTGAGAACTATCAGTCAGTTCAGTTACGTACCGGTAATAAGGTGCCTTGTTGAGGTAGGGTGCGGGTACACAAGTACTTACCTTAACTACATTTCATAAGGTAACATCATGCAGTAAGTAAATATATCCCCACAGAAGACCATAACCACCATAATAGACTTGAAATAACACTTTAGTGCTTACACTCAAATGTTTGCTTTAATTTTATTTGCTTCTTTACTCCAACCAGCAAATCTAAGAGAGGCAGATAAAGGCACATCCAATTCTTGACACATAGCTTTGTACATTTAGATGTGTTCTTTGGTTTCAGTCCCTGAGCGACAGTGGGACTCAACGGGAAAACAAACTGTTTGAGTTTGAGGACCCCATGGAGTTGGAGGATGAGCCCATCTCCAAGCCGACTATCCGACTGAATGGAGTGCGGGTATGGTATCTAACTAACTACAACATCACTCTCTCTTTGATGTGCATGAAAGGAGCCTCTATGAGGCACCCTTAAAGTTCATTCACCACACTTGGTTTGCTTGGCAGTCAACTCTCAAGAGTCAACTCTTTCCTTCTCATTTAGTAACAATAGTAGTAGTGTTAGTTCTTAAAAGGCAGCGCATCAGCATTACCTCTGGTGCTGCAGGTGTCTATACCCATAGAGTGGAGGGTGACAGTGACTACTTTCCATCAGGTGGCCCGTCTGTTTGTCTGCCTGCTATGGCATAAAAAAAAACAAGCTGAAAAAGTCCTCCCCCATACTTTTCCAGGGAGACTGATTCAGAACCCTCTCTATTCATCAACTTCCTATGAGTGTCTTATATTTCTCCCTCTTTCTCTCTAGGTAGGAATAATGAGAGGAAGCGGGAGGATAAGCAACATGAGCCTAATCTTATATAGGGACAAGAGCATAGCTCTTATGATTTGACCTTGATATAAACTGATATGCTTTGATTTTTATAATACTCGAACTTTGACTTGATATATTCTGACTTTGATATACTGTGACTTGATATAATCCTGTCTTTGATATACTGTGACTTGATATAATCCTGACTTACTGTAGACAGATGGTCTTCCTGATATACCTACTCTGTTGTAGTCTTTGGCTTTGATATACTCTGGTATACTTTGACCTTGATATCCTATAACTTGATACTTTGATATTACATTACTGTTGATAAATAAATAAATATTGTGGACAATTCATATAACACAATCCCCAAACTAAGCAGAGCTTGTACGATGGGAAGCAGACAGTTGATATAAGACTTGGTGTGCTGGTGTGCTGGTGTACTGGATGCATGTTGGTTGCAGGCGCGCGTGGACCGCGTGCACGTGGACGGACTGAACCGCACCAAGGATGACGTCATCCGGAACACGGTCGACGACCTCTTCCACGCCACCGACTTCGAGGACGTCATCCTGCGCGCGCACAAGGTACACACATACATACTTACATACTATACTATTCCCCTCACTTCGGCTAATTTTATTCATTTGCACTTAGTCTTGGTGTGCGGCTGGTTTTTCCGAAGTAGGCCGCGGGCCCTTTTGCGTGACCCTTGACACGTGTTGCTCGAACTTCTTTCTTCTTTACACATATTAGTTAAGTCAATCCCTTGCTTTTAAAATATGATCTGGTCAATCGCCGACACATATACCTAAGTGTGAGCACCCCTTTTCTAGTGTCTATGTTGTGTATGGTGTATGTATGTATGTATGTATGTATGTATGTATGTATGTCAGGTGCGTCGTGCGCTGGACTCGATGGGATGCTTCCGCGACATCGGCGTCTCCATCGACGTGTCCTCCGGCGCCGGCGCCACGCCCGAGGGACTCGAGGCAAGTGCTACACACATCACACCACATCACACCAACATCACCTCACATCACACCAACATCACCCCACATCACCTCACACCAACATCACGTTACATCACCTCTCACCAACATCACGCCACATCACCTCTCACCAACAGTACCCCACATCACCTCACATCACACCATAATCACCCCACATCACATCAACATCACCCTACATCACACACATAACCTCGCATTACACCACATAGAACCACATAACCTCACATCACACCAACATCATCCCATATCACACCACATTACACCAACATCCCCTCACATTACACCAACATCACCCCACATCACACCACATAACCTCACATCACACCAACATCACCTCACATTACACCAACATCACCCCAACATCACCCCACATAACACCATTATAACCTCACATTACACCACATCTCGCCACCATCACCCCACATCACATGCAAACACCCACCTTCTACAATCAGATGGGTTAGACTGGTACAAACTGAGGGAGTCTATACCGCTCCCCAAACACTCGACCAAATCCCACACAAAAGCCGCGCTCTAACTTCATATTACACACATACACACACCCTACACGATTGTGTTTTTGCAGTGAAAACTTCCTAAGGCGGGCTTGAGCCTTTTTGAGATGGTAAACACAACCTAAAGACGTTTCAAAGTGATCCTTGTAATACTACTGAATCAATCAATATTTGATTGTGTTGTGTGTGTGTGTGCAGGTGACGTTCCAGGTGGTGGAACTGTCCCGCATAGTGGGCGGCGTCAACACCACCGTCTCCGAGAACGAGGGGAACCTGGTGCTCGGTCAGTGTTTACTATCACTCTCTCTTTACTATTCACTCGCCACTCAGAGAGCACTGCTGGTCTAGTGGTAGCGGCCCCGCCCTCCGACCCGAAGGTCGTGGGTTCTAACCCACGACCTTCGGGTCGGAGGGCGATTGATACACTCGTGTACCAATGAGTTTTTCTGTCGAAAAATTTATGTGCACTATGCCAGTACTCTCAAACGGTGAAGGAAAACATCGTGAGGAAACCGGCGTGTTGTAGAACCTAAAAAAGTTCGAGCAACACGTGTCAAGGGTCACGCACAAAGGGCCCGCGGCCTACTTGCGGAAAAACCAACCAAACATCAAGTGCGGATTATAAACTTACCGACTACACTAGAGATGGGCAGAGGGTTTAAACCCAGTTGGGCGAAAAGGCCATAAACTGGACAAATAGGGCAAAAACGAATAAACGTCCTTTTAAATGTCCAAAATCAGGGCGGAAACTATAATTAGTCAAAATCAGACTTTTTCATAGAGTATTCGTAAGATGTACCTGTATAAACCATTTAAATATTAGAATATATGGTAATTGACCAAAAAGGAGGATCTCACTGAAAATAAAAAATGTGTTTGTTGCCAAATTACAGAATTATCAACAAAAACACAGTCGGATGGTATTATTTAAATCAAAATTTTACCGCACATGGTATTTGAGATTTGTGCCTGCTAATCGCTGTCACTATCGTAATCATCATCAACCTTTTGAAGTCCACTGCTGGACATAGGTCACTCCCATGGCGCGCCACTGAGCCCAGGGTTCGGTTTGGCTCTTCCTATCAAGTTGCTGCCCGTCACTCTGCGCAAGTCGTCGCTCCATGTAATCTGAGGCATCCTACACTACGTTTGCCTAAACGTGGTCTTCACATTATCGGTTCTTCGAATCATGACCGACCCACTGCCACTTGAGCTTGCTAGTTCTTTGGGCTACGCTGGGAACTTTGGTCCTCTATCGAATGAGCTCGTTCCGAATCCTGTCTTTGAGAGAGACTCTGAGCATAGCCTTTACCACAGCTTGTTGAGCGACTTTTAATTTATGAACCCGTCCTACCGTCACTGGCTGCTAGGACGGACGTAGGTAGGACGCACTGGCTTTCGTTTTTGAGCACTGTGGGATGGGTTACTAGAAGACCTGACGAAGTTTCCCAAATACCGCCCAACGTAGCTGAATTCTCTTACTTAACTCCATACTGTACTATAATAATAAAGTCGGGACCAATTCAAATATTCTGGATGTAGAAGTTGATGCTTGACCATTGCTTCTCCATTAGGTTCATATTTGGTTTACGCAAATATGACAATGTTTCCGATTTTTGTAATAAGCTTAAGTGGTTGCCTATTGGTTTTTGCCGGAATACTCATCTCCTTTCCCTCTTGTACAGTGTCATGTTTAACCCCTCCACCTCCCTTATCTAAAAGCTAAACTAATCTAAACGCTTTGAATACCTAAATCTTTCTAACTCCACCCTCCACCTTACGGTCTTCTGAAACTCTACAATTTCTTGTCCACTCTTATTCTCTCTCTTCTCTTTTCTCTTAAAAAACTACAGGCCCATCTCTCTGCTTAGCCACGTCTTTAAGCTGTTTTCGAGAGTAGTTACCAATCGTCTCGCTCGTAGCTTCGACGACTTTCAGCCTCCCGAAAAAGCCGGGTTCCGGAAAGGCTTTAGCACCATAGACCACATCCACACGCTACGGCAGATTATACAGAAGACTGAGGAGTATAATCGGCCACTATGCTTAGCGTTTGTGGACTATGAGAAAGCCTTCGTTTCAGTCGAAACCTGGGCGCCATAGGCTGAGAGTTCATCCTCACACCTTAGAGCCTGGGTGGTCGCGCACCGTTCGGTTTCAGAGGAACTTCCTCCCGCGAACATTCGGGCTGTGGAATGATCTCCCTGCTGAGGTTCTCCCTAAGGACTATAGCATGGGGTTCTTCAAAAAAGGCGTTTTAAAAGTTTTAAAGGGTCGGCAACGCGCTTGTGATGCCTCTGGTATTGCAGGTGTCCATAGGCTACGGTAACCGCTTCCCATCATGTGGGCCGTATGCTTGTTTGTCAACTAAGTTGTATCAAAAAAAGCAGCCAAGTGCGAGTCGGACTCGCCCATGAAGGGTTCCGTAGCATCAAGTAACATAATATAAAGGAGATAGAGAGATGGCGCTGCTGTCGATGTAAACATTGGCTCTGCATAATTTAAGTCGAAAAAAATTACCTAAACAGCTAATAAGCGTTGAAAAAGTGTTTATTTTATGAATAACTGGATGACTCCACAGCACAAGTGTTTGTGAAGAGAAAGTGTAGTGAAAAACCGAAATAAATAAGAATAACAAAGTGACACTGTGAACTGCGTTTAACTGCGTAAAAGTGCATAAAAACTACAAAATCTTACATAAAATTCAATCCTGAACAATAATAATTACCACAAACTTGAAATCACAGTGAAAATTAAGACATTACTCAACATTTTTTGTAATTGTTCATCAGTCCGTTGACGGCATCATGTTTCATTCAAAATATGGACTTTGAACTTTACAAACAAACAGCTGTAGACTAAATCAAAGTCGCATCATTACATGGCTAATTTCGCCTCGTTTTGTAATAGCTACTTTGGCCGAAAGGACAAGAGCAGCGACTGCCGAGAGGGAACCCCGAGTTCGAACCCTGATGACTTTTTGTCTTCGTAAATTTATAATAATTTAAATTTACTACGATAAAAATAACGCCAAGTAAAAGTCTTACCCACCAACAAGAGAGGGCGCTACTTAACATGAACTTCCTAGAAAATATAACATTTCGGCGGAGCCGTACAGTGGATAGACAAAGTCAAAGTCAAAGCGATGATGATGACATCGCACAAACACAGAATAATGAAACGGCAAGCAGCTTACCGGAGATATCAGACGATGATAGTGATGGAGTTCAAAGACTTAAAGAACGGATTGAGGCACTCCAAACCGAGCTGCAAAATGCACACAAAGAAATAGAAGCTCTGTCATTACAAAACAGTGAGTTTAAACGCTGTAATGATGACCTACAAAAAACAAACGAATTACTTTTAACTATGAAGGTTGCGAAAAGTCCCTCTACAAGTAAAATATCTCCGAAAAAACGGGGAAAACATAATAATATACAACCCGTAGTATCAACCAGCAAGGCAAAGAACACGACAGACAATACCCCCAAAAGCAAACATAACAATTTAGCGAAGAAGATGAAACAAGCCTCATGTAATATATCTACCCAAAAGTACCCTAAACAAAAGATATGCATACTAAGTGCAAACAAGCACAATCAAATTTTGTCAATTGCCGAGGATAGTCTCACCAATTACTCAACATGTCACTACCTTAAACCTAACGGCGTTTTACAAGATTTATTAACTGGAGTCGACTCGAAAGTGGCCGATTTCACAATGAATGATTTTTGCATAATACTAGTCGGAGAGGAAGAGTTTAGAACAACTCATAATTACTTCAAAATGATTGCGGATATTCGATTAACATTACAACAGTTGAAGCATACGAACGTTATAGTCTGTCTTCCAACATATAAATACGGAAATTTCATGGATACTTTCAACTGGAGAGTGGAATCTTTCAACAATCTCATGTACCTGGACACGTTGACACATGAGCACGCATACATATTTGACTCAAATAAAAAACTAGACTATGACTTTACCATGTTCAATAGATACACTTGCAGGATAAATGACCGTGGAATGAGAGTAATATTTGAAAATCTGAAATTTTTCATACAGGGTGTACAAAAATACAATAACACAAAAATCGATCTAGAACAGCATGACAAAGTAAACATACACCAGGATAGCACCAGCCAAGACTCGTTTGCAGTGGAACAGGACCAGTTTTTTCGAGACTAAGTATTTACATACTCTCCACCAAAATATAGCAGGATTGCTGAACAAAGCTGATTCTCTCATGGTAAATCTGGAAGAACTAAAGGATAAAAATATTGAAGTTGACGTTTTGTGTATCACAGAACATTTCATGAAAACAGAATGCCAGCAACATTTGAATATACAAAATTATTCTCTAGCTGCATGTTATAGCAGGAGCCACCATAAAAGAGGCGGAGCATGCATACTTGTGAAGAACACTCATAAATGGAAAGAAATAGAAGAAGTTAAAAAACTTTCGCTTGTTTATATATTTGAGTGTTGTGCTATTGAATTGACTGAATATGAAATTTTAATTATTTGCATTTATAGAATTCCTAAGGAGAGTAATTTAAACACATTTTTCAATAAATTAGACAAAGTTTTGACATGCATCTCCAAATTAAACTATAAAAATGTTGTTATAGCCGGAGACTTCAATATTGATATGTTGAAAAGCAACTCTGTCACACTTGAATTTGAATGCATATTATTAACCCTTTCCCGCCTTATGGTACTTAGAAGTACCGCCACATTTTTCGTCTAATAACTTAGGTACGAAATCACTTTTAGTTAACTACAACTGAGGATCCTCTAGAGTACCGTTTCCGTAAGCCAATCACAACGCGTCATTTGAATTACCGCGTGAATTTGCCGAATAATTTGAAGAGCGAGTCACCACCTGTCGAACATTTTTTCACTTCACTGTGCAGTGTAATTGAAAATGTTTTATAAATAGAATATCATAGATAAGTGCTATTTTTATTTACAATTTACGTTCTTTATATCTTTGACTACATTTCTAAAAGCTGGTATAATGTATTATTAGTTTATTTTATTTGAATATTCGATAAAAACTGATGTGGACTAAGAAGTGCCGTCAGGTGATTATAGTCTCAAAAATTATGTGTTTTTATGATACACATACTCGATAAAGTGGGTATTTTTTTATCATAAACGAATGTTTTTTTTATTTTTTTTATTGTTCTGATCTATTTTATTACTGCTTCAGTCATTGAGATGGACATTACAAACAATAGTGCTCTGATTGAAGCCCTGTTATTAGAAGAGCTTCCGGACTGCGACGAACATTCTGATGCAGGTGTGTCCGATGATGAAGTGGAAAATCTTCAACTACCCTCACCAAGAGGCTTCAATGAGGTTTTCGAAAGAGCTCCATATAGTGTTTTTGCCATAGTTCCGCCTTTATAGCCGTCAAATGAAAATGTAATGGAGTGCCTCATATATCAAGTACCCACATCTCCAATACCACCTGATCTGACTGACCTACCATCTGCAAATACGTCTTCACACCGAACTAACCAGCGATTGCCCGAACCAAACCGTAAATGGAAAAAGAGGGACCTAGATACAATTTTACCGAAATACATTGCAGATACTGAAGTAGTAGAAGACTGTTTTCTCACTGTACCACACCGACTGATATTTTTTAGTAGGTATTGATTGGAAATATTGTATACCAAAGTAACCATAAGCTACTTAGAAAGGCAAGGTATTGAACCTGAAATAAAAGGTATTCCCAACATTCATAGGTATGATTTTTTTATGGGTTACAAACTCGCCCGGGGCGTGGCACTTCGGCACCAGATCTCAACAATGCACTTATTTGTAAAACAATGCCAAGAGACAGATTTGCTATTATTTTATCATATTCATATGTCATTCATGGACTTATAATGGAACAGGCTACCGTAAAAGATTTTCGATGCTCTGTTACAGAAGGCTTGATGTCAATGAAAGAGGCTAGTCAGAAAAGGAAGACTACTGATAATACTGTGAAAGGCGGCCCTTCCAAAAGGCGCAAATCTGACTATTTCACTGTAAAAGACGCACGCTAAGGTAACAGAGGCATCCATTGGCCTAAGTTCGTAGAGAACAGGGGAAGGTGTGAGGTTTGTAGTTTGAAGAAAATTCAGTTGAAACCTCATAGTAAATATTCGCATTCCAGCGTGTTTTTGTGCGTAAATGAAAAGAATAATTGTTTTGTTGTATACCACGAGGTGAATCTGTAATTAAAAACCTATTAATTTAATTATTAATAAGACATGATTGGATCTCATTACTGTTGTTGTTTCTATCAAAGTTCCTAACATTGTGATAGCACGAAGTTCCTGACGGTACTTTAAAGTCTAGGTCTCGGAAAAAGTACTTCTAGGTATAATAAAAATCTAAAAAAAATCTGTGCGTTTCCTTTTACCTACCTTATTATAATAATAAAGTTAAAAAGCGGAAATTCGTTAAAAAAAACTACCCCGGCGGGAAAGGGTTAAACTTCAATATAAAACTAGCATTACAGCAACCAACACGTTTGAAAAGCAAAACGTGTATCGATAACTTTGGACATGATTTTAAAAATAATTGTAAGACTGAAGTGCTTGAATTTGGATTATCAGACCACACAGCTCAGTTAATAAAACTACCAGTAAAAAAAATATTAAAATTAAAATTTTGGCGCAAGCAAATAAGAGACTACAGTACAGAAAATATAGAAAAATTTAAAATGTGCATAAAAAACTTAACATTCTCGGATATGTATAACGCTAAAGACGCCTCTGAAGCATATTCCCATTTTATTGAACAGTTTCTACTGTTCTATGACCTTTGTTTTCCAAAAACGCAAACAATCGTAAGAATAATAACTAAGCCACGATGGATATCACGAGGCATAAAAATTTGTAGCAACAAAAAGAGAAAATTGCTTTGGAATTTTAGAACGAAACCAAACAACACCAATAGATTAAAATACGACGCATATGCTAAACGCTTAAAAAAAAAATAATATCGCTCACTAAACGAGCTCAGAACAACTTTAAAATTAAAACATCAAACAACGTTTCCAAAACAACAAGGGATGTAATAAATAAAACACGATTAAACTTACCTAAAGAGCCTATACGAAAAATTAAAAATCAGAATGGTGAGGTCGTAACAGATCCAACCGACATTGCTAATCTTTTTAATAACTATTTTGTTGACAAAGTTATGCCAATTCCAGGCGCTGGACAGAATGTGACGGAATACATATCTCACCGTGAGAAATCGATGTTCATGGCACCCTGTCTACCTCGCCATGTCAATAAAATTATAAAAAACCTAAAGAATACAAATAGTACGGGATATGATGGAGTTACGACAAAAGTCATTAAATCAGTTGAAGAATACATTTGCCCTCATCTAAGTTACCTAATCAATTTAAGCATAGTCACGGGTACATTTCCACAAGGTCTTAAGATGACTATAGTGAAACCGCTATTTAAAAAAGAAAATAGGGAGCTTATGGAGTACTATAGACCCATTGCTCTCATATAAATTTTTTCAAAGATATTTGAAAAATATTTTTATGGAGAAATAAATGTCTATCTAGAAAAAAACAACATCTTATGCAAGGAGCAAAAAGGCTTCCGTCAAAATAAAACCATCAACATGGCAATTTATGACTTTTTTTATAATGTTATCTGTAATGTTGACAACCGGAATCCCATTTGCGCCATATTCTGCGATATGACACAGGCATTTGATTATGTGGATCATAGTATTCTTATTAAGAAACTTGAAGCGTATGGGATAAGAGGCAATATTCTAGATTTAATAAACTCATATCTTACAGATCGGCAACAAATTACAGAAATATCACGGTTAAATTACAAAACTAAATATGATCACACTTATAAATCTATGGAACGTAGTGTATTACACGGTGTTCCTCAAGGGAGCGTATTAGGACCTCTTTTATTTATAATTTATATAAATGACCTACCAAATGTGATAACACAACCTATGACACTATTTGCTGATGACAGCACAGTGACAATAAAATGTAATGATACCAGCTCCTACGAACTTGACATAAATAATTCTCTTAAATCTATTATTTTATGGCTTGATAATAATAATTTGAAAATCAATTTAAATAAAACAATTATAATGCATTTTAATCAAAGACCTAAAAATATATCTAATAACATTAATTTAATATTCCGCAATAATATACTCCAGCAAGCTGACTTTACTCGGTTCCTAGGGTTACAAATAGACCAAAAACTAAATTGGAAAAAACATATTGAAGTGTTAAGTAAAAAAATAAGCAGTTTAGCTTATGCTCTTTATAAACTATCATCGACGGTGAACACAGATGCACTACTTACAGCGTACTATGGCTTGGTAGAGTCTACACTCAGGTACGGCATCATATTCTGGGGTAATTCCACCGATAAGCAAACTATATTTAAGCTGCAAAAGCGCTGCCTGCGTGCTATGTTTAAAATTAAAATGACTGATAGTTGTGCACCGTTATTCCAGAAGCATAAAATTCTAACACTTCCGTCGTTGTACATAATTAAAGTAGCACTATTTGTAAGAAATAACCCCCACTTGTTTCCACGTATGTGTGACACTGTCATTAGAAATAGACGTGAAGACAGACTCCGTAGGCATATTAGCAAAACCGCTTTGTTGAAAAAAAGTGTTGTATGCATGGCTCCTAATATCTACAACAAAATCCCTAGGTTTTATAAGGATCTCAATACAAATTTATTTAGGATAAAATTTAAACAACTATTAATTCAAAAATGTTATTATAGTATTGACGAGTTCTTAAACGACAAATTATGATTAATTATGACTGTACTATTTTTTTTTTTTTTTTGACATGTATAATTTTTAATTTTTTTTCTGTTACTTTTACCTACATATTTTTGGATTGTCGTTTACATTGACATTATTTTAGTGCCATCTCCATATTTGTGCACCGACATTGGTAAAACATGTTTGTACCACACATTTGTACACCATCTTCACTATAACACATGTTTATGGAAATAAATAATCTTTATCTTTATCTTTATCTTTATCTTTAAGGTTCTTGTAGTTCGTCGAAAGGTAAATTGTGGTTTACGGTTTATGAAGTATAAAAAAAAAACTACTGACTAGATCTCGTTCAAACCAAATATCGTTGAAAGTTTGCATAGTAATGTACAACATATATTTTTTTTAGTTTTATCATTCTCTTATTTTAGAAGTTAGAGGGGGGGAGACCAACTTTTTTCTACTTTGGAAGTGTCTCTCGCGCAAACTATTTAGTTTAGAAAAAAGCGTTATAAGAAACCTCAACCTTATTTTTGAAGACCTATTCATAGATACCCCACACGTATGGGTTCGATGAAAAAAATTTTTTTGAGTTTCAGTTTTAAGTATGGGGACCCCCAAAATTCATAGTTTTTTTTCAATTTTTGTGTCAAAACCTTAATGCGGTTCACAGAATACATCTACTAACCAAGTTTCATCAGTCTAGCTCTTACGGTTTCGGAGAAAAATGGCTGTGTGCCATACGGACAGACAGACAGACATGACGAATCTATAAGGGTTCCGTTTTTGCCATTTGGCTACGGAACCCTAAAAACAAAAAAAAAGCAGTATAGACTTCTTCAGTCTGATGATGATTATAGATTAACTTTAAAAAAACCTTTTTAGTAATTTGAACATAGCATTGTGTAATAATTTGTGAATTTTGCGATATTTTACAATAAAAATATATCCGCCCTGTTTTGGGACGTTTACTGGGCGTAAATGGACGCTTACTCGGCATTTACTCAATACGTCCATAAATGTCCAGGCAAAAACCCATCTCTAGACTACACTCACTACTTCTATCATTGGCCTCTCAGCTCAGTTGGTAGAAGCTCTGCCTTCTGTGCCGTAGGTCGTGGGTTCGATCCCCACACAGAGCTAATATTTGTGTGGTGAACATAGATGTTTGTTCTCTGTTTGGGTGTTATGTTGTATTCTTGGCAGACGGATTGGTGACCGCAGTGTTAATGTTATGTACATTTAGGAAATGCTGCTGCCCATTTCCCGGTTGTGTTCCCTTAGTCGCCTTTTACGACATCCACGGGAGGTGATGGAGAGGTCCTATTCTTTGCCGGAACCCCACGGACCGTAGTAGATCGTTGTGGACGTCTGCCGAGCGTGGTGACCATGGCAAACCCCCCCCATGATGAACACGAACACATTGTTAAGATCGCAGGAAGTCGGTGGATGGAAAGGGCTCAGAATCGTTCTTCCTGGAAATGTGTAGGGGAGGCCTATGTCCAGCAGTGGACTTCTACAGGCTGATTATGATGATGATGATGATGATGATTGTATTCTATGTTTGTATTTCAAAAAAAAGTATTAAAGTATATCAGCTATCTGGTTCCCATAGGACAAGCTCTGCTTAGTTTGGGGCTAGGTAGTGTTGTGTGGATTGTCCATATTTTTTTTTATTAACTAGTGGCCGCCCGCGGCTTCGCTCGCCCGTTCCCGTTGCTTTTTCGGGATAAAAAGTATCCTATGTCTTTCTCCCGGTTCTAAGCTATCTCCCCACTAATTTTCTGCCAAATCGGTTCCGCCGTTCTTGAGTTATAAATAATGTAACTAACACGACTTCTTTTATAAATATAGATAATAAAACGTGTTACAAAGTACCCCGTAAAAAATTATCAAAGCCAAAAATGTTGTCAACCCTAGTAAGCTGTCATGCCAGAGAACCAGATTATTTAGCAGAAAGGCCTACGTACCTATTTTACCAAATAACTCTACTTTAATATTTTTTCTATTTTAATTCCTAAATGGGTTTTTTTTTTTAGGTATGTTATACAGCCATACTACGGTTCTTAAATATTGGGAATGGACTGGTTCTAAGGCCCTGTTTAATTTAATTCTCTTTTCGTCTTTACGGGTAATATATATTAGAATTGCTTTTCAACGCAGCAATGCCGCCAACGTCAAACTTAAAAATATATTAAAAATGGAATGCAAGCAAATGAAGTAATACAAATTATACAAAGCAGTGTTACCAACATACAAATATTATAGTGCGTCGACGGTAGACTTCTCTTCGCCTTCAGTTCATTTCATTCTATCCCGAAATAATAAATAAAACAGAAACGGAAATACTGCTGCTAGTCTACTAATTAGTTTGTTATGTCAGCGCCTAAATAAAGGCACTTCAAAAAATATCTAAATATCTATATAATTATCGTCAGGAAGCTTTAACAGGAGTTATGTTCCCGCGGCGAGACGCAACGTTAGCGCGATCTAGCCGACGGACACTTTTAGTCGCGACATCTAGTTTAGAATTCGGAACTAAATTCGATTATACCATATTATCCTAAAACTTACTTTATTCACCGTAAGCAGTGAATAAAAGTCGCCAAGTGCGAGTTGGACTCGCCCTTCATGGGCGGGTTCCGTTGCAACAAGTAACATAATATAAAAGTTCTTGTAGTTCGTCGAAAGGTATATTGCGGTTTACGATTTATGACGTATAAAAAAAAAACTACTGACTAGATCTCGTTCAAACCAAATATCGTTGAAAGTTTGCATAGTAATGTACAACATAATATTTTTTTTTGTTTTATCTTTCTCTTATTTTAGAAGTTAGAGGGACCAACTTTTTTCCACTTTGGAAGTGTCTCTCGCGCAAACTATTAAGTTTAGAAAAAAACTATATTAGAAACCTCAACATCATATTTAAAAACCTATTCATAGATACCCCACACGTATGGGTTCGATGAAAAAAAAAAATTGAGTTTCAGTTTCAAGTATGGGGACCCCCAAAATTTATAGTTTTTTTTCTATTTTTGTGTAAAAATCTTAATGCAGTTCACAGAATACATCTACTCGCCAAGTTTCATCAGTCTAGCTCTTACGGTTTCGGAGAAAAATGGCTGTGACATACGGACGGACAGACAGACAGACAGACATGACGAATCTATAAGGGTTCCGTTTTTGCCATTTGGCTACGGAACCCTAAAAACTATATTAGAAACCACACTTTTTGATGTTTTTTTTTTAATTTCAGTTCTATCTATGGGGACCATCAAAGTTTATTGTTTTTTTTTTCTATTTTGAAGTGAAAATCTTAATAGTGTTCAAATAATACATCAAATTTCATCAGTATAGCTTTTACAGTTTCAGAGAAAAGTGGCTGTGACATACAGACGGACAGACAAAACAAACAGACAGACATACCTACATGACGAATCTATAAGGGTTTAATTTTTGCTCTTTGGCTACGGAACCCTAAAAAGGAAGGTTCAATTAATGCATATTTTCTACTACATATATCGGCCGACCTCTCTTCCATTAACTCAACAACTTACTACTCTTGAATAAAACGGATTCATATTGAGGGCTACGAATCAATCGCGTCTCATAATAATATTATGACCAGCAGCCAAAATAACGATATCAGTAAATCAAAAGTGTGAGATGTATTCGCCGTTGATATAGATGCTTATTCCGGTTCAACTCAGCGTCTGAAACATTCTTCCAATGCGCTTGTGAACAGTTTTGGGGATAAAACGTCCCCTTGTGTCACTCCGCGGTGCAACTGAGTAGCTTTTGTCTGCTGGTTCCTGAATCTTAACAGAAATGGTAGCATCATTGTATAGACATCTCAACACTTCGATATATCGCCAGTCAACCTGACATCGTTGCAGGGGCTGTAGAACAACCCAGGTTTCGACCGAGTCAAATGCCTTCTTATAGTCCACACACGCTTCATCATACTAAAGAGTATAATAAGAGCTCTTGAGCTTAGGCACAGAGGTTGAATATACTCTTTGCCCCAATTTCGCTCGATTACTCACTCAATGCGAAGAGAGTCGGTTGGGAGTAAAAGAGCTTTATTCTTCCTTATTTCTTACTAATTTACATTCTTATATTAGTACTTATAATTTAAAATTCCTTTTTACAATTACTTCATCAAGATTGTTCAATGTGAATAAGGAGCGCCTAGAGCGGTAAAAGCCTCTTCCATTTGCCTCCATCTCGTTCTGTCCCTAGTTTCTCTACTCCAAGCGCTACCTGCTATTTTAACGATATCGTCACTTCATCGTTTCCGGGGTCTGCCGGTCTAAGCTTTTTATCAAAGGGGTGTCAATTCGTTACCGTGTTGTACAACCTGTGTGTCGCCGGTTGGAAGTAGTTGTCATTGATAGTATTGTGTCTCAGGCGTGAAGTTACCGAACGTGTTGGGTCGCGGCGAGAAACTGCAGGCGGAGTACTCGCTCGGACATCGCAGCTCCTCCAACTACAGCATCCTGGGCACCAAGCCCTTCCCGCACAAGCACGCCGCGCCCGTGTATGTATCCTACAGCCTACAGCCTACAGCCTCCCTCTACATCGCAGCTCCTCCAACTACAGCATCCTGGGCACCAAGCCCTTCCCGCACAAGCACGCCGCGCCCGTGTATGTATCCTACAGCCTACAGCCTACAGCCTCCCTCTACATCGCAGCTCCTCCAACTACAGCATCCTGGGCACCAAGCCCTTCCCGCACAAGCACGCCGCGCCCGTGTATGTATCCTACAGCCTACAGCCTACAGCCTCCCTCTACATCGCAGCTCCTCCAACTGCAGCATCCTGGGCACCAAGCCCTTCCCGCACAAGCACGCCGCGCCCGTGTATGTATCCTACAGCCTACAGCCTACAGCCTCCCTCTACATCGCAGCTCCTCCAACTGCAGCATCCTGGGCACCAAGCCCTTCCCGCACAAGCACGCCGCGCCCGTGTATTTATCCTACAGCCTACAGCCTACAGCTTCCCTCTACATCGCAGCTCCTCCAACTACAGCATCCTGGGCACCAAGCCCTTCCCGCACAAGCACGCCGCGCCCGTGTATGTATCCTACAGCCTACAGCCTCCCTCTACATCGCAGCTCCTCCAACTACAGCATCCTGGGCACCAAGCCCTTCCCGCACAAGCACGCCGCGCCCGTGTATGTATCCTACAGCCTACAGCCTCCCTCTACATCGCAGCTCCTCCAACTACAGCATCCTGGGCACCAAGCCCTTCCCGCACAAGCACGCCGCGCCCGTGTATGTATCCTACAGGCTACAGCCTACAGCCTCCCTCTACATCGCAGCTCCTCCAACTACAGCATCCTGGGCACCAAGCCCTTCCCGCACAAGCACGCCGCGCCCGTGTATGTATCCTACAGCCTACACAACATAATAAACTAAAAGTCTTACCAAAAACTATATTAGAAACATCTATCATAATTAATTTACTTATGAGCACACTTTCATTCCGTAGCTGATTCATTCATTCATTCACTCCCACCTACTTACCGGCTCACTGACTCAGCTCACCGACTTACTCATTGACTCGCTCTCCGCCTCAGTCTCATTGACTCGCTCCCCGCCTCAGTCTCATAGACTCAGCTCACCGACGCACTGTCTCCGGTTGCAGGCTGTCCGCGTCGGTGTACCAACAGAACCAGGAGTTCCCGTGGTCCGGCTACCGGCTGCTGGACCGCGGCGTGCTGCTAGAGCTCGCCTTCAGGACCTCGCCCCGGGTTACTATACTATACTATACCATACCTACTACACTACGCACGCTCACTGTTGTGCTCCAGGCCGTCACTATATATTTTAAAGTACTGGACACTCGCTGCTTCGCTCGAGTTGAAGGCCCCACCTCGAGCGAAGCAGCGAGTGTCCAAGTGTGAAAAGTGCAATTTCTATCTGTATTTTTGTCAAATCACTGTGGTTTTGACGGAGTGAGGATGGATATTCTTGCAAAGAGATTGTAATTTTAGATTTTACATATTATCCGCATTATCCAAATTATTCAGATAATTTATTCGTCACTATTCGGATTTGAAAATTGGCGGATATTCGGATAATTTGGATATCCGGATAGCAAGCACAACTTGGGGCTCATTCCTGTTATTTTTTCGAGATATAAAGTAGCTTAAAACGTTGATGTTTCTATTACATGATAAGTTAGTTATAAGTTTTCCAGACCCGAAATAAATAACCTGAGACTCCATTTATAAATGTATGCCGCTTATTCCAATTGATTAAATATATTTAGTGCGTGTGATATAAGATGAACATGTTGTATTATTGTAATGGTTGTTATTGTTGTGTTGTCAGACTGTGCACAGCGTGCAATGGGAAGGCATGGTGCGAGACACCACCGTGCTAAATAAGAACACGTGCTTCACGGTGCGGGAGAGCAGCGGTAACACCACACACATACTCTATTACTATACCTATTACTCATTCTTACATTGGTACCATTTTTAACTCGCTTACAAAAATACTAAAAAGAAAAAAATAAATTAGTTAAAAAAACTAAAAAAACGCTTTTATAACTAATTGAACTAAAAAGTCAAAAATTAAACTGTAATAATCAATTGAAAAATTTATAAATTATTGTACAAAAAAGCGTGGGGTGCTTTTTATAATAACTTCACTTAATAATAAACTATTGATAAAATATTTACAACAATCAAAATCAAGCCCCCCACGCTTTTTGTACAATAATATAAATTTTTCAATTGATTATTACAATTTTATTTTTATAAAAGCGTTTTTTTTAGTTCTTTAAACTATAATTTATTGTTTACTTTTTAGTTTAGACCTTTGACAGGTGTGCAAAGTTTGAATCAAATGTGATCGTTCAAAGTAGGACAAAATCGAGCTCAAAGAGGACGGTTACATACATACATACAGGTGAAGCTAATAAAAGCGTTATAAAAAAGGTTCTCAATTTGCTGCATTTTTTTATAGCTACTACCGCAAAGCTCTGTTATTTATGCCATGATTTTACAAATATTTTTTCTCTTAGAGATCTTTTAATCCTTTATTCTTTCTCATAGAGACATAGAAATGTTATCATAAACCGGTAAAAAATTATCTTATGTTTATTATGTTGTACTGAACCCGAAGTCGGAGTTTTGCTACCACATTTCGTTACCAAATGTTGTTTTCGTTTCGCCTTTTTGTCTCTCTCTATTGCATGGAGAAAATATGAGACGGCAAAAATACGCTACGTAGTTAGAGTTGTTGTCTCATCTTTTCTCCATACAATAGACAGAGACAAATAGGCGAAACGAAAACAACATTTGGTAACGAAATGTTGTAAATGCACTGGGACTTCGGGTACTGGAATAGTTTATATGCACGCAGTAATAACTAGTATGCGTGTGTGTGCGTCAGGTCCTCAGATGAAGTCGGTGGTGCGTCACAGCGTGGCCGTGGACCTGCGGGACGAACCCATCTTCCCCACGCGTGGGGCCTACGTGCACTTCTCGAGCGAGGTACTCGCTCATCTATACACACTCACTCATTCACTCACTTAATCATTTACTCAATCAATTAGCTCAGCTCTCGTCACTCTCAGTGACTCACTCTTTGACTCGCTACCTGAATGAGTGACAATGAGTGAGTGACTCCCTGAATAAGTCACAATATTATTTTTGTTACCTTAGTTAGTTTTTTCACTCTGTTAAATTTTTTACATAGTACTTTTGACTGTCTGTTTACATAAATAATTATAAATTGTAAATCCGTTAGTGGCCGTAAAATTAGCATTAAGGACATATTGTACTACTTTTAGGGCAGTGGATTTTGTTTAATAAGTGAGTGAGTGAGTGTGTGACTAGTTAGTGTTCCTGTGTGCAGGTGTGCGGGCTGGGCGGCGGCGTGGCGCACCTCAAGAACGAGCTGAAGGCGCAGCACAACCTGTCACTCACCGACAACATCGTGAGTATACACCTGCATCCTCTCTTCCTCTCAGCTCACGCTATCTCTCTCGTATTGACGTGAGGTGTTTGCGTCAGGTGCTGCAGTTGTCGGGCGCGTGCGGCGTGCTGCACGACATGTTCGGCACGGAGCTCCCGGACCACCTGTTCCTGGGGGGGCCCACCTCCCTGAGGGGGTTCCAGCAGCGCGGCGTGGGGCCCCACAGCGACGGCCTCGCCACCGGCGGCAAGGTACTACACACAACTCTACATTATATTTATTTGTTTAATTATTACTCGCGGCTTGATATTATTTTAACTTAATTTGCTTTCTTTAGAGATGAGTTTGCAAAAAAAAAATTTATAATATGAATAGTACGCAATGTAGCAACGATCGCTCTGTATTACGTAACATGCTATAGGTATTGCCTACGGGATACGAACTTTATCAGCGCGCGGATGACGTCATCGCATTCGACGCGGCGCGTGCGGTGCGGACGATGCGGATGACGTCATCAGTATGTTTCAAGAACAAAGTAAAACTAATCGATAGATGGAACGGTTAGGTGCGAAGGGCCATTTTACAATACAGTCCACTTTAGAAGGAGCTTCTGTCACACTATAGTGTATGGTTGTGTTGTGTTGTGTGGTTGTAGTTGTACTGGGCGGGCGGCGCGCACGTGTACGGCGGGCTGCCCTTCGGCGCCGGCCGCGGTGGGCTCGGGGACCTGTTCCGCACGCATCTGTTCCTCAACGCCGGCGCACTCGCCCTCTCCACGCAAGGTCAGTGGACTGTAGTGTACTCAGTGCAGTGCAGTGCATCTGTTCCTCAACGCTGGCGCACTCGCCCTCTCCACGCAAGGTCAGTGGACTGTGGTGTACTCAGTGCAGTGCAGTGCAGTGCATCTGTTCCTCAACGCCGGCGCACTCGCCCTCTCCACGCAAGGTCAGTGGACTGTAGTGTACTCAGTGCAGTGCAGTGCAGTGCATCTGTTCCTCAACGCCGGCGCACTCGCCCTCTCCACGCAATGTCAGTGGACAGTAGTGTACTCAGTGCAGTGCAGTGCAGTGCAGTGCATCTGTTCCTCAACGCCGGCGCACTCGCCCTCTCCACACAAGGTCAGTGGACTGTAGTGTACTCAGTGCAGTGCATCTGTTCCTCAACGCCGACGCACTCGCCCTCTCCAAACAAGGTCAGTGGACTGTAGTGTACTCAGTGCAGTGCAGTGCAGTGCATCTGTTCCTCAACGCCGACGCACTCACCCTCTCCACACAAGGTCAGTGGACTGTAGTGTACTCAGTGCAGTGCAGTGCAGTGCAGTGCAGTGCGGACGCGGCGGGCTCGGGGACCTGTTGAGCTCAGAGTAGCTACGTGTCTAAGTGCAGGGTGGTGTGTGTTACAGACGGGATTGCGACGGGCTTACGGGCCGCGCGGGTGTCTGTAGGCGCGGGCGTGGCGCTGCGGCTGGGGCGGGCCGCGCGGCTGGAGCTCAGCTACGCCGTGCCCCTGCGCGCCCTGGCGGGGGACCGCACGCACCACGGCCTGCAGTTCGGACTCGGCGCGCACTTCCTATAGCCACATCCAGGTAACTAACTATACCCACGATCCGACGCACCCTACGCTCTATCAAGCTTTGGTGATGTGTACTAGTAACTATATTAGCATCTATGTAAGAGAATGCAATTACTCAATATACGACGCTCCACCTGTCAACACGTGTCGTGTACTTTCATTATCAACCTCGGACCCCATCAACCCCGGCACCACAAAGCCTAAATCAGCCGATGTGATAAATTACCTGCAACCATAGATTATTGACCGACTCAGTTCAGCTCAGTCAGCTCAGCTCAGTTGGTAGCAGCTCTGCCTTTTGAGCCGTAGGTCGTGGGTTCGATCCCCATCGAGAACAAATATTTGTGTGGTGAACGCAGCTGTTTGTTCTCTGTCTGGGTCTTATATTGTATTCTATGTATGTATTTACAAAAAATATATATAAGTAGTATATCAGCTTTCTGGTTCCCATAGTACAAGCTCTGCTTACTTTGGGGCTAGATAATGTTGAGTGGATTGTCTAGAATATTTATTTATAAAGTTAATTTAATTAGTTTTACTTTGGTTTGTTAGATTAGTTTTATATTACATTTAGTACTTGTTGTTCCCAGATAAAGTGCCCCACATCGCTTCGACTCAACGCGACCGAACGAACAAAACGAAAGCAAAGTATTGTACAACATTCTACCGATGGTGCCCAACTCTACCGATAACATAATGTATTGTATTTATGTATATGTATATTTCATGAACGTATGTTTGTATTGTAATTATTTAAATTTATATAAACCTGACTTTGGTTTTTGTTATATTTTTAAAATAATTTCCTAACCGTATGCTTATTTTCTTGATTGATGTCAATGTTGGGTTACTAAATGAAGTAGGTATTTTGTATTAAATTGTTGTGTAATGTAAATTAGTAAGTTTAGTTATAGTGGATTAATGATTGTTAATAAAATTGTTGATGATAAAAAAATATAAAAAACTTTTTTTAATTAAGTTCAATGCGTTTTGTTTGTAATTATTGTTGTGGCTTGTCAGCGGGGACTGATAGACTACTCTCTTTCTTGTCCTGTCACAAGTTCCTTTGAACCAGTGTGTTGTAAGGATTTTAAGTGCGCCTCAAAAAGGCTTCTTCTGTAAATTTGATACCATGTTTTTGAACTTTTATGGTTCCTGGTTGGGTTTATCACAATGTTTGCAATTGGTGAAGGTATCAATTGCATGTTTTCAAAGTACCTATAAGTCCAGTGCTGCCACTAACCCGGCCTAAACCCCCTCCCTGACCATTTCCAAATAATAGCACAGACCTTGAAAACAGTTGCTCGCTAGGAATAGCACCTCACTGAACCTGGACTGAGCCCTCGGTGCCATTCGCGAGTGTTATTTTATACAACTACCTAGCTGTGATGGCGATCACTGTAACGCTGTCAAAGATAGTGGCAAGTAGGTACCTAGGTGCGAGGATGTATGGAGCAATCCCCATGCTGGAAGTGATCGCCATCGCACATCACCTATCGCCCGGGTATCCTGGTGCTCCGTGGCTAACCTTAAGAATGCAATCTAACCACAATCACATCCACTAGCTGGTGTGCTGGTGCTGGCGCGCTCATCCTCGTAGCAGGAGCGGCATGTACTCCTCGCGTCGGCCGGCGGGGGAAGCGAAAGAAGCGGCCCTCAACACCAAGAAGAAGCCTGACTACGATCAGTGTCCGGTGTCATTCATCAAACGACAGACCCGTTTGGGCTCGCTTGATGAATGGAACCGGAGGTATAAGTCAGGAGAAACGGCCGCCATTACAAAAATATTCTTCCCGGACGCAATCAATGCATACAAAATTGTCAGGAAATTTGAAGCAACTAGCGCGATGACTCAGGCAATGACGGGGCACGGTGGGTTCTCCGAATACTTGACTCGTTTCAAGTGTAAGGAGGACCCATCGTGCATTTTTTTTTTTTTTTTTTTTTTTCACACAACACTACCCAGCCCCAAACTAAGCAGAGCTTGTAATATGAGAACCGGATAGCTGATATAATACTTGAATACATTTTTTTTTTGTAAATACATACTTAGAATACAATATAACACCCAGACAGAGAACAAACATTTATGTTAACCACACAAATATTTGTTCTCGGTGGGGATCGAACCCACGACCTACGGCGCAGAAGGCAGAGCTACTACCAACTGAGCTAGAGGCCAGATATGTGAGCCGGGTGTAGACGAAACCGCGATGCACGTTTTGTTAGAAAGTCCTGCTTACGCACGTAGAAGATATGAAGCCGTACAAATACTCGATTGCCACTTGACACTGGAAAATATAAGCACAATTATGACAGATAACGAAAAGAGACGGACGTTTATAAAATATTGTATTGAAATTGTTAACACGGTAATAAAGAGAAACAAGTAGATTAAGTAAATTATGATGAATGTATATTGTTGAATATATAGATCATGCATAAATGTAAAATAGTAAAAAATAAGAAACAAAAACAGAAACAGTATAATGTAACTATGTACTAAAATAATGTAAAATAAGCAAACAGAATTGTAAAACATGTATTAGAATAAGAACCATTTAAATGTAATAGAATAACAACTAAAACTAGGATAAGACAACCCAAAGAAAAAAGGGGTTAATTGTACATTATCCATACTAATATTATAAATGCGTTTGTAACTCTGTCTGTCTGTGTGGCTTTCACGCCAAAACTACTGAACCGATTGAAATGAAATTTGGTACACAGATAGTTGAGGGCCTTTGGAAGGACATAGGCTACTTTTTATTGTGAAAAAAGGTTTACAAACCTTTTAAAACGTTATAAAGAGCATCACATTGATGTTTCTGTCTCACTCTGACACCAAAACACTCCGACGATCACCAATCACCAATTGCAATGAAATTTGGTACACAGATAGGTTAAATCACACTTATTGAAAACACCATTTTTCATGAGAATTACACTTTTTTGTACAATTGCGACGGCTTTCGATCGAGAAATTTCTGTTTGTGTAGGTGACTGACTGACTTTTTTTTTGTGCTGGCGGGTATGCAAAGTCTTTTCGCCAAGTCCTTATGACTGACTGATTGCCGACCAGTGTTGCCAGTGGCAGATAGTCATAAGCGTCGATGGATTGAAAAGATCGATATAATCGAACATATTATTAGGCTTTTTATTGCGAAAAAAGGGTTGTAAGGGGTTGAAAATAGGGGTTGAAAGTTGTATGGAAGTATCGTCATTTTTAGAGCTAGAAACTTAAAACTTATTTTTTAGTCTGTTGATTTGATATAAAAAAATATGACATTCAAAGTTTGTGCTGGGGGGGTAGAGGGAGGGGAGTACAGGGGGGAGTGTGGAGGGGAGTACAGGGGGGAGTGTGGAGGGGAGTACAGGGGGAGTGTGGAGGGGAGGTGCCGGGGGGAGTACAGTGGGGAGTGTGGAGGGGAATACAGGGGGGAGTTGGAGGGGAGGTGCGGGGTGAGTGTGAAGGGGAGTACAGGGGGAGTGTGGAGGGGAGGTGCGGGGGGAGTGTGGAGGGGAAGTGCGGGGGGAGTACAGGGGGATTGTGGAGGGGAGTCTGAGGGGAGTGCGGGGGGAATGTGGGGGGGTGTTGAGGAGAGTGGGGGGAGTGTGGGGGGAGTTCGGAGAGGAATGCGGGGGGGATGAAAATGTGGCGTAGTACGACGCCATATGTCTAAGTTTAGTAAGAGGGCAGACGACTGTGTCACGTGCACGCGAATATGACGTTGTTATTTAATTACTGTTTTCTTTCGCTGCAAATTAAAAATGCTACCCATAGACACTATACCACGCGGACGAAGTCGCGGGCACAGCTAGTTAGTAATAAAGACACCCTGTCCTCAAACCTAAAAAGTAAAATAAAGTCCTTAACTATGTTAGGGGAACGAGAAAAAAAAAAAAAAAAAAACCTAACCTAACCTAACCTAACCCTGGTCCACGCAGAAACCATCGCCATAGATCTCCAGCGGGTACGAGTGGCAGACCAGTCGCCACTCGTGCAGTGCTCGCTGTGTCTCGGCTACGGCCATGGACGAAAGTTCTGCGTGGAGACCACTGTGAAGTGTAGCCACTGCGGGGGCCCCCACATGAAGACGGAGTGCGACGAGTGGCTCGCTGGTGCAACCCCTTCCTGTTGCAACTGTACGCACGCCAAGGCTGAAAAGGCGGACCATAATGCGTTCAGCCCTGAGTGTGCGATCAGGAGGAAGTGGGACGCACTGGCGAGGTCAACCATAGCCTACCACTGTTAACTACCGAAGAGTTCAAGCTGTCCAAATAAACGGCCTGGGCCATGATGACCATGGCCCAGGTCATTTATCCCTGAGAGGCAAATAACCTGATACCGTGAAAAACAGTGGCTTCAAAAATTTTACACGATGTTTCAAAATTAGCTAAGTAGAAAATTAAATCTCTATTGTCAATAAGACTTGTTGGCTTAATATTTTGTAAAATATCAAACAACCAGCAGACGTTATACATAGAATTTAAGTCAAAATAGCCTTAGCACAACAAAATTTTAATTAGAGTTCCCATAGTCAACCACTCAGTAACAATATTTAGTAAATTTTAATTCGGTAAATAAGTTCGGGTCTAGTTTAGTACAGAAAAATTGGTTCCATTATTTTAGTAAATTTCAGCACAAATTGCCATTATAACTTTTGTATACACCATTGTTTTGAGGTAGTTTCTCTTCAATCTTAAGCTCATTCTCATTGTATCAAATAAATATAGTAAACACGATTTCCGGCATTGTCAGAGGGACCTTTGAAAAAAAAAAAAAAAAATTCTCCATTCTTAATTAAGTTGTGTACAAGTTTTGGATTGAAAATATTAAAAAAAAAAAAAAAAAAAAAACTTAACCTAACCTAACCTAACAACCTAACATAACCTTACCAAACCCTACCTAAAACAAAAGTAGCACCATCTAGAATAAAAAAAAAAACCTAGGTTAGTGTTTTTTTTATTATGCCTAACAAAAAAAAAACCTAACCTAATTTTATTTATTTGTACCTGTTTTCAAATATTCGCGCCATTCTATTTGAAGTTTCCTTTCATCAAGATGAAGAAAAAAAAAAAATAGTAGAATGCACCCTGAAAATGGCCCACCTTAAATTACCGAAGCACGCCGCTTGAGTTTGGCTATCACAATATTGTACGAGTAGTAATGCCAGAACACGGTAACGCAATGGGTTACCGTGTTCAGGCATTAGCTTTTTCGAGATTACCCCTTCGGACCACGCTGCGAATTGTTATGAGAGTACCGAGTAAAATAGTTCAAAACTATAGTTTTTGTATCAAATTTTTTTTTTTTGACGTGATAACGTCTTATAAATCGATGGAGCCGGC
This sequence comes from Thera obeliscata, assembly GCA_947578465.1. NCBI lineage: Eukaryota > Metazoa > Arthropoda > Insecta > Lepidoptera > Geometridae > Thera > Thera obeliscata. The sequence continues at coordinate 9,803,179 of OX387923.1, read as the reverse complement.
TGCACGCACGAAAAAACATGACTCATGCGTCGTTACGTCGTTTCGTCGTTCCATTTATCTGAGCCCGAGCCCGGGTCGGGTAATGGGTAAGAGTAAATGAGGGTAAGGGTAAATGAGGGTAAGGGTAAGGGTTCGGTCGGGTTCCGGGTCCGGGTCCGAGAGTCCGAGTCCGAGTCCGCGAGTCCGCGAGTATTTTCTTATGACGTTATCACGTTCAACTATCGTCAGTAAACCGACTTTACAGACAACCGATTTTTTTTTAATTTCTTAGGGCTATTGCATAATGATTGCCATGGAGAACAGGACGATGACCCACCCAGACGGTGAATGAACGCAGAGTGTCACTCACGGCGCGCGGGCGCGGATCAAGCGGATTTTCTCGGGATTTTCATTGCAAAACTTGAAAAAAATAATTAAATAAATATTTTTTTTTATTGTTGAACCTAATTCCTGAGTATTTGCTTATTATGAATAACCCTGTATATGAAGAAAAAGGGGGCTCTATTCCGGAAAACTTTTTAATATTTTTTCTTTAATATTTGTTATCGTAGATATTGTTTTAAAGGTTTTTGGGGGCTCTGATGGTGAATTGAACATTATTTTTTCAATCCAAGATGGCGGCTTCATTTTTCTTCTTAAAAAATTGATATGGGTATCGTTTAATAGGTTTTCGGGGGCTCTGATTGTGAAATTGACATTTTTTTTTTAATCCAAGATGGCGGCTTCATTTTTTTTCTTAAAAAATTGATATGGGTATCGTTTAATAGGTTTTCGGGGGCTCTGATTGTGAATTTGACATTATTTTCTTGTTTAAATAGTGACATAAAAAAATATTCGTCTCTCTAATTCACTCAACAAAACAACATTTTTTTCAAATCATGGGCTACCTCTTTTTGCCACACTGGGTGTAGGTAAACGGCGTCGAGCGAACCTATCATTGTGTGCGTGAGAACGCACACAACTAGCGAGCAGCAGTAAATACCTATTTTACGTCCGCATAGTTTACTCGATACGCTCGAACACTAAAGCAGATAAATATTTCGATTAAGTATTTATTTTTTGTATAGCGATTGTTGACACGTGTTAGTGAAACAAACTTTATTAAACAATAATCATATTTATTAACCATTAATAAGCACTGATACAACTGAATACTTAATTTAATAACAATTGGTAGGTACTTAGCTTTTATATGCAGGTTTTGCATAACAGGGTAACATCATGGAGCCATAACTAGAACTTGTCAGGACGACGGGTAGACCAAGACTGTCGCTGGGACAGCCGCCATCTAGCTTTATACCAACGAACATTCGTAAACAACAAGATGGTGGCTGCCAGCCAAAAGCAACTGTTTTCATATTTTACAAATCAAAGTGTTCACTTAAAATTAATGATAACATTCTTGTAATTATAATATTAATTCAAAATAGTTATTACAAGTACCTGCATCAAACCATTTCCATAAATCACGTGTTTATAAAGTAAATTCCACGTGGTGTATGGATAGTCATAATAGCACTTAATAACGCGTAAGCGTTGATTAATCTTATTTCAATAAATAATCGCTAACACGATAAATAATTGCACACTGGAGCAAACATGATCATTTGCTTTTATGTTCTGGCACTGGATATTTAAACCTACCTACCTTGTTATGCATAAAAATTACGCACAAGGCAAGCGAGAGAGGTTTCTTACCCAATACCGTCAAAGGGTTTGTCCCGTTGGTACAATTATCCATCGCTGGATCAAAAAAAATATTCTTAATCGAAATATTCATCTGCGACAGTGTACATAGGCCTTTACAATTTCACAGTTGAAAAAATGTGGATTGTTAACTGGCTGTACATTAACTTGACCCCTCCCAACAATCCCACCACAGATTATATCCACTGTTTGTTTTTTTTTTATTTATTTAAAGGGCTTTGTCGCTATGCGACCACACTGCCCTATAATAAAACAACAATTAAAACTTAACTTGATCTAAATTTATACAAACTTATTAATGTATATCTAAACCAATTTCTGCTAATTTATATAACATCTTGGCTTGATCCGACAAGGGACAAGCCAAGATATATCATTTCGAACACACTCCAGCTCCAGCAAAACATGTTGTAGGTAGGTACACAACTACACACTGTTTGATTGCAGGGCAATATCGATTTGATTGTTTTCGAAGATCAATTTTGTAGTCCAGCCTTTTGCGAAATCACGATTTACGTGGGAAAGTTTTTGATTTCTCTGCTCTCCGATATTACAACGAATTTCTGTTGATTTGATGGTCCATGCCCGGACAATTATTACTGCGCTTCTCATAGTGAAGAGTATACCTACGCCAAATGTACCAGCCTCAAGTAAGTCTGATAACCATAGTTTTGGTGGACAGGACTCGTTAGTCGATACTTAACTATTATTTTCTTTCTGTTGATCAGGGGAGGCAATTCTGAGCCCCCCGAAGTCATCCTTCGGATACGGGCCCGTAAGCCACCTGGGATTTGATCCCGTTGATTGAGGTTTCGCTGCGAGGACGAGTGGTCAGGTCTAAGGTAGGTAAGGTCGGGCTAGTGGACGTGATTGTGGTTGCATTGCATTCTCGAGGTTGGTCAGAATCACCAGGATACCTGCCTGCTACCTCCCGGGCGCTAGGGCTCGGCGTTGTCTCGCTCATCGCTCTCCAGCGCAGCAGGTCGTGAGGAGGTCCCAACCCTAAGTAGGATTCATTAACATACCTACTTAACTTTTTATTAGTGGCCAAAGATAGATTCCCTGTAAGTATAGATAAGTTGTTGAAAACTTATCTTTTCTATGTTTGTTAATCAAGAAAGCTTTTATGCTTGCATTTTCTTGTGTTAGTTTACTATAACTAGGATCATTTTAACATAACCTACAAAAAAGTGATTCTTCGCTACAAGCGAGTCTATTCCCCCAAACTTAAAGCTATCAGGAAGGTAACCGTTGTCATCGTCTTTCAGCCTCAAATACGTTACAACCTAGGCACTTGGTCCTAATTATGATGTTAGGTAGGTACAGGTAGTACCTACCTACTATTAATGTACTCCTTGTTGCAACATGCAGTGCATTTCATAAGTGCTCATGGCGGGAGCGCCGTTTTCCAACGACGACTTCTGTGATTGCCTAGGTAGAGGTACACGCAACGGATCTATCCTGTGATTGCCTAGGTACACTCAATAGATCACTCCTGTGATTGCCTAGGTAGAGGTACACTCAATAGATCACTCCTGTGATTGCCTTGTTCTTGCTGGAAACGTATAACTAAGCCCAAGGGCGGGCTATGCCCAGCAGGCGGCAGTGACGGTGTTGATTAAAAGACTAAACTGTATCAATTTCATCAGTTTTTAGGAGGGAGGTAGGTAGGTTATAAATGAAACTGCTCATATTCTGATAGAGCGCATCGCAACCGACGCGACGCGAGGCATGTGCAGTCGCGCCGCGTCGGTGTGGCGCCCCTTTATTCCCACCGGCCGGACACACAACCTGTACTCACAACTTTAAGGCCCCAGTACACATTTGCCTGTGCTGAGCCAGGCTCCGCCAATGCACAATTGTAGACCACGATCACTTGATGTTCACACATTGGCGCATGGCTCATAGCTGCCTGGCAAACCAATTGCGACGGACGTCGCACACTGGTCCCGATTGAAGAAATGAGGGACATAGGGGTCGAAGTCCGAATTTCAACCTGTTTTTTTTAAATTAGGGTCTTTGAACAATTCTAAGCCACTTTTATGGAATACCATTTTATAAAATATCGCCTCATTTTCGAGAAAAAAAATGTTGAAATATTTTTTGTATGGAGAAAATTAGTTTTTTTGGATTATTTCGTATTGAAGGCGAGGAGTTAAAACCAAACCTAATAGAGATTATAGAGGGCATAATAGTTGACATTACTGCCGAAGACACTTACTCGATTCGTCTGCCGCTTTAAAAACGGCAGGCGTTCAAAATCAGAATTAATTTTATGTTCTTGATTTTTTTAAATTAAGGTCTTTAAACAATTCTAAACAACTTTTATGGAATACCATTTTATAAAATATCGCCTCATTTTCGAGAAAAAAAATGTTGAAATATTTTTTGTATGGAGAAAATTAGTTTTTTTGGATTATTTCGTATTGAAGGCGAGGAGTTAAAACCAAACCTAATAGAGATTATAGAGGGCATAATAGTTGACATTACTGCCGTGGACACTTACTCGATTCGTCTGCCGCTTTAAAAACGGCAGGCGTTCAAAATCAGAATTAATTTTATGTTCTTGATTTTTTTAAATTAAGGTCTTTAAACAATTCTAAACAACTTTTACGGAATGCCATTTTATAATATTACCGCCTATTTCCAAGAAAAAAAATGTAGTGTTTATTGTATGGAGAAAATTAGTTTTTTTGGATTACAATGTTATTGAAGGGGAGGAGTTAAAACTAAACCTAGTAGAGGGCATAATAGTTGACATTACTGCCGAAGAGACTTGATTTGGTGTCCGCTTTAAAAACGGCAGGCGTTCAAAATCTGAATTAATTGTATGTTCTTGATTTTTTTAGTCTTAGAAAAATTCTAAACAACTTTTAGAATTTATATGAAAATAATTACTAAATTCCATTGAAATAGGCACATCAAAATTATTCTCACAGAGTTTATTTACCTACCTACATTATTGTCGTTTGAAGCTACATCATCTTTCAATGCCAATTTTAAGGTAATGATTGCTATTTAATGGAAACCAAATTAGTTTATTACATTCAATTTTAGCTCATTAAGTGTTAAAAAAAAGTGTATTATCCTAGCATTTATATTATTTCCTTCATAGTCATTAATATTTTTTCTTTTGTTTTTTTTAACTGAAACTAAGTAGGTATAGAATAGAACTATTTATTTAAAAAACACACAGTTAACAATTATAAAATTAATATAACATGGTTAGCGTGATATCAGTCTCTCGTTAATTAAACATAAAGTATATTTTTTTACAATAAAATTAAACAAAACATAAGTTACATATTGAGGAACGAGATACAGCAGAAAACATTTATTATTATTCTACTTAAAAATAATTTACTATAAAAATACTTGTGTGGCTTACTCTAATCATCTAATGGGTCAAGTGCCTCTTCATACCCTGCTGACTCTTCTTGACATATTTGTTCCTGGTTTAATACGAGATCGTCAACATCAGGAAAAAGTTCCATCGTGTTCCTCATGATCATACTCGGTCTTATGCTTGTAATGTAGGGATCCGAACTGATGAGGAACTGATGGATGATGTCAGCATTTGTTTCTTTCCGGCCTATTTTACGGGAGTGTCTTTCCCTGATGTTTCTGAAATCTTTATTACGAGCTTCAGAAGCTTCTTCCGACAACATACCCACAGGTATGAAACCAAAATGCTGACATATTTCTGCTCCATGAATCAAAAGTTTGTGAACACTGGATGGCATATAGTACCATGGGTATAACTGTACATACAGTTCAGCGGTCTCCATGCAGTACTTCTTAAAATTTGTAATGTTTGTATTCTTTCCACATGATATTGTTTGCAGAATCACTGCAAATCTTTTTATTAAGGTTACATCCACTCCCGTAATTTCCGCCGATTTTTCGTAGTTCCTAAAGAATCTACGAGCCGTGTTGCCATCGTTGGTTGTACCGAATCCCTGTTTAACTATGTCTACTAGCAACCCAGTTTGCTGGAAAAACTCTTGCTGTGTCAATTCTTTTTTTGACTTTTGCAAGAGTTTATCTTCGCCCCTCGCAGCCCATTTTTTGAAGTCCATATTGTATGATATGTGGAGTAGACATTCCATAGACCTCAACCACATATGCAACGAGGATAGACCATATTTGTACATGTCTTCAGCAACTGCTTTTTCGGAAACCAAGTGTAAGTTGTTCATCTCCTTTGGTGTTGCATGGCAAATGTTGCAATTTGCATGAGATGATGTCTCTGAAAGAGCTGTGGTGACTTTTCCATCGATCATAGTCATGTGTAGGTCATGTGACACTTCCACATCATCTGCAACACAAAAAAGTATTAAGGACATTAAATATTTAGTTATTATTATTAAATATTATAAAAATTATAGTAGATCTGATGCTATTATTTGAGAAATAAATGTGATGTATTTGATGATGAAAATATATTTTTAAGCCAGGTATTTATACCTTGTACTCTTTATAAAGAGATGATGTAACGGTAAAATAAAACTAAAAAAAAATCAAAATCATACCGCAAGATTAAAAAAAAACTTGTGTACTCGTTAATATTAAGTGTATTTACCTATTTTAGTTGGTGCCAGGTTAGCTACTTCTTCATTAATGGCTGCTGTATGTTGCTGGATGTATAGCTTAGTCTCCTTGACGAATTCAAACATCACAGGTCTGCAGTAATTCGTTGAAGATGGGCGTGGGTTTTGCCAGATCACTACATCATCACACATAAGGCGTAAAGGCACGAAACTTGTCATGAATACTGAAGAGTCAGTAAATGCTTCACTGGTTTTTTGTTTGTAAGTACTGTGAGATGAAGAACCATCACAACCCCACTTGCTAATTAATTTTAAAGATTTTGAATCAAAGTTTTGATGGCCAATTACTTTAAATATTTTAGTCACTGTCAAATCTAGAATTGATTGTAGTTTGATGCGGACGCCTGTTTCAGAAATCGATATATCTTCAGGATAGCAGGCCTTTTTAGCTTCAATTATTTTGTGATATGATGGCAAAACTTTTGTGTTTTCTTCTGACAATGATTTTCGTAGCGTCAAATATTGCCATTTTGAAAGATTAAGCGCAGTTACAAGTGCGAGTGATTCATCTTCCGGTAAACTTCTTTGTGGCTGTTTAGTAAACATATAATTATAAACATTTTGGGTCTTTTCACTATCCTTGTATAGACAGTCAATGATTTTAGCCAAATGTGTGTTTTCTTCGTCTTTCAATTTATTGACTAAAGCAAATAGCAATTCTTCTTCGGAATGATCTTTGAGTGATGAGAGGCGCCTTCTTTTCTGTTTGTTTGATAAATCCTGAAATGGCTTTCTTGGTACCGAAGTATTTGTTGCAGCATCTGAATGTGACGTGGATTCAACGGTGTCCATAGAAATATTTAACACTTCGTCGGAGTTATCCATATTTTCTTGAGCAAATATTGTCAAACAATCTAAAGATTTAAAAGATGGCCACTTTATATCTAAATGTAACCACTCCATGTTCTTGGTGAAAAAACTTTTTTGACACCTGTTGGCCTGCGACCATCTCTTGCGTAAATTTGATACAAAGTTTTTCGTGAACTTTGTCAGGAGTTCGAGATCCTCCTCACAAACTTCCACATTTATACACTCCAACAACACATCGTATAGAACATTACTGGCTTTTAGATTACCACCGGATTTCAGTGCCACATATAAATCCAAATTTGTATGAAATTGAGACATTATTAGAATGAGAACAAGCGTATTGACACTAGGAAGAGTAAAAAACGAATGAGTAGAGTAGGAATAGAAACGTTACTATATTTAAATAATGCAGGTAGATAGATACCTACACAAAACTAATACCATAGTTAAATCAGTAACCTTATTATTATTAAAGCGTGGAATGGACTGATAAGGATTTCTAAGTACCCTGTAAAATAAAAGGCGTACCCAATAATAGAAGACAATACCTAGAATCACTAATATTAAACTCAGGTAATCACTAATCCCTCACACCTGCCATTAGGCAGGTGTGAGGGATTAGTTAGTTAGGGACCTGATTACCAGACGAAGTAAATGTCTTGGGCAGTAATGTCAACTATTATGCCTTATAATCTCTATTAGGTTTTGGTTTTAACTCCTCCCCTTCAATAACATTATAATCCAAAAAAACTAATTTTCTCCAATTTTCTAAGACTAAAAAAATCAAGAACATACAATTAATTCAGATTTTGAACGCCTGCCGTTTTTAAAGCGGACACCAAATCAAGTCTCTTCGGCAGTAATGTCAACTATTATGCACTCTACTAGGTTCAGTTTTAACTCCTCCCCTTCAATAACATTGTAATCCAAAAAAACTAATTTTCTCCATACAATAAACACTACATTTTTTTTCTTGGAAATAGGCGGTAATATTATAAAATGGCATTCCGTAAAAGTTGTTTAGAATTGTTTAAAGACCTTAATTTAAAAAAATCAAGAACATAAAATTAATTCTGATTTTGAACGCCTGCCGTTTTTAAAGCGGCAGACGAATCGAGTAAGTGTCTACGGCAGTAATGTCAACTATTATGCCCTCTATAATCTCTATTAGGTTTGGTTTTAACTCCTCGCCTTCAATACGAAATAATCCAAAAAAACTAATTTTCTCCATACAAAAAATATTTCAACATTTTTTTTCTCGAAAATGAGGCGATATTTTATAAAATGGTATTCCATAAAAGTTGTTTAGAATTGTTTAAAGACCTTAATTTAAAAAAATCAAGAACATAAAATTAATTCTGATTTTGAACGCCTGCCGTTTTTAAAGCGGCAGACGAATCGAGTAAGTGTCTTCGGCAGTAATGTCAACTATTATGCCCTCTATAATCTCTATTAGGTTTGGTTTTAACTCCTCGCCTTCAATACGAAATAATCCAAGAAAACTAATTTTCTCCATACAAAAAATATTACAACATTTTTTTTCTCGGAAATGATGCGATATTTTATAAAATGGTATTCCATAAAAGCGGCTTAGAATTGTTCAAAGACCCTAATTTAAAAAAATCAGGTCGAAATTAGGACTTCGACCCCTATGTCCCTCATTTCTTCAATCGGGACCAGTGTGCGTCGAAGTAATTACGGCTGCGGCTATTTACTTTGAACGATCAGATTTGATTCAAACTTTGCACACCTGTCAAAGGTCGATGACAATGCAATAATATGAAAAAAAAATATGTGAAAAAAAATTAATATAGTTTAAAAAACTAAAAAAAAAAACGCTTTTATAACTAATTGAACTAAAAAGTTAAAAATAAAACTGTAATAATCAATTGAAAAATTTATATTATTGTACAAAAAGCGTGGGGGGCTTGATTTTGATTGTTGTAAATATTTTATCAATAGTTTATTATATCTGAAGTTATTATAAAAAGCACCCTACGCTTTTTTAAACAATAATATAAATTTTTCAATTGATTATTACAGTTTTATTTTTAACTTTTTAGTTCAATTCGTTATAAAAGCGTTTTTTTTTTAGTTTTTAAACTATAATTTATTCTATACTGTTTACAAGTATTACAGAACGCAACACAAAAGTGTTCTATCCCGGTCAGCGGCCGGTGACGAACTGAACATTGGCCGATTGTGTAAACACCACAGGCCAGGCTACGCCACGATTCCTTTGAAGTGTGCCCAAAAAACCGACAACTCCCCGATTGCGCGCCATGCTTGACAAATGTCCGCCAACATATACCAATACCCCCTGTACACATTGGCGTTGGCCTGTAGTGGGCCAGCATGGGCAAATGTGTACTAGGGCCTTTAGGGCCTCTGCCTCGAATTTAGCGGGCAGTGGGGGGGCAGCGGGGCGGGGGGTTCCATTTGATTTTACGCTTCTAAATCCTGCCGCTCCCGCGCCGCCGCCGCTGCCGCCCCGCTGCCCGCCAAATTCGAAACCGAGGCCTTTACATACCTTCCACAACCAACACCATACCAACAAGGAGTGTCACACACACTCTTCGGTTAACACAACACAACCATCGAAGTAAACACAACTCTACCTTATCAATGTAATCAGGGCTGGGCAAATTACATGATTGGCTTTAATTTTAATTGAAATACAAACAAAAAAATACTTTAAGTATCGCAAATAGGTAATTAAAATATAAAATATCTTTAAGTAAGGTATTTGATATACAAAATACAGTATTTTAGCATTTTTAATTGAAATACAAATTATAAAATACATTGACAATCTGACGTAGTTTTTTGCATTTTGTAAACCAATTTTGACGTACAGTCATAGTTCAGTCATAGCGTACAGTGTATTATATCAAGTGCAGTGTTGCCAACTCTAATAGCTGATTTACTATCATTACACTCTCGTCTCACATTCACACTTATCGATCGCTAAATAATAATAATAATAATAGTTCTTTATTGCAGACACGTGGTCCATAGGTTGACACATTTATACAAAAACAATATAAAATAGAAGATTGGTACACGATACAAACAAACAATAAAATAAGTGTTGAATATACAAATATATTTCTACTAGTGTAGGTGGCAATTTCCACCCATCGTCAGCATCAGTCTGTCTGCCAAACTATTGATTATAGAGTTGGGACAACTATTAACTCAAAACAAATAAAGGTTAAAAATGTATTTTAATGTTATAATGTATTTTGAAGCCTCAAGTATTTGATATACATACTAATAACATTATAAGAATGTAATTAAAATATCAAATACATATTTGTATATTAATTACAAGTAATTCAAATACTGCCCAACCCTGCATGTAATTATAAGCGAGTAAAGGAAGGAGCGGCGCGTCCGCCGGCACCGACCGACTGCGGAATGTTTGTACCGACATTGACACTCGGCACGCGGCACTCGGCACTTACTTAATTTGGAATAAAAATTATTATAAAAAAATATAAGTAGGTATGTACAATGTACCTATCTAAAAACAATATGATGCAGTCGGTCCGGCCGGCTCGCCTCACGCGGCGCTGAGCCGAGCGCAGGCGAATGGAACATTGAGGCATCAGCTCACGGCACGGTAGAGTGATGCGAGTGACGCCGCGCGTGCCTCCTATACAACACATGCACGCTCGCATTGCATGTATGTGTGTGTATTGTACAATTTTTACAAAAATATACATAAAACAGTTTCCCTCGCGGCCGTATTCACGAACAACGCCGTCCAACAGCGCAACAGCGGCACAACAGGATCGTGAGTTGTTCGGGAACACTGCAGCATATAGTACATCAGAATAATCTGATGACGTCACGCGTTCATTACATTATTATAGTTTAATGAGTATTGTTCGCGAGCGCCGCCGCCGGAGCAGGGAGCGCTCGCTCTCAGAGAGATTCTCAGAGTAACTTTTGTACAACAAATGATAGGAGATTCTTGATAAGAGAGCTTTGATCATTTCATCGGGTATATATTACACAATAATATTCTTACTTCTATAATATACAAAATAGTTTAAAATGTAATTAATTCTAAGAGAGAACTATGTAAAAGTCATGATTATTATCCTACTGATTTAATTTCTAGACCCGTTACGTTAACACGTCGGCGGCCGACGCGAGGCGGGAGGACCCATGGACCCCGCGGGAGGGGCCCCCCTCGGAGTATTCGCGGCAGTCCACGTGTTAATATCATACTTAAATTGCCTCGAACGGGATGCCCCTACGCGCAGAATATCTACCGTCGAGAAAACTCGGACCAGATATTGTTCGTCGACCTATCGCCATCGCACCGATACGGATCCGTTAACAAAACTTACGGAAGATCCGCTCGACGCTCGTCCGACTCGGAGACGGACGCGCGCCAGCGAACAAAAATACAACGCGTACAAAAATATTCAGATCGATAAAAAAATATAGGTCAAAAAGTAACATCACGTAAATTCGATAAAAAAAAATGTAGCTGGATAGTTTGTCTCGGCTCATGGCTAGTGGCTGATGGCTACTGGTGCTAGGGCGAGCACTTGGTGCGGTTGTCGAGCAGCTTGCGCCAGAAGTCGAACTGCTCGTGCCAGCGCACCATGTGCACGGCCACGCCGCGGCGCAGCACGCACGGGTGCCCCGCCACCTTGCGGTTGTAGAACTCGGGCGCGTGCACGCGCGCCACGCCCAGCGCGCCCGCCACCACGCCCGTCACGAACACGTCCTCGAGGCGCAGGTAGCGCGTGCGCAGGGCCGCCTCCGCCAGCGCGCCCAGGCAGTCCGCCGTCACCAGGTAGGCGGGGCCCGTCGCGAAGTCGGGGAACACGCGGCCCGGGAACTCGCTCGCCGGCACCCAGTACTTGGACTTGGTGGTGCGCTTCGGCAGCGACTTGCGCACCACGCGCCCCCAGATGGTGCGCGTCGCGTTCCGGCGCGCCTCCGCGAAGCGCAGCAGGCGCGGCACGTTCACGAACATGTCGTCGTCCGTCTTGAGCAGGCGCGGCGCGCGCGGGCAGAAGGTGTGCGCCCACTCCAGCATCGCGACCGTCTTCAGCGTCAGGTTCGCGTACGAGTCTCGGAACCGGCCCACGATGAGGTCCCCGTAGAGCGCGTCCTCGGCGGCGAGCGCGGCCTCGAGCGCGGCGGGCGGCGCGCCCAGCACGAAGCCGAGCGCCACGTCCGAGCGCACCGCGTAGTGGCCCCACGTGAGGCGCACCGCGTCCCTAGCGGCCGCGTGCGCCGGCGCCGACGTCACCAGGATCAGCAGGCGCAGGTGCGCGCCCAGCGCCGGGCACAGCGCCGCGTGCGGGGACCGGTACCCCGCCACGTACAGGTCGCCGAGCAGCAGGGGCCGGGGGGGCGCGGGTGGGAGCGCGGGTGTGGGGGAGGGCGCGGGCGCGGGCGCGGGGGTGGTGGCGGTGGAGGAGGGTGGCGCGGGCCGCACGGACGCTGGACGGGGCCGCGGCGGGTGCGCGGGCGGCGCGGGCAGGCGCGCCAGCAGCAGCAGCAGGAGCGCGGCTAGGGAGGCGAGCGCGAGGAGGCGCGCGCGCGCTCGCCGCGAGCTCGCCGCGCCCCCCATGCCGCGCTCACCGCCGCCGCCGCCCGCTGACATCGCCCGCTATCTTACTCTGCAACCAACACCACATCACACATTACACTATGCCCTCTGCCCTTTACCATCGTCAACAATTAAATGTAATCACAAGAATTATTCACTATTCAATGTATTCTAATTCAATATAATATTTTATTTCTCTACAAAAATAATTAGAAACCCCAAAAGACAACTGTTGCATAATACATCCCGAGTAGATATTCGATATCTTACACCTACTCTGTGCTAGTTGCAACCTTCCGTACCTAGCAATGAATATCGTAGGATAGGTAGGTTTAAGCACATGCTCAATCAGTGATATCTATCACGCAGAGCCTACTTCCTCAATCAGAGGTATTATTATATGAATTCTGGAGGGAGTGGATGTCACAGTCACGAGTTGAGTGACGAGGATCACGAGCCAGGCTATTCATTAAAGTCGGCTGATAGTGTTCGTGGTGGTGGTTCCGACGTGATTGGATGCCTAATACACGATTATTAATAGTAGGCAGTTATTCAAGTTTTCACTTCTGCCAACACTATTTTTTTGTCGTTCGAGTTTTTGATTGAAAATAATTTATCTCCGCCGTCGGAATCGAATTTTACATCCGATTTCAATGATTATTTTTTTATTTGAAAGGTAACTTTAAGTTAATTTCATTATAATTTGGCGAAGATGAAGACTCTAAAAAACACTTTGAAATTACATGACAGAATAGTTCTTCAAAATGGAGTTAACAGCTCACTTGCAGTGCGCTCGCGAGATCTACAGCTCACAGTTACGTATCAGGGGGGCAATTCTAGACCAGTGACTTTTTTGTCACGGTAGATATATATCACAAGAACTGTCAAATTTAAATAGACATGATATTTTCAATAGATATCGTATTCCAGCAATATCACTATAGACATTTATCGAGCGAAGGCCGTTAGATATGTGTCGAGTGGTGAGTAGTAGTCGACATTGACATCTCTAATATACTTTGGGTGACTTTGGGCTTTTTTTCTTTCGGTCCTTGGAGCAGACTAGAGTACCAAGACCATACCACCTAGTCTTACTTTTTGATAAAAAGTCAATGATGTTTACTTGTTTGTAGGGGATACAAGTTGGGAGCGAGAACGCGAATAATGCTTTCTCATAAACCTACAATAAGTGAGGAGTGATTGAATTTAGCTCGTACTTAGTAATTATTCAATGGCGCAGTTAGAAGAGCAGTCAATCAGACAGTCAACGTCTATACTTGTATCCGGGGTTCAAGCTTCGGGAGAAATATTCTTTTTGCATTGAATGGCCATCTAGTTGTTAACCTTTGAATTAAAAATTCAAGTCATCGGAGTCCTTCTCTTGAGTGTAATGATCCTGACAATAACATATCCTACTATTGATCCTGACAATGACATATCTACAACACTTCATAGACAACTGACCATAGATTACAAACAACAAAGTTTACAGTTTTATGGTACATAACGTTCCGTGTGTTTCCGGAATTAATTATTGTAACTAACATTTTGTGCGAAAAGTCCATTGATTACTATCTAATGAAAATGAATCTATTATAAACAACAACAAGAACGCATTATAAACGCCGTTTAATAGGAAATGTGTTTATTTGAAGATAATAATAAAGTTAGTGCTATCGAACTATTCTATCGATAGAAACGGAACGTAGATAAACATGAACAACAACGGGATAGTCTGTGGAAGTTCTAAGAATGAACCTTCTTTCTGACATTTATATTATATAAAATCTCTATACTAAAAGTCTAACGTAAAAGTCTAACGGTGGCTAGAATACGTATTTTAGCGCGGTTCGATATTATCTTCGACAAATTTGGTGATATGACACTGCTTTCGCGACATTTCAAATCTCTATTTCGAGCGTAAATATCTAAAAGTCTAGAATTGGCCCCCAGTTCGTAACATTTTCATAGATTTAGATTCCATAATAAACAAAGAGCCTTTTTACATGCTCTGCATATGTGCCTCAAACGGAAAGTTTTTGTTAATCGTGTGAGCCAGAATCAATCAATAACGTAACGTAATCGCGCATGAAAAACAACTCTCCTCGAAAGAGGAAGTGTTGTCTGAAATGCCTATAAAAAGTAAAAAGCGTGACCAATCAATGAATGGAAGACGCCGCGGCATCACCGCACGCAAGGGCACGACGGGCGGGGGGGGAAGGGCACGGAACCATTGGAACCGGAACTGTGTTACGTCTGACCCCCGCAGAAGGTCACTCATCATAACATTCAACCGAAAGCGCAATTCTAATTTTATTAACTTTTAAATTAATAAATGTAATTGAAGGTAATGAAGAAGGGAAGGGAAGGACGTACTGAGCCGAACCGTCACGTCAGCTCACGAGCATGGAGCCAGCCGTACAGCCGTACAGCGGACAAACGCAGCGCTTTGTAAAATGCGTGCAATACAATATTTGATTGACAATCGCTGTGCAATCACTCAGTGGATGAGCAAATATCCTTTTCTTAACAAATAATGCCTTCGTCGTGTTTACTTTATACATTTGTGTTCGCAAGGTCTTAATAAATTTCAAAATATGCCAGTTTACACAGGCAGAGGTAGTAGACAGTCAGTACACGCAGGTGACGTCAGAGGCAATTTGACAAGGCATACCTAGTCACGAACACTGTACAAGTAGGTAGGTAAGCGAAGGCCCTGAGTCGCGGATCTCGCGATAATTGGCCATCTTTGACTTTCGTACAATATTACGTACTCTAGCTACCTAGTAGCTACCTGCCGTGCGAACTGTCGCGGCCTGAGAGACGGTGCCTCCCTTTACTCCAACTCATGGCAACTACAAACCTCAGGTAGGTATACCCTAAGATTACTACACAACATTAGCGTTAGTGTATGTATCATTAAATGGAAGAAACGGGTATTTATCGCGATTCCCTCCATTATTTTAGTGTATCTAATGTAAGGGCCCCATTTGGCTTGGCGTCACCACCTGACTTATACTACTGAAAGTGGTTTCTTTGACTGTGGTTAAACTTTCGTGCTGTACTACTTTAGGAAATTATTTTGAAATCCATTTTACAAAGGCCGAGAACTATCGCCTAATAACTAGGCTTACTTACATAATATGCAGGTGTTTGATACAGACGAATATTGTATTAAACTTGTAATAAGCCGAGCCGAGTTCAAAAGCTAAAGTAACTATGGGCTATAATTTGAAGTGCTTGTTTGTATCCGTTGAGTTTGGTAGCTCCGTCTATTGTGACGTATGGAACAGGTTCTATGACTCGCTCAGTTTTGCCACATGACCGATTACCTACCTAGGTATCGGTCTACGCTCGAGATTATGCTCTATCGATGAAACACTTTATGTATCAATCTCCTTATAGTGGTTACCATCTACCACACGTTTAAGTTTAAATCAGCAACTTGCATAAGTCGAGATGTGTGCGAGAAACATGTCGCGAGTTATGTAAGTCATGGGCTTGGGTGACCTTTCTTGTTCATTAGCGTATAGGAAATAAAATAAAATAATTATAGCATCCTCGCTAAATGCATCAAACAACTTCCAATGGATGATAATAAATGCGAATAACCAATGAGGTAAGTAGTTCGTCCATTCCTGCATCTGGCACAGTCAGGCAGTACAAACGATTATGAATACACTTTCAGAATGTACTATTACCTCACCTGCAACCTGCAATGCAAGCCTGGTATGCGAGCTACAAGAACCATAGTACACTCGACAACCAAATCAATTGTAACATCGCACGAGTTACCGACGATGCGAGTGCGACCGACACGGACTAACTATGAGAATCATTCTTTACAAACATACTGCAAAGCCTATCTTACATAGACAACAATCTTATTGCGTTCATGTTTTTTTATTAGGTTCTTTAAACTAAAGTATAATAATAAGTTATTATAATAATAGCGTGAAGAGTTATGGGTTCTTGCTTGAATGTTTTACGACACCTCAGAGACTTGGAGAAAAGCTTTTAAATTGGACGTGTTTTATGTGCTTGGGAACCACCCACACTATATACGCCGTACTCGCACACACAAGCAGAGACCACAACTACATAACCCTCTGTCTTTTCCTGTTTCACGTTTTCTTATGACTTGCGTGCACTTTACTATACACAAGAACGTGCATGCCCGATTATTCAAACCCTATTTGTGTTAATATTTAGGATCTTTGAACGCACTCATAGTATATGGTTATGTCACTGTCAGGGTGTCTATGACAGATAACTGTATTGCTGTCTCGCTCTCTCTTCTGTTCCCTGCCTTCGCTTGACGACACGTATTTCACTGTATATTTAAATCTTATTTTATTTAACTAATCTTATAAACTAATTGACGAACATTAAGTGTCTTGTTTTTGTGAATAAAAACAGCTTTAATGGACCCTGCGTATTTTCATTGACTTTCCGGCTAGAATCAAATTCCCGAAGGTTTTAAGTACCTAAAGTGTCGAATTCCACTGACCAACCTCTAATAGGTTTTGGAAGCCCAGACGGCACAAGAAATCTTATTAACGACAACCGGGATATTCAAGAGATTCTTTCAAAAGCCGAAAGCATCGCAGGGTCGGAGACCGTGTGCATTTTGTATTGCGTGCGCGTGCCTCGTGCTGCTCGTCATGGCGACGTCTACACCGCCGACCGCAGGCGTGAGTATTGCTGCTGCTACTATGTCCACTGGCGGCTCCAACAACAACAATTCAGTGAATACTAGCTACAATGTTGATAAGCTCGAGGGTATGAGCAACTATAACACATGGAAATTTTGCATGAAAATGACATTAACCCTAGAAAATGTATGGTCTTGCACTCAAGGCATAGATGTTGAAGAATGGAAAGATCAGCGAGCCCTTGCCAGAATCTGCCTAGCAGTGAAACCACACTGTTATCAGTATGTTCATAACGCTAAAACGAGTCGAGAAGCATGGACGAACTTAGCCAAAGTTTTTGAAGACAAGGGCCTGTATCGTCGAGTTCTACTTCTACGACAACTGCATCGAGTCGAGTTATCTAAGTTTACATCGGTCACTGAGTATGTGGATGCAGTTATGACTCTAGTTCAGCAGCTGGCAGATATTGGAAAAGAAACCGAAGATGGTGAGATCGCAGAACTACTCCTCAGCGGACTACCAGAGAATTATGATCATCTTGTTTCCAGTCTTGAGACGGTGTGTTTAACAGGAAGTCTATCAAGTGAATTAGTACGATCCAGATTATTGCAAGAAGAATTCAGAAAGTCTGATTCAGGTACATCTGCAACAGCCTTTGTTTCGAGACAACAAATTAAAACCTGTACTTATTGTAAGAAGAAAGGCCATTTGAAGGCAAAGTGCTTCAAACTTCGGCGTGACAAGAAGAACAAAGAAGATGATGGAGAGAAATCTTTTGTCGCAACTGCTTTTCTTGCTAAGGACCAGGACTGGGTGATCGATTCAGGCTGTTCAAAGCACATGTGCAATAATAAAAGTTGGTTATCAAATTTTAAAGACTGTAAAAGTGAGATACAAATAGCAAACAATGAACAAATATCATGTTTGGGATCGGGTGAAGTATTATTGGAAACAGATGATATGGTTAGGAATATTGAAAATGTTTCTTTTGTACCTGAGTTATCAATTAACTTGCTGAGTGTTAGTAGGTTATGTGAGAAGGGTTTTACTGTAACATTTAACAACAAGGGTTGTCATATCTATGAAAATTGTGTTATCTCTGGCAATTCAATTTGTAAAGCCTATAGCAAAAATGGCATCTACAAATTATCTGGTAAAGCCCGTGTTCCAAGTTCATCGTCTACGTGCGGTTTGGTGGCGCATTCTTCGGCGCTCCTGCCTAAGCAGGAGGCAAAGAGTGCTAACGTGGCTGAGGTGCCGATTTATGTCTGGCACAGGAGGCTAGGCCATCTTGGAGTTGAAGGTATGCTAGCATTGAAGAATGGTGTGGCTAATGGTGTGTTGTTTCAGTTCAATCACAAGCAAGAGTTGCAAGACTGCATACCATGCATGGAAGGGAAAATGGCAGCTAAGCCGTTTCCAACCAAAAGTGATCACCGAGCAAGCCAGCCTTTGGAACTCATACACTCGGATGTCTGCGGCCCCATGCCTGTTGCAAGTTGGGGTGGCGCTAGATATCTGGTAACCTTCACGGACGACTTTACTAGGAAAAGCTTTGGCTACCTGCTTCAGAGGAAAAATGAGGTATTCTCTACTTTTATTGATTTTAAGTCACAAGTAGAAAAACAATTGGGTATTCCAATAAAAATACTACGTTCCGATAATGGGGGAGAATATTGTAATAGCAATTTTTCTGATTACTTCAAAAAGGAAGGGATTGTCCATCAGACCACTATTCCATATTGTCCTCAGGGAAATGGTGTTTCAGAGCGCCTTAATAGGACTCTCTTAGAAAAAGCGAGATGCATGCTACGAGGGGCAGGCCTGGAGGAGCGTTTTTGGGGTGAAGCAGTAATGACTGCTATTTATTTAAAAAATAGGTCCCCAACTACATCTTTATCTGGCCTTACTCCACAGGAGAAATGGACTGGATCAAGGCCAGATCTTAGTCATCTCCGTATATTCGGCTGTATTGCTTATTCACTTATCCCTGAGCAAAGAAGGAACAAGCTGGGTGCTAAAAGCAAAATGTATTTATTTGTGGGCTATAGCGAGACCTCTAAGGGCTATAGACTTGCAGACCCCGCTAACCCTACTAAGGTTATTATATCTAGGAATGTAGCATTTATAGAAAATAAATTCTATGAGACTGACAAAGATATTAATTCTAATAATTTTATGTTTTATGAATTGAATAATAATAATAAGTCTAGTCATCAGAATGAACTTAGTTCTAATATAAGTATTTTAGATTCTAGTACCAATGTTGAACTGAATGATGGTCAGCCACATTCTAGTAACGATAGAGAAATAAATCCAAATATTATTGTATTAGATACTGAAACAAATAAATCTGTGATTTCAGATCAGGATGAGTACTACTGCACTGGCAGCGAGAACGAGGCTGGCTCTCCGTGTTCGCCGATCGTAGACGTACCCTGTGAGCGGGTGACGTCGCCGCATCTAGTGGCACCTCAAGGGGAAGCAGCTGTAGCCCCAGAGCCTTCGCCTTCGCGCTCTTCTGCTCGACCTGCTCGGTATACTCGTTCTAAGCGTCCATTGAGGTATGAAGAATATGAAACTGATTTCTCTCTCATGGCACATCATGCACTTCCAGGCGATCCTCACACGTATGAGGAAGCCGTGTCTTGTGCTGAGGGTCAACATTGGCAATCTGCCATGCAATGCGAATATAATTCGCTCATTGCAAACAATGTGTGGGAAATAGTCGACAGGCCACCAAATAGAAAAGTCATCAAATGTAAATGGGTCTATAAACGTAAACATGATGCCTCAGGCAAGTTCGATAGATTTAAGGCTCGATTGGTCGCCAGAGGTTTCACACAAGTTAGAGGCATAGATTACAATGAAACCTTCTCTCCTGTAGTTAGACATAGCACTATGAGAATCTTATTTAGTTTGGCTAATGAGCTAGATTTAAGCATAGATCATGTGGATGTAACTACTGCATTTCTTAATGGAAAATTGGATGAAACCATCTATATGGAACAACCTCCAGGTTTTTCCAATAATGATATTAGTAAAGTTTGTCTTTTATCAAAAGGCATTTATGGCCTTAAACAAGCAAGCAGAATATGGAATGAAAAAGTTCATACATTATTATCTGAAAATGGTTATAAACAGAGTAAATGTGAGCCATGTGTTTATATTAAGAAAGAAGGTAATAATCTCATAATTATAGCTTTGTATGTCGACGATTTCTACATATTTTATAGCTGTGATAAAAACGAATTATTGCCTATACTAGAAAATAGTTTTAGTATTAAAAACTTAGGTTCAGTTACAAACTGTTTAGGTATGAATGTATATAGAGACAGGATTAAGCATGTCATAAAACTTGACCAGTCCGAATATATTAATAAATTGTTAATTAAATTTGGCATGGATAAATGTAAACCAGTGTCTACTCCCATGGTACCTAATTGTAAATTAGAAGTAAGTGAGAGTGAACACCCTGATGACTATATGTATAGCTATAGAGAACTTCTTGGTAGCTTAATGTATCTATCTGTGTGCACTAGACCTGATATTGCTTTTTCATGTAGTCAACTAAGCCAGTTTAGCAACAATTTTAATAGGACTCATTGGTTAGCTTTGAAGCGCATCCTGAGATATTTAGGAGGCACAATAAATTATTGTCTATGTTTTAATAGGTCTAATAATTTAAGTATAACGGCCTTCTCTGATGCTGATTGGGCTAACGACCTAGTGGATCGTAAGTCTTATACGGGGTTTATAGTCAAGCTTGGTTGCAATAATGTCAGTTGGGAATCTCGTAAACAGCGTTGTGTAGCTTTATCAAGTACAGAAGCTGAGTATCTATCTATTTCTGATGTATGTAAAGATCTCTGTTTTATTAGGAATTTTTTGTCAGAAATTGTAACTAAAGATATTCCAATAACATTGTTTAATGACAATCAAAGTGCACACAAGCTTCTTGAATGTAAAGAATATTGTCACAAGAGAACGAAGCACATTGATCTTCGTTATCACTATGTCAAAGATCTGGTTAGGAAGAATTTCTTAATTGTTAAATATCTACCTTCTGATCAAATGATAGCTGATGTACTAACAAAAGCGTTAGGTGGATGTAAACATAAATTGTTTACACATGAAATGAATGTGATCCCTAAGTAGACGTAGGTGTTACCTTTTGTATTATATTCATGTAATTCTGTTTGTTCTGTATCCACCTACTACCGACATACTATATAAATATAGCTCTGCATAATAATTGCTGAAAAATGTATGTAGAGTCTAAAAATTGCATGTTGCACGTAGAGTCGTAGAGCATGAATTGTATTGTTATGGTAGAGTCTCAAATTAAGATTTCTTGTGAAATGTATTCTGTTTGAGTCGCTCAAAGTCCTAAGGGGAAGTGTTAATATTTAGGATCTTTGAACGCACTCATAGTATATGGTTATGTCACTGTCAGGGTGTCTATGACAGATAACTGTATTGCTGTCTCGCTCTCTCTTCTGTTCCCTGCCTTCGCTTGACGACACGTATTTCACTGTATATTTAAATCTTATTTTATTTAACTAATCTTATAAACTAATTGACGAACATTAAGTGTCTTGTTTTTGTGAATAAAAACAGCTTTAATGGACCCTGCGTATTTTCATTGACTTTCCGGCTAGAATCAAATTCCCGAAGGTTTTAAGTACCTAAAGTGTCGAATTCCACTGACCAACCTCTAATAATTTGAACTCTATTTTGTCAATTTTACATGTTAATAAATATTGTTTGTAAGAATTGAGTGTTCGGCCAGTATCCTGACTGGACGATCAATAGCACGCCAAAGAAAAATAATTTACACAAGAGAACTAACAGCCATAGTTCTCAAAATAAACATAGTCCATTCAGACAGACTACACGTAAACATTGACGAAGCAACGCGTTTGCATGCTAAACTATCTATTCTATGCCAAGTACCATGCTAGTACCACCACCACATGGGTAAGGCAACAACCTACCCGATTGTCCTATTGGCATCCATCAATACGAAAACAGACATTCGAAACCAAATGTGAAGCAGCGAACCTATACATACTCTGGAGTGACCGCGTGACTCCGTGACCGTGATCAGACAGACACAGCAGTCAACGTATTCAGAAATTCCCTTAAACTTTTTCACATAATTGTGATGTTCCATTCTGATTGAAATCCCAAAATAAAACTACAGTCCGTGGAAATGATCCAAATCAACTGAACAAAATAACAAAAACATCTTAATAAACCATTAGCTAAAAACAGTGCGCTCCGAGCCGTCAGCAGGGCGATGAGATTGCAGTAAAACTGTTGAACTGTACCTACCCGAAGTCCCAGTGCATTTACAACATTTCGTTACCAAATGTTGTATCCGTTTCGCCTATTTGTCTCTGTCCATTGTATGGAAAAAAGATGAGACAAAAACTCTAACTACGTAACGTATTTTTGCCGTCTCATATTTTCACCATGCAATAGAGAGAGACAAATAAGCGAAACGAAAACAACATTTGGTAACGAAATGTGGTAGCAAAACTCCGACTTCGGGTACTGATCACCAGTTGAAGTGACCTACTTGAAGTACGTTCCTGTTGTTTGGTTACAAAAGTGTAGCTTAAAAAGCACATGCCTTACCTAGGTAACTAGATACTCGGCCAGATGCAGGCTCTGGCACATGGCACATGGCACATGTGGCATGCGCCGCCGCCGCCGCACCACCGTCAGTGCTGGGATCGTGACTGGGTGTCTTTCTCCCAGCACTTGTTTTTTAATGGTAAAAATGTGTAATATGTGACTTCAGTGACAGCTTTTTACACCTATTAGAGATGGAGTCTTTGTTTATCATCGAGGCCGACCACCGGGGAAATTTTAATGAGTCGACGTGTTCGTTAACCTCACATACCTTGCCATATCCTTGAAGAGGTCATTTTGCAGATTTCCTAACGTTCATTTAAATAACAAGGATAAGGACTATGGGTCAGGAGCGAGCATGCGAGCCGAGAGCGAGAGTGGATCTGTGGGGAGACTGGGCCCTCGTGGGTGAACCTGTAACCATTCAAATTTTTACCATGGCCTAGGAGTACTACACATTGATTTACTAAATATAGTCGAAGGCTTAATTGAAATGTGTTCCCCGTATGAGAGTTGTTTGAGTGCAGTTCCGTCTAGCGGGGCGATGTCCAATGTCCATTCCAGTGGTCCTGTGGCCATGGTCCTGCGGGTGCCTGCAGGTAGCACAGGTGCGGGGTCGCTGACCTCGGCCGCCTCGCAAGGCCACTGCCACGGCCCGTCGGCGCCACATCTCCATACTACTAAGTACTTCTCGGTATGCAATGTAGGTACTGAAGGCGATAGAGACATTGCATTCCGAACACTTTTCTACACAATTACAAACCCATTAAGGATAAGGTACGTAGGTAAGGCTTTACTCTTTAAGGTCTAGTCACACTTTTCTACACAATTACAAACCCATTAAGGATAAGGTACGTAGGTAAGGCTTTACTCTTTAAGGTCTAGTCACTTCTGACATTCTGACAACAATGATCAGGAATTTCTTTAAATGTGCCTAGATAGGTAGGTACTGTACAAAATTCGCACTTAGCCAAGGTAAAAAAACTTGAGATTTTTTCATTTCTATTCGCAAAGTCCACACAATAATAGACTGGGGTCAACCATCGAGAGGTAAAACAGTTACCGTAGCACCGTAACACTTTCCACCTGATGGAAAGCAGTTACCGTAGCTTTCGGATGTCACAGAGGCCAGTGTCACCATGCGGCGGGATCATCGTCCGTGGCGCGGGTTCAGCTACAAGCATGCATTCTATGAGATGAGTCACAGCCACGGTCGCCTCTCGCCTCCCGCCTCCCGCCTCGACATACCTAACCTACTCGCACTCGCATTATATGTATACAATCAACATGTATGTACCGTACACTAACTATATAAGTACTAGGAGTAGGTATGCACAACGATAAATAGGTGTGACGTCCAGGTACAAGGATAACTAACTGAATGTGGTTGTCGTTGTTTATTCAACTATACCAATCAATTCATGACCAACAGATGTATATATGTTTCAATGCGATATCTATTACATATAGGTATTGAAATAGTGATGGAAGCGTGACTGCAATCGCCTTGTGTTTGCAAAGGTTACGCGATAGCTCGTTTGAATGACGACTTGTGGAGATCAGGGCTCATCGGCCGAGATGAAGACACGAGGACACGGAGTGGAAGGATCCCGAGGGTGTTGGTGTCCGACAGACAGGCGCGTGACGCGTGGCCTCAACACTGGATCTTAAAGACGTCGGCGTAGAACAAGTAACTTACATTGAATCTACAAATCTGCAAAAGTCAGGAATGTAACGCCTACGTACTTCTATTGGAAAACAAGTTTGCAATCAAAGCTATAAAAACCTACCACAGAAAAGATAGATAGTGACAACGCTACTATGAATTAACATATAATTGAGAGCAGGCAGAATGAGTCGTCGTGTGGAGGGACGTAGACTGTTTCCTCGGTTCCGTGGAATGTTCAATCCACACAGTCCACTTGACGCATCAAACTCTGCTAAATGCACGAACAGAATCTCAATGAAGCGATGCCTCCTGATCCTAATTACAATCGATGATGATTATACCAATATACAAGTAGGTACATAACCCTTGCATTCCAAAACTTATTATTATGGCAATCGTGATCACTTGATTACACTTATAAATAAGGCATGTTATGCGCTTAGCTTTAAGGGATAGGAAGAGCTAGAAGCGAGAACACGGCGAGCAAAGCGAGAATACATGTGAAATCAGCTGACTCTACGTCTTACCGTCACTCGCTCGATACTGTAAAAGCTGCGTCATAACTAAAACAATAGCTCCTAATATGATATGCCTTCATTGATAGGTGAAGACAAGTCAACATATATTTTTACCGCGGCCACTTAGACCCCAACGAGTCTTTCGTGGACCCTTGGGGGGTACACCTAGACTACTTTGGGGGTCAGTGGAATTTAAACCATAAGGAATTCTCTGTACATAGTGTTTAGTGCTGCAATTAATTGATTCTGTTTTGTTTTGACATTACTTTTGGATTAGAATATTGTTTTATCGTTTGTGCAGTTGTCATAGAGGTAGGTAGAGGCATGGACGTCCACGGGTAGAGTAGAGTGGCTTAGGTTACGTACCCTATGCTTGGAGCGCGGTCCAACATACTAGATAGTGAGCCATCTTGTACATTGAGTAGGCATTAGGCAATGCCGCTGCGGCAGGTGATGCCTGGAGGAGCGCGCTATGAACGTTGAGCGCGCGACGCTGATGGGGCCGCGGCTCGAAACGCCCGGATATATTATTGTTTCTAAACAATGGTCACGTTAGAAGGACTACAAGGCTCGAGTAGTTCGTTTAACTTTAGATGTATCAATGACTACGTATGATCAATAACACCTATAGTTGGTGTCGGGGGGCCTCCCGCGAGCCGCAACTCCGCGCCCGCCCTGCAGGGCGTTCACGGAGATTTAAGCGGCCCTCACTATGGGGATAGACCGCAGCCGCACCCACCCGCACCCCTCACAGTCGCGTCGCTCGACGACGGCGGCGAGGGGTGCCTCCCCCGCTGGCGGGTGGACCGAGCTAGGCTCGAGGTCAGCCGTGCACCCGCAGGCGTCAGCGGGGGGGGTTGCCGGGATCAGTTCGCGGCCCGGGAGGCAGCAGGCGGGCTGTAGCTTGTGGCACCGAAGCACCGATGAGCGAGGGGGTGCAGCCGTCGTGCAATGAAAGACTTGGTTGTACAGGCGGTGGAACGGGGCATGGGGAGCCTGGCTTCTCGATGGGAGATGTTCGGATCCTAGCTTCTAGCTTCCTATATGCTTTTAGCTGAATGATTCTTGAAAGGCTTCCTGACTACTTGTTTCTTGATGAATCAATCTCGAACAATCTCGTTTTTACTTTGAAACTGTCTCGCTTACCTACCTCAAAGTCTTACCTTACAGAGAGCGGTATAATTTCGCCTAAATCTCATTTCTAATTTTCATCTCCTACCAGGCTTACCGTTCCCGTTTTTCTTTATTAAAAGACATGAAAATAACAAACAAACACTACCTAAGTGTGGCCTATATACCCATTTATCTACTCGCTCTACTAGAGGCGGCACCATGGCCTTTATTTATTACATAATTGAACAGTTACACTTAACTACTTGGGTATGGCCTTCTCGTTACATTTTCTATTATTTTTCCTTCCTATAATAAAGTTCTTTTACAATGTTTCCTTATGCTATCTTACTCTACGTTATGTTAGTATATTTATTCAAGCTTATGAAAGGTATTTCGACTAATATTATTCTCAACAAAATGACTTTAACATAACTTTAAAAGGACATTGCGTTACTCTATAAGTTAGAGCGAGACGGCACTAGCCTATCCCGCTCTTACATCTCAATGAACCTCATCTTAAAATTATCTTAGCATCTCTATTGTCTGGCGCCGACAGTTGGTATTCAAATGTTTCGCAGAAGTGGTGATTTCGATAAAGAACCTATGACTATACCTTTACTGGCCTCTAGCTCAGTTGGTAGTAGCTCTGCCTTTTGCGCCGTAGGTCGTGGGTTCGATCTCCACCGAGAACAAATATTTGTGTGGTTAACATAAATGTTTGTTCTCTGTCTGGGTGTTATATTGTATTCTAAGTATGTATTTACAAAAAAAAAATGTATTCAAGTATTATATCAGCTATCCGGTTCCCATATTACAAGCTCTGCTTAGTTTGGGGCTGGGTAGTGTTGTGTGAATTGTCCACAATATTTATTTACAGTTTTCAAATTTCACTTCAGTTCAGTACCTATTTGAATGGTTTATGTTCGAAGGTGGTATTCTCATCCGCCTAATGAATGCAATTACAAACGCGCATTAGAATAGGTACCCGCCTGCTACTTAAGCACCATCTACCAAATAATCGATGTTGATAGTTCTAGCGCAGGAAATAAGTTGGCTCTAAGTAGGTATTTATAGAATTAAGTACAGCATAGACAACACCTAAGTTCCCACTGATATTATGTATTATTAAGCAACAGGTAAGTACCTACAAGACAAAGCAACAGGTCCGTCCAGTAACATGCCCGATGAGTGATGTTGAAGAGAGCTGCAGACGAAAAGACGCTGCTAACCAACCACAGCCCTGGGGCTATCAGCTAACTAGGGCCCCAACTAAACTGAATTATATCAAATCGTTTCTTCCGTATTCGACGTACTCCAGATTTGTAAGTCGGAATCCAGGGGCCCCTGAGCTTGGGGGCCCGGGGCCCTGCCCCGTTAAGCCCTCCAGTAGCTACGCCACTGCACATACCAACCTAATCCAAACTAAACAGCGCGCAACGAAAATAAAAGGGGTATTACTTAGGCATTGTAAAATCATAAAGAGCCTATTAAGCAATTATTTGGTAAAACTGATTGATTACCTACCAGTTAAACAAATTGATGATAAAAAGTGTGTACCTCTAAACCGGTATGGAATTAGCAAACGTCGAATGTGAAGGGTGCTAACTACAGCCGGGGTCATTGGGGACCCACGCCGCGAACGTGTTCAATACTTGTAGGTAAATAACATAAGTATAAGTATGTTGCTATGTCATCATCCATATTTTAACTTTAGGGTTGTTCATTACGATTACGATGGTCAATGACTTTTAAATGATTTTCGTAAAACGCCCGCTCACCTGATGGACTGAAGACATTTTTAGGAACGCGCGAAGTCACAGACGCAGTGAATTTCTATAGAATGCTAAAATGAGCATAAATTTCTACCGAGAAAACCACTCGCACCAAGTGACAGTTTGCTGCCTATTCTATCAGAGGTAGTATGTTGCAGTGTGTCGACGTGGTCATGTGGAACTGGCACCGAGACTCGCCTAGCTTTAAGACGTTTCAAAGTGATCCTTGTGATATGATTGAATGATTTCTGACTCAATACATTGACAACAAGTGTCCTCCCTTTGACTGCAGATGCATGACATTAATCCCGTTCAAGTTGATAGAGTTAGCAATGTGTGGCGGCACTCGTTACACATGTTGTGGTGACAATGTCATTATAATTAGCTCAATTGTCATCGCATGCATTTTTATTGAATACCTAATTATGTATTAATTAGTTACATGCAGTCAACTAGGTTTACCTGCTACCTTTAATTTAGTAATTTATGAAAATAATGTGTTAGTGGAAGACTACAACATGTACAGTGTTCCCAACCTCAGCCCACACCCTTCACCATTGTGCGTTGAAGGGTGTAGGTTCCATTCCCACATGACGTTTGGGTTTCTGGCTCAGACTCTATACATAGAAGAATATACATTTATTATTTAACTCTTTATTGCACAAAACTTAATGCTATGTACAAAAGGTGGGCTTAATGCTTTAAGCATTTTCTACCTGCCAACCTTAGAGGTAGGAATGGCGTTGGCGTGCTTACATAAAAAAAGGAAAGCTTAGGTATTAAAATTAACAACAAGGTACAATACTTATTAGATAAAGTCCGATGAGATCTGCTTCAGGAAATGCTCATAAACCAGACGCTTAAAAGCTGACTTATTGGGAGCCTTTTTGATGTCAATAGGGAGCGCATTCCAAAGACCTACAGCCGCCACCTCAAAAGACTTGCCTCGGAAAGATGTTGAATGCTTAGGGGTAGCCAGAACATTAAATAGAATTACACCTGTTAATAAGTATGGCATGAAAGGAACATAATTATGTTGTACTATTGAGCTGTTTAAGCACATAAGGGCACCTCGGGGTTCACATAGCTTTAGGAAGTTTCAAGTGATCCTTGTGATTAATTCAAATAAATACAATTTTATTGTAGTAGGTATATTTATATATTCTGATGAGCTTGGCACCTATAACTAGCATTATTTCTTCTACTTGTTTGGACAAAAATCTTAAAAGTTGTACAAAATTTAGTAGATAAGTATGTAGGTATTATGATAAGGTCATCTAAGTTCAAGAATAAAAAAGTTGTGGCGATATATGTATTAGTACAACCAACAAGCAGAGAGAAGCACAGAAGAGTTTTTGCTTCGAAATTTCGGTCGAGTCTTTTTACCTAGTACCTACTGTACACTATCAATACCTCGACCGCGAAACTAAAACTTATAAGTTAGATGAGCTTACCATAGCCAGCGCGCGAGGAGGCAATACCAGGCGCCCGGGAGCTGGTCCCACGGCGGGCTCGGACTCTGAAGCGCCGGCGGACGGAGCGGCGCGACCTGATGGCGGTGCGGGCGCTCTCCTACATCACCCGCTGGAGAAGACACACACTTGTGGCCTGCATCGATCCCACTTAGCGGGTTTACACTATTCCGTTGTTAAATGCGGTTTATTATAAACACGTAACAAAACGTCCGACCCAACCGCTAGCGACACTAACACTTCTGCCGTATGAAAGAAACTGAATGTAAATGTAAAATTGATTTTATTTTGAATTTGAAAAGATGAAAATACATATATACACTGAGGCAGACACGTAGGGGGGGGGTGGAGTGAATGACGACGAGGGAGGTGGGTGGGGTCGTGGGGTGGATTTTGACAGTTTGACATTGACATGCACGACTTTGACGTCTATGTCACGTCGGTTGCCGGAAGTTATGTTAGAAGCATCAGCTAGATGCCCTTACCTGCAGATGAACAAGTGGCTGAATGCCCCCGTCTTTTGACTTTTCCTAGCCCCCGACAGCACGCAGGGCGCCAGGCGGCCCGTACGTATGCGATGCGCACTATGCGCACTATGAGTTTTTTTGTCCAAAAATTTATGTACACATGTAAATTTATGTAGCCTGGATATTAATAAAAATATTAATTTGGCCCTACAAGCAAAGGTTTTTTCTTTGCTTTGGAGACAAAGTAATTTCAACATGTACCTAGATATCTGAGTATAGGTAGGTACTAACCTAGTGCTAACTTCTATTCCTATTGTAGGTGGTAGTAAGTGCCTAGGTATTATAGTAAGGTAATACCCCTATTAATAGGTCTACCTACCATATTACGCGCTATTAAAAACTAGCAACTGGATTTATGTTGGAAAAAAAACACGCTGATTGGCAGCTTCGTTTTTGGTTCAGTTTGCTGTAAAAATAAGATTTTTCAGTCTCTACTTTAATAGAACAGACTCTAAGTCTCTAGGTACTTTGTAACGTAGGTATAACAGACACGGACCCCTTCTGTTTAATATCCCTCTCCAGTAAGGCGGCGCGGCGCGGCGGCGAGGCAGAAAATTGCATGAGGGTGGTCGCACACGCGCCACCGCTCGCTGATTGAAATAGTATTGGATCTGTTATCAGCGCGCGACACTCCAGATGGGATCCCACTCCGAGTTCCGAACCAGCCTGCATTGTGCTGCCACCTCGCGGAGAGGCAACACGACGCGACGCAATGCAGGACGAGGGCTCGCAGAGTTGGCTCATCGCGTTCGCTCTCATTTACCTCACGTTTTTCTTGGATAATGTTTTACTGACTGTTCTCGGTAAGTCCATCATCATCATCACCATTGAGACGGGTGCATAAGTTAACCATCTACAAGGGTGTAGGGAGGTATAAGTTAGAAAAAGGCTGAGAAAAAGTTAAGAGAGCCTGCCTCTGCGCATGCGGAACCCGGACCTCATCCCACCAAATACCTCTTCACTTTCTTCCAGCGTTCTTTTTACGTGACGTACTTACCTATCCACTTGTATTACCTATAGGTGTTTATGTAAATGGATATCCTTTCCCTGCGATATTCAAGTTAACTTCCCCATCGGTGTGTAGTGCCGATAATCCCGGACTGGGTGCGCGGCTCGTCCCTGGCGGAGTGGCGCGCGCGCGGGGCGCCGGCGCCGCTCGCGCGCGTGCTCAATGCCACCGCGCACCACGCCGACACAGGTAGGTATGACGCTAAGGACGAGGTGCTCGCTCTCGACAACGGGGTCACTAATGTTTGTGTATGTTGTGGCGGTGAGGCGTGGGCGGGTCGCAGGCGCTGGTGGGGCTGGTGCTGAGCGCGAAGGCGCTGGCGCAGCTGGCGACGGCCGCGCCCGCCGCCGCGCTCGTGTGCCGCCTCGGGCCCGCGCGCCCGCTGCGAGCCGGCACCGCGCTGCTGCTGCTGGCGGCGCTCGGTACTCTCACCCCCATCCCTCATCCCTCATCTCTCATCCACACTGCACTATACCTACACCCCGCATACCAACGTGCTCTTCATTCATTGCTTTATCACATCTTAGCAAGGATTCTCAGTCCAAACTATGCTAATGGTAGGTTTCACTACTGGAAACCCGGGTTGGCGGCACCCGGGTTTCCAGTAGTGAAACCTACCATGACTACGACGACTGTTTCGTTCATTTTGGATTAAGCAAACAACAATGCGTAGACCCACGCGGTTTGCACTAATCACCCTTCATCCTAAATAAAATGCATGGGATCGATGGGCTTCCAAAGCGTCCCCCCACGCTACACCCGGGACTGCAAACTGTCATTGTAACAGTAGGAGCATGCTATGAAACAAAAGTAATGTGTGAAGTCGGTTTGTGTCAGTGTTCGCGTGGTGCAGCGGCGCGGGTGCTGCGGGTGCTGCGGGGGGGGCGGCGGGGGCGGTG
This sequence comes from Thera obeliscata, assembly GCA_947578465.1. Classification (NCBI taxonomy): domain Eukaryota; kingdom Metazoa; phylum Arthropoda; class Insecta; order Lepidoptera; family Geometridae; genus Thera; species Thera obeliscata. The sequence goes on along the minus strand of OX387923.1, from coordinate 9,771,197 downwards.
TGGTTGGCTGGTGCGGGGCGCGCGGCGCAGGGCGCGGGCGCGGCGCTGTGCGGGGTGGCGGGGCTGGCGCTGGGCGCGCGCGTGGCGCCCGCCGAGCACCGCGCGCGCGCGCTCGCCGCCTTGCTCGGAGCCGTCGCACTCGGTCAGTTACACAATTATGCGATCTCCAAGGCACCAAGCAAGATACTCATTATTATCATCCACGATCTCGTTTATGGGAAGTGATGACTGATGATCTAATAAGAAACGCAAGGACAGGAAGGATGATGATAATGGCTCTATATTTTGATTCATCAGGAGTTTTGGTGGGGTACCCGTTCGGCGGGGCGACTTATGCCCTCTGGAGTCCGGAGGCACCCTTCCTCGTCATCGCTGCAGCTATCCTGGCAACCCTCGGTACTTATCAACTTTTAACTTGCTCATGCAGCTTGCCCATCTATTTCCACTTACCTAACTGTTTTCGTCCAGTTCTGCAATACCAGTTTCTATGGAAGGAGGAATTCAATCAAGTAAGTCACGGAGAAGCTTCTCGAACATTGCCGTTTAATAAAGTAGACCGAGTAGATAGCGTTCCGATGTCGGTTGTCAGGCGACCCCGTGGCGCGGCGGCGGCGGCGGCGCGTGTGCCGGCAGCGCGCTGGCGGCGACGCGCGCGGCGGGGGGCGCGGGGGGCGCGGCGTGCGCGGGCGCCGTGCTGCTCACCACCTGCGTCATGGCGGCGCTCGAGCCCTGTCTGCCGCTCTGGATCATGCACAAATTCCATCCGCAGGTTTTAGTAGTAGTAGAGCTCCTTGTGAAGGGCTCGTCCGGGGAAGTACTACCACCATGCCTATTTCTACCGTGAAGCAGCATCGCTGTGTTTCGGTTTGAAGGGCATGGATGCCGGTGTAATTACTGGCACGTGAGGCGAAACATCTGTAAGCCTCAAGTTGATGGACGCAGGGCAGTGCATCGTAGGGCACGTTCCAGATGTGCGTGACCTACGAGGCAATGCTTTGTTATAGGCGATGGTTACCGCTTAACATCAGGTGGGCCATAATATGCTTGTTCCATCAACTAGTAGTATAAAAAAAAAAAAAAAAAAAACTTGCCTTAGGCACTGCTTTTTTGAAATCCATGGGACTAGGTAGATAATAGATGATGTGTGATGCATGAACGTGCGGTGTTGCAGAAGTGGGTGAGCGGCGTGGTGTTCGTGCCGGATAGCGCGGCGTACGCGCTGTCGGCGAGCGCGCTCGGCGGCGCGGCGCGCGTGCTCGGCGCCGAGCCGCTCGCGCTGGCCGGCCAGCTGTGCGTGGCGCTGGCCGCGCTGGCGCTGCCTCACGCCGCCTCGGTGCGTGTCTCGGTGCGTCCCCTTGCGCTCGGGAGGGTTGTGTGACAGTGCGGTTGCGCAGGTGGCGGCGCTGGCGGGCCCGCACGTGGCGCTGGGCGCGGGGCTGGGCGCGGTGGACGCGGCGCTGGTGCCGGCACTGCTGGAGCGAGCTGCCTCCGCGCCGCACCAGGCCGCGCTGCTGCAGGCCGCCGCCAGCGCCGCATACGCACTCGGTACACAACACCACACTACACCGTTTCAAACGGGGTTCGAACTTATGGGACGTAGGTTTGCAGAAATAATGTTAGAGTGATTGAGTCTGATTCAAGTCTCAACCTCTACAAGCTTTGATCTTTTTAACTCTTTTCAATCTGTCAAGAAGTGTATGGATAACTTGAGGCTGAACTCGGACTCAAGCATTGTTTCTGCATCCGGCCTGAGTAGTTCGAGCGAAACAAAGTAGCATGGCATGGAACTAGGATATGATTGTCACCCTTGTTTCTGTATTGTGTAATGGCGCCGCATTGTGCCAGGTCCGATCTTGGGCGGGCTGGTGTCGTGGGGCTTCGGGTTCGAGAGCACGATGCGCGCGCTGGGAGTCCTCAACCTGCTGTACGCGGCCTTCCTGTACCGCGCACTCAGAGCCAATCCACTCTCCAAGCAGGTTAAACACCATCTTTTCCCAGTAGTCACTATATTTATTATCTGTCGTTATGAACCACTGACGAAGAAAAATATTTCCCTAATTAGTGGTAATTATTTTATCAGGGCAACACTTTGCATACGGGAAGCCCCCGGTGTCCGCGCTTTGAAAAACTATAGTGTTTTTGAATAACTGTATAATCTAAACGGTATAATACAGTAATACTGCAGGTAAATACCCATAGCTACTTGCTGCAACAAAAAGCCTTGTTCCAGTGGGGAGCTCTCTCCGACGACGAGGAAGAGAGCAGTGACGAAGTACGAGAGCTGGAGCCCTTGAACCTACATAATATTAATGCATTCATCAAATAAATTGACTCGAGCTACATACAAAAATAAATTCATTTTCCTTGTAGGTACTTTATTAAGGTAACTTTTTAGTTTTGTTAGTAAATCCTCTTTTTAGGTAAGTATAGTCCTAACCGACCTCGTGTATCCTAGCCCTTTGATAAACTAAATATGTACGGTTGACATAATTACAAATTTTCGTTTGTTTGCTCGAGTCGTGGCCAGCAAGACGTCGCGTCATGTCAAAATTATAGTTATTTTAATTTATTTCCAAATTATTGTGTTTATTTCATAAAATTTCAGTGTTTTCAGTATAAAAATCGTCCTATTTATTCACAATGTCTAAGAAACCGTTGGGTAAGTTATTTAATTTAATTAAATAGAGTCAACAAAGGTGTCTCCAGAACACCTGCTGCATGATTGACACATATTCAGATTTGGTTCTGCAATAATGCAACGTAGATAACCGCCTTTTACACCCCTCAGCAGTTCGCTGTATGCATATACGTACCTATCCAGCTACCCAGCACCTATCTGATACTACCTAGGGCATTCTTTGACCTAGTTACGAAGAATGTGGACTGTATGAAAAGAGAAACATGCTTACATGCTAGACTGCTAAGTTCTCATCCATCACACAGCTTTATTCATATGTATTTTTCAACTAACTTTGAAAGACAGAAATCAATTTTAGGCCATGTCACAGTTGCTATCGGAAGGTGCTGCTATTCTCAATTCAATTTCTTAGTTTTGTTTATCGATGTTCCATCAGCTAGTTGCATAAAAACAGAACTAGAAAGAAAAGGCTGCGTATCTATGTGTCATCAGCATCACCATCATCACCCTGAAGAATTCCACTGTTGGACATAGGCTTCCCCTACACATTTTAGAAGAACGATCCTGAGCCCGTTCCATCCACCGACTTCCCGCGCTTTTTATCAATGTTTTCGGTCTGAGGCGCCATTTTGTACTTTTTACCTTGACGGTTGCGTGTTGTGTTGTGTTGTGTTGCGTAGGTCCGGGTCCGGGCGCGTACCAGCTGCCGCCGACATGCGGGTTCCCCATGCACGACCCCTCGCGCACCCGCCAGCCCATGTACTCGTTCGGCACCAACGCCGGGTTCCGCGTGAAGGGGCTCGGGCCCGGCCCCGCCTATCGCATCGAGCGCGTCACAAGGGACGGCGTCGAGTCCGCGCCCGCCTGGAGCTTCGGCGCCAGGTACCTACCCCTCCCCCTGCGAGCCGCATCCTAGCTGGCGGGCCAGCAGCGGCCCCGCCACCCGCCACGCGCTCCTCAACTCCCTGTGTGTTGTGTGTGTTGCAGCTTCCCCCCGCGCGGCACGCTGCGCACGCCGGGCCCGGGCGCGCACGCCCCCGAGCGCTGCCCCGCCATGCGCTCGCCGCGCGCGCCGCTCTACTCCATGGGCGCGCGGCTCGGCATGGCGCTCAAGCGGCCCGGGCCCGCCGCCAACGCATACGCCATCCGTTAGTATCACTAGCGGCACATTACTTTAGCGATGAGCGATACGCGCTGCGCATGCGCCATGTCGCGCACACTGGATGTATGGATGTATGCAATGCAGAGTGTCCTATTGGTACGGAGAGCGGAGTGCGACTGGAGAGCCAATCAGCGCTACGCACGCCCGCCCTTCATTCCGCTAGCCCCCCTCAGGTACCTTATTTTGGACTTCTGCGTGTGCTTCTGCGCAATAACGGTCAGCGCTAAAGTTATGTGCCGCTACCTATAGCACGACACCACCGTGTGTTGCGGGGTGCCATCAACTCAAATACTCTTTCACTTCAGCAGCTAACAAATGACGTTGATCTCCACATAGTTTTACTCCTCAAGCCCCGTGTGTCGCAAGCATCAGAAGTCTATCGATCTCGTACCTAGTAGGTTTTGTACGGAGACGAGGCGATCATAACACGCTAAACCAGTCTACCGAGGAACAGAGACGGAGACAGATAATGCGTAAACCACAGGTTTAGGAACTAGATGTACGCATTGTCTGTCTCTGTCTGCCCTGTGTATGTGTATGATGTGGCACGTGAGTGTGGTATAATGAGTGCGGTGTGGCATTGTGTCCAGGCCTGGGCCCGGGCTCGCCGGCGTACAGCATGGGCGCGCGCGTGGGCTTCGGCTTGAAGAGCAAGTCCCCCGGGCCCGCCGTCTACTTCCAGCGCGACACCAACGTCTACAAGTGCAAGTACGTACCACTACCTACCACCTCACCCTCACACTTACTCTAGATACCTAACCGACCCTTACTTACCCTCACTGAACACGTTTTCTTTTATTCTACTGAGAGCATTGGTAGCCTAAAGGTACCGATCATAAGGTCAATCCAGTCGTAACACCAATGAGTTTTCTGCGCAAAAATGTGTGTGCACAATGCTAGTAAATCCTCTAAAGCGGTGTAGGATAACTTCGTGAGGGAATCCACGGCTAAGTCAGCTCTGCATGTATTTCTGTGCACCAAGGCGACTGTTTGGACTTGCCTCTAACCCGCACTGTCATTGCTATGGATTATTCCCATCCGTCCCCCTGATCTGTCCCCTGTCTGTGATATGCACCTCATAAACTATAAAAAACTTTCATTTTAATGTTATAAAAAGAACTATTAAATACTAGTAAGATGGGTGCGGAGAAAATGTGAGAGCGACTTTGGGTCGCGTGGGCCTCAAGTATGTTCTCGAAACAAAGCCATCTTCCGTCTCGCGTAGACATAATTATAGTAGTCACATGGCAATGTTGTTGTTGTGTGTGCGTAACGTGTGTGTGTGTGTGCAGACAGCCGGTGTACTCGCTGGGCGCGCGCGCGGCGGGCGCGGGGCGCGGGGGGGGCCGCACGCCCGGCCCCGCCGCATACCCCCCCAACCTCTACAACGTCAAGAAGGTATGTACACATCTATCATCCCCTACTCCTACTGATAGAAGAGATCTCTTCACCACTGACGTGCCACCTGGCGCTGGTGGCACACTCTCTCTAAGGCTCCAGTTAGTCCAGCTCTTTCCATCGCACGCGGCGATATATTTCAGGATTTAGAACTTACAATTCCAAGTGCCTGTTTCACCATCTGTCAGCCTATCCGTCAAGTCAAAATGGCGCCATCTTGGTTTGACGGGTCTAAAGTTGAGACGGAAATATTTTTATCAGCGTAACTCAGCTACTGTGAAATAGACCCCTAGCAAAACCACCATAGTAGGGGGTGACTGGCCTCGTTAGCACGACGCAACATCAGTTCTGTCTACGGGTGGGGGTTTTGAAGAGTCTTTTGAAGTGGCATTGGGCAGATAGCCCGAGGAACTGATAACGACATTAACGACTGGGGAATAGAGGCCACAAACTGAAAGATAAAACATGAGATGTCCCCCACCCGATGGACCAACAATTACCCTGATCGGAAGAAGTCTAGAGGGGAAGCCTATGAACTTCTTTAAGATGATGGGGGGATTTTCATTAAGTAAGCAAAGAAAGATAGTGCTATTTCAAAAATGTCCCCAAAAAGGTGGTTTTAGTATTGCGCGAAATGAAACTGTTGTATATATTGCAGAATCCATATTCGTACTCGTTCGGAACTCACCACGGCCTGTACGCGCCGCCCATGATCATCCGGGAAGACACCATGGACTGCCTGTAGACACCACTACACCATTAGACATGCAGTGACACCCTGCCTCACTAACTAACGGGGAAACTACAATAAAGTACCTCACCTCATTAAACAGAGTTGAATAGGTACGGTTGTAGGCAATAAATATTGCACATTAGCTTTTCTGCTTTCGTAGAGCGCTATCTCTTTCTGACGCACACTACGTTCTATGAAGCCGAAATTAGCCGATGTGCAATATTTGTTGCCTTACTTGGTACCTAGTTTATTTGTTACAGCTTTTAGTGTCACTGTAAGAAGTGCCATTTCATATTGAAATTGTCTTATTTTGGAGGCCTACGAGGTAAACGTTACCTTGTGAGCTGAATGTGGAGTTTAGTTTTGTCATGAAATTGTAACCTTTTGATGATGTTTTGAGACGGTATAACACTATTGAAGAAATAAAAATGTTTTACTTATATACAACTGTATTTAAATTAATCTAATTTTTTACATAATTAAAAATTCAATCAAGGTACAGTCAGCGTTAAAAGTAGATTTGAATTGGTTGAGAATAAACCACTTTTTTCCAAAAATTTTTTTTACTAATCTACATACTTTTGATGCTGACTGTAGGTCATACCTCAGACATTCCATGAAATAGAATTCAGTAATATGTAGTAGCTATCTATGAGGTCGCAGGTGGGGTGGGGTGTATCACTATAGTTTCCTGAGGGCCCGCAGCTTGTTGTTCCGCTTCATGCCGGCTCTCCGCACGGCCTGCCAGTACTGCTTGGAGTCGGGGTCCAGCTCCTCCAGCGGCGCGGTGCCTCCTAGCCGGAGCTCCCACAACCAGCTGGGATACTCCGAGTCTGGCTTTATCTGGAAACATCGGACCCAATATTATATAGGGTGTTCACAGTTTGATAGTTCTTTCCCAAGTCAAAAATCATTTATTTATTGTATAGCAAGGACTTCCAGGTGCCAGTTCCATACGATCAAGTCTAGAAGAACAGGCAACAAACTGGTTCCTACTATTTCTGAGCTACAGCTTAGTTACTTTATTATTTCCTCCTGTACTTGTGTGGGATTGGTATTTATTTTTTTATTATATTTGACTTTGACTTTGTCCGTGAGTGTTCTTGGTGTGTGTGTGTGTAGTCAATGCTAGCAAGTCTATACTAAGCAGGATGCAGTACATACGGGCACGTCCTCTCCTGTGACGAGGATGTTGGAGCCGCACACGCGCTGCACCAGGAGCTGCGGGTCGCTCTCCACCGGCATGTCCTTCTTCTCCACGGCACCGAGCTTACCGCCCTTCTTCTTGCCCTTGCCGAGACCCATCACACCTGCACATCAAGAACATTTTAGCCTTGCAAATCATTCTCAGTACTTTGATTATCACATTGATAAAACCTTGCTGATTGTTGCAATTAGATAGAAAGACTAGCGGCAATTATACTATAATGTGCCTATAGAGGAGATCCATTGGTGCAAACTTACACAAATAAAATCACACCTTTTCTGTTTTCTTAAGGGAAATAAAATAAGTGAAAAGTGAATTATCACTTGCTATTGCTGGAGCATGACACCCCACTTTTGGCACCGCTGCATGCTGGTACAAAGGATATGGGTTTCCCCTAACAGATGGTCAGATGATATCGACAAGACGGTGAGAGGGGGAGCTAGCTAGATACCGGCTGGAGTGGCGTGATATACCCAGTAGTTAGTGACTGCGGGCTGATTGGATAGCTTCAATTCAAATGAGGAGGTCTATGTAACCTACCGCCGGCAGCTGAGGTAGTTTTCTTGGCCGCGAGCGCGGCGGCCGAGCTGTGGACGCCCGCTGTCGGCGCGGCAAGCACGAGGCGCAGCTGCACCAGGCTCCGGCACAACGAGCTTGAATACATTCCTAATTACAAGCACAGAATTACTACAACAACACTACATACAACAACAAGGCTGCAAGAGAGAAAAGAGGTTGTGTATTTATTTATTTTGATCCGTCGTGCTGTGCTGCCAACTGTCTGTTATTTTTGTTTTGTTCGTCGTTCGTTTTTATAGTTTGGTGAACCAAACTCGAGAAATGTGTGATGTGTTCCATTGAGGAATTAATCACGGGGAAGGTTTCCTGGCAACTACTTTGGTTGTTGGCTTTACTTGGGCTCAACTTGAGCCCACCCAAGTAAAGCCAAACACAGCTTCCCACTAAAAAAAATAGGAACCGCTAAATTCATCAATACTTTACATCCAACAAAACCAAAAGTCCAATCCAAACCATCTAAGTTCTAGTAGAAATGGCAAATCTATTGAAATGAGTTGGCAGCACTACCCCACATCAAGCTGTCATTGAAATGACGGGCAAGAGAACAGGAGAACAGCTGATTACAATTTCAATTCCGTTCAAAAACACTCTGGAAATTATGTAACAACACTTTATGAATTTATCAGTCAATTTATTTTATTTTATTTTATTTTATTTATTTAGGGCATCCAACAGAGAAATCACATAGTATAAATGAACAATCTTAAATGTATAGTAATCAGTGCGTTGTGTCTCTCTAATTACAGGACGCCACAGCGCGCGCAAAATATACAACTAGACAAAGCAAAATAATTAGTGTAAGGTAGTAGGTATGTAATAAATACCTATAGAAAATACAAAAATAAAATAGTAACAAAGTTAAACACAAAATAAACAAATGAAAATACGAAATACTTACAACGAACTTAAATTGAGATCATGTTTTACATTAAAATATAATACTATAGTATAACACTAAATAACATTCGGTAAGCACAGGCACCTAGTTAAAAGCTTTTAAGAAAGAATTAGGGGGTAAAAACAGAAAAAAAGAAAACTCTACTGTGTTTGAGGCAAAAGACATTTTCGGGTAAGCCTTTTGAATTTAAGAAGGGGGTCAGTGAGATCAATATCATCACTCTTTGATAGAGCATTGTAACGACTACAGAGCCTCGGCATCGATGCGTGTTTACCCAGATTAGTTCGAGCATACTGAGTGGTAAAAAGGTTATATGCAGTTTTTCTTGGCAGACGAGAAGGGGCATGAATCTGCAACATTTCGGTCAGCTCTGCGCAATCAATAGCTCCGTTAAATAACTTATGCAAAAATACGAGATCCAAGAAAGTTCTACGGTAAGATAGGGGGTTCATGTGGTAGTGCGAAAGTCTGCTATTGTAACTTGTCATTTTCTTGGCTAAGTTATCTCCGTAGGATACATGATAAAGAAAACGTCTTTGCACGCTTTCGATTCGCTTCGAATAAATTTCGTAATTGGGATTCCAAACAAGGCATCCGTATTCTAAGATGGGTCTTACCAGCGTCTGAAATAATTTTATTTTAGTAGATGAGCGTTTAAATTCTTTGCTGTTTCTTATAACGAAACCCAATGTTTTAAAGCTCTTAGTAGTGGTGGCTAATATATGTTTGTCAAATTTAAGATGCGAGTCAAAAATAACACCTAAATCACGGATTTGGTCTAGTGATGCAAGCTCTAATTGATTTAAGGAGTACTTCGTAGAAACTGAGTTTTTATTACGGCTAAAGTGGATGTGATAACATTTGGACACATTAAGCGGCATCAGATTTTTAACGGACCAGGCAGATAACCTGTTCAAGTCATCTTGCAGTGCAAATGTGTCAAAGAGTGTGCGAATCGGCTTAATTATTTTCATGTCATCGGCATACAAAAAAACTTTTGAACTTTTGAAACATGATGTTATGTCATGTCAATTCTGGGACATTAAGTTTTGTAAGAGAACAACGATGCATTGATGCTGTCTGTTATTGATAAAATTAATGTGTAAAAAGACCTAAACACATTGCAACGTTGTTGTTTTATGCTTTGAGGAAGCTTTGAGGTCAATCAAACACGAGCAAGAATTTCAGAACATAGTGCCAAATGCCATTATAATATTGACTACCGTAGCTGTCATGTCATATCATACGTCATTCTCATCATTCGTCCGTTCCGTCACAATATGCCTAGCCTATTTTATTGTTTGTTTGCTTGTATTTTTTAATGGTATTTATAAATAATTTATTTTAATAATCTGAGTGAGATGTACCTAAACTGTTGCTAAAATTGTGCAAGTAAAAATTGTGTGACGGCGCCGTTCGCCGCGCCCTAGTTCGATCGAGCTTCCGGGACCAAGTCCCAAGGTGTGTTTACTACTTCGAGGTAGGTACCTATTTTATTTTGATTGTTTTGCATTATACGTAAGAGCGTGATAAATCAATCCAGATATGTGTAGGTTTATATAAATTCAAGTGGGCGGGAGTTCTCTAATTTTTGTTCTAAACTTGTTCGTAAACGTGATCAGGCAGGGAAAACCCTGATTTTGCGACTATACCGATGACTAATTTGTTTGACAATAGTATATGTATATTGCATCGTTTCATTCAGTCAAGCTCCGCGCGGGAGACGGTCGACGCGTTGTTTATCGCGTTCAAGTGCAGTGTGCAAAGGTATCAACTTGTTGCTATGATTTCAAGCCTCTCCTACGGTTCTGATTTCGACCCGAACGATATCTTCAAGGTTAGTGTCAGTTTGTGCAAACATCCTAGTCTTCAGGCCATAGTTATTCACCACACCCTTATACTCGTTCCAATACCTGCCCAAACAGATCTCTAACAGGGGAATTCCCAGCCTATGTGCATTGAACTAATGGTACTTACCTCAATACCTTCATGGTTAATGTTTCTTTTTCTTCTTCCTGCTATTATCCCACTTTAGGTGGGGTTGGCACAACATGTTTTCCTCCTCCATTCTCCGCTATCAGCCATGTCATCTTTCACACTGTTCATCCATCTTTTCTTTGACCTACCACTTCCCACATATCCATCTACATTCATACTCATCACTGCATGTTTAATGTTTGTCATATGGAATAATAATAAATTATAGTTTAAAAAACTAAAGAAAATGCTTTTATAACAAATTGAACTAAAAAGTTAAAAATAAAACTGAAATAATCAATTGAAAAATTTATATTATTGTACAAAAAAGCGTGGGGTGCTTTTTATAATAACTTCAGATATAATAAACTATTGATAAAATATTTACAACAATCAAAATCAAGCCCCCCACGCTTTTTTTGTACAATAATATAAAGTTTCCAATTGATTATTACAGTTTTATTTTTAAATTTTTAGTTCAATTTGTTATAAAAGCGTTTTTTTTTTAGTTTTTTAAACTATAATTTATTTTTCACTTTTTAGTTTTTTTTTTTTTTTTTTTCATATTTTTAATTTTCTTTTTCATATTATTGCATTGTCATCGTCCTTTGACAGGTGTGCAAAGTTTGAATCAAATCTGATCGTTCAAAGTAGGAGAAAATCGAGCTCAAAGAGGTCGGTTACATACATACATACATACATACATACATACATACATACATACATACAGGTGAAGCTAATAAAAGCGTTATAAAAACACTTAGATTCATTGTATTCAGACCATGTAGTTTTCAATTCAAAAAGTATAAAATCAAAAACATTGGGGGATACTTATTCAAGTTGTACAGTGGTATTGAAATGACCTCTGATAGTTGGATGGGTTACTCATTGACATTAGTTTAATGATGGGTAGAGCTCCACTGTGCCCAACTCAAGGAAAACTAAAGGGAATCATACATAGATGAGTTTTACTTCTGTTCTTTAGGTAGGTACCTCAAATTCGGCAATTTTTTATAAAGGTTTTTCCTTGAGGTTTTTCCGCAAGTAGGCCGTTGGCGCGCCCTTTTTGCGTGACCCTTGATGCATGTTGCTTGAACTTTTTTAGGTTCTACGACACGCCGGTTTCCTCACGATGTTTTCTTTCACCGTTTTGAGAGTACTGGCATAGTGCACATAACAACTCTGTTGGTTTATCTATCTAACATTATCATATAGTTTGCATCCGGAATGTGGTAGCCTGTTTGACCAAACTTAATCTCTTGGTATGTAGTTAGTCTGGTGATATATACCTAAATAAATGTAATAATAATATTGTAGACATGTACTTAATGCTAGTACTTACCAACTTTGTTAAAAATTTGACTTTAAAATTTAGTTGAGGAATGGGAACATTATCCAACAGAGATTGATTTTATTGTGTTTACTGCACCTAAGGAAATCACAAAGAGACGACCTATTATTCGTCGAGTGTGATTAGGATCCGATGGCGCAGCGGTCAGCGCAGCCCCGTACCAAGGGCAAGGTCGCGGGTTCAAATACCACTCGACTCTTAACTTTTGGGCCATTATAAAAATCTTAGAGGTAGCCTCTCATATGGATTAGATGAACACAACATAAACCTGTATTGAAATAAAGCGAAGCTTATACAATAACTAGCGGCCGCCCGTGGCTTCGACCGTGTGCTTGGTTTTTTTCGTTCCTGTTATTTTTTCAGAATAAACAGTAGCCTATAATGTAATCCAGGCTATAAACTATATTTATTCCGAATCGGTAAGGCGAGGTTGAGCCACAACTCAATAATAAATAAGAAAAAAAAACAAACATCCAAGCATAGCAACAAGCAAGCAAGCAAAATAGCTGTACTTTTGTAAACCTTTTTGTGGAAAATAAATGTTATTGTATATTGTATTGTACTTGAATTAGCTGCCTAACTGAACTGTAAGACATGTGATGGCGCTGGCAGCCCTCAATAAATAAAATGAACTTTAGCGCATACCTATATAATAATATGAGTAGGATTAATGATGATATTGTTTGTTAGCAGGACGATTCGTCAGCGTTCGAGGAAGCACCCGTCATGGAGATAGTGGTCAGCATCGGGTGCGTGGTGGCCGCGGTGGTGCTGCTCGCCTTGTGCTGCAAGTGCTGCTGCGGCAACAAGCACAAGGGACGCGTGCTGCAGCGTGAGTACTACTACCAATCACCTGTTGTTCATTACTAACCACTCATGACTAATACTGAAACTTAACATATAGCGGCCCGTAAACATGTTACCCATAAGGCTGTATTAATCATGTGCTTTAGATGGAAACGCCTCTTAACTCATAGGGAACATATTTTTAAATGAACCGAAAATAACTATATGACATGATGTTTTTACTTTCCTTAATCCATGCTTAGTAGATAAGGCACTACTCCGATCACCGACGTTGAGCGAGTTGCGAATGTGTCATTCTAGTAGTATGGTCGCTGGCCTTAAAAAACTTTCGGGAACAAAATTCTCGCCGGTAGTGTGATCAACTTGTAATATATATGTGTATCTTTTATTGACACACTAGCTGTGCCCCGCGGTGTCACCCGCGATAAGTTAATCCTCTGTAGCGATTGGATGAGGAAAAACCTTTAAAAACACGGTTCGGGCATGCTATCCCATAGAAACTGTGTATTTTTCCGGGATAAAATTAGCCTGTCGTTTTTCCTAAACGACCACTATTCTATGCTAAAAATCATGTCGGTCCTCTGCTCTATGAAAAATTAACAAATTACGGCTTGGTTCCTCCCGTTTTTGACGTGACAACGTCTTATAATTCGATGGAGCCGGCTGCATGCACGAAAAACATGACTCATGCGGCGTTACCTCGCTCTGCGGCGGCGTTCCATTGCGCGGCTTGAAGTGCAAGCGAGAGCGCGGAACGAGCGACAAAGAGGCACGCACGGCCTCCGCGTTCGGCAGCTCGAAGAGACATCTGTCTCTCTCCTACTTGAGTGAGCGATGCGTCCGCGTGGACAGCTGGATGACGTTGTCACGCTCAACTATCGACAGTAAACCGACTTTACAGACAACCGATTTTTTTTGTATGATACTTTTCCGTTTCGGGTGCATGAGTAAGTGATTGTGTGTGGTTGCAGCGCCGGGTGCCGCGGCCGCGCCCGCGCCCTATCCGCAGCAGCAGTACCACACCATCACCAGTAACTATATACCACTTATAGTAGCAGACAACTTATATTGCACATCGGCTCATTTCAGCGTGTCTTAGACGGTTTAAAACCACCGTTTCTACCAAGGTGACCCTAGAACGCTTCTGTCTACACGGTTTAAAACCAACCCCAAACTTTGCCGGACGCGTCTTTCTACCAAGGACGCGTTAGATCGTACGAAATTTGGTTTGAAATCACCGTCTACATGGTTTCTGTTTTAAACCGTGTAGCACGGCAATTCGGCTGTAAAGAGCGCAATGTGCGTCAGAAAGAGATAGCAAAAAAGCCGATGTGCAATATTGATTGGCTACAACCGTACCTATTATGCACATCATGTACCTCTATATAGTGTCGTGCCGCGTGCGCGCGTGGAGCGCAGCTTGCATTGCACATGCTATAGTTTGTACCACCATTTGGAAATGAAATGATTTATTTGCTTGAAGCATGGTACATTATAGAACTTAAATATAGGTAGATATATATTCACACACTTCACCAGAAAGCCCAGCATGCAAACACGATAAAGAAAACAGGTGATTAGGTACTTGTGGAACATACTAGAAGGCACGGTTAATTCTATGTTTCCATGATGTAGGCCTTAGGAACACAGAATGAACGCCTCTCTAACCTCTCTTCTATGATTAGGGCGGCCTAAATACTCCGTGACCAGTACCCGAAGTCCCAGTGCATTTACAACATTTCGTTACCAAATGTTGTTTTCGTTTTGCCAATTTGTCTCTGTCTATTGTATGGAGAAAAGATGAGACAACAACTCTAACTACGTAACGTATTTTTGCCGTCTCATATTTTCTCAATACAATAGAGAGAGACAAATAGGCGAAACGAAAACAACATTTGGTAACGAAATGTGGTAGCAAAACTCCGACTTCGGATACAGGGGTGCAATTCTAGCAACACAAATCACTAAAGTAATCGTTAAATTCGATGTCAGTTCTCAATTTTTGTTTGAAATTTTTGAAAATAGAACGCGGATTCCGCCATCACTCAATCGAGCCGCGATGCTGGAATAGCAGGGCGTCGGTCCAGCAACAAATCACATTTTTCAATCAAAAATTGACAACTCACATCGATTTACGCGATTGCTTGAGTGATTTGTGTTGCTAGAACTGCACCCCAGCGCAGAGCTTAGTCGACATTATGATCTTATGATGTCATCATCATCGTCTTATGGTCGATTTCGGCTACAGCGACTGTATATAACTGAACAGGCATAATTAACTTAAAACTAATATTCTTCCAACTAGTTTTTGAAGTTCCAACTAGTTTTAATTGGAACTTAGTTGGTTAGTCCTTTCATGCGCTCTCTGATGGCTAATTTATGTACTAAATTTTGATAGTAAAAGTGGTACTTGGGGCATGTCAATATCCCCCGTCGTAACTATATAGAATGGGTGCAGGGGGTGCCTTCTGCTCATGTCGTCTTGTATCCACGGCTCATTCATCAACAGGTGAACGGGTTTGAAACCGAGCGTTGTGACGATGATCTTATACAACGTGTTTTTTTGATATCCCATAACTCTAGGGTATGATTGAGGCCATATTATCTAGTTCGCTCATACAATTAGAGATAAATACAATAGATTTTTTTAATGGTTGCCTTGGGCCCCGAGCTTGTGGTCCGGGAGCCCGGGAGCCTCCGTCCCACTCCGACCCTGAGTGAGAGTGTAGTTTTTTCGAGTTGTTTAATGACGACTATTTCTTGATATGTGATATGTGATGTGTATGTGTGCTCGCTTGTTGCCTTGTTGTATCAACTTAATCGCATGTTTACATTCATAATGATACATACTATACATACGATAGGCATGTAAATATGTATGATTTGTGATAGTTAGTGCTGATATTATTCCTTCACTTCACACCGTAATGTTCATTTATCTTCTTATGTTCATAATCCTACTAATATTTTACTAATAAATATCTAGGTAGTATAAATACAGAAGTTTGTGAGTGTATGGATTTGGATCTTCTTTTAAATCACTAGTTCTCTTAAACCGGCGCGGTGGAAGGATTTGAAGAGCGCCCCAACGAGCTCCTAAATTCTGCAAATTGGTCCAGCCAGTTGTTACGGCGGTGGTGTACCCTCACAAACATCCAATCAATCCCATAAATCTCATAAAGTAGATGTGAATTAGAAAATCCACTAGTTTGTATCTTGTTGAGTTGTAAATAGTTGTAGTTGTAAATAAGCAAAGCATGGTATATTAAAAATAAATAAGCAAATATCCATAAAAAAACCCTTCGTTTCAGTTCCGACCGCCGTAGCCGTGCCGACGCACGCGAACGTATCCGGATACCCCACGGCCACGGCGTACCCCACGGGGGCCCCCGCGCCCTACCCGGCGGGGGCTCCATACCCCGGGGCAGAGCAGTACCCGGGCGGGGCCCCGTACGCGAGCGTGGCCCCCGCCCCTTACCCCGGAGGGGCCCCTTACCCCGGCGGGGCCCCGTACCCGGCCGTGTCTCCGTACCCCACGAGCTCCCCGTACCCCCCCCCTGCCGCGATGCCGCAGCCCGCCCCCGCCGGGGCCCCCAGCGCGCCGCACGAACAAGGTTAGTTATACTCACCGCACACAACACATTAAAACATAGTCTCTTACGTAAACCACACAGGTCAGTCCACTCCCTGCAGGCTTCATAGCTTTTGAATAACAATCGTCCCATAACGCAACAGATTCTTGTTGATTTTCGTTCATTTTGTAAACATAGGCATAATTCTAAATAAAGCATGTTGTCGAAATATATACCTTCTTGCTGTAGAGAACATTTACTTGATAGTGTCGATGTCGGCTCGGGCTCTAGAGGTTGCTAGAACATGACATAAGACTAAGGTTGCCTTAAAAACTCCGTCACCGCAGTGTTACCAGCTCATACGAACTTATATACTTATTTATATTCAGTGTTTAAAGTAACAATGACGTCACCTTGCCTCGTTAGGAACTTGTCGATAGGACGGTGACAATAATAGGACAAGTTGCACGCACGTGCGCACTAATACAACGTGTATCAAAATATGTGTACTATCCTGAAGGGGGGTGAATTTCCACCCCCCGGGGAACAACTTTTGTTCAACGACTTTTCGAACTTCGATTGGTATCTCTGAAAAAAACTGCAACGAAGTTTCAACATGAACAGCTGACTTTATACAAAGTGACAACCCTAAACTCAGCTACAGCGGTAGTAGGTAGTAGTAGTAGACCTACAAGGGGTAGGTGAGTTACAAGGATAGGGTTGTCAATTTATTTAGGCATTATGAAATTAAATATTTTTGTATGGGAAACTGAAAATAGGATTTTTTAATTTTCTCCCACCCACAATTGATCACCATTGTGGTCTGAAACCCCCCACCTTCGCATAGTACACATATTTAGATACACCTTGTATAGTACCTAAGTATAATAGGTACTGTAATCGAACTGAACACTACTGGACAGTACTGGATACTGGAAGAAATCTGTCAGTGAAATAATAATTAAATAAAAAAAATATATTAAACTAGCAGCGAAGCCCAGCGTTGCCCGGGCATTCCAGAATGTTAAAGAACATTCTGGAACGTTTATGATCATTTAATTTTTATTCTAGAACATTTGCTCAAAATCTAGAATTTATAGAAAAGTCCTTTCGTGATAGAAAAGGATAGACATAGAAAAGTCTCTACGTGTTAAAAAAGGATAGACATAGATTTTTGCAAAATTTGTTCCTATTAGTCGTAGCGTAATGTTATACAGCCTACACTATAACCTTCCTCGATAAATGGACTATTATGTACAAAATAAAATTATAATTTACCACCAATGCTTCCCTTTCAAAGTAGGAAGTCAAATATTTATTTATTCATTAGAATCACAAGGATCACTTTGAAACGTGTTAAAGCTAGGTGAGTCTAGGTGCCAGTTCCACGCGACCAAGCCGACGCAAGAACAGCCAACACAGACTAGACTTAATTCCTACCGTTTTTTTATATGATCTTTTACAAAACCAAATTAATATAATATAACTTTTGAATCTCAGTTTAACCGTGATTGGTGCATGCAACTATTCCGAAATATGGGAAATAAAAACAAAATGTTTATCATCGTAAATATTCCGTTGTTTCATAAAAATAAAATTAATAATATATTTTTATGTATAAATAGTCGGTGAGTCACCGCGTCTCGCGTCATCGCGCGCTCTTCTTCTAGAATGAATCAAACATAATTGTTATGGCAAATACTTATTAATTAGGGAAATACGTAAATAAATCCAAAATTTGTCTGAGTTATTGGATTAGGTACAGTTTTCCTCAAGGAAATTCCACATTCGGTGCCGACCACCGCTTGCTCATGTTTCTATTGAATGAAACTATTCTTATTAGTCTATTAGAATGCGAAGCTTGCTTGAGGCACTGGTTCTGTTATGATCTCCCTGTGTGTGATATACATTCACATTGTGATTTATTCTGTTGTTATGGGGTAATCATTATTTGAGCGGATTAAAACGGCTATTATACGATACGAATATTACGATTATTATACTGTGCTAACTATGACACAGTTTATTAAACATGAAATTATCTATATTAATAATAAAAAGAGAAAAGATTTGTTTTGTTGTATGTTTGTTATGAATAAACTCAAAAACCGCTGTGGCGATTTCAATAGTACATTGTTACCTGAGTGTTGAAAGTCACGTTTTTTGAGTCCCGAGACGGGTTTGGCGCCAGAGCGTTAGCGAGGGCGCCAATGGAGCTTGAGGGACTCAAAAGACTTTCACCCGAGGTAAACACTGTGCTTTTCATTACGAATACAAGGAAAGTAAAAATAAAAACATGAAAGAAAAATTAGTGAAAATGAAGATTGAATTGCCGTCTTTCCGGTTTTTTTTTCTTTTTCTCTGGCGGGCCTTCGGCTTCGGCTCGCCAGCATTATTCAGCCATTATTTTCATTTTCATAATTTAAATCAATGTTATTTTAAATAAATAGTTGAAGCTATACACTAATCAAGTAATTTAGAAGATATATTATTTATTTAATACTATCTTTATGTTATTTAAATTTAAATATTACATTGCGCTCTAATTAGACTTTTTAAACTTCTTACCGTTGTAATGGGTTTCCAACCTACTTGCTGAATAAAAAGTTGGAATTTGGTTGAACAACCTCCTTGCAGTTAGAAAGACTTTAGAAAGTTGGAACATGGTTGAATAAAATAGAACTTGTTTTTTTTTTATAATTTGACAGCTGTCAGTAGAAAGCGATTCTCCCTAGGGCTGAAAGTTTTACTTTCAATTAGGCCCCTCAGGCAACTTCAGACCTACTTTCAGAGTATGAGTAATGAAAAAATTGTTTCACCATTGGAAAGCTACATTCACCCTGAGTAACAGCTTTTATGTGTTTTAAAAAATAAAAGTCCACCCGTGCGAAGCCGGGACAGGCCGCTAGTGATAGGTAAGAAGGGCGTGGATGTGGGTGGTGATGCCATGCCTACTGTAGTGCACGCGAACTGAGTATGTGTTAAGTTCGTATGAGGTTGTGGACTAACGAAGGACACCCTAAGGCCCTTAGGCCGCCCTAAGGACTCCGTCTTGGCTTAATGATCACTAAAAAAAATATTTCATTTCATTTCAAAACCGACCGACAGAGCGATCGTTATCCAGCAGTTCAAGATGCTTTCCTACTAACTAATTTTCTAATCGTGTCACTAATTCTTTCGAATAAAGTGTGGTGAAAGGATTTTAAGTGCGCCTAAAACGGCTCTAAAAAAGTCATGATTACTACTTTTTATTCTAATGAAGTTAGTAAGTTGGTTCCCATCCTGTGGAGTTTGTCTAACATTGAACTGATTACGGGTTCTCGAAATAAGTATTAGCGAATAAATGTGTTCGCTGTACAGTTTAGTTATCGGCCGGATACTGTTACACACGATAATATAGCACGAGTAGCTTCCCGCAAGCGCTGTCATTATAACACTATAAGTATTACCACTCAACAATCAGATACGTGTTTAAATCCTGGGGTGCGGGGTCATACAAAGTCATACGATCAGCTTTTAAGATCACAATCAAATAAAAATTAACTAACCATGTGTCAAATCCCTTGGTAACTGGAAAATGGGTTACAAAAACGCCAGCCAACTGAATCTGATCAGAAAGAGCACCTCTAGACTCACCTAGCCTTAAGACGTTTCCAAGGCATACAACTATTCAGTTGTCAACGTCTTATAGCTAGAACCTAGGTGCCCGCTTAACGCAACCCATGACCAAAGAGATGTAACCGACTTAGCGGCCGTCTTAACTAGTTGACTACCAGACGACCGATATGAATAAAGCCTGCGCACATCAAGGCGATCTGCGATGGCGATCAGTTTCAGCATAGGGCTTTGCATACATCCGCACACACTGCCAAGTCCTTTGACAGCGATATACTGATCGCCATCGTATTAGGCGAAATAGATGTACGCTAGGATTAAGGGCTACTATATTATGTTTAATAATGTATTATGTATGTATTGCATAATAATATATGTACTAACATTATGTATTGCTTGTATATAGCTTTCATAGCAGTGCCGCCGGCCGGGTGGCATCCGCAAGGTTAGTCGCATTCATTATATTATTATAGCACTAGCCCTACCTTACTTCCTCTTCTTATAGGCACTAGTTCTATAGAACCTGCGCCTGCGCGGTGAACAATTACTATCTGAAACATAATTTGTTCTCTCTTAAAGAAAAGGTAGGTTCTTTGTCATTAAAAGCATGTACTATACGGTTTCAAATCATCGTTTAAAGCGTGTAGTAGACGGTGGTTTCAAACCAAATTTCGTCCTTGGTAGAAAAGCGCACCCGGCAAAAAGTTTGGTGATGGTTTTAGAAACGTTCTACCAAGGTCACCTTGGCAGAAACTGTGGTTTCAAACCGTCTAAAACACGCTAAATAGGTAGATAAAGGTGAACTACAATATATACTAATGTTAATATTGGCTTATACTTTTACTTAATTTTTATATTTTACATTTAAACTTTTGTTGCGCTCCGCGAAATTTATGAAGGGTATGAATGAGAGGGTCGTCATCATCAGCCTGTAGAAGTCGACTGCTACACAGCCCCTCTAAACATTTCTAGGAAGAACGATTGTGCACCCTCCTGCCACTGGTCATAATGCCCGTCCATTTCCGTCGTACGTTTCGTCTTCCGGTTCGTGATTGCCACTCGAGAACCTATTTACCAACGATTAGGAGGGTAAAAATGTCTAAAGGTGATATCAGACGATTAATTTTTTGTTCATTTTTGCCATTCATTCGGCACCACTCGAAATGAAACGTGCGAACACCGAATGAATTCATTATGAAACGATCCAACGATGTTGAATATTTTAATTCGGCATCTTTCACTCGCATTCCATTAGGCACTATTATTTCATTCTTTGTTCATACGTTTCATTTCGAGTGAAAGGTGCCGAATGAAAGGCAAAAATGACCAAAAAAATTATCATTTGATATCACTTTAAAGAATTAGCGAGAGAAATTGTCAATAATAGAAAGGTAACGTTAGCAGCAGTAACAGAGTTGTGTATTGTTGCAGCCCTGCCGCCCACCTACGACCAGGTGATGAGCTCCGAGGGCGCCAAGCACCCCCCCTACAACCCCTACGCGCCGCACTAACCCCCCCCCCATCCTCATCCCCATCCCCACCCCTTCCACTGTCTACTTCCCTCTCCTGTAAGGATTCTCCTTGTGTACAATCATATTTGTTAGAAGACATGTTCCCCTTGTGTAAATACACTCGTTCCGCTGTCACATCTTGTGTAAGGATATTATTATCCCTTGTGTAAGAATATTAATATTTATGTAAAAATATAGATATATTTCTTCGGTAAAAATATCCCTTGTTTAAAAATATCTCTTGTGTAATATTCCGATTTTAAAGATTATCTCTCGCGTAAGAATATCCCTTTTGTCACAATATCTTGTTGTAAGAATATCCCTGTGTAAGAACACCTATTTTGTAAGAAGGAGCAGTATTCTTACTGTTGGATGTATTGTGTAAGAATATTCCTTATGTTATAACTCCCCTCGAGAGGGGAGTATGGGCGCTATCTAGTGCCATAACTATTTGAGATATATAATGTAGATAGGTCAATATAAGGATGATGTCATGTTGGGATTACTATTTTATGATGATCTGTAACAAAAGTATGATAAAAAGCTATACTGGGTGTCCCAGTAAATGATCCCGTGGGGGTTACTCTCGCTCGACTCTCGCGGGAACAACAAATAATTTTATTTATAACAGAACTAGTTATGGACACCCTGTATATCTGCAAAACTGAGTTTCGTGGTATGTGCTGTTAGCAATACGTATACTATAGGATGACTATAGTTCGACCAAACTGAGTTTGCACCTCGCGTTGATTACAACAAATCGACAAAAAATCGTTGGTCTGCAAAAATGGACTAACTATGACTTTTGAAAATTAAATAAATGTTTGTTAGATTTTACTTCCCATTTTTTTACATTATATTACACAGGTATTAAAATATAATACAAAAGAGGGAGGCGCAAACTTAGCTTAGTTACGAGTTTGTATCGGAACAGTCCCGCACTGAATGACTGGATGATTTGTCTCATCATAAAGTCGTTCTATAGAAAAAGTGTAAGTGAACTGTTCTCACAATGTACGAGATGTGTGTCATTGAGTTATCGAGCATGAGATTATCCCTCTTAAGTATATATTTCAGTCTAGTTTAACTTGAGAGTTACACTTTTTACCTATGTATACCTAACGTATTTTTGTTGTCTCATATTTTCTCGATACAGTAGAGGGAGACAAATAGACGAAACGAAAACAACATTTCGTAGACAAAATGTTGTAAATGAAGTCAGACTTGAACTTCTGAACTAAATACAAAATACCTATGAAAATGAGTAAATTTAACAATTTTAGTATTTTAACGACGGTGATTGTACACACTACAGGGTGTAAGCGAGTGTTCTGGTCGCTACTAAGTACAGGGTGCATACGCTCTTTGTACCGAGTTCTTATGCATTATTTTTTATTGAACGCGCTATCGTTCTTTCTAGCGTTAGTGTAAGTATATTCGAATTTATTTTATTCTTGAGTCATGAGTTATTTAATTTCTTAACAGAAAATTCCCAGAATTTTGAGTTTTCTGATTAGAATGAAACCAAAAATATGTATTGAACATTGTTTAATTTTAGAATATGTAAGGACTTTGTTTTTGATTATCTACTTGCATAGTTTATTATTTTTATATATTTTTTTGATATAGTTTGTTGGTACTAGTTAGGTATGTAAACACCTTGTTGTATACAAGGAAGGATGTTGTACATCCAAATGTACTTAACTTTAGGGTGCGATGGCGGGCCTTATCGCTGAATGCGGTTTCTTCCAGCCTATGATGAGCTCGTGCACAGAGGTACATACTTACCTCCGTTCTCCATGTCATATTGCGGGTCTACTATGAGTTTCCCAGAATATATATTTGCTATCGATTGTATAGTACCACAAAAGCCTTTGAAAACTTAAAATTTAAGGTTTTTAGCTTGGGAGGGTAGACCCACAGTAAAACCCGCCCTAAAACAATGAAATGTATGTATATTCGTCATCAAACCTTCTTCCGGTGGCTTTAGTGGATAGTGTGGTGAGTGAACAGTAGGCCTACCACATGCTCTTTCTGGCTCTGTCTCTAGCTCTAGTTTTGAGTCTGTGTGTCACCAGAGTATTATACTGTGTGACGTTTAGACCGACACCTAACCTACACCTAAACTGACTTACACCTAAGAACTATGTATGTACCTAAACTAAACCATGTTTATGCAATAAATTTATTGAGTATTGAGTATAGACGTAGGATCTATTTAGTCAACACTCACACAGGCTTAAAACCAGAACCAGAGACAGACAAAGCTTGTGGTAGGCCTACTACTCACTCCGTGTCGTTACAAATGCTCACTTTTGTATAGAATACAATAATCTGACTCAAGTTATTGTAAACGTAGGAGTTATATAGATAGTTGATGTATGGAATGTGTATACATATAGTATAGGATCCCGCTATAGAAGGACCTTCACCGAGCTGGTTATTTAATGAAACGTATTTTATATATAATTAAACATGCCAATAAATAAATTCTATATGGGTTGCCTATCAAATTTCAGTCCAGGATATGATTAATTAATAATTTAAAAAATAATTGTTTTTTTTACTTTCCACCGGTTTGTTTATTAGACAAATTCTATATAAATCGAAAGTATAGATCCCATAGAATATGCAAACGTTAGGTTGCCTATTTTTTTCCGGTCACAACTCTCGGGTAGCCAGGTATAAACAGGTAAATCGATACTAGCATTTTGCATTTTGCCGCTATGTTTATTGAATAAAAATACTGGGGTCTATACTTTCGATTGGTATAGAATTTGTTTAATAAACAAACCAGTGGAAAGTTTAATTTTTTTTTAAATTATTAATTAATCATTCTTATCCTGGACTGAAATTTGATAGGCAACCCATGTAGAATATATTTATTGGCATGTTTAATTAAATATAAAATACTTTTCATTAAATAACCAGCTCGGTGAAGGTCCTTCTATAGCGAGATCTTAGACTACTACTGTTACCTCTTGTATGAGAGTACGATTGAGGAGATACCGTTAGGATTTATAAATAATACTTTATAACTCAAATGTAATGGGTGTGTACAGGTTGATTTGACAACGTTAAACCATATTTATTGCTTAAAAACGTGTCGGAAAGATGTTCAAATAAAATAGGTGATGTCTTTGGTATTCTGCTAATGTGCATGCAATATTGACATTTACAAAATGAAAATTGACAAAAAAAATGTCATTTTTTTTATGAAGATTGTAAGTATACATAATGTTTACTTACAATACAAATACAATACATCATTTATTTGTGAAACACAGGTTATGATTACAGGATAATACTTTATTAGGCGATCGTTACCACTTTACATCAGGTGAGCAATCTGCTTACTATCTGCAAGGTATTCGAATTATCGAATCACCCCCATTTTGTTATGGTGATTCGTTTATTGTACAAAATTAGAGGAACAATTTTCGCAGCAGTAATTTCTAGTTTTTGGATCAACCTGTGTGTTCCATATTAAAATGAATGTAAAAGTAAATCCATTATTATTGAAGTTGCTACAATTTTTACTATTCCATCAATTTTATTAGTGGGGTACCGCTCCACATGTGGTGTATCCTAGTAGTTAGAACCGAGACGATGGAGTTACGGAATGATAACCTATTATAATATATGTGATACATTGTTATGCAAATGTTAAGTAGTTTATCAAAAACAGCTAGTTTTACTAAATTGTAATTAAAATTTAAGTTCACATTTAAATAATCATACATTATGATAATGAATAAAATGATAATTTTCATAATGATTGTTATTTGAATTAAATAAACAAATTTAAATAACCACGAGTTTTATTTGAACGCCAAATGAATGACTCCTCATAGCTAGTCCGCTACGACAACTGCTACGGCGTAGCATATCGTAGCGCTGTATGTGCGTAGCTTTACGCGCTACGTCGTAGCGTAGCAGTCCGTAGCGGAGATCGTAGTTGAGTTGCTCTGTACCCGAAGTCCGAGTTTTGCTACCACATTTCGTTACCAAATGTTGTTTTCGTTTCGCCCACGTATCTCTGTCTTTTGTAGGGAGAAAAGATGAGACAGCAAAAATACGTTACGTAGTTAGAGTTTTTGTCTCATCATTTTTCCTTGCAAAAGAGAGAGACACGAAGGCGAAATGTTGTAAACGCACTGGGACTTTGGGTACTGGTTACGATTTGTGATGAGTACAGTACCTAGGAGTAGAGTTAAGAGTGAGTAAGCCAATGCCAACCGAACTTGTAATAATATTGTCATTGCGGTGATGGGCTACATGCAACCCGTCTCGTAACATTTTAATATAGGTAGCGATGGCCACCTGATATTGACTGGGTGTTACATTGGGGCGCTCTCGGGTCACGGCAGATAAAATAGAAAATGAGATTTTTAAAAGTTCAAAAATGTTTTCTTTTTCATGCATAAAATTTATGTAGTTTGTCTTTATTTTATGAATAATTTTTTTTTTTTGTTTGATAGTTTGATATAGGTTAACGAGTAGTTTTAAACAATTTGTAGATTTATCTACTATACTCAAGGAAATCACAAAGATTTTTATAATGTCCCAAAAGTTAAATAGCCGAGCGGGATTTGAACCCGCGACCGAATAGATAATGCCTAACAGTCCCAGAGTTATTCGTCGAGTATAATTAGGCTCCGATGACATTATAAAAAAAAGCTCGTAGATTACTTAAGTTGATAGTGTTAAAAAGGACGATGGGGTTATTGTCTGATGTCTCCCCCCCCCATAACAGTATGATAA
Organism: Thera obeliscata; assembly: GCA_947578465.1. Lineage (NCBI taxonomy): Eukaryota > Metazoa > Arthropoda > Insecta > Lepidoptera > Geometridae > Thera > Thera obeliscata. The sequence continues at coordinate 9,744,985 of OX387923.1, read as the reverse complement.
TGGTACACCATGGTGCCATGGACTGGCGGTGTCGGGTGTGTGTACGCAGGCGCGGCATCCTCGGCGCCGGCCGGACGAGACATGCCGTGAGGAACTCAACCGACACCAGCACAACACGACTGAGGGCTGCCTCATGATGTTCAAATTCAAATTCAAATCAGTCTTTATTCAGTTGAGTTTCAAGAATCACTTTGAAACGTCTTAAAGCTAGGTGAGTCTAGGTGCCAGTTCCACGCGACCAAGCCGACGCAAGAACAGGCAACAGACTACGGCTCGGTTCCTACCGTTTTCTTATATGATCCTTTTACAAATCAAAAATAATAGCAGTGAAGTTCCAGTGTGGTGCCACTTCACTTAGTCAGACGTATGCAATGCAATAATACAAAAGTAAAAGTTTCAAAGACAGCACACGCTACACTTCAAAGTTATACGCATGATTTTGTATGCTACTAGCTGTTGGCACAAGCAGACCCACCTGATGCCCTGAACATTAGGGCCTGTTATGTATGATCACCATTTTTTACTTTAAGACCTCACCATGTAACATAATAATTGCAATAAATAATAAGAGTATGAACGATCACCAATAACAAAGCATTGCTTCGCAGGTCACGCACGTGCCCTACACCATTGTATTCGTTGTTGTACCTATTGCACCTATTGTGCCTATTGCATTGTATTGTTTGTATTTTCAGATACACTGATCTGGTTCGTCGCCTCACGTCACGTGCCGATAATTTCATGCATAGTTTGTCCTTTCAGTCAATTAAATTTGTATGAGATAGTGATCATGATCGCTTTTAGACGTCTTCTAAATGCTAGGTGCCAGTGTTTTGGGACCAAGCCTAGCAAGAAACTACGACTTGATTCGTGTACCTACTTGTATGGTCCTCATGACCGTTCAGAACCCGACTTCCCCACTGCTGGGTATGGGCCTCCCTTGGTTTGTGCCATCTACCACGACCCTGTATCCACCTTGGTACTGGATCCACCCCATTTCCAACACACGACTTGAGCGATCTTACTATTGTCGGGTACCTATAACTTAATTTTCAGTTATTGAAATTAGTTACAGTTGTGCGAGTGTGGTCAACTCTGAACGATGTTTTTTCGCTGTGGCGTGGCTCAAGGGAAATATAATGAACGCCACTAAAGGTTACCCATCCAGGGTAGAACGTTGCTTAAACTTAGTGGATCGGCTGAGGATTAAAGTAAGCTCCCCGCAGCTTGGAGGACGGTAACTTCTCTTCAAGGACCTTAACTTCTGTATGGACACAGGGCAGGGCACCGTAGAGCACGTTCTTGTGTGATCAGCGAAACGCTTTTCTATAGACGTTGGTTGATCATCATAGTTGTATAAAAACCTTCAAGTTAATATAAATAAATAAATACATATTATAGACAATCCACACAACACTAAACTAAGCAGAGCTTGTACTATGAGAACCATATAGCTGATATAATACTTATATTTTTTTTTTTGTAAATACATAGGTACTTAGAATACAATATAACACCCAGACAGAGAACAAACATCTGTAATACCTATGTAGTGAATAGGTACATAGGTTACTTTCTTATAAAATCATAGTCCATTAGACAGCCCTACGCGTGATCCTGTGATGTGCGATGGCGCCGCACTTGTTGCCAAGCGCGAGTGTCCCGCCTGCCTCCTTCAGGACTCGCAGTGAGCTGCGGTCGTCAGACTCGCCACACGCACACTATTTAGTTTGGAACATTCGCGAAAATATCACGTTTTTCACCATTCGGCACAGGAGCGCACTTAGGACGGTTAGAGGGGGCAATCGGTTTTATTGAGTCTCATAAGTGATAAGTGATCTGCTCGGAGTTTCTGATATTTAATCAGCTAAAGAAAAAAAATAGACTTAGGAACTTGCGTTCATCAGTAAGGTCTAAATTCCTGATCAAATATAATGTGAATGTGATATTATTTATGATTGAATCGAAGGTACTAGCGCGGGATCAAAACAATAAGTATTGATTGTGTTTTTGGGGGCCAAATGAATTAATTTAATGTTCTTTGTGATTTGGAGGGGCAAGCGGTGGCTATCAGTAACGTCTTGAAGTTTATTGACGCGATGTGTCGAGACGTGGAGCCGCTGTTGCGATGAGTCACGCCGACAGGTCTCCCACTGATCGCACTCGTATCATGTCGCGCTATCAGAGCGCTTTCGTTAGAGCTTAGAAAATAATTGGAAATGTTTTCTACTTTAATATTAAAAGTAATCGTAAGTGACATTCCTCCTATTCTTGAGTGAAAGATTCGTTGAGAGTGTTGATAGCTCCAGATTTTTGGGGTTCAGGATATGATGGTGTTTCATCCTCAACACGCACATTGCTAAGGTTGTTGACCTTGGATCCCCGACAAGAGGAGAAATCCACATTAAGTCAAGTAAGTAACCGTCTAAGTGAATAGTGGTTATTTCTTTATTTCAAAAGTTAAGTGAGACTCACACCTAGCTGCAGTTCTTAGCAGTGGTAGCAATATGGACCCAATTTGTCTGAAATTCTGATCGTGTGTATGCAAGTTTAAAAACATACCAATTACCGTGAGGCTTAGAGATTTATTCATAAACATAATACTTAATAGTAGACAAACAAACGGATGGTCTACTTAAAATAAACCTCATTAGCTGGTGTGAAATCCTCACATCAAATAAATGCTAATCTTTCATTTTTGAGATTTATGAAATGCTGACTTTACCTACGAGTACTTCTCAAGATGTACATCCAAGGAAAGGTGTATGCTTAAAGGTAGGTGTATGCTTGCTTCTGGTTGGTGTGTAATGGATGGATATGGTGGCGTGCGCAGGATGCCGGCGGGGCGCGTGGTGCCGGCCGCGCTCTCCAAGAGCCACCTGTCGTACTACGTGGCGATGGCCGTCATCATCCTCCTGCTCGCCTTGCTGTGCTGCTACGCGTGCTACTTCTTCATCAACAAGGTCATGGGTGAGTCGCCTCTCCAACACTCACTTATTATTTGCAGCCAGTGTTATTATTTTCACTGACGACGTCTTCTTCTACTTGTCGTGTCACCAGTTCATTCGAACCAGAGTGCGGTGAAAGAATTTTTAGTGCACCTAAAGAGGCTTCTTTCGTTCACTTGACCTAATGCTTTCCAACTGTTAGGTTCTACGGCATGCCGGTTTCCTCATGATGTTTTGCTTTACCGCTTGAGAACACTGGCATAGGGTAGGTAGGTACATGTTTTTGGACAGAAAGACTCAGAATTTAAAGCCCCTTGTGAGGATTGTCATTGTCCAGTAACTAATCATTATTTTATTTCACTATTTCCAGAACTGTCGTCGAACGATTCACCATCGACGACACCGTCCACTTCCTGCCCTAAAAAGGAAACTGTCTCCTATCCAGTTCAACCAGGTAAGTGTTACAGTCTTTGAAAATCTTCATGTACTCGTATAAACTTATGTATAGCTCGGTCGTTTGATCCGCAGTTTTAAACCTCTGCCTAAAACCTCAATAGGAAAATTTGAAGGACTTGTTTCTCATCGTACTTTACTAAGTACGGAAATGTTTTGATTGTAGTTATAACATTTATATTTTTGGGAGTACTAGAACTAGTGCAGTTACCTCCTACTCCTCGCTTTTAATACTATATCATTGTGTCCAGTGGTGCGCGACAGTGCCGCGGCGATGGCAGCTCTGTGTCGTCAGCTCCCGGCCGGCTACACGCTGCAAGGGGACTAAGTGTTCCCGGCGGGACGGTCCCCCGACCCGCGCCCCGCAGACACCGGCCCCGCACCCCCCGCACCCCCTGGACCCACCGGACCCCCCGGGGCTACTGTGTTACCCCCCCCTGTGGTCCCGCCTCCTGATAAAGTGCCTGCTCCAGCAGCAGCAGAACAACACTGCATTAAGTTAGAAGCTGCAGGATAAATGTTCCTGCAGGTTCTCAGCAACCATGATGACCTGGATCTCTCTAAAGGGCTCTATTGTTTTTATTAAATAAGTGCCAAAACCCATGTATGTGCCAAACGGTTAATGTTTCTATGAAGGATATTTTAACTAGTGAAACCTCGCGAACATGCGTGTTTTGAGAACTGTGCTCGTGTCTTGTAGTTGTTAGGCGATATGTCGATGATATCCTTAAACTGCCTGAATGTTGTGACTTCGTGAATATTGTGACATTTGTGACTGCTGTTCTCTTAGATTAAGAATTGTTATCGTTCTGGAAAATGTATGGACCTACTAGGATAAGGTTTTATATTGGAAACTTTATGCTCAGGTATGTACCTACCTAACCTACCGTTTAGTCAAATTTTGCAACGCCTATTTATATCTGCATAGACAATAACTCGCTTAATGGCTACTTCTACCATTTTGAAAGCCACTGTTGCAATAAATGTTATCTTGTAGTAAATTATAAGCTGGTTTTTATTGAAACAACCTCTTCATTTATTTTGTAATTGAAACAACGTTTTAGAACATTTATTTATTTAATTTAACGTAGACTTGACCCTAGAAATACATTTTGCATAGGAAAGCATACAGCTCCGTACAAAATTACATTTTTGCTTGGCAACGATACAATCTTCATAACTATCAAATTCTGTTAACCTTAAATCTAGATGACTTTAATTATTTACTATCTCATAAGTTTAAGAACTTAATTGACCTTATCTAATTAATTTCATAAAAATAATCTATGCCTACGTATCTGACTATCTAAAAAAATTAAGAGTTTAATGGCATGGCAGGTTAAAGAATCATTAGCAAAATGGTCCTACTTATGCTGAAATAAAACTCCCTTATCCCTTATCCACTTCACCTACTAATAGTTTTGAGAGCACAACACCCAGCGTTTAAATAGCAGTTTCCTTCCGTTCCGGCGAAGCGAACAGCGTGAGCTCGTCGTATGGCGGCGGACGCTCCTCCGTGCCGTCCAAATCCAGGTCCAAGTCACTCTCTGAAACATAGGTGACACATATCACATTTAATCTACCTTTTAGTTTAGACCTGGGGCCTAGGTGCTCTGCGAAGCAATAGATAAAGGTTGGTTCCACTCTGCACCTCAACTTGTCACTGTCGCTCATGCCAGGCAGTAGGTTCTAATAGGTTCTTCTTCATTTCGGGTCACTAGTTCTTTTATAAGAATGTATAAATAAATATAAATATGAAAGCTTCTTTTGCTTCACATGCAGCAAGGAAATCAGTAGCTAGCGAAGGTATTGTAATATACAGAACCAAAAGGTGTTTTTTAGGGTATTATCTAGCACCTGTGGTATTGCTGAAACATATTATAAGTTGGCACACTCTCACCTGAGAAGGCCCCTGACTCGGGTCTGTGCGGGGGCGCCAGGATGTCTCCGTCACTCGCGTGTCGCGCACGCATCCCGCCCGCACCCGCACCCGCACCCGCATCAGACCCCGCACCAGGCACGCGCGCGTGCGTCACGCTCCCCGACTCTGCCACGCGCCACTCGTAGCCAGCCGGCTCTGTCGCACACATGCCACCGCACAACATGCAAAAGCTTATAGTGTAGACAAAGAAGGCAAGTTCACAATAAAAAGGAAACAGAAAGCAGCCAAGGGATTCATCAGCACATTGAAGTAGATTTTAAGTAAAACAAAATAAGTTTTTTCTTTTTAAGAAGTCAATCTGGAACACTGGACTTGACTGGAAGAGCAAGCGACATCATGGCACATCTATAGCTTTAAGAGCCCATTTTTGCTGTCGAAATCATTAGGAATAGAACAGCTGATCATAGGTAGATGCATTTCGTCACAGAACAATATTTCATCCAACACAATAATAAATAAACCACTAACCGACGGAAGGTGGCGGGAAGGCTGGCTTGGAGAGACTGATCCTGGACTCGATGGAGTGGTGCGTGGCGCCCGAGCGGTCCAAGGTCTCGAGCTGGTCGATGACGTCATCCAAACAGAAGCCGAACATCCTCGGCTGGTGCTCCACGAGCGGCACGAGCGTGTGGCGTGGGCGCTCCTTGCAACGGATCGACTCGTTGAAGCATTGCTTAGCCTCCTTTGCTTTGTAGATCGACTTGGTTAACAGATCCTCTCTCTTAGGAGAGTTGCTGGCACTAGCGTCATTATCACCGATGAAGAAGGTGGACTCTTCAGTGGCATCGCAGTCCTTATCTTCTTCCACCTGCTTTTCTTTTCTACCTTTAGATGATTTAATGTTTGTGTAGTGTTTCTTGCAAGTTCTTCCAACGATCTGCTCATCCGTTTTGTGTTCATCGCTTGAGCAAGATTCAGGTTCTGCGTGGAGTGCCCTTTCCAGACTGTCGCTTGAGATGGAATGATTATCTAGAGTTTCAGGTTTGAGTGGGATGTACAGCTCCTTCGTGGATCTGTCCCAGTCTCTCCTGTGAATCACTTCGTCGATGACGCTGGGGGCGGAGTGATAGCGAGTCGACTCTTCTGTTGTGAGCTCATGGTGGGATTTCCGGCGACCTATCTCTTCATGGCTTCGATGGGCTGATAGTGGCTCTTTATTACGACCTGAAAATAACGTATGTACGTGTTATCTACAGTCAAATTAATAAATGAGATTGAGTCCAAGTCTACGAGCTTGCATCGCTGCGGTATGCAAGCTCGTACACTTGGACTCGGCGCCCGTGTGATGTGTGATTGTACGTGAGGAATACATAGGAGTCGTGAGCGAGAGAGCACATACCCGAGGTGCTCGGCAGATGGAGGGAGACGGCACTGCTTCCGACGCGGTTCCCGAACAAATGGCTCGAACGCCGCGAGCCTGATTCTGAAAAAAAACAGTGTCAAAGTCAAAGTCAAAGTTTTAATTAAGTGACAAAATAAACAAATGTAAGCAATCTGGGGGCTAATTCTCGGGCCGATCTCGATCATTTTGCAATTTTATATTATTGCTTCTTTTCGAAGAGAGAATGGATAATTTCCTTGAGTAATTCGTCAACGACCTCTTCGTAAAAGCCTCGACAGCTACGATATACGGCAAACGTAGAAAAAGTGCGGGGTTGTGAAAAGAAGCAATAAAATAAAATTGCAAAATGATCGAGATCGGCCCGAGAATTAGCCCCCTGGCATTTATCAAAACAATAGCAGGTAGGTAGGTACTATAAATTAGAACTTTTACCATGTCGGATAGTTGACCGCCGGCTTTGATTTTTTTCTGAGCTATTTTCTGAAAATAAGAAACGAATTCATTGAGCCAGTTACTGATTGGGTTTTCCCGTCGATAATCTAAGCAAAAATACAGGATACTGCTGCATTCGTGTTCAAAAGTTTATGTTAAGTAATTATTGAATCCCTGTTCGATAAATGAACGATGTGCCCCCGTCCTACTTCTGAGTCCGGCCCTGTTGCATCACTAATCGATGTACATAAAAGCATGATGTGATTTGGCGGCTATTATTGGCTATTTAACTACCTGTTACTGAGGTACTATAATTAAACCTCAGAGTTTTTTTAACCGGTGTAATGGTCACTTTCGGTGATTTCAATGATGAGTGTGTGCTTTCTCTTAAATTTGAAGATAGACCCTGTGCTGCGGATGAAGATAGGTATTGTGCTAGGAAGATAGTTACCCGACTTGGAGTCCCCAGGCCAGCAGCACAGGTAGTATATCATAAGCACTGTTGTGAAGCACGGGGCAGAGCGCGAACCTGACGCCGCATCACTCGGCGCGCCCATAGCGCCCTCTGCAACGCAACGCCGCGAGGGAGGAGCTCAAAGCAAACTCGAACATTCCATCATCATTTGTATCACCAGAATCACTTTGAAACGTCTTAAAGCTAGGCGAGTCTAGGAGCCAGTTCCACGCGACCAAGTCTAGAATAACAGGCAGCAAGCCTGAGCGTAGTGCTCTGAGTAGAGATGCAATTCAACTAGCTGTTGCCAGTGGATTCGTCCCAGCCTGTCTTAGAAGAACATAATTTAGACTAATCGCGTGGAGTTGGAGCCAAGATGCCCCTAGCATTTCAAAGTAATCCTAGGGGATTTAGTTGCTTGACCTTGTAAAAAAGTTAGTGCCTGAAAACCCGTAAATTAGAAACTTACCACTTATTTGCAAGTGGCCACTGTGATGGCCGATGGTAACTTATAAGAAGACCTTTCGTAGTTACTTGTCTGTTTCTTTTCTACACTTTTCCGTTGACATCACCGAATTACGAATACCGTGGAACTAAAGAGGAGCAACACTGCGTTGAACGCTCGTCGGTAGAATGGACGATGAGAGCGGACAGGGGTTGTGACGTCAGCGAGCGACGAGCGGATGGCGGATGGCGACTGGAAGATTTGCCAAAACTCTCGCCCAAACGAGAGTAAACTGAAGCCGAGGGACACACCGGGAGCGGAATACTGCACGAGCGTCGAGGCCATCCTGGCACCATCACGAGGCTCGTGGCATCAAAGTCTGTCTGTCTGTTTGTGGCTGGCTCCGCCTCGTATTTTTTTATTTCAATGCAGTTCTAGCACAGAATGAGCAGGGCTCAGGATATTTCTAGAGCTTCTAGTTCATAGCCAGGGTCTGATGATGGCCAGTCACAGTGGCCGGTAAAAGATCACAGAGGCATATTGGGTATAAGCGGTCATTTCTGGACTCCTACCTATGCATCACTTCTTTTTAGCCGGATATAATAAGTTTTCTTGAAAATTTTCGTTACATTTTCTGATTGATTCGGAATCAGCCTCACTTGTTGGTTTTGCTGTCATGGATCTAGTCTTTGTAGATCGAGTGAGCGAAGCGAATGAAGATCTTACAAACAACTTGGGCAATTTGGCATTTTATGTGACAGGGTGGAATTTTGTAATGCCACCTGGAGGGAAAGTACTCTTAATACTGCATTCTATCTGCAGTATTAAGAGTACCTACTTTCCCTCCAGGTGGCATTACAAAATTCCACCCTGTATATGTATTTATGTAGGTATTTGTGTATGTTTGTCCGACGATAACTTACGAACCATTGATCCGATCTGCATGAAATTTGATACTTGAGGAATTTACTTTATATGTGAGTAAAATCGTGAAGGGGTTTTTGAGATATTATGGGGTTTTTAAGGGTGCAAAAATATAAAAAGTGACACAAAAAAATCAAGTTACATTTCATATGAAAGAACTTTGCTTGGACATCCCAAAACCATTTTTAATTTTTTTAGGACGCTCTGTTTTTGCTATAAAAAATGGTTTAATTAGTATAACAAGCGATCTGAGACCCCCTATCTCTAAGAATTTCATTGACATCAAGGTTTTTCTACTGGGCGGTCAATTCTTTTGCAAAGTAGATAAAACACAATGCGTGATGGTGGCATATTTTTTTTTGATTATATACCATCTACCTATGTGCTTAACTTTTCGGAGCATTTGGATCGCATCACGAGATCTCGGTTCGGGGCGAACTACTAGTGGTATTGTATGGTGTCCTCAGTGTGTCGGTGTTGGTAGCGGCTGCAGGCGCCGGAGTGTCGCGCCGACATCGACCGCCCCCCTCCCCTCCTGAGCCCCCTGTGAGCCCCCTGTGAGGCTGTATGCCATAGCACACTACATACTATACCTATACCTACCCTACGACATACTAATCAGTGTTATGTGAACAAAGCGGTAAGTGGGTTAATAGTGATGCTTGCGTCGGGGAAGAGGGAAGGCGTACTTAAAGCGTACTAGTAGTGGCTAACTTGGGCTATGATGTACTTTCTATGTACTTATGTATCTACCTATTATTCTATTCGGAAAACTTATGTACACAATGCTAGTGCTCTCAAACGATGAAGAAAAACATCGTGAGGAAACCCATGGCTTAGTCAGCTCCGCACGTATGGCCCGTATGGTTGTCTGGTAGAAATCGCTGTTTAGCGATGAGTCCGCCCATTGTATGAGGCAAACAGTTTAAGGTTTTTCTTTACGTACCTGTACTTACTTTCATAATTAGTTGTGTGCAATAATAGTAGTTTCTTTGTATCAATTGGGCACGTCTTTCCTGTGCATTAGGCGGACTATGCTGTCAGGATGGTATAGGTGCTGCGCAAGCCTATTCCATCTGAATTCCTGTCCTAGGCATCACTATAACCTATAATACCCCTGACGCTATATAAATCCTCTAAATACAACAGATGCAAAGGCCTGTTTACTTTTACTTTTAGGTTTGTAATTTTAAAATGGGATAACTAGCACCATTATTTTGTTCCGATTCAGTTTAAATTCTACCAAAAGAATCATAATTCAAATTAAATCATGCTCCAGGGGCCTAATTCTCGGCTCATCTCGGATCATTTTATATAAGGGACATTGAAAATCTCGGTCGGCCCGAGAATTAGGCTCCTGCTCTACTAAATTGGAGTTGGTTGCGAAACGACTTTTTAGCTCTACATCTCATCAAATTTATAATATATCATGTATAGGATATATGGATTTTTAGCTATGTACCTCAATACCTTATCATCTTCATCAAAAACTGTTGCAGTCCACTACTGGACATAGGTGGGGACCTACGTACCTACATTTATAAGCATTGTGTATAATATTGATAGATCAGTAGATTATGTATGTTTTAAGATTTAAAGTTGCTGAGGTCTAAAGTTATAAGAATGTTAAACTTTTATTATTTGGTATTCATGCGTAGGTAAACAAGGCTACCCTCCTGTCCTTGTGTAGTCGGGTAAGCCCGTGCCTTCACGACATGCGCAGTGACGCTCCCCCCCCCCCCCTCCTCCCAACACGAATTATCGAATTCTCGCGAGTCGAGAGCTCCCTTCGCGGTCCTCCGTATTATACAATTTCAGGACATTTCTAATCAAAATAACGAAAAGCTAAGATATATCGAAGGACGTTGGTGTTCTCCAGTGATTATCATGTAAACTGTGTGGAAATACACCGATTGGAACCAACATTCATAGTATAGGGTTGCAAGTGGGTCGTATCGATTGACGTGAAGTTAGGTTTGATTCGGGTCTCCACGGAGCTCCACTGATTTGGTAAGCACTTGTGATTTAAATACTTTAAGTGTTTTGAAATCAAATGAAATACAATTTTGAAGCCTGAAAACGAGCTTGCATAAGTCAGGTTTAGTTTATGTTGCAAGTAGAATAGGATAGAAGCTTGATTTGGTATATTTGTTTGAGGCAATCACGAACACTCAAAATCGATATTGCAGTGTGTAATGGCGGACATTGCAGTTTCGAGTTTGCTCACTTCATTTTAGATTAAACTGAACAAGAAGCTTTATAAAACGATCCTAGTTACCTGAAACATGTTGCAGAAAACATGTTAAAATGCAAAATCATTGTAAAAATCATAAGTAGGGAAGGAGTGAAACAAAACTAACGTTTAGTCGTAGTAGTTGCGACGATTAGCCCAGTACCTACGTATTGATTTATTCGTAGCTGGACATTTAGATTTTTAAACAGCCTTTATTTTGGATGAGGTTTGAAAGGAAAGGCGGAAAATGAATTGTAAAACAGCACCTTGTCCAGTTGTTTGAGGTAGAATTGCGTGCAGCTGCAGACATGGGCGGCGCGACGCTGCCTCCCTGGCTGACGCCGTGGTCGCCGGCGCTGTACGCGGGGCGCGCCTACAAGCCGGGCCAGCGCCCGCATCCTCGCCTCACCATCTTCACCTACGGACACAGCAACAGCGCACCTCTGCTCAGGTATACTGCTTTCCATTTGATACCTTTCATTTGCATTTCATCCTTATCAGAACAGTATAGTCCTCATCACACGCTGAATGGGTATAACAGATTTTCTTCTTGGACTCTCTACCTTTTCGTGTTATTTTTCACAGTCAAAGTCATGTGAGTCTAGGAGCCAGTTCGACGCAACCAAGTCTAGAATGAATAAACAACAAACTACAGCTTGCTCACTACAGTTTTTTTATGAAACTTTTACAAGTCCACCCAACTTTTCTTGGATCTGCCTCTCCTTCTACAACCATTCATATGCCTTCATAATCTTTATCAGCCTGAAAAAGTCCACTGCTGGACATAGGGCTCACCTATACATTCCCTGAAAGAACGATACTGAGCCCGCTCTAACCACCAACTTCCCGCAATGTTAGTGAGGTTGGCACAACAGGATTCTTCCACTTACATTTGTATTTTGAACAGGTTTTTTAATACAGTTCATCCATCTTTTGTTTGGTCTGCATCTCGTTGTATTTCTATCCCCATCGCCTTACATAATACATTATTCCCTATTTCTATTAGCTACTATGGTCGTTATGTGATGTGTTCCAGGTTCGGCAGCTGGTCGGCGGCGGCGGGCAGCCCCCCTCCCGCGGCGGAGGGCCCCGCGCCCCCCCCGCCCGGCGGCATGCACTGGGAGCGCGTGCCGCTGGACCGCGCGCCCTGGCACCTGGAGGTGCCCGTGCCGGACCGAGCGCAGCCCAAATACGACATCACCAGTGTGAGTGGAATCTACTTCAAAAATGATAACAAAACCGCAATCACAGCTCTTTTTGGGATGTATGAGTTCCCAATTACGCCGTTTGGCTTGTGGAATGCACCCCGCAGCGGTTGGTGGATGAAGATTACGCGGCTAATTTTACGTACGCATTTATTGATAGTATCAAGGAGGAACCTCTGAATCTTGTCAGGGTTACCGATGTGGAGGACAAGGTAGCTTCGCGTACATGCAGTTTTCACTTTCACAGTTCTATCATTCGAAAGCGATACTGAACACCATGACACGCTGAAGAATTGTTGGCTGTTCAGCATCAAGCATTCGATCACAATGAGTTTCAATACTTTGCTGATCACTTTTGTGTATTATTTCGAAAGCATACCAAGCTCGTCCTCCACAAATTATATCTGGCTCGGTCGCTTCAATTTGTCGCATTTTTTATTATAAAGTGAAGAAATAAGCGTTTTTTCTTAGTAGTTCCGTTGAACAATTATGTCTGAACAGCTGGGATATTTTTTCCCAATCCCTTCGACTAGGAAAACAGGAATCTAATCCTAATTGAGTTGGGGGAATAAGATCTTGCGATGGGTTGTATTGTGCATTGTTCCCCTGCCAAACCACACCCCAGCCAACTCCTTAAAATAACGGAGTAGGACTTAGGGTTTGATGATGCACAGGAATGATGTGAGTTATGTCGTCAGCACTCGGACTCGGACATGTTCAGCGCGGACGGCATGGAGCTGGAGGGCGACTCGCCGACGCTGGCGGCCGTGCACGCGTACGGCAGCGTGCTGCGCGGCTGGGCGTGCGGCGCCGCGCTGCTGGCGCTCTTCATCCTGCTCGTGCGCCTCGGGGAGCGCCTGCTCGACTGGAAGATCGTGCTGCGTCAGTACCACCCCACTCCACTCCCCACCAACCACTCCATACCACTCCACTCCATACCACACCATTCACTCGCCATGCTACTCACCTCCTGCTCACTGTGCCTTTATAGCTACACCTTGGACCATTTGTATGATGCCACCGAACGCCCATAGGTGTAGCTAATTATTGGGACAACTATTATTTGTAATTGTAGTGCCATCGACGTGGCAACGAAGAAGACCATGCTATACAGTAGGCTTACCACAAGCTCTGTCTGGCTTTTTCTCTGGCTCTGGTTTTAAAGCTTGTGGTAGGCCTACAGCTGCCTCAAACCCTAGCTCAAACCAAAGCTTTACTCAGGAACAAATCATTCATCATGGTTTTAATATAGCACAAACGAGAGCCGTGACGTCGACTGTCTCAGATCTATACAACAAAACACACAACATGAGTAACATTTTGTATAAGTATGGCAGACCAAGACAGACGTAATGCGTCAATTCACACTCTACCCATAGGGGATCTCAACCTTATGCAAATGATAGACTTCTGTTGCGTCGCGACGCGACACACGGATATCAGAGCAGCCGTGTGAAAGGCCGCCTTTACCGGCCACTCACACCATGCTGACGCACTTACCTGACTCTCCACCACCCACATAGAGTTTCATTTTATATGATTGATAGGCTTGCGATAAATATTTGAATTCTTGATGTTGATCAACAGGCAGGCGTCGTCTCCACCGGGAAAGGCAGCGGGCACGCGCGAACGGTACGTTTCATTTCCTAACCTAACCTAACCTCCTAACAACCTGACATTAAGTGTCTATGCGCAGCTTCTCTGCAGCCTAGTGCAACTGATCAACGGCATAATAACGTGTGGATACCAGTCCAGTGGTGTTAACAAACTTCTAATGATATCGGTCTTTCCATCAGCGGGAGTGGAGGCATCCCTCGGCGCCGCTCGTCCGCCGCCGTACTCCACGTTAGTGCTGCCGGGCGGGGCTGTCCCCGGGAAGGTGGTGGGGGGGGTCGTGAAGGCCGGTGAGGGCGCGCCGCCACCGTACGGCACGGCCCGCGCGGGGAAGATCACCCCCCCGCGCCGCATCGCGCGCCTCCTGCAGGCGTGCGGCGTGCGTGCGTTGCGGCGCGACCGCCCGCCGCCGCTCAGGATCAGCAGCAGATTCGGCTCGATCATGTACTACCCGATGGAATGGAACATCTTCAATCAAGGAGTAGCCCCGGTGGATCCCCCCCCGGTGTACTCGACCGCCGACCCGACCTCAATCCCGAACGATGACGTCACTCGGCCCGACGACGCCGAGGCCGCCGACCCCGCCCCGAACTACGTTGCAGTGGAGCCGAACGTCCCCGATGTCGATCCGCCCGGAGCCGACGCTGATGCCGCCCCCAAGAACGGACCGCTTGAAGTATAAATGAAAGGCCGAGTCTGTTTTTATTTGTTTTATGAGGAATTAAAAAGTAACCGAGAGCCGCTATCACATAGGTATGAACGAATCTGAAATCCAAGTATTCACTCCAGTGATGGATTATTAATTAGAATGAAACGGAAGAATTGAAAGATCATGTGCCAGAAAACCTCTTGGTTGTAGAAGTCTTTATAAGTAGCGTTATTTAAAATCTAAATGTGACACAAATTATGAAATAGATTACCATTCGTACTTAGATCACTTGCAATAGAAGAGCTTCGTAGATTTATTTCTTATTGCAACTAGGTACAGGTACCTACATCTCAATAGCTTGCAGTTTTAAATAGTAGGTACCTATTTCCTCTCTACTGTTATGTACCAAAACGTAGGTAAGGTACCTTTCTACTTGAATACAATGTTCCACAATGAAGTTAGACGTGATTCACTAACTTTTAAAACTAAATACAGCATACAAGATGCCTACCTATTGTAATTTAGGTATCTGTGCTTCTTAGATATTGTCTGTTTAACTTCACAAATATAATCTATAGACTGTACGTAGGTAGAAGTAGTGCTCAATGTGTTATTGTTTCCTACATAGTCTTTAAGTTTTTGACTTTATTTATAACTGTTTTAGTTATTACTTTGCACAACACGCATATAGTTCTAGTAGGTTAACGTTTTATCATAAACTAATCAACATTATTTGTAGCGTTGGTTGGTTTTTAATAGTCCTAAATAGTAATAGTACCTCTAAATGTTTTAAAATATATTCTGAATAAATGATCAACTCCAGAAGAAGGGATGTTTTTATTGAAATACTGTTTTATAAAAATAAATAAAATAAATAAAAGTTGTTTATTTCAGGCACGATAGACCCATATCACATAAAAAATACAGTAATAAAAAACAATACACACACAAAATAACACTGGTAGGTAAACCTACCTTCTGTCTTAAAGCCTATCACTTTTTATTAGGATCCATGTGCATGGAAATCCATTTCTTAAAAATGGGGTTGGTTAGATAGTCAGACACAGCTCTCAGGATAGTGTTGTTGGAGCGACCTAACCGATTCCAAAATGCCGCTACACGGGTTCTTATTATAGCGAAGAAATCAGGTACCCCCGCCTCGGAAAACATGCTCGACGCGCTGCAGCATCTTGGCAACCTCATAAGAGCCCGGTAAGCATTATTGTACTGGACCCTTATTGTGCTCATGGATTTATGCGTGTATTTGGACCATAGTTGGCAAGTGTACATTCCCAGACAGTAAGCCTTAAACAAGGTGTTCTTTACATCAACACTGCATTTAGCGAAGCGACGTGCGAGCATGTTTGCCCTGACTGCTAGAGCTCTCCTCTCCCTCTCGATATCATTGTCATCCTTTGATGACTCCGTCAGCATGTGCCCCAAGTACTTGAACTGCTTGACCACATTAATGGTCAAGCCGCCCATCTGCACTTCTGGCACCTTCTCTGGACCTCGTCCTGACCTGAATACCATCATTTCAGTTTTCGCTACGTTGTATTTTAATCCATGAGCAGAAGCATATTGCTCACAGATTAAAAGCAGCTTTTTTAATCCCTTAACTGAGGGGCTGAGAAGAACCATGTCGTCAGCGTAACTTAAATTGTTAACACTAACGTTTCCCAGATGACAACCTACCTTGGTTCCTCTCAGCTCACCAATCAGGTCGTTCACGTATAGGTTAAACAGGTCAGGAGAGGTCAACCCCCCTTGACGAACCCCGCACTCTAGCCTATAATCGCTAGAGGTCGTGTCGCCCCATCTAACATTATTAACTTGGTTTCCATACCAGTATCTCAACAGATTCACAACATGATTTGGAACTTGTGCTTTCGATAATTTGGCCCAGAGAATATCATAATTCACCAGGTCAAATGCACGGCTTAAGTCTAAGAAACATGCATAGACAGAAGTATCCTGTGAAGTATAGTAATTCACGGTGCTTTTTAAACTCATAATTGCTGAATCTGTTGAGAGACCGGGACAGAAACCAAATTGAGCATCATCGATAGATATGGTTTTCAGTAGATCGGGATAGATAAGTCGCTCCAACACTTTACCCATAACTGTACCCAGCGATATAGGTCTATAATTTGAAGACGAGCTTAAGTCCCCGGTTTTATTTTTAACGATTGGCACGACTATTGTCCGCATGAGATCGTCCGGAAGGTAACAATACCTTATGCATAAATTATAAAATGTACATAGGTGCTCATAAACGTTATCGCTGGCCCTAATAATGTGCTCGATACTAAGACCGTCGTGTCCAGGTGACTTGCCACGCTTCATTTTCTTGACTGTAATTATATCTTTATATCTTTCAGATTCTTTATTAATCATTTGAGTGTTCCTAACAAACGAAATATTATAACTTAATAAATGCAAACTGAGCTTGGGAGACATAATGTACGATTACGTACGTTGCCATTGTGTCAAAAAGCTGGAATCAGCAAATCAACCTAGTACCTACCTACTGGAGTGCTACTTAAGACACCGCGCAAGACAGTCGCGATTAGGACCTCGTTTAGATGACTCCTACATACCTTATCTAATTATCTTTAATAACTTTATATTGTGTAGTGAATAAACTATGTAAAATACAAACTTCTTTTAATAAACTTTAATGTGCGCTCTAACTGGGACTGAACATTTGGTCCTTCGAGCCGGATCAAATGTACAATTATTCTAGTTAGGACCGCGACCGCAAACTGATATCAGCTTTTTGACACAATGAAAATGTACGTAGTACGCAACATCAATTAATGTACCACGGGTCATGTTTCTCTGTAGTAAAAACAAATAAAAATCAAACTTATTACCTAATACACAATATACTTGCAATAACCAAGAGATCTGTTTGAGAAATTACAGTTTTGGTACAATGTTATTATTTTAAGTACTTACTAATCTACGTGCTTACTTAAACAAAACTCTAACATTAACATTATAAATACAGTCTTAGAGTCACAATTTTTAAATTATTAAGTTCTAATTTAGCACCAAAACATTACCTTACAATTAGTTACAATACAACACGGCGCTAATTTATTTTTAACATTATTTTGATACGCCTTCGAATAATCGTTAGGGAGGATACAAAATAAAGTTGGAATGTACAATACAAGCAGGTTTAACAATGAGTCTTCTGTTGAGAAGCGAAATAATCAATGAGTGGGGCTGACTTCAGTGATGGAGCTTGGGGTCCTAAGACCAACTGTTGGAATCAAAAGTATAACCAAGGAATTGATATGACTTTACGAAGTAGGTATATATGAAATCCTTGGATAATAACGAATTATTGACAATCTCCTTATTAGCTTCGTTTATCTGTTACATTTGGAATTGAGTTCACAATGTCGTATTTCCAGATTGATCTAGTAGGAGGCAGGTAGGATGGGATGGGATGGGATGGGATGGGATGGGATGGGATGGGATGGGATGGTTATAGCTCGTTGTTCTGCCGGCGGCGCACGTACCGCGCGAAGTAGTCGGGGCGCCAACACTTGCAGGAGCCGGGCACCAGGAACCAGTCGTAGTAGAGCCGCACCTGGAACCACATACATCACTATTATTACAAGCCTATGTCTGGATAGGTCAAATGGAACTTGCGCTTAGATTCACCTACAGTACCTCTAGATACATAGACACCTACCTTAGCCTCCAATCATATGACAAAAATCTGGAGTGGTAGATTACCTGCTCACGTGTAGAAATGCTTTTTAGTAGGTACGTATTTGGTAGGTACTAAGTGGTCCTTACTGCGAATGGGGATTAAAATCGTGAAGCTACTTCTTCTGTCGCGTATTGCTTGGTTAACGAGGTGTTACCTGGAAGCAGCCGAGGTCGTCATGTCCGTCGCAGTGCGGCGGCTTGTCCGTGCTGGAGGCTCCCCCCACTCCCCCCACACCCCCTGCTCCCCCCGCCGCCTCGCCCGCGGGGCCGTACTGCTGGAACTCCTGGGGAACAACACGGATAGTCATTTAACTTTCTAAGCTTGTAAGTAATAGGAAATTTTCATAAGGGGAAATTTTAAAAAATGATACCCGATGGGTTTAAGTTTAAGTACTATGTAAGAAAAAATACAGTCCACCCTTGATTTTTGACTTATCAACCTCATTCAAAATGAGAGGTCAGGCAGCCTCCCTCCGGGTGGTGCGGGTGCTAGACGCGGGTACCTGCATGTTGGGGTGCGCGGGGGGCAGCGCGTGCTGCGCGGGGTAGTGCCTCCAGGTGGTGGGTGGTGCGGGTGGTGCGGGTGCTAGACGCGGGTACCTGCATGTTGGAGTGCGCGGGGGGCGGCGCGTGCTGCGCGGGGTAGTGCAGCTCGGCCACCAGCAGCGACACCCAGCGCGGCGAGCTCAGGCAGCCTCCCTCCAGGTAGTGGCAGCGGGATTGCATGCA
Source organism: Thera obeliscata (assembly GCA_947578465.1). Lineage (NCBI taxonomy): Eukaryota > Metazoa > Arthropoda > Insecta > Lepidoptera > Geometridae > Thera > Thera obeliscata. The sequence continues at coordinate 9,725,886 of OX387923.1, read as the reverse complement.
TCTGGTACACATACACATGCTCGCATCAAACACGACTGTTCATCTTTTGGTATGTATCTCTAAGATGCGGATAATACTCGTGTTCAAACAAGATTACTGGGTTTTATTAATATTTAGTTGTAAAGTCCATTAACGCAGTCCTCAGTACAAGTTTTATTAAGCAATGCCTATTCCCTAAACCTATGTTACGTCAATTGTTCCGTCGCTGCATCGTGCTATGTATAAAATAGCAGGCGCTGGACAAGCAGAAGGCAGGGCCGCTATTACGATCATCATCATCTCACGTTGATCTGTTGTCTACTGTGCTCTCACCTGGTGACTTCGACGGTCTGCGTGAAGTACCCCTCATAGGGGATCTGCACCACGTAGCGCCACACGCCCTGGTAGTTGCGCGCGAACACGGGCGTCGCGTACTCCACGCGCGCGGGGCACGGGGTGGGGGGACCCTGGACCAAAATTGATTTATTGTTAGAACTAGAAATTGTACGAAGGTATACTTACAGTACCTACTTACCTAAGCTTACAAAAGCTAGGCCAAGGTAACAGCATATTTTTTTCGTATTTGATGATCACTTACTTCGTAACGGTGCTGTGGTGGCACGTGTGGATGGCCCGGGTCTTCCCGCCTCTCTACATTTGGTGCTGGTTCACTGTTGCCGTTGAATGCGCGGTACAGCATGCAAAAACTGTAAAATGTGGTCAGTCTTAAAAAAACAGATGTCTTAGTTTGACATGACATTGACGTTTAGTCAGTCATGTCATATTGATGCCAGTCGGCAATCTGCCAAGTTATATTTTGAGGTTACTCAAATTCGATTCTGTGTCGGTTTATTTACGTGTTGCGAAATAAACTAGATGTTTTCAACACGAATTACTGAATTAAAATGTCTGCTGCTTTAGTGAGACAAGCGCTCGAGTTCGTGGATCCTGACGGTACGTCTTCCGCAAGAAATTGTGTGTATTTATGTGTCAGTGATGTAATGAACGAAGTTTGTATTTTCCCATTTTTCAGAGAGTAGTGGCAAAGGGAAGAAGCGCGGTGCGTCCCGTGGCGACCGGCGCCAGGGTTCCTCAGGTCAAGGTGATCATTCAGTTTCAATTACATTGCGTCATTTTATTGAGGGCTGCATAATACAATCAATTTAGTATCGCAGCGCGATTTAACAAAGTCGAATGCACAACTTACTGAGAACTAGCTTATTACTTTCACTGGATAACCTAACAAAATACTTAAGGTAACTTATCTTACTGCATGAAGCTAGCTGTAGATGACTTGATCCATAAAAAAAATCCTAGTGTTTATCTTTTATTGTCGGTCAATAAAAGTTTCACTTTTTATCTGTCATGTTATTCACGAGTTGCTTACATAATAAAGTAGGTGCAGAAATTCATATTTGTTTATTTCCTAGGCAGAAGACCTCTGAAGCAAACATTGAAGATCGTAGATCAGGCAGCCGCGGAGAAGAGGAGAACAAAGCAAGCCGTCAAGCAACTGCTGCAACTCTCCGAGGCTACCAGCACTGTCGGCTCCAACATTGCCAACAAAGTGAGTACAATCAGTACAAAATGAGAATAGCATTTGATATATAGAATCATCATCTCAGCGTGGGATCACCCACTGCTGGGTCTAATATTATAGGCCTCCTCCATCTTCTGCCAAGATATATAGAATAGCAATAGAATATCTATTTATCTGTAATTTAATCATTCGAGCTGCAAGTTTTATCACCAACACAATCATGCATTGTAATGATAAATAATCATTTGAATTACCCAATTTTTCTACTCTTTCTACTTTTGTCATATTTTATACATGTCATACTAATCAGCCCAAAAATATGTAGCATTTTTTGTTATTCAACCATTTTAAGGAAAACCGTAGGAGTTTGTTACCTACCATGATAAATGAGGAAATAACTATAATTATCATCTTACAGATAGTGGAGCGCGCTGTGAAAGGCAAAGCTCTTGCTGATAAAATCGAGGTCAACAACGAACCACAGAAATCTATTCTCTTCTCCGACGACGAAGACGAGTTCGACAAGTTCGAAGAAGAATTATTCTGCAGTTAAACACTCCGAGCTCCTCTTGATGAATAAGATCCTAAAACAGACTGCCTTAAGTTCAGTTTCATAGGTTCAATATAAACACTTTTAAATCTCGAGAAATATCGGAATTGTGGTACAAAAGCTGTTCCATAATAGTAGTTGTGTGTAAGACAATAGAGTGCAAATCCCCGGGCATGCTATATGGACATACGTGACGCCGCGCTCGGGAAAGTGCTTCTATCGTCGACGGCGGGACTGTTCCTGGTGCTGGTGGCTTGGGTCAACACTTACCCCTTCCTGGACGAAGGTAAGGCCCTGTTTATGATCTTATAAGCTTTAACGACTATTTTTGATGCCTAAAGTTTGTATCCTGATATCAACAACAGCACAACTGGGCCCCATACATTCTTTATATATTTATACGACATTAATTCTAAGCTCGGCAGCAGTGTCACACCGCCGCGGGCACAGAATTTGTACGATATAAAGATGCGCGATGCGCGGCGGTGCTGCTCGCTGCCGAGATTTGAATCATACTAATAGGAAGTAAGATTGGAATCAAACCCTTTAAAACGTTGAAAACCGTGAAAAAACTTTTCACTTTGACCTGAAAAGTATAAAAACATTGAACTTATTTATCGAAATTCGCGAGCATGTGTATCCTAACAGCTTTTTCCAAGCACGAAAACCTTTTAGGCCAACTTTTAAAGTAGAAAAACTTAAAATTTTCGATTAATTAATTTAGTGATTTTATATCTTTCAATTTAAGGGTCAAAATGTGCGAGCGAAAAGTACATCGACTGTTGTCTTCCTTCCTTATAGATTACATAATATGTATCAAGACAGATATGTTATGTTTCAGAGAGTGTGAGCTACTCGAGTGTTCCAGACCCGCAGTGGGTGTTGCTGGCCTGTGCTGGCTGGGGGCTGGCCTTCGTCGGAGGACTCATGGCCTTCACTCTCTATCACATCTACCCCTACTTGTGAACTTAACTGTCTCTTCACTCGTCAACTGAACTATCCCTTCATAGAACTGAAGTATCTCTTCAATTGTAAACTGAACTACCTTTCACTTGTGGACTGGGCTCTACATTCACCTAAGAATTAAGTTCCTCTTCAAATGTAAATAATTACACTCTCAATTTTACTGTAAATTGTTCTATGTTCAAGCATAAACTTGAATATCACTTCACTTGTAAATAGCTACACTTCACTGGTAAACATAATATCTTGTACTGTAAACCATTAAAAGAAACCTGTATTTTCTTCCCCTTGTAAATTAATCTCTTGATGATATTAACATTAAAACCAAAACCATAAACCGAGTATTTACCCAATCACTTGTAAATAAAATCAGTTTTATATCCTCATTTGTAAACAAACACAAAACCCCCTCACTTATAAAACGAGCTTACATTATTCCTGTGATCACCACTAATATAAACGTCCAATCAGTCTTCTCACTTCTAAAGACGACCCAATCGCTTGTTAATAAGACTCACTTTGCTGTTGTGATAAAATTTATATCCTCACTTGTAAACAAAGTTCATTTCACGATGGAGAATTCTCGCAGTGAATGGATTATTATAGGGGTTTCTGGAGTAACGTGCGGGGGAAAAACGACCTTAGCCAACCGACTTAAAGACGCTTTGAGCCCCGTGTATGTCTTCCATCAAGACAAGTACTTCTACCCCGATGACAGCCCGAACCATCAGAAATGCCCCGGATTAGAACATAACAACTATGATATTATCTCTTCACTGGACATGGACACGATGTTTAGAGATATACTAGCCACGATAGAGGGAGACAACAGATGCCATGCGCACAACGAAGAGAGAGAAGAGAGATTCGAAATAGAAGGGAAGAAGTTTCTAGTCGTGGAAGGGTTTACTGTGCTGAATTACAAGCCGATTGTAGAGCTTTGCGATCTGAGGTAAGTCTGTCTTTGTGTCGTTTATTTTAATGATAATTATTTAAGGAATAAAACATTCTATAGGTCTCCATATACATTTCCATGAAGAACGACCCTCGTCTCCAACCACAGACCTTTTTGCCGAGATCTTCATTGACACTTAATTGAGAAAGTGACAAGATTTCCGTACATTTTACCGACACCACAGATTAACTCAACCGCTAAAAATAATTTTGTATGTTGTATTAAATCTTAATAAACTTGTTGGTAATTTATATTATTTCTCCCATTTTTGTAACAAATCTACAAAAAGTTGGCGCAAAATGAAACATCTCTTCTCATAAAATTCAGCAATGCGGTTGTATGCGGTGGTTTTTAAGTTTAAAAACAACTATTTAGGACGTTTATTTCATTCATTCATTCTATTTAATGCTTACATGTTCTTATAATAAATAGAATTTGAAGAAACGGGTATCGCGATTACCTTTATTATTTCCCGACGTTTCAACCGTATTAAGTGGTGGGTGGTGGTATATTAGTGGTAATCGCGATAAACACCCGTTTTTCCATATAATTATGCATAACGATCGCGTTAATTTAAAAAGTGCTAATTTGTTCAATGTCAGTTATTTATGTAATGTGTAAAAGGTTTGTCTGTACGTTAGATATTACTTCGTGTTGGAGTACGCGGCGTGCGTGTCGCGGCGTGCGTTACGTCTGTACGAGCCGCCCGACGTGGCCGGCTACTTCGATACCTGCGTGTGGCCCCAACATCTCACGTACAGAGCCGAGGTACCATACTCTCATCCAACAAGTCCTACATATCTAGAGCACTAGTGCCCTTCGTCTACAAATGATGTGCAGTATCGGCAAGTTTATCATGCGCACTTGATGTGCGGTCAGGTTTTTCCGCAAGTAGGCCGCTGGCGGGCCCTTTTTGCGTGACCCTTGACACGTGTTGCTCGAACTTTTTTAGGTTCTACAACACGCCGGTTTCCTCACGATGTTTTCCTTCACCGTTTTGAGAATACTGGCTTAGTGCACATAAATTTTTCGATAGAAAAACTCATTGGTACACGAGTGGATTTGAACCCACGACCTTCGGATCGGAAGGCGGGGCCACTACCACTAGACCACCAGTGCTTTCATTTATGTGCAGTATACTGACCACGAGGCAGACCACTCGCCCGTTGGTCGGATGACATTGTCGGAGTAGTTGGCCAGCAATGGCGGAGACTGGCACAGGACCAAGGAGAGTGGCGTATTAGGGAGGAGGCCTATACCCAGCAGTGGGCGCATACAGGCTGAATAGATAGATAGATACGTGCACTCAAGCGGTGAAGAAAAACATCGTGAGAAAACTGACTTATTGTGTAAACTAAAAAGTTCGAAAACATGTGTCAAGTGCACGAAAAGAAGCGTGCTTAAAAGCCAAACTGGTCAAACTGGATCAAACTGGTGAGAAGATGTTGTCTGTACGTTTGATACTACTACATGTTGGAGTACGAACCGTAAACGAAGTAAATTTAAGAAAAAATAACATTTGAAACCGAATACTATATTGCCAAATTGTATTTATAATTCGTGTACAAAAAGCAGGCGCATGCTCCATACATTCATGAAACATCCTTTACCCTCAAATGTAAACTAACCTAAAACTGACCCTCAATTGTAAACAACTGCTTATAAAATCTTTTAACAAAACAGACTCATAAATATTAGTTTAAACGAACTAAAATCTAATAGATAACGGAACAAGTAGATACCAACCTAAGGTATTTTTTTTAATTATTTTCAGGTACTAAAAGACTCTCGGATACAAATCCTAGACGGAACTCAGCCCGACGTATTCGACACTGTGATGGCGGATATTAGATCGCTAAAATAGTATACATCATTACAAACATTTAAATTATTACGACTATCGTTTTATATGTCAAGCTTAGCAAAGTAAATATTTAATGTAAAATTATATAACCCTAAATTATTATCAAAATTGGTTACTAAAAGTGTGATTACATTAGGGTAGGCAGAGATCCACTTGCTACGATCCTGACATAACATCTTTCGCTTCATTCACTCTCATAACACCAACTTTTTTTGTATACAACTAGCTGATGGAACAAGCATATGGCCCACCTGATGTTAAGTGGTAACCATCGCTTATAACAAAGCATTGTCTCGTAGGTCACGCACGTCAGGAACTTGCCCTACGATGCACTGCCCTGCGTCCATCAACTTGAGGCATACAGATGTTCAGCCTCACGTGCCAGTAATTTTACCACTTCATACATGCTCGTCGGTTTAGGGTACTCCTGACCTGCCTTTCTCTAAAACGTCTGCGATCTGATCGAGCTACATGCGCCGAGGTCTTCCCTTCCAGCAGTTCCATTCACACTCGCCTGATGCAATTGTATTGTCAATCTCCTTTCATCCATTCTCTCTACATGCCCAAACCATATTAGCATACCTTTCTCTTCTCCTAATTGAGATTGACTGTTATTTTGAGAGCTTTATAAGCCTCGGTGTTTTCATTTCCCAAAACTGTATTTAAATACTTAGCTGTATAAATTAATTGTTTTTATTTAAAATGCTTACTCATATCAAATTTACAAAAAAAACATGCATTGCTAAAATATTCGTTGTCTAAGAAATAGAGGTTGAACGCATTCCTGTATTATTGCGGGTTCGATTCCCGCGCGGTAACTGTTAGGATATTATAATTATGTTTGTAAACGTTGTTAATGTCGCTTATGTTTATAATATTGTTAGCAGAATTATTAAGGTTAAGAGCTAAATAAATGATGGCATTACCGAATTGAATGTATTCATTAGAAGTACCCTCTATACCTGTCTCGCTCACTGCATACTAAATTCATTTGGATATTATATGTGTTCTGTGATACTCAATATGTACTTGAAATTAGTTCACTAGTTTGATGTCTTTCAATATTTCTTATTTCGGCTGTATTTTTTTTAATGTTTGTTTCGCATAATTTCGTCGTTGAGGCTCGACTAAGACTAAAGCACTATTTCTAAATACGGGCTTAATACTGGTTCGTTACTAAATAAATAACGCAGATAATCCATGCTACACCATCTAGCTCCAAATTAAGCAGAGCTTGTACTATGGAACTAGATAGCTGAGATACCTACTTGGATATATTTGTTTTGCAAATAGCATGCATAGAAAACAATAGGTATAATACCCAGACAGAGAACAAACATCTGTGTTCACCACACAAATATTTGTTCTTTTTTTTCAACTTAACGTGCCAGTAATTACACCGGCACTTACACCCTTCAAACCGAAACACAGCGATGCTGCTTCACGGCAGGAATAGGCATGGTGGTAGTACGCACCCAAACGAGCCCTTCACAGAGAGCTCTACTACTTTCTTCTTATCAAAATTGAGATTTGTAGAAAAGACCTTACGTGATAGAAAAGGATAGACATAGAAAAGTCCTTACGTGTTGGAAAAGGATAGACATAAATTTTGCAACATTTTGCATTGATGTTGTTTCTATTAGTCGTAGCGTGTTGTTATACAGGGTGGAATTTTGTAATGCCACCTGGAGGGAAAGTACTCTTAATACTGCAAATAGAAAATTTTACTCAAAGGAAACATTCCTTTATTATTGAATAGAAAGCAAACTGCATTCAAAGATTTTTGAAAATTTTTATATTCGGTCCAGCAGTTCCCGAGATTAGCGCGTTCAACCAAACAAACAATCAAACTCTTCAGCTTTATAATATTAGTATAGATTAGTGGTGAGTACTCACACGCCCCCCTCGTCGCAGAACTTCCTGCTCTCCCGGGGCGTCTCCCCCACCGGTGCCGGTCCCGCCCCGGCGCCGGAGTCGTCACTGGCGCGGTGCTCTGCCGGCAGCGCGTGCGAGGGGATCTCTGCCGGGTCCTCTATAGAACGCTTACTGCGCTCCTCCAACCTGCAACACACAACATACATACGTTAATACATCGGATCTAATCTTTGCATACCTTTATAGTCAGGTTTATATCAGGGCATATAAGTATACCAACGCTAACTGTTTTGCCTTATACACAAGCTCACCTGTTGTAAGCCTGTTGTTATGCTAGAGTTGAACCTATATCTCTCATGTTCAATTTAACAAATCTGTCGATGAAATCAATTGAAATCTGATTTACCTGTTGTATGTTATCCAGGGCCCTAGTTCATGCTAATTCATTAGTGTTGGAGTCTAGCTGATTTTGGCTCCTCTATATAAAGGATTAGCTCATGCAAGTTCTCATATCGTAAAGGCTAGCTCAAGTTAACTCACCTGTCTTGAAGCCAGCTCACTTAACTTGGAGCCTAGCTCATTCTAGCTCCCTAATTGTGGAGCCTGTCAGTTATTTCACCTGAGGTAGAGTCTAGTTCAGTTAGTTTACCTGCAGTAGAGACTAGGTCAGTTAGTTCACCTGCGGTAGAGTCTATGTCAGTTAGTTCACCTGCAATAGAGGCTAGGTCAGTTAGTTCACCTGTGGTAGAGTCTAGTTCGTTAGTTCACCTGTGGGCTATTTCAGTTAGTTCACCTGGTGGTAGAGCCTAGATGAGTTAGTTCACCTGCAGTAGAGGCTAGGTCAGTTAGTTCACCTGCGGTAGAGTCTAGTTCAGTTAGTTCACCTGTGGGCTATTTCAGTTAGTTCACCTGGTGGTAGAGCCTAGATGAGTTAGTTCACCTGCAGTAGAGGCTAGGTCAGTTAGTTCACCTGTGGTAGAGTCTAGTTCAGTTAGTTCACCTGTGGGCTATTTCAGTTAGTTCACCTGGTGGTAGAGCCTAGATGAGTTAGTTCACCTGCGGTAGAGTCTATGTCAGTTAGTTCACCTGTTGTGTTGTATGTCGGTGAGGAGATGCGTGACGCGCGGCACGGTGTCGTCGGCGCGCAGCACGGGCAGCGTGCGCGACAGGAACCGCAGCGTGTGGTTGCGGAACAACGCACTGTGGATAACACTTTATGTACTTGTACAACTTTACTTCAGTCATAGTCATTAAAAGGGTACTTAACACTTAATAAATCGATGCTAAGACAGCCAACAAGCACTTAGTAATATGGAAGAAACGGGTATTTATCGTGATTACCTTTAATATTTCCCGACGTTCCATATAATTATGCATAACGATCGCGTTAATTTAAAAAAGTACGACAAACACTTGTTACGATTCGGACGTAGGTCATGGACAGCTTTTTGCTTTATAAGTAGGTCAATCAGCTACAACCGTATCATTATTTCTAATTATGTAGCTAGGTAGGTAATCTAAGCTCCCAGTAAACTTGATCAATCAAAGCTCTATTTGAATAATCATCTTGAGCCATGCCATGACTATCTGCAAGCCAAAGTTACCATATTCTTTTCCGAAATCCTGATGAAATGGCTTTTTAAAAATTAACATTCTTAAACTATTTTTCTTGTTGTCTGAAGAAAAAATTACAGGGTCAGATACTTATAAGGTTCTCTAAAGTTGGGATTCTTCGTTGAGGTTCTGCCCCATGGGGTTTCGGTGGAATTAGGGAGGTAACCGCACAGGGTTTTCTGCCGAAACGTGCGGTCTGCTAAACTCCAGCTCCACACGTCCCGGTGGGGACACTCTAAGGACATAATACTCACAAGGGGTAGGGTTCTCCGTTGGGGTTCTGCCCCATGGGGTTCCTGGGGATGGTCCCGCGATTGAGGTCTCCGCACAGGTTGTCCGCCGAGACGTGCGGTCTGCTAGACTCCAGCTCCACGCAGTCAGTAGACACTTGCCGGTAGGGTGGCGGACGCACTCTGAACATACCAGAAACAAACATTTATTAAAAAATCTGAATCAGAACAGTCAGAAACAAACAGTTATTTCAAGAAATCTGAATCAGAACAGTTTGTAATCTGTAGAATCATTTGAAACGCCTTATAATTTGATGAATAGAAAAGCTTGTTCCTTAAAGCTTTGTTGGTTTTTGTTTTTTTTTGGTTTGGGGCATAAAAGGATCATATAAAAACGGTAGGATGTTACCTGTTCTTACGTCGGCTTGGTCGCGTGGAACTGGCACCTTGACTCTTTAAGATGTTACAAAGTGATTCTTGATAAATAAACTTTTGATTTGATTTGGGGTATGAGTGAAAAGTAGCCCCTATCTTAGGGGCAGTATTTCGGGGTACTGTCATTATGACATTGCCACTATAATTATTAACTAATTTTGCGAGCTATGCCAATGACTTTGTTTCTTCTACGGATTTCCACATTTCTGATTCTATAATGCAGTGGAACTTCCAACATCTCTCCATAGCTTGTGTATGAAGCTTATATAAATAAATAAATATTATGGAAAATCCTCACTACTATCTAGCCCCAAACTAAGCAGAGCTTGTACTATGGGAACCAGATAGCTGATATAATTCTAATACCGGTTTTTTTAAATACATGCTTTAAATACCATTATAACATTCAGACAGAGAACAAACATCTGTGTTCCACATACAAATATTTGTTCTCGGTGGGGATCGAACCCACGCCCTCCGGCGCAGAACGCAGAGCTACAAACTAAGCTGGGGGGCTGTCAGTCAAGCTGTAGTTAGCACCCACGTCTCAGTTTCATTTCACCATGAAATATTCCATGTAGGGTGATCGTACCTGGGAGGGGTTGCATTAGGGGACTCCATAAACGCGTAGTACCCCTCGGGGTTCTCCTCCGCGGGGTCCGAGCTCTCGGTGGTGGGGGCCGCGGGGGAGGGGGGCGGTGACGTCACGGGGGCCGGGGGGGTCTGCGGGGCCACGCATTGCAACACGAGGTACACGTATATCTGTAATGGGAAACACTTATATCCATAAGGTAAGTCTATTTCTGTTCTTTTCCTACGTTTTATATTGTGAATAAGTTCGAGTTTGATAACATATAACAGTCGTGGGTTAAGCATAATTTATTATTATAAGATACCTAATGACTGGCCTCTCAGCTCAGTTGGCAGTAGCTCTGCCTTTTGCGCCATAGCTCGTGGGTTCGATCCCCACCGAGAACAAATATTTGTGTGGTGAAAACAGATGTTTGTTCTCTGTCTGGGTTTTGTATTGTATTCCATGTATATGTATTGTCAAAAAAAAGTATTTAAGTATTATATCAGGGCGTTTTAAATAATAATAATAAAATAGATTTATTTTAAAACATTTAAAGGGTCAGCAACGCGCGAGTGATGCCTCTGGTGTTGCAAGCGTCCATAGGCTACGGTAACCGCTTTCCATCAGGTGGGCCGTATGCTTGTTTGCTAACTTTGTTGTATAAAAAAAAAATATCAGCTATCTGGTTCCAATAGTACAAGCTATGCTTAGTTATGGGCTAAATAGTGCTGTGTGGATTGTCCGCATTATTTAAAGAATATATATATTTTATCAGCTAATCTTTTACTACTAGGCACTCCCCAGTCATTCTAGAATGTAGTACAATCTAGTAGCAATGAATGACTCCCTTAGATAAAATATTCCGTGCACCGTTAGTAACAAGTCGACCAGTGTGCCGCGGCCCTATTCTAGATGTATAAACAGGAGTGTGTACAGGGCCTTAGGGCCGCTGATTAAATGCTTGTTTATTATTAACCACTCGTTCAAGTACAGTTAGCAACGAAAGTAGATAGCAATAGTTTTTGAAGTGGAAACTTCAAAAACTAAAGTTGCTTAACGGCTCCATCGAATTATAAGACGTTGTCACGTCAAAAAGGTTAGAGAGTAGGCAAATCTTTGAATCTTAGACAAACTTGATTTCACGGATGACTAATCAAGCGATTAATCGTAAGTAGCGTAAAACCGGGCCTAATTCAATAATGAATACAATAATAATATTCAGTAATTTTATTGCTTTATTAAAGGACTGTTTTTAGTTAAATCTAGTAGGTATAATTATGTAAAAAACAACAAGCAGGCTTAAATCCGTATTCAGAGACTGCTTGAGTCTAGTTCGTGCCTCAAGCGTGGATTTTATGACAGTTCTCCATTGAAATGTGTCAAAAATGTGTGCACAGCTTCGGAATACGACTTGCAACCCTGCCAGTACGCACGTGCTGCGTGTAGCGATGCGACGCCACGGAATCTAGATCGTTGGCCGAACACAACACCGTTTCACTCATAATAATGTACTTTATGTTGGGCTTTTTAGTTAAAACACGTATTTTTAGTTTTTTATCATTTACCGGACGGATTGCATTTTACTTAGTACTTTCACTTTTTTATCACTTTCCATAGTAATATCGTCTAGAAGGAAAGTAGAGTGATCATGATCATAATAAACATTTAATTTTGTCTCGCCACAGACGTTGAACCTGCACACGTGTAACAGTTGGTTAGTCGCTCACTGCGCTGGAAGACTCTTAAAACCTTGATGCCTTGTTATAGGCGATGGTTAGGTACCACTTAACATCAGGTTGGCCATAATATGCTTGTTCCATTAGGTAGTTGTATAAGTAAAATAAATAAAAAAGTGAGGCAACTTCTCAAACATTCGTACAAGTTTTCATACAAAAAAAACTGGTACAAAACCATGAAAAAAAATCTGTTATCATTGTCCTAAGTAATCGCTTTGATAATAATATGCAAAGTTTTTGGTAATAATATATTAGTAAAGCAATGCCTCCACGCTCATGCACCGTTAGTCGAGGGTGACCCGAATACCGCACGCGAGCACCTGACGCTGGCGCGATAACATCTCCTATACTATACTAGAACGGTCATCCGTGTCGCATGTCATGACGTGTGCCGGGTGATTCTACTATCGCATAGATGGAGTGTCAAGTTCGTGTGAACTAGTGAACAACTATGATAAAATAATTATAATCCAACTACTACGGTGAAAGTTTCGATGGATATAATATGTTTGTTACTCAATAACGTCAGAACGGCTAAACGGATCTGGATGATATTTAGCACAGAGATAAATTAGTCTGTAATAGCAAATAGGTTACTTTTTATCCCGGTTCCCGTGGGATGGATTTGTTTTTAATCTATAATATAAAAGAAAGTCATGTTAGTTACACTATTTATAACTCAAGAACGGCTAAAATGATTTGGCTGAAAACTAGTGGGGAGGTAGCTTATAAATCTTATAATACTTTTTAGCCCGAACAAGAAACGGAAACTAGGCGTAACGGGAACAGGGCGAGCGATGCTGCGGGCGGCTGCTAGTGAAGAATAAATAAGCTCTTTTGATAAGCGCCGTCGCTGAATTTGCAGGAGCTTTATGGATCTCTTACCTAAAGCTCTTTTATCATTGAGTTTGTATGTTTTGTAGTTTTTGAAGTTTCAGTTATGAACTCTAGATTATTTGTTTTTTTTTATTATTCGTTAGGTAGGTACATTTTTAGTCGTGTGTTTTCATTGTAAAGATAATTTCAGATAATCGACAATAGCATAACTTGGAACAATGAAATCGTTGACCTGCTTTGGTCAGCTGTCGTGTGTAAGCAATTATTATTGTAACGATGGGAATCTGTGCTTTATAGTGCCATGGTAATCGGTGTGCAATTTCTGTAATTCCGGTCTCATTCAACCTGTTATTAGATAAATTCGTGCCAATTTCTAATCAAATTATAGCACTGCTCACTTTTGTAGGTCGAAAATAATTGATTTCTTCTAGATAATTTTCTTTTGTGTTAAAACGCACAACCTCTAATCATAATTAAAACAGTCTTTTACGTCTAATCTTCTATTAATCTTCTATTAATCATCTATTAATACAGCGTCAAGGACAATTGTTCCTCCTGCCCCTATTACGGGACGCTATAGTGCCTGGGACAGGATTTTAGATGAAATAGGCTTGCCCCAGCACCTATACCATCCTGACAGCTTAGTCGGCCTAATCCACAGGAAAGACATGGTCAATACGTGTGGAGTTGTATGAGCCGCGGATTCCTCACGATGTTTTCCTTCACCGTTTGAGTTTCAACCACAACTCTTGCTAAACAGGGTGAATCACTCGGCACACTTGTCACAGCCACGGCTAACGACCGGCAATCATGCACTCTATCTCGACGTAATAAGGATTAGTTTTGATGAGATGTCTTCATGCTGTCATTAGCGTTGTGAGTGAATATCGTAATTACGCTCGCAGTAATGATTTCCTCTGTTTTGACATGTTGCGTTTAGTTTGCGACAGAAGGAGGTAAGGAGGTCATCTCTAGTACATACCTACATCTTCTCGTCAGCTGTACGCCTACCACAAGCTCTGTCTGGCTCTGCATTTGAGTCTGTGTGAATGTTGACTAAATAAATCCTACGTCGAAACGTCACAAACACAGTAAGTATAATACACTGGTGAGCACTCACATAGACTCAAAACCAGAGTTAGAGACAGCCAGACAGAGCTAGTGGTAAGCTTACTGGCCTACCGCGAAACAAAATTGGTAATTGAAATGTAATTTTTGATGGCTACAGAAGCCATCAACCAAGATGACGAGTTAGTAAGGACGAGTCAACTCTGATGATATTGTTTACGGTCTTGCCAATATCAATTTAATTGTTTATGAATTGGTTGTAACTTAGTTTCACGGATTGTTAATCATCAATCAAAGTAAGTATTTGACAGTTGTTTCTCTTATTTACAACTGTCAAGTATTTTGATTTGTGAAACCAGCTCTTAACAGGTTGTATGCATAAGTATCTAAATTAAAAACATTCTAAAAGATACCTACTGCTAGATAATATTGCAAAAAAAAACAAAGTTTTAATTCTAAGACCATTTTGTTTTACGGAGAAGCAGCTTATCAAACAATTGTCGCACATAATATGAAACGGGTAAATATTAGCGTATCAATTAGGATACTACTAATAATGTTGCGTACATAGTACGAATGGAGTAAGAAGTAAAAGTAAAGTAAAGTAAAAGTAAAGTAAAAAAGCCATTTATTCTACAACACTTAAAAAGAATTACATGCATTACTTTCCTTAATTAAGTTAATAAAATTTGTATTATACCTAAACATTACAATTTCACACACTTATATTATATACAAATTTCAATATTAATTATTAAGTATTATTATTATAATTTATTATTATTGTTATTATGTCTATGTTTATGTTGTTGTAGTCGCCATTTTGGCGTAGGCCTCCCCCGCTTTCCTCCATGACTCTCTGTTCCTGGCTTGCCTCATCCAGTCTGCTCCACATTTCAGTCTGAAGATGTCCTCGCAACGCTTTTTTGGCCGCCCTCTGTATCTTTTATGGTTTCGTGGTATCCATTCTATAACTTTTTTAGTCCATCTGGTGCCATCCATTCTGCAGATATGTCCAGCCCAGATCCACTTCAGTGTTCTAATTATTGAGATAATGTCACATAGATTTGTTCGTTTCCGTAGTAAGAAGTAGTACCTAAATAATTATGATCGTATCAATAGTGATCTTAGAGTGATAGTACTTTTTTTTGCTGATGAATCAAGCGTATGGCCGACCTGATGTTAAGCGGTAACCATCGCCTATAACAAAGCATTGCCTCGTAGATCACGCACGTCAATAACGTGCCCTACGATGCACTTCCCTGCGTCCATCAACATGTCACGTGCCAGTAATTGATCGAGTGAGCGAAACGAACGAAGGACTTACAAACAACTTAGAATGAAGGTACTCAGTTGTCATAAAATGGTGAAAGTGACCTGGTCTGATGATGAAGCCAAGGTCTGTCCAAGGAAACTCTTCAATCAATAATTGAGTTAAAACTTGTCTACCATACAAAGTTAGTGAGGGATAGTCAGAGGCAAGGCCAAGCAGTGAATCTGGACAGAAATACTTTATCAAAGCAGATAAAACAATGCGTGTTGATGGCATATATTATGTACCTTACTTTTCGGAGCATTTGGATCGCATCACGCGATCTCAGTTCGGGGCGAACTACTAGTCATACTCGTAGTATAGTTGTGTAGCGAGTAAGTATAGTAAGTATAGTATAGTATCCAGTAGTAATGGAGTGAGTTGGGCGCGGGTCCCGTTACACACAATCAGAGCGCGACGACGACGATGCGGATGCAAGCCAAGACATACGGTTACCAGATATAATGCTGTATTGTAATGCTTAGATTAACTGACATAATCATAACACGTCATGCCATGTTGGGTGAGGCATACCCTTTAAAGTCCATATTCAGAAACAGCTTAGTGCTTGAGGCTCGACTGAGACTCAAGCACTGTTGAGCTCATGAGACTCAAGAATAGATTTTTTGACAATTCTCTATTAAAAAGTGACGACCTTAGACTGTACTCTCACTGAGCACATCAAGATAAGTAGTACCTAGGTACACGCTGAGTTTAAACCTGCGCACATCTAGGCGATCAGCTAAAACGCTGCCATATTTGACATATTATGTCATATTTGACAGCGTTACAGATGATTGCCATCGCCATCGTCTAGATGTGACACATTCGCCTGGCTGAATGAGGGACTTTTAATGGAATCTATCCTTTATATATTCCTTCATTGGGTAGGTACCTTCTAATAACTACTACTCTTAATCAGCTCTCTCTATCCTCCAAGTAGCTGGTAAAAACTCGATTTAGGGTTAGCTATAGCCTCTGTACATGCCCACTTTATAATGTTTACAAGTCATCTGTATAAGATCACATCTTATGTTTTTCTGTAGGTACAATCTATATATATATAACTCAAAGGTGACTGACTGACTGACTGACTGACTGACTGACATAGTGATCTATCAACGCACAGCCCAAACCACTGGACGGATCGGGCTAAAATTTGGCATGCAGGTAGATGTTATGACGTAGGCATCCGCTAAGAAAGGAAAATGGAAAATTATTTTCCGAAGAGGAGAAAAAGGGGAAAAATGGGTTAAAGAAAAATCAACGCACAGCCTAAACCGTTAGCCCTAGAAGCATGAAACTTAGAAGATGTGTTCCTCTAATAAAGCAGAGGTGCACTAAGAAATAAAATAGGAAAATTTTTCCCCTAAAAGAAGAAAAAACGGAAATAGATAAATCACAAAAAATAGCTTAACAAAATACACAAAAAAAACATTAAAAAAAATTCAGCTACTGCAGCATCTGGCACCAGGTTCGATTACACACATAGGTTCACAAACAATCTATCTATATATATATATAACTCAAAGGTGACTGACTGACTGACTGACTGACTGACATAGTGATCTATCAACGCACAGCCCAAACCACTGGACGGATCGGGCTAAAATTTGGCATGCAGGTAGATGTTATGACGTAGGCATCCGCTAAGAAAGGAAAATGGAAAATTATTTTCCGAAGAGGAGAAAAAGGGGAAAAATGGTTTAAAGAAAAATCAACGCACAGCCTAAACCGTTAGCCCTAGAAGCATGAAACTTAGAAGATGTGTTCCTCTAATAAAGCAGAGGTGCACTAAGAAAGAAAATAGGAAAATTTTTCCCCTAAAAGAAGAAAAAAACGGAAAAAGATAAATCACAAAAAATAGCTTAACAAAATACACAAAACAAACATTAAAAAAATTCAGCTACTGCAGCATCTGGCCCAGGTTCGACTACACACAAAGGTTCACAAACAAACCGATGATAACCACTACGACAAAATCGCGGGAAACATCTTTCATACTTAAACTAAACACTGTTAAAAAAAATTTGATACGATTATACACCAACACGCATACGAAACCCCAAATTAGCCACTAATATAACATAAAATCACAAAAAATAGCTTTACATAATACGAAAAAAAAACATTAAAAAATTTTCAGCTACCGCAGCATTTGTCACCAGGTTTTAATACACACAAATGCTTACAAAAAAACCGATGATAACTACAAAGACAAAATCGCGGTAAACATCTATCATACTGAAACTAAACACTGCTGAAAAAAATCGGCTCCAACAGCACTCACCTTCAAATTTAAATACACTCTAAAGTACAAGCTCAAAACTATAGTAACCAGCAGTTGGTCATGCCAATTAAAAAAATCTGAACCGATTATACACCAACACGCATACGAAACCCCAAATTAGCTACTAATATAACATAAAATCCCAAAAAATAGCTTTACATAATACGAAAAAAAAACATTAAAAAATTTTCAACTACCGCAGCATTTGTCACCAAGTTTTAATACACACAGATGTTTACAAAAAAACCGATGATAACCACTAAGACAAAATCGCGGGAAGCATCTATCATACTTAAACTAAACACTGCTGAAAAAAATCGGCTCCAACAGCACTCGCCTTCAAATTCAAATACACTCTAAAGAACAAGCTCAAAACTATAGTCACCAGCAGTTGATCATGTCAAATTAAAAAAATCTGATTCAATTAAACACCAACACGCATACGAAACCCCAAATTAGCCACTAATATAACATAAAATCACAAAAAATAGCTTTACAAAATACGAAAAAAAAAACATTAAAAATTTTCAGCTACCGCAGCATTTGTCACCAGGTTTTAATACACACAAATGCTTACAAAAAACCAATGATAAACACTTAGCCAAAATCGCGGGAAACATTTATCATACTTAAACTAAACACTGCTGAAAAAAATCGGCTCCAACAGCACTCGCTTTCAAATTCAAATACACTCTAAAGTACAAGCTCAAAACTATAGTAACCAGCAGTTGGTCATGCCAATTAAAAAAATCTGATACGATTATACACCAACACGCATACGAAACCCCAAATTAGCCACTAATATAACATAAAATCACAAAAAATAGCTTTACAAAATACGAAAAAAAAACATTAAAAAAATTTCAGCTACCGCAGCATTTGTCACCAGGTTTTAATACAAACAGATGTTTACGAAAAAACCGATGATAACCGCTAAGACAAAATCGCGGGAAACATCTATCATACTTAAACTAAACACTGCTGAAAAAAGTCGGCTCCAACAGCACTCGCCTTCAAATTCAAATACACTCTAAAGTACAAGCTCAAAACTATAGTAACCAGCAGTTGGTCATGTCAAATTAAAAAAATCTGATTCGATTATACACCAACACGCATACGAAACCCCAAATTAGCCACTAATATAACATAAAATCACAAAAAATAGCGTTACAGAATACGAAAAAAAAACATTAAAAAAAATCCAGCTTCCGCAGCATTTGTAACCAGGTTTTAATACACACAAATGTATACAAAAAAACCAATGATAACAATTAAGACAAAATCGCGGTAAACATCTATCATACTTAAACTAAACACTGCTGAAAAAAATCGGCTCCAACAGCACTCACCTTAAAAGTCAAATACACTCTAAAGTACAAGCTCAAATCTATGGTAACTAGCAGTTGGTCATATCAAGCTAAAAAAACGAACTCAAATATCCACGCGGACGAAGTCGCGGGTATCAGCTAGTTTTTTTATAATTTTAATGCTATTTAGATACAGACTCCTTAAAATGTTAGTATTAATTTCTGGAACTTTATTTTGGGTTTTACTAACACCTACAGGGTAAGCTCTCTCGAAGGCTCTCTGACTTCTTACTATCCTACTATTCTCAAATTCGAGTCGGTGTCTCGTAACATTGTTGCATAACTCTTACCCGTTTAGATATTACCCTTTACCACGAACTCTCGAGTAAACTCAGCCTGTAGGTATGTTTATCTTGATTTCCAAAGTAGATTTCAGTGTACACAAATGGCAACAAGTTTGGGATATATTAAAACATGTTGTTGCCCGTCCGTTACAATCAGGTTTTGGATCGGATAAGCAGCGCGGTATTTAGGAGCCGCTGCTTACCATAAAGGATGCGGTAGGAATGCGCGCAGGTCGTGGACCTGTGGCCACATTGCGGCGCCAACACCCGCGGCCGGCGGGGGTCAGTGGGTGAAGGTCACGCTAACGGACTCTAAATGTTATGATACCACGTTATTTTTAACCGACTTCAAATAAAAAAGTAGGAGGCTTTCAGTTAGTTTTTTTAATGTTTTTTAACGCATAATTTCATCATTTATGAGCCGATTTGTAAAATTATTTTTTTATCTGAAAGTTATATTTCCAGATCCTTTTTTCCGTCCGTCGTTATAATATCTGAAATGATATGTATCCTAGAATAACTATTTTATCAAGTTGTGTCAAATGAAAATGTCTTTAAAATATTTAAACTCTCAGGAGCTTACCAATGACTCACTTCAAAACTAATAAATTATGAAGCTTTCTCCAGCGCTTAATTAACTTTGAAAGAGTTTAATGTGTTCAATGTCCTTTTAGGAAATTAAGAATTTCGATAAATATTGTACGCTACCGTCTTATTTATCACGAAACCGAAGTGGGAATGGGAGTCAAACCATTCATCAAAATAGGGAACAGAGATTAATTTTTTTATAAACAATAGGACATGTTAATTTTATAATTTTCGTTCAGACGCAGACTCCATACATTTATGAAACGTCTCCTTTATATAATTTAAATATTTTCAAAATCCTTCAAAACGTATAAAATATAATGATGTTCTTACGCCAGGTTAAAACAATGATATTTTGTGTGTCGCGGCTAATGTTGTAAAAATGACTAAGTACAAACTTATTATTTCCATTTCTATTTCAGATTTTTGGTAAAACGGCCTGAACGTAGGCGTTTGAGAAAGTGTGTGGTGGTACCTACGAGTAGGTAGGTAACGGGACTGTTTTGGAGGCGATCCTTTCTGGTCGATGCCTCACAACATAACACGACTACTTACTCCCATACCCTGAATACCGAACCAATGACAGAATGGTGCGCGATCGGTGCCAATTGGAGACACCGATATGGTAACTTACCTTACACAGTTATTTGTGTAGGTTTTTTCGGCTTATTTGTTGGTTTTGGCCACTGATTTGGAACTGGTCCATTGGTTTTCAAAGACTTGCCAAATCCGCGCTTGCGCTTAGTAAATCTATGACTACACCGCCTCCAATTATCATTAATTTGTAAAAGGATCATATAAAAAAACGGTGGGAACCGAGCCGTAGTTTGTTGCCTGATCTTCTAGGCTTGGTCGCGTGGAACTGGCACCTAGACTCACCTAGCTTTAAGACGTTTCAAAGTGATTCTTGGAATTGAAATGAATAGTTTGAATCGTTATTTCTTTCCATACCAAGGTTGCCTGGAAGAGATAGCTCTCAGCGATAAGGTCGCCCATTGTTTTGCCTAATTGTTTACTTTTATGTCCTGTACTGTATTTTTGTGTGAACAAATAAAGAGTTATCTATCTATCAATCTAAATCGTCTCAGTTAGTTCCACTCTCATCAGTCGAGTTCACTTTTGTTTTTCAGAGCTTGACCTAGGTCTCTGCGCGGCTGCACAGTACATTACTTTGTTCACTAAGTAACATAGTTTACTTATTGTTAAGGCGATTACCCACTCGTATCTAAGAGGGCAATCGCTCGGGGGAAATATAAGAACAGAATAATATCTGTGACTTTTGAATGACGACCACAAACCGTAAAATGAAGCGAATTATCAATAGAACGATGTGATTTTGAAGTGCGTTTGATTAACAGATAAAGAAAGACAAAATAATATAAATTTTAAAAACTTGAGAAACCGATTTCATGGCCAAACTGCTTAACCGGTTCTGATGCTATTGGACCATCTGGATTTTTTTCAAATCGGCTCTTAGATGACCAAATTATGCGATAACAAACATAAATAAAATATAAAGAGGAAATAAAAGGCAACGTTCCTGTCTTGTTGAAGTCGATTAAAAAAGGAAGGCCGGATATAGTCCGAAATCCGAGAAAAAAATCAAGATCTCCCCGAGATGTAACCCTTTTGGAGCCTAATTCTCGGCTCATCCCTGATCATTTTGCAATTTTTTTTTATTGCTTCTTTTCGAAGAGAGAATGATTTCCTTGAGTAATTCATCGACGACCTCATCGTAGAAGCCTCGACAGCTACGATATACGGAAAACGTAGAAAAAGTGCAGGGTTGTGCAATGCCAAGGGACATTGGAAATCTCGGTCGGCCCGAGAATTAGGCTCTTGAACTTGATATGGAGCTGACGAATTTCAAATGAAATGCAGTGGGTGAATAGAGCGCGTCCGATGGCATGGCACCTCATGCAATATTAATGCATAACGGCGCATCTCCACCGGAACGAATCGCATGTACCTACGTGTACCTGATTATATGGTACGGACGATCGGTAAATACCTTATTAGACAATGATAAATTGATTCAATCAAATAGATTCAGAAAAAAATATACAACTAGGTAAATAAATTCAAATTAAAAAATCGTTTACCTATTCATTTGAATCGGATGTTTGAATCACAAGGATCACTTTGAATCATCGTCATCACGTCCGAGTCTATTATATATACTATATATACTAAGAAATATATTATTATATATACTAAGAAATTCGAAGCTAAACAACCCAGCTAAAATAAGCTAAAAATATGTCTTTTGCACACCAAGAACTAAACAAAAGCACAGTCAGTGTTGCGAAAACTTTCCGTTGTAGGCGGGAAGGAGCTTGTGCATACACAACACAACTAACTTAGCTCCGCTAATTTTAGTCAGCTACATAGCTTAATTTCAGTCTGCACACAAGTAAAAAAAACTCCGTAAGCTATGCGAGCTAGACTAAACTAACTTAGCTTAGAGCTCTTGGTCTGCAACCCGCTTTAAAGCTTAGGCGAGTCTAGGTGCCAGTTCCACGCGACCAGCCTAGAAGAACAGGCCACAAACTTAAAGGTTTTGTAACTTTAATGTTGGATTGAGAGCGATGTCACTAAGTGGAGCAATTTGTGTAGTGAGTGTGTCTGTGTGCGGCCGGCGTCGTCGGTCGGTGCACTGAGACGTGGACGACGTGTTTTTCCGCCACTTTCTACCACTCCGAGATTAAGGTCCATTGTTAGCCTCATGCTGTGTCATAGTTTCACTTGCTGGCAGAGCACTGGTGGACTAGTGCTAGCGGCCCTAACGTCGTGGATTCAAATCCGGTCACAATTGAGCTTTTCTGTCCAGACGTCACCGTCACCTACGGCATAGTTTACGGCCGTAGGTGACGGTGACGGTAACTCAAAAGTTCCAAAAACATGTGTCCAGTATACGAAAGGAGCCTCTGTGTGGTGCACTTAAAAGCCTTCCACCACACCACCACACACGATAAGAAGAACTAGCTGGTAGGTACCCAATAGATGTAGATGTCTGCATTGGGAGACTGATTCAGGGTACCAAGATTGCCAAGTGCCAATGCGGGCATGCGTAGCTTTGGTTCCCATAGTAAGCTCGGCTTAGTTTGAAACTAGATGTCACACTTACGTATTTATATACCGAACAGAAATAATTTTATTCCACGAATTTTAACCGGCCTATGACTATGGTTACGATGCAATTCCGACAGTAGGAATAGAATAGAATAGAATAGAATAGAATAATAATTTATTTGCGAAACAAGCACTTACACTAATTTATAATAACCTAAAAAGAAATCTTAAAACTACATTTGTGTGAAGCTTGTGCGTCGCAAAACGGTCTCTGACTCAGCATAATGTTGTACATGTGTACATGTGTACACCTACTGTCGGAATTGCATCGTAGTAGGCATACAAGAGCCTTCCTTCCCTTTGGCTTTTAGAGCGAGCGAGCGAAGCGTCTATGTTTCAAAATTGGCCAAAAACGCCGGCTTTGTCCACCGGCTGCTCTGTCTGTTCTCGCCTACAGTTCGCATTTTTAACCAATCTAGGCGAAACTTGGTACACTGGTTATATACGACTTTGTAGTTATTTTTTTGTCGTCGAGGAGTTTTCCTTTGAAAAAGTACTTCCTTTAAAAAAAGAGGCTACATGATATTTCCGCCCGCCGCGCCGCCGCGCAGTATGTAATCTGATTTCGATGATTTATTTTTTATTTGAATTATAAGTTGGTTTCATGAAAATTTCGCGAAGATCTAATGATCATGAATATTATGATTCATGATGAGCAGAATAGCTTAAATGCAGTAAATTGCTCACTGAGCCACAGTAATAAATTAGTAATAATCATATATTTTTTTTATCATAATATTTAAATACTTACATTTAGTTTAACTAAATCAGTAAAGTAGGTTAGTTACCGCAATAATATGTAGTTTAATTAACAAAGAAAGTTCTTACCAAGCTAACTAGCGAATGTCGCGCCATTTTCTCCAGAGACACACACTTGACTAAAAAAACACTATAAAACCACCTGGCCGTTTACAAAACTTTTAAAAAAGGAACGAAATTTTTAAAATTAGAAGTGGCGCGTTTTCCGGTAAAATCTTTTTTTTTTGTCAGCCAGCACAAGTGGCACTTAGTACCGCGTCCGTCGGATACTGCGTGCGCGACTCTGTAGCGGGATGTGAGAACGGGATATTGTGACGCGGTGAAAGCCCATCCTATAGAGCTGATACTACGCACTGTGTCACTTTATTGCTGAAATTTTACAATCTACAGTAAATTGAAAAAAATAATTAAATTAAGAAAAACTCCTTGAGTGCCTTCCGCGCGTGCTAGAAGCCTGAAAGCCTATGTTTTTTGAAGTGAAAACTTCTTTAGCGGCGTTGAGCACTTTCTGTAATGGGTATAAAATCTTAAACTAGCGTCAGGGCGTCAGGGCGTCAGGATCACGTGACCTTATCGAAAAAGCGTAGGACGGATTTTTTGCAGAAATGTACCCTAAGACTACAACGTAGAGTTCATAATAAAAATCGAAAAAAAGCGTAAGACGCTACAGATACGCTAGTAGTTACTATGACACGGTAACGTCACAGAATAGATAATAGTTAGTAGCAAGCATACCAAGGCGTTTTTCGTGACTGTAGTAGGTATAGGTACATACCTATTATAGATTTTATGAACTAATGGCCGCCCGCGGCAGGTAGTAGTGGTCATTGGTACATGATTTTATAGATCTACTGTATTTATTTTTCGAGTGGAGCATTGCGGCGAGCGAAGCGAGCCGCCATGCGACCATGGGAACAGCGCGGCGAGCGAAGCGAGCCGTGCTGTGACTCCCCCCAAGCCCCCCAGAACCCCCTCCTCCTGAACCCGGGGGGAGCGTCGCGGCGAGCGAAGCGAGCCGTGCTGTGACCCCCCCTAAGCCCCCCAGAACCCCCTCCTCCGAAACCCGGGGGGAGCGTCGTGGCGAGCGAAGCGAGCCGCCACGCGATCACGGGGAACAGCGTGGCGAGTGAAGCGAGCCGTGCTGTTACCCCCCTAAGCCCCCAAGAACCCCCTCTTCCTGAACCCGGGGGGAGCGTCGCGGCGAGCGAAGCGAGCCGCCACGCGACCACGGGGAACAGCGCGGCGAGCGAAGCGAGCCGTGCTGTGACCCCCCTTAGCCCCCCAGAACCCCCTCCTCCTATGTCTGCCGTTTTACTTCATTTAGGACCTACTTGTAGGTCGCGCGACAAGGTCCCTTCTAGCGGTTCCGACCCGTTGAGGATTTGGCTTTACGTAAAATTTAGGGTTCCGTATAGGGTTTTGATTAGGGTTATACTATATTGAGGAATTTGATTAAATGGTCGACTTTTAGGGTTCCTTAGGACTTTGATTGGAGTTTCAACTACACTTAGAAGCTTGATAATGTTAAAATTTTTAGGGTTCCTTAGGACTTTGATTGGGGTTTTACTACATTGAGGAATTTTATTAAGTGGTCAACTTTTAGGGTTCCTTAGGACTTTGATTGGAGTTTCAACTACACTTAGGAGCTTGATAATGTTAACATTTTTAGGGTTCCTTAGGACTTTGATTGGAATTTCAACTACACTTAGGAGCTTGATAATGCTAAAATTTTTAGGGTTCCTTAGGACTTTGATTGGGGTTTTACTACATTGAGGAACTTGATAAAATAAACAACTTTTAGGGTTCCTTAGGCCTTTAATTGGACTTTCAACTACACTTAGGACCTTGATTATGTAAACAATTTTAGGGTTCCTTAGCACTTTGATTGGAATTTCAACTACACTTAAGGAGCTTGATAATGCTAAAATTTTTAGGGTTCCTTAGGACTTTGATTGGGGTTTTACTACATTGAGGAACTTGATAAAATAAACAACTTTTAGGGTTCCTACGTTAATAATCAAGTTTTCACTTCTGCCGGCACTCCCGGAGTGCAACCCGCATTTTTTTTTTCAGATTATCACGGAGGCAGCTAAAATCACAGTATCGATAGCCCACACTCTTCACCAGCCTCATCTCTTAATCTCATCCATACGATCAACTTCAATCACAGCTACCAATATTAGGTACAAAAACAAAAATGACACTTATTTCGTGATTGAATTGGAAGTTTATCCGCCGAGCTAAGACGTTTCATAGTGATTCTTGAGATTAGGTAAAGGTGCCTATAGGTATTGAGCTTTACACTCGATATCAACTAGGTGTCTACTCGGCGTCAGTAGCCTCTACAATCAGAAGAGCCATTTTACATGCGTTTTACTGACTGACGCTGAGACAAACTCTGCTGGTGAGGCTGTAAAAGTGTGAAGGTAACTGAAAATTTTATGCACTAATAATAAATATTATAAGTAAACTTGAGAAATTTAGTTGATGGCCAAATTGCTGAACCGATTTTGATGAACAATCTTAAAGCATTATCTTTCACATAGTTTTTTTTTCAAATAGCGAAGTTATGCGATTACATACATAAAAAATAACAACCGAGAACCTCCACCTTTTTTATTTGAAGTCTGTTAAAAAGAAAAGATTATAATCTCTATTATAAGAAAAGTAAGAATCACAAATAAATGGTGTGGTTGTGATCATCTCTATATAACGCCGGTATCCAGGGCGAGTGGCGAGTGGCGGGCGAGTGGCTAGTGTAAAGGCGAGCGCGTGCCTCGGGCAAGGCCGCACTTGCCTCGCTTGTCCCGCGCGTTCTCATTTACACTACAGCTCACTGACACACTGCTCTCACTACTCACTACACTACTACCAACAGATAGAGCTGTACGTAGCACGGACTATATCAGGTGCTCGTCTGTAGCAGGCAGATAGCAGAGGATTTGATAACTTTTTCATAAGAACATTGTTTGAAGTTTGTTGAACGCGCTGATCTCAGGCAATCCTCCTATTTTTTGTGTTACCCATTTAGGTATCGAAGGGTAATTATACTAGCTAGCGGCCGACCGCGGCTTCGATTGCTCCATTTCCGTTACTTTTAGAGCGATTTCAGACTAGCGTATTTTTTTGCGCGTATACGGTCGTTTCAGCATACGCGCTTATACGCGCGCTACATTACGCGCTTCTAAAAACCATACTCGCGTAAACGGGCATATTTCGGCGTATTTGCTCGAACCGGTGGTGTCGTGTCAGTATCAACATGGATTCTGACACTTATACGAGCTTAGAAGCGCGTCAACGCTCGTACGAGTCGAGCTTGTGGCAAAAGGCGCGCCTATACGCGCTTCCAAAAACGAGCTCATACGGGCGTATAAAACGCTAGTCTGAAACCGCTCTTACAGGACAAAAAGTAAATCCTATGTCCGTCTCTGGTTGGAACTAAATGACTACGTAAACGAACTAAATTCATACGTTATTAAAAAATACCGAGCGAAGCTCGGTCAAAAACTGCTAGTACCTTATAATATGAACATCACGCTACGAACAGTAGGAGCGTAGCATCATTGAAAATGTTTCAAAAAATATTTCATGATACAAAAGGACACGCGCGAAACCGGGTTGGGTCGCTAGTCTATGAAGTTTAAGCTTATTTTGGATCTATAATCATCGTAAGTAGTTTGTAAGTAAGTACGAAAACAGCAGTTATTGATTGGCTGTAGCTATTATAAACTTGTGAAGCAGAACAAATAAGATAGCCTCGTTTCGGAAAAAGTTAATGATTTTTCATCCCACCAGCTCTGAAAGTGTGTTTTTGCTGTTTAATTTCTGACTGGGAAAGCCGTTTTTATCCGCTAGAGGATAAAGTAAATTTGAATTTAGAATATCGTGTTCAATAAGTTTGTGACTACACAACCTATTTACTTCTACCTCCATGGTACTCGTACTTATCATACAACCTTTTTTATTTTGTTAAAATCTCGCACTCGTAACCTTCTTGGTGTATTTGTGAATTCAAAACACCATTATACCTATTTACTTCTACCTGCATGGTGCCGAATTTATCATACAACGGTTAAACTTTAGAATCCTGCGCTTGCTCAGTCATCAAAAATGAGCACGCGGTTAAAAAGCAGCTTTGCACTCTTGTATAACAAATAACTATTAATGATTGACAAATAGTTTTAAGTCATAGGAAACTGCTCTGGGGGTTTCCCCACACGCAAACACTCACATACTTGGCTGCAGTAGCAAGTTAGAGGCTCTGCTTGTACACCTCCTTTTTTCGATAAAAACATTATATCAGCTATCTGGTTCCCATATCACAAGCTCTGCTTAGTTTGGGGCTAGATAGTGTTGTGTGGATTGTCTACAATATTTATTTATTTTATTTTTTTCAAAGGGATAAAATGTGCGAGCGAGAAGTACTTACATCGACACTAAGTATTCGCCTAAAACATTGTTTTTTTTTATTCAGCCCGGTCTGCCCCTCTTCTGGGCAAAGCCTCCCCCTTTCATTCCACTCATCTCGCTCTTGACCCAAACTAGGCCACTCCCTGCAGAACGCGTTCATCCCTCCAACGCTTCCTGGGTGCAGGGGCAGAACGCGTCCAGGTCATCCTTCCAACGCTTCCTGGGTGCTCTATCTCTACTCTGTGCTGGCTTTGGCCCATCTTCCCGGTTCCATACGGCAGATGTGACACACTTTTAAGTAAAGTTTAAGGCTGAGCGCACACTTGAGTCACGACAGTCTTTGGACAGACTCTCAAGTCTGCCGCAAAACTGTTTCGTCTGCGACACGTCGCACACCTAAAATATTTTGTCTACTACTGCGGTACGTTTGGTGGGAGATTGTTTTGTCTTTGATGTGCCCACATACAAACAAAAGAGAAGCCGATAATAGTAGTCAGATTCCTCGCTGTGCAGTTCTTGTAGGTTGTTTGAAGTCTGCGCGTCTTCATACCTTTTGTAAAGCGGTAGTCTGTCTTATGACTGTCGTGTCTCAAGTCTGCTCTCAGCCTAAAGAGAGTCAGCGTAGAACATCAACAAGACAAAACGTCGTTATCTGAACGTAAACAGGATAAAGCGAGTTTATTAAGTTTTCCTTATAATAGTTGCTTCAGTATGTCTCAGTGTGTCGGCGGAACTCAACCAACATGCACATACTGCTGCTGTCATTGTGTGCGTGCGCGGCCGTGTCGGCACATACACACACACACGGACATGGACATTATCATCATCATCATACAGCAGGTGAGTGACTATAATAGTCTATTGGCTACTCGTATTTAGCCCAGGTGGGCTCGTTCAGTTGACCGAACTATTGGGATTTTTTCCCTCTAAAAATCCCTCAAAAATTATAAACTTTAACGTTGCCCGGCTGGCTACTAGGGTTCTTGGGGGTTCAGGAAGACTGCAAACACTCACTGGATGTTCAGATATATAATGAAGTAAAAATGGACACGAATACAATAAGAAATACAGAGAAATGCAATATAAAACACGTAAAAGTAATGCGCGGACAATATCACTCGCGGTATTGCACCGGCTGTCTCGTTTCACCCAGCGTCCCGATAGGTGGCGCTGGGGTCGTTTAGTTTTTAGGAACGCACCGCTGAGGCAAGCATGTCGCTGCAGTCGCGCAGTCCACCCATATATCCGGTGACCGGCTCAGAAAATAGATGGCGTGCTACATACTCCCCCTCCAAGTTGGGAACACGTCCCGGGTCCAGCTTGGGACTTAAAACAGTACAGCGTGGTCTCCCTCTGCGCCTTTTGGACCTTACTGGGACATTGGAGTTGAACGGAGGGCTAAAAAGGGTTAAATCCCTATGGCGCTTCCCTATGACATTGTCTGAATGACGAGGAGCGTCTGATACCTCCTTGCGAATATCCTGAGACATTTTCAACGGGTCCCTAACGTTTGAGAGAGACAAAATTGAAGTTTGCAAGGGCCTACACGAAGGTGAAGGCTCCCCCTGCATTTTAAAACTGTTGCCTTTGTCTTGCAAAGAATTGGACTGCTGTCTACCATCATCATCGCCTAAGAAATTAGCGGCAGCAAAGGATGAAATTGACCTGGTTGGATTTTCATACTCCATTGGGTATGTGACATGGTCACCCGAAAAGTACCAGGTGGCAGCATGAAAATCAAGCACAATACCTGCGGCTACCAGGAAATCTATCCCGAACAAAGTCTCATTATTTTGAGCATCAGGGAAAATTGTGAATTCTAAACTTATTGACCTTTGTGGGGTTATTCTTACCTCCAAGGTAGTGAGAAGGATATCTCGAGTGCGCGCGGAACCATCTGCAAGCCTCACCCGTTGAGTGGCCTCCCTACACGGGTGGTTGTGCTTTAGCAGTTGTTCATAAAGCAACGCACCAGCAATACTTTTTTTAGCGCCTGAATCTAACACCCCCTTGCCCCTAATACCTAAAATCTGGACACTTAAAATGGGCCTTAACCTAGCCTGGTGCTCAATAGAATCACTCAGGGGACCATTTTCAACATTAGTATTCACTGTCGAAAAATGTCCTAAATTTTTCATGGACACCCTACTTTTTGTGAACATGGTCACACTACTTTTGTCCGTAGGTGTAGGCATTTTGGTGTGTTTACGTTTGGAAGGCAGATCTAAATGGCGAGTAGGTAGATCGCAAGTACTAGACCTAACCTTTGACCTAGACGCGTTGCTATTTTCGGTACCGAAAAAGTGCAAAGGGAGAATCGCTGTAAAATCGGTCGGAGTGTAATGAACTTGTTTGTGTTTACTACGGACATGAAATGAGTTGGAAACTATACTTGGAAGGGAAGCTGTAGGTATGGAGCTTTTGCGCTCAGTACGTTTTATCGTACTTACCGGTTCATTGACCCTACCAGTCGGACGTTCGGATACAGGGGTGGACCGTGCGACGTCTACGGCGTAGTAGTCGGCGTTGCACTTTGTACACTGAGACCGCGTTACACCAATAGCGTTACACCCGTAGCAAGTAACTATAGCTTGCGTATCACTACCGTCTTTGTCCAGTTTTCGTTTCAGTTTGAGGCACTCGCCACGTTGATGTCCGTGTTGTTTACAATATATACAAAACCGATATTTATTTGAAGACGACGGAGTATCGCCGTCGTCGATCACAGATCGCGGCGCGGTAACATCGCGCGGAGAGAGACGCGCGGGAGCGCTGGCGTAGCTACGCGGCGCCGCGACGTCTCTGTTGCTATGCGGGCTGCCGTCGGCGCGCGACGTAGGAGATCCGCGTGTACGCGGAGTAGTCGGCGCGTACCGTTGCGGTTGCGGCAGCGTTGATCTACTGACGGGGGCTTCGCCCGCGGTAGATGATGATGACGGTTGGATTGAAGTCTCTCGTTGGTTATGGGACTCGTTGACACTCTCGTCGGTAGCATCCTCGACGTGTCTCGCCTTGCGTAGTAGAGTGTCAAACGAAGTTACTTCGTCTCGGCGCAGGCGCTCACGAACTCGACGGTGTAAAAGGCCGTAAAGCATGTCTAGCTGTACCTTCTCGGTGACGTCTCCATGTGGAAGGCGGGCCAGTAGGGCTCGAGCCTTGGCGACGAACAGCTCGGTTTTCTCTGAGGGACCCTGAGACATGCTGAATAGCTCCATGTAGATGCGATGAGGCGGTCGACTGTCACCGAAGGCGCATCGTAGTGACGTCAGGGCTTCGCTCCAGGAGGTGATGGTGTGCTTGACGCCCTGCCACCACACAGATGCAGCTCCTGTTACCAGCATGGATAATCCTCGTAGGGCGTTGTCGTCTCCTACGCAGGCGCATTCCTTGTAGGCCTCCACAGCATCTATGAATCCATCGAGCGAGTCGCCGCCGGGCGCTCCGCTGAACCGTGCGGTGCATAGCGCGAAGGTTCCGTGGTGAGCGGGCGCGTACGCCATGGCGGGCGAAAACGCCGCCGCTGGCGTCGGTGGTGACGACTCGTGACGAGTGAGAACTCGGTCGAGAAGGCGTTCAAATGCTGTGGCTTGAGTCTGCTGAAGAGTCGCCATGATGGACGCCATGGCGTTCATGTCGAAGCTTGGTGGCGTCGTCGTCGGCACCGGCGTCGGGGACGCGGGCGCGGAATCTGATTCGATCGCGTCTTCAAAGTCAGATAGACGACGTGATTGTCGGCGCGTACGTGGCATTGTAGGTATTTTGTATTGTCCGGGGAATTCACTACAACACTAATCGTTCACAGTTCGCGTTCACAGGCCCTCGCTTGGGCAGCCAGTTTAACGTTGCCCGGCTGGCTACTAGGGTTCTTGGGGGTTCAGGAAGACTGCAAACACTCACTGGATGTTCAGATATATAATGAAGTAAAAATGGACACGAATACAATAAGAAATACAGAGAAATGCAATATAAAACACGTAAAAGTAATGCGCGGACAATATCACTCGCGGTATTGCACCGGCTGTCTCGTTTCACCCAGCGTCCCGATAGGTGGCGCTGGGGTCGTTTAGTTTTTAGGAACGCACCGCTGAGGCAAGCATGTCGCTGCAGTCGCGCAGTCCACCCATATATCCGGTGACCGGCTCAGAAAATAGATGGCGTGCTACAAAACTTATTATTCTTACCTTTACTTTTTTACTTTGTGATACTCGTAAAAATCATACCGACTCAAATTGATAATGATCAAATCTGTTAAAATTTTTCGAGATTTGGGGTACCTAGTACACAACGCTGACAAAACTGCTTATGATAAAAAACAAATCTTTCAAATCTTATATGGCCGGTTCTAGGTCTACCTCCAGACCTGTCCGTGGCTCCAGTAGCATCACCCCCCGTGGGAGACATCCGCGGGTCATGGCTACACTCGCGCCGCGGTCGCCCCATCGCGGCATACCGGGGGGTAAGGTATGCAGAGCCCCCCATCGGACCTAGGAGGTTCCAGGTACATCAATATATTGTACACAATCCACACAACACTATCTAGTCCCAAACTATGCAGAGCTTAGCTACCTCTAACTCTTACTTATAACTCTTTATTGATTACAATAACACACAAGGTAAGTAGGATACAGTTATTAGCTTAAAAATCGGTTGTCTGAAGTCGGTTTACTGTCGATATTGTAACGTGCCAACGTCATACAGCTGTCCACGCGGACGCATCGCTCACTCAAGTAGGAGAGAGACAGATGTCGAACGCTGCCGAACGCGGAGGCCGTGCGTGCCTCTTTGTCGCTCGTTCCGCGCTCTCGCTTGCACTTCAAGCCGCGCAATGGAACGCCTCAGAGCGAGGTAAAGCCGCATGACGTCATTTTTTTTCGTGCGTGCAGCCAGCTCCATCGAATTATAAGACGTCGTCACGTCAAAAATCACACACAATCATATTATAAGTCACAGTAATACAATGGACCTCCTTATCGCTAACAGCGATCTCTACCAGGCAACCAGATGGACAGAACTGAACATAAACAAGAGATCGGGGAGTTTGATATGCTTGTACTATGGGAACCAAATAGCTGATATACTTATAAAATACCTGCTTAGAATACAATATAGCACCCAGACAGAGAACAAACATCTATGTTTACCACAAAAACACAAAAATGTTTGTTCTCGGTGGGGATCGATCCACGACCTACGGCGCAGAAGGCAGAGCTAGAGGCCAGTCAAATGTGGTAGCAAAACCCCTATTTCGGGTACAGAGGGGAAATCTTTATCTTTAGAATGAATAACAATGTATTTCCTAATCGTGACCAATGTTTGTGATGGCCGCTAGCCCCCAGTGCCAATAACCCGCTACCCCGGCGAGGTGGACGCCGCCGCCGATGGGCCCGCGTGTCCGCAGCCCACCTTCGGAGACTACTACGTGGATGAGGACTGTCTGCGGCTCAATGTGTACACGCCACACAATGCCAGGTCAGCATCGAATATAGCTCAGCCATCAAATCAAACAAGCCCATGAAATCAAAAAACTCTACTCCGACTGAAATATGTCTAGTTTACCTAAACCAGACATATTTCAGTCGGAGTAGAGTTTTTTGTGTGTAGCTCGTCCGGAAAAGTACTTCAAGCACGTCAAGCAGCATTGCTGTGTTTTGGCTTGACGGGTGTGGATCGGTATGCCTCAAGTTATTGGATAAACGGCTTTTGCACTCAAATATCAAGGAGCAAAAATACACTTTCCGAGATGGGGAGATGAAAAGGTCTATGTTCTATCAGAGTTTAATGAGATCCTGTGCATGAAAGCATTTGTACTCTTCTAACACCACAGTGGTTGTATCTTCCATCTCTCCCCCAGCTCAGCACTGCCCGTGTTGGTGTACATCCACGCGGGAGGGTTCTACTCGCTGTCGGGGCGCAGTGACGTGGCCGGGCCCGAATACCTACTGGACAAGGATTTGGTGCTGGTCACCATCAACTACCGGCTCGCTGCTCTCGGTGAGTACTCCTTGCTAACAACTACCAGCTCGCTGCTCTCGGTGAGTGCACCTCATAAGTAGCTTATATCCAGAAACTGGATATAGTGTTAGCTCTGAAATAATGTAAAGTTGTTTTTGTTCTATAAAGTAGCTGAACTGACGCTTGTAATTATGGCAAAGATAGTCGTTGTCAGTTCTATAGAGTTATACGAATATATTTGATTGCTTATTTAATGAACAATTTATTGATTATATAAAATATTAGTTTATGTAAGTAATTTTGTAATTTAATTTGTTAGTAGGTATTTCCGCCAGTACTTCGTTTGACTCTGGGGGTTGTTTGTTCAACGATCTAAAAGAGTGCAAGCAAAAGAGTGCGAGTGCGTACGGGAAATTCGGATTAGAGCTCTGGCAGAGTAGTAGTTTTTGGGCTTTTAATATGATACTTTTTAATCTGAAATAATAACGGACGGGACTAGTATAATAAATAAATAATTTTGATTTGATTTGAAATAGATGAAACTCTCCACGACTCGCTCCGCTCCCCGGGAAAGTTTATTTCTTACCGCGTGTCTCGAATTTGTTGTTTCCACTAAAGAATAATTGCAATTTGCAGGGTTCCTGAGTACCGGCGACGCACTGGCCCCCGGGAACAACGGCTTCAAGGACCAGGTTGCGGCGCTGCGCTGGGTGCGGAGGAACATCCGCGCCTTCCGTGGTGACCCCGACATGGTCACCATCGCGGGCTACAGCGCGGGGGCCTTCAGCGTCATGCTGCATACTGTGTCGCCCATGTCCAAAGGTAACAAACACACACACACATTTAAGAAACAGATGGATAAGTTAAAATAAGTTGCTGAGTTGCAACTTATTTTAATAATTCATAAGGTTATTATAAGCATAATTATGGTAAGTATCTGAATAAAACCATTTGTTTATTAAATAGCTCATTATTGGTAAAAACAAAAAAGATGGTACTTAAATAAAATTTTTAATCAAAAGTTCAATACTCAATACATTTATTGCATAAACATGGTTTAGTTTAGGTACATACATAGTTCTTAGGTGTAAGTTTGATTTGATTGCATTTATTTTTTGTTAGAACTATGTACTTATCATTATTTGTTATTGTTTTTGAGATAATTTTCGATTCTTCGTGTTTTGGTTCTAAGCGATGTTTGGTTCAAATCTAGGCAGCCGTTTTTATGCCGTCATTTTTACCTTTACCGAGGGTTTTTTTTTTCTAAAGTTAACTTGAATTATTTGTGTGTCCAGGTTTGTTCGTCCACGCGGTGTCAATGAGCGGGTCGCCGATATCTCAGGTCTCGCTCCCTCCGCACCAGCGCGCGCTGGCGGAGCGACAGGGACGCCTGATGCGCTGTCCCACTCACTCCTCCGCAGCCATCATACACTGTCTCCAGACCAAGACTGCTAAGGAGATGGGAGACTCCTTGGACAACATGTTTGTGAGTCACCACTCTGCCTTGTTGGCTACTTTCTGTCTTTTCATAAGGTTTCCTAAAACCTTATAAAAAGACACAGACAGAGATGAAAATTACTTACACTTATCAGCAGTTGAGATTGCGGTCAAACGCAAGCCAAAAAAAAAGAAAAAGATATGCAAAATGAAGCGCAATAATGTAAAAAAAAAAGCAGCCAAGTGCCCTCGCCCATGAAGGGTTCCGTAGCATCAAGTAACACAATATAAAGGTTCTTGTAGTTCGTCGAAAGGTAAATTGCGGTTTACGATTTATGACGTATAAAAAAAAACTACTGACTAGATCTCGTTCAAACCAAATATCGTTGGAAGTTTGCATAGTAATGTACAACATATATTTTTTTTAGTTTTATCATTCCCTTATTTTAGAAGTTAGAGGGGGGGGGACCAACTTTTTTCAACTTTGGAAGTGTCTCTCGCGCAAACTATTCAGTTTAGAAAAAAAGCAGCCAAGTGCGAGTCGGACTCGCCCATGAAGGGTTCCGTAGCACGACGAACTACAAGAACCTTTATATATGTTACTTGATGTAACATAATAAGGTTCCTGTAGTTCGTTGAAAGGTAAATTGCGGTTTACGGTTTATGACGTATAAAAAAAAAACTACTGACTAGATCTCGTTCAAACCAAATATCGTTGAAAGTTTACATAGTAATGTACAACATATATTTTTTTTAGTATTATCATTCTCTTACTTTAGAAGTTAGAGGGGGGGGGACCAACTTTTTTCCACTTTGGAAGTGTCTCTCGCGCAAACTATTCAGTTTAGAAAAAAACTATATTAGAAACCTCATTATCATTTTTGAAGACCTATTCATAGATACCCCACACGTATGGGTTCGATGAAAAAATTTTTTTGAGTTTCCGTTTATGACGTATAAAAAAAAAACTACTGACTAAATCTCGTTCAAACCAAATATCGTTGAAAGTTTACATAGTAATGTACAACATATATTTTTTTAGTATTATCATTCTCTTACTTTAGAAGTTAGAGGGGGGGGGACCAACTTTTTTCCACTTTGGAAGTGTCTCTCGCGCAAACTATTCAGTTTAGAAAAAAAGCAGCCAAGTGCGAGTCGGACTCGCCCATGAAGGGTTCCGTAGCACGACGAACTACAAGAACCTTTATATATGTTACTTGATGTAACATAATAAGGTTCCTGTAGTTCGTTGAAAGGTAAATTGCGGTTTACGGTTTATGACGTATAAAAAAAAAACTACTGACTAGATCTCGTTCAAACCAAATATCGTTGAAAGTTTACATAGTAATGTACAACATATATTTTTTTTAGTATTATCATTCTCTTACTTTAGAAGTTAGAGGGGGGGGGACCAACTTTTTTCCACTTTGGAAGTGTCTCTCGCGCAAACTATTCAGTTTAGAAAAAAACTATATTAGAAACCTCATTATCATTTTTGAAGACCTATTCATAGATACCCCACACGTATGGGTTCGATGAAAAAATTTTTTTGAGTTTCCGTTTATGACGTATAAAAAAAAAACTACTGACTAAATCTCGTTCAAACCAAATATCGTTGAAAGTTTACATAGTAATGTACAACATATATTTTTTTAGTATTATCATTCTCTTACTTTAGAAGTTAGAGGGGGGGGGACCAACTTTTTTCCACTTTGGAAGTGTCTCTCGCGCAAACTATTCAGTTTAGAAAAAAACTATATCAGAAACCTCAACATCATTTTTGAAGACCTATTCATAGATACCCCACACGTATGGGTTCGATGAAAAAAAATTTTTTGAGTTTCAGTTTCAAGTATGGGGACCCCCAAAATTTATAGTTTTTTTTCTATTTTTGTGTAAAAACTTTAATGCGGTTCACAGAATACATCTACTCACCAACTTTCATCAGTCTAGCTTTTATGGTTTCGGAGAAAAATGGCTGTGACACGGCCGGACAGACAGACAGACAGACAGACAGACAGACAGACATGACGAATCTATAAGGGTTCCGTTTTTGCCATTTGGCTACGGAACCCTAAAAAACTATATTAGAAACCTCAACATCATTTTTGAAGACCTATTCATAGATACCCCACACGTATGGGTTCGATGAAAAAAAATTTTTTGAGTTTCAATTTGAAGTATGGGGACCCCCAACATTTATAGTTTTTTTTTTATTTTTGTGTAAAAATCTTAATACGGTTTACAGAATACATCTACTCGCCAAGTTTCATCAGTGTAGCTCTTATGGTTTCGGAGAAAAATGGCTGTGACACGGTCGGACAGACAGACAGACAGACAGACATGACGAATCTATAAGGGTTCCGTTTTTGCCATTTGGCTACGGAACCCTAAGTATAATGCTTTGACCCTCGCGGTCTGGCTGCACTGTTGTGTGATCGATCACTGATCACCTAGATAAAAACTATGTGAGCTTCACTGCAAATTTTATTTTTGTGTTGTGAAGGGATTATACAAAAAACCGGAACCAAGCCGTAGTTTGTTGGCTGTTTTTCTAGGCTTGGTTGCTTGGAACTGGCACCTAGACTCACCTAGCTTTAAGACGTTTCAAAGTGATATTTGTGATACCATGGACGAATAATATAATTCCTCCATAGTGATACAATGGAATAAATAAATTTATGATTTTGATATGTGTATATTGACATAAAAGAAGTACACAAATATTGTTTCGCAGATAGGTATCTTGGTCACTTTGTCCACACTCTGCTTAGATTGGGGCTACCTAGAAAAAAGCAATGAGTTATAATAATGTTGTATTGCCTTAGTTGGTAGTAGCTCTGTTTTCTGCGCCGTTAGTCGTGGGTTCGATCCCCACACGGAACAAATATTTGTGTGATGAACGCAGATGTTTGTGCTCTGTCTGGGTGTTATATTGTATTCCAAGTACGTGTTTACAAAAAACATATGCATAAAAGTATTATGTCAGCTATCTGGTCACCATAGTACAAGCTTTGCTTAATTTGGGGCTAGATAGTGTTGTGTGGATTGTCCACAAGTTTTATTATTTTATTAATGTGCAGGAGTTTGGCTACGACCCCACACTTCTATGGGAGCCCGTCATAGAAGCAGACTTCGGTCAGGAACGCTTCCTCCCCACTCCGCCGCTGGAGGCGCTGCAGTCGCCGGGGCATACCCACGTGCCCTACATCGTCTCACAGACCACGGATGAGTTCTTTTGGAAGGCATTCTGTAAGTTTTAAAAGGCTGTTGGAAGGTAGATAATACCCCTATTACCTACTACTATTTAATAACCCCTTATTAAATGGAGGCAGCGTATCAGCACCACCTCTGGTGTTGCAGGTGACTGTGGGCGACGGTGACTACTCTCCATCAGGTGGCCCGTCTGCTCGTCTGCCTACTATGGCATAAGAAAAAAAATCAACAGTGACCGACGCATCGTGGAGGGTCTAAAGTTATCTGTTTGGCAAAACTTACACCAGGCATTGTCGTTTGGTACACGACTGGATTTGAACCCACGATCTTAGAATCGGAAGGCGGGGCCGCTACCACTAGGCCACCAGCGCTCTCGCTTTATTCAGTAGAATCGCAGGATTACTTTGAAACGTCTTAAAGCTAGTTGAGTCTAGGTGCCAGTTCCACGCGACCAAGCTTAGAAGCACAGGCAACCAACTACGGCTCGGTCCCTACCGTTTTTTAACCGACTTCCAATCAAAAAGGAGGAGGTTCTCAATTCGGTTGTATGTTTTTTTTTTTTTTTTTTTAATGTTTGTTACCGCATAAAGTCGTCATTTATGAACCGATTTAGAAAATTATTTTTTTATTTGGAAGGTTATTTTTACGTCCAGACTGTCCTAAACAAATTTCATTAAAATCGGTTCAGCCGTTTGGCAATGAAGTCGGTTTCTCAAGTTTTTTAAACTTATAATTATTTGTATGATCCTTTTAGTCCGCTCACCGAGCACCTCATGCAATGTCCTCCAATATAATATTGTTCCACAGCGGTGCTGAACAACGCCAGCATGACAAAGACAATGGACAGCGAGTGGTCTCGCATCGCACCCATAGCCTTCTACTTGAAGGAGCCTTCCTCCCAGGCCGCTAGTACCCTGCGCACGCGCTACCTCCAGGACAAGGCGCTGCTGAACGACTCCAGCACGAGCGACCACCTGGGGAAGCTGTATAGTGATGCTATTATTGGATTTGGGGCGCATTCGTAAGTCAATCCAGGTGGAAACAGAGCTAGTTGGCAACAAATATGGTGAAGGAAAACATCGTAAGGAAACCGGCATATCGTAGAACCTAAAAAGTTTGAAAATATCTGTCAAGTGCTGGAAAGGAGACTCTTTGAGGCGCACTTAAAATCCTTTCACCACACTTGGTTCGAAAGAATCAGTGACACGATAAGAAGAAGATCGGCTAATTTCGGGCTCAAAGAGCGTATTAGGGTGCATCAGAAAGAGATAGCGCTCTACATAAGAAGAAAATGTGCAATATTTATTGT
Source organism: Thera obeliscata (assembly GCA_947578465.1). NCBI lineage: Eukaryota > Metazoa > Arthropoda > Insecta > Lepidoptera > Geometridae > Thera > Thera obeliscata. Next base: position 9,685,610 of record OX387923.1, on the reverse strand, counting down.
CTACAACCTAAAGACCTAAAGCACTACAAAAGAGCACTGAGCTTCTTGTAAGGATACAAATTATTGGGGATAATCCATCCAACGCTATCTAGCCCCAAATTAGCGTTTTTAAAAAGGCTATTTAAATTCCAGTCCAGAGTAAAGTAACAGGCCTTTGCATCTTGATGATTTATATAACGTCAAGGGCAACTGGTGTTTACTCTGGCCCCTACTTGCGGGAAGCTATAGTGCCTGGGACAGGATTTATACCATCCTGACGGCTTAGTCTGGCTGATCCACAGGAAAGACGTGGTCAATACGTGCGTGCGGAGCTGGCTAAGCCGTGGTTTTCCTCACGATGTTTTCCTTCACCGTTTGAGTCCAGCGTAGGTAGTAATTAAACAAATTTGTCTCAAGAAGCAAGATCTAATTTATTTTCTCTAATAATAATGGTCATGTAAATTACGAAACGCAACGATAGCGCGTTCTACACATTTTACAAAAAGGGCGCCATCTTGTTTTTAATTATGTAAACCTAAATAAAAATAACATTAAACAAAGTGTCTAGTATACATAATAATAATTGTTGTATAGGTTAGCGAACGCCCTCAGCGTGTATTCGAGCGCGGCGACGTACTACTATCAGTTCGCGTACGTTGGGAACCGCAGCCACTACGAGGATCCTGATACTAAGAAACCTGTCGGTAAGCATTCACATACATATACATTACCATTCTACATGATACTATTAGTCTTGTAGCTCTTTAAAGCGAATACAATGTGAACTGAAACTATCTGGATCGGGCTGACGAAATTTATACTAACAGATAACAGAAGTACTTTTTAAATTAACGCGATCGTTATGTATAATGATATGAAACAAACGGGTATTTATCGCGATTAGCTATATTAATTCTCGACGTTTCAACCGTGTTACAACAGCCGTGGTCGCGGGCAGACCACGGCTCAATTAATAAAGATTGGGCAGGGGAATTAATAAAAATAATCGCGATAAATACCCGTTTGTTCCATATTACTATGATGTAGTTTTGTTTCCCCCCTATTATCGGGCACACTAAAAACTCTCACCCTTCTGTGAGGTTGGAAATAGCGGTACGATTACCGCTATATCCAACCTCACAGAAGGGTAAAAATGAATTTCAGTGTTTGCATATTTATAATTTTTCAATTTATTCACTTAAAAATAACATTACAAATTGAATCTAATGGGTTAATTAAGGCTCAAAACTAATAAATATCTAATAAACTAAAAAACATATTACAAACTTCTATCTAATTAGGTATGTAGGTACTGTTACGTCGAAAACACACCCCCTTCGACAGCACCCTTGGTGTTGTTGGTGTCTATGGGTGACCGCTTACCATCAGGTGGGCCGTAAGCTGGTTTGTCTATATTTTACATTAAAAAAACTCTTCAGTGATTATAGCTAGAACTCTGTGTTCCTTTATAACACGGCAAACAATACAACTACACATCACGACGCCTTCTTCTCCTTCCGCTTCTCATACTCTAGAGATGTCCCGTTGTTTGATTCGATGAGGGATTTTCTATTCCCAGAACCGGTTAACAGTACTTACTAATATTGATTATATATAACGTGCAGGCGCGGCGCACCACGACGATCTCATCTACCTGTTCAGCATCAACGCTTCCTTCCCCATGCTGGCGCCCTCTGACTCACCGGACTCACGCATGGTGGATACCATGACTGATATTTTCTATAACTTCGCCAAATACGGGTGAGCACACACTTCCTTCGGCAGCCTTCATCAGGCTCTGTCAGCTGTGGCTGGGGAGTGGGGCTACTTACAAGGGGTTACAAGTTGTGAGCGAGAAGACGAATAATGCTTTTGGGAGTGATCTATATAGTTTCCTTATATCTATCTCCTCCGTGGCGCAGTCAATCAACGGCACGATTTCTACTCAATGGAGAATGGAACCCTAAATCCAACCCTAAAACGGCAGTCTTTTTGGATTGAAGAAAATAATCAACGCCATCTATTTTGTATCCCACGAACTAAATTTGCGTTCTCTCCTTTTTTGTATGGACTCGGAGTTCATCTATTGCGTAATTGTATTCTGTGGGCTCCATAGCTCAGTTGGTATAGGTCTGCCTCCTGCGCTGGAGGGCGTGGGTTCCATTCCTACGGGAACAAACATTTACATACTAAATAAAGATGTTTGGTTTTTGTCTGGAGGTCATATAGCATTCTAAAAAGTAGGTATATTTGTATTATATCAGATATCTAGTTCTCATAGTACACAAGCTCTGCGGTTTTAATTTTTCACATGACTCGGGAACTAAACTTTTATCCAATTTTCAGGACGTTTTTGCGCAGTCGCAAAAACGATGTTAGTTTTTCTAATATAACCAATAAATACTATACTGACACTAAAACAAGTACCTACTGTCCCAGATAAAGATAATTTTTAATTTGCATATTCTTTTTTAACCGACTTCCAATCAAAAAGGAGGAGGTTCTCAATTCGGTTGTATGTTTTTTTTTTTTTTTTTTTTTTTTTTATTTTTTTTTTAATGTTTGTTACCGCATAACTTCGTCATTTGTGAGCCGATTTGAAAATTTATTTTTTTATCTGAAAGGTACTGCTTCCAGATTGGTCCCATTTTAATTTTATTAAAATCGGTGTTGCCATTTTTTTTTTAATAATTTTTTTAATGTTTGTAACTGCATGCCTCCGTCATTTATGAACCGATTTAGAAAATTATTTTTTTATTTGGAAGGTTATTCTTACGGCCAGATTGTCCCAAACAAATTGATTAAAATCGGTTTAGCCGTTTGACAATGAAGTCGGTTTCTCAAGTTTTTTAAACTTAAATTATATTTAAATCTCGAATGACCACGGGACCAAGACGAGTCATAATCTTATTAATTTTGTTTTTTTTGAATCCCCAGTAACCCCAACCCCCCCGCCGGCGCCCCCGCCCCCCCTCTAGGGGTGCACTGGGACGCCATGGTCCCCCAGGCGCGGCGCTACCTCCGCCTCGAGGCCGCGCCCTCACTGCAGGAGAAGCTCTTCGAGGAGAGATTCCACGTGTGGGAGCGCCTTTATAGACCTAAGGACTGTGCTTTTTGTACCTACTACATCTAATTAAATTTATGTTCTTTTTTACCCAGATTCCATTAAATAAGGTTTCTCAATTTGGTTGTATTTTTTTTAGTTTTAATCCTAAAGCTCCGTCATTTGTAAGCAAAGGAAAATTATTTTTTTATTTGAAAGGACTTACTTTCATGTTTACATACAAACTTCATCAAAATTGGTTCTGGTTTGAATTTAACTGGGTGCTTCTGACATCTCCCTTACATTTTGTAAGAAAATATTAAGAAGTGTTCCACTGTGGAACACTACTATACAGTATTGTATAGTACCTATTATCGTGGTTACGTACTGTTCAGCACAGTCACTACAATAACACTAAAATACTGAATTAATTACAATAATAACTATAACGTAGGTATTAATTAAAGTAAGGAGGTTACGTAACTACCCACTCGTCATAATGCACTCGATAACCTCGGTAGGTATAGGTACCTAACTAGATCACTCAAACGAGGAAAATCTTCTGCAGTTTGGGAAACCCGGACTCATCGTGCGCGAAGAAGGTCTGACGAACTGTTGTGTTGTGTGCTACTATAGTTTATCCTCCTAGGTACAGTCAACATCAAAAATACATCAGGTAATTTGTTTGACTACTTGATTGAGAAGGAATTTATTTATAGACTAGCGGCCGCCCGCGGCTTCGCTCGTCGTTACCGTTCCCGTTGAAAAAAAAACCTTTTAAACCTTATCTGGACCTCCGCAAATCATTCAAGACCAAAATCAGCCAAGTCGGTCCAGCCGTTATCGAGTTAAAGCGTCAGGAAGGAAAACCCGACTTATTTTTATACTTTTAGTAGATGAAAGTTCATGGTTTTAACAATACTTTTGAATAAACCATCGATATCTAATTGGTAGTACAAACCAATTATTTTCTAATGCATACTGCGCCTAACGGTGAAGGAAAACATCGTGAGGAAACCTGCGGCTTAGTTAGCTCCGCACTTATTGACCATGTCTTTCCTGTGGATCAGGCAGACTAAGCTGTCAGGATGGTATAGGTGCTGGGCGAGCATATTCCATCTAAAACCCTGTCCTAGGCACTATAGCGTCCTGTAAGTAGGGCCATGAAATCACCAGTTTCCCCTGACGCTATATAAATCGTCTATTAGATGTACAGGCCTATTTACTTATTTTTTACTGCGCCTAATTACAATACATACGCAATCGTGTACGTGTACTTCAAAGGGATGAAAATCCGGTGCGCGGACTGTACTGTACATAAGTTTACAGCTCAAGTCACATAAAAACAAAGAAAAAGTGGCCAAGTGCGAGTCGGACACGCCCATGAAGGGTTCTGTAGCATCAAGTAACATAATATAAAGGTTCTTGTAGTTCGTCGAAAGGTAAGTTGCAGTTTACGATTTATGACGTATAAAAAAAACTACTGACTAGATCTCGTTCAAACCAAATATCGTTGAAAGTTTGCATAGTAATGTACAACATATTTTTTTTTTAGTTTTATCTTTCTCTTATTTTAGAAGTTAGAGGGGGGGGGACCAACTTTTTTCAACTTTGGAAGTGTCTCTCGCGCAAACTATTCAGTTTAGAAAAAAACGATATTAGAAACCTCAACATCATTTTTGAAGACCTATTCATAGATACCCCACACGTATGGGTTCGACGAAAACATTTTTTTTGAGTTGCAGATGGAAGTATGGGGACCCCCAAAATTTATAGTTTTTTTTCTATTTTTGTGTACAAATCTTATTGCGGTTTACCGAATACATTTACTCGCCAAGTTTCATCAGTCTAGCTCTTACGGTTTCGGAGAAAAATGGCTGTGACACGGACGGACAGACAGACTGACAGACAGACAGACATGACGAATCTATAAGGGTTCCGTTTTTGCCATTTGGCTACGGAACCCTAAAAATGACGTTTATTACAAGGTCATAAGAGCAAGCAGTGTTTATTTTGATGTGTTTCCTTGTTAGTATGTTTTCTGCGCAGTCCAGGTATCCCTACGTCTTAGTCATTCCAACTGCATGAATGCATGAACACGCACTATATAGCCAGAGTCCACGACCTTTGACTCCGGGCTACAGCTAGTTAGTTCCCATCTGCTATTTATACCTACAATAACAAAAATAGGGAAAATAAGACTAGCCCAGACTACACTCATCTCTAGTCTAGAAGCACGCGACAAAAACTGAATCTATTACACGGGAATTTATCGCGTAAATTACCTTATTATATTATTTATTTTTTCCGATGTTTCGGTAAGGTAATTTACGCGATAAATTCCCATGTAATAGATTCGGTAGGTATGTGTTGTGATCAAGAAAATTTTTTAAAATACACGTGACGTATCTCTTACGTCAAACTATGTGAACTAAGGAATGTGGACTATGCGTATGCCTACTGAGTCTAAGGTAGTCATCATCACCATCATTTGCGGAAGCCACCCTATCCTGAGCCCATATACCCTACATTTCCAGGAAAACCTATTCTGAGCCCATTCCATCCATCGACTACCCGCTATCTTTACAATGTCGTCGGTCCATCGGGTGGGTGGACTTCTTACGATTCGTCTTCTGGTAAGTATATGAAATGAACCTATAAACCTAACCTATAAATATACAAATTTTTTGTCTTTGGAGTCCACACGATACCAGACGTTTTGATCTTTTATTATACAGTCGAACACCATCATGCAAATGCCATTATATTCACATCACTATGTGCAAGACTTCACGCCATACTTTAGCATCAATCTTTGAGTATCGTCTTGATTTTACTAAACGGCTTGAATCAATCCGTCGTCAACCATCGATACAGTGTGACGTAGAAACAAAGCCTCGGGCTCCCAGACTATTAGTTACCTAGCTAGAGGTATGCACATAGTTATAAAAGCTGTCCAGAGCAATGATAGTCCAGTGTTCCCTGAGCCGTGGCGCCGTGTACAGTGTGGAGAGATGTGGTTCAACAGTTTTTGCGGTGGCCTTGGCCTTCACGCTGGTGCAAGGGTATGGACACAAGCATCCTGGGAGAACTGATAACCCTGCAGGTGAGAATATTTACAAACAATTTATCTATTGTCCATCGCCCCAGCCTCACAGGATTCTCCTTATTTTAATTTTATTTGAAAGAAAGAAAAAATATTTGCGAATTAAAAATCACACGCTAAAATTAAAGAACTAGATTACTTAGTACCAAATTACAGAAGTGAGCATTGTGCGTCTCTCAGCAACCAACGCTGTAGGCCTACCACAAGCTCTGTATGGCTCTGTCTCTGGCTCTGGTTTTGTGTGTGTGACGTTTTGACGTAGGATTTATTTAGTCAACACTCACACAGGCTCAAAACCAGAGCCAAAGACAGAGCTCATGGTAGGCCTACAGATTTGCATAGCTTTTTAAACTTTCGCGATCGAAACTACTACACGGGTAATACACGACATAGATGCCCGTGCAATAGTTTCAATACTTGCATAGCTTGTTGTTCTTCAAGCTCACAATGGTACGTGGACGTTCTTGTGATTGCCTCCCTAAATACCTTCAAGCATCTTACCTCAAATCAAATCAAATAAAATTATTTATTTTATGCCACACAGGTCTTACTCAATATAATAATAAGATTGTGTCAGTTTTTCAAAACCAGTGTGATGAAAGGATTTTAAATGATCAATTAACTTTTAGTGTTTTCCTTATGCTAGTTTATTGAATGACACTTAATTTATTCCATGTTTGTTTTTATAGCGTCTTCAACACTAGCTCCAAGCACACCAGTCTCTCCCCCTCCAGTATCTCCCTCCACGGCGGGTGATTCCCCGGCTGGTTCGCCTCCGATCGCCCGCTCTCCATCGGGTGTGTTCCGCGGCGCGTGGGATGCGACCCGGCGCGGGCGACGGTTCCAGTCGTACCGCGGCATCAAGTACGCCGAGCCTCCTGTTGGGGAGCTCCGGTTTCAGGTTAGAGTTGGTGGTGCTTTGCTTACTCTCCCATAGCGAACAGTGAGTTTGGTGCATTTATTGAACCAAAGGCTAGCAGGCCTACCACAAGGCCTATCACAGGCCTATCACAAGGTCTGTTGCCTCTGGCTGTCGCTCTGGCTCTGCCTCTGGCTCTGGTGTTGAGTCACTGTTGACTAAACAAATCCTACGACGAAACGTCACACACTTACTATATTACACTGGTGAGCACTCACACAGACTCAAAACCAAAGCCAGAGACAGAGCCAGACCGAGCTTGTGGTAGTCCTACAGGTTTTCTAACCATCAACAGCCTGAAGAAGTCCACGGACGGACACAGGCCTCTCCTTATTACCTATATATTTCCAGGAAAAACGATTCTGAGCCCTCCACCCATCCCCACCCACCGACTTCTCGCGATCTTGACAATGTTTGTTTCAAATCATAAAAACCGTGCTCAAAAGTATGACACACACATGTTTTGTATGGAATTTGGAATAAACAAATTATGAGAGTTCTCTTTTCATCGACTCCTTACTTTTCATATTGTCACTTAGGCTGAAGGGCAAGTCATCCTCATCCAGCTCGCTATTCAAGAGCTTTTATTCTGACAAAGTCAGTAGCACAGTATAACAGGCTGATGTTTCCACCTGTGACCACCAGCCCCCGAAGCCGATCCTGTCGTACGCAGGCGAGGTGGACGCGACAGCCGACGGGCCAGCATGCCCGCTGGTCGCTCCACCAACCTACCCCGTCTCGGAAGACTGCTTGACCATCAATGTGTACACTCCTGATAACAAGAGGTGAGTATCATCTCCTCAGACTTGGTTCATCTTAAAAATGCTTAGCCTTTCTCATCATCTTCCTGCCCTTATCCCACGCTAAGTGGGGTCGGCACAACAGGTTTTCTTCTTCCACTCACCTCTATCACTCGTCATCTCAGTGCTCACTCCTTTCCTGCTCATGTCATCCCTGACGCATTCCATCCATCTTTTCTTTGGTCTACCTCTTCTTCTATAACCACCATCCACATCCATTCCTAACACTTTTCTCGTAATATGACTCTCATCCCTCCGCATGACATGCCCATACCATGCTAACCTATTACTCCTCATCTTATCCGTTTAATGCTTAGCCTTTCTACTATATAAAAATAAGTCGGGTTTTCCTTCCTGACGCTATAACTCCAGAACGCACGAACCGATTTCCACGGGTTTGTATTCGTTGGAAAGGTCTCGGGCTCCGTGAGGTTTATTGCAAAGAAAATTCAGGAAAAATTCAGGACAAACCAACATTTTAAGTAGATGGCGCCGGTGCGTGATACATTGTTTGACAGCTAAAACGAAGCCATCGTGGTGAAACGGAGTTCGTCGGGTTTGCTAGTGACTTAAAAAATGCTAACGGATAGAATGATCGAGACAACTCTTCCGTACATAATGAGGATAGACTCAATATTCTTGAATCATCATCATCATCAGCCTGAAGAAGTCCACTGCTCGACATAGGCCTCCCCTGCACATTTCCAGGAAGAACAATTCTGAGCCCTTTCTATCCACCGACTTCCTCCGTGTGTCTATCTTCAATAAATCATTTAATTTCATTATTTATTCATTCTTGAAAATCTTACTATTCTTGCACCATCCCATTGTTGGGCAAAGGCCTCGATCAATCCAGCCACTCACCAAAACCTGGTGCCACTAGTCGCCAGTTCTTCTCAAAGCTTAAGTTTCTTTAACGTTCCTGCAGAGTTTTATACCTGTCAGAAAGTCTGTGCTCCAGTCAATGCCTGATAAATAGATAAGAATGCTCTCATGCTGTTAAAAGTGTGACAAGGGTTTTGTTTCTTCATATCTTCACTTCTTCCTTCTCTTTAATAGAGTATGTTGTTTTGTCAGTGCGAAGCCCCTCCCAGTGATATTCTACATCCACGCCGGCGGGTTCTACTCGATGGCCGGTCGCAGTGATCTCGCAGGTCCGCACTACCTGCTGGATCAGGATGTTGTGCTCGTCACCATCAACTACAGGCTTAGTGCTCTGGGTGAGTGCTAAAACCTTACTATGCAGTTTAGCTCTTTGTGAAGACTCTAAGGAAGTACACCACCATGCGTATCTTGGCCGCCAAGCAGCGTTGTTGTTTCGATTTGAAAGGGTTGAATGAAATTACTGGAGTGACGTTTAACATATTCATGCCTCAAGTTGATGGACGCAGGGCACGTTCCAGACGTGCGTGACTTGAGAGGAAATGCTTTGTTATAGGCGATGGCTATCTCTAAACATCGGGTACCACATGCTTGTTCCATCAGCTAGACTTATAAAAATTAGCCCTATTATTTTTATATTAGCTATCTGGTTCCTATAGTACAGGTTCTGCTTAATTTGGAGCTTGATAGTGCTGTGTGGATAAACCATGGTGGAAGGAGGTGGAGAGGGGGAGTTTGCGCATGTAAAACTCGCACCTGAACCAAATCACTCCCACCTTCTTCCAACTTTCTTTTTACGTGACGTACCTAACCTAACGGGGAAGAGGAAGGCCAAGAATAAGTTACATGAGCCAGATAAAAGAAAAAGTCGCTGTCATGTCGTATAAGGAAATCATTCGAAAGACTTAATTGGAGAAAACTGCATCAAAACCCCGACAAGAGCTAAGCTCTTAAATTTAAGAAGAAGAGCTAACCTAAGGCCAGACAATTATGGAAGGAAGTGGAGGGGGTGAGTTTGCACATGTCAACTCGCACCTCACCAACTCATCTCTACCTTCTTCCAGCGTTATTTCTATACGTGACCTATATGCACATCTGTATCAGGTTGGCTGAGCACGGGCGACGCGGTGGCGCCGGGCAACAACGGCATGAAGGACCAGGTGGCAGCACTGCGCTGGGTGCAGAGGAACATCGCGACGTTCGGCGGAGACCCCGGCCTGGTCACCCTGGCGGGCTGCAGCGCTGGCTCCGTCAGCGTCATGCTGCATATGATATCTCCCATGTCCAAAGGTCTCATCATCAACCCGTTTGTACCCACTTCTGAGTATAGGCCTCCTCTTGCGCCACTCTTTTTAAAAGATTATAAGAGCATTTGACACACATGCTTTCGAACTTTTTAGGTTCTACGTTGGTTAAAAAATCCTTGGTTCTACGGCATCATTCCCCACGATGATTTATTTTACCTACCGTTTGTGATGTGCTCCATCAAGGCAAAAGTCATAGTTAGGAATGAATGCTGCATGATCAGATGAACATTAAGGGACTGATTATGGAGGAAAAAGACCGTTACCTCCTATTCAGTGGGTACCTGTAGTAGGCAACAAATATTGCTTGGCTAATTTCGCCTTCATAGGGCGTAGCGTGCGTCAAAAAGAGATAGCCGAAAGCCGATGTGTAATATTTATTGCATACAACCGTACTATTAACGTCTCCAGGTCTATTCCACCGTGGTATATCAATGAGCGCATCTCCCGTGGGCAAGGAGCCCTACCCGCGCCACCAGCGCCACCTGGCGCGCAGGCAGGCGCAACTCCTGAAGTGCCCCGACCACAACTCCACCGTCATCTTGGACTGTCTGAAGAAAAAAACCTGGCAGGAGCTTGGAGACTGGCGCGGGCTATACGTAAGTAGACGGTTGAATGTTGAATTTTTTAGGCTGAAGACGGATAATTAACTTTAGATTATAGGTTCTTGAATGGTAAACATGAATTGGAAGGCGAAACGTAAGACCCGATGACTACCATATTGTTAAGAGGCCGGCGGATGGTGAATTTTCATACGAACGTAATACCAAAATTATTACTAATTTAGGCAGATTTTCACTATATTATTGCAATAATTGTATTTGTATAGTATTTATCCAGGTTCCTGAACAGTTTTTTATTTCAAACTTCTTACTTAAACACTGTTATCACATGTTTCATATTTTGCAATGAAGAAAATGTGCAAAATGCAATTGGTGTTTATTTTATTAGAGTTATGTGATTTTAAATAAAACTTGTTCAGGAACCTAGATAAATAAATACAAAATACAAATACAAAATAATTTTGGTATTACGTATTACGTTTGTATGAAAATTCGCCCTCCGCGGGCCCCTTAAGATCGCGGGAAGTCAGTGGATGATAAGAACTCATAATCGTTCTTCCTGGAAATGTAGGAGGGAGGTCTACGCCCAGCCATGAACTTTTAGGTCTGATGCTTGGTTGTGATTTTGAGCTTGGGCGCAAATCCCAGGCAGAGGAACGACATTACGGAGATTCCACAAGTCATCGCCTGACGTGAAACTAACGTTGTTTAGGTCTTTCTGCCAGACATTCTACACGTGTCAACTCTGGACTAACTACACTAAAAAGACGCACGATAGGATACGGGTTGCTTACAACAATACCTTTAGGCACCTGATGGGCCTGAGGCGCTTCTGTAGCGCCTCAGAAATGTACGCTGATGCCCGGATCGACTCTTTCAATGCTATCCAACGAAAGAGGATAGCGTCTTTTATGTCCAGAGTTGACTCGTGTGGCAATAGTATTATCAGGAGTCTGGCGGAAAAGCTTATGCAGACCAAAGTGTATGAGCGTTGGGTGAATATTGCCACCTAACATTAGGTACCTACCTACCTATTTATAATGTTTAAGTACCTGCTTGTTTGTTGTGCTTGTTATTTTTTTGTATTTTTGTGTTAGTTGTAAGAAAAATATGGAACTTGTGTCTGAAATCAAGATATTTATTATTATTATTACTTCTAAGTATATTTACATACTCTCAATGACAAGTTCAATGATTCCAGGAGTTTGGTTTTGACCCGGTCGGTCTGTGGAACCCCGTGGTGGAGCCTGATGTTGGGCAGGAGCGGTTCCTGGCGCTGGACCCGCTGACTGCCATCAAACAGAAGAAGATGCACGACGTGCCTTACATCATCAGCCAGACAGAAGATGAGTTCTTCTGGTTTGCTTTCAGTAAGTCCTCAAAATTTGGTCCTATAGCAGTCATTAAGTTAAGGAGGCCTATACGTCTATTGCCATCTCTATTTGTTGGCATGAGCGTGACAGTCTAGAGGTGAAAAGTATATACACTGTATATAAACTGAAATTCGTCTGTCTACTGAAGGTGTTTCTAACTTTGAGGGTTTCCTACAGATGTCCTGGGTAACGACACTCTACGAAACACCATGAACAGAGAGTGGGATCGCGTAGCACCCATCTCGTTCATGCTGCCTCGCGACCACTCCGCTGAAGCCACGAGACGACTCCGAGAGACGTACCTTCAGAACAAGGATCTTAGGAAGAACGATGAAGCTAGCGTGACGGGTCTGAACAGACTTTATGGAGACTCTATCATTGGATTCCCAACACATAGGTAAGTTGCAACTTTAGTTTAGAAGAGATGGTTTCTATTCAGTCCGTGGGCACAACTGTAGGCCTCTGTAGGCTCATGGCCTGTAATACCCATCAGTGATGGGTAAAGGCCAAATCAGAAGCCTTATCCACATGATGATGATGAATGATGATAAGGAGAGGGATTAGGTGATTGGGATTTTGATGAATGATAATCCTGTGTTGATTCGTTAGGCTTGCAAACCTGATGAGTCGCTACTCGTCGCATCCCGTGTGGTACTATGAGTTCAGCTACATCGGCCAGCACAGCCACTACGAGGACCCCATCACCAAGAAACCAGTTGGTAAGCAACTTCCTAATTACCTAGATTTTTCCTAGGAATTGTTAAAACAAAGATAAATTCAGGACCTCTGAGTTCGAAACAGTCGGGTGACATTATGAGGGTTATGAAAGTCTGAGGATGGCCCAAGAAGTTTTTGGGTGTTCAGTCCATCCCAAGGTTACATGATGCATGCAACTGTGCCGAAATATCAGGGGTTAGATTGACAAAATTAAATTATGGTAAATACCTATTCCGTTGTTCTTAAAAAATGCATCCCGAGGTCTGGATGATATCGCAAAAACTGCCTTTTGTTTTCCATTTCGATGTTTTTCTGTTGAAATAACAGAACTGTGCTAAAAATTGGCAAATTTTATCATCCGCACTTACTGTGCGGGCTGGTTTTTCCGCAAGTAGGCCGCTGGCGGGCCCTTTTTGCGTGACCCTTGACACGTGTTGCTCGAACTTTTTTAGGTTCTACGACACGCCGGTTTCCTCACGATGTTTTCCTTCACCGTTTTGCACATACATTTTTCGACAGGAAAGCTCATGGGTACACGACTGACCCACGACGGAAGGCGGGGGGCCGCTACCACTAGACCACCAGTACTCTCGATTTTGGAAATTTTATGACGTGATGTGTACTATCTATAATGTTTGTGGAATGATCTGTAACGTAAGTACGATGTCGTCAGGCGCGGCGCATCACGACGACCTGATCTACCTGTTCTCTCTGAGCTACCGGTTCCCCTCCATCGCCCTCCAGAGCGCTGACTCCGCGCTCGTCGACCGGATGACTGCTCTGTGGTACAACTTCGCTAAATATGGGTAAGAGACACTTCTGCTGGCCTACCATGAGCTTCATATGGTTATGGTTATGGCTGTCAAAATTGTGTGAACACATTCAAACCCAAGAAGAAAATGAATGTGTGGGTCAGCCTATCTATATACAATTTGACAGCCATAGCCATAACCATATGGAGCTCGTGGTAGCCCTGAGCTCCACTGTCTGTCTGGATCACTGACTTTCATAATCTTAGCCTTCTTGCATCGTGCAATCTTTTGCTAATTCATTTTAGAACATAAGTAAACTATACATTAAACAACCGAAAAGGCTTTCATTTTTCTTTTTGAAGTGAAAACTTCTTTAGCGGCGTTGAGCACTTTCTGAATGGGTATAAAAACTTAAACTCGCGTCAGGATCACGTGACCCTGATCGAAAAAGCGTAGGACGGATTTTTTGCAGAAATGTACCCTAAGACTACAACGTAGAGTTCATAATAAAAATCGAAAAAAAGCGTAAGACGCTACAGATACGCTAGTAGTTACTATGACACGGTAACGTCACAGAATAGATAATAGTTAGTAGCAAGCATACCAAGGCGTTTTTCGTGACTGTAGTAGGTATAGGTACATACCTATTATAGATTTTATGAACTAGCGGCCGCCCGCGGCAGGTAGTAGTGGTCATTGGTACATGATTTTATAGATCTACTGTATTTATTTTTCGAGTGGAGCATTGCGGCGAGCGAAGCGAGCCGCCATGCGACCATGGGAACAGCGCGGCGAGCGAAGCGAGCTGTGCTGTGACTCCCCCCAAGCCCCCCAGAACCCCCTCCTCCTGAACCCGGGGGGAGCGTCGCGGCGAGCGAAGCGAGCCGCCACGTGACCACGGGGAACAGCGCGGCGAGCGAAGCGAGCCGTGCTGTGACCCCCCCTAAGCCCCCCAGAACCCCCTCCTCCGAAACCCGGGGGGAGCGTCGCGGCGAGCGAAGCGAGCCGCCACGCGATCACGGGGAACAGCGTGGCGAGTGAAGCGAGCCGTGCTGTTACCCCCCTAAGCCCCCCAGAACCCCCTCTTCCTGAACCCGGGGGGAGCGTCGCGGCGAGCGAAGCGAGCCGCCACGCGACCACGGGGAACAGCGCGGCGAGCGAAGCGAGCCGTGCTGTGACCCCCCTTAGCCCCCCAGAACCCCCTCCTCCTATGTCTGCCGTTTTACTTCATTTAGGACCTACTTGTAGGTCGCGCGACAAGGTCCCTTCTAGCGGTTCCGACCCGTTGAGGATTTGGCTTTACGTAAAATTTAGGGTTCCGTATAGGGTTTTGATTGGGGTTATACTATATTGAGGAATTTGATTAAATGGTCGACTTTTAGGGTTCCTTAGGACTTTGATTGGAGTTTCAACTACACTTAGAAGCTTGATAATGTTAAAATTTTTAGGGTTCCTTAGGACTTTGATTGGGGTTTTACTACATTGAGGAATTTGATTAAGTGGTCAACTTTTAGGGTTCCTTAGGACTGATTGGAGTTTCAACTACACTTAGGAGCTTGATAATGTTAACATTTTTAGGGTTCCTTAGGACTTTGATTGGAATTTCAACTACACTTAGGAGCTTGATAATGCTAAAATTTTTAGGGTTCCTTAGGACTTTGATTGGGGTTTTACTACATTGAGGAACTTGATAAAATAAACAACTTTTAGGGTTCCTTAGGCCTTTAATTGGACTTTCAACTACACTTAGGACCTTGATTATGTAAACAATTTTAGGGTTCCTTAGCACTTTGATTGGAATTTCAACTACACTTAGGAGCTTGATAATGCTAAAATTTTTAGGGTTCCTTAGGACTTTGATTGGGGTTTTACTACATTGAGGAACTTGATAAAATAAACAACTTTTAGGGTTCCTACGTTAATAATCAAGTTTTCACTTCTGCCGGCACTCCCGGAGTGCAACCCGTATTTTTTTTTTTATACAACTAAGTTACCATCATGCATACGGCCCACCTGATGGAAAGCGGTCACCGCAGCCTATGGTGACAATTTCATTATAGATTACCGCTTAGTGCACAAGGTTTAAAAGAAGAAAGATACAGAGGGATAATTGCCTCAGAGGCGCACTTATAATCCTTTCACCACACTTGGTTTGAAAGAATCAGTGACACGACAAGAAGAAGATTGCCTTCACTAGGCCTACCACAAGCTCGGTTTGACTCGGTTTTGAGTCTGTGTGAGTGCTCACCAGTGTATTATACTGTGTTTGTGACGTTTTGGCGTAGGATTTATTTAGTCAACATTCACACAGACTCCAAACCAGAGCCAGACAAAGCTTGTGGTAGGCCTACTGATTGGCGAATCAAAGTAGGAAAACGTGCTAATTGGATCCTAGATAAATTTTTTTTTTCAAAACTTTCATTCCAATCGGACTGCACACAAAATGCTTGCTCGCGATCTTTGATAAAAATTCAGTCATTTTATATCTTTCAAAAGGATAGAGTGAAGGTTTGACTGGCCTCTCAGCTCAGTTGGTAGTAGCTCTGCCTTCTGAGCCGTAGGTCGTGGGTTCGATCCCCACCGATAACATATATTTGTGTGGTTAACACTGATGTTTGTTTTCTGTCTGGGTGTTAAATTGTATTTAAAGAATTTGCAAAAAAAAATGTTATGTATTATAATCAGCTATCTGGTTCCCATAGTACAAGCTCTGCTTAGTTTGGGGCTAGATAGTGTTGTGTGGATTGTCAATAATATTTTAATTTTTTTTTATAATCTTGGTGTCCCAAACCTCATTCCTAATCATAGTTACCATGCACAGAGACCCCAACCCTCGCTCGGATGGCGCCGCCCCCTCCCTGGCGCTGGCGGGGCTGGCGTGGCCGCCGCTGCAGCCTTCAGCTCGCAAGTACCTCCGCATCGACAACAACCTCACCGTGCTGGAGAACCTCAATGAAGACAGATACCAACTGTGGGAGGAGCTCTATCCTATTCAGTATTAGAGGATGACCTCTTAGTTTTGCCCTCAAGTGGAAGGCCACTTAGCGTTAGTGGAGGTTCTTATTCCGCTCTTGTAGCACGCCTATCTATCTGTAAGCCGGTCACCGGATATATGGGTGGACTGCGCGACTGCAGCGACATGCTTGTCTAAGCGGTGCGTTCCTAAAACTAAACGACCCCAGCGCTAACTGTCGGGACGCTGGGTGAAACAGAGACGGCCGGCCGCGCGATACCGCGAGTGATTACGTGTTTTATATTGCATTTCCTTATATTTCGTGTCCATTTCTTATTTCACTAAACACCTGAACATCCAGTGAGTGTTTGCAGTCTTCCTAAACCCCAAGAACCCAAGTAGCCAGCCGGGCAACGTTAAACTCTTTGTAGAGCGCGGAAGAACCTCTTTTGATAAAATATAATAATAATTATTATTATTACGAGCTTAAGGCCTCCCCCAATCCCCTCCACTCCTCCCAAAATATAATAATATTTTATAATAAATATAATCATTTTGAAAAGGGGCGTTGTTAAAGACAAACGGCATCTTATTATTATTTATTTAATTAATTAGAACGGTCTACATTTCGACCACTTACACTAATTAATACAAAAACTAAGATCTACGTCTAAGTCTAACTATGAGTAAAGATTGTTAGAAGTTTTAAGATAATTTTAAATACCTAAATAAATATTTTTGAATAAATATAGAAATACCTTCGTGTTTTATTATTTTATGATGAAGTGAAATGTGTCTCAGCGAAAAAGGATTCAAAAATGAAAAATATCAATCATCTACATAGGTACCTAGAATACCTACCGTAAAATGTAGTCACTGAAAGGTTTTCCAGTCAAGGCTGGGAGGTGAGAAGGGGACTTGCTGACATTTAGCGAATAACCTATGATGACTCATGTACTAAAATAATCCATATTACACCTTATACTGAAGACATAAACCTACTCATACTCATACTCATATTATTTATTGCAATTATTATGTTACCTCAAAATAGAATAACCGAGGTCTTCTAGGGAGCGAGTCGTGCAAAATAGTTGAAAACGATAGTCACGGTTAAATCGATATTATGAATATACTTGCAATAATGAATCTAAAACTTTGTATAAAGTACCAGACTGAACGTATTGACAATTATTCCGTAACAAAAAAAAATATTTATATATAATTAAATAAACACAGATAGGTAAAACTTGACAAATCGTATGTCGGCGTTATTAAAAAATGTCATGTTACACTGTTGATTTTATGAACAAACTTTAATTCGACTTAATCTCAAATGTTTAGTCTACAATTAGTCCTTTTTCGATTTTTAATAAATCACTTAGTTATTTAGTTATGAATTTTTTAAAAAAGCATCTCAAATCCGCCATACAAATTTACTATGGACGCGCGAAGTTGAATATATACGCGACGAACGCTCGCGGAAATTCAGTCCACCACGAGAGCTCAGAGTGGGAGCACGTCTCTTTGCGAGGCGACGCGAGCCAACTAGCAAACGCGATCTTATGTGTATGCACACACAGCTGCAAACAGGTAAAGTGAGGTAAGCCATTTTTTATTATCTATGCTTTTATTGCTCAAAAAAATGTGATGTACCTATAAATATTTACTCTGTTTAGGGAACAATGGGAAAGCGAAAAGAAAGATATTCTAAGAAGAAAAGTGGCGCTCTGTTCCGGAAAAAAAATTTCGATAAAAATATGTACGTATGTAGGTATAGATTATTTTCGTATTTCAAATTTGATGTTGGTATTGTTCCAAGTTTTTTTGGTCAGGCGAATCGAAAACCCAAGATGGCGGATTCATTTTTTTTTATATTTGATATTGGTATCGTATAATAAGTTTTCGAGGGCGCTGGTTCCGAATCTGCCATTCATTTTTTAATCCAAGATGGCGGATTCTTATTTTGTCATAAATTTTTGATATGGGGTTTTGGGGGCGCTGACTCCGAATATGCCATTCATTTTTTAATCCAAGATGGCGGATTCATTTTTTTGATATTTGATATTGTTATCGTTTTATAGGTTTTTGAGGGCGCTGGTTCCGAATCTGCCATTAATTTTTTAATCCAAGATGGTGGATTTTTTTTGTCATAAACTTTTGATATGGGGTTTTGGGGGCACTGGCTCCGAATATGCCATAAATTTTTTGATATGGGTATCGTTTTATGGGTTTTTGGGGGCGCTGATTTTGAATCTGCCATTCATTTTTGAATCCAAGATGGCGGATTCTTTTTTTTCTTAAATATTTGATATGGGTATCGTTTCATGGGTTTTTGGGGGCGCTGGTTCCGAATATGCCATTCATTTTTGAATCCAAGATGGCGGATTCTTTTTTTTCCTAAATATTTGATATGGGTATCGTTTTATGGGTTTTTGGGGGTGCTGATTTTGAATCTGGCATTCATTTTTGATTCCAAGATGGTGGATGTTTTTTTTTCTTAAATATTTGATATGGGTATCGTTTTATGGGTTTTTGGGGTTGCTGATTTTGAATCTGGCATTCATTTTTGAATCCAAGATGGCGGATTCTTTTTTTTCTTAAATATTTGATATGGTTATCGTTTTATGGGTTTTTGGGGGCGCTGGTTCCGAATATGCCATTCATTTTTGATTCCAAGATGGCGGATGTTTTTTTTTCTTAAATATTTGATATGGGTATCGTTTTATGGGTTTTTGGGGGCGCTGGTTCCGAATATGCCATTCATTTTTGATTCCAAGATGGCGGATGTTTTTTTTTTCTTAAATATTTGATATGGGTATCGTTTTATGGGTTTTTGAATTTTATGGTAAATTTTATGGTGAAATGAAAATGTAATTATTTTGTAAACTGACCTCAGATTGTTTTTTTTAGAGAGATGAATTTTACTTTCTGGCATAACGTAAACAAAATTTCGTCTCTATAAGTCACTCAACCAAACAACATTTTTTTCAAATCATGGGTTACCTACTTTTGCCACACTAGGTGTAAACGGCGTCGAGCGAACCTATCATTGTGTGCGTGAGTACGCACACAACTAGCGAGCCGCAGTAAATACCTATTTTCCGTCCGCCTGGTTTACTCGACTCGCTCTTAAACTATCAATAATCAATTCAGTACTACCTTCTGCGCATGCTCCCTCACCCTTACGGAATAGTGAAGGGCATATTATTCACATTTTGATTATTTAGGTACTTGTTATCGATAGTCTAGCTAGCTCGTCACTGGTTTGAAACGGTCTGCAGATAGCTCTACTTTTTACGTAGGTCACTACCTACCATGGTATCATGGTAGGTAGGTTAGAATATTTTCTGCAACATTGGTTAGGTAGGTATGTACTTACTTACTTAATACATGTATTGTAATAAGTTACCAATGGAAGACCTATGGAGCGTAGCGTGTGCTCTCTTTAAAACTTTACCTATCTAAGTCTCCAAGTGACCAACTAAACTGCGTCACCTTTCATTCTTTTACTTATACTTACCTACATTTCGGTAGCCAGTTATGTACATAATAGGAAGGTTTTGAGATCCTTTCACCACAATGGTTTGAAAGAACCAGTTACGCGATAAGAAGAAGAAGGAAGGGTTTTTTAGCTGCACGTATCGTACAAAATACAACGAATTATCAGACTATCGATCAAAATATTCCCATCACTAGTTACTCGCCCTATGTCACGGCGCGCTGTGAAAACATCTGATAAAATATATTAGGGACCGAAATATTCATGTAAGTTGAATTATATTCGATTTTATTACAAAATCAGCAATACAAATTGAATATTGGAAGTGAAATCAAATAAGGAAATCTATTTGTTCGTTGGTTTTGTACTGCGAGTCGCTTAGGGTTCTTCATGGTTCTATTGTGTAGTCATTTGACCCATTTCGTCGTAAGTACCTATGATTTATTTTATCTTGGAAATCTTTTAAAGAATTCTAATTCACTTGTAGGCAAAGCTATAGGTACTTTTTATTATCGTGCACCATCTGCGGTTCATTAGCTTTTCTACAAGTTCCACAAATTTGACATTGACGTTGACATTAGATAAACATTTTTTTGTTTGAAAAAGTACAATCGTCACGAAAATTATTAGGTGCCTTTCAAAACTTAATAAACTGATTTTAATTTATTTGTTTGGTTACGTTTTCAGTAAAGTTCGTGGGTTGCGTGCGTGACGCACCTGTGTTAGGTGTTGGGATCGTCATGGCAATGGCGGGTAAGCTTTTTTATTGGATTCGGTATGTATAATCATCATCATCAGTCTGAAGACGTCCATTGCTAGACATAGCCATATACATTTCCAGGACGTATGAATCCTCGAGAGGAATTAAATTTATTCAATTGTACCTATATGAAGTGACCTTCCTACCTAGGTACCATCATAAGTACCTCTTAATTTCCAGCGTGCGGCGATCACGCAGCAGCTAATGCAGCCAGCCGCATGTGGCACGACGCGTGCGACATGCTGCGTGTCCCGCGCGGCCGTTGCTGCGACGCGTGGAACGTGATTGCAGACGCCTTGTCCAATGTTGACATCTGGCACTCGCTGGAGCACTGCGTGTCTTTTCAGGTTATCCTGAGTTTACTTATTCTATAAATAAATTATAGTTTAAAAAACTAAAAAAAACGCTTATAAAACTAATTGAACTGAAAAGTTAAAAATAAAACTGTAATAATCAATTGAAAAATTTACATTATTGTACAAAAAAGCGTGGGGTGCTTTTTATAATAACTTCAGATATAATAAACTATTGTTATAGTACATTGTTACCCGAGTGTTGAAAGTCACGTTTTTTGAGTCCCGAGACGGGTTTGGCGCCAGAGCGTAGCGAGGGCGCCAATGGAGCTTGAGGGACTTAAAAGACTTTCATCCGAGGTAAACACTGTGCTTTTCATTACGAATACAAGGAAAGTAAAAATAAAAACATGAAAGAAAAATTTGTGAAAATGAAGATTGAATTGCCGCCTTCCCGGTTTTTTTTTTATTTTTCTCTGGCGGGCCTTCGGCTTCGGTTCGCCAGTATTATTCAGCCAAAATTTTCATTTTCATAATTTAAAAAATGGTGAATTGTTTGCTCAAATCTATGTTATTTTAAAGAAATAGTTGAACGTACGAGTACGAATATAATAATTAAGCCGTATAAGGGATCAACACACGAGGATAGTAGGCAGTGCTAATTTTTATCATATTTTTTATAAATATTGTTGACATGGATGATATATTAATAAAGTAATTAGGAAGATATATTATATAATAAATACTGTCATTATGTTATTTAAATTTTACATTGCGCTCTAATTAGACTTTTTAAACTTCATACCGTTGTAATGGGTTTCCAACCTACTTGCTGATTAAAAAGTTGGAATTTGGTTGAACAACCTCTTTGCAGTTAGAAAGACTTTAGAAAGTTGGAACATGGTTGAATAAAATAGAACTTGTTTTTTTTTATAATTTGACAGCTGTCAGTAGAAAGCGATTCTCCCTAGGGCTGAAAGTTTTACTTTCAATTAGGCCCCTCGGGCAACTTCAGACCTATTTTCAGAGTATGAGCAATGAAAAAATATTTACAATAATCAAAATCAAGCACCCTGCGTAAGTTGGATGGGTCCTTCTACGCAAATAACTTTTATGTATAAGCAAAGATTATTAATGGTACTTATGCATAACAATTTCCAATATATTCCAGGCTGACCTTTGGACTAGCATACTGGAGAGTGGTGCAGATGACGTGGTCCAGCCGGCTGCCTTCCGCATGGCGCTGGTGCTGCGTCACGCGCCCTCCGAGCTGGTCGGCAAGATACTCCATGATGTGCTCAACTCGCACCCGGAATGCGTAAGGATTATGTTACTAGCATGGTTCTGTTTCCTTTGAGAACTGCTGTATTATGATTTATGACTGAGGGAAGAATAGACGGCCAAGATGAACTCCATTCTTTATTGTTATTAATTCATTTATTTCGGTCAACATAGGTCATCATATCATCATTCATTCATTCATTCATCTGTTGTTAGTAGTACTTAATTAACACCATACATTATATGCAGAGAACCCCGCAGCCTATAATGCCCACTTGCCCACCTATTAAACTTGCTCAGGTTAGAACTAGCTAGATGAGGTTCAGATTTTTGCAAAATGAAGATGGAATGCACTAGAAAACAAGCCGTCACCAATTGATGGAGCATTATAACTAGAAGAATTCTTCTAGTTATGATACTCAATATGACCGTTATTATTATGCTTACAATGGCTTTTTAGTTATGTTATAGGATGCAAATATCTTGTGCATAAAAACAGCCTTTTTGAGGCACGCTTAAAATCCATTTACTACAATAGTTCAAAAGATCTAGTGATGCGACAAGAGAGGAAGATATCATTTTATTGGAAAACGTTCTAGCTCTTTTGGAGTTCAAATTGTGACTAATACAAACTTCCGCTTCCAGCAAGCCGTGACATCCTACGTGCTAGCCCTACGCGCAGAGGAAGAGCCAAGCCAAAAGTCTCCCCAGGCCTCCACATGTCCTGCACCTCCCCCTGGAGGACCACCCACTCGGGACGTTTTTCTATATATGGATTTAGAGCTGGCTGTGATTGGCGCGCCGCCAGCGCAGTATGATGAGCAAGCTCGGCTGGTGCGGAAGGAGTTTTCGAATTTCGAACACTTAGCCTACTGCGAACTTAGGCTCAAGGTATGCAATGGGTATGAGCTTCAGACCGCGAAAGAACAGTAGTTGCTACCTGACTTGGTGCTTCATGGTAAGTGACCTCTGTCGAATATGCCAAAAACATCAGGAGCGTTGTATGTTACCTTCCCTGAAGGTCTTTTTAGGGTTCCGTAGCCAAATGGCAAAAACGGAACCCTTATAGATTCGTCATATCTGTCTGTTTGTCTGTCTGTCCGTCCGTATGTCACAGCCATTTTTCTCCGAAACTGTAAGAGCTAGAATGATGAAACTTGGCGAGTAGATGTACTCAGTGAACCGCATTAAATTTTTGATACAAAACTAGAAAATAAACAATAAATTTTGGGGGTCCCTACTTGAAACTGAAACTCAATTTTTAGGGTTCCGTAGCCAAATGGCAAAAACGGAACCCTTATAGATTCGTCATGTCTGTCTGTCTGTCTGTCTGTCTGTCTGTCTGTCTGTCTGTCCGACCGTGTCACAGCCATTTTTCTCCGAAACCATAAGAGCTACACTGATGAAACTTGGCGAGTAGATGTATTCTGTAAACCGCATTAAGATTTTTACACAAAAATAGAAAAAAAACTATAAATTTTGGGGGTCCCCATACTTCAAACTGCAACTCAAAAAAAATTTTTTCGTCGAACCCATACGTGTGGGGTATCTATGAATAGGTCTTCAAAAATGATGTTGAGGTTTCTAACATCGTTTTTTCCTAAACTGAATAGTTTGCGCGAGAGACACTTCCAAAGTTGAAAAAAGTTGGTCCCCCCCCTCTAACTTCTAAAATAAGGGAATGATAAAACTAAAAAAAATATATGTTGTACATTATTATGCAAACTTTCAACGATATTTGGTTTGAACAAGATCTAGCCCGTAGTTTTTTTTTTATACGTCATAAATCGTAAACCGCAATTTACCTTTCGACGAACTACAAGAACCTGTTTCCTGTTTATTTTCTGTATATTATGTTACTTGATGCTACGGAACCCTTCATGGGCGAGTCCGACTCGCACTTGGCTGCTTTTTTTTTTTCATCAAACCCATACGTGTGGGGTATTTATGAATAGGTCTTTAAAAATGATGTTGAGGTTTTAAATATCGTTTTTTAGGGTTCCGTAGCCAAATGGCAAAAACGGAACCCTTATAGATTCGTCATGTCTGTCTGTCTGTCTGTCTGTCTGTCTGTCTGTCCGGCCGTGTCACAGCCATTTTTCTCCGAAACCATAAAAGCTAGACTAATGAAAGTTGGTGAGTAGATGTATTCTGTGAACCGCATTAAGGTTTTTACACAAAAATAGAAAAAAAACTACAAATTTTGGGGGCCCCCATACTTGAAACTGAAACTCAAAAATTTTTTTTTAATTGAACCCGTACGTGTGGGGTATCTATAAATAGGTCTTTAAAAATGATGTTGAGGTTTCTAATATAGTTTTTTTCTAAACTGAATAGTTTGCGCGAGAGACACTTCCAAAGTGGAAAAAAGTTGGTCCCCCCCCCTCTAACTTCTAAAGTAAGAGAATGATAATACTAAAAAAAATATATGTTGTACATTACTATGTAAACTTTCAACGATATTTGGTTTGAACGAGATCTAGTCAGTAGTTTTTTTTTTATACGTCATAAACCGTAAACCGCAATTTACCTTTCAACGAACTACAGGAACCTTATTATGTTACATCAAGTAACATATATAAAGGTTCTTGTAGTTCGTCGTGCTACGGAACCCTTCATGGGCGAGTCCGACTCGCACTTGGCTGCTTTTTTCTAAACTGAATAGTTTGCGCGAGAGACACTTCCAAAGTGGTAAAAAGTTGGTCCCCCCCTCTAACTTCTAAAATAAGAGAATGATAAAACTAAAAACATATATGTTGTAAGTAGTATGTTATTGGGCGTTCTAATACTCAAAACTCGTTTCACTCGTGTTGAGTATTAGAACACCCAATAACATCATAATATTGCAGCTCTTTTGTGATGAAAGCGAAGAACGTTAGCCTAGGTGCAAAAGGTCGTACCCGATTGATTGATTGATTGGTTGTGGTTAGCCGCTCATGATTACGGTTTGCTTATTAATCGTATTCTATCATGCGAGTTCGTCATTCTATTTCAAACATTCTTACAATGAAGTTCGTTAAACAGTCGGAGTCACTACAATTAGACAACATCAGTCTTGATCCCGAAAAACGTAGTTTTCGTCATGGAAAACTTTTACCGAACACCATACGCTGTTTAATATGTGGACCATCAAATTGTGGTAAAACAAATTTAGTAATAGGTTTACTCCTACATTACAATGGATTGCAGTTTCGGAACGTATATGTGTATTCTAAAACATTTTATCAACCAAAATATATATTTTTGGAAGAAGTTCTAAAGACAGTTCCAAATGTAACTTTTTCTAAGTACCATGAAAATGAAGAGGTTCTTAAACCAGAGGCTGCAAAGTGTGATTCAATTATTATATTTGACGATGTTGCATGTGAAAAACAGAATAATATACGCGATTATTTTACGATGGGGAGACATAAATATATAGACTGTTTCTATTTGAATCAAACTTACACCAAAATTCCTAAGCAACTAATAAGAGACAATGCAAATTTAATTGTCGTTTTCAAGCAAGATGATGTTAATATGAAACATATTTTTAATGAACACGTTAACACTGACATGTCCTGGGATGAATTTAGAAAAATGTGTATTGATGTATGGAAAGAACCATATAGTTATTTAGTAATAAACAAAGATTGCGAAAAAAATAAAGGATGTTATCGTAAAAAATTTGACACCTTTATTGAGTTCAACTAGATCATATTCCACTCACCAACGATGGCGGCAATCTCTTCAGTCGTGCTGTGTCGCTGTAATATGTAGGCCGTAACATAGAAAGTTATAGATAAATAAATGGCTAATCCTAAACACCCATATTACTGTACTGAAAGCAGGCGCTTGGAGAGTTTCAAGACCTGGCCAAAAGGTTTACCTCAAAAACCTCAGGCTATGGCTGACGCTGGTTTTTTTTATGGAGGACAAAGTGATAGAGTTGTTTGTTATTATTGTGATGGAAGACTGAAGGACTGGACCCCTGAAGATCAACCGTGGATAGAACATGCACGCTGGTTTAAATACTGCTCTTATCTTAAGATAGTGAAAGGTGAAAGATATGTGCAAAGTGTCAGTAGATCATATGAAAATCTCGTGCCAAGCCAGGATTACAATACACCAGTTCATAACCATCTTGAAACCACAAAACCAATCTGCAAAATATGTTTTGAAAAAGAAGTAAATACGTGTTTCATACCTTGTGGGCACGCTGTGGCTTGTGGAAAGTGTGCTTTTTCTATTCACAAAAAATGTCCAATTTGCAGAAAAGTATACGTAGATATAATTCAGTTGTATTTTTAGCGAACCTATAAAAATGAATACACTATTAAAACGTAACCATTACTAATCTACCATTCTATACTACGCACGGAATTGAAATACTATGGAAAAGAATTTAAAGAGACAAATTACAAATGCTGCGGAAGCTGTCAAAAAAAAGGTTAGAAAGATGAGAGACATTGAAAATGAGAAAAGTAGTATATTGGAATCCGTTTTCAAGCCAATTACAAAGCCTCTCAATAAAATGATGGAGAAAGAAAAAAACTATAAAAAAGCTCAGCACAACAATGACACTTTTTTTGAAACTGCAAGTCCATTAGATAAAGATAAAACACTTAAAAGAGAGTCCGACATTGGATTTAATGTGTTTAGTCCAGGTGATGAAGTCCCGGATGAAGATTTGGAAAAATCTGAGAGTGAAAGCGATTCGAATAATGAGTCCTTTAGAACAGTTGAGTCTAGTTCCGATGATCAGAGTATAGACATTTCATCATGGTCTAAATCGTCAGAAAACTTAAAAGGTATTCCATTTGGTGTGAGAAATGAGCGAGGTAAACTTATGATGGGATCTGCGCGTGTGATAATGCATGATGATTATATTCAAATTGGTGCAACTAAATTTAAAATGACACCAGGTATAAGTGAATTACTATTCAAAAAAGCACCGGACTTATCTTCAACGACTAATGAAGACATTAACCATTACAAAATAATGTTACTTGAAACAAATGCTCATCGAAGAGATTATGACCCACGTAAACCAATTAAAAGTAATAGAGGTCGTAAATACTTGAACGTTATAAAGCCACTATTCAAGCAGCACAAACTTTCTGGAAGTACTGATGGTAGTCTACCAGATTTACGTAAAGGAGAAGGCCTGTCACTGTTGAAGAAATGGAAGAAGAATGTGGATTACGTTTATTGGGATGACCCTAATGAATTAATAGAAAGATTGAAATTATTGATTGCTTCAAAGGATGCTGGTAACACTGGACTAGATAATGAAATTATATCAATTATAGAAGAACTGCGTGAATGCGGCATTATACCTTAGTAAATATATAATATAAATTTGGGAAATTTATTTCATTTGTGTTTTATCACTTGCTCCTATCATTCTCCCCAATAATCATGGACAAGTTTGGAAATCATGTTAATAATAGATTGAATACACAGTTTCTTTTTGATAACTTTACCAACATTTTGATAAGAAACCAAACTGGAGAGTTCGATTTACAAACTTCAAGATTGACAGGCGTTACTGCTCCTCTGTGGGACACCGATGCTGTTAACAAAGAATATGTAGATAGAAAATTTGAATTATATTTAAAAAAACAAAATCACCAAACATTATTAGACACTTACAAATTAGATATTGAAAAACACTTTCAGAACTTAAAAAAAGATTATTACACAAAAGTTGAATTAGATAAGATCATAAAATCTTTCTCCAAAAATGAGTAAGCTACAAGTTGTAAATGAAATTCATAAAACAGCACGTAAAAATTTTGTTCGACGATCTGTAGTTTTAAAGAGAATTGATGATTTATGGCAAGCAGATCTTATTGATTTTCAAAATTTAAAAAGTTATAACAATGGGTATAAGTATATTTTAGTGGTTATTGATTGTTTTTCCAAGTTTGCTTGGGCTATCCCTGTCAAAACTAAAACGAAGTCTGAAATAGCTAATAAATTTAAAGACATATTAAATACAAGCTACAGAAAACCAGTTCACTTACAAACTGATATGGGAACAGAGTTTTATAATGACGAATTCAAAAAAGTTACTTTCAAAAATAAAATAAATCATTATTCTACATACTCCGTTAAAAAAGCTTCCATAGTTGAAAGACTAATCAAAACCCTTAAAAATAAATTGTATAAATTTTTCAGTTTGAATGGTAGTTATAGGTGGATCGGTGAGTCTTTAAAAAATGTAATTAAAACTTACAACAACACAATCCATCACACCACAAAATATAAACCAAAAGAAGTTAATCGAAAAAATCAGATTCTTGTTTCGAAAAACATACAGAACTCACAGAAACATAATTTTATGCCTGTAACCAATAAATTTGTCGTAGGTGATCATGTTCGCATAAGTAAATATAAAGGCATCTTTGAAAAAGGGTACACTCCGAACTGGTCTACGGAGTTATTTTTGATAAAAAAAGTAAATCCTTCTAAACCTGCTACATATTTAATTGAAGACTTACACAAGCAACCCATATTAGGAAGTTTTTACGAACAAGAACTTCAAAAAACCCATTGTCCTAATGTATATCTTATTGAAAAAGTTATTAGAAAGAAAGGTAATAAGCTTTATGTTAAGTGGCTAGGTCTCCCCAACACTGAAAACAGTTGGATTGAAAAGCGTGCAATTTTATAATTCTCTATAATTATAAATATCAAATTAAGACATTTCATTATTATCTCAGCTATGAAAGGTGGTGGACTGGTTAATACTCTCATAAATAAATTGCCTTTTGAACTACATTTACCTGGATATAACTATTGTGGACCTGGTACACGATTACGAGAGCGTTTGTTAAGAGGGGATACAGGAGTTAACGAGTTGGATAACGCTTGTATGAAACACGACATCGCGTACGATAATTCTAATAATTTAGTAGATCGTCATAAAGCCGATCTAGATTTATTAAACATGGCGAAACAGCGTTTAAAATCTAAAAACGCTGGAAGAGGAGAAAAACTAGCTTCCTGGCTTGTGAGGAAAGTGATGAAAACTAAAGTAAAATATGGTGCTGGTAAAAGAACGTTTAAATCTATTGTTTCTAATATACGAAATCAACTTAAGCAATCGAAACCAAGAAGTGATTCCAAAGCTATCAAGGTCGCCTACTCAGCAGCGAAAAAACTAATCAAGAATAAGAAAGGAGTTACCCTTCCTCGTGTTATCCCCTTACCAAAATCAGGTGGCATTCTTCCTCTAATACCGATATTTGCTGGATTGTCTGCTTTAGGAGCATTGGCTGGAGGAGCTGCAGGTATTGCGAAAGCTGTAAATGATCATAAATCAGCCAAAAATAACTTGAAAGAATCTCAACGTCACAATAAAATGATGGAGACTATTGCCTTAGGAAAAGGCTTGTACATTAAGCCTTACAAAAAAGGTGGTGGTCTATGTGTAAGAAGCTCAAAAAACTGATGAAAAGGTTACCCAAACGTGCTCTCACTAATATAGACATATTGGAGTATGCTAGTAAAAACATACCATATTTCAGAGGTGTATTTATGAGAGATGAATTACCCAAGTCATCTAAAGATATTGAGTGCGCAATTGTCAATCTTGATAGTTCCGAGAATGAAGGAACGCATTGGGTAACCTATGTAAAACTTTTTAGTTATTGTGAGTATTTTGATAGCTTCGGTGATTTAAAGCCTCCAATTGAGTTACTTAAGTATTTGAAATCGAATATAACATATAATTATTGTAGATATCAAAGTTTTAATGCAAATAATTGTGGTCATTTATGTTTAAAATTTTTAAGTGAATTTTGGAATCATGTACTCAACTCAGTAGGGTATGAATAAAATATATAAATATGCTATAAATTGGAATACTGGTTTTAATTATTCTCATTTATAAAATGTCGTTCACGCTGTCAATATCAGGCAATACCTCAATTTTATCTACCACCTATTATCCTCCTTTGCAATTTGATGGTGAATACGAATGCGCTCTACTGCATTTGTCAACGTTCAATTCCATCCCAAATATTGACAATAGAAATAATATATTTCATTACGACAGTAACGAAGTCATAGAAATTCCAGAAGGTGCTTACGAGCTGCAAAATATATCTGATTATTTAAAATCGAATGTGAAAAAAGGAAACACCTTCAGTTTATTTTGCAATAATAACACGTTGAAAACGTTTATCTATTGCAGTAGAGACATTCATTTTGAAAAAGAGAATTCTCTGGGAAGCTTATTGGGTTTTGGAAAACAAACTCTAAAAGCTAATATAATACACGAATCTCAGTTTCCAGTTAACATTTTATCAACGACTGTGGTCAGAATCGAATGTGACATAGTAAGCGGATCATATATTAACGGAAAATCAAGCCATATTATTTATGAATTTGCTCCAAACGTTCCACCAGGATATCGAATCATAGAAATACCTAGGAATATCGTTTATTTTCCTGTTAATCAAAATAACATTAGTTCCATAAACGTTCGATTATTGGATACTAATAATAATTTAATAAACCTTCGAGGTGAAGAAATTCAACTATATTTACACATAAAAAAAAGATGATTGACTACAATAAATATAGTAATGCAAAAATAAAACACATCAGTACCAATCGAACAATCCGCAAAGGAACAACTAAGAAAAAAGTTGAAATAACTGAAGAAAATAAAAGATTTTTGAAATTAATCGGTCTTCTAAAATGAATGTGTTAGATATAACGAGTTCGCCCGCACACGATAACAGCATAGATGGTATCGAGTATCATTCACATAAACCATACGTCACCAGTTTTAACAGAAATGATGAAATCCGAATACCTATTAATCAACAGGATTTGTACATATTACCATCTGCAAGTACGCTTTTTTTAGAAGGAACTGTAAATATAGTAAAAAAGGATTCGAAACAAAAAGTTACTACTATTGAATTTACAAACAATCCTTTACTCTTTCTTTTCCAAGATATTCGATACGAACTTAATGGAGTTGAAATTGATAGAGTAAAAAATGCTGGATTGTCTACAACTATGAAAAGTTTATTATCTTTTAATGAAAGCGAAGCTAAGATTGCAAAAGCATGGGGTTGGGATATAAATGGAACAAAGACCGGAGGAAGTTTTTCTGCTTCAATACCACTCAGTAATATTTTAGGTTTTGCGGAAGATTACAAGAAAATTATTATGAACTGTAAACATGAACTGATACTTTTACGAAGTAATACCGATTTAAACTCTTTGAAAATTCCGTCTGGCGAAATCCTTGAAGACATAGTAATAAATAAGTTAGTTTGGCGTGTTCCCCATGTTAAGGTATCAGATAAAGAAAAAGTTCATTTGTTAAGGCTTTTAGAAAAAGATCGTCCTTTACATTTTGCATTTAGAAATTGGGATTTGTATGAGTATCCTCTGTTACCTCAAACAACTAAGCACACATGGTCGATAAAAACCTCATCACAAATTGAAAAGCCGAGATATGTAATCATAGGTCTACAAACAAATAGAAAAAACTTACCAGATAAAGATATATCCCATTTCGATAACTGTGATGTAAGAGATGTCAAAGTTTATCTAAATTCTAACTATTTTCCATATGAAAATCTAAACGTTAGTTTTAAAGATCACAAATTTGCTCTACTTTATGAACAGTATGTTAAATTCCAACAATCTTATTACGGTCGTAGAAGCGAACCACTGCTAAGTGCAATGGAATTTAAAGAAAAGGCGCCACTTTTTGTTATTGATTGCTCTAGACAAAGTGAAAACATTAAGTCAGGTCCTGTAGTAAGCGTGCGTGTAGAACTTGAATGCAATTCAGAGATACCTGATCAGACTGCAGCTTATTGCCTCATTTTAAACGATTGTTTAATAGAGTATAGACCACTCAGCAATTTAGTTAAAAAAATATCTTAAAATATGAATTCTGATACAAGTAAAGCTATTATAGTAGATGTGCAAGGATTTAAAGACACAAAGAATACCTTCATAATTAAGGAGTTTGCTGTTTTATACGACGGATGTACCCAAACATTCCTCGTAAAACCACCATATCCATTCACTAATCTGAATAAAGAAGAAAAAAAACAAGTGCGGTGGATAGAAGCCAATCGTGGAATTTTTTGGAGTGAAGGTTTCATTGACTTCAGAGAATTTAAGCGCACTGTTATACAATACTTAGATAAGAAAATTGTTTTTACCAAAGGAGCAGAAAAAGTTCAATGGATTCAAGATTTATGTGAGAACTGTGAAATAATAGATTTAGAAGAAAAAGGATGTCCTAATTTTTTAAAATTGTATATAGACTATGAAAATACAGATTTAAGTTTGAATTGCATACATCATAAGAAAATGTGTGCCTTGAAAAATGTTATGTGCATGAAGAAGTGGTGCGATAAAAACTATAAAATGAATGCAATTTGATTTAAGTTTATTTTATTACGTACCTATTCATTAAATATTTTTTCTGATAATTTCTATTTTGTTTTATTCAATTCATAATAATCTTTAATATAACGCCCAATAACTACCTACTAATATAATACCTAGAAATAAAACCAGGTTACTAATTCATATAAATTTAATTATTCATAGCTTATACATAACAGTGGGTACTTACATAATCACTATTACATTATATTAGTCATTCAACATGTTTTCTGAAATATTTTTTATTAGTCTCTCAGTTTGGTCCATAATATTATCCATTAAATCTTTCACAACGTATTGTGCCGATATCACAACATCATTTTCACTTTCACTATTAACATTAACACCACTGATGTCTATTATTTTTATTTGAATTAAACGCCTACCCTTGCATGGATCGCGATTCAAAACAAAGGATGATCGTCGCAGGGAGCCGCGCTGTTTATCCAGGATTTCACGTAAAGTCTTCTTGGTTTTTCGTTTTGAGCGTTTCTGTTGTGGAGTTTTCTTATGGTGAATGATAGGATAGTTGTCATCAATTTCATCCATTGGCTTCTGCGCACAGTGGAAGAGGAGATCCTGAGTGTTGATCCCGAATAGCCCATCTTGAGTTTCATCTGGATCGGGTCTTGTCTCAAAGTCGGCCATAATCTGAAAAAGAAAAAAAATATAAGTTGCACTCTAAGATAGGTAGGTAAACACTTAAATTATTAAGTATTAAAAATCAATCTTTATTATATATTAAGAGCGCTGGTGGCCTAGCGGTAGCGGCCCCGCCTTCCGACCCTAAGGTCGTGGGTTCAAATCCAGTCGTGTACCAATGAGTTTTTCTTCCCAAAAATTTATGTACACTATGCCAGTGCTCTCAAACGGTGAAGGAAAACATCGTGAGGAAACCGGCATATCGTAGAACCTTAAAAGTTCAAAAATATGTGTCAAGTGCAAGAGAGGAGCCTCTTTGGGGCGCACTTAAAATCCTTTCACCACACTTGGTTCGAAAAAATCAGTGACACGATAAGAAGAAGAAGATCTTTATTAACTTACCGTAAATTAATGTTGAAGAATGCTTTTCCCACCAAGCGCAGACAAAGAATGAGAAATACTTAGATACAGCGATGCAGTCCGCTTCACTGAGTATCAAATTACGCTGCGCTAGGCAAATTGTGCTTTGTTGTGATCTACACTAATATTATAAAGAGGAAAGATTTGTATTGTCGTAACGAATAAATTCAGAAACTGACCGACTTCAAAAACTATTTCTCCAATAAAAAGCTACTATGCTTCTACTATTCCCAAGTAACAGGAACTATATTTTTACTAGCAACCAGCATTGGCTCTTTACGATTGTTATTTATAAAAGCGTGAGGAAAACATAACATTGCCATCGACTTTTCCCATGAAAATTGGTGGGGAGGTAGCTTAGTACCAGGAGACGGGCTTGTAACTTATTATCTCGAAAAAGTTATGGAAACGGGGCTTAACGACAACGGGGCGAGCGAAGCTGCGGGCGGCCACTACTTAAAGATGACTCTGGAACCTGGCTTGCTTTAATTAGTAGGTATTAGGTACATAAAATAAAAGTTTTATTTTTTATTTAATCCATTTATTTATTAATTCATCTTAGGTATTGCTAACACAGTTTAATTTAACAAAAAGTGCTTATTATGTAGATTAATAGTAATTTACACATTAGTACATCGGTTTATAATATCCTATTTTTTAATTCCTGAAATACGATCATAAAATTAATTACAAAAATCTTTCACATAACCTATTTAAAATCTTTAAACACCAAGGATAGATACATGCCCCCAGGCTCTGCTTGATTTTTTATCTTGCGAAATTAGACGTTTGTCATCGCTACTAGAAAGTGCAATTTTGTTTACGGATTGAGTAAATACGTCGTGTTTTATACTCTTGAATAATACATTCTTCTTTCGTACTATTTCTGCAGTTAACAAAGTATTTTTGTAATCTGATATATCAAGGTCTCGAACGACACACGCTTTTACTCCCTTAGCCTTTTTAATTTCGCTTTCAGTATTTTTGATACAGTATAACTTAGAGCGCAACCCTACGAATTCAGTAATTATTTTTCCACCCATCTCGTCTTTAAAAAGGCCTGGAACTTTTTTATTGATTATTGGTAGATCATGATAGTTATCAACAGAAAAACTACTAGTATCAAAATATTCCAAGAAGTTCATTTTTAACTCTTGATAAAAATGCTGGGTTTCAATGTGGTAAATGAAGCTGTCTGTATCAGTATAACACATCTGCAAGCGGTCTCCATAAAAAGGTTTAAATACAGAATAGTGAAAATCATACATATGTGCTTTCGATAATTCAAGGACGGTGAAGCCTATGTATAGAGGCTTGTCCAAAACTATGCGATCTGGTTTTAGTTGAATCGCAACTAAGTTTTCTGTAAAAACTGAAGCGCTTTGAAAGTAGGGACTTGCGATTAATTTTTCTGCATTATTTCTTTTTTTGGTTCTATTGTTTTGATCACTCCATAAATTTACTAATTCCACCTTTACTTTTTTGCGATTGTTTTCTAAAGTTTTTCCAAAAACACTATTGTTGAGCAATTTGAAAAAATCCTGCTCAAATGTTGACGTCGCTCTCTGACGCAGGCTAGTGTTAAGATCAATATATTGTTTTAAGTATGCACTTTGCCGAAACGTTATCACGCGATGTATTTTTCTTAAGATCAAGCCATGTTTTAAGCATGTTTTTAAATGAACGTAATGAATTACATAGTTAAATTTGTCGTATAAATTTGGAATGAGCTTTTCATTTTTTCCACCCGGAGGAATATCTTTTTCAGGACAAAACGGTAAGTCGTTATGGGTCCAATGTATTTTTTTTGGATAAATTAAATCAACTTCAAGAATAAAACCATACTCTGCGTCATCTGAAATAGAATTTACTTCTAATTTATCAACTTCAGTTTGATGGAGAAATCTGAAGTTGGACAAAGGCAATGTTTGACACATGCTATATCCATAGAGATTATTGCAATCTATATACACTATATATGATTCAGGCATCAATGGGTCATAATCCAAAATAAATTCGTTATTCGCTTTAGCATGTCTATGGGAGGCCATAACCACACCTCCCCTGACGCCAGTTTGTAACATGTCTACTATGGCAAAATCATCAATTAGCTCCAACTCAATGCCTGTTTGATAAAGCATTGCATCAAACGACAAGCTTGGTGCTGTTACATAAAAAGCGGGATCCAGATGATAATAATGTTTGCATGTTTTTCTAAAGTTTTCAAAGATATCTGTCAACAATAAAACGTCAGTTTGTAAGTACAAGTCAGTATATCGCCCTAAATCATGAATATTGAACTGAGCCCAAACTGATTGCGCATGCTCGTAATCGTCATCCGATATATGTTCGTTGTTAAGGGAGCTATAAAAACTATCTTTGTTAGGAAGACATTTGTCATTGT
The DNA here is from genome assembly GCA_947578465.1 of Thera obeliscata. Classification (NCBI taxonomy): domain Eukaryota; kingdom Metazoa; phylum Arthropoda; class Insecta; order Lepidoptera; family Geometridae; genus Thera; species Thera obeliscata. Next base: position 9,649,504 of record OX387923.1, on the reverse strand, counting down.
AACGTTCCCATGAACTCATGTATTCGTATGGATAAACGCCTTTGCGTGTTAGGAGAGCAAAGTCAATTTCATTTGGGTATACACTACGCAAGTGAGTAAACTCATGATTTTTCATCGTTTTAGCTAATTTTTCTAAACTGGTTCCTAAAAATTTGAACGAATCTACGAATCGCAACTGCACAAACTCATCTCTCGATATTGGAATAAATTTCGTAAACGAGATGTAGTTTTCTTTCGTTTTAGGTATTATTTTTATTGGTCCAGGCGCTTCTCCGAGCTTTTTGATAAATAAGTGACAGTCATACCCAGCTAAGTTATGGAAAAATATAGGTACAAACTTTGGAGTTTTGTACTGCAAATTACATAAACTATGAGCTGCTCCTCTGTATTTACCTGTAATATGGCAGTGATCTCTCACTTTGTCTCCGAAAAGAAAACTCTGGCAAATATGACATCGAATTGTGTTCTCAAAATCGAATGCATTTTCTGCATTGAAAAGCATTGGAACATTTTGTGATAGTACAGCATGGATATCTCGAGTATCTTTATAAAGAGAAGAGATAAAGTTGTCAACACAATCGAGTCCGCGATATGACACAAATTTGTTGTAAGAAGGATGAACAGAACTAACGACTTTGTACGCATACGCAACCGGCACGTGCTTTTGTGTGGTGTGCGTATGAGTACCTTGCGATTTCCTTTCGCAAACACGTTCCAGCATAGTTTCAAAATCTGCATAAATTACAAAGGGAATATCCTGTTTCCGCTCAAAGTGTTTGAATTTAATTACTGACCCTTTTTCTGGTAGCACGGTTACGATACCGTTGCAAGTATGATTTTCGACATCTTCAACCGTATTGAAAAACAGCAAACACGTATCACAAAAGTATACTCTCCCATTATGTCTCGTTATTTGACGTCTTACCAGCCTCGATAAGTTTTTAATAAGACAATAGTGCGATGTCGTATTATTTTCTAACCAAAGCAAGTGAATTATTTTTTTATTTTCATGACTCTCTGATTTATAAAGAGGGCCTATAACCGTTTTGTTATTTTTCAACCCAAAAATAATAAAACTTAAATTTGGGTTATTTTCTTCAAATATTTTTACATCGGAAAATGTTACCGGAAATGACATGTTTTCTGTATTTAATACCTCGCTAAAATGTACGTAAGACGATACTTGTTCATGGTGGCTTTTTGCGGGATAGAGGGCTGCAACCACACTCCATAGAAAACAATATTCATCACTGTTGTGAATATTCAAGCACGCTTTCTTTTTTCTGATGAACTCTGGGAGTTTTATGTACGTGGAGCCTCGAAGTGGTTGATATTTATTGACATTGATTTCAATATGCATGCAATTAAGAAAAGTCCAACCCGAATCTTGCTCTTCAAACTGATCGATTTTTGTGCGTAATGTGTGTACTACTGATATAAACAGAGATTCAAAGTTATAATTTCTATAAATGGGAATATTTTTTGTAGAAAACGATTTGATTTCCTGCTCGTTATTTTTCAGTAGTAAAAAGTTTGAAAAGAGTTCAAAGTTTACTTTAATGCAAACATGTTTTTTTAAGCATTCATCTAAAACTTGGTTCACTTTGTTTCGCATAGACTCTAAAAATACGTCTATAGAGTGTTCATTTGTATCGAGCGCTACTATCCTAAAGGTATTGATTCTACTCTGAAATGCCGTAGCTACAATTTCAACACCATCAATATCTGGCTGGCTCGAATTAGTTCGTTTGTGTGCATTACTACGCAAATGTCCTATCCAATACCTACCGCTAACAGATATGTTGCAGCCTGAACAGAAAGGCATTTTGCCAAGCGAAACTCTTTCTTATCAACCCGAAATTTGTTTTTATTTTTCTAAGCACTCTCTAGCAAAATAAAATTAATCGGTTTTCCTTCCTAGAATAGTAATTTATTTATCTGAACTTCTATAAAAAAAAAAAAAAAATTAACTCTAGACAAGTACCTACTTGTTACGACTTGTTTTGTCTGGGTGATACATATTATCTGTCTATCTATATTAGCAAAACTAAAAATTCATCGATTAGTTTAAGTAAATCAATTAATTGAATACGTTTATTTTATTTAAAATTGATCCTATCGGAAAATTTTGTGGGGTTAGCGTTTTTAAACAACTTAAACGTAGTCATTAAAAACTCCTGCAAGGCATCCCACTGCTTGCAGTTTTCATTTAAGCGCAATTTGATGGAAGATAAAGCCTTTTTATACCGCTCTTCGGGAGCCGTGTTCTGGACATCGGTCAAATTGTACAATTTGACCTCGACGAAGAAGTCGCCCTCGGTGATTGACACGGTGCGCCGGCTCTGCCCTCCAGAGACCCTCGTCGTGAATGAGGATGTGGTGATTGCACGACTTGGTGCCGTTGATGTACTGGCTTGGTCCTCTGATCGAAGAAGACCGAATATGTCACCGCTCTTGCGTTTTCTTGCGCTACAAAGAAAAAAAAAAATATTGATCTACTGAATTACTAAAGAACCGTTTTGTCAACGCTATGTTAACAAAATTTAAATCATGAAGGTAACATTTTTACACGTTTTATCAATTTGTTGTGTTTATGAAACACGGTTCCATTAGTGCCGTATTAGTTAGTCAGCTATTCGTTCGAGTATGATTAGCTGGTAGCGCATGGCGCTGCGGTCAGCGCAGCAGCCCTGATACGTATCAAAGGGAACGTCGCGAGTTCAAATCCCGCTCGGCTTTTAACTTTGCGACACCATAAAATAATTCATATCACGGTCAGAGTATACATAACAGTGTGTAAAGGTAAAAAAAGACTGCCGAAATTTCAAAGCAATAACACATTTTTTAAGGACAAGTTAAGTATCCGCAAATATTACGAAACCGCATTTTTTTTATTTACAAACTGACTTGATATCACCATAAAAAAAAAAAAAACATTATGAAAAAAAAAAAAAAATTTGTACAAAGGGTTTTCTTATCAAAATTTTGGCTAAGTGTTTTTGCTTCAAAATTTCGGCAGAGTCAAATGTGTAAAAAAACATTAAGAAAAAAATATTTTATACAATTTTTTTAAGGCTTGAGGTTTTCAATGTGTAAAAAAGATTTATTTGTTAAAAAAATTCTAAGTCTTTTTTTACCAAAATTTAGGCTATGTGTTTTTGCTTCGAAATTTCGGCAGAGTCTTTTTACCTAGTACTGCACACAGTGCACACTACTAACGATACTCCAACCATCATGGTCATAGAAAGGGCTATAATACATACCATTGATATTGGCCTTCGTCCGAAGAAGTTGTGGGCACTGCAAGAGGAGGGCGTGCGAGAGCAGCTGCGTTGGTCACCGGCGCCACCTTCGTGCGCTTCGCAGCTGACTTGGCAGCTTTCGGCTTCTTTGTCACCGGCTCCGGTAGTACTTCGGTATCGTACTCTGAGTCCGACCTGAAATTAATAAAAAAAAATATTGTAGTTAAAACGCAAATCAAGATCGTGTATTTGGTTCATCCTCGTGTCAAGGGGGAGGTCGTGGGTTCAAATACAACTCGGATTTCCGATCCCACTCGGTGATCACCTTTGGTAGGTGCAAAAAATCTTGTAAGTCAGAATTTTTATAACGAGCGTGTATGCAGCATGATAAATCACTTACTTACATTTCTTTTGTTTTCAAGGATGAGGAGGCGAGATGATAGCTTGGACCAGATCCAAGCAGCAGCAGCAGCAGTGAGCAGCAGTGGCAGCAGAGTCTTCGAGCAGAGTCTTCAAGCAGCGGCACAGGCACCAGAGATTTTTGACAGCTACACTGGCAGCGGAACTGGCAGCAGCGGTGATATTGATGGACGCGTTATGATGACGTAGTAGCCCGAGCGCAAAATCGAATGAAGACTGTGACGTTTGAAAATATTGTCACAATTTTATACTAAAATATTTAACGTGTCAGCAAATAATAATTTGTACGATATCAACTAAGTATTTAAAAGAAATACGCCAATTCGAACCGTATGTTTGACTATTACCTATAGGTTAGCATGATTCCTGCATAGATACTTACGGGTGCTTATCACATTTGATCCGATTATCTTCGATCTTCGATTAGCCACACCATTTTCAACCTTATTTACTTGTTCATAAGGAATGTAGAGAAATTGTTTATCTAAATATAAAGAGCAAATTTTATGATGCGCAAACATAATTTGATCCTTAATTCTTGGTAAATACAGGGTGTAAAAAAACGCCTGAAAACTTAAACAGAACCTAACAGCTCGTGCATTGCAGTTGAGTATCTACCACCAAAAACATAAAATGCGCATCAAATAGGATTATTTTGTGCATTAACAGCAGTGAAATTTTATTAAAGTCGATGTACTTACATCTCTGGCTACTGTTACGGCGAAAATTCTTCATTGAATATAGCTTTTTAACTTTATTACACGGAAAACCAATCATCTCCGCATTACGTCGCAATATTTTCCTATCCCGTATAGTGATGTTGTGTCTCGTCGCCTGGTCTCACAGTAGGGATGTCCTATTCCCGAAACCGGCTAACACTACTTACAAATATAATAAACGCAGTATCGAAAATATCCAATTTTTAAAGTTTATATAATATACCCCGTCGAGTTAATCAAATATAACCCATCCAAAGTGGTGTCAATGAATGATAAAAAAACTTATGAAACAAGCATACAAAATGTTTCACCTTGTATTTGTACAAGCGTGTAGGGTTCATCCAGAAAGTGGTGACGCATGCTGGACTTACATGTTGTAGTCAAAGTAATATTTTTAACAACTTAAATATTTAGCGAAGCAACCTAGACCCATTTTTAACCGACTTCGAAAAGGAGGAGGTTTCTCAATTCAATATGTTTTTTTATGTGTGTTTGCGGATAACTTCGTCGTCTATGAACCGATTGTGATGATTTTAAGTTTTACTTTTACCTAAAATTTTAATGCATGGTGCTGACCCCGCCTTACTTAATATAGTGGGATAAAGGTAGACCATTTATTCTGAAGTAGGCACCTACTTACCTACATTTTCCTGCATATTGTATATGTAATTAATTTAATGCTGTAATTATCTCTAATACGATACCTACCTAAGTTATGTTGTGTTAGACTTAGGTGTTATTATAGCTACTAACATAGGTTGGTACCTAACCATTTTAATATCAGCCTTTAGTCAAACAAACAAACCACAAAAACAGACTCTAGTTTGACTGCAACATAAACATGCACTAACTTGCATTTTCGCACTTTGCATTCTCGAAATTGAAACACGACTACCAGTGCGATCAAATGATGCATGGAAACAAGTTTGTACTTGGTGCATCACGTAGGTATTGCGTTCTAATTTAAAATGAAAATATTCCAGTGTCAAAGTAGTTCTGTGATTTATTATGAATACTAGTGGAAAATAAGGTGAGTGTCTAATTTACCAAGATAAATAAATATTTGTTTGGTATCACATAATGTTCGGACTTGAGTCTTACCTTGATTTTCATAAAAAAACATTCTACCATTTATGAAATTTATGCGATGAAAGTATAATAATTGTTGACTGAAATAACGGTGGGTATGCAGTATTAAAATAATCTTATCCAGTATCTCACAGCTGAGCTCCTACTGGGCATCTTTTCAGTGTGTAAAACTGAAAAAACAGCATGAACCTCTAACAGGCCGTATTTTTTTTTTTTTTTAGCCCGATTTTAATATTTTGTTATCGAAATAAAATGAAATATGAAATGAAATGAAATATTTATTTGCAAGAAGCAAATCTTCGTAATCGTCTTATTTACTCAATAAAAAAATCATGAATGGAAACAAAAAAAGAGATATAAATTTGCAACTCTTGTTCCCAACTTCTTGTTTATTTTTTTGGTCTACACCATAAATTTACACCATAAAATTAATGACCGTTTTAATTACAAAAAAACGAAAGAATTGATTAATTTTTATAAACTAAAAATCACAAATTCGTGCGTGTTTTGACGGGCGCATATTGTTGAGGAGCGGTGGGTTGCATACGAACGAAACTCTGACATTGGGTCAGGGTGCGAGTTTTGTGTGTTTGAACGCTCAATAGGGTACGAATGGGTGCAAGTTTTGTGTGTTTGAACGCTCAATAGGGTACGAATATTATGATGTTATTGAGAGTTCAAATACACAACACGAGCGCAAGCGAGTTTTGTGTATTTGAACTCTCAATAACATACTACTGTTGTACATTACCTACTATGCAAACTTCTAACGATATTTGGTTTCAACGAGATCTAGTCAGTAGTTTTTTTTATACGTCATAAATCGTAAACCGCAATTTACCTTTCGACGAACTACAAGAACTTTTATTATTTGTTACTTGTTGCTACGGAACCCTTCATGGGCGAGTCCGACTCGCACTTGGCCGCTTTTTTAACTTTTTTCATAAAGCTGTTCATGTTGTACCTGCCCAAGTAGGAGAGAAAACCTCTTTATTCAATTGTCTTACAAATGTTACCTGCTTAGGCTGCTTGGTTCCTACTAATGCATTCATTACGCTGCGATTTCCAAATAGCTTGGACACGTTCAGCTTGGACCTAAGGCTGAACACTAACGATATTGTTCTCTTTTCAAGGTACTGAATCAGTTCTCCTCGCTTCCTCGTAAGTTCTTGTCGCTGGAGTTTTATGGGATGGATGATATTGCTATGGACAATATGAATAGGGAACTCAAATCTTTGAGGGAACAACGCTAACGACCAATGGACTATATACGAAGGATGGGATAATTAAATAAGAGAAACTGTATGCTTTGACTTCGTGTGTTGGATGCCTGATGTGCTTCGGTTGATTTATTTATTTATTTATTATTACTTACTATAGTATTAAATTACAACTACCTACTTATTAAAACGATAACACTATCACACATTTTAATATATAAATATTTCAGTCTGCTACTACACTAATAATACTATCATGTAATAATATTCTGATGAGCGATTTTGGTCAAAATAATGTTCAGTGGTAAATTATACTTTACGTTAAAATTGCTAGGTAGCTTTAGAATAAAACTTCATCAATAAATTATTGTAAATCATGTAATTTTCATTTCATTGGTAGGTATTTACCTACCTACTAGAGTGCCAAATTTTTTAGCGTTAGTATTTTATTTTATTCAAGGATCACTTTGAAATTTATCTGAAACTTAAACTCGTACCTACAATTTTCGAAATGTTCCTCATTGGATGGTTTACAATGATGACAATTATGCGGCTGATTGTACTTTATTTGAAGAAGGTACGACTTTTTTTTATTTTTTTTTTATTTAGGTTCTCAAAACTGGACGTTACATTATGGGTACAGTTATATTTATGGTACGTGGCTAGAGAAGACTTAAGCGAGTGTACGGCCTTCTAGATGAGAACACAGCATGCATAAAATGAATAATATACCTGCTACACTAGAACTATTTATACAACAGAAATTACATAATTTAGTAGGTATAGAAAAGAATTATAATGTACTATAAGTTGAGCAAAAATTAAATAAAAAAACAATGGATTTGTTAAATAGATACATACAAAATCAAAAGAGAAAAGGATTAAGTTAAGAATTAAAAAAAAAAAAACGGATGAAAAATTTAGGTGTTGCTTGCGGGCAGTCTCTTTAGCGCGAGCCGCGAGAGGTGGTGTGGGAGATGCGGCGGAGCATCCTCGCGAGCGCCGCGACCGCGAGCGCCACAAAATATAGGATGCTAACGCGAGCGCTCAATGTTCAATCTTTAAGAGACTGCCCAACGACGAGACTGATGTTGAAAAAATGACCAGTTCTTGACAGATGTCATTGTACGACGAGCACATTCTCTAGATTGGTGAGTGTTGACTATAATTAGCATGGCAGAACGGAAGATTGAACGTTTTTCTATTTTGAAGTCGGCTCGAGGGACGCGGGATGGCTAATTGAAATTTATGAAGTAAATTGGGGCTGTCTATTTTACCATTTATTATTTTGTGTAGAAACACAATGTCGGCTAGTTTCCTTCATAATATTAACTTAATATGACTTAATATTATTATTATCTATGGTATGCCGCATCTGAAAATTAAAAAGTAAAAAGACGCCATGTTTTCTTAGTGCTGCCAGCAACACGGGGCATTTTTCACAGCGTAGTCTAATTCTAATTCAATAAAAAAAATGTTAGGCATAGGTGATACAGCAGGCTAGTTTCAAATATAACCACTGTTATGGCACTGCAACTAATTTTTGATGTTACAAAATATTACATTATTTAGGTTATGTATGACTGTTAATTATGAGCTAATAATTAAGTACCTAACCCCCGAATACTGAAACGCAACTCAGATTTAAGGATGTCTCAAGCGACGAATATTTGACAGTTTTCAATGAAAATCTGTCAAATATTCGTCGCTTGAGACGTGCTTAAATCTGAGTTGCGTTTCAGTATTCGGGGGTAAGTCATTAGACTTCCTTCGTAACACATGCATTAAGCAAATTAGGAATATAAAAACACTACACTAGGGAGACTATGGGTTCAAAAAAGATTTGTGAAACCTATTTATTAAGTCAATAAACATTACTTTATTATTATTATTACTTTATTAAAAAGGAATGCATAAATATACCCTTCCCTGATCTGAAGATTAGGAGACAACCGATTAACCTTGGCATAGATAGATGGTATGGAATGGCGAAACATCGCTTTCCCATGTTGGCAACACAAACACACTGCAAGCAAAGTGCAAAGAATAGTGCGACCGTACGATTGATTTTCGTAGAAAAGAGAAATAATAGAATAGTTACAAAGAAATGCATAATGTAATGGTTTATATCGTGTTGTTTTTTGATTGATTTATCACAATCAGCCCCAAATCTCTTGATTCCTAAAATCAAGCTTGCTTCCTTCCGCGAATAGGACCGGCCAGTGAGTACAGCAGGTAAAAGTAGAAACATGGGCGAGAAGAAAGGTCATCGACTCGAATCGACGTTGCAGACAAGGGAAGGTTCGTCGGTGAGTGGGTTTCATCGTGCGGGATGTTCGCAGGATGTCTTGGAGGCGCGACGAGCGAGCCTCGCGCTGGGGTGACGGCGGCCGCGAGCGCCGCGACCGCGACCCGCGCGACCAGCGCGACCAGCGCGAGCCGCGGGAGGTGGTGTGGGAGATGCGGCGGAGCAGCAGCCCTGATCCTCGCGAGCGCCACGACCGCGAGCGCGACCGCGAGCGCGAGCGCGAGCGTGATCGCTTCCGCCACCGCTCGCCGCGCGACCGCGAGCGCGAGCGTTACGAGCGGTCGCGCCGCTCGCGCTCGCGGCGCCGCTCCCCGCGGCCGGAGCCCGACGTGCCGCCGCCGCCCTCGCCGCCCACCATCAGCGACGTGTACCGCGCGCGCGACGCCAGCCGCGACCGCGAGGAGCGCCCCAACTACGAGGAGCGCCTCGACGCGGCGCCGCGCCCGCCCGGCTGGCAAGACGACAAGGATGAGAGTTCACAGAACAACTGCTCTCCGGGGGACTGGTTCTGTAAGTGTGGATTATACAACTTCAAGCGAAGACAGGTGTGCTACCGGCGGAACTGCAATGGCAACCGGGCCGAGGGCATGGTATACGGTGCAGAGGAACGGAATACCCTGGCTGATAACGCGGGGATCACGAAGCGCCTCCTGTTCAGGAGGCTAGATGCTCTCACCACTGAGGAGAAGATTCTGGAAGTTATAAAAGAACGATGCTCAAAGGAGGTTCTAGACTCGATCGCGGGAATAACTATCGGTAGAGAGACGTTGACGGGTGCTTCCAAATGTCTTGCTTACATTAACTTCAATTCCATCGCCGATTCGACGGCGGCGCACTCCGAGCTAGCCAATCTGATGCCTCCGTTAGACATTGACGGCCGAGAGGTCCTTATCAGCTTCTACAATGAGCCTAAGAAATCACATAATCACAAGTCGCAGAACCAAGACTATGCCGCCTATGCAGCTTACCAGATTGCACAGAATCAATATGCGACCCAGCAACGAGCTGTATCAGAGGCTGATAGAGTCAATGCTGCGGCTGCAGTGGCTGCTTCGGCTATATCGCAAGCACAAGCCCGGAGTATCACCTGGACCCCAGCTAATGCACCCACATTCAACACGACCAACACCCAAGCCACCAACATGGCTAATGTGCCCACTGGTGATGGTAGAACCACCTACACCGCACCTGATGTAAGAACTTTCATGTATGATGAGACCTCCGGCTACTACTATGACCCGGCTACCGGCCTATACTACGATGGAAACACGCAGTACTTCTTCAATAGCCAGACCAATCAGTACATGTACTGGGATGGTACCACTAACACTTACATTGCAGCAAGTCAAGGACAACAGAAACCGGAAGAGGCAGTTTCGGCCGTCACTCATCCCGAGGTAGCCCCGCCGGAGGAGAAGAAGAAGAGGGAGAAGGAAGATAAAGTTAAAGTAGCTAAAAAAATAGCCAAGGACATGGAGAGGTGGGCTAGAACCCTGAACCAGAAGAAAGAAAATGCCAAGAGCAATATTGTGGCCGAACAAGTTTTTGACACATCAGCAAGTAAAGGCTCTGTTGATATTGGCTTTACTGTCCTCAGTGCTGGCCCATCACAGGCCCAACCAATTATGGTCAGAGAATTATCCCCCCCTCCGCCTGTCGGAGACGATTTCCTCATGAAGAAGGTCTCGGAGCCTCTCACAGCTGTAGAGAACGATGATGGCATCATCGACTGGGCTAAGCTAACATGCCTGCTCTGTAAGAGAAAGTTCCCTTCAGCGGATGTACTAACAAAACATAAGACATTATCAGACCTGCATAAGCAGAACTTGGCTGAGTTTAGAAAGAAAAATGAGGATTTGCCTCAGAGTAATGGGTACCGAGACAGAGCTGCAGAGAGACGGTTGAAGTTCGGTGAGGATGAACCAATTCCTGTCAACAGCAGGAAGAGGTATGAACCTCCTGAACCCCCGGTAGTATCCCACCCTCCACCGTCAGTAGTAGACACTATCGGAGGGAAAATGTTGCAGAAAATGGGCTGGTCAGAAGGCAGAGGCTTGGGGAAATCAGAGCAAGGAAGAATAGCCCCTATAGAAGCAGAACAAAGGCCAGGGTTGGCCGGCTTGGGGCAGAAACGAGGCATTTACACCCCTACCCCTGGAGAGACGTACAGAGACACAGTGAAGAAGCTCATGATAGCCCGGTACAAGGAGGTGGTCGGCAGTGAGGATAACTAGGTGGGTTCCACTCTTATGTTTTATACTAATGTCTTTTCCAGATTCAGGATCATAAGGTTGGTGGAAATGTATCTATTTTTTGTTAATGAAGAGACTTTGGGGGTGATTTTGGGACCAAAATATTATTAGATGGTTTGATTAAGCATTAAGGCGCTGACAACCATCAAACAACTTCACGCTCGCACATAATTTGAACAATAATGAAACTAATGAAAGATATCAAATTATCGACTTATTAAAAAAAATGAACCAAACTTTAAATAGCAAGCAACAATGTACTGTGCCATTTAACGCCATTGCAAAAAAATAATTTTGAATCAAACAAGTTTTCCTACCAAAAAGTTTATCTTATTTATGCAAACTTTTTGGTAGAAAAACTTGTTTGATTCAAAATTATTGTTTTGCCAAACTGCAATGGCGTTAGATTGCACACAACATTGATGCTTGCGATTTGTCAAGTTCAGTGATTTTAAATAATATTTGAAAAGGCTAATGCTACTCGTTATTGATGTTATAAGAACAATTCCAACGTTGCTAGTCATTTTATGATCTCATTTTTTAAATTATAGCTTGTTACGTTCTATAGTGTAATTATTTTATTTATACATATACCTTCCCGCTTACAAAACATGTGAAAAACTGATTTTCCAAACTTCAAGGTTCACCACAGTGGCGCCCGAACCGAAATTCAAAGAATCTGCGCTGAAAATTCCTATTTACAGAAAAAGGGTGTATCATGCAAACATTTTCTAATGTCTTGATTCTGATTTCACGAAATAGATGTCGCTGTCAGCACTCTGGTCTCCATCGCCCAAGGCGGCCGCTTTGTGGTGAGTATTGCGCTAAAGCCTGAAAAAAAAACAGGTTTATTTTGTGTATTTTTATTCTTAAACAGGTGAACAGGTAATGTATTCGACCACTGGTTAGGACACTTTGCGTATGAACATGTAATGGAGGCCGATTTCAACGCTGCGTCTGTTTTCTTTGATGAAGTGTTGTTTTTTTAAGCTAGCCTAAATTATTTTAATTGGTCTAATTTAGGTGTGAAATAAGACTGCAGATCTATATTAAACTACATGTAGGTATATGTTACCCATTTTAAATTTTTACTAGGGTGACCACGAGGGGAATTTAATATGGATAATTTATTTTAATGTGGACATTACAAAGTTACAAATGGTATTAAAACTAAAAAAAAAGTATTGCTGGGTGCTACAATTTAGTTTGAGTAAAATAACATGACATCAAGATGAAACAGCATTCATTCACTGCATTATCCATTTCAGTTCTTTTGTTTCAAATGTGTAATTTCCAGCATTGTTCCTGATTTTTTCCATTACTATAGCTCATTGCATTTTTGGCACAACAAAGCTAAACTTTCAATGAATATGGCTCTAATGAACTCGAAATACAGCCGATTACATGAAGAAATGTGAAGGAGTTAACTGTGACATTTGACAATGTGTTAGTGAATGAACGGTGATGGTCAAACGATGGTGTACTGATATCTGTGACACTTACTTACAGAGAACCCGCCCGGTGCTGACAGCGTGCCAAAAACATGTATACTCGTACTCCTAAGGCGCACTGTCCACTGAACCGTCGCGAGCACTATTCACATCTTGTTTATAAGGTACTTATTTTATTTTATTTTTTTATTTATCTGCACTGGCATCGGCCAGTGCAGATCAGAGCAATTTTATTAACTAGCGTAAACGGGTGTAATCTGATTCTATGATGGTAGTTTGACAGCCAACTTATTGCTCAAGTTAACAATTGCAAAAAACTAAAGATGCGACGCCGCTGTGGACATTGTGCCTTAGTGTAGTTATCAGGTCTTCGTTTCGACTAGTGTAGCTTTTATTTTACTGAAAAATTGATTAATTTTTAAATGAATAATATCTTAGAATATTTTGCAAAACTATATAAAGACAGTCTGCTTTTATACTAAGCAATAAAATAACTAAGAAAGTTTTTATGATTGTCACTGAAAAGAGATTATGTAACTTCGTTATTATTGAAGTTATATTTAATGACAATGATACTAATTAATAACAAATTTTATTGTGGAGGAACCTAGACTACTGGTTCTTACATATTTTCCAATGATTGAACAATTAGATTAGAATGTTATTAGTTTTAAAAGCAAATTAGTAGGTAAGTACTTAAAAGTTATGCACACAAAATCTTCTATTTGCTAATTTACTGTTAATAGTTGAAATAATGGTAGTTTTATATTATAGTTAGTAGATCGATCAAATACTTTGCAAGGGATGTATAAAACTGTACAAAAGCCAAATTATATATTTACACTCAATCCAATAATGTTTAGTACCTATTTAGGCACATTAATATGATGTTATAACATAAATCAATAGAAATACAAGATCTGAGAAGATATAATACCATGCATGAGGATCACAGTTGTGGGCCTATTATTATTTTTTTGTCAAGAGATTTTACAATATTCACTTTAGTTTCCTAAAGCATAAAGGCTATTAGATACCCTAAATAGATGAAAAGTACTTGTCAATTTCTTGTTTTAAATTTACGTAACGGTCTGCTTTGGTGCATATTGGCCTGCAGATCACGGTTAATTATTTTTCTACGAATGATTTTGTTAATAAAATGATTTTAATAGATACGGATACTATTTTTTTTACTAAGTTAGCTAGCTTTTGAGAGTTTGAGGCAAACGAACATAGGTAGACATTATGTTTCTTCATTTTACCATGTATTCTTGTGTACCTAGGTACTTAAATTGTGCTGCTTTTACCACCTCTTAGAAATGCTATCCGTCAGGCAAACTTATTTTTATAGTTATACTAAAAAATATTGTTTTTGGATCAAGGGGAGGGTCGTGGGTTCAAATCCCACTCGATACGTACCTTTTGGAATCTAAAATCTTATTTCTGCCTTTAGAAAACAAAGGCTAAATTATTTTTACCTCACCGATAGCGTCAACAGAGATGGTAAAACCGTCCTTAGAGTTCTAATAATTTATATTAAGCTTAGGTTATAATGAGTTACTCCAATAGAAATTAAGGCATTTTTTTATTGAGAATTCGCATTATAATGAAGTTAAATGGAGATATTTTGTATTATTTACATTCCCATTTAGACTTTAGGGTGACCATCATTCATTATTTAAATCTTATGGACTAGTTTTAAATAAAGAATGTACGTCAGAATGTCAGTCACAGACTTCACAGTTGACATAAATATATATCGCTAGGAAGGTACTTAGGTATACCTACACTACGGCTGGCGGGCCTGAACTAGTCTGAAGTGAGCCGTTTGTGTGAAAACAGCCAATGACTATCGGAAGACTAGCGGCTAACATCAGACCAGTCAAGATCTGGCGGCCATGTTGTAAGTATACATTTTAAAATCTACTGTCAGTGCACTGACCGTAGTATAGATAAACCAGTCAAAAAAAATGCATGCCCCTCCACCACTTTTTCTTGACGTTGACTCACAGCAAAGTAGTTAAAAATAATCCTTGTTTTATAACTGATAAAGAACAATTTACTTTGACTGACTGGAGTAGCGGGACGTGCATTCGATCTCTAGAAGGATGTCCAAATCGAGATAATACACATTTATTGCCGTGAATTTGGACATCCACTCTGATGCCGTCAGGAAATAATGTCTACTAGACTGAGAGTAAATAAAGTAGTTCAGCAACCAATTAGCTTCCTCTGTAGGTGGTGTACCCGTAGGGACTCAGCAGCAGGGGAATGTGGTAATGCTCATCTTCTTTAGTCTTGAACATTATCTGGAATGCAACACGTTTGTATTATCATCGAGATTATATTTTCATCAGCCGGTCTACTCTTGAACGCGATTCCGATCGGAATTCTGACAGAAGACCCATAGGATTTCCGTCAAAACTTTGATTGGGATCGGAATCGCGTTCAAGAGTAGACCGGCAGAGCGGGCAAGAATCTTATCTAGGGTTTGTCTTCATGAGAGTTTAGTTTCGAAGATTCCAATGAAACAGATTTTTAATAATGTCCCAAAAGTTAAGAGCCGAGCGGGATTTGAACCAGTGACCTTCTCCTCGGTACGGGGCTGCGCTGACCGCTGCGCCATCGGATCCTAATCACACTCGTCGAATAACTCATAAAGGTCTATTCGGTAGGCATAAATCTCTAATTATTAAAATTTCCCTAAGTGTAGTAAACGCATACCTACTTATAAAATCAATAAAAAATATGAGTCAAATGAAAGTTTCTAAGTAGGTCAATCTTCGAATTCCTAAGCGGGTTTCGTTGAAGACGTGATAAAATATCTTTTGAGTGGGGAGTTCCACGAGAAATCATCGGTAGCGTAGCACAGATTTCTGGTTCTAAAGAAAACTTGTAAAGTGAGTTATTAAAACTTGAGATGAGCCAAGGCTAACGGGTCAGGCGTCAACTAACCTACGAGTAACTCAATATCTACCTAAGTTACTCAGAACTTGCTCTGAATAAAGCAGTTCACAATAATTTGAGGACATTAAACTTGGAAGAATGTGGATGTAGGTACCTAGTCAACTCTTTTTTCCCCTATACCTATGTGAACCTAAGGAGTACTACACAAACTTACCTCCACACAGGGATAAATGGTCTCCTTATTCAAAGTCCTGTAGTAATCCTCGATTCTGAACACCAGTTTGTACGTCCCAGCCGCCATGGAGTCCTTCGAGAAAGGGAACTGGATTCTTCCGTCCGTGTTAGTAGCCGTGTTATGCCACAACGTCCAAGAGTCTTCCTTCTTCTTGTACAGCTCAACGAACACGCCTGCTGCCGGTATCCCCGTGGAAGTGTCCAGAACATGGCTGGAGAGGACTGGTCTCGACATTGTAGCGTTTGGTTTGTGAACGTGTGATGTCGACGCGATGCTGAGGTTAAATGAGTGCATGGTGAGAGACGGATGATAATTTTATCGTGCGCGGTTAGATAACAACAGATGGTTTGTTTTGGTTCCCACTGCGGTTGTTTGTTTCTGTAAATATATGTAGGTACTATAGGTGTAGGTACTTACCTAAGTAATGGTAATTAAGCAGAGTAAGTACTTAGGCACTTCCTGATAAGGCGAATGATTAGAATACAATGGTTATAAACACCCAGTCAGAGAATACAGAAAGGCGCAGAAAGCAGAGCTACTATCAACTGAGCCGAGAGGCCATGTCAGTAAGCATGGTTACCTAATCTGATGAAGTCCGCTGCTTTATTCCCTAACGGTTGTCGGATCCACATATCAGTCCACGGTGGACTTAGGTGTCTCCCAAGACGCACCAATGAGCCCAGTCTTCGACTCTTCTCCAATGTTTGCCAGATAAGTTCGCAGATCGTTGCCTCACCTTGCCGGAGATATTTTACGTTTGGTATTTAGATAAGGTGCCCACTAAAATGCATTACCTACCGCTACTTTTGATAAATCCTAACATTTGAAGAGTTATACCTGAGCGGTGCGGTCCTTTACATACTCCTGATTAATTGAACATTGCAAAAATACCCTTGGGTGTTGCTACTACTTTGTTGGAATAAAAGCAAAGATGATTGTTACAGATATTTGTTTATTTCTTCAATTTGCTGTTGGCCTCTGCCCTATGCCCTATAACTAATCGACAGGATCTGAATGGTCGACTGGACTCTTCCTCACATAGTTGTTCTTGATGTAGACATCAGGGTGTAGCACGTCTCGCCTCACCGCTTGCTCCAGCACATTCTCGTCCACGACCACGTTCGGGCCCGTTTTTATAATCTTCCCCTTCAGCGCATCAGTTTCGTATTCGAACATGTTCAGGCTCGGTTCTCCATGCTTCATGTAGTCTATCCTCCAGACAGGAGGGTCCGGCTCGTTCCGGTAGCTGAAGCGTCTTTTCTTAGTCCCTGTGTGGACCTCGGGCACTTCGACAGACATAGACAACTTCTCCTCTGAATAGTCCCCAAAGTCCTGCTTTACGTTCTTGTCCTTATACTTTATCTTGTGAGGGTAGAACTTCCGAATCTTCTTCCTTCCGTTGAAGACTGCGGTTTTCGATTTCTTCTTGAGTGGCGCTTCGTGCGACCAGAAGTTTTTAGATGTTACGGACTTCTTCGTCTTTTTCCGTTGCTTGTCCTTCTTCTTGTGCTTCTGCTTGTGAAACCCCCTGTCGCTGACTTGAAGGAAATTGGACAAGTCCTCGCTGTTTACAACTGGGAATAGAGTGAGCTGGTAGTTTGGGGGGAGCGTCGTCTTATCCATCGTCATCTTCTTGTATTTAGTCTGCTGGACTGACTTTTCTATCAAGTGGCGTAGCGTTGCGTCTTTCACGATCAATTCGCAGGGTATGGAAGGAAAATTTCGACATAAAACGTGTTGCATCATGGAGACGACGTTCTCTTTCCCCGGCTGCGGTTCGATTGAGCTGTTCTCGTTTGGCTTGTTGTCCTTCCCTTGGAATTGGGATACCATTTTGGTCATGAGAGCGTTGTTCCGCATTATCATGGCGTTGGTGTGTGTGAAGAAGAAAATGGAGAAGAATGCGACTGAGACGGCTCGCACCAACATCTTAATCTGAAAAATAATAAAGCATATTTTCATGAAATGCACTTAGAATTATTACTATGGTAGAATTTTAGGTGGCAGGTACAGGTACTCAAGTAGTTTTGGATATCGTTAATAATAGTAAATTTCTAGTTACCTAGTTTGGTTCTCGCTCGTTGAGAGTAGTCTTGGATCCCAGTAGAACATTAAGATCTAGAGACGAAACCAGCAACTGAGGAGTTTGGTCCGGAATTTCAGTTTTATTCCTAACTTAATGGACAAGCTGTGCTCCTGTCCAGAGTTAGTCGCGGACTGAAGAAATCGGAAGGATGTTTTGCGAAAAGTTACCAAATTGTTTGTAAACTAACTTCAAATGTTGTGAGAACCTGTCCGGTGTTGTGGTTCGCACACGTGACTCTGATAAGAAACCCATACAGAGCCCTTACCCAAACCCAATACTACCATCATACTGACCACACCATACCACCATACTGACTCTCCCTCAGAGCAGCAAACACGCTTTTGCTTACGCAAAGGACTCTCCTTAATGTAGAGGCCTAGTACGAAAAAATATGTGCATTTCTCCAGCTTCCTCATATGGAAATTGCGAATTCTGAAAACGCCAACATTTAAAGCATAATTGGAGCAATCATTGATTTGAAGGAAAATTTAGCAGCAAAAAAAACAACGACTCTATGAGACTTTATAGGTGTGTTAGCTGGAGAGCGGCTCCACAGCTTCCTCATTCAGTGTGGGCAAACGGCTAACGATAGAGCTATATAGTAAACGCCAAATTTTAGAGCATAATTAGAGCACCCGGCATAAAAAAAATCAAGTCTCTAGCTCGAAAACTCTTTGAGTTAGAAGACTATAACAACGTGTTTGCTGGGAAGCCATTTCTCCAGCTAACACAATGTGGATCTCAGGAATGGCTATAGCTAGAAATTTGCTTGATATCTCCAAATTTAGAGCAAAAAATATCATGGATGCTCCAAATATTTCAAGTGTCTAGGTTCAAAACTCACCGAGTTAGAAGCTTTGATGACTGTGTTAGCTGGAGACACGTTTGTCTGGCACGCAAATGCTACATCTGAGGATCTACAATAGCTACAGATTCGGTTGACGTGTCCAAACCGAGCTATGAATTAGAGCACTCGGCTCCAAAATTTTGGACTCTCTAGGACAAGTAGTTTCCTAGTAATCAACAAAAGAACATTTTGCCGCCAGAATTTTCAAATGTATGTTCGCACCCGTAAAAATGCGGCGTTGCCGCTCTGAAAGTTTGGTATCAGCGTAGGAATTTGAACGTTATTCGGTTTATTTTAGATCGCGATACGAGTCATTTTCGTATGCGCTTAGCGGTTTTGATTTCTGAAACCTCAAACTCATATTTTCTCTTTTTGTTAGGTTGAGAGCTTTCTCTCTATCTATATGAGAATTGTGTGTTGCCCGTTCTTGTTCGTTTTATAGTTTCTTAAGTAATGCGTGTCTTTTAGGTATTCTTAGAAAAAAAACTTTATTTGGTTCTGTAAATAGGTACCTGCTAGGCCAGTGTTGATGATTCTACCTACTCTGCCTGTTGTTAGCCGTCTGTTCTCTGTGTTTTTCTGTATTCAGTCAGGTTTTTATGAGCGTATCGAGTAAACCAGGCGGACGGAAAATAGGTATTTACTGCGGCTTGCTAGTTGTGTGCGTACTCAAGCACACTTGCCCCCTATCACTTGCCATCTCACCAGATGGCAAGTGATAGGGGGGGCATCTCACCATGTTGTGCCGACCCCACCTGGTGAGTAAGGGCAGGAAGAAGAAAAAGCACTTTTTGGGGTTTTTTGTTTCATTTTCAACTATATTCCTATATTGTGAATTGGACATAAGTTTTTGAATCCAAGATGGCGGCTTCATTTTTTTTCTTAAAAAATGGATATGGGTATCGTTTAATAGGTTTTTGGGGGCTCTAATTGTGAATTCGACATTATTTTTTGAATCCAAGATGGCGGCTTCATTTTTTTTCTCAAAAAATGGATATTAATATCGTTTAATAGGTTTTTGGGGGCTCTGGTTGTGAATTCGACATTATTTTTTGAATCCAAGATGGCAGCTTCATTTTTTTTCTTAAAAAATGGATATGGGTATCGTTTAATAGGTTTTTGGGGGCTCTGATTGTGAATACGACATTTTTTTTTGAATCCAAGATGGCGGCTTCATTTTTTTTCTCAAAAAATGGATATTAGTATCGTTTAATAGGTTTTTGGGGGCTCTGGTTGTGAATTCGACATTATTTTTTGAATCCAAGATGGCAGCTTCATTTTTTTTCTCAAAAAATGGATATTAGTATCGTTTAATAGGTTTTTGGGGGCTCTGGTTGTGAATTCGACATTATTTTTTGAATCCAAGATGGCAGCTTCATTTTTTTTCTTAAAAAATGGATATGGGTATCGTTTAATAGGTTTTTGGGGGCTCTAATTGTGAATTCGACATTATTTTTTGAATCCAAGATGGTGGCTTCATTTTTTTTCTCAAAAAATGGATATTAGTATCGTTTAATAGGTTTTTGGGGGCTCCGGTTGTGAATTCGACATTATTTTTTGAATCCAAGATGGCGGCTTCATTTTTTTCTCAAAAAATGGATATTAGTATCGTTTAATAGGTTTTTGGGGGCTCTGGTTGTGAATTCGACATTATTTTTTGAATCCAAGATGGCAGCTTCATTTTTTTTCTTAAAAAATGGATATGGGTATCGTTTAATAGGTTTTTGGGGGCTCTAATTGTGAATTCGAAATTAGTTTTTGAATCCAAGATGGCGGCTTCATTTTTTTTTTCAAAAAATGGATATTAGTATCGTTTAATAGGTTTTTGGGGGCTCTGGTTGTGAATTCGACATTATTTTTTGAATCCAAGATGGCAGCTTCATTTTTTTTCAAAAAAAATGGATATGGGTATCGTTTAATAGGTTTTTGGGAAGCTCTGATAATGAATACGACATTATTTTTTGAATCCAAAATGGCTGCTTCATTTTTTTTCTCAAAAAATTGATTATGGGTATCGTTTAATAGGTTTTTGAGGGCTCTAATAATGAATTCGACATTCTTTTTTGAATCCAAGATGGCGGCTTCATTTTTTTCCTTCAAAATGGATATGGGTATCGTTTAAAAGGTTTTTGGGGGCTCTGATTGTGAATTCGACATTATTTTTTGTATCCAAGATGGCGGCTTCATTTTATTCCTTCAAAATGGATATGGGTATCGTTTAAAAGGTTTTTGGGGGCTCTGATTGTGAATTCGACATTATTTTTTGTATCCAAGATGGCGGCTTCATTTTATTCTCAAAAAATGGATATGGGTATCGTTTAATAGGTTTTTGGGGGCTCTGGTTGTGAATTCGACAATATTTTTTTAATCTAAGATGGTGGCTTCATTTTTTTTCTTAAAAAATGGATATGGGTATCGTTTAATAGGTTTTAAATGGCTCTGATTGTGAATTCGACATTATTTTTTGTATCCAAGATGGTGGCATCATTTTTTTTCTCAAAAAATGGATATGGGTATCGTTTAATATATGGTCGTGTGGGTACTGCCTCGGGAGTATATAAATAAAATCCACTCACTGTTTATGAGGTTATAATATCGTCCACAAGATTCAGAAGGCACAGAGGATTATAAAAGACGCAAGCACAAGCACCAGTATAACGTTCTAAAGCGATAGTACGGAAGGTATATAAGGCGAAAGCAGAAGCTTATGTAAATAAGCAAGCACACGGTTCGCGACAACTGATTAGCGGAGCAAAGGGACGTGCGTCCCGCGTCGTGGTTAAGCTGTGACTGATTTGACCGCAGCGCGGCACTGACGCTGCGTATGCGCACCGAGCGCAGTACATAATAGCTATGTGCTCGCGCGGCACTAGGGATGGGGTAGTGTCGATAAATATACGTAAAAATAATATTTTGAATTTATGTTGTGAACCTGTGTAACTAGTATATGAGATAAAGTGGATGTGTGGCAAAGTCACCTACACCACCCCCCACCAGAGCCCGTCAAGGGCGATAATAATCAGGAAATCTGACTTGACGGCCAGAACGAGTTACATAATTTTGTGGAACTGCGGGTGGAGGTTCGTCATTCTGCACAGAGAGTATGAATGCTGGTTTCAGCCTATCTATAGAAACAGTAGTCTCTCTGTTATTGACAAGGATTTTAAAAACTTTATGTCCTCTCGTGAGGACTTTGTGAGGACCAGAGTAAGCCGGGGTAAGAGAACCTCTTGAAGTGTCATCTCG
This sequence comes from Thera obeliscata, assembly GCA_947578465.1. Taxonomy (NCBI): domain Eukaryota; kingdom Metazoa; phylum Arthropoda; class Insecta; order Lepidoptera; family Geometridae; genus Thera; species Thera obeliscata. Next base: position 9,627,482 of record OX387923.1, on the reverse strand, counting down.
AAGGAAAACGTGTTCACAGGTTTCAAGTTCCTTATAAACAAATACTCTGGCTTTACCATGACGTGAAGCAGGAATGGGTCGTATCTTCTCGGCAAAATTTCGAAGTCTAGCTGAAAATTCAGATAAGTCCGTTGTGCCACTAACCACTGGCTCAAAGAACTCACCGGGAAGCCTTAGGGGCTCGCCGTAAACAAGTTCTGCTGAAGAAGCTTGTAAATCTTCTTTGAAGGCAGAGCGTACACCTAACAAAACCCATGGTAGCGATTCTGTCCACCTATCATTCGCATGGCAAACTATAGCCGCTTTAAGTTGTCGGTGGAACCGCTCAACTTAGCCGTTGCAAGCCGGGTGGTAGGCTGTTGTCCTTTTGTGCACAAATCCGGCTATCTTCGACAGGCTTTCAAATAGGGACGACTCAAATTGTCGACCACGGTCTGTCGTTATGTCTGTTGGACAACCGAATCTGGCAATCCAGGTTGACAGCAAGGCTTTGGCAACGGTCTCGGCTGTGATATCTGCTATCGGTACTGTTTCTGGCCAACGAGTAAATCGATCAACTGCCGTTAAGCAATACCGATAGCCTTGCGAAAGAGGAAGGGGACCTATCAGATCAATATGGATCTGCTTAAACCTAGCACGTGGAAGATTATAGGTACCAAGCGGGGAAGTCACGTGACGGTTGACTTTTGCCCGTTGGCACGGTAAACATGAACGCGCCCAATCCCTACAGTCTTTTCTCACACCTGGCCAGACAAAACGCTCGGATACCAATTTGCCCGACGCATTAGAACCAGGGTGACTCAAAGAATGAAGGCTGTCAAAAACTTGCTTCCGGAGAAAGTTCGGAACATAAGGCCTGGAAGTCGAGGTACTGACGTCACAGTACAGTGGAACTTGACTTCCGGGGACATTTAGTTTTTGAAGCTTCAGAGAGGAACCTTTAGTCAAAAGTTCTTGAAGTTCTGGGTCAGAGGCTTGGTTTTGGGCTATTGTCTCGAAGCTAACAGGTACTCCCAGTTCTTCAATCCGCGACAAGGTATCGGCAACCACATTATCCTTGCCGGATATGTGCCGGATGTCGGTTGTGAACTGGGAAATAAAGTCAAGGTGTCTATATTGCCTAGGCGTGCAGTTGTTTTTCCTTTCATGGAATGCAAAACTGATAGGCTTATGGTCAGTATAGACAATAAAATGACGAGCTTCGAGCATGTGCCTGAAATACTTAATGGCCTCATAAATACTAAGCAATTCCCTGTCATAAGTGGAATACTTAATTTGCGCGGGACTTAGCTTACGGGAGAAAAACGCAAGCGGTTCCCATGCATTATCCCTGCACTGCTGCAGAACTGCTCCGATGGCTTTGTCGGACGCATCTGTAACCACAGCAAGTTCTGCAGAACAGTCAGGGTGAGCTAGCAATGCCGCGTTATATAAGCTCTCTTTGCAGGCTTGAAACGCTGCAAGGGTGTCTCCAGCAAGGGTGATTGGCTGTGATCCTTTTACCGAACCTGTTAACAACGCGTGCAGCGGGGCTTGTATCAGGGCTGCTCGAGGAAGAAATCTCCTATAAAAATTGAGCATACCTAAGAAGCCTCGTAGTTGCCGCACGTTTGTAGGAGGAGGGAACTCCTTCACAGCCTGCACCTTCAAGTCTAAGGGTCTGCATCCACTTCCTGAGATGAGATACCCTAGAAAGGTTACTTCTGCTACCCCTAGGACACATTTAGATGTATTGACCAACATACCGTACTGCTGCAACCTTTTGAAAACCTCGCGCAAATGCTCCTCATGCTCCGATTCGCTCCTAGAGTAGATGAGAAAATCGTCAAGATACGAATAGACGAAATCGAGCCCTCTGGTTAACTCATCCACGAACCGCTGGAACGTCTGGCCAGCATTTCTAAGACCAAACGTCATGTATGGGAATTCGAATAACCCGAATGGTGTGGTGATGGCGGTCTTCGGAATGTCCTCGGGACTGACAGGTATCTGATTATAAGCCTTCTCTAAATCTAGCGTACTAAAAACTTTGCAGCCTGCAATGCTGTGCGTAAAGTCGTGAATATGCTTAATCGGATATCTGTCAGGCACCGTACGGGCATTCAAGCTACGGTAATCACCGCAGGGACGCCATCCGTTATTCTTCTTCGGGGCTAAATGGAGGGGTGACGACCAAGGACTTTCTGAAGGTCTAGCTGTACCATTGGCCAGCATAGACTGAAACTCTTTTTGTGCGATCTTTAGTTTATCGGGGGCTAAGCGACGAGGCGGGAGAGAAACTGGGGGGCCTGGTGTCGTGCGGATGTGATGAACTGTGTTGTGTGGTGCAGTGTTATGTCTACCAGCTGGTCGTGTTATATCGGGAAACTCATCAAGAATTTTATGATAGCGGGTCTCACCAGTCACAACTTTTACAGATGACACGTTTTCACAAATGGCTACGGTGGCAATAGATGAAATAGAAGTTAAATTATCTATTAAGCGCTTATTGCGGCAATCTACAATTAGGTTATAAAAATTCAGAAAATCTACGCCTATAATTGGCTTAGTTACATCGGCTACTACGAAACGCCATATAAAAGACCTACGTAAGCCAAAATCTAAATCTAAATTAAGGTAACCGTAAGTAGCAATATCAGAGCCATTAGCTGCACTTAAACTATAGTTCGTTCGCGCACGACGAAAAGGTAACGCCGACCGGGGGTAGACACAGAGGTCGCTTCCAGTATCGACCAGGAACTGCGTCTTCGTAGATCGGTTGGTGACAAACAGGCGACCAGTAGATGGCGAAGGGCAATCGTCAGCCGCCATTAGCGACTGCCCTTTGAGTTTACCGACTCGAAGTCACATGGGCGCACGCAATTGCTGGCCTGTTCTCCGTACTTGCCGTGGTACCAACACAGCGGAAACTTGCGGTAGTTGGATTGCGATCGCTGGCGCTGCCTTGATGGAGTGGTTCTTCTGCCTCGGGATGAACGGGACTGGGATCGGCTGTTCCTGTTCGCCGCCAAGTTCTGGAACTGCTTGCGAAGCTCAGCTACTTCCTTAGTCAGGTCGCTCAGCAGGGAGGCCGGGACGTTACTCACGGAGGCTACTTTCGGCGATGGAGAAGCAAGATCGTTCACTCTGTCGGCCAGGTCAGCTAGGTCATCCAGTGAAGTTGTGATTGGCTGACCGGCGAGAACGGCTTGAACACCGTGCGGGAGTCGACTGGTCCAAATGGTTTTAAGGAAATCTTCGGGTACTCCCGTGCCTGCGAGTCCTTTGAGGTGGCGGAGAAACTGAGAAGGTTTACGATCTCCGAGCTCCTCGTGCATCAACAGCTGCTTGATCTTATTCTCATTCGACGCGCTGAGTCTCTTGATAAGCTCGGTCTTGAGCTTTTCATACTTCTGTGTAGCGGGAGGGTTGACTATGATGTCTTTGACTTCCCGGGAGTGCTGGTTGTCGAGGTGGGCAATTACGTAATTAAATTTCGTGGAGTCGCTCGAAATTCCAGACATCGCAAATTGACCCTCGACCTGGGCAAACCATATCTCCGGTTCTTCAGCCCAGAACGGTGGCACTCTAACGCCAACTTTAAAAACATGTCCTTGATTCATCGACGTTGTCCCATCACTATTTTCGGATAATGTACATGGGTCGACGACTGCATCTCTAAATTCCTTTTCCATGCTCGTTTATGGGGTCACCAGTATGGTCGTGTGGGTACTGCCTCGGGAGTATATAAATAAAATCCACTCACTGTTTATGAGGTTATAATATCGTCCACAAGATTCAGAAGGCACAGAGGATTATAAAAGACGCAAGCACAAGCACCAGTATAACGTTCTAAAGCGATAGTACGGAAGGTACATAAGGCGAAAGCAGAAGCTTATGTAAATAAGCAAGCACACGGTTCGCGACAACTGATTAGCGGAGCAAAGGGACGTGCGTCCCGCGTCGTGGTTAAGCTGTGACTGATTTGACCGCAGCGCGGCACTGACGCTGCGTATGCGCACCGAGCGCAGTACATAATAGCTATGTGCTCGCGCGGCACTAGGGATGGGGTAGTGTCGATAAATATACGTAAAAATAATATTTTGAATTTATGTTGTGAACCTGTGTAACTAGTATATGAGATAAAGTGGATGTGTGGCAAAGTCACCTACAAATAGGTCTTTGAGGGCTCTGATTGTGAATTTGACATTATTTTTTTATCAAAGATGGCGGCTTCAGTTTTTTTCTCAAATAATGGATATGGGTATCGTTTAATAAGTTTTTGGGGGCTCTGATTGTAAATTCAACATTAATTTTCGAATCCAAGATGGTGGTTTCATTTTATGTCTTAAAAAATGGATACCTATGGATATCGTTTAATAGGTTTCTGGGGGCTCTGATTGTGAATTCGACATTATTTTTTTATCACAGATGGCGGCTTCAGTTTTTTTCTTAAATAATGGATATGGGTATCATTTAATAAGTTTTTGGGGGCTCTGATTGTGAATTCAACATTATTTTTTGAATCCAAGATGGTAGTTTCATTTTATTTCTTAAAAAATGGATATGGATGTAGTTTAATAGGTTTTTGGGGGCTCTGATTGTGAATTCAACATTATTTTTTGAATCCAAGATGGTTGCTTTTTTTTCTCAAATAATGGATATGGGTATCGTTTAATAGGTTTTTGATGGCTCTGATTATGAATTCAACATTATTTTTTGAATCCAAGATGGCGGCTTCATTTTTTTCTTTAAAAATGAACATGCGTATCGTTTAATAGGTTTTTGGGGGCCCTGATTGTGAATTCGACATTATTTTTTGAATCCAAGATGGCGGCATCATTTTTGACGTGATAACGTCTTATAAATCGATGGAGCCGGCTGCACGCACGAAAAAACATGACTCATGCGTCGTTACGTCGTTTCGTCGTTCCATTTTACCTGAGCCCGAGCCCGGGTCGGGCGGTAAGGGTAAATGAGGGTAAGGGTAAGGGTTCGGTCGGGTTCCGGGTCCGGGTCCGAGAGTTCGAGTCCGAGTCCGAGTCCGAGTCCGAGTCCGAGTCCGAGTCCGAGTCCGAGTCCGAGTCCGAGTCCGAGTCCGAGTCCGAGTCCGAGTCCGAGTCCGAGTCCGAGTCCGAGTCCGAGTCCGAGTCCGAGTCCGAGTCCGAGTCCGAGTCCGAGTCCGAGTCCGAGTCCGAGTCCGAGTCCGAGTCCGAGTCCGAGTCCGAGTCCGAGTCCGAGTCCGAGTCCGAGTCCGAGTCCGAGTCCGAGTCCGAGTCCGAGTCCGAGTCCGAGTCCGAGTCCGAGTCCGAGTCCGAGTCCGAGTCCGAGTCCGAGTCCGAGTCCGAGTCCGAGTCCGAGTCCGAGTCCGAGTCCGAGTCCGAGTCCGAGTCCGAGTCCGAGTCCGAGTCCGAGTCCGAGTCCGAGTCCGAGTCCGAGTCCGAGTCCGAGTCCGAGTCCGAGTCCGAGTCCGAGTCCGAGTCCGAGTCCGAGTCCGAGTCCGAGTCCGAGTCCGAGTCCGAGTCCGAGTCCGAGTCCGAGTCCGAGTCCGAGTCCGAGTCCGAGTCCGAGTCCGAGTCCGAGTCCGAGTCCGAGTCCGAGTCCGCGAGTCCGCGAGTCCGCGAGTATTTTTAACCGACTTCCAATCAAAAAGGAGGAGGTTCTCAATTAGGTTGTACCTATGTTTTTTTTTTTTTTTTTTTTTTTTATGTTTGTTACCGCATAACTTCGTCATTTGTGAGCCGATTTGAAAAATTATTTTTTTATATGAAAGGTACTGCTTCCAAATTAGTCCCATTTTAATTTTATTAAAATCGGTGTTGCCATTTTTTTTTAAATTATTTTTTTAATGTTTGTAACTGCATGCCTTCGTCATTTATGAACCGATTTAGAAAATTATTTTTTTATTTGGAAGGTTATTTTTACGTCCAGACTGTCCCAAACAAATTTCATTAAAATCGGCTTAGCCGTTTGGCAATGAAGTCGGTTTCTCAAGTTTTTTAAACTTATAATTATCTTATGACGTTATCACGTTCAACTATCGTCAGTAAACCGACTTTACAGACAACCGATTTTTATTTTTCTCAAAAAATGGATATGGGTATCGTTCAATATGTTTTTGGGGGCTCTGATTGTGAATTCGACATTAATTTTTTAATCCAACATGGCGGCTAGGTACATTTTTTTTCTTAAAAAAACGGTTTTCTGTACAGTTGGTTTACTAACGATAGTTGAACGAGACAACGTCATACAGCTGTCCACGCGAACGCATCGCTCACTCAAAAAGGAGAAACAGATGTTGAACACTGCCGAACGCTGAGGCCGATTGTGCTTCTTTGGCACTCTTTCCACGCTCTCGTTTGCATTGCGTGCATTTGGCTCTATTGAATTATAAGACTATAAGATATAAATTATATCTATATCAATTTTTCAAGAAAAAAAAATGAAGCCCACATCTTGGATTCAAAAAATAATGTCGAATTCACAATCAGAGCCCTCAAAAACCTATTAAACGATACCCATATCCATTTTTTGAGAAAAAAAATGAAGCAGCCATCTTGGATTCAAAAAATAATGTCGAATTCACAATCAGAGCCCTCAAAAACCTATTAAACGATACCCATATCCATTTTTTGAGAAAAAAAATGAAGCAGCCATTTTGGATTCAAAAAATAATGTCAAATTCTTAATCAGAGCCCCCAAAAACCTATTAAACGATACCCATACCCATTTTTAAGAAAAAAAATGAAGCTGCCATCTTGGATTCAAAAAATAATGTCGAATTTATAATTCGAGCCCCCAAAAACCTATTAAATGATACCCTTAACCATTTTTTTAGAAAAAAAATGAAGCAGCCATCTTGGATTCAAAAAATAATGTTGAATTCACAATCAGAGCCCCCAAAAACCTATTAAACGATATCCATATCCATTTTTTGAGAAAAAAAATGTAGCAGCCATTTTGGATTCAAAAAATAATGTCAAATTCACAATCAGAGCCCCCAAAAACCTATTAAACGGTACCCATACCCATTTTTAAGGAAAAAAATGAAGCCGCCATCTTGGATTCAAAAAATAATGTCGAATTTGTAATCCGAGCCCCCAAAAACCTATTAAACGATACCCATACCCATTTCTTAAGGAAAAAAATGTAGCAGCCATTTTGGATACAAAAAATAATGTCAAATTCACAATCAGAGCCCCCAAAAACCTATTAAACGATACCCATACCCATTTCTTAAGGAAAAAAATGTAGCAGCCATTTTGAATTCAAAAAATAATGTCAAATTCACAATCAGAGCCCCCAAAAACCTATTAAACGATACCCATTCCCATTTTTTAAGGAAAAAAATTAAAGCCGCCATCTTGGATTCAAAAAACAATGTCGAATTTAAAATCCGAGCCCCTAAAAACCTATTAAACGACACCCATATCAATATATTGTGAAAAAAAATTAAGCTGCCATCTTGGATTGAAAAAATATTGTGGAATTCACAATCAGAGCCCCCAAAAACCTATTAAACGATACCCATACCCATTTTTTAAGGAAAAAAAATGAAGCTGCCATCTTGAATTAAAAAAATAATGTTGAATTCACAATCAGAGCCCCCAAAAACCTATTAAACGATACCCATATCCATTTTTTGAGAAAAATATGAAGCCACCATCTTGGATTCAAAAATTAATGTTGAATTCACAATCATAGCCCCCAAAAACCTATTAAACGATACCCATATCCATTTTTTGAGAAAAAAATGAAGCCACCATCTTGGATTCAAAAATTAATGTTGAATTCACAATCAGAGCCCCCAAAAACCTATTAAACGATACCCATATCCATTTTTTGAGAAAAAAATGAAGCCACCATCTTGGATTCAAAAATTAATGTTGAATTCACAATCAGAGCCCCCAAAAACCTATTAAACGATACCCATATCCATTATTTAAGAAAAAAAATGAAGCCACCATCTTGAATTCAAAAATGAATGTCAAATTCACAATTAGAGCCCTAAAAACCTTTAGAACCATAGGTATCTACGTTAACAACATTTGAAGAAAAAAAATAAAACGTTTTGCGGAATAGAGCCCCCCCACTTTTCTTCATAATTATTATATTTATAATATTTCCTTTCGCTTTCCCGTGAGTATTTACTGCAGCTCGCTATAGATAGTGCAACCCACGAAGGCGCGCCCCACTATTCCTCCTAACCGTTTATAGTATATGTGTGCAAGCTTCCGTCAATGTTTGAGTGTTATCGGTACACACTAATTACCTATGAGTGCACACGCACACTACAATTAATAGACTACGGTTGGCGACTGCCGCTCGGAGCAAACTCCCCGCACCCCGCGAGGGGCGCGTCTTCGTGAATTGCACTATCTATAGTTATGTACGTACTCACAGACACAATGATAGTTTCGCACGATGCCATTTACACCTAGTGTGACAAGAGTAGGTAACTCATGATTTGAAAACATTGTTGGTTAGTTGAGAGACTTAGAGATATAATTTCATGATATTTAAAACTAAAAATAATAAATCAGAAGTCAGGTTTCTTAATAAATACATATTTAAACTTAAACTAACCATTATAAAACTTTTCTTTGGTGTTTTTTTGTTTCATTTTAACCTATATTCCGCTTCTTGAGCTACGTAATGAGTGTTTAAGACATGAATCCTAGGGTAACTATTTACCAGGCACGGGCAACACACAACTCCATCCGACTAACGTTCAAATTCCTACGCTGATACCATACTTTCAGAGCGGCAACGCCGCATTTTTACGGGTGCGAACATAATATTTGAAAATTCTGGCGGGCAAAATGTTCTTTTGTTGATTACTAGGAAACTACTTGTCCTAGAGAGTCCAAAATTTTGGAGCCGAGTGCTCTAATTCATAGCTCGGTTTGGACACGTCAACCGAATCTGTAGCTATTGTAGATCCTCAGATGTAGCATGTGCGTGCCAGACAAACGTGTCTCCAGCTAACACAGTCATCAAAGCTTCTAACTCGGTGAGTTTTGAACCTAGACACTTGAAATATTTGGAGCATCCATGATATTTTTTGCTCTAAATTTGGAGATATCAAGCAACTTTCTAGCTATAGCCATTCCTGAGATCCACATGTGTTAGCTGGAGAAATGGCTTCCCAGCAAACACGTTGTTATAGTCTTCTAACTCAAAGAGTTTTCGAGCTAGAGACTTGATTTTTTTTATGCCGGGTGCTCTAATTATGCTCTAAAATTTGGCGTTTACTATATAGCTCTATCGTTAGCCGTTTGCCCACACTGAATGAGGAAGCTGTGGAGCCGCTCTCCAGCTAACACACCTATAAAGTCTCATAGAGTCGTTGTTTTTTTTGCTGCTAAATTTTCCTTCAAATCAATGATTGCTCCAATTATGCTTTAAATGTTGGCGTTTTCAGAATTCGCAATTTCCATATGAGGAAGCTGGAGACATGCACATGAAAAAATCTATTCTCATTTCATTGGATTTCGTTCGACAACTAGACCAATCAGAATGCTCTGCTTTATGATTATTTTGTAAAATGAGGTCTTTGTGAAAACCTTTGTAATTTATTTGCTATAGTGACATCTGTTGACGATTTCCAGCAACTAATATTACTCTACCTAGCGTTGAATAGCGTATTCAGATAAAACTCATCAACGCTTGTTAGTTTTGCTACTTGCCGCTAGATGTCGCTACAAGTTTTAAGCTTAAAGAGAAACTGCGTATTATTTCACGCATTGGTGTATATTTTATTGACTGGGTGCATAAAATATAAACAAAACCTTTAAATTATAGAATTATTCTGGGTATCGTAAGCTTTCAGGACTTCCCAGCTATAAATGGACAAACGATTCGCATTCGGCAAATGCCTATAATTCATACGAAGTTCGATATCGAAGCAGCTAGCTAGCTGAAACGCAAATAAAAACAACCCGCTAGACAAAAATGGCCGGCAGTCTAGTCTAGAAACGCGTCCTTTGCCAAAAGTCCAGCACGCGACCACTTCAATTCAAAAAGGGTTGGAAGCGAACCGTTTTTCTGAAACGCTGACGCGAGCTCTCCATCAAGCTCAGTGGCAGGCGAAGTGAAAAATAGACGAGACCGAGCGGGGCCGCCGCCGGTCGACAAAGTTGTTTTTGTTGGTCAGCGGAACTGCGTACGAAAGAATTGAATGGACATGGAAAATTTTAAATAAATAAGCATGTAGGTACATACTTCCGGTAAATTTACCGGTACAAAAAAATGTAGTCGTAAGGAAGTCTCCGATTTCCGTCTCTGTTCTTTAAACTTTAGGTAAATATACTCTGCCTATTCCGATCACTGATGATCACACATAAACCAGTAAAGAACAAGGGCATTAGAAGGAGAAAGATATACAAATAGATACATCGATACATGAAAATCATCAGAATTGCCAGAATTCAAACAACCTATTACCTACTACTAGACAATCTTTAGTTGACAAAATGTCCACCCGTCACACGGCACAGCTACGGCGTAGCAGCAATGATTATTGTAGGTAATACATATTGGGCAAATCCTTTTTAGGGCTTTTCACCTAATTAAATAATTAGAAAGTTGTTTTTGAAGTGAAAACTTCTTTTATACCATACCCCCTCTAAAAAGTTTATTTTATTCACTGAAAACAGTGAATAAAAAGTCCTTTTAATCACTGTTTTGGTGTTTGAATTTGGAACACACGAATAAGGTCAACGTCCATCTCAATACCTTACAACCTCCTTGCGCCATAAGCCATAAATACCCTAGATTTGATTGGTCGAAATTTTTGACAAGGAGTTTAGCATTGGATTAAATACTGTTTTGTGTTTTTTGTTGTCATTGTCATACATTAGTAACGAAATATAAACAAATAATTTTATATTATTTGTTTATATTTTTTTTATAGTTTTTAATCCTTTTTCGCTTAAATATTTATTTTTCTCGAAGTTATGGTATAAAGTATAGTATGCAACTCTTGAATAAAACGGATTTATCTCGAGGGCCATGAATCACTCGCGTCGTTTAGGATTCTAACACTTGAATCACTCGCTACGCTCGTGATTCAATCATCATGAATCACTCCCTACGGTCGTGATTCAGTCGTTAGAATCCTGCACTTGCTCGTGATTCATCTTTGGTCCTCGATTTAAATCCGTCTTTTATTCACTAGTTGCATAATATACTATAGCGGCGTTGAGCACTTTCTCTAGTGGGTATAAAATCTTAAACTCGCGTCAGGATCACGTGACCTGATTTCGCGTCAGGATCACGTGACCTGAACTCGCGTCAGGATCACGTGACCAAGTTTTAATACGAGCGGCAAGTTTTCACTTCTGCCGGCACTCCCGGAGTGCAACCCGTCTTTTTTTTTAGTTTAATTGGTCAAATGATCGCATGGAACTTATACCTAGCTATAAGCCGTATCAAAGATCCTTGTGATACTTACTGAAATAAACGGTTTTGACTTTGACTTGACAAATTTACCGAAAAACATTTTTTTTTATGGCCGCGTACCATGCACATAGGTGCACATTGTGGGTTTTAAATGTTAATTTTGTTCAGTTGCTTGGCTTGCAAGAAGCAGGTTTACATTTCTTGTCCAAGGTCTCATCCACAGTCACCTGTCACCTCTGGCCACCTCTTTGACGGCCGCCGCTGGCCGAGCACGCATAACTCCTCACCATTGACAAATGCGACCATAACCTCCCTATACCTATACCCCCTATACTATACTATACCAGGTATAGGCTCTTCAAAAAGCGAGGTCCTTGCTACCGGCAGACAGGAGTTTTTTGTGGCTATTACACTTGCCTGCCAAACTATTATAGGAATCTATTGTGATTATTCAATATGAATCATGGTAAGGTCTGTATTTCCTATCATCATCATCATCGTTATCTGTTTCCCATAGAGCAAGTTTTTGTTTTTATTTTTTTATACCTACAGCTAACTGATGAAACAAAATATATCAAAATATCTGTAAACCCTAACGGATATGATAGGAATTTGCACTTTCATCTTATTGTTTATGATTTTATTGTGAGTAGGTTTATATTAATATAGTACATTATGATATAAGTGCGGTAGGTTGAAAATTACAGCCGAGGCGTTATTGAAGCCCGAGCCGTAGGCGAGGGCTACAAGAAAGCAGAGGCTGTAATTATCAAAGCGCACGTATGTCATACGACGTTTTATAACACATTTACGAGAAAATAAATAAAAACTAGACGAATAAATCTTTAATCACTTGTTAAAGCAGTTAGAAAATTTGAAATGTAAATGTCTTTTTAATTTAATTTCATTCCAATTTATCCCATTTTAATCAGTTTTGTTCAGTCTCACTCAGTCTCACTCAGCCTCACTCAGTCTCATTCGGTCTCATTGAGTCTCATTCAGTCTCATTGAGTCTCATTCAGTCTCGTTCTGTCTCGTTCAGTCTCGTTCAGTCTCGTTCAGTCTCGTTCAGTCTCGTTCAGTCTCGTTCAGTCTCGTTCAGTCTCGTTCAGTCTCGTTCAGTCTCGTTCAGTCTCGTTCAGTCTCGTTCAGTCTCGTTCAGTCTCGTTCAGTCTCGTTCAGTCTCGTTCAGTCTCGTTCAGTCTCGTTCAGTCTCGTTCAGTCTCGATCAGTCTCGTTCAGTCTCGTTCAGTCTCGTTCAGTCTCGTTCAGTCTCGTTCAGTCTCGTTCAGTCTCGTTCAGTCTCGTTCAGTCTCGTTCAGTCTCGTTCAGTCTCGTTCAGTCTCGTTCAGTCTCGTTCAGTCTCGTTCAGTCTCGTTCAGTCTCGTTCAGTTTCGTTCAGTCTCGTTCAGTCTCGTTCAGTCTCGTTCAGTCTCGTTCAGTCTCATTAAGTCTCATTTAGTCTCATTCAGTTTCATTCAGTTTCATTTCATAAATTTAGCATCTTGATAAACCGTACGTTTTACCTTATTAGAAAGCAACCCGTGCGTTTTACATTACATTACCGCACTAGTGCGTAATGACATACATAATAATAATAATAATAAAGCCCATTTATTTCCTTACCAACTAAATTTTTACACTTCTTAATACGAAATTCTAGTAATTGTATCACTGTTTTATTTATATTTACGCTAGGTACTTCTTCCTGTTCGTTTGGTTAGGAACCCCTCTTCGGGTAAAGGCCTCCATGACATACATAACGATACTGAAATTAGTGGAATAAGACACCCTTTTCGAGCAAATGTGTTATAAAAAAATAAATAGCATTATTATATAGTAATTGCAGTTCTAAGCATATTTTCTTTCAGGAGCCACTGCTAGGTCGTAACGCTTTCCTCCTTCTTCTTACGTGTCACTGATACTTCTTATCGTGTCTCTAGATAGCTATATGAATGATAAAACTGCGTGGCCCGATGTCCCGGTCACTCTACCCATAGGAAGCTAACATGTCAATTTGCAATGTCTGTACCTACTATTTCGTATCTTATTTTCATTGTGTAGATACTTTATTATAACTTTGAAGCGTAGCGTGTGCTGTCTTTGAAACTTTTGCTTTTGTATGCCTACGTCCCACTAAGTGAAGGGGCACCACATTGGAACTTCACTGCTAATTATTATTTTTGATTTGTAAAAGGATCATGTATGAAAAAACGGTAGGAACCAAGTTGCCTGTTTTTCTAGGCTTGGTCGCGTGGAACTGGCACCTAGAATCACCTAGCTTTAAGACGTTTCAAAGTAATCCTTGCAATTCTACTGAATAAATACGCTTTAAATTTTGGTTTTGAAGTGTGGTGAGCCTCTTAGAGGCACACTTAAAATCCTTGTTTGCTAGTTTTCCAATAGCTTTCCTAAAATTGTGACATTTCCCCGACCAATAGCGCCGGCTTGCTACAGTATCGGTCTCGCCCCGTCCTATGAGGGAGCTGGCAACTGTAGCGAGCGCCCCCATTGGCTACAAGTGCCGGGCGGAGGCACTTCATTACGGAGGCTTTCAGGGGTTGGCTGAAAGCCTATTTACTACCTTGAGCTTTATGTGACAATGTTCGTGTTTATGTTGTAAAAACTCTCAAACTTGCATTGTGTACGTAGGTACTCAATACTCAATTCATTTTTATTTACTCTTTTCTTTTAGGTTTGGACATATAAGTATAAGAATACTCTTGGATATTATCCCCAATGGACCGACGACATTGTTAAGATCGCGGGAAGAGAAGTATGCGGCTTTCTGGATACTATGTATAGGGGAGGCCTATGTCCAGCAGTGGACTTCTCCAGGCTGATGATGTCTAGCTTAGACGACTCGTCTTCAATTGTGTAAAAAAATATGTTACTACTTCCGAGAAAAAAAAATCCACGCAGGAAAAAACTGCAAGCAAAAACTATACTTAAGAATACCTAATAGTTATTTGTTATACAAGAGTGCAAAATTGGTTTGTAACAATGCGCTCAATTTTGATGACCGAGCAAGCGAGGGATTGTAAAATTTGAATCCTGAGCGTTAACGAGGGAATCAAAAAATCACCACGTGAAAAATCTTTGCACTCGAGTGCAACACGTAATCTCAGCAAAGAAATGACTAAATGCAAAAAAAAGGGTGCGTGTTAAGCAAATTGAAAAAATAAACAATAGCTCAACACGTACCTACTACATAGGCTTAAAAATAGCAAGTGTAAGTGGATAAGTGTTTTCTATTAAATCTCGTTCATAAATTGAATCTAATAACTCATCCCGACAAAACACCAAGTTCTGAGCGCACTTACAAAGTTGTACATCACTAATACAATGATACGTACATACAAGTACGTATTAATGTGTTCGTATACCAGTTTACCACACAGTATGTATAGGTACTTACCTACCTACGATACTACTAACATTATATCCGGGATGCGAGCAACTGTACGTCGTAACGGGACACGGTTAGAAAAAATTTAGCCCACCTGATATTACGTGTTCACTTATTATTATTAAGGACGTTCATAGAGCTAACTAGCTGCTGAGCGCCTACTGAGCATGTTTTCCAACTTTTACTCCTCTGTAAATAAAGGAGATATAAATAAACTGAAAAAACAGCATAAATCTCTAACAGGTCGTCTTTTTTCTAGCCGTTTTAAATATTTTTTTATCCACCATGATAACGCGAGTCACACCTCTAAAATTATCACCTGATGGACGTGTATGGACGTGGCCTGCACTGCAACTAAGAGAATCGTGGTTTTATGTTGTAGGAATGTATCATTTGTCATAATTTAATTAAATTATGACTAATGAAACATCAAGGTTTAGGTACTATACCTAATACGTAGGTTACCTAAACCTTGATGATACAAACAAACCCTACCAAATTACGTTCTAAAGTCGTCTTCCCTTGGGCGCGGGGCGCGGGGCGCGGGCCGAGGGAGGGGGAGGGAGGGTAGAACGATATTCAAATTGCGAACATTTCATTTTAACGCTTGCGAAGATATTTGCTCGCTCCCACGCTCTCTAGTGCGGGGAAAGATACCTGAAGTTGGTATATCGATAGATTTCAATTTAGCTTACCATTAAATACTAGGGGAAACACCGATGGGCAAATAGGCATGTTCATTTACTTCTGGTTATTTTACAAAATAGAGGAAGACAAACATAAAAAAATAGGTACTCTACAGTCTATACATCATCACATCATCATCGTCAAGAAGTCCACAGCTGGACGTAGGTCTCCCCTATACATTTCCAGGATTCTAGTAAGATTCTGAGCTCTCTCTCTATCTCTCTTAGTTTACCTACTTAGTTACCAAAGTGGCTGAAGGCTCTCCATCGACCGAATTCGTGGTCTCTACAATGTCGTCGGCGTCGCTCGGCCCATTGCGCAACACAAAACAAAACAAATTCGAGGACAAAATATCCTCTAAACAAATTTACAAATGTATACATAAGATCTTTTGATGTTGGAAAAATGAGCATCGGGTGGGTAGGGTAAGCATCCTATGTTTTGTGTTCCGCTTCGTGGTCGTCATTCAGAAACCTTTATTCTCAAACGGTTATCAGTACATACACAAATTCTCTTATGTATCATGTGCCGTCATAAATAAAATATTTCATTATTTCTTTCTTAATTGAATCGACATCTTGACTCCGATAAAGCACATCCCTAGACAAAGTTGAGACGTTTGCGCAATGTGAACATTTCGCGTGTTGATCGCTCCGCTACGGAATTCTCATTTACTCACCCCCTCCCCCCACCCCCCACCCGCGAGCCACCCGCGCGGGGGGACACCTGTGAGTTTATTATTTAAGGACGAATTTTAATTTATGTCAAGTTTGTATTCTTGATAATTTGGTTTTGTGAGTCAAGCCAACAAGTAGAGAAAATAAATGGAAAAAATTGCTTTTAGCGATAAGGCCGCATGTTCTTCAATGATTTAGGTACGCCTAATTACTTTAATGTATCCTTCAGCACAATAAAGTGTTATCTAAAAGTATCCCTTAATGAATGTTAAAATAATGATCATTAGGTACCTATGTGAGTGTGGCTAGTGAGGTAATTCGATTATTTATTACAGACAGATTAACCACTCAACATCATCAAAACTTTTCAATTCCAAAAATCAGTAATAATTACCCTGCCCCACCACCCCGCACCCCCCACCCCCAGCCATTGTAATTGAAATCGAATTCCCGCGACAAATTGAAATATCTCAATTGAACGCACCTTCCGTTCGACGCTCGAATTTAAATTAAATTCAAGATGGCGGATGTATCTCTCAAATGGGTCTTTTGTTGAATTCATATTGAATTTGATTTGAAATAGGAACTAAAATATTTTTATTTATACTAGGTTTCAATAGGAAAGTGTGCTAAGTTTATTTTCATTAAATTCAAGCATCTTTCTGCATCAATCCTTCGAGAATTTACTGAGTGGAGTTTTCTTTTGTCACTCAAATAAGTGTTATTAATTTTTTGTGACAATGTAGAGTCGAGCATACCTACTACAATACACTAGAGTGAATTATAAAGAGTTCAATTCGATTCCACTCTAGAGATATTCACATGAGACAATATTTAAATAGAACTATAATAACGTCAAGATCAATCAACGATAGCATCCGAACAACTACCGAATCGATAGTTACCGTCTCATTATGAAATACTTTCCACAATAAAGAAATAATAAACAATGAATGAATAAAGCCACAACAAAGCGGAATACGCGAACCGAATAACAAACATAATTGTTTTTTGTTCTTTCAATAGCTTTGTCCGTAAAAACTGGATCTCGAAAGAGTCACCTTTATAAATTAAGTTTCAAACGTTCCGACCAATCGCAGGCCAGAGGCGGGGCGGCCGCGTCGCCTTATTGGAGCACTCCACGCTCTCATCTTACAACATTTTATATAACCGGATGATACAACATATACAGTTAAAGCTGGCGTGCGAGCGGGACGCGGCTAGAGCTGTAACTGTCTCGTTTACACTGTCGCCATCTCTCTCCCGCGGCCAGCTACAGTCACTCGCCGAAAATGAAGCAACAGTGTTCATAAAATCGCGGAGCGGGACGTTGGTGGAAACGTCACACTCGAATTTGGAACGCGAACTTTTGTTGCGTTTTTTAATTCCGTTGCTCGTGTTGTGCTCCAAGTTATTACAAGTCCTATAATAAAAAATACAATTTTTAAGAAAACTGTTTTCAATTTTGAACATTTAAATTACAAAGTTTTTTTTTGGACAATGATTGTTTTAGTGCGTGCGTAATACTTTTTAACACCATAAGTCAGTGGAATAGCATGGAGATGTCGCTCCCTAACGGCGTAGATGTGTCTCAGTTGGTGCAGCACCCCGTGCTGGCCGCGCTACCACCCTTCTTCTTGAGGGCTTCCGAGAGATACCAGGTATTGTACTAAAGTAAAAAAATACATGTATGGAGAGTGTTATTTCTCATTGCTACGAAAACATCTATGCATGATATATCTTCCTCATCTCAGGTGTCTTTAAAATACTCTAGTGTAGTAAGATCTACGCTAATTTTCTATGATTATTAAGTTAACAAATACAAATTTGACGCGAGAATACGTTTCAAGGAGATGAAATTACAATCTATGACGATATGTTAAATAGAGAAAATTCTATAAAAACTAATCAAAATCAAAAATTTATTTATTCAATGGTATCACAAGGATCAATTTGAAACGTCTTAAAATAATCATCCTCTCATAAATAATCTATTACTTAACTTTTCATAAACGTAGTATTAAGTTTTTAAAGGGAGATGTGAGCTTTTGACACTTTGATGACAAGCCGACGGCAAAACTCACGCGTTTCCGTACACCGTACAACAGCATTTTATAGAAATAAATAAAACTCAGTTTCAGAAGTATCTAGAAAATTTATGTTTTACCAGTATTATGTTACTGCAACACACAAACACTAAGGAACTGCTACAGATCATAGAAGACTTTAACTCAAGCCTAACGATATTTTAATTGGTGTAAAAAGATTTAGATTTTGACCGCGGTTTCGCACTATCGCGGGAGTTGAAAAAATATTAATTGAAATAATCAAAACGGAAATATTTTAACCTGATAGCAATACTCGAGTTGATGTAACCCACTTTTAAAGTATCAAGTATCACTTCCTGAAATGCAATTCAATTACAACCTGGTAATTACGCAAATTACAATAAAATTGGCTTACACCCCTTTGTAACCGACACGCCAACAGTTACAAAAGTTATTGAAATGTAACAAAAGGTGTAATACACACAATGTGTTGAATCACGCGCTAAGCATATTAGTTATGATGTTATTACGTCTTTTGTTGCTTTTTGTGGGACTTTTGGTGTAAACTTCCGGTTTGCTGTGAGAAGTTTCACATTACACAGTTTTTTTGGAACTTTAGCTAATTGTTGTTACATTGTAAAGTTTGAAGAGAAGAGGTAGAAAATCGTTTTTCCTTGATAATGTAAGGCCTAAGTCCAGGAGTGGAGTTCTTGCGGTACACGATCATAGTAGGGCACGTTCCTGACGTGCGTGACCTGCGAGGTATTGCTTTGTTATAGGCAATGGTTACCACTTAACATCAGGTGGGCCATATGGTTCTTCCATCAGCTTGTTGTATTAAAAAAACTAGCTAAATAGCGTTGCATAAAATGTCCACTTTATTTTGGCAATATTGTTCGGGCAATAAACAGACAAATTTTCTGAAAATATATTTTTTGGATTCACAGACTTGAAATATTAATTATTTCAAAAAATATCTTTAAAGAAACTGTTTTCTAGATCTTTAGTTTTGCATTATTTTTAATTAAAAACGTGTAGTTTGTGATAAACTTGAAGTCTGTGAACCGAAAATGTTTTTAGTTGGTTTGTCTGTTTGTTGCAGTATCACGAAAAGAATACTGAACGGGATTTGATGAGGTTGTCGCTGTTGGAAGGCTTTGAGTCCAACTTTCAGCACAGGGTATGTATTCAGATGTATTCAGTAGAGTTTTAGATTGTCACTCCTCTGTATGAATTGGTTTAATTATGACGTAAATAAATACCAAAATACTCAAGCCTAAATTATAAGTTAAAAGGCATTTACCAGCATTTATTCAATGAAATCACTAGATTTAAGCCTTGCGCTCTGCAGTGGCAATCAGTGAAACGCTATAAAATCTAACAGCGATATTCGACAGCGTTTCATTTATCGTCACCGTAAAACCTTAGATGTGTGCAAGGATTTACTTGTAAACTAGGCAATTTTCACCATAGTGTGGTAGTTTTTCCACAGTTTTATTTACATTTTTGCACAAATGTAAGTAGCTGTGCCACACAAACTCTCTTTGCATGTTTTGCTTGGAGAAGATGCGAGTCCTTCAGCCAAAGTTCCAATAGACCCTTAGGCAACAAACTAACGCCTTTTCTACCGTATTCATAAAATACTAGTGGCCTGTCCCGGCTTCGCACGGGCGGACATTTATTTTATAAACACATATTTTAAACACATCTTTATAGCCTATGTTACTCAGGGTGAATGTAGCTTTCCAATGCTGAAGTAATTTTTTAAATGGGCACAGTAGTTTTTGATTTTATTCATTACAAACATACACACTAAAATACAAATCTGTACTCCTTATAATATTAGCATAGATTGAGTATTAAACATCCTCGCTTGCTTCACTCATGAAAAAAAATATCAATGTTTGTATATTTTGTTCCAGCGGACCCCAAAGTGTGCTCGGTGCCGCAACCACGGCGTAGTGTCCGCACTGAAGGGACACAAGAGATACTGTCGGTGGAGGGACTGTGTGTGCGCCAAGTGCACGCTCATAGCGGAGAGGCAGCGCGTCATGGCGGCGCAGGTAATGTACACTGAAGGGACACAAGAGATACTGTCGGTGGAGGGACTGTGTGTGCGCCAAGTGCACGCTCATAGCGGAGAAGCAGCGCGTCATGGCGGCGCAGGTAATGTACACTGAAGGGACACAAGAGATACTGTCGGTGGAGGGACTGTGTGTGCGCCAAGTGCACGCTCATAGCGGAGAGACAGCGCGTCATGGCGGCGCAGGTAATGTACACTGAAGGGACACAAGAGATACTGTCGGTGGAGGGACTGTGTGTGCGCCAAGTGCACGCTCATAGCGGAGAGACAGCGCGTCATGGCGGCGCAGGTAATGTACACTGAAGGGACACAAGAGATACCGTCGGTGGAGGGACTGTGTGTGCGCCAAGTTGCTAAATATAAATATAAATCTATAAATTCAGTATCTGGTTCCCATGGTACGAGCTCTACTTAATTTGGGTATAGATAGTGTTGTGTCCACAATTTTTTTTTTTTTTTAAAGATATTTGTAACAGAGAATAAAGTCTGAATAAGGTAAAGTCTAAAGTAATCTGTCCAGTTGCTAAACTTGCCAACTGCTAATCTGTCCAGCTGAGAATCTGTTCAGCTGAGAATCTGTTCAGCTACGAATCTGTCCAGTTGATCTGGAGGCAGAAAATCCAATCAGAATTACGAAATCACCAAACCCGCGTAGCGATTTGCTACGCGGCGTAGCACTGCTACGAGATTGTTTTATCTAGGGTAGAACACTAGATATTATAAAACTTTGTCACTACTACCCAAAAATTAAATGTTGAAGCTACGGGTTCCAGTATACTAGCAGTTACCTGCGGCTTCATTCGTGTTGGCTCAGGCCTGTTACATTTGGGGATTAAATTAATCTTAAAACATATTATGATAATCCAGGTTACAAAACGGATTGTCTCTCAGTTTGTCCAGATCGGTCCGAAAGTAAGGGGCTTAGGGAATTGAGCCACAAACATCTAAACATTCGTTTATAATATTAGAAGGAATAAATAAATAAATAAATAAATATCGTGGACAATTCACACAACACTACCCAGCCCCAAACTAAGCAGAGCTTGTAATATGGGAACCAGATAGCGGATATAATACTTGACGCTTGACTTGACTTTTGATTTTTTTTTTTGTAAATACATACTTAGAATACAATATAACACCCAGACAGAGAACAAACATTTATGTTCACCACACAAATATTTGTTCTCGGTGGGGATCGAACCCACGACCTACGGCGCAGAAGTCAGAGCTACTACCAACTGAGCTAGAGGCCAGTCACAGTATAAAAGATATAAGGAAAGCGGAAGTTTGCCCCGCCTTAAGATCGTGAGTACAAATCCAGTCGGGCACCAGTGAGTTTTTCTGTACAAAAATGTGCACTATGTCAGTACTCTTAAACGATGAAGAAAAGCATCGTGAGGAAACCGGCATATTGTAGAATCAAAAAGATTTAAAGCATTTTTCAAGTGTATGAAATTAGCCTTTTTGTGGCGCATTTAAAATCCTTTCACCACACCACTGGTTAAAAGAACTAGTGTCACAACGAAGAAGAAGAAGAAGAGTTCTAAATCGAATTCGAATTCATACTGACTGGTACTTGTTTTAAACAAGGTCTTCACTATCAGCCTGAAAAAGTCCACTGCTGGACAAAGACCTCCCCTACACATTTCCAGGAAGAACGATTCTGAGTTCTGTCCATCCACCAACTTCCCGGATCTTAACAATGTCGTCGGTCCATTTAGTGGGTGGGTGCCTTACGTTTCGTCTTCCAGTTCGAGGTCGCCATTCGAGAACCTTACAAACAAACAAGGTCTTACTAATTTTGTTAATTATCACCGTGGCTAGGTCTAATAACGAGTATTTTAGGCTTTCACAACAAGTGCTAGTCCCCTAACAAACTACATCGTCCGCCAGGTGGCGCTGCGGCGGCAACAGGCGCAAGAAGAGAACGAGGCCCGGGAACTGAACCTGCTCTACGCGGGCCCGGGTGCCGCACCGCCAAGCCACCACTACGCAGAGATGACGGATGACTCTCCTGGTGAGTGTTTGAATGCAGTGCCATTTAATGTGAAGAAAGGCATAAAGTTGCCTGTTCTTGTGTCGGCTTGGTCGCGTGGAACTAGACTCTAATATATAGGTGAGGCTATGTGCCAGTTTCATTAGCCTTGGTCTAAGTCTTGGGCTTAAACCAAGGCTGTTGGAACTGACAATCTAAAGCCTTAGGGTGTTATTAATAATCCTGGCGTAGCGTTGGACTAGTTAATCCGTGTTTTGTCTCTTGCATTGACATGCAATTGTCAACTCGAGCAAATGTGACAAAACACGATTTAACTACTCCAGCGTTGTGCCAGGATTATTAATAACACCCTTAGAGTATTCAAAGTAATCCTTGTGATGAACGATTTTTCCTGCCAGTTGTAGGTTGTTTAGTAAATAAATAAATAAAAAAAATTTCATCTCCCCATATCGGAAAGTGTATTTTTGCTCTTCGATATCTGAGTGCAAAAACCGTTTTTGTGCGCTAGAGGATAAAAGAGGATCAAGTAAAATTGAATTTAGAACATCGCGTGCACTAAGTTTGTGAATTCAAAACATCATTAAACCTATGTACTTCCACCTCCATGGAGCCGAATTTTGTCATACGACCTTTTTTAATTTGTTTGTTAAAAACTCTTGGTGTGTTTTGTTTTTATTTTAATTTGCTTTACGCGCGCCACTGTCTTTATTGCATTTAGTCATGTCCTCGCTGAGGTGGGATGAAAAGTTACGTGTTGCACTCGAGTGCAAAGATTATTCACCTCGTGCTCTTTTGATTCCCTCGCTGACACTCAGGATTCCATTTTTTCATAAATTTATCCAATTTCAGAATCCTTCGCTTGCTCAGTCATGGAAATTGAGCACGCGGTTAAAAATCAACCTTGCACTCTTACATTTATTATGAAAGTTGGTTTTTGACAAAAAACTAAGATACTCATAGGTTACATTTTGCAATAGCTGGTATAATAATAGTTTTTTTAATAATAACGTTGTATGATGGCCGCATCTATTTAGCAAGACTTTGTCATCTGACGAAGGGAACACAGGAAATAGCCCAATTTAGAAACAGGAAGTGCCTCGGGTCTTACAAGATGAACATCTTCTAAACACTGCTATAGCGGAATATGATTTTAATTTAATGATGAGACAGCATCCCTCATCTCTCTGGAAATTATTAAGCCAGATGAGATAGGGGCTAGTCTGCAGTATGATGAGCTATGTGACGGGAACGCCTGTATATTTTCAAAGTTACAGTTTCAGAATAAAAACCAGCCTCTTTTGACTTTTTTTATACAACAAAGTTAGTAAACAAGCATACGGCCCACCTGATGGAAAGCGGTTACCGTAGCCTATGGACGCTTGAAACACCAGCGGCATCATTCGCTCGTTGCTGACCCTTTGAATGTTTTAAAACGCCCTTCATGAAGAGCCCCATCTGCTGTAATCTATACATGTTATAGTCATTGGTTAAAATTAGGCAGGGGAAATTTATTTTCTTTTTTCTCTCATATTTCCGCAATACATGAAGCCTTGCGCACCTCTAAGTGATCTGCTATGATGATCAGTGAAACGCTGTCAATGGCGATGATAATTGATAGCGTTTCTTTGATCACCATCGCCATCGTCTAGATGTGCACAGGCCGTAAAAAATAAAACAAGGCTCGTTCCGATGATCGCTAAATCCACGCTCGATTTTTTTTGACATAAAATGATAACTCACAGCGGATTCAGCGATCGCCTGAGCGAATTGTATTGAGGAATTAGGCTCGCTGATAATTTTCCTATTATAAATGGCATATGAAGCTGAAAATCTGTATGCCTATTTAATCGTATGACATGTACAGGTACAATAGGCGTTACTAAATAAGATTAAAATCTTAACAAGAAAAGAAAACAAAAACAAAACTAAGTACACACTTCAAATAACAAAAATAACAAAACTTATATCACTAACAAAACTAATTACAAGTCAATTGTAATTGTACCTATGCCTTAAGTTGATAGACGCAGGGCAGTGCACCGTAGAGCACGTTCCTGTACAAAAAAGCTTATTGATTTCTTTAGTAATTTTTTTTTGCAAAATGAGTTGGAACGTAATTTATGTGAACCCAAAAGCAACCTTCTATTACCAGCATAGTCATACTTAACAAAAATACCATTTAATTTTTCTCATAGCAACAAAGATCAAAAGCTAACAAGGAAAAACAAGTTCTCAAAAAAGAACTCTCCCGGAGTTGGTAATTAACACGACAAACGGTGTTGCCAGCGCCGACGAAGTGCCCATTCATGAACGCTGGAAATTGTCGCGAAACGCAATCAAAAATGTCGCAGAAAATAGAAAAAAGCCCAGCAAATGACGGTGGAAAGTGGCAAACGCGAGGAAAATACAGGAACAAATGAAATAGGTTTCACCATGTTCCTACGTCGTACTTCTTTTCAAACCTTTTAGAATGATTTTTTAGGTATTCCAGTTTATAGCACTTTTTAAAGTAACGCGATCGTTATGCATGCAAACCCGTGACCACGGCTGTTGTAACACAGCCGAGACGACGTGAAATAATAATGGTAATCGCGGTAAATACCCGTTTTTTCTATATAATTATGTATTCCAGTTTATTATTATTATTTTCAATAATAGATAACATGTTTTTCAGGTTGTCCCATGAGTAATTGCATATATTTTGTTGCAATTAGAACCTAGTTGCATCTGTCAGTTTCATTATTTTAAACTTCGAATTCATTATAAAACCAATTAAAACTAAATGTAACATTGACAAGGAACGATTGCTACAAGACTGAATGTGCACGTAATAAATATGAGGTAGAGAATAGGAACTTTGCTTTGTAAAATTAGTATGGCAACAGATATGTATATATTTTTAGTCATACGATGATCTTGCAGTCGTTTACCTTTTGTAATGAGAAAATTGTGTCTTGGAACATGCATAATCTACATGACGTTGAGCAGTTACTTATTCCTACCTATACAATAAATAATAATAATAATAATAATCTTTATTCGGGCTTCACAAAAATGTAACCTAACAAACATACCATGTACTATTCATGTAGTTATCTACAGCCTACCTTATTTTACAATAATATTAAAATGTTCCATTTAACAGAGCCCGTCCAGCTTGATCCAAATCCATGTCTAAATATCTGTATTCACCTGGGGCCTAATTCTCAGCACATCTCGATCATTTTGCAATTTTATTTTATTGCTTCTTTTCGAAGAGAGAATGTATGATTTCCTCGAGTAATTAATCGACGACCTCATCGTAAAAGCCTCGACAGCTACGATATACGGAGAACGTAGAAAAAGTGCGGGGTTGTGCAATGCCAATGTTTATTTAAGGGACATTGAAAATCTTGGTCGGCCCGAGAATCGAGAAGATCACTTTGAAACGTCATAAAGCTAGGTGAGTCTAGGTACCGTGGTTAGCTGAGACTTACAGCTTGACATGCTGAATCGTGCATTTGATCAAACTAAGCAACATTCTCCCAGTTTTATATTAGAAGGGTGACTGCTAGTGACACTGTCTGATCAATTGCTTGCTCACCTGATCGACTGCTTGCTTCAAGGGGTTTCAAGGGCTTTAGGGTAGAAAACGCAACGACAGTACCTTTGGTGGTTTTGTCTATGGGCAACAGTGACCACTTGAAATTTGTTAATTTAAAATGAAAGTTCGAAAGGAAATACACTCGTCCTTGGCGCTTACGACCGCCTCTATATATATATCTAGGTGTTCTGCGATGGCAATCAGTGAAACGCCGTCAAATATCACTGTCTTATTTGACAGCATTTCACTGATCGCCTTAGATTCGGCTTAGATCTTAAAAACCAAGAAAAAACACTCCATCCATTTTTTGGCAAATGCATTTAACAGATCATTAATCTATTTACACAAACTTGAGATTGCTAATCAAACACTAACATTTTTGTCAGACGTTAACCTAAAAAAATTAAGATAAACAACTGTTTATTTAACTAATTAAACAGGTGCATCAACGATCATTAATAAAAAAATTAAGAAGTGACTTTCATAAATGTATTTTTACAAAATAAATTCATTAGTTAATTCCTTTGAATCTTTTCATACGTAGCTCTGCTTTTATTCATGAAAATGTTTTCAGTTTCCTGAATGAAAGCCTTAATATTCAGTTAATTGCTGGGGTTATTTATACAAATGTGTACTATTCGCTTTGGTTGCGTTTTGTGAAACATCAAAGTGTGGGCCCCTACTACCAACTCTTTACTAACTCTCTCATAAAATGTCACTTAATTTGTACGGAAATGTACGCAGATCCAGAGTGGGATGATGAATAATTCGCAAAATAAAATGTAGGCTTAAAAACGATTATTTTAATTTTATTTAAAGGTTTTTGTTTTAGAATAGAAAAGTATTTATTTCAGACATTACGCATCAATAATTTTGTTAGTAACAATGTAACTTAGAGACTAGTGTTAGTGATTTTACGAAGACTAATTATTGCAGAGTGTGCAGCTGCATCCAAAAATGATTCAGGGGACAATCCCACCTTTCGGAAAACACATTCAGATTTAGGCAACAATTTTTTAATTAAATAATTATTCCGTATAAACAAAGCACTCAACAGTTTATTATGCAACGCTCACTATTTAGTCTAGGTCGAATTTGAAGAAGTCATTAGGCCTAAAAACCCAACTTCCAACGAATAAAAATCTGTTTTGCTAGTTTTTTTAATTTTTTTATTTAACTAGGTGATAGAACAGGCTTATAACCCACCTGATGTTAAGTGGTAACCATCACCTATAACAAAGCATTGCCTCGCAGGTCACGCACGTCATAAGCGTGCCTTACGATGCACTGCTCTGCGTCCATCAACTTGAAGCATACAGAGTTGCGATATATCTCAATGATTCTCCTAAATTCAACTCATAATATATATATTCGGTCAAATTGTGACATGTGTTCTGAAACGTTCGAGACGTTTTCACTCGACATTTCTTCATCATCTCCAGTGCAATTTCTCGAAGGTTTCCTCACTAACCCCCTGGAAAGGCGACAAGTGTGTACGGAATAACTACTGAGTACTGAGACGCATTCAAACTAGCTGCTGCAGCCTACTGGGTCTGTAAGGAGGCTGTTATAATACTGCCTTTATAATTTGCAACATAAAGGCGCTTGCACACCGACGGTAATCACCCCTTTTACTATGACTTTATTAAAAGTTGAATATTTTGAGAGTTTTGAAATTAAATAAAATGTAACATTGAGAAAGTTAGTTTTGTAAATATTATAAAAAGAAGTTAACGAAAATAATTAATCTACACGATAGAAACCTCTGTTAAATAGGCCTTTGAAGATATAAATTAAGCTAAATTAATATGCGAGTCTCGCACAGGACAGGGAGAGATGGAAACAGCTGGAGGAGGCCTTTGCGTCGGATGGACGTACTGAAATAGAAACTAATGTGCATTAAACTTAGTACCTATTATAAAAATAAATAAAAAACGTTAAAAAATGTATAAGTTCAGTGAATAAAGGCTTAATAATAATAATAATAAACATTAATATGAATCTATATAGGTGGCAGTTCCTCGAAGTCAAGAAACTAACTATTAATTTAAAACTAACTCAGTGTATATAACTTTGACAGAGAGATAGAGAATTTGAGGCATACAGATGTTCAGCCTCAAGTGCCAGTAATGTCACCGGCACCCACACCCTTCAAACCTGCACACAGCGATGCTGCTTCACGGCAGCAATAGGCATGGTGGTAGTACGCACCCAGACGAGCCATACGCAAAGAGCTGCTACTACTACTAATAAAAGTGTATGCATAACTGCTAGTCACCTCTTCTGGTATGCGTGTGGCGAGAGGTGGCAACTAGACATTAACAGCTGCGGTGGCAACAAGAGATTCGTTTCCTTCTCTCCGCTCACATACCCCAGGAGGTGACTATCGCTAGTTCTAATACTCTAAACTCAACTACAGTATTCAAGTGTACCACGTGAGTGAAGCCGCGAGCTGATGCTAGTTTATTTATAAGAAAGTACATTTACTTCTTTCCTTTGAGAGACGCAGTACAAAAGAGGGTGCTAACATCAAATATAATATGTGTATTGGAATGTGAGTGTGGCGACATTATAGCACATACCACCGCTCGGGCTCAGGTGTACAGTATGAGAGCATAGCGATTTAGACAGATTAAACGCGTTGGCGGGCTCCTTATAAAAATAATACGTTCTCTCCTTCTTCTTAATGAATAGCATCTGTTCTTTTCGGATCAATTTTGCCAGTGTCGAGTAGTTTAATGAGAATGATAATATATTACATAGATAAAATACTTTTCCGTCAAGTCGAGTCAGTCAAAGTCGAGTCGGCCCTACCCTAATTATTGTCTTTGGAAAAAAGATGGCCGTTTTTTTCAAATACATCTGAAACATTTTCGATCAAATCAGAATATCACCATAATACACTTTAATTCCAACTGCTAACACTTTGAGCTAAGACCTCAAGTAATGTTGGTTAAAATACCACCGAAATTACAGCAGAACTCAAAATAACACCAGAAAAACAATTAAAATCAAAGAACTATGTGACTTCCCGAAATGACAGAAAACGAATCCGAATACGTTCTCAGCGCTCAGTCACAAGAATGACAGGACCTGACATTGGCAATTAATGTATTGTATCGTGGTTTTATGGAAAAGTTTAGAGATCGATAAACTGCGCCAAAAGTTCTGTCTGCATTCCTGGAGTGCCACGATTTTATTAATAGCAAAGAATCGGCATACGCATTAAATCGCTTCCGCCTATACCTTGTCCCAGAGACCAGCGATATTGCGAGTCGCGTTGGAATGTACCGCAATATCGTGGCTACAGTATATCACGGCGTACATACTAACAACACCTTACAACCTTATGCCGACGCGCTAAGGTTCATAATGCAGTGATGACGCTTCTTCATGAGACCATAAAAGAAAAGATGGTACTATGTGATATAAAACGAGAACGTAGGTATAATACAATATGAGAATTGCTTAACAAATACAAGTAAGTAAGAAAGGCTCGTCTGGGTGCGTACTACCACCATGCCTATTGCTGCCGTGAAGCAGCATCGCTGTGTTTCGGTTTGAAGAGTGTGGGTGACATTACTGACACGTGAGGCTGAACATCTGGGCATAAAAGTGACAAATATGTTACAAACAGGTGGTATTACGACATATTTGTCAAAACTCGACAAATAAGTCATGAAACTACAGTCAATTTTGTCGACTTCTGACATAATTTTGTTTTACGGAGCTAAACAAACACCTTCAAAATACGATTTCGCGACAGAGGGTAAAGCTCCTGTCAGAATCGTCAGACAATTCTACAAATATGTCAATATTTCGCGACAATTTTATGTTTTATAAAGAAGATTTGACAAGTTTTCAACGACAAATTGTCACCTGTCACTTGTCGTTTCAAAAAAAATATTATACAGAAAAAGGCCGAATTGTCGTGACAATGTGACATATTTGTAAATTTACTACCATCAAAATTTTGTCGCCTGTCGGTTTTATTAAACAGAATAATTGTCGAATTGTCACTTTTTGACATATGTCGGACTCGTCGAATTGTCAGCTTTATTAAACAGGGCCCTGTATGCCTAGTTGATGGACGCAGGGCAGTGCATCGTAGGGCACGTTCCTGACGTGCGTGACCTACGCGGCCATGCTTTGTTATTGGCGATGGTTATTATTTAACATTAGGTGCGCCATATTTTTGTGCCATCATATAAAAAACACTGTATAATTGGTCAGGAGCTATATTTGTTTCAAGCTTACAACCAATTTAAGACTTCTTACATTATAAAAAAAATCAAAAGTGTATTTATTCAGTAGGATTACAAGTATCACTTTGAACCGTCTTAAAGCTAGGTGAGTCTAGGTGCCAGTTCCACGCGACCAAGCCGACGCAAGAACAGGCAACAAACTACGGCTCGGTTCTTACCGTTTTTTTATATGATCCTTTTACAAATCAATAATCATCTAAAACATTTGTCATTATGAACATTATGAAGTGTTTTTTTTAATACAGTTTAGTGTCTTCTTCTTCTTCTTTCTGCTCTTATCCTACTTAATGTGGGGTCGGTACAACAATGTCATCAACTGTACTGCTGTTATTGCATGGTTGGTGTTTATCATCATTGTAATTTGATGTCGATTTATCGGTTCACAATACCACCCCCGCCGTGGGGTGCCCTGGGGTGCGGTATTGATCGTGTTCGATATTATAATATTGGTTGAATAATTGCGATGTTTAATTCTTTTTTGTTTGATTGAATGACGTAATAACAGGGTGTATTGGATGAATTGATTTGCATTGTTATAGTGAATGGCGCTTTATGGGGCGTATTTATTATATTTATTAAATATAATAATAATTAAGGAACCTTTCCGATAAACAATAATATCATTAATATTTATAACTGTTTCTTGTGTATAAATTTCGTTAATATATCAATAATATATTAACGAAATATATACACAAGAAACAGTTGAACGTAAATGTATGTATTTTGAATAGTATTAGCATAATACAGTTCACAATCAATAATTAATCAATGCGCTCTTAAAAAACAAATAAAACTCCTTAACCGTTTTTTAATTGTATATGAGAACCTAAAAAGTTCAAAAGTAGCCTCTTTGAGGCGCACTTAAAATCCTTTCACCACACTTGGTTCGAAAGAATCAGTGATACGATAAGAAGAAGAAATATATTAATAAATCATTGGTAGTACATAGGGGTACATAGGGGTACATAGTAGGTTCACATCAGGTTGTCCATTTGCTTGTTCTATCCACCACTTTTTCCCATACAAAAGTAATTGGGTTGGAATCACCTACTTCAAAAGTTTTCATTATGTTTTGATACGCCTATTAAAATGGCATTTTATAATGATCCAATTTGTCAACAAATAAACTCACACTCAAATCTTTTAACCTAATAACCCCCCCCCGCCCCAGCTTACCCCCCACCCCCCGCGGCGTACAACGCGATATTGAATCAATTCTCTTTGATATGTGATAGGCTCCTACTGTTACGTTTGTCTCTACTGGGGACCAATTTGTACTGTGAACGATAGTTTTGACTACCCTCTCAGCTCAGTTGGTAGTAGCTCTGCCTTCTGCGCCGTAGGTCGTGGGTTCGATCCACATACAGAACAAAATATTTGTGGGGTGAACATGCACAAATGTTTGTTCTCTGTCAGATTGTATACTTAACATGTGTTTTTACAAAATACAATAAGTATTATATCAGCTATCTAGTACAAGCTCTGCTTAATTTGGGGCTAGACAGTGTTGTGTTGATTGTCCACAATATATTTTTATTATTATTTGTTTTTTGTTCCAAAGTTAAACTGTTCCTTTTTGACCATAATAATGACTATAATATGTTACTAAAGTTATTTGTATTAGTGATTTCATGTCATAACTTCATGATTTAGGAACCTATTTGAAAAAACTGTTTTAATTTATCTGAAAGATTTTTTCCAGATTAATTAATAATTATTTTTATTTAATATTTTTTATAATTTTTTAATTCTATTGAAAATTTTATTAAAATCGGCTCAGCAGATTAGCCTTAAAGTCGGTTTCTCAAGTTTTTACACTTATTATTTTTATTAGTTTTTACCCCAAAAACTCCGAATGACAAACATTACCCCAAGTGTCACGTTACTGAGCAAATGTTAGAACAATGTCGCGGGACATGTCGGCGGTGCAAGCATGAAATGTGATATCTCCATTTGTTGGAAATTCGGGATTTATTATTACCAATTGTGGTGCAATAGACCATGCTGCTATACCCACTTAGTGAAAAAAAAGTCGCATTGTGACATTTTTACCTACTTTATTGATTATATTGAGTGTATTCTAGTGTTGGCTACACTAACCTTCTGATTTTACGAAGATCTATTTTATTGAGAGTAAATTCCACTAAACGACTTTAAAAAACCTATCTCTCTAATAAAGTATGTACGGTAACGAAGAGAAGAGAAGTAAGTAAATTAAGTTCTTCTTCTTTTTATCGTGTCACTGATTCTTTTACACCAGTGTGGTGATAGGATTTCAAGTGTGCCTTAGAGAGGCTCCTTTCATGCACCAAATTAAGTATAAATAAGTAAAAGTACAATACAATTCTAGTTCTAAAATTATATTTCAAAAATCCTAAGTACCGATATTTAATGTAAGATATCTTTTGAACGCAAATATCACAGAAATCCTTTTCTACCCACTCAAAGACGTCTCCAGACTTTTCTACAAACCTATCTATTCAAGTGGCATCCCTTTCCCACACACACATAACCCTACCGTCTCTCTCTGCGAATCCGATACCTTTTATATTTCAAGTACCACTCGCTAAATATATCTATTTCGCTCACACTTGATAGTGACCTTATCTTCTATCTCGTGTCCACTTGGGTCAGCACAGAATAAAATATAGTACTGATGTATAGAAATTTCACATTGACGTTTATTACATTTACATTTTCCATGTGTGTGCTGTTATTTTAATAAATAATAATATTATTAGTTAGTCAAAGTCAAATTAAAAATCGTTTATTCAGTAGTATCACAAGGATCATTTTGAAACGTCTTAAAGCTAGGTGAGTCTAGGAGACAGTTCCACGCGACCAAGCCGACGCAAGATCAGGCAACAAACTACGGCTTGGTTTCTACCGTTTTTTTATGATATTTACAAATCCTAACCTACTTAAAGTATTAGGCAACTACTACTACTACTAAAGTACTTAGAAGTAGGCAACAAAAAATATTGCACATCGGCTAATTTCGGCTTCATAGAGCGTAGCGTGCGTCAAAAAGAGATAGCGCTCTACAAAGCTGAAAAGCCGATGTGCAATATTTATTGCCTACAACCGTAAAGTGATAGTACTAAGGTTCAGTTTCCCTTGATTTATGTTGAAAGTGATATAAAGGGTGGATGCAACCTGGTCATTGTATAAAACGGTACTGATTTGGTTTTCAATTTACTGAAGGACTACTTCAAAAGACTCTGCGTTTTTTTATTCTATTTATATTCTGTTCAGTTATTTTTTCGCAGTTTTTATTTTGGCTAACTGGTTTGGAAAGGGTTAAAGAATCATATAAAAAAACGGTAGGAACCGAGCCGTACTTTGTTGCCTGTTCTTCTAGGCTTGGTCGCGTGGAACTGGCACCTAGACTCACCTAGCTTTAAGACGTTTCAAAGTGATTCTTGTAATTGAACTGAATAAAGACAATTCTGATTTTGTTTTTTTTTAATTGTATGTTTAAAAAAAAATCTACTACACTAGTGTTCATCATCGGCTTTGTTCGCGCTGTAGTTCAAGTAGAGTCTATGTTAATCCATGTCAAGAACTATATTTATTTCAAAATTCATCCAATTTCGTTCACATTCAATTTAAGTGATTTTGTTTAATTAAATATTAGAAGAGCTTATCGCAAAAAACATTTTGGTTAAACTTATTAGAATTTGAGCAACAAATATCAATAAGTATCTAATTCAATTGAATAATTTTGAAATCACTAGAAAATACCGAGCCCTCAAAATAAACCCAAAATAAACTTTATAATGAATCCGAAAAAACAGCACTTCAACTGACCAGTTATTGAAACCTTTTAACAAAAGCTCAATTGGCAGCAAGCAACAAACATCTATTCCAATCAACAAAGCAATTTCAACTCTATTACTTGCACCGAAATCTCAAATCTCAATTCATCACAGCTATAATAATACAAGGAAAACTACCCACTTTAAAAGATCGAAAATCTAAACGTACAAAATTTAAGGTTAGTTTTTAAAAGAGCATGGAAAAATATGCGCTGTCGTGACTAGATAAGACATGGTTTTGTAAGTTGTCTTCGACTCAAGTGTCCTCGAGTTGAGGGGAGATGGGTTAGTTTAATGGCTCAGTAATCGGCCCGGGGGGAGCTGCGTTTGATATGCTGGAGTCAGTGTTGCCTGATGTATTTGTTTACTCAATTCGATCAAGTATATTAACTTAATAAAGTACTGTGAAAGTATTGTAAATAAATTGAATTTGAACGCCAATTTCTTATTTTAAATTGTTTGTAAAGCAAAAGAAGAAGAGGAATAATGTGAAATCGCAATGACGACTTAGGAACTTTTTAGGATTGTCTTAATAGTCATATATTGATAATGTTCATTATAAGTAAATTTGGTATACATATTATTGCACATACATTTTTCGACAGAAAACTCATTAGACACGACTGGATTTGAACCTACGACCTTCGGATCAGAAGGTACGACGTAGCAAAATTAATAAAATAAAATTGTAAAAGGGAAATAAATCAAATTCACATTTAGAAAATTCTAAAATTACATCATGTCATCATAAAATAAAAATAAAGATCTTACAATGGTCTGATATTGACTGCATGAAATGAATTTGGACTATCAATTATCATAATGTAATTAATAAAAATGACATGGAGTTTCTGTTAGTTTTTGTGTTAGAACCTTTTACTTGTGGAATCATAGTATGAAGCTATCAACTCAGCTAGAAGTGATATTCAAGTCCGTTCACTGTCGGTTCAATTATCTTTATATCTGTGCATTCTTCCCTTTTTATTTGCGAATGTAACTGATACACGTGCTCAATTGATTATACTTTTATTTTGTTTTGCTCAGTTTGGGGCTAGGTGAGGGAAATGTTTGCCAATATTTTTTTTTAATATTGGTACCTACTGATTTGTGTCAGGTTTTTTTTACATTATATTAAAGACTATCCTTTGGCTATAATCTCACCTGATGGTAAGCGACGATGTAGCCGACGATGGAGCAGGATGGTCTAGAAGACACCTATTCACTCTTGCCTTAAGGAGGTCCAGATTGTAATGGTCAAGAAAAACAGCCGTCGGCAATGAGTTCCATTCCCTGGAGGTTCGCATAATGAAGGTGGAGCCAAAACCCTTAGTGCGAATGAGTGGTATCAGGTCGCGTGGAACTGGCACCTAGACTCATCTAGCTTTATAACGTGTTATCCTTGTGATACAATTGAATAAATGCTTCTTGCGTTACTCGGTCGCGTAGAACTGCCACCTAGGCTCATCATCATCATCATCAGCCTGAAGAAGTCCACTGCTGGACATAGGCCTCTTTATACATTTCCAGGAAGAACGATTCTGAGCCCTTTCCATCCACCGACTTCCTGCGATCTTAACAATGTCGTCAGTCCATCTGGTGGGTGACCACCTAGGCTCACTTATAGCATTTTGCCGTTCCAAAGTGATCCTTCTGATTCAAGTGAATTTAATATTTTTTGATTTTAACTTTATTATTTTGTAAAAATGTCCTCTTTCCCCCTCTAGCACTCGAGTAACGCAATACCAACAGTTAGGAGGCTTCGATTTTTATTAAATTTCGAAAGAACTGTTTGTTCGTTGCAACGGATTGATTAAATCGCGAGATGCGAGTGGTGTCGGGTGTCGCGTGTAGCGAGGCTTCAAGTACGTCTGTTTGAGGGAAAAATGTAATGATTGAATTTTTTGTTTTGAGTAAAAACGCACAAGCTATTCGAATTACAATTCAAGAGCCGACATAATGAAATGTGTAATATATCTACCTATCCTGCGTTCATTGTTTCTATACCTATGCATAAATACAGTTAAAACCTATGTTCTTAAGTTTATTCATTTATATCACAACGATCACTTTATAACGTCTTAAAGCTAGGTGAGTTGGTGCCAGTTCTAAGCGACCAAAACACAAGAACAGGTAAAAAACAACGGCATGACGTTTTTTTTAATGATCCATTAACAAAATAAAAATAAAAATAGCATTGAAGATCCAGTGTAATGCCACTATAACTTACGAGGTAGGTAAATCAGCCAAAATTTCATTATAAAACTGACGAATTCTATGAGAAAAACTACATTATGAGATGGTACTACAACATTAAGATTTACAACATCAAAATTGCATACAAATTGTTGATGCAAACAAACAATATCATCGCCTAATCAGATGCATCCGCCCTAACCTTGCAACCCTTACAGATAATGAAAACTAATTAGCTATCAGCATTCTGTCGAGTGGTGGGTTCTGTTCTGGGCACTATCGAGGCGGTCATTGTTACAATAGGGGCTGGGGCATTGAGAGGTGCTTGACGTTAAGTGGAATCGGTGATGGAAAACACCGAGTATACGTAGTATGTCTACATAGGCACTGAAACTCAGGTTCGCTAAGAAGACGCTTCATTCGAAGTCATAGTCTAAAATATTTTTATAGTGTCCCTAAGTTAAGAGCCGAGCGGGCGACATCATAAAAATCTTTGTGAATTCGTTGTGTGTTTATAATGAATAAATAATATCAAAGTCAAAAAAGTGTTTATTCCGTTGAATCACAAGAATCACTTTGAAACGTCTTGGTAAGTCTAGGTGCTAGTCTTTTTATTACGTTACACAAAGCTTGATTGGCATCACACTGAAACCTAGTGTATTTTTTTATTTTGTGACAGAATCATACAAAAAAGCTGTAGGAATAGAATAGAATAGAAAATTAAAATTCTTTATTGCGCACCTTAAACTAACAGTGGTAAAACAAGTAACAATAATTTAAAACATACTTATGTACTAATTGGAATATAGATTTGTGCCTGTTTTTCAAGGCTTAGTCGCGTGAAACTGGCACCTAGACTCGCATAGCTTTAAGACGTCTAATAGTATTCCTTGTGATTTTAATTAAAAAATACTATGACTTTGGAGCTACTATAAAATACTATCATCTTCCCGCAACCTCACAATGTCTTCGGTCCATCGGAAGGCCATCCCAAACTTAATTTAGTTATCGCTGCCCCTCATAACACGCAATGTAAAAAAACAAATCTATTATCATTTTACAAAGTCGATGCCTTCATGCTAAAGTGAGCCAAGCAACAAACATTTATTTTCTCACAACTTTCCCTCCATTTTCCCCGAACATAAAAGCCATTGGTCAAAGCACCCCAACAGCAACTAAACGGCAAAACTCATAATTAACTGAAATAACTGACGAGGGAGGTAATTAAATAACTGCCAGTTTGTTTAAAAAGTTCTGGTTTTTATTTTTTGTTTTGCTTGTTTTAGCGGGTTCCGGGGTGGCAGATTTCGGTGGCAAAAATGAATAAGTCAGGTTTTGTAAAAAAACATCTTTACTTCGGATTTGCAAAGTACAATGACGAAAGTATAATTAATCTTTTCTTAGTTTAGGACTAGACCGCGTTGTTTAAAATTACTTTAAATATTTATTCATTTATACTCTGACGGATAGCGATTTCTCGTCTCTGTATATCTTATCTTTTTACTTAAATTTCCCGATAATTGAGCTTGGGACACGTTTTAAAGTGATTCTTGTGAGTCAAGAATACTTTTCCTAACAGATTAGGGTTCTAAAGTAAAATAAAAATAAATCTCTAAATACGTCTTTAGTTTTCTCTGTACATCAATCTTTGGTATGATCTAAGGGTTCCATAGCTAGGGACCTGGGTTCACAGTGTAAATGTAATCAACTTATTGGTGAGTTGGAAAAACTGGCACGGTGAGAGAACTAACAAAACGCAAATGGAAAAAATCATAAAAAGTCACGGCTAGTGGCTCCGGTCAAAGCGACAAACGTTCACGAACTCGGAGTTTTTGTTCAAAAGGGGTTTTTTGTTTAAAATGTTTGTCTAGCGCGGTGCGGGACTTGCCATGAGTTTTTACAGTTGTGGACATTACATTTTGTTGAATTGAAAGTAGCTTATAAATAGTATCGTAGGGCACGTTTTTAAGAACCAGACAATTGTTTGTTTTAGGCCATGGTCACCACTTAACGTCAGGTACGTTAAATTTGTAATTACACACTTAACTTTGGGGAACCGTTTGGTTATTGCAAGTTCTTGATGCATGTGTAGCAATGCAATTGTAATAAACAAAGGTAGCATCAGGTGGCCCAATTCCATTTATTGACTAAAATCAACAAAAGAATCGTTCTAATAAGAAGTTTGTTGTTTGTGAAAATTATGTTTTTCTTAAGCATTTATCATGACGAAAAACAAAGGTACAACAGTTTTGTTAAAACCATTTAATTGTAAAAACCCCAAAAATGTCCAACCAGAAATTCAATAAACCCAGCAATTCAATTAATACACTCCAAATGACTTTAAAAATTAATAAAACCACCCCCGTGTTTAACCCCTAATTCTTGCCCTCGGGTCCATTCTCGAGTGATTACCGTTCGCTACTGACAATACGGAACCCTGGGCCGCGGTCCAATTGTTTGCGACACCTATTATTTACAACCAGTTACTTCTCAACCCAGTTTCAACCTTCACTCTAACTAAATAAAGACCAATTTTCGAAAACAGCTAGTGGAATTTTCGAATCTTGTTAGGATTAGGGCTGTCGCGAATTTAGACTTTAACCGTTTGAAATCATGATTGATTTTAGGTTGAAGCAAAATCTTAAACGGAGTAACTTTGGATCCGCGGGTGGTAACAATAAAACCGATTGTTGGCAAATTGTATTGTCGGAGTGATTAGTTCGATTCCAAGTTTTAAGTAGCGGGTATAGAGTTTAGTTTTAATTGAAAGGTGAGCGTGAGTGAGCACTCGATTGAGGAATTAGTGTTCTATTGCAATGCAATCATTCGGATCGTTTGCAGGGCTGGCACATGCGGATTAACCTAACCTTAAAAAGTTTAAGTTAATTAAACTATAAATGTTCGTTGCAGAGCCGTACTAATTTTTGATGTTAGTTTCGCTGCAGTCATTTTGGTAATTTTTAACAAAGTTTATAATTTATGTTTATTCATATCAACTTGTGATCGAATAAGTTTTTAATTTTGTCGCTTTTTATAAAGATTGCTGTTCGATAAAACTAATGTTGTAACTAGTCTGTGTGCGCTATTTTATAAAGAAATATATGCAAAAAAATACGCCTACTTAAAGTAATTTTCCATAGAGAGAGTGTGGCGAGAAGGAAAGAAGACCTCTGCCCAAAAGTGGGAGACTACAGGTTCTTAAAAAAATATACATTAAAAATATACAACAGTTTGCGACGCAACTTTGTTGCAGCACAGTGACAACCCTACCCACTGAACCAAATTAAATAACCCCGTACTCGTGCATAATACCGTCCTCACAATAGGATGGTACTATACACGACAGGATCAGAATGTAAATAAATATCATTTTGAATGCGATGAAGCATTCGTTTGTAGTTTATTAATTTTGTTATTTGGGGGACTTGCCAGTAAGCAACTAATAATGTTGGTAATGGCGACCTATTTCGAAAACCGGTTATTGGAAAATTAAATTATAGTAAGTAACCGTAATGTAAAAGTTTAAATATAAAATTTTGATCTGATTTTATCAAAACACTATAGCAATGTCATATGAGAATAATATGTTCTCATCGTGTCACTAGTTCTTTTGAAATAATTTTTATTTTTTAACCTTTTTTTATTAAAGAGGGTTTAATCTACAAGATTATGCCACCCTCAATCGCTTAAACAAAGAAGTTTTCATTTTGTTCCTTGTGTTTACTTTATGTATAATGTACTTTCATGTACATTCAAGATTTATCAGTTTCCCTTGTGCTAAAACTTGTAAGTATAACTAAAATATCCAGATAAACCAATTCGCATGATATAGTAAGTAGCAATAGGACAGTACAGTCACGCACAGAAGTCGGTAAATCTATCGCACAATGGTCGGAGTCGGCCATGCTGCTATTGTTGGGGATTTATGCGATACATCTACACGAAACACTAGCGTGAATACCTACTACCAGTAAATTATGGCAAATTTCAATTTTATTTTTGGTTTTAATTGAATGTTGGGGGTTAGAGTTGCCCGCGTCCGTAGGAGAGTACTCTCGCTACCCTACACGTGACCCCTGGGTAGTGCCAAATGGGTAACAACCTTTCTGGTGGTAGGCTTTGGCCGTGGCTTGTCACCACCCACCGAGTGAAATCATTCCGTGAAGCGATCATCTCGTGTTTCGGAATGCTGTTCGGTGTAGCCAGCGACACAAAGTGGACGTGACAGGTCTGAGCAGTTCTTGCGTGGAAACAGGCTTAAGCGTTTTTGGCTACCCAGCAATGCAAATGCGCCGGATGGCTAGATTTGGAGGGTAGCGGGATCCGAAGCACGGTTCTCCGCTGGCCGACCGCAGGTTGTAGGGGGCCCAATTAGCGAGCAGCCACTCGTGAAAGGCTGCCCCGCCGCCTCGCGAAAAATCCCAGAGTGCTCCATCGTGCCGGTTGGCGACCGGAAGAGAGGATCCGATGGCCACTCTTGGGGGGGTTCGGGCGTCCCCGCAGTCTCCAGTCTAGTCCCCCATATGTGCAGAAGCTTGCTGAGTGCCGCCGAGCTTGCCTGTTTCACGCCTCGCTCAACTACTGTCTTTCCCCAAACCTAAAACACTCACCCATCATAATGAAAAAGTCCAAAAATAATAAGTTGTGCTTACAGCGGAAGCACGTCCTCTCACTTCAAGTGCACTTCTCCAACATTCGAGGATTACACTCTAATCTCGATCCGGTCCACCACTATCTCGAGACCAATAAGCCGCACTTATTATTCCTTACGGAGACGCAGATTCAGTGCCCTCCCGACACAGCTTACCTTACATACCCGGGCTATGCACTCGAGCATAATTTCAAGCCTAAATCTGGTATCTGTTTGTTTGCTCGGGACGACATTTGCTGTCTGCGTCTGCGTGATTCAAGGTCACGCAGACGCAGACAGCAAATGTCGTCCCGACTTTTCAGTCATTTGGGTTATGGTGGATACTGGCCTAGATAAAATTATCTACGCTGGTTTATATAGATCACATACTGGAGACTTTGAGACAACTAGGTTATTTGACTACATCAGTGAAGCGGCGGATGTGGCCCTAAGACGGTACCCTGTTGCTCAACTTGTACTACTTGGCGATTTTAACGCCCACCACCAACAGTGGCTGTTCCCCTATCAAGTCACTGACCATGCAGGAATAGAGGCTTATAAACTGGGTCTAACCTTGAACCTCACACAGCTGGTCGGTGAAGCAACAAGGGTACCAGACGTCGAGAGCCACACAGCCAACTGCTTGGATCTTCTGCTGACGAATGAACCGGATCGTCACACAGTGTCAGTGTTGCCTCCTTTGGGTACTTCAGACCACTGTGTGGTGAGGTCTGTGTCGTCATACTCGCCACCGGACCCCTCGCCTAGAGGACGTAGACGAATATGGCGATACAAGTCAGCAGACTGGGATGAGATGCGTCATTTCTTTGCGTCTTATCCTTGGCGGCAAACCTGCTTTTCTTCTTGCGATTCTACGAGCTGTGCTAACGCCGTAACGGAGGTGATCCAAAGAGCAATGGAATACTTTATTCCATTCTCTGACGCTTCACCTTCGACAAGTGCTCGCCCCTGGTTTGGTCCTGCATGCGCTAGCGCAGAAGCGCAAAAACATGTAGCTTACCTTGCCTGGGTTGATGCACGAAACGGCAAAGCCTCTGACACGCGACAGAAGAAGAAAGCCTACAACAAAGCCGCCAAATCCTGCAAGAAGGTGATAAGGAAGTCTCGTTTTGATCGGATTGGCCGAATGGGAGCTAAGCTTGCCGCATACCCCACGGGAAGTAAAGCTTTCTGGTCTCTAGCCAAATCGGTCGAAGCGAACTTCAGCCGTCCTTCACTTCCACCAATGTTGAAGCCAGATGGATCACTGGCTCACACCGCGATTGAGAAAGCAAATCTATTTGTTACTCAATTTGCGGAAAATTCACGTCTAGACACCACAGGCGAAACTCCACCTAGCCTTCCGCGATGCGAAGCATCAATGCCGGAAATCCGTATCCAGCAAAAGGAAGTGCTCAAAACGCTACGTGGCCTTGACGTGAATAAAGCTAGTGGACCTGATGGTATTCCAGCCATTGTGTTAAAAACCTGCGCACCTGAGTTGTCTCCAATACTTACACGGCTTTTCCGCCTATCTCTTGAAACTGGTATAGTCCCCAAGTCTTGGAAGCTAGCCAATGTGCAGCCTGTGCCCAAAAAAGGTAGTCGCGCCGACCCGTCAAATTTGCCGACCTATTTCGGTCACCTCCATACTTTGTAAATGTATGGAGCGTGTACTGAACGGTAAACTCCTCGCATACCTTGAAGACAATGTCCTCTTCAGTGACCGCCAGTACGGATTCCGCCGAAACCGGTCTACTGGGGATCTTCTTGTGTATGCCACGCACCTCTGGAGTGAAGCCATAGAGAAATGCGGTGAAGCACTAGCGGTTTCACTTGACATTTCAAAGGCATTTGACAGGGTCTGGCATGCTAGCCTTATTGGCAAGCTTTCAGCATACGGACTTCCAGCCCAGTTCTGTTCTTGGCTTGAAGACTTTCTGAGGGAACGATCCATTCGAGTAGTTATCGATGGCTGCTCGTCGGATCAATTGGCTATTAATGCCGGTGTACCTCAGGGGTCAGTATTATCTGCCACTCTGTTTTTGCTGCACATTAACGACCTGCTCATACCCGGTATCATGGGATATGCAGACGACAGCACAGTTGTGGAAAGATATACTTCCAATGCTCAGGCCAAACAGAATGTGGTTCAGCAAGAGAGAGAGGCAATGCTGCAGCGCTTGAATATGAAACTCAAATTGGTGTCTGACTGGGGTGACGCCAATTTGGTCAAATTCAATGCATCCAAAACGCAGGCTTGCCTGTTCTCAGCAAAGAAAAGTCAGTTTCCCCACGTTCCTGTTTTCCGAGATGTACCTATAGAGATACGTGATCACCTTGAGCTCCTTGGTGCTTCGCTTACGCCTGCTCTCAATTTTGGGTCGTATATTGAGTCTAGGGCTAAAACAGCCTCCATGAAGCTTGGCATCCTAAACAGGGTAAGGCGGTACTTCACACCAGGACAGCTGCTTAGCCTTTACAAAGCACAAGTCCGGTCTGGTATGGAGTACTGCTGTCACCTGTGGGACGGCTCTGCCAAACACCAACTTGCTGCCTTAGACTCGATTGAGCGAAGAGCTTTTAGGCTGATAGGTGAGCAACACATGGTGCAGACTAAAATCCAGAGTCTGGCACATCGTCGCAAAGTTGCTTGCCTATCGATTTTCTATAGGTTACATTTTGGGGAATGTAGTGAGGAACTGCATGATCTTATACCACCATCTCCCTTCCATCATAGGACTAGCAGACGCACGGCTCAGTACCATCCATACCTGGTTAGCATACCACCCATTCGCACTAAGCGTTTTGGCTCCACCTTCATTATGCGAACCTCCAGGGAATGGAACTCATTGCCGGCGGCTGTTTTTCCTGACCACTACAATCTGGGCCTCTTCAAGGCAAGAGTGAATAGGTGTCTTCTAGACCATCCTGCTCCATCGTCGGCTACATCGTCGCTTACCACCAGGTGAGATTGTAGCCAAAGGCTGGTCTATATCTTGTAAAAAAAAAAAAAAAAAAAAAAATGTAGCTTAATTAAAATTACTTTTGAATCTGAAGTTTTTTTTAACTAAATTTTATTCTAAGATGTTAAGCCTAAAAAAAAATCCTTAACGTGTAACGTAGGTATGTGTAAAAAAATAGTTTTTAATATCAATATGATAAAACATTAGTATTCAATATTTTGTCAGACATTGTACACAAAGATTACTCGATTGAACAAATACTTTCTTTTTAATACATAATAGAGAATACTAGAGCTTCATAAATGTCATTAGGTCACGGATTGCTAAAACCACTGGCTTAAATTATTATCATTAATAAAGGCAAACACGCACACAACGCTCAGAATTACCGCATTGGCGACAGCCGCGTACACAATACATTACCGCGTACACACCGCGACCGGCGTGTGGTCAGTGTTATAAACAGCAACGTAA
Organism: Thera obeliscata; assembly: GCA_947578465.1. Lineage (NCBI taxonomy): Eukaryota > Metazoa > Arthropoda > Insecta > Lepidoptera > Geometridae > Thera > Thera obeliscata. The sequence continues at coordinate 9,583,265 of OX387923.1, read as the reverse complement.
ATCAAATAGCACAATGCATTGTCCGGTGCAATACTAGGAATGGTGAATGTAAATGCTTATTGATTTCCGTGGCTTTTGTTTAAACTGAAATGCATGACTACTGTTTGTAATTTAACTTAACCAGTTGAGGGACATCTACATTTATATTAAATCTCATCGCTAAAATAAAACAATCAGTAGAAAACAATATACTCTTTTTCTTCTTCTTCCTGCCCTTATCCCACAAGGTGGGGTCGGCACAACATGTATTTTTCTTCCATTCTCCCCTATCATTCATCTCAGTACTCACTCGATTTGGACAAAACTTCTATATTGGAAAACAACACCGTAAAACGTAAAAATTTACGTAAGAAAAAAAAAATAAAGCCTTGTGCAAAATTAACACCAACGTAAGACAAAATAGTTTAGGGAATTGATTTTGTGCAAAATTTTGTCCTTGTAAGTTTTGAAAACTGGAAATAGTAGCGACATTTCTATTTGCATTATTCTGTAAGATAACACAGCAAAATGCACAATACAACAAATTTCACTGTTGTTCAAAATGTCTACGTCAATTTCAATAAAATCTCTATTGAACTTGAGGTATGTGCGTTTACACAATAGCCAGATGGCAATATTAAGCCGTATTTACAAATAAAATTTAAATATGCCTACATCGCATCATTTACAAGCAGATGTCTTTATTAATTCAACTCTTTCAATCCATCCCTTTCATTTCCAAACAAAAAGGTCTTTCATCTCGCTCACTCCCACATAATGATATTCAAAAATGGCCAGTATTATTTTCATTGTAAGTAAATTGTAAAAGAAAAGTGTTTGCTCGAAAAAGGTTTTTTATTTTTTGTGAATGTCGAGGGCGTTTTTTCTTTCTTTGTGGCTTTTATACGTTGTACGAATACACTGATGGTTTTTTTCATTCAATTGGTTCACTTAAACTCGATGTCTATTCAATGGAAGCGTTTTGGTTTTTTATTGAGCGTTCGAGTTTCGATTACATTTTAATGGTTTTGTTCCTTTTGGGTTTCTGAAGGACGCTCTTAGAGATTTTACGTGAGGTAAAGATTTATTATAATACACTGTGCTACCGTCTTGGCCACTTGTACTTTTACAAGAGAGACCACATAATTTTGTACCAGTTTTTTATGGCATTTTGTCTTGGCATATTTTTAGGTATGCCAAGTTATTGTAATTATTATACAAATATAATTGAACAATTTTTGTTGAAATAAACAAACCAAAAGTACGTGCGATAAATTTCGTTGTCTTAAAAGTCCTAAGGTCTCATACATCATACATATTCTGGAATATCCAGACAATAACATCTAGCCCCAAATTAGGCAAAGCTTGTAATAGGGGAACCAGATAACTAAAGAAACAGATAGTGGTAAAGACACTAGATATCATTACTTAATGAGACAACTTTATAACATGAAGGTTGACACACAAATATGAAAATAAATATTTAATATTTTAAAATAAATCGTCTAGATTTCCATGTCATTAAAACGTTAGGAACTTTTCCACATGCCAGTGATCGAACTGTGATCGAACTCGCTCCGTCGACGATACGCCTCGCTCTCCACTCCCCTTCAGATGCTGAATACTTGGCAGGGCTGACACTGATGGACAATATTTTTATATTTATGCAGACCGACAGACAACTTATTACTAATATTGCAGAGCTTGAAAGGTTTTTATGTGGGGAAGCTTCTTGGTTTTTAATTTTGTTTTATAAAAAGTATGAGTTAGGTACTTAATTATACATTTTTTGACATATAAATCTAGGTGGATCTATACCATGCCTACGGAAAGTAGATATTATCCTTTTTATTATTCAAGAGGCAGAATTAGTGGTGAATTTTACAAAGAAGCATAATTATTATTATGTAATTTGTAAAAAGTTATGCTTGAGTTCTTGCTTAAGTTTTTATAGTCATTATTGTCTGTACCATAGAGAGATAAAAAAAATTGTTCACTGTCTTTTAGTGGTAAGTTAGACAATCAAAATAAAAAAGTAAATAGTAACTTAGGTGGTATCAGTTTTGTTAACTTTGGCCAGCCCTAGAGCCCCCACCACGCGGCCGTTTAAAAAACAATAACTTCACCATTAAATTCGCACACGCGACTGCCGCCGCCCTAATTGCTCGAATACAATGAATTGTTCTCGCGACTGTACCGTGCTGCTGATTTTTCTGTAATACTTGACTATACTGTTCATTAACATTTTACTTTTTTTTAATTATCTTAGTACAAAATAAATAAACTTTAAGTCAAAACAGAAGAGGCCCATCCTACTGGGATCATCAAACGTTTCAAATTTCATATCAAACATTTCATAGTGATCTTATAAGTATTAGTACAGAAAAGGAAATGAAATATTTATTCTTCTCTTCTAGGCTTGGTGGCGAAGATTTGCAAATGAGGCCAAACCTAGCTTTAAGACGTTTTTGTGATACCTGCAATTGATTAAATAACTTTAGACTTATACTTACAGGCAAAGCCTCTGGCCGAAGCTAGCACAAACATTAAACAAATGTGTACTTTATACAAGAGTCATAGTACAAGGGCACAAAGGGCGCGCGTCTCAAAGAACCCCCCTCCACTCAGCGCGCGCCTTTTTATTCATTTGTTTGCACTTTTGTTCACCACTGTATTCTACTTGAAGAGCGGTTTGTTTTAAGTCTTTTTAGGTTTTCTTTGTGGTTTCAAATATGGTCGTTAGAAGGGCATTACGGGCACTCGCCATTATATAGGAAGCAAAACATGACTCTGACTACCCCCTTTTCATATCCTCGATGATGTAAAGTATAAATATTTTCGTATTCGTATGAAATTGAAAGCGTATTATTTCGTAAACTTGGTCATGCCTATTAATAATACTTAAATCATTTTAAAGGAACGTTCAGTACCGTTGAAAATAAAAAAAAAGTGGCCTTGAAGCCTAAAGTTGTTCGTCTGGTGACGAACAATTTAAAAACCTAAAGTTCCTACTTCTTATTAAAACCCAATCTATTTCAACACCTAACATCAATATTTCTTTGTCCACAGTTCAGAAGCGCGCCCGCATCACCGAAGTCAGCTCCAGCCCTTCAGAGACCCCCCAGGACCCCAAGCCGTCCACCCCCACTCCCCCCCTCGCCACTCCACCCCCCCGCTCACCCTCCGACCACGAGCTGAACGTGGAAGAGGAACTAGACGACTCGGAACCCTCGCTCACTCCAGAGAACCTCTCCATGAAGGATGATGTCCCAGTAAAGAAAGAAGAAGAAGAGAAATGGAACGACGACTACAAGTACAAGATGTTCCGGAGAAAAGAGGATGATGAAACTCCTTACCAGAAGTCCCCAGTCGATGTCCTCATGAAGGTCTTTCCGAGGAAGAGTCGTCAGGAGATCGAGGGGATCCTGGCGCGTTGCAAGGGAGACGTGGTGGCTGCTATGGACATGATGATAAATGGATCTGAGGGTAACCCATACAACCTCACCCAAGAGTCCCCTCCATACTTACAGAACTACCAATCAAAGTCTGCGTTCTCCCCCATAACCAATCAAAGCTTCAAGTTCTCTCCATCACGGAGGTTTTTGACTCCTCCGTATTCAGGCACGGGGTACCTCCCGACGGTGATAAGGCCGCCTCCGGAGTACCTGTCGTCGTTCATGCCTCCTTCAGAGCTCATGTACGGAAGGCAGCTGCAGGTGCCTTCGCCTGGTACGTCGCCAACTTCAGACAACACCAATAATGAAGGGTTTTCTGATTAGCATCTCAAGCATGACTTTAGGAGATGGTGGTGAGGAACTTAATGAGGTTTTAAGACTAAGGCCGCTCCCTCACTGTCATTTGTTTGCTATTGTGGCGTTTCTGAACGCAACCGCGCGCTTTCGAAAATGCCAATGAGAGAGGCCAGGATTATTGACAGTTCGGTAGAGAGAAAAAAATTGTGTGTGTCAGCTCGACGCACGACTGGAGTTTACTCCTTAAGTACGATTGTCAAAACAGACGCAACAAGCTCAATAACATATAGATATAGTCGCTTTGCAGCATACTCTATACCAGTGCAGCCAGATCGTGCGTAGAGCGTACCCCCACTATAAGATGTTTTGCCATCAGTAAGAGTGAGAGAAAGCATTATAAAGTATAGACAAAGTAAGGGTACACACAACCCACGATCTGGCTGCACTGCTCACACCAATTTAGAAAGTTGCGCACGATAGGTTGCGCACCAAAAACGTAACGTGGTCATTCGTTCAGTAGATTTTACCCCTCACATTTTTCTCATACCGGGCGCCTTATATCAAAAAACCGATTCATAAGGAGTAAACACAAAAAAAAATTAGCCGTTTGGATTACGATTCAAGTCTCATCTTATAAACACCCCAAATTACTAGGCGTCCAGGATCTACTCCTCCATGCTAGACCCTCTACATCCTCTAGAGTTATAATACTCTACATCTGATAGTGCTTTGCGTAGATCAAGCACCGAAATCTCGGGCGCTCCAGTGTATCCACTTCCTCCAATAAGTCTTACTTTTATTCAGTGAAGAACTGTGTTTGGTGTGTGATACATCTACTTACCCTGATATTAGCCACCTCTGGTTTTTCTAAACTAGTAAATACTAAATATGTACTACTAAATGGCTGCGTCTTTTTAGTTAAACGTATGGTGCGGCAGATTCTTGCAAAAACGGATAAAACAAAATCACATTAATACATATCTTCTTTGCATTATCCTTTTTTATCTGTGACATGAATTATTCTTATGACAGCGCATTTTTTTTATTGATGTTTCATTACATCTTTAAGAGAAAGTCAGAGGGACCCATTTTACAAATGTAGGCCGTAATACCTTTATGTCTGTAAAAAAATGTGCCAGTACAATTTCTGGATCGTTTTTCAGTACATTTTTTTAAATGAGTAGAAAACGATATGTACCGAAAAGCCAGGGAACGGCTTTAGGTTCTTCCAAATTAAATATTGTAGACAATTCACACAACACTACCCAGCCCCAAACTAAGCAGAGCTCGTAATATGGGATCCAGATAGCTGATATAATACTTGAATACATTTTTTTTTTGTAAATACATACTTAGAATACAATATAACACCCAGACAGAGAACAAACATTTATGTTCACCACACAAATATTTGTTCTCGGTGGGGATCGAACCCACGACCTACGGCGCAGAAGGCAGAGCTACTACCAACTGAGCTAGAGGCCAGTCAAACTGAATACTTTAATTGTAATTAAAGTATTCAGTTTGTGATTATGTTTGTTGTTGATTGAAAAAGTCGCGTTTTAGTTGTCAGGAACGCGAACTAACTCCCTGTGTGTATAAAGCTTTATATTAGTCGCTGTCATTTTAATGTCAAAAATATGACAGATTTCGATACCGTAACATCAACTGAAGATTTTTAGGATATAAGTAGGAAAGTGTAGATGTTAGCATATTCCAGATTTCATAAAAATTAAATGTCGACTATAACTTTTTAGATATAATTAGGATAATAAAAATTAAGTAAATATCTGTATATATGAATGTCAATGTTATACCTGCATGTATACGTATTTAATGTAGTTTTCCGTTTTTAGAAAAACTAATAAGTAGATTAAAAAAATAAGTATAGTTTAAGTTATAAGAAAAATGGCGTAGAACGCTGTAAATCTTGTAAATAAATAATGAAATAAGTGTTTGGCATAATTTAGATATAATTAAGTAATTAAATATAATAATTATGTATTCACAACTATAATAATTTTGCATAAAAATAATCTTGAATTTGATTTTGTTGAAAATATTTTTCTAGATCATGATTCTTCGCAAAATATTATGTGTACTGTAAAATCATTGAAATACTCCAATATTATTAAAATAGTGTTCAATAGTTAGTAGAGACTAGGATGAAATAAAACTATTTAAGTAGAATGTAAATATTTTCGAAAGTCGTAAGAATGTGTAATCCTAGATATCATAGACACTGTAAAAATAAATAAACAATAAATATTCGTGTTCAAAAATCAAGAACGTTTTTTACTTAAAAAGTCATCATCATCATCCACAGCCCGACTTCACCCACTGCTGGGTATAGGCCTTCATTGGTTTGTGCCATCTACCTCGATCCTGTGCCAGTCATTATTGGCAGAAAAAACACATTAACTAAATATACTCGTAGGCCTTTGCATTTTTCAGAGAGAATGGTCTTTTGTCATCACCTTGGTTTTGAGATGTTTTTTTATACCTGGATGTCATGTTATTATCATCATCATCATAGGCACGTCATACTAACCCACTGCTGGGCAAAAGCCTCCTCCCTCAGACGCCACTCTTGTTGGGTTTGGGCCTTTTGCACCCAGGACTTTCCCTGTACGGCAAATAGTCATCTACCCACCGGGCTGTTGGTCTGCCAAGACCCCTTTTTAACCGACTTCCAATCAAAAAGGAGGAGGTTCTCAATTCGGTTGTATGTTTTTTTTTTTTTTATTTTTTTTTTTAATGTTTGTTACCGCATAACTTCGTCATTTGTGAGCCGATTTGAAAAATTATTTTTTTATCTGAAAGGTACTGCTTCCAGATTGGTCCCATTTTAATTTTATTAAAATCAGTGTTGCCATTTTTTTTTAAATAATGTTTTTAATGTTTGTAACTGCATGCCTCCGTCATTTATGAACCGATTTAGAAAATCATTTTTTTATTTGGAAGGTTATTTTTACGTCCAGACTGTCCCAAACAAATTTCATTAAAATCGGTTTAGCCGTTTGGCAATGAAGTCGGTTTCTCAAGTTTTTTAAACTTATAATTATGTGTCTTCTATAGGCCACCATTATGTCAAGGTCTTACTCCATTTGCTATCACCAAATCTTGCTATCTAGCCCAGCTCCACAATAGACGGAAAAGACAAAATATAGTTTTAGCAGCTACTTAAAAGCTACAACTTAGTAGCGTAGTACCTAGAAGTAGCAGCTCTTTGTGTGTGTCTCGTGGGGGTGCATACTACCACCATAAATATATAAATAATAAATAACGCTGGACAATTCACACAACATTATTTAGCCCCAAGCTAAGCAGAGCTTGTGTTATGGGTGCTAGATAACTGATATACATAATACAATACATTACATGTATAGATATTTTTTATTTTATACAGAAAACGACCAGAACACCCGGAACAAATACCTGCAGATCGTACAAATATTTGTTCCAAGGCGGGAATCGAACCCGCAACCTCTTGCGTCGCAGACATTCGCCCACCGCACCACAGAGGTCGTCATGCCTATCCCTGTCGTGAAGCAGCATCGCTGTATTTCGGTTTGAAGGGTGTGGGTGCCGGTGACATTACTGGCACGTGAGGCTGAACATCTGTATGCCTCAAGTTGATGGACGCAGGGAAGTGCATCGTAGGGCACATCCCTGACGTGCGTGACCTACGAGGCAATGCTTTATATGTGATGGTAATAGTTGGGTCATTATGCTTGTTTGATCAGCTAGTTGTATAAAAAAAGTTAGGAGTACTTTTTTTTTTTCATTATAAGATAATATGACCTTTTGCTTATTATGAGATTTTTTTATTGATGAGGAAGGAGGTCTTCAAAGAAATTATCTTGCATCGGTTAAACTATAAGAACCTACGTATTACAAGAATCGAGGAGATACTCGTATCTTATCGTATAATGTGTAGGGAGGTGATAATGTACATCATGTTATTATTCATACTGTTATTACGATGCTAGTTAAGCCACATGCACACTGGAGCAATTCAAACATGATCATTTGCTTTTTTGTTCTGGCACTGGATACTTATACCTTGTCCCTGATAATTTATAGGGCGGATCCGTCTTAAATAGGTTAGGTTATGTTAGAACATAAAAATTACGCACAAGGCGAGCGAGCAGAGCGAGCGCGCTGCGGCAGCGGCCGCCGCAGTGCCAAAAAGGTTTTTTCCAAATACCTTCAAAGGGGCTATCCTGTTTAGTACAACTAGCCATCTTTAGATAAAAAAAATAATAAACAAAATATTCATCTGCGACAGTGTACACAATTTAACAGTGGAAAAAGTGGCATCGTTTTAACAGTGCGTATATTAACTGGCCGTACATTAACCGGACCCAATGTGTAAAGGCTAACCCATCGAATCGTCAATATCTGTGCGTCATCTAATCAGCGTGATGTCTGTATTTCCCTGCCGGTGCCGAGCCTCTCCAGCCTTAGAGCCTGTCCGAGTGTCCACTCCGTCGCATGCGGGCCGTCACTAGTGACGTCACTACACATCCATGCACAATGACGTCACATACATGCGCCGACGAGTGTGTCAAACACCTACCTACAGACTATAGCAAGCTGAGAGTAGCTTTAATAGGGCCCGTATTCAGAAACAGTGCTTAAGTCTGTTAGCATAGATTTTTTGACAGTACTCCTTTTTGACATTGACAAATGATAAAAATATGCTTGAGGCTCGACTCAGACTCAAGTAATGTTTCTAAATACAGGCGTCTCCAAATATCTTTTCCGGGGTGATTGCGTATTTTTTTTGCAATCAAAACCTGGTGATCTCTGTCAGTTTGACATTATTTTGAGTTTCGATTGCTTATCTACAAACTTATCTTTGACAAGGAATGATTGCAACGAGTCTGCTGACGTAATAAACATGAGATAACGAATAGGAACTTCACTTTTCCCCTCCACTGAAAAGCCATACTTAAAAGAAGAAGAAGAAGAACTTCACTTTCTAAAATGATGGTTGCCATCTATTTCCATCCCATCCCATCAGTCTGTTGCTTATATGTGATTGCTGTTTCATTTTTTAGTTGGTAAGTATCAAACTTTTGATTGCAACAAAAAAAAAGGACTTAAATATTATTGATTTTATAGTGATTACCACCCTTAAGAAAATCCAGAAATATTTTTATAATGTCCCAAAAGTGAAGAGCGGAGCGGAATTTGAACCCGTAAAATAATACATCATAAGTCATAACTCATAAGTCATAAGTCATTTATTGATAATAATTATTATAGGTCAATAAGGGAAATAAAAAAATAAAATAAAAACTTGAATACAGTAATAGAAAGAAAGATATAAATTTAGCTACACTCTAGTGTAGATTTCATTTTTGATAATTACAAAATAAGATAGATAGAATATGAATATAATGTCAAACTTTTGTAGGTAGCCATCAAGTACCTACACAGTACCTGACTATTCTATTACTGCCCTTGAACTCATCGTAGGAGTAGAAAGTCTGCTCGACAAGGCAACACTTTAATTTATATTTAAAACAAGCTACACTAGGGGCCTCCGAAGTCCCAGTGCATTTACAACATTTCGTTACCAAATGTTGTTTTCGTTTCGCCTATTTGTCTCCGTCTATTGTTTGTAGAAAAGATGAGACAACAACTCTAGCTACGTAACGTATTTTTGCCGTCTCATATTTTCTCCATACAATAGAGAGAGAGACAAATAGACGAAACGAAAACAACATTTGGTAACGAAATGTGGTAGCAAAACTCCGACTTCGGGTACTGAGGGCTCAGAATCGTTCTTGGAAATTAAAAGTGGCCTATGTCCAGCAGTGGCCGTCCACAGGCTGATAATGTTGTTGATGATGTCTGGTTCGGTCACAGTGATGTGGTCAGTGATGTACAAAAAGGGCCGTCTCTACATCTCAACAGAGAGCGGGTAGTCGACAAAGCTATCGGCACTAATACTACCGTCTAGTGCTTGATGGGGCGTTATTGGAAGCTAGGCTTTGAATACAAAGACCACTATGAATGAAGCCTTACGCACATAGAAGTGTTCTGCGGGGACGATCAATGAAACGCTGTCAAATATCGCTGTCATATTTGACAGCGTTATCAGAATTTTTGAACATATATAGACGATTTACTAGCATGTTGTTTTGGCATCTAAGGCTCTCAATTCAGATATATTCGCATAACTTCATAATTTATAAACCGATTTGTTTTTTTTTAATCTTATTAAAGAAATACTTACTCCAGATTCGTTCCATTAATATTTCATCAAAAGCAGTTCAGCAGTTTGGCCAGGAAGTCAGTGTTTCAAGTTTTTTAACTTCACTTGTTCGCATTATAATTACGAACCCAACACTCGCGCTTTTGTCACCTAACTTTCTAACAACACCTCCGCAAAAAATACAACCGAATTGAGGATCTCTTTTTTTTAAGTAGGTTAAAAATGCTTTATGTAAATCAATAATTTAAACCAAACAAACTTCCCACGCAATTTAATTTCAGTCCACACGTTACCCTAATCCCCTAATAGCACACAATAGTTAAAGACGGGTTAAGTCCGCGTCGGTCGCGTGCTGCTAATCAGATGGTTTTGAATGCGGTGGACTTGACGCACTGGGTAATGCACTGTGACATTTGATTTTTCGTCAGATTAGTTTTTAAATACATGAACAGAATTTGAATTTAGAAAACATGAACAAAGCTCATTGAGTGTTCTATAAAAAATATTTCGGCGTGATTCCCAGGCACGGTAGACATCCCCTTAGATATTATACTTAGGATTTAAATATCTAATAGGCTAGGCATATGCAAAGTTAGAAGCAGAAGAAGAGTTAAGAAGTTAGAGCAGAAGAAGTTAGCAGAAGAGTAGTTAGAAAGTTAGGCTCTGCCTGAAAACCAGCGCTTCTTGTGATGGGTTCATACCCCACTAAGCAGCATAAGCTGAGTCAGGGCCTATTTGGCATAGCATGTACCCAGCGCGGGACCTAGCTCATTTTTCTTTCTTGTGTGCTACATTTTTATTTTTTATTATTACCCATTTTTTTTTGTACTTATTTTAGTACCTAAGTAATGTTTCGTTCTTTGTACTTGTATTTTGTCAAATAAATAAATTTTCTTTCTTTTCTTTTCTTTCTTTCAGAAGACACTTATTTGATAAAGTATTCATTATTTTACGCTGTCTTTAGGTATAATACACTGGTGAGCACTCACACAGACTCAAAACCAGAGCCAGTCAGAGAGCCAGGCAGAGCTTGTGGTAGGCCTACAGAAGACGGACATAGGATACTTTTCATCCCGAAAAGTAACGAAAGCGGGGCGAGCGAAACCGCATGCAGCCACTAGTAATAAATATTTTCATGAATTTTGAACTTCATACTGTGTGTGTGACGTTTCGACGTTGGATTTATTTAGACAGCACTCACACAGACTCATAACCAGAGCCAGAGCCAGAGCCAGAGCTAGGCAAAGCTTGTGGTAGGCCTACTGGTTCTAAAGGCTGGTTTACACTTTGATTAGTGTGAGTGCAGGTGATTAGTGCGAGTACAAGTGTGTAGTGTGAGTAGTGTCCAATTCACTGCGAGTGTCTTCGGTCCACTTTACCAATTTTTACAACAACAAGCGTCCACACTAAACACTAAACACTCCTGTCCAGACGTGTTTAGTGGCAGGCACGCTGCGAGTGAGGGGGAAGGGAGGGCGCGCGGGATGGCTACTCGCAGTCCACTCGCAAAAAAATAGAACACGCTTCTATTCACTTTACTACACAGCCAACTAATCACTTGCACTAATCAGTCGCTGTCCACACCTAGTCACTAAGCACCTGCACTAATCACCTGCACTCGCACTAATTAAAGTGTAAACCATCCTTAATACCTCCCCACCTATCAGCCAAATTAGTTCCGCCGTTCTTGAGTTATAAATAGTGTAACTAACACGGCTTTCTTTTGATTAGATTTAAATAGATTTGTCAAATTCGTAGAGCTTGCTACGCCGTAGCAGAGAGCGTTCAAATCTTTTGCTTGATATTATGCATAAAAAATTGTAGAGCTGTTTTGTTGTTGTTCTAAGATCCTTCATAGTGATTTTTTTGTGTTTTTAATCGACTTGAAATAAAAGAGAAGAGGTTCTCAATTTGGTTGTATTTTTTTAAATTGGTTTATGTTTGTTATCGCATAACTTCGTCATTTGTGAGCCGATTTGAAAAGTTATTTTTTTTACTACATTATCTTGTTTTTAACAATTGAAATCTATCTTAGTAAATTATTGTGAGGAGAGTTACAACAAAAAGTTTCAAGTAAAAATGAGCAACATTAGGTGAACCATTTATTTGTTATTTTGGCAGTTTTTTTACGTAAGTTTATTAAATAAATATTACGGACATTGCACACAGTAATGACCAGCCCCAAACTAAGCAAAGGTAAACTAAAGATATTCTACTGAATAGTGGTACACTGTGCCACAAAAGCTAAGGTAGCTAGGTAGGTATAGGTACAGTAAGCGACAGAGAACAGTGAACAAAAGGCGAGTGTACATAATTGTACAAGTTCGCGAGTTATTCACCGGACGGACGCTGTTTCGGATTCGGGACGGCTTTAAGCAAGAGGGAACCATCATAATAGAACTAGTACGAAAAAGTAAAATCAGCAAGCGTAAGTGCAATTTTAACCATTGTTTAATGATTGTTTTCGATTAGTGCTGTCATTTAAGAGGCAATTTGAAAAAAAAACTGCCCTAATAAAAATGTTATTCATTAATAAAAATAATAAATGAAGCAGGCTATTGAGAGAGCATCAGGATAATATCAAAAGTAGGATATTAACAGATTTGGGGCCTGATTTGGTATTTAATTCGCCGTCACTATGTAGAACCAACGACCTACTACAGGAAATACAGATTCTAGAACCATTCCAGATGACAAATTATAAGGCAAAATGCCTCTCTCCACGTGTGAACATTGTGGTGTTATCACGAGTGGGTGGAAAAATCTCAACACCATTCTTTGTATAAGCAGTGCATTTTTAAAACCTAACTATTTTATTTAAAAGTACAGTAGCTTACATTCACAATTTTGATGTGTATTTTCACTACAAAAGTAAACTTTTAAATGCCTAATCAAAAAATATTTTATCTTCAATATTACATACCACCATCCTCAACCCGCCATAATTCAATACTTTCTTCACAGCTTCCACTATTACAATCGCTGCGAGAACGAGACAGAGATACCACAACCAACGCGTTAGAACGAGACGGAAGATCCTATTGTGCCGAGTTTCAGTCGAAGGAGGTATACCAATTGAAAAATTTCAGTTCCAATTTCAATTTATTGGAGAAGTGGAATAAAGTTGGCGGAAGGCGCTCATTAGGGAGGTGTTCGCTTAGTTTGTGTATTTTGTAGAAAGTTTATCCGTCTATAAAGATGTTTGTATATTTGGATGTTTGTGGTTTGAACCGAAACGGCTGGACCAATTTGTATGGGACTTAAAATAAAAAAAACTAGTCTTTTGTAAATTACTCTTTTTAGCTAGCTTATTGGAAAAGATAAATTAGCAAATATTTTAAGATTTTTAAACAATAAAAAAATACTATTTACGATTGTGTAACTATAATACCTCTTCAATCACGTAGTAAAAATTAATAAACTTCCAATGACCGAAACAACTCGTATTTATTATATTTTTAAATTAAAGAAACTATAAAAAATTAATTAAATTATTTTAAATGAAATGAAACTCCACTGTCCACTTCAGGCGCGATAAAATAAAACAAAATAAAAATATTAAACAAACACAACCGTAAGCGGGGAGAGAGGCGAGGGGTGGGGGGGTCAATAATAAAAACAATTACTGCGAGTGTGGCCCTGACAGCATTGCGAGCTGGCGAGAGTGGAGAGAGCTTTACTATAAAGTTAGAGAAAACATTATAAGTAGGTATTAATAATAAAAGTAATATTGTGGCTTTTACCCTTTAGAGAGCACTGGTGGTCTAGTAGTAGCGGCCCCGCCTTCAGAACCAAAGGTCGTGGGTTCAAATCCAGTCGTGTACCAATGAGTTTTTTGTCGAAATGCATGTGCATTATGCCAGTACTCTCAAAACGGTGAAGGAAAACATCGTGAGGAAACCGGCGTGTCGTAGAACATAAAAAAGTTCGTGCAATACGTGTCAAGGGTCACGCAAAAAGGGCCCACCAGCGGCCTACTTGCGGAAAAACTAGCCCGCTTATCAAATGCGGATGATAAAAATTTGCCGAATTTGTAGTTTTTACCCGACTCCAAGCGAATGTATGTATGTATGTCGGTTCCTTTGTGTGTCAAGTGCGTCAGTGCATCATAAGTGCTGACTATTGGGTTCTCAACAACTTGTCAGACCATTTATTTTGTGTGTGGAAGAAAACCTGTAAGTACCTACTTCTCGCGTCACCGGCAACCAATCATTGCAGAATTCATAAAATTAACTTTTTTTCTAGTAATGTATTCAAATTTAACTAAGCTCTAAACCATCAATCTATTTCAAAACGTTTGATTCCTTGTGATATCCTGATTAAATAAGTACTAGCTGACAAGTATTAGCTGACGCGCGCGGCTTCAGTCACCCCGTTCCCATTACTTTTTCGGGATAAAAATTATTCTATGTCCGTTCCTGGTTTTAAGCTTCCTCTCCCCCTATCTTCAAATCGGTTCAGCCGTTTTTGAGTTATAGATGGTATGACTAACAAGACTTTATTTTATATATAGATTTTGACTTTAAGCAAATGTCAATGTATGCTATGATTGCGAGAGGTTAAAAAAGCCCTCTCCATACTAGTATAGTGAAATAATCCGTTGCGAGGTCGCACAAGAATTGCGAATTAATCGAAACACAACTACCCCCTTTCCCCCCCTTTTTCTCCCCCCACTGACAGAGAGGGGTAATAGCTATTGATGTAGGTACTGATCTATTTTATTCTGTGGAGTTCTGTGAAAGAAATCGGCGGTATCACTTTTGTATGATGAGATTTTATTATTTCTCATCTTAAAAATATGTAGTTGGAAGAACCGACGTACTCCAACCTGTAAGGACGTGGGTTTGAGTCCCACTCGGTAAATAATAAATCAATATTGAAGACAATATAATCCACACAATATAATCTAGCCCCAAATTAAGCATAGCTTTTTTTTTAGCTATACTAAGCTTTTACTAAGTATAAGAGTACTTATACGTCGAGGGTGCAGTGTTAAAACCCGAATGCGAAAATTCGTTGTCGATAAATTAAGAAATTCTGATTCTCGTGAGTTATACAAATAAACAAATATTATATAAACAAATGTTATATACAAATTTTAGTTTTTTTTTGCATAGGTATATGGGGTTTTAACACGGCACCCTCGAGGTATACATTGTGTATGCTCTTTGATTTTATATTATGAAGAAGTTGTAACCATGAAATGAAATGTAGCATGAAACGTTCAGCTTAACTTGGCACTTTTCAGTGATTTAGTTCACTATCAAACTTCCTTCTAAATGCAAAATTTGTCCCACCACAAGAATCGAAACCGCACCACTTCACCTCCACCTGCATTCCCAAATAACAAAGGATTAGACAATAGCCACCACCGTGGGACATCCCTCGGGCACCTGACTACCCCTTGCGTGGGAGAGATGCAACGATAACACGCTATTGTGGACTGATATTGATACATTTTGAAGGCAATTCAAGAAAGGATGCAGAAAGGTGCGGTTGACTCGCACCCGCCCGCGGCTTTGCTTGTACCTGGATAAAAGGTTTGATATTCCAGGTCACGAACTATTGTATTTATATATTATAATTTTTATGCAAATCCGTTCAGTCAGCCATTTTTGGGTAGGTATATTTGGCATATTGATATAGTATTTATGGTGTAGATTGCAATAAATAAAAGAAAAAGCAGCCAAGTGCGAGTCGGACTCGCCCATGAATGGTTCCGTAGCATCAAATAACATAATATAAAGGTTTTTGTAGTTCGTCGAAAGGTAAATTGCGGTTTACGATTTATGACGTATAAAAAAAAAACTATTGACTAGATCTCGTTCAAACCAAATATCGTTGGAAGTTACCATAGTAATGTACAACACATATTTTTTTTAGTTTTATCATTCTCTTATTTTAGAAGTTAGAGGGGGGGGGACCAACTTTTTTCCACTTTGGAAGTGTCTCTTGCGCAAACTATTCAGTTTAGAAAAAAACAATGTTAGAAACCTCAACATCATTTTTGAAGACCTATCCATAGATACCCCACACGTAAGGGTTCGATGAAAAAAAAATTTTGAGTTTCAGTTTCAAGTATGGGGACCCCCAAAATTTATAGTTTTTTTTCTATTTTTGTGTAAAAACCTTGTCCACAGAATACATCTACTCACCAAGTTTCATTAGTCTAGCTCTTATGGTTTCGGAGAAAAATGGCTGTGACACGGCCGGACAGACAGACAGACATGACGAATCTTTAAGGGTTCCGTTTTTGCCATTTGGCTACGGAACCCTAAAAAGTAAACGAAATGCTATAAATTATGAGATATAAGAGAATACCATGATATTATAAAAAAATATGAAAAATAGGGGTGGAATAATTTTAGGTCCTGATGTTGAGCGGTTACTTCTTTTCCCTTTTTTTAAATATCGAATTTTTGCTCAAAATTTAAATGATATGAGCTTTAAAATCATCAAAAATATTCATCTACTTTTATAGTCACTTATGTATTTATCTTTTGATTGACATATCTAAACGGAAGGGGGGGGGGAAATGTACCAATACACACCTATACTTATTGCACACCATTCTAATATAAGTTGCAGTGCGAAACTCAAACCCGCACTTATTGTCAGCTTGTATAATGTTTGTATATCTTTGTAGCTTATCTCGTAATCTGAGTTGTTGCCAAAAATAACAAAGATTCGGCATTGTTGCCAAATGGTAACAATGCAGAAAGGATTTGTGTAACAAGTGGCCTTGTCTTGTTGCGTGGGAGACACTTGTGTCCCTTAAGCCTTGCACACATTAAGCGTTCTGCGTTGGCTATCGCCATCGCCTTGATGTGCTTGAAATTAATCATAATTATCCTGGACTGAAATTTGATAGGCAACCCATATAAAATATATTTATTGGCATGTTTAATTATATATAAAATACGTTTCATTAAATAACCAGCTCGGTGAAGGTCCTTCTATAGCGGGATCTAACCCCCGAATACTGAAACGCAACTCAGATTTAAGCACGTCTCAAGCGACGAATATTTGACAGATTTTCATTGAAAACTGTCAAATATTCGTCGCTTGAGACGTGCTTAAATCTGAGTTGCGTTTCAGTATTCGGGGGTTAGACTAATAGTATTGAATTAATTTACAATCAATAGGCCTACCATGAGCTCTGTCTGGCTCTGTCTCTGGTTCTGGTTTTGAGTCTGTGTGAGTGTTGAGTAAATAAATCCTACGTCAAAACGTCACACATCGTGGTAGGCCTACAAATTAAATAAGTATGGTCACATTAAATAAAGGCTCACTTCCACAGAGGTTAGGGTGCTTAAAAAATACAATAAAACCCCAAATAGCGTCTAAATCGGATACTCTAGAAAAGAAACTCATTATATTTTGACACTTCGCAAAAACTCCATTCAACTAAGGCTGTTTGCACAATTTGCAATTTTCCGCTTCGCCCGGCGCGTGTGGGCTCGCCTTAATAGACCAGTGTCTTCATACTACTCGACTATTGCTCTGGCATATTTTTAAAAGCGTCGTTATAATCAGTTAAATAACTTTAGTCATCTTTGATAGGTAAATTCGTACTTCTTCTTCTTAACGTGTCACTGATTCTTTCGAACTAAGTGTGGTGAAAGGATTTTAAGTGCGCCTCGAGGAGGCTCTTTTCGTGCACTCGACACATATTTTCGAATAATAGTTCGTAATTATTAGTCCTCTAAAACTATCTACATCTATGTATATGTACCAGATTTTAGAGCTTAAACTAATTTTTATTGACTAACAGCCCTACTTGTAAACGCAATTTAAATTAAATCATTGCTTAAAGTTAGCCCTGTCACTGTTTGTCATTACCCTGTGGTAAGAGATGGCAATAGTTTAAGCACTGTTTATCTTTTGACATATTTTTATAAGTAAGGCCATAAGTAAATAATAATAATAAGTAATAAACAAAAAACGAAATCTTTTATAATTGATTCCTCACCATTTTTTTTAAAACAACTTGCATAATGATGATAGGTATGGCCCACTTCATGTTAAATGTTTGTAATGTGCCATAGCATCATCCGTAATGTGTGTTTTTTTAAAATTGAGCAAATGTGTTTAGTTTGCGTGAATGAGCGTCTGATCTGTTACACTTGGTATTGTGGTGACGTGACGGGTGGGGGAGGAAGCCTTTCCAAGAATTAAACAAATACTTAAATTCACTTTTAAAATCATAGTAACTTTATAGGTTTGATTTTGACAGACTTTCTTTTTTAGACAATGTGCAAATTTTTCAATATAAAATTCGGATGTCTTATCGTATGTGAATCAAGAAAAAAAGAAAGAAGAATAGCAAAAAAACTCTTTCTTTGAAAAGAAAACCGAAGAAAGTGTTTTTTTTTCAAGATATCAAATCTTGAACTAAAATTAAATGGTACTTTCAATCATTTCTTTTTATCTAAAGATACCAAAGACTTCCTTTTTGTCTTTTTTCCTCAGAAAGAGTTGATATAGGTTTTTTTTATAGTTCAACAATGAACATGTCATCCAATACTTTAAACGCCCAGATGTGGGCTTATAACCACAATTTGGTTTTAATTGTACAAAAAAAGACTCATTGAAATAAACTGATTTCAATGGAGAGCAGGTAAAGAGAAAACCAAATAAACAAGACCTCTAATTTATAAATATAAAATCGTAACGCTACTGACTGACTGACTATCCCTATACATTTTACTGGCCTCTTAGCTCAGTTGAGGGTAGCTCTGCCTTCTGCGCTGTAGGTCGTGGGTTCGATCACCAACGAGAACAAATATGTGTGTGGTGAACGCAGATGTTTGTTATCTGTCTGGGTGTTAAATTTTATTGTATTTACAAAAAAAAATCGGTTGTCTGTAAAGTCGGTTTACTGACGATAGTTGAACGTGCCAACGTCATGCAGCAGTCCACGCGGACGCATCGCTCACTCAAGTAGGAGAGAGACAGATGTCGAACGCTGCCGAATGCGGAGTCTGATTGTGCCTCTTTGTCGCTTGTTCCGCGTTCTCGCTTGCACTTCAAGCCGCGCAATGGAACGCCTCAGAGCGGGGTAACGCCGCATGACGTCATGTTTTTTCATGCGTGCAACCGGCTCCATCGAATTATAAGACGTTGTCACGTCAAAAAATGTACCTATACATACGCATAAGTAAACCAGCTATCTTGTTCCCATAGTAAAAGCTCTACTACTTAATTTAGGGCTAAATAGTGTTGTGTGGAGTATGTATTTACAAAAAGAAATGTATATAAGTATTATATCAGCTATCTGGTTCCCATAGTACAAGCTCTGCTTAATTTGGGGCTAGGTAGTATAGTGAATTGTCCACAATATTTATTTTATTTTTAAAAATTAGAGAGGTCTAGTTAGACTGGTCGCTTTGTTACTGGATACCATTGATCGAGTATCAATTACGCATTGTTGATTTGCGGTTCAATATTTTTTTTACATTGCAAACAATATTCTTAAACAATTATATTCTATATTACTATTAGGAAAAGGTATAAATTCGTTTGAAATAGTAGCGTTTGTGGTAGATTGGTTTAAGTTGTGAACAAAAATGTTTGTATATGTAAGTTTTTTTTTCGTATTGAAATGTTCAGTTTGATTGACTGATTTGGTTATTTTTAGGATAAATCTTACAGTAACTATGATTTAGGTACTTCAAATATGATTAATAACTAAGTTTTCGATCTACCTACAGATAAAGCTGTCAAATTTAAAAATATATCGATCTCTTTCTTAGGCTTCTCAAAAGCAGTTGAAAAATTAGCCTTTAAACACTTTAAAATAAAATTAAATAATTTCATAACATTAGAAGTAGGTATGAGAAAGCATGGAGGGCTGTCAAATTCATTCATTTACCTAATTTCAGTCGTAAGGTTCATTTTTAAAACGTCTTAAAGCTAGGCTAGGCCCGTATTCCGAAACAGCGCTTGAGTCTGAGTCGAGCCTCAAGCATAGATTTTATGACAGTTCTCCATTGAAAAGTGTCAAAAATCTGTGCTTGAGGCTCGACTCAGACTTAAGCACTGTTTCGGAATACGGGCCTAAAACTACTACTGTAACCTCTTGTATAAAATGCCATAAAATGCCTTATTTTGTTAGTGGGTTCGAATCCTATTGAATCCAAACGTCGTCATCGTCATACGTGTGTCATAGGAAATAATTATGATCATTAGGAATCATCATCATCATCATCAGCCTGTAGAAGTCTACTGCTGGACATAGACCTCTCCCATACATTTCCAGCAAGAACGACTCTGAGCTCTCTCCACCCACTGACTTCCCGCAATCTCAACAATGTCTTCGGCCATCGGCCCTACGTTTTGTCTTCGGGTTCGTGGTCGCCATTCGTGAACCTTTATTCCCCAACGGTTGTCGGTTCTTCAAGCTATGGAATATGCAGGATTAAATATTTAAGTGCGCTTAAAATTGAATAGAATCGATATATTTTTTGATTCCTTTTATATTCCCAGCAATCATACCCCGCTGTGTGTAACCACACCCGTTAATTTTATACCAATTTCACTCTAATGTAACCCCGCCCTAAACTAAACATTACAAAAGGTTGCTTTTATTATCGAATAATATAGAAATCAAACGCTTTATTTTATTTTTTATTTTATTTTATTTATTTTAGGAAAACTTACAGCTATGTACAATATTGGTTATGATTAATTTATCACGTATGCAAGGCACACATTTTATACGGAGAGCCAATTACAAGTTTCCACATACATGCAGTAAAAAGTAGATGTAGACTAATACAATCGTAAACGACAGAGAAACACTATTTTAAATTAAATTTTGAAAATTAAAAAATTTTGAAAAAAGATATTGAATTAATAAATCTAAGAGATTAACTACGTATTACCTAACTATCAAAGAATTTATCACTAAGTAGGCGTTTTAACTTGCTTATGGAGGAATTGAATAAGTCAATATCAATGTTTGCCTTTGCCAAATTGTTGAAAGAGGAGCATGCTCTAACAATAAATGCATTCTTCCTATAATTAGTTTTAGCTTGCTGAACATTGAGTAATTTAGAATTTCTAAACCCAGCCATGGTGCGCAGTCCTACCAGTTCCAACAGCTCCGGGCAGTCAACCGAACCATTTGCTATGCCCATAAGGAATGTTAGATCTGAGATATGTCTACGTTCGTACAGGGGAAGGAAATGAAATTTTTGACATCTTTTCTTATAATCTGGGAGGTATATTTTGGCGCGGAACTGCAGGTAACGTAAAAACCTCTTCTGGATACTTTCCAACCTAGTAATATAGATGTCGTAGCAAGGGTTCCAGACTTGAGAAGCATACTCGAGATGGCTACGGACGTACGCGCAGTACAGAATTTTAAAAGTTTTTATACTTGCGAACTCTGAAGACATTCGCAGAACGAAGCCGAGTGCGCGAGATGCCTGAGATATAATCTTGTCAACATGATCGTCAAAAAGGAGTTTGCTGTCGAAAGATATGCCCAGATCTCTGATGGTATCGAGTCGTGTTAATAATGTACTATGTAGGTTGTAGTCATATTTGATCGTTGTTGATTTACGCGTGTAAGAGCAAATGTAACACTTAGAAACATTTAATTCTAGCTTGTTTTGGGCACAGTATGTCTGAAACCTAACAAGATCACCCTGCAAGAGGTGTGCGTCGTTAATAGACTTTATTTGAGATAGAATCTTCATATCATCAGCATATAGAAGTATTTTAGAGTGATGAAAGCAGGAAGAGATATCATTTACGAACAAAGTAAAGAGCAGGGGACCTAATAAAGAGCCCTGAGGAACTCCTGAGGGGATAAACATCGGTGAGGAGGAGTATCCGTTTAAAACAACCGTCTGACATCTGTTGTTAACATAAGAGGTAAACCATCTGAAGAGGTTGCCCTGAATTCCTACCTGTTGGAGCTTTTTTAATAAGATTATACAAGGTGTATCTAAATATGTGTACTATGCGAAGGTGGGGGGTTTCAGACCACAATGGTGATCAGTTGTGGGGGGGAGAAAATTAAAAATTCCTATTTTCAGTTTCCCATACAAAAATATTTAATTTCATAATGCCTAAATAAATTGACAACCCTATCCTTGTAACCCCTTGACCCCTTGACCTACTACCTCTGTAGGTCTACTACTACTACCTACTACCTCTGTAGCTGAGTTTAGGGTTGTCACTTTGTATAAAGTCAGCTGTTCATGTTGAAACTTCGTTGCAGTTTTTTTCAGAGATACCAATCGAAGTTCGAAAAGTCGTTGAACAAAAGTTGTTCCCCGGGGGGTGGAAATTCACCCCCCTTCGGGATAGTACACATATTTTGATACACGTTGTATGATTGATGCGATCGAAACACTTACTGTAGTTATTTATTATTGTCAGTTAATTACAACGTGGTTATTA
Source organism: Thera obeliscata (assembly GCA_947578465.1). Classification (NCBI taxonomy): domain Eukaryota; kingdom Metazoa; phylum Arthropoda; class Insecta; order Lepidoptera; family Geometridae; genus Thera; species Thera obeliscata. The sequence goes on along the minus strand of OX387923.1, from coordinate 9,560,891 downwards.
CCCTAGCGTACATATTTATTTACTAAATGGAAATATATGGGAATTGGTGATACAGGACTTGCTTCTGGCTACCCCGGAATATTATTCGTATCTTATTTTTATATGCTGTGTAGAGACTTTATTATAACTTTGAAGCGTATAGCGTGTGCTATCTTTGAAACTTTTGCTTTTGTATTATTGCATTGCATACGTCTGACTAAGTGAAGTGGCACCACACTGGAACTTCACTGCTATTATTTTAGATTATTATTTTTGATTTATATAAGGATCATTTAAAAAAAAGTTAGGAACCGAGCCGTAGTTTTTTGTCTGTTCTTGCGTCGTCGACTCGTCGGCTTGGTCGCGTGGAACTGGCACCTAGACTCACCTAAGCTTTAAGGCGATTTTAAGTTATTATATCAGCTATCTGGTTTCCATAGGACAAGCTCTGCTTAGTTTGGGACTTGATAGTGTTAAAAAAAAAACTTTTTCTTTCTCCACTAGTGATGTGACTCATCGCTTGTCTCAGTAGGGATGTCCTATCCCAAAACCGGTTAACGTTTTGTATCTATCCAGGAGCAGTTATGGAGACACTATTCTATAAAATATGAGTTACTTGATTTACTTTCCTGTACAAAACGGTAATACAGTCGTTGACTCAAGTATGTAATTCAATAACAATGTACTAAGTACACTCAGCACAAAACAATGAAAACAATTAGTAGTACCATTCAAATCAATGCACTTAAACTATAGAAGAAAAACGAAGTCAGGTATCGTGTGGCGACCGTACTTATCCGACTACAATCGTTATTGTTCTAAAGGGCGTGGAGTGGTATTGTGCGTGTGTTTGTGGTTATTCAGTGATATGATTCCGAACGACTTTTCTTGTTCTCAGTGGCAGGACATCTTTGTTGGAGAAACTACCAACTGTTTTCTTTACCTTTGGAGAAACGACTAAAAAGTTTTGAATACTAGCATCTATAAATCGGCAAATTTAAAAAGGAAACCTTCTCAAAAATGTTTGGTTACTGAGAAATTGCCATGTTGAACAAGTTTTAAGTAGTTAAGTTTCTTATCTATTCTTTTAAGCTTATATTGCGAGAAATTAGCCCTATATGACCTGGATTCGGCATAAAAGCCATTACACAAATAAGTGATACAAATAAATAAAATAATGTTTTGATTGATTCGTCCAAGTTTAATAAAATGAATGAAAAAAAAACGCTAATTTAACGCACACCTCCAATGAGGAATCCTTCTGCTTACAATATGCATGATTATATCATATCGGTCCGCTTCTACAGTATTGCAACACCCTTACAGGGTAAATAATGTATTGATTCAAAACTAGTTCTAAGATTTGACTCTGTTAAATTTACATACATAATAAGGCAATAAATATATTGAATGCTGGAACATTTGGAGCATTTTGATAGGTAAACCGAAATAGTTATTTGTTATACAAGAATGCAAAGCTGCTTTTTAACCTCGTGCTCAATTTTTGATGACTGAGCAAGCGCAGGATTCTAATATTTAAAAGTTAGAATCCTAAGCGTTGGCGAAGGAATCAAAAGAGCACAAGGTGAAAAATCTTTGCATTCGAGTGCAACACGTAACTTTTCATCCCACCTCAGCGAGGAAATTACTAAAAGTAACTCACCAAGGTTACGAGTGCGAGTTTTTAACAAAATAAAAAAGGTTGTATGATAAGTTCGGCACCATGGAGGTAGAAGTAAATAGGTTGTGTATTCACAAACTTATTGAACACGATATTCTAAATTCAAATTTACTTTATCCTCTAGCAGATAAAAACGGCTTTTGCAGTCAGATATTAAACAGCAAAAACACACTTTCAGAACTGGTGGGATGAAAAGCAATTTTTAGATGCTATACTGAACTCATAAGTTTCTTATTGAAATCAGTTGTGGGATGAAGAGTTTATTTAGTAGACTGTCAGTTGCAGTATGTCGGCGAGTACAGAAGGCGTAGAGTGCTGCGGAGAGTGCAGGGGCAGGGGACGGACTTAGTGTTCTTACAATGTATTAATAGTTATTTGTTATACAAGAGTGTAAAGTTGCTTTTTAACCGCGTGCTATATTTTGATGACCGAGCAAGCAAAGAATTCTCAAATTTAACCATGACCGCAGCGAGTGGTTTTCAAATTAGAATCCTGAGCGTCAGCGAAGGAACCAAAAGAGCACGTGGAGAATAATCTTTGAACTCAAGTGCAACACGTAACGTTTCATCCCACCTCAGCGAGGAAATGAACAATAAAAGTAACATACCAAGAAGGTTCCGAGTCTGAGTTTTTAACAAATAAAAAAATGTTGTCTGATAAATTCGGCACCATGCAGTTATTTGTAGTAAATAGGTTATGATGTTTTGAATTCACAAACTTAGTGCACACGATATACTTAATTTTACTTTATCCTCTAGCCGTCGGATAAAAATAGCGTTTGCACTCAGATATTGACCAGCAAAAATGCATTTTCTGAGCTGGGGGGATGAAATCGTGTATTAAGTGGTTGGTCAGTCACAGTGTGTCGGTGAGTGCAGAAGGCAGGGCAGGCAGTGCTGCGGAGAATGTACGCCGACGACTGTATGGACAAAGCACGGGCTTAGAGTGTTATTCGACAGTCACTCTCTCCATAGTCAAAAGTCGTCTATACATTGTGCTTGGCATAAGTTTAAGATTGTAGTTGAGAGAACTTCACGGGATTTTAAGTCAGTTGTAAGTATTTATGATAAAGTTTATAAGTGTTTTTAAGATGAGGAATTTCCGTGTCTAGCAGCCCTGATTCCAGCCCTGCAATACCACCGTGCTAGTATTTTGTTAGTCGGTCGCTTTGTGGCAGTCTCGTCTCCACAGCCGTCTCGCTCGCACACGCCTCGTTAGAGCGAGAGGGCAGACGGTCACGCCACACCGCGCATGTCCAGTGTCACAATATTTGATCACTTATTGGCTACAATGCGACGCTATTTGTACACTTGACATTTTTTGGTTCTAGGCTTTTTAACTGTTGATTTTCGAACATCGCTTTGTAAAAAGCTACCCTTTTTGAAATATTTTTCGGCTTTATTTGAAAGACTAGCAAGAGTGTTAGCTGTTAAGGAATTCAAGTCCCCTTGCTTCAATTCTAGGTTCTTATTTTATACACGCCATCACCGTGTAGTCTTCTTAAAATAGTGTTGGTGTAGTTTCGTGTTCTTGTGTTTCTATAAGTGCTTTAAAAAACAACCAAGTGCGCTGACAACACCTTAGCAGTAGGTAGACTTATTAAGGATTCCAGTGGGTATAATGAAAAGTACTCAGCCAAGTTAATTTGTGTAAACCCGCCCAGGCTATGGCCCCGTAAATAGGGGCAATCTTCACGATGTGATTGATTATAAGATCCTTTTTTAAAACGATTTGTAGACTTAGACTCATCATCTTTCTGTCCTATCCCATGCTAAGTGGAGTCGGCATAACAGGTTTTCTTCTTCAGCTAACCTCTATCATTCGTTATCTCAGTGCTCACTCCTTTCCTCCTCACTATTTAGGCAGACGCATGACTATAAATGTCATGCGTCTGGGGTGACTTTTCATCCAGGAAAAGCCTGAAGGCATAGACACAGGGCTCTCCCAAGATTTTAGAACGACTTTGAGACTTATCTACCAAATTCTCGGGAAATAAGACATGGTTAATACAATACTGACTAATCTGCGCGTTTCCTCTTTTTCTTTGCCACAATAATAAATAATAATAAATATTGTGGACAATTCACATCATGGGAACCAGATAGCTGATATAATACTTATACGTATCCATTTTATTTTTAAATACATACTTAGATTACAATATAACACCCAGACAGAGAACAAACATCTGCGTTCACCACACAAATATTTGTTCTCGGTGGGGATTGAACCCGCACGGCACAGAAGGCAGAGCTACTACCAACTGAGCTGAGAGGCCAGTCAATAAGTAGGTAGGTTCATTTCGAAAGTTCATTTACTGAGAAATTCTTAGATGATTAATAGTTTGTCCATAAAATCAAACAGCTAGACGATCGCAACTACTTATAAACTAAAACAAAGGAGGTTGTCACGTAGTCTCTATCAAGGCCGCTCGTCTTGTGCAATATTTGAGGATTTCAGCTTTCGATAAAACGTATATCGATGGCAGAACAATACAAAAAAAAAAAACCTACTAACGAAAATAATATACCGGAATGAGGCAGTATGATTTTGAGACTTTAGCCTGCACATAGACTACTAAGCTAAATTAAACAACAAAAAACTAAATGGGGCATCAACTTTCAGAGATGTATAGTACAGAAATATTCTCAATTTTTCCTTTACATAAAATATAATGAATATTATAATATTGCCTAGCCCAAAACTAAGCAGAGCTTGTACTATTGAAATCATATAGCTGATATTATGCTTATTTTTTTTTGTAAATACATACTTAGAATAAAATATAACGTGAACAAATATTTGTGTTCACCACAAACCTTTGTTCTCGGTGGAGATTGAACCCACGGCCGAAGGCGCAGAGCTACTACCAACTGAGATGAGAGGCCAGTCAAAGGGATTGTTTCCAAATAATACCTATTTATCACACTTTTCTATCGTATTATTATGCCCAGTCTTTTCTGCCAAGACGAGTATTTTGCAATCTGTACACAAACCACTCAAACAAAAAACATTTAATCTCACCAAAAACTGGAAATTACATTACGATGTCCAACACACACATGGAATTATTAACACACACATACGCATTGTCTTTCACAGACATGCACTTACTATTATAAAGGATGTATTCTAAATTAGCCTCTCAGCTCAGTTGCTAGTAGCTCTGCCTTCTGCGCCCTAGGTCGTGGGTTTGATCCCCACCGAGAACAAATATTTGTGTGGTGAACATAGATATATTTGTTCTCTGTCTGGGTGTTATATTGTATTTTAAGTACTTATGTATTTAGAAAAAGAAACAATTATTATTTCAGCTATTTATGTCCACAATATTTATTTATTTATTACTTGCCAATATGTAACTGATAAAATTATGTTTCACTAACATCATCATCGGCCTGAAGAAGTCTACTCTTGGGCATAGGCCACCCCAGATTTTTAGAACGAATGGTTACTTAATTATTTCATCGGTGACACGAGACCACTTATCAAATGTAGTATGTAGTTAATTTTGTTATTAGTATGTAGAAGATATTGTTTATTGAAAAGTCAGACTTTTTAGTTTAATTCCTGAAGTAATCACAATCGAAATAACTACGGAGCACCCTGTAGATACGCAGACATGTATATTGTGTTATTCTAACTAAGGACGCAATTATAATCGTGGCTTTATTTAATTCCAGTATTTGTCCGCAATTAACCCGATTCAAAGACACCATATTGGATACAGGCGTGAAGACAAGTGACTCATTAAAAAACTAAATGCTGGTTCTACTGGTTGACCAAGATGTTTTCTTAATAATTTACAAATAAACTTTTATTATGAAACCATTATTATCGTTAGAATTAAAAATCATATATTTTCGTAGCAAAGTGCTACGTCGTAGAACAAACAAATATTTTTAACAATGTATGTACAGGCATATTAAATTTGTGTTTATTTGTTTGAATTATTCGGATCACTTTCCTAAGCCAATAGATTTTTACCTTCAGTTAGTATCTTTGGTAGAATATAGCGCTCTAAGGATAGAGCTAAGGTAGAGCTTTTTCATATTTAGCCAAAGCCTAGAAGAACAGGCATGGCAAGAAACTTCTTTCTTTTTCTTTCTTCCTAGGCTTTGGTCACGAGAAACAAGCACCTTTATTCACCTAGCTTTAAGATGTTGCAAAGTGATCCTTGTGATTCAATTGAATAATAACTTGCTCTTTGAATTTGCACGCGTCCTGGTCGCAATATTGCGGTGGCTTATTCCGTTAAGTTGCTCATAAAAATCAAAGTTGGTTGGCACAAGCCTAAAAGCTTAGTTTGATGCTATTTTATTTATTGAAATGAAATGTATTAATTCGCTTACAGTATGATCAATATCGAAAATCTTCTTATTAGTACCACATACTTCATCTGAGACCAACATGCAAAGTTTTAAAATGAAATTATTATTGAATATTCATTGTATATAATGACATAACAACGTCTTATAATTCGATAGAGCCGGCTGCACGCACGAAAAAACATGACTCTTGCAGCGTTACCTCGCTCTGAGGCGTTCCATTTAAGGCTTGAAGTGCAAGCGACAGCGCGGAACGAGCGACAAAGAGGCACGCACGGCCTCCGCGTTCAGCAGCGTTCGACATCTGTCTCTCTCCTACTTGAGTGAGCGATGCGTCCGCGTGGACAGCTGTATGACGTTGGCACGTTCAACTATCGTCAGTAAACCGACTTTACAGACAACCGTGTTTTTTTAAATAAAGCTTGATGTTTTGTGCGTGCCTGTACAGAACAGGTAACATGATCAGGTCCGCGCTTGATCGCCTAAATACCCGATATATTGACACTCGCTGTTTGTCCACCACAGCCAGACAGACAAAATGTTTGGTTACTTTACAAATCGAAACCCATCATTCTCTCTAAAACTTATACAATGGAAAAGGAGATTTAAGACGTTTGGTTTAAATCACAAATCGCTTAGTTTATTAAGGTTCACCTCGACAAATTATTTCATCAACCAAGTTTGCCACTGAAGACTGAAGTTAATTTATCTACTATGGCTTAGCCCTGTTTCTTTTTCTTTAGGTAAACTTAATCATGTTTTTTCTTCTTGTCACGTCTCTATTTCTTCCGAATCACTGTGGTGAAAGGATTTTAAGTGCGCCTCAGGCTTTATTCGTGCACTTGACACATGCCTTTGAACTTTTTAAGTTCTACGACATGCCGGTTTCCTCACGATGTTTTCCTTCACGTTTAAGTGTATACTGGCATAGAAAAACTCATTGATACACAACTGGATTTAAACCCACGACCTTAGGGTCAGAAGGCAGGGCTACCACTGGACCACCAGAGGTCTCGACTAAATTGACGTAAAACTTTAAAATTAATTACTTCTACTAAATCTGTGACTAGAATTTCCATATTTTCGAAGCATGTTTTGTAATACAAATCTATTGACACACTGAATTTGAACTCTATGACTAACAAAATAAAGGTGAAAGATGACCAGATATTTTTATAATAAAAAATCGGTATGCGTTTCGCTCCTCCGAATGTAATATTATAATGGTTTCTACTTAGATACCAACTTAAATAAAGAATTTTAAGATGTTTCTAAAGAACTTAATAGCTTTTAGTTACGTACTATAAGTGTTTTATGTACATACCTACATACTTTTAAGTACTGTTCATGGCCAAATTTTAAACCGGAAAAATCATTGAGTCGTTGATCTTTCAGAGAAGAATTGATGACGTCTTGATCAGACTTAACTTCTTTATTAAACTAGCTGTTGAAACAAGTATATGATCCACCTAATGTTAAATGGTTACGGTTTGCAGATAACTCAACTGTATCATGTGTTTTTCGTAAATACTTGTCTTGTATAAGTTAAATTTTCTTTGTAAATAAAATAAAATAAATATTATGGACAATCCACAGAACACTATCTAGCCCCAAATTAAGCAGAGCTTGTACTATGGGAACCTAGATGACTGATATAATACTTGATATAGGCACATTTTTTTTTTAATCTTAAGAATACAGCATAATACCCAGACATAAAACAAACATTATGACAATGTGTTCACCACACAAATATTGGTTCTCGGTCAGGATTGAACCCACGACCTACGGCGCAGCTACCAAATGAGCTTAGAGGCCAGTCAAAAAAAAAACTATAAAGCACTTTATATGTATAATTAAATTATCCGTCCCTAAATATTAACGCACTAATACTTCGTATTTGCAAAACATCATCTTCTACAAAAACTTACAATACAATAGTAAAATAAACTAAATACTATTCAATACAAAAGTATTAAATTCCCAATTGTTCACTCATGGACGCTTTTTATGGCAATATGTGGTTTGGAAACATAACAAAGAGGTTTTATTCTTTTAAAGCAATCTTTTGTAGATGAAACCTCTTTGTTACAAGTAAAAAAATTGGGCACTTTAAATTCACTTAGCTATTGCACGTGGAACAAAAGAAAAGGCTGTGACCGTGATCCCAGGCACGGTAGGCATCCTCTCAGAAGAAGAAAAAGGAGAAGAAGATTGTGTTTGAGGTTTCGTGTGCCGGACAAATAGAAACTGTGGCATCTGGATGGTTTTTTGGTTTTGTAAGGTTATTTCTTCCTGACAAAATAACTAACCTTGAATAATTTTATCATAAAAACGCAACAAAAGGGGAAAATTGTACTTTTTCTCAGAAGAAAATCTTCTTTTGACATAAAGTGCTTGCTAAATTAGGGTTCCACAAACCCTTCCTTACTGTGGTTTTTATCCTGCGTTTTATTACTTTTTTATTTCTTTTTAACGGCTTTAGGGTCAGATATTGATATTATTATGACGTAGGGGTGGCTCGAGGGGTTGGCAGCGGATATTTTTGATATTTGTGCTCTGTGGTTTTTGTTAAATGCCGAGCTTAGCCTAGTGCTTATTTTGAAAATTATGTATAGATAAGTAGAATACACAGATTAAAACTTTTGATTAAAAAACATGATTTTATAACAGCTAATTTCGGTATAATTAACACTGGTGGTGCTAAAGAGTTTTCAACTAATATTAAGAATGTATGTAGATAGCTCTCCATACATTCATAATATTAATTGAAATTAATGAAGCCAAAGAGGATTATAACAGGATCACAGGTAAAATAAAATAATTTATAACAGCTAATTTCGGTATAATTAACACTGGTGGTGCTAAAGAGTTTTCAACTAATATTATGAATGTATGTAGATAGCTCTCCATACATTCATAATATTAATTGAAATTAATGAAGCCAAAGAGGATTATAACAGGATCATCGCAAGTCCGTAACCTCTGCCTACCCCTAACGGGTATTCGATGTTGAGTTGTTAGTGTGGCAACCCTAGAAATAGGGTCATCAGTCACTCGCAGCGGCCGGAATGCAATAGGGATTACTTGCAGATATTATCCTTTTATTGAGACCCGTCTCAATAGTCGTGATGTGGTCGAGAAAATAATAAATACCCCATGGAAGGACAAAGTCGGATATAGAAAATACATTTATTTTACATAAGTGTATGTAAGACAAATAAAACACACAGAACGGACAACTGAAAGCAGGCAGGCTACTTATGAAGGTAATAATACAAACAGAACTGGGCACAGAACACATTATACTCAAGAAAACTGGGTCCCAACCAGTCCCGTTCTGAGCTATAATAATGATTAAAACGATTATTATATCAAATAGGCCCTGACTCAGCTTTTTGCTGGATATCTAGGTTTTTTTTTACAACTTGCTCATGAAACAATCATATAGCTCTGATGATAAGTGGTAACCATCACCTGTAACAAAGCATTGCCTCGCAGGTCACGCACGTTAGAAACGTGCCCTACAATGACCATGCAAAACGGTAGGAACCAAGCTGTTAGTTTGTTGCCTGTTCTTCTAGGCTTAGTCACGTGGAACTGGCACCTAGACTCACCCAGCTCTAAGACTGAAGAAAGTGATTCTTGTGGTACCATTGAATAAAGACATATTTAAATTAGAATTTGATGCACTGTCCTGCGTCCATCAACTTGAGGCATACAGATGTTCAATCTCACATGCCACTAATGTCACCCACACCCTTCAAACCGAAACACAGCAATGTTGCTTCACGGCAGAAATAGGCATGGTGGTAGTACGCACCCCCACGAGACACACAAAGAGCTACTACTACAATACGCTACTATAGGTACGCATAGGTAGCAAGTCTATAGAGTGAAACATACGATCTTTAGATTATAGTAGGCGGTCCTTAGATTATATTATACTCTCTTCTTAATTTTTTTTTGAGTTTAGTTCTTTTCAGGGTTTTGATGCAATTTTCTCCAAAGAAGTCTTTCGAATGCGGCGTCCTTGACTTCCTTATACGACATGACAGCGACCTTTTCTTTTATCTGGATCACGTAAATTATCCTTCCTCTTCCCCGTTTCCCTTCAACTTTTCCTTCAATGATGTTGTGTTATTATTGACACTTTGTTAGTAGGTTTATTTATTTATTTTAGACAAATGCATTTTGGGCTAACAGTTAGCGCCAAAGCGCCCAAATGCAAAATACACATTACAATAAAAATAGAAGCCAGTGTTTATTAAATTACCTGCTAGTTTTTTGTATATAGAGGACGATCAAAAACATCATAGGTAGGTACTTAAACAGCCCTGTCGTAACGACGACACAATAAAGCTTTCTTATATTTAAATTAAAATAACGTCCATAACTAAGTCTATAGAAATCAGAACACAATTTCCTTTCAACAAAAAAGAAAACAAATTAAAGAAAACCACAGCGAACGGAAATCTTCAAATTGGATTTCCGAGATAAGAAAGAGACAACCACTGACACTGTGTGTTAGAAAGAGACGCACACATCACAAGCCACAAAGACCAAGTAATTGTAGACAATGGTACTGAAAAAGACATCTAACAAGATTTCTATCGTGATGTTTTGCCTTAGGACTTCGTACAAACTTTACTTACCCCTACGTTTCCACCGTTCACTCTTATTAAAATGCGTTACGACTCAAAATAGAACAAATTTCACATTATCAATGCTTAGATATATTTGTAAGGACTTGGAACGTATGTCTACCGTGAAAATAGGTTTGTCAAAGTATAATTTTAAGCCAGAAACATCTGAGCTCTGTTCTCGTAGCGGATGCTAGAGATTGGGGTGAAATTAAAGTGGTTTTGAAAACCTTTGATACTGAACAGTTTGTTTCAAGATATTTCCCGCATTCGGAAATAGTTTAAAGTTTTATAAAAAACTGTTGGGGACCTCCAACGACATAATTCCAGGACAAAGTGACGAAACTTTCCTCAGGCCCACCTCATGTTGAGCAGTGACCTTTAATAATTGTATTAACTTAAATACAATGAGGGCATGTGTTATTATTACTCTGTGTCTCAACGTGTGAAACGTCTCTCTCCAAAAAAATAACTATTCTAAAACTATTTGTACTTCACAATGCCATCCATCAGGTAAGTTGTCTCGCTTCAACTTCCAATGTAAATGTGTACCAAATACCTAAATCCGCTACCACAATATCTAATATACTGAGTAGGTTATTATTTTCTAAAACTCTCCCCACCAGCCCCCAATGCCCGTTTGGTTTATTTCCGTTTTATTGTATTTCAAATTACTTTTAACAATAAATCAATCACCATAACAATTTAAATAGAATTAACACTCGTCAAACCCCTCCCCCTCACCAAACGTCATTTGCAAAACCGAAGTTTAAAAACCACCCTATAAATATTACCGAAGAGTAATGAGAGCTCTACACGTAGGATGACTACGAACTAACTAACAAACTGAAATATTAAAAAAAAAATTGACCTTGGTTAGGTTTGTAGGTATCTATATAACCTACAAATAATAAACAAAAAGTGTTCGCTGTCCTGTACTAGGTACCTACAAAGTTTTATGCTTTCTCTAGAAATTTTCCAAGTCACTAGGAACACACTGGTACCCATATTTGTATACGCACAGTGAATGACTTTTGAGGACATTCATCTTTTCTTGGTTAATTTTACTGAAAATCCTACTTCTGGACTTTTCAGGGCAATACTCAATACCAGCTCTTGTCATCTTAAAGTTAGTGTTTTATCATTTACGAGCCGGTATGACCGAGCTTCGCTCGGGTTTAAAAAAAATAGTATTATTATTTGCCAATAGATGTCAGGAAGAGTCGTATCTCTATTGGCTTATTTTTAATTAACAACGCCTTCTAGCTTGCAGTTAGTTGCTCACAATCGCCAATAGATGGCAGGAACAGTCGTATATTGAGTTTATGTTTGATTATTGCAAAACACCAACTTCTCGACATTTTCTAAAAATGAATCCTAGCTAGATCGATTTATCGCCCCCGAAAACCCTTGTATAGTAAATTTCGCGAAAATTGTTGGCTCAGTTTCCGAGATCCTAAATATATATATATATATATATACAAGATTTTCTCGTTTAAAGGTATAAGATTTTTGTTAAGAAAGGTATTCTTCTTCTTGATATCGTGTCACAGACATCTCTGTGCCTCAAAGAGGTTTCTCTTGTGATTGTTTTACTAAAATAAAACACATTTTTTTCTAAAGAAAATACTTAAAATGGTTCATACTTAAAGCCTATCTACTAAATATTACTTCTCCCAGTATAGCAAGCTTTAATAAACACTGGAATAAAATCAAACAGTTCGTATCTTCTCGACGAAGCGTGTTGGAGCTTAGCGGCGATGTTAATTAGAAATACTAAGACGAGGGTGTAATGGAGTGTGGCTGGCCCTTGCCTTAGCTGTCACAGACGACGGATTAAAAGGTTACAATGAATTTGTAATTGGCTTAATTAAAAAAGAAATTAACCTGTGCAAAAAGTATCTACGGTTTGGCCGTAGGTAGGTTTGGAAATTACCTACTTTTCCTTGTCACATCTGACTCATAGTCCAGGATTTCGACCATTAGGAGTGGGAAAACGAGTAGATTACCTACCTGTCCTTGATGCAAAAAATGATAGTTTGTAAATTCCTTGTTTGTAAATAAGTAACATATTTCACCAAAGATTTTGAAAACCCAGCAAGGAGTTTCCGCAGTTTCTGTCTTTTACCAAGGAGTTTTGAAAGCTTATAACGTGTGACGCCATCTAGTGTCGAGTAGATTTTGTATAAACAACGCCATCTGTTACGGAGTAGAAAATACTAATCAAAGTTACGCTTTTACAATGTAGGTGTCAGTGTTTCGAATTTATAGCCTGCTCTCGTTTTTAATCTGCGAGTTGCAATTGCGTAATAGTACATTGTTACCTGAGTGTTGAAAGTCACGTTTTTTGAGTCCCGAGACGGGTTTGGCGCCAGAGCGTAGCGAGGGCGCCAATGGAGCTTGAGGGACTTAAAAGACTTTCATCCGAGGTAAACACTGTGCTTTTCATTACGAATACAAGGAAAGTAAAAATAAAAACATGAAAGCAAAATTAGTGAAAATGAAGATTGATTTGCCGCCTTCCCGGTTTTTTTTTCTTTTTCTCTGGCGGGCCTTCGGCTACGGGTCGCCAGCATTATTCAGCCTTTATTTTCATTTTCATAATTTAAAAAATTGTAAATTGTTTGCTCAAATTTATGTTATTTTAAATAAATAGTTGAAGCTATATATTAATCAAGTAATTTAGAAGATATATTATTTATTTAATACTATCTTTATGCTATTAAAATTTAAATTTTACATTGCGCTCTAATTAGACTTTTAAACTTCTTACCGTTGTAATGGGTTTCCAACCTACTTGCTGAATAAAAAGTTGGAATTTGGTTCAACGACCTCCTTGCAGTTAGAAAGTCTTTAGAAAGTTGGAACATGGTTGAATAAAATAGAACTTGTTTTTTTTTATAATTTGACAGCTGTCAGTAGAAAGCGTTTCTCCCTAGGGCTGAAAGTTTTACTTTCTATTAGGCCCCTCAGGCAACTTCAGACCTACTTTCAGAGTATGAGTAATGAAAAGAATATAAAAACATCGGTTTAACTTTTAACATAGTTTTATTTCATATAACAATACAACTTTAAGTTCTAACCTATTTCAAAAAATTAGGTACCTGGGCTTACATAAAGGACTTTCACATGAACGTTATTTGTTTAAAAACAACAAAATCTAATTTATTTAAGGTGTATTTACATACCTACTACATTTTGTTCTCATTTTAATAATACTTTATTATTTAGAACCAATCTACATAAAACAACCATCATCATAAAACATGAAGCTTTTGTATTCCACCAACAGATGGCGCTAATCTAACTTCTAGTGAGGTACTCAGTAGCAATGGTCTTCCAGTCGGTAGGGTCTCCGTTTTCATCCGGCTTGCTCTTCCTGATGGCGCGGAGGATGTCCCAGCCGTGGGCCTTCTCCGTAGAACTTACATACGTGTTGGTGGGATCTTGGGATAAGGTGTAGGCTCCTAGGACCAGGCTTTGGACTAAACGCGCTGATATCAGAGTCTGGAACCAAAAGTTGCTTTGATTTAAAAAACATGGGTTTTGACTTGGTTTTTTGTTTTCATATAATTAATTAAAATACTCCTATGATATTGAAAATATTCCACACTTTTGCAATTTTTTAATAAAAGTATAATGGGCGCCCTTATCACCAGAAGCAATCTCTAGCATTTCTCCAAGCATCATCATCAGCCTGAGAAGTAGACTGCTGAACATAAGCCTCCCCCAAAACATTTTAAACCCCACTTTATAGCGAAGTCAAGATAGTAGTTTTTTAGTTTCTACAGCGGGGTTGAGAATTTTTTAACCGGCTTTAAATAAAATAGAAGGAGGTTCTCAATTCGGTTATATCTTTCTCATCGCATAATCTCATTATTTACGAGCCGATTTGAAATTTTCGTTTTTGTCTGGATGGTTAATTGGTTATATTTCTAGATTTTAACCAATTTTGATACTTATCAGAAATTTCTATGGGTACCTACCTCCTAGTCCCTAAATCAGGTTCAGCAGTTTGGTCAAGTTTGTATCTCAAGTTTTTATAACTTCAGTCTTGTAATATAGCTTTTTGACTGGCCTTTCAGCTCAGTTGGTAGTAGCTCTGCCTTCTGAGCCGTAGGTCGTGGGTTCGATCCCCACCGAGAACAAACATTTGCATGGTGAACACAGATGTTTGTTCTCTGTCTGGGTGTTATATTGTATTCTAAGTATGTATTTACACAAAAAAATGTATTTAAGTATTATAATCAGCTATCTAGTTCCCATATTACAAGCTCTGCTTAGTTTGGGGCTGGGTAGTGTTGTGTGAATTGTCCACAATATTTATTTATTATTTATTTATTTATTTATTACGTAGGTAGTTAGAGTTGTTGTCTCATCTTTTCTCCATACAATAGACAAATAGGCGAAACGAAAACAACATTTGGTAACGAAATGTTGTAATTGCAGTGGGACTTGGGGTACAGCTATCTAGTTCCCATAGTACAAGCTCTGCTTAGTTTGGGGCTAGGTAGTGTTGTGTGCATTGTCTAGAATAAAAAAAAAATAGATCTGTTACCTTGAGCAGTCTGTATTCGTGGTCAGGCAGCCTCCTATTGACAGTGTACCCCGCCAGCACCACTCCTCCCGCGCGGAGGTCCTGCGCGAGGAGGATGCCGTACGTCATGGCGATGGCGAGCTCGAACACGTAGCACGAGCATTGGATGTCGCCGAAGTCGATTATACCTTCGATGCGGTACTCTGTTTTACTGGAAAAGATATAAAACAAATCAACAAACAATATTTATTTTATGTGACATAGGAACGGGCATGAGCTCAGGCAAAGTAGACATCCAACGATCCAATCAAGAAAATTTATTGTATTAGACATTTTCTGTAAGAAGCTTTTACCCACGTTTCGGTTAAAATAGGTTAGTGAAGTACCTACTATTCTTAAAAAAAAGCTTCCCAATCGATTCCTAGATGGCGTTGGCTAAACTAAGTTTAAGATAAAGTCAGCACAGATAACAAAAAAAAATATTTCCGCAAAAACCTGGCAAGGATTATTATTTGTTCTATGGCTACGGTTCACTAGAGTACGCGCAAGATTCTGCGCGTGACAGATGGCAGAAAATTTAAAAAAACTACTTAACTTATAATAATCTCCCAATCACAAGTACGAACTTTCACATAATGCAATCTCGATTTCCTCATGAAAATGAAATCTAACAACAGCTCGTTTCAACGTAGGTATTTCTCCATACAAAAGAAATAGACATGACATGACCGTAGGCGAAACATAATATTGTTCAAACTGATCGAGAAACAGATTTTTCATGTTTTCCGCCATCTGTCACGCGCAGAGTTATCTTGCGCGGACTCTACCTACACTACCGCCATCTAGGAAGGTCATGAAAAAAATCAAGAATGGTCCTCACAATAGTGATTTTAGGAATATTAGTGACAAACCCCCATTACACCAAGGAGTTTCAAAGTCCATAGAAATTCCCGATCCCCAGCCAAGTTCCAACTTTCCAAGCTTATGATAATATGATAACCCTCCCCCATCTTATCACCTCAACATGATCCCGTCGAGGATCTGACTGCAGACCCTCAGGAGCCGCGGGTTTAGTGGGGACCTGTGCAAGCATGGTGCTGGTTTGAGTCCGCCTATGGACTAATTAGTAGCAAAAACTTGCGTCTCTGCCGTTTTGAGGAGGAAGAGTGTAACTCACATTTTTTATGAAATTGGGGCAAGGGGCATCAAGTACTCTAACTAAAAATTCTTGACACTAAAATTAACCTATTAATAAACGAAATCATTACATAAAGAAACAAGTGTTGTAGTTAGATTTAAAGTATACAGGGAAGTATCACATGGGATAAAAACTGACAAGCTATCCGGTTGTTTTTTGGTGGAAACAAGTAGAAATTAGTCTTTCTCTACCATCACCAAAAACAGATGTAATATTATTGTATTAGGCCCATTTAAACGAGTAAAATTGAGCAAAGCACTTCAGCCACTTCAATCCAAATCCTAAATCTGCTAAATATAGATAAATCGTGATGCAAACGGTGATGCGCGTGTGACTGCCCTGTTAGCGATCACGGAGACGTTATCAAACGTTTCATCATTCACAAAAGAAACAAACAGATTAGATAGGCTTGTCTTGATAGCGATAAAATGAAATAATAACAAAAATACTTGGCAGTTTTACCTACCTTTCTCTTTTTGCGACATTGAGTAAAGTTCTTTCTGAAAATATCGAGCGATACTTTGGCGCAAAAAAGCGCAAATCAATCAATGATTCGTGAGTTCCTACACTACAGCAGCTACTATTTTAAGGTGTGTTGAGTGACAGTCAATCAGGCCTTTTTTAATGTCACAATTGGATTAAATCAAACAGTAACAATTTGGTTCACTGCTAAAAAAAATACATCATCTATCAAAAATTCACCTATCAATTTTGGTAGGGAAAAATAATCGAACATTTGTTCGATTATTTTTTATTTTGCAAAGGTTTGCCCTCAAATTTTCCAACTATCCCGATCTTTGGCCACTTCCCACGCATATTGATAAGAGTTTCAAATGTAAGAAGATAGGTACCTGCCCCCAGGCTTCAATCCAACGAGGATATTCATCTCGTTGACGTCTCCGTGGATGACTCCTGTCTCCAGCTCGTCCAGCTGCGGGACTATGGCGTATTTGAACTCCTCGATAACCTGAAGATAATTTTGTACAAGTCGCATTTAGTTCAGTTTTTCTATTTTATGGTGGCTACCTAACTCAGTCATGATTTAAAAGTTGATCTTACTCGTAGCTTAAGCGTCCCACGAAAAAGATTTTTTAATTCATTTAATTTCAGCCTATTTGTCCTACTACTAGGTAGGATCCTAATCCTCATCCTTATTTACTTATTAAAGGATCCTTTAGTTCCTAGTTCCCCAAGTTTGGAATCAGCAGGTCTGAAGTAGTAACCATCACCTATAACAAAGCATTGGTCACAGGAAAGCATGGAATAGCTAACAAAACTGTTGGATTACCTCTTCAGCTAGTTCCAGGTTTTGTACGTCTTTGACAGCGAACTTGAACTTATCTAGTTCTGGCACCATTGATAGCATCCAGATGTGCTGCCGGGACAACAGTCCTGAGTGGTTGAAGTTCTGCCAACAAAGTCGAAAGTATTATTTCATCTGCTGGATCTCATAATAAAGCTTTGCCGTTGGGGAGCAGATAGCATTGTTTGCCATGTAACCCAATATTTATACAGACTTGAAAATCTCTGCCTTATTTAAAGTTGGTTTAAAATACTTTTTCATTATTAGCTTATTCTATAAGTAAAGTGTTTTTGTTCGCTAAAGACCTTGAATAGTAGGCATGTTAGTAGGCATGTAGGTACTTATGTAGGTAGATAACACTGATGTAATGTTTTTGGTTTCGGTTGGATGGTTTCATTTGTGTTCAGTTCATGAAAATAACACCGGTTATGTAGGTATAATACTCAATGCTGTACTTTTTTTTCTTGTAAAGTAGGCTAGTTGAGTTGCTGAGTTTTTATATTTTACACAAAACTAATATTAAGTACGTCCTTAGGGTTAGGACTTATAACGAATTATCGTGAAAGGATATCTTCCAGATCACCTACACAGTGAAAAGATTCTGGAAGGTCATGCAGCTCCTGGGTTTGTTCTGGTCCATATTTTTTTCCATTTATCATGTTTTATCTGATCCTATATAGTACGATCTCATAAGTGTTCCGGCACTCACCTGCAGCTTATTGTCCAAGTGAGCGACAAACTCCCCGAGCTGGTAGAGCAGTGGCTCGGCGCAGGGCACATCACTGAGCCTTGCACCCGGCACGTACTCCAGGAGTCGCACTGCATGCTGCTTGCCGTTGATTGTCTCCGTGGAGTACAGGTGGCCGAAGATGTTGCGGACAGGCTTCGGGCAGACGATGGAGCGAGCGTCTGAGTAGAAACGCATAAGCTTGAAGGGTCGGTATTATTGGCTGGACTGCCGAAGTCTGTCAATGAACATATCCACCGTCGCATCCATACGCATAAGCTGGAGTTGTGTGGTGTGGCTATTGGCTCTCAACTCGCAACAACACTTGGCTTGAAAGCATCTGTCATTTTTGTCTGGACTGCCGAAGGATGACAGACAAAAAATTAGCATCAACAACCCTTATCTTCCAGTCTCACCTTGATTTCATGCTAGAATGCATACTGTTATGTGCCTCTTGTTTAAAGAACGCATATCAAAAACAACAATTATGCAGTTTTTAGCGAGTGTTGAAACAAAAACCAATACAGTCGTTGTCCTTGGCCATCATAGAAAACTTAACCTTAGTTTGCGTAGTAAGTACCCACATTAAATAGCCTTTAGGTAGTAAGATTACATTTCTAGAGACATACATAAGTTCAATCTTCTTATCGTGTCATTAGTTCTTTTGAACCAGTGTGGTGAGAGGATTCTAAGCGTGCCTCAAAGAAGCTCCTTTCGTGCACTTGACACATGTTTTTGAACTTTACAATAGGTTCTACGACATGCCGGTTTCCTCACGATGTTCAATGACTCACGAGTTGTAAACCAGATGAAATACTATGACAGTATGGTAATCAGCTAGAGATTTATTGTTTATTTGAACGTGCCTCTGAGAACAACTTCCCACAAACTATAATAAGTTAGTACCTACCTAAGTTTTCTGCATTGTTGAGATTTAATATCTATAGAGGAAGGTATGGAGCCAACTTTTGAAGAACCACGAGGGCAAGGTGAGGAGGGTGATCAGAATATCTATCCTTAATTCTATATGCACAAAATACAATAGAGGACTATAGGCGAGCTTAGCTCTGAGCAGTTTTCTTACAGCAAACCTTCGGCGTAAACTATACCTAATGATTATTGGGTCCTATATTGAGATATGCAAAGACTGTCAGTCCCTTATCTCGGGTAACATGTTACAGAGTCAATAGACTGTCAATTGATACATCCTGGGTCAAGCAATAGCATTGTCTTGAAACTTCACAATATCCTAGTTTATCAACTTGTCGGTATCTATGGCTCGTTTGAGACAAAATGGATGCGGCTTCAACTATGGTGGTGTGATGTGGGTATATTTCCGAACGCGTAATACCCGTTGAAAGAATATTCAAACAAAGGTTCACAGAAGTTCTCAGTAGTTCACAGAAGTCCTCAGTTCAATTCCCAGAAGTAAGAATATCAACTCGAAGGTTACTCACTTAGATAGTTCATGATTTCGTTCTGTGCTTCCACCAAGCTGGGGTTCTGCGTGTCCATAGAGTTCATGATTTTGAGCACATATCCGTGCGGGCAGTGTTTCGTGATCAGAGGATTCTTCACGTTGGGGTCCTGTAAATGTATTCAAACGCATGTTGTGACCTATACCACTTTTGGTGTCTCATTCTACGATATGGCAAATACTACTCTACTGAATCTATTACACGGGTATTTGTCTCGGGTTATTTACGTGTAATAGATTTAGTATTTGTTGTAATCGCGAAAGTTTTATACTAAATACTACTTTGTCTATTTGTATCAATCGAGGAGTTCCGGCATCCAGCTTTCTTAGCTATAATTAATCATAAAAAAAACCAACCTCAATAATCTTGTAGTTCTTGTCATCGTACCCGTTGAGTTCAGTGAGCTCCAGCACTGAGATGCCGTACAGCCTCTCCGCCAGTAGCTTGACTCCCTCGGTGTCGATGATCGCCTTGATCACCTTACCCGGCTCTAATGCTGTATCCGCCATTTTGGGGCTGTCAAACGTTTTTACGTTATCTTTACACACGGGACCATATTTGTATAAAATATCAAAAAATACCAACAAAAAAATTGCAGAAAAAAGCAACTCGATTAATTACCTACTCACAAAAAAATGTGAATATTTGGTTTACATACGTTCTTTCGCAAATATAAAATAACGCTAGACTCCTGGAGCTGTAAATCTATAAAAAGCACTTAGTACATAGGGGTCGATTTTAAGGATGACTAACCAAGCAATTAAATATTGAACAGTTGGTTATGTAAAATTTGAATTCGCTAAATCTGACCTATGCAATTGTCAAATATTTGATTGGTCGATTTGTCATTCATGGAACGGCCCTAGATAACTTACCTTACTATAAGTGTGATTAGATTTGGTTCTCAAAGAACATCATTCATCTAGATAAAACAAGTGGCGCCACCTGGCGGTAGCTTGGTGATGTTATCATCACATGATTTAGCCGGCAGACTGTTTATTTTACTGTAGTTATGTGCTATTGTGCCTCAATATTACCATTATTATGATAGTAGGTTATTTATTACATAATAGCCAAGTCAATCTGCATTACAATGGAAGGAAATAGGTACCTAAGTAGGTATACTCTCCTATTTATTTTTAAAACAGTTATCGCCTCACTAATTGTTTTTGTAACAAAACAATAGTAGCAATAAATAGCATAAATATTCAGAATATAACTATCAAAATAATTGATGAAAATATTTACATAAATGGTCAATTTTAATATCCACTTTCATGTAGGTCCCAGATTTTAAAATAAAATGTACTTACCAAAATAAAGCACCACATAGAAGGACCATTAGGGTACTTATTATTTAGCTTGATTGATTTTATTTCATAAGCATGAAACAGTAGCCCGATGTTACACACACACTTACGCACGTCACATACAAACTATATTTCTTAAGTTTATGAATAAAAAAAACTGCAAAAACTCACCTTTAATTATAAAATGAGCAATATCCGAGTGATGTCTCGGATGGTCACTGTTCAACTGATGCACGACGGAGCTGAACTAACATGACTGATATGATAATCGAGATGAGTTGCTATTACGTATCTGTATAGCAACTGGCACTTGCTATCTCCATTGCCATCATTTCGGCAAGTTTTCGGCAAATTTTAGGTTCAAAAGAACTAGGTTAGTGACACGACAAGAAGAAGGCGCAAGTTCTCAGTAACTAATTATTTATGTACCTATCCAACAAAGATATTGGATAGGCACCTTGAACCTTAGAGGGTTTATAATGATTTTGCTGATTAAAAACCATGAATCTACGAAAAAAATTATAGCTCAAGTATTTATGTAGTTTATCAGTAGTTGGGCATCTTATAACACTGCAATATTTGAACATAACAAAAAAATCTGACGACGATCTGCGAAATGTAGCTGGCAAGCACTGGAGGAGAAGAGCCGAAGACCGGGCTCAGTGGCACGTCTTGGGAGAGACCCAAGTCCAGCCTGTCCAGTGGACTGATAGGTTGATGATGATGATGATGAAAAAAATCTAAGATAAACGACCATAAATGTTACTTTGTAAATATTTTGAGCTATCTACAATGACAATAATTATGTAATAAGTAACATTGGAATAATAAAGCGTCACGTAATAAGTCCCTGTCACTATACGTCCGTGTCGTGCGTGATCACTTGACGTCTCCCACCGCGTCGCTATCGAATTAATGTAATTTGGAGTTAGGCCGCTTTTCCAAACAGTAGTCGACCATTTTTACTGAACTTTAATTTTAAATATTTTTTTATGAAGATCCGAAAAGAAGATTACTATAGTGTAACGGATGAGAAATATGTAGTGCGGGTTTGATTATCGACGGACCAGTTTTCTAATCTTAAAGCATGGACTTTTACCACCCATAAACGTAGGTACCTACATAACTTATAGGACCTATTATGCAATGTTTTTTAATCAAAAACACTCGAACAAGTAGGTGGTAGATACCTGAATATTTTCATCTAGGGTATTGTTGTTTTGCAAACCTCGATCAGTCATCTTAGTTGACACATTAACATGACATACTTAGAGTCCGCGCAAGATAACACTACGCGTGAAAAACGAAAATGTAAAAAAACTGACTTCAAATAATCTCCCTATCACAAAATATGTGATATATTTCCAGTCAATTTGTTCATGTATTTCGCTATCTGTCACGCGCAGTTTTCTTGCGCGGACTCTACCTATCTACCTACTATCAGCTCTGATAGTCAGGGTCGATGACACCTTGGCATTGTCGTGACAGGTGGAACAAGCTAGATTCTAGACGTGACTACTCATTTTGGAATATACTCGAAAGTTGGGAAAATTTGGTCATTTTAGTAGAAAAAGTAAACAAGACTAGAATCAAATACTTTGATGGTTACCACTTAACATGAGGTGGGCCATATGCTTGTCCCATCAGGTAGGTATTTGTATAAAAAAATGCCAGGTATAGGTTGTAAGTATATGACTTACTAGGTACAAGGCAACTTTTTTCACCCTCTCCCCTATTTACGGGACGCGCTATAGTCCCTGGGACAGGATTTTAGATGGAATAGGCTTGCCCAGCACCTATACCATCCGAACAGCTTAGTCAGCCTAATCCACAGGAAAGACACGATAAGTGTGGAGCTGACTGTCCTCCGATGTTTTCCTTCACCGTTTGAGAACACATTGCGTCATTAATTTTTCAAATAGAAAGATCTAATTAAAGATATTTTTTAGAGAAGTATAATAAAAGTCTATGTAATTTTAGAAGCTTTTGTATTTAAGAAAAAGCACACATACAAAACACTACTTGCATCCTACAGATAGGTATATATTCTAAAATAAGCTTGTTCTAGCAACGTTTATACTTAGGTAAACCTACGTCTGAGACCGAGCGTCGGACGGGCCATTATAGTCGAAATGGCATTTGAAGGGCCCCAGCCTTTGCGGGCCCCGTACGGGTCTGCAGCCTTATTGTCTAACTTGAAATCCATTACGACGCAGTCACAATTTTGTTGGTATAGTTTCGATCGACCGTTTGAGCATCCCTGCCCTAAGGCAGGGGTACTCAAACGGTCGATTACGAGTTGACTTATTAGACAATAAGGCCCTAGGTCCCCTGCTCTAGTGACCTAAATGTGATCAGATTGTTCGTTCATAGAATTAGAGAGAAATGAAATCGAAAAATGGTTGCTTCGGGCCCCAAGCTTGTGATCAGCCTTCACTTCCGGCCCAGTCCGACCCTGAGTGAGACCAAAGGCCTGCGCACATCTAGGCGATGGCGATCAGCTGAAACGTTGTAAAATAATATGACAGCGTTTCATCTGATCGCCATCGCTTAGATGTGCGCAGGCCTTAAACAAACACAGTTATATTCTAAAATATGCTAGTTCTAGAAATGTATATACTAAGATACCATAAAAATCTATGCGTGAGATCAAACAAACACAAAGACTTAAGACCTGCGCACATTTAAGCGATCTGCGTTGGCGATCAGTGATACGCAGTCAAATATGACAGCGTTTCACTGATCGCCATCGCCATCGCCATCGCCTAGATGTGCGCAGGTCTTTAAGTTTTATTCGTTTTTATACATACTACTAGGTAAATAGAAATAAAATCCCAGTGGCTAACCAAGCTACTGAGAGTTTCTAGGCCGCCTTAAGGCCTCTTACGAAATATAATAATATATTGATCGAAATGATGCATATCTTTAGAACAAGAATAGATTTCTAAAAGACATGGGTAAGAACCATCTTAGAACTAACCTATCAAAACCGCATTAAAATCTTAACGCTAGTTTCGTATCTACGAGGCTTCAAGCAGACAAACAAGCAGACTTACAGACTAAAGCACACATCTAGGCGACCTGCGATGGCGACAAACGCTGTCAAATATAGTTGTCGTATTTGACAGCGTTTCACTGATCGCCATACATACAGAGGCCATAAACTGCGGAGACGCGGCCTGCAACTAGTTTTTAATATAAGTAATTTTAAATACCAAAAACCTCTGCCTACCCTCATAGGAATTAGGCGTGATTTTATGTATGTATGTAGAGTCTGTTCAGAAAGAGACCCGTCGTGGGATTTGAGGGCGCAACTGTGCTTAATTACCTTTTTTGTTTAGTGTGCAATACAATAGCGCGTCTGTTGCGTTTTGATCCTATCATAACTAGTGTACTATTCCTTTATTTAATTTTTATGATGCAAAATGCTGACAGAAAGAAAGTAGGTTTTAGGATTCGTTTTCTGTCATTTTAGGAAGTTTTTTTTTATGTAAAAGATAGACAAACGAGCTTACGGTCCACCTGATGGTAAGCGGTCACCGTCGCCCATAGACACCAACAAAACCAAGGGTGCTGTTGTTCCGTTGCCTACCCTGGAGGAGTTTTTTAATGTTTTTACAATAGCTTTTTGATTTTAATTGTTTTCTGGTGTTATTTTGAGTTCTGTTGTGTAATTTCAGTGGTATTTTAACCAACATTACTTGAGGTCTTAGCTCAAAGTGTTAGCAGTTAGAATTAAAGTGTATTATGTGATATTCTGATTTGATCGAAAATGTTTCATAGGGTTTTGGATAAAACAGCCATCTTTTATCCAAAGCCAATTAGGGTAAGGCCGACTCGACTTTGACTGACTCGACGGAAAAGTATTATATGTAATATATGTATTCTATGTAATATATTATCATTCTCATTAAACTACTCAAAACTGGCAAAATTGATCCGAAAAGGTCAGATGCCATTCATTAAGAAGAAGTAGGTTATAATTATTTAAAAATCGAAACGTTAGTTCACAATTTGGCCACGACGGCTCTCTTTCTGAACAGACTCTATTATCCTTATTTTTACTGACTAACATGCTTTGATCTTGCAATTCAAAACTTAATGGAACCCAATTCCTCATCCACAAAAGGGTCACTGATCCTCTCGAAGGTGTGTTCAAGCTCAATGAGATTATCATCAACCTCCATTGCCTCAGTATCGATGACCGGCTCAGGTCTTGCCTCATCGTCCTTGATTCTGAGGCGCCTCGGCGGAGGCGGGGGGATAGTAACGGCTGGTGGCTCAGGCAGCTTCTTAATCACAATCTTTCTAGCCTTCGCCCGTTTCTCTATCAAATCAGCGGCATACAACTTGTAATACTCAGGTGGTTCGTTTGAAAGGACGTAACACCACGAAAACAGGTCAATGAACCTCTCTCTAAGCTGAGTCAAGTGATGTTCGAGGATAGCATTCCTTCGAGCGAGGAGTTTAATGTTGGTATCATTCTTCTCCTTCATAAACATGTTGCTTAGCAGATTTAAGATCACTCGGCTACCCGTGATGGTGGCAAAGTTTGGGGGGATGAGGAACCGTCTGCGGTTCGCTGTGGTTCCAAAGAGATCCGGATTTATCACTTCCTCGTTAACCGCAACCTCCATTTTAGAATAAGACTTCATCTTAAGCTGTGTTAAATCCTTCACCTTCATAGTCTCCACCTCCTGGAACTCTTTGCCTATCGCGCTGTTGTAGAATTTATTTTTATCAGGCAGCTTCGCGTTCAAAAGGTAAAGAAACTGTTTAACATTGAACACGTTCATCTTTTCCTCGGGCGTGGATGATATATCCCTGACCTTCATCATTTGGAACGAGTCTTCTACTTTCGCCTTCTGCGTCTTTTGCATCATTGAGATGGAGTACATAGCTTTAGCATCAATCGTGGATATTGTAGTCAGAATCGCGTCATGGATGACATTGTCGCTGGCATCTCTGGTGAGTCTCTTGGAGTGTCGCCTGGTTTCGTGGTCCATGTCCAGTTCAGCTTGCATCTTATCGCGAAGGTTGTCGATGGCTTCCACGAGGTTGGTGGTGGGCTCGCCGTGGTAGAGGCGGCGGGCGCCGCGCCGGGGGGCGGTGCAGATGTCGCTGTGAGGGTGGCTCTTCATCCAACGGATAAGGGTGTTGTATCTGGAAAAATATTTTTTATAACGCTTTTATTAGCTTCACCTGTATGTTTGTATGTAAGCTTGTATGTAACCGCCCCTTTGAGCTCGATTTTGTCCTACTTTGAACGATCAGATTTGATTCAAACTTTGCACACCAGTCAAAGGTCGATGACAAAGCAATAAATGAAAAAAAAAAAAGTAAAAAAAAATTATAGTTTAAAAAACTAAAAAAAAACGCTTTTATAACTAATTGAACTAAAAAGTTAAAAATAAAATTGTAATAATCTATTGAAAAATTTATATTATTGTACAAAAAGCGTAGGGGGCTTGATTTCGATTGTTGTAAATATTTTATCAATAGTTTATTATATCTGAAGTTATTATAAAAAGCACCCCACGCTTTTGCTCGAACTTTTTTAGGTTTTACGACACGCCGGTTTCCTCACGATGTTTTCCTTCACCGTTTTGAGAGTACTGGCATAGTGCACATACATTTTTTTGACAGAACTCATTGGTACACGACTGGATTTGAACCCACGACCTTCGGATCGGAAGGCGGGGCCGCTACCACTAGACCACCAGTGCTTTCAATACACACCCGGACGAGCCCTTCACGAAGAGCTCTAACACTACTAGCTGACTTGTTGACCTGGTGATGTATCTTTTACCTGGATCGTATATTCTGTCTATCCTTCCCCGGAAAGTGCTTAGTGGCGGTAGAGAAGTTGGTCCTGGAGTCCTGGTTGGCCATGATCTGCAGCAGCTTGCGGTCATCCTCCACGGACCAGGTGGTGGACACTCGGATCTTGAGCAGCAGGTTATACCGCACGCGCAGCTGGATCGCTGAGCGGCCCGTTAGGAAGCTGGACATCTTCCTGGAAACACAATTACTAAATAATTAAATGAAATGAAAATTATTTATTGATGACTAAAGCTTACACATTAACATTAACTAGCAGTTGGTATTTTTTATTGTTAATTTGTATTTTTAAGAAATCTTTAAGAGTCATATTATCTTTATTGGCTTATTCTTACGGAACAACGCCATCTGCTGGATATGCTTGCAGTTAGTTGCTCACAATCGTCAATAGATGGCAGGAGCAGTCACATATTCAGTTTATGTTTAATTATTGAACTCGGGGTAAAATAATCATTTTTTTTTAATGAATCCTAGCTAGATCAATTTATCGCCCCCGAAAACCCCTGTATACTAAATTTCGCGAAAATCGTTGTCGCAGTTTCTGAGATCCTAAATATATATACACAAGATTTTCTCGTTTAAAGGTATCAAGATAATAAATAAAATTGTTATGTGGGGTTAGTCTCGTCAGTTCTTACAAAATTACAATAAAAAATATAAAATGTAAATAATTTCCGCTGTATAGGGGCCTCGTCGTCGTCTTAACAAAACATAATTTTAAGAATAATAAATAGAGTCTAATTAAATTACTTAATATTTTTTTTTAATTATCAATTTTTACTTTTCTAGTAAGTTTTCACTTTCGTCCGTAAAATTAAATACGGTAATTGTTACGCACGGTACGGTATGGTGTTGTACGGTCTGTAAGCCTCAAGTTGATGGACGCAGGGCAGTGCATCGTAGGGCACGTTCCAGACGTGCGTGACCTACGAGGCATGGCTTTGTTATAGGCGATGGTTACCACTTAAGATCACGTGGGCCATATGCTTGTGCCAACAGCTAGTAGTATAAAAAAATTGTTTTAGTTCCGATTTCTATACAAATTGATTTTACAATGTTTTTTACTGTGGTTGGTTTTAATATTATTGTTTACTTATTTATTTACGTAAACCATAGATTTAAAGTAAAAACAATACAAACAAATCTAGGCATTTTTTTACAATGTTATTCTGGAATTTAACCATGGTAAATATCCCGTTGTTTCATAAAAATAGTGTTATTCTGGTGGTCTGAAAAAGATCGCTTTTCAACGCTAAGTCAACCTATTGTACATTTTTATAGAGTTTGCCGGCGTAACTTGGCGTGTGAGTGAATCGTTTTTACGTAAAATAGTCAATAAACAATAGTAAGTAAAATAGAAAAAGGCTGAAGACAGATTCGAACAGCAAAACCCTTCAGAGCAGCCAAGTTACACAGGCCGTATTGGTATCTGGTTAGCTGACGTCAGTTATCTGCAGGAATAAGCGAGATATTTGTTAATTAATATCTCTTCTTGTTAGTTTGTATGGTGGTTTGTATTGTGGCAAGAGTTTTTGGCTATCTACATCTTCATCAGGCAATATAAATATGAACAGTATTACATATTATTTTTTATTAGCCATTATTGTCCACAATATAGGTTTACTGTATTCAAAGAGTGTATTAAAAATATTTTTTTTTAGTGTTATGATTTATGAATCAGCTATCTGGATCTCATCACAAAACTCTGCTTAATTTGGGGCTAGATAGTGTTGTGTCGATAGTCTAAAATCTCTACTAGTAAGTATTCTTTTAGACCATGTTTACCTTATAATTTTTAGGCTTATTAGACTATCGACACAACACTATCTAGCCCCAAATTAAGCAGAGTTCTGTGCTATGGAATCCAGATAGCTGATACATTATACTAAAAAAAATTGCCTATTATTTTTGTATAGTACCCCAGTCATTTGGTATTTTTACTTGGAAAATTTTCCGGGAGTTTTGAAATATGGTAATTTTATAGATTTTGATATGCTCTTTCCAAATTTCAACTTTGTTACCTCGTATGTTTGGCGCTCGCGCTTGCTTGTGCTTTATTTGTGGTGATATACTGCAAGAAAGTGAAGTTATTGAAGTGAAGGAAAATGGACTGGAAACTTTTCGTCATTATACTTTACGGCGGCGCTCCTACGCCGAAACTATTCATTTTAGGGAAAAAAAGATTATAACATAAATTGTTGGAAATTTTCTCTACTTTTATTTTGTATAGATATGTTTTTCCTGTAAAATGCGCCGCAAAGGAGTTATTATCAAAAAACTGATTTTTGACGCCATTTTTTCAATATGGCGGCGCGAGCGGCAAACATACGAGGTGGCAAAGTTGAAATTTGGAAAGAGCATATCAAAATCTCTAAAATTGCCAATTTCAAAACTCCCGGAAAACTTTCCAGGTAACCTCTTTTTTTTTCGATCAAATGTTTGTACTATAAATAGTTGGCATGGCAGCAAGAAATAAACCTTAAATACAATAGTTACCTGAAGTCGGTCCCATACACATTCACAAAGTTGAGTATAACAGAGTCTTCCTCAGGTAAGAATCTTCCTTTCCTCCCCTCAATCATTCTCATGTATTTATTGTAGCATTGAATCTTTGTTCTGTTCTGCATGGACGCGGCCACCTTGCCCCAAGGGATGTATGACTCCTCTCTATACAGGTCTATAGCTCTCTGTAAATAGTTCATCTCGTCGTCAGTCCACCTGCGACCGCTGGCCGAATGGCTCACATTCGTCCGAAAGTACACAAAACATTGGTAGGCAGTTCGACCGCGGTTCAAAGTCTTGCTGATGGACTCCCAATCCTGCATGTTGTGCTCCGCTGCGATTCTCTGTAGATCCTGGTGTTCTTTGGGGCCCCATGAGCTTTTATTGACCCGAGGATGGAAGAAGAGGTCCCAGATTGCTTTGTACTCCCGGGGCGAGTGACGCTTGTTTAGCTTCTGGGCGATCTCTTCCCAATCGAACTCCTGGTCAGCTTTCAGATCTAAGTCTTCTAGTGACCTTTTGTATTTTACGGAGCTAAACTTGTGTTTCAACTGTTCCAGTTTAGCCGAGATTGCGCTGGTCCTTGGATTTAATTTCTCCAATCTAGCGATCTCAGAACTGAGATCATTTTTGACAATCTCTTTAGATAATTCAAGCAGCACTGATAGAAGACGAGCTTTGTCTCCGACCGTCCATCCGGAGACCGCCATGATATTAGAAAAGTCGTACATCTGGTATTTCTTCATTATTATGGTATCCTTAGAAGAATATAACTTTATTGTACACCAAAAATTATAAGGTAAACATGGTCTAAAAGAATACTTAAAAACTAGAGGTACAATGGGCGGTCTTATCGCTAATAGCGATTTCTTCCAGACAACCTTTGGATGGAAAGAAACATTATTGTACAAGTATGGACAGGGCCGACATCTAAATATATAAAACTCTTACGTTACTGACTGACTGACTGACAATCAACGCTCAGCCTAAACCGTAAGTCCTAAAAGCATGAAACTTGGAGTTTATGTTTCTTTTATAGCATAGGGGTGCACTAAGAAAGGAAATTGGAAAATCATTTCCCTATGCGGAGAAAAAACTTTTAGAAAAATCAAGGAGGCGCAACGGTAAAGGGGCGAGCGAAGCCGCGGGCGTCCCTAGTAATAAAATAAAATAAATAGTCATAAACTAATAAATGTGATATTAATACTTACTAATACATATATTATTACATTCCTATTATGAATACAAATAAATAAGTACCTTATTGTCCGGGGGGTGATTGAGGTTCTTGTCTTTGAAATAAGGCTTGCCCACACTGTAGTAGCGGAAGAAATCTTGCTTATCCGGCTCCGGTTTCTGACTGACTTTGCTTTGTCTTAACTTAGCTTGGATTACACGCAACTTTTTCAACAGAATTTTTTCCGTGACGAGGTACTGTTTCTCCAGGAGACGGTTGGCCCGCATTATCTCATCGTACATTTCCACTAAGCTGCTGATTTTATCTCGTGACTCAGTCTCTGCATCGCGCTTCCGCGGCGCCCAGACCGGCCTCGACATAATTCTTGATCCAGGAATAGTAGGAGATAGGAGTAAGAGAGAATTGCCTCATGAACCCGACGCGGCTGCGTGCTAGAGTCGCAATCGCAACAACGAAATCATAGTGCAATCAATCAGACACAAATTGTTCGTTTTGTGAAGATGCACTACCAGATTTTACCGAGCACAACTTTACATAAGTCTTCTTCGGTCACGGAAGAACACGGAAGAAGGAAAAGAAACGAAACGATCGAGATTTCGAGAAGGAAATTAATCACACCACACACAACAATCAAATTCCTTTCCGGCATCCATTAACATTAACCCCACAGACTAGTTATAGATACTACGATTAGCCCACAGACTACATTAATCACAAACCATAGGATGCAGGCAGCCATTAACTATTACCAAGCAGTGTTGCCACGTGCCAAACCAAAATATCTGGATTTCAAATTCTAAAAATCTATAAATCTTTAGTTGATCGAAAAAACACACAGAACATAAAACGAAACATAAACAACACAGAATAGAACAGAAAATATACAAAAAAACCAGCCAAGTGCGAGTCGGACTCGCGCACAAAGGGTCCCGTTCTAAAAACATTGGTTATCTTTTGTATTTGCTGTTATAACGGCAATAGAAATATCATCTGTGAAAATTTCAAATGTCTACCTATCACGGTTCATGCATTATAAGCAAAAGCGTGTTTGGTGCTCTGTGATAATAACAGCGGTGACAGACAGACAGCGAAGCCTTAGTAATAGGGTTCCCGTTTTTACCCTAAATACACAAATATTGAATTTACTTCTAAATTGAATTACTTTTTCATAGACTAAATCAAATCCTAAAAATCTGTATAAAATTCTGCCAAAATTCTGTTTAAATACAGATAAATCTGTATAATTGGAAACACTGTTACCAAGTCCCAACTTTTTTTATTTATTTTTTATTTTGTGCTGGCTGGGATACAAAGTCCTTCTGCCAAGTCTTTTATGTTTATCAGAATTTTTGGTCACTTCTTTCACTTTCACTCATGTTTGTTTTTGATTGACGCGCACTTAATATTTTCTGTCAGTTTTGCAATCACATATGCCATTGCCAAGTCCCAACTCCAAAACAGTGCTGCCAGTGGCAGATAGTCAAATGTAACATGAGACAGCTTAGAAAGCCATTTTTACGAGAAAAGTAACATTACCAAATAGGTGGTAAACGATACAGTAATTTATTACACAAAAACAAAAACATTCTTGGATGCATTCCGTTTCTTGATAAGTATATTTTTAGTAAAGTAGGCAAATATTTTTAAATTTTATTTATATCGAGTCTTCCATAATGAATGTAACATGGAGGTAACATGAGAGGGTTAAAAGTAACGCAAAATGTTACAAAAGTAACATTCTGGCAACGCTGCTCCAAAATTTTCCGGCTGCCAACTTGTTGTTGTAATATTGGACCATGTACACCATTCAACGTATCTGAAGTCTATGGATAGTAAACAGATTTCATGAGTAAATCTTTTCATTATCTATCTGTGCAATCATGTCTCCGTGACATTGACAGCTTCCAACTTTCTGCGGTTCACTCATAGACAAAATACTATCTCTTGTTCGATTTGCCTCTCACAATGTAACGTGTTCTATTTAGCTGCCTTTTCTGTATAATCCCAATTTATCCTTGTAATCATAAAGTGTACCTTGTTTAACTTGCTTCAGTGGACAATAATAATTATTGTACTGTCTGATATCTTCGTTTAATTTTCCTGCCTGCCTTGCACACCTAACCTCACATCCACTGTGCAGTTATTAGGCCTCCGCATAGCCTAGCGATCTGCTCTACAGGTTATGGGCCCAGGGTAACTAGTGAGAAGGAAGAAGACTTTACGGGGTGCAGGCAGGCACGGCAGTACCTGGAAGAAGTGCGGATTTTGTATTGTGTGCTATGTCACAGCCGCAAGAAGGTAACGCTGGCGGGCACACGCCTCATGTGTCGTCGTCGGGCTTATACACGTTTGATAAATTAGATGGGATTGGTTCTTACCACAACTGGAAGTTCCAGATGAAAATGGCACTGGTTATGGAAGGCTTATGGGCATGTGTTGATGGTTC
This sequence comes from Thera obeliscata, assembly GCA_947578465.1. Classification (NCBI taxonomy): domain Eukaryota; kingdom Metazoa; phylum Arthropoda; class Insecta; order Lepidoptera; family Geometridae; genus Thera; species Thera obeliscata. The sequence goes on along the minus strand of OX387923.1, from coordinate 9,527,720 downwards.
CGAGGCTAGCAGCAGCACGGATCAGAAAGCTTTGGCCAGAATTTGCTTGGCAGTAAAACCGAATTGTATCCAGTATTTGCGCGATGCTACGAGCGCTAAACAAGCATGGAAAAGGCTTCAGGATGTATTTGAGGACAAAGGACTTTACCGGAGGGTTGTGCTTTTGAGAAAACTTCATAGATCTGATTACCTTGAATATAATTCAATGGGTGCTTACATAGAAGGTATTATGACGCTAGTACAACAACTTGCAGACATCGGAAGAATCATTGATGATAAAGAAGTCGCAGAAATTTTACTTAGTGGACTACCTCAAGACTTTGATGTTTTAGTTTCTGGTTTGGAAACAGCTAACCTCTCTGGTTCTCTTACGAGCGAAGCAGTGCGAGCTCGACTTCTTCAAGAGGAGTTCCGGAAATCCACAAATAATGGCAAAATAAATGAAGATGTGGTTTTATTGACTAGAAGAAGACCATTGACTTGCCATTACTGTCAGAAGCAAGGGCATATCAAGTCAAAATGTTTTAAAATGAAGAACGACTTGAAGAAACAAAGCGGTAGCGGAGTGAATATAGCTGCGGAGTCTGCGGACACACTGCTTGTGTATGCAGTGTCACTCTTATCTGTCTATGGAAGCGTGGACTGGATAGTGGACTCCGGGTGTACTTCGCACATGTGCTGTGATATGGACCTTTTTAGAGACATTAATATTCAATTTAAGTCTAAAGTTACAGTTGCTAATGGTGAAGCACTGGATTGTCAGGGTCTTGGTGCCGTCTCTTTGAACCTCAATAATAATAGTGATCTAAAGTTATTAACCAATGTTATGTTTGTTCCTAAATTGACTACGAATCTCATTTCAGTTAGTCAACTGACAAAGTCAGGTTTTGGTGTTGTATTCAAACAAAATGGTTGTATGATACTAGATCCTCAAGGCCAGCCTTTTGCTAATGCAACATGTTGTCATGGCATTTATAAGCTTGATTGTGTTTCTAATGTGAATTGTATTTCAGAATGTAACGGTGCTACCACAAGTAATAAAGCAGAACAATGTTCAGCGGCTATTTCTAGTGTGCCATTGGAGATATGGCACAAGCGACTTGGGCACTTGAGCTTGCATGGTATGTATGGGATTCGGAATCTTGCAGATGATGTTGTTTTTGAAGACGACTGTCATGGTAAGTTGAAGAATTGTATCTCATGTATTGAGGGGAAGCTTACAATGAAATCTTTCCCTAGGGGCCAGGCAAAGAGAGCTCTTCAGTTATTAGAGTTAGTACACTCTGATGTTTGTGGGCCCATATCAAATAATAGCTGGGGTGGTGCACGGTATTTTGTTACATTTACTGATGACTTCTCTAGTAAAACTTTTGGTTATCTTATGGGTCATAAGAATGAAGTCATTAAGTATTTTAGACAATTTAAAACCTTAGTTGAGAAGCAAGTGGGTAAAGCAATCAAGCGACTTCGAACAGATAATGGAGGGGAATACTGTGGTAAAAGCTTCGAAAAGTTTCTGTCTGATGAGGGGATTATTCATGAAACTAGTATTCCTTACAGTCCCCAGCAGAATGGCGTATCTGAGCGCCTTAATAGGACCCTTATAGAAAAAGCCAGATGTATGCTCTCTGAGGCGCGCCTAGACAAGCGTTTTTGGGGTGAAGCTGTTACTACAGCAATTTATCTTAAGAATAGAAGCCCCACAGCGGCTTTGTCTGGCGGCATTCCTGAACAGGTGTGGACAGGATCCAAAGTGACCCTAAGCCACCTGAGAGTATTTGGGTGTAAAGCATTTTCTTTGATACCAGGACATAACCGTCACAAGTTCGATGCAAAGTCTAGAGAATGTATTTTTGTGGGTTATTGTGAAACGTCCAAGGGTTATAGGTTAGTTGATCCTACTGAACCAAAGAAAATAATTAAATCTAGAAGTGTTCATTTTATTGAGTTGACTGAAAATATTGATAGATCTAATATGATGAATAAATCTGACATGAACACTAATTCTAATAAATTGCAATGTGATATAAATTCTAATAATATTATTAAATCTAAAATGATAAATAATAATGAGAATAATTTTAATATGAATGACAAAGTTTCTGTACCAATTTTGAACTGTGATAATAGAATTTATAATGAATTTATACCTCCTTCTGCAATTTCCGGTGGCGAAATGGAGAGTGGATGTGTTGGAAGTGAGGCCCCCAGCGCTACCACGTCTACCGATGCTGATGGGGAGGCATCGCCATTTATGTTCGTTGACTGTGACCAGGTGGAAGAACATGAGCAGTCTTTGGCAGAGGAGGGTGGCTCTATGGTGGAGTCTAGCGGCAATTCGAGCTACGAGGAGGCACAAGAAGTGCCCATTCAACGTGCTGTGAGGAGCACAAGAGGTATCCCACCTAAGAGGTATGGTGACTACGAGTATGATTATTCTCTCTACTCTCATGGGCAGATTACGTTCGACGAACCTGCGACGTATGAGGATGCCATGGCTAGTCCTCTCCACATGAAGTGGCAGGAAGCCATGCAGGCCGAGTATGACTCGCTGATAAGTAATAGTGTCTGGAGGTTAGTGGAGAAACCTCTAAATAAAAACATCGTTAAAAGTAAGTGGGTATATAAGATTAAGCAAGATGCCTCTGGTAATTTTGAAAAGTATAAGGCTCGCCTTGTTGCTCGCGGTTTTAGTCAAAAACCTGGTATTGATTTTGATGAGACTTTCTCCCCAGTAGTCAGACACTCGACAATGCGTATTTTATTTAATTTGGCAAATGAGTTAGATATGGACATAGAGCACATAGATGTGACTACTGCTTTCCTTCATAGTCAGTTAAAGGAAGAAATATTTATGGAACAACCAATAGGTTTTGTACATGATAATAATAAAGTATGTTTGTTACAGAAAAGCATCTATGGGTTGAAACAAGCAAGTAGAGTATGGAATGATACTGTTAATAAATTGCTACTTAGTAATGGTTATGTTCAAACAAAATGTGAACCTTGTGTATATGTAAAAAGAAACTCTACCAACAATGTAACTATTTTAGCTCTATATGTAGATGACTTTTTTCTGTTCAGCAATGATAATGTAGAGAAAAACCAATTATTGTCCATTCTTAATAGTCAATTTAATATTAAAAATTTAGGCCCAATTAAGAATTGTCTTGGTATAAATATTGTAAGAAATAGAGAAAAGGGTACAATAATGTTAAGCCAAAGAGATTATATTAAGAGATTATTATTTCGCTTTGGAATGTCTGAGTGCAAAGGTATTTCAACACCTATGCAATTAAATGAAAAGTTCTATAAATCTGACATTAATGTATCTGATATTGAATATAATTTTAGAGAGTTGATAGGAAGTTTAATGTACTTGAGTGTCTGTACTAGGCCAGATATTACTTATGCATGTAATGTTTTAAGTCAATTTAATAATTGTTATGATAAAAGCCATTGGATAGCGGCAAAAAGGATCCTTCGCTATTTAGCTAAGACAATTGATTTTGGTTTAGTTTTTGTCAAATGTAAAAATTTAGATCTTGTAGCATATGCTGATGCGGATTGGGCGAATGATCCTATTGACCGAAAATCATATACTGGTTATGTTATTAAGCTAGGGTCTAATACTGTCAATTGGGAGAGCAGAAAACAGCGCTGCGTCGCTATGTCAAGTACTGAAGCAGAGTACCTCGCCATTAGTGACGCCTGTAAAGACATTCTATTCATCAAACATTTTTGGTTTGAAATAATGAATAGAAATATTGTATGTAGGTTATTCAATGATAATCAAAGTGCGCAAAGTATGTTAAAGTCTATACATTGTCATAAAAGGACTAAACATATAGATGTACGCTATCACTTTGTAAAGGATTTGATTAATAAGAACTATGTTTCAGTTTCATATATGCCTACTACAGAAATGATAGCTGACATTCTAACAAAAGCTTTGTCTTCATGTAAACATAATGAATTTGTGTGTCAGCTTAATGTAAGAACTCCTTGAAGTTATGTAAAGGAAGTTGGAGTTCCGTTGTATGGTGTAAGGGGAAGTGTTGTAATATTGGACCATGTACACCATTCAACGTATCTGAAGTCTATGGATAGTAAACAGATTTCATGAGTAAATCTTTTCATTATCTATCTGTGCAATCATGTCTCCGTGACATTGACAGCTTCCAACTTTCTGCGGTTCACTCATAGACAAAATACTATCTCTTGTTCGATTTGCCTCTCACAATGTAACGTGTTCTATTTAGCTGCCTTTTCTGTATAATCCCAATTTATCCTTGTAATCATAAAGTGTACCTTGTTTAACTTGCTTCAGTGGACAATAATAATTATTGTACTGTCTGATATCTTCGTTTAATTTTCCTGCCTGCCTTGCACACCTAACCTCACATCCACTGTGCAGTTATTAGGCCTCCGCATAGCCTAGCGATCTGCTCTACACTTGTGAACCCAAAAAAGGCAAATTACCAAACTAAGATAAAACATCTCCCTCAGTATATTGTGGACACAGAACATACAGTCAAGAGATTGTGGGTGAGTAGATGGTCCAACATCCCAAAATAATATAAAATTGTCTACTCACCCACAATTTCTTGAGTGTTTAAAGTGTTCTGCGGGCTTTATGGCTTACTCCCTAACTAATCCTGTCCTGACCCAATTTACACGTTTGTACGGAACCCTCACGTTGGACGAGTACGACTAGTGCTTGTTGTTTTTTTTATTTAAGTTGAAGAAAAAGTGCCTTAAATCTGGCAATATTGTCTTTAACTGACATTGACATTCTGTTGATGTTGGCAAGGTAGAATGGCTGGCAGCTGGCACTGGCAGTAAAGTAATTATCAATCTGTCATTGGTAGAATGTTTATTTTGAGCTTGGTCGCGGGATTCGTTTTTTGTCATTTCGGGAAATCACATAGCTTTTTGATTTTAATTGTTTTTCTGGTGTTATTTTGAGTTTTGTTGTGTAATTTCGGTGGTATTTTAACCAACATTACTTGAGGCCTTAGCTCTAAGGCCCGTATTCCGAAACAGCGCTTGAGTCTGAGTCGAGCCTCAAGCATAGTTTTTTTTTAATTTTTTATGTAAATGATAGACAAACGGGCTTACGGCCCACCTGATGGTAAGCGGTCACCGTCGCCCATAGACACCAACAACACCGAGGGTGCTGTCGTTGCGTTGCCTACCCTGAAGGAACTTTTTTACATTTTTCTTAAACCTATTCATGTTATAGCTGAGGGGAAAGACCTCCATGACAGTTCTCCATTAAATCTGTGCTTGAGGCTCGACTCAGACCTAAGCACTGTTTCAGAATACGGGCCTAACCCCCGAATACTGAAACGCAACTCAGATTTAAGCACGTCTCAAGCGACGAATATTTGACAGATTTTCATTGAAAACTGTCAAATATTCGTCGCTTGAGACGTGCTTAAATCCGAGTTGCGTTTCAGTATTCGGGGGTAAGTGGTAGCAGTTGGAATTAAAGTGTATTAGGTGATATTCTGATTTGATCGAAAATGTTTCAGTTGGAATTAGAGTAGGGCCGACTCGACTTTGACTGACTCGACAGGGCGGAATAGTATTTTATCTATGTAATTTATTATCATTCTCATTACTACTCGCCACTGGCAAAATGTATTCGAAAAGGACAGATGCCATTCATTAAGAAGAAGAAGAGCTTGGTCGCGTCGCGTCTTAGGCCCGGTTTCCACTGCGAGCGGAACGGACCCATTAATGACTCATTTCTCATTTCTACTCTTTCTACACGCTCGGCTCTTTCCGTCCGACTATTTGTTGGTGGAAATACAAGTATGCAGTTTGCGTTTGCGAGTTCAACGGAGTCATTAATGGGTCCGTTCCGCTCGCAGTGGAAACCGGGCTTTAGACAATCCGTCGCGTAGTCAATGAATGTTACGGCGGGATAATACCTACTGGCGGGAAGTTTAACAAATCAAATCGTACAAAAGTAGTCAAAAATAAAATAATAAAAAAAATTTTCGTTCTGTACTCCTTTAATCTGAGTTTAACTCGATCAGTTTGAAGAATTCGTTTCGCCTACCTGTCATGGACAAAATAATAATGAGAAAACAACTCTTTTCGATCGTTTCTTTATACGTAACGTATTGCTGTTGTTCCATATTATATTTTGTCCATACAAAAGAGATACGTAGGCGAAACTAATTGTTCAATTTGATCGTGTAAAACTACGACCCCTTCTGATTTCCTTTTCTCTATTTTGTTTACATACTCGTAGCTTAGGAATTTTTTAAATGTAGATTGTAGGTTCATAACTATATCTAATTCTATTCACATTTACAACGCTGAGTACCTACCTACACCAAAAGGCCGGCCTCGTCCTGTAGGTAGGTTCTTTCCTAGGTAGGTAAGTACCTATTTACGAAGATAAGGTTTATGTACCTAGCCACAGATGAAATAATCCCAGCAGCCTTGTATTCTGCGTCTGTCTACCTAACTTAATAAAGTGAGTGTTATTTACATGTAGAAATGGTAACAGCTTGTATACCACTTTGTTATCCGATTACCAGCTCGATTAGCATACAATGGAGACAGGCGACGGTCAGTTACATGATGTAAGCATTACCTACCCATTCAATCTAACCTAGTTCAGTTCTACTGCCCTTTGAAAAGCTCATTTTGTAAATTGGCATCGAACGGTCTAGTCACTAGACCTAGGCTGAGATTCATAGACCGCACTTTGCTTTACAGCAAAGCAGTCTTCACAAAGTAAGCTTTGTTTATCGAAGTTTCCTATCAATATTTTGAATGATGTAAGCATTACCTATACCCATTCAATCTAACCTAGTTCAGTTCTACTGCCCTTTGAAAAGCTCATTTTGTAAATTGGCATCGAACGGTCTAGTCACTAGACCTAGGCTGAGATTCATAGACCGCACTTTGCTTTACAGCAAAGCAGTCTTCACAAAGTAAGCTTTGTTTATCGAAGTTTCCTATCAATATTTTGAATGATGTAAGCATTACCTACCCATTCAATCTAACCTAGTTCAGTTCTACTGCCCTTTGAAAAGCTCATTTTGTAAATTGGCATCGAACGGTCTAGTCACTAGACCTAGGCTGAGATTCATAGACCGCACTTTGCTTTACAGCAAAGCAGTCTTCACAAAGTAAGCTTTGTTTATCGAAGTTTCCTATCAATATTTTGAATAAAGAAGAGCTTGACAGAACTAGGAAATATAAATTTTGGTTGAAAGTTGAACTTTCCATCAAAGTAAAGTCAAAGTTCGGTCTATGAAGACTCGTGATTATCAAATCAAATCAAAATAGTCTTTATTCAGTTGAATTACAAGAATCACTTTGAAACGTCTTAAAGCTAGGTGAGTCTAGGTGCCAGTTCAACGCACAGAGCAAAGCGACTAATTTTGAAGCAAAACCGAATGGCAATGCAGCCAGCTTCTTTGAAAGCTTTTAATCTGCACTGATTTGGATCAGTTGAGCTATCTCTAGATCGTTTGTAACGGTTTTCAGATAGCTCAACTGAAATGTGTAGGTATTTTTTATATTTTACGTAAATTAATAAATTAGTTTTAATGATTTTAGTAAGGTTTTTATTTAATAATAAATATTCTAGACAAGCCACTCAACACTATCTAGATTCTAGCCCCAAACTAAGCGGAGCTTGTACTATGGGAACCAGATAGCTGATATATGTAAGTACTACTTATTTTTTATTGTAAATACATACTTATAATACAATATAACACCCAGACAGAGAACAAACATCTGCAATCACCACACAAATATTTGTTCTCCGTGGGGATCGAACCCACGAACTACGGCACAGAAGGCAGAGCTACATACTGAGCTGAGAGGCCAGTCGATATTTAATTTAAAAAAGTCGTAAGTTGAGAACAATTGGTTCCCTCTAAAATGAGGTTAAGGGATACCATTCATTTACCAAAATAGGCACCCATTTGATGGTAGTACCTACCTATCTATTATAGATGTAGGTGCTTATTATATAAATGGCTATGTACGTTCCCAAGCGTGTGATATGCCGAGATATTATGTCAAGTCGTGAACGCGCGATCACGATGGATTATAAGTACAGTCAGCGCGGCATTTTACATAATATATAATTTTCTCAAATGTTCATGTTATGTTTAAGATAAAGATAATAGTCGGAAAACTGTATACTAATATAAAAATAATTAACCAACCAAATGATAAAAACATTGCAGATATTTCGCATAGCATTTCTTATAGATTCGTCATGTCTGTCTGTCTGTCTGGCCGTCCATTTTTCTCCAAAACTATAAAAGACCTAGTCTTAAAAAATTGCTGATGAAACTTGGCGAGTAGAGGTGTTCTGTAAACCGCATTAAGATTTTTACACAAAAATATAAAAAAACAATACATTTTGGGGGTCCCCATACTTGAAACTGAAACTCAAAAAAATGTGTGTGTCTGTCCCCCCCCCTGTAACTTCTAAAATAAGAGGATGATTACCTAATCTAAAAAAAATATGTGATGTACATTACTATGCAAACTTCCAACGATATTTGGTTTGATCGAGATCTAGTAAGTAGTTTTTTTTATACGTCATAAATCGTAAACCGCAATTTACCTTGCGACGAACTACAAGAAATTTTATATTATGTTACTTGTTGCTACGGAACCCTTCATGGGCGAGTCCGACTCGCACTTGGCTGCTTTTTTTATAGCTAACTAGCTGTACCCTGCCACAGCGAAGCGTGAACATTGTGAAGTAGATAAAAACTAAAACTTCAGCTCGATCGGTTCAGAACTTTTTGAGTTTTTAAAGCGTACGCAACCCAAAATAAACATTTTTATATATAGAGAAGATTATATCTTCTTCTTCTTATAGTGTCACTGATTCTTTCGAAACCAGGTGTGGTGAGAGGATTTTAAGTGCGCCTCGAAGAGGCTCCTTTCGTGCACTTGACACATATTTTCGAACTTTGTAGGTTCTACGGATATGCCGGTTTCCTCACGATGTTTTCCTTCACCGTTTGAGAGCACTGGCATAGTGTACATAAATTTTTGGGCAGAAAAACTCATTGGTACACGACTGGATTCGAACCCACGACCTTAGGATCGTAAGGCGGGGCCGCTACCACTAGGCCACCAGCGCTCTCGATTATATAGATAGATAGCTAATACAGGTATGAATTTGAATATGAATCCAGTTTAACTGTGGTGAGTGTACCGCGGCATGTAATTCCATCTCAATCAGTCGGCTGCACGACTCAATTAATACGGAGCCCTATCACGATACACTAATTAATAACAGATGCTTATCTCATTAACTGATAGGACTCGCTATTTTAACATTAAAACTGTCTTTATGTGTGGAGATTCTTATGATTATTTCTATTTTTCTTTATTGTTTAGAGCTAAACGATTGATTGTATATATAACCACACCAGTAGGCCTGCCACAAGCTCTGACTGGCTCTCTTTCTTGCTCTGGTTTTGGTCTAGTGGTAACTACCGTGCCTTCCGGTCCTTCCGGAATTCCGGAAAGATTTAAATCCAGTCCTGAATATCCTGAGTCCCGTCACGTTCGTAAGGACACGTTCTTAACGTGGCTGACCTGCGAGGCAACGTGACTTGCGTGCTTTGTCAAAGTCGATAATTACCACTTAGAATTAGGTGGGCCATAATATTATGCTTGTTCCTTAGACAATCAGCATAAACAATTTGTTAGACGAAACTTAGCACGCCCATCCCCCGATGGACCGATGACATTGATAAGATTTTGGAAAGTCGGTGGATGGAGAGAACTATCCATCATTTCTGTAACCATCACCATTCCTGTGAAATGAGACTTTTCGCGTTTGCCAACAAATAATTGAACAGAGGGCTTATTCTGAGTTATAGCATCATTTTGTCGTTAGCATAACGCAAAACGGGATTGCGAGAACGAATGTTTTAACTAATCGTTCGTCTATACTAATCATTATAAAAAGGAAAGATTTTGTATTTTTGTGTGTATGTTTGTAATAATTTTTAAATTAATTCACCATTGGAAATCTACATTCCCCTTGAATAATATAGGCTATATTTTATGTGTTTAAAAATAAATGTTCACCCGTGCAAAGCCGTAACAGGCAGCTACAAGTAAGTAATAAAATTAGTTCTCGCAATCTCGACATCACTTATCGTTTCTCCATACAAAACGAGGCTAACGACTACGCTAACGACAATCCATTTTGCGTTAAGTTAACGGCTAAAAGATGTTAAAACTCAGAATGAGCCGTTGTATTCTTATTTTATTGATTTTATAGTGTTTACAACACTTAACCAAGTTGTAAGGAAACCACAAAGATTTTTAATATACTTACGAACAGTCGTCGAGTGTGATTAGGATTCGATGGCGCAGCGGTCAGCGCAGCCCCGTACCAAGGGGAAGTTCGTGTGTTCAAATTCCCACTCGTCTCTTAACTTTTGGGACATTATAAAAATCGTTGTTGTAATTGTTGTCGCAGACCTGTCGCGAGTATCGTAATGATGTTACATAAATGGAATCGCAAATATTGGCTTCGACAGAAATTAAGGCCCTAATGAGACAAATAAAGGAATTCCATACATAAAGTATTTACAAATAAGGCTATTTGTTTGTGAATCCGTTTCACGATCACTTTTTAAAAGGATTTTAATTTAACGTTATTATTTGAGTGCAACATGGAGCTATGTTTTATGGAAGAACCTTTGTTCCCCATATTGTCATAATATGAAACGTGTTAATTGAATTTATTTCTGTTCCCTATATTTTCATATTAATATGAAGCGTAGGTAAGTTAATAATATAATAATAATAACGTTTATTTCCAATCAAACAAGAATACAGTTAATTTAACCGAGGTATATCCTCAGCACATTAGCGTCAATAATTAAGTATTGTACCAGCTGTCTGGTTTCCATATTACAAGCTCTGCTTAATTTGGGGCTGGGTAGTGTTGTGTATATTGTCCAAAATATCCATTTTTTTATTTTATTTATGGCCTCATTTTTTTAAAACAAAACAAAAGGGGGGATCTTTCTTCTCTAAAGGCCTGCGCACACCTAGTTCGCTGGCGGTAGCGATCAGTGAAACGCTGTCAAATATCGCTGTCAGATTTGAGATTTGACAGCGATATTTGACAGCGTTTCACTGATCGCTACCGCCAGCGAACTAGGTGTGCGCAGGCCTTCACAAGTTTGTTTTTAGTTGTCCTAGTATTTATTCTGTGGTTGTGGAATTAGAACCTTGTCACATCTAGTAACTGAGCTGTATCTGTGAAGGCTTTCATTAATTTGCATACGATACTTCGATAATATGCCTTCAATAGGTAATACAACGAAGTTAGGTAAATGTCGTGTTTATTAAATATTTTTTTTAAAGATTGCGTTACTATAACTTCTGAAATAGGCTCAGAAGAATAATAATTGAAGGTACTATTTTTTTTTTTTGGCGTCGCATGTGTTTATGCATTTGTCATTTTTATATTGTTTTACTTCGTTCAAAAAATTAGGGAAACAGGTAATAGAAGGTACTATTACGAACCTAAGTACCTAAATATATTAAGTCTCTAGTTTTTTTCATCCAATGCCTTATACTTTTTAAAACAGGTCCAATTATAAGGCAAACTCAGAGAAAATAGTTGAGCACTGGTACTGGTGGTCTAGTGGTAGTAACCCTCGCCTTCTGATGCTACGGATGCGGGTTCGAATCCAGTCGTGTACCTATGACCTTTTCTGTTCGTAAAATGTATATACCCTATATAATGCTAGTGCTCTCAAACGGTGAAGGAAAACATCGTGAGGAATCCCGCAGCTTAGTCAGCTCCGCACGTATTGACCATGTCTTTCCTGTGAATTAGGCGTAAGACGTTTCAAAGTGATTTAAGACATTTCAAAGTGATTCTTGAAATCCAACAGAATAAATACACTTTTGATTTGATTTGAGGCCGACTAAGCTGTCAGGATGGTATATGTGCTGGGTAAGCCTACTCCATCTAACATCCTGTCCCAGGCACTATAGCGTCCTGTACAAGTTACCCCTGACGCTATCTTAATCATCTACAATAGATGCAAAGGAATGTATATCAGAAGAAAAGCTAACCTAATTGTTTTTTTAACCGACTTCCAATCAAAAAGGAGGAGGTTCTCAATTCGGTTGTTTTTTTTATTTTTAATGTTTGTTACCGCATAACTTCGTCATTTGTGAGCCGATTTGAAAAAATATTTTTATATCTGAAAGGTACTGCTTCCAAATTGGTTCCATTTTAATTTTATTAAAATCGGTGACGCTATTTTTTTTTTAAATAATTTTTTTAATGTTTGTAACTGCATGCCTCCGTCATTTATGAACCGATTTAGAAAATTATTTTTTTATTTGGAAGGTTATTCTTACGTTTAGATTTAGATTGTCCCAAACAAATTTGATTAAAATCGGTTTAGCCGTTTAACAATGAAGTCGGTTTCTCAAGTTTTTTAAACTAATAATTATTTACTTCATGCAACAATAACTACTCTAATTTATCAAAATATTACTAATCCATAATTATAAATTTCATCACAACAAGTGGGCAGGTAATTATACAAGCTGATTGGATCGAGTGGCGCCGCGGGCTATCACTAGTCAACGGCTTAAGTAGGTACGCTGTCAAAACACTTAACCTCCCTTTATTGGTAATATTGATGTAAAGTCGGTTAGGTAAATATTGCTTAGGAAGGCCAAATACCTTTTGAAGCTTGTACGAGATAATTTTAAGAAACAAAGAATAGTTATTTGTTATACAAGAGTGCAAAGCTGCTTTTTAACCGCGTGCTCAATTTTGATGACCGAGCAAGCGCAGGATTCTAATATTTAACCACGAGCGTAGCGAGTGTTTTTAAAAAGGTTTATGATAAATTCGGCACCATGGAGTTTGAAGTAAATAATAAAATATTAAATTTATACACTTTCCGAGCTGGTGGGATGAAAAGAACATTTGAACAACATTTTATGTAGGTAGGTAATACAGTTCTTTGTATGTCTCGAGGGGGTGCGTACTACCACCATACCTATGGGATCAATGAATCGCTGTCAAATATCGTTGTCAAGTTTGACAGCGTTTCACTGATCGCCGACGCCAGCGACCTAGGTGTGCGCAGGCGTAGTATTGTTCTGTGGCGCAGGCCTTCAATGATCGACGATCGCCAATTATAGGTTTTCACAAAACGTATTTCTTTTAAATGTCTATATTTTATCTTTTTAATATCTACCGTGCCTCGGGATCAAAGTCGTAGGGCTAATTTTTCTGTTTGCTGATACCACGAATAGGCAAGTGCTATAATGTAGGTTGTCACATCCACACTGATAGGTGAGTCTCAAAGCTCAAAGAACTTTGTTAGTATCGCGTGTGCATACATTCGGAACGCGCGTGTCGTGTGACAGTACGAAAGCTTTATGTCAGTGGAATAAGGTGCAGTTTGGTGCGGCAAAGTGAGAGTGAATTGGGGGAATAAAAGTGAAAATAAATTTTGCGATGATGAATAATTAATTTAATGCTTTGGTATTTTCTAAATATACAGCACAGTTGAGAAAGTTAAAGACAAAAATATTGATTCAGTTGTATCAAAAGGATCACTTTGAAACGTCTTAAAGCTGGGTGAGTCTAGGTGCCAGTTCTACGCGACCAAGCCGACGCAAGAACAGGCAGCAATTTAAAGATCCTACCGTTTTTTTTTTATGAAAATACCGTGCATACTTTTTTAAATTTTACTTTTTGTTGATGTTAGATTTAGTGACATTGACCTTATTCTAAAATAATGTAAAAGAATGAATCTGTTATACGCTTGTAAACATAACTCGTGCTTGACCGTTTTACGACATTTCACCAAGTCCTTGCGATTTTATTGAACAAAGCATTAAAACAAACAAGTTTCAGTAAAAGCTTATATGGCTGTAAATCCATATGCCTCAAGTTGATGACCGCATGGGAGTGCATCGCAAGGCACGTTTCTGATATGCGTGACCTGCGAGGCAAAGCTTTGTTACTTTGGTTGGGTTTGATGAAAACAAGTTTTTTGAATATCAGATACAAAATACATCTATTTACCAAGTTTCATCAGTTCTTATAGTTTCGGAGAAAAGTGGCTGTGACACGGACGGACAGACAGACAGACAGACATGACGAATTTATAAGGGTTCCGTTTTTGCCATTTGGCTACGGAACCCTAAAAAACGGTAGGAACCAAGCCGTAGTTTATTGCCTGTTCTTCTAGGCTTGGTCACGTGGAATAAGCATCTAGACTCACCTAGCTTTAAGACGTTTCAAAGTGATCCTTGTGATTCAACTGAATAAATACATATTTGATTGATTGATTGAGGAAACCAACTTGTAGTAAAAAAGCATTTCGTTTACCTACTTTAATTTTCGTGCAAGCTTTCGTGCACTTGACAAAAGTTCAAAAACATATTTTGTCAAATGTAGGTATGTAAGGAGCCTATTTGAGACGTACTTAAAAACCTTTCACCACAGTGGTTCAAAAGAACCGATGACACAATAAAAAGAGTGATGGAATAATCTGAGACGGTACACCCTATGTTGAACGGTTACCTTTAACTTTAGCTTATAGCAATTGCAATATTTCGAAGATAACTTCTTTGTACCTAAAACTATTTCCATGTGAGTATAAAAATAGATAGTGAACAGGTTTAGTTAATTTTTCTAGTTATCATTATTATATTCTTTACAAAATCTATTTTTATTTATATAAATAGTAATGGGTCTAGTTACACCACGTCTGATTATAACTTATTGTTATCTTCTCTTTGAGAGCACAGTAGGCCTACCATAAGCTCTGTCTGGCTCTGTCTCTGGTCCTGGTTTTGAGTCTGTGTGAGTGTTGACTAAATAAATCCTACGTCAAAACATCACACACACAGTATAATGCACTGGTGAGCACTCACACAGACTCAAAACCAGAGCCAGAGACAGAGCCAGACAGAGCTCATAGTAGGCCTACAGGTTTCCTGTGACCTATACTATATACTTATATTGAAGATGTCGTTGACCCATTACGTTTTCGGAAGACCCATTTTCCTCATTCTAAATTATATCATAGTATCAAAATAATCAGTCGTTTAAACAAATGATAAGAATTACTTTAAATCATCTTGAACTTAGTCGCCAGCTATTGACGTCACAAAAATTGTTCTATACTTTCCCTTATTTGTCTGTAGGTGTAAATATTGTTTAATTTTTTAGATTTTTCAAAACTTGACTTTTTAGAAGACATTCAGATCTCTTTGACCAACAATGAATAGAAATTGAACTTTGACAGTGCGATATTTGACAATGATATAGGTACACTGTTCACCATCGCAGGTGATCTAGATGTGCATTCAATAATTTCGAATAAAATTTATTTATTAATTTATTTAATTTTTTTTCCGTCTGGCACTGATTTAGATCAGTTGAGCTATCTCTAGATCGTTTGTAACGATCTGCAGATAGCTCGACTGTTTTTTGTGTATTTTGTACATTTTGTAAATATTTGTTTAATTGTAAGTTTCTTTGTGTAAATAAATATAAGTTTACAAAGGAAATTCCAATGAATTCATATAGTAGTAGTATAAAAGTAGTAACTACTCGTTCCTATTCTGTGTATTTAAATGCTATTTCAGATTACAAGCTACCTATTTATAATTTAAACTGGAATAATGGCATTGAAACTTAGTTTTATGCAAATGCAGCCTTTGTTTATTGAGTCACAAACAAAACTTCAAAACTTTCACATCATAATTATAATATTAATTGAGTAGGATAAAGGCTACGCTTAATTCAATAAGCACTGTAAAAGTCTAATCATAATTTAATTATGAATGCTTCGTTAAACTAACCACTGATTGACACATGTGGAGCTGACTCCGAAATTAACATAACTGGAATACAACGGATGATCGACAGAATAACTTTATATTTATGGTGATTTTTCTCAACTACATCTATTAATATTTAAATTCAGAATAATACTAATCTATAAATGGATAAGTGTACCCGTCTGTTTGTAACGCTGAAAACTAACACGTGGTAACTCGTGGATTTTAAAAATTTTGATGAAAAAAACTAATAGGTAACTAAGAAAATTTCTTAGTTACCTATTAGTTTTTTGACTATTTAATAGTCTCTGAAATTGACTAAACAGCAGCCATTTTGTGACGTCATGACAGGACGAAGAAGGTTGAATGGCGGTAATTCAACTTCATTCATTTCATTCATTGTCTACTCTTGCCACTCTTCTCCCTCCATAACTGTACTTTTTGGACGAAATGTGGTAGCAAAACTCCGACTTCGGGTACAGTACAGGTAACGCATTATTATGGACTAGAAAAGTTTAAGCCAGGCTTACTTATACAAATCTCTGCAATGAACAAAGAAAAAAAAAATTTTAACATTTATTTGCAATCATGCTTATTATTCAAAAATCAAAACATGAATTAGAGAGGTTGGTAATAAAAAACAGAAAATAAAGATAAAAAAATTGAGCATAGATGATAAATGTGCTTGGCGCAAGATAAAAGACGTAATGATCAGACGGACATACTTTCGTTTATTATTATTAGCATAGATTAATTTGATCAATCGATAGGCTGCGCGTAATATGTCTCTATCAGTCAAACAAGCGAAGAATGATAGATAACAGACGTCAACATTATAGATGTTTCATTATAATTTGGGCGTAACTTTAAAGCGCTTGTACCCGAGTCGCATTCTACCTTCTACAAAAAAGTTTAAAAAAAAAATGTGGGAACGCATTTTGGACCATTCTTCCATTCTTAAAAAAAATGAAATTATTCAAAATTATAATTTGAAAAGCGAACTATGTATTGGTTCTATGTTCTGCTTCTTTTTGTTTGTGATTGACTCCACAGATAAACTCAGCTTTTCCAAGCTGATTTAAACAGTGATTTTGACTGAAATTTTGGATAAAAAACAATACCAAAGTTTCTTCTATTCTAGACTTGGTCGCGAGAAACAAGCAACCGTTCAAAGTAACCCTATTTCTAGTAAATAGCTTTGGTTTCAAATGCGTAATATTCTGCTTCGATATTCAAACAGAAAATTGCTGTTTACGCAATAAATTGATTTTGAAAGTGGTAGTTCGTAGTAACATAAATAACAAACATGTTCCAAACACCCGTTCAATTTTATTGCGAGCGGAATCAGAATTTACCTACACTTTCACTAAATGTAAGATCGAATTTATTACCATTACCTCTTTGAAATATTCCGTTAGGGTTCCGCGAGCATACATAAAAATGCTACTGCTTTAAATAACTAAAGAGCTAATAATCCCTGAGAGCTCAGATCTAGGTTTCCAGTTGTAGGTACTCGTAGACTTTAGACGTTTCAAAGCGATCCTTATGATGCAACTGAATACATAAATTTAGATTCATTTCATAGGATAAGCTCTCCTTAATTTGGTAAGTACTATATAGTGTAGTGTTGTGTGGATTATCTACAATACTTGTTAAAAATTCATAAAAATATGGCATCGTAATTAATTGTATTATGATTTACAAGCAGTAGGTATAAAAGAGCGCGTTGAAGTCTTTTGTATGGAAAAACTGAGATAGACGACTGAGAATCGATCGTTACATACAAATTTCATTAAAAAAGATTACATAGTAGGTACCTACATACATAGGTACATACATACAAAGGTACAAAATAAAGATCATAGGTACACGAATTTTAAAATTGCCAAAATTGGTCACGGAACCCATTACAGACTGTTATAATTCCAAATGTAGCCCACACCCACGTGGAATACTTTGATTACCTTTATCAAATAGAAATCAATCAAGATTACAGTATGTATTTTGAATGGAACACGTTATTATTTCTTATGAAATGGCGTAATTTTGTTTTATAACTGTTTTCTAATGTTTTATAGACTCACGGAAATTATAGGAACATTGACCGTTTTAGGTACTTAGATAATACTACTGGAAACGATAACAAGTTTTTTTGATATTAGCCTTTTTTCCACTGATGATTTGGCTATAAACTTTCACAAAATCGTCCATATTATGTAGTACTATATACGTACATACATAAAATCACGCCTTATTCCCATGGGGGTAGGCAGAGATCACGGATTTCCACTTGCTACGATCCTGACACACCTCTTTCGCTTCATTCACTCTCTAACATTCTTCATACATGCTCGTCATGTATATGTAATACTATAACTCAGTTAAAAACTTTTCTGGGCCCATCTTCTTCTTATCGTCTGGTTCTTTTAAAAAAGGTGAAAGGATTTTAAGTGCGCCTCAGAGAGGATCCTTTCGTACACTAGACATCATGTTTTCGAAATTTTGGATTCTTCGACATGCCGGTTTCTTTAAGATGTTTTTCTTCTACGTTTGAGAAAACTGACATAGTGCACATACATATTTTGACAGAAAAACTCATTGGTACACTACTGGATTTGAACGTATGACCTTAGGACCGGAAGGCGGGGGCACTACCAATAGACTACCAGTACTCACACCCACCATAACCTCACAAGTATATTTTCCAAACTTTAAGCAATTATTTTAAATGAAAAGTGGGTAGGTAAATAAATACCTAATAAAATAAACTATGAACTGAAAAGTGATTTTATGAAAGATGGCTGCAAGAAGCGACCTAAACTCTATACCAGAAAATTCAAACCCAGAAAGCCATAAAAACTCCAATGACAGCAAAAATATCGTCATAACCGTCGACGATGATGTAACTGACAGCTGTCAAACTTTCAAAAATGGCGGGATGAAAAAAGAAAATGGTGGATTGGCTGTGCTAGAAGTACCGAATGCGCTGTTGTCGGTGCCTTTGGGCAAAAACAGGCATAGGATGTCGTTTATGGAGGAAGAAAGCGCGAAGGAAAAACTACGGTTGGCACTACTGAAACAGTGTGCCGCCATCTTGAAGCAGGGGGACCAACGGTACACGAAGGAGTCTTTGCATCGTACTTTTCAGGATGTGGTAAGTACCAATTACTTTTTATAACTATTCTACTAGCCCGTAAGTGTTCCACTTTTGGGCAAAGGCCTCCCCCATTTACGCCAGTCACTACAATCAGATGCCTTTAATCGCCAGACTTGCTCATAAGCATCCAGCTCATATATTTATTATTGTAATTTTTAGGGTTCCATAAAAAGCTCATAAAATAAAAGTTAGGTATCTACAAAGTGGTGATGAGAGCATTTTTCGTAATAAAAATCGCGTAAAAAATATTTTGTTGCAAAAAACAGGGATAAGCAATAATCTAATTACTTGTATCGTATCAAATTTCGCGCATGCGTCGTGCGGCCTCGTGATGAAAGCGCACGATCGGATTGCTTTTGCGTCTTCGTAGCCTTGCCTTGAATCATCTGACGTTGTCCTTTCTATAGGTCACTGTATCAATTGATTGTACTTGTACGTACTGATGCTTAGATAGTGCCTTGCAAAAATCGACACCATCTTCAGACTATTATAAAAGTCCTGGACAGACCCCCAGATTGTCAAAACACTATCAAATAGCTAGCTTAGTTCAGTAAAATGATGTATTTAAAAGGCATCTAGTAAAAAAACTGTTGGTGTATCCTTAATTCCCATGCACTGGTTTGTAAATTGAATTACAATTTATTGTAAATACCTGTTACATGCATCTTAATTATGATTCTTTAACGAACTCTTTGGACCCGTCCAAATATAACACACTTGGCAGATGCGTATGCATTTTCTCCCTTATAGCATCTAAATAAGCTTTTGGCTGTTTATTATTTTGATAAATCAGGAGATAAGATCTTGTTTTTTGTGAAAGATATGTATTTCTTTAACTTTTTAAAAGAATACAAACTGGGCGTCAATTCTATTTCATTAGGTGCCCTAGTAGTAGTTCCTTCCTACTGCACAAATGCAAAATAAATTAAGAACTATGTTTTTTTTGTATTGGCGCATTACAAATAAAGGTACCTATTCTAAGGTCCATTATACAATCTATGTATTCTATCTTATCACCAGTTCAAGTCTAGGCTAGGTTTCAAATGCCAAAAATGAAGCCGATGTCGATTACGAGTTGACTTAGACAATAAGGCCCCGAATTTATTTTGTTGCTCATGGAGTATTTAGTTGGTAGGTACAGAACAACTATTAAGTGAGAAAATAAGTGGGTATGTAGAATCTAGGCCACTCACTCATTGGCTATTCTATAAAGCACAGTAGCCAATAGGCACGCGCCGTCAATGTCATCTGTCACTTTTTATAGATTAGAATCAGCTGTCAGTATGTAGTGTAAGGTCGTTGGGTGTAGGATTATGTTAGAGCTAGGTCATATCACAATTATACCTAAAGTTATCTTAGTTCTAGGCAAAAAGCTAGGCAATGCCCGTGGTTTCACTTCAAAAAATACTTTGTTTTTTTGAATACGTTCTGTTCCAACCACTACTTTTAAAGTGCCTGCCTTTTATGGAGTAAATAAATGATTTTGATTTGTATTTTAAACGTTTGACTACCAAAGGTACAGGGATGACTTTGAAAAGTCTTAAAACTTTGATTTATTTATAGGTACTAAGTGCTAGTTCCACGCGAAAAAGCCTCAACTGAAAATTTATGGTAGTTTTTCATAAATTTTTCTTCGGTTTGCCTATTTTCATTTCATCTTCTTCTTATTGTGTCACTGTTTTTTTCGAACCAAGTGTGGTGAAAGGATTTTAAGTGCGCCTTTAAGATGCTCTTTTCGTGCACTTGACACATATTTTCGAACTACTTAGGTTCTACGACATGCCGGCTTCCTCACGATGTTTTCCTTCACTGTTTGAGAGCACTGTAAATTTTTGAACATACAAAATTTAGAACAGAAACATTGGTACACGACTGGATTTGAACCCACGACCTAAGGTTCAAAAGGTAAGGTTTAAGGAGTTAAGTTGATTTTTATTTGATGATATTTCAGTAGGTCTGTTGCATAATCCTCCTTAACTCAGTCGGTTAAAGAAGGCTATCCAAGCTTATTCAGAATGATCTAAGGTTTATATTAATTTCATGGATCTAAGACCACTTATTTCTCTTTTTGTTGATCAAAAAAGGTCATAATAAATCGCCGTATCACTCAATCTAAAATTATATTCCATCTCACTCGTCTAGTTAGGTTAGAAAGAGATGGAGGATTTGTATGAATTTATGTATGAAACAGTGCTGGTTTGCCGCCACTAATGATGTGATGTCTTTCAATGATCGATAGTGTTAGGCCTATGACCATACGCTTTGTGAAAACGGACTTTTCCGATCAAATCGATGGAGAAATAGTTATTTTGTTACAAGTTTGCAAAGTTGCTTTTTAACCGCGTAAATTAGAATCCTGAGCGTTAACGAAAGAATCAAAAGAGCACTAAGTAAACATTTTTGCACTCGAGTGCAACACGTAATTTTTATCCCACCTCAGCGAGGAAATTACTAAATGGAACAAAAAAAATGGCGAGTGAAAAGGCAAATTAAAATAAAAGTAACACACCAAGAAGGTTCCGATTTTGAGTTTTGTAAAAAATTAAAAAAGGTTGTATGATAAATTCGGCACCATAGAAGTAGAAGTAAATAGCGAGTAGAGGTTAATATACGCGATAAATACCCGTGTAATAGTATAAATATGTTTTATGATCGCGAAAGTTTAAAAAGTACTAGAAGTAAATAGGTTTAATGATGTCTTGAATTCAACTTAGTGCACACAATGTTCTAAATTCAATTTTACTTTATCCTCTAGCAGATAATAAATTATAGTTTAAAAAATTTAAAAAAAACGCTTTATAACTAATTGAACTAAAAAGTTTATAATAAAACTGTAATAATCAATTGAAAAATTTATATTATTGTACAAAAAGCGTGGGGTTCTTTTCATAATAATTTCAGATATAATAAACTATTGATAAAATATTTACAACAATCAAAATCAAGCCCCCCACGCTTTTTGTACAATAATATAAATTTTTCAATTGATTATTACAGTTTTATTTTAAACTTTTTAGTTCAATTAGTTATAAAAGCGTTTTTTTTTTAGTTTTTTAAACTATAATTTTTTTTTTACTTTTTTTTTTTTTCATATTTTTTTTTCATATTATTGCATTGTCATCGACCTTAGACAGGTGTGCAAAGTTTGAATCAAATCTGATCGTTCAAAGTAGGTTTTTTTTATTTTTTTTTCATTTTTTTTAATTTTTTTTTTATTTTTTTTTCATATTATTGCATTGTCATCGACCTTTGACAGGTGAGCAAAGTTTGAATCAAATCTGATCGTTCAAAGTAGGACAAAATCGAGCTCAAAGGGGTCGGTTACATACATACATACATACAGGTGAAGCTAATAAAAGCGTTATAAAAACGGCTTTTGTACTCAGATATCGAAAAGCAAAAATACACTTTCCGATAGTAAGAGATGGCAATAGCATAAGTACTGTTTATATTTCGACAGACTTTTAAAATTAAGGCCATCAGAGAGTACTTAATCAAAGATTATAAACATGCCTAATTGAAAGCCTTAGAGCTGGTTTCATCATGCTCTGTTAGTTACTAACAAAGGATTAACAGGCCGTTAAAATTAAATCCTATTAATATCTTAAATGTGAAAGTTTGGATGGATAGATGAATATTTGTTACTCAAAAACTTAAATCTCTAATGTATCCTGCATGACTAGTCTAAGAACATTTTAAATGTCAAAAGATGAATAAATTAAACTTGAACTTGACTCCAGAACGGTTATACGGATCTGGATGAAATTTGGCACAGAAATAGATTATAGTGCTTGTTATGTACGGAACTCTTTAATGTTAGATTAGTTTTACTCTTTGCGTAAGTTCATTACTGTTTAAAAATCGAATGCCAATAAAGGAGAACGGCAAGAAAGTACATGACGTGCTGAACGTAGAACCTCTTTGAAGTCAGTAAAAAAGTTACTATCGGCTAATGGCCACCCTATACTTCGAAATTCAAACATAAATGACATTTTTCCCCACAAGGCAGCATTTTCAGCGTGTCTCTAAAATGGCGCGTTCGAATAGAATTCGTTAACATTATTACGAGTGCCAAATGCAGTCGGCTGCCTTATCGGGAGCCCTTGGAGAATTCGAAGCCCTTAGATGTGAGAAGATTTTGTTTTACTTATTTATAGATCGGTGAGAAATAGACGCCCGGATTAAAAAGTCCGAACAGCATTTTTGGAATTCTCGTTGCATAACATTATCATGAATTTTGAATTTAGAATGAAACAGTCATTCATTTTGTTTGTTTTATACCTATTCTTATTAGTTTTTTTAAAGACGTATGAAGGAATTTGGGTCAACAAGAGTGCTTACTAACAACACGATTTTGATAGATTTTCTGTGAAAATTAGAGTGAAACCGAGATTAGGATTGAAAACAAGAAATAATTGAATCTGATTAGAAAGTCAGAAACAGGAATAAAGACTGAAATGACGATGATCGATTGGTCTTTCAAAAATCTTGTCAAGCCATTTCATCACTGTTCTGTTTTTTTTAATTAAATTTAGGTCCTACATAAAAGTTTATTGACGTGCTAGATAAATCTAGAATCTTCTTCAGCTATGCACGGTCTTTCAAATAGTCGCAGCCTAACACACAGATCACTTTCAAATGCATGTACCTATTTATAATAGGCACGGTAGGTACACTTCTATCTCGTACAATGTACCGGACTTGTTCGCTCTAAATCAAAGTTCACACCTGCACCACAGTGTACCTACTAGTTACTATACTATAATTAATGTCACACGAGAAGTCTGTCCTGTCTGTCTGTTGTGTCGATATATGGGCTTTTGCTCTAGATAAAGTAATTAATTAGACTTTGAAGTTGTTATCGAGTGCAGGGTTCCATGATCGTGGCTGACGATGATTCTAGAACGTAAATCTAGACTGCAAATGCCCATAAATACACATTCACTGGTATACTGTGAAAAAATATTGTTTCTTTATTAACCGACTTCCAATCAAAAAGGAGGAGGTTCTCAATTCGGTTGTATGTTTTTTTTTTTTTTTTTTTTTTTTTTTTTTTTTAATGTTTGTTACCGCATAACTTCGTCATTTATGAACCGATTTAGAAAATTATTTTTTTTATTTGGTTATTCTTACGTCCAGATTGTCCCAAACAAATTTGATTAAAATCGGTTTAGCCGTTTGACAATGAAGTCGGTTTCTCAAGTTTTTTAAACTTATAATTATTTTCTAAACAAAGTCTTTACTAACCCAAGTCTTAATGTAAGTCTAGTCTAAGTACAATTCGAAATAATACTGGCTAGCGGCTAGACTAGGTAGGTATATACTTTTATTCGAAATTCAAATTCAAATTACGCTAAGCCTTTCTATTCGAAATTCAAATTCAGATTTCACTACGGTACTTCTTTTCGAAATTCAAATTTCGAATGACCTCGGTATGCAAATAAAAAGTTGTCATCTTTCTTTCTTGTTTTAAAATACAAATAGCTGATGGAATAAGCATATAGCCCACCTGATGTTCATTGGTAACCAGCATAGAGAAATACTACGGGGGGGGGGGGTAACCAGTGCCTATATCAAAGCATTACCTCGTAGGTCACGCTCGTCAGGAACTTACCCTACGATGCACTGCTCTGCACTTACCGGCATCCACACCCTTCAAACCAAAACAAAGCGATGCTGCTTCACGGCAGAAAGAAACATGGTGGTAGTACGCACCTCCACTAGACACACAAAGAGCTATTATTGCGATCAGTACATTGCATACGGCGCAGTCCACCTAAGCCTTACAGCCTTTACAGCCTTTGTTTTAGCCATGTTTTAGCTCTTAAAAAATTAGAAAAAAAAAGTTGCCTGTAAAGTCGGTTTACTGTCGATAGTTGAACGTGCCAACGTCATACAGCTGTCCACGTGGACGCATCGCTCACTCAAGTAGGAGAGAGACAGATGTCGAATGCTGCCGAACGCGGGGGCCGTGCGTGCCTCTTTGTCGCTCGTTCCGCGCTCTCGCTTGCACTTCAAGCCTTAAATGGAACGCTTCAGAGCGAGATAACGCCGCATGACTTCATGTTTTTTCGCGCGTGCAGCCGGCTCCATCGGATTATAAGACGTTTTCACGTCAAAAAATAGAAAAAATAAAGATCACTCGAATACTCGGTACTAAATGACTCGTCTAGTTCTATAGGCATGCAGACACCATCCCTAATAGTCTAATCAAGATATGAAACCGTTTATCCCTTACCGACTGTGCAAAACCTAGTAAAATGTGCTCACTGCCTTGTATAGCGAGTATTAACATGCCAAAGGACAGAGTACACATTTGCATTGCAAGGGTTCCGACTAACTGTTGTTCTAACAATTTTTTATGGTGAGGATTCATGGAATAAAAATAAATACCCGTTCTTTAGACCGCGATTACCTAAACAAAAAGAAAATACCCATTTCTTCCACAAGATTTTTTTCTGTCTTTTTAGATTCCGGGGCTGCCACATATAAATTAGATTTATGTGCAAATTTAATTTTGACTTAGTGAGACTTTAAAAATCGCAATTCCATTTTGCCACTCGCATTAAAATTTAGTGTTTGTACGTTCCTGTACCTCTCAAAATTTTCAAAGACTTGAGATGCTGTCAGTAATAATTATCTATTAAGTTATATTATGCAATAAGTAGGTAACAAGTTTAATAATTACAACATCAAAAGCAATAATAAAGTGAAACGCTGTCAAATATGACGGCGATATTTGACAGCATTTACAGGTCGCCATCGCAAATCGCTTATTATGTGCGCAAGCCTTTAACCTAACAAATCATCACCAAGAATATCACTAATAAAAACACTTCAACATTCCCATTTTAAATAATGTTTAGATTAAAAGAAACGTGTACCTGCCAGTGTTGCCTGTCAAAACCGACGTAAACATTATAATATTTGCCCCCTACTGTTACTTGGCCCGTTACCGTACTAATAGCAACGTATTCCCACCAGGCGGTCGCTCCTTGGATATATACAAACCTAAAAAAGTTTCCAAAGAAAAAGGTTGCCAATTACGCGTCCATAAATACAGAATAGCGACTTTTTGTCGCGCGACTTTAAAGGCACTAATTACGGTTTCCTGTTGGACGCGAGGCACGCCGCGCGCGCGACTAAAAAGTCGTGGAGGTGTGCGTGTCGCGAGCGAAGCGTGTTCGAATGAATAGCTCATCTAAGGTTGTCTACGTTTTGATCTTATTCTTTTTTATGTTCTTATTCTCATTTGTGAAAGAGAATACTGGCATCTTGTTTTTTGACTGAGAAGTTTTTCTACAGTTACATTATAGTCCGAAATGCATAAATTGCAATTTAAGTTAAGTTTACAGAAATAAACTATTTGTATAAAAATAAGTATTTGCTAGTTAGGAAAAATGGTAATTTTAAAGTCCATGGTTAGTGTTAATGGTATAGTATACGTACATAAAATCACGACTCATCCCATGGGGGTAGGCAGAGATCACGGATTTCCACTTGCTACGATCCTGACACATCTTTCGCTTCATTCACTCTCATAACATTAATGATATTTATTTTGTGATAATTAATGAATAGGTACTAAAATATTAGCGAAGAAGGAAAACAAAACCGCACTCAATTATACTCATAATCATTATAAACATAACACCAACTCACATTAACCTATCATTCAATAATTTTATAATTATTCCGCCACGCGAATTATTCAAATTACAGTAATTGGCGCTTTCATGCAAACTTGTCAAACATAAGTGTAATCGCTTGCCATCTATTACCTACTTAAGTTGTCACTTTTAATTTAACCTTTCGTCATGTTATAGTAAAATAGGCTACTGCCAGCCCTGTATAGTCTACCAATAAATAACATTTCGGTTTGTAGTTCTGTCACGTACTGATATGCGGTGTTACGTACTGATTTTTTTTTTAAAGTCAGTGTTTGAAGCTCATGTTCTGCAACTTTTGTAGCCTCATCGTTACTTTAATGTATAAGTTACTACTTGTAACTTGTAACATGTTTGTTTTTAATTTTAAATGGCTTATAATTTCTGCTAAGTAGGTTTTATACTTTATTCAAATAAAAGGGTTTAGATGTCACCAATGCCTCCTTTTAAGGTTTGAATTAGTGCGACGCCAAAAAAGTTTGAGTTTTTATATACGTTCTTTTTTATGAATTAAATTAAATGGTAAGTAGTAAGAAAATGAATAATTAATTATTGAAAACAACCAATTTCCGTTTGAGCTTGTCAATAATTTCAATACCTTGGAAAACCTGCTAGTTAGCTGTCTCCGTTGAAATAAGCTTTACCACAGTAGATCCACTGACCATAATCTTTATCTAAACTAATCTTTTCAAATTTAAAGTAAAAGCAACCATGGCTACTAGGTAATAAGGTTTAATGTTAAAACGTGGCAGCTTATAATCGGTATCTTAGGAAGATTTGTCTGTCAGTCTGAATTAAAGCGAGAAGGAAATAAGCTTCCGTTTTAGTATAATTGACATATTTATTTACGTTTTGTACATGTTATAATTATTTATTGATACATGTTGGAAGTGAGAGCTAGTTCGCCTTCGAAACTAAACATTTTGAAATGCAACTTCATTATTTAACCTAACCACTTACTGCAGACTAAAATACTAACAATAAAGGCCTGCGCACATCTAGGCGATTCCGATGGCGATCAGTTGAAACGCTGTCAAAAATCGCTGTCATATTTGATAGCTGACAAAGTAACAGCTGATCACCATCACCATTGCCTAGACCAGATGTGTGCAAGGCTTGAGTATTTTTCAGCAATAAAAACAACAATTAGAATAAATGCTTGGGTAATAACAATAAGTACTTTTCGTTTGTAGTTGATTTATGGGCACTAATTTCAAATTGGTATCTTTAGGCTTTAAATATTTTATCATTAAAACCTCTGTGGCAATGCAACATAAAAATATTTTTGGTTGGGACCAAGCGCATCACATTATTGAGCTTTCTCCTTTAGAACTTCAAAATTCGAACACTCATAGTACTGTACCGCTGTCACAACATATCAATCCGCCATATCGATCACCGAATAGATAATCGATTATCGAGCACCGAGTGTTATAATTACTGCACGATGCAATGATCGATTACCGGTCAGAGTTTAGTTAATAGTGCCGGGAGCATATCGATTATTTTAAATGGTTTTGGGGCGTGAACTGATCACGTCAGATAAAATTGAGAAAGATTGTGGTAAATACTGTAGATAGTGTAAAGCACTTTTAAGAGCTATCAATAGAGAGGTTAGTTCATACTGCAAGCAAATCGCAGTTAGATATTCCTATATAGAGGCAATGTTTTTCAATATTATTTATTTTCATCCCACCAGCTTTGAAAGTGTGTTTTTGCTGTTCAATATCTGACAGCAAAAGCCGTTTTTATCCTCTAGAGGATAAAGTAAATTTGAATTTAGAATATCGTGTTCACTAAGTTTGTGAATACACAACCTATTTACTTCTACCTCCTCCATGGTGCCGAATTTATCATACAACCTTTTTTAATTTGTTAAAAAGTCGCACTCTTAACCTTCTTGGTGTATTTGTGAATTCAAAACATCATTAAACCTATTTACTTCCACCTGCATGGTGCCGAATTGATCATACAACCTTTTTAAATTTGTTAAAAACTAAAACTCGGAACCTTCTTGGTGTGTTACTTTTAGTCGCGCCATGTTCTTTTTTGCATTTAGTCATTTCCTCGCTGAGGTGGGATGAAAAGTTACGTGTTGCACTCGAGTGCATAGATTTTTCACCTTGTGCTCTTTTGATTCCTTCGCCAACGCTTAAGATTCTAACTTTTAAACCACTCGCTACGCTCGTGGTTAAACTTTAGAATCCTGCGCTTGCTCAGTCATCAAAATTGAGCACGTGGTTAAAAAGCAGCTTTGCACTCTTGTTTATCAAATAACTATTACCCCACCCCTCCGAGAATTAATATTTGTGTCGTGAACGCAGTATTTAATCTCTGCCTGACCGTTTTATTGTAGGTCCCCAAGGCATGTATTTACAAAAAAATGTACATAAGTATTATAGTTAGCTATCTGGTTCCCTTATTACAAGCTCTTCAGGCTAAATAGTGTTTTTGGATTGTGGTTTATCCAAAATATTTTTTTTTATGGATCTACAAGTCTCTTTGGAGCTAACTGATTGAACCAGCCAATGTGGTTGAAAAATATTATAACCCCGTTTTTTTTTAAAGATTCATTATATTTTCTGCTGAATACAATTTTTGAACTAAACGGTTAAGATTGTTGTATTGCATTTTAAATATGAATGAAATGTGTCAAAACCCAATTAAATCTTAAGCTGTAATATTATTGATATGTTAAAATGCAATAAATTGTAATGTATTATTGGTACTTATTCAATGCCAGCGATCGAAAGTTGATCGATAAAAGTTTCGATTACAATCTTGCATTTGTTGTGACACTAATATTTATGGCGTCTTTATTACTATTATAGTATGTACTTCATTTATTTTCGGTACATAATTTATAATATAATTTTAAAATTTTAGTTTGGGCTGGGTCTATGACTCTTTAATCATTCGATCAAGTACAATGTATGTATACGTTATGTGTGTATGTGTGTTTTCTTTTTATGTGTTGTGTCTTATTTGGCAATAAACTTTTTTGTATTTTGTAATTGTATTTTGAAATACAGTTGTTTAAACTCAACTTTTGCTTGAAAATTTTTGATAAAAAAACTGTCAAATATTTAAATGGTCGATTAGCAATCTGTAAAACCCGCCCTTAGTTGTAAGTTGTGTAATTTCAGAGGTGCTTTTATATCGTTTTTAGGACGAATACAAGGCATTTGGATGGATCTCATTACCGTTTGTTTTTCCTGACCACTACAATATGTGCCTCTTCAAGGCAAGAGTGAATAGGTGTCTAGAATCTAGACCATCCTTGAGATTGTAACCAAAGATTGTAACCCATTATAAAAAAAAAAACTTAAATTAAAGTCTGATTAATTGATTATCATGTAATAAATAATTTAAGATTATCAATAAATAAATATTGTTGACAATCCACACAAAATTATCTAGCCCCAAACTAAGCAGAGCTTGTACTATGGGAACCAGATAGCTGATATAATACTTATAACTTTTGAAACTATCATGGTTTTAAACACTATTTTTATGAACCAACGGGATATTTACCATGATTAAATTTTGATGAGTTGTCTTCCGATATTTCGGCACAGTTGCATAATACTTGTATCTTTTTTATTTTGTAAATACATATTTAGAATACAATTTATGATTGAAATAAAATTCTGATATCAACGAAAACTTCTATCCTAAAATTACATAAAAACACTTGATGTTAGTGAGTACGTAGAAAAAGACTGGTTATCATTAGAATCATTACAGTAACATGTTCCAATTATCTACCCACTACTTATCGGCCGGCGCAGGCGGTACCATGTTAGATGCTTGAATGCACCATAAAGGCCTACGCACAGCGATGGCGATGGCGATCAGGGAAACGCTGTCAAATATTGCTGTCCTTTGGCAGCGTTTCACCTACCGCCACCGCAGATCGCTTAGATGTGCACAAGGCTAAAGGTGTATTTTACTAGAGAGTATTACAGGGTTATTCATAATTAGCTGCAAATACTCAGGGATTAGGTTCAACAAATAAAATAAAAAATATTTATGAAATGGTTTTTTTTAAGTTTTGTTATGAAAATCCCGAGAAAATCGACAAAGAATATCCTTTGGAATCATTGGCGCCTGACCTATTTTGATCTTTGTTCCGCGCCCGCGCGCCGTGAGCGACACTCTGCGTTCAGTCACCGCCTGGGTGGGTCATCGTCCTGTTCTTCATGGCAATCATTATGCAATAGCCGTAAAAAAAATAATAAAAATAAAATTTTGATACAAAAACTTAAATCAAAATTAAAAAAAAATAATTACATATATATTTTTATTTTATTTGTTGAACCTAATTCCTGAGTATTTGCAGCTAATTATGAATAACCCTGTATAGAGAGAGAAAGAGAGAAATAGAGAAATAGTAAAGTAGTACTAGTATAAAGATATCTCCTTATTTTAGGTGTACACAGAAAATACCAAGGAGGTTGGCAATCTATAATGGCGAGGAAATGTAATCAAATTTGACTAAAAAAGCTTGACAGATGGCGGGAAATATTAAAAAGAACTGACTTGAAATAACTCCCAATAATAAGGATGGACTCGCAATAAACCCAATGCAAATTAGATTTTCCCGTGTACATAGAGTGCATTTTTTTCGCCATCTGTCACGCCATCTGTGTCCAAAGTCTCAGTGCATTTACAACATTTCGTTACCAAATGTTGTTTTCGTTTCGCCTACGTGTCTCTCTCTTTTGCATCGAAAAATCGAAAAATGATGAGACAACAACTCTGACTACGTAACGTATTTTTGCAGTCTCATCTTTTCTCCAAAAGACAGAGACACGTAGGCGAAACGAAAACAACATTTGGTAACGAAATGTGGTAGCAAAACTCGGACTTGGGGTACTGAACTAAATTGATATCGTTTATTTGATCAAACATATTCCTCCTATAAATAATTGATACAAATCAATACAAATCCCGACTTTTGATTGGTCGATATTGACCTCAGCTGCTAGAATTGACACGATTCAGCCAATACCGTGCCGGGAGAAAGGAAGGTTGGAATCACTGACCTGTCATTATAAATATATGTAACTGAGTATGTATGAGATAATAATAAATAGCATTACTAATAAAAAACTCTAAAGAGATTAATAATACTTTGCTTCGTAACCCGGTTACGAAATAGTACTCGTAGTATAACTAGTAGCCTTAGTTTGTTGCCTGTTCTTCTAGGCTTGATCGCGTGGAACAGGCACCTAGACTCATCTAGCTTTAAGACGTTTCAAAGTGATCCTTGCGATTCTACTGGCCATATACACTTTTGATTTGTGATTAAGAATGGTACGACAGAACTTTTTTATTAGTTCGTAACCCGGTTACGAAAGTCCTATGTAGCTGGTTACAAAACAAGGTTACGTACAAGCACTAAAGAGCTTATAAAGCTTTAGTGAACTATCTTTATTTTTTTCATAAAAACATTTACATCAATCTTACAGATTACCTCTGACTACCCCGTATGTGTCCTTAAGAAATCGTGAGTGGGTACTTGATACCGACCACAAAATCCAATTTTTATCATCCGCACTTGATGTGCGGCTGGTTTTTCTGCAAGTAGGCTGCTGGCGGGCCCTTTTTGCGTGACCCTTGACACGTGTTGCTCGAACTTTTTTAGGTTCTACGACACGCAGGCTGGTTTCCTCACGATGTTTTCCTTCACCGTTTTGAGAGTATTGGCATAGTGCACATAAATTTTTCGACAGAAAAACTCATTGGTATTACACGACTGGATTTGAGCCCACGACCTTCGGATCGGAAGGCAGGGCCGCTACCACTAGACCACCAGTGCTCTCCATGTTTCTGTTAGACTTAGCCACTCACGTCGTGAGCTAAACTAATGTTAGATAAGTTCGGATATGACTACTGGGTTCATGTAATTGATATAGGGCACGTGTTTAGGTACAGTCGACTGAACCAGAATGTATACAATTGTAACATTCATGTTCATTACAGCATAGCTATAGACGGGTAGAAAATAAACATGAAATTTATTATTTTATTTGCTCTGTAAGTGCTCACTATTGCATTTTTTTAAATATATTTAGCTGATGTTCATGTACGGTAGATGTACGAGAGTATTCATAGGTAAGGCCCGCCTGATTTTAATTGGTGACCATCACTTATCTTATACCTTTAAACGAGAAAATCTTGTACATATCCATACTAATATTATAAATGCGTTTGTAACTCTGTCTGTCTGTCTGTCTGTCTGTCTGTCTGTCCTCCTGTCTGGCTTTCACGCCAAAACTACTAAACCTATTGAAATGAAATTTGGTACACAGATAGTTGAGGGCCTGAGGAAGGACATAGGCTACTTTTTATTGCGAAAAAAGGGTTGTAAGGGGTTGAAAATAGGGGTTGAAAGTTGTATGGAAGTATCGTCATTTTTAGAGCTTGAAACTTAAAACTTATTTTTTAGTCTGTTGATTTGATATAAAAAAATATGACATTAAAAGTTTGTGCTGGGGGGGTAGAGGGAGGGAAGTATAGGGGGGAGTGTGGAGGGGAGTGCAGGGGGGAGTGTGGAGGGGAGTACAGGGGGAGTGTGGAGGGGAGGTGCGGGGGGAGTGTGGAGGGGAGTACAGGGGGGAGTGTGGAGGGGAGGTGCGGGGGGAGTGTGGAGGGGAGTGTGGAGGGGAGGTGCAAGGGGGGATGCGGGGGGAGTGTGGAGGGGATTACAGGGGGGAGTTGGAGGGGAGGTGCGGGGGGAGTGTGGAGGGGAGTACAGGGGGAGTGTGGAGGGGAGGTTCAGGGGGAGTGTGGAGGGGAGTACAGGGGGGAGTGTGGAGGGGAGGAGCGAGGGGGGATGCGGGGGGAGTACAGGGGGAGTGTGGAGGGGAGGTGCGGGGGGAGTGTGGAGGGGAGGTGTGGGGGGAGTACAGGGGGATTGTGGAGGGGATTCTGGGGGGAATGTGGGGGAGTGTTGAGGAGAGTGGGGGGAGTTCGGAGAGGAATGCGGGGGGGATGAAAGTGTGGCGTAGTACGACGCCATATGTCTAAGTTTAGTAAGAGGGCAGACGACTGTGTCACGTGCACGCGAATATGACGTTGTTATTTAATTACTGTTTTCTTCCGCTGCAAATTAAAAATGCTACCCATAGACACTATACTACGCGGACGAAGTCGCGGGCACAGCTAGTATATGTATATATATATATATTTAGGATCTCGGAAACTGAGCCAACAATTTTCATGAAATTAAGTATACAGGGGTTTTCGGGGACGATAAAACGATCTAGCTAGGATTCATTTTCAGAAAATGAGTCTGTTCGTTAAAAAAAAACTAAAAACATAAACTGAATATGTGACTGCTCCTGCCATCTATTGACGATTGTGAGCAACTAACTGCAAGCATGTCCAGTAGATGGCGTTTTTCAGTAAGATAAGATATGCTTCTTATGATTTCTTAAAAATACAAATTAACGAAAAAAATTCCGAGCGAAGCTCGGTTACCAACTAGTACTTAATAACAAAGCATTGTCTCGAAGGTCACGCACTTTATGAATATGCCCTACGTCCATCAACTTGAGGCATACAGATGTTCAGCCTCACGTGTCAGTAATGTCACCCACACCCTTCAAACCTGTACACAGCGATGCTGCTTCACGACAGCAATAGGCATGGCGGTAGTACGCACCCCCACGAGACACACACAAAGAGCTCTACTACTAAAAAGTAAAAATATATAAGTAAACAGGCCTTTGCATCTATTGTAGATGATTTATATAGCGTCAGGGGCGACTGGTGATCAACTCATGCCCCTACTTACGGGACGCTATAGTGCCTGGGACAGGATTTTAGATGGAATAGGCTTGCCCAGCACCTATACCATCCAGACAGCTTAGTCAGCCTAATCTACAGGAAAGACATGGTCAATACGTGCGGAGCTGACTAAGCCGCGAATTTTATTACTACTACTACTCAAATTAAAAAAAAACTGCACCCAAACTCACATTAGCTTGAAGTTTCTGTTAGATATTGAGTCTGTACTCGTATATAGTCTATGCATTGCATGTTATCTGTGGACCCATTATGTTCGTTCTCTTCTTGATTCGCCCGTTCACGAATCTCCCATGTATTGTGTTGTGCTGTCTTATTAAATTAATTAATCGCTCATAATCAATCTAATTCATTGACATTGTATAATATACTGTATCAAGAAATATTTCGCTATTTAAATATAAAGCAGTTAAGAAGTGATTTGGCGTTTTGAATTGGTTCTCGGCATCCGACACGCTATGCGAGGCAGGTCACTTAAGGTCCTATCCTTCTAACAGATTATGGTCCCAGTTTGCGGGTTCATTGGAATATAAACCCAGAAAGGGTGTTTTACTTTGAGCTCCAGGATGTCGCTGGCTAACGAAAATCGTCGGAGCGATTTATTGGATGGCAGCACAAGTTCCAACAACATAACCTACAACAATATTGAGAAATTGCAAGGGATATCAAACTATCTGAACTGGAAGTTTTCTATACGTATGTTACTTACGCTGGATGGTGTATGGAAGTGTGTTGATGGCACTGACAGTGATGCTGCGCGCGATGGTCGTGCGTTGGCGCGTATCTGTTTATCCATACAGCCTAACCTCTATCAGTTTGTCCGTGACGCCAAAACTTCAAAAGAAGCCTGGAAGAAATTGTCTGATACATTCGAGGACAAAGGGCTTTATAGAAAAGTATTGCTCCTCAGACAGCTTCATAAGACCGAGTACAATAAATACCCTAACATGTCAGATTACATTGAGGGCGTCATGAGCCTTGTCGCACAACTATCTGACATAGGAAAAGTCATAGAAGACGGTGAGATAGCGGAGATTTTACTTTCAGGCCTACCAGAACAATTTGATGTGCTCGTGTCAAGTTTGGAAACTGCGAGTTTGACAAATAATCTTACCAGTGAAGTGGTACGCACTCGACTGCTACAAGAGGATCATCGTCGTAACAATAACAACATAGACGGTTCGGCTCACCTAGCCAACAAGAAGAAACCGGATAAGATTACCTGCTCGTACTGTAAGAAGAGTGGTCACATTGCCAAGCGGTGCTTCAAGAAGAAACGGGACGAGAAAGGAGAAAAAGAAGAAGAACACTCATTGTTCGCTTCAGCCTACTCAGCCTGTAGTTCTGATGAGTTCATCGTGGACAGCGGTGCTACGGCTCATATGTGTGTGGACTCTAGGCTTGTTCAGAACGCTAAACAGAAGAAGTGCACTATTTCTGTTGCTAATGGAGAGCATTTAATGAGTGAAAGTCTTGGTAAGGTTCTTCTTAAGTCTAATGTTAGTTTGGAAAATGTTTTGTTTGTTCCCTCACTCTCTAATAATTTAATGTCAGTAAGTGCAATGACTGCTAAAGGTTATGTTGTTACCTTTCATGATAATGTTTGTAAGATTTACAGTGATTGTAAAATCACAGGCAACCAGGTTGTAACCGCTAGGAAAAGTAATGGGCTATTTAAATTTAAAGTGCAAGGTCGGCCCGCCTCCGGAGTAGGTAATTCTCCTTCCCTTCGATCTATGCAGGGAACAGAGAGTGCCAATGCTGCGTCGTGCGTACCTATGAGTGTATGGCACAAGCGTCTCGGTCATCTTAGTCAGAAAGGTATGTCTGTACTTGGTGGTGGGAATCAGTGTGTTGGTGTCGTTTTTCAGCATGGAGACGGCGTGCCAAGCAGCTGTGTCTCGTGTCTGACGGGGAAGATGCATGAGTCGTCGTTTCCCCGGGCAGCTACGAGGCGTGCTGCTAATCCACTGGAACTGATCCACTCTGATGTCTGTGGCCCGATGCAAGTGAGCAGCTGGGGCGGAGCGCGCTACTTGTTGACTTTCACCGATGATAAAACGAGGAAGACGTTTGGCTTCCTCATGAAGAATAAGTCGGAGGTTAGTTCCCATTTTGTTACCTTTAAAAATACGGTAGAAAAACAGACTGGTTTGCAAATTAAAATCTTACGTACTGATAATGGTACTGAATATTGTAATAACAATTTAACCCACTTCTTGAAAAAGGAAGGCATTATTCACGAGGTATCTGTACCTTATTGCCCTCAGCAAAATGGCGTATCAGAGCGCGTCAATCGTACGGTTTTTGAAAAAGCCAGAGCCATGCTGCAGGAATCGTGTCTGGGTAATCGCTTTTGGGGTGAAGCTGTGATGACGGCTATTTACTTAAAAAATAGGTCCCCCACGTCTGCGTTATCTGATAGAATACCTGAATGTGAGTGGACAGGGTCAAATATTGACCTCAGTCATCTGCGCGTTTTTGGATGTGTTGCTTATTCTTTTATACCTTCTCAACGAAGACGTAAGCTTGATGCCAAGGCACAAAAGCTTATTTTTGTAGGCTATAGTGAAACATGCAAGGGGTACCGATTTATCGATCCACTTGATCCTCGGAAGGCTGTCTATTCTAGGACTGTTACCTTCCTTGAGGATAAGTTTATTGGAAAGGAGACCGTGAATGAACGGGGCAAAGAGCATTTTATTTTTCATGACCAGATAAATTTTATTAATAATGATAATAATCAGAATGGTTCTATTGAAAATTTAATTAATAATAATAATGAAAATTTGATGATTGCTAATGATGACAATGTAGACTGTGATATTAATTTTAATAATAGTAATACTGTGAAGTCCATAGATATTTCAAATGGGAATCTCTCAGTTTCAGATGTGGGTAATACACCACCAACGGGTTCACCACTGTCTGATCTGTACCGCACTACTGAAGATGTTTCTGAGGATGTTGACGGTGATGAAGATGATGACCCTTGTGGCGCTGTGTCTTCTCTGCCGGCCTCTTCATCTCGAGGAGGAGAGCCGATCACGTTGGATAGGTCTGACGCGTCTAACTCTCGTCCTGTGCGTAGTACTCGAGGTATTGTACCCATGAAATTAAGGGACTATGATTTGTCATCGTTATTAGCAGCTGCAAGTTCATTAGATGAACCACAAACGCTTTGTGATGCTATAAATTCACCTGAAAAGGATGAATGGTATGAAGCTATGAAGGGTGAGTACAACTCCATGATCAAAAATAATGTATGGGAGTTGGTAGAGCGACCTGAGGGTTTAAATGTAGTCAAAAATAAATGGGTCTTTAAGAAAAAGTTTGATGCCATGGGTCAATTTATTAAATATAAAGCTAGACTAGTTGCCTGTGGTTATAGTCAGAAACAAGGCATTGATTATGCCGATACTTTTTCGCCTGTTGTTAGACATTCGACTCTTAGAATATTATTCAGCATTTCAAATCAGTTGGATCTGAATATGGATCACATAGATGTCACCACAGCTTTTTTAAATGGTGAGTTAGATGAAGTAATCCATATGGAGCAGCCGGCTGGTTTTAAATCTGACGATGCTAATAATAATAAAGTTTGTTTACTGAAAAAGAGCATTTACGGGCTAAAACAAGCAAGTCGCATGTGGAATATTAAAATTCATGATGTTTTATCCAAAAATGGGTTCATGCAGAGTAAATGTGAACCTTGTGTATATTGTAAAAAGACCAAGAATGAATATATAATATTAGCCTTGTATGTTGACGATATTTATGTTTTTCATAATGGGTGTATAGATAATATTCTGTTACTATTAAAAGAACATTTTGAAATTCGTCACTTAGGAATATTGAAAAATTGTTTAGGCATGAATGTTTCAATTAGCAAAGGTGTAACTATTCTTGATCAATCTGATTACATAAGGCGATTATTGTGTAAGTACAATATGACTGAATGTAAACCTGTATCCACCCCGCTACCAGTAAACTGCAAGCTGGATAAGTCAGACAAAGATTGTTTAGATGATAATGTTTATCAGTATAGGCAATTGTTAGGATCACTTATGTACCTATGTGTCTGTACACGTCCAGATATCTCATATGCATGTAGTCAATTAAGTCAATACAGTACATGTTTTGATATGAGTCATTGGCACGCTGCTAAGCGAGTATTACGCTATCTTGCAGGAACCATAACTTATGGTCTTCATTTTGTCAAAAGCAATGATTATAATATTGTTGCGTATGCTGATGCAGATTGGGCCAATGATTTGTCAGACCGCAAATCATATACTGGATTTGTTGTGAAAATTGGTGAAAATGTCATCAATTGGGAGGCTAGAAAGCAACGTTGTACGGCTTTATCTAGCACAGAGGCAGAGTATCTTGCTATTAGTGATGTATGCAAGGACATCTCTTTTGTTAGAAATTTCTTGTCAGAAATTGTTGACAAAAACTTTGATGTAACTGTGTTTAACGACAACCAAAGTGCTCAAAAGCTTTTGCTTGTTAAAGAATACTCCCATAAACGAACTAAGCACATAGATTTGCGGTACCATTATGTAAAAGACTTAATACAGGAAAAACAAATTAATGTTAAATACCTGCCTACAGATCAAATGGTTGCTGATGTGTTAACCAAACCACTATGTGGTCAAAAGCATGGTAATTTTGTCAGTAATCTAGAGCTAAGGTCTATTGTTTCAATTTAGTAACCTTATAAGCTTAGTAATTGTAGAGTAGGATTTATTCTTAGGTAGAGTCCCTTTTCTAAATGTTATAGAGTCCTACTAAATAAGAATGTAGAGTTGTTTTTCAATGTATAGTCAGAGCATGTAGAGCCAATATAGTAATTAGTTACTCGTTAACTCATGTAATGCATAAGGAGGAGTGTTAGATATTGAGTCTGTACTCGTATATAGTCTATGCATTGCATGTTATCTGTGGACCCATTATGTTCGTTCTCTTCTTGATTCGCCCGTTCACGAATCTCCCATGTATTGTGTTGTGCTGTCTTATTAAATTAATTAATCGCTCATAATCAATCTAATTCATTGACATTGTATAATATACTGTATCAAGAAATATTTCGCTATTTAAATATAAAGCAGTTAAGAAGTGATTTGGCGTTTTGAATTGGTTCTCGGCATCCGACACGCTATGCGAGGCAGGTCACTTAAGGTCCTATCCTTCTAACAGTTTCAAAGTCTTCTTTTTATCGAGTTACTGATTCTTTCGAACCAAGTGTGGTGAAAGGATTTTAAGTGCGCCTCAAAGAGGTTTCTTTTGTGCACTTGACACATATTTTTGAACTTTTAAAGTGATCCTTGCGATTCAAGTGAATTGATTATTAATTTTGACTTTTACAAAACTAACTTGAAAGTTACGATTTGCGTACATTCCAGTGCAGCTGACTGTACGATAAGCACAGCAAGGTCCGCTATTTGTATGAAGATTAATGGCTGAGCCGTTATTGATAATTACAGACCACTCACGCACCTGTGATAGATTGCAAATACGTTGCAAGTGGGCTAACATGGAGACATGGCTTCAAGATTATGCGTTTATGTACAGATTGTAACTTTTAATAATTGTGGTACACATACACTGATCTCTTTTTGTTTTTTTAAGTATGTTTTTTTCTATGTCAGTTTTCTTTATTACTTATGTTTTTGTAATATCGTCTTATCTTTCTTTGTTTTTATTTCTTATTTTAATAGTGTTTAAATGAGCTGAAGCAGTAAGTAAATGAATGTCTGTGTCTATGTGGTGGTAAACCCCGTCTTACGATCCTGTGGTCGCCGGTTTGAACCCAGTCGTGAGCCTATAGATTTTGTTAAATCTAAATTTAATAATTTCTGACGACAAATAAAAAAAAAAAAAAAAATTGATAGACGTCTTTACACTATTTTATAACTACTATCTAAAGGCCTGCGCACACCTAAAGGCCTGCGCACATCTAGGTCGCTGGCGATAGCGATCAGTGAAACGCTATCAAATATCGCTGACAAATTTTCTTAATTAATTCTCTATATTGCTTGTAACGGTCTGTAGATAGCTCAACTGTTTCAAAAGTATTTTATATTTTTTAATTACTTGTATTGCCTAAAAATATTTTTTTTGACTAGCTGCTCAGCTCTGCCTTGTGCGCCGTAGGTGGGTTTGATCCCCATCAGAGCATTATTTGTGTGGTGAACACAGATGTTTCTTCTATGTCTGGATGTATTATAGTATTATAAGTATGTATTTACAAAAAAAAAATGTAGGTACATTATAGCAGCTATCTGGTTCCCATAGTACAAGCTCTGCTTAATTTGGGGCTAGATAGTGTTGTATGGATTATCCACTATATTTATCTATTTATTTGTAGTTATCTAGGTAATTACTGTATTTAACTCTTGAATACTTTAATTGCTAGAAAAATCCGTATAAAAGACTTCGATCCATCTTCTTCAAGTTTTTGTGTTTACTCTGAAGTAAGTAAAGTGAACGGGTTGCTATCCATCACACAGTTACTTAGTTTATTTATGAATGCTCAGTAATTGGCACATTTCTACAAACTACGGATATAAGCTTTGAGACAACTTAATCTTAGTTAAAGTTAACCGATTATTTGAATTTATCTGTATTTAAAAGAAAAACGTATTTAAGTATTATATTAGCTATCTGGTTCCCATAGTACAAGCTCTGCTTAGTTTGGGGCTAGACAGTGTTGTGTGGATTGTCTATAATTTTTTTTTTTTTGTTCATTATCATATCATATTTATTATTGTATTTCTTTAGACATAATAATATCTTCATTTTATTTGATTTTATTTTATTTACTAACAAAATCTTCAATTACAAATTTTCATTTGTCGTCGTTTATTTTTAATTTTTCATAGTTATTTAAATCTAATTGCACGTAGAATACATTTAACATCTTTTTAACATGTATTTTATGCAATAAATACTTTGACTTTGTGATGGCAGACCAACGTTTCGCCAAACGTAACCAACGTTTACCAATAAAAACATTAAAAAAAACTAACAACTTCTTCTTCTTGTTATCATGTCGATTTTGTTCTATAAACTTTAACTAAGTAAGTGGCCACCAATTACACGCTATGAAGGCAATTTTTATCATTATTAAATTTGAATTTGCGTGTGAGTGTGCCTAGTTTTAAATATTTCATCAGTCATACAGGCACCTATTATGAAAGGTGCTCATTTGTCAGAATGCTATTCAAATGCTAATGACTAAGATGGATTGTTAGAAGTTGTGCAACTATTGTTATACAGACCAATTATATGTGTGTTTCTACTAGTATGTGCATGTGGATTCAAGCCTAGCAAGATTTATATTCATATTTTATAAATTGAATGAAAAAAATCGGCTGTCTGTAAAGTCGGTTTACTGACGATAGTTGAACGTGACAACGTCATACAGCTGGCCACGCAGACGCATCGCTCACTCAAGTAGGAGAGGGAGAGAGAAAGATGTCGAACGCTGCAGAACGCGGAGGCCGTGCGTGCCTCTTTGTCGCTCGTTCCGCGCTCTCGCTTGCACTTCAACCCTTAAATGGAACGCCTCAGAGCGAGGTAACGCCGATCTGTGCCTACAGTGGGCCAGTCGTTCATATGAAAATCGAGATCGTCCCGCCATCTTCTCCGGGGTCTTCCTCTACGACGCCGACTTTGTGGAACCCAAACGAGTAATATTTTTTGACCCAAAGAACGTCTAGCATACGAGCCAGGCATAAAAGAAAGGGTAAACGGTAAGGGTTTGTTATGTTCTTTTTATGTTTTGTCCTTGATTATTATTAATGGTTAAATTTTTAATTTTATTTAATAATTTATAAATTTTATAACAATTACTTGTAAATCTCAATATTGCATGCCTAGACATAAGCAGAATACATTGTACATTACCTATTATAATTTATCATCTTTTCGACATGTATTTCAAGCAATAAATATAATCTGAATCTGAATCTGAATCTAAACAGATTGAAAGGTTTGAAAATTATGCTTTAAAAAACCATATCACCCAAGCCACTAAGATCTGCGCTCGCTTTGCTCGTTCAATCATCAAATCATAATCAGTAAACGAATTTTTTAATGTTAGACAGTACAATGGTCACCAATCAGTAGTCAATCGCCAATGACTAATAAGTAACTTGACGGATATAAATCGTACTTTCGAATTTGACTAAGCCTTGCGCACATCTAAGCGTTCTGCGGTGGCAATCAGTGAAACGCTCTCAAATTATGTTTTGAAACTATTGCACTGATTGCCACCGCAGATTTTTTCTAAACAATAGGGAATGTATTTATAATTATTGCCCAAGTATTTTATCGAAAAGTTATCGAAATATAGTTGTAGAATCAACAAGAAAACGGATTATTTAAAAAAACTAATAAAAGTAGTGACTCATTTTTGTCTCATAAATGCAAGCCGTCTCTATATTTTCATAGAATCTAAGAATTCGAGAAAATTATATCCTAGATAAAACAGACATTTTGATCTAGATTTTATCATCGGTCTAAACCTAGATAAGAAACTACGAACAATCTAATAAATGTTAGTCTATTTTGTATAGATAATAATAAGTCGTTAAATATAAGGCTTATAACACACTTACAACCCACATAACGACATGTAACGACGACAAACTATAATTTGACACCATTAAGCCTCCCAATGCCCTTTTTGACCTCCCGAG
This sequence comes from Thera obeliscata, assembly GCA_947578465.1. Taxonomy (NCBI): domain Eukaryota; kingdom Metazoa; phylum Arthropoda; class Insecta; order Lepidoptera; family Geometridae; genus Thera; species Thera obeliscata. The sequence goes on along the minus strand of OX387923.1, from coordinate 9,484,512 downwards.
ATCTAGATCAATGTTGCACAAGTGTCACCTATCTACCTACCTATTTATCTATCTATCTATTTATAAGTACTTAACCATTTAATACGAACTTCGTGACACACAGATTATAGCTATTGTTTATAGTGGGCTCGACAGACGGGCAATTTGACGCGATGATAAAACGAATAAAATCTTAATTTCTTTTTTAATATCATGATCAAGAGTCAGTTTGAAAGATTACATGGATAAAGAAAGCAGTGAATACAGAGATGCCTGTTGATAGAGGAGACAGAGAATGGAAGAAGAAGAAGATCATGATCAAGAGTCAAGAGATTTAATGGTTTGCATAAGATAATATAATATTCATAATTGCATTACATCACAGATTCAGTTTAGGTATTTAGTTTCAAGGTTATATTTTCCAACTTATTTAGAAATATTTTTTTTTATTAACCATTAGTTATTAAATGGACTCAGACGTTTCAAACTTATTTATTGCAAACTTAAAATAACAAAAGATACTTAGATAGCTATCAAAATGTCTAAGTTTTTAAAGAAATACGTTGGAAATGCCTGATCTTAAAATAAATAATGGTGATGATGTAATTATGAAAAATTACATTTACTAAGGGTTTCTGATAGGCATTGGGCAACAAGAAACAACATTAGTCGTCCGTCTGCACTGACCTCATAGCTTACAAAGCACGTATCAGTAATGTGTATTGTAGCTCTTGTAATCAGATCGAACCTGACAAAAGCTTTGGGAACATAAATTGGAAATATTCTGATACCTAATACAAACTGGATTAGCAACTTGAGGCAATAAATAAATATAATTATATATATACCTACTTGACTGGCCTCTCAGCTCAGAGCGCCGGTACAGGTACAGGTCGTGGGTTCGGTCCCACCGAGAACAAATATTTGTGTGATCTCTCTGTGATCTCCGCTCGGTGTTATGTTGTATTCTAATTATTTACAAAAAAGTCGATAAGTACTGTATCAGTTATCTAGTTCCCATGTGTGGAAGGGTCCGATTAATGTACGGCCTGTTAATGAACACCTGTTAAAATGAACCCTCTTTTTTCCACTGTCAATTGTCGAAGCCCATGGACACTGTAGCAGTTCAATAATTCAATTATTGTTTTTTTATTAAGCTAAGTTGTCCGAAAGTGATGCCTTTGTGAGATTATTGTAAAAAACATTTGAACAGAAAATGGCCGCTCGCTTTGTGCGTAATTTTAATGTTCTAACATAACACACCCTATCCAAGTCGGATCCCACTTTAAAGTCTCAAGTACAAGTGCAAGTATCCAATGTTTGAACATTAAAGCAAAAATCAATGTTGAATTGCTACAGTCCACATGAGGCTCAACTAGCATCGTTATAACGGGGTGTACAATAACTAGATGTACATTATCCCCTCCCGTATGGAATGTTCACAATTATTAGAATAAAATACAGATTCTAAGCTCATAGAAGATGTGTAAGGACTATTTTAGCACTACTAACTAGTGTATGCACTAATGCAGATATCCTTATTTGCTTAATGATGATATTACTCGGTTTACGCCTCTGGATATGTGGGTAAACACTATTTACATAAACATTAGGACTGGCATTGCGTTTTTCTAACACCTCATAAGGTGGTTTAAATGGCATCTATGTTTATACCACAAGTGTACGTTGGCAAGACGAGCCTTGCGCACATGTAGATTTCCGGCGATGGCGAGTGTATCGCTGTCAAATATCACACTCTCAAAAGTTTGCGTTAGTGTATGCAAAACCCTATGTTGATTGCTATCGCAGATCACCTAGATGTTTAGGTTTTAGGTCCAAATATGAACACCTAGGACCATCTTAGGGTATGAAAGCTTCTTTTCGAACTGGTGCCTATAATAATCTGGTTTTAAGACGTTTTAAATCCTCATGATTTTGTTAAATAAATGAATGTCCTTTGAATTTAAAATAAGATAAGAAGATAGAACAAGAAAAATCTCTTTTATAAACTTTTCTCCAAATCGCTTCAGCTTTTACGGCACATTGGTGTGTTGTGACACGAGTATTTTGACTATTGAACGAAATAATAGAGCCTTCGCAAGATAGCTCTGCGCGTGACAGATAGCGGAAAACATGAATAAAATGGACTAGAAATACAATACTTGAATGGGGAAATCGAACTTGCATTGCATTATATGTGAGCTTATAATATCTGTTATTGGGAGATTATTTCAAGTCAGTTTTTTTTACATTTTCCGCCATCTATCACGCGCAGACTTATCTTGCGCGGACTCTACTATAGTACGCGTAGGTATGTATTTAGTTTCTATTTCATGTTTTCGATCAACTTTTTCCCTGTCGATGGAAAGGTATCTGTTACGTAACGTCCGTCCTACTCGTTATTATTAATAATTGTTATTTATGTGTTAATTAATGTTTTTCCCACGGCGCCGGTGGCATAGTGACTGCTAGGTCAGCTGTGGTGCAAGGTGCTTGTTGTGGTATTGCAAGGCTTTGGGCACCTGATACATGCAGACTGGTAGTAACATCTATTTTCAACATTTTCATTTGAAAATTGCTTTCTTTTTATAAGCAAAACATGAGGTGTATAGTTTATAATTATAAGTTTAAAAAACTTGAGAAACCGACTTCATTGCCAAACGGCTAAACCGATTTTAATGAAATTTGTTTGGGACAATCTGGACGTAAGAATAACCTTCCAAATAAAAAAATAATTTTCTAAATCGGTTCATACATGACGGAGGCATGCAGTTACAAACATTAAAAAAATATTTTAAAAAAATGGCAACACCGATTTTAATAAAATTAAAATGGGACTAATCTGGAAGCAGTACCTTTCAGATAAAAAAAAAAAATTTCAAATCGGCTCACAAATGACGAAGTTATGCGGTAACAAACATAAAAAAAATAAAAATACAACCGAATTGAGAACCTCCTCCTTTTTGATTGGAAGTCGGTTAATAAGACTCAAATGCGAATTTAGTTACCAACCAACTATCAAGATCTTATTTTTCCTGTCCTTATCCCACTAGGTGTGGTCGGCACAACATGTCTTCCTCCTCCATTCCCCTCTGTCAGCCGTCATCTCTGCATTCACTCCTCTCTTAACCATGTCATCTTTCACACAGTTCGTCCATGTTTTGTTTGGTCTACCTCTGCTCACATATCCTTCTACATCCATACTCATCACTCTCCTAGTTACATGACTTTCATACCTCCTCATGACATGCCCGTACCTCGCCAGCATATTGCTCCTCAACTTTTCTGTCACTGTTCATAGTTTTTTAATTTTCTAAAATTATTCCTCTTGAACTTAAACTTATTATAAGTTATCTGCTCCAACTTATTATGATGGGCAAGTTGTTGGGCAAGAGAAGAGTAGGTAGAAGAAGAACGGAGTAGCAGACCTATAAAGTTTAAAAGAAGGACTGCCAACCTTCAGTAGTGGAGAGGCACCCTAAGAAGAAGAATAACTTAAACAAATTAACTTTGGGTGCTGTGTTATTAAATCCTGAGGGGATAAGCTTTTCATGCTTGGCATTTAATAAAATGTCTTGTTCTCGGCCCGGGTGTCGTAAGCCGTTATTACCTAACGACACAGCTAATAGCGATTATGGTAATAGTGATTTCTTCGGAGGCCACACGTAATGGAGCCGCCTGTAATCACGGCATAACTAATCGTATGAAAGATTAATTACTAAAACTTATGTATTAAATATATACCAATAATCTACGAGCAAATAATAGTACATTGTTACCTGAGTGTTGAAAGTCACGTTTTTTGAGTCCCGAGACGGGTTTGGCGCCAGAGCGTAGCGAGGGCGCCAATGGAGCTTGAGGGACTTAAAAGACTTTCATCCGAGGTAAACACTGTGCTTTTCATTACGAATACAAGGAAAGTAAAAATAAAAACATGAAAGAAAAATTTGTGAAAATGAAGATTGAATTGCCGCCTTCCCGGTTTTTTTTTCTTTTTCTCTGGCGGGCCTTCGGCTACGGCTCGCCAGCATTATTCAGCCATTATTTTCATTTTCATAATTTAAAAAATGGTAAATTGTTTGCTCAAATCTATGTTATTTTAAATAAATAGTTGAAGCTATATATTAATCAAGTAATTTAGAAGATATATTATTTATTTAATACTATCTTTATGTTATTTAAATTTAAATTTTACATTGCGCTCTAAACTTCTTACCGTTGTAATGGTTTTCCAACCTACTTGCTGAATAAAAAGTTGGAATTTGGTTCACGACCTCCTTGCAGTTAGAAAGACTTTAGAAAGTTGGAACATGGTTGAATAAAATAGAACTTGTTTTTTTTTATAATTTGACAGCTGTCAGTAGAAAGCGATTCTCCCTAGGGCTGAAAGTTTTACTTTCTATTAGGCCCCTCAGGCAACTTCAGACCTACTTTCAGAGTATGAGTAATGAAAATAAATATACACAACACTATCTAAACAGAGCTTGGATTATGGGAACCAGATAGCAGATTATAATACTTATAAACAATCATTATTGTATAATACATACTTAGCAATACAATATAACATCCAGACGGAGAACAAACATCTGCGTTGCCTGAGGGGCCTAATTGAAAGTAATACTTTCAGCCCTAGGGAGAATCACTTTCTACTGACAGCTGACAAATTATAAAAAAAACAAGTTCTATTTATTCAACCATGCTCCAACTTTCTAAAGTCTTTCTAACTGCAAGGAGGTTATTGAACCAAATTCCAACTTTTTATTCAGCAAAGAGGTTGGAAACCCAGTCCGCTCTGTCTCTGGCTTATTCAGCTGGGGAGTTTGCATGCCCAGTGTGGCATCGTTCTGCCCACGCTAAAGAGGTAGACATTGCGCTGAACGACACCTGTCGCATTGTAACTGGGTGCTTAAAGCCCACTCCGCTTAACAAGTTATATCCACTGGCAGGAATAGCGCCCCCCGATGTTCGTCGCGAAACAGCTTGCCGCATAGAAAAGAGGAAACAGGAAGTAGATAGTCGCCACCCTTTAAATGGTTTCCGGATCCCACGCGCCCGCCTTAAGAGCAGAAAAAGTTTCCTGAGTCACACCACCTCCTCAGAAGAAAGTGCGATGAGTTTGAAATGTGAGCTGTGGAGAAATAAACATCCTCCCCCTCTACAGTTTATAGCACCTGAAGAACATTTACCACCTGGACATAATCTGCAGTGGCCTATATGGAAATCACTCAACCGACTCCGGGCCCAGGTAGGCCGCTGCAGAAAAAACCTGGCTAAGTGGGGAATCATCGACCCGACCAGGGTACCGTGCAACTGCGGGGCCCCCATACAGGACATGCCACACTTACTTTCATGTCCGCAGTGCACGACCACCTGCACCATGGAAGATCTAAGCATGGCATCGAGTGGAGCTATTGAGGTGGCGACATATTGGTCGAGGAGGGTTTAGTTAGAGTCTGGACTCGATAAGAAGAAGAAGTCCGCGATGAAATTTAAATTTAAATAACATAAAGATAGTATTAAATAAAGAATATATTTTCTAAATGACTTTTACAAATCGCTTATGGCAGTGCAGTTCGTCCGTGCCTTAAGAACTACACACAGACGCGCGTATGCAGAGCGACGTACGTATCTGTGTATTATGTAGAACGCGGCTTTTGTATTGGATTTGGTCGAGCGTCCGGGGTGTGATGACTTGACTGACAATGGTAGGTCTCACAGAATACTTGAGTTTCAATCCCTTGGAGTTCGTGGAGTCCCCTTCGAACTGTTTAGAAGTTACCTTAGCGATCGTACGCAGACAGTAAGGATTGGAAAGATACTTAGTGCTAAACAACCAACTGCTTTTGGTGTCCCTCAAGGGTCCGTCCTTGGGCCAACCCTTTTCTTAGTCTACCTTAACGGTTTATGCGACAGTATATTACCGAACGCTAAAATCGTATCTTTCGCTGATGATACTGCAATCATTTTCAAAGGTAAAACATGGGATGATGTGCAGAAAACCACTGAATATGGTATGCGAATAATTATTGAATGGCTTAACAACAACCTCCTCACACTTAACCTTCATAAAACAAAATACATTCCTTTCTCAATTTATAACAATAACAAACCCAATGATCACTTTTATATCAAAGCCCATACCTGTGCACTTCCCAACCCGAAAAACTGCGACTGCTATGCTCTCTCTGCCACTGACAATATGAAGTATCTAGGACTAACAATCGATAGAAACTTAAACTGGAACAAACATATAAGTAATCTAAAATCTCGAATAAGAAAATTGATCCCAGTATATAAAAAAATTAGACACTTAAAAGAAAATAATATAAATAAAACTGTGTATTTCACCTTGTGCCAGAGTCTTTTAAGTTATGCCATTACTGCATGGGGTGGTACAGCAAAAACAAATATGTTAAGAATTGAGAGAACACAGCGGTCAATTTTAAAAGTTCTTTACTTTAAACCTTTTAGATTTCCAACAACCGAGCTGTATGGTGAAACTCAAGTGCTAAATGTACGCCAATTATTTATAAAAACGATTGTCCTAAAACAGCATCAATTTCCAGGTCGTATAGATAACACTGATGGTAGAAGAGCCCATGAGACTTTTACGGTCCCTGCATGTAGGACATTTTTTGCTCATCGTTTTTTCTCCTTTCTAGCGCCTTTTATTTACAATCGCATTAACAAAAAACTATTTATAAGGAAAAAATCTAAATTTAATTGTGCAAGATCGTTAGACACCTTCTTGCGTGAATTAAACTACTCTGAAACCGAAACTCTTTTATCTATAACGAAATGAACAAGAAAAAAAAAATTAAGTAGTTCTTTTATATTGTATACCTACCTACTTAATTATTCAGTTTATTTTATTTGCTGTAGCCCTACTTACCTATTATTATATAGTATCGATTGTATAAATTCTACGATAATGAGTTCCTCTTTTTTTTTACAAGAATTTTGTTATTTAGTACTTATGTCATATCTGTAAACTAAGTAGCTCTCTTATTATAATATGTTTTAGTTTAAGAATCAAGTACCTACCTGCGTTTGCCAACTTAGTGTACAATTGCTTGTTCAACACTTGTTTTATATTATGTTAAAGTAATTACCCTGCCGTAACACAGAGTAATCTAGCACGGAGGGTAAGATCTGTAACTATCAATTACATAACACATTAAGCTACACTGAAACAGCCCTTAGATATACGCAGAGCTTTACTGTTGTGCCTAAACAATCTTTAACATTAAGGTCTAGTTTTAAGTAGCTTACTGTTTAACATATAAGTTTAGCCCTAAGAGTTACAAGAAAGCTGTACTATTTATTAAGGAAATAAATTATGTTTATGTTAAAAAAAAAAAAAAAAGAAAAATCTACATTCGTGTGTACACTACTTAATTGACCTACCTTGAGTATAGCCCCGCCTTACATAGGTATAAGCGCGAAGATTTATTAGTTGTTAGCTTTGCCTACTAGGTGCTTGTAAATAGGTTAGTGTCTCAACACGAGCAAAAATATTGCTTAATAGTATTTGTGATAGGTACGACAGGTTAAATAAAACCATATTTACATAATGATGTAACTATTTAGTACTAATCATCATAAATCCTAAATAATTGGCATCGTAATGTAGAGACGTTCAGAGCATTATAAATGAAGGGATTTGTAAAATGATCTTAAAAACAAGCGGTAGGAATCAAGACGTAGTTTGTTGCCTGTTCTTGCGTCGGCTTGGTCGCGTGGAACTGGCACCTATTCACCTAACTTTAAGACGTTTCAAAGTGATCCTTGTGATTCAACTGAATAAAATATTTCGTTTGACTTTGACTCTCACAGCTTTAAAATGATTCAAAGTGATCCTTGTGATTCAACTGAATAAAATATTTCGTTTGACTTTGACTCTCACAGCTTTAAGATGATTCAAAGTGATCCTTGTGATACTACTGAATAAAATATTTCGTTTGACTTTGACTCTCACAGCTTTAAGATGATTCAAAGTGATCCTTGTGATACTACTGAATAAAATATTTCGTTTGACTTTGACTCTCACAGCTTTAAGATGATTCAAAGTGATCCTTGTGATACTACTGAATAAAATATTTCGTTTGACTTTGACTCTCACAGCTTTAAGATGATTCAAAGTATATACGTAATAAATACATCTTTTAATTTGACTTTGAATGTTTGTGTAAACATTGATGAATTGATTTTCAAAACGATATAAAAATTAGAGTTGACTTTACCTTTGTATTGTTTCAGGATCTCTTGGAGAGAATCTACAGACTATTTGACTTTGAAAGCGACGGTTACTTAGTACAAGAAGATTTCTTCGAGTTTCTGAAGCAAAGACTCACGTAAGTATTTTTATTTGACTACAGATGTTCAGCCTCACGTGTCAGTAATGTCACCGGCACCCACACCCTTCAAACCGAAACACAGTAATGCTGCTTCACGGCAGGAATAGGCATGGTGGTAGTACGCACCCCCACGAGACACAAAAAAAGAAATGTGAAGCACAGGGAGCTTTTGCAAATATATTTATATGGAAGTATATTACATTATTTTTGGTTTTTTCACCACTCTCCAAATATCGCCGAAATTTGACAGCGTTTCAGCTGATCGCCATCGCCATAGCCTAGATGTGCGCAGGCCTTTAAGTAAATAAACTTATGCATGAGTGGTCTTGTGGTAACGGCCTCACCTTTCGATCTTATGATCGTAGGTTCAAAATCTGGTCGTGTCGTGTGCCAATGAGTTTTACTGTCCAAAAATGTATGTGAAAAAATTCGAAAGTGTACGAAATAAGCCTCATTAAGGTACACCTAAAATCCTTTCAGCACACTGGTTCATAAGAAGTAGTGACGCGACAAGAAGATTATACTCATACTCATATTATTTATTGCAATTATTATGTTAGGTACATGGAGAGGTCTTTAGTAAAAAATGGTGAATACATAGGCCCTAACGTTCAGGGCCTAGCAATATTTGGAGTGGAAGCCAATACGTTTATAGCCAATATAGTTTGGATAAAGTTTGGATAATATGAAGCCTTTGATAATTTCAGAGATGACAAGCAGCTAGACTTTGTGGAGCAAGTGGAGAGCGTGGCTTACGTGCTGTGCGGTAATGACGTCATCACCATCGACGCCTTCCAGCACATACTACAAAACAGAGTTGTAAGTATACGTACATACGAATTATGGAGCTCATATGGAGTTGGGCAGGACACCTGGCAAGGCGTGGTGACGACAGGTGGTGCAAAAGATTGATGGAGTGGTGGCCGAGGACTGGGAAGAGACGCGTTGGACGTCCATTAGCACGATGGGTTGACGACATTACCAGCGTCGTCGTGGGCCGCAGTTGGATGAGGGTAGCCCAAGATCGTGGTAAGTGGCAGGAGCAAAGAGAGGCATATGCCCAACAGTGGGTTAAGTCGGGCTGCGGATGAAGTATAGGTAGCGGCACATAAATTTAGCGCTGACCGTTATTGCGCAGAAGTCAATAATAAGGTACATGAGAGGGCTAGCGGTATGAAGGGCGGGCGTGCGTAGCGCTGATTGGCTCTCCAGTCGCACTCCGCTCTCTGAACCAATAGGACACTCTGCACACATCCACACATCCAGTGTGCGCGACATGCGCACACTACGACGCATGCGCAGCTATCCCCTCCGCGTATCGCTCAGCGCTAGAGTTATGTGCCGCTAGTTATAGTATGCTTGGTCGCGTGGAACTGGATGGCACCTAGACTCACTTAGCCACCGTAGAACGCTTAGATGCTCATAAGGGTTTAGACTTCCTGTTGCGCAGTGACTAAGAAATTCACGAGAACATCGTTCTTATCCTTTCGACTTGCATCTACTTACATTTGTCTCAATAAAGTCTTTGAAGGTACCCTTCAATTTTCTGTAAAGGGATTCCAGTCTTGATTTTCATTTTCTTAATTGTATCGTTTCCAGGTGACAAACCGACTGTTCCGCGTGCTGGATACAGACGGTGATGGGTTCACCACCGCTGATGAGGTCATGGACTTCATATCAGCTGTCTCCAGTAGCAGGTATTGTACATCAGCTGGTAGAAGTTCACGTCTATCTGATGGACCGACGACATTGACAGATCAAAGAAACTACCATGGGTTTTAACATTATTTTTATGAAGCAACGGGATATTTACCATGATTACATTTTGAGTTTTAACTCAAACGGTGACCTGTACTCTCAAACGGCGAAGGAAAACATCGTGAGGAAACCGAAATGTCGTAGAACCTTAATAGTTCGAAGACCATGTGTAAATGCACGGAAGGACGCCCTCTTTTAGGTGCATTTAAAATATTTTCACCACACTTGTTCACACGAACCAGTGACATGATAAGAAGTAGAAGCTAGTGGAGTTCTTCAATTTGATGATGACCATGATGGGGTTGAATTTGGTCTTCTCTTTTTACCTACATGTCATAACAATTGCTCAATAAGAAATCGTAGTTTTCTGATCTGTTCTTGCGTCGGCTTGATCGCGTGGAACTGCAGGCCTACCATGAGCTCTGTTTGGCTCTGTCTCTGGTTCTGGTTTTGAGTCTGCGTGAGTTTTGATTAAATAAATCACGGTGAGCACTCACACAGGCTCAAAACCAAAACCAGAGGCAGAGCCAGGCAGATCTGATTGGGTCTCTAAATATAATTTGTTGTGTATTCTTTTGTTATAAAGCTGTTGGTTCTCCAATAAATATAAATAATTAAATAAATAAATAGATCTCATGGTACTGGCCCCGAGACTCATCTAGCTTTAAGACGTTTCAAAGTGATCCTAACTTCCAGGGCTCGAGTTGGCTTCGACAAGAGCAGCGTGGACCGACTGGAACAACTGTTCATGAAGACGGTGGGAGACCAGCGGGAGATCACCAAAGAACAGTTCCGGAAGATCATGGAGTCCAAGAATGTACGTACTACATGCTAAACAATTTGTGGAAAATGCACGACAGTGGCATTTTTTTTTATGCCATAGCTGGCAGATGAGCAGACGAACCACCTGATGGAGAGTAGTCACCGTCACCCATAGACACCTGCAACACCAGAGGTGGTGCTGATGCGCTGCCGGCCTTTAAGGAACTGAAAGACCCGCCTTTTGAAGGACCCCATGTCGAAGCTCCGAGGGAAAACTGCAGAAGGCTTCTTTGAGATGAATTTAATCAAAAATCTTTTCACCACATTGATTCGAGAGACCTAAAAAGACACGACATTAAAAAGTTTATAAACGGCCAAATAACAGATAGATAGCACTTTATTGTACACAAGGATACATCAAAGAAACTAAGAGTAACTGAATAAAGTACCTACAATGAGCGGGTTTATCGCTGAAAGCTAATTTTCTTGTTCCAGGCAAATAGGTTTAACGAGTTTCAAGTAATCATTTAAAAAAACACTTCAGTTCTCTATCAGATAAAATAAAATAAAACTCCATAGGATTTGCAAGATTTGACACAAACAGCCAAAACCGGTCAAGCTAAATGAAAATTACTACAGAATCTTGTAAGCCAGTTTGAGTGGAAGTACTTGGTGGTCTTCTAGACCCTGTGATGTATCAGACATGGTTGTTTCCAGCCGTTCTTCACGGAGCGCGTGTTCCAAATCTTTGACGAAGACAACAGCGGCGCCATCTCCCTGCAGGAGTTCATAGCGGCCGTGCATCAGTTCGCGGGACACTCGCCGCACGACAAGATACGCTTCCTCTTCAAAGTATACGATATGGATAGTGAGTACTCATACTGCATTGAGGAATAAAGGTTCCCGAATGGCGATCAAAGCGACACTCTTTTAGACTTGGTCGCGTGGAACTGGCACCTATCATTGTGATACCACTGAATAAACATGTTTCTGATTTGACTTGACTACGAAAGTATTTTATCTCCTTTAAAGTGCACTTAAAAGTGCAAATCATGTATTGACGAAGACTTCGACAGCTTTTGTCCAATGATTGGCTTAGCCAAGGCTGCAACTGGCTATGACAAGTTTACAACTGACTACGCCAAATTTTCAACTGGCTAAGCCAAGGTTTCAATTAGCTAAACCAAGGTTTGAACTTGCTATACCAAGGTTTTGACAGGCTATAGACGAAGTAATTCCTTTCCCCAGACGACGGCCTCATCCAGCACCGCGAGCTCCAACACGTGATGCGAGTCTGCATGGAAGAGAACGGGATGCAGTTCAGCGACTCCCAGCTCTTGGAGCTGACGGCCGCCATGTTCGAGGACGCGGATGTGGGGAACCGCGGAGCCATTACTTACGAGGCCTTCAGGCATATGCTGGAGATGCATGGAGGACTGCTCGAGAATATTACAACCAGGTAATCTTAAATTCTGACTGGTTCTCACTAAAGTCCTTTAAAAACAGTGGGGAGTCCGACGCAGATCACATGGAAATCGGAAAACTCATCATCAGCACTTGATGTGCGGCCTGGTTTTACCGCAAGTAGGCCACTGGCGGGCCCTTTTTGCGTGACCCTTGACACGTGTTGCTCGAACTTTTTAGGTTCTACGACACGCCGGTTTCCTCACGATGTTTTCCTTCACCGTTTTGAGAGTACTGGCATAGTGTACATAAATTTTTCGTCAGAAAAACTCATTTGTACACCACTGTATTTAAACCCACGACCTTCGGATCGGAAGGCGGGGCCACTACCACTAGACCACCAGTGCTCTCCTATACAAGGTGTATCTAAATATGTGTACTATGTGAAGGTGGGGGGTTTCAGACCACAATGGTGATCAGTTGTGGGGGGGAGATAATTAAAAATTCCTATTTTCAGTTTCCCATACAAAAATATTTAATTTCATAATGCCTAAATAAATTGACAACCCTATCCTTGTAACCCCTTGACCCCTTGACCTACTACCTCTGTAGGTCTACTACTACTACTACCTACTACCTCTGTAGGTCTACTACTACTACCTACTACCTCTGTAGCTGAGTTTAGGGTTGTCACTTTGTATAAAGTCAGCTGTTCATGTTGAAACTTCGTTGCAGTTTTTTTCAGAGATACCAATCGAAGTTCGAAAAGTCGTTGAACAAAAGTTGTTCCCCGGGGGGTGGAAATTCACCCCCCTTCAGGATAGTACACATATTTTGATACACGTTGTATATAATATAGTCATATATATGGCGGATCGAAGTTATCCGACAGAGAACCAAGGTGGTCGACATAGCTCAAAGGATTAGTAAGCTGAAGTGGCAGTGGGCCGGTCATGTTTGCCGTAGAACAGACAATCGTTGGAGCAAACGAATACTAGAGTGGAGACCGCGTTTAGGTAAGCGTAGTGTAGGACGCCCTCCGGCAAGGTGGGGCGACGATCTGCGAAATGTAGCTGGCAAGCACTGGAGGAGAAGAGCCGAAGACCGGGCTCAGTGGCACGTCTTGGGAGAGACCTATGTCCAGCAGTGGACTAATACAGGTTGATGATGATATATGTACATAGTTTTTAGGTATAAGTAGGTATCACATGGACCCTGCATAGGGTATACATAGACAAACATACAACAAACATGGAGGCAGCCCGAGGTTTTAAGGTAAGTAGGTACGATTAAATTATAACTTCCTGATTTATTTTAACTTCCTGTTCTGTTTCAGCATAGACCGATGGCTAGTTCCTCCAAAAGTGGACTCAGCTCCAACCAGCTTCATCCAGAAGCTATCCAAGCTGCGTCCCTACCAGCTATCCCTACCCTATGTGAAGAACAACTACGCACTTATCACGTACTTGGGAGTATTCTTCGCGGTCAATATAGTGCTGTTCGTGACGAGGTGCTACCAGTATCGGGAGAGCAATGGATTTGTGATCCTGGCGAGGGGATGTGGTAAGATAGATCCGAAGCTTCATAAAACCATTATTTCCCCTTATTTCAGTGCTCAGTGAGTTTTTTTATGATTTCTGGAAGAATACAAGTGCTTTACTTGACATAGGCGTCCTCAATACCCTACTCGTAAGAGGATAAGAGGTTATCTGATCATTACGTCTACCACAAGCTCAGTCTGGCTCTGGTTTTGAGTCTTAGTGAGTGCTCACCAATATATTACTGTGTTTGTGACGTTTCGACGTAGGAATTATTTAGATAGATATGTCGTATTCGGGCTGACAACACCGTCAGTCATCCATCATCAAACCATTCGTTCGGGACGCCGCGCCAGTGCCATCAGTTGGCGCTTGACGGAGTCTACGAGGACAAGCGACCGTGGCGAGCACATTCACATTCTGGATTCTGGCTTCGTCGGTCGCACACCTAGTCTTGTAGAAACCGTCTGCGTTCCGTATACTTACCTACCTAGTGTGATGAATTTCAATAATAGTTCTAATTTTAATGGTTTAATAGAAATTACTATTATGATATTTGATGACACTTGTCATATTTGTTTGTGAAATTGTCTGTCAACTTCATAGAAATGCCGTTGGCAACACTGACTGACTCCCTCCCTCCTTGACGTTGGTTGGTAAAGTAGTGGGGATAGACGGTTGGCGATGGCAGGGAGCGAAGGATTGGGGTCAGTCGGTCGTTGGCATGAGTTTGGAATACAACTTAAAGTGTAGTCTATATGTATATCAGTTTGTTAAATATTAAAGTGTAACGTGGAGTAATTATTACAGCCTATTTTACGAAAAGAAGTGAGTATTATTATATCTCAGAAGTGACAAGAACTTACGGTATGTAAAATATTTCTTACGGATTTTAATATGATTCCACCCGCCAAGTAATTATTTTTATTGGGTTGAGTAGAAAATTATTTAATTTGACTAAAAGTTCAAGGGTACGAAAGATTTTGCGAGCATGAATCGGTCGAGATTGCCTCGAGATTATCCGTTTGTGCTAGCTTTTTCGATCGAACTTATGAACAATAACGGGTACATGTTATAATTTAATGATTTTATTTTTACTTAAGTGGGTGAAATCATTCGAGTTTTAATCTGATCGTTCGCATCCTAACGTTGTAGGGTAGGTATAGAAACCAATTTTGAATTAGTATGTTGATTCGTTGTTCATGCGCACTGGTCTGTATTGCACAGAGACTATCCGGTAATGCTGACACCTTTCAACAAGTTTTAATTTTGATTGTCTGAAATGCCTGATATTATGCCTACCCTAAAATGTGTGTGGTATCATATGAAATTTGATATTAGCCGCTCATCCGAACATGAAATGGCCTGCACCTAATATTTAACGACTTTGACTGCTTAGTTAAGCTGTTCCATTTCAAACAATTGAC
This sequence comes from Thera obeliscata, assembly GCA_947578465.1. Lineage (NCBI taxonomy): Eukaryota > Metazoa > Arthropoda > Insecta > Lepidoptera > Geometridae > Thera > Thera obeliscata. The sequence continues at coordinate 9,469,284 of OX387923.1, read as the reverse complement.
ATTCCCTTAATTTTTGGAATATACGCTAAGTTTACCGAAAGATATTTTAAAAATATTAACGAACTTAATAACAGCAAATAGTTTTACATTATTATGCATTACGATGATCATTTTATTGGTTACCCTCTGAAAACACATGACTCGTGTTACCGTGTATGAAATTAAGTGAAGGTACTTGAGTGTAAAAAACAAGCTTGAGTTTGAGCTTGAGCTTGAGTGTTAAAAGCAAGTCAGTCCTCTGTAGCATTCTTGTTACTTTTTGATATGCAGAACTGTAGGGTACTTAGGAAAGGCCTACTTTCCTGTCTAGACCCATAAACAAACATTTTTATGTCCATGCTATTAGTCGCCATTGTGCCGATGTAGCATAATGTACAAAATTAAATAAATACCCTTAAATAAATTAGAATATCTGTTGGCATAAGCAGAGTGTTATTGGCTGGGTTATGTTGAAATTATTATTTGTAAAGTTTCTGGGAATATTTATTTCTTATAATTTACTTAACATCAAAAATGAGTGATCGAATAAAGTTTCATAATAAAGTGGCCGTAAATAGCAAAGACCGAGCACAATCTTGAATTTCATAAAAGCCGGTACGGTCTTTGTCGTGCACCGGGCCTAACCATAAAGTTGATACAGGGGCTATCCGATAGTGCTAAAACTGTTCATGTACTGCTAATACCATAGCAGCTCAGTATAGTTTGAGTAGCCTCTAACCGCAAATGTCTAACCATGCTGGATTTAAAATAAGTAAGTTAATGATCATGATCAAGCCTACCCTCTAAAGCGAGTTTTTGAAGTAAAGTGAGCTAAACTTATAAAAATTGTAGACTATTTACTTATTATTATTTCTTAGGTAAACAATCAGTAGGCACATACTTATATTCTAATTGATAATTTAAAACAATTTATTTATTACTATTTCTTAGGTAAACAATCAGTACATACTTATATTCTAATTGATAATTTAAAACGACAACTGTTACTAGGGTCCATTAAACAGGTTTCACATAGTGAGACTATAGGAGCTAAAAAAAAAAAAATGATATTAAGTAACGAGAGACTAAGGTAGACAAACTATAAAATGAAACAATTTTTTTAACAAATTACGATTAAAACAGAAAAACAAAAAGTACAATAAAAAAAAAAAAACCTAGGGAATCTGGGGAGTCTCCTCGAAACAGCATTTTGACAAAATGTAAGTAGCAATTCTTGGTGGTTTTGAGCAAACAGATCTAGTTTGGGGACGTTAACCAGGCCATTGAACGTAATTAATGCTCGTCTAAAGAATGTGTTTTGGGATCTGTGTTTGGCTAAGTACGCCATAGAAGTAAAGATTAATAACATTTTGGAACAAAGTGAGTATAGTTTGGCTATTTTCGCCTTAGAAGATGAAATTGATTTTGGAACCAAGTGAGTTCAGTTTGGCAATGTACGCCTTAGAAGATGAAATTGATTTTGAAACCAAGTGAGTTCAGTTTGACAAGTGAGTTCAGTTTGACAAGTGAGTTCAGTTTGACTATGTACGCCATAAAAGTTGAAATTGATTTTGAAACCAAGTGAGTTCAGTTTGACTATGTACGCCTTAGAAGATGAAATTGATTTTGAAACCAAGTGAGTTCAGTTTGACAAGTGAGTTCAGTTTGACTATGTACGCCTAGAAGTTGAAATTAATTAACCATGCGAGATCTGTTTGGTCAAAGTTCAAAAAGTTCAAAAAGTTCAAAAAGTTCAAAAAGTTCAAAAAGTTCAAAAAGTTCAAAATGTTCAAAATGTTAACAAGGTCTCAAAAAATTCTAAGTTTAGTAATTAAAAGTCGTGTAGAGTTATTAAAAGTTAAAGATCGGATTTTGGATTTGGTTTATAAGTAAAGATTTTGGGTTAAGATTATATAAGTTTTTGGAGATGAATAAAAGATGAAAAGACAATGAATTAATTATGAATTAAAAATGAATTAATGATGAATTAACGATGAATTTAAGATGAATTTAAGATGAATTTAAGATGAATTTAAGATGAATTTAAGATGAATTTAAGATGAGTTTAAGACGAGTTTAAGACGAATTTAAGATGCATTTAAGATGCATTTAAGATGCATTTAAGATGAATTTAAGATGAATTTAATATGATTTTAAGATGTATTTAAGATGAATTTAAGATGAATTTAAGATGAATTTAAGATGAATTTAAGATGAATTTAAGATGAATTTAAGATGAATTTAAGATGAATTTAAGATGAATTTAAGATGAATTTAAGATGAATTTAAGATGAATTTAAGATGAATTTAAGATGAATTTAAGATGAATTTAAGATGAATTAAATATGAATTAAAAATGAATTTAAGAGGAAATAAATGTGAATTATTTATAAATTAAAGATAAGCGATTTATAGAAGACTTATTACTTACTAAAATATCAACTTAAGATTAACTAAAGATGAGTTACAGTTTTAGGTGTTCAATTACAGTTTAACAGCTCAGTTTTACAACTGAATCACAGTTTTAAATAAAAATTGGACAAAGATTCTAATTAAAGTTAGTGGGTCGTAAACCTGAACTACTAGATTGTTTAAGTACCGAAACAGTAACTGTCGAGAAGATGTTTGCATTTCAGCAAGGACAATGAGGAGATGACTAGTACATGCCTGCAGTGCCATGGCAGGGCATGGCATGGAGAAATTCAAGTTGATAAGTTCTTCGCTGTCAGAATTAATGATGGCGTTTTTATGCATTTACTGAGCTAAGTTAAACGTATCCTTTGTAGTATTTAAAGTGCAAGACTAAGTACAGAGAACTCGTCTAAATGCCGTGGATAGTGTACATTTAGTGTTTTATATTTTTGGAATATATTGTTACTTTTTAATTATTTCACAATTGGAAAACTATTCATTTCAACTAGATATAAAGCAGATGAATGATAATATATTTATTCACAGTGTGCTTGCAGATCTGTAAATTTTATGACGAGTTTCAGATCCTTAAAACTCCAGGCAAAGTTAGTAGCGATGCACCGCAGAAGGTGCCACAGGACACAGCCGTGACGCACCGCATGAGCAGCATGAGCAGTGATGCACCACGGAAGGCGCCGCATCAGTGGTCTGAACCGTGATGCGCCACGGAAGGCGCCGCACCAGCGGCCTGAGCCGTGATGCGCCATGGAAGGCGCCGCATCAGTGGTCTGAGCCATGATGCGCCACGGAAGGCACCACATCAACAGCTTGAGCCATGACGCGCCTCTGAAGGTGCCGTAGTAACAGGCTGAGCCGCGAGTTACGTAGCAAGGAGAAGAATTATGTACCTAGTTTATTACCACAATTTTATTTTGTTTTATATTTTATTTTATTTGTTTATTAGGTACACAAAACAGAGTACAATCGATAATTTACAGGCATAAATACTATTAAGTTATGAGCTAGACAGTACCCCAAAACATGCGTACACAGAATGCATAGAACAGGAAAGTAGTAAATAGCGTGTAACCAGGCTTAACTAGTAGTAGGTGATTAAAGTTAACATTTACTTGGAACTTAGGTGTACTCATACAATTATTTTATTACAGTAAGTGCACACACTTCGAGTTAAGACTCGAAGAGATTGCAGAATTAATTAAATAACTAATTTGAGTTTTCGGCACACTCTAATGAAAGAGTGGCCAAAGATGCATTCTTGAATTTATTTAGATTATTGTTAAAGATATGAATTTTATCACTGTATTTAATCAATAAATCGTTAAATAGGCGACACATTCTGACAACGGGGTAATTCTGATAAGAGGCGTTGTTTGAATGGACTTGTAAGGCGAAAGTGTTCTGAAAGGGTTGCCGAGGTCTAGGCTTTATATTTAGATTAATAAGATATTTAGATTAATAAGATAAAGTAAGCAAGGAGAGTCGATATGCGAGTGGGTAATTTTGAAATGATACAGTAGATCATGATATTTGCGACGATTTTCTAATAACATTAAATGAAAATGATGGAGCTTTGCAGTATAGTTAGGCAATTTCCTATTAAGACCACATCTGTAACTTAAAATATTCAGAAACTTTTTCTGGACCCTGTCAATCCGGTCAACGTGAATATTGTAGTAGGGAGACCAAATTACTATTTGACTTTTAAAAACAATTAACTGTTTGACTGTATTTTTAACCATGGAGATGTCTTCCTATCACAATCGGAGTATAATTTATGCTATAGGAATATTTAATTTAAATAATATTTTACCCGAATGCATTGTTTATGGCTGGGATGCGAAGACTTTTCTGATACAAAACTGTTATATTATCTTAGAAATTTCATTTAGTTAACTTTTTTTGCATACAGGCTTTGAATATGGTAAACGGGATATCTAACTGTAATTATTTTTAGATAGAATTATATTTTTAATATCTGTTTATTCTAAGAAATGACTAAGATTTATTTGGGTGTCTTCGTATCTTCTACTTAATAATTTCATTTTGTTTACAAGTTTTATATTGTAATTTTGGATTTGTCTTAATTTGTTCTTATTAGTTGTCTGAATTTTGGTAGTCATTCAAGTTTCAAGTTTTGTTTAGTCATACATATACATAGTTATCATGTTATCATTATGCTCTTAGCATGTGCTTCCAGAGTAAGCACACTGTCGGATGGCCGAATTTGATAGACATTAGATTTTTTTTAGATTGTATTTGAATGGTCATCTTTTCTTATTAAGTATTTGTTTTAAATTCAAGTTTTGTTTGTTAGACATTCAATTTTTTTTTTTGGATTGTGTTTGAATGGTCATCTTTTCTCATTATTTGTTTTGAATTCAGGCTTTGTTTATTAAGTTATCATATTATTATATTGTGCACTTAGCATGTGCTTCCAGAGTAAGCACAGTGTCGGATGGCCGAATGTGATGAATTTCAATAATAGTTCTAATTTTAATGGTTTAATAGAAATTACTATTATGATATTTGATGACACTTGTCATATTTGTTTGTGAAATTGTCTGTCAACTTCATAGAAATGCCGTTGGCAACACTGACTGACTCCCTCCCTCCTTGACGTTGGTTGGTAAAGTAGTGGGGATAGACGGTTGGCGATGGCAGGGAGCGAAGGATTGGGGTCAGTCGGTCGTTGGCATGAGTTTGGAATACAACTTAAAGTGTAGTCTATATGTATATCAGTTTGTTAAATATTAAAGTGTAACGTGGAGTAATTATTACAGCCTATTTTACGAAAAGAAGTGAGTATTATTATACTAGCTATACGTTTAATCGCTATGCTATCCTGTTAGCTAAGATTTGTGATTTAAAGTTGATTCGGTTTGGAACATTTTCTTCTCATTGTTTTGCAACCGACCCCTACCCTCAATACGCCCACTGAGTAGCTTTATAATGCCAGGCTACGGCGATGAAAATAGGATACCGACAACAGATAAATTAATACTTTATTGTGCACATTAGAAACATATTGTAACAGAAACATTACAAATATAGGTACCATGGGCGGCCTTATCAACAACTCACACAGACTCAAAACCAGAGCCAGAGACAGAACTTGTGGTAGGCCTATTATGCTTAGTGACTATACATTTCCAGACGTTTTGGTTGCCACACTATATTCGGTGATGATCAATGGCTGACGGAACAATCAACCATCGCCTAATACAAAGCATTCTCTCGCAGCTATAAGACCGTGCCTTACGATGCACTCATCTGCGTCCATCAGCTTGAGGCATACAGGATCTTGAGGCATACTTGAACTACCCTCTTTCAAAAGTATCCCCTTCTAAATATAGCCCCATCTCAACTTCTAATTCCAGGTCTCAGATTTCCATTTCAGAAGTATCCTCCTCAGAATTCAGCTCGACTTCTAATTTCCAGGTCAATGTCTGAACTTCACATGTGCCTGGGTCCTGGTCTTAATGCTGCGACACTGCATCACGGCCCTAAGGGTTCGTGGGCTGGGGTCCCTACTCCCCCTTGACCATCACATCTATCTACACAAGGTATACATCATCTTACCAAGCCATTTTGATGCCTGTTCTTCTAGACTTGGTTGCGTGGAACTGGCACCTAGACTCATATAACTTTAAGGCGTTTCAAAGTGATTTTTGCAGTTTCATTAACTTGAACATTTTTGAATTTAAATTTGATAAGTATTACTTTCTTCTTAATCATCCTTTCATGTAACATTTTAGCAAATCTGTATGTATTTATTTAGAATTTTCGATATTTATATTTATTTTCAGGTGACGGGAGTGTTGATAGCTGGATACAGTCTACTGCACACAGTTATGCATCTTTGTAACTTTAGTATGTATCAAATCACTTGTATCTATTTATTCTTTAATCTTTTTATTTCTAAGTAGTATTTCTTCCTTTACTTCTTAAAACTGATTTTAGGTCCAATTTCATTTCTAGCTTTTTGTCTATTTATTCCTACCCTCATTATATTCAAACGCATCTTATGATTTATTGTACTTTTCAACCTCGTTCACATCTAGGCGAAATGCGGTAGCGATGACAATCAGTTTCAACATAGGCTTTTGCATACATCCACACACACTGCCGCAAACTTTGACAGTGCTATATTTGACAGCGATTAACTTGCCATCGCAGGCGATCTAGATGTGCCCAAGGCTTTCTTCTATTACAACATCCATAATTTGTATCTCTCTAACATCTTGCTTTGCTTTTGCAAAATGTTATGTTTTTTTTCTTCCCTTCCTTCTTTTTCTGTGTTGTTCTTCTCTTCCTTCGGTTTCTATTTATTTATGCTTTGTTCTTTTTTAATCTTCTCCTAAGCTATCTTCATTGTTTCTTGCATAAGTTTTCTGTCTCTTTATTTGTTTTTTTTTTTCACCAATACATAAACTTTCTCCATTACTTCCTATAATTTTTCATCCCCCCAGGTGTTATAGTAGTGAATGACCCCGTCTTAAACAAAGCTAACTACACCCTCTCGGAATGGCTGCTGACGGCTCGCCCGGGCATGTTCGGCCTAGTGGGGGGATGGGCGAACCCGACCGGAGTGTCGTTACTGGTGGTGCTGGGAGTCATGATAGTGTGTAGCCAGAGCTTTGTACGCAGACGAGGGAGTTTTAAGGTTGGTGATTTTTAACAACGATTTTCTTAGAAAAGATTTTATTTGACACAAAGGTTTACCAACTAAATGCTGATGTGCTAAAAAAACAAAAAGTAGTAGGAGCCAAGCCACAGTTTATTGTTTTTTCTTTTAGGCTTGATCGCGTGAGACACTTATAGCACATAGGAATCTAGGTACTAGGGCTCAATTCTAGACCAGTGACTTTTTTGTCACGGTAGATATATATCACAAGAACTGTCAAGTTCACTAAAGAAACTGACAGTTCTTGTGATATTTATCTACCGTGACAAAAAAGTCACTGGTCTAGAATTGAGCCCCTAGTCTCAATCTGTAATGCGTTTTTATTATACAAACGTATTTAAGTTTATATGATACAAACGGATTACTGATTTTTGGCTTAGACTTTGATGGAACAATCAGTTGCATTACCAAAGCAATTGGCTCATAGGTCAAGTACCTACGCTAGGAACGTGCCCTACGATGCGCTGCCCTGCGTCCATCAGCTTGAGCCATACAGATGTTGTAATGTAATTTCACCCTTCAACCCGAAACATAATTTTTTGTTTTGGTGGCGTTTGTTTATAGAAGTTTTCTTTGTGTCAGTTCGTTTATACTTTACAGGATCTACTGAGTCAAAAAAGGTTCATTAGTTCCTCGAAAGGACCTGTAAAGGAATTACTGAAAACAAACTCATCAGGATAATATTTCCCCGGACGAACCTTTCATAAACTACTACTACTACTTGTCTGGAAGAGATCGCTCTTAGCGATAAGGCCGCTGACTGTACCTTTATTTGTAATGGTTCTTTTAAATGTATTCTTTTGTGTACAATAAATTATTAATCTATCTATCTATCTACTTCTACATGTTCTGTAGGAGACATAGTATGTCCACTAGTAGATTTCATTAGACTTATATTGATGATTATTACCTTCCAGATATTCTACTGGACCCATCTTCTATACGTTCCGTTCTGGGTGCTCCTCATCCTACATGGACCTCACTTCTACAAGTGGTTTGCGTTACCCGGAGCTATCTACATCACCGAGAGAATACTCAGATATGTGTGGATGATGTGAGTTCATTAAGTAAACTAAACCAGCTAACTAAAGCTGGACCTGTGTGGTGAAAGGATTGTAATTGCACCTCAATGAAGCTCCTTTCATTCCTTGGCTTCGAACTTTAATTTAAAAGACATGCTGGTTTCCTCACGATGTGTTCCTTCGTTTGGAAATACTGTCATATGACACATTTTTGGACAGAAAAACTAATTGCTGCAGGTCGGGATTTGAACCCACGACCTATGGATCTGGAGACAGGTTCTACCGCGTTTTAAAAGATGTGTTAGGATGGTATTGATAGCGAAGAAGAGTAGGACAATTTTGCCTATTAGTCCAGACAAAATAGACATTCGAGTCTGCATTGATTGCTTAGAAGCTGGATTTGGCACAGGTGAACCAGACAGATGAATGGACGACATAGTCAAGGTAACGGGGTGGCAATGGTTTAGACTGGCACTGGATCGAGGTAGATAGCACAAACTAAGGTAAGCCTATGCCCAGCATTGGGCAGCAGTGGGTGAAGTCGGGCTGTAGATGATGATGATGATCATGATAAACCAGACAGTCCTTTGACCTTGATAAAAAACAACCTACAAACGGGATGTGGATGTTGGTAATAGAAGAAGATTTTTTTTAGGCGCGTATTCCGAAACAGTGCTTGAGTCTGAGTCCAGCCTCAAGCATAGATTTTCTAACAGTTCTATATTGAAAAATTTCAAAAATCTTTTGGAAAACGAGCATTAGTGTCGGATAAGGGCAGGAAGATGATGCAGAACCGAGATCGATGGGACATAATTCACATTGACGTATTCAAGACCTGTTCAAAAATCCATATTGAGAGGAATCAATGCAAACTCATCATATTTTTTCGCCTATGTTGTCCTATTGAACAGAAAATCATACTCCATTGCAAAAAATAATAATATGTATGCCTTTATCTTGAAATGTTTTTCTTTCTTTCTTCCTATCTTCCAGGTCAGAGCGCAGTAAAACCTACATATCCTCAGGCATCTTGCTCCCATCCCGCGTGACCCACCTGGTGGTGAGGCGTCCCCCGCATCTGGAGTTCCATGCTGGAGACTACGTGTTCGTGAATATCCCTGAGATAGCTTTCTACGAGTGGCATCCATTCACTATCAGCAGTGCTCCGCAACTAGAAGGTGGGGGTAAAAAGGGAGAAAAAGGGAGAAAGAGGGAAAAAAGATATCATCAGAACCCGAAGTCGGAGTTTTGCTACCACATTTCGTTATTAAATGTTGTTTTCGTTTCGCCTTTTTGTCTCTCTTTATTGCATGGAGAAAATATGAGACGGCAAAAATACGTTACGTAGTTATAGTTGTTGTCTCATCTTTTCTCCATACAATAGACAGAGACAAATAGGCGAAACGAAAACAACATTTGGTAACGAAATGTTGTAAATGCACTGGGACTTTGGGTACTTATTTATTGGTGTAAAAGCTTTTGTTTTTGTAATATTATAATAGAATGCTCACATTTGAACTAAGACTTGAAAACACTGAGATTAGAGACCATTCTTGGCATTGTTTTTGATGATGACTGATGGATGGGAAAAGAAAACTGAAAAAAGGTGTTAAAATATAATCTAGAATCCTTGCAAACTAACTTTTCCTGCTATCTTAAGGTTGTCTGGAGTCATTTGAGCTCCATAACACCACGTCTTGCACATTTTAGCAATAAGACCACCCATTATAATCTTCATATTTCTTTACTGCTATGTGTAAAACTTATGTGGTGTGTAGGTAGTACTGTTATTAGTAACTGTGTAGGTTTTATTTATATTATTTTACGAAAAGAATACACAGAGGTTGTCCCGTCCTCTGTCTGTGCTTGTGTCCCATACTCGAAAGACGTGTCTTTCCTAATAAAATTTGTCATAACAGCAGTTAATCATAGTATGTACAATTGTTATTGCAGACTACATCTGGCTCCATATCCGCGGTGTGGGCGAGTGGACGAACCGTCTGCACGCGCACTTCGAACAAGAACAAGCCAGACTCCACGGACTACCCGCCGCGGCCGCACAGCCACCAGCAGCACTAGACAATGGACATGAGTAAGATCTCTCAAGCCACTACAACTGGCGATCAGCTGCGATCTACGATAAATAAAAAATAAATAAATATTGTGGACAATTCACACAACACTACCCATCCCCAAACTAAGCAGAGCTTGTAATATGGGAACCAGATAGCTGATATACATGAATACATTTTTTTTTGTAAATACATACTTAGAATACATTATAACACCCAGACAGAGAACAAACATTTATGTTCACCACACAAATATTTGTTCTCGGTGGGGATCGAACCCACGACCTACGGCGCAGAAGGCAGAGCTACTACCAACTGAGCTAGAGGCCAGTCAACCACCACGATACGATGGCGACCAGCCGGTCCGAATTTTAAGTTTTGACGGAATTCTGACAGAAAACCCATAGGATTTCTGTCAAAACTTATGATTGGGATCGGAATCGCGTTCAAGAGTAGACCGGCAGTTCCAGCATAAGGTTTTACATTCATCCACACACACTGCTGCAACCTTTGACATTAGGATATTTGACAGCAGGTGATAGAGATGTGCGCAAGGCATAAAAATAATTTAGGCATGGCAAAAAGGAACCTACTATTATTGGGGATGGGGTTATTTTTTTATTTTAAATGTAGAAAAGCATTTGGCTGCCATCACACCTGATGGAAAGTGAGAATGCAGCCTTAGATGGATATGGATGGATGGATGGTTATAGGTTCTCGAATGGTGACTGCTGCCTTATGATGAAATATGGAACGCTCTTCAGCCGATGTACGTAAGCATAGTTATGAAGATTGGAAGTTTGTTGGTCCGTGAGGGCTAAGAACGGTTCTTCCTGGAAATGGTAGGGTAGGCCTATGTCCAGAAGTTGAATTCAGGCTAATTCGTTTAATGAACAAACTTTCCATATTGACGTAGAAATTTCACCATTTTCTACGTCAATATGGAAAGTTTTGTTTGTGTTTGAAAAGGTATTCTCAAGGTGGTCCCATCGCTATCCAGTATTTTTAAAAATAACAAAAGAAGGGGCCCCAAACAACGGTAAACAACCTCGCAGCAGACCAAAACTCAGATGGTGGGATGATCTAGACTCGTTTATGGAAGACTGGGCATCCCCAACATAGGACAGAGAAAAGTGGAAGGGGGTTAGGAAGACCTTTGTCCTGCAGTGGGACTGCAACGTCCCACTGCAGGGCAAAGGCCTGCCTAACCTAAAAATAATAAGTAATTACTTGTAATTTACCACAATTTCCCAGAAAACTAACGAAGACCAGTTCAATCCAGAGCACTACCAGCTCCAAGGACAAGAGGAACGGTTCCTTGCGGCTCTCCAAGCGCGTGCTGCTGCAGGCCACGCCTACCAAGTACATCAACCATGGCTTCGAAAATGATACCCATTTGGAAGGTACGGTCTACTTTTTGTCATCTCTTTTGAACCAGGGTGGTGAGGGGAACTCAGGAGGCAACAGAAGGAAACACATTTGGATAGGTAAGATTTTAAGCTCCAAGCATTAAGCCTATCTAGATTTGGCTACAAACTCATGAACTTGCTGTGGACTAATACAAGTTGATGATGATGATGATGAAAGAAGGACTTCTTGCATTTGTATTCCAGGTCTAGCCACGCCCAGTCCGCGTGCAACTCCTGAGTTTTCTCCACAACGTCTGCTGGAGAAGTCTATATCTATGCCGGATGTTCAGAAGAAGACCAATAAAATTGCGTGAGTCATTCTAATACTTCTTCTTTTCATGTCTATAGTTCTTTCAAACCAGTATGTCATACGGGTTTTTCATCCCCCCCATCTTGGAGAGTATACTTTTCGATATCTGAGTGCAAAAGCCGTTTTTATCCGCTAGAGGATAAAGTAAAATTGAATTTAGAACATCGTGTGCACAGGTTTATAAATTCAAAACATCATTAAACCTATTTACTTCAATCTCCATCTTTTAATTCTTCCTGCCCTTATCCCACTTGGTGTGGTCGGCACCATATGTATTTTTCTTCCATTCTCCCCTATCACTCGCCATCTCAGTACTCACTCCATTCTTGGACATAAATATTATCATCTCTCACACAAGGCCTACCTCTGCTTTTGTATCCATCTACATTACTTCTACCTCCATGGTGCCGAATTTATCATACAGCAGAATTTATCAATTTTAGAATCCTTCGTTTGCTCGGTTACCAAATTTGACGTAGTTTAAAGCAACTTTGCACTCTTGTATATAACATTATAACTATTCATCATCAGCCTGAAGAAGTCCACTGTTGGACCTAAACCTCCCCTACACATTTCCAGGAAGAACGATTCTGAGCTCTTTCCATCCACCGACTTAAGACATATAACTATTAAGTTCATATCTATTCCCCAGACTCAGAGATTTCCTCCGCTCGGAATCGGAGCGCGGTTTTGTCCCCCCCTCCCCCTTGTCGTGTGTGACGTCACAGCACTTGTACAAGTCCCCCCACCACAAGGAGCTACAGCACCGCTTCCGCTACATGCGCACCAAGCCTCCCATCGTGGCGTGCAGGACTCCCAGCGAGGACAACGAGAGGAGGAGGAGCAATGATAGCATTATTACTTTGGGTGAGTTGCAGCTGGATTCATCATTGGCAATTTAGTTTATTCGAGGGAGGACATTGGTATGCCATTATCACATCATCCTTGTTTGGGTACCAATGGTATCTCCCCAGGAAATTTACATATAAGCTGTAACCTAACTGTATAATAATGTTTCTGTAACGGTATGTTAATTCAATTTAATTTCAAAAGGCATTTTATACATATTATAGGCTCATACTCATACTCATATTAATTATTGCAATTATTATGTTACATGGTGAGGTCTTAAAGTAAAAAATTGTGAATACATAACAGGCCCTTATCTTTAGAGCATAGCAATATTTGGAGTGGAAGCGGGCCGAAGTCTGAAAAAGTAGATAAATTGTTGTTAGTTATAACGCAGGCAATGTATCATTGAAAGGCTTGCGTTTGACCGTAATCTCACCTGCTGTTAAGTGATGATGCGGTCGTCGGTGTAGCACGCTTACCTAGAAGATCCCTGCTCTCTCTTCTTTTAAAGACATCCATGTTATACGGGGAGGAAAAATAGACGCCAAGGAACTCTACCAAGAAGAGAACCAGGGTCAGGAGTTGGCCTAATTCTAAATGGGGGAATAAGATCTGCACTGACGTCCCGCGATGGGGTGTTTTGTCCCCCTGCCAAATCTCACCCCAGCCAGCCCAACTCCTTAAATAACGGAGTAGGACTTAGGGTTGGTGGTAGCAATGTTCCAGTGGAGGGAATGGTGACACAGATGTGTATGTGGAGGGACAGGACTCAATCAGTTCCCTGAGCCCTGTCTTGGACCTTGCCATAAGTAGGTAAATCATTTTTAAATTAGAAATTTTTACTTCCTCAAAGTTTGATAGAACACAATTGTTTCAGCCAGAAGACGCCTATCAAAGACCATATCCCCCGACAAAGACGTGGAGTCTATAAAGGAGAAAGTCATTGATGAGAAGGATATTGGAACTCTTGAAGACCTGGCTGAAGACAGCCTACCCATCGGGAAACCTTTAGAAGTAAGAACAAACACGATGTCTCAAAACTCAGCTGGTGGTAGCTCTGTCTTCTGCGTTGTAGGCTTTTAAGTGACTGTTTTTTATCAGGTGTCTGGTTGCCTTAATTCCCTGCTTAGCTGTGCTTAGGTTGGGGCTAGTAGCACTGTAAATATCTGTAACTCAAAGTAAAAAGGCTATTCATATTCAATACATGAATCAGAAGAATAAGGAGAGACGTCTTAGCATTGATTAATTTACGAGTAGGCAGGCCTACCACTAGCTCTGTCTGGCTCTGGTTTTGAGTCTGTATGAGTGTTGACTATTATAAATGTAGTCAACACTCCACAGATGGTAAATCCTACGTCGAAACGTCACACACACAATATAAAACACTGGGGAGTACTCAGTTACTCACCTTGGAAGAATACAGACATTTAATTTTTTACTTGAGATTTTTAATGATTAGGGGACGCAATTTAAAATGTTTCGGTTAAGTTGTAGAAAAAAATCTTAGAATCACTATCACTGTTCTATTCATTAATTGTCTTTTTGCTTTATTTTATCCTGTACCTAGCACAATTACGTCACTGTCTACGTCATCATTTCCAGATATACATCGACGGTCCATACGGCGCTGCATCATCGCACATCTTCCACGCGCAGCACGCGGCCTTAATCGCAGCCGGCATCGGCGTCACGCCATTCGCGTCCATCCTCCAAGCCATCATGTACCGCTACTGGGACGCCAAGCAGCAGTGCCCCAAGTGCAGCCATACCTGGACCGCCAGTCTGCATAGCCATGATATGCGGCTGAGGAAGGTAAATCTTTACTTCCCGACAAGCCATCATGTACCGCTACTGGAACGCCAAGCAGCAGTGCCCCAAGTGTAGCCATACCTGGACCGCCAGTCTGCATAGCCATGATATGCGGCTGAGGAAGGTAAATCTTTACTTCCCGACAAGCCATCATGTACCGCTACTGGAACGCCAAGCAGCAGTGCCCCAAGTGTGGCCATACCTGGACCGCCAGTCTGCATAGCCATGATATGCGGCTGAGGAAGGTAAGTCTTTACTTCCCGACAAGCCATCATGTACCGCTACTGGAACGCCAAGCAGCAGTGCCCCAAGTGTAGCCATACCTGGACCACCAGTCTGCATAGCCATGATATGCGGCTGAGGAAGGTAAGTTTTTACTTCCCGACAAGCCATCATGTACCGCTACTGGAACGCCAAGCAGCAGTGCCCCAAGTGTAGCCATACCTGGACCACCAGTCTGCATAGCCATGATATGCGGCTGAGGAAGGTAAATCTTTACTTCCCGACAAGCCATCATGTACCGCTACTGGAACGCCAAGCAGCAGTGCCCCAAGTGTAGCCATACCTGGACCGCCAGTCTGCATAGCCATGATATGCGGCTGAGGAAGGTAAATCTTTACTTCCCGACAAGCCATCATGTACCGCTACTGGAACGCCAAGCAGCAGTGCCCCAAGTGTAGCCATACCTGGACCGCCAGTCTGCATAGCCATGATATGCGGCTGAGGAAGGTAAGTCTTTACTTCCCGACAAGCCATCATGTACCGCTACTGGAACGCTTTGTTTCGTAGGTCAAGAACTTCAGGAACGTGCCCTACAATAATACTGCTATGCATCCATCAACTTGAGGCATACAGATGTAAAGCCTCACGAGCCAGTTGTGTCATCCACCCCTACAAACAGAAACACAGCGTTGATACTTCACGGCAGAAATAAGCATGGTGGACTCAAAACCAGAGACGAGCCAGACAGAGCTTGTGGTAGGCCTACCGCCCACCCTGCTGAAATAGAGAAATACATTCAACTTGTAAAGTGACATACAAGATGAGGAGTAATAGGTTGGCATGGTATGGGCATGTCATGCGGAGGGATGAGGGTCATATTATGAGGAAAGTGTTGGGTATGGATGTGGATGGTGGTTATAGAAGAAAAGGTAGATCAAAGAAAAGATAACATCACAAAAAAATCACAATCGAATTCTCACAGCGCTTAACAATCTTCTCGAGTCCAACACGAACTGCGATTTGTTCGTAGATGTATGGAGCTCAATACTAGCGGCTTGTCTAAAGTACTGTGAATGTGACATATGATTTGATTTTATTATTGTTATTTTGATTTGTTTATTTATTATTTTTTGACTTTATTATTTAATCTGTGTTTGTAATTTTGTTTTTATTTTAATTAATTAATTGTAAGTAATAATTTGTTAATTAGTGTAATCGGATAACATATCCGTTCTAATTAATTCAATAAATATAATATAAATATAATATGATGAACTGCGTCAAGGATGACTTGAGCAGGAAAGAGTGAGCACTGAGATGAGGAATGATAGAGGGGAGTGGAAAATTTAGCAAATTTTTATCATCCGCACTTGATGTGCGGGCTGGGTTTTCCGCAAGTAGACCGCTGGCGGGCCCTTTTTGCGTGACTTACGTGCGTAAGCAAAAGCGTTTTTGCTGCTCTGTGTTTTGAGAGTACTGACATAGTGCACACACATTTTTCGACAGAAAAACTCATTGGTACACGACTGGATTTGAACCCACGACCTTCGGATAAGAAGGCGGAGCCGCTACCACTAGACCACCAGTGCTCTCGAGGGCAGTGGAATAAGAAAACCTGTTGTACTGACCTCACATATTGTGGGATAAGGTCAGGAAAATGATGATTCAACCTGTAAAGTGTTCTTGTTCCGTCCCAGGTGGACTTCTTCTGGATAAACCGCGAGCAACGCTCCTTCGAGTGGTTCGTCAGCCTCCTCTCCGCGCTGGAGATGGAACAGGCAGAGATGGAGGGGGGAGGGACGGGGGGAGGGACGGGGGGAGGGGATAGGTTCCTGGAGATGCACATGTACATAACGAGTGCGCTGCAACGATCTGACATGAAGGCGGTGGGACTGCAGCTAGCTTTAGATCTCCTGCACGAGAAGGTTAGTCACACAAATTACGTAGGTTGAATACTTCGTCCACTAATAATTCAGAAAGCACCTTGAGGATTCATGACGGTAAACAGTTCACATGATGCTAAGTGCAATGCTAAGCCTTTTATGAGCACATTAGAAATCCTTTCACTACACTGGTTCAAAAGAACGAAACTAATAATTCAGAAAGCTTGAGGATTCATGATGGTAAACAGTTCAAAAACATGATGCCAAGTGTATGAAAATAAGTCTCTTTTGGGCGCATTCAAAAGCCATTCACCGCACTGGTTCAAAAGAACTAGTGACTTGACAAAAAGAAGAAGAGTTATATTACAAAACTGCTTTAGATATTATTTTTTGACTCATGCCCAAGATGCTATGCACGTCTCTAAAAATGGAACTCATACCGTTTCTCATCAGAACACAGGCTTAGGTTAAACATAGAAGAAGGATACAAGAACAGAGAAGGGAATATCTTTCTTGCCTGTCTTTCTAGGCTTGGTCGTATGAAACTGGCCAGCACCTGACCAGGGGCCTAATTCTCGGGCCGATCTCGATCATTTTGCAATTTTATTTTATTGCTTGTTTTCGAAGGGAGAATGGATAATTTCCTTGAGTAATTCATAAACGACCTCTTCGTAAAAGCCTCAACAGCTACGATATACGGAAAACGTACAAAAAGTGCGGGGTTGTGAAAAGAAGCAATAAAATAAAATTTCAAAATGATCGAGATCGGCCCGAGAATTAGCCCCCAGGGGCCTAATTCTCGGGCCGATCTCGATCATTTTGCAATTTTATCTTATTGCTTCTTTTCGAAGAGAGAATGGCAGATTTCCTCGAGTAATTCATCAACGACCTCATCGTAGAAGCCTCGACAGCTACGATATACAGAAAACGTAGAAAAAGTGCGGGGTTGTGAAAAGAAGCAATAAAATAAAATAGCAAAAAGATCGAGATCGGCCCGAGAATTAGCCCCCAGCACCTGACTCGCATCGCCAGCATTTCAGAGGGATTCTTGCAATTTAAGTGATACTATTCGCCCTGTCTAAAGTGACAAACGATATTTCCAGGAGAAACGCGATCTAATCACCGGCTTAAAGACTCGCACCAACGCCGGCCGCCCCAACTGGGACAAAGTGTTCCAACAGCTCCAAGAACAAAACAAGGGCAAGGTCACCGTCTTCTACTGCGGACCCCCCCAGCTCGCTAGGACCCTGAAGATTAAATGCAGCCAATATGGATTCAACTTTAGGAAGGAGGTCTTTTAGAAAAGTATTTTTGCTTTCCTTTTCAGCATACAAATCTCGCCCGTGTCAAGTAAAATAGTCTTTAACAACATGTCACAACAGCAAGAGCAAAATAGAGGCTAGGTCTTCTTTTTCAACTTTGAAAAAATGAAAATGAAAAATACTTTATTTACAGCTTATTACACGTCTGTCTTAAACTAGGTACTTAGAAAATAATATGACATTATGTACTACAAACGTGCAATTGCTGGAGCTCTTATAATCTAGGAACTTTAGGAACTTTAGGAAGGAGGTCATAAAGGAAGCACTTTTCTTTTTCTTCTTTAACGACTATTTTCTACTTTCCCACCAGCTCTCTTGGGCACTCAAGATTAAATGCAGCCAATATGGATTAAATTTTAGTAAGGAGGTCTTTTAGGAAACAAATTATTTTGCTTCCTTATCTCGTCCGTGTCTAGTGAAATAAGACCTTTTTTTCATCTTTAGCGGCCATCTTTTACTACGGACACCACCTCTCTTGGGCACTCAAGATTAAATGCAGCCAATATGGATTTAATTTTAGTAAGGAGGTCTTTTAGGAAACAAATTATTTTGCTTCCTTATCTCGTCCGTGTCTAGTGAAATAAGACCTTTTTTTCATCTTTAGCGGCCATCTTTTACTACGGACACCACCTCTCTTGGGCACTCAAGATTAAATGCAGCCAATATGGATTTAATTTTAGGAAGGTCTTTTAGGAAACAAATAATTTTTGCTTCCTTATTGGCATTCAATCTCGCCCGTGTCTAGTGGAAAAAGATAATAAAATAGTCTTCAACATGCCACAACAGCAAGAGCAAAATAGAGGCTAGGTCTTCTTCCTAGTATAAAGTAAAATTGTCGTTAAAGGAGAAGAAGAAAAGTGCTTCCTAAAAGACCTCCTTCATAAAGATGAAGAAGGTCTTTTAGGAAGCACTTTTCTTCTTCTCCTTTAACGACTATTTTCTACTACTTGGCCTCGTCTCATCACAGCTTTTCATCTTCCTCTCCCATACAAACTAAGAATTTTTTAAGCAAATTTCAACCGAGATTAGAATACTTTTATGTAATAATGTGAATATTACTGATTGAGTAGTAAAGGTTTTATATTTATGAAAAATTTATGGAAAAAGCAGAAGCCTTTATCTATTGTTGTGACATTTTTATATAATTCGTTAAATACTGTAAAAGTTTGTAAAGCAAATTATCAACTACAGATATTAATATAAATATTTTTGTATTTAATTTTGCATAAATTAAAGACAAATTAAAAATAGTCACCAGAATGTTACCAAGTGATATTGTTAATTAAAAATTTTATACTGCCATTAAATATTAAGAATTAATTATTTAACAATGTTATTATTTTATTTCTACCTTTCTTTACCCTAAAAACTATGAGTGAACCAAACGTGTAGGCCTACCATAAGCTCTGTCTGGCTCTGTCTCTGGCTCTGGATTTAAGTCTGTGTGAGTGTTGACTAAATAAATCCTACGTCGAAACGTCACACACACAGACTCAAACCCAGAGCCAGAGACAGAGGTTGTGGTCAAGCCAAGTCTCCTCAAGTCTCCCAGAAAAATTCAATTTGAGTGACAGTCTGTCTAGCACGTCTGTACAAAATAAAACATAATTTTTTTAGAGGTCGAAAGACAATTTAAAAAGGTCTAGTATATGAAAGTAATTGTGAAAATATTCAGTAGTAATAAATTGACTGCCTTCACAGCTCAGTTGGTAGTAGCTCTGCCTTCTGCGCTGGAGGGCGTGGGTTCGATCCCCACCGAGAACAAATATTTGTGTGGTGAACACAGATGTTTGTTTTCTGTTTGGGTGTTATATTGTATTTTATGTATGTATTTACAAAAAAAAAGTATTATATCAGCTATCTAGTTCCCATATTACAAGCTCTGCTTAGTTTGGGGCTAGATAGTGTTTTGTGGATTTTCCGCATTATTTATTTATCTATTGAAACAATTTACAACCAATGAGGAAACACTACGTCATTCCGTGACGTCAGCCCCATCGTCACAGAGTCTGTGACGATGGGTTGTAAATTGTTTCAATAGATAAATAAATAATGCGAGTGGTGTGTCTGTGACACAGACACGCGGAAATAGCACATCGCAAACGTATCGCAAACCTTGGGAGCTAAGGTCGTGTGTACCAGCAAGGTCGACCTTCGAACGACCTCACGGGCAAGGGCAAACCTTGGCGACGAGGCCGTGTCCTTTGCCGACAAGGTCTAAACACATCCCAAGGTTCGCGAAATTTGACCGCGAATTTGGAGGTCGGGTATATTGGCCGCGTATGTGAAGGTGACTTTTGGCGAGTATTCAGGGATTTTGGAGCGGCCTCGGCGTGGCCTTATCAAAGGTCGTTCGGTTGCTTGCTTACAGGAAGCGCTGGTTTAAATATTTTTATTATAATTTTATGGCGTAGGAGGTAGGTAGAATAAGTAAATAAAATAAATATATATTAAGGACAATTTGCACAACACTATCTAGCCCCAAACTAAGCAGAGCTTGTACTATGGGATACATTTTTTGTAAATACATACTTATATTACAATATAACACCCATTCAGAGAACAAACATCTGTGTTCACCACACAAAGATAATTATGTTCTCGGTGGGGATCGAACCCACGACCTACAGCGCAGAAGGCAGAGCTACTACCAACTGAACGGAGAGGCCAGTCAACAAAAAAGGTAAGTTTTTTTTAACTAATACTGGTGGCACGTACAAGATCGGGTAAAGTGGTGGGATTAGGGGTAGGCCATTGCCCAACAGTGGGATGACTCTGGCTAATAGTAATAGTAATGATAGGGACCTACATATCTTACTTTCTAACTATAAAACAGGTTAACCTACGTTACGTATCCTAAGAAAAAAAATAGTAGGTACTTACACTACTTAATTGTTGCAATTAAAATTATTTGAGGCTTTTGGTAGGTAGATTGATAAACTATACGTACTTTTTTTTAGAAATAAACAGCTTAGAGCACTATCTTCTCGATCCATTCGCATACCTATTGCTTAGTTATTGGTTTCAATTTAAAAGCTATCAACAACGCCATCTTTTTTATTTTGATAAAACTAAATAAGCCAGTTTTTTGTCAGTGGCGTAGGTGTGATTTAGTTCATGGAGATGATCAAAGATGGCGCTGTTTAGTAAAGTTTATTTTTAGCAGATAACAAAAACATAAGAGCCGAAAAAGGAAATCTAATTTTCTTAAGAGGAATTTTAGCAATTAAATAATTCGACTCATGTTAATATGTTAATCTGGACTAGGAGAGACTATGGTCGCTTTGCAAGCGAGAGGCCCGTGTTTAAAATCCTGCTGAAGTTAGAATACCTACATTGTTATGAATGTGTTCCTAGGTAATTTTATAAATAATTGGACAGCTGCAATATCTGAGGGGCGAGCCCTCCTAGATATTGCAGTTGTCCACTTTTATAGAAATAGACATAATTTGTTTATATCGGCGCCACTGAAAACCGGCCAAGTGGAAGCCTGTTTTTAACCGAGTTCCAATCAAGAAGGAGGTTCTCAATTCGGTTGTTGTTTTTTTTTTTTTTTTGTTACCGCATAACTTCGTCATTTGTGAGCCGATTTGAAAAATTATTTTTGTATCTGAAAGGTACTGCCATTTTAATTTTATTAAAATCGGTGTTGCCATTTTTTTAAATTATTTTTTTTAATGTTTGTGATAAAATAATACGCGAGACTTTTGATTAGGTACTTAAAAGAGTTTATTATTTATAATATAAAAATACAACGTAATGGCACAATGACCTTAGTAGAGGAGAGACGTTAAGGGCGAGAGCGAGACAGCACTATATTGCGTCCTCACTTCCAACATCCTCCTCTGGACGCAAACCCATAGCCCACATGAAGTTTTCGTGCTTTGGTCGGTGCAGGCCTTTCGTCAAAGCATCAGCCACCATTTGCTCGGTGCTTTTGTAGCAGACTGAAACTTGTTTGCTGGCGACCTTCTCCCTCACAAAATGGTAGCGGACATCAATATGCTTGCTGCGTGCATGGTAGATATCATTACCTGAAATACTAATAGCACTTTGATTATCACAGTACATTGTAATCGGAGTAGGTACCTGATAAGTATGGCCAAAAATCTTCTTCTAATTGTTTAAGCCATACGGCTTCTTGTATCGCTGTTGACAGAGACATATATTCTGCCTCAGTTTTGGACAAAGCTATGGTTGATTGTCGCTTTGAGCACCAGCTTATCGCAGCGCCCTGAAAAACAAAAATGTATCCAGTGCAGGATCTTCGGTCTTCTGAATCATTAGCCCAGTCGGCGTCGCAATAACCAACTATATTGCAGCTACTTTTCATGAAGGCAAGCTTTCTTGAAATGGTTCCTTTTAGGTACCGTAATTCAAATATAATATAATATTCGTTTCAAAGCCACCCAATGTTGAGCAGTCGGTTTATTGTTATATCTACTTAGTGTATTTACCGCATAGGCAATGTCGGGTCTAGTGCCTTGCGATAAATACAACAGGCAGCCAATGACTTCTTGATATGGAATGTTCTTCATAACTTCTTCATCATTCTCAGCCTTCTTCAACTGCAAGTTGGGCTCACATGGTGTGTAGACGGGCTTGCAATCATTCATGTTGAAACGTTTCAGTATTTTCTCTATGTAGAGTGATTGATCAAGAGTAATTTCAGTCATATCTACATTTTGAATTATTCTATAGCCAATGCAACATCTTGCTTTACCTAGATCCTTCATTTTAAATTTTTCATTTAACCTTTTCTTCATCATGGCAACTGTGTCTTCATTATTAAATAAATATAATAAATCATCAACATACACGGTAATAAATAGTATATCATTCTCATCAACTATTCTGTAGTATATGCATGGATCTACTTTACATCGTGACATACCAATTTCTAGCAATGGCCATACACAGATTTATTTAAGCGGCAGACCTGTGGACCACTTACAAAATGAGGAGGCTGTGACACATATATTTCTTCTTCAATATCGCCTTGTAAAAATGCAGTTACAGCATCTATTTGGTGGATATTTAAACTATATTTTACTGCTAAGCCAATAAAATATCTCATTGAAGAATATCGTATGACTGGAGCATAGATTTCATGGTAATCTATTCCTTTTTTTTGTTGAAAACCTTTTACAACCAGTCTTGCTTTATATCTTGTTATGATGCCATTTTCATCTGCCTTTGTTTTGAAAACCCATTTGCACGCTAATGCTCTTTTCCCCTTTGGTAGATCCACAAGTGTCCAGGTGTTATTACTTAGTAATGATTGATATTCTTCATTCATGGCCTCTACCCATCTCTCTGCATTTTCGCTGTGTAGAGCTTCAGAAAGGCTTTGTGGGTCACTATCCAGAATACTCATAGTAGATTCTGCATTGCATACCAGACTGGTAGGGGAAACTGTACCTTCATCACAATTATGATCAGTTCGTAAGTTATC
Source organism: Thera obeliscata (assembly GCA_947578465.1). Classification (NCBI taxonomy): domain Eukaryota; kingdom Metazoa; phylum Arthropoda; class Insecta; order Lepidoptera; family Geometridae; genus Thera; species Thera obeliscata. The sequence continues at coordinate 9,445,832 of OX387923.1, read as the reverse complement.
CACCTCAAAAATTTCATTTCTTCGATTTGATCGAGGTCTTACATTCTGTTGAGTTTCAATAATTGTACTAGGTGAGTATGTAGAATCTTCTAGATCGGTGTAATATTGAGATGACACACTTGAATTTCTTTGGACTGTTGAGTCTGAGTCATCACTCAAAACTTCAATGACTGTCTCATCAACAGGGTTATTCTCACATACTTCAGATTTTCCTTGAGACAGGGGTAAACTAATCATTTTTGATGTTGATGGCATGTATCTTTCTTCAGTATAATTTCTATTAATTTCTCTTGATTTATTTTCTTCACTGATAATTGTTTCCTTTTTTTCAGGTAGTGTTTCACTGGCATTTTTGTCGATTTTATTTCTTTGTACGGTGCCTTCAAGGAATACAACTTCTCTGCTTGTGGTAGCCTTTTTACTGATTGGGTCTATAAATCGGTAGCCCTTTATACCTTCACTATATCCTACGAATATCATCTCACGTGATTTAGAATCTAGCTTTCACCGATGTTCTTTGGGTATCAGCACCATAGCCTTGCATCCAAAAATTTTCATATGGCTTAAATTAGGTTTCGTTTTTGACCTTACCTCTTCAGGGGTGATGCCAGAGAGAGCTCTTGTTGGTGAACGGTTGATTATATGTGCCGCTGTGACAACAGCTTCGCCCCAGTACTCCTTCTGTAATTGAGCATTCAACATCATACATTTAGACCGTTCAATAAGTGTTCTGTTCATCCTCTCACTTAAACCATTTTGCTCAGGTGTGTATGGATTACTAGATTGGTGCAATATCCCAAAATTCTTCAAGCATTTATCGAAATTATTATTTTTATATTCGGTGCCATTGTCGCTCCTGAGTTTTTTTATTCTTCTATCTAACTCATTTTCTACTCTGTTTTTGAATTCCAAAAACTTTGAAAATACCTCATCTTTACTTTTAATCGGATAGACAAATACTTTTCGTGAAAAATCATCAATGAAAGTGACAAAGTACCTGGCACCTCCAAATGTTGTTGTTTGCATCGGTCCAGATACATCGGAGTGGATAACTCAGTTGCCCGGGAGCCTTCACTTGGAAATGACTGTCTTGTTTGCTTTCCTTCTATACAACATATACAAGTTATGTTTTCTTTAGACGGGGACAATTTTACACCCGTTGTACAATATGGAATTTTATTCACATCAGTAAAGTTTAAATGACCCATTCGCTGGTGCCACAGATAGATGTCTGATTCTGTAATGGCTGGCATGGCATGGACTCCATCATTGGTAATGTTCAGTATATACATATCATTGATTACATGTGCACTCGCTACATGATTTCCTGTTTTGTTCCATATTTTGCAACCATCAACATTGAATTCAACTTTGCAACCACTTTTTATCATTTTGCTCACTGATATTAGATTAGTTGACAGTTCAGGTACATACAAAACGTTTCTAACCTGTATCTTATTGCTTTGTCCTTGTGCATCTGGTACTCTGATGGTAACATTACCACAACTTTCCACACGGAGCACTTTGTTGTCAGCAATCCTTATGTTGGTTACAGGTGGTGCTGCTTCATCTTCCAACCAATCTCTGTGCATTGTCATGTGCATCGATGCACCAGAGTCGATGAACCAGTTCTGTGAGCCGTTGACTGTGGTTGCTGAAAAAGCCGCAATGAAACCATTATCTTTTGTGTCTGTCTTATCATTATTATGCCAACAATTTTTACTAATGTGCCCAAATTTATTACAGTTAAAACATCTAGGCCCTTTTGGTCTTTGTGATTGATGTTGATTATTTGATTTTGACTGATTTCTAAAGTTTGAGTAAAATGCACTTGTTTCTGTGGTTTTTACTTCTTGTAATAACTTTGTTTTGATGGAATCTGCACAGATTTTTACTCCAGAACTCTCCATTGCCATAATCATAGGCTTGTAATTATCCGGCAAGCCTGCCAACATCAATGTTCCTAGCCACTCATCATCTACTTTGAAGTTTATATTCCTCAAACGGTGTGCCGAGGACATTATTTTGTTGACATAATCCTCTATACTTCCACTACTTTCTAATGTTGTATTTATCAAATCTTTCAGTAGGCCAACTTTACGGGTTAACCCTGAATCCTCAAAAGCCCGAGACAGATTGTCCCACACCTCCTTAGCTGTTTTAGCCTCTTGTACGTGTACATAAATTAAGTAAGCTGCAAAGATTCCAGAGACATGCATGTGTGGCTACAACGGGGTGTATGAGGACTGCCCCTACGGCAGCACTCGAAGCCTTAATAGGCCTAACACCCCTCCACCTGCATGTGCAACAAGAAGCTGCCTCGGCAGCTTACAGACTCTGGGCACTGAACTTGTGGACACATGACACGCGAGCGCAGCACACTACCATAATAGGAGAATACGCGGACACGAACCCCCTTATGCTCTCCATTTATGATAGGATCCCCAAAAGACACGTGAATGCAAGGAGTTACGCTATACAATTACACGAAGAGCCTAGCGATAGCTCAAACTCACACGAAGTGAGAATATATACAGACGGCTCAAAGATGCAGATAGGCACCGGGGCGGGCGCGTTCTCGGAAGACCTTAATATTCACATATCCGCGGCCTTGGGTGAGCACAACTCCGTCTTCCAAGCGGAGTGTGTAGGTATAATCCAGGCAGCGAGTGCAGTGCTGCGTAGAAAGGTAACTGGCAACAGGATCAGAATCCTCTCGGACAGCGCTGCGATACTACAGTCCCTGAAAAGGTACGAACACAACTCTGGGCTAACCCTACAGTGCCATCAGCTGCTGGAGGAGGTGAGTAAGTCCAATAGCATCATCCTGCAATGGATCAAAGGACATAGCGGATCCAGAGGTAATGACGAAGCAGACGCTCTGGCCAGGAGAGGCTCGGAAATGCACACAGCAGGACCGGAGCCGCAGGTACCCCTGCCATTCAGCCAAGTGCGTTCATGGATCCGCAGGAGAACACTTAAACTGCATCAGGACTACTGGGCAAGTATACAAGACTGCAGGCAGTCGAAGGAGGCCTTCCCGGAGTTAAACCCGAGATACTCCCGCCAACTCCTCAGCCTGAAGCGTGACAAACTCCGCCTTATCGTCGGAATTGTCACAGGACATTGCTCGCTGAACAAACACTTGTTTACACTAGGTGTTACAGACAGTCCTCTTTGCAGAGGATGTATAAGCACAGAGGAAACTGCCGCGCATGTACTCCTGGAGTGCAGCAGTGTGGCGCCTCAACGAGCACAACATCTTGGAGCACCGAAGACACCTAGGGAGGCCTGCGCCCGAATCCACCAGCTGCTGGCCTTCCTGGAAGACATCGGGTGGCTGAACTAGCAGCATCCACCCGTCACGCAAAAAGGGCCCACTTGCGGCCTACTTGCGGAAACCAGTCCGCTCATCAAGTATCAAGTATCAAGTGTACATAAATTATCGGATCGATTTGTAAAATCAATTTGGACTTAGCTTTGATGTCTTTTTTCATGTCGGTGCCTCCTCCAACGACACATTCCCACAGTTCTTCAAGTTCCAAAAATGCTTTCACTGCAAATCTCCATGTCGCATAATTGTCTCTTCCAGTAAGCTTTTCAATGTTCATAATACCATTTTGGCTAGGGTTCGTAGACATTTTGCTAGAATAGGCTGAAAAAAAGACCAACTCGGATGCCGGCCGGTGGAGCGCGTTACGATTTTTGAGGTTAATCACTAGAACTTTTTTGATACGAGAGGAAAACTGCTAATTTCTATTTCCAAGCATGAGACGGCCCATAACCTGATAAAATAATACGCGAGACTTTTGATTAGGTACATAGAAGAGTTTATTATTTATAATATAAAAATACAACGTAATGGCACAATGACCTTAGTAGAGGAGAGACGTTAAGGGCGAGAGCGAGACAGCACTATATTGCGTCCTCACTTCCAACAGTTTGTAACTGCATGCCTCCGTCATTTATGAACCGATTTAGATTTTTTTTTATTTTTGAAGTAAAAACTTCTTTAGCGGCGTTGAGCACTTTCGTAATCGGTATAAAAACTTAAACTCGCGTCAGGATCACGTGACCCTGATCGAAAAGCAAAAGACGGATGTTTTTGTAGAAATGTACCCTAAGACTACAACGTAGAGTTCATAATAAAAATCGAAAAAGCGTAAGACGGATGTTTTTGTAGAAATGTACCCTAAGACTACAACGTAGAGTTCATAATAAAAAAACATTAAACTGCACGAGAATTGCCGACTTTCACAGAACTGCACAATTATTGTGCAATAATTATAACAAGTGAAAAAAAGCCAAGGATCTCCAAATTAAATTATTGCAAATAATAAACAATAAAAAGCGGAGTCAATATAATTCTTATTCTATAAATGCAAAGTTTTTGAAGTGAAAACTTCTTTAGCGGCGTTGAGCACTTTTTTTTTGGGTCATGTAGGGAAGGTGAGATTATTTTGAAAGCAATATAAATTTTTCCCCCCTTTCCCTCTAGACCCCTTTATTATTTAAAAAACCTAAAAATGCCCTATTTTTAAGCCTTTTTTTTCGAGTGGAGCATTGCGGCGAGCGAAGCGCGTCGCCATGCGACCATGGGAACAGCGCGGCGAGCGAAGCGAGCCGTGCTGTGACTCCCCCCAAGCCCCCCAGAACCCCCTCCTCCTGAACCCGGGGGGAGCGTCGCGGCGAGCGAAGCGAGCCGCCACGTGACCACGGGGAACAGCGCGGCGAGCGAAGCGAGCCGTGCTGTGACCCCTCCTAAGCCCCCCAGAACCCCCTCCTCCGAAACCCGGGGGGAGCGTCGCGGCGAGCGAAGCGAGCCGCCACGCGATCACGGGGAACAGCGTGGCGAGTGAAGCGAGCCGTGCTGTTACCCCCCTAAGCCCCCCAGAACCCCCTCTTCCTGAACCCGGGGGGCGCGTCGCGGCGAGCGAAGCGAGCCGCCACGCGACCACGGGGAACAGCGCGGCGAGCGAAGCGAGCCGTGCTGTGACCCCCCTTAGCCCCCCAGAACCCCCTCCTCCTATGTCTGCCGTTTTACTTCATTTAGGACCTACTTGTAGGTCGCGCGACAAGGTCCCTTCTAGCGGTTCCGACCCGTTGAGGATTTGGCTTTACGTAAAATTTAGGGTTCCGTATAGGGTTTTGATTGGGGTTATACTATATTGAGGAATTTGATTAAATGGTCGACTTTTAGGGTTCCTTAGGACTTTTATTGGAGTTTCAACTACACTTAGAAGCTTGATAATGTTAAAATTTTTAGGGTTCCTTAGGACTTTGATTGGGGTTTTACTACATTGAGGAATTTGATTAAGTGGTCAACTTTTAGGGTTCCTTAGGACTTTGATTGGAGTTTCAACTACACTTAGGAGCTTGATAATGTTAACATTTTTAGGGTTCCTTAGGACTTTGATTGGAATTTCAACTACACTTAGGAGCTTGATAATGCTAAAATTTTTAGGGTTCCTTAGGACTTTGATTGGGGTTTTACTACATTGAGGAACTTGATAAAATAAACAACTTTTAGGGTTCCTTAGGCCTTTAATTGGACTTTCAACTACACTTAGGACCTTGATTATGTAAACAATTTTAGGGTTCCTTAGCACTTTGATTGGAATTTCAACTACACTTAGGAGCTTGATAATGCTAAAATTTTTAGGGTTCCTTAGGACTTTGATTGGGGTTTTACTACATTGAGGAACTTGATAAAATAAACAACTTTTAGGGTTCCTACGTTAATAATCAAGTTTTCACTTCTGCCGGCACTCCCGGAGTGCAACCCGTATTTTTTTTTATTTGGAAGGTTATTCTTACGTCCAGATTGTCCCAAACAAATTTGATTAAAATCGGTTTAGCCGTTTGGCAATGAAGTCGGTTTCTCAAGTTTTTAAACTTTTAATTATTTCGTCACTTTTTGCTTGTTGCTATAGGTATTTTTTGTGACGTATGATATTTTTTTTCTGTTCCTATTTTGTATCATAATTCTAGCGCTTAGATTCAACGATTTAATTCATTTGTTTTACGAGTTTCAATTTGATTCTTGGCATTTATAGCTTGACATTATATTTTTTGAACATTATTTTATTTATTTTATGTAAGCCCCCTTGATTCACCGAACTGTAAAATACACGATATTTAGATAGTATTCTTGTAGGTATTTGGTCACACAAGCATTTATTGCCCACCTGATGTTAAATGGTAACCATAGCTTTTAACAAAGCATTCCCTCGTAGGTCACGCACGTGAGGAACGTGCCCTACGATACACTACCCTGCATCCACCAACTTAGATGTTCAGCCTCAAGTGTCAGTAATGTCACCGGCACCCACCCCCTTCAAACCGAAACACAGCAATGCTGCTTCACGGCAGCAATAGGCATGGTGGTAGTACGGGGTGTGTGATGAAGCAATTCCAGTTTTTGATGGTTCTGGGCTATAATAGATATTCTGCTAAGAACAGTCGGTGACACAACGCGGTCATTAAAGTTTATGTTTTGCACAAATTCTGCGAATTAGTGGAAACGAGCCGGTATGACCGAGCTTCGCTCGGGATTTTATTTTTTTGTAAATCGTATTATAAAAAAAGTATTTGCCACTATAACTGATGTCAGGAAGAGTCATAATCTTTAGAGGCTTATTTTTATTTAATATCGCCATCTGCTGGAATATTTTGCATTTAGTTGCTCACAATCGCCAATAGATGGCAGGAACAGTCATATATTTAGTTTATGTTAGATTATTGCAAAAAACCATTTCTCGTCATTTTTTGAAAATGAAACCTAGCTAGATCAATTTATCGCCCCCGAAACCCTCTGTATACTTAATTTCAAGAAAATCGTTGGCGCAGTTTCCGAGATCTTAAATATATATAAATATACAAGATTTTCTCGTTTAAAGGTATAAGATAACATACCTACGTAGCTATACGAGCATAATAAAATTTCCTATATACAAGAAATGCGATAATGATGATAAGGCAAATCGACTGTCTTCTAAATTAGGGATGGGACGTATACCTACAATCTACTCAAGCATTAGTTAAACTATTATTTTTCTTCAACTTTGATGAAGTCACTTTAAGGTTGTTCGATTTCGATACAAACTGAATTTACACAACTATGGGCAAACAAAGTATAAATGTACACTGAAATAGCTGTAATAGAATTTTACAGTGGTCTTTATTGCCGGCCAGTTATATAAAGTTGGAGAAAACTGTAGGATTACAGAAATATTAATAAAAAACCGAAAAAGTTATTTTTTCGTCATTCTTTCTAACGGGTACTCGGCATTAAATACGTGAATGAGCTTAAAACATATGTCTCAAAATAGTCGTAAAAGTCTGTTAGTTCTTTTTCTGAAGCCCCGACTGCCACGACCAACGGCTACCACTCCAACTTTATATAACTGGCCGGTAATAAGGACCACTGTAAAAGCATATTACAGCTATTTCAGTGTACATTAATACTTTATTCGCCCATAGTTGTGTAAATTAAGTTTGTATGGAAATCGTACCCCCTTAACATTACTTTTTGGTACACTTCTTTAATAAAAACTACTAAAACGACAAGAAAATGTTTTCGAAATTAACTACTTAGTAGTAAACTAAGTAGTTAATTTCGAAAACATTTTCTTGTCGAAATAAAAAACTGCTTCACGATTAGGCACGGTAGGTAACCCGTCGCACCTCTTACCACTTTAGGAAGTAAACATAAGGGATAAAACTGTGTCATACTACATATCAGATGGACCGACGACATTGTTAAGATCGCGGGAAGTCGGTGGATGAAAAGGGCTCAGAACCGTTCTTCATGGAAATGTGTAGGGGAGGCCTATGTCCAGCAGTGGGCTTCGTCAGGCTGATGATGATGATGAATATTACATAACAACAACACCGTGGTAATTTGAACAATTGATTGTTATTCCAGGTTATTCCCGTTGAGTCACGGCCGGTGCGTACACAGTACAGTGTGACTCAGGGGGAATAGAAACTCTGGGATTTTTCTCCGTTTTGGTTGATCTAATAAAAATGTGAATCTTGATCAAAATTAAAATTCATCTTTGAATTACTTGTATTTGCTGATTTTATTTTTAATTTGTTTTTTATTTATTTATTTTATTATTTTTATCGTGTTACTAGTTTTTTCGAACGAGTGTGGTGATAGGATTTAGGTGTGCCTTATAAAGACTCTTTTCGTACGTATGATTTCATAATTTTTAGGATTTACGACGTGCCGGTTTCCTTACTTTGTTTTTCTTCATCGGATTTATCCTTCATTATATAAATTAAAATAGTCTTATTTTCAATTTTCGTTTTCACGTGGAAATAGCTAGGTAATTATATGAGTAGGTTTGATTGAAATTAATTTAATTTCGTACTGTGAGTTGTGAAAATTATCGAAATTTCTCTACTTGTTTGTAAATAAAAACCTTTAATTTCCCCCTACGCACTGCTCTTTTTTTTTGCTCGATTTCCCCACTGGCGAGATGTCAATTATAGTCATCATCATCATCAAGGAAATTTACAAATTTTTTAATTCTTCTTCTTAACGAGTCAAGACTCTCAAACCCTCCTCGACCAATATGTAGCCATCTTAATAGCTCCACTCGATGTTATGTTCAAATCTTCCATGGTGCAGTTGGTCGTGCACAGCGGACATGCAAGTAGGCGTCAAGTCCTCTAAGGGGGCCCCGCAGTTGCACGGTACCCGGTCGGGTCGTTATTTCCCCACTTAGCCAGGTTTTATTTGGTTAGTTTTACCATTACTTTCTAAACATAGGTTAGTAAAAGCAAGCTCTTTGTGTCTCGTGGGGGTGCGTACTACCACCATGCCTATTTCTGCCATGAAGCAGCATCGCTGTTTCGGTTTGAAGGGTGCGGGTGCCGGTGACATTACTGACACGTGAGGCTGAACATCTGTATGCCTCAAGTTGATAGACGCAGGGTAATGCATCGTAGAGCACGTTCCTGACGTGCGTGGTCTACGAGGCAATGCTTTGTTATAGGATGGTTATTACTTATCATCAGGTGGGTTATGTGCTTGTTCCAACAGCTAGCTGTTTATAAAAACGAGGGGGTTGATTCGTTTGCACAGCTGACTGTACAATCAATAGGTATTGTCTATCATCAGTAATAGATTCTAAATTAAGTACCTACACGTTCCAAAATTCGTAGATATGAGTCAACTAGTCGCGAATCAAAGAGGCCAGCCCAAGCCAAGCCACACAACACACATCACTAGTGCCCACCAGTCTCTTCCCGAGTTCGAAAACCGTCGCACGCGCATTCCGTCGTTCTACAAAAACTATTTATAGAGTGCTGTGATGTTTTGTTGACGATAACAATCATGAAGTTTTTATTATGTGCGCTGTTTCTTGCAACAGCTGTTTTGGCTTCAGGTATTGTAGTTTTTACATATTTTTAGCGGTTTATGTAGACCATGGATTCCCAAAGTGGTCGATATCGACCCCTTGGGGTCGATTTTGGTTTCCTAGGGGTCGACATAAACGAAAACTGATTTTGGGGGTCGACGAGGTAAAAAAATCGACCCCTATTAAATTAACACAAGTTCTTATTTCAAAGTTTCAAGATAGGTAGGTAGGTGTACTGTATTGTTTATGTTGTGTTACATGTACTAAGAATAATTAATATTTTTGTAGGAAATAGCATTGTTGTATATGTGCATTATGTAAAGTCTCAAATTCGTACAACGTACGTTTTTGTTAAATTTTGATGAGAAAATGAAGTCAACTTTACTCACATAACCAAGTGCAAAGTTTTCCAATTGGTACCTTAGTACCTAGCTATTTAGTATCATTAGGAAAAAAACTAAAGATAAGCCCTCTTATTCATAATTGTCTGCTAAATTAAAGCATTTGCTAATTTTCACTCTGTCTTCTTCTATTGACCTAAGTCGAGAGAGACCTATGCAAAAATAACACACTGTAGCAGCTGTTTTAAGTTAGCGGACCATTGTGAATAAGGGGGTTGATCTTAAAAGTAGGTAATTTGGCATTGGGGGTCAGAGGTAACCGTTCATTTTGGAAAAGGGGTCACTTGTCCAAAATAGTTTGGGAATCCCTGATGTAGACTTTTCGGCACCTAGTCTAGTGTTAATAAGTAACAAATTAATGATTCATAGATACTAGTAGAATTAGAGCAGTAACAAAACAATCGTAGAAAAATATAGGCTTGCTTATATCGGTACCGAACATTGCTTAGAAATAGGATGTCACTCTTTTTCAATACCCAATGGTAAGAGATAGCTGTTTTTTTCTTTTAAAGTCGTTATTTTGGCATAATAGATAGATAGCCTATTATTATGGTCAATTTTGGAGACTCATGCAACCAAATTGGTGAGTTTCCACTGAGGTTTTGCGAGGATAAGCTGTTTGAATAAAAATTACTTGTTGTTGGGTAATAGTTGTAGTAGTAGTTTGAAAATATGTGTCAAGTGCATGAAAATATCCTCTTTGAGGCGCACTTAAAATCCTTTCACCACACTTGGATCGAAAAAACCATTGACACGATAAAAAGAAGAAGTACCTAGTAGTGCTAGACAGAGAGGTTTATGTTATTCTACCAAAATAGTAGGTAAGTGTGCACTCACCTACTACTTTGGTAGTAGAACAAAACCCCATAAGATTATAGGTTAGGTAGGAACTAAGTATACTGGTAGTTAGTACTACTTATGGTGTTACTTACATATCTATTGGTAACAAATACTTACCAATGTAGGTACCTTGTTGCAAACAAGTTGCGGATTCCTGAAAAAATTCAAATTCTTAGTGGTAGATTTTATAACGATTGTGTTCAGGTTGGTTATCTAATCTAGGTATTGATGGTATACGTGATATTAAAAATAATTAGCTTATCAGAATTGCGGAAGATTACAAAAAACACAACGGTAGGTAGGTACCAACCTAATATTCCTAAATTTTAAATATTTTTTTCGCCAGTATCTTGGGGAAGCTTCCTTCTCGTGCTGATTTAGATCAGTTGAGCTATCTCTAGATCGTTTGTAACGGTCGGCAGATAGCTCAAATGTTTTTTGTGTATTTTGTACGTTTAGTAAATATTTGTTTATATCTAATAAAATCGTTAGGCACATGAAAAAAATCCGTTTGACGTGTTTAACCACACACCTTTATTGTTTCCGTAGCCCCTATGTTTTGAGTCGTAGAAGACATTTTTGAAATAGTTGTTAGATTTTAATTATATTTTGTGTCCTGTTATGTATTTTTGTGTGGTGAACAATTATTAATAGAGCGTTCTATCTATCTTTTTCAAAAATGCTTTCTACGTCGTAGAATTTAATACCTACAGCAATCAGGGCTGCGTATTGGCAATGATTTGGATCATTTGAGATATCTCTAGATCGATTACGGTCTGCAGATGGCTTTTTTAAATTTATTTTCCAAAAAAAATTGTTAAAATTGATAGGTACCTATTTTTTTGCAAAAATATTTTTTTTATAAAAACCAAGCGCACAATTTATCCTCATGTTTTAGGTGTTTTAGAGTCGGTAATCTATTATTATTATGAATGTTTGTGAGCCGTCTCGCTTCGTGTATCAGGCTAGATAAGGTTTATCTAATGGCCTGCGCACATCTAGGCAATAACGATGGCAATCGTTAAGATATTTAGCAGTGTTTCAGCTAATCGCCGTCGCCATCGCCTATATGTGCGCAGGCATTTAGTGTGTTCCTATAAACAAGCTAAATGGAGTTTTGAACTTGATGAATCATTCTTAAAAACAATAACTAAACGTTATTGTTTGCTAATCTTATGCAACTGCCAATATGAGTTAAAAACTCAATTGATATTCGTAATGTCCCAGTACATTAACAACATTTCGTCTACCAAATGTTGTTTTCGTGTGAGCACGTGTCTCTCTCTTTTGTATGGAATATTGATGAGACAACCGCTCGTTTTAATCGTTTGTACGTATTTTTGCTTACTCAGCTTTTCTCCATACAGTAGAGTGAGACCAAAGTGAGACAAATAGGTGTTAAACGAAATGTGGAAACTGATCGAGTAAAACTGAGACTTGCCCTTCAGTACCTCAAACTTATTCGGAAGAATTAGAATTTTTAATTTTTTGAATAATGAGGAAGTATACACAAAGAAAGAATAAATATACACAAAGGACTTTCCTATCTTATAATCATTTTACCTGAGTTTATCTATTTATTATCGGTTATCAAAAGGAACCTATCATAATGTACAACCTATATTAGGTACATACTTATTAACTAGGTAGGTTACGCACTGGCTTGCCTCTAAGTATAATAAATATTGCAGGAAGTCCGTGAAGCAGCATCGCTGTGTTTCGGTTTGAAGGGTGTGGGTGCCGGTGACATTACTGGCACGTGAGATGACTCAAGTTGATGCCTCTATCATAGCACTGCCTCGCAGGGCAGTACATGCAACATGCACCTACGATGTACTGCACTGCGCCCATCAACTTTTGGTGGTTGGTGGTCCATGTGTTAGTAAACTTACAGTCTGTAATAAACCTTTCTACAGTGTACATCATTATAAGTAATGCGTACATATTGTTTCAAAATGAAATAAACCACAATTTAGACCGAAATAAGTTATCGACCAAACAGCTAACCGCATTAATATTATTGAGAATTCTAATAATACGTCTGATAAATTAATTTAGTTCTTAGTAACTAAAGAATAAGAATACATTTATTAAAATAAACAAAACTTACAAATCATCAGTTACTGCTGGTAGGTAGACTTTTTTACTATTAGGTTAGGTATGTACGACTAAGTATAGGTATACTAAAGATTGTGGTTAAATGACTTCAGAGACACAATTATAGACTGTAGCACGTCGGAATAATATCAACGAATTTAAATTCACATTCAAAATACATATGTTTATTCAGTTAATAGTACATTGTTACCTGAGTGTTGAAAGTCACGTTTTTTGAGTCCCGAGACGGGTTTGGCACCAGAGCGTAGCGAGGGCGCCAATGGAGCTTGAGGGACTTAAAAGACTTTCACCCGAGGTAAACAATGTGCTTTTCATAACGAATACAAGGAAAGTAAAAATAAAAACATGAAAGAAAAATTTGTGAATATGAAGATTGAATGCCGCCTTCCCGGTTTTTTTTTCTTTTTCTCTGGCGGGCCTTCGGCTTCGGCTCGCCAGCATTATTCAGCCATTATTTTCATTTTCATAATTTAAAAATGGTAAATTGTTTGCTCAAATCTATGTTATTTTAAAGAAATAGTTGAAGCTATTAATAAAGTAATTTAGAAGATATATTATTTATTTAATACTATCTTTATGTGTATTTAAATTTAAATTTTACATTGCGCTCTAATTAGACTTTTTAAACTTCTTACCGTTGTAATGGGTTTCCAACCTACTTGCTGAATAAAAAGTTGGAATTTGGTTCAACAACCTCCTTGCAGTTAGAAAGACTTTAGAAAGTCGGAACATGGTTGAATAAAATAGAACTTGTTTTTTTTTATAATTTGACAGATGTCAGTAGAAAGCGATTCTCCCTAGGGCTGAAAGTAATACTTTCAATTAGGCCCCTCAGGCAACTTCAGACCTACTTTCAGAGTATGAGCAATGAAAAGGATCATTTTTACACACGTCTTAAAGCTAGGTGAGTCTAGGTGCTTAGAATAACAGGCAACAAACTACGGCTTGGTCCGTTTCGCTTCGTTTTATGCATGATCCTTTTACAAAAGAAAAATAAAAATAGCCAGCAGTGTCCAGAACAAAATTAGCTTCATTATCTCAGTAGGTAGCCTCATTCTTTTCACTTCACTGTAGACGCTTTAGACGTTTCAAAGTGATCCTTGCGATCCTACTGAATAAATACACTTTTGATTTGATATGATTTGATTTGCTGTTGCTGTAGTCTCGATTCCTACCAGGAACGAACATTTATGGGAACGAGTATAATATTTAGGTAAAGCTTTTTTAAAGGTCCTAATAGCAGTCATCTAGTTTAACAGAGTGCTAAGTCTAATTGTTGACACGAAATAAAAAGTAGCAAGAGACTTTTACCAGGAATCTATCTGGATTATTAATCAATTTATTTGTTTTGTTTCAGCCCATGACCTAAGGGATGACTATGACAGCTTCGCAGATGACTATGACAACTTCTATGACTATGACCAACTGAAGGAAGAGGGAGAGAAGATTGAAGCTGAAATCGATAAGCTTGACGCTGAAAGCGACTTGAAAGTCAAAGAAGATATAAACAATTTCAGAGGAGATAAAATTGAATATGAACAGGATATTTTAGATGGCATCGATGAGTACCAGCTGGAAGACAACAGGGATAAGTCTAATGAAGATGAGAAAGAAATTCCAGTAAATGATAATAATTTAGCAGCTGATGATAATGCTGATGCCATCGACAATGAAGAAGCCAAAAAGAGGGATACTCAAGCTGATTACGCTTTGCTTTGGGGAGATGATAGTGTCGCTCCACTACCGGTTCCAGAGGCAGAATCTGACCCTGAAGAGAAAGTTATTCCAGAAAAAACACTAAAAGTACAGGAAAACGAAGATGATAGTATGACAGAAGAAGAAATAAAAAAAGCAATTGATGAGATTTCATTGACGTCAGAGGAGAGAGCGGATAAGGCTATTGTTGAAGAGACCAAGAAAATTTTAGATGGCACTGATGATTCATTTGATAGTAATGACGAAAATAAGGCAGATAAAACTGAAAAGACAATAAATGAAAATGATCAATTACCAGTTAATGTAAACGATCTACTAAATCATACGAGCGTTATCGATGCACCTAAACTGGTAATTATTGATGATATGCCTATAGAAAATGCTTTTTTGGAAAATGATTTTTTTGAAAATGTTGTGCATAGTAAAGATGAACAAATCCAAGAAAATGATGCTGATGATAAAAGTGAAAATACAGCTAACATTGATCATGACATCATTGAAGAAGAAGATACCGTTGATAAAGTCTATGCAGACTTAAATTTAGACTTAGACAAACTAATCGAGACTCTTGACAAACTCAGTGATGACGATGCTGAAGATGACGAAAAACTAGAAGATATATTTGACAAGCTTAATAATTTCAAAGAACCTGGTGACATTGTTGAAGACCCTGAAAAAGTGGCTGATGACGAAAAAGATGATACAGAATATAGCGATGTAGAATTTGAAAAGATTTTGCTAGCAATCGCCAATGAAAATGATCTTAAAGTAGACGATGAAAATATGGACTTGAAAGTAGAATTGAATGATGAAAAGAACGAATTCAATCCTGATGACGCGTCTGTAGAAGATGCTGAATCTTTTTCATTGAACAATACATCTATAAATGATGACGCGTCTGTAGAAGATGTTGAATCTCTTCCACTCGACATTATATCTAATAATAACATCAACCCTGCAGTCAATGAAGAAAAGATCACGGAATCAAAAGAAATCATCCAGGATGAAAATATAATCGCTAATCTGAATTCATTATTATTCGACTCCACATTTAATGCTCCTCCAAATGACTTCTTTGATGATGGTTCTTCAGATACCGGCACTCTAACCGATGAGCAAGTGGACGAACTAAAGAAACAATTCTCCATGACTCATAGTGATCTTAAAAACGTGAATTTAGAATCTGACGATCAGCATATAGCTCCAATCCATATCAAACTAAACGTGGATACCCCAGAAGTGGTAAATTCTCCGAACTACCCCAACGCATATCCCACAAACAACATCGTCGACTGGGTTTTCGATGGAGAAGGCATGGGTATTGAATTGAACGTAACCGACTTACAGATGCGAGGAGCTATGGGAGATTACCTCCTTGTGAAACCAGGTGAGTAAACCAGATACAGTATCTGTAATCCTCATCATGGGTTTGAAGAACTCCACATAAGCCCTATGTTAAATATTTTAAATAAATATTATTAAATATTTTTTTTTTTTTAATATTATAGACAATCCACACAACACTATCTAGCCCCAAACTAAGCAGAGCTTGTACTATGGGAACCAGATAGCTGATATAATACTTGAATACGTTTTTTTTTTTTGTAAATACATACTTAGAATACAATATTACACCCAGACAGAGAACAAACATTTATGTTCACCACACAAATATTTGTTCTCAGTGGGGATCGAACCCACGACCTACGGCGCAGGAGGCAGAGCTACTACCAACTGAGCTAGAGGCCAGTCAAAGTGTGTATGTGGAAAACACATTTCTAGGAAGAACGATTCTGAGCCCTTCATCCTCCCGTGATCATCATGGTCATCTAGATGACAGGTACATTGTCACATTGTTAAGATGGTGAAAAGTCGGTGGATGCAGACAGCCCATAATTTGTTCTTTCTGGAAATGTGTTCTTCCTGGCCTAAGACCAGCAGTGAATTTCTTCATGCTTATTATAATTCCCCAATGGTTGTCAGTTTTTAGGGCTTTATGTAAAGTAAAGTTTAGTTAGCGACGCGTGACCCAAGGGCTGGTGGGTAGGTATCTGGCGCAGCGTATAAGCATTGCTATTCAGCGTGGCAATGCCGCCAGCGTCTTCGGGACGCTTCCGTCTGGTACTGATTTGGATCAGTTGAGCTATCTCTAGACCGTTTGTAACGGTCTGCAGATAGCTCAACTGTTTCTTGTGTATTTTGTACATTTTGTAAATATTTGTTTGATTGTAAGTTTCTTTGTGTAAATAAATGTAATTAGCAAAATACTATGGCTGGTTATCACCACTTTGCGAGCGATCTTTGTCGATAATGATGGGTAAGAAGGAATTACTTACATCCCCAGGTGGCATGGACGACTCTGGCCACGACGGTATTCTCTTCACGTACCGGCTGACCTCCGAGAAACAGTTCAGATTTCTGGATGTGGACCGTCTGTTTCTCAGGTTCGAAGCCACGCCCGCTGGGTTGAACAACCAGCGCGGGTTCCAACTGAGCGCTAAGATGATTGGTGAGTACTTGAGGGCAAAGATATACCAAATCACATTATGTGTGAATCTTATCATAGGAATCAAAGTCTTAACTTGCTGGCTTAAAAAGCAGAGCTATACATCAAATTAAAAATTACTTGTATACATTTGAAATGTCTTAAATCTAGGTAAGCACATGGAACTAACACCCAGATACACAGTCATCATCATCATCAACCTATAACAGTCCACTGCTGGACGTAGGTCTCTCCCAAGACGTGCCACTGAGCCCGGTCTTCGGCTCTTCTCCTCCAGTGCTTGCTATATTTCGCAAATCGTCGCCCCACCTTGCCGGAGGGCGTCCTTCACTACGCTTACGTAAACGCGGTCTCCACTCTAGTATTCGTTTGCTCCAACGATTGTCTGTTCTACGGCAAACATGACCGGCCCACTGCCACTTCAGCTTACTAATCCTTTGAGCTATATCCTATGTTAATACCTTGGTTCTCTGTCGGATAACCTCGTTCCGGATTTTATCCTTCAGAGAGACTTTGAGCATAGCCCTCTCCATAGCTCGCTGAGCGACTTTCAGTTTGTGAACCGACCCTAGTGTTAAAGAATATTTGACATAACTAATGACTAAATAAATAAAATAAAAATGTATAACTACGCACTAAACCTAACTTTGACTACTTTTAAGACCTTGACATTATCGTTTAAACTGTTTTACCAAGCTTATTAATTAGTGACATATAAATAAAGTAACAAACTATCTACATTATAATTCCTGGAATTTCTCAATCTATTATAATATATACGTACCGACTACTGTGTATAAGCCTCGACCTACCTCCATGTTGCTTTACCCTATTCACAGGGTCCATGTGATACTGACTTACACCTAAGAACTATGTATGTACCTAAACTAAACCATGTTTATGCAATAAATGTATTGAGTATTGAGTATTGAGTATTGAGTGTTAGTGTCCACCAGTCGAGATACACAGTAAGCTTCAATAACTCCTGATTTTACCGAACACAAACCTTTGACGTTGGCTTTATTCGCAGCACCAATCCCTGATGAGCCCGAGCCAATTCCCGAGCCCGAAGCAGTGCTGGACCCCCCCACGCATCGCCACACGCTGTTCTTCGCCACGCCCGTTCATCAGTTCCTGGACCTTCAAGAGAGCTTCCAGCGGATCATCGCTGATATGGCTGAAGAATACATCAAGGAAAATGAGATCGACCCGGGACTCAACACAACGTGAGTACTTTTTGATCCACTGCTTTTATTTTTTAAAAGGACTATTATAAAACACGGTGGAAACTAAGCCGTAATTCGTTGCTTGTTCTTATAGGCGTGGTCGCGTGGAACTGGCACCTCACTTAGTTTTGATGTTTCAAAGTGATCCTCGTGATACAGCTATGAGTAAACGAATTTTGACACTTTGATGGTTTGGGCATGAAAGGAGATTGACAAAACAGTAGGCCTACCATAAGCTCTGTCTGGCTCTGTCTCTGGCTCTGGTTTTGAGTCCATGTAAGTGTTGATTATATAAACTCAAAACGTCACACACACACACAGTATAATACACTGGTGAGCACTCATCAGACTCAAAACCAGAGCCAGAGACAGACCTTGTGGTACCCCTGCTGATTCAGAAGTAATTGAATAAAATTAGATTGATTCTGCTTGAATAATGTTCTAGAATAAGTATGAGCTCATAATAAGTTGGTGAGCAATCATGAAATCATACCACAACAGACCCTTTTTTTTGAAGACTGTGGAGTTCAATTTTAAAAACCTGTATTTTCTTTGACGGAACGGTAGGCCCCTCTTTCTCGTTATACTCAGCTTTTTAGGGTTCCGTAGCCAAATGGCAAAAACGGAACCCTTATAGATTCGTCATGTCAGTCTGTCTGTCAGTGATCTGATTTTTTGAATACCTGCTTTACTTAGTGGTATTTAGATAACGGTAAAGGTTTTTATATGGAAACGTACGTACGTCCGTACATACGTCCGAATGTTAGTAGATTTGGCCGTACATACATTTTATAATAGTTTTATGGTATTTTAAATGTCTATCGATGCTGTTAGAATATATATAGTAGATAAATATAAAATACTTTATTGACCACAAAAACTTATAAATAGACTAACATAAATAAAAAAAAACTATGTTTTTGAACAATAGGCGGTCTTATCGCTAAGTAGCGATCTCTACCAGACAACCGTTTGATGGATAGGACTGATGTACATAAGTTGAAAGTTTAAACAGCTGTCAAAATATTTGACAGGTCGATTGTCACTTAGTGAAACCAGCCATAACTGGATTCCTCTCGATGTTTTCCTTCACCTTTAATTGTAAAGCACTGGCATTGCGCACATTTAGGAGAAACTAGATTCTATTACCTCCCTGAGTGATATTTTGTAGAACAGTAGGCCTACCATGAGCTCTGTCTGGCTCTGTATCTGTATCTGGTTTTGAGTTTGTCTGGTTGTTTACTAAATAAATCCTACGTCAAAACGTCACACACACAGTATAATGCACTGCACAGTATAAACAGGTGAGCACTCACACAGACTCAAAACTAGAGCCAGAGACAGAGCCAAACAGAGCTCATGGTAGGCCTACAGAGCGCTATAAAAACACTTGTGATTTTATGCAATCAAACTGAAAGGTCATTCACATCATCATTTCCAAAAATGCTTGCTCTGTAAACAAACTACCTAGGTAGTTCACTTCAATGATTCATTACAAAGTCCAACATTAAAAACGTAACACAATTATTTTAAACTTCACTTATGTCTCCTATAATTATATAACAATGCACTAAGACCGAAAAAACACTAAGACATCACTTAACTACATATTAATTAAGTGAAGTCTTTAGTGTTTTTTAAGATTAAGATCTTAAAAAACACTAAAAGATCAAGATTAAGATCTTCTCTGTACAACAGTTATGCAATAAATATTTCTGATTTCTGATTTCTGATTTTTTTCGGTTTTATTTTAGAAAAAATATTTGTTAAAATAAACATAATATTTTGAGTGATGCATTTTTTATACGGAGAAATTGACAAGACACTGCCAATATGACAATGAAAATCGCCTATAACGACGCATTGGCTCATAGGCTCATAGGTCACGCACGTCACGAACCTGCGTTACGATGCACTACCCTGCGTTTTTAAACTTGAGGCATACATATGTTCAGCCTCACGTGCCAGTAATGTCACTCACATCCTTCAAACCGAAACACAGCGATGCTGCTTCACGGTTGCAATAGGCATTGTGGTAGTACGCACCCCCACGAGACGCACACAAAGAATTCCTACTACCACTTGTTTTCCTTTGTCTATGCTACTACTTAAAAAAACTAAAACGAAGTCAAATCTCTAACTTAACCTAAAAGACATTATCAAATACTAGACTCATCTAGCTTTACAACTTAAATATATCTAAGTGGTCTTTGAGAATCAAAATTATAAAGTTCTTTAGACTCTGATTTTCATCTAGACATAGGTAAGTACCTAATTTACAATGGAAACTAAATTATAGGTACCTAATCCTGATAACGCGGCTGACTACACCGATAACCACTCATAATAATTTATTATAACTGTAGCTAACTGATAACGAATAACAAACATGTTCATTTAATAATAATCTAAGTGTGCGATGTTTTTATTACTATTAAAAATACTTCTGCTTAAATTACATACCTCATAAATAAAAAAATCGTTTGTCTGTAAAGTCGGTTTACTGACGATAGTTGAACGTGACAACGTCATACAGCTGTCCACGCGGACGCATCGCTCACTCAAGTAGGAGAGAGACAGATGTTGAACGCTGCCGAACGCGGGGGCCGTGCGTGCCTCTTTGTCGCTCGTTCCGCGCTTCCGCGTTCGCTCTCGCTTGCACTTCAAGCCTTAAATGGAACGCCTCAGAGCGAGGTAACGCCGCATGAGTCACGTTTTTTCGTGCGAGCAGCCGGCTCCATCGAATTATAAGATGTTGTCACGTTAAAAACTTGCGCTTATAAATGGTTCACTCAAAAGCAAGCACTATAAAACTAACAAAATAAAATTAAAACTAAGTTCAATCTCTTCTCGATTAAAATACATCTCTATCGGCTGTAGTTTCGGTTATCAAGCAGAACCTATAAATACAGGGTGTAATAATAGCAATCTCAAAAACTTCAGGGGCTAAATAGGTATGAATATTTTTTTATAGAACACCGTAAACGAGAAAAAACACCAGTGTTCACCACTGCAGTATACTGTGTGTGTGACGTTTTCACGTAGGATTTATTTAGTCAACACTCACAGAGACTCAAAACCTGAACCAGAGACAGAGCCAGACACAGCTCATGGTAGGCCTACTGTAACAGTTACATAACGTTGAACAAAAGAGCCAGTATCACGAGCCTAAAATAACAACATATATAACAATGCAAGTTATTAGGCGTGAAGATGGTATACCTAGATTATGACCTAGGTAGAGACTAGCTATGCAAAATTAAGGACTTCCTTTTATCGTGGGTTCAACAATTTATGGACGCCATTTTATGCATTTACACCGAGCTCATATTCCTGCATCCGAAGTCGGAGTTTTGCTAACACATTTTGATTGGCAAAATATTCCATACAAAAAAGAGAGCTCTTTTGTATAGAAAATTGTGCGCGTACTGTAGTATTTTAATAAACTTCAAATAAAAAAGGTAGAGGTTCTCAATTTTTTTTTGTTATGCATAGCTTCATCATTTATAATGAGTGGTTTTGAAAAATAAAATTAAAAAGGTAAAATTTCAGATGTTTGGGCGGGAAGACGCACCGGTTGGTTTCTGAATTTATTTAAACCTATATTTTTATTTAAGACATAACAATGGTAAGCTTCATATTACAAATAGTTGGTAGGTACTTCTAATGTCTAGGTATTTTAGTCCGACCTACTTTAAACTGCTGTACATCCGCACATTGTTGACATAAACAAACTTGCTCTGAACTAGTCAATTTCAAGAGCTATAAATAAAGTTAAAAGAAGTCACAAGTATTCTAAAAATGTAAGTACGCACATTAAAAAGTTGTGCTATCTGCAGACCGTTGGAAACAATCTTGAGATAGCTCGCTATGTGCCTATTATATTCATTTTTTGCAATTACCTACACGTTTGTGTTGTTAATTAATGAGTGAATTAATACAATACAATGAAGTTTTTCAAAAAAAATGCCTTAGGTAAAGGTACATTATATTACATATGTGTTGTGTTTATATTATGTGTTTGATTAATTTATTGCCAATTCAATGTCAATTAGCACAGTAACATGAAGTTTTTCCTAAAAAGTGTAATTTTTGCATGTAGCGCCTATGAAACTTCTCTGGGTAAAAAAAAACATGTTAGTCACCGAATCAGGAAATAGCGACACCTGATATTGTTTCTACTAATAGTTATCTAAAATCTGAGATACAATTCTTTTGCGTCAGGACTGGGGCAATTTTGGCGGAAACCCTTTAAAATTAACATTTCTCTATATCAATACTAATAATAATAAACAACTATCTGCCTGATGGTTGATGTTTATTTCAAAACAAAAAAACATTAAAAAATACGAAACACCTTTGGAACTCACATAAAACCACTGCTGCAAATGTTTGCTTTACAAAAATGAACTCTATGCCAATAAATCCAAGCTCCAGATTGCGGTAGTCCGTACTGCGCATGCGTAAGCTTCGCACACGCGCAACGCAATCGACAAATCTATTTCAGTAAAAGCTCGCTCTCGCCAGGAGCTTACGGGCCTCAAAAATCGCACAAAAATTTACCAAAAAATACAACAAAACAATCAAAAAATGATCCAACACACGTGAAAAAAGTTATCTTGCAAACAAAAGTGCTAAAAAATGCGTCAATGCGGATGAATCGATTACTGGAAGCTGTCACATTCGATGTCAGAAATGGAGCCGTTGATAGACAGGAACAACTTCGCTATAAGCGCCATGGTGACAGTGGCCATGCAGATTCTCTTCTTCACCATCGCATCTCTCTCTCAAAGCGACAAAGTGACGGACTTCACTGGAGGCGCCAACTTCATCAGCATCGCTCTACTGACCTTCTTCCTCGGGCAGGGAGGCACCACTCTCCGAAGCTATGACAGCCGTCAGCTGATGGTGACAGCCTTTGTGTGCGTCTGGGGACTGAGGCTCTCCGGCTACTTGATCTACAGGATCTATCACATAGGACGGGATAAGCAATTTGAAGATAGAAAGAGCAACACCCTGCGTTTTGCAGTTTTCTACACGTTTCAAGCGGTCTGGGTGTACATCGTCAGTCTTCCGGTGATTATAATCAATTCTCCGCACCATTCGTACCCGAAATCCCCGAAAACTATGACGACGTTCGACTCGGCAGGCGCTGGACTGTTTGTGATAGGGTTGCTTATTGAAACGTACGCGGATCTTCAGAAGTTTGCATTCAGGCAGGAGCCAGCCAATCAAGGAAAGTGGTGCAATGATGGGCTTTGGGCGTTGTCGAGACACCCCAACTATTTCGGGGAGATTGTTCTCTGGTGGGGAATTTTTACAATCTCCTTGAACATAATCGAAGGCGTAGAATGGATAGCGATCCTATCACCTCTGTTTACGGCGTCGATAATTCTGTTCTTATCTGGTATACCGTTGCTGGAACGATCGGCGGACGAAAAATACCGAGATAACCCAGATTATTTGTATTATAAGCTGTCCACGTCACCGCTGATACCGATCCCTCCTGCAATTTACGTGGAAGTGCCGAAATTCATGAAGTTTATCGTGTGCTGCGAGTTCCCTCTCTACGATTCCACCAACGAAGACTTCCCCGCCACGACCATCGTCACTGAGACCACCAGCATCTCCATAGTGCAGTCGACATAGCTAGCGAACGCCGCGCAGGAAAAAAGCGCGGCCAAGTCGGAACCGTCTAAGAACCCTAAGCAATTGTGACCGAACGAAAAACCTTTACTGCCTACCTCTCTGCCACTGAAGCAGAGCAACACCGTGGACATGAATCTATACAATACGTATATGGATAACTTGAAAAAGAGCAAACAGGTAGCACTAGGAATCATAGACGATGCGAGAGACGTGATAGACGGTAATTATGATGTCAAAATAGATTTAGAAGGCGCAGCGCCGAGTACCAGTAAGGATAAGGTTAAACGGTCTAAGGAAACAGTGAAGTACGATAGAATAACCTTTAATACAACCGCTATGCTTCATCACTATCCGCAACTAGCTGAAGGTGAGAACAAAAAAGCTTCCAAAAAATCAGATCTAAATCTACCTTTAGTACATAATAATAATAATGGAGTTATAGCCAAAGAAGTTCCCAGTAAGAAAGATAAAGTTAATAATAATAAATGTAAGTTTAATGAAGATGATAAGATAGAAGTTATGAATGAATCTCTTAAATTAGCTGAAGAAAAACTTGTATGAACAAATTTGACTACTTTAAAACAGCAAATTGTCCGCATTCTGTAATAACTGCAAACCATTTACCAAGAAAACTTGCAATACGAGATAAAGTATGACGTGTTAAATAAATAATAAAAGCTGATTCATACTTTAATTAGGTATGAGACATGTTTGATAAAATTATACAGAACGGGAGGCCAAACTAAAGAAATGAATAACAAGCGATCAACTTGTGTCCTCAGTGGCGTGAACGATTGCGATAATGAGCCAACGTACTCTGTTCATTAGATGAAATTATCAAAGTTAAAACCTATGTTTTCAAGTTTCATCAAAATATAGTAACGGAGATGCGTGGGATCAAATATTCACACACACGCTCGCATTTATATAATTTTGAAAACCACAATACGATCAAAAAAATGACAACCAATTTAATTTGTATTTGATTAGCAAATTAATACAATTAGTGGACTCGCCTTACTGACTTGCTATACATATCGCTAAAAGTATGTAATACTATGAAATATTTTACTGTAGATGATCAATATTCAATCATGGTGTTCTTAGAAATAGTGTCTAGGACATAAGATATTGGAAATTAAGAAAGTAATATACATAGTCGTAGAAGAGAAAAAAACAAATATATTAAACTAAAGCTATTAGATAGATATTTAAAAACAACAAAAAACTTACAGCTTATTCTAATAACACAAAAAATATTAGGTGTTAATGGTTAGGTACAAATGGTTTTATCATCTCAACGACCTAAAAATAAACAATTAAACAGTGATTAGGCAAAAAAAAAATGAAAAAGGTTTTTTAATAAGTAAGACGTAGGTTTAGTAAGAATTGAATTGGCCAAAAGGTCATCGACCTTTCGCCCCGCTAGACCCTATTTCCTGAGACACCCTGTATTAATGCAAAAACTAAAGTGCTTTAAAGTTTATCCAATCAATATGAATCCGTCTCAAAAAAACTATATAAAATAATTATATGTATTTCTAGATCTAAATAATCTATGTACTAAGATTATGTATGAATTGTTAGTGATGTAATATCAACATTGTTACGTAGGTTGGTTTAATAAAGCTTACTATTAGCCAAATATTTGCGTTTTTTATAAAAAACTGACAAGTGCGAGTGCACATCATAGTATTATCTACAGTACTCATAGCTCAGTTAGGACTAGTTTAGCTCTGCCTTCTGCGCTGGAGGGAGCAATTATTTGTGTGGTGAACGCATGTATTCTTCTCGCTAGCTATTTAATAAAATATTTATTTTAATATTAATATCAGATATCTGGTTCCCATCGTACTAGCTCTGCTTAGTTTGGGTTTAAATAGTATTGTGTGGATTGTCCTCTATATTTATTTATTATTATTTACATTATTATGGATTCTTCTATTTTGTGTCTACAACATTATCCACAAATTAAAAAAAAACAAAGATGCAAAATTGAATCCAAAGATTAAAAATCCAATCCCTCTAATAAATAAAAAAGCAAAAGCATACCATAATCATAGATTACTGGAAATACTGGAGGTTTTTTGTGCTGATTTTTATTTTTAATATGCATGGATTATCATAATTGTTTAG
This sequence comes from Thera obeliscata, assembly GCA_947578465.1. Taxonomy (NCBI): domain Eukaryota; kingdom Metazoa; phylum Arthropoda; class Insecta; order Lepidoptera; family Geometridae; genus Thera; species Thera obeliscata. The sequence continues at coordinate 9,419,869 of OX387923.1, read as the reverse complement.
CTTAGCTGATTTTTAAGGTCACATACCATACCTGCAAAAACAATAATGGTAACAGTTTGCACAATTTCTGAGAAATATACAGTAATTTAATTTAATTTAATTTAATTAATTAGAACGGTCTGGGAACCAATTACACTAATTAATAGGTAGATTACATTTTGTCATTCTAATTACATAATTGATTTTACATTAAAGAACATAAATACGAGTAAATACGAGTAGCTGACGTTTCGGACAAATTTCGCTGGGACAAAATGTCCCAAATGACACTTTTTGATTTAAATATTATTTTTACTGACGTTTCGGACACCATCAAATATACGATCACTTGTTGTCAGTTTGTCTGCTATAGCAGACGGCTTGATTCTGTATGATTCTTGTTTTTTTTAGAGACCTAGGCCTGATATTTAATTGTATGTAACCATTGCCTACCTATAGCAAAGTATTGCCTCGTATAAGTCACGCACGTCAGTAACGTGCCTTACGATGCACTGCTCTGTGTCAAAGCTATTACTACGCTAAAATGTGTTTAGTGCACGAAGAAGCCTCTATAAGGTGCACTTAAAATCCACACTTAGTTCGAAAGAATCAGTGATACGATAAGAAAAAGAACGTAGATAAAAATGTGCCGTACGATGCATGCCCTTGCGAAGTTTCAGAATAAATTCTCCACAAACCTTTGTTTCTCAGTAAAATCTCGTCGACATTGGTTGAGGTGTGACCTTCACGACGGACGCTATCTCACTCGCTTTGATCTATTCTATTACTGCAGCTAGAACTTCCACCCTACTGAGGAGCATGCCCACTTTTTATTAGTACATTGTTACCTGAGTGTTGAAAGTCACGTTTTTTGAGTCCCGAGACGGGTTTGGCGCCAGAGCGTAGCGAGGGCGCCAATGGAGCTTGAGGGACCTAAAAGACCCGAGGTAAACACTGTGCTTTTCATTACGAATTCAACGAAAGTAAAAATAAAAACATGAAAGAAAAATTAGTGAAAATGAAGATTGAATTGCCGCCTTCCCGGTTTTTTTTCTTTTTCTATGTTGGGCCTTCGGCTTCTACTCGCCAGCATTATTATATTATTTATATATTTTATATAGTTTACATTGCGCTCTAATTAGATTTTTTAAACTTATTACCGTTGTAATGGGTTTCCAACCTACTTGCTAAATAAAAAGTTGGAATTTGGTTCAACAACCTCCTTGCAGTTAGAAAGACTTTAGTAAGTTGGAACATGGTTGAATAAAATAGAACTTGTTTTTTTTATAATTTGACAGCTGTCAGTAGAAAGCGATTCTCCCTCGGGCTATACCTAATAAGCACCACACTGTATCAATATTTTTGTTTTGTAAAACGATCACACAAAAAAACGGTAGAAACCAAGCCGTATTTTGTTGCCTGTTCTTCTAGGCTTTGTCGCATGTAACTGGCAAGATCTATCACGTTTCAAAGTGATCCTTGTGATACTATTGAATAAGTAAAAATTTCAAGAGATTTTATAAACTTCAAGCCGCCGAAGTACTTTCTCAGAGGAATTTTGCACAAATAGGTCTACTTCTACTGTCACAGTTAATTTACTACTGCATGCTCAGAATATGGTCGAAGCCCAGGCTCTCGTAAGTACGTGTATTTTTAGCCAGCACGCTTGTTCGCTCTCTATAGCACGTGTACTAACTAATTCTAGTGTCACTAACAGGCATGACCCACGTCAATAACGAATATTGAAGCACCTCTCATTACCTCTCATTCTTTACTACTGTGTGTGAGCGAGAGGGGAATATCGGCGCCATTTTGATTTTTTCAAACGAATACTAAGTAGGTACTTACTATAATTAGGGTTGTTTACGTCTTTTGAATGGCGAATAAGACATTATGAGCAATTTTGCCAATCATTGAGGTCGATTTTGAGGTCAAATTATTCTAGACAAACTTATAGGTACTTATAGAAACTCTTGCTTGGTCGCGTGGAACTGGCACCTACACTCACCTAGCTTTATGAGGGAATCACACAGGCGACTCTCCATACAAACGTAGTCCCCTATTTCCTCCCTGGATAATGCCTCTAGCTAGAGTAACCATTTTGTCTCATAAAATCCAGATCTGCTATATACGTGCTCGTATGTTTTCCTTTTTTTCAGAAACTTATTGATAAAGAAAATATCACCTCCAATTCATTTTTCATATAAATCATATTATGAGGGTCATATATTCTTTATCAATAAGTTTCTGAAAAAAAGGAAAACATACGAGCACGTATAGATCTGGATTTTTTGAGACAAAATGGTTACTCTAGAGTTCTAGAGGCATTATCCAGGAAGGAAATAGAGGACTACGTTTGTATGGAGAGTCGCCTGTGTGATTCCCTCTGAAGACGTTTCAAAGTGATTCTTGCAATCCTACTGAATAAATACACTTTTGATTTTGATTTGATTTTCTATCTAGAAAAGTAGCTATAGAGTAGAGATTTCTTCCAGGCTTTGCTAAAAGTGGAAATGGGCCAATGCCCGCGTAATTTGCGTTTTTCAATGAAAACGAAAATTGATACGCAGGCGTTTTGCATAGGTGAGCTTCCATATAAAAACCTTTACCGTTATCTAAGTACCACCTAAGTTAAGCAGTTATTCAAAAAATCAGATCACTTACAGGTTTGAATACATGAATTTAAACTAAGTAAGCCGGTAACACACATTTGAATATCTACAAAAACATGTTTGTTATTGTGATATCCAAAAGTCCCTATGCGGTGCATAGCATTGGAAAAGAGCCAATAGGACGCCGAAAAACACGTAAATCTATATAGGTAAATACAATGTAGGTAAGTAAGCTAAAATAGAAAGAACATGTCATAAAATTTCCTGAAGATCAATTAAATTATCTAAGTGTTTACTTGAAAATTAATAAAGCCTTGCGCACATCTACTTAGTGCGATGGCGATGGCGATGGCGACACTGTCAAATATGACAGCGATATTTGACAGCGTTTCACTGATCGCCATGGCCATTGCGCTAAAAGTGCGCAGGCCCTAAGGCACCTCGCGCACTAGACGACCTACAAGTAAGACTTTGTTGCCTATGGAAAAAATAAAAAAGTTTTGACTGTCTGTACTGTAGGCATCCGTAATACATATGTACCTAGATAGGTATAGCCAAATAAAAAGTCTTTTAATTCGTATTTATAGTACCTACTTATTGTGTAGTGGTAGAAACCCTTTCTGTTGACAAATCTATTTGGATCCTCTATTTTCGTTCAAACGCCCACCTGCTCCAAATGTTCATATTGAATTGGCAAATACCCAATTTGGTTAAGTACTTATGATCTGTACAATCAGCATAACAAAAAATATCAATTTTTATTTGCGGTGAACTCAGGTGATTGTTCTCTTTAGGGGTGTTATATTGTAGGTATTCTGAGTATGTATTTACAAAAATATACATTTATTTAAGTACATATTTTATCAGCTATATATAGATAGATAGCAGGCGTAGCCCAGGATCGCGATGTCTGGAAGGAATGGGGGGAGGCCTTTGCCCAGCAGTGGGACCCGGAGGGCACATAATAATAATAATATAGATAGATAGATAACACTTTATTGTACACCACAAGAATAGAACATTACACATTTAACGAAAATACTTAAGCTAAAGCGAAGTACAATGGGGTTCTTATCGCTATGAGCGATCTCTTCCAGCCAACGTTTGGATGGACATGATTTTATTGAAATTCGAAAAGGCGGTGCCATAAGGGCTTCTACACTAATTTGACTACTTATTTAGCTATCTGATTACCATAGTACAAGCTCTGCTTAATTTGGGGCTGGATAGGACCACAGTATTTAAATAATTAATTATTATTAAACCGGAACACCGGCACCGGAAAGATCAAGAGAACAAGAAGTGGCTCAATACTCATCAGTGGATGCAAACGGGCTTGGATGATGATGATGATTATTATTAAGACCAAGACTCTCAGAATCGACCTATTTTTGATTCAACATTAAACAATCAAATATTATTTGTTTTGATCTGATAAAAATATATGTTGTAGTTTAATAAATATTCTTGATTATTCTATGGTTCAAAACACGATATTGTCAACTTTGCTCGATCAAAAAAAATCGCGAAAACTCCCTATTTCGCGAATTTTTGATCGTTTTTTTAAGTCGTATTTGAAGTAGACCCAACGTTTACTCCCGAAAAACATGTCAAAAAATAGGCAATGAAATTACGAAGAATATTCTACGGTTCATTTTTCTCAAAACAGTTTTTTATTGTTTTAACAAGATATTATATAATAATGCGGCCCGCGCGCTTCGTTTCAGAAGCCGGCCAGGCGTCTTTGAGGTAGGACCTGTGTCGCTGTTGCTAGCTCGCTACGTTCCCCGCAAAATATACGATAAATTATTATTATTGTACTCATAAATTTTTGTCGTCGACTGTCTTGCAGTAGTTTCAAGGGTAAGTTACGCATTGCAGCACCGCATTGCGTTTGTCACTGTATGGGTCAACCCACACATTAACAATCCTATCGCTTTTGTAGTTATGTAGACCCCGAGACTAAGCATAGGTACCTACCTACCAAGAAATGTCTTTGATTGAAACAGGAAATTATTTTACTAAGCACAAGGCCTCCTGTAGTATTCTGTAGAAAACAATGCTCAACCTCAAAACATCCTCAGACATAAAAAACTTAAATTGGTAGCACCGAAAGGTTTTGAATTCAATAGTTCTTTTTTCAAACTATAGAGCTAGTAGCGCCATCTTTTGATCGAATCAAACAGTAAAATGTTTCATAATGTTTCAGTTTGTTTCATAGTTCTTGAATGTAGCGATAGATGCCGCCACCAGGACATGTCTGTCATTTTCTATGATGTTTATATATTTTTTTTCATTTAGGTACTTTACAGTCTCAAAATCTCAAACAAAATGAATAATTTAATACTTAATCAATTTTTCGTTGCCTCCACGTGTGGTGGGGGCAATGCGATGATGGCATAAATCATAAATCTGACTCATCAATTACTATAGGCAGATAGGCAACAACAGGTAGGTACCTACCTAATTGCGCCAATTTGACACAAAAGATTTTTGTTATGGCGGGAACCAAGAGTGGTTTTATTCTTCAATGCTTCGTTGTGTGAAACTAGCGCTTTGGATAATAAGTAAATGCCATGCTCTGACGAGAAACAGTGCCTACCATGAGCTCTAACTGGCTCTGTCTCTGGCTCTGGTTTTGAGTCTGTGAGTGCTCACCAGTGCATTATCCTGTGTATGTGACGTTTTGACGTTGGATTTATTTAGTCAACACTCACATAGACTTGGCTTTGAGTAACACACGTGAGAACCAGAGGCAGAGACAGACAGAGCTCATGGTAGGCCTACTTGAGTCGAGCCCCAAGCATAGCTTTTTGACACTTTTCAATAGAGAACTGTCAAAAAATATATGCTTGAGAGTGCTTGAGGCTCGACTCAGAAAGCATGTTTCTGAATACGAGTCTTAGAATGTCTTCAGTCTATACTTTGTCTATACCTACATATAGGCTTATATCTGTAGGTGTTTCATGGGGTGAAACTCAAGAACTTGATAACCCAAAAACAGACAACTGTCACAGAAGACATAATAGTGGTACACTGTATTCTGGCCACCAGAACTCAGATATCTATAGATAGAACAGTGGATTAATTCCTTACTTCTTGTATTCCAGTGCCGAGATCACCCAGATCACCTCCATCACCCACTGCCCCGTCACTTGGCCGAACTACGAGCTCTGTTCCGCCATCACCTATGGCGTGCCGCTCTCGTACGAGGATCCGGACGAGGAGACCGCCATGCTGGACGAGGCAGCTCTGGTGGACATGTGGGAAACGTATAAGAACAGGGATCCTTATGCCTTGCGACTCAGGCAGCTAGGACTTGCGGTAAGACAAGTTCCAACTGGCCCCTGTTTAATAAAGCTGACAATTCGACATAATTAAATCTTATACCTTTAAACGAGAAAATCTTGTATATATATATGTATATATATTTAGATTCTCGGAAACTGAGCCAACAATTTTCATGAAATTAAGTATACAGGGGTTTTCGGGGACGATAAAACGATCTTGCTAGGATTCATTTTCAGAAAATGAGTTCGTTAAAAAAAAACTAAAAACATAAACTGAATATGTGACTGCTCCTGCCATCTATTGACGATTGTGAGCAACTAACTGCAAGCATGTCCAGTAGATGGCGTTGTTCAGTAAGAATAAACCAGTAAAGATAATAATATGCTTCTTATGATTTCTTAAAAATACAAATTAACGAAAAAAATTCCGAGCGAAGCTCGGTTACCAACTAGTATGTCAAAAAGCGACAAAATTGTGGAATTGTCGCGCTTTTGTAACGCATTTGTCATTTTTATGGTTGTTCGATTCCGATACAAACTGAATTTACACAGCTATGGGCATACAAAGTATAAATGTACACTGAAATAGCTGTAGTAGAATTTTACAGTGGTCTTTATTGCCGGCCAGTTATATAAAGTTGGAGAAAACTGTAGGATAACAGAAATATTAATAAAAAAACCAAAAAAGTAATTTTTTCGTCATTCTTTCTAACGGGTACTCGGCATTGAATACGTGAATGAGCTTAAAACATATGTCTCAAAATAGTCGTAAAAGTCTGTTAGTTCTTTTTCTGAAGCCCCGACTGCCACGACCAACGGCTGACACTCCAACTTTATATAACTGGCCGGTAATAAGGACCACTGTAAAAGCCTATTACAGCTATTTCAGTGTACATTCATACTTTATTCGCCCATACTTGTGTAAATTAAGTTTGTATGGAAATCGTACCCCCGCAAGCGCGATAATTCCACAATTTTGTCGCATTTTGACATAATAATGTCGAGCTTTATGAAACAGGGGCGATTTAATCTCAAGTACCTTAAATATAAGTTTAAAAAACTTGAGAAACCGACTTCATTGCCAAACGGCTAAACCGATTTTAATGAAATTTGTTTGGGACAGTCTGGACGTAAAAGTAACCTTCCAAATAAAAAAATAATTTTCTAAATCGGTTCATAAATGACGGAGGCATGCAGTTACAAACATTAAAAAAATTATTAAAAAAAAAATGGCAACACCGATTTTAATAAAATTAAAATGGGACCAATCTGGAAGCAGTACCCTTCAGATAAAAAAATAATTTTTCAAATCGGCTCACAAATGATGAAGTTATGCGGTAACAAACATAAAAAAAAAAAAAAAAAAAAACATACAACCGAATTGAGAACCTCCTCCTTTTTGATAGGAAGTCGGTTAAAAATGACATTGAAATGTGCTAAGGTTTTAAGCTAGGTATCTTATTATGTTCCAGGAGTTTGAACAGCCTCCCAGCTCAGTTCTAATAGCGTGGCTGGTGATCGCATCTGCAGTACTCATTTCCATGGCAATGCTGGCTGTTGTGCTGTGGAGGTTCAGCTGCTTTGAAGACTACACCAGGTATATTCCGAACCAAAATATTTCCTACTTATCAAAACGCAAAAAGCAGCTCTCTGTGTGTGGCTCGCCCAGGAAAGTATTACCACCATGCATAACCTGTCGTCAAGCAGCGTTGCTGTATTTCGGTTTGAAGTCTGTTCAGTCTCATTGTCTCAAGTAGATGAACGCAGAGCATTGTATGGTAGGCCACCTTCTTAACTTGCGTGACCTATGAGGGCGCTTGTACACGCTAAGAAAATTTGCCGTTCCTGCGGCAGACAAGACAAATTCTTCGTGTAGACGACAAGAATTTTGTCTTTTCCACACACAAAAACGCAACAACGTTCGCCGCGTCGTGTCTTGCGCAGATAAGATTTTTTTCGTGCACCGCTGCGAGCAGTGTACACAGTTATTTTCTAGTTACGACACGAATTCTTGGGTAGACCCGGCGTTTTTTCTTAGCGTGTACAAGCGCCCTGAGGCTAGCTTTGTTATAAGCGATGGCACCACGTGAGATGAAGGCCAAAAGCTTTGTCCATCAGTTAGGGTAAAAAAAACATTTTCGATGTTTATCATCACCAGTCTGAAGGTGTTCACTGCTGGATATAGGCCTCCCCTATACATTACTAGTAAGAATAATTCTGAGCCCTCTGACATACACTGACTTCCCGCGATTTTTAAAATGTTACTGGTCCATCAGATATCAAGGGATCCCAAGAGGTGATGAGTATTTAGAGAAATAGAGAACACAGAAACAGCTGGATGTATTTCTACCAAACATGACTACGACACAAAACAGGTTTTTACCATTGGGTCTATCACTTCTTAAAAGGCCGGCAGCGCATTAGCACCACCTCTGGTGTTGCAGGTGACTATGGGCGACGGTGACTACTTTCCATCAGGTGGCCCGTCTGCTCGTCTGCCTGCTATGGCATAAAAAAAAAACAATAAAAACCTTCAGAGAGTTTGTTCAGAGCTACACGCACACTGAAGCTTGAAAATTACAACACCCTCATTTGGCCGGGGGTCTGAAAGCTTTTATGAACAGAAATGAATGTCCTCTTCCAGAATGAAGACCTACAGTGACACAGACAGCCTGCACAACGAGAAGCGAGGGTTGGACCTGTATCCTACTCCGCATCAGACGCTGCCGGCGCTGTACGCGGACCACGACCTGAAATGGCAAGAGAACGAGGACTCTACCCGAGGTAACCTTCTGTTTCATGACTTATTGTTTGAAAGGAGCCTCTCTGAGGCGCACTTCCTCAAATCCTTTCACCGCAATGGTTTTTAAGAACTAGTGACACGATGAGAAGTAGTTTTATTGTCTGTACTTTAGAAAAAATAAATACATTGCAAGAATTAACGTTTCCGAATCTTCTCCTACAACTTTAGTCAAAGTCAAAGTGTTTATACATGTTGAAAAAGGTGGATTTATAAATGTCCAATGTATTCTACCACATAGATTTATTATAACACCGTTGAATCTCATAGAATACTACATCCCTTATCCAAACGTATTTTGATAAGAGAGCACTGGTGGTCTAGTGGTAGCGGTCTTGCTTTGCAATCCTAAGATCATGGGTTCAAATCCAGTCGTGTACCAATGAGTTTTATTGACCAATAATGTTCACTATGCCAGTTGGTACTCTCAAACGGTGAAGGAAAACATCGTGAGGAAACTTAAAGTTACAACATAACAAGTGCACGAATTGAGGCATACTTAAAATCCTTTCATCACACTAGTTCGTAAGAACTAGTGAAACGACAAGAAGAAATTACAAGTTGTGTTTTTTTGATTGAATGTTAATTTATTGTGTGTGTAAGCAGTTGACATGGGCGGGTTCGCGAACAAGAACTACGCACGAGACATGTACGACTTCGAGTCCGATGAAGAGGCCATCACGCCGAGAGACAGGTTAGAACATGTTTGTTTATGTATACGGAGTTTGGAGAATGACGGGTAGCTTTGCTTACCCCTTATTGTATAAAATGTACAATGGGGTAAGAGGTACATTTACCCTTACATGCATGAAATATAGAAAGAGGTAAGGTTACATTCAGTTTCCTCTACTTGCAATGGGTCGAAGGGGTAAAATGTATATTTGGTTACAGCTATGTGAATGAAATGTTGACAGGGTTCATAGGGGTAAGGGGTACATTTAGCTACCCCATAATACGTAACATAATCATCGCTTACCCCTTATTGTATAAAATGTACAATGGGGTAAGAGGTACATTTTGTTACCCCTACATGCATGAAATATAGAAAGTTACATTCAGTTTCCTCTACTTGCAATGGGTCGAAGGGGTAAGATGTACATAATATTTGGTTACAGCTATGTGAAAATGTCAAAAGGGTTCATAGGGGTAAGGGGTACATTTAGCTACCCCATAATACGTAACTTAATCATCGCATGAATCTCCATCATACCTCTTGAACTTCTAGATATATTCATGATTTTTCCTTTGATAAAATATTAATATATTCCTTTCAAGTATTATAAGAAAACGAGGAATAGTGCGTGTGTAAAGCCCGCTTCACACGATCAATCTCCTTACAGGTACTCTTCAGAAGTGTAAGGTGCTTGTTGCTTCTTGAGCGCTTTTTATGAATATGGTACGCCTACCATCCTATTTCTATTTATTTATAACATACCTCTGGCTACCTTCAAACTCAAGCTTGAATGTATTAAGATCTATTAATTATATAATATTTTAAGTTAAAGGTCTGTTTTTAAAAACAGTGCTTGAGTCTGAGTCGAGCCTCAAGCACTCTCAAGCATAGATTTTTTGACAGCTTTCCATTGAAAAATTACAAAATCTGTGCTTGAGTTTTTGAATACGCCTAAGTCGTGTAGATTTTTTTTACATTTCTCTTATTTTTTCATTTCATTCATCAGCTTAATAACACGTCATAGCGCTAAGCAGTTATTTTATATCATCTATTTTTGGTATAGGGTGGCCAATAAACGCTTTATGTACGAGAAGAGGGACTGTATTTTTTTTTAATAATTATAATTCATTCATATTTTTTAATGAAGAAAGTTATATGTTCGGTCTGGTTTAATCAGGTGGATGAGAAAATTAGTGAAAAGTAAATATAAAACAAAAAATTTCTTTTTTTATTTCAGAACCGGCGCGGTGACTGCTAGAGACATCTACAGTGGAAGTGTAGCCTAGGAATGTATAAAACAGTGCTAAAACCAAATATAAATAATACTTGTAAGAAAGATAATAATATATTGATACCAAAATAGTCATATTATAAGAATTAAAAAATATTATACTATTAATTAATGCAAAAGTTTTGACATTTGGATGTTTGTAAATCAGCGAAACAGCTAAACCAATTTTGCTAAAACTTGATTTAGGTCACCACTTCCCATAGCAAAATAAGTTATTGTTAAATCGGGTAAGTACCTACCAGGCGAACAGAACAATTAACTAACACTACATACTTATAATACACTTTAAGTAACCTACTAGTGAGCAAATACTGCAAAGTTGTGATATATAAGAACCTGTTGTAAATTATTTTTATAAGTATAACAAACATAGTTATTTTTCTAAGTATATTTGTTTTGATTTCATTATAAATAAAAAGTTATTTTATTATTTTAGTTTTATTTATACCCAGTTAGTCAAAATAATGATACCTATTATGATACTTAATGATGACTGGCCTCTCAGCTCAGTGGTAGTACATCTGGTTTTTGCGCCGCAGGTTGTGGGTTCGATCCCCACTGATATTAAATATTTGTGTGATGAACGCAGATGTTTGTTTTCTAATAAATATTGTGGACAAATCACACAACTCTAACTAGCAAATTAAGCAGAGCTTGAACTATGGAAACCAAAATAAATTACTGATTATTATACTTATATGCCAAACTACTTGTTGTAGTAAATACATATACATAATATGTACTTAAAATACATTATAACACCCAAACATCAGAATTCACCTCACAAATATTTCTCGATGGGGATCGAACCCACGACCTACGGCGCAGAAGGCAGAGCTACTACCAACTGAGCTGAGAGGCCAATCAAAAACGTCTGTTAGGTTTCTCTCCCACTCGCAAAATGAGCCAGCGCCTCTCTCCGCAAGGCTGCAGTACATCCCAGGCTGCGCGCGCGACCTCTCATTTGCCGCCTGATAACGCTGATTAATTGATAACGCCAAAATTTACGTAATTTCAAGAAAGTGCTGCCGTGAAAAAATTAACGCAAATTTTTAGTTTGGTGAAAATTTTTGGTGCACACATCTAAGCGTTCTGCGGTGGTAATCAGTGAAACGTTATCAAATATTATAGCGATTTTTGTCAACGTTTCATTTATCGCCACCGCTGACCGCAAGTGTTAGTTGGTAAGTTTTTAAATAAACGAAAAAAGTGTGAAAAAGACGTAAATACCTAAGTAACATGAATTAGACAAACATTCTAAAGTAACAAGTAAATATATTTTATCAGTGAGAAAAGATTCAACGCTTTCATTTTCTAGATATCTCTTGAGATGACTAATTATAGTTGATTGAGTAAACAAGAGTAGACGCGATAAGATTATAATGAAGTAGGTACTGAAAATTACAAGCATTGCAGTATTAAACCATCTCTCACATGTGCCAGACATTGAAGTGTAATAAGAAGTAATGGAACACGCTCATAGCACACAAAGTGTTATAAAAACTAAAGAAACCATTGAAGAAGAATTACTTCCAAATGAAACAGAATTCAGTGATATCAATAAGCTCTACGATGAATGCTTGACGTACCTAAAACAAGAAAGCGTAGATGAGAGCGATAATCAAGATCCAGACTATGAAAGCATTGAAGAAAAGAGCGATGGCAATGATCAAAATATCAATAAAGTTGAGAACAACATGATTTACAAAATAGAAAACGAATTGATATCAACTGAAAGTATTAATACAGTAACTTCTGAGCCACGATCAGAAAGACTGAGGAAGCTATCACAGCAACTACCTAAAATCATCATAACACAGAGTAATACGAGTCTAAACTTAAGACATGACGATGCAAGAATAGGAAATGTATACAGGTTCAAAAGAAATGATGTAAAAAAACCTGAGCACAAAAGCCTTCCGAAAATAGATGATAAAATCTATGAATTTCAACAGAATTATGTGAAAGAAGATAGAAATGTGCCTAAATTAGATAAACATAGACGTGCCAATGGAAAGGCTGTTGATAAGAAGTTAATTGGGAATGGAAAGAAAAAACCTGTTAGCACTGAAACCACGTAAGTAGTAAAAATAGTATATTATATAGTCACGAACGAGAAGTCCACTCTTTAACGAACTCACACCGTCATGAAATCTCTGAAACTGTAAAGCCTTAAGATTTGTAATTGGCAAAGCTACATAAGTCCAAATAAATACTTTGAAGTAAATTATTTTTAATGTAGGATGCATGGATAGTATCCTAAAATGAATTTATCCGTCTGGCAGTTGGTTAGAGTTGCAAGTTATTATGCGGGTTTGATTCCTGCAATACATGACGAATTTAGATTATTCCATAATATATTAATATAATTTACATAAGTAACTCAAGTTCAAGATAAAAACAATGGTCGCAGAGAATAACGTCATTATTAGTGGTCATGACTACCGTATTAGTTTCCTATTGTTGGAATCTTGAAATCATCTATTATTTCTATGCAAAAACTAACCTTACATATATATTTACGAGAGATATAAAATACAAGAGAAGTTTCACACTCAGTAAAAATATTAAACTTTGCTTCAGAAATTATCCTTTTTTGGTTATAACAACTTTATATTCTAAGCTCTTTTATGCTAGATCTAATGATGCATGGTTGCCTGGTAGAAAGTACTGTCTAGCATTAAGCTCTCTACAAACATGTTTAGTGCTATAATTAATTAACTAATTCAATTAATCAATAATTAAATTAATTCTATGAATGCAGTAGGGTCCCCCGAAGACCAGGCCAGTCCGACTTCCCCAAGAGGCTGGTCTCCAAGCGAGGAGTGGAGAACGTGGCTGTCATCACCAACGTGCCCTTCGAGAGGATCCGACTGCTCAATGATACTTTTCATACCTTGGTAAGAAGAAATAACCTTTAATTTGACAGCTCATACACAGCTCATAAGCTTACTTGGAGAAGTGGTCAGGAGTGAGTACTGAGATGACGAATGATAGGGAGAATGGAAGAAAAAGACATTATTTTTATGAACAACGGGATATTTACCATGATTATATTTTGTCAGTTTTAACTCCCGATATTTTCTCTCGATATTATAACCGTAATCAATTGATCATGGTGCATGCAACTGTGCCGAAATATCGGGAGTCAAAACTCACAGAAAATCATGGTAAATATCCCGTTGTTTATAAAAATAGTGTTAAAAACCATGATAGTTTCAAAAGTTACAAAAATACATGTTGTGTTGGCCCCACCTAGTGAGATAAGGGCAGGAAGAAGAAGAGAGCTTCTTTTGCGCTGTAGACTGTGGGTTCGATGCCCGCTGAGAACATTTGTGTAAGTACATGTTTATTCTCTATCTGGGTGTTATTTATATCATTGCATTCTAGCATTATATTCACACAATAAAAATCATCTCAGCTTTCCATATTACAGCTTTGCTTAGTTTGGGGGTAGGTATTGCGTGAAATGTCCACCAATAATTTTATTAATTTCTATTTAACTTCTACAGTACTAAAACACAAAATTTTTGAAAAAAAAACTTAAAGAGATGCTTCTACAAAAAACTTACTACACACTAGACGAGTTCTATAACGACGAACGAAAAGAATAACGTAATAAATAACCCTTATAGCATTTTATACTAAACCTGCTTACAATCTGCGTGATTATAATAATATCGGCCCACTTCTACAGTATTGCAACACCCTTACATGGTAAATTATGTACATTGATTCAAAACTAGTTCTTAGATCTGAGGCTGTTAAATTTACATACATAATAAGGCAATAAATATACTGAATACTGAATACTCATCCCTTTATCAGATATCTCTTTGGCATGTTCATTATTTCGTCTGGTTCAAGTCTGCCCACGAAGTGAAATTAACTTATTACCACTGAATGGTACCAATGAACTCTCTTTCCGTTTGGTCTCGTAAATAAGCAGTGAGAGCCTTGCGCACATCTAGGCGATCAGCGGTGGCGATAGCGATGCTGCGAACTTTGATGGTGTGATATTTGACAGCGATACACTGATCACCATTACGTATAATTTTTTTTCGTCAGATTTTATTATTTTTCTTGTCGTGTCACTATAAAATAATAAAATAGTTATAGTTTGTTTCGAACCCGTGCAGTGTGTTAATAGTACATTGTTACCCGAGTGTTGAAAGTCACGTTTTTTGAGTCCCGAGACGGGTTTGGCGCCAGAGCGTAGCGAGGGCGCCAATGGAGCTTGAGGGACTTAAAAGACTTTCATCCGAGGTAAACACTGTGCTTTTCATTACGAATACAAGGAAAGTAAAAATAAAAACATGAAAGAAAAATTTGTGAAAATGAAGATTGAATTGCCGCCTTCCCGGTTTTTTTTTTTCTCTGGCGGGCCTTCGGCTTCGGTTCGCCAGCATTATTCAGACAAAATTTTCATTTTCATAATTGAAAAAATGGTAAATTGTTTGCTCAAATCTATGTTATTTTAAAGAAATAGTTGAACGTACGAGTACGAATATAATAATTAAGCCGTATAAGGGATCAACACACGAGGATAGTAGGCAGTGCTAATTTTTATCATATTTTTTATAAATATTGTTGACATGGATGATAATATATTAATAAAGTAATTTAGAAGATATATTATTTATTTAATACTATCTTTATGTTATTTAAATTTTACATTGCGCTCTAATTAGACTTTTTAAACTTCATACCGTTGTAATGGGTTTCCAACCTACTTGCTGAATAAAAAGTTGGAATTTGGTTGAACAACCTCCTTGCAGTTAGAAAGACTTTAGAAAGTTGGAACATGGTTGAATAAAATAGAACTTGTTTTTTTTTTATAATTTGACAGCTGTCAGTAGAAAGCGATTCTCCCTAGGGCTGAAAGTTTTACTTTCAATTAGGCCCCTCAGGCAACTTCAGACCTACTTTCAGAGTATGAGCAATGAAAAAGGATTTTCAATGCAACTCAAGCATTATCCAAACAAACCTTAGTGGTTTCTTGAGTGCTATTTATAATAATTAGATTATGTATTTTTTATAAGCTAAATAAAAAAAACATGTTTTCGAATTTTTTGGTTTTTATTTTGTATATAATGTGTATTTTTTAGCATAATGAATTTATTTTTATTTGTATGTATATAAGTACCTAAGATATTTATTGATGTGGATCTAAGATGTTGTCTGACATAAATGATGATTGTTATTTTTATAAACATCTGTCTATGAAAGTCAAAGTCAAAGCTAGGTGAGTCTAGGTGCCAGTTCCACGCGAGCAAGCCTAGAAGAACAGGCAACAAACTACGGCTTGGTTCCTACTGTTTTTTTGTATGTATGTATAGCTGTATTCGCGTGGAATTGGCACCTAGACTCACCTAGCTTTATGACGTTTCAAAGTGATTCTTGCAATCCTACTGAATAAATACACTTTTGATTTAGGTTTTTGATTTTTGACGTGACAACGTCTTCTAATTCGATGGAGCCGGCTGCACGCACGAAAAAACATGACTCATGCGGCGTTACCTCGCTCTGAGGCGTTCCATTTAAGGCATTGAAGTGCAAGCGAGAGCGCGGAACGAGCGACAAAGAGGCACGCACGGCCTCCGCGTTCGGCAGCGTTCGACATCTGTCTCTCTCCTACTTGAGTGAGCGATGCGTCCGCGTGGACAGCTGTAATGACGTTCGTTCAACTATTGTCAGTAAACCGACTTTATAGACAACCGATTTTTGATGTTTTTAGATAAACCTACGCTGGCGTTGGATTGTGTCCGGTACCATCGTGGTCCACTTCGCCATCTGGCTGGTGTTCGCTGTGTTCTGGTACATCACCGCGCTGGCTCACTATGACTTCGACCCTGACCCTCCCAAGAGGACCTGCGTGACTGGCGGCCATGACTTCTTGTCCATATTCCTGGCTAGTGTTGAAGCTCAGGTAAGATTTTTTGAATCAGAAAGAGAAGAAAAAGAAGGAGAGAAAGAGTAATTTTGGGTTATTAGATCTTTTGAACCGGTGTGGTGAAAGGATTTGAGTGCACTTCAAAGAATACTCCCACTATGTAATGCAAGCATCTTTTTTTAAAAGTACATCTAGGTGCAGCATATGGCCCACCTAATGTTAAGTGGTAACGTATAACAAAGAAGTGCCTCATAGGTCACGCACGTCAGGAACGTGCCCTACGATGCACTGCGTCTATCAACTTGAGGCATACAGATGTTCAGCCTCACGTGCCAGTAATGTCACCGACACCCACACCCTTCAAACCGAAACACAGTGATGCTGCTTCACGGAAGAAATAGGCATGGTGGACACACCTGGTCGAGACACACAAAGAATTCTTTATCTTTTTTTTCTAAGCTATATTGTCCCACTGCTGGGCAAAGGTCTCAGCAAACCTGGGCAGAACTGGGCAAAGTTCTACTATTACTAATAAT
The DNA here is from genome assembly GCA_947578465.1 of Thera obeliscata. NCBI lineage: Eukaryota > Metazoa > Arthropoda > Insecta > Lepidoptera > Geometridae > Thera > Thera obeliscata. The sequence goes on along the minus strand of OX387923.1, from coordinate 9,402,795 downwards.
TCTTCTCACGATCCTGTATCAACAGGGTCGTAATAAAATCACGGGTAAGCCTAGAAGGAGATAAAGAGCTTTAAGAGATTTAAGAACATTCTATACCTATGAACTAGTGGACTTCCTCAGGATGCTGATAGTGATAATGCTTCGTCGCTTAAAATAGACAATGATTTAACAGCCATTACTATTAGGCACGCGATTAAATGCTTGTGGGTGGAGAGGGACGCTTCAAGGCATTATAAATATCATTTATCACATTTTAGTAGGCTACCACAATCTCTGTTTTGCTCTGTCTCTGGCTCTGGTTTTGAGTCTGTGTGAGTGCTCACTGGAGGAGGAGAAGGATATAGTTAGTCAAAACTCACACAGACTCAAAACCAGCTCAGAGCCAGACAGAGCTTGTAGGCCTATTGGTCTACCTGTGAGTAATAAATAAATAAATAAATAAATATTGTGGACAATTCACGCAACACTACCCAGCCCCAAACTAAGCAGAGCTTGTAATATGGGAACCGGATAGCTGATATAATACTTGAATACATTTTTTTTTGTAAATACATATTTAGAATACAATATAACACCCAGACAGAGAACAAACATTTATGTTAACCACACAAATATTTGTTCTCGGTGGGGATCGAACCCACGACCTACGGCGCAGAAGGCAGAGCTACTACCAACTGAGCTAGAGGCCAGTCAAATAGTCAAAAAACTAACCAGTAATATAGTCAAAAAACTACTCCAGAGTTTTATTTTGGCACTTTAAAGTGAGATTCAATAGTAAAACACGCACGCAATCAATAGCAGAAGCACGGCTCAGTACCATCCATACCTGGAGCTTAATTATGGGCTCATCTCGGATTATTTTATTGCTTGTTTTCGAAGAGAGAATGGAAGATTTCCTTGAGTAATTCATCGACGACCTCATCGTAGAAGCCTCGACAGCTACGATATACGGAAAACGTAGAAAAAGTGCGGGGTTGTGCAATGCCAATGTGTATTTAAGGGACATTGAAAATCTCGGTCGGCCCGAGAATTAGGCTCCTGGTTAGCATACCACCCATTCGCACTAAGCGTTTTGGCTCCACCTTCATTATGCGAACCTCCAGGGAATGGAACTCATTGCCGTCCGCTGTTTTTCCTGACCACTACAATCTGGGCCTCTTCAAGGCAGGAGTGAATAGGTGTCTTCTAGACCATCCTGCTCCATCGTCGCTTACCATCAGGTGAGATTGTAGCCAGGGTATGGTCTAATAAAATTATCATGCAAAAAAAAACCGGTTCATTATGAAATAAACTGATCTTACAAAGGTATTGTGCGGTAAGAACAAAAGCACACAAAGGAATCCTCGATCATTTTAATTCTTAATTAATCCACTTACCTACTCCTAAGTTTAGAATTCAGGAAATTTCAATTCCTCATTCAATTCTGTGCACTTATCCAATCAGAAACCGTCAAATTGAGTCAATCGGGAACAGCTTCCTCTTTTGAGGAACAATGGGTTGAAAGGATCGAGCGATTGCTGGATAACTGGTGGGGGTCAATGGTCAAGGTACAGTCGACATCAGAAGTAAGCTCACCGTCAATAAACTTAAGACGCTGACATCAGCGTGCCGTTATCTTAATCCATAGAAGGTTTGGTATAAAATAAGCGAAAAATATATCAAATTTTTTAGTACCTACTTTTTTTTTTTATGTAAAAGTTAGACAAACGAGCTTACGGCCCACCTGATGGTAAGCAGTCACCGTCGCCCATAGACACCAACAACACCAAGGGTGCTGTCGTTGCGTTGCCTACCCTGAGAGCGGGGGCACACGATGCGTTGCGGCGGCGGTGCGGCGCCGGAGCGGTGTCGCTGCGTCGTCTTACATTGAAATATCTGTGGCATGTCACACGATGCGCTCCGGCGCCGCACCGGACTTGCAACCACCAAAGACGAGGCGGGGAGGGGTGAATGCGTTGCGACGTCGGAGCGGCACCGCTCAGTTGTTTCCAACAATAGACGTCTTTTACGATCCATTTTCAATAACAGACTGTCCAACGGTGCTACGGCGCCGCTGCGACATAACAACGTTACGGCGCCGCAACGTTCGTGTGCCCACTGACACGGTAAAATCTTTGCGGTGCGGCGCCGCAACGCATCGTGTGCCCCCGCTCTGAAGGAATTTTTTAACTTACACCTACTTTTAGATTTACGCAAAGTTTAGATAAAAATCATAGTTTCTGATCCCGTGTGCGAACGTTTCTGGTTTATTCAGCAAAATGCTTTTAGACTGTGGCGTTAAAAGGAACGTACTTGTTTAAAACATCGCTAAAGCCCTGCGCACATTTAGCGCGATTGCGATGGCGATCAGTGAAACGCTATCAATCATGACAGCAATATTTGACAGCGTTTCACTGATAACCATCGCACTAGATGTGCGCAGTCTCGTAGTAATTCAGTCTCTTTGGTGCGCAGGCCTTGAAAGCCTAGTCGTAATCTTCTTTACTATCCTCTGATCCTCTGATCCTCAGTGGCTGTTCGATCTCCGCTGAGAACAGTAGCGTCTCGCGTTCGCGCGTAGGTACCTACAGTGCAAAGTGCAAGCGCATCACAAAAACGTCACCGCGGACGTGCTGCCGACTGTGACAATGACCCCGTTCTTTGTCGCGTAAGGCATGTGCATCGACGACGAATTATATTGTTAAGGTGACACCATTTATTGCCTTTACAATGGATACGCCATCAAAGGTACGCTTTACCCTGCATACAGAGCTGGAGCATACTTTGTATGATCACTACAATGACGCAGTCCGTCTTTTTAAAGAAGAAAGGCAAGAGCGTGAAAAGCTTCAGGGCCTTGTTGGGAACTTGAAGAACCAAATTGAAGTTCTTCAAGAGCAGCTAAAATGCGTTGCGCAATCAACAAACATGCCATCAACATCAAGCATGGAAACTTCCTCGGTACGGGTGGAATATGTTACGGACGAGGAAGAGCTAGCAAAAGAGACAGAGTGGATAAGAGCGAAATCCAGGAAAAAGCGGAAAATGAACACATCGCCCACTGTCTCACCACAAGGAAATGCCAATACTCCAGCTAAAGAAAAACAAAAAAAAATTCCTTCCCCACCTCCGATCATAGTAGACGGGGTGAATAATTACCAAAATTTTTACGACTCCTTGTCTTTAAAACAGCCCGCTGGTACCTTTAAAATCAAGATACTAAGCGGTGAGAGTGTTAAAGTAAATGCCATCAATGATGATGCATATAGAGCCTTAACAAAAATTCTAAGCGAAAGCGAGTGCCCCTGGCACTCCTATGAAAACAAACAGGAGAGACCGATAAGAGTTATGGTCAAGAGATTGCCTTCCTCGTGTAAACCTGACCGAATTATCGAAGACCTAAATGGAAGAGGCTACAAGATTGAAGAAGTTGTGAACAAACTAAGTTGGAAAACTAAGGAACCACTAAACATGTTCATGGCCACCTTCAGCAACGAAGAAGATGTAAAAAAAACATATGAAATAAAACATATATTGGGGTGCGTGGTCGAGATTCAACCACTAAGATCCACCAAACTTATCCCACAGTGCAAGAAATGCCAAGTATATGGTCATACACAAAAGTACTGCTCCAAAGAACCAAGATGTGTTAAATGCACAGGTAAGCACCTTACAAAGGACTGCAAAAAACCTGCAGAAGAAAAACCAAAGTGTGTGCACTGTGGGGAAGCACACCCAGCAAACTACCGAGGCTGCATGGTAGCTAAAGAAATGCAGAAGATGCGGACCAAAAGTATAAATAAAACTCAGGCTACACCGCAAAACGCCAGCAGCAAACAGCAAGTAGCTCCTCCAGGCTCTAACGTAAGAACTCCTTCAGTTAGCACCACTCACAAATCTGTGTCATATGCCCAGGCAACTGCCAAAAACACACCAACCATGCAACGCAAAGAGCCAAGCAACGATAACAAGCTAGATGTCATTCTGAAGCTCATGACATCCTTTGATGAGAGATTGAAAATAATAGAAAATAGCACCAAACAAGCTATTCCTAAGAGTAAAAAATGATTTGTACACTAAAAATCATGGCTTGGAACTGCAATGGGCTACTTAATCATCAAAACGAACTGCAAGTAGTCCTAGACATAGAAAATGTCGATTTGTGTCTCGTATCTGAAACGCATTTCAATAAACAATCACACATCACTTTCAAAGGCTATAAAACCTATCATGCACTACACCCAGATAACAAAGGAAGGGGGGGTAGTGCTGTTATCGTGAAAGAAAACATAAAGCACTATGAAGTAAGTAAATGTGAAGAGCCAGATATCCAGTCCGTAGCTATTTGCATTAATACAACGCGGTATTCTCTTACGGTAGCAGCCATATACTGCCCACCGCGCCATACGATACATGAACACAACTACTCAAGATTTTTACAAACCCTTGGTGAAAGATTTGTACTTGGAGGTGACTTCAATGCAAAGAATACGTACTGGGGATCCAGACTAACGAATACAAAGGGCAGAAACTTATTGAATGCCATTAAACATATAAAAGGTGACGTTATATCTACTGGTTCACCAACATACTGGCCAACTGATCAAAACAAAATTCCAGACCTGATAGACTTCTTCATCTACAAAAATCTATCGAGTAACTACCTACGAATGAAGCAAAGTTATGATATGAACTCTGACCATTCTCCAATATATCTAGAAATAAGTGAACAAGTTTCACAAATAGAAAACGCTCTGACTCTGGTAAATAAGTATACTGATTGGGAGAGTTTTAAAATAGAATTAGATTTTAACATAGACCTAAAAGTTCCTCTGAAAACTCCGGAGCAACTTAACCTAGAAATAGACAATTTTACTAAAATCATACAACAGGTTGCCTGGAATAATACACCAGTAAACAAAAAAAGAGGCGCAAGAAACCACTACCCTCAGGATATCTTGCAACTCATAAGTGAAAAAAGAAAACAGAGAAACGTTTGGCACCAAACTAGATTTTCACAAGACAAAACTAAATTAAATAATCTCACAAAACTGCTTAAAAGAAAAATTCAAGCTTTTAATGACGAGTCAACTAACAGCTATCTCCAGAACCTCACCAGTGATCGCAGTACAAACTACTCACTCTGGAAGGCAACTAAACATATGAAACGACCCATTACCCAAATTCCTCCGATTAATATAGGGTCTGGAAAATGGGCCGTTAGTAACGAACAGAAAGCCAAAAGATTTGCAGAACATCTTGAAGAAATATTTACACCTAACGAAGGCCAAACAAACCAAGTACCTATGATTAACGAAGTTTGTGACGAAACACTTTCGATAAAGCTGGTAACACCCAGAGAAGTCTGGAGCGAAATAAAACACCGTATAAACCCAAAGAAATCTCCTGGATTCGACCTTATCTCGGGAGAAATACTACACCATCTTCCACGAAAAACACTAGTGAAACTGACGACCCTTATAAACGCAGCACTCAGACTAAAGATTGTACCAGATTTATGGAAGGTTGCCGAAGTCATTATGATAGCAAAGCCAGGAAAACCACCTCATGAGACCTCATCTTATAGGCCAATTTCTCTGCTACCTATCATGTCAAAATTATTTGAAAAACTGTTACTGAAAAGACTTAAGCCACTTATAGAAAGTAAAAACATCATACCAGATCACCAATTTGGATTCCGAGAACAGCATTCAACAATAGATCAAGTTCATAGAATTACAGATGTTATTGAGAGGACTCTCGAAGAAAAAAAAGTCTGCTCCACTATCTTTTTGGACGTGGCACAGGCATTCGATAAGGTATGGCATGAGGGCCTACTACTGAAATTAAGAAAAGTATTACCTCCTGAATTTACAGATGTAATAGAATCCTACTTATCTGATAGAACTTTTAGAATAAGGCAAGAAGACGCCTTCTCTGAACTTAAGAAAATAAGAGCTGGGGTACCACAAGGAAGCGTACTAGGTCCGGTCCTTTACCTTCTTTATACAAGTGATATTCCCGTCCTAGCCAATAACACCATTGCAACCTTTGCTGATGACACTGCCATAATGGCTGTCGGAGGCACTCATGCAGAAGCAGCTGAAAAGGTACAAGTAGCTGTTAATGAAATCCATGATTGGACTAGAAAATGGAGAATAAAACTAAATGAATCCAAATCGGTTCACATCAACTTTACTAACAAGAAAGATCAATACTGTGCGGTATTCATTAACAATAAAATCATTCCATATGGAAACACAGCTAAATACCTTGGTATGACTCTTGACGCAAAGCTGCGCTGGAAAGCACACGTCAAGAAGAAAAAAGAAGAGCTAGAGTTACGCTACAAGAGGATGTACTGGCTGCTTGGAAGGCAATCTACTCTTTCAGTGCCTAACAAACTTTTGTTGTACAAACAAGTCCTAATGCCGATATGGACTTATGGTATACAGCTGTGGGGCTGTACCTGTAAAAGTAATACTGCAATAATTCAACGATTCCAGAATAAAGTGTTAAGGGGCATTGTTAATGCACCCTGGTACGTGAGAGACGAAGATCTGCACCGGGACCTCCAGATCGAATTCGTTGATAAATTAATTAAGAAATTCGCAGAAGCTCACGAGAAAAGACTTCATCACCACGTGAATGTTGAGGCCATCCAGCTCCTCGATAACACAGACAAAGTGAGAAGGCTCAAAAGAATCAAACCTTTTGAGTTAGTGTAATGTTAAAGTTATTGTGCAGTAATAATAGTGCTACTTTTATTGAACACAAGAACAAAGTGTCATCACAAAGTGTAGAGACTGTAAGAAAAGTGCCGATGGACACATTCTTAGTAATATTTTCTTCTATAAAAATAAGTTAAAGCAAAATTGCTCATTAGCCTACTTGGCTAGATTGTAATGTTATTAGGGTACCGCATCAAAGGGGTATACTAATTTAATGAAAAAAAAAAAAAAAAAAAAACTATCCTCTGAGCTTGGATTCACGCAAAACCTTGTGGTTTTATTTAAAAAAAGAAACAGTTTTGATATGATGTTTGTAATTACAGACAACTATTGGATTCGGAGACCGAGCTATCGACGAGGAGTGTCCAGAGTCCATATTTTTATTCATCATGCAGGTTAGTTCCTCCCTCTCGCTCTAAGACCTTTTCGTTCGTAACTTTTTCCGTCCTAATTTGAATGGAGAATTAGTTGTGAAGCCTATGTGCCTGTTAATCCTTTTTTTATTAATAACTAGTGGCCGCCCGTGGCTTCGCTCGCCCGTTCCCGTAACACCCCCTTCCCGTTACTTTTTCGGGATAAAAAGTATTCTATGTCCTTCTCCTGGTTCTAAGCGTTTCGGGGCAGTGGTCCAACTGATCTGTCCAACTAGTTGGACTACGGGCCTTTACTAGGGGCCGTGGTCCAACTATCTTTGCAGTTGGACCACGGCACCATAGTAGAGTTCCTAGGTCCAATTAAAACAATTTCAAATAAAACAACTGCAATTGTAACCACAGCACATTTTAAATTGAATAATTAATTTTTACAACGTTTTTGATGTTTTTATTTTTATTTTTTATTTTTATATTTTTTTTTATGCAATTTGCTAACAGCAACTACTTATTATCAAATTTATTTTATTTTATTGCAGCAAATTGCATTAAAAACAATTTTTTTTAATCGCTTAAAATGTATTATTTAATTAAAAATGTGCTGTGGTTACAGTTGCAGTTGTATTATTTGAAATTGTTAAATTGGACCTGGGAACTCTACTATGGTGCCGTGGTCCAACTGCAAAGATAGTTGGACCACGGCCCCTAGTAAAGGCCCGTAGTCCAACTAGTTGGACAGATCAGTTGGACCACTGCCCCGAAACGGTTCTAAGCTACCTCCCAACCAATTTTCAGCCAAATCGGTTCAGCCGTTCTTGAGTTATAACTTATAACTTATAAGTGGTGTAACTAACACGACTTTCTTTTATATATATAGATATTGCTGCTGCCTATACTGCAGAGGCTTTGTCCAAATACTTCCAGTTCTCTTTATCCCGAGCCTCGTCCTACCGTCTCATTTCGATGTCGTTCAGATCATACCGCTTTCGCTCTTTGGCCCGACCTGCAGGGCTACCACGAGCTCCATATGATTATGGCTATGGCTGTCAATTTGTGTATAGATAGACTAACCCACACATTCATTTTCTTCTTGGGTTTGAATGTGTTGACACAATTTTGACAGCCATAACCATAACCATATGAAGCTCATGGTAGGCCAGCTGTTTTAAACCATTTTTACTTTTATTTTCCAGCTTATCCTGGGTACTGGTCTATCCGGCGTGCTAACATGTGTGGTGTACGCGAAGCTCACGCGACCAGAGAAACTGTCCAGAGATGGCGTTGGTTTCAGCAAGAAAGCGGTGGTAAAGTAAACTCAAAATCTGCGGTCGAAAAATCTGTTCTAGAAGCAAATAATCATCCAATTTCAACTGGCCTCTCAGCTCTGCCATAGGTCATATATATATATGTGTCATAGGTCGTGGGTTCGATCCCCACCGAGAATAAATATTTGTGTGGTGAACACGAATATTAGGTCTCTGTCTGACTGGTATATTGTATTCTAATTGTGTTATATTTAAAAAATATACATTTAAGTATTACATCAACTATCTGGTTCCCATAGCACAAGCTCTGCCTAATTTGGGACTTGATAGTGTTGTGTTTATTGTCCACAATATTTATTTATTTATTAATTGCCCAAATTTTCCTATACCCTTAAAGAATCGTTATTGGTTAGTACCAAAAAATGTAGTCATTAACCTAATTATTATATGTTAAGTTATTGTGGGTTAAGGTAGCTCAGAATCAGGAGACGGACATGGGATTTTTATTCTTGAAAAGTAACGAGAACGGGGCGAGTGAAGCCGTGGGCAGCCGCTTGTATACAATAAATAAAATAATTGGAGTTCCGTTTTAGATCAGCACCCGTGATGGTCGGCTCTGCCTGATGATGCGCGCCTGGGACCTCAACTACGACCACATCATCAGCTCCGAGTTCACGGCGCATTTTGTGCACACGCACAGGTGGGCTGGATTTGTCAACCTCTGCAAATTCACTGGAAAAAAGAACACCTAACCTAAACATGCCTTTGTCCTACCTCGGGCTTCTAAAATAGTTATTTGTTAGACATATTTATTTGTTGTGCAAAATTGCTTTTTAACCGCGTGTTCAATTTTTTATGACCGAGCAAGCGAAGGAATCAAAAGACCACGAGGTGAATAGTACATTTCTCACCTAGTGCAAGAAAGGTGTGATGGCAGTCAAATGCTTAGCTATATATTAAAAAAGTAAGAAATGTGATCTGAGGCTTTTCTTATTTTCTGCCTATGGTGAGAATACAATTTTTCTCCTCAACGGAGGCAGAAAGCGGCATTTTCGTTTAGTGCAGAGGGAGGAAAATTGACGCTTTCCGCGATGTTCTAAATTCAATTTTACTTTATCTTCTATCGGTTAAAAACCGCTTTTGTGCTCAGATATCGTAAAGCAAAAATACACTTTCCGAGATGGTGGAATGAAAATAAAATTAAAAGTACAGCATTGCGAGATAAAATGTGACATTTACTTTGTACAGCTACCAGCTCATACAAATCAACGACGTGTTTATGATTCCAGAACTAAAGAAGGCGAGGTGATCCGCTACTACGCGCAGACCTTGGCTCTGCAGCAGCGTCAGTTCCTCCTGTGGCCTGTCACTCTGCTCCATGTCATAGATCGCGCCAGCCCGCTATATGGCTACGGACCTGACATGATCGCCAACAATAAGTACAATACAAATACAATACAAAAATATTTATTCGAGAAATTAGTTTTACAAAAATCCAGATATACAATGGACCCCGCACTAAGGCTAGCCTGTATCGCGGGAGACCTAAAAGAGTTTACAAAATGTGTTAAGTGGCGAAGTAAGATTCTATCGAAACTGTTGGTCTAGCGGCCCTACCTTCAGATCCTAAGGTCGTTGGTTCAAATCCAGTTGGGCACCAATGAGTTTTCAATCCACAAATGTATGCGTATGTCTCTCAAATAGTGAAGGTAAACATCATGAGGCTATCGGCATGTCGTAAAATTTAAAAACTTCAAAAATGTGTTTAAGTGCATGAAAAGAGCCTCTTTGGGGCGCAGTTATAATCTTTTCACCACATTGGTTCAAAATAACTACAACGAGAAGAAAGAGTAATCAACCTTCACCAGTCCTCATCATTTTCTTGACCTTATCCCACTTCATGTGGTTCAGCACAACGGTGTTCGTTCTCCTCTCTCCTTCAGTAGCCTTTATTTCAACAGTCACTCCTTTCTTACTCATGTCATCCTTCACACAATCCATCCATCTTTTCTTTGGCCTACCTCTACTTTTATACCCATCCAAATTCATATCTAATACTCTTCTCGTTACATGACAATTAAGGTCCTACAGTAGGTACATAAATTAGCCTCTTCAAGTTTCAGAGCTATAAGGTTAGACATATGCAAATAGATTTAAAACACGTCTAATTACGATGGGGGGCTATAAATTGTTATCTCAAACTGGCACTGCCTGAACCATCCCGATTTCCAGCTACGAGATCACAGTGAGCCTGAAAGGAGCCTCCGCGTCGATGGGCACCTTCACGCAGAGCCAGACCAGCTACCTGCCCCGGGAGGTGGTATGGGGGCACCGGTTCCCACCAGTCGTCAAGTAAGTACTTGTCAATAGGCCATACAACAGTAGACTTTTTCAGACTATGAGGATTACCAAATAAAAATATTTTTGAATTTGTCTTCTTTAATAATGCCTGCGTTTACAGCTCGAAGGGTGTTGTAGATGATAGAACTGGCACGTGAGACTGAACATCAGCATGCCTCAAGTTGATGGACGCAGGGCAGTGCAGTGCATCGTAAGGCCCGTCCCATTAGGCCAAGCTCTATCTGGCTCTGTTTTTGAGTCTGTGTGTATCAACGTTGGATTTATTTAGTCAGCACCAATACAGACTCAAAACCAGAACCATAGACAGAGCTAGACAGAGCTTGTGGTAGGCCTACTGACGTGCATGATCTACGAGGCAATGTATTGTTAGAGGCGATGGTTAATGGGCTACCATGCTTGTTCCATCAGCTATCTATAAAAAAAATATAGAGGCTCTACGTCTGTCTACAAAAATCAAGAAAAACAATTTCCTTTTTAGATACGACAGTAGAAAGCAGAAATACGTGATAGACCACAAAAGGCTAGATTACACAGAAAAGGTGGAAACTCCCTACTGCAGTGCACAGGACCTTGCCAGCGGCTCTAAAAGGTTTTCAATATTACTACACATAACATTATTTAAGGTACATGTGGCAGAAATGTGAATGTTGAGATGGATGTACGAAGTGACAAGAATGGATAGGAGAATGAGTATATCAGGGTAAGTTTGACAGTAGCGCCAGTGACAGACAAATTGAGAAGCAATAGGCTGGCGTGGCATGAGTATATTAGGGGCAGTTTGAAAGTGGCACCAGTGACTGAAAAGATGAGAAGCAATAGGTTAGCATGGTACGGGCATGTCATGCGAAGGGAAGAATGTCATGTAACGAGAAGAATGCTAAATATGAATGTGGATGGTTATAGAAGTAGAGGTAGGCCAAAGAAAAGATGGATGGATTGTGTGAAGGATGACATGAGTAAGAAAGGAGTGACTGTTGAAATGACGGCTAATAGAGGAGAGTGGAGAACGAAAACCTGTTGTGCCGACCCTACATAAAGTGGGACAAGGACAAGAGAATGATGATGAGGCTGGCGTGGTACGGGCATGTCATGAGGAAGTCATGTGACTAGGAGAGTGATGACTAAGGATGTGCATGGATAATGTGAGCAGAGGTAGACCAAAAGAAACACGGATGAACTATGTGAAAGATGACATGGATAAGAGAGGAGGGAATACAGGGATGACGGCTGACAGAGGGGAATGGAGGAGGAAGACATGTTGTACCGACCCCACATAAAGTGGGATAAGGGCAGAAATAAGAAGATTCATTTTTAATAATATTTAAAAATAATAAATAAATATTGTGGACAATCTACACAACAGTATCTAGCCCCAAATTAAGCACAGCTTGTACTATGGGAACCAGATAGCTGATATAATGCTTATAATACATTTTTTTTACCCAACCACCTAACATAATGTAAGACTAATTTATCTTAATTCCCAGGAGCACAGTGGAGAAGGTGGACCTTCCCCCATGTCCGGGAACTCCTGGCAGCTTCAGCTACAGTATTTCTTCCTTCCATCTGGAGAGGTCTTCGTCTTTCAGGAAGAATGCTTCCAAAGTTTCCTGAGACAACGTTCTCTTTTGTTAAGGCCTGCGCACATTTGGGCGATCACGTGAAATGCTGTCAAATATGACAGCGATTTAATTTGACAGTGTTACACTGATCGCCACCGCAGAACGCCTATATTGACCGAATTAACATATGCCATATAATTAAGAAGAAGATATTGCACAAGGCATAATAAAAGAAGTAGACTTGGATTTTGAAAATCTAAGTTGTAATAATAAAATACTAGTTCTAGGACACCCTGTTGTGTGTACTAACGTCAAATTCTAGGGCACCTCAATCAAAGCGCAATGCTTATATACTTGCGCTAGGTACCTGTCTATTTACTTTACATATATTTCTTATCTTAGGATATGGGCTTGGTCGTTATCTTCAAGATAATGTCAGTAGGAGTTTAGTCTTGCGAACAAAGTGTCTGTATTCAAATATGTTATGTTTACAAATGTTTTTGAAATAAAATATATCTCAGCATCAGTGTTTTATTTATAATCTATTCATAACAAAGAAGGTGATAAAAAGCATCGAAAACTTAAAACAGTTGAAATTACTATAGTGAAGTGAAGAAATATTAAAAGTGATGATGATAAGCAAATAATGTATATTTTTTCTAAAGTAATCTAAAGTTCTACAACTTAGAGATATCTCACATGCCCATTATTTAGCTTAAATGCATTGGGACATGATTATAGACAGAGTAGACTTTAGTTAAAATATAAGAATTAAAAGAACTTCAGACTAAAGACAGAATCATTAATTGAAAACATCAAAATGCAAAACTACATTGAAAACATCAAGATGCAAACCAACTACGAATCGGAAAGTCGACGTGGAAGCAGAAGTAGAGCCTTAGAAAGATCCCTGAGTTACTCCGAAGCTATAGGCACTGGCTCGCACCGATCATCAATAGAAATACCAAGAATGGTGAACACAGATGTCTACACAAACGAAGAGTTGAAAAAACACTTTAGAATATCCCAAACCTACGTCGAAGGGAAAGAAATATCGTTCCCATACAACATAACGAATACAGACGCAATAGAAGCTATACCGAGTAATGATGGTTTAACTTCACAATATTCTAGTGAAGATGATGGGCTGGTGATGACTATAGATGAAGATAGTCTGAAAGCTGAATTGAAGAAAGAGTTATCCAGTCCGGTAGTGGAGAATGACTTTGACAGGATTGAAATGGCAGACCTTGATGACACAACTGTTGGGCCGACTACGTATGGGTATGCGACGCCGTTTAGCAAGAGGAAAAGATGGGGGAATCGACACAGGTATTCAAATATTCGAATTAATGCACCATAACAAGAAATCTTGGTACCTATAGTTTTTCTTTAATGCACATTAGTTTCCAAAGTAAACTGTAGTTAGACTTAACTTAACTTCTTTGTCTTTTTTCTAATAAGACAGTCTTTGCCTTTTTATTGTTCCAAAAAATTTGGATCATCTTTTTGTCAATGTCGCAAATGATTCATTATCTTTCCCGATACGCAGTTATTTCTCGAATTTGGATAAGATAAAGATTTAATAGATATAACAAATACCTTGAACAACCTAAAATACATGTTTATCTGTATGCCTACTACCAGCTCTATCTGGCTCTATCTCTGGCTCTGGTTTTGAGTCTGTGTGTGTGTTAACCAGTGTATTATACTGTGTGTGTGATGTTTCGACGTAGGATTTATTTAGTCAACACTCAAACCGACTCAAAACCGGAGCCAGAGACAGAGCTTGTGGTAGGCTTACTGAAAGCTTAACCTATGAATTTTCCATTTTTACGTTCATCATCATCATCATCAACCTATATCAGTCCACTGCTGGACGTAAGTCTCTCCCAAGTCTCACCGAGTTCCGTTTTCATTTTTCCGTTGCTTTTGTTATATTCATAATTTTAGGTGATATGGATTTTCCCATATCACCCTACAGGCAAACCTATCTTCTTTATTTATTCATTGAACTTGTCTCCAGACGTAGACATGGCCGGCCCGTCCGCTCCCGTCGCGTGGTCCTCAAGGACGGAGAGGAGAACGTTCCTGTGAGGAGCAACATCTCCTCCAAGTCTATGAAGTATATGCGAGATATCGTCAACACTGTTGTAAGTTACCTTTACCTTTCCCTCAGAGACATCATCAACGAAGATTAAATCTAGTTCGTGAAGCTGTTTTCTTGTGTTTTCCTTTGTTATATCTTAGAGCAAACGTTATTCCACAAAATTGCTGTTCGTAGTGATCTTGTCACCTTTTCAGCGTACATAATTTAAAAGTTAATCGTCGTTGAACACCTCTGTAATAACTCCATAGTGGAGTTGCCACTGCCTCGTATTCCACCCCCACTTGTGAAACTCAACCCCACAATACTTTTTATATGTTTTTAGGGGTCCCTTATGGGACTCTTATGAATTCGTCATGTTTTTTCTGTCTGTATGTCTGTCCGTCCGCATGTCACAACCCTTTTTAAGCTAAACTGTTAAAACTTGGTAAGTATATGTATTCTATAGAACCACATTAAGATTTCACACAAAAATAGAGAAAAAAATTAAGCGTTCCCCATACTTAGAACTGTAACACAATTTTTTTTTCATTCAACCCATACGTGTGGAGTATCTATGGATAGGTCTTCAAAAATGATATTGAGGTTTCGAATATCATTCTTTTCTAAACTGAATAGTGTGCGAGAGACACTTCTAAAGTGGTAAAATGTGTCCTTCAGATAAACAGTAAATGGCGTTTCCTGATCCTGCTAATGGTGTTCACGCACTTCGTGTTCTGGCTGGTGTTTGCCGGCATCTGGTACGCCGTGGCCACCTCCTATGCCGACGATATTGGCGATGGCAAAGAGCATTGCGTCACCGGTACTTCCTCCTTTGCTGGATTGCTCATGATGTCTGTGGAGACACAGGTACGTGGCATCTGCCTTTATAAATGGAACGCTGGGCACTGGTGCCGTTTGAGTGCCTCTATACGTACTAGGTAGCGGTCCCGTCTTCCGATCTTAAGGTCGTGGGTCGTGTGCCAATAAGTTTATGCCCAAAAATGTATGTCCACAATACCATGCAGTGTTCTCGAACCTAAAAAAGTACGAAAACATGGGTAAACGTCACGCAAAAAGGCAGAGAATTTGCCGATAATTTTTTGTCCGGGGAAAACATCTTCCTTCAGCCCCTATTCAGAATGCTGTGTACAATGGTTTTTATAACTATCATATCGTTTGCTTTTACAGATGACCATAGGGTACGGAGTCAGGTATCCGAACGAAGAGTGTCCAGAAGCGATCATCATCATGGTTTTTGAAGTAAGTTGATTTGTCAATAGAAATGAAGCTTTATTATGGAGTGCAATGATCACAGTTCACAATGTTTCAGATGAGAGCGCTGGTGGTCTTTCTGTAGCGGCCCCACCTTCCGATACGCAGGTTGTGGGTTCAAATCCAGACGTGTACCAAAGAGTTTTTTCTATCTAAAATTTATGTACACCATGCCAGCGCTCTCAAACGGTGAAGGAAAACATCGTGAGGATACCAGCATGTCATAGAACCTAAAAAAATATGACTGTGTCAAGTGCAAATAAAGAGCCTCTTTGAGACACACTTAAAATCCTTTCACCACACTTGAACCAGTGACATGATAAAAAGAAGAAGAATGTTTCAGATCGTAGCTGGTACTGCATTGTCTGGAGGCCTCTCCAGTTTGCTGTTCACAAAGCTGATTCGCCCCAACCGTCACGTGTCGTCAGTAGGGTTCAGCAGGAAAGCTACGGTATGTGGTGATAAGCATTTGCTACTTTCATTTCTTCGTCAACAGACCAAAAAGACCCAGTGCTGGACTTGGTTTTTCCTATTTAGGGAGTGAAATATTTGGACCATACATTAGACCATTCATCATCATCATCAGCCTGAAAAAGTCCACTGCTAGGCCTCCCCTACACATTTCCAGGAAGAAAGATTCTGAGCCCTTTCCATCCATCGACTTCCCGCGATCTTAACAATGTCGTCGGTCCATCTGGTGGGTGGTCGCCATTCGAGAATTTTTATTCCCCAACAGTTGTCAGTTCTTCGAGCTGGCCTGCCCATTGCCACTTCAACTTGCTAACTCTACGAGCTATGTCGGACCATTAGACCATTATTTACATTTAAACACTAAACACTGTCTAGTGCTGTGGACGATTAATCGGAGAAATATGTTCCACCATTTATCGTCCTCAGCACAAGGCACTTCCACAGTGGAGACGTCCAGCTGTCTGCAACAGTCCTCAAAATACTGTTGCTACCTGACTCTGCTGATCAGTGAGGCAGCTTTCTTGCGCACCAGGGCATGAAAGCCATCCGTGTGGTATTGCGCAAACATACCCGACGCACTGCAAAAGTGGGGCAGTCTGAACATCCTAGTCTCTTCATTTATAATCTTGGCCGTAGTCACCTCGTCTTAGCAATGATTGGCGAATGCCAAGTTTGGTGGTAAATACTCCTCAGATGTAGCTGTCCTGTTAGGCTTGGTTACGTGGAACTGGTACATAGACTCACCTAGCTTTAGGACGTTTCAAAGTGATCCTTGCGATTCTACTGAATAAATACACTTTTGATTTTGATTTTGTCCGTTCTCTGGTTAGATTCCTCACCTCTTATGATATCTCATAAATAAGGGAGGGGTCCTATTGTATAGTTTTCTATAAAATATGACCTTACAATTTTTAAGTTTCTTATACTTTTTCCAGGTATGTCTTCGAGATGGAGAGCTTTGCCTTCAGTTCCGCGTGTGGGACCTCATGAATGTGCATATGATAGGCAGTGCCATCACTGCTTATATGCTGAAGCCTATCAGGTAAGGTCTTACTAATTTTATTAAACTTTTGTATCCCATGGGGTAATGGCCTCTTTCAAAATCTTCCACGGGAACTTCAGTAATAGCAGATAACATCATTTCGTATATGATGGAATTTTAACTCCAAGAGGGATTAGTCTCACTTGAGTCTGGATGTTTTTGAAAACCGTCCACAATATGAATTAAGTTTGGTTTGGTATAGGGTCTCACAATTACTTACTTCTACTTCTTTTTCTTCCTGCCCTTATCCCACTCTAAGTGGAGTCAGCACAACATGTTTTTTTTTTCTTTTTATTTTCCATACCCTTCTGTCAGCCGTCATCTCTGCATTCACTTCTATCTTATCTCTGAACAGTTCATCCATGTTTTCTTTGGTCTATACCTCTAATCGCATATCCATCCACATCCATACGCATCACTCTCCTAGTCAAAAGACTTTTATTCCTCCTCATGACATTATTTATTAGGCAACACCAACAGCACACATAGTAAACATTATTTTAAGATACTCGCAGTTAAATTGTACTATAAAATGTGTGCCAATTACAAGACTAATTATTTATTTAGACATTATCGCACTTAATATGAAACATTTTTGATTAAATAACAGAACCTTAGAAGGAGAGTTGGTGAAGAATTACATCCATCAGCTGAAGTTAAAAGAGGCGCGTGCGTTTCTCCTGTGGCCAATCACGGTCGTCCACGTCATCGACGCGGAGAGTCCACTCTACGACTTGTCGGCGCAGGATTGCATGGACTACAGGTACGAGACTTACTTTCATATTTTTTCTAGTTTTTTTCCAGTTGTAGCAAATGTTTGCAAAAAAAAAAAATTGTGAGTGCGGGAAGTAGAAGTTTCACTACATGATAGAATTAGGTAAGAGGAAATTCGTAGAAAAGCAATTAGCAAGTCTAAGAAGAAATGGGGTTGGTTAAAGAACCAATAACTACAGGGAAATGATAAATATCGAGTGGCTGCCTGTACATGCATGAACCGGAAGACAAAACGTGGGATGCCAACTCCTTGTTGAACCGATACAAATGGACCACAAAAAGGGAAGAAGGACATATGAAGAAAGTCTAGGATCTTTTGACCCTAAAAATGTCTAAAATAAAAGTCTATACCCATCAGCAATAGACTTTATAGTCTGATGACAAGGTATCAAAACTAATATTTGCCAATGCTGTGTTTCAGATTCGAAATAGTGGTATGCCTCCAGGGTTCTTCCAAGAACATGGGAACTGTCACCCAGAGCCGAACCTCCTACCTCTCGAAGGAGATCATCTGGGGACATCGCTTCAAGAATGTCTTGCAGTAAGTTGCTTTTTCTTAGATTTATGTTGTATTGAACTTAAGAAGAACACAAATGACAAATAAACAAAAGGCTGACGGGTTGCCTTCATCAAACTCAAGCTCAAAGATGTATTCAGTAGTATCACAAGGATCACTTTAAGACGTCATAAAGCTGAAGTCTTCCACGCGACCAAGCCTAGATGATAGATGGAACTGGTATCATCCGTTACCACCATCCAACCACGCACGCACTTTTCTACGAGCATCCGTTGGTAAGTAAGATTTGAGTCATCGTCTGCAAGCTAAACGGTGTCTTATTGGGTGGTATAACAATCTTCTTCAGAGGTTCTTTCTACAGCGGCTGGCTTGGGTCTTGGGCAGTCGAATGATGGACTTTCAGACCTGCCACGGTAGACCATGACCTGGGGGAAGATGTTCTTAAGGTGGTATAAAGTCAGGAGGAGGGGATTTTACTCCCTCCAGTGACTGATTCTTGTCGTGGCCTGATATAACAATAAGAGTTACACACTAGCCAATCAAATGAGAGATTATGAGACGTACGCTCGTAGAGGTTTGAATTTGAATTAGAAGTCTTTAAACTAAAAAACAAATCTTCTATTTCAGCTACTCAAAAGAACACGAAGCCTACGTGATCGATGAAGAAAACCTTCACACAGTAGAACAAGTTGAAACCCCACTTTGCAGCGCCAGCCGTCTAAAGGAATTCGAGACTGACATCAAACTGTCCAGCAATCTCCTCTTCACTCCTGACATGTCCATATCTCCCACGAACCTCTCCATCTGTCATGAAGAATCCTCAAGATATGACTCAGTTCCTTCCACGCCCAGCTTGAACAGAGCTGGAGGGACTCAAAGAAGCTTTGGATGGAACTTCAGGAGGTTTCAGCCTGAGAAGTATTTGGCTGAGGCTACTGTGGAAGTGAGAAGAGAATAGGATGAGTGAGATAGCATGCTTATGGTGAAAGACCAGGACTTTTAGGTAATAGCTACTGTGAAAGCGAGAAAGGAGTTGGACCAGAGTGAGATAGCATGCTGGTGCTCTTCAAAGACCAGATTTGGTAGAAACTTTTGACAAAATTATGTTTTACTCATAATAATAAGTAAATATAAGAAATATTGATACAGGGTGTAGAAATAATTTAATAAGTAGTAGAGCTATGTAGCATGGAGCTGTATACCAGTTGCCCCTGACGCTATAAATCATCTACAATAGATGCAAAGGCCAGTTTACTTACTTTTTTAGAGCTATGTATGTACTACACTAAGAGCACTCGTGTTCTAGTGGTAGCGGTTTTGCCTTTCAAAAGGTCGTGGGATCAAATCCGGTCATGCAGCAATGAGTTTTTCTATTCATTAAGTAATGATGTGTACTTGCCAATTACGCTGACACGGTGACAGAAAACATCTTTGGAAATCTACGCAATACAACAAACATAGTTAAATTTAATACAGAAAACTTAGTCAATATGTTTATAAAAACATCACAGATACTCAAAATATTTTGCAACATCTCTAAAATTTTGTAAAATTTCCCAAAAGTAAGCGAGCGGGATTTGAACCCGTGACCTTCCCCTTGGTAAATTCCGCTCGGCTCTTAACTTTTGGGACATTTAAACAACTTTGGGATTTCCATGAGTGTAATAAACAAACACTTTATAACACTATAAAATCCCCAGGATAACTTTGTAACGTGTAAAGAAGACTAGAAATAAAATGTGCTCGTCCTTATAACCAGATGTTAGTTTTAATAAGTAGGACATAGATAGTAATAACAAAATGTGTTCAATTCATATAACACGTGCTCAAATTAATTCTATAATTAAAACATTGTCTTGTAAGTAGCATGTTTGTAAGTAACATAGAGCTATCTATAGATCGTTTTCAACGATCTGCAGGCAGCTAAACTGTTTGTGTTTTAATTAAGTAAGCAAAGGGTTTTGCATACATCTGAACATACTACCGCAAACTTTGACAGTGCGATATTTGATAGCGATATGATCGCCATCACAGGCGATCTAGATGTGCGCAAAGCTGAAGTTGGTTATTTGTAAATATTGTATTTTGTTAGCATATCTAATTAAATAATTGAAAAAACCATAGATTGCTCTTTTTTCTTGTTTGTTTACCAATATTTTACATTAAATTTGGCTGGATATCACTATTATTTTGGCTTATCAGCGAACGGAAACGCCCGAAGCAGAATATTCCATAGACTTTGACAAACAACTATGGAAATTCAAGAAATAAACATTACGTAAACTTAGATAACAGAAACAAAGTTATTTCAACCTATTTGAGGTTAAAAACAACCTTATGCCGTTGAAATACGGATTGTTTTGATGGAAAATGGTTTCTTGTTTTGTGAATTGACTTCAATTGTTCTAATTACGTAAACTTTATACCTGATATAGCTCTACACATATGTAAGGTGTCATACTAATTACGAAATAATTGATCGCCCGAGCGAAGCGAGCAAAGATTTTCAAGCAACTTGAAATAAATAAATAATGCAGACATACCACACAATACTATCTAGCTCTAAACTAAGCAGAGCTTGTACTATGGGAAACAGATAGCTGATTATAATACATTTTCATTTATTTGTTTGTAGGAAAAAACGTATGAAAGCTGGGTTGAATCAGCTTTCATACGTTTAAATGATAAGATATGATAAGATAAATGTGAAAATATCAAATGAATTAAAAATAGTAATTTTTGCAAAGTAGGAACCCCTGAGTTGCGGGATACTGTAACAGTTAGAAATATCATTGATACGGTTTTATGGAATGAGGAAATTAACGGTAATTAGAACATCCTGTATCCGTCACGTTACCAACATCAGTAGGTACCTACCTAGGTACCATATAGCGGTTTAAAAATAAATTATGAAAAATAACATAATGTATGGAAAGTAAACATATTATACATAAAATTATGACGGGTGGTCTTATCGCTAAGTTTTACCAACTGGCAATCAAATTTTTTTTGTTACTATTGATATTGAGCGATCGATACAGTAGTAGAAACAGCAGATGGTCCACCTGATGTTGAGTGGTTCACTGCCTCTAATAATTGATCTCTCATGGCACGTCCAGTTCACTAGAAAATAAATCATAAGAGGAAAAAATAAAAATTAAGAATGTCCTACTATTCTTCCTACTCCTACTAATATTATAAACGCGAAAGTTTGTAAGTATGGGTGGATGGATGTTTGTTACTCTTTCACGAAAAAAAACTACTAAATGGATTTTAATGAAACTTTACAATCATATAGCTTATAGATCAGAATAACACATAGGCTACAATTTATAAAGATATTGTAACGGAGAACGCATGTTAGTAAAAACGGGGCGAGTGAAACCGCGGGCGGCCGCTAGTATTGAATAACTGTAGGTTTTGTATATCATATTTCCCACGTAGTTTCATGTTTTATTTCTCTAAACGTGACAAACAAACAATAAACTATTTGCGTGCTCATGTTATTCCGACAAAGTGGCTAGCAGAAATTATATTTCATTGAAAAGTTTAGCTAAGTCATAGGTGTAATCAGGCATGGTAGACATCCCCTTAGATACTTTTTAACCGACTTCCAATCAAAAAGGAGGAGGTTCTCAATGTTTGTTACCGCATAACTTCGACATTTGTGAGCCGATTTGAAAATTTTTTTTTTATCTGAAATGTACTACTGCTTCCAGATTGGTCCCATTTTAATTTTATTAAAATCTGTGTTGCCATTTTTTTAAATATTTTTTTTAATGTTTGTAACTGCATGCCTCCGTAATATAAGAACCGATTTAGAAAATTATTTTTTATTTGGAAGGTTATTCTTACGTCCAGATTGTTCCAAACAAATTTCATTAAAATCGGTTTTGCCGTTTGGCAATGAAGTCGGTTTCTCTAATTTTTTAAACTTATAATTATAATAGTAGCTACTTGATCCTAAAAGTTGTTTTGAGGGTAGCTAGAGCTAGTCTGGTTGACTGGCCTCTCAGCTCAGTCAGGGAGGTTCCGACGTAAGATTTACTTAGTCAATACTCACACAGACTCAAAAACAGAGCCCGACACTGAGCCAAACAGAGCTTGTGGTAGGCCTACAACAGTGGACTCTTCAAGATGATGAGTACTCATAATCGAGTTAAAATAAGCAGATGACGATGTGAAGTAATATCGAATGAATCACAGATCGAGTGAGTAATCGATTGAGTCGGAGCCCTTCCGGTAGATGTGCTTCAATTAATTTAACCTTGGAGGTTAAATGTGTTACTGAGAGGAAATTATTAAAATGACTATAATTACGAAGTTCCGCGTGGCTTGACGAAAAACCGAATTACACTTCAGCAATTATCAGTTGGCCGAAAAAAATCTAGAAAAAGCAGCCAAGTGCGAGTCGGGCTCGCCCATGAAGGGTTCCGTAGCAACAAGTAACATAATATAAAGGTTCTTGTAGTTCGTCGAAAGGTAAATTGCGGTTTACGATTTATGACGTATAAAAATCTTAATGCGGTTCACAGAATACAGCTACTTGCCAAGTTTCATCAGTCTAGCTCTTACAGTTTCGGAGAAAAATGGTTGTGACATACGGACGGACAGACAGACAGACATGACGAATCTATAATGGTTCTGTTTCTGCAATTTGGCTACGGAACCCTAAAAATGCGTTCTTCTTCTTAATTGTTTCTCTCGAACCCAATAAGACGAAAAGGGGAGAAAAGATGGTAAAAGGATATAGTGGTGAAAGGATTTTAAGCACGCCTCAAAGAGGTTTTTTTTTCATGCAATTGCCACATGTCATGTTTTTCGATTTTTTTAGGTTCTTCGACGTTTATAAGGTTCTTCGACAGGCACGCGGGAAGGTGGAGCTGCTACCACGACCACCAGTGCTCTCAAACTTATTATAATATGCCTCAGGTTGATAGCCGTAGGAGATTTTCCTATCGTGCCTAATATCTTTCGCGACCTTGCGTTGTTATATAAATTTATTTATTTTAGAAAGCCGACGGGTTTGATATGGTTATTAGTTGAATGAAATCATCAGAATCATCATCATCAGCCTGAAGAAGTCCACAGCTGGACATACGCCTCCCCTACACATTTCCAGGAAGAAAGATTCTGAGCCCTTTCCATCCATCGACTTCCCGCGATCTTAACAATGAATGAAATCATAATTTTAAATTTTTTTGTAAAATCTGATTTGAATTTTCGAACTCTGGATCTTACTTTCAAAAAGCCTTGCTACCACTAATCCATCAGCACTCTTGTGTACAAGCCGACTGTTATTATTCAAACGATCACAAAAGACTCAAAGAAGAAATAAACATCTCTCAAGGCAGATCAAAGGGAAAGATGACAAAGGACTTCATTTGCATTAGAAAGTTGAGCCGATCACGTTTCTACTAGGGCTGTCTAAGTTTCAGTATTTATTATTTTTAATAAAGAATTAGCTTTATTTTTCTTAGTTACTTTGAAGTAGTTTTGAAATAAGGCGTGCAAGAAGAAGACGAGAACACTCTGAGGTGGTAAAACCGGCGCTAGGACGCTATCTGTCAGATACTGTTCCGGCGCACGATGGCTCCCGACTCTTTTGGACACATCTGTCAGTGTCAAGACACTGACAGATGCTGTTTCGACTTGTCATTGCACATGCCTAAAAATAGTTCTGAAAAAAGCGGCCAAGGTTTCATCATTTTAATTGCAAAATTATGCATTATATATTAAACAGAAGTCCTAAAAAACTGGAGTATTCATAACCCGCAAGAAACAGATTCAAATAAATCTAAATTCAAAAATGTATTTATTCAGTTGTATCATAGGGATCAGAAAAAAACGTCTTATAGCTAGGCGAGTCTTGGTGTAGGTATTTGTATTACGTAGGTAAATATTTCTGTCAATATTATCATCCGCAGCCCGACTTAACCCATACCTCTCTTTACTCTTCCCATTCACCACGATTTGGGCTACCTTCATCCGTCTGCAGCCCACGACGCCGGCGCCGGCAACGTCGTCAACTCTTCGACAAGAAGAAAAATAGGTCAATTAAAAAAATACATTCGTTCTTACATAGTTTGTTGGTGAGGCCGAAACATTTTTTTTAATTGATTTTATAGTGTTTAATAAACTTCAGAAAATCAATCTTTTTGTGTCTTTTAACTAGAAAACGAATTGACAGCCCTACAGAAAAATATATACTATCTCCACAAAATAGCTCACACGAGCGTTGTCCGCATAGCAATGTCACGTACATAATACATACTTAAGTGAGTGTTCAATAATACATTGCATAATGTACTGTGGATACAGAGCTTATACAAGAAGTTTTATCAAACCTATAGTAGTATAGGAGAGTTGGAAAATAATATAAAAAAAGATTATGACAAAGTTTGATGTCTTCTATGTGCATCTAGAAGGAATCCAGTAAGCCTACCTCAAACTCTGTCGGGCTCTATCTCTGACTCTGGTTTTGAGTCTGTGTGAGTGTTGACTAAATAAATCCTACGAAACGTCACACACACAATATAACACACTGGTGAGCACTCACACAGACTCACGACCAGTTCCTGAGACAGAGCCAGGCAGACAGAGCTCATGGTAGCTCATGGTATGAGAAAGTTGGAAAATAATATAAAAAAAGATTATGACAAGGTTTGATGTCTTCTGTGTGAATCTAGAAGGAATCTACATGATAGATCCACGCGACCAAGACTAGAAGAACAGGCAACAGACTACGACTTGGTTCCTAATACCGTTCCTTATAAGATTCCTTCTAACCGACTTCAAATCAAAAAGGAGGTTCTCAATTCGTTTGTTTTTATGTTTGCATGTTTGCATGTTAAAGCATAACTTCGTAATTTATGAGCCAATGTGAAAAAAACTTTTTTTATTTGTAAGTTTATATCTCTTATATAGGTCCTATTGAAATTTCCTCAAAATCGGTTTAACAATTTGGCCATGAAGTCGGTTTTCCAAATAATATTAAAATGAACCTCTAGTGTAGTGCTAATCGAACTTAGTGAGGCGAAGGCAAAACAAAAGTTATGCAAAGGTAAACATGACGAGTGACTAGGTTTGATTCCCGTTTGTGTTTCAAAAGTGAGATCATTGAATAGACATCATGATTTCTTAGAACAAAGTCACAAGATATTTTTTATATAACTAGCTGATGTTACAAGCATTTGGCCCACCTGATGTTAAGTGGTAACCATCGCCTGTAACCAAGCATTGTCTCGTAGGTCGCGCACGAAACGTGCCCTGCGTCCATAAACTTGAGGCAGTGCCAGTAATGTTACCGGCCGGCACCCGCACCCTTCAAACCGAAACACAGCGATGCTGCTTCACGGCAGAAATAAGTATGGTGGTAGTACGCACCCCCACGAGACACACATAAAGAACTCTTTTACTACTAAATGTATTCAAATACAACAAGAATTACTATAATAATTATAGCGCTAAAGAGAATCTTTAAACGCAAAGTATTGTAAACCAGACCAGTATAAAATGAATGAGTTGAATACAAAGTACAATGCGCTGAATGAAATACTAAGCTTACTACAAATTCTAAGTAAACGCGATATTATCACTACGAGGTATTCTGCGCTGTTTTGATTCGCTACAGTACAATACATTACACTTGACGATAGTATTTAACTCGCTCGTGAACAGCGCGCACGTTCAAACTTCGAACACGCCTTGATATTGCCGCGCTTTTTTATGTCAACGTCAAGAATTATAAGTGGACAGTATTTTATTTTTAAAAATTGAGAATAAATTTTATTGATTCCTTTTTTGATTGAGTGGTTTTTTTGAATTGTGAGCATGAAGGTTTTATTGTTTGTTTTGTTTGCGGGATATGCTGTGAGATGTGATGACAAAAAGTGAGTAAACTTATTTACATAAAAACTAATTTATGGTAATTTAACCCAGTGATATTTAAATTATTACTACGAGTCAGTACCTACCAAACTACAAGAAATAAGACCATAAATTGGCAAAGTGGATCAATTACTCGGCAAGTAATCATTGCCAAATATTTTTGCCCTCACGGGAATCAAACCCCGACCACTTGCTCATCACCCGTTGCAACCCAGAGGTTGTCAGTCATGCTATATGTATATTTTATTTAATATAAACATATCGTAGGTATTTGTTTTTTATTTACAAACTGTCTATCAGGCAGGTAAGGCAAAACCTATATATAATATACTTAATTAATAGGTTTTGCCTTACCTGCCTTCCTGATTTTATAGCCAGAACTTTTTTTTATTTTCTTAGTGCGAGTATATAGTAATTAGTTTTTTATCTTAAATTAAATCACGTGCCTAATCATGCGTAAAAAGTTTTTGCACAGTTTCTTTGTATTTTGTTGGCAATTTTGCAAAAGTTTTTTTAAAATGTCAGTGACATGTCAAAGCTTGGAAGACAATGCTATAGTGAGACCGCGATGACAGCAATTTTGTAACTTTTCCTCATTGTTTTACTCTGACGATTTTAAATTCAATTGTAATAATGGTAATACCTTAACTAGTAGTACCTATACTTAAGATTTGATGCCTTACAAAAGCCGCAGGAAAGTATTGATAAAAAAAATAAAAAACAAAAACTTATCTTAAAATAATAAAAAAACAACCATACTTTTGTTGTTTTTTTTTTATTGAAGTCGCATTACATAATTTTGGATTAAACGAAGTTTGAAATACCTGAGAAAGCATTTCATGGCCAAACTGCTACATCGATTTTGATGAAATTTTTAGATCAATCTGGAAGTTTTACCTTTCAAATAGGTAGAATAATTTTTCAAATCGGTTCCTAAATGACGAAATTATAACAAAAAAAAAACAACCGAATTGTGAACCCCCTTTTTATTATCAGCAAACCAAAAAATGTTTCCAAATTAATTATATCACGAACCAATAATGTATGATTCGTTAAAATATCTTGACCTATACCAATTGATTGATTTTACAATACCAAACAATTAATCGACAAAAAAAGGCGGTACATAATCTTTTAGCAATAATCAAAACTGCATTTTCAATCATTCAATTTGAATTTAGAATCAAACTGTTTACGTTGCGTTGCTAGGCAACGGTGGAACAAGAATTCAAATCTAGAGCAACGATCTGCTGCAATAATCTCTGCTTTATCTCAAAGATTTACAGTTCATTATCCCTTGTGCAAAATATTTGCACTTAAACCGAGGTGTTAAAAAATAAACAAAGGGTTCAATGGAAGCTGTATTGTATGCAAAGTTATTTTTAGATTACTTTCTCTCGAAATACGCACCCAAGCACTTGAGAATTTTAACCTTTTATACTGCTTCGCACGGATTGATGGTGGGCTTAGTCAGGCCTCCTGAGCAAAAGGTCTAAGTAGCAAAATGTCCAACAGAGCAAAAGGTCTAATGAGCAGTAAGACTAATTAGCAAAATGACCAAGTAGCAAAACGTCCAACTATCAGATGGTCTGTATAGCAGAACGTCTAAGTAGCAAAACGTCATTTAGTCTGGGATTGTATAATTCACCCATAACTATGTTTTTTTTTTAAATATAGAATAGAATAGAATATAACTTTATTTTACACCATATAACTTTATTAGTGCGTGTTGCCAGTGATGACTTATGGAACTGAGACGTGGTCGCTAACTATTGGCCTCGTGCACAAGCTCAAAGTCGCGCAACGAGCTATGGAGAGAGCTATGCTGGGAGTTTCACTACGTGATAGAATCAGAAATGAGGATATCCGTAGAAGAACCAAGGTCACCGACATAGCTCGTAGAGTTAGTAAGTTGAAGTGGCAATGGGCAGGCCATATAGCTCGAAGGACCGACAACCGTTGGGGAATAAAGGTTCTCGAATGGCGACCACGAACCGGAAGACGAAGCGTAGGGCGCCCACCCACCAGATGGACCGACGACATTGTTAAGATCGCGGGAAGTCGATGGATGGAAAGGGCTCAGAATCGTTCTTCCTGGAAATGTGTAGGGGAGGCCTATGTCCAGCAGTGGACTTCTTCAGGCTGATAATGATGATGATGATGATGATATAACTTTATTGTACACCAAACATTTTGCGGTAAACATGGTATAAAAGAATACTTAAAAACTAGAGGTACAATGGGCGGTCTTATCGCTAATAGCGATTTCTTCCAGACAACCTTTGGATGGAAAGAAATATTAAATATGTTATTTTTATTATGTGTACATACAATGGGCGTCCTTATCGCTGACAGGGATTTCTTCCAGACAATCGTAACATTATTGGTATTCATGACAGATGGGCAGATGGTTCAAAATCAAAACCATTCGATATTATTACTATTAGTCGACACGCGATATAGGATGTCTCAGGGTAATCAGATGGGGCCATTATTCTTTAATAGTCTTGGAGTGTTGGAAACGCCTACAATTACTACTAATGGACTTTCTTCGATGTTTATTTTTGTATTGACGAGTTGCAAGGCCAACACCTGCTGGAATTTTAAATTTTTACAGTGTTTTCCTTCACCGTTTGTGTTGACTTAATGCACTTAATTGTTGGACAGAAACTCATTGGTACACGACTGGATTTGAACCGACGACCTTAGCATCGAACGGGCGGGGCACTACCGGGGCCAGCTAGGTCACTAGTGCACTTTAAAATATCAAACGAACGGTTGTGATATTTATTCCATTTATAAATTAATTACAAAAATAATTGTGCACGCCTGGATTCAAACCCACGACTTAAACGCTCGCTACCAATCAAACCCGTTCATAACTTAGTATTAAAAAAAGTTGGTGCACGTCTGGATTCAAACCCACGACTTCAACGCTCGCTACCACTAGACTACTGGTCCTCTTCATTAATTACAACAGCTATAACAGAAATTAATTCACGTTCTTAAATAGCGTTATGACCGCATATAACCAAACTCCATAATTCACTATAGTAGTCTTTTTATCTGTCTGTCTGTCCCAGGCAATGCCAAGGCCGGCCGCTCCTCAGATGCCGAAGAATAAGCTCCCACTGTAGTAAAGCTTACCTCACCGGGTACACGAATGATGTACTCGGTTAGGTAGTAGTAAGATTTAGTCATGATAAAGATATCTCCTTTAAAGATAGGGCAATGGTTATAAATAAAATAAAATTAAAATAAAAAATAAGTTGCTACTCCATTCTTAAGGGGCAGACTGCCGTCAGTGACCTTATCTCACGCACACTTTGACGTGAACACTGAGCTTTGTGCCGATTTGAAACATTTTTTTTATACCTGAAAGGTAAAACAACTTTGTGTGGTTTTATGAAACCACACAAAGTTGTTTTACCTTTGATAAAGTAAGGTTTATATCAGTGGGAGCTTAATCTACTGGTTACAAAGTCATGTGATTTAGGCTTAGTTTGATTGTCATTACTTGTTAGTATCGCGTGTAGGCTAGGCACTAGGCTAGCCGTCACATGTTGACGTGACAACGTCTTATTCGATGGAGCCGGCTGCACGCACGAAAAAACATGACGTCATGCGGCGTTACCTCGCTCTTGGGCGTTCCATTGCGCGGCTTGAAGTGCAAGCGAGAGCGTGGAACGAGCGATAAAGAGGCACGCACGGCCTCCGCGTTCGGCAGCGTTCGACATCTGTCTCTCTCCTAATGTGCATAAGTATTATATCAGCTATCTTGTTCATCGTACAAGCTCTGCTTAGTTTGGGGCTAGATAGTGTTATGTGGATTGTCCACAATATTTATTTATTTAATTTGAAGGGCACAGGGGGAAAACATGTTATCATCATCTTCCTGCCCTTATCCCACGCTAAGTTTATCTTTTTTAAACTGGCAATGCCATTGTGTAGTTCAAAAGTGATAGAACAAAACGCCAAAACACATTTTGTAGTAACGGTAGTAACATGCGTAGTCTCGGCGTAATCTTCGTTCAAAAATTTTTTTTGATACAGTGCAATAACAAGCAATATCAACGTCATACAGCAGAAAACTATGCTATGTCCATGGTTGTCATGACAGTTTGACGTTTATTTTCTGTCTTGTTTTGGTTGGACTTAATGGTTATTTCGTTTGTTGTTTTGCAGCGAGTAATTGCAAAAAAAAGCAGCCAAGTGTGAGTCGGACTCGCCCATGAAGGGTTCCGTAGCAACAAGTAACATAATATAAAGGTTCTTGTAGTTCGTCGAAAGGTAAATTGCGGTTTACGATTTATGACGTATAAAAAAAACTACTGGCTAGATCTCGTTCAAACCAAATATCGTTGAAAGTTTGCATAGTAATGTACAACATATATTTTTTTTAGTTTTATCATTCTCTTATTTTAGAAGTTAGAGGGGGGGGACCAACTTTTTTCCACTTTGGAAGTGTCTCTCGCGCAAACTATTCAGTTTAGAAAAAAACTATATTAGAAACTTCAACATCATTTTTGAAGACCCTATTCATAAATACCCCACACGTATGGTTTTGATGAAAAAAAATTTTGAGTTTCAGTTTCAAGTATGGGGACCCCCCAATTTTTTTTCTATTTTTGTGTAAAAATCTTAATGCGGTTCACAGAATACATCTACTCGCCAAGTTTCACTAGTCTAGCTCTTACGGTTTTGGAGAAAAGTGGCTGTGACATACGGACGGACAGACAGACAGACATGACGAATCTATAAGGGTTCCGTTTTTGCCATTTGGCTACGGAACCCTAAAAAGTACATACTCTTGAAAATATCCTCGGAAGAGGAAAGTGAGGTTCATCTAGCTAGAGCAACCTACCAAAAAACCGTAATATACATATATATATAATATATTCTTTATAAATAAATATGTTTTTCTTTTATTGCTATACTTAATGTAATTACCTTTTTTTGAAGGATCAAAAAATAATTTAGGAATTACTTAGTCATGTTCTTTAGGAGATTGCATGCTTTTTCCCTGTTTTTCATGGACATTGCTTGTTTTTTACCTGTGTTTTCTGACTTTGTTTGGTTTTTTTTTAGCTAACTCAATAAGTATAAGAAAAAAAAGGATTTTTTTTGTTACATACTCAAAACAAATATATTTTCTTTATAATGTCATTATTTTAAATTTATTTTAAGTTTAAATGTTTTTTTTGTATGGATTCAAAGTTTAATTTGCCATTTTCTCAGTTCATTGTCTTTGTGACAAAACATGTTTTCCCCCTGTGCCCTTCATTTATCATCATTACAACCTTTATTTTAGACTACTTCTTTTTAGAAATAAATAAGCAACTTCTATATCATTTAGGGTGTCTTTGAGACGCACTTAAAGTCCTTTCAACACACTGGTTCAAAAGAGTTAGTGACACGGTTGGGTTTTATCAGAGATATCCTAGAGTAAACACTGTCAGAGAGATTCAAATATTTGTTATTATTAAAATTCATTACTATCTTACTTTGGGGGAAAATAGCAAAGTAAATAATCATGTTTTTGTCACCTCTTTGATGAAGAATTATAAAAGCAAGTTTTTTGACCTGACCCATTTTATTGTCTTCTTCTTCTTATCGTGTCACTGGTTCTTTTGAACCAAGTGTGGTGAATGGATTTTAAGTGCTCCTCAAAGAGGCTGTTTCGTTCACTTGACATATTTATGCATTTTTATTGTTCTTTTTAGGTTGTACGACATGCCGGTTTCCTCATGATGTTTTCCTTCACCATTTGAGAGCATAGGCATAGTGTACGCTATACATACATAAGTTTTTGGGCAGAAAAACTCATTGGTACTGAATTTAAACCCACGACCTAAGGATCAAAAAGTGGGGTATCACTAGGCCACCAGCGCTTACTATTTTATCGTATGACAAATAAATAGGCTGTAAATAAAGAAGTTGTATCGTTGGGAAAGAAAAATAATCGCTTCAATTTGTCATTTGGTTGGTCCGATTGGAACAAGTAGGTATAGGTACTAAATAATTATAAGTTTAAAAAACTTGAGAAACCGACTTCATTGCCAAACGGCTAAACCGATTTTAATAAAATTTGTTTGGGACAGTCTGGACGTAAAAATAACCTTCCAAATAAAAAAATAATTTTCTAAATCGGTTCATAAATGACGGAGGCATGCAGTTACAAACATTAAAAAAAATATTTAAAAAAAAATGGCAACACCGATTTTAATAAAATTAAAATGGGACCAATCTGGAAGCAGTACCTTTCAGATAAAAAAATAATTTTACAAATCGGCTCACAAATGACGAAGTTATGCGGTTACAAACATTAAAAAAAAAAAAAATATATATACAACCGAATTGAGAACCTCCTCCTTTTTGATTGGAAGTCGGTTAAAAAAAGATTAACCAGTTGGTTTGATTGGAGAAACCCCTTCATCAAGTTCCATTCAGCACCACCAGTTTAATTGGCCAGAGTGGAAGAACAGGTAAAAATACAATAAAATCATGGGAAACTAAAACAGGGAAACAAATCCGATTCCTCAAAGTTAAGAAAAATAATTTTGATTTAAACACATTTTTTTTACCACTTAACATCCGGTGCGATATTATGCTTATTCAAAAAGTCATTTACTGGGGCCGTGTGCATGTGAAATGTCACCATGTTTGTTTAACGGATAGTTTATCTCTAACTAAACAACGATTACGTATTTATTTGAACTTTTAACAGGTTGTTTCCGTGTTTTTATCAATTTGTAGAGTAGTATACAAGAATGCAAAGTTGCTTTTAAACCGCGTGCTCGATTTTGATGACCGAGCAAGCGAAGAAATCAAAGGGCACGAGGTGAAAAACCTTTGCACTCGATTGCAACACGTAACTTTTCATCCCACCTCAGCGAGGAAATGACTAAATGCAAAAAATAAAATGGCGCGCGTAATGCAAATTGAAATAAAAGTAACACACCAAGAAGGTCCCGAGTCTGTGTTTTTAACAAATTAAAAAAGGTTGCGTGATAAATTTGGAACCATGGAGGTAGAAGTAAATAGGTTTAATGATGTTTTGAATTCAGAATCCTATGCCACAAATTTTGACACTTTTCAATGGAGAACTGTCATAAAATCTATGCTTGAGGCTCGACTCAGACTCAAGCGCTGTTTCGGAATACGGGCTCTAGTGCACACGATGTTCTAAAGTCAATTGTACTTTATCCTATATCGGATAAAAACTGCTTTTGCACACAGATATCGAAGAGCAAAAATACACTTTACGACCTGGTGGAATGAAAATATCCTTTCCGAGATGGGGGATACAAAAGTTTTTGGTCGCTAGAATATAAATAAGTATATTGTTTCGTCCACAAGTGAGCAGTGAGCCACAGTAGACATAACAGTAGGTACCAGCATGCCATCACGTTCCATGGTTTACTCGTGTTTCTTAGAAACTACACGTTCCTACGACGTAGCGGTGTCTCTTACATAAACCACACGTTCATCAATCATGCTCCATTACCTGCACCTTTACTGGCTAAATAAAAAAAGTAAACAGGGCTTTGCATCTATTGTAGATGATTTATATAGCGTCAGTGGTAACTGGTGATTACACAAGCCCTACTTGCGGGACGCTATAGTGCCTAGGAGAGGATTTAAAATGGAATAGGCTTGCCCAGCACCTATACCATCCTGACCACAGAATACAGTAGAAAGGCGATCACGCGCTGTTTGTATGTGAGCCGATGTCGCCAGTTTTACATTTTCACTATTACATTTAAAATATCACTAAATATGAAGATTCTAAGAAAAAGGAAGAAAGGAAGATGTTAAGAAAGTATTTCTATGTTTTATCTTGTCGCTTAACTTGCTCGGAAAGTAATTCTTGCACTGCTGCAAGGCATTTTTCAGTTTACGTCTCCAGAAAAAACTGTTGAATTTGTATGGAGAAAGGAGAAAATGCTCATGTATTTTGGCGACACTTTTCCGGCCACATGGCCGTTCTACTTTGTGATCCTGACAGCTTATAAGCTGTCCTTCCTTCCTTTAGTTTTGGTGCGTAACTGCATGTCACAGGTTACTCCATAGTTACTATATAACAACTTTGAGCATTACATCATCAGTTCATTGAACTGGCATAAGTAGTTTTTTATTGAAGTTGAAGTATGTAGAGTATTTTTACAAGTGTTATTTTGTGTGGGTTTGAATCCCTAATATGAATGAATATGATTGTCTATAGGAGATTAGTTTTTTCTTTTGCAAGTTTCATTGAAATTTAAGGGGCACCACAAATAAATGATTCCCCCAGTAGGCCACCACGAGCTCTATCTGGCGCTGTCTCAGGCTCTGGTTTTGAGTCTGCGTCAGTCTTGACCTAAATAAAGTAAAAATGTCGAAACGTCACACACACAGTATGATACACTGGTGAGCACTCACACAGACTCAAAACCAGACCCGGAGACAGAGCCAGATAGAGCTTGTGGTAGGCCTACTGATGTTAATCTCAGCCTTATATTTTATTTTATTATATTAATTGAATTAAGTAATGAGAACGGGATAGAATACTCCAGTTACACTAATTATCAATTTATTAACGAGTAGGTAAGTATAACTACTTAATTTTTAAGCCCCCATGTGCTCATGTTCTCATTCTGATTCCGTCTCTTTTCCTTCTACAGCTACTACGTCATCGAAATGCTGGAAGCCCCCTTCATCCGCGCAAACCAGCCAAAACCCTTCAAAGTCTACTGGAACGTGCCCACAAAGCAGTGCAAATCCAAGAAGATCCCCTTCGATGACTTATACGAGAAGTTTGGCATCATACAAAATGAAAATGATGCTTTTATTGGAGAGAAGGTCACTATTTTGTATGACCCAGGGCTGTTCCCTGCCTTGTTGAAGAATGAGACCAGTGGAAAGTTCAAGTTCAGGAATGGGGGAGTGCCTCAAGAAGGAGATCTCAATAAACATCTGAAGGCTTTCAAGGATGACGTGGACCAGAGTATACCGGATGAAGATTTTGATGGTAACTGATCTTATACCTTTAAACGAGAAAATCTTGTATATATACAAGGTGTATCTAAATATGTGTACTATGCGAAGGTGGGGGGTTTCAGACCACAATGGTGATCAGTTGTGGGGGGGAGAAAATTAAAAATTCCTATTTTCAGTTTCCCATACAAAAATATTTAATTTCATAATGCCTAAATAAATTGACAACCCTATCCTTGTAACCCCTTGACCTACTACCTCTGTAGGTCTACTACTACTACCTATACCTCTGTAGCTGAGTTTAGGGTTGTCACTTTGTATAAAGTCAGCTGTTCATGTTGAAACTTCGTTGCAGTTTTTTTCAGAGATACCAATCGAAGTTCGAAAAGTCGTTGAACAAAAGTTGTTCCCCGGGGGGTGGAAATTCACCCCCCTTCGGGATAGTACACATATTTTGATACACGTTGTATATATATACAGGGTGTAATCGTTAAGTGTGCACAGGCGATTATTCCGTAACTATTGCAGATATCAAGAAACTTTAAACTGATATCGAAAGTACTTTACCTAATGAGTAAAATGACATTAATAACTTTTTAAAAATAAAACGAGAAATATCCAAAAAAATTACATTAATCACTCCCATACATTTAGTATGAGATAGTAGAAAGGTTTTTCAAATTGAAAAATACAATAAATTGGCGGGAACGAGAACCCGCGATAAAGAATTTGAATTTAGAACGAACACCAAAGAGTATCTTTCTTTTTGTTTTTATTTAGTACCTATGTTGCTTTTCAGCTAGTTCAAATCAATACAATATTGAAACAAGGTTTATTATAAATTTGAAGTGGTAAGATAATTAATCTACACGTGTATCTACTTGAAATTCATTAATACCTTCATATCGTACATAATTATAAAATGACAAGGGTAAAATGAGTAGGTACTATTCCACTTAAAATAAGGAAACTAAAACCTTTCTACTATCTCATACTAAATGTATGGGAGTGATTAATGTAATTTTTTTGGATATTTCTCGTTTTATTTTAAAAAAGTTAGTAATGTCATTTTACTCATTAGGTAAAGTACTTTCGATATCAGTTTAAAATTTTTTGATATCTGCAATAGTTACGGAATAATCGCCTGTGCACACTTAACGATTACACCCTGTATATATATATATATATATATATCTTATACCTTTAAACGAGAAAATCTTGCATATATATATATATTTAGGATCTCGGAAACTGAACCAATGATTT
Source organism: Thera obeliscata (assembly GCA_947578465.1). NCBI lineage: Eukaryota > Metazoa > Arthropoda > Insecta > Lepidoptera > Geometridae > Thera > Thera obeliscata. The sequence goes on along the minus strand of OX387923.1, from coordinate 9,366,229 downwards.
TCATGAAATTAAGTATACAGGGGTTTTCGGGGACGATAAAACGATCTAGCTAGGATTCATTTTAAGAAAATGATTATTTCTTTCCGAGTTCAATAATTAAACATAAACTGAATATGTGACTGCTCCTGCCATCTATTGACGATTGCGAGCAACTAACTGCAAGCACGTCCAGCAGATGGCGGTGTTCAGTAAGAATAAACCATTAAAGATGATAAGATGACTCATAAGATTTCTTAAAAATACAAATTAACGAAAAAAGTTCCGAGCGAAGCTCGGTTACCAACTGCTAGTATATATATATATATGTATATATTTAGGATCTCGGACACTGAGCCAACGATTTTCATGAAATTAAGTATACAGGGGTTTTCGGGGACTATAAAACGATCTAGCTAGGATTCATTTTTAGAAAATGTCCCCTTAATCGTAAAGTTAATAATCAACTTTATCATAAAATCATAACTCCTAGCGCCATCTGTTGATTAAGCCATGAGTTAGTGGGACAGAGAACGCCATCTATTGACGAGTAGTGGAGTTTATTATTATGTCAGTAAGATCGAAAAATATTAATATTTTATTAAGTATGTAAGTAATTCGTATATAATTCACAACAACAGCTTACCAAAAAAAAATACCAACTGCTAGTATACCTAATACTTTCTCGCTCATACCTATCTCAGAAGAAAGAATGAAAGAAAAAGCATTTATTATGGACACATAAAGATACCGGTAACTTTCATTCGTTCCATAGGACTGTGACGTCATAGAACTTTTAAAACTTTTTTGTCCTTTTAGTTCCATGGCATACAGCTCGAGCAAATCAGAGTAGATACAATTTAAAAAGATGAAACAATTTACGAGTATAAGTAGTATGTTACAATACCTACAGTAGATATCTAGCAGGTAGGTAGTAAGTAGGTAAAATAAGAAAGTAATCATTATCATCATAAGCCTGAAGAAGTCCACTGCTGGACATAGGCCTCCCCTACTTATTTCCAGGAAGAACGATTCTGAGCCCTTTCCATCCACCGACTTCCCGTGATCTTAACAATGTCTTCGGTCCAACTGGTGGGTGGGCGCCCTATGTTTCGCCCAAAAAGAAGTGTAATAAGTTTGGGATGACAATCTACATATAATTAGTTTTTTTACACTCATTTTTATCACAGTTCATGACTCAGAAAGGATGTATGTAATATAATGTTAAGTAACTGAAATTCGTATCAGCAAATGTATGTTTTGACCTACATTCCGTCAACTGTAGGTCTACCACAAGCTCTCTCTGGCTCTGTTTCTGGCTCTCGTTTTGAGTCACTGTTGTGTTGTGTTGTGACTGTTGACTGAATAAATCCTACGTCAAACCGTCACACACATCACTCACACAGACTCAAATCCATAGCCAGACAGAGGTTGTGGTAGTACTGGGCGTCAAAACAAACGGTTTTTGTTTACCTACCTTTTAAGTGTCAAGTATCAATTGTAATAAACACTCTTAAATTCATAGAAATCAGTAGTAGTCGACCTCTTTGTGTGTCTCGTGGGGGTGCGTACTACCACCATGCCTATTGCTGCCGTGAAGCAACATCGCTGTTTCGGTTTGAAGGGTGCCGGTGACATTACTGACACGTGAGGCTGAACATCTGTATGCCTCAAGTTGATGGACGCAGGGCAGGGCATCGTAGGGCACGTTCTGTCGAAGGAAAACGTCCTGAGGAAACCGGCATGTTGTAGAACCTAAATTGTTCGAAATTATCTGTCAAGTACACGAAAGGAGCCTCTTTGAGGCGCACTTAAAATCCTTTCACCTCACTTGGTTCAAAAGAACCAGTGACACGGTAAAAAGAATTGAAAGAATACTTTTAACTTTGTGCTTTAGATAAATAAATATAAATAAATATTGTGAACAATCCACACAGCACTATCTAGCCCCAAACTAAGCAGAGCTTGTACTATGGGAACCAGACATCTGATATAATACTTAAATACCTTTTTTTTGTGAATACATACTTAGAATACAATATAATAACAACACCCAGACAGAGAACAAACATCTATGTTCACCACACAAATATTTGTTCTCGGTGGGGATCGAACCCACAACCTATGGCGCAAAAGGCAGAACTACCAACTGCGCTGAGAGGCCAGTTATGAGGTAAATAATGACTTTGAGCTTGACTTTGAGAGAGATTTTCTATGTAATTATATAGTATCTTTTTTTTTATGTAATTGATAGACATACGGGCTTACGGCCCACCTGATGGTAAGTGGTCACCGTCATCTTTATCTTTATCTTTAGTGCGCTAGATTCTATAATGCCTCTATTGTATGGTATCTCAAACAATTCACAGTAATTGGTTCGCAAAATAGAATTAGATCCTATTAAAAAGCCATCAGTCGAAGGTCGGATGATTCCATGGTACTGTCAGCAGCATCATCATGTTGACTTTTTTAATATAATTTAAAGAATTAAATTCTTTAAAGCAACAAATAAAGTTTGTACAAAAGAAGCGCTTAGTGCTTGGCTGAATTTTTTACCAGCCAACCGACAGGTTATAAAAAAAACCCATCAATTTTATTTTATTTCAAACTCACAAAAGAACTAAAAACTTAAAGATTACCATTTTGAGCTTGATTGTGTCCGGCATAATGCGACAGAAAGTATTTAGCAGTAGCAATAAAATATACATTCAATTTTATAGAAAGTAGATATCGAAAACAGTAATATAACAAGAAAATAAAAGAACAAACAAAGAATAAACAGTAAAAGGACAAGGTACGTGTCACATGACGCTCATGTCAAAGTCAACTAAGTATTCATTCAGTAGTATCACAAGGATCACTTTGAAACGACTTAAAGCTTAGGTGAGTCTAGGTGCCAGTTCCACATAACCAAGCCTAGAAGAATGACGGATGAAGAATAATGTCTATGACTGTACCATCTGCTGGTTTCTCTGTGGGTGACCTTGGCGCTATGTTAATTAAGTTATGTATAAACTGATAGGATAAGTGTAATAGTGATAATTGGCTTATGTTCTTATCCTAAGTCCGATTTCTAAGTAGAACCACTTGTTTAAGCTTCCTGAAACGGTGAAGGAAAACATTATGCCACCACAAGCTCTGTCTGGCTCTGGTTTTGAGTCTGTGTGAGTGTTGGCTACATAAATCCTACGTCGAAACGTCACACAAACAGTAGGTATAATACACTGGTGAGGACTCACCCAGACTCAAAACCAGAGCCAGAGACAGAGCCAGACTGAGCTTGTGGTAGGCCTACAGGAAGGAAAGAGGTGCAATAATGAAATTATTTTGAACTTTTGTTACTATGCTGGAAAACAAGCATACTACTCATCGTAGTTGTTTATAATAGGTAGGTAATATTTATTTATTTATTAAAAAAAAAAAGACGTAGTAGTGCTTCAAATAAAAGTTGCAGGAGTTTATTCAGTTCAATTACAAATATTACTTAGCGTGGTGAATATAGGCATTAGGTGTAGTAAAAACACTATAAAATCAATAGGTATATAAAAATAGGTATATCTGCATCGACCAAGTTCACCCGCAGAAAATAATCTAGAATCTAGGTCATGTACCTGCGGGCCTAGGTCCTAGAATAAACCTAGATTATCTGGCAGTAAATTTATTATAGGAGCCCGTATTATTGAATACCAAATGGTAATTGGGTCAAGTTTGCAATCATCATAGGTCGTAAATTACTAGTAATTACTTCTTTTTAGGGTTCCGTAGCCAAATGGCAAAAACGGAACCCTTATGGATTCGTCATGTCTGTCTGTCTGTCTGTCTGTCTGTCTATCCGTCCGTATGTCACAGCCATTTTTCTCCGAAACCGTAAGAGCTAGACTAATGAAACTTGGCGAGTAGATCTATTCTGTGAACCGCATTAAGATTTTTATACAAAAATAGAAAAAAAACTATAAATTTTGGGGGTCCCCATACTTGAAACTGAAACTCAAAAATTTTTGACGTGATAACGTCTTATAAATCGATGGAGCCGGCTGCACGAACGAAAAAACATGACTCATGCGTCGTAACCGTCGTTCCGCCGCGCCGTTCCGTCGTTCCGTCGAGCCCGAGCCCGAGCCCGGGTAAGGGAGTCCGAGTCGAGAGAGTTTTCTTATGACGTTGTCACGTTCAACTATAGTCAGTAAACCGGCTTTACAGACAACCAATTTTTTTTTCATCGAACCCATACGTGTGGGGTATTTATGAATAGGTCTTCAAAAATGATGTTGAGGTTTCTTATATCGTTTTTTTCTAAACTTAATAGTTTGCGCGAGAGACACTTCCAAAGTGGAAAAAAGTTGGTCCCCCCCCCTCTAACTTCTAAAATAAGAGTAAGATAAAACTAAAAAAAATATATGTTGTACATTACTATGCAAACTTTCAACGATATTTAGTTTGAACGAGATCTAGTCAGTAGTTTTTTTTATACGTCATAAATCGTAAACCGCAATTCACCTTTCGACGAACTACAAGAACCTTTATATTATGTTACTTGATGCTACGGAACCCTTCATGGGCGAGTCCGACTCGCACTTGGCTGCTTTTTTTTTGTAACTTTTGTTAGTAGTATTCTTGCTTTTCAGTGGCCTTATAGGGACCACAAAAAGGCCCTGCAAGATCTCTTGGCTGGCCTCTTAGTTCAGTAGGGCTCACCTAACTTAATAATGTAAATAAATAATAATAAAATCTCCTAGCTACGGGGTAGGAATACAAGAAACACCTAATTTACAAAAGTTTTTATTTATACTATATTCGACTAACAAACATAGGAAAATGTTTGGTTTTAATTACTCTAAGTATTAAGGGGCCTGCTATGCCCCTAGGCTTCTTAGGATCCCTAAGAACTACGAGCTCTGTCTGGCTCTGTCTCTGGTTCTGGTTTTGAGTCTGTGTGACTGTTCACCAGTGCATTATACCGTGTGTGCGACGTTTTGACGTAGGATTTATTTAGTCAACACTCACACGCATTCAAAACCAGAACCAGAGACAGAGCCAGACAGAGCTCATGGTAGGCCACACAGTTAGGTACAGTTGGTAGTAGCTCTGTTTTCTACGCCATAGGTCGTGGGTTTGATCCTCAGACAGAACTAATTTATGAGTAGGTAAGTATTATATTTTATAGTAGAAAAAAAAAATACCTGGCCCATTATTCACAATTAAAAACGATTAATTCAATTGTATCACAAGGATCACTTTGAGACGTCTTAAAGTGCACCGTTCCTTGCGACCAAGCCTTAACTTTTGATACTGTACCCGAAGTCGGAGTTTTGCTACCACATTTCGTTACCAAATATGTTGTTTTCGTTTCGCCTATTTGTCTCTCTCTATTGTATGGAGAAAATGTGAGACGGCAAAAATACGTTACGTAGTTAGAGTTGCTGTCTCATCTTTTCTCCATACAATAGACAGAGACAAATAGGCAAAACGAAAACAACATTTGTTAACGAAATGTTGTAGATGCACTGGGACTTCGGGCTCTGGTCGTATCTTAGCCACTGCAATACTATGTACGGTTGTAGGCAATAAATATAAGGAAATCACAAAGATTTTGTTAAAAGTTATTCGTCTAGTGTGGTTAGGATCCTTAGACAATTTAGGATCCGATGGCGCAGTGGTCAACGCAGCCCCGTACCAAGGGGAAGATCGCGAGTTCAAATTTGCGGCTCTTAACTTTTGGGACATTATAAAAATCTTAATAAACATTGCATATTATTCGGCTTTTCTGCTTTCGAAGAGTGCCATCTCTTTCTGACGCACACTACGCTCTAAGAAGCCGAAATTAGCCGAAATGTGCAATGTTTGTTGCTACTACTGTACATACAAAAGTACTTCTTCTTATCGTGTCACTGGTGCTTTCAAACCAAGTGTGGTGAAAGGATTTTAAGTGCGCCTCAAAGCTCGTTTCGTGCACTTGACACATATTTTCGAACTTTTTACGCTCTACGATATGCCGGTTTCCTCATAATGTTTTCCTTCACCGTTTGAGAGCACTGGTATAGTGTACATAAATTTTTGAGCAAAAAAACTCATTGGTACACGACTGGATTTGAACCCACGACCTTAGGATTGGAAGGCGGGGCCAATACCACTAGACCACCAGGGCTACAAAAGTACTACCTACTCGTAATATAATCACTTATAATACCACAAGAGCTTCAAAATTATCGGATATTTCCCGATAGGTTCGTTGCAAACAAATGAAGGAGTCAAGTTTTTCAGGTTAAAAAATCACGAGCGCGAAGCGCGAGTGATTTTTCCTGAAGAACTTGCAAGGAACCTGGAGGGAAATATCCAGATAATTTTGAAGCTCGTGTGGTATTCGGGGGATTATTTTTCCGTCCCAAATATCGACCAATTGCACCATTCGACGTCACGTGGTACAACCTAGAAAATTTTCAAAAAATTATCAGTATAATACCATGTAGGTTGTACCACGTGACGTCGAATGGTGCAATTCTATTGGTCGATATTTGGGTCGGAAAAATAATCACAAATATTTGTTATGCTAACCTTTCATATTGTATGCTACCTAATGTTTAGCCAAAACAATGAATCATTTGAACCAAAATAAACAGCTCAAATGAACCGATGATAGGTTAGCAGTCTGAGGAAAGGTGTACAGTTTCTAGCTAGTGGCATGGCACCGTTTGCAGAAAGAGATCCACTCTTCAAGATCTTATCCCAAAATGTAAAAAAATAACATCTTGGGTTTTTGAACTTGGACTTTGTGATTTTTTTTATTGGAGAACACACTTGAAATGCTTTTTTAGGGTTCCGTAGCCAAATGGCAAAAACGGAACCCTTATAGATTCGTCATGTCTGTCTGTCCGTCCGTATGTCACAGCCATTTTTCTCCGAAACCGTAAGAGCTAGACTGATGAAACTTGGCAAGTAGATGTATTCTGTGAACCGCATTAAGATTTTTACATAAAAATAAAAAAAAAACTATAAATTTCGGGGGTCCCCATACTTGAAACTGAAACTCATTTTTTTTTTTTCATCGAACCCATACGTGTGGGGTATCTATGAATAGGTCTTCAAAAATGATGTTGAGGTTTCTAATATCGTTTTTTTCTAAACTGAATAGTTTGCGCGAGAGACACTTCCAAAGTGGAAAAAAGTTGGTCCCCCCCCCTCTAACTTCTAAAGTAAGAGAATGATAATACTAAAAAAAATATATGTTGTACATTATTTTGCAAACTTTCAACGATTTTTAGTTTGAACGAGATCCAGTCAGTAGTTTTTTTTTTATAAGTCATAAACCGTAAACCGCAATTTACCTTTCGACGAACTACAAGAACCTTATTATGTTACATCAAGTAACATAATATAAAGGTTCTTGTAGTTTGTCGTGCTACGGAACCCTTCATAGGCGAGTCCGACTCGCACTTGGCTGCTTTTTATACCACTAGCTGATGGATCAAGCACATAGCCCAACTGATGTTAAGCGGTAAGCTAAGCATATAACAAAGCATCACATTGCATTTCGCCTGCAGTAAAACAGTTACGGAAAGCTATCATCTACCCTCAGGCCTCCGTCAGGTGTCAGTTAAGCAGTTTTGGTATGAAAGTTTCAAAAGCATAGAGTATTTTCTGGTATGAAAGTATTAGATAAGGATAATGATTATAGAACAAGAGGTAAACCGAAGAAAAGATGGATGGACGGTGTCAAAGGTGACATGAGCAAGAAAGGAGTGAGCACTGAGATGACGATTGATAGACGTGAGTGGAAGAAGAAAACCTGTTGTGCCGACTTTGTGCAGCGTGTGTTATAGGCAGGAACATTGAACAGAAACCCTTTAAGATGTGCCATGTAACTAGCCGGAGTCTGTAGGTTATTGACTTGTGATGCACAAAGAGATAAATTCTTAGATGATTTTAGCTTTATCTTATCAGTTTTATTCTTGCCTTTGCATATATTTTAATATCAATTCAAATACGTACACTTCCTATCAATAGGTAAATAAGTGCCTAAGATTATGTGCTTAGGTTTGTAAGAAGGCGCTCAAAAAGACAATAGAAACTGCACTTAGTTTATACTATTTATCAGATAAAAATAACAATTCAAATACCATAAACAACCAAAGCGTCTTGGGGACGCTTCCGTCTGCCTGATTTGGTTCAGTTGAGCTATCGCTAGATCGTTTGCCCCGGTCTGCAGATAAATATATCAAGTGTTTCTCGTGAATTTTGAAAATTCTATTAATTATAAATAAAAAAACATTGTAGACCATTTACACAACACTATCTAGCCCCAAACTAAGCAGAACTTGTGCTGTGGAAACCAGATAGCTATGAATTATAATTTCTTAACAAATACAAATATTTAAATATTTCTGTGGGATCGAACCCACGTCCTATGGCGTAGAAATCAGAGCTACTACCAACTGAGCTGAGAGACCAGTAAAAAAAAATACAGCCAAGAATGTCCCAAGAATTAGGATACGATGGCGCAGCGGTTAGCGCAGCCCCGTACCAAGGGAAAGGTCGAAGGTTCCCCGCTCAGCTCTTTTCCTTATTAAGTGTAGTAGCTCTGTGTAGTTTCACTATAAAATCAATAAAAATATAACCAAGATATTTATATATTCCAGGTCTCGGTATAATAGACTTCGAGTCGTGGAGACCGGTGTATCGACAGAACTTCGGCGTGTTGCGTCCTTATCAAGACGTGTCGCTGGAGATCGAGAGGAAACAGCACTCCTGGTGGCACAACAAGTGGCTGCAGGCTGAGGTGAGGAACCATACGATACGGAGGAATTTATTCTTCACTAGTAGTAGTAGAGCTTTTTATGAAGGGCGCATCCGGGGAAGTGCTACCACCATGCCTATTTCTGCAGCATTGCTGTGTGGTGAAGGGTGTGGATGCGGGTAAAATTACTGGCACGTGAGGCGTGTGGCATCTATATGCCTCAAGTTGATGGACGCAGGGAAGTACATCGTAGGACACGTTCCTGACGTGCGTGACCTACCACCATCAGCTATCAGGACCACTTAGCATCAGGTGGGCCATATGTTGATTTTTTATTTTTGTGAAAAAATATTAATGCGGTTCACAGAATACATCTACTTACCAAGATTCATCAGTATAGCTTTTACAGTTTCGGAAAAAAGTGGCTGTGACATACGGACAGACAGACAGACAGACATGACGAATCTCCAAGGGTTTCGTTTTTGCCATTTGGCTAAAGAACTCTAAAAACACAACTTTGGTTAGTGACTGTAAATACTCGCACATACGTCCACGGTTGCGCAATTCTATCTGTTCAAGTTATTATCACACTCCGAATTAGGACAGTGGAATACTTTACCTATATGGATTTGTATAGTTGTGTAGCTGTAACATTTGATCTAATTCCTCAATGAATGGCCTCTAGCTCAGTTGGTAGTAGCTCTGCCTTCTGCGCCGTAGGTCGTGGGTTCGATCCCCACCGAGAACAAATATTTGTGTGGTGAACATAAATGTTTGTTCTCTGTCTGGGTGTTATATTGTATTCTAAGTATGTATTTACAAAAAAATGTATTCAAGTATTATATCAGCTATCTGGTTCCCATATTACAAGCTCTGCTTAGTTTGGGGCTGGGTGGTATTGTGTGAATTGTTCACAATTTTTTTTTTTTTTTTTTTTTATTAACAAATTAACCTTAAAAATCAACTTTTAATTTTTAGGAGGTATTGATAATGAATTTAGTAGCAATAGGGCTATTTGTGTGTGTCTCGTGGGGGTGCGTACTACCACCATGCCTATTGCTGCCGTGAAGCAGCATCGCTGTGTTTCAGTTTGAAGGGTGTGGGTGCCGGTGACATTACTGACACGTGAGGCTGAACATCTGTAAGCCTCAAGTTGATGGTCGCAGGGCACGTTCCTTATGGGCGTGACATACGAGGCAATGCTTGTAGGTGATGGTTACCACTTACCATCAGGTGTGCCATATACTTGTTCTATCAGCTAGTTGTATATGCCTAGAACGTGGCCCACCTAAGGGCTCTTAAGTGGATTCATGTCCCGAGTTACTATTCTCATTTAAACTTTTGAACATCTGTTGGTCCGTTGTCGCCATTCGAGAACCTATATCCCCAATCGGCAATATCTGTGCACTACCCAACCTATCTCCTTATTACCCAAAAGAAATCAGGGCCGGATTGTCCATAAGGCAGATAAGGCAACTGCCTAGGGGCCCCGCACCGACAAGGGGCCCACGGGGGCCAAGTCGATGGCACCAAAAAAGGAAAAACATTTCTTTCGTGACATTCCTCATTATTAACATCCGGGAATGTTTATACGGAATATTTGGAAAAGTAAGAAAAGGGTAGAAGAAAGGGGCCCCGAGAATTGCACCTAGGCAAAAGGCCCCGACAAAGTAGGCCCGGCCCTGAAGGTAATAAGGACATAATGATATGCAGTTAAGCTCGCCTGTTTATACAATGCATTTTATCTGTGCAACAAATAATGTTCTATCTTATATTTTATTTAATACGAGCTGGTATGCCCGAGCTTTGCTCGGTTTTTAGGGTTCCGTAGCCAAATGGCAAAAACGGATACCTTATAGATTCGTCATGTCTGTCTGTCTGTCTGTCTGTCCGGCCGTGTCACAGCCATTTTTCTCCGAAACCATAAAAGCTAGACTGATGAAAGTTGGTGAGTAGATGTATTCTGTGAACCGCATTAAGGTTTTTACACAAAAATAGAAAAAAAAACTATAAATTTTGGGGGTCCCCGTACTTGAAACTGAAACTCAAAAAAATTTTTATCATCGAACCCATACGTGTGGGGTATCTATGAATAGGTCTTCAAAAATGATGTTGAGGTTTCTAATATAGTTTTTTTTTTAACTGAATAGTTTGCGCGAGAGACACTTCCAAAGTGGAAAAAAGTTGGTCCCCCCCCCTCTAACTTCTAAAGTAAGAGAATGATAATACTAAAAAAAAAATATATTGTACATTACTATGTAAACTTTCAACGATATTTGGTTTGAACGAGATCTAGTCAGTAGTTTTTTTTTTATACGTCATAAACCGTAAACCGCAATTTACCTTTCAACGAACTACAGGAACCTTATTATGTTACATCAAGTAACATATATAAAGGTTCTTGTAGTTCGTCGTGCTACGGAACCCTTCATGGGCGAGTCCGACTTGCACTTGGCTGCTTTTTTAATAATATTTTTCGATCTTACTACCAGTGCCATCTGCTGGAATAGCTAAAATAGGTTTATGTATAAAGTTGATTATTAAAAACAATAAAAAAAGATTTTCTAAAAAATTATCCCAGCAATATTAATCGATTAATCGCCCCCGAAACCTTCTGTATACTAATTTTCATGAAAATCTCCGGAACTTTTGTGTCGAGTGTTTACGTAGAAGTTCAATAGATGGCGTTCTCTGTGACACAAATTCGTGATTTCGACTACTCGGCAAGAGATGGCGCTATTTTTTTTTATTATTAAAATAACTTTTAACCCGAGTCTTTTCTGAAAATGAAACCTAGCTAGATCGATTTATCGCCCCCGAAACCCTCTGTATACTTAATTTCATGAAAATCGTTGGCCCAGTTTCCGAGATCCTAAATAAATATATAACAAGATTTTCTCGTTTAAGTAAGGTATAAGATTCGTCCATATGCTTCCAGGCAAAGCGTCGCTTCGAGGAAGCAGCGCGTACGTTCATGCAGACGACGATAGCGCTGGCGAGGCAGCTGCGGCCGCGCGCGCGCTGGGGGTTCTACGGGTTCCCTTACTGCTTCAACATGGCCAGCAACAACATGGTGGAGGCCTGCGCCAGCAACGTGCCGCAGGAAAACGATGAGTACGGACTTTTCAGAGAATTATTAGCTACGGCGAAAACTCTTCGTTGAATATAGCTGGAACTCCTAATAGTTATTTGTTATGCAAGAGTGCAAAGCTGCTTTTTAACCGCGTGCTCAATTTTGATGACTGAGCAAGCGCAGGATTCTAAAGTTTAACCATCTTTGCACTCGAGTGCAACACGTAACTTTTCATCCCACCTCAGCGAGGAAATGACTAAATGCAAAAAAGGACATGGCGCGACTAAAAGTAACACACCAAGAAGGTTCCGAGTATGAGTTTTTAACAAATTTAAAAAGGTTGTATGATAAATTCGGCACCATGGAGGTAGAAGTAAATAGGTTGTGTATTCACAAACTTAGTGAACACGATATTCTAAATTCAAATTTACTTTATCCTCTAGCTAGAGGATAAAAACGGCTTTTGCAGTCAGATATTGAACAGCAAAAACACACTTTCTGAGCTGGTGGGATGAAAAAACAATTTTCCAAGCTATGACGATATTTCCATATAACTTTTCAATCCCCAATAAGTAGCCTTTCCTTTCACAAGCAGTTACTTTCGCATTGATAATATTAACACAGTACCTAAGTGTCTAGTAAGTCATCCCTTTTTCATTTTCTTTTGCTTACCTTCTGGTAGGTACTTATGACTTTTAGTACGTAGGTACTACCACCATGCCGTTACCAGAATACAGATCGTTACCAGAAAACAGATGTTTAAAGCATGTTTTTCTCTAATTTCCAGGATAAGTTGGCTCTGGCGAGAAAGCACCGCCCTATACCCTTCAGTATACAGCTCCGTAGAGCTGTCTACCCGTCAGATGACGTCACTGATCCGCGGCCGCGTGAAGGAAGCCTCCAGGTTCGGGAGACGCATCCTGCCTTACTTCTGGTATCGGTACCGGGACGCTGGCTTCTTGAGCGAGGTAATACATAACTACTCGAAGTCGACATCATTCAACCATGTCTTGTTAGGTTACGCACTACGATGCACAGCTCTGTGTCTATCAATTTGAGGCATACAGATGTTCAGCCTCACGTGTCAGTAATGTCACCGGCACCCACACCCTTCAAACCGAAACAGCAATGCTTCAAGGTAGAAATATACGTAGAGATAAAAGAATAGGTACATTGCTTGAATTATCAATATTTTGCTGGCAAAACTAGGTGTCTTCATAACTCAACCTTGATGTCATAGCTTCAAACCGATTTATCAATACCATCGGCAGAGAATGGCTGCCAATAAGAACTAAATTAGTTTTAACTATGCGATAACTGCGGCTTCACTCTCGTCAAATGAAATCAATCTAATGTCTTCAAAAAGAGTCTAAATTCGATAAAATGCGAAAGTGTCGTGGCGGTATTTGCTATCTTCATTATGTCAGGCCCTTCCATCTTCTTCTTATCGTGTCGCTGATTCTTTCGAACCAAGTGTGGTGAAAGGATTTTAAGTGCGCCTCAAAGAGGCTCCTTTCGTGCACTTGACACATATTTTCGAACTTTTTAGGTTCTACGATATGCCGGTTTCCTCACGATGTTTTCCTTCACCGTTTGAGAGCGCTGGCATAGTGTACATACATTTTTGGGCAAATAAACTCATTGGTACACCACGGGATTTGTACCCACGACCTCGGAAGGCGGGGACGCTACCACTAGGCCACCAGCGCTCTCTTTCCCTCTAGGACCTAGTATTTTTTTCTACCCTAGTTTTTGTTATTGTTTTGGAATGAATATGTAGTAGCACTTATTATATTCCAAGCTAGAAAAAAAAAAAAAAAAAAAAAAAAGAATAAAAGAAATAGAAGCATAGAAAAATTTAAGTTCGCGTTTCAATATAGTCAGTCTGAATTGCTTGTATGTCAGATCAGTACATCAGTGCCAAGTGACACACTATTAATTGATGTATTGTGTTCGTGATAAATATCTTTGTATTTATTTCGGTAGTCGGCAACTGATTTTGCAATCCATTGCCAATAGAGAACTAATGTGTACGTGTTAGTACAACTCGTGTTACTACTGCGTCACAAATAGCTACACCTCGTCCAAATCGCTGAAGAGGTCACTGACCTAATGAAGGGTGACCGAAAAAGAATTAGAGATACATTACAAACATTACAATTTCACGTGTTCACCATACAAGCTAATCTTGTACCTAGGTTCTTCTTAGATGTAAAGGTACCTTAGTGCCTGTAATCAAACTTGATTTCCCAGCCTTCAAATTGGAACAAAATACGTAAGGAATATATCACTGCTTGATGGTATAACTAGCGGCACATAACTTGAGCGGTGAGTGATACGCGCTGCGCATGCGTCGTAGTGTGCCATGTCGCGCACACTGGATGTGTGGATGTGTGCAGGGTGTCCTATTGGTACAGAGAGCGGCTGGAGAGCCAATCAGCGCTACGCACGCCCACCCTTCATTCCGCTAGCCCCCCTCAGGTACCTTATTTTTGACTTCTGCGCAATAACGGTAACTGCTAAAGTTATGTGGCGCTACCTATAAATACTTAGCATATTCTTGGTCAAACTCTTTCACAATGAGCTCTACTACTACCAGTAAACATAACTTCTTATAAATTTCAGGTGGACTTAGACGCTGCTTTGAACACCCTCTACAAGTCCAACGCATCTGGGTTCATTATCTGGGGCAGTTCTAATGACGTCAATACCGTTGACAAGTGCACCAAACTCCACAACTACATAGAGCAGGTTATGGGCCCAGCTGTAGCTAAATATACTAAATCACGGAAACTACAAGAAGAAACAGACGATATAATTAATGAAACTACTACAGATGGTAGTACAACAACGATAGTAAACGATATTAGTAATGTAGCTACTATGACTACTATGACTAGTCCTACAAGTGATAGTCCAAATAGAATAAAAGATCTCTACCCAGAATATCATTGGATACCACCGGAAAATTACACTCAAGCAATCAAAGATCACGTAGAGGAAGAAATTAACAAGAAACTTACAAATTATACAGGATCTGAAGAGAATACAGTATTAGATAACAATGTACTTATTGACTTAATACTTAATTCTTTAATAAACACTAGTGTAAGTAGTAGTATAAGCAGTACAACTGTAAGTGATGTAGAAAGTAGTACATCAAAAATAGAAAATATCGACCCAGCGTCTGAAAAGCTGCCAAGTAGTACAACTACAGAAGGAGCTAAAGATTTAGAATTTGAATATACTTCAATGATTAGTTATGCTGACAATGATGAAGACAAGAAAGCAGAACTTGATATTACTACAAGCACAGAAAATGTAAAGTTGTTTGAACCAACAATCTCTTATGATGAGAGTTATCATGAGGTGACAAGAACTAGTTTTAACGAATATGAGACTACAAGTATATCACCAGTTAGTTTCACTAGCATAATAGATGATACTTCAAAAAGCAAAAATATTAAAAAAATCTCCGTTCAAAATAGTATGGATGGCTTTTTTGACATAACAACAGAAACACCGTTGACTACAAAAAGTCCAGAATCGGACAGTTCAGAAGAAGAAATCATTAGCACCGAAGTATCAAGTGGCTATTCAACAGAAAACAATCTAGATTTTAGTACAGAAAGAATAACTACAGCAGTAACCAAAACTGAGCGTATCGAAACTACGACATTAAATTTATGCCTTGAGAACGACTCCAAAGAAATCACAAAAACCACTGAAACAGAAATATTGATGACTACAGATTCCATACAGAAAGCAAGTAATGTAACTGAAACTGATTCGAGTACAACTGAACCACAGTTGAATATTGATGATACGGCAGAACTCACTGAAAGCACGAGAAGCCCTATTCTTAAAGAAAATAATGAAGCTATGCAAGAAAATTCAAAAGAGAACATTGAAGATATAGATAACTCAAGTACGAGAGCACCTGATTTAAAAGCTAATAGTGGAACAAAGGAACCAAACTTTAGAAGTATAGATAATCCAAGTACAAAAGCGCCGAATTTAAAAGAAAACACTGAAGTCACAAATGAAGCACTCTTCGAAGACACATCACTTATGACCACTACTACGTCGCCAGAGCAGGTGGTTGTCTATATTTAAATCAGGTATTTGTTATTAACACCTGCACTTTGTTTATCAATTTTACACCTTGTTTTGTTTGCACTGCACTTGTGGTTTCAACTAATATTCTGTTCTTGTGTGTCTTCTTTACCTCTAATTATTTTACTGTTTCAGAATGTTGATAATGATTACTAATACTGCGTTTAACCTTATCAATAGTATTGTTATGTTTTTTAGTTATTGCTTAGCTTATTGTTGTGTTGTATTTTTCTATTTTCTTCTTTGTTTTGACTAATGTATTGGTGTCAGGTGTTTAATGTGTGTTTTCTATCTGTCTAGGTGTCGGGATCTGCTCAACGCATCAGTAAATCACAAACTTTATACTGTATCGTTTTCTATATTTATTCTATTTCAAAATGTCTGTGTTCTGTCTTTAGGCAGTGCTCTTAATATAGTGTTACTTATGTTTTATCTGTGATATGATAGTGAAATTGTAAATATTGATTGATCTAATGGAAAAAATACTTTGAGTAAGTAAAAATTCTAAATTTTTAAAGTTGTTTCATTACCAATAACTTTTAAAACTCTTCTATTTTATATTATCTTCGATTCATATTAATAGTAATTTGAGGAATAATCGAATGAAAAGTTTTTTACCTATTGAGCGTTGAAAACATTAAAAAGCACAAAATACTGTAACAAGGTTTAATAAAACACAAAATCAACAACCGCACAAAACAGAAAAACAATAATTCTTAAACAACAATGGCATTTCGTCATCAGATATAAAATTCCTATCCGGTCTCACACTCGCAAAGCTGTTGAAGACCGGTTCAGAGATGACTCTGAAATCTGCTTCCGAATACTCCTTGATTCTCGCGATGTCTTTGCGCAGTTCCGTGATCGTATACCCGGTGATGATGAAGGGAACCTTCTGCTTGATGATGCAGTTGATGGTGATGGGCCATGGGTCCTTGCCGCTGTAGACAGAAGAGCGTTGTATGCTGGGGTTGAAGGCACACACTGGAAACGGAATACTGCTGAAGTTTTCAAAGATAGTAGTAAGATAGCTAAAGCTAGCTTAGATAAATAAACAAAACATAGTGAGGATTAGGAGTGAGGCGTATATATCGGAACAGGTAAAAATAACAGGTATTTTAAAACAACAGCTTGGAACTGTTGTCTAAACCACTGAGAACCTGTTCCAGTTCCATTCCACAACAGCCCGAATCTGCCGAAACATGCGTCTCTTTATTCTAGCATAGGGAGATTACTTTTGTTAGAAGGAGACGCCACGCACGGAACATGTGAGGCATATATATCGGAACAGATAACAAAACAACAGGTGTTTTAAAATAACAGCTTGGAACTGTTGTCTAAACCAACCAATGAGAGCCTGTTCCCTGCCTGTTCCAGTTCCAGTTCCATTCCACAACAGCCCGAATCTGCCGAAACATGCGTCTCTTTATTCTAGCTTATGGAGATTACTTTTGTTAGAAGGAGACGCCACGCACGGAACATGCTCTTCTCTATTCTAGCTTACGCATCTTACCTTTGTTAGAACGAGATAGCCTGTTACAAGCAGAGAACAGGTGTTGCGTTCGGAAAATACTATGTTGCATGCAACACAACCAGCTGTTATTTTGGAACAGGTTTTTGGAACTGTTGTTTTACTGGAACTGGAACAGGCGGAACAGGTTTCTTATTTTACCTGTTCCAACCCACTCCTAGTGAGGATGTGAATTTTAGATTTTAGCTCTAAATCCTAAGACATAATAGAAGAAATCCTATACAAAGTAGAAGTAAAAGACTTACCAAGTTTAGGAGAAATGAACTCATCGCTGGACCGATACTCCGAATAGTTCATCTTGTCTTGAAAGCTGAATACAACACGACGCTTGTTCTGACGGCAATTGTCGCATAGCCTGCATTGAAATATAAAATTTAAGTATTCTAGCACATACTTTCAGTAAAGCTTTATTAATATTAACGGATCCAACTGCAAGCCTCGAGTTAACTCTTCTTGATTTTTTCTAAGAGTTGTATCTGATTTTACCTAAAATGATAATTATCAAGGATGATCAAGGTAATGTATTTTCCACTATACTTTCTGGCTTTTCGCGAAGCCTCCTTCAAGTCTGCTTGAGAGCCCTTTTTGACGTGACTACGCTTAAGATGTGGATTCAGAACAGCACTCTGGTACGATTTGATACAAAGGATCCGAGTAAGGTGTCTTACTTATGTGTCTGCTAGCTAATTACCTGATCTTTCCAAGAAGATCCAGCGGTAGATCTCCAGGGTTGAGGACGGGGCTGATGAGAACTACCCTGAGCTCCTCCACATCAGGACGAAGGTGGAGGAAGAACACCTCCCATTTGTTTAGGGCATCAGCTTCGAATTGAAGCTCTGCACCCACCACGTGGATTGTGAACGAGGATTTCTAATGCATGGATAGTAATATCAGTGGTTAGCTAGCACATGAAAGGGCCTCTTTGAGGTGCACTAAAATCCTTTCAACACAATGCTTCAAAAGAACCAGCAGAACTACAAAAAGAAGAAGTGGCTATCTCTAGTGACGAAGCTCTTAGGCCACTGGAAAACCTCCGTCATGGCTTAGCAACTGATATAGTCAGGTTTGACTATACGTATTTATTTTCCATGAAACATGAAAGCACTAAGTTAGTTAATGGCCTGTTTTGCTAATGAATTTTGTAAGCCAAAGGGCTTAACGATCGTTGGAGGTGAGACTGAAGACCGGGTTACTCATCTCAATGGAGACTAAACTGGACGGGAGGATTTGCTCAGATTCATAAGGAACATCCAAGCAAGTACACCAGGACTACAACAAGAGATTGAGACATAATCTACATAGAAGTAGTAATTGCTGCCATCCAGTGGTCAGTTTAGTAAACAACTATTTATGGCTCAGAATCGTTCTTCCTGGAAATGCGTAGGGGAGGCCTATGTCCAGCAGTAGACTTCTTCAGGGTGGTGATGATGATGATTAAGGGTACGACCACATCTAGGCGATCTACGATGGCAATCAGTGAAACGCTGTCAAATACGACAGCGATATTTGATAGCATTTCACTGATTGCTGTCGCTATCGACTAGATGTGCGCAGGACTTAAAAGAACTATGAAAACAATAGTCAAAGTAAGTGAAACCAACCTTAAGCAGACCGTTACAATGGTTCATCTTGTTCATGCACATCTGATAGCAATAGGCAGCGGTGAACGGAGCAGTTGCGAGCTGCGTGAGAGCCGCGTACTGTATGTCATTCATGTCTGCAATCATGAGAAATTGGTAAAATCCTATATGAGTTTGATAATACAGTCAAATTGATAAGAAGATAGGTAAGAATTTAAAGAAATAGTAAACTAGGGAAGACACTTCTTGTCGTTAGAAAATAAAGATTAATAGTTCGAGAAAGAAAACAAAAGTAATAGTAAATTTAAATGAGCAAGATCAGAGAGATGAGATGCTATGTTGAGTTCATTATGTTTATTTAAAGCGTATTATTAGTTGTAACCCCAATCATTACTACTCAGATTAAACCTTCAAAGTAATTGTGACGGTAATGTTACTAATTTTACCACATAGGTACCTATATTGAGTTGTTATGAAAATTTAAAGCATAATTGGATAAAATAAAAAAGCAAGCTACAGGAGAAACCACACGACTAACAAATATGGAAGTCACTCACCGATTTTCTCCTCATACATAGAAGCAAGCACCTCGTTCATCTTCTCGGCCAGTAGCCCACCTCCCATCACCTTGGTCGGCAGCCGCGGCTCCAGCCGACCCTGCGTCTGCTGGTAGCCCACCAGCTTGGAGTACAGGTGGTAGGACTTGCACCAGCGCTGGTGAGACTTGGGTAAGTGGTGTGGTTGATCAGCGCAGTATGATATCTGGGAAACGAATTCAGTTATTGCCTCTAAATTAGTTGATTTGTTAAGTTATTTTAATTAATTGGAAATTGTATTGTTATTGCTGTTGACTTTTTTTACTTGTCTATATTTTTAATTAATGTAATTGGCGTGTAACCGTTTTAGTAAATAAATAAATAAATTGCGGTCCGGGGACGCAGGTCTTTATGTCAAATTACCGACCTGCACTTACGACTTTATGTTAAAACGAGCCGGTATGACCGAGCTTCGCTCGGGTTTAAAAAAAAATTGTATTATTATTTGCCAATAGATGAAGAGTCGTATCTTTATTGGCTTATTTTTAATTATCAACGCCTTCTAGCTTGCAGTTAGTTGCTCACAATCGCCAATAGATGGCAGGAACAGTCGTATATTGAGTTTATGTTTGATTATTGCAAAACACCAACTTCTCGTCATTTTCTAAAAATGAATCCTAGCTAAATCGATTTATCGCCCCCGAAAACCCTTATATAGTAAATTTCGTGAAAATTGTTGGCTCAGTTTCCGAGATCCTATATATATATATATGTATATATATATACAAGATTTTCTCGTTTAAAGGTATAAGATAGCAACATTTGAAATTGATAAGTGTTCCATTTGGATCATTTATTACATTAACATGAATTTAGGCTCGTGGTGGCATACACTTATCATTAGGTAGCCCTATGCTTGTTTCATCACCAAAATTTATAAAAAAACAGGACTAAACAAATGTGACACAGTGATGTTTGTAAAGACCCCAGTTATTTTCTAAAGGTACAGATTTTTCAATACTATCGATTATTAAAATTACGCCGGATACTTCAGTCATTAGTTTGATATCGTCGATGTATGTAAGGAGCCTTTCTGAGGCGCACTTTAAATCCTTGCACCACACTGGGTCTAAAGAATTAGTGACACTATAAGAATATAATAAAACTAACCTGCCCACACCCTTCACAATCCTTCAGCTTCGACTGCCTCCACTCTCTACATCCAACGTCTCCGCACATCCTCGGGTACAACATCGCTTCCTGCTCCCAAGGTACCAGCCGTCTCTTCAGAACCTTCTCGCAAGCCACTATCATCTGCATTCGGAGGAGGCGGTACTCCTGGCCGGTTATGTTTTGGGCATCTGCGTAGATGTGCTTCTGATCTAAAAAAGTCAAAACCTAATCATATACAATGCAGAAAACATAGAATAAATAATGCAAATGAATGAATATGCAATAAAGAAGTCTTAAATATTAAATTCTATCAAACTAAATGAAGTACTAAACCTAAAACTTACCTTTCAAATGAACAATAGTAGACACAGCAAAGCACAAAGCCTGATGCTGCGTCCAATCCTCATCCTTATGCTTAGCTCCACAGTAGAACACCAGGTTGCAATAGGTACATGGCACTCTCTGCACTAACTCCTTATGGCAGACATGGCACGCACTTTGCAGAAAAACCTTTCGAAAACTATACTTGTAAACGTATTCTTCATTGTCGTTCTTAACACGAGAGAAAGTCTCTTTTTCAGAACTATCCTTCGTTTTCGAAGCTTTTTTGATGTCAGTTTGTGATTCTTTAGATTGTTTTTTGGCTTCTACGTTCATTGAATCTTTTATTTTAACCTTGGCCTGTCTTTCGTTCGGTGTTTTATTCTTTTCCTTTTTATAGTCGACTCTATTCGATTGTGCAGGAATATCGTTGTGGCCTAAGAAGTTTTTTGGCTGCGAAACAGGATTTACTTTATCATCTTTTTTATTTGTTCTTTTTTTGGATGATTCGGCCTCGTCTACAGGTGCAGTTATGTTGATTTCTGGCTTATTGGCAGCTAGGTTTTTTTGGCTCTCTTCTGCATTGTTATTGACAATCATTTCTTTGCTTTTATTCACATCATCAATGCTAGAGGTCATAGCATCTTCAAAACTGTCAATCGGTGCAAAATCCAGCTGTTCTAGTGAATCAGAAAATGTCTGTTCTGAAATTGGTAAATTATCAGAATCATCAGGCATTTCAGTCTTGTGTTTTTTTTGTTCTATAGTATCAGACTGTTTACTTTTTTTGTCTGCAGATTCAGATTGTTGCTTTCCTTTGTTTTCAGTCGATTCAGTTTTTTTGTCAGTCTTTTCTTGTTTCTCTTTAGTATTGTCTTTAGATTCTTTTGTAGTAGATTCACATTGACTTACACTTGCGGTATTTGCAACAGGCATTGTTTCTTGTTTTCCCTTCTTTTTAGATTTACTTTTACCCTTGTTATCTTTTCTAGCAGGACATACTGGTGGTGCTTCAGCAATATTCAGTGGTTCATTAACTTTTACCCCTTGTTCAATGATTTTACTTTCGGGTTTTGGAACTTCAACTTCTGCAAACGTTTTTTCACATTCTATTCTGTGAGATTCATATTCCTTTTCAGCTTTCTTTTCTGTTTTGTCCATGGCACAAAATTCTGCCAAAGATCTTTCGATAGATAATCTTAATTCCTCCATGTCCTGATTAACTTCCATCATCTTAGACTTTAAGTATGTAGGTTCTTTTTTTCCAGTCGTTTTGCTTTCAGTCATTTGAATTTCAGACGATACTAAATCTGGTGTTCCTGAAGGGGTTTCTCCCGAACCCTCAACAAATGGTTTAACAAAGGGTTCATTTACTTTGGTATCTTCGACGTTTCGAACTTCCTGAATAACCATATTATTATTACTATCCAAAATTTGATGGCTAGATGCACGTATAAAATGTACATCAGGAGTGGCATCACAACTTGAACCAGATTCATCTGTTTTTACACTTTGTATTTCTATATCTGACAAAGGTGTAGACAGCGATTCAGACACTTTTGGTGTAAAAGAAGGCTCGGTTGCTTTTGTAACATCTTTTTTTTCTGTAATTTCTGGTGTAATCAGTTGTTTTACATCTTTAGCCTCAGTTGCTTCTGATGGCATCGGGAATTTAGGCGTTTTCTTTTTTTTCTTGCCTATTTTGTTATCAGGGATATTCGTTTCCTCAATTTCAAATAGTGGGGGAACATCGTCGAGTAAAGTACTAATTTCAGTTGTTAGCAGTGGAATAAACGATTCATCACTCAGAGAGTACATAACATTTTCAGAACCACCAATAGGTTTTTCTGTGTCGCTTTTTATCTCTTTAGCTTTCTTAGGTTCTCCATCAATTTTAACTGGTTTCGTTGTATGCGATGGTTCTTCTTTTACTTCAATAACTTCTTTGGACTTTGAAGGTTTAGGAGATTTTCTTCTTTTTTTATCTTGTGGCACCACCGGCACAACTATTTTATCTGTTGTTTGAGGTACGATTTGTGACTCTAATGGTGTTTCTTCTTTCATTGATACTTCTTTCTCTGTCATTTGAATTTTTACAGTTTCAAGAGGAGTTACGGATCTTTCTAGTGGAAGTTCTTCTTTAATTAGGGTACTTTCAGTACTTTTTTCTACATTAGTTAAAACAGTCACATCTTGCTCGCCTTTTCGTTTCTTTTCCACGGGCTTAGCAATTTTCGCTTTTGGTTTCGGACTCAGTTCTCTCGCAACTGGAGTATTTAGTGGTTCTAGCTTATCCGTTTCAGGTTTTATTTCAGCTATAACTTCAGAAATTGGTTCGAGACTAGGTTCTTTTATAGGATGTGTCTTAAATGGCTGTATTAAGTCCATCATTTGTTTTACTTTTGGATCATTTTCTGTTTGAGCCATCGTGACATCTTTTTGTTGATCTACATGCGCGTGTTTTTTATCTTTTTTATTTTTCTTTTTATTCTTATTTTCATCTTGAAGAGTTTTTGTGATCTCGTCATTTGATGTTTTCATCGCTAAAGGTTCTTGCGCTGTACTAATGGCACTACTTTGAGATACATCTTCAAAAACAACATCGTCTTTGATATTTTTCAGCACAACGCCCTCTTCTTCAGTTTGAATATCTTCAACCTTAATTTCTGCCTCTGCTGAAGGTTTATCACCTTCTACACTTTCAATCAAAAGTTGTTGAAAAGCTGATGTACAGGTTATTTCCTCAGATTTGTCAGATTTGTCAGAGTCGTTGCGTTTTTTCTTCTTATTCTTTTTCTTTGATTTTGTGTCTAGTTTTGACTCTTCAGCTTTCGATGGAACGTCATCTTTTAACTCTGAATTAGCCTTTTGAATTTCTTCCAAAGTTAATGGCAAACATTCTTTATCAGGCTCTGTTGGTTGTTGGCTTGCTTGCTCTGAAGATTTTTTTTTGTTTTTCTTTTTTCGTGCATTAGGTGTAACACAAGCTTCCGTGGATTTATTTTCATCTTGCTCTTTAACTTCATCACCTTCATTAGACACTTGTATCTCTGTTTTAGGAACTTCACTTTGAACTATTACTTCACTGTGTGATTTATCTACAGTTTTCTTTTCCACATTTTCCTTATCTTGATCTTTCTTTTTACCCTTTCTCTTAGGTTTCTTAGGGCTTTCAGTATCTGTCTCAATATTTGCGACAACTGGTGTGATTACTTCAGCTACATCAGGTAAAACTGCAACCACTGCTGGTATATCATCTTTCACTTCACTTTTTTGCATCACATTTTCCACTTTTTCTTCTTTTGCCTCAGTTTCAGCTTTTGCCGCCACATTTGGTGTTGGTTTTGGACGATTTTTATGCTTCTTTTTAGTATTCATTTTCACTTTTAGAAATAATTTGTTATACGCGAGTTTCACGACTGAACAAATCTAAATTCAGAGTTCATCTGACCGACTTGTGTCTTGGGCCGTATTATTTGCGGCTCAAAATTCACTTGCAGTATTGTTAAATGTCACATCGATCTATGCAAATGATTTTGGACTTTATATTTCAGTCGCTAGGTCTATTTTCAGCTTGTCAGTAAGTATTACATCAGCGTTTGGAAAGGAGTTCCTACCTTATTCTGTGTACAGTAAAGCTAAATTTAAATTGTCCGTTGGTATTATTTCGGTGAACGAAGAAATATAAGGAAGCGACGGTTGCCAAGCTGCATCGTTGTGTGCTTCTAAATATAGTGCAATGCATTCATTATATGAGAGGAAAGGCAGAAGTGATTGTGATTTAATTATCACATCAATATAATAGTTAAACTGGATAAATCAACTGGCTAACGTGTTGTATTTTTTCAAACGCGTGTTTTTCACGATTCAAACGCGTAACAAATAGCGAAGTAAATAGGTATTCTATTACACATAATAATTAAGATCGATTCAATCGAATCATAAAAATCACTGTGAAACGTCTTATAGAGAGGTGAATCTTGGTGCTAGTTCTACGAAACCAAGTATAAAAAGACTACAAACAAAAATAAAAAGACAAAACACTCAAAATTGTATCACCTTCATCATCATAATCACCTTTTCGAATAAAGCGGTTAAATCAAATTCCTAACATTCTAGGCCAGCCAATAAATATAATTCTAATCATTTTATATCTACATTGTGAATTTTGTATGTCGGTCTCCGACGAAGTATGCGAGCCACTTTTTCTTACATGACGATCGAATTGTACCATGCTTCTTGCAAATAAAATATTTCATTTCATTTCATTTCATTTCATTTCATTTCATTTCATTTCATTTCATTTCATTTCATTTCTAATTCTACAGGAAATGTTTAAACACAAACGTACAAAATTGGTAAATTGTTTATAATGGTTTTATTTGCCAGGTCAATGTTGAACGAATAAAGATGATCAAAACTAAAATTTTTGAAAAATAAAAGATTTGCATGCGGAGAATCCGAGAATGCAATCAAAAAAATTATGTTATGTGATAATTTATTCGTCTAAAACGGCGATACGTTCCATCCCTAAACGCCACTTTAACATGACATACGACCTTAACGCTCCCGTGAACTCTGATGCTATCAAAGTTGGGCCAATGTGAAATAAAAGTGGTAAAAGTACAGTTGGTCGTATCCACCCTAAAAGGTTACTTGGTGTTTTCCATTGTGTGCTACTCAGGGATAGTGTAGTTTTCTAATATCGAAAGAATTTTCGAAATCGGTCCAGTATAGTTTTGATTTCATTCGTTACAAACAAACCATTCCTTGGTATAATATTAGTGCAGTCATGTAATATTTTTTTAATATAACTTATTGTTGGAATAAGCATAAGCGTATTTTCCCTCAGCACTAAATACTCAACCCTATAGGGTAGTGTTCATTATTCCTGATCCTTTCATCTGCCTGCTAAATGAAATCTGACCAGACCAGACGGAGGGTGGAAGGTAGTTCACGGCTGTTGCTATGGCGTATGTTGTAAACTTGTAAGTAAGTTGTAATCAACCACGTGATCAGAATTGCGTGAAATTTAGTCAAAGAAAATCTGAAAATCTGTAGTCTGAAAATCAAAGCAGATGTCATACTAGGACTTACAGCTACTACACAAGCAATTTAAATTAAATAATTGCTTAAAGTCAGTCCTGTCACTGTTTGACATTACTCAGTTGTGTTGATGGCAATTTTAAGCACTCGCAACTTTCTTTCTTAAAACAAATCTTTTGAAAATATTTTAATGCCGTGATGTTTTTGACAGTTTTACGGTGTGGTGTACACGGTTTATTTATATAGCAATACGAATTTGTATTTACATACAAAAATTGCGTGAACATCACACACTTCCAAAATGCCGATCAATTCTTACTAGGCCGTTATTTTTTTTATCTTTATTTACTAAAGAGGGTTTAAGCTACATGGTTGCCCTATTTATGACGTCACAACGTCTTATAAATCGATGGAGCCAGCTGCACGCACGGAAAAACATGACTCATGCGCCGTTACCTCGCTCTGAGTCGTTCCATTTAAGGCTTGAAGTGCAAGCGAGAGCACGGAACGATCGAATATTCGTGCTTTCATCATTAAAATAAATAGCATCGGTCCGCTAGTGCAGCGTTTGTAGGTTATGCTATAATTGAAAAAACTATAACAATAAGTTATCAGGCCTATTTCACGATGAGTAAAAAATCATTTACTGTTCGAACGAACGAGTTCTTTGACGTTGTCACGTTCAACTGTATAGTGGCACCACACTGGAACTTCACTGCTATTTTTTTAGACTATTTTTGATTTGTAAAAGGGCCATATAAAAAAACGGTAGGAACCGAGCCGTAGTTTGTTGCCTGTTCTTCTAGGCTTGGTCGCGTGAAACTGGCACCTAGACTCACCTAGCTTTAAGACGTTTCAAAGTGATTCTTGTATCTTATTGAATAAACGTTTATTGAAATTTAAATTGAAAATATCGTCAGTAAACCGACTTTACAGAAAACCGATTTTGTTGCTCAAAAACTGTCATTTTCGATAAACTTCAATATTTAGCGATTGCTGGCTCTACTATTGTAATAATGTGCCAAAGTCATAGGCGACGAGTGTACCAGTAGGAAACTTAATTACATGCGCTCGGCTCCCGGCGTATTTGCACTGTGGAACGGACGGACATGCTATTTTAACATGTATGTACCTACAAACAAACAAACATACCTATGCTACGAGCGAGTGGTCGTAGATATGAACTAAATATTGTGGAAAATCCACATAACACTACCTAGCCCCAAGCTAAGCAAAGCTTGTACTATGGGAACCAGATAGCTGATATACCTAATACTTATTATAATTTTTTACCATCCTGACTAAGCTGTCAGGATGGATATAAGTGCTGGGCAAGCCTATTTGATTTCTCAAAGTTGTCAAAAAAATGCTCAAATTTTCAAGCATCTGAAAAGCTGTACAGATCATTTCATTTATTTATTCAGTCACAATTAATTAATCGTATTTGAAATATAGAAACTTAAACTAACACAGAAAAGAAATATTAAATAAAATGTCACAAGAAAAATAAAATAAGAGTAGGTAACAATATTAAATAATGGCATGTCAAATATTAGACCTGACAGATTAAAGCTTTTTTATGGCTTTTTTTGCTTTCGTTTTATACAAGTTACGGCCAGTTACGTAAAGGCTTTCAAGGAGGTATAGGTGAATCTATTTCAAAACGGCAATTTCAGGCCAAGATTCAAGGAAATAAACACACGTGAACAAAATCCAATTTTCACAGAAAATACACTTGTGATGAAAAACCGGGCGCCATCGCACCAAAGATATAACATTTTGCAATACTACCTTCAAAGCTTATAATTCATTTACCATTCAAAAACCACCCTTAAAACACCCTTATAAAGCTTAGTTTCACTTGACTTGCAATCGCGGAAAACATTGCCAATTTATTGTCCACTTACAAGCAATTTCCAACTTTACTGTACAATAATAGAGCATGTTTCTTGATAGCAAAGTAAGGGGGTTAATTGTATAAGGGATGAGGCAAGTTGGGCGGTTTTCGACTTTATACTGATGGAGTTAGATGCGGGAATGCAATGAATTGCTTTTAGAAACAGTTGTACATTTTGAGGCACGATCTGGGGTGGGGGTGCGTTTCCATTCATGAGTTATAAATAGAATTAAGAAAATCCTTTATTTTTCTATCGTAGAACCCAAAAAATTCTAAATTCTAAAATAAAGGAAGTCTCTTTCGATCGCACTTTCGCCACGCTGCCTGGTTCGAGAGACCAAGTGACTCGGTAAGAAGCTGCGCTGAAGAATGTGGGTTCGATTCTCATTGTGTGATCTTAAATCATCAAAAAGCACTGAAAGACACTATGGCTACACATGAAAGGCGACAGCGACAGCAACGCGATAGTAAGTGCCTAGGTACCACGATCTTATTAATTTAAATACTTCAGTTTTTTTCTTTTTATGTTAGCACGCCAACGTCATTCTCTAGCTTTAAGGTTGGCATGTAGAGAAATCATAGCATTAAGCCCACCTCTTGTAGATATAATTTTAAGTTTTTGTGCTATAAAGAGTTAAATAACAGCACAGCAACGTGATTCCATTGAACTCAGTTTCAAAGTGAATCATTGTCAAAAAACACAAATAAAAACTATGTACGATAATCCCGTGTCGGACAAAACAGTGAAACGGGAACGTGCGTTTCACCAAACGCAATCAGAGCATCCCCCTCCTCTCCCCCCTCGCCCCTACCCCTCTATCGACGTGTCGGTATCCGGGTCAACGACACGCGCCGCGCACCCCGGCGGTTACTGGGTAAACTCTGCTTTTGGGGTAGGTAGAGGTTTAACCACCTATAGAGACGTTAAAGTCAAAATTCATACTATAACATCCCTCACAGTTCAATTGGTAGTAGCTAGTAGCTCAGTATGTATTAAAAAATAAAAAAATATCTGGTTCTCATAGAAAAAGCTCTGCTTAGTTTGGGGCTAGATGGACTGAAATACCCAAAATATTAATGCAGAGTCCACTCATTGAGCTCAATCAGCGAATTATCAAGCCCTTAGGTGCATAAAAGGAGCAACTTTGAGTAGCACTTTCCTTTCGCCACACTGTTTCTAAAAGTTAGTGTCATGAAGAGAAAAAGACAGGTACTAGAACTAGAGGCACAGGATATTGTTAGAAGTCTGAAATTAGCCACAGCCACATGCAAATACAATTTCAAAATTTCTTTGTTCAGCTGTATGACAAGGATCGCTTTGAAACGTCTTAAAGCTAGGTGTAGGTGAGTCTAGGTGCCAGTTCCACGCGACCAAGCCGACGCAAAAACAGACAGCAAATTACGGCTTGGTTTCTACCGTTTTTTTTGCATGATGCTTTTACAAAAAAAACATAAAAATAGCAAGTTAGTTCCAGTGTGGTGCCACTCGAATGAGACGTATACAACTTACTGTTTTTAATAATTCCCACCCTAATCCTATCTCCTAGTTGAAATGAGGTATCAAACTTTGTATGATAATTTAAGTTTAAAAAACTTGAGAAACCGACTTCATTGTCAAACGGCTAAACCGATTTTAATCAAATTTGTTTGGGACAATCTGGACGTAAGAATAACCTTCCAAATAAAAAAATAATTTTCTAAATCGGCTCACAAATGACGAAGTTATGCGGTAACAAAGATTAAAAAAAAAATAAAAAAAAAAATAAAAAAAAAAATAAAGAAAAATAAAAAAAACATACAACCGAATTGAGAACCTCCTCCTTTTTGATTGGAAGTCGGTTAAAAATACGTCACGCGAACGACGTATAAGGGTACACAAGGATACGCATCAGACTATACACTGCTAGCTCTTATGTCCTTGCAGTAAGAGTCATTTTTCTTTGTTTTTAGGTAACTTGAGCGGTATCCCACTGTACTTACTAGTAAGTAGAGCCTTACAGGATCTACGAGATTATCGTTATCGTTACGAAGTTAATGAATTTCTTAGTTCGTTATGATACTCAAAACCCTGAAGAAGTCCACCATTGCATTGCTAAATTACCTCGCACGATATAAAGGTATGAAAATAGGACGCGTGGTAGGGTAGTATTAGGGTGTTAGGTAATTGGTAGATAGGTAAGGTAGTCTTCCTGTGCGAAGAATTACCATTTAAATTGCCACTACGCCAGGGTTGACGTAGCAAGTTAAATCCCCCCAAGGCAAACCCCCCCAAAATACCCTTCCCCCTTTGGCAAAATTTTACGGTCTTTGCCGAGGAGGTGTCGGTGACGGTGACGCAAGTTTAGTTTTTTTCCCGAGTCAAAAAGTGACAAAACTGCCCTTAAGTTTTCACTAAAAAAATGTAACATTTTCTTCAATGACATGCGACATATTACAGAAAAGGGTGGTCATGGGTAGATCTGTCTTTAATATAAGAGTACTTACCTATAAAATTAATATGACAGACAGACAGCGAAACTAGCGCCAAAACAAAGTAGGGTAGGTACTATATTGGCAATAAATAAATAATTTAATACAGGGAGTCCAAATACAGCTCCCGAAAACGGAAAACCCAACGATTCGAGTGACGTCGAAAATCTACTCTAAATAGAATCCAGATGTTATTTTTATGAAACAAGGGGATATTTACCATGAATACATTTTAAAAAAACTGTATCGTGGTAAATATCCCCTTGTTTCATAAAAATAGTGTTAAAAACCATGATAGTCTCAAAAGTTAAATCCCGATGTTCTACGATATAAATTTTCTGGAGTAGTATTTTACACCTTGTAGGTAAAATATTCAAACTTCACCAGACAGTGAAATCCCTACTGCACAAACATAATTGAATTTCACAAACGCATACTTCAGTTTCTAGAAAGGCAGGAATATTAAATTCACAAAGAAATACCCGTTTTCAGGAATACTGGGATAGAGGCGCCCCAAGGTAAAATACCTGCGGAACTTGGCAGATATTTTGACGGTAGAGTGTTGGGGTAAACGCAAAGACTAAGGGCTTGGTAAATGTTTTGACTTATGTTTTAAAAAAGTAATCAAAACACACAGTGCAATATTATCGAAAAAAAATACAGAACTATGTATGAGTAGATACATGTTTCAATAGTAAATAAATTGTAAATTTAGGTTTCTTGACGTTTTAACTAATGGCCTTACTTATAAAAATATGTCTAAAGATAAACAGTGCTTAAACTATTGTCATCTCTCTTACCACTGGGTAATGACAAACAGTGACAGGGCTAACTTTAAGCAATGATTAAATTTAAATTGCCTTTATAAGTAGAGCTGTACCTAAATAGTTATGAAATGATAATCCGTACTTACCATAGATTGGATATTTGTAAGACTAAAAGCTGACTTATTTTAATTGAATAAGGCTAAGTTTTAAAACAATTGAACACAGGCTTCTTCTTCTATCTTGTCAATGGTCCAGTAAACAATTCTTAAGTAGTATTTTGCCACCTCTACTTCATTGCCTGTGGCGTTGGCAAAATCATCCTTTGTGCAGATGTTGGGGCACAAGGGACAGGTCAGTAGATGCGACATGGACTGAATCTGGGGCTCAATTCTAGACCAGTGACTTTTTTGTCACGGTAGATATACATAATATCACAAGAACTGTCAAATTCACTAAAGAAACTGACAGTTCTTGTGATATATATCTACCGTGCCAAAAAAGTCACTGGTCCAGAATTGAGCCCCTGAGCTCCGAAGTCACAGCCACAGACAGGTACTTGACTGTACCTCATTCCCGGACACCGGCTAGACAGATAGATAAATTAAAAAAAAAGTTAAGTAAAATAAAAAAAGTAAAGTATAAATGATACATTTTTTACAGAAATAATAAAGTTTTTTTTCCCCACACAACGCTATCTAGCCCCAAACTAAGCAAATTTTGTACTATGGGAACCAGATAGCTGATATAATACTTAAATACTTTTTTTTGTAAATACATACATAGAATACAATATTACACCCAGACAGAGAGCAAACATCTGTGTTCACCACACAAATATTTGTTCTCGGTGGGGATCGAACCCACGACCTACGGCACAAAAGACAGAGCTACTACCAACTGAGCTGGGAGGCCAGTCCAAAATAAAGTATGATGTTGCCGTGGTCTCTCTCCCGGTAGCGTCAAGCCCTTGTTCTTTTTGTCGTTGCTTTCAGCTTCAAATTCCACTGCACTTTGGCTCTCAAAAGAATAAATAAAGCAATTCTGAGTTGAGCTATCCTTTATTTTGATGTATTTTTGAGAGCTAATTGTACGTTTTATATTGGTTCTACAAACTTTGATTGCTTTGTTTGTTTTTTATTTTATTCGAAATAAGTAACGAAATTATAAAGCAAATTAGCCTCCGAAGCATGGAACTCTCGTAGAGAGTATTATATTCCTTGGCATGGAATCGCTCAGATTTAAATACAAGACGTTTATTGCAATAAAAAATATTGGACATCCAAAATAATCAAAAACATACTTCATCTTTAGACAATTTCGAAAACTGACAACATGATAAAAGAAATAAACCATTATTTTAGATCAAACGAAAGTAACCCTTTCAATTTGAGCTTTAAAAATTCGTAATAACGCAATGCACTGGAGGGTCCATAGTGAGGTAAAGTTGGACAGGACACGGCAGATAGGGTGGTTAAAAGGGGATTTGCACAGAGGAATATTTTAAGCTATGGACAATGCCATGGTGCTCCAAGCAATCCCAGTAGCACATTTTTAACCGACTTCCAATCAAAAAGGAGGAGGTTGTCAATTCGGTTGTATTTTTTTTTTTTTTTAATGTTTGTTACCGCATAACTTGGTCATTTGTGAGCCGATTTGAAAAATTATTTTTTTATCTGAAAGGTACTGCTTCCAGATTGGTCCCATTTTAATTTTATTAAAATCGGTGTTGCCATTTCTTTTTTAATAATTTTTTTAATGTTTGTAAATGCATGCCTCCGTCATTTATGAACCGATTTAGAAAATTATTTTTTTAATTGGAAGGTTATTCTTACGTCCAGATGGTCCCAAACAAATTTGATTAAAATCGGTTTAGCCGTTTGACAATGAAGTCGGTTTCTCAAGTTTTTTAAACTTATAATTATGGAGATTATAACTGCAAAGTCTTACAAAATTTTACAATTGTAGTAAAACTGTAGACTAGAGAAAGTTAAGTTTTACTTATAAGTTTTCAATTTCTATGTAACTTTGTTGCTTTAGTAAAATAATAAAATTACACTATCCATCAGATTTACTTAAAAAATATTTCGGTTTCAATAAAGTATTTAGTATGTACTTAAAAAAATATTAAGTATTTACCAAAAACATTTCTTCGACCTATCGTATCACTGGTTTTTTTCAAGCAGTGAGGTGTTTTTTTTTTACAAACCATTGCTTAATCAGTTCATACAGTTCATTAATTTGAGCCCAACTTTAGGATGTAATGATTTGTAGTTCTGCAGTTGTTATTTCTTCTCTGCGGGGTAAGTAAGGGCTGACTGGACCCTTTAAATTAATAGCAACCCCTTTTAAGCTCGTTCATTAAAACATGAATCATATTTCGCAAATTGGCTGCACTTTTTTCGTAAATCTAATGGAACTAAAACTAATTAATACTTATAATTTTAATAAGTGCTTTTGTTATGTCTGACAAATATTATTGGTAAAAACAAAACAAATAAAAAATAATGTATGTGTTTACAAAAAAACTATACAAGTATATACATACATATTAAACATATTTGGTAACCATAGTACAAGCTCTGCTTAATTTGGGGCTAGATAGATGATTGGTTGTCCACCATATTAATTTATTTTTTATTTTAAAAAAATATGACTCAGTGTTATTAAAAATGTTGTCGAGTGTTATGCTAATTGCTCATACATTGATCCAATAAGGAACAATAAGTAGTACTTAAGCCTACTGTTACTGAGAACGAGATAATACAACGTTTATGGAAAATACTTCCTGGAAACTCAGACAAAGGAAAACGCGGGATCGGGACCATGTCAATGACCTGCCCTGTTTCCTTATAAGGAAGTTTTAGAAAAGCTTTATTTATAGATCTTACGTTAGGTAGGACGACTGAAAAAGCGTTATGGTATACGTAAAAACAATGAAACCGTGAGTATGACCTTAAATAATGATGCTGGTAGGGCGTTTTAGCCGAATTTGGGTCAAGAAAATGCCTCAAAGAAAAGTGTTTTTTTTCCCATTCGGAGTCGTAACAAGTTCGAAGCCAAAGTTTTGGCTTAAGTTCGATATTACGTTAGGTAGCCCAATTACGATTAGGTAAGCCGCGATCATTGTCCCCGTGAGCGAGCAAGTGCACCCGGGCGGGGAGCGAGCGGCGGGGGTGGATCGATGGGGGCGGATCTGGTTTTTTCGGACAGTATACCACCGGGGGGTGAACAACCCTGCGTTACGTAAGGCGCGGTCGATCGGCGCGGGCATGCGCGCACCCCGAGCCCGGCCGCCGCCTCGCAATACCGGCCTCGCGCGCCCATCGAAAGGACGTGCCTTTTCTTTTACCGCGTTTTTCGTTTCCCTTTCGTTCTTTCCGTTTATGATTTGAGCCATGTCGAAGGGAGACGTCGAACAACAGAATGGCTCCGGCGAGGAGTCCAAGACTAACCTCATCATCAACTACCTGCCCCAGAGCATGACTCAGGAGGAGATCAGGAGTTTGTTTTCGAGCATCGGAGAGGTGGAGTCGTGCAAGCTGATCCGGAACAAAGGGGCCGCCTTCCCGGACGCGCTGAACCACGCGCTGCACGGCGGCGGCCAGAGCCTCGGCTACGCCTTCGTCAACTACCACCGCCCCGAGGACGCGGAGAAGGCGATCGGGACCCTCAACGGGCTCCGGCTACAGAACAAGAC
This sequence comes from Thera obeliscata, assembly GCA_947578465.1. Taxonomy (NCBI): domain Eukaryota; kingdom Metazoa; phylum Arthropoda; class Insecta; order Lepidoptera; family Geometridae; genus Thera; species Thera obeliscata. The sequence continues at coordinate 9,331,316 of OX387923.1, read as the reverse complement.
CATCAAAGTGTCGTACGCGCGGCCCAGCAGCGAAGCCATCAAGGGCGCCAACCTGTACGTGTCCGGCCTGCCCAAGACGATGACGCAGGGCGAGCTCGAGCGCCTCTTCAGCCCGTACGGCCGCATCATCACATCGCGCATCCTGTGCGAGAACTCCGGCGGCCGCCCCTTCAACGGAGGAGAACAAGGTCTGTCCAAAGGCGTCGGTTTCATTAGATTCGACCAGCGCGTCGAGGCGGAGCGCGCGATCCAGGAACTGAACGGCACCGTCCCCAAGGCGGCCACGGAGCCGATCACGGTGAAGTTCGCCAACAACCCGAGCAACAACGGTAAGGCCCTGGCCCCACTCGCGGCGTACCTGCCGGCTGCGCTGCGGTTCCCAGCTCCACTGGGCCGCTTCAGCTCCGGCAAGTCGCTGCTGGCCATAAACAAAGGTCTGCAGCGCTACAGCCCCCTGGCGGGCGAGCTGCTGGGGGGCGTGCTGCCCGGCGCCGTGGGCTCCGAGTGGTGCATCTTCGTGTACAACCTGGCTCCGGAGACGGAGGAGAACGTGCTCTGGCAGCTGTTCGGGCCCTTCGGCGCCGTTCAGAGCGTCAAGGTGATCCGAGACCTGCAGACCAACAAGTGCAAGGGCTACGGGTTCATAACCATGACGAACTACGACGAGGCCGTGGTTGCGATCCAGTCGCTGAACGGCTACACGCTGGGCAACCGCGTGCTGCAGGTCAGCTTCAAGACCAACAAGATAAAGACGATCTAAGCTGGTGAGGACGGCGCTGGCAACGGCAGCCCGTAGGACGGCACAGCAGGCGCGCACCCATACATGCTGACTCCGCATCCGCGCGGTCGACTCCACTCGCGACCGACCCTGAAGCGGCTGTGAAGCTCCAGGACCCGACTGTCTTCCGGAAATTCGCCCTCAGGCGAGCGTTTTTTAATCTAGAATTCGATATAGTATCGCTCTTGTGTGGTCCTTTGTTCCGCTCCGGCCGCCATTTGCCCGGTGATCTAGACCCGAAATTGGGTTAAGTAGCGGGGCCATCAAAATGGCGGACTTCCTAGCGGGCCGCGCATGCCCTGGGTAAGATGGCGGCGGATGGGGTAAGGCACCGCCGAGCATGCAATAATACTTTAAGAGCATGTGATGCTCACGCAGGCCAGACTTGAACCATACATATTGGTAATAGTCAATAACAAATAATGATATTAACTTCGCTTATGAACGGTTGTGGTTATCGAGAAATAGTTTTCGAATATAATAAAAAAATAATATTAGCAATAATAGCCTAAATGCTATGCTCCAATTTAGTATGCGATCATATCGTATAAGTACTGTTTCGTACGTACGTTATATTGTAACGGTTAGGGCCGAACTCGACTCGGACCATCGATAATTGCCAAAGTATCGACGTATGTTCATCCGATTCGCTCACTCGATCACTCGATCACTCGTAGCTAGTAACTACTACTGCAGCCGTCGAGGCTACACATCCGAACTCAAATAGTGTTATATTGTTGAAGATTCGAAGATATATATAATACGTATATTTTAATCATATATTAAACTTAAGGATGAAAACTAGTCAAACTGTGATAGGTTTTGTAAAAATTTTAAAATCGGCGAAACAGCGCGACGGTGGCAACCCGCCGACGGAGTGGTAGTTAGGTTAGACATTTTTGAGATAAATTTTGAAGACGTAATACGCTTAATGATAGATTCATCTTCATTGTCGTATGTGATCTGGGATTGACACGCGACCGAAGCCACAGCGCTCCGGAACTCCGTAGGGGGAGGGATCGATGCAGCCAGAGGGAGGTATTCCTCCCAGCCCCGGGAGCCGGGAGCTGGGACCGGGAGCCGGGAACCGACGGATACACACGAGGTCGACACGAGCTAACGCGGAAATGGTGTCGAGCTAAACACCAAACAATTATATCGAAAACTCGATATAAAGAAACCTAATCGGTACCTGTCATAATTTAATGTATGGATGCGAACCTGCGTCTATTCGAAGTAGGCTTTAATTGTCTTAGTCTAAATGGAAATTTGTAAATAGTTTTTTTTAATTTAAATAAAAGTAAATAAAGCCGAGTAACAGCGTCACCAGTCACAATATAATGAAGTATCATATTAACTCGACCCAACATGACCTACAATGAACATCGAACTTGAATAGATTTAATATTGTGCCGTCCTAACAACCCTAAAACGATTTTTGTAAAAAAATATATACTTGATATATGTAAAAACAGTTTTGTAACATTTCAAATATTAATAGGTACTCATAAAATAATCAAAGATGAGATTAAAAATTAAATTTACAAGTATTTATATATTTATTGTAAATGTAAAACGTGCAATAACTAATAGTTGGTAATTTAATAAAATATATTAATTAAATAAATGGCTCGAAGAGATGTTTGACAATGAAAATGTCACGTAGAGGGATTCGGCACAAGCTGAGTGTGTTTACTATTTATTGTAAACTATTCGTTATCCGCGTGAATACACCATTATCTTATTCATTTGAAAAAAATACAAAAAAATGCTTATTTTTCATACAGCTTAAATACGCTTACATTCCAATTTTAGTATTATTAGTAGATGTATTCGTCTTTAATTTAACTAACACCAGTTACCATCTGTTTCGTTCGTTATCATCACTCGATGATTATCGGACGAAACATTTAGATATTTAATTTAATTACTTATAATTATCGTATTTATTAGAAAAGTGGGAGGAGGCATTAATGTATGTCGTGGCAGCACAATTATAATAAATATATTTTATCAATAGTTTCTTAAATTATTATCTTAATAGTTGTTGTCTTGTACTGTGTTGGGCAGCATGAAAATAATCAATCTTTGTCAAAAAATGGATTATAAATTTAATCGAAGTTTTGATAATTTTCATGCATTATCTGTTTAGATTTACTTATGAACTTAATTATTTTAGTGTATGTGCAATTAACGTATATTTATCCTAGGTGTGGTTTCATTATTTATTGTTAGAATTTAATTTAAAATACTCCAATTCGGAATTAACTGAATTGATTTATTTATTAGGAAAATTATATCGGGCGATTGAGATCGTAAAATATTTATTAAGCGATACTTTTGGAAAAAAAACTCTTATTTAAAAGAAATAAAGTCAGTTTTCCTTTCTACCAAATATTTGCAGTATTTTATAAAAGCAAAAGCGTGACGAGTTGTGAAAGAAAAATGATCTGTCCGCCTCTTGAAGCAATCGTTTTAATAATTAAATAAGTAATCTTATGTAGAATTAACATCAAAACTGACTTTATTTTACAAATATACACCGGACATACACTTCCCCACTCGGTTCGATTCGTTGGTTTGAACGTTCGTTTGTTTGAAGGATAGGAATACGTCGTTTGAATCGAAACATAAAACACCAAATATTAATAATAACTCATCGACTTTTTAGGTAATAAATAATATTAAATGCAAAAATATTTTGGAAAGGATCGTAAGTCGTTCGGTAAGCTAGTTAATGTCACTTACGCTAGTAGAGCGTTTTGCGCGTAACCAACTTTTTCGAAATAATTACTATAATTAAATAATAAATATAGTGCTCAATAGTGTAGTAGGCCTCCGGCCGGGTAGACGATACGGGAAAGCAATAAATAAAATTGTGAGTTTAAATAATAAATCTTTTTTCTCGCGGGTAAACTCTTACTTGGTATTTTTATATGTATTTTAAATATACTGTAATTCATATCTTCATAGCGGTAAGTGGCAGGCGCGCAAAATGTTCTGCTCAAAATAGGTTAAAATTTTAATAGCTTTTTTTAATTAAATAAACAAAGTTTCCTTCTGCATCGCTGCAATAAATTAAATAAAATGTATTTATTTAAAACATATGTCAATATATTTGCGCAAATAATAGTGTAAACATTTAAAATATATATAGTAAAAGCTATTAAAAGTTTAATCGGAATGACTTGTATCTGCAGAATTATTATAAATAATGCTGCGGATACAATAGTCACCGCGAGAATAACCCCAGTAAGTGACAAGGGAGAATCAGACCTATTACCATAGCATACGGCTACTTTTTGAACGGTGTTTTGACGCATTTTTATGAAAATTTAAGATATTTAAAAAAGTATTTAAATAATTAATTGGCAACACAGAAACAATACTCTAAATACGCATAGGCTAATTACAATGTGGCTGTGAAATTAGCAAAATAAATGTGTAAAATTGAGACAAAATTGTCTTGATATTTAATGATTAAGTCAAATCACAGAACAGAGAAACTTTTGAATATTCGAACACTGTCATTTTTGATCGAACACGCTAAGAAACCCGTGCTTCGCTATAACTCACGCGAACATAAATATTTATAAAATAAAGAATATTTATCTCTGTTCTGTAATTTAAATCATGCACTCGCGCGTACAAATGGTCGAAAGCCCATAATAATAAGTAAATGAATGGAATACCACGCGGGTGACTGTCCAAACGGTGATACATAGGGTTGGGATTAAATCTAGAGATTCTAAGCAGATTTCGTGTACGGAACCCTCGGCCACAGCACAAAGCGATTCGTGGCCGGGACTTTCCCATAGATACCTAAGTCGCAAGAAATCAAATCTTCCATAGGAATAAATAAGTTTTAAACTTCCGCGTGAAATATTTCAAGGTCGCCTCTCGCAATGCTCAATCCAAAGCGTGGTTCGCGACTCCGATAGATAGTTACAATCGATTGGAATATTTCTAGCGGAGCACTCGAGACATCGACTAAATGTTTACTGATCCCTAGATCCGCACAACCTTCCGCTGGTGGCTGTTTTGTAAAATTACGACTAAATACTTGCTCATCGTGTACTTCCTTCGTATTTTGGATCCGTTTCTCTAGTCGTAGCTTTTAGATATTTCGATAGTTTTATAACACAGCCTCAGCGATTATCCTACGCACGATCATCGCTCGATCTTTGATATAGTCGTGATATTGTGACATATCGCGTCCTAACTACAACACCACTACGTATAGACAGTGAAGAATGCGAGCTACATACCGAAAGACTTAAACCGACAAAGCTTTGAACGATTTAAAAGAGAACTCGTCGGGTAAAACAGATTGCAATAAATATGTAAATAGGGCAAGGTCCAGGTCGGGTAAAAGTTAAATTACCAATAGTTTCGAATTTAAATTATTAAATATCATGTAATATCAAATTCACTGTCTATTAATTAGAATTTGTTCTCGGTGTTGATTCCTGACTGCATGGTTTGGTTCCACCTCGCCAGTGTTCATGCTTCCTAGGCCTAGGCGGAGTCCCGATGTACCTGATAGTGTGACTATCATATGAAACTAGTCAAAACGACGAAAATTTTCGCGTAAAAATCAAAAGCGTGGTGGGAGCGAACCTCAAATGCAGAGTAGCATGTGATACTTACTCCTTGTACCTATTTAGTCATTCATAGACAGACGTCAGAGAAGGGCCTTATACCTAGGTACGTACGGTTCATAGACCCCTAAATCGCCCTAAACTTCCGGAATATTCGACGTAAGGTAGGAAATAATTAGAAAAATGCATCGTAAGATAAGATTCTCAAATATAAAAGTATTGAATAAGTATTTTAACATCAGTTAAGATGTACTTAGACAATGAAAGCAATGATATTTATAATGAAATTATGAGATTCGGTCAGCCAAATTCATTCGTATAGCTGACTCCAATTTGATACAAATACGTATTTTATAAAATTGAAAAAAAAAATCAAAAAAAGTTTAAAAAACACTTAAGATCTTCCGGTTTAATAAAAAAAATTCAATGTTAAAATAAATTTCATTTTTGTCTTTTATGAATTATTGTAAATTAAGAAGTAGATTGTATGTGTTGGTGGTATAAACCGATTTAGTTGGTATTGTATATACCTAATCATTAGGTATTTCTATATTATATCTTATTGTGTCGATTTAAATAATTAATTACCTCTTTAGCTTTTGTGATGAATGTTTTATTTGCACAAGAAATAGTAGTGAAACTGGACGTGTTACCTTCCTGAAAATTTTGTAATTTCTGATATGAAAATCGTCAAAATGTTGAAATTTTTAGGAGGGCACGGATAAAATTATATCATCTGTCATGAGTTTTGAATAACTAAAATAATATGATATTTGATATAATTATATAATGCGTCTATTAAATTTACAGTTTTAGTGTCGTCTTTAGACTTAAATGTTGTTCCCAATAATTTGTAAGCTCGTTTTAGTGGAGTTTGTGAAATTTTCCAAAATTGTATTACTCATTACGAACGCGACATTACGGAGACGTTAGTTTTGAAGAATTTCTACAACCCCCATATTTTTTCGGAACTAAAAATTATAAATTACTCATTCCTAAATTTTAAGAATTAATAACCAAATACTTACACCTTGTAGTCGTTTCTTGGCTGTTTTTAAATTAATTCATTAATATTTTCACGTAATTTCAGTGTCTATAAATTATTAATTTATTGGAATAAAAATAATAAAAAAATGGGAAAAAATGTTGTAAAGATTCTTCTCCAATTTATACAATAGTTTTTACGATATGATATTTAATATCCTCAATGGTTGTAACTATACATTTCTTGTTCTAAATATATAAAAAACCCATAAAAAGTTTGTTTCTTTTTCTTCCTCACCATTCATACTTCCTATCCTATTTTCCTCATAAAAATGAATAGGCTAAAAAGGAAATATTTTACCTCGCTTAAATTCTTTGTTCCAAAAATATGAGCAACAATTTGCAATGTCTTTGTTGCACAGCTGATTCTTTTGTTACATCAAAACACCCTTATTTTGACAAGTGTGCCAACCCCAGTCACCCTTCTTCGAAGGGTGCGAACCATTGTTCTTTTAATGGCAGGTTCTGCACAACTTGTTTTTGTTATTTTACAAACTTCAAAAGTTATATGAAGTGTTTTTAAGTGAGCTTCGGAGATATTCAATTTAGCTATAAATCAAAAAAGACGCAACGAATATCGAGGTAGTTAATATGAATCAATCCTGAGGTAAAATAAATTTTTTTAAATACATACTTAGAATACAATGTAACACCCAAACAGAGAACAAACATCTGTGTTCGCCACACAAATTTTTGTTCTCGGTGGGGATCGAACCTACCTACGGCGCAGAAAGCAGAACTACTACGAACTGACCTGAGAGGCCATGGGTAGGTTCATTGATTTAAAACTATCACCTGATGGATTGACGACATTGTAAAGATCTCGGGAACTCGGTGGCTGGAGAGAGTTCAGAATCGTTTTACCTGGAAATGTGTAGGGGAGGCCAAGCAGTGAACATCTTCAGACTGATGACGATGATGAAAAAGTACGCAGTCAATCTATTGAGCAGATTCCAACTTAGTAAGTATTACATATTCCTTTTAGTCGATCACCATTTTCAAAAATCAAGAAGACCTTACGAGTACAACCTATAACACAAATCTTTGAAGGTGTAAATTTCGGCAAATTTTTATCAACCACACTTGATGTGCGGGCTGGTTTTTCCGCAAGTAGGACGCTGGCGGGCCCTTTTTGCGTGACTCTTGACACGTGTTGCTCGAACTTTTTTAGGTTCTACGACACGCCGGTTTCCTCACGATGTTTTCCTTCACCGTTTTGAACTCACTTTGAAGGTGTTATAAACACCATAGAAAATAAGTGAAAAAAAGACTACTTGATAGAGAAAACTGGAGAGAAAGAACCTGTTGTACCGACCCTACACATAAATTAGAAAATAGCAAAAGAGATCATAAAGGAGTTTGAAAGTCTACGGGAAAGAGAAGAAAGATATGAATTTAAAAAAAAAAACCAACTGCTACTTTTTTATCTGTCAGTAGCTAAACGTGACAGTACACGCATTTAAAGCATTAGATGCAGTCCATTTATTTTATGTGTTATTGTACAGTCAACGTCAAAAGTAACCCCTCTAGCAAGGAGATTTTAGGGGAGATTTGTCCTTGGAGATTTGAGTTAGCCAATTTCACTATTAAAGAGGTATTTAATAAAATCACAAGGATCAGTTAGAATCATAATAAACAAAGTGAATCTTAGGCGACCAAGGCTCGAAGAACTGACGAAATACGGCTTGGTTTCGAGTTTACAAATTATTATTTTGCCATACATTTTTGATGTTGAATGTACATCAAAAATGTACTTTGGGGCTTTACCCCAAAAAATGTATGACGTCAGCGAGAGGGTACTGACCTTAGGGACCCGGAAAATACTCGTAAAAGCGGGTGAACGACCCTCGAGTTTTGGGGTCGTAATTTCTGAATCTTGTGCCAATTTTGTCGAGTGCTTGGAACTCATCCTTGGAGAAATAGGTTGTGTTTCATACAAATAAAACGGTAGGAACCAAGCCGTAGTTTGTTGCCTATTCTTGAGTCTGCTTACTTGCGCGGAACTGGCACCTAGAGTCACCTAGCTATAAGACATTTTAAAGTGATCCTTATGGTACAAGTAAAGAAATCTGAATTTGAAATTGTGTTTTGAGAAAAATACTGCAATTTGAAAACTTGAATCTAAAGGAAGGAAGACGGCCGGCAAAAGTTGTATGAAATTCCAGACTGTCTTATTTAGCGGGCAAATAAATTACATGGCAAACTCATATGAGAACAATCCGCAAGAATTCCGTCAAAACTTAAAATTGGGATCGGAATATCGCGTTCAAGAGTAGACCGGCTGTCCTGTAATTAAAAAATGGAACATTCTTTTACTCTGAAACATGGCAACCAAGGAGGTAAACTTGTCGAAGGTTTTATTTAAATTTCACTGGCTTGCTAAATTTTATGCTGTTTATTAAAAAAACAAATGAACACTTCAACGTGAAAAATAGCGTGTACGACTGGACCAATTTGGCTGAAAATTGATGGGGAGGTATCTTAGAACCAGGAGACGGTCATAGGATACTTTATATCCCGAAAAAGTAACGGGAAAGGGGCGAGCCAAGCCACAGACGGCCGCTAGTGTACTATAAAACCAATCTAATTGAATATTATACGTAGACATTAGTCACGCCAAACAGCTGGGCTTAAAACACCGGAACGGTACCAACTGCTACTTATACTGTGGCAAGGGGAATGCGCACCTACTTATTAGCTCCACAAACAAATACAAATTATTCAAACCACAAGGTTTTAATAATTAAATTGTAATTGTACAAGGGTTCAATACGACTCCACTGGTGAGTGTGGAATCGTAGCTTTTTTACAATGTAATGGCGAAATAGAGCACGTGCGTGACCAGCAATCCTTTTTTTTGCTATAAAAATAAAATAACTAAATAAAATAAATAAATATTATGAGTATAGACAATCCACACAACACTATCTAGTCCCAAACTAAGCAGAGCTTGTACTATGGGAACCAGATAGCTGATATAATACATATTACATTTTTTTTTGTAAATACACTCCTAAACTGGTAGTTACAAGCTCTGCTTAGTTTGGGACTGGGTAGTGTTGTGTGAATTGTCCTTGAATTGTCCACAATATTTATATTTAGTTCGCCCCGAACTGAGATCTCGTGATGCGATCCAAATGCTCCGAAAAGTTAAGTAGGTACATAGGTGGGTGGTAATCAGAAAAAAAAGTGCCACCATCACACGCATTGTGTTTTATTTTTTCTACTTTGAGAAAGTATTTCTGTCTAGATTCACTGTTTAGCCTTGCCTCTGACTATCCCTCACTAACTTGAAATGAAATGAAATGAAATGAAATGATTTATTGATTGCTTGAAGAATGGTTGTGTACAGGTCTTAAACTAATTGTGTTCACACTCTTCACCGCTTAACTCGGCATGCAAACTTTGTATTGTAGACAAGTTTTAACTCAATTGGCCAATTGACTGAAGAGTTTTGTTGGACAGACCTTGGCTCCATCATCAAACCAGGTCGCTTTCACCATTTTATGACAACTAAGTACTTCCTTAATTTATTTCAAGAAAAAAAAATAAGAAAGAGCAAAAAAATTGACTGACCAGTAGAAAAACCTTGATGTCAACGAAATTCTTTGAGATGGGAGCTCTCGGATCGTTGGTTATCTTAATTTACTTTTTTATAGAGCAAAAACTGAGCGTACTAGATAAAAAATAAAAACTGTTTTAGTGTGTCCAAACAAACTTCTATCATTTGACATGTAACTTGATTTTTTTGTGTCACTTTTTTTATTTTTGCACCCTTAAAAAACCCCATATAATAATAACCCCTCATCCGATTTTACTCATATACTTACCAGAAAATTTCTCAAGTACAAGCTATCGACTTATCAAATTTCATGCAGATCGGATCAACGGTTCGATAGTTATCGTCGGACAAACATACATAAATACATACATGCATACATACATACGCACATAAAATGCCAAATCGCCCAAGTTGTTTGTAAGATCTCGTTCGCTTCGCTCACTCGATCAAATACAATTAAACACCCAGATAGAGAACAAATATCTATGTTCACCACACAAATATTTGTTCCCGGTGGGGATCGAACCCACGGCCTACGGCGCAGAAGGCAGAGCTACACCAACTGAGCTGAAAGGCCAGTCAAAATAACCCCTTTGTCGAAATTAATTAGCTAAAACCTTAATTGACAGGTAAGGTTCGTAATCCGAAGCCCAGACAGGAAACTACTATCATAACTGTGGGAAGGGGGAATAGGGGATGGAACACCCTTTGTCGGTTTCGATATCAAAGGATTGTATTGATGCTGTGCCCGGGGGTCGAAATGGTTTATAGCTAGTTTGTATACGATTTGTTTTGGGCATGAGCATTGTTTTTATATGGACATGCTCTTTTATTTTATTAAGACAAATGCGTTCAAACTCAAACTCAATAAAATGTTATTCAATACAATTGCAAGAATCACTTTGTAACGTCTTAAAGCTAGGTGAGTCTAGGTGCCAGTTCCACGCGAGCTAACAGCTTGCGCCAAAGCACCCAAATGCAAAAAAAATAATTATTTTTCTGTTAGACATGGAATCTTGGCACAAACTTGATAGATATTTTTCATTAGCTAGCTAGCTGATGGAACAAACATATGGCCACCTCATGTACCTATAACTTTTAAGCAATATCCAGACCTCTGACTACTCGCCTTCGTAAACTCTTTAAGGCCTGCGCACACCTAGATCGCTGGTGTCGGCGATCAGTGAAACGCTGTCAAAATTAAATCTGACAGCGATTTTTGATAGCGTTTCACTGATCGCTATCGTCAGCGACCTAGGTGCACAAGCCTTTACCTAATTAATGTCTTCTTCTTCTTTCCCTGTCTTTATCCCACTAGGTGGGGTCGGCACAACATGTATTTTTCTTCCATTCTCCCCTATCACTCGCCATCTCAGTATTCGCTCCTTTCTTGGACATATCATCTCTCACGCAATCCATCCATCTTTTCTTAGGCCTACTTACCTTTATATCCATCTACATTCATGCCTAACACTCTTTTCATCACATGAGCGCTGGTGGCATAGTGGTAGCGGCCCCGCCTTCCGATCCTAAGGTCGTGGGTTCAAATCCAGTCGTGTACAATGTCCAAAAAAATAGGTACACTATGCCACTGGCATAGTAAAGCACTGGCTTTACAGACGGTGAAGGAAAACATCGTGAGGAAACCGGCATATCGTAGAAACCTAAATTAAGAGTTCGAAAATATGTTTCAAGTGCACGAAAGGAGCCTCTTTGAGGCGCACTGAAAATCCTTTCACCACACTTGGTTCGAAACAATCAGACACGATAAGAAGAAGATCACAAGACATTCTTCTCTCTTCATAACATGTCCATACCACGCTAACCGATTACTTCTCATGTCCTCTGTCATTGGGGATTAAAGTCGGAAGCCTATAAAAGGTAGAAAATAAATATTTGAAGCATCTACGAAACGTAGCAACGCCGAAGCATTGGTAGCTTTTCGTAGAAGTTTTATTTTATCTTTTAAGTAATTCGTACTAAAAGGAATCAATACTCGTAGCACCTACTACGCCGTAGACGAGCGCTACGAAATGTACCTCTGTAGGTGCTACGATTCCTTACTAACCACCTGTTTTTAACCGACTGCAAATAAGAATGAGGTTCTCAAGACGGTTGTACTTTTTTATGTTTGTTATCAACTTATCACACACATAACTTTGTCATTTACGAACCGATTTTTTATATGAAAAGTTTCAGATTGATCCAATCGACTCAGTTTGGCCATGAAGTTTCTGAAGTTTTTTTTTTTTAATTTATTTTGATCTGTTAGATAGGTAAGGACTTGTACTTGCACTATTAAACCTCTGAAACGTTTTGTTTTCATTTTGAACAGACTTCAAATAAAAAGGAGGAGGTTTTCAATTCGGTTTTATTTTTAAATAATTTTGAAGCGATAAAACAATGGTCAATCGAAAAAGATAAGAGGTTTGAATACAAAAAAGCATACAAAAACAAAAAGATACATTATATAAGTATTCGCTCTTCTGATTCAGCTTAGTCTAAAATAACATGATACCCACTCCTTTAAACTCAATAATGAACCCTTACCATGTCTGTAAAAACCACCCCTAAGGCGCAGAGTAGACGCACTGCTCGTATTACCACGGGTTTTACACAAATCAACTAGTTTACAAATGTATAATATACTAGCTGCCTGTCTCGGCTTCGCACGGGTGGACATTTATTTTTAAACATTTATGTAGCCACAAATATAGCCTATGTTACTCAGGGTGAATGTAGCATTCTAATGGTTAAAGAATTTTAGAAATAGGCACAGTAGTTTTTGAATTTTTTCATTACAAACATTCAAAAATTCCATTCTTTCCTAATAAATATTTGATATAGATGTATGTATTAGTAAATATCGCAATGGAGAAAATTTACTAACATTAAAATTATACAAGGTTCAGCAAAGATAGACTAGTTTTTACAAGCACTTTGGAAAAAAAACTGTAAAACTGTTAAAAAAAAACTGTTTACTTTAAAAGGAGATTAAAGATCATTTGAGCTATTTTTTAAGAATAAGTTGTTGTGATGATTTTAACTCACAGCAATCAAATTCAAACATTTATATGCAAAAGAGGTCAATGTTTGATCCCGTTAAACTGGTGCCTATAGATTAACTTCTTCTTAATTAAGAGCAACGCTCTTGTCGGCGTAATGTATGCATTGTTCTTAAGGTATTTCTTTTGAGGGCAACCTCAATTCGCGATTCTGCTAGTTTTATTTAACAACAAATTTCAGCAGTCAAATGATTTCAAAGCGGTACTTTTGTATATTTCAAGCTTCGCGTCTATTCGGGGCCTAAAATCTGTTTCAAATTAGTATGATAGGGGGTCTGTCCTGTCTGTTTATTGATTGGTTGCCATGGCTACTACTGAGCTGTCGGAGAGCTAGGGGTGGCATTTGTCGATGTTTTTACCCCTGAGGGATGCTATAAGTTTGGGGGTAAGTGTGTCTGCTTGTCTGTCTGTAGCCTCGCAGGTAATGCTTCGATTTCAATGTGGTTAATTTAGTAAGAAAGATGTTTCGTACTTCTTTCGATTTCATGCTCTGATGATCATTACTCTAAGTCTTCTTCTTATCGTATCACTGATTCTTTCGAACCAAGCGTGGTGAAAGGATTTTAAGTGCACCTCAACGGGGCTCCTTTCGTGCACTTGACACATATTTTCGAACATTAACATCATGAGGAAACCGGCATGTCGTAGAACCTATCTACGACATGCCGGTTTCCTCATGATGTTTTCCTTCACCGTTAAACTAACTAACCAAAGTAGTAGTAGAATTAGTAGTAGTTAAGGTGTCTGACTAAGTGAAGTGGCACCACACTGGAACTTCACTGCTATTATTTTTGATTTGTAAAAAGGATCATATAAAAAAACGGTAGGAACCGAGCCGTAGTTTGTTGCCTGTTCTTCTAGGCTTGGTCGCGTGGAACTGGCACCTAGACTCACCTAGCTTTAAGACGTTTCAAAGTGATTCTTGCAGTTGTATTTAGTAAATTTTATTGAGTTTGAGTTTTGAGTTTGAATTAGTTTCAACAAACACACACTAATATTCTTCTTCTTCCTGTCCTTATCCCACTTTATGTAGGGTCGGCATAACATGTCTTCCTCCTCCATTCCCCTCTGTCAGCCGTCATCTCTGCATTCACTCCTCTCTTATCCATGTCATCTTTCACACAGTTCATCTTTTCTTTGGTCTACCTCTACTCACATATCCATCCACATCCATACACATCACTCTCCTAGTCACATGAATTTCATCCCTGCTCATGCTCGTACCACGCTATTATAAACACACACTAATAATTTCAAATAACTAAGGCCTTCAATTTAAACAGCCTTCTTTTCGTTCAGGGATTAAAAATACTGAGAGCTACAACCCTTTTTTTGCATATATTATTTCTAGCTTAAACCTTATTTTTTTGCTTAAATTTTTCCCATCCCTAATCTGTCCGTCTACAAAACGCAAATAGATTCAATCCCTACCTACGTCTGTTTACTAAATATACAGCCTTGAGTACCAATACGAAATACAGTCACCTTATTACGTAGAAATAGAACTCAAAATGCCGTGGCAATATCAGACTTGGTATTACCAATTTTGTATGACATAAGGTTGAAAATCCCGTGTTTTTGTAGGTCTATGTATAAGTTCGAAGAGGATTTATTATGTAGTAGACATGTTTATGTATTATGAGAGGGTTTGTTTTGACTGAAAGGGAACAGAGTTCAAAGGTATTTTAGTTTTAGATATTACATTTCATCCAAATATAGATATGTGTAGTTTAGTTTGGTCGCGTGGAACTGGCACCTAGACTCACCTAGCTTTAAGACGTTTCAAAGTGATCCTTGTGCTACTAAATAAATAAATGTTTGAATTTGAGATTGATTTTAAGTGCTCTTCCAAGATCCTTTCGTAGCCCCAAATTAAGCAGAGCTAGTACTATGGGAACCAGATAGCTAATATTATATACTTACACGTACTTAGAATACAATATAAGACCCAGACAGAGAACAAACATCTGCGTTCACCACACAAATATTCGTTTTCGGTGAGAATCGAACCCACGACCTACGGCGCAGAAGGCAGAGTTACTACCAACTGAGCTAAAAGGTCAGTCAAGTAAATGAAAATCAAATTACTCTCAAAATACTTTATTATTTGAAATATAAACCACTTACTAACCTATTATATTCACCAACTATTATTTACCAAATGGTTGCCAACCTCACACCTGTAGATTTCTTTACCTGCAATTAAAAAATAAACAAATTAAAATCACTTTTAGCATCACTAAAATTAAATCTATGTAAAAGAAAGTCGTGTTAGTTACACTATTTATAACTCAAGAACGGCAGAACCGATTTGCCTGAAAATTGGTGGAGAGGTAGCTTAGAACCGGGAGACGGACATAAGGATACATGAAGGAAGTTACAAAGATTTTTATTAGATCCCAAAAGTTAAGAGCCGAGCGGATTTTGAACCCACGGCCTTCGCCTTTCCTTCCCATCGGATCCTAATCACACTCGACAAATAACTACGCGCACTAACACCAAAAATTGGTCTATGAATAGGTCTTCAAAAATGATGTTGGGGTTTCTAATATAGTTTTTTTCTAAACTGAATAGTTTGAGAAGACACTTCCAAAGTGGTAAAATGTTGGTCCCCCCCCTCTAACTTCTAAAATAAGAGAATGATAAAACTAAAAAAATATATGATGTACATTACTATGCAAACTTCCACCGAAATTTGGTTTGAACGAGATCTAGTGAGTAGTTTTTTTTATACGTCATAAATCATAAACAGCAATTTACCTTTCGACGAACTACAAGAACCTTTAATAATATGTTACTTGTTGCAACGGAACCCTTCATGGGCCAGTCCGACTCGCACTTGGCTGCTATTTTTTATCTAAGTTCATTACAAAATCAATAAAAAATATGTTTTTTAATTATTGTTAGAAAGGTAACTTACTTTCATGTTGAGGCGTGTGTTGCCGCAGAGACTTGATGCTGTCGAAGCTTTGATGACAAATGCGACACTTGTAATGGTAGCCAACCATCTGTAGAAGAAAAAAACAATTAAAAAAAATACCTGGTGTTACGGTCCAATCTGGGAATACATTTACATTTAGAAAAAAAATCGGGTCATAAATGACGAAGTTTTTTTTTATACAACTAGTTGATGGAACAAGCTTATGGTCCACCTGATATTAAGTGGTAGCCATCGCCTGATATTAAGTGGTAACCACCTGACTCGTAGGTCACGCACGTCAGGAACGTGCCCTACGATGCACTGTCCTGCGTCCATCAACAGAGGCATACAGATGTTCAGCCTCACGTGTCAGTAATGTCACCGGCACCCACACCCTTCAAACCGAAACATAGCGATGCTGCTTCACGGCAGCAATAGGCATGGTGGTAGTACGCACCCCCACGAGACAAACACAAAGAGCTCTACTTCTACTATGATATAAGTAGATACTTACATCAGCCAACATGGTGGATATGATTTTCTTGTACCGTCGTATATCGACATCGGAGTGTACCTTCAGATGCGTGAGTAGATTGTACACGGACACGTATGTACGCGCGCATATTGGACACACTAGCGCCGCTGTGGAACACAATATACAAATATACATATTTTTGTAAATACTGTTAACCTGTACCCGAAGTCCCTGACAGCGTAGTCGGCCGAATCCACAGGAAAGACATACTCAATATCGATGATGCCGGCTGCACGCACGCAAAAACATGACTCATGCGGCGTTACCTCACTCCGAGGCGTTCCATTTAAGGCTCGAAGTGCAGGCGAGAGCGCGGAACGAGCGACAAAGAGGCACGCACGGCCTCCGCGTTCGGCAGCGTTCGACAACTGTCTCTCTCCTACTTGAGTGAGCGATGCGTCCGCGTGGACAGCTGTATGACGTTGGCACGTGCAACTCTCGACAGTAAACCGACTTTACAGACAACCGATTTAGATTAGTTTTCTGTCATTTCGGGGAATCACATAGCTTTTGATTTTAATTGTTTTTCTGGTGTTATTTTGAGTTCTGTTGTGTAATTTCGGTGGTATTTTAACCAACATTACTTGAGGTCTTAGCTCAAAGTGTTAGCAGTTGGAATTAAAGTGTATTAAGTAATATTCTGATTTTATCGAAAATGTTTCAGATGGTTTTGGGCAAAAACGGCCATCTTTTTATTTCCAATGCCAATTAGATAGGGCCGACCTGACAGACGACTGACGACATGACGGAAAAGTATTTTATCTATGTAATAATAATATATTACCATCATTCTCATTAAACTACTCGACACTGGCAAAATTGAACCGAAAAGGACAGATGCCATTTATTAAGAAGAAGAAGAAGACAACCGATTTTTTTATTTTATTTATATATTTTTGTATAATCTTACTGTTCTTATGTTTGCTAGCCGCGCGACAAGATCCTTGGAAGCAAGATGCACACACTCTGCAACTCGCTAGCTCCTTCAAATACATCTTGCACTCATCTGACCTCTCTGTAGGGTCACCTTCTTTCTTGCTGTAACAAAGACGTTGGCATCACCACCATCATCAGGCTAAAGAAGACTGCTGCTGGACTTAGGCCTCGGCATGTCCAGGAAGAACGATTCAGAGCCCTCTTCAAATTAAGCAGAGCTTGTACTTATATAATATAATATAATAACATTATAAAGAGGAAAGATTTGTACCTATTTTTGTATGTTTGTATGTTTGTAATGAATAGGCTCAAAAAGTGCTGGGCCGATTTAAAAAATTCTTTCACCAATAGAATGCTACATACTTCCAATTTGACATAGTCTAAATTTCATTTTGAAAAAAATTAGGGATCCTTGGTAAAATTTGAACAATGTAACCGAAGGTGTAGAAAAATGAGTCTTAAAATGTCTTTCGTCGAATGCGCTGCCGAAACTATTAGCGATAGAACAAAATAATGTACAACAATATTGTCTACCCCGTGCGAAGCCGTATAATATAGCTGTACTTTCACATCTAACCAGATAGCTGTACTTATATGCATTTTTTTATTACAAATTAAGCAGCTTGTACGTCCATAGTATACCTAGCTGTACTTATACATTTGGACTGGCCTCTCAGATCAGTTGGTAGTAGCTCTAGCCTTCTGCGCCGTAGGTCGTGGGTTCAATCCCCACCGAGAACAAATATTTGTGTGGTGAACATAATGTTTGTTTTCTGTCTGGGTGTTATATTGTATTCTACGTATGTATATGTATTTACAAAAAAATATTTAAGTATATCAGCTATCTGGTTCCCATAGTACAAGCTCTGCTTAGTTTGGGGCTAGATAGTGTTGTGTGGAATGTCCAAAATATTTATGTATTAAGAGATTATGATTTAGAGAAGTATAGTGATCTGGTTAGATAACCAGATAACTATACTTCTTTACATGTTTGTTGCAAATATATAGAATACAATATAACACCCAGAAATCAGGGTAATCGCTGCTGCTAAAAAGCTAACTTTTACTTCAGTTTGGTTTTATAAATCACAAAAAACGGGTAACGCCATCTATTGGTAGTAAAAAGCATCAATGTGATATGAGAAAGTTGTTGCATTATAAGTTGAAAAGTTACCAATAACACTCAAAAGATGGCGCTGTTCCGACCACTCATCAACATTATTGCACAGCTCATCAGCTCACAAGGTTGTCAGAGGCACATCCAAGCATTATGTGACCGTTACTCGTTACGTGAATAGAACTCAGTAGAAATGGAATTTAAAATGGAAATAGAAGAATTTAACATTTAATTTTGTCCAATTCTAATGCTTATTCTGTAGATAATGTAATTTATTATTATTTCAATGTAAGTATGCATATTTTTAATGCCTCAAGTGGCACCGTTAAAATAATTCAATCAATTTAACTTGAGGATAACGCAGTGGGCTGCAATATTAGTCAAGCAGGTAGGTAGAATTATACCTAATCTTATACTAATTTAGATTATTTTTATGTTGGAGCTGTTTGTTATCCCTGAATAAATAAAATAAAATTAATGATAAACCTACCGTCTATCAATCATTCCATAGATAGCGGATATGCCTTCCTTAGGCTTATACACAACGAGGCCTTCGCCATCTTTGTGCTTCTCCTGGAAAGACAATAATTGTATAGAATTATATACATTACAAAGATTTTTACAATGCCCAAAAGTTAAGAGCCGAGCGGGATTTGAACCACAGAGCACTGGTGGTCTAGTGGTAGCGGCCCCGCCTTCTGATCCGAAGGTCGTGGGTTCAAATCCAGTCGTGAACCAATGAGTTTTGCTTTCGAAAAATGTATGTGCACCAGTACTGAATAAAGAGCTTTTGACTTTGAGAGCTTACCTTGCTCACTATGGCGACACTGGACTGGCGGTTGCTCTGCCTTCTGCGCTGGCTGAGTACATAGTTGTTCAGAACCTTCTTCTCCTTGTATCTCGGCAGCACGCACTGGAATATCTCCGACTTCTTATCTCCTGCCACATTCTCTACCGAGGTCTTACTCCATATTGTTGTTTCAACTGCACCTGAGGATACAAAGACGCGTTTTTTTTTTTAAAGTTTTCATGCGCAATTGATAAGCAGGCAGGTTTTTCCGCAAGTAGGCCGCTGACGGACCCTTTTTGCGTGACCTTTGACACGTGTTGCTCGAACTTTTTTAGGTTCTACAACACGCCGGTTTCCTCACGATGTTTTCCTTCACCGTTTTAAGAGTACTGGCATAGTGCACATAAATTTTTCGACAGAAAAACTCATTGGTACACGACTGGATTTGAACCCACGACCTTCGGATCGGAAGGCGGAGCCGCTACCACTAGACCACCAGTGCTCTAACTGCACCTGATAATACAAAGATGAAGGTAGGTATCAACATGAAATAGGTAATCGTAATTAAGATTTGAAATCTTCTTTTTCCTACCCTTATCCCAATTTTTTACAGGTTGGCACAAAATCTTTTTGCCTTCCATTCCTCTTTATCAACTGTCTGTGCACTCTTCTTAGCCATGTCATCTTTCACATTCGTCATCCATTTTTTCTTATGCCTACCTTTACCCAAATATCAATTCACATTTCAGATTTATTAAATAGGCTTTAAATAGGCTTATCTACTAAGTCATCAGAATACCAAAAGGCTAATAAGTAAGATTGGCCTTTAAGCTCAGTTTGGTAGTAGCTCTGCCTTCGGCACTGTAGGTAGTGGCTTCCATCCCCACCGATAATAAATATTATTATATATTATAGACATTCCACACAACACTATCTAGCCCCAAACTAAGCAGAGCTTGTACTATGGGAACCAGATAGCTGATATAATACTAATATATATATTTTTGTATGTACATACTTAGAATACAATATAACACCCAGACAGAAAACAAACATCTGTATTCACCACACAAATATTTGTTTTCAGTCGGGATCAAACCCACAACCTATGGGCTCAGAAGGCAGAGCTACTACCAACTGAGCTCAGAGGCCAAATATTTGTGTGTTTGTTTACAGATGTTTATTTTCTGTCTGGGTGTTAGTTTGTATCTTATGTGTGGATTTACAATCAAAAATGTATATAATTATTATATTATAATAATATGTAATCTGTTCCCCATAGTACAGCTCTGCTGAATTTGGGGCTCGATAGTGTTTTGTGGATTGTCCAAAATATCGATTTATTTAAGTAAGTAGGTAAGTTTGTTTTACCAGTAAGTTTATTCACAACATTCTTGAAAACGGCAGTCCTTGTAGACTTCTTAGTGATCCCTCGCTCCGGCTTCAATATCTCGTTGCAATGCTTAAAGTGCTCCATGCACACATTATTCCAGTTATTCAACCTCTTTTTGTCACTTTCCATTAATTTTAGAGCCTTCACCGGCAAGCAAAGGGGATCATCATAATCCGGGATACGAATACTACACCTTCTCCTGATTACAGTCGGATCTGTTCCATCCACATGCTGATAAATTGGCTGATTTATCACATATTTCTTTTCATCATGACTAACACTTGGTGCTAGGTGAATTGTTTTGGTTCGCTTCTGTGGCGGTAGTTTCTTCTTACTGATCTCAATCAGTTCCTCAGTTGGGTCGTAGTCTGAATCATCGTCTTCCTTCTTCCGTTTCTTGCGCTCCCCAGGCCTAGGTCGAGACCGCTCTACCAGCAGGCTTGTTTGAGGAGACTGGACGTCCTCGATCTTTGGGATTATTTGCTGGACACATTGTTGGACAATGTCGGCGTCTTCTTCTAGATATTCTATTTCTTCTTCATCGAATTCAGCCATAGTTTTAGTTGTAGACACTGAAACAAACTACTTCGAAAGCTCGAAAACAAAATTCGAAAAACTACAACCAAAGTAACCAAACCACCAACACCAACCACAACACCACAACAAAACCACAGAACACATATATACTCAAGAGAACAAAACGGAACGGAGGGATGTTGCCGCTTACTCGTGTAATGAATGAACTCTTACTAAAGTGTCACTCACTAAACTTTGCGCAAAAATCCCTATAAACATACTACCTCAGCAGTTTGACTTTGACAGACAGTGACAGTTCAGTTATACATTATGGTTTTTAGTAGAGTAATGTTCGAAGCAAACCAAGCAAGCTAAACAATCAAAAGTTTTTTTTATTTTTTTTATTAATTAATGGATTTGATAAGAGCTAGTTAATTTGTCTATACTTTTTAGGGGTTCCGTACATTGAGACAAGTTTTGAGGGTTTCTCTACCTGCTCATTGGTTTATTTTTTGAGGCATCACATTTCGATAGTTTCTAGGCGGGCTAAGCTATTAGGAATAAAACGTTTGTTTTTCTTATATCTCTGATTTCACGAGCTACAACCTGCTCTCGAGTCATTTGGCTTGGGTACACGGAACGCCATAATTGGGCTGTCTTAAATTTAGGAGCTAGGTATAATCTATGTACCTTTAGCTAGGATCTAGCCTACCCAGTGAAAGCAAATAAAACATGGAAAATGTCTTAATTGTGACCTCAACATTCGAGGCAATATAGGCAATTTAATAAATACAATTATAGTACATTAACTTGACCCGTCCTTAAATATAAGAATCGTTTAAACTTAATTCACCTATTAGAATAACTTCTTTATTGCATTAGTATTGTCATTATTAATTTATCAAATGAGTTATCTATTGATGTAAAAATATAGCTACAATCGATGTTAATAGTTTGGCATCGGAAAAAGATCGTGGTCTATGTTATCAGGTGTTGCTCATTCTGTTATCAGAAAACACTTGCTTAGTAATAGCTTACCACTTGAGATAGTACGATAACATAAAAAACCTTTCCAGGACTCCTATTTGATCCAGGTATCTATATAAATATAGATATCTAATATCGGTAGGTATGCCAAACTTCATCTGATAATACTTTATTACAGCGGAATTAGGCTAGGTACATACTATGCTAAGCAAAGCTTAAGTAATGGGATATCTATATCTATTAGGTAGGCAACTGTAAAGCAACCTACTTCTGTAAGCGTAGGTCATAATCATCATCATCAACCTATCGCAGTCCACTGCTGGACATAGGTTTCTCCCATGGCACGCCACTGAGCCAAAGACCGGGTCTTTGGCTCTTCCCATCCAGTTGCTACCAGCCACCCTGCGCAAGTCGTCGCTCCATCTAGTCTGAGGGCTCCTACACTACGTTTGCCTAAACGCGGTCTCCACTCCAGAACTCGTTTATCCCAGCGGTTATAGGTTCTTCTGCAAACATGCCTGGCACACTGCCACTTCAGCTTGCTATTTCTTGCTCACGGCAGGACGGGTCCATAGGTTAAAGGTCGCTCAGTGAGCTATGGGAGAGGGCTATGCTTGGAGTCTCTCTTAGAGACAGGATCCGAAAAGAGGTCATTCGACAGAGGACCAAAGTTGTCGACATAATCCAAAGTGTAGGTAATAACAATTTAATTGATTGAAACACTTTAACACAGAACAAATCCGAATTCATAAACGAATGAATAAATAACAACGAGACTTCTGACTCATGAATAGGAATTTATCTAGAACAGAGCACTCCCTATAATTGCAAAGTATCGTATAAACCTATCATCATAACTTATGATACTGTGCTAACGTCAACACTACTTTACATACTATAAAATTTATGTGCATCTTATTAAACATCATCGTTAATCTATATCACAATGGGGTTTATACATTTTGTAGTGAAATATGCACTAACCTTAATAAATATAGTTTTTACGGTAAGTAATAGTGTGATAAAATAGCCATAACAATATCATAAATCACAAACAGTGTTAAAGCTATGAGTAAAATAAATTAAATTTTCTTGTTGATATAAGTTTCACAGTGTTAGCTTATACAACAATTTGTTACAGGTTTTAGGCATAACTGTAATAGTGGGTGGGGTGCTCATTCGTTTTAAAGTATCTGAAGCACTACCTGATGAAGTTGTCTACGATGAGGAAATTAAAACTGCCATGGAATATTTTTCAACATTTATCATTGTCATGGGCTGTGTTGTATTCATCATATCATTTACAGGATGTTGTGGAGCTATGACAGAAACAAAAGGTCTTCTAATCACAGTAAGAACGTTTGTGTCAATTATCAATAAGTTAGTGACCAACTCCGGTGTGTGGTCTGGTATGTTTGTCTGATGTGTGGTGATCTTTTACGGTTTATGCCTTTGTCCCGTGATGAGGAAGAAGCAGCCCAAGTGTTGTCAGTGTTTTATGAATGCTACAGCCAACGCCACTTTAACGCTATAGAGCATGTTCGTGCTTAGGTGGTATTCAGTTACTCCTTATCCAAATACAAAAACAAATTGCCTAGTAGCATTATTTTTCAAGGCAAGGTGCACCTTAAACTTGTAAAATCTGGTAGTCTAAACCAGCTACTTAGGTACTATGGTAGGTACTAAGCACCTACTTTTTCAATTTAGCTAATTAGTTCATCAACAATCGAATATTGAATTGAAATAAATGAAAGAGGAAAACATGAGGCTGACCTCTTATAAAGTGGGATTAGAGCAGGAAGAAGAAGAGAGTTTATCAACAAAGGAGGGCGCATGATTGCAAAAAATATGAATGAACATTCTGAAGTTTGAATTCATTTTATTTAATTTGAAAAATACTGTAAGTGTTTTTAATGTTCCAGTACGCTGTCATCATGTTTATTTTACTATTAGCAAAAATATACTTCACGATTATTTGGAACAAAGATTTAAAATCGTTTCGATACACGATTAACGAGTTTATCAACGATGCATTCAATGAACCTGCACAAAACGAAACATTTCATTTAATGGAAGCTTTGGTAAGAATTTTACTTGGTATATAAGCAAAGTACCTACAGTACAGCTACAACAGGTCAATAACTTCTTCTATCCGACTCCTTTTTGATGGGGCGATAATTCGTGCGAATCTTTTCACACCCACCACTGGGAAAGCAGAGGTTCCTTTTCTAAAAAAACTAATGCCCTCACATTGATATTAAAATACCATGCTATTTTGATCTTAAAATTGATTGGCATTAAGTTAGTTTTTTTTGTTCCAGTTTCATTGCTGTGGTACCACAGGACCAGATTCATACGAGATACTTCCATTGTCATGCTGTGCCTCAGAGTCTGAAGAAAATATTAATGCTAACAGCGTTTGTCTGATAGAGAATGCATTTAGCATTGGCTGCTTGGAATTAGTTGACAATTTTATTGCTGGCATAGCGAATACACTAAAGACTGTTCTCATATGGGTTATTGTGTTTGAGGTTGGTAATATTTTTTTATGACCAAGTATTGATATCGTAACGTAATAGGAAACTGTGGATGCATAGTAAATTTATTAATACCTTTTGTTCCAGACTGTGGAGTTTGTTGCAGCAGTTTATTTATGTACTTCAATTACTGATAAAAGAAGAGCTAAGGCTATTGCGCATCATTAAGATAGGTTAGGCTAAGAAACCCATCACGATTATTTCTTAAGATCATAGGTATTTGTACAATTTCATCATTGCTTATACAATATTTTTACTAGTTTTAAAGATCATAGGTCGGTTAGTAGGGAAGTATTCCTGATCCTTGTGATTAAACCATTGTTTCATCTGATTCGTGTATGTTTTTTTATTGTATAATTAGCGGAACGTAAGTGTGCTGAGCGATACGCGGAGGGGATAGCTGTGCACAATGTGTTCGCCACACGCAATACAAAAACTTTAAGTAATTATTAGATAAATAACGATAATGATATTATTTTACTGTCATGTAAAATAGTAAGATGTCCAAAGATTTGTAGTATTCACCTAATACATAATTTTTAACAAGTTTATTGGGAGTAGGAAAAGAAAAACATAACTTGTCAATAACAATACAAATTGAGAACGCGAACTGTATACTGGACGTGCGTGGGGTGTTGAATCAGTGCGGAGAGGAGAATTGGACCGGAGAGCCAATCAGTGCTACGCACGCCCGCCCTTCATCCCGCTAGCCCCTCTCAGATACCTTATTTTTGACTTCTGCGCAATAACGGCCAGCGCTAAAGTTATGTGCCGCTACCTATTACCTATAGTTGTAATTAGCTTAAGTAGTGAAGTTACTTGCAGTACGTCCTTTAAACATGTACTCGCATAATAGCTACTAGGTCTAACTTATGCTGTATGCTATGAAAATAAAGAATAATATGTGTGCATGTTGGCAATAAATAAATCTAATTTAAAGACGATGACACAAATCACACCTGCATTAAACTCGGATTCTATAAAGATTTCCTATTAGAAATAGCCTCATGATTCACGAATCATGGATTTGCCCCCTATAGACAGTTTATCATTTAAAAGGTGCTTGGTACAAGTAGTTGCCACCAATACACTGGTGCAAGCTAAGTTATATTTACACCGTTCGGAATTCTAGTGTGGAATGATCTGACACGCGCTTGGCCACGTCCGCCCGCCCGCCACCTTAGCATAGACAAGTCATGAATGCCAAGCAAGCAGCAAGCAAGTAAAGCAAAGCAAGCAAGTCAAACCAGTGCTGCCATTTTAGCGCTTTCGGCGCTAGATCTAGCGCTTTTTTGCTATGTTCAGCGGGCACTTGATAATCTTAGCGCCTAGCGGATAATCTAGCGCTTTTTTCAATTTTGTGCTCTATGCCAGCTGGGTTTTAATATGGCAATAGAGCACGGGGAATCCCATTAACATTTATTACGGTTTGTTTCATGTTTGATTGAATAAGCTTCTTTCATTTTCATTCTGTCTACGTGAACGCACTGAAGTTCAAGTTTAGAAATAACGTTTTAAGCACTGATTTTATTACTTACTTTTGTAAGTGTTCCATCGTGTTGTGTTGGATAACTCTTTTGAAATGGATGTACCATTAACAAAAAAAACTGTTTACAAACAAAGATATACAGTCGAATGGGAGAAATCGCCCAACTTTAAACAATGGTTGAAACCTGTGTTGGAGATGATACAAGGGCAATGTGTTTGTATTGTAGGAAGGATTTTCTTGCCAAGTTATGTGATATCCAGAGACATTGTGATTCAGTTCATCACAAGAAGATCAATGTGATTACACAATCTACCATACTAAACACATAGAGCAAAACAACGGAGCCGTAAACGAGATGCGTTTATACAAGTCGCAATCTGCGTCTCGCTTCCAAAACTTTATCAGAATTGTTATAAGAGCTCATGGTTATAGCCCATGTTTTGTTTAGTATGGGAGATTTATTTAATCACACTGATCGTCTAAAAAGCGCCTTAGTTAAAAGTTCGAATTTAGCGCTTTATTGACCCGTTTGAGCCGATTTAGCGCTTTAATGGCTCGTGAATATATTCGAATCTAGCGCTTAGTGGACCGCTGTCAGCGCTGATTAGATTTTTTCATCTGGCAGCACTGAGTCAAACAAAACAAATTATTTTTGACAACATGTCGGACAAGTTCGTATTTATTTAATTTACTGAATTTAATTGTATTTCTATCTATAAATGCATGAAAACTGATTTCTTTACATACTAATTTTCTCTATTTTCATTTATTTCTATACAATTCAAGTCAAAGAGTTGCATGATTGTGAAAAATCGATGTCACCCATGTGTTTTGTTTTGTAACATTTTATCGATGAGCTTTGTGCTGAAATTGTTGGTTTCTTGCAGTGAAGACTTGTTAGGTGATGATTTGGGAGACCACAGTCTCGCGGACTACAACCTTGGCAATGATGAGGAGGATCAGCTTCTTGCGGATGATTATGAGGGTGGTAGTACCCAGAATGTGCCTACCTCGGGAGAAAGCTTCAGAGAGCCCGCGAATATTGTGCCTACGGAGTATTCGGACCCCGGGGTTGATTATGGCCTTCAGGTATGCCATTCCTCAGTACTCCTCCTTTTTTTCCTTTCAAATTAAAAACATTTTCATTTCATGTTATAAGTTTAGATTCAGTTTGTATGCACCCACTGCACAACATTTCGTAATATGATTGAAAATGCATTATTAAGTCTTAGACTAAAATTATAGCTCAACTATAGACTGCTGCGACTCCAGGCCACAATAGGGACTCTAATTTATCATGAATCTGCCATAGTTTTTAGAAAAAACCTTTTAAAACTTTGATTTACTTTTAAGGCTTTATTACTTCAGTATGTATGTCATATTTTTTGGATTCGAAGTCAGGCTCCAGCTGATAAAACCTTTAATATTTCAGCCGACATCATACCAGCCTGTGATGGAAGCAGAATGTGTGGTCCCGAATATAATAGTGGAGGTACCTATCATACCGCCAGTGCACTCCACTTACGCTCCATACGAACCTCGGCATTACGAGCCGGAACACTCCGTTCCTCTGCCTATAGTGAGTATTCTGTAGTCAAAGTTGAAAATCCTTTATTCAGTTGTATTACAAAGATCACTTTGAAATGGCTTAAAGCTAGGTGAGTCTAAGTGCCAGTTCCACACGACCAAGCCTAGAAGAACAGGCAACAATCTATGGCTTTGGTACCGTTTTTTTGTATGATCCTTTTACAAACTATAAAATAAAATTAATAGCAGTGAAGTTCCAGTGTCAATATCACAGGGCAATCTGGGTTTGGGAACCAATCCATCCAATGTTATCTCACCAGGATTGATATCTAGAATTTTCCTATGATTCTTGATCTTAATTACAATTATTTGTAGTTTTTTGAGTGACTTGCTTGCTGGTTGCATAAGTTTGGCAATCAAAAAAGGTTTTCTTATTCCATTTGGAATTTGTCAATAATTGAAATAAGAAACAATAATTTGAGTCTTACTTCCAGCCGGCTGCTCCTATAGAGTCCCCACAAATTGTACCATCAGAGGTTATGGCAACCATTCCAAGTAAGTTAATAACAAAATAGTTGTTTAGTGGCGGAATGAAAATGTTCGTCGATTTTCAACTTGATTTGTTAAACGTATCATGATCACATACTACCTTTTGAAACAGAATAGACAGAATACACCGATAAGTTAACGTCACAAATTATGTCAAAATGTGTTCATGATCAAGGCACTGGTGCAAGTGAAAACTTACTCTAAGGTGACAAACATTTCCATACCGCGACTGTACATAACATAAATGTAATTTTATTTAGCTCAGTACCCAAAGTCCCAGTGCATTTACAACATTTCGTTACCAAATGTTGTTTTCGTTTCGCCTATGTGTGTCTCTCTTTTGCATGGAAAAATGATGAGACAACAACTCTTAACTACGTAATGTATTTTTTGCTGTCTCATTATTTCTCTATAGAAAAGACAGAGACACGTAGGCGAAACGAAAACAACATTTGGTAACAAAATGTGGTAGCAAAACTCGGACTTCGGGTACGGTTCAGTTGGCTCTGCCTTTTGCGGCGTAGGTCGTGGTTTCAATCCCCACCAAGAACAAATAATTGTGTGGTGAACGCAGATGTTTGTACTCTGTCTGGGTGTCATATTGAATTTAAAAAAAATTGTATAAGTATTTTACCAGCTATCTGTTTCCCACAGTACAAGCTCTGCTTAATTTGGGGCTAGATAGTGTTGTGTGGATTGTCCGCAAAATTTATATGTTATTTTTAAGCCAGTTATTGTTAAATTCATAACGAGAAATTTGTATAGTCCTCATTCAATTTATCTGATGTTAGGTATCTGGTATTTATTTGAATGATTGATGACATAGGACCTAGGAAAATGGTTTGGATGCAGAGAGCTGATTATTAATGTTATTGTTTGTTTATAGGTGACATGGCTAGAGAGAGATTCATATCTGAGCGACCAGTCGGTGCTCAGAGAATGCCGCAAGTGAGAGATATACCGGACAGCTTAGGTAAGATTGCAGGAACAAATTCGGCAAATTTTTATCATCCGCACTTGATGTGCGGCTGGTTTTTCCGCAAGTAGACCGCTGGTGGGCCCTTTTTGCGTGACCCTTGACACGTGTTGCTCGAACTTTTTTAGGTTCTACGACACGCCGATTTCCACACGATGGTTTCCTTCACTGTTTTGAGAGTACTGGCATAGTGCACATTAATATTTCGACAAAAAACTTGTTGGTACATGGCTGGATTTGAACCCACGACCTTCGGATCGCAAGGTGGGGCCGCTACCACTAGACCACCAGTGCTCTTTAAAATTGCAGGGATAACCAACTATTTGGGGGTTCTTTCTTTTTTGTTTATGCCTCAAGTGAGGATACAGGGCAGCTTAGGTAAAGTTTCAAGAATAATAAATATTTTATATTCTTAATCTCCAATTATAGACAAAATATACTGTTTTTGTTGATAATAATAGTTAGTAGCTATTTTTTTTTATGTGCTTCATGTGAAGATACAGGGCAGCTTAGGTAAAGTTTCAAGAATAATAAATATTTTACATTCTTTATCTCTGATTATGATCAAAAATAGACTGTTTTCCTTGTTTTTTGGATGCCTCAAGTGAGGATACCGGAGAGAATAGGTAAGATTGCAAGATTAATACATTTTCTACTTTATTTGTCACCAATTATAAACATAATTAGAAATATTGTTAATCAATTTTCTAATATTTTTAATAACCTGTAAATATTACGTCATGGAATGTATCTTTTTGTTACATTGACTTAGTATATTGATGTTGTAGTACCATGGTTTTATCATTGTTATACGGTTGTAGGCAATAAATATTGCACATCGGCTTTTCGGCTTAGTAGAGCGCTATCTCTTTCTAACGCACACTACGCCCTATGAAGCCGAAATTAGCCGATGTGCAATATTTGTTGTCTACTACATACGGGAGGCGATAATGTACATCATGTTATTGTACACCCTGTTATTACGATGCCAGTTAAGCCACATGCACACTGGAGCAATTCAAACATGATCATTTGCTTTTTTTGTTCTGGCACTGGATACTTATACCTTGTCCTTGATACTTTAAAGGGCGGATCCGACTTGGATAGGTTAGGTTATGTTAGAACAAAAAAATACGCACAAGGCGAGCAAGCAGAGCGAGCGTGCTGCGGCAGCGACCGCTGCAGTGCCAGAAAATGTTTTTATACAATGAAAGCAAAGGCCCTTTTTTGAGCAATTATTCATCGCTAGATAAACAAAATTAATAATCTAAATATTAATCTGCTCCAGTGTACACGGGCCTTAACAATTTCCCAGTGGAAAAAAGTGGATTCGTTTTAACTGGGTGTACATTAACCGGACCCCGACATTATATGCATCCGCGACAATTTTGGGGTCGTAACTATGACGTATAACTGTTGGCTTGGGATCACAATGTCACATAATAGCGTGTAATATTGCAGATAAAGTGGTGGTGTCTGGGAACATGGGCGGTCGCGGCGGTCGCGCTTGGCGCAGTGCTCAGTACAGCGCTAGGTTCCAGCATCCCTACAGACGGAACAACCAGCGGGTGAGTTATACAATACAGTTACCACATCCACATACCTTGGAGCCGGCATGGTCGCGCACCGTCCGGTTTTAGAGAAACTTCCTCCCGCGCACTCTAAGGTTGTGGAATGATTTTCCTTCTGCGGTTTTCCCTAGCGACTAAGAGTATGGGGTTCTTCAAAAAGGGCGTTTTAAAATATTTAAAGGGTCAGCAACGCGCAATTGGTGCCTCTGGTGATGCAAGCGTCCATAGGCTACGGTAACCGCTTTCCATCAGGTGGGCATGCTTGTTTGCTAACTTAGTTGTATAAAAAAAAAAAGTTGCCCACTTGTCTGTATGAAAGGTAGGAACCGAGCCGTAGTTTGTTGCCTGTTCTTACGTCGGCTTGGTCGCGTGGAACTGGCACCTAGACTCACCTAGCTTTAAGACGTTTCAAAGTGATTCTTGCAATTGAAATGAATAAAATTTTATTGAGTTTGAGCTTGAAATAACTTAGGGAGATTGATAGAAATTAAAGGCTGTCAGTGATATTTTGTAAGAAAACTTGATGAGAAAATCCACGAAACTGCACAAGTGTGAAAGAAACGGAAAAATAATACCTTCCGTTTGTCGAGTTGGTTTTAGAGATTTATTTTAGGTAAATTAAGCCCTCCCGAATTGAAAGACTTTGGTAACACTCATTTCTAATTCAAAAGTTTATGTATTCAGTTATATCACAAGGATCACTTTGAAAAGTCTTCAAGCTAGGTGAGTCTTGGTACCTAGATTTAGGATACTATCTATACTTAATATATGTATTTTAAAGTTGTAGAGTTTGTTTAGTTGAACGCGCTAATCTCTAATCTAAATTGAAAAAATATTTTTGTGTTGGACAGTCCATTTATCGAAGAAAGCTATAGGCTATATAACATCACGCTACGAATAATAGAAAAAGCATCTAAAAAAAGCTCAAATTTCTATGTCCATCCTTTTTTATCGCAAGGATTTTTCTAAACCTTCTATATTTTGTCAAAATGTTCTAGAATAGAATGATTCGAAACGTTCTAAATGCTTCTATAACATTCTGGAATGCCCGGGTAACGCCGCGAGCTTTGTTGCTAGTCTAGAATAATTGTATTCCCTATGAATTCAATATTTCGGCCTATAGAAAAATCACTTCTTAACAATGTTCTATTGATAATGATATGTTCCAGGGTAACTTCTCGCAGCGCAACTCGTTCCCCCCGCCCGCGCGTCCCCTGCCCGCACTCACCGCTCCCCCCGCGCCGCCGGAGCTCCCCCCGCTGCGGCCGCCGCCCATGCCGCAGATACGACTCGATATACAAGACAGGTATTCACTTACATCTATGTTTGTATTGACGTGACAACGTCTTATAATTCGATGGAGCCGGCTGCACGCACGAAAAACATTACTCATGCGGCGTTACCTCGCCCTGAGGCGTTCCATTGCGCGGCTTGAAGTGCAAGCGAGAGCGCGGACCGAGCGACAAAGAGGCACGCACGGCCTCCGCGTTCGACATCTGTCTCTCTCCTACTTGAGTGAGCGATGCGTCCGCGTGGACAGCTTTATGACGTTGGCACGTTACACTATCGTCAGTAAACCGACTTTACAGACAGCCGATTTTTTATTGTTGATGTTCTATGGCAACAGCAAACCAACTAAAATTGCGAACAATGTGAAATTAGTTTTTTTCGTGCTAAAGTACAAATGAGATGATTCAACTATGGAGCCAACGCCAGGTCTATGTACACCAATCTTAACTACAGCTTAGCAATGTAGAATTCGGTTTAAAATGTTATTTTTCTTTAATTCTACTTCGTTTGCTTGTACGAAGAGATTTTCTTGATGAAAGCGAAAAACACAACGCACCCAAAACGTGGCGGACCGACATGACATGGACATGACGAAAAATAGTAGAATTGTCATTTTGACAACTAACGTTGTCAATTAGTCTGACACTGATACTTGTCTTTGTCAGTCACTGCGATAAAACTGTCATGGTGGCACCTATTGGTGGTCACCACTACAAAAAATCAACCACTATTGAACATTTTTGTATAACATACTTATTTATATATTTTTTTAATTTAGTGTTGTAGTGGTAATCTAAATTATTTATCACATTTTTCATACAAGTTTCATACAACATAGGGGGGGGGGGGGGGGTTTAGCGCATTATGAAACATCTCTTTTTAGCAAGTTAACATAATTTTAATCAGTCGAGAGTATTTCTAGGTCACATGAACCAGCAAAATTGATGTTGTGTTACGATGACCAGAACAGAAATGATGATATTGTTATTATTATTCCCATAGACAAATGGATATGCAAAGACCTATGCCGAGACCACCTTTCCCACCAGAAAGACTGGTAGAAATGTCCAGACCATCCATGGACAGTCCGAGACCAATGATGGACAGACCGAGACCAATGATGGACAGACCGAGACCAATGATGGACAGACCAAGACCAATGATGGACATGCATAGACCACCTATGGACATGCCGAGACCACTTATGGACATGCAGAGACCTCGTATGGACATGCAAAGACCATCTATGGATATGCCACGGCTGCAGTTCCAGCAGTTCCAACGCTATTCGTATCGGGAAGAGAGGCCTATGTTCAATCAAATGAGACCTCCGTTTGAAAGGCCTATGTACTATCCT
Organism: Thera obeliscata; assembly: GCA_947578465.1. Taxonomy (NCBI): domain Eukaryota; kingdom Metazoa; phylum Arthropoda; class Insecta; order Lepidoptera; family Geometridae; genus Thera; species Thera obeliscata. The sequence goes on along the minus strand of OX387923.1, from coordinate 9,297,776 downwards.
CGGCAACAGTTTCAAAGGTACGCATTAACATGACATCAGAAGGGCAAGTCCCAATTCATTTACAACTTTTCGTTTACGAAATGTACTTACTTAACTTAAAAACAAGTTTCCTAAAAGGAAATATTAAATCCTTGCAAAACCATTCTAAAAGATTTTCCTTTTATAGACAGAAATATTTTTTCAGACAAATACTCAGCGATGGAAAACCTGCCTTTAAATACTGTCATTCTTTCAGATTCGGCCCTCCAATGCCACAAATGACAATTCGCCAGAATGTGCCAGATAAGAAGGAGCCAGAGATCAGAATGTTGCCAGTGCCAGTGCCGTTGCCAAACCTCCCGGGCAGTCTACCAAGCGGCCTGGCCGGCAAGAAAGTGTTGATCAATCCACACTTTAAAGGGAACTTCCAACCCGTTGATGGTAAGTTGTTCTTAATATAGCTTAATACCTGGGCCTTGCGGTTTTTTATCCGGCATAAAAAGGGCATTATCTAAGTTCAAACAGAATTTCATCGCCGGTTGGTAAGCAAGGTTCGATTCCCGTGCGTTCAAGGTTTCTTATTATCAGTCAATTAGATTTGAGTCAAAATAATCCTTGTTAATCAATTGAATAAATGATTTTAGACCTTGACGGCTTGGTTGTTTTTATAAAAGGTTTCAATTTTGGGGATATCTAAACCACAAAACTAACTACCCTCCATATTTCCTAGAACTTTTGGTTTGGGCTGTGCGTTGTTTGTCACTGAGTAGTTCCATTTTTTTTTTAATTTAATTTCTTTGATCTCCTGGCGTAGGAGTAACATGTTGTAACGTTGTAGGGATGTCGATGCCCGCGTACATTCCGACGCGGATTCAAAAGTCGCCGCCGCCCAGCCCTCCGCTAGACGTACTCGGTAAAAATACTTGCTTATTTGTGCAAATACATGCTTTTTCAACTATTATTGATATCTAAAAATATTCATAATATTATGAATATTTTTTATTTACATTTTATATTCATTTATTTTTATTTCTGCTATTTTCTCTTTCTTCTGTACCCGAAGTCCGAGTTTTGCTACCACATTTCGTTACCAAATGTTGCTTTCGTTTCGCCTACGTGTCTCTGTCTTTTGTATAGAGAAAATATGAGACAGCAAAAATACGTTACGTAGTTAAGAGTTGTTGTCTCATCATTTTTCCATGCAAAAGAGAGAGACTCGTAGGCGAAACGAAAACAACATTTGGTAACGAAATGTTGTAAATGCACTGGGACTTGGGGTAAAGATTCTTCTTTCGTATCGATGTTACAGTTATTTAATAACTGTAATCTTGACATTTTTTGACTTGCTTAAGCATAGATTACTGTCATTTTTCAATAAAGAACTGTCAAAAAATCGATGCTTGAGGCTCGACTCAGACTCAAGCACTGTTTCAAAATACGGACCTTAATATTTATGAAATATCGTGAAAATTTAGTTGATGAAGAAGGCTCAAATTAATTCTTAGAAATGCGTTTCAAAAGTTATATGTATGATCATTGTTGTGTAGGTCCTATTAAGGATATCGACGATGCGGCCGAACGCTTTATAGCGGAGCAGAGGAACGCATTGGCGCGCGCGGCGGGAAGGAAATTCGCAAGGAGATCCCCACAAAGGTATTCATAAAACAAAAAAACAAAGGTATTCTGTATTTTTCAGATCTATGTACTTACTATGTTGCCTGTTTTTTTTTATAAAACATTTCGATTCAAAAATTGTGCTACGCCACACTATTTCAGCTAACTATTTCAGCCCGTCCCGGCTTCGCACGGGGTAGACAATATTGTTGTACATTATTTTGTTCTATCGCTAATAGTTTCGGCAGCGCATTCGACGAAAGACATTTTAAGACTCATTTTTGCACCTTCGGTTACATTGTTCAAATTTTACCAAGGATCCCTAATTTTTTTCAAAATGAAATGTAGCCTATGTCAAATTGGAAGAATGTAGCATTCTATTGGTGAAAGAATTTTTTAAATCGGCCCAGTACTTTTTGAGCCTATTCATTACAAACATACAAACATACAAAAATAGATACAAATCTTTCCTCTTTATAATATTAGTATAGATATAGATATAGGAGAAGGCTCTCAGTTCGGTTGAATTTTTCAGTCTTCAGACTATGATGATGATTATGTGTGTGTTTACAGATACATAGAGAACACAACGATAGAGATAGAGAACGATTTGGCGCGAGTACCGGTGTCTCGCAGACGTAGCGACGACGAAGATCTGTTGCGGAGGCAAGAGGAGTTCATACACGCTAATAGAGCTGGGTTGAGGCGCCGGTATGTATTATAGCAAGTAACGGTGTCTCAAAGACGTAGTTACATTTACAGTTACATTTAAATCAAAAAGGATCGCTTTAAAAGAGATGGAAGAGAGAGAAGGGCGTTTTAAAGGGTCGGCAACGTGGTTGTGATGCCTCTGGTATTGCAGTCTACAGTAACCGCTTCCCATCAGGTGGGCCGTATGCTTATTCGTCTACTTAGTTGTATAAAAAAAGATGCTTTTTAATTAGGAAATCTAGCCGCCAGTTCCTACCCCAACCCAAACAAAGTCTTATTAACCAATTGCAAATAAAAATGAGGTTCTCAATTCGGTTGTTTTATGACAACTAACTGTTTGCTAACTTAGCAAACAAGCATACGGTCCACCTGATGAAAAGCGGTTACCGTAGCCTATGTACGCTTGCAATACCAGAGGCATCACTCGCGCGTTACTGACCCTTCAAATATTTAAAAAGTCAGCCAAGTGCGAGTCGGACTCGCCCATGAAGGGTTCCGTAGCATCAAATAACATAATATAAAGGTTCTTGTAGTTTGTCGAAAGGTAAATTGCGTTTTACGATTTATGACGTATAAAAAAAAACTACTGGCTAGATCTCGTTCAAACCAAATATCGTTGAAAGTTTGCATAGAAATGTACAACATATATTTTTTTAGTTTTATCATTCTCTTATTTTAGAAGTTAGAGGGGGGGGGGACCAACTTTTTTCCACTTTGGAAGTGTCTCTTGCGCAAACTATTCAGTTTAGAAAAAAATGATGTTAGAAACTTCAACATCATTTATGAAGACCTATCCATAAATACCCCACACGTATGGGTTCGATGAAAAAAAATTTTTTGAGTTTCAGTTTCAAGTATGGGGACCCCCAAAATTTATAGTTTTTTTTCTATTTTTGTGTAAAAACCTTAATGCGGTTCACAGAATACATCTACTCACCAAGTTTCATCAGTCTAGCTCTTATGGTTTCGGAGAAAAATGGCTGTGACACGGCCGGACAGACAGACAGACAGACAGACAGACAGACAGACAGACATGACGAATCTATAAGGGTTCCGTTTTTGCCATTTGGCTACGGAACCCTAAAAACGGCCTTTTTATGTTAGTACGCATAACTTTGTCATTTAAGAGCCGATCTGAAATAAATTATATATTTGGAGTTACTTTTAGATTGGTTCAATTTTTAACCGACTTCCAATAAAAAAGGAGGAGGTTCTCAATTCGGTTGTATTTTTTTAATGTTTGTAACTGCGTGCCTTCGTCATTTATGAACCGATTTAGAAAATTATTTTTTTATTTGGAAGGTTATTCTTACGACCAGATTGTCCCATACAAATTTCATTAAAATCGGTTTTGCCGTTTGTCAATGAAGTCGGTTTTTCAAGTTTTTTAAACTTATAATGATATTAAACTTAACTTGTGTGTTGCAGCATGCGTTCCCCCTCCCCCCCTCTGCTGGCGCGTCGCTCCCCCTCCCCCTCCCCCGCGGCCGCCCCCGCGCGCCGCGACCCCGAGCGCGAGAGGAGACATCGCCCCGCCAACGACGAGGTAACTATACCTTCGACCTGAAGGGTGTGGGTGCCGGTGACATTACTGGCACGTGAGGCTGAACACGAAGCGTAGGGCGCCCACCCACCAGATGGACCGACGACATTGCTAAGATCGCGGGAAGTCGGCGGATGGAAAAGGCTCAGAATCGTTGTTCCTCAAGTTACTGATATTGTAAAAATTTACATGCCTAGTATTACAGTCAATTTTGATACTGTGATAACGTAAAAAAATTGAAAATATGTGTCAAGTGCACGAAAGGAGCGAGGCGCACTTAAAATCCTTTCACCACACTTGGTTTGAAAGAACCAGTGACACGGTAAGAAAAAGAGGAAGTGATAATGTGGTAAATAAATAAATATTTTAGACAATCCACTCAATACTGTCTAGCCCCAAACTAAACAGAGCTTGTACTATGGGAACCAGATAGCTGATGTAATACTTGTATAATTTTTTTTTGTAAATAATACAGGGTGTCCCATAAGTCAACGTCCAGCCGAAAACGGACGAGGGGCCAAGTCATGACAGCTATCTAAAAAATATAAAAAAAAATATTTTTTAAAAAAAATTTCGAGTTATGAGTATTTTAAAAAAACAAGAAAAACTGACATCCTGTGATGATCTTTTAAGTCCTCTGACTACAAATATTAACTTTTCATGAAACTTTTTTTTGCAACGTAAGCATGAATAACCCTTCTGTAAATTACAATTCAAAATTAAGCCATAACTGCCTCAGTTTTCAATGAAATCGTGAAGTTTTGGCCAACACTTCATTTCAGATAATTACATCACCCAACTTTAACCGTATGTACCACAAAAAAAATGTACTACACTATCATGGCAAGTAACTTTAAAAAATGGCGCATTTATCCAGGATTCCAAAATGGTATAATACTTGCTAGAGTACTCCTTAGTTTTGGAAATAAAAAATGTTTTTTCAACTAAACCGGATTTCCAATCAATTTTATTTCATTAGATAAAATGTTTGTACCCTTTAAATCATGGGTTTAAAATGCCTACGCTGCGTTTTTAAGTGACTCACAATTCACAGGTACAAGTAAATATCATTTCGACGATGTAAATAAACAGTTAGAGCCACCATCTTGTCGAAAGAGTAATAACCATGGGTTTTCAAGTTGGATCAGTTGAGCTATCTCTAGATCATTTGTAACGATCGGGAGAGCTCAACTGTTTTTTGTGTATTTTGTACATTTTGTAAATATTTGTTTAATTTTAAGTTTCTTAGTGTAAATAAAGTTTTCAAGTAATTTGTTAGTTTTAGGTAAAAGTTTGAAATAAAATTCAATCATAGGATTACTTCAATCGTGATTTTCATCTAAAGTTTGCCTTCGCCCGTCGCCGGTCTTATTACATGGTTATTGACGTGACAACGTCTTATAATTCGATGTAGCCGGCTGCACGCACGAAAAAACATGACTCATGTGGCGTTACCTCGCTCTGAGGCGTTCCATTTAATACTTGAAGTGCAGTCCTACATGAATCTAATAATTCTATTGAATTGTATTTCAAACTTTCACCTAAAACTAACAAACTACTTGAACACCAATGGTTATTACTCTTTCGACAAGATGGTGGCTCTATTTGTTTACTTGCATTGTCGAAATGGTATTTACTTGTACCTGTTAATTGTGAGCGACTTAAAAATACAGCGTAGGCATTTTAAGTCCATAATTTAAAGGGTACAAACATTTTATTTCATGAAATAAAAGTGATTGAAAATCCGGTTTAGTTGAAAAATCATTTTTTATTTCCAAAACTAAGAAGTACTCTAGCAAGTATTATACCATTTTGGAATCCTGGATAAATGCGCCATTTTTTAAAGTTACTTGCCATGATAGTGTAGTACATATGTTTTGCGGTACTGACGGTTAAAGTTGGGTGATGTAATTATCTGAAATGAAATGTTGGCCAAAACTCCACGATTTCATTGAAAACTGAGGTAGTTATGGCCTAATTTTGAATTGTAATTTACAGAAGGGTTATTCATGCTTATGTTGCAGAAAAAAGTTTCATGAAAAGTTAATATTTGTAGTCACAGGACTCAAAAGATCATCACAGGGTGTCAGTTTTTCCTGTTTTTTTTAAATACTCATAACTCGAAAGTTACATAACAAATATTTTTTTTTATATTTTTCTGATAACTGTCATGACTTGGCGCATCCCCCGTTTTCGGTTGGACGTTGACTTATGGGACACCCTGTATATAGGTACTTTTTTTTACCTATACAGTCCCATGCTGGGCAAAGGTCTCCCCCAAGTTTTTCCAGTCCCCTAAATAAATATATACAATATATACATTTGTACCAGGATATAGAGTACAAGCGCCGCGTGCGAGAGCAGGAAGACATGAGGGAGAGAGTACTGCGCGCGAAGGAAGTTAGAAGGAGAAAGAATGCTGCCTTGTACATCAAGCAAATGCAGGACAGGTATGTTAATATAACATTTAATTATAGCACTTTATAAATTAACAAAATAAAAAAAAACTAAATTACATGTATATTTTTATAATGTCCCAAAAGTTAAGAGCCGAGTGGGTCTTAGCCACGGTCGTGTTATGCCGAACAGTCCCTAAGAGTTATTCGTCGAGTGTGATTAGGATCCGATGGCGCAGCGGTCAGCGCAGCCCCGTACCAAGGGGAAGGTCGAGGGTTCAAATCCCGCTCGGCTCTTAACTTTTGGGACATTATAAAAATCTTTGTGATTTCCTTAAGTGTAGTAAACACTATAAAATCAATAAAAAATGAGTATTTATTCAGTAAGATTGCAATGATCACTTTTTAACGCGATTCTTTCACGCGACATGCCCATGCCCATACCACGCTAATCTATTGCTCCTTATCTCTTTTTGACAGAGAAAAAGAAGAAAACGAACTGAACCAACCGCTGAAAGAAACCAAAACCCAGCCCAAGCCATCAGACAAGCCCGGCTTGTCCAAGCCAATACCCTTCACTTCCAAGCCGGAGAAGACAATCCCAGAACCAGAAGAGGAGACCAAACCAGATACAACAAGGAAGACTCCGGAGAGAGAATGGACCCCGGAAGTAGAGAGAGAAGAGAAAATGGAGCTGGAGAATCTCTCTCCAGCTAAGAAGGATGACGAAGTTAACTCTACTTATGGTAAGTCATTGTTAAGTGATTGTTACCCTTGCAGCTCAGTTGACGGCCTTCACAGCTCAGTGACAGCCCTCACAGGTTAAGTGACAGCCTTCACATTTAGATTGACAGCTCTCACAGCTCGGTTGACACATGTTTAGTTGATCACCCTCACAGCTAGGTTGATAGCTCTCACAGCTGGGTTGATAGCTCTCACAGTTCAGTAATTACCTTCACAGCTCAGTTGTCAGCTCTCACAGCTAGGTTGTCAGCTATCACAGCTCAGTTGACTGCCCTCACGGCTCAGTTTATAATCCTCACAGCTCAGTTGACAGCCCTCAAAGCTCAGTGACAGCCTTCACAGGTTAATTGACAGCCCTCACAGCATAGTTGACAGCCCTCACAGGTAAATGACTTTTCTCACAGCTCAGTGTCCGCCCTCACAGCTCAATTGGCAGCTCTTACAGCTCAATTGACCATACTCGCAGCTCAATTGACAGCCCTCACAGCTCAGTGGAAAATGTACATGTTTAACAATATCGTGTGTATTGCAGAGGAGTTGACCCCGCCCCCTCCCGAGGCTCCCCCCCGGGTGGAGACGCCCCCCCTCGGCAGTGATGATGAGCTGGAACTCATCCTGGGAGACATCGACGGGATATTGTCCGATGATGACCTCATGCCTAAGGAGAAGCCTAAACCCGCCAAGTGAGTATTTAAAATCATCTTCTTCTTCTGCCTGCCCTTATCCCACCCTCTTCAAAAAGGTTCTTCAAAAAGGGCGTTTTAAAAGTTTTAAAGGGTCGGCAAAGCGCCTGTGATGCCTCTGGTATTGCAGGTGTCCATAGGCTACGGTAACCGCTTCCCATCAAGTGGGCCGTATGCTTGTTTGTAAACTTAGTTGTATAAAAATAAAAAACTGAAACTCAAAAAAAAAAAAAAATCTTCTTAACCGATACTTGTCGGTTACTATGAATGTGTCTCTTCTATAATGTAATTGTTGTTGAATTGTACAGAACCGAGGCAGCCAAGCCGAAGCCATTGGCCGATCTCCGCGGCAAATTGCCGCCCAAAGAGAAGGAGGTGAAGAAACAGCCGCGGCAAAAGATCACATTCACAGATGAACGGGACGATAGGCGAGACAATAAGAAGAGGAAAGGTAACATACATCATACTTCTTACTTTATGTAAGGCTTTGTATATTTATTAAGAGACTAGTCATGAGTCCTGGCGTTGCTCGGGTATTCCAGAACATTCGAGAACGTTTAGGAGCGTTCTATTCTTATCAAAATTGAGAATTTTTAGAAAAGTCCCTACGTGTCAGAAAAGGATAGACATAGATTTGTGCAACATTTTGCATTGATGCTTTTTCTATTATTCGTAGCGTGATGCATATATATGGCCACATATATTATAACCTTTAACCTTCCTCGATAAATAAACTATCCAACACAAAAATAATTTTTCATTTCGAACCAGCAGTTTCCGAGGTTAGAATAGAATAGAAAATATTTATTTAACGTCACATAACGTTCGGCGTAACGCGTAACGCGCAATTAGCGCGTTCAACTAAACAAACAATCAAACTCTTCACCTTTATAATATTAGTATAAATTTACTCAAAGAAACTTACAATTAAACTATCAATAACAATATACAAAATGCACAAGAAAGAATTAAGCTATCAGTAGACCGTTAAGCATATTGCTGGCGATTGACTCGAAAAGCTTTCGCGATCGATCGTTTGAGCACCCCTGATCTAAGTGAAGTTTTTGTGAATTTTAATAAATGTAATAATGTTTATTTGTTACAGAAAAGTCACCTCCGCGCAAGCCTGTGGTCAGTTCGACCAAAGCGGACGACTCTGATGTCGCTGATAACAAACCTGCTAAAGTAAGTATGAGCCCACTAAGCCACTAGTTTTAAGCTCTCAGCCCTCCGTCATGGCTTATTGGCTTATGCCGCCGGCTGCTCTCAGAAAGGCAAGTCAAACTCAAACTCAAAATTGTCTTTATTCAGTTTAATTGCAAGAATCACTTTGAAACGTCTTAAAGTCCCAGTAAGTTAGTAGAAATGTTGTTGAGCTTTTACAACATTTCGTCTGCCAAATGTTTTCGTTTCGCCTATTTGTATAGACTGGCCTCTAGCTCAGTTGGTAGTAGCTCTGCCTTCTGCGCCGTAGGTCGTGGGTTCGATCCCCACCGAGAACAAATATTTGTGTGGTGAACATAAATGTTTGTTCTCTGTCTGGGTGTTATATTGTATTCTAAGTATGTATTTACAAAAAAAAAATGTATTCAAGTATCAGCTATCCGGTTCCCATATTACAAGCTCTGCTTAGTTTGGGGCTGGGTAGTGTTGTGTGAATTGTCAAAAAAAAAAAAATAGAGAAAAGATGAGACAGCAAAAATACGTTACGTAGAAACGGTCGATACGAGTTTTTGTCTTATCAATTTTCCATACAAAAGAGAGACACGTGCTCACACAAAAACAACATTTGGTAGACGAAATGTGGTAGTAAAACTCCGACTTCGGGTACTGAACAGTTATTATATGTTATTTTTTAATTCACGCGATCGTTATGCATAATTATATGGAAAAACCGGGTATTTATCGCGATTACCTTTATTATTTCCCGTATATATCGCGATAAATACCCGTTTTCTCCATATAGTTATTTGTTATTTTTAAAAACAAATAACTATATCTGAGGCACCGTAGATCGAGCATTTCGTGAGATAAAAATCAGCTGTTAATTATTAACTGTAATGTTAAATTAGTTTCTGGTTTTTACAGAAATTAAAGCAAGAACAGCCGTCAAACAGATCACGGCCGAGGATCATATTTGAGAATAAAGGCTTGGCTAAGGTAATATACTCTTCAAGGATACCTTTATATACAAGTTTAATATGTATTGCATATCGAGTAGAGTAGACCTTTTTTATAATGTCGCAAAAGTTTAGAGCCGAGCGGTATTTGAACCCGCGACCTTCCCCTTGGTACGGGTCTGCGCTGACCGCTGCGCCATCGGATCCTAATCACACTCGACGAATAACTTCCTTATGTGTAGTAAACACTATAATCAATAAAAAAAATAGAAGACCTATCATAGAATTGGTTTTTTCACCACTTTAAACCGCCAGATTTCATTCAAACTTTGTAGATTTATTCAAAACCGATGACGATACACTAATTTGATAAAATTACTTATATCCTTAGATTGATTATTGTCCTGACATTTTGTTTTATATTTTACTTTTGGCATTGTATTTACCTAAATTTGACCAAAAATGTTCAAGATTTCTTGACTTTTCTTTCGGTTTACTAGCATATTTTATTGTAATAAAGTAAAATACAAATAAGTATTTCTATCCTACAGCAGCCAGAAAAAGAAAAACAAGATAAAACCGATAAAGCGCCGTCATTCTCCAACCGACGCGTGATCCTCCAACGTAAGCCGAGCAAGGACTCCAAATCGGTGTTTTCCCGCATCGAAATCAGCAACGACCCCACCAAACCCAACCCCGGGATATTCAGTCGCGCCGTTCGCACCATCGCCGAACGGGATAGGAACGAAAGAGATACAAATAGAATCGTCATAAAGAAAGAGACGAAGATAGAGTACGATTCTAGTTCTGATGAGGAAGACCGGCTGCTGAATGAGGAGATAGGGAATGTCGCTTTGGTGGACAACTTGCCGCACGGTATGACGGACATGCGACTTAAGACTTTGGCGGGCGATGTGCAGGTAATGTTACATTTTAAGGTTTTGTTTGGTGGCTCGAAGGTTATTTTCAAACAAAATCACAATCATTTTCTAACAGTTTCATGAATAGACTAGCGGACGCCCGCGGCTTCGCTCGCCCCTTTGCCGTTACGCCCCGTTGTTTTTTTTTTTAAGTTTTTCCTCCTTTTCTCCGCTTAGGGAAATCATTTTCCAATTTCCTTTCTTAGTGCACCCTTATGCTATAAAAGAAACATACCCTCCAAGTTTCATGCTTCTAGGACTTACGGTTTAGGCTGAGCGTTGATTGTCAGTCAGTCAGTCAGTAACGTAAGAGTTTTATATACTTAGAAGATCAATAAAATTAAATGACAAAGATTAGTTATATAGACTAAATAAAGAGGTAAATTTTGAGGTTATAGGGGGTATAATCTCTGGATCTACTGAACAAATTTAGAAAATTATTTTACTAATAGAAAATTGCTCCAAAAAATGGCAAACAAAGAGGTAACTTATCAAATGTTTTATTAAAATTTTGGACTGGCAAAATAAATGCAGTTTATTGAAAAAAAAACAAATGAACGAGTAAAATTAGCGTTGTTCGTTGTTGGACGTAATAGTCCATTGAAATGTTACAATTTAGGACCTAATATTGCATTTCTTACAAGACACTATTTTATTTTTGGGACATGTGGGGGGGTCAATAGAAGCTTAACCCCAAGTTTGTGGGGTTGCCGCTCTTGTCCCCCCAAAGTTTCATTCAAATCCATTCAGAAGTTTTTACGTGAAAGAGTAACAACCATTCATCCATCCATACAAAAGTTTAGCGTTTATAATATTAGTAAAATGAGGGATCAAAATATTTAGAGTTTATTGCAAAATAGTATCTAAGAGCTTCCAATAAAGTAGAATTTTAATGGCTGCAAAGATTGTGATAAAAAAATATTGAACATTCGAATCGCCAAACACTAATTATAATTATGTGATATAAACTGTGATATGCTATTTATTTATAATATGTAAATATATAATTATTCGTTTACACTAGTAAAATATTTACTTTAGTACTAAAATCAAAGAAATTTTAATGAAGATTATTTGTTTTCTAAAAAAAGCTAAAAATGGATTTGAACCAGATCTCCATAATCATAGCAATCGGAAATGCGTTTACAATTTTATTTTTTATTTATGTTTTCATTTTTTGAAAATAATGGAAATATTGACTATCTAAAATATCTATCGATCTGAATTTTTTTATTGAAAATTCTTTGATTTAAATATTGTTTGCAAAAAAGATTATTTCCACTTTCGAAAATTAAATAACTGCAAAAATCTCTTTTTGAGAAGAATTTGAATAGAGTATAAGTTTTCGTATTTTGCAAACGAAATATACTTTCTTGCAAATAAATCATGAAAAATAGTTTTGATTATTGGGACCACGCTGGTTATATTATTATTTCAAAAACAAGGTTTGCTAGGTGCAATCCGGTCAGCACACTATTTCTGTCACCATTGCGTTCTAGGCTCTGCAATGAAATGTTTATTCGCATTGAAATATGGTTAGGAGTTCATTCTTATCTTATTTTACCAGTTTCACATATTTCACCAAAGTATTGGCATACAAATTTTACAGTACCTACCTAAGTGTTATTGATCTGACTAAAAAAAAGAATAATTTTGGAGATCACAGCGCCAACACACATGCAACAAATAGAAGCTTAGGTACCGTGATTTTTTTAATTAGTAATTTGATTTAGTTTGTGAGTTTTTTCTTAATTATGCCAGACAAAATCAATACTGTATGAAATATAATATACAAATTTAATATTCGAAAGGAGCCTCTTTGAGGCGCACTTAAAATCCTTTCACCAGACCGGTTTCATAGAGCCAGTGACACGACAGGAAGAAGAATTTAATAATATTCACAGTAATTTAATACTTACTGTGATGACAATAAATGCTGTACCTAAAATAACTAAAAGTAAAAAATAAAAAAAGCGTGGTCCCCTTTAAATTTCGACTAGTGATACTTATACATTTTTTGTTAATATCCTATTTGTAATGAACTTTGCGCTTAAGTATACTTATGTTCTAATCAAATTATTTGGAAATAGCAATACAGATTTTGTAGCTATTTTCCAAGGAACAGGTCATATTCCTATACTTACATCTCGAAATATCTCAGTAAATATTCGTAATATACTGGGATTAGTATTCATTAATTTATTTATTTGCAGTACTAATAATATTCAGTATTCAGTATATTGATTGCCTTATTATGCATGTAAATTTAACAGATCTTAGAACTAGTTTGGAGGCGTCCATAAATTACGTGAGGTGTTTTTTTTAATTTTCTGTCCCTCCCTCCCCCCCTGGTGAGATGTCGTGGGATTTTATTCAACCCCCTCCCCCATTCCCCAATCTCAAGTGAGATTTTTCAAAATGTTTTCTTACGTAAACACGTTGAATTGTTAATGTAAAAAGAAAAAAAAATTGTCTAAAAAGTAATCAAGATTGCCACAAGTGTAATAAAAATTTAACAATAGAAAACTCAAAACAGGACCAAAATGGTATATATTTTTTTTCAATCACAAAAAAAATTGCGTGATATTTGCCGAGACCCCCCTTCTCTCCAACGTAAGATTAGATGAGATTTCACTCGACCCCCTCCCTCCCTTAAACCTCTCACGTATTTGTGGACGCCCCCTTTTGAATCAATACATAATTTACCCTGTAAGGGTCTTGCAATACACTATTATGAATTGTAAAAATTACTGGAACTTGTACTGAAGTTTACTGTTGAGTTGATTTATGGAATACGGATTTTAGGAGATTATATACGTGTATGAAACTTATTGTGATTTGATTATGTACTTGTATGTACAGTAGTCATAACAAATCATTGTACCTTTGATCTAAAGCTCGGTTAGAGTAAAAAAAATTGGACAATTTAACCGCCTTTACTTGAGGCGGCTAAAAACTAGACACGTGATGTAGTCCAAATAATTTATAAAAAATTCTCTGCATCATAAAATTTGTTCAAAAACCCGCAGCCCCGTACCAAGGGGAAGGTCGCGGGTTCAAATCCCGCTCGGCTCTTAACTTTTGGGACATTATAAAAATCTTTGTTCAAAAAGTTTGTAAAAACACTCGTTTTGGAGATAAAACACCAATTAAATATTTTATTGAAATTCTATACTATAATATACATCTATCTCGCTGAAGCTGTATACATTTGCATATGCGCAAGCGAGACGGATTCAACGAACTTTGTTGTGATTACTGTACCTACAATTTTTTTGTTAAACTGTAATAATGTAACTGTGATAGTGCACGAAAGGAGCCTCTTTGAAGCGCACTTAAAATCCTTTCAACACACTGGTTCGAAAGAACAAGTGACTCAAAAAAAAAGACTGATAGCTCATTATTACGAGTGTCAACTTGAGAGCACGGAAATTAGGCCATATTTTTCTAGAGCTATATTTTCCACAGGCGTTCTTGTTTATTTTTAAATATGCCGTATTTTTACTGTTACAAATTATAATTAAGCAGTATAATAAGTAGTATAATAGTAGTATAATAAGAAACAATGTATCACATATGTTACAACGGTACATTTCTTTAACTGTCGATATAATCTAACTTTATTTGTAATCTATCATTAAGTTATAGTTATAAGCTAAGCTGTATTAGTATAAAAAAACCTATCTGAAACCAGCATGGGATATTTTGCAGAGTTTAGTTTTGGACAAGGATGAACGCACAGCGAAGATAACCTTTAAAACGACGAGCGCAGCGGACACCTTTAAGAGGAAGTTTAATAACAAAATGGTTGCTGCCAGCCGACTTACCGTCACTTTGCAATGAAAACAACCTATTTAAGAATATTTTACAATATAATTTAAGTTGTCTTAAACCTTTGGTTTGACTTTATGATTGTTCTTCATCCTTGATGTTTAATTTTAATTGAAAAATATATTTTCAATAACCTAATATAAGTTATAAAACTTGACGTGTTTTTATATAACTTTTTTAAAGAATTTCACCCTTTAACGTAGTAATTTAAGATTTTTAAGGATAATATTGATTCATCTTTGGTATGTAGTTACAAATATTAATGTTGAACAATGCACAATTGAATCAAATATGTCGAGGTAGTTGTTGTAAATTATCTGAAGTAACATTTATTTTGCTTGAGTTGTAATTCATAGCGTTTTGTGTGTTGTTAGACCTAAGTTGATATTTTATATGAACAACTTAAAATACTGTATTTTTAATATAGACAATACGCAGAGCTTTGTTTATTTCAAAATTACACTTGCGAGCAATGAATTTGAGTCACTACAAAACACTCTGTAATCTTTAAAACCAAGAGCGCCACCTTATGGAAATTGGCTGTACTTCGTAGACCGCTCATTACCAATTAATAACAAAAACTTGTTGAAACACATTTCAAGGAATATGTAAATGATCCGGGTTTACGAGTGTAGACTTATTTTAGGTTTAATAAAACCTACCTGTGTTGTATTTGCAAAGTCGTAACTTTTACTTTAAAAGCTGCTTGTTGCTTTTTTTAGTATGTGTATGAGATAACTTATTTTATTGTATTTTGTTTAATTAACATTGTGTATTAGAGGGAAGTTAGTATACATTTGTATCGTTTCACAAGTTTCGATAAAAGCCAGAAATGTCGAAAGCCAGAGCTGGAAAGGCTTTGCTATGCTGTTCTCTTAATGATGACTGTTTTCCGTTCGTTTTAAAACTCATAAGTTTTATGATACAAAAAAAAATATCATTTTCTAACAATTCTAAATATTATAAAAAATTGTATTCACCCAAGTTGAAATATGTACAAAGGTACAGACAGACGGATTTCTAGTCTAGTCAGACTAGTTTTCATTTTATTATTGATACATTTCTTTGTATATTATATTAAGAACATACCTAGTTAAGTTAGTAGGTATATTTAGAAAAATCTAAATGTAAGTTAAAATATTGTAATCGCATACCTATTGTTTGGTATCAACTAAAAATAGGAAGTATTAATAACTATAGTTTAAAGTTGTTTACTGTTTGACTAATTCCCTAAAATCTTAGAGCTAAAGTGCAATGTGTATCTAATTTTATTGTAATGAGCCTGTATTACAACGAGGAATTAACTATTTTCGTTCAAAATATATCTTAAAATATTCGCACCCTAATATACTTTAAAATTTAAAAACAGACCACGACGTGTTTAGTTGGTTGTATCCATTTACATTAGATTTAATGAATGTTTTGATGATTTCATGAACTTAGGACTTAGGAGGTTAAGTAATAAAGAATAATTCTAAAAGTGTATATGCAATAACATAAACATCATGGAGTCTAAGGCCCGTATTCCGAAACAGCGCTTGAGTCTGAGTCGAGCCTCAAGCATAGATTTTATGACAGTTCTCCATTGAAAAGTGTCAAAAATCTGTGCTTGAGGCTCGACTCAGACCTAAGCACTGTTTCAGAATACGGGCCTAAGTCTTGGCTTTTTGATTTAAAATGAGTCACATAAACCATGCAATAAGTTTTATTTGGATGATAATGTTTCGTTTATGCGGTACTTTTTCAATTAGCTGTTCTTGGTTTCATGGGTAGTACGACTGTTGATGACTCGAATTCTTTGCTCTGAAGTGTAAAATCGCATTTAGGCTTTAGTCTTATGGCCAATCGTTTACTTCCAAATTATCACTCTTAACAATAAATTAGATATTTTAATAGTTTACTATTTTAATCGGATTGATACTATCTTAAGTGGATTTAAATGTATCTAAAATTAACTTTCATCATGAAAAAGATGTTTGATTTACAAACTGAAAATTATGTTTGGAGTCTTTACTTAAACGGTTTGCTTGTTAGTATCTGATCAAGTTATTCAGAAATTAGTCTGAGGCGTCGTTATTAGCTACGCTCGTATACATCTATGTGATTTCGTTGCACTACGAGATTAAGAGGGTACAACACAGGCGACTCTCCATACAAACGTAGTCCCCTATTTCCTCCCTGGATAATGCCACTAGAGTAACTATTTTTTCTCATAAAATACAGACTCAAAACAGACTGCTTTTTCTAGTGATCATAAAATTAAAGTATTTTTGCGTTAAATTACGCATTAACCTAAATGAAGACCTTAAAATCATCTAATCATAAAGCTCACTTGATGACAGCAATAAAAATGTTTCAGTCTTATAAACTAAAACAGATTTATGATATTTGACTGGCCTCTCAGCTCAGTTGGTAGTAGCTCTGCCTTCTATGTCGTAGGTCTTGGGTTCGATCCCCGAGAACGAATATTTCTGTGGTGAACGCAGATGTTTGTTCTATTGCATATATTTACAAAAAAATGTATTCAAGTATTATATCAGCTATCTGGTTTCCATAGTACAAGCTCTGCTCTATTTGGGGCTAGATAGTGTTGTGTGGATTGTCCACAATATTTATAAATTTATTCGCTTAAATGTTATAGACACTGCACTAATAATTTACCCCATGGGTATCGCAAAATGATTGCATCGTATACTTTAACTTAGTGCAACAACAGAATGCACGATAGGAGTCTCTGAAGCGCACTGAATTCCTTTCACCACATTGGTTTTAAAGAACCAGTGGCACAATAAGAAGAACAACAGAATTGACATCATTGTTGTAAATTATATTAGATTTTAGAATAATAAAATAATAAAATGATAAAAAGAAAAAAATGATAATGCGGACAATTCACACAACACTATCTAGCCCCAAACTAAGCAGAGCTTGTACTATGGGAACCAGATAGCTGATAAAATACTTGAATACTTTTTTTTTTGTAAATACATACATAGAATGCAATACAACACCCAGACAGGACAAACATTTCACCACACAAACATTTGTTCTCAGTGGGGATCGAACCCACGACCTACAGCGCAGAAGGCAGAGCTACTACCAACTGAGCTGAGAGGCCAGTCAATAAGTTATAAACCAAAACTGTTTTGTATATTTCATTGGTAAAGCTGAATTTTCCATCTATAGAATGAAATTCGTCGAATAAATATGACAGTCCTTGTTTAGACAAGCTTGAACAAGAGATTAATGTATTTCTATCTGACGGACAAAATCTGCAGATTGAAAAACTTGCCCTAAATTTGTGAAAACAGCTCCAAAATAACCTGTAATAAATCTGTAACTACACAATAAAGAAATACTTATAATTAGTAATTAATGGCGCTTTTTAATAGATTACTATTACTAGTAGTCAGTAGTGTCTATAGTAAATAGATTAGTTACTTTAAATCGTACATTTAAGTTTTGCCTTTTTTGTGACAAATTACTACTATAGTATCATTTTGTAAATTATCGCGATCATTACTTATTATACAGGGCTATTCATTATTAGCTGCAAATACTCAGGAATTAGGTTCAACATATAAAATAAAAAATATTTATGAAAAGATTTTTTTTTAATTTTGATTTAAGTTTTTGTACCAAAAATTTTTTTTTTTAATTTCTTTATGGTTATTGCATAATGATTGCCATGGAGAACAGGATGATGACCCACCCAGGCAGTGACTGAACGCAGAGTGTCGCTCACGGCGCGCGGGGGCGGATCAAAGGTCAAAATAGGTCAGGTGCCAATGATTCCAAAGGATATTCTTTATCGATTTTCTCGGGATTTTCATAGCAAAACTTAAAAAAAAAAAATTCATAAATATTTTTTATTTTATTTGTTGAACCTAATTCCTGAGTATTTGCAGCTAATTATGAATAACCCTGTATACGCGATTAAATAAGAAAGGTAATCGCGATAAATACCCTTTTCTTCCATATATTTATACTACTATAGTGTTTTATTCTAAGAGACTTGTAATAGTTTTATAGTTATAGTAATATAGTTTAGATTGGTGTGGTGCTTATATTTTGGTTAGCTTGCATTTCTTTTAAGTTAAAATTCTATTTCTGATACAAAAAAGCCTCCATCGCTGGATTTCTTCATTGATTTCTTTGAATATTTCCAGCAATTTTTCTGTTTAGCATTTTTTTCTAAGTGATAAAGTGATATTTCTAAAGTATAAAAAACCTGAAGCTACTGAACTGATTGAACTGACGTTATAACGTAATTTTGAATAACAATATACATGTATGTATGATTTGAGAATTTGTTTCAAAGTTTTGAAATTTTTTAAAGTCACGATAAAAGGATAAATGGACGCAGGGCAATGGATCGTAGGGCACGTCCTTAACGTGCGTGACCTACGAGGCAATGCTTTTTATAGGCGATGGTTACCACTTAACATCAAGTGGGCTATATGCTTGTTCCATCAACTATAGTTGTATAAAAAAAAAGGAATTGCAAGTTGAACCGAAATATACATTTTTGCATTTACTATAGATAATTGCTTTGTTTAGTGTTTAAGTGCTTTACCCCCGAATACTGAAACGCAACTCAGATTTAAGCACGTCTCAAGCGACGAATATTTGACAGTTTTCAATGAAAATCTGTCAAATATTCGTCGCTTGAGACGTGCTTAAATCTCAGTTGCGTTTCAGTATTCGGGGGTTAATCCTATAATAATGTAAGCTTCTGTTAAAACTTGAATTACTGCCTTTTATTTGTTATTTTTCAGTACTAATGTACTGTACTTATATAAAATATGTTTCAAATCAGCAGGCTTCGTGAGGTTGTTGGTTCGAATCCAACACCAATTAGTTTGTTTCGATATAATTATATAACTAAGGGCTGTTCTACGAAATATTTAGTACTACCACCATGCCTATTGCTGCCGTGAAGCAGCATCGCTGTGATACGGTTTGAAGGGTGTGGGTGCCGGTGACATTACTGACACGTGAGGCTGAACATCTGTAAGCTGGAGGCATACAGATGTTGATGGACGCAGGGCAGTACATCGTAGGGCACGTTCCTGACGTGCGTGACCTACAAGGCAAAGCTGTGTTATCCTCTTAACATCAAGAGGTAGTATAGGCCATATTATGCACTGCCCTGAGTCCATCAACTTGAGGCATACAGACGTTCAGTCTCACGTGTCAGTAATGTCACCGGCAAACCGAGCCTTGCCATATTTCTTCATAAAGGAAAGCATCTTGAAGAAACTTAATATGTCAAGTAATACTATATTTACTTATACGGCGTTTTTCAAAGTTTTTTATTTACTTTTTCTTACAATTTTAAATAACTTATATTGTACTCTTGACATGATAAACCCTTATAAAGCCAGGTTATGCTTCCAAAACGCAAGTGTGCGTTTAAATATTTAATTAACCTTTTTTAATAAGGGGTCAACCTTAGTTTTGCAAAATATTTTAACCTAACTTTGTTATTTGATAATAAAATAGAATATAGTTTAAACAACTGTTTTTATTTATTACCTTTTAGGTAATAATGTTCGGATCTCAATAAAAAAAAAAATCGGTTGTCTGTAAAGTCGGTTTACTGACGATAGTTGAACGTGATAACGTCATAAGAAAATACTGATGGAATGGTTGCATTTTTCAAAAGAAAATTTTAGTTTTACTGAATTGAATTGAATGTGAATGAAACTGAATGAAACTGAATGAAACTGAATGAAACTGAATGAAACTGAATGAAACTGAATGGAACTGAATGAAACTGAATGAAAATCCGGACCCAGACCCGGACCCAGACTGAACCCTTACCCTTACCCTCATTTACCCTTACCCATTACCCGACCCGGGCTCGGGCTCAGGTAAATGGAACGACGAAACGACGTAACGACGCATGAGTCATGTTTTTTCGTGCGTGCAGCCGGCTCCATCGATTTATAAGACGTTATCACGTCAAAAACAAAATTTTAAATGCGTGTTTCTGTTGCGTGTCCCTTATTCACTCTAGATTTAAGACTATTTTGTTGTAATAATGGAAGTTTTAAACTTTCCCTGACGTTTTTATATTAAGATATTATTTTGTGCTAATAACGATATCTGTTTTTAATAAAATTTAATAGAATCTGTTTTAATATTCCATTTTTTAGTTGTTAACTGGTGTCGTCATTAGTTTTAAATAATTATTTTTATAAATTTTATAAGTTTCAGTATTTTATAACGAAGTTATGAAAAACTGAATATAATCATGATCTGTGATGCTTAGAGGACTCCAAAGACTGATTTTCATCAATAAAACAAAGTTTTCAGTATAACTGTCTTTTATTTATATAAAAATCTTATTTAATTTCCTACATCTTCTCTTATAAATAAATTAGGTTCAAAATATCGATTGAATCGGGTTCGAACCCACGAATATTTAATGGTCAAACTTGACATGGTATAATTATGTGGTTACCATTATCTTTCACACACACGCCTAAAATAACTTATAATTATTATTATGCCTGAATAATTTACAACCATAGTCAAAGTAAAGGAAAATTCTTTATTGCCTACCTTCGCCATCTTCAGTATTCAGTATATTTATTGCCTTAATAAGTATGTAAATATAACAGTGTCAGATCTTAGAACTAGTTTTTGAATCAATACATAATTTACCCTGTAAGGGTGTTGCAATACTGGAGAAGCGGGCCGATATTATAATAATCGCGCAGATTTGTAAGCAGGTTTAGTATAAAATGTTATAAGGGTAAATCTTAAGCCTCCGCTATACTCTGGTCTAAAAACAAAACACGACCGGAAAGTTGGAAAAATTTAAAATAAAGATGGCGTTGCCTGACCTGAGCTGTGAATTCATGTATTTGATACCAACTATTACTTATTCTGTGCTTGGGTCTGACATTTGTCACGACATTACAATGTGTTGACTAGAATACGCTTCGTTAGACAAAAACACAGACAGATATTCAGTAAATAAATATAACCCAATTGTTATGTTAGCTGATTCCCGTCGCAGAGTTTCCATTGCATATTTTTCATCCAGGATTGGTGATAACAATGGCAAGCTGTGCGGTATTTTTTAAACTACCACGAACGCTACATTTTAAATCTAACTTATATAGTAGTGTAGTAGTAGTAGTCTAATTTATATAGTGTAACAAGCAAATAGCCCCAGATTTAATAAAAGAAACCTTCCACCAAGAAGAGATTTTCCTCATATTATGCAAAACCAGAGTGAGTTGCAAGTTCATAAATGTCGGTAGTCGGTGAATGAACACTTGTATTTTTTAAAGGTAAAAAACGGAACCCTTATAAATTCGTCATGTCTGTCTGTCTGTCCATCCGTATGTCACAGTCACTTTTTTTCAAAAAAATGAAATGAAATGAAAAGAAATAATTTATTTGCTTGAAGTATGGTACTTACAAAACTGTAAAAGCTATATGTACTGATGAAACTTGGTAAATAGATGTATTCTGTAAACCGCATTAAGATTTTTATACTTAGAACTGACACTCAAAAAATATTTTTTCATAAAACTTATGAGTTTTCTTAACATTAAGTAAAAGATTATTAAACCAGTTAAGTATTTACGACAGAGATGCGTTAACGTCATCGTAATTAGCCTTCTATCTATCGACTTTAAAAATTAATGAGGTATCGTCAGCAAATAGTACTGTTTCACATAGTTTTTTAACCAAAAAAGGAAGGTCATTTACGTACACTAGAAACAAGAAAGGACCTAATATCGAACCTTGTGGCACCCCTATGTCAATAACTGACCCAAAAGATCTCTCACCGCCCACATCAACTTTAAGGATTCTATCAGTCAAGTACGATTGTAATAAGTCAATGGAGCGATTTAGAATACCGTAATGTTTAAGTTTAGATATTAAGAGGGTGACGGACGCAGCTCGCAACTTCAATTCGAGGCGCGGGCAAAAATTGCTCCGAATATAGCTATCTCTATTCATTTGATGCGGGCGCCACGGAATATATAATAGTAGTATACACACACAGGCGCTCGTGTGACGCGCTACTTCTATACGTGAATCCAACCATAGTGCCGCGCTTGTGCGTGTGCGTCAGCCACTGATAACGATTTTTATGCATTGCCTAATTTCGTCAACGTTACTAACACCCGTTTTCATTAAACCTAGGCGACGCCTAAATCGGATGCCTAAATATTAACGGGCCGACGTACACAGCTCGCAACTTCAATTCGAGGCGTGAGCAAAAACTGCTCCGAATATAGCTATCTCTATTCATTTGATGCGGGTGCCACGGAATATATAATAGTAGTATACACACACAGGCGCTCGTGTGACGCGCTACTTCTATACGTGAATCCAACCATAGTGCCGCGCTTGTGCGTGTGCGTCAGCCACTGATAACGATTTTTATGCATTGCCTAATTTCGTCAACGTTACTAAGCGTCAGATAGGCTAGTGGCTAGGGCGTGCGGATTCACACTGAGAGGACGAGGTGGGCGGGAGTTCAAATCTGGTCAAAGAGAGTTGACTTTTTGCACCCTACAATTTTATGTTTTTATTTTTTGTGGCTGCATTACCTGACTAACCCTCTAAGCTTATTGCTTGCTTGTTTCGCTTTTCTAGTATTCAATAAGCAAGGATTGGTCATGCTCTGAATGCAAGAATAAAGTGAAAAAAAAAACAACATTCCTGAACCGATAAAGAACCTTCAGAGTAGCTATTTACGCACTTAGAAAAGACACCAGGAAATTCTCTAACATGATACGAGTGAGTTTATTCATCAGGTAGGGTTTGTGCGGGTTCTGGACCAAATTGAAGAAGAGTAAAGAGAACCATTGACTCCGAGTTGAGTTGAGAGAGCCATTGACCCTGGCGCGGAGCGATGGAGTTGTGGTTGATGACGTTCCAGTAGAGGATGATGGGTGGGAGTCCGCTCAACATCAGGTGTGGTGTGGTTTGCTTGACCTCATTGGCCTAGTGGTTGGAGGGTGCGGGTTCAAAATCAGTGATAACGTTACAGTAATAGATGATGGGTGGGGTCCGCTCTACGTCAGGTGGGGTGTGGTTCGCCAGACCTCATCGGCCTAGCGGTTGGGGGGCGTGGGTTCAAAACCAGTCATGACGTTACAGTTGAAGATCATGGGTGGAGGTCCGCTCAACATCAGGTGGGGTGTGGTTCGCCAGACCTCATCGATCACACACACACAGCAATAAAAAACACGCAAAGCGGCTCACTTACCAAAGTACAGAAAGTCTAATAATGTGACTGCATTTAAAAATATACTTTATTCGTTGAGCAATTAGGTTGCTTTTATTCTGCTTATTTACATTCGCAAAACCAACGATTGCGAACATCGACTTACAATTACATGGACCTCGGCTTTCGCACAAAACTCGCGAAAAAAGTGTACCAAGCTAACCTACTATAGGTGGATAGATACTTATATAATGATTATAAACAAACTGAAAAAAAAAATATTTATGTCTTATCACAATTACTATATAGAACTCAATTTTGATTGCATGAAGCAACTTCTAGTGAATGTTACAGAAATTTTTCCAAGTCTTTTTATCAATATTTCCACCAGACGTTGAGCAGTACTCTGTTTATTGAGCTCCAGTTATATAAAGAAAAACTATTTTGTTAAAGTATTTCTCAGTCTTTTTATCAATATTTCCACCGGACGTTGAGTGGTAGCAGTTTTTTGAGCTCCAAATAAATAAAGTTTTTTTTTTAATTTCTTAGTCGTTTTATCAATATTTCCACCTGACGTTGAGCTGTAGTTTATTTCTTGAGCTCCAGAAAAATAAAACAGAAATATGTTGTTCAAATTTTTACAAGTCTTTTTATCAATATTTCTACCTGACGTTGAGTGGTATCAGTTTTTTTAAGCCCCAGATAAATAAAGAATAAAAATATTTTTTAGCCATTTTTCTTAGTCCTTTTTTCAATATTATAACCTGACGTTGAGCGGTAGTCGGTTGTTTGAGATTCAGATAAATAAAGAAAAAAAATATTTTGCTAAAATTTTTCCAAGTCTTTTTATCAATATTTCCACCTGACGTTGAGTGGTAGCAGTTTTTTTAAGCCCCAGATAAATAAAGACTAAAAATATTTTGTGGCAATTTTTCTTAGTCCTTTCATCAATCTTTCCACCTGACGTTGAGCGGTAGTCGGTTTTTTGAACTACAAATAAATAAAGAAAAAAAATAATTTGTTGTAATTTTTCTTAGACCTTTTATCAATACTTCATATACAGGGTGGAATTTTGTAATGCCACCTGGAGGGAAAGTACTCTTAATACTGCAGATAGAAAATTTTACTCACAGGAAACATTCCTTTATTTTTGAATAGAAAGCAAACTGCATTCAAAGTTTTTCGAAAATTCTCTCACACCCGGGAATTGAACCGGCTAAAATCAGAAAAATTATACCTTGTACTTTTATTGCATCGATCGTTAGTCAATTATAAGGATGAAATCTCTCTAACAAACATGATAAATTAAATGAAAGAAAAACCAGGAAATCTTAAATTAATTTAATTATTTACAAAAAATGGTTAACTAACTAGTTACTTGAAATTAGTTGCTTGAAATGGGCTCCATTCTCTTGGATACACAAATTTATTCTTTTAACGAATTCATTTCTTTAAAAGAATAAATTTATTCCTTTCAAAAAAAAAATTAATTTAAAAATTATTTCATTTTTAATTTTAGAAATTGCTTTCTATTCAAAAATAAAGGAATGTTTCCTTTGAGTAAAATTTTCTATCTGCAGTATTAAGAGTACTTTCCCTCCAGGTGGCATTACAAAATTCCACCCTGTATAGAAATTAATGGTTCATAATTTGTTTTAGTCGAAATGTTGGCTTTTTTCGAAATTTCGGCAGACTTTTTGACCTAGTGCTGCACCTTGATTTCGTTTACCCAACCTACAACCTACCTAGGTACTTAGTATTTCCCATCTTCACTTAGTACCCTTCCTAAACTAACAATTATCAAATATCTAAGCATTATGTTTTATGCCAGTGTAGGTATTTAACTAGTCCGAAGTCCGAGCGATTCACACACACAACCGAAGTGTCCCGTGTGCTTCAAGCGTTTCCTCCCCCTGCACCCCGCCACCCACACCGTGCGTGCGCGATAGCAATAGTAGCCGTTCGAAAATGCCATGAATTTGATCGTGTTCCGTAATACCAAAAATGATGACTGAAAACTTTTTGTATTCTTCACATAGTATTGTTATTCTGTAACTAGACAATATAAACTAGGTTCCTTAACAAAAAAACACGTAAGATATTGTTGTTTTTAGTACGAAACCAATAGGTAGAAAACTTGATAAGTTTAGCATAAAAATGTGCAAAATGCGATTGGTGTTTATTTCATTTTAGGTAAGTAATTTGAAATAAAAACTGTTGAGGAACCTAGATAAATACTATGCAAATACAATTATTACAATAATATAGTGTAAATCTGTCTAAATTAGAAATCATTTTGGTATTCCGTTTGTATGAAAATTTTCCATACGTCAGCCCCTTAACTAGTTTTTTCGTGTGCGCGAGCTGCAAGCAGCTCGCGTGTCGGTGTGCTACTCCCAGTTTTACATTACACTTGCACTTGTAAAACCCCAAAAAGTAGTAAAGAAAGTCCTAAGTAACCTTAAAAGTCGATCAGTGAATCAAGTTCCTCAGTGTAGTAAAACCCCAATCAAAGTCCTAAAGAACCCTAAAATTGTTTACATAATCAAGGTCCTAAGTGAAGTAAAATTCCAATTAAAGGCCTAAGGAACCCTAAAAGTTGTTTATTTTATCAAGTTCCTCAATGTAGTAAAACCCCAATCAAAGTCCTAAGGAACCCTAAAAATGTTAACATTATCAAGCTCCTAAGTGTAGTTGAAACTCCAATCAAAGTCCTAAGGAACCCTAAAAGTCGAACACTTAATCAAATTGCTCAATGTAGTAAAACCCCAATCAAAACCTTATACGGAACCCTAAATTGTACGTCAAGCCAAAACCCTTAACGGGTCGAAACCGCTGAAAGGAACCCAAACGTTGACTACCGGGTCGCGTGCATCGCGAGCTGCAAGCAGCTCGCGTCCTCAATGCGTTCCCACAGGGGCGGAACCCTAAACCAAGTGAAGATCCAATCAAACACCTTAAAAAACCTAAAATTCAATCTCCAATCATAGTCCTCAGTCGAATGAACCGTTTGAACGACCTTAATCGGACGATTTTTGCAAAACCGGAAGTGGCACAGCCGCCATTTTGAATTTTGAACTGTCAATCTAGTGAACATTTTTTCACACCCCTAAGACACCCTAAATTTCAGTAGGAGGGGGTTCTAAATTTCCCTAAATTTCAGTAGGGTGGGCGTGGTCGCGTGGCGGCTCGCTTCGCTCGCCGCAACGTTCCCCCCGGGTTCAGGAGGAGGGGGTTCTGGGGGCTTGAGGGGGGGGTCACAGCACGGCTCGCTTCGCTCGCCGCGACCCTCCCCCCGGGTTCAGGAGGAGGGGGTTCTGGGGGGCTTAGGGGGGGGGGGGGGTCACAGCAGGCTCGCTTTGCTCGCCGCACTGTTCCCCATGGTTGCATGGCGGCTCGCTTCGCTCGCCGCAATGCTCCACTCGAAAAAAAGGGTCAAAAATAATAAAGGGGTCTAGAGGGGGGAGGGGGGCAAAATTTATTTTGCTTTCAAAATAATCTCACCTTCCCTACATGACCCAAAAAAAAAAGTCTTGCAAGTCACTCCGCTTGGAAGATACGAAAGGGGGGGGGTGAAAAAAGGGGCAAGAGGGGGGTGTTTTTTTTGTTTTTTCAATTCAGGAAGAAACCCTCTATACGAAACCTTAATCGAAAACCCCCTATCTCGACGGCATCCGGTAGCACTCACAAAAGGGGGGGTCCTGGGGGGCAAGGGGGGGAATTTTTTTTGTACAATAACATTCTTATCTTTTTTCTTCTCTTTCGTCTTCTCCCTTTTAATCTTTTTTTTTCTGAAAAGTAATATTTCATCAAAATCGGCTTAGCCGTTTTGTTTTATTGTTTGTTACTGCATACCTTCGTCATTTAATTTTATGATCCAATTTAGTAATTTTTTCTTTTATCTAAAAGGTTATACTTCCAGATCTGTATGTAAATCTAGTAAGTATAACTTAGTGCATAGAATTCATGCCTATGGAAATAAATAATAATAATAATAATAATAATGCTGGACAATTCACACAACATGATCTAGCCCCAAGCTAAGCAAAGCTTGTGTTATGGGTGCTAGATAACTGATATACATAATACAATACATTACATGCATAGATAATTTTCATTTCAATTCATAAATGAATTGAAATGGAAATTATTTATGGGTGGCTTTAAGCTTTGCACTCATTTAGGCCTTCGGTGCTCATTGCGGTGGAGATCAGTGAAGCATTGTGAAATAACACTGTCTATTCGACTTATATTATTGTATTTTATCGGCATTTAAAAATATTAGGTATAGCAAAGAGTTTCGACAATCCCAACTGACTCTTCAAAGTTCTGTCAAACGCAAAATCTTGGGAAACTCCTTGCTGCGTGTATAGAAATAGGCACATGTATTTTGGTATTTGGGTATTTGAGCGCACCGTGCATGAAGCCTTTGACAGAAAGTTCCAGAATTCGGGATTTAAAAGACGGCAATCAAAAATACTCAAAACCCATGATATTATTGTTATGACTGGGCTCTCAGCTCATTTATTAGTAGCTCTGCCTTCTGCGCCATAGGTCGTGGGTTCGATCCCCACCGAGAACAAATATTTGTGTGGTGATCATAGATATTTGTTCTCCATCTGGATGTTATATTGTTTTCCAAGTACCTATGTATTTACAAACAAAATGTATTTAAGTATTACATCAGCTATCTGGTTCCCATAATACTAACTCTGCTTAGTTTAGGGCTAGATAGTGTAGTGTAGATTGTCCATAATATATATATATATACTTCCTTTTCATTGTAATGGGTTCCCAAACTCTTTGCAAAATCGACACTATTTTTATAAAGGCCTAAAATCGGCTACTAGTTTTTGAGTCTTCTTCTTGTCATGTCAATAGAAAATTAAAGCTGGTGTGGTGGATTATGAATGTGCCTCAAAAGTTTTGCTACTTCACGTTGGTTTCATTTATTGTTTTCCTTCACCGTTAGAGTGTACTGACATAGTGCACATAGGTTTTTTGGCAGATAAACTAATTTGTGCATGACGGGGTTTGAACACACGCCTTTAGAATCAAAAAGCGGGTCGCTACGACAATATAACCGGTGCTAAGCAACCAGAGCGCCCCTCCACCTAATGGACCGATGACATTCTAAAGATCGTGGGAAATCGGCAAATTGTTTTTTCATGGAAATGTATAAAGGAGGTCTATATCTAGCAGTGGACTTCTACTTACTGATGATGATGACGGAAAGCACTGGGTAGATAGGAAGATAGCTACTTATGCAACTACAAAAATGGAGGTATTTAACAAAAGCATTGCGCTTCGCTGGTCACGCACGATAGGAACGTGCCCTAGAATGTACTAGATAAGTTATATGCTACATAAAATATATACTTCTACAGGCTGATGATGATGTGAATACAGGTTATCGATCATAATGTATGATGAAGATGGTATTATGTCATTTCGTTATACTGTGACAATTTGTTTTATGTTACACTGTGGCAAATTTATAGTACCAGTAGTAGCTATGATTTAATCTAGGGTATATTTTACGTAGTCAGAGATGAAATGTCATGTCGCGAAATTTGACATAGACCTCACCTCGTCGGCCGCGCGGGCTGTACTGAGAGAAGTAGCTAGGAAATCCTACCTATATATATTTTTGAAAATTTTATTTTTATATAAAAACTACGGCAACTAAGAAAAGTGCAATAACATCAGGTTTTTACGTATTTATTTAGGTATACGGGAACAAAACTTTCATTGCAATGGCTCTAACAGCAACGGAAAAAAACCATTTCAAATCCAAAAAAAATTGAGAGTTTTTGGCAAACTTTGCGTTCAATTTTATCGAACCCAGTGAGTTTAAGAGAATTTCTAGCCTAATCATAATTTTTTTACACCATTTAATTGTTATATTTTACAAAAATAATAAATGGATTCATCCATACAACGAAAAAAAATGCTACTTTACATTTTCGGTTTCACCTCACGTAGGCTCTTAATGGTCAAAACCATGGTTTTAAAGAATATATTATTCCCACAGTCTCCTTTAATCACTAGTGCTTGATAGAACCTGAAGACGAAACTTAAGACGCCCACCCACCAGATGGACCGACGACATTGTTAAGATCACGGGAAGTCGGTGGATGGAGATCAGAATCGTTCTTCCTGGAAATATGTAGGGGAGGCTTATGTCCAGCAGTGGACTTCTTTAGGCTGATGATTATGATGATGACTTGATAGAATGGTTCCCACCCACTCTATATTTAAATAGGTAACATACATTTTATGGGAGGTTCTCAATTCGTTTGTTATCATATCACGTAACTTCGTCGCATGAACCGATTTGAATTATTTTTTTAACCTAAACGATTGGTCCCTTAGAAATTTTATCAAAATCGGTTCAGCAGTTTGACCATGAAGTCGTTTCTCAAGTTTTTTAAACTTCACTTGTTTTCAACCCATATCGTCTCACTGCTGGACAAAGGTTGAATTTATAACAAATAATATTGTCCTCTTAACCAGACAAAGACAAATTGTGAAACCTATACCAAACTGCGTCACAAATTCGGCACTAAATATTGGCATACCAGCCAGGCCTCAAATCATCTGGCCATATGGTTAATAGGACAATCAAATAATGACGATTTCGAACAATGTATTCTAGTCCTAAATTATACAGGGTGTTACAAAACTACCCGTAAAGCTGAAAGGTTCATTCACAATATTTTAAAACCTTAGTAACGCTGCATAACATACCCCAAAAAAAAAAAAAAAAAAAATATTAATAAAAAATATTAATTTAAGCATCAGGTAAAATAGGTACGTGGGCCTTTCTGTTAAATAACCTGTGGCCTACCACAAATATCAAATAAATAAATGCAGTATGATATGGTGAGCACTCACACAGACTCAAAACCAGAGCCAGACATGGTACGCCTACTGGTTCCCTGACATGACAGCTTAGCTAGGGTTGACAACATTTTTGGCTTTCATAATTTTTACTGAGTATTTTGTAACGCGTTGTATAATTTCTGTCATAGCTTTAAAACAAATAGTTGTGCCTAAAAGTAATAAAACTAGCGATATTGAAGTACTTGGGCGCTAAACTAAGCAAGTTCTGGTATCCTTGAGTGAACTCCTCGGGGTGGTAGATTTTGTGTGCATGATGAGAGACGTCCAGTGCTGTCTGAGACTGTAAGGCAACTGGAATCTGTATAAACAATAAAATTAAAACAAGAATTAGGTTTGTGTTTTGCTATAGGCTTTGAATTAGAATTATAGAATAATTATACGTATAAAGAAATAAACATTGCGGACTATCCACGCGACACTATCAAGCCCCAAACTAAGCAGAGCTTGTATGATGGAAACCAGAAGGGCAAGTCGCAGTTTCACTCGATAAGTTTGAATAATTCGTTTCGCCTACGTGTTCTCGTTTCGCCTCGTGAATCGATCAAAACAAGTTGTCGCATCATTTCTCTGTACAAAAGAGAGAAACACGTAGGCGAATCAAGTTGTTCAAACTGAGCTAAACTCGGACTAGAAGTACAGATAGCTGATATAATACTTGTTGGGGTACATATTTTTTTTGTAAATACATACTTTAACTCTTTAAGAGTACAGTATAACACCCAGACAGAGAACATTGGTGTTCACCACACAAATATTTGTTCTCGATGGGGATCAAACCTACGGCCCAGGGGGCTAATTCTCGGGCCGATCTCGATCATTTTGAAATTTTATTTTATTGCTTCTTTTCGAAGGGGGAATGGATAATTTCCTTGAGTAATACATAAACGACCTCTTCGTAAAAGTCTCGACAGCTACGATATACGGAAAACGTACAAAAAGTGTGGGGTTGTGAAAAAAAGCTATAAAATAAAATTTTAAAATGATCGAGATTGGCCCGAGAATTAGCCCCCAGGAGCCTAATTCTCGGGCCGATCTCGATCATTTTGCAATTTTATTTTATTGCTTGTTTTCGAAGAGAGAATGGATGATTTCCTTGAGTAATTAATCGACGACCTCATTGTAGAAGCCTCGACAGCTACGATATACGGAAAACGTAGAAAAATTGCGGGGTTGTGCAATGCCAAAAATAAAATAATCGCTTAGAAAATCTCGGTCGGCCCGAGAATTAGGCCCTAGATCTACTACCGACTGATCTATGAATTAATTGCAAAACCGGATAAATAACTATAATAAATACTTACAGTGCAAGTAACAGTGAAGGCAAAGGGCGGTGTGATGTCGCCATAGGTGGCTAGTGCGTGGATGATGCTGTACACGGGTCTGTCGAGCAGATGGAACGATGACGCCACGGGGGAGGAGAACGACCACGCCGACACCGTGACGTTAGCGCGAGGCCATAGGGTTATGGTGTTGTGTTCCGCACCTAGAGTTGTAATTACAAGTTATTTTCTAAACCGACAACACCCAGACAGAGAATAAACATCTGTGTTCACCACACACCCTTACATAATATTAACCATAATTTACCCTTACAGGGTAAATTATGTATTGATTCAAAAACTAGTTCTAAGATCTGACACTGTTATATTCACATACATAATAAGGCAATAAATATACTGAATACTGAATACAAATATTTGTTATCGGTGGGGATCGAACCCACGACCTACAACGCAGAAGACAGTGCTACTACCAACTGAGCTGAGAGGCCAGTCAAATAAAAGAAGAGGTTCTCAATTGGGTGTTTGTTTTTTTTTTTATCTTATACCTTTAAACGAGAAAATCTTGTATATATATATATATATATATATATTTAGGATCACGGAAACTGAGCCAACGATTTTCATGAAATTAAGTATACAGAGGGTTTCGGGGGCGATAAATCGATCTAGCTAGGATTCATTTTCAGAAAATGAGTCTGTTCGTTAAAAAAAAACTAAAAACATAAACTGAATATGTGACTGCTCCTGCCATCTATTGACGATTGTGAGCAACTAACTGCAAGCATGTCCAGCAGATGGCGTTGTTCAGTAAGAATAAACCAGTAAAGATCTTCTTCTTCTTCTTCTTCTTCTTCTTCTTATCGTGTCACTGATTCTTTCGAACCAAGTGTGGTGAAAGGATTTTAAGTGCGCCTCGAAGAGGCTCCTTTCGTGCACTTGACACATATTTTCAAACTTTTTAGGTTCTACGATATGCCGGTTTCCTCACGATGTTTTCCTTCACCGTTTGAGAGCACTGGCATAGTGTACATAAATTTTTGGGCAGAAAAACTCATTGGTACACGACTGGATTCGAACCCACGACCTTAGGATCGGAAGGCGGGGCCGCTACCACTAGGCCACCAGCGCTCTCTAATAAGTAAAGATAATAATATGCCTCTTATGATTTCTTAAAAATACAAATAGACGAAAAAAAATCCGAGCGAAGCTCGGTTACCAACTAGTGTCCTAATCAGATAACAGAGAAACAAGGCAAGACATCAAGAAAGAAAACGAATAAATCTCAAAAACATTTAAATATGTAAGCAAAATAAAGAACACGACATGATGAACGTAGTTTGAGAGTGTGGGGTGGGGGTGGACTAGGGACGGGGGGGGGGGTAAAGAGGGGGGGGTGTAGTATAGTTACCATTCATAATAAAGCTGTATGTGTTGATTTCTATTGATATGAGAAACAAAAGCAGATGACACAGAAACAAGGCAAGACTCTAATAAAACTTAAATACAATTTAAACAAAGGTTAGCAAAATAAAAGGGGTGGGGGCATAAAGGGTGGGGGGGGGGAGTACAATAGTTACCATTCATAATAAAGCTGTATGTGCAAGTATCTCCGACACAAGTCCTGTTAGCCTGCAGCGCGGGACGCGGAGAGAATTCTGAAGGACCCGCCATGTCAACGAATATTGCTTCATTCCTGAAATACATATTAGTTTTAAAGGAAAATTCAAATCAAATTGTGTACCAATGAGTTTTTCTGTCCAAAAATGTATGCTAGTGCTCTCAAACGGTGAATTAAAACATCGTGAGGAAACCGGCATGTCGTAGAATCTTAAAGTTAGAAATTATCTATCAAGTGCACAAGAGCCTCTTTGAGGCGCACTTGAAATCCTTTCACCACACTTGGTCTAAAAGAAACAGTCACACGATTAAAAGTAAAATAGACCTTCTTTTGGTATTGCCTACGTCTCACTTGGAGTGGCACCACACTGGGACTTCACTGCTTTTTTTATTTCATAAAAGGATATTACAACAAAAACTGGTCAAGTGAGGGGTTAATATATTATCTTGTTGATGCGAGGCAATGTTGTTATAGGCGATTGTTACTACTTAATCAGGTGGGTCATGCTTATTCTATTTTTATTCTCATTCTATTCTATTCCTTCAGCTAGTTATATAAAAAAACGGTGATTTTCTTTCACCGTTTATGAGCATTGGCATAGTGCACACATTTTTGGACAGAAAACTCATTGCTACACGACTGGGTTCAAACCCACGATCTAAGGATCGGAAGGGCGCTACCTCTAAATAAACCACCAGTGTTAAAAACTGTACCTACCTAGCCATAGTCACTAAGATCTTTTTTGTACAACAGTTATGCAATAAATATTTCTGATTTCTGTTATTTAATGTGACTTACAAGTGTCGTCCATAGCTGGTTCGGTACAGAGGCAGGTTGCAGTAGACCCGGTCTGCACAGCGATGGTCTTTCGTCCACGTATACTCCGTGAGGAGAGGCGTCACTGTGGAGGCTGTGAGGGCATCCAGCCTCAGCACCGCTACGCCGGAAGAGCTCTCAATCGGGGTGTGGGACTCGTCGTGTGATACTATTGTTGTGTGCTAGAATAAACAGACACGTTGTTAGAAATACACTAACCGTACTTACCGCAAGAATCATGACCGCAAAAAGGGCGTTTTAAAAGTTTTAAGGGGTCTGCAACGCGCTTGTGATGTCTCTATTAGTATTGCAGGCTATGGTAACCGCTTTCCATCAGGTGGGCTGTATACTTGTTTGTCAACTTAGTCGTATAGAAAAAAAGATGAAACGTAGGATGCCCATCCGATGGACCGATGACATTGTTAAGATCGCGGGAAGACAGTGGATGGAGCAGACTCAGAATCGTTCTTTGAATAGTGGTGGACTTCTTCGGATTGATGCAAAGAAGTAATGTCTTATGACTTTGATAACTAGGCATGGTAGACCTACAGATACAAATCTCTTTTTTTTCTCACTACGGCGAAGTGAAAAAGAGAGTTTTTAGTTCCTGGTTTTACGTCATGCGAGCGCCATTTGTGTTTAAGGCTTCTTTTTCTTAATTACTGGAATCTGACATTCGGTCAATTTTGCCAATGTCAAGTGATATACAACATAAATAAATTCGTTTTTAGTCAAGTCAGTCAACAGACAAGTCTAGGCATCTAAGAATAGTCAAGGCTCTAAAGAAAATGGTGGCGTTTTTATTCAAAACCATCCGAAACATTTTGAAACATTTGCCCGATCGTCCCCAGAAAGTTCGTACGCGATAGAACCATCCGGAACTTGTGCCTCGAGTGTTTACGTAGTAGTTTCACAAACTCGTCAATAGATGGCGTTCTCTCTCATTCAATCGTGAGTTCCACTCCTCAGCAACAGATGGCGCTAGGAGTTGGCGACTACGCAACCCTATTGTAATACGTACAAACCAATAATGTCTCTGCGTGGCGGGGCCGTCATCCCGGAAGGGCGCGAAGGGGATCAACATGAGGACTGCACACGCCGCCAGCGCCAGAGCCAGGGGGAGCCACAGCCGACGCCGGGAGAATAGCAGCTCTATGCCGGACTGGAACCATATACAAATATATTAGCAGTCACAAGTGACTTTACTCGCCGTGTTCCAATCACATTTTTGAAGAAATAAAACCCGAGAATCACTTTATTTCGTATAATAACTTACTAATTAGATAAATAAAAATAAACAAATTCATGAGAGGCTAAAACCATTAGGGGAAGGCGAGTGGAAGGAGGCGAGACTTTTTGGCGGCAGTGTCTAGAGAGCTGTCATCTGTCATGATCAGTGATCGGAGTAGGTAGAGCTATTTAGGTTCATTGACCGCAAACATTGATGTTAATATGGATATTCCACGAGATTCCGACTAATACTCCGGGATTCGATTATTATAATTATGTTTATCAATAAGTATAAAAATGGTACATGTCAATATATACATTATATGTCAATATATACATGTGTAAGCCCATAAGCACGACTGCGCGAGCGTCGTTGTAAATTTTACATCAGCAATATGTTGCCAAAGTTTTTGTCATACGCGATTTTTGAGGAACAAATAATTTGTATGGTATGTGCTTGTATAACTTCAGAATGAAAATGTTGATTGATTGTTGATTCTTGTATAAATATAAAAAAATGTTACATAAAAAAATATGTCATTTAATGACTCAAGTTTCTATCTATTTATTATATTATCCTTAAAATCGTCCTTACACTTATAAGAAGTATATGCTTTCATTACTCCCTAAGGCGCAAATAAATAGCTTTTTATTATTTTTCTACTTAATAAACAAATCCCGGGATTCGGGGAATATCCATATTATTCAATAATATGGCAAGTACATAAAATAGCTCTACCTACTCCGATCACTGGTCATGATCTATAATTGACGTTGACATAACTCTCAGATGCATCGTACAGCTTCACGGAACATTAATATCCTGATAGTCTAAGATCCCTAGAAGAAGGACCTTCACCGAGCTGGTTATTTAATGAAACGTATTTTATATATAATTAAACATGCCAATAAATATATTCTATATGGGTTGCCTATCAAATTTCAGTCCAGGATAATTATGATTAATTAATAATTAAAAAAAAAAAATTAAACTTACCACTGGTTTGTTTATTAAACAAATTCTATACCAATCTAAAGTATAGACCCCAGTATTTTTATTCAATAAACATACCGGTGCAAAATGCTAGTATCGATTTTCCTGTTTATACCTGGCTACCCGAGAGTTGTGACCGGAAAAAAATAGGCAACCTAACGATTGCATATTCTATGGGGTCTATACTTTCGATTGGTATAGAATTTGTCTAATAAACAAATCGGTGGATAGTTAAAAACACATAATTTTTTTTTTAATTATTAATTAATCATATCCTGGACTGAAATTTGATAGGCAACCCATATAGAATATATTTATTGGCATGTTTAATTAAATATAAAATACGTTTCATTAAATAACCAGCTCGGTGAAGGTCCTTCTTCTAGGGATCCTATACTATGACGGACAGCTTGCAATTGACACATTGTTGTTTATAATTCAACAATTTTCGACAACTCAAGAGCGGCTAAACAGATTCGACTGAAAATTGGTGGAGAGGTAGCTTAAAACCAGAAGACGGACATTGGATACTTATATCCCGAAAAACTTAGAGCACTGGCGGTCTAGTGGTAGGGGCCCCGCCTTCTGATCCAAAGGTCGTGGGTTCAAATCCAGTCGTGTACCAATGAGTTTTTCTGTCGAAAATTAATGTGCACTGTGCCAGTACTCTCAAACGGTGAAGGAAAACATCGTGAGGAAACCGGCGTGTCGTAGAACCTTAAAAAGTTCGAGCAACACGTGTCAAGGGTCACGCAAATGGGCCGGCCTACTTGCGGAAAAACCAGCCCGCACATCAAGTGCGGATGATGAAAAATTGCCGAATTCCCGAAAAACTAACGGGAACGGAGCGATTAAATGAAATTAAATGTATTTATTCGAAATGAATGACATATTTACCACAGTAGTGACAAGTATGACCGCAAAGGCCACATTAATGAATGCGACGGTGTAATCCGGTGTGTTAGAGGGCGTGCGTCCCATTATAGGCAACATGAGAGCATCCACACGCAACGCACACACACACAGGAACATCACGGAGGGGACGGAGAACAACACTTCTAGCAGGAGGTGCTGCCAACCTGAAAAAAATAAAAATATTATACCTTTAAACGAGAAAATCTTGTATATTATATATACAGGGTGGAATTCTGTAATGCCACCTGGAGGGAAAGTACTCATAATACTGCAGATAGAAAATTTTACTCAAAGGAAACATTCCTTTATTTTTGAATAGAAAGCAAACTGCATTCAAAGATTTTCGAAAAATCTCTTCTCCCACACCCTGAAATCGAACCGACTAAAATCTGAAAAAATTATACCCTGTACTTTTATTGCATCGATCGTTAGGATCAGTTTAATGGATGAAATCTCTCCAACAAACATGATAAATTAAATGAAAGAAAAACCAGGAAATCTTAAATTAATTTAATCATTTACAAAAAATTGGTTTTTCTTTCATTTAATTTATTATGTTTGTTAGAGATATTTTATCCTTATAATTGACCCTAACGGTTGATGCAATAAAAGTACAGGGTGTAATTTTTTCAGAAGATAATATTTTTTTTGGGAGAAGAGAATTTTCGAAAATGTTTGAATGCAGTTTGCTTTCTATTCAAAAATAAAGGAATGTTTCCTTTGAGTAAAATTTTCTATCTGCAGTATTATGAGTACTTTCCCTCCAGGTGGCATTACAAAATTCCACCCTGTATATATATATATTTAGGATCTCGGAAATGGCACCAACGATTTTCATGAAATTAAGTATACAGGGGTTTTCGGGGACGATAAATCGATCTAGCTAGGATTTATTTTTAGAAAATATCGGCGTTCGGAGTTAAGAACAAACAACTTTTTCATAATATCATTACTCCTAGCGCCATCTGTTGCTCAGAAGCAAAAACTAAGCTCTGTGAGAACCTGAGAACTCGAGGGTTATGTTTCACAGAGAACGCCATCTATTGTCGAGTTTTGGAACTAAAGGACTACGTAAACACTCTGTAACATACAAGTTCCGGATGTTTCTATCTCATTGCACTCGTGATTTTTTTTTAAATAACCAGTTCTTATTTTATATTATGTTATATATGATTTCATCATTCATAGTACGTTATCAAAAAAATACCGAGCGAAGCTCGGTCACTTACTGCTAGTATAATTATAAACGCGAAAGTTTGTAAGTATGGATGGATGGATGTTTGTTACTCGTTCACGTGAAAACTACTGATTTGAATGAAACTTTACAATAGTATACATCAGAATAACACATAGGCTACAATTTATAAAGATATTGTAACGGAGAACGGATGTAAGTAACGGGAACATTATATAAATAAACTTGTCTAAGTTAGACATAATTTATTTTTTAATTTATTTATATACAATTTAAGTCGAATAACATCATGTAAAATCTTATTAAAAATAAGTTTCCACAAAGTAGAAAATATTTGCGTGATAAACTTTTAGGTTAACGCATTTCATAACTAGATGGCGTTGCTAAAAATGTCACGTTTCTAGATCGCGGTAGCGATGCGTTTTGGGAATTGAAAGGCGTAGATGACAGGATTGCACATTGTTACTATGAATAAAGAAGTATATGAATTTTTGAAGGGTCGTCCATTTTGACCACCCTAATCAACCAGATACACATTTGATATTTTACCACCTGTGACGGGGGTTTTGTAAATAAGAACTGTGTACTACCCAAATATCTTTTATTATAAATAAATAAATATTTAACAACATAAATAAAGACTTATGGATATTACATAAATATATCTAGCGCTCAAGTAAGCAAAGCTAATCTGCATTTTTGTAAATACTATACACAATACCCAGACAGAGAACAAAAATTCAGTTACAAATATTTGTTCTGTATGGGGATGGAATCCACGGGGATCACCCAGAGCTACTACCAACTGAGCTGTCGAAATGTCTTCATA
Organism: Thera obeliscata; assembly: GCA_947578465.1. Classification (NCBI taxonomy): domain Eukaryota; kingdom Metazoa; phylum Arthropoda; class Insecta; order Lepidoptera; family Geometridae; genus Thera; species Thera obeliscata. The sequence goes on along the minus strand of OX387923.1, from coordinate 9,258,247 downwards.
ACTTAAGTTTTGAACATATTTCTTTATAATTACCTTGCTGCGGGAAGGGGAAGACCTAGGCGCATGTATCTCGATCAGATAGCCGACGTTTTAGAGAAAGGCCAGGTTAGAAGTACCCTAACCCGACGAGCATGTATGAAGAATGTTATGAGAGTGAATGAAGCGAAAGAGGTGTGTCAGGATCGTAGTAATTGGAAATCTGTGACCTCTCTGCCTACCCTCATGGGAATGGGGCGTGATTTTATGCATGTATGTATGTAATTACCTTGCAACCTGACATATCTGATGACTGTCAAAGAAACCAGCGCCATAACAGACATGATAAACAACGGCACTGAGAACAGATATCTGGTAGCTTCCAGACTCTTGACACACATGAGGACCAGTAGGATGGACAGCATGATGAGACGGGTTGCCGTCATGGCTTGGAGCGTGCGGATCGACCGGTTTAAGCCACTCTGAAAAATAGAAAATCCATATCTGTAGATTTAAAAATTGACATATGTAACACTATAAGAAATGAATGCCTGTAGGTACTCTCAAACGGTAAAGGAAAAAATCGTTAGGAAACGGCATGTCGTAGAACCTAAAAAGTTCGAAAGCATGTGTCAAGTGCATTAAGAAACCTCTTTGAGAAGCACTTAAAATCCTTTCAACACACTGGTTTCAAATAATATGGACGCCAATAAAAAAACAAATTCCCGAAAATCAATAAAGGCCACTTAAAACTCAGGGGTGGTAATAGCAGGGGTTGAAATTTGTATGAAATTGAATTAAATGAATTTTTCATTGCTCATACTCTGAAAGTAGGTCTGAAGTTGTCTGAGGGGCCTAATTGAAAGTAATACTTTCAGCCCTAGGGAGAATCGCTTTCTACTGACAGCTGTCAAATTATAAAAAAAACAAGTTCTATTTTATTCAACCATGTTCCAACTTTCTAAAGTCTTTCTAACTGCAAGGAGGTTGTTGAACCAAATTCCAACTTTTTATTCAGCAAGTAGGTTGGAAACCCATTACAACGGTAAGACGTTTAAAAAGTCTAATTAGAGCGCAATGTAAAATTTAAATTTAAATAACATAAAGATAGTATTAAATAAATAATATATCTTCTAAATTATTGATTAATATATAGCTTCAACTATTTATTTAAAATAACATGGATTTGAGCAAACAATTTACCATTTTTTTAATTATGAAAATGAAAATAATGGCTGAATAATGCTGGCGAGCCGAAGCCGAAGGACCGCCAGAGAAAAAGAAAAAAAAACCGGGAAGGCGGCAATTCAATCTTCATTTTCACTAATTTTTCTTTCATGTTTTTATTTTTACTTTCCTTGTATTCGTAATGAAAAGCACAGTGTTTACCTCGGGTGAAAGTCTTTTAAGTCCCTCAAGCTCCATTGGCGCCCTCGCTACGCTCTGGCGCCAAACCTGTCTCGGGACTCAAAAAACGTGACTTTCACTTTCACTTTCACACTCAGGTAACAATGTACTATTATCAATTTCATACAAACTCTGACTAGGAGCTCGGGCCTCAGAGTGAAATAGGTTAAAAAATATATAAATTACTTTCTTGGTCCTCCAAGCATCGTACGCTTCGGAAGCAGCGACCGCGCCCACAAGATACGGCACCCAGAACATCGGGACCACTATCCATGGCTCTGATAAATATCTGCAAAAAAAACATGCAAAAAGTTACTATCGGTTGCTGGGGTTCGAACCTGGGTCCTATGGAACGAATGAAGACAAAGCGACTGGCTCAGGGACGTTATTCACTATGACATTGGAGATTCCGTGCCCAAAACGTGTGACGTCACAACGTGATTTAAACACCAACGCGATTCTTATCGTGCCTTGGTGTGGAATCGAAAAATGGTATTCACTAAGCCACAAGACTAGTTGTCTATGCCCCACGTTTTATTTCACATGATGCGTTCAAACTCTTGCGTCTGATCCACTCGGAAAATTATCGGTTTTTAAATAAATTTGCAGGATAAGTTTTTGTTTCCATATTTTCAACTCAAATAATAAATATTTTGAATTATAAGCATGCTAATCCATCTATTGTTGAGCTTACATTTTAAAGCGATTTGAAAATTTAGAACCAAACATAATTGATAACATTATATGACATTCCGTCACCTTTGACTAGTTTCGGAACGTATGTTTTGATTGCGTGAAATTATTTACCAATGTCCTTCATCCAAATAAACCACGATCTACACTTTGAAAAGGCAAAAAAACAAAGTGGATGTTATTCTGCGAAGATAAAATGGATATTATACTGCGGTCCTACAAGGCTACCAAAGAATTATGTATATTCTTTCCTCCTTGAGATCTTTGCAAGCAGGATACAATGACTCCTCAAAGGTTTACCAGCATAACACCAAGTAAGTGCATCGATAAAATAAGAATACTACGGTAGCAGTGGTAGTAGGTACCTAGATGCCTGCCTTCAGCAGTGGAGTGGACCATTTCAGGCTGCTGAGGTGAAGTGGATGAATGTACCTACCTACTTGACTGGCTCAGTTGGTAGAGTAGCTCTGCCTTCTGCGCCGTAGGTCGTGGGTTCGATACCTACCGAGAACAAATATAATTTGTGTGGTGAACACATAATATGTTTGTTCTCTGTCTGGGTGTTATATTATATTCTATGTATTTACAAAAAAATATACTAAGTATTAATATCAGCTATCTAGTTCCTATAGTACAAGCTCTGCTTAGTATGGGGCTAGATAGTGTTGAGTAGATTGTCTACAATATTTAAAGGTTGATATTGATTTCAGGACCTCATACGTCCAAAAATGAGGTCCCGAAGGAGTAAATGGACGTATGATTGCAGTCTGGTACCCTAGAGATGGAAAACGCAACAGAGGGCGGCAGTTGAAGCGTTGGGAGGATGAGCTCCCTAAGGAGTGGCGCAGAGCATGTCTGGACCGAGCCAAGTGGCAAACCCTGGAGGAGGCCTTTGTCGAAGGACAACCCGACCGACCTATGTAGTACCGCCACGTCGGTGTCATACATAATAGAAACTTTTGCTTAGTTAGTATATTTAGTAAGTAGGATTAGTATAAGTTAGGTTAAGCAAAACTGTTTTAGTCAGAGAAATAAAGGCTTATTTTTATTTTATTTTATTTTATTTATTGATTTCAGGTAAAGTCGCTGTGAAGAGGAAGTTGTTAATGCCCTCAATGAGCTGCTTCCAATCTATGTGAAATTTCCTACCACCGAACAAGAAAGGATGTAATCAAACAAGTGTATAATTTAATTCTACTAAGTATTTGTTTGAAATCTCCATACAATCCTGTAAAAAAAAATGGTTTCAATATTATAAAAGCTAAGCCACACTACTTTCATTGTTTTTCTTTATTTTATACCATGTAGATAATTGTATGATACTTTGTTGATACAATGATAAACAACTTTCAAACATAACCTCAAAACATGCTCAAGAGAAACGAGCCATACTAACTTTATCAGGAACACGCTAATCTGTGGCGTATCGCGCAAGAATCGAGCGCGTTCATTTGACAGATCTAACCGTGCCCAAATCGTACCGTGCCGCGCTATGGAATGACAACTTTGGCATAGGGAATACGATTTTAAGCGATTCCACGCCGATGTCTTATCGTGTTCACGTAACACGCGTGGTTTGGCAATAGTGAATAACAGCCCAGGGCAAACGAAGTGTGAGACGTCCAAGATATTCTATTACTCTTGGTTACTGGTTTTTATGAGAGATTTGCTTAGTTTGGGGCTAGCACGCACTGTGTGAAAATGACTATTTTTTTATTTCTTGTTTTTAATTACAAGTCGTTCTAAGCCTGTGCGCTTTTGTTCATTTCTTTGAACTTCATTTAGTAAACCGTATAGAACAGTTTACAGATAAAATTACAAATAAAAACTAGGCAAGTACCGCATATAATCTAACTAAAAACAATTTCAATACAACACTTGATAAATAGTTTTATCCAAATCTGTTCAGCCGTTCAAGTGAGAACAAGCCGACACACGCACTCACAAACTTTTGCATATTGTTTTGTGATTATAAATAAATAAATAAATATTATGGACAATCCACACAACTTTATCTAGCCCCAAACTAAGCAGAGATTGTACTAAGGGAACCAAATAGCTGATATAATACTTAAATACAGTTTTTTTTTGTAAATACATACTTAGAATACAATATAACACCCAGACAGAGAACAAACATCTGTGATTACCACACAAATATTTGTTCTCGGTGGGGATCGAACCCACGACCTACAGCGCAGAAGGCGCTAAGAGGCCAGTCGTCAGTATTCTGTGGTATTACCTGAGTTGTATGGTGGTTGCGATCATGATAGAGGCTAGTAGCAGTGCTAGTACCACGCCGGATACCATGGCTACCACTCGCCCAAGCACTGAGTACAACAACTCCTTCACCGTTGACCAACCTGGGAATAAATAAAAGAGCGTGGTAAAATCACTAACTCGATAAAATACGACATACGAAAATCAGGTCAATAACAAAAGCAAAAGACGCCTTGAGCCATGCACTAAAGCTAAAGTAGAAATGGGCAGGTCACATAGCAAGGCTTACAGACCAGAGATGGACTGCAAAAGTGACCATGTGGAGAGGCACACGGCAAAAGAGGCAGAGGAAGACCGCTGACACGATGGGAAGACGAAGTTATAAAGGCAGCCGGCCCAATCTGGGGTGAAATTATAAAGGCAGCCGGCCCAATCTGGGGTGAAATTATAAAGGCAGCCGGCCCAATCTAGGGTGAAATAGCAGAGGACAGAGATACATGGTCATCTTTGGAGGAGGCCTTCACCCAATCTGGGGTTCTTGCACCAAAAGACACATCATTTGGTGCAAGAACCCCAGTATACTAACCAATTAATTATTTCTGTCTGGGTGTTATACATTGTATTCTTAGTATGTATTTACAAAAACAAAATGCATATATGTATTATATCAGCTATAAGGTTCCCATAGTACAAGCTCTGCTTAGTTTGGGGCTAGATAGTTTTGTGTGGATTGTTTATAATATTTACAACGTGTACCAAAATATGTGTACTATCCTGAAGGGGGGTGAATTTCCACCCCCCGGGGAACAACTTTTGTTCAACGACTTTTCGAACTTCGATTGGTATCTCTGAAAAAAACTGCAACGAAGTTTCAACATGAACAGCTGACTTTATACAAAGTGACAACCCTAAACTCAGCTACAGAGGTAGTAGGTAGTAGTAGTAGACCTACAGAGGTAGTAGGTCAAGGGGTCAAGGGTTTACAAGGATAGGGTTGTCAATTTATTTAGGCATTATGAAATTAAATATTTTTGTATGGGAAACTGAAAATAGGAATTTTTAATTATCTCCCCCCCACAACTGATCACCATTGTGGTCTGAAACCCCCCACCTTCGCATAGTACACATATTTAGATACACCTTGTATAAATAGTACTCACGTGGTCCAACCAGCCAGATATAGTAAGCTATGCTGAGCGATGCGAGCAGCGCTATAGATATATCGACGATATACGCAGCTGTCATGGAGTATGTCACCATGAACAGGTTTAAGTAATCGTAGTATATAGTTGGTGTGGGTGGATCGAGCTGGAAACATACAAACAAACATACAAACATACAATACGATATTGACTGACCTCTCAGCTCAGTTGGTAGAAGCTATGCCTTCTGCATGGAGAGCGTGGGTTCAATCCCCATCGAGTACAAATATTTTGTGTGGTGAACGTAAAAGTTTGTTCTCCGTCTGGGTGTTATATTGTATTCTAAGTATGAATCTACAAAAAAAAGTATGAAGTATTATCTCAGCTATCTGGTTCCCATAGTACAAGCTCTGCTTAGTTTGGGGCTAGATAGTGTTGTATGGATAGTACGCATTATTTATTTATTTATACATCTGCCTTCTGCTCTGAAAGGTGTGGGTTACCTATTGGACCCATGATGAAATTTTAAACAAATACAGTTTGTAACTTAGATTATCATAGCTATTTCAAATGAGTTAAAAAAACTTAAGAAATCCAACTTCATGGCCAAACTGCTGAACGGATTTTGATAAAATTTCTATGGGACCAATCTGGAACGCACCTAGCTTTAAGACGTTTCAAAGTGATCCTTGTGATACAACTGAAAAATATAAACGATTTTTTAATATGACTTTGATCCTGAAATATAAAAAGGAATAGGAAAAATACCACGCAGACAAAGCCACGGGCGTCCGCTAGCTTAAAGTAAATAAGAAGCTCTCACAGCTCAGTTGGTAGAAGCTATGCCTTCTGCATGGAGAGCGTGGGTTCAATCCCCACCGAGTACAAATATTTGTGTGGCGCACATTATGTTCGTTCTCTGTCTGGGTGTATTGCTCTAAGAATGTATTTACGAAATAAAATGTATGTTTCAGTTTATTTTATTCATTAAACAATTAAAATCGTATTCGAATATGACTAATTCAAATTATAATAATAACAATGACACAAATAAATTTAAAATTAAATATTAAGAATTGAAATTACATTTAACAGTTAATATACATTATACTATTCTAAATTATCACATGTCATGAATTCATGAATGCTGTAGAAACACCCCTTCAACAACATACTAGTTAGTCTATTTTTGAAAACATTAGGGCTATCTATATTTTTCAAGTCGGTAGGTAGTGAGTTAAAAAGTATAACAGCCTGATACCGAGAATGCTTCACAACATTCAACCTTGGACACATAGGAACCTCCAAATCCTTACGTCTCGTAGTACGTCTATGAGCTCTCTGCTCCAAAGTTTCGTACTTTAATGGGTTTTTACTACGTCAGAAAGAATGACAACAATATAGAGACACGGAACAGTCAGGATACCAAGAGTCTGGAAATGCTCTTTGCAGGATTCCCTTTGCGGAATGCGGACTATTGTCCGGACAGCCTTTTTCTGCATAGTGAATGCTTTGTGCATATTGTAGACATAACTGTTTCCCCAACACTTTATGATTATGATGTATCATAGTTTCGATTCAACCAGAGCATAGTAAACCATTACAAGCTGCGGAATGCTAACCTCATCCTCAGGCTTCTAAGCGCGTAACACGCTGAGCTGAGATGATTTACAATTGAGTTCAACTCTTCTTTCCAATTCAAGAACTGATCTATGTTAACGCCAAGAAATTTGACACTCTTCGATAACTCCATACTTACATCCCCATAAAATACATCAAAGTGCTCATGTGTATGCGCAGTAGATTTATAGAGAAGAGCCTGTGTCTTTTTTATATTCAGCTTTAAATTATTAACAAGAAACCATTGATCAAAAATTCCAAGTGCACTTTTAATTTTAATTTCGAGCTCAGGAAGAGTCGATGCTGGGATTACCGCATTGGTATCATCTGCATATACAATTAACTTAATATCAGGAATAGAGTTGCTGACATGGTTAATTAAGTCGTTTAGAAAGATAACAAAAAATATGGGCCCCAAGATAGAGCCTTGTAGCACTCCACGTTTAACATCAGACACCTTAGACTTGGCTACCACCTCCTGCTCATGTACAATATTTTTGACCTTAACAAACTGTTTCCTATTGTCAAGATAGGATCTGATAAGACACAACGCGTTGCCTTTCACCCCATAGTGTTCAAGTTTTGCTAAGAGAATATCGTGACCATCAAAAGCAGAAGAGAGATCCAGAACCCGCTACCTTCATTTTACTATTCAAAATATGCAATATTCTAAAACTTGCTTAGTAGATGCATATGAGTTAATAAAAGAAAACACCTGAAAATTGTCCCCTAATAGCTTTTGGAGTGATAATCCCATATTCTTGCCGTTTTCATCCGCAACAATTAATACACGTTGGCGGGGGGTTTCAGGTTTGCTATCCACTTTGTAGCAGGCGCTACCCGTACGTAAACGCTTAGCTTTAACAATCCTGTCGAAGTTAGGAGTAGAATTTTCTGGCTGTTGACTAAATGGCTTCTCAGAGAGGAACGGGCAGCAGGCAATTCTCACCTCCATCAGCTACTGGGAGTGCATTAATTTCACTTCCAATATTTGATTGTACAATACCAGGCGATTTAGATGGTTCTAACACTAATTGATTTAAAGGTGACTGCTCAGGTTGGTCTTGGCCTAGGATATTAACATCAGTTGACATTTCTTGTATATCGCCTGCTGTGATATGGTGGTGAGAGTCCACGAGGGTAAGAGGGCTGTCTATGAAACTATCTGTTAATCTCCGTTTTGCGCTCTTTTTACTAGTTGAAGAAATGTTTCTTCGTAGAGAAGATAACGGACTTCTGCAGATTTGTTTTAACACTTCAACTTTCTTTTCTAGTTTTGAGAGGAGTTTTTTTAGTCCGTTGTTTTCCAAAATAACATGTTCTAGCTCGTTTTGCGTACTGAGTAATTCGTCCTCAGACATGAAATCTCTGTATTTATATTCTCCATATTACAAGAAAGCGTGTGTGTCGATAAATTCAGGCTTTTCCCCAATAAATTAGAAGATCCAGAGGTATTCATAGAAGAGATGTTAGGAGAATCATTCACTCTCTCTAATGACTTAGATTTTCTTAGAAGCTTCTTCCTCCTCGTTATATTATCCGATTTAACGATCAAATGGATCAAGAAATAGAAACTATACTCTAGTTTCTATTTCTTGATCCATTTGATCGTTAAATCTAAATTAGGCCAAGTCATGACAGCTGTCATGACTTGGCCCATCGCCCGTTTTCGGTTGGAAGTTGACTTATGGGACACCCTGTATATCGGAACAGATAAAAATAACAGGTATTTTAAAATAACAGCTTGGAACTGTTGTCTAAACCAATGAGAGCCTGTTCCGCCTGTTCCATTCCACAACAGCCCGAATCTGCCGAAACATGCGTATCTTTATTCTAGCTTATGGAGATTACTTTTGTTAGAAGGAGACGCCACGCACGGAACATGCTCTTCTCTATTCTAGCTTACGCATCTTACCTTTGTTAGAACGAGATAGCCTGTTACAAGCAGAGAACAGGTGTTGCGTTCGGAAATGTCAGGCTCATTTCTTACAGAAAAAAAATTGTTGTAGGCATTTCATTCTTGGGAATGTAAATTATTGTTGCATTGTAAAACATACACATGATTAAAATTAAGCTTATTACATTACAGTACAAATATGTATATTTAAATCGTCTTGTCATATTTTAATGTTGTTGTGAAGAAAAATAACTTGTCAAGAATTAATGATTAAGATTGCGTATTCGTGTATCAGCTGTTATTTTGGAACAGTTATTTTACTGGAACTGGAACAGGCGGAACAGGTTTCTTATTTTACCTGTTACAACCCACTCCTACTTTATACTCGGATTTTTAATTAGACGAAGCTAGCTGACGTTTACTGTGTTGTCAGTTTTTGATGAAATAGAAAAATCGGTTGTCTGTAAAGTCAGTTTACTGACGATAGTTGAACGTGATAACGTCATAAGAAAATACTCGCGGACTCGGACTCGGACTCGGACTCGGACTCGAACTCTCGGACCCGGACCCGGAACCTGACCGAACCCTTACCCTTACCCTCATTTACCCTTACCCATTACCCGACCCGGGCTCGGGCTCAGGTAAATGGAACGACGAAACGACGTAACGACGCATGAGTCATGTTTTTTCGTGCGTGCAGCCGGCTCCATCGATTTATAAGACGTTATCACGTCAAAAAATTGTTGTAGGCATTTCATTATTGGGAATGTAAATTATTGTTGCATTGTAAAACATACACATGATTAAAATTAAGCTTATTACATTACAGTACAAATATGTATTTTTAAATCGTCTTGTCATATTTTAATGTTGTTGTGAAAAAAAATAACTTGTCAAGAATTAATGATTAAGATTGCGTATTCGTGTATCAGCTGTTATTTTGGAACAGGTTTTTGGAACAGTTATTTTACTGGAACTGGAACAGGCGGAACAGGTTTCTTATTTTACCTGTTACAACCCACTCCTACTGTTACTCGGATTTTTAATTAGACGAAGCTAGCTGACGTTTAGCTGTGTTGTCAGTTTTTGATGAAATAAAAATAGTGTTGTGACAAAGTGAATGATAGAAAAAACGTAACGAAAAATTTTACAAAAACAATAACTAAACAGCGTGAGCGCAGAAAAACATTCGTGCCATCAGACCAGAGGTTAGAGACCGAATTACAAACAAAATGGTGACCGACGCGCATGGCGTTCATCGGTGTTGGCACTAGTCGCCACGCCGCGCTTTGTAATAAACCGTCAAAAAACTGATTGTAATTACATACTACAAGTAACTTATATCATTTGAGCACTTTTATACATTTTTTAGACAAATTTCAATATTATTTTATACTTAGTTTGAAATGATTAACTATTCACTCATTGTTCATTCATCTGATTGAACGAGAACTGAACGCAGCACTATTACTTTAAATATGGCTACATTATTTTACAAAGTGACATTAGCTACTGTCAGTGGGTATCGTCTAATTAAAAATCCGACTAATAGTGTTGTGTGGATTACCCACAATATTTCCTTTATTTCTATTAGAAATTTTCTAATAATTGTCTACGAGGTTTGTCAAAACAGACAACCTTACAAAAATGTATTTATTTTGAGATAGGCCTTATGCTAGGGCAAACTTCAAAGGATATAGAAGTTGTCCTTCACCTTATAATATTCCCAAAACGCAACGTTAGCGCGATCTAGAAACGTGACATTTTTAGCAGCGCCATCTAGTTATGAAATACTAAAACTTTTCCTAATACCGGCCATTTTTTAGCAGCTCGCTTAGTCTCTTGTCGAGATTCGTTTTCTTTCATTTTGGGAAGTCACAACTTTTTCATTTTAATTGTTTTTTTCTGGTTTTATTTTGAGATCTGTTGTGTAATTTCGGTGGTATTTTAAGCAACATTACTTGAGGTCTTAGCTCAAAGTGACTAGCAGTTGACCAGTTGAGTTTTCCTTTTTTTTTTTTCCTTCACCGTTTGAGAGATAGCAACTAGCATTGTGTACATACATTTTTCGACAGAAAAACTCATTGGTACACGACTGGATTTGAACCCACGACCTCAGGATAACCATAATTTTTTTTATTTTTTTTATTTGTAGTCGTTATCAGTGTACCTTAGTATCCAAGTTGTCCATATTCGCAAGTTCGCTGACTAACGCCAATAACATGTTCCCCGCGTTCTGTATCACTCCTTGGCGAATAAGGTCCGGATGGTCGTATCGAGTGTGGTATACGATACCTCCTTTGGTAAAAGCTATGTCTATGCCTGGAATTTAAAAAACATAAGGTTAGACTTAGCATCAACTTAAACAAGATAAATTTTCAAAATTTTTAAATTCGATTTTATAACCACACTGCTGAACTGATTTTGATAAAATTTATATGAGACCAACCTGAAAGTATTTTAACAAAAAAATAATTTTCAAATTGATTCATAAACTTACTCTGTAACTCCTAATTGTTGGGGGTAAAACAAACTTATTTCATTTCATTTATTCACGAACAATCCTTTTACAAATTGTGTTTGAATGTTAACTATAAACTAACATGCTACAAAAAAAAACAATAAAACATTAAAATACAGATTTAATTACAGATTTAATTATCCTGTAACCCCTAACTTTTGGGGTCATACAAACTTACACTATATCCTTAGCTTTTGGGGTCATACAAACTTCTTTGTAACCCCTAAACTTTTGGGGTCATACAAACTTGTAACTCCTAACTTTTGAGCTTTCATAAACGTACACTGTAACTCCTAACTTTTGGGGTCATACAAACTTAACTTTTGAAACTATTATGGCTTTTAACACTATTTTATGAACAACGGGATATTAAGCATGACTTAAGTTTGTTTTGACTCCCGATATTTCGGCACAATTGCACACCATGATCACACATTATACATTTATACAGTTGTTCATAATTATAGTGTCATATAAAATTACCCTGTAGCCTTAACTTTTGGGGTCATACAAACTAACTCTGTAACTCCTAACTTTTGAGGTCATACATGCTTACTTCGTATCCTTTACTTTTGGGGTTATAAAAAAATACTTGTAACTCCCAACTTTGGGGGTCATACAAACTTACCATGGAACTCCTAACTTTTGGGGTCATACAAACTTACCCTTGAATTTTGGGGTAATATATACTTACCATGTATCCCCCCGAAGTCTCGGAACACCCTGAAGTCGGTATCGGAGGGTACGATCCCCGACGAGAACAGGAACTCGCCCACGCCTTGCGCGCTCGGCCGCCGCACCACGCGACCATACGCGCTCAGGACTCTAGGGTCCGTTACCTACAAAAATAAAATAAAATAAGCCTTTATTTCTCCGATCTTAAAAAATAAAGATCTCTTATACCTTTAAACGAGAAAATCTTGTATATATTTAGGATCTCGGAAACTGAGCCAACGATTTTCATGAAATTTTGTATACAGGGGTTTTCAGGGACGATAAAACGATCTAGCTAGGATTTATTTTTAGAAAATATCGGCGTTCGGAGTTTAGAAAAAACAACTTTTTCGTAATATCATTACTCCTAGCGCCATCTGTTGCTCAGAAGCAAAAACTAAGCTCTGTGAGAACCTGAGAACTCAATGGTTATGTTTCACAGAGAGCGCCATCTATTGTCGAGTTTTGGAACTAAAGGACTACGTAAACACTCCGTAGATAAGTTCCGGAAGTTTCTATCTCATTGCACTCGTGATTTTTTTTTTTAAATAACCAGTTCTTATTTTTTATTATTATGTAGTATGTTATTAAGATCGAAAAATATGATTTTCATTACTCATACTCTGAAAGTAGGTCTGAAGTTGCCTGAGGGGCCTAATTGAAAGTAAAACTTTCAGCCCTAGGGAGAATCGCTTTCTACTGACAGATGTCAAATTATAAAAAAAAACAAGTTCTATTTTATTCAACCATGTTCCAACTTTCTAAAGTCTTTCTGACTGCAAGGAGGTCGTTGAACCAAATTCGAACTTTTTATTCAGCAAGTAGGTTGGAAACCCATTACAACGGTAAGAAGTTTAAAAAGTCTAATTAGAGCGCAATGTAAGATTTAAATTTAAATAACATAAAGATAGTATTAAATAAATAATATATCTTCTAAATTACTTGATTATATAGCTTCAACTATTTATTTAAAATAACATAGATTTGAGCAAACAATTTACCATTTTTTAAATTATGCGAATGAAAATTATGGCTGAATAATGCTGGCGAGCCGAAGCCGAAGGCCCGCCAGAGAAAAAGAAAAAAAAACCGGGAAGGCGGCAATTCAATCTTCATTTTCACTAATTTTTCTTTCATGTTTTTATTTTTACTTTCCTTGTATTCGTAATGAAAAGCACAGTGTTTACCTCGGGTGAAAGTCTTTTAAGTCCCTCAAGCTCCATTGGCGCCCTCGCTTACGCTCTGGCGCCAAACCCGTCTCGGGACTCAAAAAACGTGACTTTCAACACTCAGGTAACAATGTACTATTTATCATTCATAAGTACGTTAACAACAAAATACCGAGCGAAGCTCGGTCACTTACTGCTAGAGTGCGTTTCATCAAATAGTTCCTATGCCGCCATGTTGGCAACAGCGCAAATAAGTGTTGTCAGTATTACCCATTCTGTGCTACCAGAAACTCAGGGAGATCATGTATCTGAGTAGTAGGTACCTACGCGCCATATGACTTTTACGAACTCCTCTTATTAAAACATTTAGCTAAGTATAATTATATTATATTAATGTAAATTATAAACCAGTCCGCTTTCAAAATGTTATCCACATTACAACATGTTATACAATACCTACTACACCTATGTTATGCGAATAGGATACCATTCACGGCCATGACCGTCGTAAAATTCAACTATTATGAAAGTCCTATTATAAGACTCGTTTGAAGTTGCGGGAACAGCTAGTTTATATCATTAATATATTGGAAAGATAGTAGGGAATTTAAAAATAAAGGATCAATGAGTAAAAAAAAGCTAATTTTACTTTTATTATTTTCGACAGTAGCTGTGTTCATCTAAAATGTCTACATCTGACATTTCATCTTCGCTATCATCAGAAGTATGACTATCATCTCCTACTTCGATTATGAACCTATCCATTTCACTATCTATAGACAGGACATTGGCGTAGTATTTTTCTTGAATTTTTATTACGTGCTCACATTCTTTCCTCCATTCCTCTTCAGTGATTGTCGCAAATGCTTCATTAGTAATTTGTACTATCTTACTAGCTTCCTGACCCACGTTTTTTTCTGCAATTCGTCTTTTTAATACACTCCATATTAGCTCAATGGGATTTAAATCACAATGATAAGGTGGAAGCCTTACCACTTTATGGCCATTCTCTTCCAGCATCACATCTGCTTCATATACAGGTGGCTGTTTGTGTTCTCTAATGATTTCATACAGCTGTGCTTTTATCATCGTAGGCAAATAGGAAAGTCCTTTATTTGTGATCCAAGATTGCATTTCTGACTTAGTACTGGACATTGTTGGTGCCTTATCGATCTGCACAGTATGGTAGGAGGCATTATCCATGACAACAATTGACTGTGGAGGCAGATTTGGTATTATTTTTTCTTTAATCCACTTATTAAAATTAACTTTATTCATCTCATCATGATAATCACCTGATTTTGATTGTGATCTAAAAATCAGCTGAGCATTGGGTATAATGCCCATGGCACCACCTGCGTGAACGATAATCCCCGTGGTCCTTTGGAATCTGAGGATAAAACGCCTTCTTCAGTTTCACTTTGCCAACATTTTCCAGCACAATATGTAGCGTGTATATACATATGTCTCGTCTAAATACACAACTGGCCGCCGAGTTCCAAGACGATTTTTTCTCAATTCTTCCAAGTATCGATGACGCCAAGCGACGATGTCATATCTCTCCATCATAACCTTTCTTTTGGATTTACATTTTTTGAAATAAAATCCCATATTTTTTATAACTCTCCACAAAGTGGTGCGACTCCCTTTATAATCTATGTCATTTCGCATTTCATTCAATAATTTTGTCAATGTAGGCAATTCCTTTCTTACGGCATAAAATTCATGTATTTTATGCCTTAAAGCCAGTGATCGGAGTAGGTAGAGCTATTTTATGTACTTGCCATATTATTGAATAATATGGATATTCCCCGAATCTCGGGATTTGTTTATTAAGTAGAAAAATAATAAAAAGCTATTTATTTGCGCCTTAGGGAGTAATGAAAGCATATACTTCTTATAAGTGTAAGGACGATTTTAAGGATAATATAATAAATAGATAGAAACTTGAGTCATTAAATGACATATTTTTTTATGTAACAATTTGTTATATTTATACAAGAATCAACAATCAATCAACATTTTCATTCTGAAGTTATACAAGAACATACCATACAAATTATTTGTTCCTCAAAAACCGCGTATGACAAAAACTTTGGCAACATATTGCTGATGTAAAATTTACAACGACGCTCGCGCAGTCGTGCTTATGGGCTTACATGTACCATTTTTATACTTATTGATAAACATAATTATAATAATCGAATCCCGGAGTATTAGTCTGAATCTCGTGGAATATCCATATTAACATCAATGTTTGCGGTCAATGAACCCAAATAGCTCTACCTACTCCGATCACTGCTTATAGCACACCGTTCGAAGTCATCCAGTTCGTGGGTTTTTCGTCGAGGTCCACTTTTGCGCGGTGTTGTAATTTTTTTCGAAGTTGAAGCTGCCACCTCTCCTTCTTTGGTGATTTTCGATACTGTTTTTTCAGATATTCCTAAAACAAAATTAGATATTTATTTATAACTCATATTTTTTAGTTGGTTTGACATCAGTCAAGTGCTTTTGTTCGTAGAAAAACGCACCCAAAAACCACTATAAAAATAAATTAACTAAATTGAAACTGAAGTAGATACTGTTTTTCCATTTTATTTCTTTTTGGAGAGATAACTCTAGAAAACGATATATAAATAGTGTTGAGATATACTGTTGGGTAGAAGCACTAGTCGGATGGGGGTCTCTATCTGGGTGTGGCAGGTGTGCCACGTGCCAAGAGAAAATCCGATATTAATGTTTTCCACGTTTATTGTATGAACCGATCGTTACACGGGTGCGGCGGCGACTGAGTGGGCCAGGCTCGGACTTGCGATCGACGCTACTCTAATGTGCTAACCTTTGCAAACCTACCGTCGTCGATCGCCACAGATTACTTAGTAGTCCTAGCCCCCACAGTCATCCCCTTCTAAAAAAAAATTTTTTTTTACACAAAAAAATTAAACCTTTAAAACTAATGAACCCTAAAACTTGAACATTCATAAAACATAACTATATAGTGCAACTCATAACGAACAAAAAATGCTTACACTGTTTTGCCTTGCTGTTATAACAATACGGACTTTGACCTATTGCCTCAGAGTAATACATCGCTATGTAGGTACCTAACTGACGCAACAAAAAGAGGTTCATGTTCATACTCTAAATTTAATACTTTTACAATTTTTGTTTTATATACGTTGATTCTATTAAGGAAATGTCATATAGTTATACAATATACTGTCTGTTACATACACAAGTTTTTTAATTATATCTATCTTTTACAAACAACACTGGTTTCTTTTATAATGTCTATATTCCTTTACACACTTTGCGCTTGCGCCTGTACTTGCTGTATGGTATCTCTCATCTCATTACGCAACCAAGAACTCACATGGGAACGACACTTCCCGCAACATTTATATATCAAAATTAAACTGATTATGATCACTATTATCACCGTTCCAATGGCGTATAACTGAATGTGGTTTTCCATGGCCGAATAATCGGCACCGTTTGCTCCATTCTGAGCAATAATTATTTCCTCCTGTTTACTGTATGTCTTTCCCATTTTAGGTACAGACTCACAAATAATGAAATCAACCAACATTAACGTACTTTCTCGTGAAAGTCTGACTTCTTTGTGCAATTTTTATTCTAACATTCTATCATTAAGCTGCATTATTACTTTTTACTGGGTCACAAAACTACATTATTGGCAAAATTATATTATTAGTACAGTAAAATGTTTTCAAAGAAAAATAAAATACATGAACATTCTAAGTTATGAGTTGCAAAAATTATTCTAAACCTATTGTCCCACAGCTAGCAGCGCGATGCGTTGCGATGCCGCGCTATATTCCTATTTGCTTGAAAGCTCTACTAAAGTACTATGAGCGTATCGCTATCGCATCGCTCAGCTCACTACGGACGCGTAACCTAAACTCTAAACCTAGCAGGTAGCTTCACCACACGACCGCTGCTGGTTTGGCGGTGCGTTGCTTCTGCTCGAGGTGCGGGTTCGATTTCCACACTCTCGTGATTTTTTACACTTTCTTCTATAAGTTTTTCCGTACTTTCTACTAACTTATCAGCATCTAACAAATATGCTGGTTTTAATCTATCAATAGACACGTATGATTTCCTATTTGGATATTGAATCTCAAATACCTTATTTTTTCTAGATAACACGCGGTATGGGCCATCGTACGTAGGATGAAGAGACTTTTTAAGCATGTCATTTCTAACAAAAACGTGCGAACAATCTTTTAAATCTTCATGAACAAATATTTTCCTACTATTACTAACAGGTCGAGGCTGCGGTTTTAGATTACTAATAACTACGCAGTCGGTCGACAAAGTTATAATTATCACTTATTGCTAGACTTACCTTACTGTAAAAACCTCCTGGTAGTCTCAATGAATGACCAAGTGTCATTTCTGCTGCACTTATGCCACTGTCGCTTCTACATGCTGCTCTCAGCCCATACAATACCGATGGTAACTCATCGACCCATGAGGTATTACCAGTCAGACGACAAGTCAATGCCACCTTCATGGACCTATGCCACCTCTCTATTTTTCCGTTCGAGCTCGGATGATAGCTCGTAGTATGTATCCTATTAATTCCTAACATTTTCATTAATCTGTTGAATAGTTCACTCTCAAATTGTCTTCCTTGATCAGTTGTTATCCTAAGCGGGCATCCAAATCTACAAATCCAATTCTCGTAAAAGGCTTTAGCTACTGTATCGGACGTTATATCCGCAACAGGAATGGCTTCCGGCCAACGAGTGAAACGGTCTATCATAGTTAGACAATACTGATACCCTTGCTGAGACGGACTCAGTGGTCCTACCAAATCAATATGAATATGCTCAAAACGATCACTATCTGGAAAACTTTCTAAATTAGATACTGTATGCCGATTAACTTCAACTTTTTGACATTGAGTGCATGTTTTCACCCAATTGTTCACATCCTTATTCATTCCTGGCCAAAAAAATCGTTGAGTCATCATCTTCCTTGAACTTCTTTTACCTGGATGACTAATATTATGTACTGAATCAAAAGCTACTTTCCTGAACTGTTCTGTAAGATATGGTCTGGCATTTTCCGTTGAGATTTCACAATAAATTAGGTCAGTACTACTTGGCAATGTCATTCTTTTAAATTGAAACTTGTTATTACAATCGCTTTGCATGAGTGTAATTTGAGTATCCGTTTCCTGTGCCTCAGCTAACTCTTTATAATCAACAACGGTTGGGCATTCTATGAACTCGACACGTGATAACGCGTCAGCAACTTGGTTTGCCTCACCACCCACGTACTGTATGTCGCTTGTAAATTCGCTTACGTACAATAACTGACGGGTTCTTCTAGGTGTTTCTTTATCCGTACCTACTTTTGTAAACGCGAATGTTAATGGTTTATGGTCTGTCAAAATTGTCAACTGCCTACCTTCTACCATATTACGAAAATGTATTAATGCCAAATATATTGCTAGTAACTCTCTGTCGTACGTACTATACTTTTTTTGTGCGTCTGTCAGTTTCTTAGAAAAATATCCTAATGGTTTCCAATTCTCTCCTATTTTCTGCTGTAATACCGCACCTACACCTGTATTCGATGCGTCTGTCATGAGTGATAAAAGTGCGTTAGAGACAGGGTGTGACAACGTAACTGCGCTTTGTAGGCTAAGTTTACATTGCTCAAATGCTGTCTCTGCTTCCGATGTCCATACAATTTTCGTTTTATCTCTCTTCTTAGAATTATGTAAAAACTTGTTAAGTTCTGCCTGAATATGAGCTGCATTTACTACATGCGATCTATAAAAATTTAACATACCGAGAAAACGCCTTAGCTGCTCAACGGTTTCCGGTTTGGGGTACTCGTTGATAGCTCTCACCTTGTCCTCCAGTGGCTGAATTCCTTCCGCCGTTACCCTGAAACCGAGAAAATCAATTTCAGTTTGACCGAATAAACATTTACTCAAATTTATGGTCACACCAACTTCATCAAATCGCTTAACAAGCTCGGTCACGTGTTTTCTACTTATACTCTCTGAATCTGATGCAATAATGACGTCATCTGTGTAACAAAACAAATACGATTCTTCTTCATTTTCCTTCATGTACTCAATACCTTTCAACACTGTACTATTCATGAATCTTTGGAACGTCTGTGCTGAGTTCCTCAGCCCAAATCCCATCTTTTCAAATTCGAACAGACCAAAAGGGCAAATGATGGCTGTCTTCTCAACATCATCAGGGTGCACAGGTATCAAATGATAAGCTCTATTTATATCTATCCTACTAAAAACTTTTTTACCTGCCAATCCATAGGTGAAATCTTGTAGCCGCGGAACCGGGTACCTATCCGGCTTGGTGATTGCATTCAGCTGCCTGTAGTCTCCACAAGGTCTTATGGTTCCGTCCTTCTTGGGCACCACATGCAGCGGACTCGCCCACGGGCTCTTGGAAGGCCTGCAAATCCCTAACTCCTGCATGAGGCTAAACTCCTCTTTAACTTTTTTATACCTATCAGGTTGCAACGGACGTGCCTTGGCAAAAACGGGTGGGCCTGTTGTCTCTATGTGATGGTAAATAGAGTGCAACGGCTTCTTTTTAAAATTTATAGGCTTAGTAACTTCCGGATATCTTCCCAATATATCGCGATTATGATTATTTACCTGTATGCTCGTGATAGACGCTTCATCATACCTACTGACGGTCCCATTACTTTGTAACGATGTAACTGAATCTACAAGTTTCTTATTATGTAAGTCTACAACTAACTTATGAGTCTTTAAAAAGTCTGCTCCAATAATGGCTTGCTTCACATCACTAATAATAAATGTCCACTTAAACGCTCTTCTCAAACCTAAATTTAATTCTAGCACTGTAGTTCCGTATGTTTTAATTTCGGTGTTATTTGCCGCGAAAAGTCTGTATTTACACTCACGACGCTGCGTTGCATGCACTTTATTTACGGGTAACACAGAAACGTTTGCACCGGTGTCAATTAAGAAGGTTATGCCGTTTTTCTTATCAGATACACTTAGACGGTGATTGCCACTCGGTACGAAGCCTCCCGCCGCCGACTGTACCGCATCTAGTTTTCCGGCGTATCAGGACGACTCCCCGACGGCGCTGTAGTCACCTTCCACGCACAGGGCTTTTCACACGACCATGCTCTATTCTTATATCTAAAATGGAATCGGCAGAGCCAATTCGGGTCTTGTGGTGTTCTATTCGGTCGACTTTGTGATCTCTGCTGCGACCTGCCTCTGTATCCGTTGTTGTTACGCCCTCTAAACGCGCTTCGCCGATGTTCTTGCTGACCTCTGACTTCTTCTCGTAGTGCTGCTATTTCCAAATTCATCTTATGTATCTGTGTTACTATTTCGCCCATTGGTAGTTTGTCGCTGGATGTACTCACTTCCGCAATCTCTCCTGCTCTCAAATTCTCATTGATCTTATCTGCGATTTTTGCTAAATTTTCCAAATCCTGATCTTGACTTACTGTGAGTACTGCTCTTATTGATGATGGTAATCTACTTATCCACAGGTTGTGCAGTGTATTTTCGGATATTTGCGCATTTCTACCCAAATCTCTCATTCGTCTTAATAATTGCGATGGTTTCTGGGAGCCTAGTTCCATCTCTCCCACTAATTTTTGGAACTGCCTTTCGGCACTCTCTTCATATACTTGTAAAAGTCTGTCTTTCAATGTCTTATATTTATCATTCTCTGGTGGAGCGAATACAATATCACTGACCTGTTGTAGAGCATCTCGTCCCAATTTCGATACTACAAGGTTGAATTTCACGGTGTCTCCTTGTTTTTGCGATGCCACGACGCTCTCCATTTGCGCGAACCATAAACGAGGCATGTCGTTCCAGAAGTCTGGAATTCTCGCCGACACGGTTATGGCCGCCAGCTCGGATGTGCTCGCCATGTCTTTCTCCTCACTTTTCTTATTTTCTCCGCTCACTGCTGGTAGGGGAACTGCTGTTTGCGCGAACATGTCTGCGCACTTTTACACCCTTTAGTCACTTCTGACCTTGAAACTTATCCTTTTATACTACCTCTCGAGACCGGACGTGTGTCGAGAGGGAATCGCCGCCACTTTTTTTACACCGCTTTGTTATACTGTTTATTCACTTTCACAGGGGTCACCACTGTTGAGATATACTGTTGGGTAGAAGCACTAGTCGGATGGGGGTCTCTATCTGGGTGTGGCAGGTGTGCCACGTGCCAAGAGAAAATCCGATATTAATGTTTTCCACGTTTATTGTATGAACCGATCGTTACACGGGTGCGGCGGCGACTGAGTGGGCCAGGCTCGGACTTGCGATCGACGCTACTCTAATGTGCTAACCTTTGCAAACCTACCGTCGTCGATCGCCACAGATTACTTAGTAGTCCTAGCCCCCACAAATAGGTATTTCGGACTCTGGCTCCTGTCATTATTTTTATTTACCTTAATTAAAAGCTCGGGAGGAGATAATATAAAAGTAATTACAAGAAAATCTATTTGAGTTTATTATACGATTATGGGCCTAATCAAACTGATGCTGGTAACCCTATTTTACTAACCTGTAATGGCGGCAACCCGAGCTTGGACACATCTTAATGGAATAAGTGGGGCCTCGTTACGTTTTTCTCTTTCACAAAAGTCTTTCACCTTCAACACCATCACTCTTTCACCACTTTTTAATGTTTTAGGCATGATTTTCTCAAGAAATTCCAATAAAACCTTGAATAACCTGGATAGACGTCACAGCGTGTTTACACTTTTGGCAGACAGGGGTGCCAACAAAACGGCATAGGAACTATTTGATGAAACGCACTATAGTTACAATTTACAGAGGAGAAAAGTATTGTATTGACACATAAAACAGAAGAGGTAAACACAATGTTCCCGGTCCATCGCCTATAACAAAGCATTGCTCCGTAGGTCACGCACATCAGGATCGTGCCCTGCGTCCATCAACTTGAGGCATACAGTTGTTCAGCCTCACGTGTCAGTAATGTCACCGGCACCCACACCCTTCAAACCGAAACACAGCGATGCTTCTTCACGGCATTTTTTCACTACGCCATTTTATTCACATAATCAACAATCACAAAACTGTTATTATAACTACTAAGTTTGGTTTCTGTTCAACACACACTGCAGCAGTGAGGTAAAATAACAATAAATAATTTAACATTATTACAACTTATTATTTAGCTTGTATGTTTATTTTTCCTCCTCATGTCTGGAAAAGATCGCTTTTAGTTATAAAACCGCCTATTGTATTCCACTTTGATGTTTTTCCGTATTCCTTTATTCATTTTATGTGATGTGCAATAAATCTATTTTTTTTTATACAAACCTGAAAGACGGAAGGCTTTCCATTCATCCCTGCCGAGTCGAGGTTGACCACGGAAGTTACCCCCTGGGCCCAGGGGTGCTTGAGGAACCCGTGAGACGCCTGAAACGTTAATAACACATAATCACTTTCGGTTGCCACTGATTTGGATCAGTTGAGCTATCTCTAGATCGCTTCGAAATACATTTTTTTGAAACATCTTAAAGCTAGGTCTAGCTAGCTAGGTTAGTCTAGGTGCCAGTTCCATGCGACCAAGCCATCGCAAGTACAGCCAACAAACTACGGCGTGGTTCCTACCGTTTTTTTTTTATTATTAATATAATTTTTCATTTTATTTTTAGATTGAAATATAATTATTTTTAAGTTTTAGCAATGGAGGATGTTGGTTCGATCCCCTCCGAGAACAATTATTTGCGTGGTTAATACAGATGTTTGTTCTCTGTCTGGGTGTTATATTGTATTCTAAGTTATTTACATAAGACATGGTAATGAATAAATAAAATAAACATACCAACAGTCCGACCTCTTCAGCTCCGTTGAACAAAAACACCAAATTATTCCTGAACTTGGAGGATCGTCGCGATGCCTTGCTCAGCACTTCCATCATGACAGCGCAGAACAACGCGTTGTCAGACGCACCTGTCAATGTTACAAATCACGTCGGGGTCACCAATTTAGCTTTTTAATCTCAGTATGTTTTGTGTGGAAGATGTTTGCTAAATAATAAGATTTATTTTTGAATGTGTTCTTTAATTAAACATAAAACGAATAATTATTGCAGTTAGTTAGCGTGACCGATAGGCATGACAATTGACCGAAGACCACCAGAGGACACGATAGAGTCTTTAACAGTGGAATAACTAGGAGAGTGTCACGGTAGAGTACCGAATTAGTCACTCGGTCACGCTTTATAAGCTTTATAACATAAGCAATATGCATGTAGCTAGCTTTGTTTACAATGGGTACGCTACACTACAATGCCACCTACTTCAATATTGTCGCCAAACTATATTGTACTTATTGTGATCAGCCGAAGCAGAGATCCCTCGCAGCTACATTAATTCGATGAAGCCGGCTGCACGCACGAAAAACATGACTCATGCGGCGTTACCTCGCTCTGAGGCGTTTCATTTAAGGCTTGAAGTGCAAGCGAGAGCGTGGAACGAGCGACAAAAAGGCACGCCCGGCCTGAAAGCGGAGGCCGTGCGTGCCTTTTTGTCCTTTTTCGCGCAGCGTTCGACATCTGTCTCTCTCCTACTTGAGTGAGCGATGCGTCCGCGTGGACAGCTGTATGACGTTGTCACGTTCAACTATCGTCAGTAAACCGACTTTACATAAAGTTCTTACTTACTTAGAGCGAGGAGTCAACATCTTTAGACTATTACAAAGGTTTAGTTGCAAACTACTTCAAAATTAGTTGTGCACCTAGTTTACCAATCTAGACTTTTTAAATAAGTTAACTTTGTAAACCTTGTTTTAGTAAATATTTTTTTTTATTACCACTTCAATTTTACTACTTTGGAAGTGTCTCTCGCGCAAACTATTCATTTTAGAAAAAAAACGATATTAGAAACCTCAACATCATTTTTGAAGACCTATTCAAAACATCACACGTATGGGTTTGATGAAAAAAAATTTTTTTTCCACTCGTAAAATTTATTGTTTTTTTTTTCTAAAAATCTTAATGCGGTTCACCGAATACATCTACTCGCCAAGTTTCATCAGTCTAGCTATTACAGTTTCGGAGAAAAATGACTGTGACATACGGACGGACCGACAGACAGACAGACATAACGAATCTATAAGGGTTCCGTTTTTACCATTTGGCTACGGAATCCTAATAATCCTTCTACGAAACTCGGCTACGTATAAGTAATAAAGGGTAAAATGAGTCTTATTACCCATAGCAAAAGGTACAGAGTCATAGTGACAGTTGACAAGCACACTGGTCCCTAGCGTGCCGTTCGGGAGATATCCGCTGTCTCCCTCTAGCAGAGCGATGACATTCGACGCGTTCTCATACACACTCACGTACGACGCCGAAGACTTTAGGAAGAAATCACCTGTAAGGGAATTTTATTCATATTATTTTTAATTAATATGTAAAAAACTTAAAATGATGTAGGTATATCTAGATCAAACATGCATTAGAATTTTACTATAGCAAAAGAAACAAACAATTTTTGCAAACAAATCCCCAGTATAAACAACCAAAAATTCGTGCGGCCCGCATGCAAAATTCTCACCACTAACAATCTGCCAGTCAGTGGTAACACGTTGGTTGGCTGTACGCGCGATTTCGTCCACCATCGCCTTGACGTCACGCGTCTTGTTCAGATGGTAGGCTGTGCCGGCCACGCGTGGGGAGTCGCCCAGTATATCGTGTAGGTACTTCCATGCTGTTTCCTCGCTGAACGTGTCAGTGTTCTGGAACATTTAGGATTACATCAAAGTTAAACATTCTATATTTATTTGTATCACAAAGATCACTTTGAAACGTCTTAACGCTAGGTAAGTCTAGGTGCCAGTTCCACGCGACTAAGCCTAGAAAAACAGGCAACAAACTACAGCTATTATAGGTTAAAGATTTCATTTAAATCATTTTATATCTTCTATGAATTATTATTTTAGAATGGATTATTATTATTCTGACATACCGATTTCTTTTCATTTAACTTTTATTTTCTTCTTGTGTGTGAATTTTTGAATGTCGGTCTCCGACGAAATATGCGAGCTACTTTTTATACATACCCTATGACCTAATTGTACCATATATCTTGCAAATAAATATATTTCATTTCTATGGTAGCATTTTCCCCAGACGAAATAAGTGATCCTTGCGACACTACTGAATAAAACCGTTTGAATTTGGAACTCTTTCGCAAAGAGGAATGATGAAATAGTTACTCACATCTCGAGATATATCGGCTTCGTTGATCACTCTTGGCATACCATCTTCGAGCAACTGCGTCAGGTACCCAACCAATAAGTACCATCCTAATAGGATTATTATAAGTGTACTAGGAACCTGAAATTATACAAGCCATAGTTTTTTTACCAACCCAATATATGGAACAGTACAAGAAGCAAAATCTATTATTTTAGAATAATTTGAAATAGAAGATAGATTTTGCATACAGACTCAAATAGGTCTAACCTACGGATCCGTAGAACAAGATCACACGTTTCCAGAAGCTTGAAAGGCCACTTATTGACACAGCCTTGCTCTAGAATAGTAGTAGTAGTAGTAGCCAAACCTGATAACGGAGTTTTTAGGCGAAGGAGGCGCCTTCATATATTTACAAGATAAAGAGCCAAACAGTTCCTTCCGAAGCACCAAAGCACTCGGATGAAAACGCCAATCAGCCACCCATTCAAATAGACTGCGCAGAACGTTGATCAACGTAATCACATCAGGGCACAGAAAAACACATATAATAATTCTACCCAGAGATTTTCAACATTAACCAAGACACCACAGTAAGAAACAGTGTTACAGGTTTAGAATATGATAAAGCAGACATTGACTCGTTCACCAAAAAGCATGCTAAGCCGTTTTGGAAAAGCATCATTAGTGAAATACAACATTACAACCATTACCTATGTGAGTTTGAAGTTGTCCATGCCATGATGCTTTCTAAAAACATCTATAATCCTAAACAAGCTAACGTGTACCTAGATTGATTCAAGAAAGTCTGTTCAGTCATTTGTGGATCACCATTTCTCTTCTAGCTGGAGCCTAATTCTCGGGCCGACCGAGATTTTCAATGTCCCTTAAATACACATTGGCATTGCACAACTCTGCACTTTTTCTACGTTTTCCGTATATCGTAGCTGTCGAGGCTTCTACGATGAGGTACTCAAGAAAATCATCCATTCTCTCTTCGAATAGAAGTAATAAAATAAAATTGCAAAATGATCTCGGTCGGCCCGAGAAATAGGCTCTTGATAAAGAGGAACTGGTTTTAATTTTTGGTAAAATCAACTAGTTTTCATACGAGATTACCGTTTACCGTAGAATCTTTTGAATCGTTTTAGATAGTAAGCTAGCAGTTCTAGCTTCGTTTAAACAGAACAAGCTTCAAATAGCAGTTCTGTTTATACGAAGCTAGAACTGCTAGCTTGCTACCTTACTATCCCTAGCTTGAAAAACTAGACTCGTGTATTCCGGACATAAGGGCGGTCAGTAAATACCTGTGCGAGTTATTTATCTACTTGAAGATTGATAGCATTTATCTATCTTGGATGGTCAAGATAAACTATTTTTATCTCTGTTCATGTTTGACATCATTCACACTCGTAATGAAATTGAAAGTATTATAGTTTTTGGCTTATGTATCGTTTGATACATTTATTTATTCAGTCACCTATTTTTAGATTATTTTTTTATTATAGAATATATTTGATTTACTCATGTATTTCGGTACAATGAGAAGTAGTACATAGTTCTATAAATTTGTCTAGTTGATTAAGTATATTAGTTTGATACAATAAATAAATTAAGAATCAGGTAGGTACTTTTACCCATTTCAACAAGTTATTCTCAAAAAAATGTACGTCAAAGCTAGATTAAAATTAAGACAAATAAAAAAGACACCACTTTAAACTAATATCCCAAAAATACACAAAATATGATGTTTTAACTTACAGATATAACAGGCTCATACAAATGTTTGCCTTTTCTAGTAACTTCGAATAACACCTAGAAAAAAACAATACAATGACTTTATAGATATGCAACATCATCCAGTGAAGTCCTCTACTCTCTTTTATCCACAGTCATGTACTAAATAAGGAGTTCAGGAATACGCGCCTAATTGAATATGAGAGTGGTACTTTAAGCCATCTATAAGTCTTCATCATGGCTTGATGGCTGTTACAGCTGGAACCTTAAACTGACGAAATTCCATGAGTCACACATTCAAATGGTGACTACGCTGAACGTTGCTTTTCTATCTATTAGAAAAGATTAGACAACTTTTTATCTATTTTTATGAGTTTCGACCGAAATATGCAGGAGTGTCATAGTTTTTAGCTTTTCTAAGAAAGATTTCAGTAAACTATTTTACAGCAGTGATATTGAAAATGAAAATAGTATTATCACAATATGTTAAGTAGTTAGAAACATACATAGATTGGTGAACTCATTACCCTTCCTTTGTCTGCAGAAGTCGGGTAATGTTTGGATGGAAGCATTGAAGTATTATAATGAGGCCTCGACAGGTAGTGAGGTATCAGATATAAGTAGCATGAGGTAAGGAACATGCCACCAAAACTGTTTAAGTTAGAAGACACTGAAAGAGTTTCAGAAAATCTAAAGATTTTAAGCATAGAAAAGTTGGTTTTGTCTTTTAAACTCTTTTCATATTGCGTGAGTAATACAACATATCAGTGACACGCATAAATAGGCAATCATTGCTGTCAGTATAGGTTCATAGCAATTGCTTAACGTAAATGCCTGTCATGCCATTAAATAAGCACAGCATTGTAATCCCTACGGTTTACGTCTTTTTAGATCTCTATGTCTCTGGATCAAGAGTAGTCAGAGGCAAGTCTAATGGAAAGTAATGTTAGAAAAGGTATTAACCCGTTGCCAGGGCTTTTCTTCTCGGCCATTGTCGTATTCGTTGGTCGGAACTCCTTTGTATGTGAGATTCTGAAAATACACAAGTAATAATGTTTTTATTTGAACAAAAAAATAAATATTTTGCAAAGGGTTTTCCTTTTTAGGGTTAATTATAGGTTAATTATAGCTGTTAAGCATAGCTTGATAATTATAGTGAAAAACTATTGTTTACAATGCCATTAGAAGTTGCGACCTATATTAATTTTAGGTTTCATACCACTGCTGAACGTAGGTCTTCCCAAAACCAATAATATAAGTTTAAAAAACTTAAGAAACCGACTTCATAGCCAAATTTCTCAACCGATTTCGACAAAATTTATATGGGACCAATCAGGAAGTACCTTTCAGATTAAAGAGATTTTAAAAATCGGCTCATAAATGACGAATTTATGCGATAAGATAAGAAACATTAATAAAATAAAAATACAACCAAATTGAAAACCTATTTTTGAACATTTTTATTAAAAGTCAGTTAAAAAAAATTTGTGAGCCTCCTTTTTCATTTAAAGGCTAATATCACAAAGGTGTTAATACAATAGATTTGTTGTTTGTCATCAGATCAGACATACATGTTTGTGTCATACGTAACAACTCTGATTCTCCGGATCTCGCAAAGCAATCCCGGTAGATATTTGGATGCGTTTCAATATTATTTTTGAATGAAATGAAATGTTTTTTTTATCTATGAGTATGACGACAGGCGTTCGAAATCCATGCCACTACTTTCAAAGTGGTTGCACACCACTGGTCTTTAGGAGAATTTCATGAAGACTTATGATTGATTTATACTATTTGCTATTTTTAGTACAATTTCATGACAAGCTGATAAAATTTATTGCAGTATTTATTGCATTTAATCCTAAGTAAAGTCACGTTAAAACGCTGTTAAACCATAAAAAATTATCAATACTGATAACTTGCGGGTACTGGTGGTCTAGTGGTAGTGGCTCCGCCTTCCGATCCGAAGGTCGTGGGTTCAAATCCACTCGTGTACCAATGAGTTTTTCTGTCGAAAAATTTATGTGCACCATGCCAGTACTCTCAAAACGGTGAAGGAAAACATCGGGAGGAAACCGGCGTGTTGTAGAACCTAAAAAAGTTCGAGCAACACGTGTCAAGGTTCACGCAAAAAGGGCCCACCAGCAGCCTACTTGCGGAAAAACCTGCCCGCACATCAAGTGCGCATGATAAACTTGCCAAAAAACTTGGTAGGGTCCTAAAATACTTTCACCACACTCGGTTCGAAAGAACCAGTGCCACGATAAGACGAAGAAGAATATTGATGAACTTAATTCTGACTGGCCTCTCAGCTCAGTTGGCAGTAGCTCTGCCTTCTGCGCCGTAGGTCGTGGGTTCGATCCCCACCGAGAATAAATATTTGTGTGGTGACAATAGATGTTTGTTCTCTGTCTGGGTGTTTTATTGTATTCTATGTATGTATTTACAAAAAAAAAAGTATTTAAGCATTATATCAGCTATCTGGTGCCAATAGTACAAG
The DNA here is from genome assembly GCA_947578465.1 of Thera obeliscata. Lineage (NCBI taxonomy): Eukaryota > Metazoa > Arthropoda > Insecta > Lepidoptera > Geometridae > Thera > Thera obeliscata. The sequence continues at coordinate 9,228,406 of OX387923.1, read as the reverse complement.
CTCTGCTTAGTTTGGGGCTAGATAGTGTTGTGTGGATTGTCCGCATTATTTGTTTACTTTTTTATTATAATTCTATTTATTACAGAGTAGAAGTAGGTACAGTTATCTATAATCTAAGTACCTACTAATAAAACAATAAATTGTGCGGAAAAATACTCCGATGTAATAATATTTTATACAGCACGGCAATCCAAAAGATTTATATGTGTATATGATGGTATGTGTGGGAATAATAAATAATTCAATCAATTTAAGTTGAGGATAATGCAGTGGGCTGCAATATTATTAGGCAAGCAGGTAGAATTATACCTACTCTTAAACTAATTTAGTTTGTTTTTATGTTGTAGCTGTTTGCTGTCTCTGAATAAATTCAATTAAATTAAATAAATTCTTTGATCAGCACTTGGTGTGATTCTGCAAGTAGGCAACTGGTCCTTTTTGCGTGACACTTGACATAATGTTTTCCAACCTTAAAGGTTCAACGACGTGCCGGTTTCCTCATGATGATTTCCTTCACCATTTGAGAGAACTGGCCTAGCACACATACATTTTCAGACAGTTAAACTCATTGGTGCTGACTAGATTTGAACCCCAACAGCTATCACTGCAGCTTTTCAAACTTTTTAGCGAGAAATTTACCGAAACCGAGAAATTTAGAAATTTACCGAGAATAGCGATACCTAGTTCTGTTGCGAAAGGCTTTAAAATAAAAAAAAAAATTATAAGGCCTACCGGTCTACTCTTGAACACATTCTGGTCCCAATTTTAAGTTTTGACGGAATTCTGACAGAAAACCTATAGGATTTCGGTCAAAACCTAAGATTGGGATCGGATTCGCGTTCAAGATAGACCGGCTGGATGTTAAACAAATCTAAATTTCAAATTTTTAATTAGAATTAGTTTGTTGTAACTGTAATGTTTTATAAGGTATCACAGGTTTCAATTTAAAAAGTTTGAAGTTTCAAAGTTCCTAGTTTAGGGTGTGTAAACATCTGGAAGTAGATATAGAAACGATAATATTTTAAAAGATAAACCACACCAAGTTATCTTTAATTCATGTAGTTACGACGACAGCATAGCTTTCTTAGAAAATCACTCACCATTGAAACTCCTCGATTATTCTTTCTGCCATCGTTTTCATCTACATTTGCCGCCATTTTATTCGTAATTGCTAAAACTCGGTCTTGTAAGACTAGAAATTACTGTGGTTACGTTTACGTATTTCAGATAAAAATAACATTACTTTTTTAAGCCGGCACGAACAGGAGAGCTCATGGAACAACTGAAACTGAAATGACGCGACGGAACGGACGCGAGTTTGTTTACCAAAAACAAAACGTCAAAATGACAACACGCTGTCAAATCGATTTGACAGATGACAAGATGACATTTGTTATCAACTAATGATACCAGCGGCAAAAATATAAATTCCCAATATTTTATATGTAAAAATGTAAAAAAAGAACAATATTGTCATAGTACTTCAATGCGTGCCTTCACTCCGCAAGAGGTTGTGATGATATTGTGTGTAGAATGATGGAATAACTCAAAAATGTTTGTTACTGATTTGAACAAAAATTTTACTTTTCGCTACAACGCCATCTAAAAAACGATTGAGAAGCAGTTTGTGTTAGGTACTGCCATCTGTGATGCATTATTGATAATTATAATTTCAAAACACTTTTCTCGCGTAGGTGTTTTTGTGTATCTCACGCTCTCGTATTAGAGTATTATATTCTTTGATCTCACGACCATTTTAACTACTAAATTAAATGTTTAGAACTGATTTTGTATAAATAAAATAATTATGTAGTAAAACTTGTTTTTTAATGGTTTCATTTTGTATTAATCATAGTAATAATTATACTCACAATCTAAAATGTATGTATTATTTTAACTACTGAATAAATTAACGTTTTATAATCTCTATCAAAGATTATTTATTACTTTATCCTAAATCACCCTTAATACAAATTAAGTACAATTTTGTGATCAACTTTTTTAGAGAAGCTTTGAAATGCATATGAAAGTATTTATAAAATATTTTTTGTGAAAATTATGTCATCTGATGTCTTTAATTAAGTTTTGATAGACACATTCAAGTTTTTTTCAAACACTGTAAAAAAGTACACACATTTAATCTGTACACAAGTTATAAATTATAACGATTGGATTGATACCCTAAATCTATTTTATTACATTTATTTGTATTTACAATAAGTACGATATCTATTTACAATTTTACCAGATCTGGTAGGTAAAGTAGTACCTACCTACTTATGCTTATCGACAAAATTATGAAACATTTTTCTTAATAGTGTTTTCTGAGTTTTTATAAAATGCAAGTGTAGGTAAATAATAGATATTACAATACAGTACAGTGATTTTAAAACTAACTAATTGTAAATCACAATTTAAAATAACATAATTATTTGCATAACATAATAGGCACATTTAAAAATACAACTATTTATACAATTTGCCTACACACCAACAAAATAGTACTCCTAAAACAAATGCCGATAAATAAACACTGCACCTACAATTGCACCTTTACAAAAATAATGACATGCATGGGTTTCAAATGCTCTCCTAGAAATTTATTATCATGATGTAACCTTACAATATTGGGGTTTGCCTATTTTCTATAGTTACATTCCACTAGATATAAGAGTTTCACCACTTTTTAGTACCACAAATGACAAGTAAAACGGCGGCGGCGTACCAATGCATTAATTTCTTCCCTAGCAAAGTTAGAGTACCGACAACGGCAGCAAAACTTTGGATTAAAGTCTTTTTAGTAATCCTTTGCCTTGAAGGATTTAAGAAATACAACACTAGGGTGATGGCGGCAGACTGTCGTCACTTTCAAGGTAGGTTACGTAGTTGTCTTCACCGGGGACGTGCGGCGGTCGAGGTGGGGGCAAGGATGGGACATCATAGCCATGCATCTGAAATAATAATGCAAAAAACTAATTTAGTTTATTGTGTAAGTGTAAGTTATTTATTTTAAGTGTAATTTATTGTGTATGTAATTTAGTATTGTGTATTGTGTGAGTGACACACACATATAATTTTGTTAAAAAATATTATTCTCTAATCCTACTCAATTATAAAAAATGCAAGAGTTACGATGTTTAAATGTTTGTGACTGAATCACGCTCTAACCAGTGAACCGAGTTTGATGAAATTTGAAGCTATTTTTAAAAGAAGCTCTCACGCAGATTAAGTCATAGGTGGCCACTAGTGCTTAATAAATGGAACTGTGTATCTTATACCTGAAACCATAGATTTTGTTTTAACTTCTAAAGAACTCATCACCATCAGCCTGAAGAAAAACTAAGAAAGCGTAATACTTTACCTGATTGACTAGCTGCTGGAACGCCGCGCTATGATGTGGCGCCCTATCTAGGTCTGCATGGAGGGCGAAGTCCGAAAGCGCCTTCCATGGAGGCTGGTACGCCGTCACCTCGAGAGCGAGGGAATTGGCCTCATGCCGCACCGGTGATCCAGCTACTAGTGGTACTCCCATCGACATGTATCCGAGACGGCGGCCTTCCTGTTGAAAACGGCAGTCAGTTAGGTCAAATTTAACTATTAGTTAAAGCTAACCATGTCTCGAATGATGGTAAAAAGATTCCCGTAAGTTTTGCTTATCAAACTTTCTTGTTTTAATTACAATCACGTACCTACTTAGAGCTTAGAGCAGTATTTTAAAGGTTAGATTCAAATAAGTAGCTAAAGCGTATTTTACTGTCAGTTCTTTTAAAATATGCTTACCTATCATGGGGAAGGCTGTGGGTTCTAATCCCACTGGCTTATAGCATTTCAGGCATTATATCAAATCTTTACAAACGCTCAAGCTTTTGAAAATGATCCTTGTTATTTCATTATTATGAATACTTTTTGACTTTGCCTTACAACTAATTATACCCCTAACATAACACCAAACATTTCAAAAAATACCATACATAATCAATTACCACCTTCTCCTGTTGCATCTGCATCTTCAATTGAATGGTTTTCTTCTTGTCTTTGCACCTTTTGTTTTGGAACCACACCCTGATCACTCGCGGACTAAGACCTGTCATTTCCACAAGCTGTTCTTTCATTAAAGCGTCTGGTCGAGGGTTCGCGTTGTAACACGTTCTGGAAAGAAAGCATAAAAATGTTGGTAGGGAATAAGCCAATACAATTTAGCGTATGTGTTAATGTACTGTCATGGTTTTCGAACTTGTAAAACCAACAAACACTGGGGACTAAGGGCTTTCGGGTCTCCCAGTATTGGGTCTCCATTCAAAAGTTTTTATTCCCCAGTGGTTGTTGGTTTTACAAGTCCGTTAGTAGACAGTGACATGACAGTACCTACATTTTGATATTCAAACGGCCTTTAATCTTTCATACTTCTGTTGAATGGTGATAATGATGATCTCAAAATTTTACCCCATCTTTTGCTCAAATTCTTAAAGTAGCAACACAAACTTTGTCTTATTTTTTTTAAGTCAGGTACATTTTGGGACATGTATTACCTAGTTTATTCTACCAAGTACTTCCATTAACTATGGAGTTTTTTATACTTTTGTCGGTTGGGGTTTTATGATGTGGTTTTCTTATTTTCTGCTAATTCATAATTGATTTACCTGAGGGTATGGAGTTGCTTCTCGTTGAGCACAGTTCGAACACGCGTGGGTTTGCCGTCGGCTGCAGCGGAGTTCCGTGGTCGTCCACTTTTGTGAGAGCCTGATTCACTGCCAGAGTCTGAAATAAAAGAAACAATAATGTTTAGATCTAGAACTTTTTGAAACCTAGGTATTGACATCTAATCATCGTGGGTTTTAGTTATTCTACGGGTGTAGATAACCCTATGACCTACCTACCTAACTATGTAACGAGAGGTGATGTTAAATTTAATTAACGGCTTTATGCAAAGATGAGAGAAGAAATCGCGGGAAATTGGTGAATGGAGAAAGTCCAGAATCGTTCTTCCTGGAAACGTATAGAAGAGGCTTATGTCCACCAATGGACTTCTCAGGCTTGATGGAAAAACACCATCTCCCCGTCTACAGGTAGGTAGGTTTATAAATTGGTAGGTAGTACATTGTGCGTGTGTCATATAAAAAAAAAGCGGCCAAGTGCGAGTCGGACTCGCCCATGAAGGGTTCCGTAGCAGTAAGTAATATAACATAGAGTTCTAGAAGTTCTAGGAGTTCGTCGAAAGGTAAATTGCGGTTTACGAATTATGACATATAAAAAAAAAACTACTGACTAGATCTCGTTCAAATATCGTTGGAAGTTTCCATAGTAATGTACAACATATATTTTTTTTAGCTTTATCGGTCACTTATTTTAGAAGTTAGAGGGGGGGGGGACCAACTTTTTTCCACTTTGGAAGTGTCTCTCACGCAAACTATTCAGTTTAGAAAAAAACAATATTAGAAACCTCAACATCATTTTTGAAGACCTATTCATAGATACCCCACACGTATGGGTTCGATGAAAAAAAAATTTTTGAGTTTCAGTTTCAAGTATGGGGACCCCTAAAATTCATAGTTTTTTTTCTATTTTTGTGTAAAAATCTTAATGCGGTTCACAGAATACATCTGCTAGCCAAGTTTCATCAGTCTAGCTCTTACGGTTTCGGAGAAAAATGGCTGTGACATACGGACGGACAGACAGACAGACAGACAGACAGACATGACGAATCTATAAGGGTTCCGTTTTTGCCATTTGGCTACGGAACCCTAAAAACGGTAGTTTATTGCCTGTTCTTCTAGGCTTGGTCGCGTGGAACTGGCACCTACACTGATTTAGCTTTAAGAAGTTTCAAAAAAAACCTTTTTGGTTTATGATTTTGATTTTCGTAGGTATGTGACGTACGCAAGCTCAAAGACTATTTTAGAATGCATAGCTAATTATTCCCAAACATGGACAAGCTTATCCAACGTGGATTAGCCGAGGTGCGAAGTGGCATTATACGGACACCGTCCAGGGCTTAACTACCCCTTGACCACGCTGATGAAGGGTTGAAATTGCCTTTTAACTTGATTAGAATTCAAAATGGTAATCCTAGTTGCTATTTGCCTGCCTAGTTTACTTTAGTGCGTTATGTTTTATTGAGTGCGTAGCCTTTTATTTAGATTAAAAAACAGATAAAAAATAACATAAATGTTACATACTAAGGTCGCAGTATTTAAATAAAAAAAACTAAAAATATTGTGGAAAACCCATACAACACTATTTAGCCCCAAATTAAGCAGAGCTTGTACTTTGGGAACCAGATAGCTGATAATAATACCTACTTATTTTTTTTTCAGACAGAGAACAAACATTGTGTTCACTACACAAACTGTTCTCGGTGGGGATCGAACCCACGAACTACGGCGCAGAAGGCAGAGCTACTACCAACAGTACCAACTGAGCTGAAAGGCCAGTCAAATTGATTAGATAAAAAAACCTATCCAGGCACCTGTGTTGCATTGGGTTATAAGTAGGTACCTACCGTATCAAAATCTAGATAATACCGGAGTTCCCAGAATTAATATCTGAGCGGAACACAAAAATCACACCAATATTGGTTCATCTTATCGCATTACATACCGATTACGTTCGTTTATAGTAATATAGTACGTATAATTAGTAATCGTATATTCTAACTTTCGTGCATCGATTCCTATAGTGATGTGCTGTGGGGGATTGATGCATTGGACCAATACCACCGTTGGTAGATAGGTATTATGGACTTACGAGGTATTCTAAAGATTTTATAATGTCAAAAGTTATGAGCCGCATTCGAACCCACGACCTTTTTCTCACAACTAAATAAAATAAATAAATAATGCTGGACAATTCACACAATATTTATCTAGCCCCAAGCTAAGCAGAGCTTGTGTTACAACTATAGCTGATGGAAACGTCTTAGAGCTAGGTGAGCTACGCGACCAAGCCAATAACGCAAGAACAGGCGACAAACTACGGCTTGCTTCCTACAGTTTCTTTGTATCATCCTTTTACAAAACAAAAATTAAAATAATGAATTGAACCTCAGAATAAAGACTAAAGAATTGGACTTACACCACCAAGTTCCAAACGACAAAAAATGACTATGACTGCGCAAATCTATGGCGATCAGTGAAATGTTGTCAAATATGACAGCGATATTTGACAGCGCAGAACGGTTAGATATGCCAACAAAGATTCCTCTGTTTGAGGCTAGTTATGTACTAATGGAAGGAATTGGAGGAGGCCTATGCCAAAGGGCACGCAGAAAATAAACACGCAGGTACTAAACCAGTGTAAATGTAGGTACCTATCATTTTTAAATATTTACTGAATAGGTAAACAGCCTTTTTTTTTTATGATGTACCTATGTAATGTAGATCATAGACCAAACCCCCCCAGATTTGCAAAAAATGCAAAAAATGAAAAAAAAAGAAATGAAAAAAGGGAAAAAAAACAGTATTCAAGAGAGGAATGGGATATCTTGGGTCTGAGTGAAATGCCTGAAAGAAGTAAAAGACTCATTTTATAAACTAAAAAAAAAAAAAAAGGAAAAGCTCACAATATCAGTTATTGTACTTGAGAGATCTGAACTTGCGCGCGATCGCCAATTATCAATCATGGAGTTTGGGGGAGGCCTTTGCTGGAAAGCAAAACAAGCTTACTACTATAGATTACTAAGTACTTTTTTTTTGTAAAACTAATTTTAAGATTGTCAGGAAGCTAATTGGGATCTGTGAAAGATATGCGGTGGACCACGGGCTCAGATACAATGTAAGCAAAAGCGAATTTATGGTTTTTAATTTTTTTTTTTTTTTTTTTTTTTACATATTATAGGCATGCGTTTGACCGCAATCTCACCTGCTGTTAAGTGATGATGCGGTCGACGGTGTAGCACGCTTACCTAGAAGATACCTGTTCACTCTACTCTTAAAAACATCCAAATAATCCGGTACTAAAACCTACGGTACCATTCCGCCGGTTAAGCTTAACGGTTGCGAGCTAAAGCAAGTAGCATGCTTTAAGTATCTGGGCCACTGGGTCACCGAGGATCTCACAGATGATAAAGATATGGAGAGGGAACGCAGGGCATTATCCATTAGAGCGAATATGCTGGCACGTAGGTTTGCACGGTGCACTAGGCAAGTCAAAACGACGTTGTTTACGGCATACTGCCAGTCGTTTTATACGTGCAGCCTCTGGGTCAAGCATACGAAAAAGTCCTGGGATGCCCTGCGTACCTATCCAGTATAACAATGCGTTTAGGGTGCTGATGGGGCTACCGCGCTTCTGCAGCGCATCAGGAATGTTTACCGGCGCACATGTAGACGGATTCGCGGCAATACTGCGCAAAAGATCTGCGTCCCTGATGCGGCGGGTGCGCGATAGCTCCAACAGCTACCTTCAACTCATTGCCGAGAGGCTGGACAGCGATTGTCTCTTTATGGAGTACTGGACAAGAGCGCATGTGCTATTCTCTTGACCAGTATGACGTATTGAGGGCTATAATAGTTATGTTTTATTTTATTTTGTATTTGGTTTTAATGTGTGTGTGTGTGTGTTTTTTCTTATGTACCTGCTATGGACTTTGTAATGTAATATTTATAAGGTCTGAAATAAAAATATTGAATTGAATTGAATTGAAAAAGTTAATAAAGGCTATTGAAATTGAAATTTAATTATGTAATGTAAAAAAATTGTGCTTGTATCCTTAAATGTAGTTTCTCCACAAGAAAGTACACCACTACCTTAGATTCATGTACTTGATGCTAATCGATTTGCGATGCAGTGATTACTAGATAACGCTTTGAATTCCGCCGACAAAGGCACCGCCGCCTTTTATGCCACCGCTCAGGTGTCAATTGTTTTTTATCGTTTAATTAAACGTTTTTTTGGTAGTTTCAAGTAGGTTGCTTATGAAAAGTATAACTATTTGATAAAGTTAGATTAAGTTTACTTTTATTGCTTATTTAAAAGTAATAAGGATATCCTTGTACCTAAGATATAGGTGCAAGGTTTCTTTGCCTGTTTTATAGAGTCCACCCATCCCAAGATTGCCCGGAAGAGATCGCTGTTAGTGATAAGACTGCCGATTGTATTCCACTTTGATGTTTTTCGGGATTCTTTTGTCAACTTTATGTGTTGTGCAATAAAGTATTTTCTATCGATCTATCTTATTATGTTGATTGATTTCCATTTAACCAAACGAAGTCTTTACCTTGAGTTATACCATTTTAACAAAGCTTCTTACACTTGCACAGTTTGCTAAGACTTGCCACGGATTGCTACAACTTGCCATAGATTGCTCGCCTGACGTAGATAGACCCCAGCTCAGGTTAGTGTGATTTGTTGGTGCACTAATACCGCGGTCGCCACTCGTGTCAGCTTTCTGCTAACTGATCTAAGTAGCTACAGATTGCTCCAACTAGCCACAGATTGCTCACCTGACATAGATCCCAGCTCGGGATGGCGTGAGTTGCTGTTACTAAGTGTCTCACTAATGCCGCGGTTGCCACTCGTGGCAGCTATCTCTAACTGCTCTAACTTGCTGCAGATTGCTCACCTGACATAGACCCCAGCTCGGGATGGTGTGAGTTGTTGTTGCTAAGTGTCGTGTTGTTGTTTGACTCGCTGTTGCCGCTGTTGCCACTCGTGTTAGCGCTCTGCAATCAAAGCTACACTTTAGATGGCGCTGCTAGTTCAACTGACAAAAATGGCGGAAATAAATCTTACAGTGCCACCAACTCGTATGTTCAGTTGACCATAGAGAAACTAATAATCGTCATCTTATTTCATTTTTAACCGACTTCAAATAAAAAGGAGAGGGTTCTCAATTCATTTGTATTTTTTTTAATGTACGCTAATGAATAACTTAGTAATTTATGAAATTCCAGAAGTAGTAGTCTTGTAGAAGGTTCCAGATTGGTCCCATAGAAATTTCATGAAAATCAGTTACAGATTAGTTTAGGCCATGAAGTCGGTTTTTTAAGTTTTTAACATAATATATGAAGTTGCAATTTGTTTTACAATAAATTGCTCTCGTCTGAACAGATGAGTTGGTGGCACTGCACCTATTTTCATGAGTTTTTTTAACGATAATAATTATTATTGTTTCTGTTATAATCACTGATAGTTTTCTACGAAGGTTTGCCTCGACGTCTTCTTCTTATCGTGTCACTGATTCTTTCAAACGAGTGGGGTGAAAGGATTTAAAAAGTGCCTTAGAGAGACTAAAATAAATAAAAAAAAGCAGCCAAGTGCGAGTCGGACTCGCCCATGAAGGGTTCCGTAGCACGACGAACTACAAGAACCTTTATATATGTTACTTGATGTAACATAATAAGGTTCCTGTAGTTCTTTGAAAGGTAAATTGCGGTTTACGGTTTATGACGTATAAAAAAAAAACTACTGACTAGATCTCGTTCAAACCAAATATCGTTGAAAGTTTACATAGTAATGTATAACATATATTTTTTTTTGTATTATCATTCTCTTACTTTAGAAGTTAGAGGGGGGGGGACCAACTTTTTTCCACTTTGGAAGTGTCTCTCGCGCAAACTATTCAGTTTAAAAAAAAACGATATTAAAAACCTCAACATCATTTTTGAAGACCTATTCATAAATACCCCACACGTATGGGTTCGATGAAAAAAAAATTTTTGAGTTTCAGTTTCAAGTATTGGGACCCCCGAAATTTATAGTTTTTTTTTTATTTTTATGTAAAAATCTTAATGCGGTTCACAGAATACATCTACTTGCCAAGTTTCATCAGTCTAGCTCTTACGGTTTCGGAGAAAAATGGCTGTGACATACGGACGGACAGACAGACAGACAGACAGACAGACAGACAGACAGACAGACAGACAGACAGACAGACAGACAGACATGACGAATCTATAAGGGTTCCGTTTTTGCCATTTGGCTACGGAACCCTAAAAAGCAGCCAAGTGCGAGTCGGACTCGCCCATGAAGGGTTCCGTAGCACGACGAACTACAAGAACCTTTATATATGTTACTTGATGTAACATAATAAGGTTCTTGTAGTTCGTCGAAAGGTAAATTGCGGTTTACGGTTTATGACGTATAAAAAAAAAACTACTGACTAGATCTCATTCAAACCAAATATCGTTGAAAGTTTACATAGTAATGTACAACATATATTTTTTTTTGTATTATCATTCTCTTACTTTAGAAGTTAGAGGGGGGGGACCAACTTTTTTCCACTTTGGAAGTGTCTCTCGCGCAAACTGTTCAGTTTAGAAAAAAACGATATTAAAAACCTCAACATCATTTTTGAAGACCTATTCATCTATTCATAGATACGCCACACGTATGGGTTCGATGAAAAAAAAATTTTTGAGTTTCAGTTTCAAGTATGGGGACCCCCGAAATTTATAGTTTATTTTTTTATTTTTATGTAAAAATCTTAATGCGGTTCACAGAATACATCTACTCGCCAAGTTTCATCAGTCTAGCTCTTACGGTTTCGGAGAAAAATGGCTGTGACATACGGACGGACAGACAGACAGACAGACATGACGAATCTATAAGGGTTCCGTTTTTGCCATTTGGCTACGGAACCCTAAAAAAGAATGATAGATCGACTTTTTAAAATTGCACAGTAAAATTTAGAACCGAATGTTTTTATTTTTAATTTGTTGTGTAATTGATGATTATTAGTTATTACGAATGTCAGTTAGGTATTATTGTTATGATAGGAACATAATAAAAAAAAATCCTTTTTAAATCAGAGAATCAAAATCAAGTTATTTATTTTATGGCCCACAAATATTACATATACACAATTACAAATATACAAGTAACAATGACATAAAAACAACAAAATACAACCTGATTATTCCTTTAGATCAGATATTCTTTAATAGAATTTAATAGATTTAACAAATAAATAGGCATAATAAAAATTAGGGCTGAAAAGAATATGCTTTCCCATAACTTTCTTTATTCTTTAGGGGTCTTATTAATGGCCCGAACACACCTAGTTCGCTGGCGGTAGCGATCAGTGAAACGCTGTCAAATATCGCTGTCAGATTTGAGATTAGACAGCGAATATTTGACAGCGTTTCACTGATCGCTACCGCCAGCGAACTAGGTGTGCGCAGGCCTTAATAATCCTGGCGTAGCGTTGGATTAGTTGATCCGTGTTTTGTCTCTTGCATTGACATGCAATTGTCAACTCGAACAAATGTGACAAAACGCGATTTAACTACGCCAGGATTATTAATAACACCCTATTTGTCTACAATATTTTTTAATTTATTTTTATTTATTTCTCCGCTTTTTTTTATGCAAATGATAGACAAACGGGCTTACGGCCCACCTGATGGTAAGCGGTCACCGTCACCCAAAGACACCAACAACACCAGGGTACTGTCGTTGCGTTGCCTACCCTGAAGGAACTTTTTTACATTTTTCTTGAACCTATTCATGTTATAGCTGAGAGGAAAGACCTCCGGTTATGGTGCTTCGCTCTCCGCTTATGAGCGGTTCGTTCATCTCTTAGGGTCATGCTACACGGGCGGTTCTCCCGCCGCGGGAATCCGCTCGACAAGCTTCCGCAGACCATTAAACTATACGGGACGCGGTTTTTCGCTGTCTTTTGTTCATTTCAACATGGACCCGCAACATGGAACGCAAGTGCACGAACGACGAGCGAGCGAGAAGGTCCCGCGCACAATGACGCAATAGCGGATAACCGCCCGTGTAGTTTAGAACGGCGGTAAACAGCGGCGGTTTGACGCTGCATGCGGCGGTCGAATTTCTCCCGCCTGCAAACCGCGGCGGGAAACCGCGCCGTGTAGTTTGTAGCATACAATGTCCATAAGAATTGAGTCTAGTGCGGTTCAGAAGCGGATTCCCTCGGCGGGAGAACCGCCCGTGTAGCATAGCCCTTAGAAAGCTATCCGCCAAGGTAGAAAGATGAAAATATTTTTATCTTTATTTTAGCGCATTACATAGCTCCAAATGATAGGGCCCGTCCTAGAGTATCAAAAAAGTTTACTTACTAAGCTTCGTTTTTGTCTTTTCCCTTCTGTGCCCTAAAACGAAATGGGCTAAAGTTTTCAGTGTGTTTTACGGAATATTATCAGTAATACAGCAGTTTATTTAAAACTCACCTTTTCTAAAACATCGTGGTCTTCCCTACAATACAACGCGCCACCTTCTCGCAACGCGAATTCGTCACCTGTAACAATAGCATCATATTTGATCTAGCATCGTAATAAACTAAACAAAAAAGTCACCAATTAAATCAAGTTTTTTTTTTCAAAAGTCCTCATCCTTAGAAAATTTAAACGGTTGCATGGATGTCCATTAGGGTGATGGTATTAGACCTCCTTCTTAATTTAAAAAGCTTAGCTCTTGACGGACTTTTGATACAGTTTTCTCCGCATTTGAGTCTTTCGAATGCGGCCTCCTTGACTTCCTTAAGGCCTGCGCACACCTAGGCCGCTGGCGTCAGCGATCAGTGAAAAGCTGTCAAATATCGCTGTCAAATTTGACAACGTTTCATTGATCGCTGACGCCAGCAGCCTAGGCCTTTAAACGACATAATAGCGACTTTCTTTTATCAAGCTCACGCAACTAAAGCCTTGCATGCGCACATCTATCAGTTTAACTGATCGCCATCGCCATCGCCTAGATGTGGCCAGGCCTTTATTCTTGGCCATCCTCTTATTTAAAACTTAACTTTTTATAAAAACTAGCGGCCTGTCCCGGCTTCGCACGGGTGGACATTTATATTTTAAACACATAAATATAACCTATGTCAGGGTAAATGTAGCTTTCCAATAGTGAAATTGGCACAGTAGTTTTTGAGTTTATTCATTACAAACATACACACAAAAATAATATGATATTAGTAGTCTCTTTATATAATATTAGTATATTCGATACGAGTGTATAGAAAAGCAGATTGCAGCATTGTTTCAGAGCTAGAGGTCCTGAAATCTGTCTTCACCGCACAAACATTCATTCTGTGTGGGGATCGAACCCACGATCTTCAGCGCAGAAGGCAGACCTACTACCAACTAAACTATGAAGGCAATCATATCATATTAACAAATTGCAATATTCCGATTGTGCGTCACATTTCCGTAGAGACTCACCGGGTATGAGTTGCCTGGCGCAGGCGCAGCATCGGAAGCAGTCTATGTGGTAAATCTTCGTCTTGGCTCGCATCACGAAGTCGTTTTTGCTGAAGGAGGAACCGCATTTATCGCATTTCGTTCCAAATAACCTGAGAAAAAAAAAAAAATTGTGGATTTACATTATAGCAATCTAGGCCCTTCTGAAATAAACAATATAATAACTACTAAAAATATTAATTTTATTTGTAGAATGTCTAAAGGTCTGCGCACACCTAGGTGGCTGGCGATAGCGATGAGTGAAACGCTGTCCAATAACGCTGTCATATTTGACAGCGTTTCAGCTGATCGCCATCGCCATTGCCTAGATGTGCGCAGGCCTTAAACGGCGAAAAAATAAAACATAAAAAAAAAATACAACGGAATTAAGAACCTCCTCCTTGTTGATTTGAAGTCGGTTACAATAACTTTCAAAAACTGTAATACCATTTTTCAGGTGATTTGGTGCATTGTTATTTAACTCTAGAATAATTCAAAAAACCATTGTAAAAACATTTTTTCTCCAAACAGCACCTCCATACATCAAATTGAAGCGCATTCATCATTTCGACGCCCAAAACGGCCGTAAAAGCCTCCCCCGGGTCATCGACCGGCACTTAGGGGATGAGACCACCCCCGCCCCCGGCAATATCGCTAAAAGCATCGCCTATAGCTACCCACCGGCACCGGTACGTATAGATAGGGTTAGGGTGTGAAGTGGTATAAGGAGTTTCACTTTGCTGCCAAATACCAATGTTTCCAACTGTATTGCACACAATATTGCCACCTTATTACTTACCTATACTACCTTATAGGTAGACAGAGGGCTCAGAAAAAAAAAGCTGTGTGACACAACACTATCTATCCCAAATTAAACAGAGCTTTGTACTATGGGAACCAGTAGGCCCACCATGAGCTCTGTCTGGCTCTGTCTCTGGTTCTGGTTTTGACTCTGTGTGAGTGATGTCAAAATAAATCCTACGTCGAAACGTCAAACTGTATACACTGATGAGCACTCACACAGACTCAAAACCAGAGCCAGAGACAGGACTAGAGGACTGATACAAATAAAAACAAATTGTGGATAAAGCCACACAACATTATCTAGCCCCAAACCAGAAAGAGCTTATACCATGGGAACCAGATAGCTGAATACTTATGAATATTTTTTTTGTAAATACATTCTTAGAATGCAATATAACACACAGACAGAGAACAAAGATCTGCATTCACCACACAAATATTTGTTCTTGGTGGAGATCGAACCAAATCAAATTAAATCAAAAGTGTTTTTATTCAGTTCAATTCCAAGAATCACTTTGAACCCACGACCTATACTACGGCGCAGAAGGCAGAGCTGAGAGGCCAGAATCAATCTTCCTGGAAATGTATAGGAAGCCAATCCCAGCAGTGGTTGTGAGACTATTTCTGTTTTCACAACTAGTATCTTTGGATAACGCAACCGATTATCACTGCAGTGATTAAGATCGGTTGAGCTATCTATAGATCGCCTGATATCGAGTCCTTGATAAAGTTTGATCTGTAGATGGAGCCACACTCCCATAAGCTCTCTCTATCTATCTATCCTTTCTTGGCACTTGACACCGTGTTTTCAAACTTTTTAGATTCTACGAAATACAGGTTTTCTTACGATGTTTTCCTTCATCGTTTGTAAGTAGGTACGTACTGATACTAAACATGGATACACTGATCGCCATCGCAGATCGCAGCTGATCGCCTAAAATGTGCGCAAGACTTGTGATACTTTAGGCGCGAGATTAATAATCTTTTTAGAATTGTCTACATAAAATAAAATACAGTTTTTGATAAGGAATTTTACGATTCTTGTAAAATTGTATCTTTATATCCATTCGTGATTTTATGTTTACAGATTTTGATAATTTAACACAAAGATTAGATTGAAGATACTTCGCCTAACTTTCCTTTGATTTGGACCGACTTTGTTACGATCTACTTTCATGTATTTTTAATCAAACGTTTTGTTTGGATTTCAATAAAAAGATTGTTGTATTTATTTTTATGAACAACGGGATATTTACCATGATTTAATTTAGAGAGTTTTGATTCCAGATATTTCGGTACAGTTGCATGCACCATGATCACGGATCATCAAGATGCTAAATGAAGTTAGGTAGAATTGAAGTGAGGTAAAGTGAGGTGAGGTGAAGTGAAATGAATTGAAATAATAGTGTTTAACATTTTAAGAATAAAATTAACTTTGGGAGACAAAATATTAATAAATAAATATTTATAATTCTCTTAAAAATTGTTCAAATTTATCTAACTGCTTTGACAAGTTATTTATTCGTATTAGAAAGTCAAAGTTTTATTTATTTCCTATCAAATGTGTTATAAAACGTCGTATGACATACGTGCGCTTTGATAATTACTGCCTCGGCTTTCCTGTAGCCCTCGCCTACGGCTTGGGCTTCAATAACGCCTCGGCTGTAATTTTCAACTTACCGCACTCTTATCATTATTATGTGCCCGTTAGAGCTCCGGTAAGCACGTGTCGTATCTAGTAGATAATAGGGGCTAAAATTAATTCAAAATAATAGATTTATTTTATTATTATATTTTTAGAAATGAGTCTTTATAAGTTTTGAAATGATTGTTAAGAAATTGTTTTTTATAAATAATTTAATTTGATATTTAAATGCTTTTAGAAATCTGTATTAAAATAATAATGATTATTGAAATAAGAAAGAAGGATAGTCTTTAATGTTTAAAATAAAAAGCTATTTTAGTTTATTTAATTTAAGAACAATGGATTTGATAAATCTAAATATATAAAACTCTTTCGTTACTGACTGACTGACTGACTCACTGACTGACTGACAATCAACGCACAGCCTAAACCGTTAGTCCTAGAAGCATGAAACTTGGAGGGTATGTTCCTCTTATAGCGTAGAGGTGTACTAAGAAAGGAAATTGGAAAATTCTTTCCCGAAGAGGAGTAAAAGGGGAAAAAAGGTTTTAAGAAAAATCTACACACAGCCTAAACCATTAGTCTTAGAAGCATGAAACATGGAAGATGTGTTCCTCTTATAGAGCAAAGGTGCACTAAGAAAAAAAATAGGAAAATTATTTCCCTAAAAGAAGAAAAAAGGGAAAACCAGTTTAAAGAAAAATCACAAAAAATTGCTTTACAAAATACGCAAAAAAACAGTAAAAAAAATCTGCTACCGCAGCTTCTGTCACCAAATTTGAATACACACAAAAGTTTACATAAACCCCACCGTAACCACTAAGACAAAATCGCGGAAAACACCTATCATACCGAAACTAAACACCGCACCGCTTCAAAAAATGGCTAAAGAACATGCTCAAAACTATGGTAACCAGCTGGTCATGTCAAATTAAAAAAATCTGATTCGATTATACACCAACACGCATACGAAACCCTAAATTAGCCACTAATACAACATAAAATCACAAAAAATTGCTTTACAAAATACGCAAAAAAAACCATTAAAAAATTTTCAGCTACCGCAGCATCTGTCACCAGGTTTGAATACACACAAAGGTTTACAAAAAAAACAATGATAATCACTTAGACAAAATTGCGGGAATCATCTATCATACTTAAGCTAAACACCGCTGAAAAAAATCGGGTACAACAGCACCTGTCTTCAAATTCAAATACACACTAAAGTACATGCTCAAAACTATGGTAACCAGCAGTTGGTCATGTCAAATTAAAAATCTGATTTGATTATACACCAACACGCATACGAAACCCAAAATTAGCCAGTAATCTAAATATATAAAACTCTTTCGTTACTGACTGACTGACTGACTGACTGACTGACTGACTGACTGACTGACAATCAACGCACAGCCTAAACCGTTAGTCCTAGAAGCATGAAACTTGGAGGGTATGTTCCTCTTATAACGTAGAGATGTACTAAGAAAGGAAATCGGAAAATTATTTCCCGAAGAGGAGAAAAAGGGGAAAAATGGTTTAAAGAAAAATCAACGCACAGCCTAAACCATTAGTCCTAGAAGCATGAAACTTGGAAGATGTGTTGCTCTTATAGAGCAAAGGTGCATTAAGAAAGAAAATTGGAAAATTATTTACCTAAAAGAAGAAAAAAAAGGAAAAAAGTTTCATGAAAATTCACAAAAAATTGCTTTACAAAATACGCAAAAAAACAGTTAAAAAAAAATCTGCTACCGCAGCATTTGTCACCAAATTTGAATACACACAAAAGTTTACATTAACCCCACCGTAACCACTAAGACAAAATCGCGGAAAACACCTATCGTACCGAAACTAAACACCGCACCGCTTCAAAAAACGGCTAAAGTACATGCTCAAAACTATGGTAACCAGCTGGTCATGTCAAATTAAAAAAATCTGATTCGATTTTACACCAACACGCAGACGAAACCCTAAATTAGCCACTAATATAACATAAAATCACAAGAAATTGCTTTACAAAATACGCAAAAAAAACCATTAAAAAATTTTCAGCTACCGCAGCATCTGTCACCAGGTTTGAATACACACAAAGGTTTACAAAAAAACCAATGATAACCACTTAGACAAAATTGCGGGAATCATCTATCATACTTAAACTAAACACCGCCGAAAAAAATCGGGTACAACAGCACCTGTCTTCAAATTCAAATACACTCTAAAGTACATGCTCAAAACTATGGTAACCAGCAGTTGGTCATGTCAAATTAAAAATGTGATTCGATTATACACATACGAAACCCCAAATTAGCCACTAATCTAAATATATAAAACTCTTTCGTTACTGACTGACTGACTGACTGACTGACTGACTGACTGACTGACTGACAATCAACGCACAGCCTAAACCGTTAGTCCTAGAAGCATGAAACTTGGAGGGTATGTTCCTCTTATAACGTAGAGATGTACTAAGAAAGGAAATCGGAAAATTATTTCCCGAAGAGGAGAAAAAGGGGAAAAATGGTTTAAAGAAAAATCAACGCACAGCCTAAACCATTAGTCCTAGAAGCATGAAACTTGGAAGATGTGTTGCTCTTATAGAGCAAAGGTGCATTAAGAAAGAAAATTGGAAAATTATTTACCTAAAAGAAGAAAAAAAAGGAAAAAAGTTTCATGAAAATTCACAAAAAATTGCTTTACAAAATACGCAAAAAAACAGTTAAAAAAAAATCTGCTACCGCAGCATTTGTCACCAAATTTGAATACACACAAAAGTTTACATTAACCCCACCGTAACCACTAAGACAAAATCGCGGAAAACACCTATCGTACCGAAACTAAACACCGCACCGCTTCAAAAAACGGCTAAAGTACATGCTCAAAACTATGGTAACCAGCTGGTCATGTCAAATTAAAAAAATCTGATTCGATTTTACACCAACACGCAGACGAAACCCTAAATTAGCCACTAATATAACATAAAATCACAAGAAATTGCTTTACAAAATACGCAAAAAAAACCATTAAAAAATTTTCAGCTACCGCAGCATCTGTCACCAGGTTTGAATACACACAAAGGTTTACAAAAAAACCAATGATAACCACTTAGACAAAATTGCGGGAATCATCTATCATACTTAAACTAAACACCGCCGAAAAAAATCGGGTACAACAGCACCTGTCTTCAAATTCAAATACACTCTAAAGTACATGCTCAAAACTATGGTAACCAGCAGTTGGTCATGTCAAATTAAAAATGTGATTCGATTATACACATACGAAACCCCAAATTAGCCACTAATATAACATAAAATCACAAAAAATAGCTTTACAAAATACGCAAAAAAAAACATTAAAAAATTTTCAGCTACCGCAGCATTTGTCACCAGGTTTTAATACACACAAATGCTTACAAAAAAACCGATGATAACCACCAAGACAAAATTGCAGGAATCATCTATCATACTTAAACTAAACACCGCTGAAAAAAAACAGCTACAACAGAACTCGCCTTCAAATTCAAATACACTCTAAAGTACATGCTCAAAACTATGGTAACCAGCAGTTGGTCATGTCAAATTAAAAATTCAGATTCGATTATACACCAACATGTATACGAAACCCCAAATAAGCCACTAATATAACACAAAATCACAAAAAATAGCTTTACAAAATACGCAAAAAAAAACATTAAAAAAATTTCAGCTACCGCAGCATTTGTCACCAGGTTTTAATACACACAAATGTTTACAAAAAAACCGATGATAACCACCAAGACAAAATTGCGGGAATCATCTATCATACTCAAACTAAACACCGCTGAAAAAAAACAGCTACAACAGAACTCGCCTTCAAATTCAAATACACTCTAAAGTACATGCTCAAAACTATGGTAACCAGCAGTTGGTCATGTCAAATTAAAAATTCAGATTCGATTATACACCAACATGCATACGAAACCCCAAATAAGCCACTAATATAACATAAAATCACAAAAAATAGCTTTACAAAATACGCAAAAAAAAACATTAAAAAATTTTCAGCTATCGCAGCATTTGTCACCAGGTTTTAATACACACAAATGTTTACTAAAAAACCGATGATAACCACCAAGACAAAATCGCGGGAATCATCTATAATACTTAAACTAAACACCGCTGAAAAAAAACGGCTGCAACAGCACTCACCTTCAAATTCAAATACACTCTAAAGTACAAGCTCAAAACGATGGTAACTTGCATTTGATCATATCAAACTAAAAAAACAAGATTCAATTATACACCAACGAATACGATAGCCCAAATTAGCCACTTAAACAAAATCACGAAAAAGAGCTTTACAAAATACGCAAAAAAACATTTAAAAAAATTCAGCTACCGCAGCATTTGTCACCAGGTTTTAATACACACAAATGTTTACAAAAAAACCGATGATAACCACCAAGACAAAATCGCGGGAAGCACCTATCATACCAAAACTAAACACAGCTGAAAAAAATCGGCTACAACAGCAGTTACCATCTTTCAAACACACTTTATATAGTTTTGAATGCAAACTCAAAACTAAGGTAACCAGAACTTGGTCATGTAAAACCAACGCATACATAACCCAACTTAGCCACTAAGGCAAATTCACGAAAAACAACTCTCAAAATATAAGCAAAAAACAGTGAAAACATATCAATAGTTGTCCACTTTCCACCATAAAATAGTTTCTTTTAAACGAACTCAAACTATGACTTTAAACTAACCACGCGGACGAAGTCGCGGGTGTCAGCTAGTATAACATAAAATCACAAAAAATAGCTTTACAAAATACGCAAAAAAAAACATTAAAAAAATTTCAGCTACCGCAGCATTTGTCACCAGGTTTTAATACACACAAATGCTTACAAAAAAACCGATGATAACCACCAAGACAAAATTGCAGGAATCATCTATCATACTTAAACTAAACACCGCTGAAAAAAAACAGCTACAACAGAACTCGCCTTCAAATTCAAATACACTCTAAAGTACATGCTCAAAACTATGGTAACCAGCAGTTGGTCATGTCAAATTAAAAATTCAGATTCGATTATACACCAACATGTATACGAAACCCCAAATAAGCCACTAATATAACACAAAATCACAAAAAATAGCTTTACAAAATACGCAAAAAAAAACATTAAAAAAATTTCAGCTACCGCAGCATTTGTCACCAGGTTTTAATACACACAAATGTTTACAAAAAAACCGATGATAACCACCAAGACAAAATTGCGGGAATCATCTATCATACTCAAACTAAACACCGCTGAAAAAAAACAGCTACAACAGAACTCGCCTTCAAATTCAAATACACTCTAAAGTACATGCTCAAAACTATGGTAACCAGCAGTTGGTCATGTCAAATTAAAAATTCAGATTCGATTATACACCAACATGCATACGAAACCCCAAATAAGCCACTAATATAACATAAAATCACAAAAAATAGCTTTACAAAATACGCAAAAAAAAACATTAAAAAATTTTCAGCTATCGCAGCATTTGTCACCAGGTTTTAATACACACAAATGTTTACTAAAAAACCGATGATAACCACCAAGACAAAATCGCGGGAATCATCTATAATACTTAAACTAAACACCGCTGAAAAAAAACGGCTGCAACAGCACTCACCTTCAAATTCAAATACACTCTAAAGTACAAGCTCAAAACGATGGTAACTTGCATTTGATCATATCAAACTAAAAAAACAAGATTCAATTATACACCAACGAATACGATAGCCCAAATTAGCCACTTAAACAAAATCACGAAAAAGAGCTTTACAAAATACGCAAAAAAACATTTAAAAAAATTCAGCTACCGCAGCATTTGTCACCAGGTTTTAATACACACAAATGTTTACAAAAAAACCGATGATAACCACCAAGACAAAATCGCGGGAAGCACCTATCATACCAAAACTAAACACAGCTGAAAAAAATCGGCTACAACAGCAGTTACCATCTTTCAAACACACTTTATATAGTTTTGAATGCAAACTCAAAACTAAGGTAACCAGAACTTGGTCATGTAAAACCAACGCATACATAACCCAACTTAGCCACTAAGGCAAATTCACGAAAAACAACTCTCAAAATATAAGCAAAAAACAGTGAAAACATATCAATAGTTGTCCACTTTCCACCATAAAATAGTTTCTTTTAAACGAACTCAAACTATGACTTTAAACTAACCACGCGGACGAAGTCGCGGGTGTCAGCTAGTAATATTATATTTTATTAATATTTGTTCGAAATTAATAACAATTTATTATATCAATAAATTGTTATTGGTAGTCAGAAGCTACGCAGAACGGATGACGATATCGCCGATAGGGGGCGCTGTCTATCGACGGTCATGTGGGTCGCGTGACGGAGGCTAGGCGAGACGGTGGATGATTCTGGGCTTGGGACTCGAAGGAGAAGGTTATCGTTTCGTTCTGTGTACTGTCGATGTGATTCGGCTCTGAGTACACCCTTTAATTGTTAAGATAAGTACCTACCTAGTTCGCTATATCTCTTTATATAGTTGGTATATTTTTGCTGTAAGGTAGTTTTGTGTTGAATAACGTGACTAAAGCTATAATTTAGTTAAATAAAGTGTAAATTGTAAAGACATTGGTGTAATTAAAACATTTAATACTATTTCATATTTTCTTTTTAATATAAAGTTACCCTGATCTAATACACGCGAAACCGCGGTCGATAGCTACTGTTTAACCGCCACTACATTCATTTCAGATACCAATCTGTTTGTTTGTACATCTGTAAATAGCCGTGACGGGTACCCGACACTGAAGGAAGATATTGGGTTTCGCTAATTGTCGGGTCACGTCAGTAGGCCTACCACAAGCTCTATCTGGCTCTGTCTCTGGCTCTGGTTTTGAGACTGTGTGAGTGCTCATGAGTGTATACGGTGTGTGTGACGTTTCGATGTAGGATTTATTTAGCCAACACTCACACAGACTCAACTTGCGTAAGCAAAAGCGTGTTTGGTGCTCTGTGGACTCAACACCTGAGACAGAGACAGCCAGGCAGAGCTTGTGCCTTGTGCTTGGCTTACAGGATACACAAATACCTATATCGGGTTCTGCGCGACTTTACTTAGTCTAGAAATACTATAGCAGCATAAGTTTTGAATATTATTATAAAAAACATCATTCGTCATCATCATTATCAGCCTTAAGAAGTCCACTGCTGGACATAGGCCTCCCTTACACATTTCCAGGAAGAACGATTCTGAGCCCTTTCCATCCATCGACTTCCCGCGATCTTAACAATGTCGTCAGTCCATCTGGTGGGTGGGCGCCCTACGTTTCTTCTTCCGGTTCGGGGTTAAAATAATGATAAGCCGCACAGATGATAAAACAAGTTCAGGAGCCTAATTCTCGGCTCATCTCGGATCATTTTGCAATTTTATTTTCTTGCTTGTTTTCGAAGAGACAATGGATGATTTCCTTGAGTAATTCATCGACGACCTCATCGTAGAAGCCTCGACAGCTACGATATACGGAAAACTTAGAAAAAGTGCGGGGTTGTGCAATGCCAATGTGTATTTAGGGGACATTGAAAATCTCGGTCGGCCCGAGAATTAGGCTCCTGGCACCCGCCAGATGGACCGACGACATTGTTAAGATCGCGGGAAGTCGGTGGATGGAAAGGGCTCAAAATCGTTCTTCCTGGAAATGTGTAGGGGAGGCCTATGTCCAGCAGTGAACTTCCTCAGGCTGATGATGATGATGATCATATAACTTTTATTGCATCTGGTTGCTATAGTTTTTGGTGTTATTTTAAGAGGCAATAAAAACGAGTTTACTAGGAATGTAGGTATTATTAGTACAATTGGAGAATTATTCTGAAAATAATAGTCCGTTGTAACGCCGCGGATACAAATGTTTACATCATCACAGAAAAGCGAATGAATTCAGAAAATGATAAAAATAAAACTGAACTCGAGAAAAGATAACAATTTCAACAATCGGAAATAATGAGACAAATACAGGAAATTATCTTCCTTGTTTTATAAAAGAGACTTCCATAGGATGTTTTGTGTAAACATCTTCGGAGTTTGTTTATTTGTCTTTTCTACCGTTCGGAATAATTACAAAGAATAGTTTTTATTACGAGTTGATGTTGTTTTTTTTAAACAAGCGCTAATTGATTGTTTTGTACGTCTTGTTTAATAATAACAAAGTACTAAGGTTTGTATTCGATTGAAATCATTTTTTAAGCTTTAATTTTTCAATTGTAAGTATGAGAAAAACTTTTCTACTTACATGTTTTGGAATGTGACTTTACAAAATTTGGAAAACTCACAAGAACCGGTTAAGCAGCCGAAGTAATAGAGAGGCGTTGATACCAACATACCGACAGAAACAACTAATACAGAAAAATAAAAATGTAATCGAAAACCCGCTTATCCGGACCGGTGTAAACGGGAACAAACATACCATAGACGTATCGGGTTCCCGCCGCCCGCCGCGCTGTCAGTCTGACGTTTGTTTTGGCGCCAAAATACATAATGCTCAGTCAAACTCAGTTTGTTTTCTCTTCGGCACATCACAGTATAGAGTGACAGGCGCGGTTTGCCGACTTAACATCCAATTTATGTCTTTATTGTCTATGACATTAGACTTTATTTCAACTAGCAGAGCGACCAGGGAAGTCGCTTTTAGAAGTCGGATAGTTGAAAGTATATTTGCATTCGTGTAATTCTATATTTTGGCCGAGAGAAATGGAAGGGTGAAAAGGTAAACAGCGCGTTATTTTAGTGAATTCATCTTTGGTGTCTGTGTGTATAAAAAGTGGCGCCGAGATGTGATGGTGATTGACGTTAGGTTATGAAATTCTTTTTTTTTCGTTGATGAATTTAGGCTCGTGTAAGCAAAGGTTAATAATAGTAAGTTGATGAACTCGAAGTTTAAAATAACGGGTTTGTGAATATAACTAGCGGATTTTTATATTTACCTGCCATTTTGTGTGGAAATAAATAAATTATTCTAACAGAAAAAAGCTTACCACAGGTATGTCTATGACTATGACTAATAAGGTTTTGATGATTTTAGTGGAGAAAATGTATTTATCCTCCTCTCGTGCACGGGCACAAGTTTTTCGAACTTTTTAGGTTCTACTACATGCCGGTTTCGTCACCACGTTTTCCATCCATTTAAGAGTTACTAGCATAGTGCACATACAGATTTGTTCAGAAAAACTTATTATTACGTGACTGGATTGAAACCCACGACCTTAGGGGTCGGAAAGCGGGGCCGCTATTTCTAGGTACCAAAAAAAATTATAAAAACATATAAATTATAATCATCCAAAATTTTCATCAATTTTTTTTATGGAAGTTGCTGATGGAACAAGCATAATATCCACTTGATGTTAAGTGGTAACCATTGCCCATAACAAAGCCATACCTCGTAGGTCACGCACGTCAGATACGTGCCCCAGCGTCGATCAACAAAATAACCGATAACTTGAAAAACCCATAGCTTTTAACCTCACCTAGTATAATCTCTCTTGCAATAAGTCTTCCCATCTCTCACGAAGCAGGTACACGACTCGTCCAGGTACTGGCGGCACTCCTGGCACTTGAGGCAAGCCGCATGCCACTCCAGATCTGGCGCTACCCTGAGGATGTACTGGTCGTGGATCTGGCCGCCGCAGCCCACGCATAGGGATAGCCGGAGCTTTTCTGGAAGAAAGGAATCTAGAATTAGATGCTGGGTAGTTTTACGTCTCATTAGGTCAGATTGCAGCAGCATTGGACTTCTTCAGGCGGATATTGATGGTAACATACATACATAAAATCACACCTCTTTATATATATATATATCTATCATTTATCCGTCAGATACAATTATATCCATTTCGTTCTAGGCTTGTCAATAATAGACCAGTGAAAAAAAAAATAGTACGATGAAACCCATTAGAAAAGGAGGGGAATATTATAAAAATGAAAGGAAAAATAACAAGAACTGACATTTTTATTCGAAGATTAGCGTTCTTCCGTAAATGGCCGTAAATCAGCCCATAAATAATGATTAATCAATCAATATATTTATTGTATTCTATGTATGTATTTACAATAAATATAAATAAATAAAAAAAAAAAAAAAAAAAATGTTTATTGCCTCATTATAAACCTAGAACTATTTTTATACTCAACATAAACTTACAGAAACGAGTACAAAGGGTGTAAATTCAGCTTTTGCTGGAAGTACATCCAGCACTGATTTTAAATTTAACCCTCTCGGTTGGTTGTTCACCGAGGAATTTAAAGCAATAAGCGAGATACAAAAAAGAACAATTAAAAACATTAGAGTTGTAAAAACGGCAATCAGAACATTCAAATTAAATAAACATAAAAAAAAGAACTTGTGTGGGCGACAATAGAACTACCATGTGTGGGTGGGTGAAATATATATATTTAAGTAGTATTATATCAGCTATCTCATTCCTAAAGTACAAGCTCTGCTTAATTTGGGGCTAGATAGTGTTTTGTGGATTGTCCGAAATATTTATTTATTTATTTATTCATAGCTTCGCAACGTTTTGTATTAAAATAGTATTTAGCTTCGCAACGTTTCCATAGGTTTATTTGTTAACTACAGATTATTTGACAGGTTAACCTGTCAATTATTTTTTTCTACAAGTCGGAAGTTAATCAATACCATGTCAAAATAATCGTATGATGTGCTTATA
The DNA here is from genome assembly GCA_947578465.1 of Thera obeliscata. Classification (NCBI taxonomy): domain Eukaryota; kingdom Metazoa; phylum Arthropoda; class Insecta; order Lepidoptera; family Geometridae; genus Thera; species Thera obeliscata. Next base: position 9,201,081 of record OX387923.1, on the reverse strand, counting down.
ATTTAAAAATGCATCAATTTTGCAACTTTGTAATTACTTATCAACACATCATCTACCTTAGTCACGACAAAGTATTAATAGACTATTTAATTGATGTGACCTTATGATGTTTAAAATAATACATAGTTTATCAAGACATGTTAATAGGTAAATTTAAATAATTTAATAATATTTATTTTTAATAATCTAATTGATCGTTTGTAACGATCTGCAGATAGCTCAACTGTTTCTTGTGTATTTTGTACATTTTGTAAATATTTAATTTACAAAATGTACAAAAGTTGTATTTAAATTTAATTGTTTAATTTTAAGTTTCTTTGTGTAAATAAATATTTATAAGTGAATATTTTAATAGGCAGACATTTTTATTAAACAAAAAAAGCTGTTTTCTGAATATTTCAGGCTTTGTCTGGTCGTGATGTGTAAAAGTAAGAAAGTAAGGCATTTACATCTATTATTGTAGATAATTCATATAGCGTCAGAAGCAACTGATGATTACACAAGCCCTAATCGCGGGACGCTATAGTGACTGGGACAGGATTGTAGATGGAATAGGCTTGCCCAGAACCTATACCATCCTGAAGTCGTGTCGTCAAGAACAAGCTTATTAAATATCAGGTACATTGTGTAGTAAAATATCTGCACAAGTACCTACCTATAGTATAGTGGCGGAATGTAAATGTTCGTCGATTTTCAACTTGATTTGTTCAACGTATCACAATCACATACTACCTTTTGAAACTGAATAGACAGAATACACCGATAAGTTAACGTCTCAAATTATGTCAAAATGTGTTCATGATCAAGGCACTGGTGCAAGCGAAAACCGACTCTAAGGTGACGAACATTTTCATACCGCGACTGTACAATAGGGTAGTTATAAATGATAGATCTTATACAACTTATTTGGATAGAATAGAATAGAAAATAATATTACTTTACTGTACACCAAAATTAAAAGTCAAGATTAAAAGGGCTAAAAGAATAACTACTTATAAACTAACCCAGTAAAATGGGCGGACTTATCGCTAATAGCGATTTCTTCCAGACGATTGGATGTGATATTTATTATATACCGTCGATCTTGAATAACTACCGTGCCGAGAGATTTCAGTTATCAGTAATTTTTTCTCATTTTACGAATTGATGGAAATTTGTCTGACCTCATTTTTCTTATAATTCTGGCCCTAATAAAACAAAAGCCATAGTCCCCCTACATTCAAATAAAAAAACATGCAGTGTTTGGTAACTGTAATTTCATACTCCTCGTTCTAAACACACATAACCCAAAAAAGTCTTACAACCTCCAAAGGACTTTTCATAATACGAGAAATATGAATAATTTATGTTCTAAAATCGATGAAGTGGGCGTGCCTGGTCTGACCACACCTTGATGGCAGGAGTTGTGGCCATACAAGCATTTCATGTGCTATCTCTCTCTTACATGAGAAAGTGTGTGAAATTGCTTTTTTTGAGTGATTGTTTTTCTTTATAGTTCGTAAGATTAGCTGGGCTATTATGTTTTTTGCACCAGGTTTGCAGCAATCGTAAACAGTAGACCTACCACAAGCTCTGTCTGGCTTGGTCTCTGGCTCTGGTTTTGAGTCTGTGTGAGTGTTGGCTAAAAAAATCCTACGTCGAAATGTCACACACAGTATGGTGAGCACTCACACATACTCAAACCCAGAGCCAGACAGAGCTATATTGTAGGTATACAGTGCAATTGCCATTTTTTTAAAGCAACAACAATCGATCGCCTTCTCTATCTTTTTATAGACGTTTCAAACCTTGTGATACAGTTGAATAAACACATATTTAAACTTTGAATCAATAAAATAAATATCCGTCGTCAATATTTCCGGACCAATTACAACCTTGGAATTTTCAATTCAAGAGTGAACAAGTGGATTATAGCTAAGTGTGCTCCACCTAAGGCTGCATTTTCACTTTCCATCAGGTGTGATGGCAGTCAAACGTTTATCTATCAATAATAAAAAAAATCGGTTGTCTTTAAAGTCGGTTTACTGTCGATAGTTGAACGTGCCAACGTCATACAGCTGTCCACGCGGAAGCATCGCTCACTCAAGTAGGAGAGAGACAGATGTCGAACGCTGACGAACCGCGCTCTCGCTTGCACTTCAAGCCTTAAATGGAACGCCTCAGAGCGAGGTAACACCGCATGAGTCATGTTTTTTCATGGGTGCAGCCGGCGCCATCGAATTATAAGACGTTGTCACATCAAAAAAAAATTGTCCAACTTTAAAGGGTCAAAAATCCGGTGTGCGTATTGTACCTTTTAGCGAGATGCCTAGGTACAGTAGTCTGTAAGCTACTAAGGTCTTCGACCTGACAGTCGTAAATAGCTGAGTTTATCGGTGAATCTCGTCATAATCCATTGTTTGGCATTGTGTATTGTGCTTGCACCGTGACGGGACGGTGTTCTGCAATATGTAGTCAGGGTTTTGAAAATGTTTAATAAACTTTATTTTTTTTATAAAACTAGCTGATGGAAGAAGCATATGGCCTGATGTTATATAAGTGGTAAACATTGCCTATAACAAAGTATTGCTTCGTAGGTCACGCACGTCAGGGATGTGACCTACAAGGCCTTAGATCCCTACCCATAATCTATATTGAATTTACTGTAAAATAATACTTAAGTACCAATACCACGAAATAAAGGGAACTCTTCAAACACAATGGTTATAACTTAACTGAAACTACAATAAAAATTAAATAAATAAGTTTTTATACCAATTGTTTGAACCAGTTCCTTCTTAAAAACCAATTAGTTTTATTCACAAATATAATTATAAAGTATTCAATTAGCTACTACAAAATGTAATTAAGAAATAATAAAACTTTCAAAAATTTGGATTAAAAATGCATACAAAGAAATCTAGGGCAAGAATAAGCCTGGAGTTCACTAAAATACAAAACGCCCGGTCAACGAATTTGTTAGCCAAAACTTTTAATATGATGACCCAACCTCTACTTTATATTATATGCAATTTAACGAATATAACAGTAGAGTTAGCTCTAAGCATGTATTAATAAAAACGAGTAAGTGAAGTTTAAAAAACTGGTGAAACTGAATTCATGGCCAAACTGGTAAACCGATTTTGATGATTGTTCAGATAAAATAGAAATAATTTTTCAAATCAGTTCAAAAATGACGAAGTTTTGCGGATAAAAATCATAAAAAAAAAACAACCTCCTTTTTCATATGAAATCGATTAAAAATGAGCATAAGTATTATTATATCAGCTATTTGGTTGCTAATTGCGTGGTAAATAGTGCTGTGTGGACTACCCACAATATTTTTAGATTTTTTTAATGCAATAACTTTTTTCCAAGAGATCAAACATTTGTGTTTTTTTTATAGAAATTTAAAGACAAAGTATCCTTATCCGATGGTTAAAATAACCCCGAATTATGTTTGTAAAAGTTGCCCAAAGTAATAAAGGATCATCAATAAAAATGAACAGTTAGTGCATAAAGTCATCCATCATCGTAAACCAGTACCGTAAACTGCAATAATTCTGCAATTAAAAGGTCGTTTCCGGCGAAAAATCTTATTTTTGCAAACTCTCTTAAAAGTCTCTCGTATGACCTCAGCTTGAGTTGCGATTTGAATCTGCGGTTCCAGACAATACTACGTTCTTCTCATCGTGTCACATCATTCTTTCGAACCAAGTGTGGTGAAAGGATTTTAATTGCGACCTTTCTACAGTTTTAGTTGTTTTTAGGTGAGTATTCTGTCGGTTACTTATACAATGTTTTTCTAATTTAATATTATGTAGAAATGAAATGTTTTTTTGTAAACATGTAATCGTTCATATTCCCCAACAAATTAGTATCTAAAAAAATCTGGTGTCAGTATAATAAAATTATTAAGAAACTGCTTCATTTTTGAACTAATATAAGATTTTCATCCAAAATAGAAGCACTTTCATTTATTCTCTGCGTACTAAGGAGTTTCTATGAACCGGTTTCACGGATGACTAATCAACCAATCAAATATATGACAGTTTTTTCGATTTTTTTTATAACCATTGCCCTATCCTTACAAGAGTATCCATACGATAGTGCAGCCTTTCATAATCTGAATTTTAGTTTCTATAAATGATACAAACAAAATATATAATATATTACAAACAAAAACCATAATAAAAAGTTGTTTAACTCTTCTTCTTCTTCTTCTTAATGAATGACATCTGTCCTTTTCGGATCAATTTAGCCAGTGTCGAGTAGTTTAATGAGAATGATGATAATATATTACATAGTTAAAATACTTTTCCGTCAAATCGTCAGTCGTCTGTTTTTTCCCAAAACCATCTGAAACATTTTCGATCAAATCAGAATATCACATAATACACTTTAATTCCAACTGCTAACACTTTGAGCTAAGACCTCAAGTAATGTTGGTTAAAATACCACTGAAATTACACAACAGAAATCAAAATAACACCAGAAAAACAATTAAAATCAAAAAGCTATGTGACTTCCCGAAATGACAAAAAACGAATCCGTTGTTTAACTCAAACTTTTGCTTCTAAATTGCAACTGTCAAATATTTAGACAATTTCGAAGTCCACGTTAGCCATCGGTACGTCAAACAACAACACTACCGGAATCGAACCTGCATAACCCTTCCATAGACTATAAAACTGTCAAATGACCCGGAAATCGTCACTTATAATCATTATACGATCACAACAAATGGGTGGCATGTGTGTGTGTAGTGTGTATGTGTGCGTGAGGCTGGTTTAAAAAATCGTGCCGTAGAATTTATTGTGTCAATAATGGACTGGCCCTGCCGCCGAGAGCGCTAGGGCTGTCGCTAAGTTTTTTTTCAACTGATGAATATTATTGACTGGTCTCTCAGCTCTGTTGGTAGTAGCTCTGCTTTGCACAGATGTTTGTTCTCTGCCTGGGTGTTATATTGCATTCTATATGTATTTACAAAAAAAAATTGTATAAAAGTATTATATCAGCTGTCTGATTCCCATAGTACAAGCTCTGCTTAATTTGGGGCTCGATAGTGTTGTGTGGATTGTCCACAATATTTATCTATAGATAGTAAACATGTGAAATTCCACCAGATTTAAAAAAAAATCTGCAAATGTTAAAAAACGGGATATTTTTTTTTATGCTTTGCGGACAAATTAGGTAAAATTTCAACATGAAATGCGATTGCGTATCTTTTGATGCAATCAAAATCTAGACACATGTGTCAGTTTTATTTTGAGACATTATTTTGAGTTGAGCTTCAATTGCAATAATAACGAATTGGAACAAAACTTATCTTTGCCAAAAATTACTTACAATGTATTTTTTACTTCTTCTTCTCAACGTTTCACTTGTTCTTTTAAAGCAAGTGTGGTGAAAGGTTTTTAAGTGCGCCTTAAAGTGCCCATTTTCCACAGTTTTACTCATTTTATCACCCACCATTGTTTACTTTCTTTGTGGCCCGGTACTGTCTTCCGTCCGTTACATAAACATGTTTTGACGTGACAACGTCTTATAATTTAACGGAGCCGGCTGCACGCACAAACAAACATGACTCATGCGGCGGTACCTCGCTTTGAGGCGTTCCATTTAAGGCTTGAAGTGCAAGCGAGAGCGCGGAACGAGCGACAAAGAGGCACGCACGGCCTCCGCGTTCGGCAGCGTTCGACATCTGTCTCTCCTACTTGAGTGAGCGATGCGTCCGCGTGGACAGCTGTATGACGTTGTCACGTTCAACTATGGGCAGTAAACCGACTTTACAGACAACCGATTTCTTTCTATCAAAAGACTCGCATACTTGGCAGTATAAAATCCCAAGATCAGCGCCAGCCCTAGATCCAATATCGAAGTCGGAGGCGGCGAGGTAAAGGGTCGTCAAAGGCGCCGCGAACACGCACGCTTATCTCCACGGGTAGCCGTAAACTAAGCCTATTCTACCATTCCCCAGACTAATTATACCTACAGGTATCCACCTTACATTGTCGAGACTACCTATAGATGTTCTAGATTCGCCTAGTTTTGGATTATACCCCGGAGCATTAAGGATCACTTTGTCCAAAGACTATTCAAAGTGATTCAGTTGAATAAGTGTTGTTATTTTATAACCGACTTCAAAATAGCTTACGAAAACAAATTTTTATTTATCTATATTTCTTGTACTTATCAAAAATGTGATTCCGTTGTTGGTTGAATGTTAGAGATTAAAGTTTTTACTTAATGACACAGTGATCGTTCAATTTTCGCTGAGAACAGTTGTGTCGCTCGCGACCGCGCGTACCAACAGTGCAAAGTGCTAACGCATCATAACATAGCCAGCCGCGGCTCGGCCTGACCTCGACGATGACCTAGTTCTTCGTTGCGTAAGGCATGCTTACGGACGGCTAAACATATTGTTAAGGCGAATTTAATACCAGCCTCAACAATGGATACTCCGACAAAAAGCAGGGTTGCTCTGCAGACAGAAACTGAGCACCTATTATATAAAACTTATGAAGAAGAACGTGCCCGCTTCAATGAAGAAAGGCGAGAGCGTATTAAGCTCGAAAGCCTTGTCAACGACCTAAAAAATCAGATAGACATTCTCAAGCAACAGCTGCAATGTGTAATGGAGGTTGAATCTGCACCACCATCTACCTCAAACATAAAAGGTTCCTCTCAGCAAGTGGAATACAAAACTGATGAGGAAGAACTCGCTAAAGAAACAGAGTGGATTAGAACAAAAACGAGGAAAAAAAGAAAGTTGAACACCTCGCCCTCACTCTCACCACCACAAAATCCAAATGCTGCATTTGAAAAAACTAAAAAAGTCCCACAGCCACCTCCTGTTATAGTTGATGGCGTTAAAGACTACCAATCCTTCTATGACTTTTTGTCTAGAAACACGAGCGCAGACACATTTAAAATAAAAATGCTAAGCGGTGACAGTGTCAAAATAAACGCTTACAACGATGAAGCTTACAGAGCCATAACCAAGTCATTGACTGACGAACACTGTTTTTGGCATTCTTACGAGAACAAGCAAGATAGGCCGATCAGAGTGATGGTGAAAAAGCTGCCTTTTACCTGCAAGCCTGATAGAATAATTAGTGACCTTCAATCAAAAGGGTACCAGATCGAAGATGCAGTGAACAAGTTAAGCTGGAAAACAAAGGAGCCACTTAATATGTTCATGCTTACCTTCAATAACAAAGAAGAGATAAACAAAATCTACGAGATAAGGATCATGTTGGGATGTACGGTTGATATACAACCGCTTAGATCTCCAAAGCTGATACCCCAGTGTAAAAGATGCCAGGTGTATGGCCACACGCACAAATACTGTGGCAAAGAACCTAGGTGTGTTAAATGCACTGGAAAACATCTGACCAAAGACTGCAGAAAGCCAGCTGATGAGAAGCCGAAATGCGTACACTGCGGTGAAGCATATCCGGCTAATTACAGAGGATGCATCATTGCTAAAGAAATGCAAAAGATGAAAAATAAGACACTCAAAAAACCAATGGTGAGCCAGCAACAGCAAGCTACCAGCAAAATAGCACCTGCCATCAAGCCGCTGCTAAGAACACTGCAGCCACTCAGCGCAAAGAGCACACAGATTCAAATGACTGTAAGTTGAACGAAATTCTTAAGTTCATGGCATCGTTTGATAAGAGACTAAAGAAAATAGAAAGTAGCACCAAAACTGCTGCTTTTAAGGCTCAAAAATGATTAACACACTAAAAATTATGGCCTGGAATTGTAATGGGCTACAAAAACATCAGAACGAACTTCAAGTAGTCCTAGACATAGAAAATGTAGATGTATGTCTAATATCAGAGACTCATTTTACAAAACAGTCACACACTCGTTTCAAAGGCTATAACATCTATCATGCACTACACCCGGCAAATAAAGGAAGAGGCGGCAGTGCTATAATTATCAAAGAAAGTATAAAACATCACGAGCAATATATACACGAAGAGCCAGAAATTCAATCTGTTGCAATCTGTATCAAAACCAAGCTGTATCCTCTAACGATAGCAGCTATCTATTGTCCACCGCGACACTCCATCAAGAAAGACCAGTACCTGAGTCTTCTACAACAACTCGGCGAAAGATTTATATTAGGAGGCGACTTTAATGCAAAACATACGCATTGGGGCTCCCGACTGACTAATACAAAAGGAAGAGAACTTATGAGCGCTATAAGAGAGCAGAAATGTGACGTGGCAACAACAAGATCTCCCACCTACTGGCCAACTGATCCACTAAAAATTCCCGACCTAATAGACTTTTTTATACACAAAAGCCTGTCGACAAGCTACATAAGAACTGAACAGAGCTACGATATGAACTCTGATCATTCTGCTATCTATCTAGAAATATGTGAAAATATATTATTTAAAGAAAATACTCTGACCCTAAGTAATAAGTACACGGATTGGGAGAGTTTTAAAATAGAATTAGATCAAAGCATAGACCTAAAAGTTCCACTAAAAACAGCAGAGCAGCTGGACATAGATTTAGAAAGATTTATCACAAATATACAGCAGACCTGCTGGAAAAATACACCACAACCTAAAAAAAGAAGCTATCCTAGAGAGATCAAGGAGCTCATATGTGAAAAGAGAAGACAGAGAAACCAATGGCACCAGTCAAGGTCTCCACAGGATAAAACAAAGTTGAACAATCTTACGAAAAAACTGAGAAGACAAATCCAAAAACACAATGATAACGTAACTAATATATTTCTTCAGAAATTAACCAGTGATCGTAGTACAGATTATTCACTTTGGAAAGCAACCAAGAACATAAAACGGCCCAGTGCCCAAATCCCTCCTATAGAAGACGGATGTGGGAAATGGGCCGTGAGCAACGAACAAAAAGCCAAACGGTTTGCTGAACATTTAGAAAATATATTTAAACCAAATGACGGTCCAACATATCTCGAATCTAGTATAGCACATGACGAACTTGACGATCAACATAACATCCAGCACGTTTCACCAAGAGAAGTACAACGTGAAATCAAGCTAAACATAAACCCTAAAAAATCTCCTGGATTCGATCTTATCTCAGGAGAAATACTCCATAACCTTCCGAAAAAGGCTTTAGTTAAGCTAACAAACATTATCAATGCCGCACTGAGACTGCAGTATGTACCAGATCTTTGGAAAGTTGCCGAAGTAATCATGATAGCTAAGCCAGGAAAACCACCACATGACGCAACATCATACAGACCGATTTCCTTGCTACCCATTATGTCTAAACTATTTGAAAAACTTATTCTAAAGCGACTTAAACCAATAATAGAAACCAGAGATCTTATTCCAGAGCATCAGTTTGGCTTCCGGGAAAAGCACTCAACTATAGACCAAGTTCACCGAATTACAAATGTAATAGAGAATACCCTTGAAAGCAAAAAAGTCTGTTCTACTATATTCCTAGATGTAGCACAGGCTTTTGATAAGGTGTGGCACGAAGGACTTATGGTTAAACTGAGAAAAATGCTACCCAAACAATACGCAGATATATTGCAATCATACACAACGAACCGGTTCTTTAGAATAAGACAAGAAGACGCCTACTCAGAACTAAAAGAAATTAAAGCTGGAGTGCCACAGGGAAGCGTTTTGGGTCCAGTTCTGTATCTACTGTACACCTGTGACATTCCTAAGTTAGAAAATAACACAATTGCAACCTTCGCTGATGACACTGCTATAATGGCTATAGGAAGTACGCACGCAGAAGCAGCAGAAAAGGTTCAATTGGCTATTAACAAAATCCAAGACTGGACAAAGAAATGGCGAATAAGATTAAATGAATCAAAATCAGTTCACATAAATTTTACAAATAAGAAGGATCAGTACTGCCCAGTTTATATAAATGATAAGATAATACCCTACGAAAACACAGCCAAATACCTAGGTATGACGCTTGACGCGAAGCTACGCTGGAAAGCTCACGTCAAAAAGAAAAGAGATGAACTGAATCTAAGGTTCAAAAAAATGAACTGGCTCCTTGGAAGGCGTTCCACCCTATCAGTTCCAAATAAAATACTTTTATATAAACAGGTCCTAATGCCAGTATGGACTTATGGTATACAGCTGTGGGGCTGTACCAAAAAGACAAATATCCTTAGCATACAAGGGTTCCAGAACAAAGTACTTAGAGAAATCGTAAATGCGCCCTGGTACGTAAGAAACGACGACCTTCACCGGGACCTAAATATTGAGTTCGTCGAAACAGTGATCAAAAAATGTGCAGAAGCCCACGAAAAAAGGCTTCACCATCATATAAACGTCGAAGCCATCCAGCTCCTCGACAACACGGACATAGTGAGAAGACTTAAAAGAACGAAACCGTTTGAACTAGTGTAGTATTAAGTAATTATTCATATTTACTCATTGTAAAAGTGCAAAGTGTGTGGTATTACGAACACAATAACAAAGTGTCGTCATCATAAATAGAGACAGTAAGAAAAGTGTTAGTGGACACATTCTTAGTTGTAGATTACTTTAGAAATTTAGGTCAAAGACAAATTACTTATTAGCCGGAATTTTGGCTAGATTGTAATATTATTAGAGTAGGTTATGAAACATAGCGTACACTATTTCTAAAAAAAAAAAAAAAAAAAAAAAAACATAATGACATAAAAGCTGTAGATTTTGTTCTAAAATAAAATAAAAATTTACAAAATGAAGAAAATACACAAGAAACAGTTGAGCTGTCTGTAGACTGTTACAAACGATATAGAGATGGCGCAAAAGTGATGGCCAAATCAGTACCAGACGGAAGCGTCCCCAAGACGCTGGCGGCATTGCTACGCTGAATAGAAATGCTAATGCACTGTGCCAGATATCTACCAGCCCTTGGGTCAAACGTCATTTATTTTGGACACTCGTTCGTAAAATTAAATCAATCCGGCGAATGGGACTGCGGTCCCAGTTGACGGAAGCCTCCTGTCTGCATATTTTTGATTCGACCAAATTTGATGTGTTTTGTTGTCTCTACTATTTTTATTGCCGGTATAAGATGTCCAACTTTTAAAGAAACCGCAGCTTAAACTCAAAGGTGACCGCGGTAAAACATAGCTTGACCAATGTTTGTTCTCTTTCGGGTAAAAATCACTTTACAAATAAACGTGTTCATTGGTCAGCAGGTCTAAAGATACCGATGCATATTGTGGACGTCAGACCGCCTTTAGTGATTATTCTATCTGCTTTCTTCTTCTCTTATTTATGGCTTGAATCTGCACGTATTGACCATGAATTTCCTATTTGTATTTATTGTTTTACTTTAATTATAACGGTTAACACCTATTACAATAATTTAAGACATAATAGACAGACAGAAAAATTAAAATAAACAAAGTATAAGTAAACAGTTTTGGTCAAATTTAAATACAATGTCAATAGTAAAAATAGTAATAAATATAAAACAAAATGTCAGGACAATAATATACAACACTAGACATTGGAAATTCACACACAGCTATACATCACGCTCAAAGAATCTCAAACATTTAGACATTATTTTCATCCAGCCATCCTCAAACAGATCACACCCAGGACTAGCATCGAGGAGAGCCTAATGGATAAGCCCGACTGAGTTAAGCTTTACGCACATATATGCGATGGCGATGGCGATCTCTTTTAGCATAGGATTTTGCATACATCCGCACATCCTGCCACGGACTTTGACATCGATACTTATCGCCATCGCAGGCAATTTAGTTGCGCGTATGCATAACGACAGTCCTACTCCATCTAACATCCTGTCCTAGGTAGTTATTACAGTACTATCCGGTAAATAAGCACTTCAAATCCTTTCACCACACTTGGTTCGAAAGAACCAGTGACTACGAATCATTAAAAGTTAAAAGATGTTTAAAAACAAAACTGTAGTATCAGTTTCTTGCCTCTGGTCCAAATAGGTCACACAATCGATTTTCCAAATAAGGGTCTGTAAAACGCCTAGCGCCATGGAACTGACAAATTCTCCAATTCTCGTTGTGTTAAACGGTCTCAAACAACCGATGCCTGCGTTTACTTGCACCGATGTGAGCGCAGACTGTGTGTTAGCACTAGAGATGGGGGTCATCACTCAACTTTTAATATGACAAAGATTTTTAAAATGTTCCAAAAGTTAAAAGCCGAGCGGGATTTGAACCCGCGACCTTCCTCTTGGTACGGGGCTGCACTAACCGCTGCGCCATCAGATCCTGATTACACTCGACGAATAACTCTTAGGAACTGTTCGGCACCGATTTACAAACATTAGCGCGTGGGTTTGTGTAGTTAACACTATACAATCAATAATATTAATATTATAGCAAAAAATAATAATTTCACACTGGATTTGAACTTGCAACCGTAGATTAGAAAGGCGGGATTGCTACCACTAGACTTAGTAAGTAATCGAAACATCCTTTTACCACACTGGTTTGAAAGAACTAGTGATAGACAAGAAGAATTGCGTAATGCTCGTGCTCTCAAATGGTTAAGAAAAACATCACCGTGTGTGAAAACCCGCAGCTTGACCATGTCTTTTCTGTGGCTGACTTAGCCGTGAGGATGGTATAGATAGATGCTGGATTGGTCATCTAAAATCCCAAGGCACCATAATGCCCCGTAAATAGGGACATGAGTAAAAAATTTGGTAGATAAAGAAGTCTCATAAAATGTTAGTGTCCGTACGTGACAGGGTGCTTAGTTTCCCCACGATGTTTTCCTTCACCGTTCAAGAACATCTCTAAACGCATATTTACCCATAATATTATTCTTGGGGTCTGAAGGCTGCCGCGGTAGTATGCGCTAATTTTAAACCTCCGTCCTTAACAAATAATGGGTTAAAATAAACAAGACATCCTTACCACCCATAATCCTATGCACCTGACTCTCATTCTCGATGGGAATTGACGGTGATTTGTAAGAGATGTGCAGGCGATTATCGACAGTATGGGTGATTGAGTTGAAGTTAATATATTTGCTTGGTTTTTAGAGGTCACATTTCAATGTTTTATCTTCAGTGTTAGGGGTCTGATGTTAATTTTACCGTTTTGTTGTGTTTGTATTTTCTTTGAAATCTGCAGGGGGTTCAGGTTTTGATATGTTGCATGTGCATCTATTTAAGATTTTTATAATATCCCAAAAGTTAAGAGCCGAGCGGGATTTGAACCCGCGATCTTCCCCTTGGTACGGGGCTGCGCTGACCGCTGCGCCACCGGATCCTAATCACACTCGACGAATAACTCTTAGGGAGTGTTCGGCACTAACGCGACCGTGGTTCCATCTACAGGTTTGACGTTACAGTCTACTACTTACCTGCTCGATAACCGAAGTTGCATTCAGTTGAATCGACGAGAGATGTCACCTTGCTTTTTCATATAAAATCAATAAAACACTATACAATCAATAAAAGCATACAATCAATGCATGCTTTATTTATTATCATTATTATTATAATGTAATATAGGTACTAAAAGTAATACTCTAGTGTAGTTATAGGTAACATGATTTTTTAGCTATAAATAAATACATTTATAATTATGATTATGATAAAAAATATCTATTTAAGTTTAAGCATGGAAACGATTTTGGTTTAGCTTAAACTTGACAAAGTTAATTTGAATCAGAATACATAATCGCTTCGGAACGTCTTAAAGCCAAGTAAATAAATTAAATAAATAGTAAATAAATATTGTGCACAAAAGAAGCCTCTTTTGAAGCGCACTTCAAATCCTTTCACCACACTTGGTTCGAAAGAATCAGAGACACGATAAGAGGGAGAGAGGTGACTGTACCTTGGTAGGTACTCTTTCAATTTTTAAAGCTATTTTAATCAACCTGTATAACAGGAATCTTGTGATTTTTAAGATAAAAATGAAAAGGTCAAAATGTCAAAATTATAATTGACGTGGTATTTAGATAGAACAATTTTTAAATAAGATTTATAACCAAAAAACATAGCATCTGACAGATATGGTAAACACGAGAGATTCGAATAAGATTAGTTATTTTATTAGTCTCATAAATAAAACATTATATTTTATGTAACTACCTCAAAGTCTTGGTAGAATAAAAACAGGTGGATTGCATTAATCTTTGCGCACATCTTAGCTATCTGCGATGCCGATCAGTGACACGCTGTCAAATATAACAGCGTTTCACTGAACGCCATCGCTATCACCTAGATGTGCGCAGCTCCTTTGTGCTTTTTTTTGTAGTAGAGCTATACAGGGTGTAACCAGACGCAACAAATCAGGGGATTAAAGTACCCATCATTTTAATATAACACTTAGAATGCGAAAAACAAATAGTTGTTTCTCCATTTTTAATAAATAAGGTACCTATTGATGAATTGTATAGAAAAAGTTTTAACTAAAGTGTCATCAGACTTTATTATTTATGCAAATGATAGACCAACTGGCCCACCTGATTGTAAGCGGTTACTATAACCCATAGATACCAACAACACAGGTGCTGTCGTTGCGATGCCTACCTTGAAGGAACTTTTTCACATTTTTATTGAACATAATATTCATGTTATATCTGAGAAGAAAGACCTCATTATTCAATCCGTTTTTGTAATACAAAAAATATCATCAAAACAATTCCGATTATCATTTTGGCTACGCAGCCAATAATCTCAGTAAAATTAGTTCGATCAACAAGCTGTCACTAGTTTTACTGCTACTACTTATTATTAAGTAATAGCCCTAACTTTAAGCCATAGCTTAGTCGGTGAGTCACATCGTGGGAACAGATATATAAGCCGCTAAAGACTTATCAATGATCAGTTAATATCTGGTGCATCAGATGACTACTGTACTATGTGGGGCCATAAGCCTAGCGATACTACTAACATATGTACTTCTTCTTCTAGTGTGGTGAAAGGATTTACTAATGTATTACACACACACCCACCAGAACTCTGCGTAATTGTGTTATTAACGACTCGACTGGCCTCTAGCTCAGTTGGTAGTAGCTCTGCCTTCTGCGCCGTAGGTCGTGGGTTCGATCCCCACCGAGAACAAATATTTGTGTGGTGTTATATTGTATTCTAAGTATGTATTTAAAAAAAAAAATGTATTCAAGTATTATATCAGCTATCTGGTTCCCATATTACAAGCTCTGCTTAGTTTGGGGCTGGGTAGTGTTGTGTGAATTGTCCACAATATTTATAAAATAATAATAAAAATAAAATGTTTTTTTACTTTTTTATTGTTTTATGTCTTGTCGTGTACAGTTTGTATAAATAAACGATTTTCTTTCTTCTTTCTTTCTATTAACATTTAAGTACAGACGAGCTAAAAGAATAAGAATACTTACAGTTTTTGTTTGACTTGTATCATCATAAACCTATATCGATCCACCGCTGGACGTAGGTCTTTCCCAAGGCGCGCCACTGAGCCCGGTCGTGTTTGTAATGTATGTGTTCAGTAATATACGAGTCATTTTGAAAACTTTTATAGAATAGGCCATTCTAGATGCTAGTTCCAAGTGTCAAAGCCTAAAAGAATATACAGAAACTTTTTTTTCTATGTTTATGGAATGATATTTTTACAAAATAAACATGAATTTATTTATTTTATTAACAATACGTGACGGCCATTTATGATTTTTTTTTTTTGAGAATTCATAAAATATCCGTATAATGATTTAAATAAGGGCCATGTTACCGTAGAAGGCGTAGACAACTACGTATCCGTAGCACTACGGCGTAGCAGTCGACGCGTTGATGTCTTTGTTATTAAATAGTTTTACCGTAGAGTCCGTCGTAGCAACATAGTAACTGTATTAATCTTTACATAATGTTAAATACTAGCTTCCACTCGCAGCTGCACTCGTGTGATCACATTGCAAATCTCACCTGAGACGGTCCACTCGTTGCTACGTCATTATGTAACAAACATACAGCCATCAGATTTTTGCCATAAAAATAGTTTAGTAGAACAATTTATTTCTTGGTCAAATCATTTAATAAAATAAAAGGCATTTTATTGGTTAAATCCTGCCGTTATTTTGTGTTGTCTTAATAGAGATAATATCCTCTGATGCTGTGGCCTTAGAACTTTTAGATTATTATCAAAATCGAAGCCTGCGTTTGACGTCTATATTCATATCGAGCGCCATCTTTAAATAATAAAAGAAATGAATGTCATACGGTTTCGATTGAGACTTAGGTACATTTATTTTAAGTCGTTGGTCTAAAATCTTAAGCACACTCAATCTTTTTCAGCCATTTGGTAAAATACATAGATTTTAGCTATAGTTTTTCTGAACTGACTAAAAAATATGGGAACTAGGTTTCTTTAGATCAGGGATTCCCAAAGTGGTCGATATCGACCCCTTGGGGTCGATATTGGCTTCCTAGGGGTCGACATAAACGAAAACTGATTTTCGGGGTCGACGAGTGCAAAGTTAACCAAGTGCAAAGTTTTTTTCCAATTGGTACCTTAGTACCTATAGTAGTATTTTGTATCAATAGGAAACAACTAAAGATAAGCCCCCTTATTCATAATAGTCTGCTAACTTTAAGCATTGCTAATTCTCACTCTGTCTTCTTCTATTGACCTAAATCGAAAGAGGCCTATGAAAAATAACACTCTGTAGCTGCTGTTTTAAGTAAGCGGCCATTGTGAATAAGGGGGTTGATCTTAAAAGTAATTAGGCGATGGGGTCTGAGGTAACATCATTTTGGAAAAGGGGTCACTGGTCCAAAATAGTTTGGGAATCCCTGCTTTAGATCTTCGTACCTAAAAATTTCAAGATTGAATTTGTACTCAAAATGCTTTTTCGTATGTTATAGAGGACAATTAGAATAAGAATAAATTTATTAAAAACCCAACACTTCAGGATAAAGGCGCATAATATAAACATTTGGCATAATTTTACGTTTTGAAATAGAAACGACAAATTAATATTAATTAGCTTGGCATGTGTAAGTAACAAACATTATATAAATTAGGGTTTCTATTTGGAATAAGAGAGGAGTGAATGCAGAGATGACGGCTGATAGAGGGGAATGGAGGAGGAAGACATGTTGTGCCGACCACACATAAAGTGGGATAAGGGCAGGAAGAAAAAATTTGGGATAAGGGCAGAAAGATGATGGGGTACTTTGAGTGTTAATTTTATTGAGGATAAAAAATAATTTGGCTCAGAATACGTGTTTAGTTTATTGTTGTAGTATGTGAGGCGAGATACTTCTGATAAAGAAATAACTGACGATCATATTAGCTTGATTATCTATTCACAAGCTTAATATTAAATTAATTTAGTTGAATTTTACAGTTTTTAGTAGAGTTTAACTACGTGGAACACTAAAAGTAGTGACTGAAAGAACACTCATTCACTTAAAAAAAGGAATGTAGCTATTAAATGAGCAAGGCAACAATGTACCAACTGTTTTTTAATCCTATAAACTTTTTTAAAGATCGCGGGAATTTGGTGAATGACGAAGGCTCAAATCGTTCTTTATGAAATGTGCGGGAGGGAGAGTCAATGTGATCTTTTTCAGGCTAATGATGATGATAGAAATCCATGTTTTTTTTAATCATGTCAGATTGTAAAAAGAACCTTTATCTGAATAGTTGAATCCACTTGTCAGCTGCTTAAGTAATTAGGTTGGTAGCACACTGGCTGCTCGAGTTACACCGTTTTTGTCGGATCATTGACATTGTCATAAAATCCTCTCAGCCGCCGGTAGCGAGGGATCTGTCAAAACGATGTCTTTTTTTTAGTTGAGGTTTGGACACACTGGGTTAAGTTATAATTAAATACAGTCGTGTGCACTAAGTTAAAAAACGTAAAGATTTACTTTGATAATAACGTAAAAAAAATGTCGGATAGAGATGATAAACTGTTTTGAGTATCCTGTTCTTAATGAAACTTAAATTTATTTTATGATCTTTTTTTATTTACATTCTTCTTGGCGTTAAACGGTGTGCGTTAACTTTTCATTGGAATAAGTAAAAATCTTAAATTTTTGTGGTAGAGTATTTTGTCATGGATTCATTCTACGTAGGTGTGGAAGTTAAATCATAGTCATATTAAACTCAGTATTTTGGTTGCGGCAGATAAACAAAGACATTATTTATTTATTGAAAGCAGGTATTTTGTATGCAAATTATAGCATTTAGTTAGGTCGTTGTATTATTAATGTTTGTGTTTGTCATCATTACAATGTTGCAAACGAGTCTATTTACAATCAAAAACACATTTTGGTATGCCAAAAAACTACAGTTTTTTACTTATTTCGTTACTTACTTATTCACCTCTGAATAATATATTATCATTATAAATAGTATTACTATTATAAATAGTAGTCATTTAGTTTTAATTTTATGTTTTTTTTGTGTTTAATAATATTGCAAATAGCATTTCATTTTTTTTATTTGTTTGGGTTCAAAATGTCACATTACATTTCTACGTTGTGTTTGGAATTTGATGAAAAAATTTCAACTAACAATTCCACAAATTATATAACCCAGTGTACCCCACCCCACATCACCGCATACAAGTTGGATTAGTATTTCAGTTAAGCTTATAAGCCGACTTTTAAATACCTTTGTGCGACATCTCTTAAGAATCACCATCGCAGTTTCTGATCGATACAAGAATTCAAATAAAGATAAATAAAATAAATAAATTTGCAAAGGAGTATTTTTTTTATGTTAACGTGTACTGACCCAGTGCCGAGTAAAGGAATACCTACAAAAAA
This sequence comes from Thera obeliscata, assembly GCA_947578465.1. Taxonomy (NCBI): domain Eukaryota; kingdom Metazoa; phylum Arthropoda; class Insecta; order Lepidoptera; family Geometridae; genus Thera; species Thera obeliscata. Next base: position 9,182,364 of record OX387923.1, on the reverse strand, counting down.
ATCCGTTGTATGTAAAGTTGGTTCACTGTCGATAGTTGAACGTGACAACGTCATACAGCTGTCCACGCGGACGCATCGCTTACTCAAGTAGGAGAAAGACAGATGTCGAACGCTGCCGATCGCGGAGGCCTATTGTGCCTCTTTGTCGCTCGTTCCGCGCTCTCGCTTGCACTTCAAGCCTTAAATGGAACGCCTCAGAGCGAGGTAACGCCGCATGAGTCATGTTTTTTCGTGCGTGCAGCCGGAATTATAAGACGTTGTCACGTCAAAAAGGAAATGCCTATGAGCTGTGGCCAGCTTTAGTAACGAATTTTGGTTGTTTCCAACGATCATTGAAAGAATGAAATTTAAAAAAATCGTGGCACTTCTGGAATTCTGAAAGAAGTGTGAAAACTTAAAGAATTATTCCCTTGCTTAAGATTAAAAGTACATATAAAATATTTCCTTACCCAGGACAGACATCGGAGCCTGGTAACTGAAACATGGGTTTAACACGGTTATGCAATATGGATTACAAAATGTAAGTTCAGGTATAAAAATATTGAAATGTAGGTGATTATCATTATATTTTTGTACTCAATCAGTTTTGTATAGCGGAATATAGAACATTTTTGGATACTGCAACACCCTTACCTAAGCAAATATTTTTCAAAAAGAGAGTTGTTAGCACACTAAATTCTATCAAACATTCAATACACTCGTATAGCATAGCATTCATTAATAATGGATCACATTCGTGAGCATAATCTATTTACACAGACTCGCGAACAGTTATTCAAACCTATGGAACCAGATATTATTAGGTATTTACAAGTTTTATGTAAATATCTGAATTAGTCATCTAATTTGTAAAAACATAGTTTGGTTTTGGAATATACTTTTCAAAAGTCATTTATTTTTAACCTACTAAAATATTCAAATCATATTTTCTTTGTAGATTCTACTTACAAACTTCAAGCGGTCAGCTGGCCACACTTACGCAAAACTTTCGAAAAAAAAATGCCCGAAGCATAAACTGTAAATCAAAAGGTACTGAGCCTATGGTCGATGACCCAAAAATGTTTTTTTTTTAAACACCGTACCGGAAATCTCCGACGCGACATCTTTGGGCGACAAAGAGTCGGCGCCTCATTTTTTCTTTTGTTTTAAATCCTTATAGTGACAGTGACGTTTTTTTGATTGGTAGTAAGTGTCAAATTACTATTTTAATAGGCTATGGGCATTGGGCATACAATTTTGAGGGTTTCATGAAACTGTGAGCTTGGTTTAACAAAATATTATAATCTTCGTTTGTCAATTGAATTTTGATATAATTCTAGATATAGAATTTCAAACCTATAACATTATGAGCAGGTCTACGTGGTAAGCTTACTTTTTATTCTGGTATTATGTATGTATTTTTATATATAAGGTTATCAAATTAAAGTTAAATTTCAAAATGTATCTTAGATTTTTGAGAGAAGATTTTTAAAAGAATAGCAAGAGGCATATCCATACAAAATTTATCTGCATAATATAACGGTGTAAGTGTTGGTGATCAAATAAATAAAATTAATCAAATAAATGTCCTAGTTTATTTGTGGTTGAAAGATGGCACGGTGAAGAAGAGAATGGAAGAGGAGAACATGTTGTGCTGACCCCACATAAAGTGGGATAAGAGCAGGAAGAAGAGGAGAATTAGATATAATGTCTTTCGAGGTGTAGTCGGTACGAGAACCATAATACGTGACTCAAGCTTCCTAAGCTCGCTCAATACGACTGCCATATTTTTAGCAACCTTCATAACACTAAAATGTTTTAAAATCATCCTGTGTTCTTCACAATTGTTAACTTTCACTAATTTTGTGTGTAGTAAATAGTAAGGCGAACGTTAAAACAGAAGATTTATTGAGATTGATACCAAAAACCCACCCGGGGGTCAAAAAAACCCCAGACGCCTTATCGAAAGCCCTTTACAGAGATAAGCAAATATTTAGCCGATTCGTCACTATCCTCAAATTCCATCAACAAAGGAATTTGCAAAGAATGCATTGTCACTGGCCAAAGAAGATGTCAGAACAAAAAATGCGAGAATTGAGATGTCAAATTAATATGACAGCTGTCAAAGTGGGCGTTGTTTGGCAAATTATGATGAACGGTTGTAGTTTTGAAAATATTTTGAGTGGTCGTGGTTTAGTTAAGCGTGATATTTCTACCTGTTAGTTAGGGGTGGATATTTGTAAACTTCCTAATGATTAATTGCAATAGATTTTGTTATATTTTGAAGGGTTTTAATATAATCACTTACGTTTTTGTAAATTAACTAAATTATTAAAGTAATACCTATATATTTAATGTGATTAAAGCCCTTGGGATTGTTTCAAAATCCTTTCAAAAGCGACAGACTAGATATTCTTCTAAAATGAAGGTTCTGCCCAGCTTGGCACCAAATTACTTAGTTTATTTAAAATGATTCAAAGTTATTTTTAATTTTGAGTTTAAATTATTTATAGTCCGAGTTTGTAATAGTTTTTAATCAAAACGTAATTCTACTCCGCCAAGCCCGTACTTCGCTCAGGCTTAAACTTCACAGATTACAAAAACGGGTTCATATATCGACAACATCCCAAATAATCCGCTTATCAATGTCTCCTCCATAAAAGTCCTATAGTGTCCACGCACAGAAAAAAAAACAAAAGCGTCGTCTTAAAACTCTAATGATATCTGTGGTCGGCGCCAGTGGCAGGAGCGGGGTTTTTTCTTTTCTTTTTTTGCTTTTTTTTTTACTTTTGGAGGCAAAAACCTCGGGTCCACGGGTAATTGACAGAATTTACGCGTTAGATAAGGGGCAGTATGTCACGACCGGTTTCCAATCAGTAAGGAAGGACTGTTTTGCTTTCGATTTCTCGAGGCTTGAGTTTAGTTCGTTGGATTATTAAATTTTGTAATTGTAATACTCTGAGGTATGTATTAGTTAAAAGCAAGCGTGGTATTACGTCAGAGAACTTCCTAGTGACAGACAATGAAAATTTATTTACAACATTTGATTATTTATCTTCTTTGAGGGCGAATTTTTCAACCAACAGATAAATTTATAAAAATTAGTATTGGTTATATCCATCTCTTGTATAAAAATATGCTTGTCAAAAACAAGGACTGACATTTTTTATCCAACAAATAACGTCATTCCGTACATGGAAAAATAAGCCTCTGAACTCTGAATGAATATTTGATTTGAATCTGATGAATAAATATTTTGCCTTGGCTTATAACTATTTTTGAGAGGACATCTCAAAAACTGTTATCAGCCAAGGCAAAACTCGGAGTAATCGGAGCTCTTCAGGATAAGAAAAAGGTAATCCATTGCTACAGTTACTTCTATTTCTGACTACTAGGTAATTAAGGAACAAAGTCATCTTCTACTTTCGAGTCTGACTTAATCAAACTAGAGCAGCATCGTTCATATACGTAAAGTCTTCGTTACCATCTGCTGAGATTTCTACTGGTCCATACAGGAGCCTATTCTCGGGCCGACCGAGATCATTTTGCAATTTAATTTTATTGCTTCTTTTCGAAGAGAGAATGGATGATTTTCTTGAGTTCCATCGACGACCTCATCGTAGAAGCCTCGACAGCTACGATAGCTGACCACAACCCCGCACTTTTTCTACGTTTTCCGTATATCGTAGCTATCGAGGCTTCTACTATGAGGTCGTTGATGAATTACTCAAGGAAATCTGCCATTCTTTCTACGAAAAGAAGCAATAAAATAAAATTGCAAAATGATCCGAGATGAGCCGAGAATTAGGCTCCTTTGCCTATGAAAATAGTTGTGTGCCTATTTTAACTTTAAACTAAAATATTTTTTCTTGTATTCAACCCACACAACAATGAGATAACTAATTAGAATTACTTAAACCTCATTCAAGATAAATAAAAATAAATTGAACCAATCTAAATTCTTCTTGTAATTTAATCCAAATAAAAATCTTTAGCGCCTTGGAAGTATTCGGAAGTCGAGATCTTGAGATAAGCGGCAACTTCTAAGGAGCTTTATGCATGAGCTTTTCTGTATCGATGGTTCTTTCTTGGACACTGTAGGTCAGTTACCTTGAAAACTTTCATAGAGGTCTAAGTAAGTCTGTGTTGATTCAGTTTTTCATGTGTACCTACATAGCTTTTAGTGACGTATTAGATGTGTAATGTTACTTATGATTTTATAAAATAAACTAAACTAAACTATGGCTTGTTCTTCTAGGCTTGATCGCGAATTCTAGGCTTTAAAAGGTCAAAGATAATCTAGGTGCTTGGTTTTTCTGAAGAGGAAACCTAGATCTACATGATCGCTCACCGCCGCGACAGGCGGTGCCGTGTGCATATCTTTCTAGAAATGAGTTTAAGTACAAAAGTTGATTGGCCTCTCAGCACAGTTCTTAGTAGCTCTGTCTTCTGCGCCGTAGGTGGGGTTCAATCCCCACCAAGAGAAAATATTTGTGTAGTGAACGCCGATGTTTTTTCCATGTCTAGGTGTTTTATTGTATTCTAAGTATGTATTTACGAACAAACTGTATAAAAGTATAGCAACTCCAGGCTAGATAGTGTGACATTGTAACGTTGTGAAAAAATCGGTTGTCTGTAAAGTCGGTACTTTACAGACACGGTACTTTACTGGCGATATTTGATCGTGACAACGTCATACACAGCTGTCCACGCGGACACATCGCTCACTCAAGTAGGAGAGAGACAAATGTCGAACGCTAACGATTGTGCCTCTTTGTCGCTTGTTCCGCGCTCTCGCTTGCACTTCAAGCCTTAAATGGAACGTCTCAGAGCGAGGTAACGCCACATGAGTCATGTTTTTTCGTGCGTGCAGCCGGCTTCATCGAATTAAAAGACGTTGTCACGTCAAAAAGGTGAAGGCTCTGCGGAATGTACAAAGACTTTTCAGGCAGATGTTATTTAAATATTATCACTATTTGCAAGCACAAATGTTTACTGCATAGGAGAAGATTGAGATAAAATTGATATCTGTACAAAGTTGCACAGCGTACTACCTTTATATCGTGATGAAGCATACTTAGATACGTTTATAGAACCTGATTGCAATGTTCAAGGTGTAAAACTTAAAGAATGCTATTGGATTCAAAGTTATTTACTACTAGTGGAATCCAGCGCGACTTCGCCCGCTTTTTCTATACAAACTTCAACCCCCACTTCATCTTTTTAGGGGTTTAATTTTTAAAAATCCTTGCTCTCAAAAGACTTTTTTCATACATCCTTCCTTTCCCTTCTATTTCAAGTTGCTATGACTAACAGTTGGACGCCCTCCGGCAAGGTGGGGCGACGATCTGCGAAATGTAGCTGGCAAGCACTGGAGGAGAAGAGCCGAAGACCGGGCTCAGTGGCACGTCTTGGGAGAGACCTACGTCCAGCAGTGGACTGATATAGGTTGATTTTGATGATGATGATGACTACCAGTTAAGGCTGTGCACTGTTTATCAGACACTAACCAAGCTCTTTTATACAGAACTAGCGGCTGCCCGCGGCTCCGCTCGCCCGTTTTTTTTCCGGGATAAGAATGTTCTATGTCCGTATCCGTATCTACGTTCTACCACAGCCACACTAATTTTCAGCCAAATCAGTCCATTTCACGCGTGATGGCGTGACCAAGGAAAATAGGTATTCATTTTTGTATGTATAGATTGTGATTCGTTACATAGTAACCACTCGTTAAAATGTTAAAATAGGAGAGTTTTGTAAATTACAAATTTTATTTAGATCTTTTTTCTGTAATCCCTGAACCTTTGAGTGGGGATATTTTCTTATGGTTTAATGAATGCTATTTAGATAACAATTTAACAGCAAGTATTCTATAGTTTTTTAACACCGGTACATAATCTTTATTTACTAATTTACGGACGACGTGCTCTAAGTAAACATTTTATAACCACTATTATGCCAATAGATGTTTGCTCTCTGTCTGGGTGTTATATTGTATTCTAAGTATGTATTTACAAAAAGAAATGTATATCAGTATTATATCAGCTATATGGTTCCCATAGTACAAGCTCTGCTTAGTTTGGGGCTAGATAGCGTTGTGTGGATTGTCTATAATATTTATTATTATTAATGGTATTCACAAAGATTTTTATAATGTCCCAAAAGTTAAGAGCCGAGCGGGATTTGAACCCGCGACCTTCCCCTCGGTACGGGGCTGCGCTGACCACTGCGCCATCGGATACTAATCACACTCGACGAATAGCTCTTAGGGACTACCGTTCAAATCCCGCTCGGCTCTTAACTTTTGGGACATTATAAAAATCTTTGTGATTTCCGTAAGTGTAGTAAACACTATAAAAATTAATAAACAATTAATGGTATTTTTTTCTTCGGTGATCAAACAGGGTGATTTCGATATTTTAGATCTAGATTTGAAACTAGATGGTGAATAGAGCGGTAGCTGGCTTAAATAGGGAGTAAAAGAGGAGTTTTTTAAATTTATTTAATCAATTTAGTTTGGGAGAGGCATTTACTCGGCAGTGGACGACAAAGGCTCGAAATTGTTCTAAAATTAAACTTTTCACATATTACACTTTCATACCAACTGCTCACACTTTGTGCTTAGACCTCAAGTAATGTTGATTAAAATACCACCGAAATTACACAACAGAACTCAAAATAACACCAGAAAAACAATTAAAATGTAAAAGCTATGTGACTTCCAAAACTGACAGAAAACGAAACCATACACCAGTTACCAGTAGGCCTACCATGAGTTCTATCTGGCTCTGTCTCTGGCTCTGGTTTTGAGTCTGTGTGATTGCTCACCAGTGCATTATACTGTGTGTGACGTTTTGACGTAGAATTTATTTAGTCAACACTCACACAGACTCAAAACCAGAACCAGAAACAGCCAAACAGAGCTCATGGCAGGCCTACAGGGTGTATTTCAAAGTATATTCATACTGCTTTCGTCACAAATGTCAAATTTATTCATATTAAGCCCTCACTTTCCCAGACCCCCCTTAAGTTTCTTTAGCAATAAATTTAACGCAAAATTATACGCTTTCTAAGCTTCACGTCGTCTAAGATACCTTATCTAAGTGTACGGTAGTAAACAGCAAGATCTATGCAAATGGTATCGACAACATACACACAAATACATGTAATGCTGCTATGTAAATACATTGATAAGAAACTTGACAATGGTGGTAATACCTACAGCTATTTGCAAGCCTGCAAGTAAGATAGCCATGGAGCATGGAAAGATTTGAACGGCGCTCTGATAGCAAAGCCAAAGTCTGATAATTTATACATTAAGTCGAAAGGATCACTTATTTTTCAATTTTCATTTTCATGTATGTACCACATTATCACATTGACTTTAATACTAGGCATGTCTAAATTTTACACGATAACAGTTTGTAACAATATATTAAAATAAGAGAATAAACATGGCTACACAAATGACTTAGTGGTAGGTACCATAATAGTTTGAAAACTTTTTAAGTCTACAAGGCTCTACCATTGCCAATCTAAATTTAATATAAAATCCTCTTACCGCACTGCTGGTTTGAAAGAACTAGTGACTTTACAAAAAAAGAATACAACGCCAGAAATGTCTCCTGAGTAGTCACTAACCCACCTACGAAGCGTTGTGGTAATTGGGAAGGGATAAAACTCTCTCATAGTAACTGATTATCCCTATTAGTTCCAACATTATGTAGCAGTAGACTTGTTTAGACTAATGAGAGCGCTATTACATGTATTTTCCATCAAATAACACCGACACAAAAAAAAATAGGCTCAATTGGCATCAGCTGTCAAAATAAAAAAAACTTTGGTGAAATAACATGACACGGCACGCAATAATTACACCGAATCGTTTATAGATAAGGCTATCTCTAGTACCCACGAACGATTTCCATGCTCTGTGGTTCAAGGTTTGAACTTAACCATCGACAGGTGAGAAGTTTAACATTTAAATAAATATTTAATAACCGACGCCATTTTCTCAAAGTTTTCAATTTATGCACATATTTTACGTTTTCGTCTGAGCCAATATTAATTTTGTATATCTAGGAATTATTTTACGTAAAAGTTGTTTATCAGAGAAAGTGTAAACTTTTATCATCATCATCATCACTAGTAAAGAAGTCTTCTGGACAAAAAGCCGTCATTTTTAGAAATTGATATTTTGCAAGCCAAAAAACAAACATAAGAACATCAGCTCAGTTGGTAAGATTAAACAATTTTAGAAAGACATAGCCAAACTTCTAAAGCGATTTTTATGATTTTTCTATGAGACTTACATATCTAAAAATATTAAACATTCCGATAAAAACAATCAAAGTGACTCATAAATTACAAAGTTATGCAATACACATAGCAAAAAGTCATAAATAAATAAAAAGTAAAAAGTTTAGAAACAGAAAAATATTTGAAAATACAACCGAATTGAAAACTTCTTTTTTATTTGAAGGCGGGTAATAAAGATGCCGGCTAAGGCTACATTAATAAGTATCTGCTCTTTTCTTCCATTATGTTCTATGTAAATTACCTACTATATAAAAATACCTTGAATGCGTAAAAGCTAAATGCAATCATACAATTGCGTGTTTGTCTGTATGTTTGACACCTTGATTGCATTTCAATAAAAGAAAAGATTATCGATTGCATGTGGAATGCGGATAGGGTAAATTAATTCATTTCTTTTATTTCAATTCGTTTCATTTGTACAGAGAGATCTAGAATTTAGTTATGCTTATTTTTTTAAACGATGCAAGTAATTTACTTCCATTAACCTGTCCAAGTCTGTTGAAGGAAATCCAAACCATATTTTTTTATACAAAAATGACTTTTTGGCAACTTATTTTTTACTAAAACTTGATAATAATGTTCATTTAACTTTGCCTTTGGCAAAATAGCCCGTGGAATGACAGACATTACTTTTTCTTCTTCTTCTTAATTAATGGCATCGTTTAATTCGGCACCGTGTTAATTCGGAAAATTTTTCCGATGTGAAGTGAATAATTAAAAGAAAATAAAATAACAATTGATTTTTATTTTATCACTTGACATTGGCAAAATTTTTATTTTTTTTATTTGACTACTAAAAGTTTTAAATAGATAAGTCGTTGTCTCTTGAGTAATTGTGTTCTGTGTTACTAATGCTTAAAAAATTATGGAGACAAACTCTTCAAGCTTAAATCATGATTCAAACCCACACTTCGTGTAGTCGCAGCTAAAAAGAACACTAAAAATGCTCTTCCGATAGCATGGTGGTAAAACTCCCCGGCCATAGCACACGTTTATGGCGCAGGACCACCATAGATACTTTATGGGGGTGCGAAGTCAGTAGCCGACGAGACTGGTCACACAGGGGTGGTATATTGATAATGGTCTTTAGTTTAAAAAATATCGTTCTCTGGAAAAAAAAATTGGTTCTCTGACTGAAGTAAGTTTAGTTTTTTGAGTTTTAAGTTCATTTATTTGAGTCACCAATATTGTTAGTTGTCTGAAGAAAAAAAATTGTTTCACTGAGTTTATCTATATATTTGAGTCACCAACTCAATTTAATTACGTGGAATACATCTTTAATTTTCTTGCATGGTACTTGAGATACAAAGTTGTTTTACTTGAAAACTGGTTGTCACTTGGAAGGAAACTATGGTCCATTGTTATTAGGTACTTATTTGTAAATATTTTAATTAGGAATTTTGAAGAATGTGAGTGGTTATGTGAGTAGAGGTTGACCAAAGAAAACATGGATGAACTGTGTCAAAGATGACATGGATAAGAGAGGAGTGAATGCAGAGATGACGGCTGACAGAGGGGAATGGAGGCGGAAGACATTTTGTGCAGACCCCACATAAAGTGGGATAAGGGCAGGAAGAATAATAATAATAAATATTATAGATAATCCACACAACACTATCTAGCTCCAAACTAAGCAGAACTTGTACTATGAGATCCAGAAAGCTGATATAATACATTATATACTTTTTTTGAAAATTCATACCATAGAATATAACATCCAGACAGAGAACAAACATCTGTGTTCATCACAGAAATATTTGTTATTTTTGGGGATCGAACCCACGACATACGGCTCAGAAGGCAGAGCTACTACCAACTGAGCTGAGAGGCCAGTCAAGAAGCTTTTACCGGCTTTGTATAATAACTTTCAATACGTCCTTCCTCGGCTACGGTCGGTTAAACAATCCCCGTGCCCGCACGTGCCCGCTCGGCTGATCACGGCATTACTAATTTACAGCATTTTACAACAGGAAGGGGGTCCTTTGTGACTGACGGGAGGTGTTAGGAAGGAACCTCATAGTTTTATCCTTCTACTAATAAACGCTAATAATACTGGACTAGCGGCTTTGCTTGCGTGGTGGTGAACACAACAAAAGAATTGTCCTATCTGGGCACTTTCTTTAATTTTCTGTTCCTGTCATTTTTTTGGAGTAAAAGCCTTTAGTAGCCTTTTTTGGAGTAAGCCTTTAGACAACTCCAAGTTACAAATTACACGTGTTCCAAATTTTATCCAAATCGATTCAGTAATTAAAGGCCTGTGCACACCCAGGCCATAGCGATGGCAACCAGCTGAGACGCTGTCAAATATGACAGCGATATTTGGCAGCATTTATTTAAAAAGTACTAAGTATTGGCAGCATTTCATTTGATCTCTATCGCCATCGATATGTGCGCAATTGGCTGGTCTACTATTATCCAAAAATCGAAACATAGTAACTGCTGCATTTAATAATGAGTATGTAAGTATGATATAGACTGACATAGAGAAGCTCTCGTAGCTCAGCTGGTTAGTAGCTCTGCCTTTTGCACCGTAGACCGTGGGTTCGATTCCCACTGAGAATGTACTTTTTTGTGATGGATAGTTTGATCTCTATGTCGCAATCGGTATATTGACACAATTGTTAAACAATAGGCGATAAGACCGCTATTTTATATTTTCTTCTAGTTCAAATTTCACACGAACAAAATTAGCACTGACACACGACATAATGACGTCAGTCGAACCTATCATAATTATAAATCCCAATATCACTATGAACATGATTTGTTTTCTTCCATGTTTGGAAGCAAGCTTTTTTATTGCGATTGTTTTCTAGTATTCATTTAGGTTCTACTGTGTAATTACGTTGTAAAGTGTTTTAATATTACAATGACAATAATGCCTTAATACTATTTGAGATCATAGTTGCAGCTACCTAGCTGCAGCCTAGCTGATCCTAGCTGTGAGCAGCTTTTCTAATCATATAGAACGAAAAACAAATAATTTTAAGTTTCAAAAACTTGAGAAAAAAAAATAATGGCAACACCGATTTTGATAAAATAAAATGGGACCAATCTGGAAGCAGAACTTATCAGATAAAAAAAAAATTCAAATCGGCTCACAAATGACGAAATTATGAGGAAACGAACATAAAAAAAAAATACAACCGAATTGAGAACCTCCTCCGTTTTGATTGGAAGTCGGTTAAAAACTAACAAAATACGAACTACGAGTATGTAAAGTTTTCCTTTATGTTTTATATTTTATTATATTCATATTTATTGGAGTACCAAAGCTTTATAACAAAAGAATACACAACAAATTAGATTTAGATTAATTAACTTGATAATGGCAATGCTTCATTGGCATGGTTGATGTTCCAACTGTCCGCACCAAGCGCTTTGCTTTAACTTTTTTGTTGCGGACAGCCAAGGAGTGGAATTCCTTGCCGGCGTCTGTTTTTCCGGACACTTATAACTTGGATGTTTTTAAGAGTAGAGTGAACAGGTATCTTCTAGGTAAGCGTGCTACACCGTCGACCGCATCATCACTTAACAGCAGGTGAGATTGCGGTCAAACGCAAGCCTATACAATGTAAAAAAAAAGCTTCATTGTTTCAATTCACATTGTAGCAACGCTTGTTCGCTTTGAAGGATGTGGAAAATGTGAAATTACTGGCACGCGAGTTGAATGGAGTGAAGACAGGTTTTTTACGATCGGTCGTGGGTTCAAATCTAGTCGTGTACCAAAGAGTTTTTCTGACCAATAATTTATGTACACTATGCCAGTGCTCTCAAACAGTAAAGGAAAATATCGTGAGGAAACCGGCATGTCGTAGAACCTAAAATGTTCGAAAATATGTGTCAAGTGCAAGAAAGGAGCCTCTTTGAGGTGCACTTAAAATCTTTTCACCACACTTGGTTCGAAAGAATCAGTGACACGATAAGAAGAAGACGGTTTTTTCACATAGGTTACTAACTACTCAGAGTCTAGGCACCATACTTAACCCTAGTATTTGGGCCCCCACTTAGCAGGCATGCGCGGTAGGTAGTAAAACCTAGGCGCACGCTAAAAGGCAAACAGTGTGAAATACGTGCTTTAACTAAAATACATGTGGAATTGTTTAATGTTAGTTATTTTAGCCAGTAATTAAAGGTTTTCTCTGGAACTAACTTTGTTGCTACACAAAGTGCGGCACAGTTGTCAAGGCAAAATGTGATTCAATAAAACTGCAAAAATAACTTTGAAACCTCGTCTTTAAACATGGTTTTTTATACAACTAGTTGATGGAATATGCATATGGTCCACCTGATGTTAAGTGGTAACCAATCTGTCTGGAACGTGCCCTACGATGCACTGCTTTGCGTCCATCAACTTGAGGCATATACTTAGATTTAGATTTATCTATAATAGCTATAGGCAAGTACATGTAGGGCACTGCAAGTTCACTACTTATTAAAATTATGTATTACAAGCAGCCGCCCGCGGCTTTGCTCGCCCCGTTCCCGTTCTCGTTAATTTTTTGGCATAAAAAGTATCGGTCTAAGCTACCTCTCCACCAATTTTCAGCCAAATCTGCTCAGCCGTTCTTGAGTTATAATATATACACGACTTTCTCTTAATACATATGATTAAAAACAAATACATCCCACGAAAATCATACATTTAACCGGGATAAAAAGTAACCTATGTGCTATTCCCGACCATAATCTATATTTGTGCCAAATTTCATTTAAATCTGTTCAGTGGTTCTAGAGTTATTGAGGAACAAACATCCATCCATCCAACTTTCGCGTTTATAATATTAGTATGAAGTATGATTTGGGAACTTTGGAGATTATTATTAGTTAGGCCACTAATGTTTGTGCGGCTAGATCGATTGGGATAAAACTTGGAAAACAGATAGGTTGATAACAAACTTAGATCGTATAGATTTAATTAATTTAATTAATAACCTCGCTGATAACTAATAAATTACAAAACTTACGATAACTTTTTAATTATTACTTAAAGGTTGTAGTTCCAAGAATTAATTATATGTTATTATGTTATTGTTATCATTCGATTTATATCTATTAATTGTCATTGATATACCTACAATTTATATCGTGCAATAATAAAAGTATGTAGGTTTTCAAGTATTAAAAATGCCAACAGTTTAAATATTTTATAACACAGCAAAAAATACCGTAAATCATAGAGTTAATTAAGTTTTTACGAGCAATTAAAAATTACCAATCAGACGATTTATAGTTGAAAGAAAAATGGTCATGTCTTTCGAGATGATTTTAGGCTTATTATCAAGAAGGTAGGTAAATCATATTTATTAGTTTATGACTATTTATTTTATTTTATTATGTATTCTTACCGTCCTTTCGTACTATTGCACATTAATTACATTGTAATGTTAATTACATTCTAATTACATTGTACCTCTAGTTTTAAGTATTATTTAAGTCCATGTTTTACTTTTTATTTTGGTGTACAATAAAGTAATATTATATTCTATTCTATAATGTAAAATTTTGAATTTAGGAGTCGAGACTCACAAATCATGGTAAATATCCTGTCGTTAATAAAATGAGTGTCGAAAAATAATTCAAAATTAAAATGAGTATAAAAAAAAACTGAAATGTTGCTAGAATAAATAATCGTAGTTTCCCCAAATCTCAACCCTAAGACGCCAATAAATCGCACAACCCCTAATGCGGCATGTGCATTAACTAAAATAATGCCTTTGGTCGGACAGACCCCAGAGGCATACCTATATAATATTATTACAGGATTACAGAATTACAGAATATCTCAAATTTTTTTTTGCAACTAGCTGCTAGATCAAGCCTTGGGGCCATCTAATGTCAAGTGGTAACCATCACCTATAACAAAGCATTGCCTCGTAGGTCACGCACATCACGAACGTGCCCTACAATGTTTGGGTGTTACGATATTTGTGGCTCAATCACACCGTAACTACTGGATCGATTAGGAAGAAATTTTGAAAAAATATAGTGTGTAACCTATCCAGGTTACACACTATATTTTTTCACTATATTTTACGGTATGTAATCCATACGTTCATCCGAACGTATGGATTACATATTGGCCAATAAAATAGCAGGAACGGGAAACACTCCCACGGGAAAAGCCGCAGGCGGTCACTAGTGGTCAAAATATAGGTAGGACAATTAATTTGTTTTATTTAAATTGTAAAATTAAGTTCTAAATTAAGAAACAACGGAATCGACATCAAATAGTTATTATAAATTGCCTATAAAATTATTCAAAAAAATATTTAAGACGGCGATTACCGTAAAACAGCTTCTCGCATGCACAATTTGAACTTTTGAAAGATCTAAAATCACTGAACTTATATAACGAAAATTGTGACCAACTACTCATATCTTGTGTGCAATCCGATTGCAAAAAGTTTAGCAAAAAAATATTTTTAATCCAAACACGTTTTCCTACTAAAAAGTTTGCTTAATTGGTTTATAGAAATTGAAATACAGTAGAATCCGCATATTACGACAAACTGCCTACAACGACGAACATGCAACGACATGGCTGGTTTCCACTTAGTACGACTTGAAGGTATATCCGGATTCTACTATGTAACTTTAAGTTATAAAATAAACTATAGTAGTAGATTAATAGATAGGACAGGTCAACTTAAATTTAATATCGGCAAAAAAGCTAAACTACTCAGCATTAGCTACACAGGGAAACTTTTATGTAGGAAAACGTAGCAGTATCAAAACTATTTTTTTGCTAAAGAGTTTGCAATCGGATTACATAGTACAAGTTGCTCGTGGTTTTCAATGAATAAGTTGGGTGTTTTTATATCTTTCAAAAGGTCAAAGTGTGCGAGTGATAAGGTCATCGACGGCAGTCTGCTCCTTAAACTGATTTTTGGAAATGTATCCGGGTTAGTGACCTGAAATTTGGTTTCAATAGCTATAAGGCTATTTTCTGTTAATCTATTGTACCAAAATAGTAGTAGAATGTAGTGTAATCTTTAGCCTTACTTGCTGAACTAGTTTATTAAAAATATATTATGAATAATGTTTGAAAGTCAACGGTGTTTACGGTTATGGGTATTATAATAGTTTTTTTCAGTAAAATCTCAAATTTACAGTTGAAAAAGTAGTTGTGTTTTGTGTAAACATGACCACGAATTACATTCTAAGCGTTCTATAATATTTTTCACAGTTCATAGCTATTATGTATACTACTCTGAGACCAGACCCTTTTCACACAGACTGTCTAACAGTTACTGAGACTAACAAAATTCATTACCCTACGGGTCCCTATAGGGTTACAGTGATTATGTTACTCTTAGTTTTATTTGCAAGTTTCAATCTGGTTTAATATATTTAACACTAAAATTATGAATGATAGAATAATTAATTCATATTAATATGTAATAATAACTTTAAAAATATATTCCCAATTCGTAATATAAATTTTAATTAGGCAATTTAAAAATGTAATATTTTTTTATTGATAAAACGTGGAGAGGTAATACCCTATTGAAACATAACCAATTTGGGTATTTGCGAGCTAATCTTATATTTTGAAGAGTATGTATATACTCTATGTTTATACTAGCATCTGCACGCGGCTCTGCTCGCATGTTATTTACCTAAATTGGAGTAAGCTTAAAATGTTTTTTCAGGACACAAACTGTACTTACTTCTAGGTTTATCCAGAACCGTTCAGTATGAAGATGAGTGGTAACAAACATTCTAACACTTTTTTTTAGTTTATATGTTTGGTCAAATAAGATTAATATCAGTTGTTTTATGAAATTTACGTATTTATGATCAGATGTAGCAAAATTTCGATAAAAATAATAAACTCTCATTGTAGCGTTTATATCCACATAAATATTTTAATTCTAGATACTAAGATTTATAAAAATCGTTAAAAACACAATTGTAATGCCAAATCAACGGGCATAATATTATTTGCATACCAAAGTAGGTAAATTTAAACAGGTTTTATTAAATAAATCATAGACCTCATAAAAAAAAACTTGATTGGATTCTTTGTAAAAACAAAATACTTTGCTTTTGCGTGCTAGAAGAGTTAGTATAATTTCACAGATATTATTTAAAATACTTAATATAAATTGTCTAAAAAACACACATAAGTTACGTTTGATAAACTGTAAACAAGTTCTAGTGCACGAAAAGAGCCTCTTTAAGGTGCACTTAAAATCCTTTCACCACACTGTTTCGAAAGAACTAGTGCTATAATAAGGAGAAGAAGAAGTGTAAAATTAAATAAACAAATAATTATTGTAAATAGCAAAAAGGTCCTGTGTCGTGTAAGATCGTTAGTAATTAATTTAAACTTAGATACTTATAAATTGCAACTCTATAAAAACATTCTGCGGGATTATTACCCTCAGCTGGTTTGTATAGGGGCTTATAAGCAGTTGATTTTGGCAGATGTCTTCAAAAGTTAACTGTCATTACTAAAACCATACACTTGACTTTGTCCACAATATTTTATTTATTCATTTAGTCATAATTCATTTATTGATAATGATTATTATAAGTCAACCCTTAGTCCAGGCCAGTTATAGGTAACCATAGAGATAGGTTCAAGAATACAAAAAGCAAAATAAGTATTCTTGATACCTATAAAATTCTACATGATTTTTTTTATTGACAAAATATAAATGTCATAAACATAGACAAAAAGGTCCGTAGCATGAAACATGGTACATACAAAAAAAGAAAAAAACTAGTAGTAGTAGTAAGTACATAATATATGTGTTAATAAACTCCACAGGAAAGTCTGGATTAGGCCGACTTAGCTGTCAGAATGGTATAGGTGCTGGGCAAGCCTATTCCATCTAAAATCCTGTTCCAGGCACTATAGCATCCCGCAAGTAGGACTTGATCACCGTTGCCTTAGACAAATTTATATAAATGGTCTAAGCCAGTTGCCCCTGACATTTATAAATCATCTACAATAGATGCCTGCCTGCTTACTATTAAACTCACTCGGCATGATCTCAACGTGCGAGGAAGTGTCCATGATGTGATGGTGCAACATATCTGGTGGCGACTGCACCAGTCCGCCACCGCCGCCACTAGCCATAACCATCACTTCACCGATGGCTGCCGAATGGACGCTATAACCTTTCGGATATATCCGAAAATTTAACCAGTATCCGGAAATTCCGATTATGATACCCGGAATTCGGATAGCAAGGTGTTTTTTTTTGTTAATTCACTATGTACACCAACACTGTTAGTATTTAGTAACGAGGCACTATTTAAATTCCACTAAGAGTCCGCAGGCACTTCGTCATTATTTTTTTTGTATAGTTTTAAAATTTGATACGGACGTTGTTACGCGGCAGAGGCCAAGCCCACACTGCCGTACTATAGCTATAATTCTATGGATCGACTCGAAAGCGCATGAGCAGAACGACCTTCCTCGCCATTGGCCGGATAGCACAACGCCTTAAGGAAACGAGCGCGTCGATTGGCCAGTTCGAGCGTATTTTCCCGCCCTGTGTGCCGGTACCCTTACAAAATGGCGCTCCCCTATAGCCTTTTGATGCTTTTTTGAGCATTTTATTCGGTGAAAAATAATCCGGTTCGGATATAATGAGCATGATTTATGATTTTGATCCGTCAGTTCTTTTTGACTTTTTTCTTAATCTGGCCATGTTAATCTTTGCTGTTTTAGGTGGTTTGTTTTTGATTAATCGTAGCTTGATTCATGTTTGATGTTGTGCGCGTACTAAGGCTGTGTTATCGTATATCTATACTATACCTAACTATACGTTCGTACGTCAATGAGCTTCAGTGTTATACGATTCTGTTCGCGATTTCATGGAAAGATACCATGAAAAATTGTTTCTAAATGTGTTTTGTTTCGGTTTAGAGAGTATTGGATAAATACGAATAAATTTGTTTTTAATGTTTGAATTTAGCACTATGATACTAATAAATTTAACTTGGATGACTATGACTACTACTAGGTATTTTTAAGATTTATTTTAGCAAAAAGAGATATTTACTGCGTATCTAATCTAATAAACAGGCCATGTTTTACTAATTTTTCGAAAATATACACACGCCATAATATGTATTTCCTTTTTTTTTTAACTACTAAAATTTAAAAAGTTGGCATCACTAATGATTATTTTAAGTAGACCATTATACACCCACGTCTAGAAATTTAAATGATTTAAAATTTTAAATAATCACGTGCCAAAAGTAGTTTTCTGCTAATTAGTTATTTATCAGGCGACGTGTGAGGCAACCTTTAAAAAATAAAAAAAAGATGGCCAAAGCAAAAACCAATGGCGCCAAATGTTCGCACCGAACGTCATTAACTTTCGAACCATAGATAAAATATCTATAGATAAGGAATGAGCACAGATGTTCTTAAGATATCTTTTACTGAGCCAAAGTAAGGATATTTCAAGTGGTGATTTTTTAAGAGGTTGAGGAAGTAATATTATTCGTAAAAGAATCAAGTAGCTCTTCCATAACTTCACAACATATGGAATAAGGTTCTAAAAAGTGGGCAAGTAACACTTACCCAGATATCTTTCAATTTGATACGCAGGTAGGTATACTAAGAGATAGGAAGATATAAAACTAACTACTAACTACAGTATCGACAGTATTTAATAGAGTTTTCACCAAAAAAAATTAAAGTTAAAATGAAATAGTAGGTACTTCGAATTGCTGTTATTTATTTATTTTACAACAAAATCCACAGCTCATACTACGAGTATGTAAATATTTAAATTTTTAACATACCTTCCTTCAACACAGCCAATACTTACCATGCATTTTTTGTAATTTATATAATTTGTAAATTGGAACTCACAATATTTCGTCAAAATTTCTTCTTCTT
Source organism: Thera obeliscata (assembly GCA_947578465.1). NCBI lineage: Eukaryota > Metazoa > Arthropoda > Insecta > Lepidoptera > Geometridae > Thera > Thera obeliscata. The sequence continues at coordinate 9,163,196 of OX387923.1, read as the reverse complement.
CCTGCCCTTATCCCACTTTATGTGGGGTCAGCACAACATGTCTTCTTCCTCCATTCCCCTCTGTCAGCCGTCATCTCTGCATTCACTCCTCTCCTTTCCATGTCATTCTTTACACAGTTCGTCAAAATTTATTTAAAAAAAATATTAACAATAAATAAATAGACACTGTGGACAATACGCACATTTGTGCTAATCATACTTTTCATCAAAATCGGTGGATGTTAATTTAAAGACGAACTATTTATATGGTAATATAGAAGAAAAATAGAAACGACGTGAGGGAAGGTTCATAAGTATAATAGGGATGGTAATACATTAAAAACTTGTACATTTATTTTATGCTGATTGTACAAAAGTCGGAAAAACAAAAGCTCCCAAGACAATATTAGCAATTCAGATCGTTTTCTCAGCACGAGCTGGCAATACAAATATATTAATTTCCCCCGGGCAAGCCAACCGGATGTGCGTCATCCGGGCCCGGAACCGGAAGCCGCTGACCGGACGCATGACGTCTCAGTATTGATTGCGGCAAATTCATTTCGACTGTCGAGGGTTACGTATTGATTGTAATTGGACTGAGAATGTATTTATTTGATGCAGACAGAACAAAGAATAAACCTATTGAACGTCTGTAATAGCTCTAAGAAGCATTTCAGTAGAGATTTACTCGGGATTTTCAATTCAGTTAAATTCAATATTTTTTATAATAATTAAGACATTTCAGAGGCCAGTAGTTGGCAGATAGGTACAACATAAACACAATGAAAAATAAATAAAAAAAGCAGCCAAGTGCGAGTCGGACTCGCCCATGAAGGGTTCCGTAGCATCAAATAACATTATATAAAGGTTTTTGTAGTTCATCGAAAGGTAAATTGCGGTTTACGATTTATGACATATAAAAAAAAAAACTACTTGCTAGACCTCGTTCAAACCAAATATCGTTGAAAGTTTGCATAGTAATGTACAATATTTTTTTTTTTTAGTTTTATCATTCCCTTATTTTAGAAGTTAGAGGGGGGGGACCAACTTTTTTCAACTTTGGAAGTGTCTCTCGCGCAAACTGTTCAGTTTAGAAAAAAACTATATTAGAAACCTCAACATCATTTTTGAAGACCTATTCATAGGGTTAGATGAAAAATTTTTTTTTGAGTTTCAGTTTATAGTATGGGGACCCCTAAAAATTATAGTTTTTTTTCTATTTTTGTGGGAAAATCTTAATGCGGTTTACAGAATACCTACTCGCCAAGTTTCAGCAGTGTAGCTCTTATGGTTTCTGAGAAAAATAGCTGTGACACGGACGGACAGACAGACAGACAGACATGACGAATCTATAAGGGTTCCGTTTTTGCCATTTGGCTACGGAACCCTAAAAACAAATACATCAAAATAAAAGCTATAAGTCAAGAGAATACACAAGAAGCATTCAGTCTCTAGCCTCTCCGCAATGAGGGATAGGCTGTGGGTTTGATTTTCAACTAGGACACCATACTTGCGTCATAAACAGAAATTCAAATTCAAATATTTCTTTAACCGTTGGTATCACAAGGATCACTTTGAAACGTCTTAAAGCTAGGTGAGTCTAGGTGCCAGCTCCATGCGACCAAGCCTAGAAGAACAGGCGACAAACTACGGCTCAGTTCCTACCATTTTTTTTAATATACTCGTGTTTTAATATACCTATGTCTTTGATTGCAAAATTCTTAATATGATAAATGATTCTACATTGTTTTGCATGGTCATCTACAAAAATGTTAAAATAAAAAAAGTTTTGTCTCAAAATATTTAGCAGACAAGCTAATTAGGGTTGTCAACACAATGGAATGCGACAAAAAATAAGGGTCACCGCACACGTGGCGTCTGGCGCCGATCGCGGCGACACTGTCACGTGTACAAGGGCCCTAAAACTATAGATAAGGACTGGACTATAAATAACTTGGGCGACATTTTCAAGTCTCTTAGAAACTTGTACACAATCTGTAAGTCTTCTAAAAAATTTTTCTTAAACTTCTCTTCTTAAACTTCTTAAACAAGATACATACTACATAGTTTGTACTTGGAATAAAGTGATCATATTTTTTCTGTAATAAGAATAAATTTATTGTCAAGTACGTTATTTTCTCCATTTATAAAAATATGTATTTTTAACAATAATATGAAAAGAACCAAACATTTTTTGCATTAAAAGTTTGACAGCTGTCAAGTTTTAAAGGACTGGCGTCGCGCTTGTCTGTCGGAAAATCAGAACCAGAGATCTGTCTCTGGTTCTGACAGAGCTCATGGTAGGCTTACAGGACAGTCGGTTGAAATAAACATTAAAGATACTCGAGTAAAGTAAGTAAGTATAGTACTGCCTGTTAATTACCGAAGCAGGCACTAACTCAATTAGAGCTAGTCGAGAGAGATGTAATGATTTTGGAGTTCCGTAATTGAGTTACGTAGTAATTATGATCTACAGGTGGTATCAAAAGTAAGTTATTGGTCAAGGTACCAAAAGAATAATTGGGGAATAACAGAGTTTGTTCCCGGTAATTTGCTTTTGGGACTAAACAAAGTTTTTTAATTTTCTTTATCAAACTTTGGTGAACAAGTAAATTAAAAACTAAAACTTGTGTACAGTCGCGGTATGAAAATGTTCGTTACCTTAGAGTCGGTTTTCGCTTGCACCAGTGCCTTGATCATGAACACATATTGACATAATTGTGACGTTAACTTATCGGTGTATTCTGTCTATTCAGTTTCAAAAGGTAGTATGTGATCGTGATACGTTGAACAAATCAAGTTGACTATAGAGTCAACTATAGATTGAGTCCGTGATACAATTCTGAAAAGCAATGAAATTTCAATTTTGAGAGCTTACATCTTAATTTATAATGATCACAAATTAACAAATTACGCTTGATAAATTACGACCTATTTTAACTTTATCTAAATTTTATTTTTTGGCGTTATAAAAGTTTAGACAATTTTTCAATGAGAGGATATGAGAGTTTAAGAATCTAGAGAACCCTTTGATTAAAATAAAGCTCGCACTTGACGAATCTTTTAATGACAATAAATAAAGCCACCACAGTTCCCTAGAAAATGAATTTGTTTAAGGGATCGTGATGAAGAAAGTTATGACTTCGTAATTAGACCATTTAGACATATTTTTTTACGCATTTCGTGTCATGTTTTTGTAACTTCGTGAGAAGTGGGTTGACAAGACGACCTACTTTTACATGTAGCCAGGCTTTTTTACGGTCTCTAGTCAGTTTATTTATACAAAGAAACTTACAATTAAACAAATTTTTACAAAATGTACAAAATACACAAGAAACCAAACGATCTAGAGACACAGGTATATTCATAATGGACTTATAGCAGTCATTTAGCTTAGCAGACCAATAAGTATGTTGCCATCTCTATTTATTGACAGGAAAGTGACAGTGACAACAGACTTAGCGAGCTGTTAAAAAGTAACATGCATTCAAATGAAAGGGTAAGGTGCGTTAACATTCGAAGTAGGTACTTAGTACCTAGGTACTCTGTGCGGGTAAGTGAAATTGGCTAATTAATAAATAATTTAGTTGGCAGGTGGTATAATATATGCATTATAAAAAATATAGATGTTTAGTATTTTCTTAAGTGCTGTTAATTCTATGACGAAAATATTAAGATTTTTTTCAAATACCGTAGCCCCATTAACAGTTTGTACCTTCTAACGATATATTATCTACTATTTTACTATCATAAGATAATTATTTATTTTGATTTTAGTTAAAAAAACTACATACAAATTATCGACATCTCTATCGCTCAAACTAACAAAAAGCTTTTTTTATATTGTATCAAGAAAATGTCATTATTTTTTCGTCAACCGACAAAAGCGCAAAGGACGCCGCTTGGTAGAATGGCAGAATACCTTTGTCATTTAAGAAAAAAAGAAAGAGGATTATAGTAAAACCTCTTTTGTCAAAATATAGGGCGCGTTTAACACTTCGATTGGCGCCATTATCTGACGCAGCGAAATTTTATCGATTATTCTTAGCCTAAACTTTATAGTTTTTAGGGTTCCGTAGCCAAATGGCAAAAACGGAACCCTTATAGATTCGTCATGTCTGTCTGTCTGTCTGTCTGTCCGTCCGTATGTCACAGTCATTTTTCTCCGAAACCGTAAGAGCTAGACTGATGAAACTTGGCGAGTAGATGTATTCTGTGAACCGCATTAAGATTTTCACACAAAAAAAAAAAAAAACTATAAATTTCGGGGGTCCCCATACTTGAAACTGAAACTCAAAATTTTTTTTTTCATCGAACCCATACGTGTGGGGTATCTATGAATAGGTCTTCAAAAATGATGTTGAGGTTTCTAATATCGTTTTTTTCTATACTGAATAGTTTGCGCGAGAGACACTTCCAAAGTGGAAAAAAGTTGGTCCCCCCCCCTCTAACTTCTAAAGTAAGAGAATGATAATACTAAAAAAAATATATGTTGTGCATTACTATGCAAACTTCCAACGATATTTGGTTTGAACGAGATCTAGTCAGTAGTTTTTTTTTTATACGTCATAAACCGTAAACCGCAATTTAACTTTCGACGAACTACAAGGACCTTATTATGTTACATCAAGTAACATAAAATAAAGGTTCTTGTAGTTCGTCGTGCTAGGGAACCCTTCATGGGCGAGTCCGACTCGCACTTGGCTGCTTTTTAGGGTTCCGTAGCCAAATGGCAAAAACGGAACCCTTATAGATTCGTCATGTCTGTCTGTCTGTCTGTCTGTCTGTCTGTCTGTCCGACCGTGTCACAGCCATTTTTCTCCGAAACCATAAGAGCTACACTGATGAAACTTGGCGAGTAGATGTATTCTGTAAACCGCATTAAGATTTTTACACAAAAATAGAAAAAAAACTATAAATTTTAACTTCAAACTGCAACTCAAAAAAAATTTTTTTGTTGAACCCATATGTGTGTGGTATCTATGAATAGGTCTTCAAAAATGATGTTGAGGTTTCTAATATAGTTTTTTTCTAAACTGAATAGTTTGCGCAAGAGACACTTCCAAAGTAGAAAAAAGTTGGTCCCCCCCCCTCTAACTTCTAAAATAAGGGAATGATAAAACTAAAAAAAATTTATGTTATACATTACTATGCAAACTTTCAACGATATTTGGTTTGAACGAGATCTAGCCAGTAGTTTTTTTTTTATACGTCATAAATCGTAAACCGCAATTTACCTTTCGACGAACTACAAGAACCTGTTTCCTGTTTATTTTATGTATATTATGTTACTTGATGCTAAGGAACCCTTCATGGGCGAGTCCGACTCGCACTTGGCTGCTTTTTTTATGTGTATTTTTGCAGTATCTAGGTAAAAAGAACTAAAAAAGAGTTCATCACTCTGCTTTTTATTTAGTTTTACTGTTAATTTTAAATTTAAAATGCAATGTTTGAACCTTTTTTATTTGCTTCATAGTATTATGGATGTTTTGTGCTTAGTTAAGGAGTTCGAGTATATAACAAAACAATATTTATTTATTTATTAAATTCTTTATTGCACCAAATGCTAGACAACATTTTGTACCAGCCAACTTGACAGGTGAAAAAAAAAAAGCTCGCACGCTCCAAAAGTTCGCTTGTTTTAATTTTTTTTATGAATGTTTATGTATTGCTTACCTCTTAAGTAGGTATTTTTTACCAACATACCAATCCGCATTAAGGCCCCTACACACGGCGCGGATTTAACGCTCGGCCCCTGATGCGATTACCGAAATCCTCTCCGCGGTGTCGGATTGCCAACAAAAACTTGTTTGTTTATTGAAAATGTGTTGTTGTCCATTTTGCTTTGGTTGCTCTTTTAGTGGCCTTTTACAGTACTTATTTGCGTAAGTACACATTGAATAAGACTTCTTGCGGGAATAAATAGAACTTTGTTTGAAGTGACAAAGGTTTTTGGTTCAGTGAGTTGGAAACTAATCCTGTTCTTTTAGGACTGGTCACTGGAGCTGGCAAAATCCTCTCAAGCTTTAAGTATAATATATTGGACTCAGGTGTGTTGTTCTACACAAATAAAAATAATTAATATGAAAAAATGAATGATTTCACTTCTTACTCTCACTCTCACTCTCTTACACTCACTCGTCTTGATTTTAAAATAATGTTAAACCCACATAATATAGTACAAAATGAGCGTTATTTAATAAAAAGCCATTTTAGAGAAAGTTAATTACGTGTTTTATAAGATTTTGGTAGAATGTAAAAAAGTAACGAAAACTTCCTTAAAGCTTTGTAAATTCCACAATGAACAAAACTGATTCAAAAAGTGTCTCTTATCAACACGTTTTTGTTAGTTTCGTACTGAAAAGAGCTGTTTTGTCCCTGTCGGCTGTCCGCGCCTCAACAATGCCGCACGGTCCGTCACTCTGATTCGTCAAGGCGGCGGCGCGCGTAATCCGGTTATTGTAGACGCAGCTTTATTACGCACTGGGCATTGAAAACTGGCGATATTTAGGATTTTTTTTAACTTAAGTTGTTCATAAAATAATATCATTTTAAAAGCGGGCATGATAATTTAGTAGCTTAGTAAATTATTGTAGGTATGTACCATAACGTAAACCACAAACCATTTTATATGTCAGTAGATTTTTAGCCAACTACAAAAGCAAGAAGCAGTATCAATCCCGTTGTTTTGTTTTAATGATGTAACGGCATAACATCTTCATTTATCTTTGAGAAATTCTTTATTATCTGTAAGGTTATACTTTTAAATTTATCTCATAGGAATTTAAAATCGCTTCAGTAGTTTGGTTAAGGAGCCACATTTCTTAAAATTTTGTACCTTAGTGTAAAATGAGGCGATCTAGGAATATAAGAGAGGTTTTATTATTTAGGTAGGTAGGTAAGTGACAGTGTGCGCAATTAATTAGCGGATGCAATTAGGTACTGTGAGAAGTGGTTTAGCTATCAAACCATAGATGGCGTTTAATACTTAGTCAAAATATCGCAGCGTTTCGTTGCCGCAGTGCGTACACAGGAGCACCCATGTGTCATAATCTCTGCATGCTCTTAGCTTCTGTTCAGTTCGTGAGTGAAATTTTTATCACATTTTCGGAATTCTACGGAGCGTGCGTTTCTTCACGTAGCGTGTAAGAAGCTTACGGCTAATGTATAGGCTTCTTTATGTTATTGAGGCTTAGTTGTGGCCTTTTGGGGGCTGTAGGACCAATGACATGACTTCTGCTTTAGGTATCACGTAAGGTACTTCTAGTAACTACGCACCCAAGAAGTACATATACAAAGAACTTCTACTACTTTTCACTCTTTCTACTCTTTTTTTAAGCACGCAAACCCGTCTTTTTTCACCTATTATGGTTGGCTAGTAGAAAATGTCTAGCATTAAGCTCTCCTTATGTAGGAACTTGTTTTGGTGCAATCAAGAATTAAATAAATAATAAAATAAAGAAGCGTCGGTCGTCCTGCGGTAACAAAACACGGGCAGACGATGTGACGAACATCACGGAAAACTTTGTAAGTTGTTCATTTATTGAAATAATATAGTACATAATAATAAACTTAAGAAAATGACTTTCGTAGCACATAGCCTCTACGGCGTAGCACTTAGCACTTGTATTAATTTACCTAAAAATTAACATTGGATAAATTGGCTTAGGTATTTACTAACTTAGCTTAGGGTAAGTATGAAAGCTTATATAAAATATGATTCTGTAGTAGAATTCTTTGCGTGTGGCTCGTCCGGGTGCGTAGGTACTACCATGCCTATTTCTACCGTGAAGCAGCGTCGCTGTGTTTCGGATTGAAGGGTGTGGGTGTCGGTGGCATTACTGGCACGTGAGGCTGAACATCTGTGTGCCTCAAGTTAATGGACACAGGTGAACGCATCGTAGGGCACGTTCCTCACGTGTGTGACCAGCGAGGCTAATAAAAAAAAAGATTTTTTACAGAAAAATTCTAATACAAACAAACAAATAAATAAATGCAGGTAAAATAATAGAGGCAATTATAAGGCTGAGTTTGATCTTCATGTATCCACAAGTCCTATTATAACATTATTTTAAGGCATATCTACACCAATAAAAGTCCAAGCTTATGAACACCGTACAACATAAATTAGGTCCAATATCCACACAGGGCCGCTGTCAGGATTATTTGGTAAGAAAGATTTATTTTAACTGGCCTCTCAGCTCAGTAGGCCTACCACAAGCTCTGTCTGGCTCTGTCTCTGGCTCTGGTTTTGATTCTGTGAGTGCTCGCCAGTGTATTATACTGTGTGGGTGACGTTTCGACGTAGAATTTATTTTGACAGCACTCACACAGACTCAAAACCAGAGCCAAAGAAAGAGCCAGACAGAACTTGTGGTAGGTCTACATTTGGTAGTAGCTCTGCCTTCTGCGCCGTGGGTGGTGGGTTCGATTCTCACCGAGAACAAATATTTGTGTGGTGAACGCAGATTGTTTGTTCTCTGTCTGGGTGTTATATTGGTATCTAAGTGAAAACTTCAAGGATAAACCTCAAAAATGATTTTCTTATTAGTCTGAATGAAATTGATCTCGTAGATGACGTGCGTGACCTACGAGGCAATGCTTTGTTATAGGTAGGCTATGCTTACCACTTAACATCAGGTGGGCTTTAAGCTTGTTCCATCAGCTGGTTGTATAAAAGTATCCATTTTTTAAGGTGATCGCGATAAAAACCTGTTTCATCCAATATCATCATAATCATCATCCGCAGCCTGACTTAACCCACAGGTGGGCATAGGCATCTCTTTGCTCTTGGCACTCACCATGATCATTGGCTACCCTCATCCATCTGCGGTCCACGACGCTGACATCATATAGTACATAATTATATAATATGATTTTTATCGTATAATAAAGTAGGTCACCGACATAGCTCGTAGAATTAGTAAGTTGAAGTGGCAGGTTGATGGGCAGGTCATATAACTCGAAGAACCGACAACCGTTGGGGAATTAAGATTCTCGAATGGCGACCACGAACCGGAAGACGAAGCGTAGGGCGCCCACCTACCAGATGGACCGACGACATTGTTAAGATCGCGGGAAGTCGATGCATGGAAAGGGCTCAGAATCGTTCTTCCTGGAAATGTGTAGGGGAGGCCTATGTCCAGCAGTGGACTTCTTCAGGCTGATGATGATGATGATGATAATGATGTAGGTTTACAAAAACAATGAAATCATCACCGTCTTACGTCACGCCACCTCATTCCCGAAGTGCCAATTTTTTTGATGCAAACTATTTCCTTCATACTTGCCCCTGGCGCCTACTCCTAAATAAGGCCCTGCCCCCACAGGACTAAAACACTCGAATCGTAAAGATAAAGCTATGTTTACAAAACGCTCGAGCCGTTTTATCGGCGGTGTGCACTGGCCGTTATCATTGATCATTGGCAGTGTGTACTTGCCCTTATCAACCTGATGCTTTAACCAATCTATTTATCCAATAATGTAAATTGAACTTTATTCTCAAGATGTTAAAGTTGGTTGTAAAAGTCAATCTTTATGTTTTTGTATATTGATATTATTGAAATTCCTGTTTTGGATTTTAAACTATGCGTGGTAGGAATTTCTATGTTTATTTAAATGTAAGTATAGTCATCATTTTCGTTGTATATAAAATAACCATTTAACTTTTCGATTTCAAAAGAGATTTATTAAATTTGTATAGAAATTGTACGTTAGCACTTTTTAAATTAACGCTAGATCGCTATACATAATTATAATAAACCATTACATTATATACCATTACTTGTCCTTCTCCAGTATCAATGTATTGTTTGTATCTTTCTTCTGTTAGTGTCCTTGTATTTTACTGGTTTTTGTGTGCTTATGTAGTAAATAAATAAATGTCTATGTCTATGTCTACTTGTATATTAAAAATAATAAAGGTTATCGCGATAAATACCCGTTTTCTCCATATCAATTGTGAGTTGCATTGTTTGTACTATTTCTGTACATACATATTTAGGTACATTTTGCAGTCTGTGTTAGATAAAAAGATAGAAGATAGAATAGTTATTTGTTATACAAGAGTGCAAAGCTGCTTTTTAACCACGTGCTCAATTTTGATGACTGAGCAAGCGCAGGATTCTAAAGTTTAACCACGAGCGTAGCGAGTGGTTTAAAAGTTAGAATCCTAAGCGTTGGCGAAGGAATCAAAAGAGCACAAGGTGAAAAATCTTTGCACTCGAGTGCAACACGTAACTTTTCATCCCACCTCAGCGAGGAAATGACTAATGCAAAAAAGAACATGGCGCGACTAAAAGTAACACACCAAGAAGGTTCCGAGTATGAGTTATTAACAAATTTAAAAAGGTTGTATGATAAATTCGGCACCATGCAGGTAGAAGTAAATAGGTTTAATGGTGTTTTGAATTCACAAATACACCAAGAAGGTTACGAGTGCGAGTTTTTAACAAAATAAAAAAGGTTGTATGATAAGTTCGGCACCATGGAGGTAGAAGTAAATAGGTTGTGTATTCACAAACATAATGAACACGATATTCTAAATTCAAATTTACTTTATCCTCTAGCGGATAAAAACGGCTTTTCCAGTCAGAAATTAAACAGCAAAAACACACTTTCAGAGCTGGTGGGATGAAAAATACTTTATTTCTCACAAAAACTTAGAAATAGACAAAAATCAGACAACAAAACTCTTAAAAACTAACTTAAGTGATACGTAAAACCCATAAAAATTTCAATTTTTGGTTGACTTATATTTTCCCACTGCTGGGCCAAGGTCTTCCCCAAAACCTTCGACTCATCTCAGTCCTTGACGGTTTCCCACCAATCTTTACTCCGCAGTTCGAGTACTTATTCTAGACTGTTCTAGAATTCTAGATCATAATTACAATGTCTTATTGGCTGCTTTAGGTAAAGTAAAAAAATATATACAAATAGACACGAGCTACTGTTTTTTACCCTAAATAATGACAGCTGTTTGAAAAGTCAGAAAAACAAAACATTTCCTGAAGTTTTTTTTAAACCTTTTCGGTAGGTTTGACTATGTTACCATATGGGGTAGACCACTCAACATACCCATATGCTTGGATTAAGTAGCCGATAGGAAAAATGTATGCTTTTATTTTTTATTTACACACACTTAGATAATAAAAGGATTTATCTGTGATAACAAAATGTGGTATTTACATTATTTTATGGAATTATGATAAAATGAACAGGTATCGTAAACAGTAACATGCTGCAAATTAAACTACACTATTAGAGAAATTTAAAAAAAAAAGTGGCAAAGGCTAATAATACTAGAAAAAAATATTTTTATATTCTATTTTGAGAGAGATTCCACTTTACGTATTAAAAATTCTCATCGAATGTCAGTGTAAAAGAGACCTAATAATTAGTAGAAAAAAATAACATTATTTGGTTTACAAAATGTATAGTGAAATATCTTCATAATCTTTGTGTAATAATATCTTTATTTTCCAAAGAAACTTACATTAAACAAATACTTACAAAATGTACAAAATACACAAGAAACAGTTTAGCTATCTGCAGACTGTTACAAACGATCTAGAGATAGCTCAACCAATCTAGAGCAAAACAACTGCGTTGCCAAAATGATATTTTCGAATTATAATTTTAAAGTAGTAGAGCTCTTTGTGTATGCCTCGTAGTGGTGCGTACTACCACCATGCCTATTGCTGCCGTGAAGCAGCATTGCTGTTTCGGTTTGAAGGGTGTGGGTGCCGGTGACATTACTGGCACGTGAGGCTGAACATCTGTATGCCTCAAGTTGATGGACGCAGGGCAGTGCATCGTTGGGCATGTACCTGACATTCTTGAACTACGAGGCAAAGCTTTGTTACAGGCGATGGTTACCACTTAAAGTTAGGAAGTATTCAGTATATATTTATTGCCTTATTATGTATGTAAATAAAACTCTTTCGTTACTGACTGACTGACTGACAATCAACGCACAGCCTAAACCGTTAATCCTAGAAGCATGAAACTTGGAGGGTATGTTCCTCTTATAACGTAGAGGTGCACTAAGAAAGGAAATTGGAAAATTATTTCCCGAAGAGGAGAAAAAGGGGAAAAATAGTTTAAAGAAAAATCAACGCACAGCCTAAACCATTAGTCCTAGAAGCATGAAACTTGGAAGATGTGTTGCTCTTATAGAGCAAAGGTGCATTATGAAAGAAAATTGGAAAATTATTTCCCTAAAAGAAGAAAAAAAAAAGGAAAAAAGTTTCATGAAAATTCACAAAAAATGCTTTACAAAATACGCAAAAAAACAGTAAAAAAGAATTCTGCTACCGCAGCATCTGTCACAAAATTTGAATACACACAAAAGTTTACATAAACCCCACCGTATTCACTAAGACAAAATCGCGGAAAACACCTATCATACCGAAACTAAACACCGCACCACTTCAAAAAACGGCTTAAGTACATGCTCAAAACTATGGTAACCAGCTGGTCATGTCAAATTAAAAAAATCTGATTTGATTATACACCAACACGCATACGAAACCCTAAATTAGCCACTAATATAACATAAAATCACAAAAAAATTGCTTTACAAAATACGCAAAAAAAAACAAAATTTTCAGCTACCGCAGCATCTGTCACCAGGTTTGAATACACAAAAAGGTTTACAAAAAAACCAATGATAAGAACTTAGACAAAATTGCGGGAATAATCTAAAATACTTAAACTATACACTGCTGTAAAAAATCGGCTACAACAGCACTCGCCTTCAAATTCAAATACACTCTAAAGTACATGCTCAAAACTATGGTAACCAGCAGTTGGTCATGTCAAATTAAAAAAATCTGATTTGATTAAACACCAACACGCATACGAAATCCCAAATTAACATAAAATCACAAAAAATAGCTTTACAAAAACCTACGCAAAAAAAAATTATACACACAAAGTTTTACAAAACACCCCATGATAACCACTAAGACAAAATCGCGGGAAGCACCTATCATACCAAAACTAAACACAGCTGAAAAAAATCGGCTACAACAGCATTTACCATCTTTTGAACACACTTTATATAGTTTTGAATGCAAACTCAACCAACACATACATAACCCAACTTAGCCACTTAGACAAATTCACGAAAAATAACTCTCAAAAAATACGCAAAAAACAGTGAAAACATATCAATAGTTGTCCGCTTTCCACCAAAAAATAGTTTCTTTTAAACGAACTCAAACTATGACTTTATACCAACCACGCGGACGAAGTCGCGGGTGACAGCTAGTTATGTATGTAAATTTAACAGTGTCAGCTCTTAAAACTAGTTTTTGAATCAATACATAATTTAATCATGCAGGTTGTAAACAGCTTTAAACAATGTTAAAAATTATATGAGCTATTACAATTATATCATTATTATTATTATTAAAAGTAAATAGTTACATTATTATTATATTATTTGTCAATTGTTACATTAACATACAGTAACATTTGGATAGGAGCAAATTTTTTAAACTATATTTTGAAATAAGGAGTTTTTAGGTTTATTTTTAATTATGTCAGGAATTTTATTGAAGATTTTTACTAGCCTAAAGTCAGGACTTTTGTCAAGCGTTTTTAATTTAGTCGCTGGTAGAATCAGCTGTCACGTCATAATTATACTTGCTCCATCAACTAGCTGATGTGTGAAATAAAACTCGCATGTACTCGTATATAGCTGTCCTACAGACGGCTGCTAAGTTTGTTGCCATCTCTATTTGTTGATATGAAAGCGACAGAGACAAGAGACTTTCAGCGGGTGGCTAAAAAGTGTCAGGCATACGAGCGGTTCATGTTTTTTAACCGACTTCCAATCAAAAAGGAGGATGTTCTCAAGTCGGTTGTATGTTTTTTTTTTTTTTTTTAATGTTGGTTACCGCATAACTTCGTCATTTGTGAGCCGATTTGAAAAAATATTGTTTTATCTGAAAGGTACTGCTTCCAGATTGGTCCCATTTTAATTTTATTAAAATCGGTGTTGCCATTTTTAGGGTTCCGTAGCCAAATGGCAAAAACGGAACCCTTATAGATTCGTCATGTCTGTCTGTCTGTCCGTGTCACAGCCATTTTTCTCCGAAACCATAAAAGCTAGACTGATGAAAGTTGGTGAGTAGATGTATTCTGTGAGCCGCATTAAGGTTTTTACACAAAAATAGAAAAAAAACTATAAATTTTGGGGGTCCCCATACTTGAAACTGAAACTCAAAAAAGTTTTTTTCATCGAACCCATACGTGTGGGTTATCTATGAATAGGTCTTCAAAAATGATGTTGAGGTTTCTAATATCGTTTTTAGGGTTCCGTAGCCAAATGGCAAAAACGGAACCCTTATAGATTCGTCATGTCTGTCTGTCTGTCTGTCTGTCTGTCCGTCCGTATGTCACAGCCATTTTTCTCCGAAACTATAAGAGCTAGACTGATGAAACTTGGCTAGTAGATGTATTCTGTAAACCGCATTAAGATTTTTACACAAAAATAGAAAAAAAAACTATAAATTTGGGGGGTCCCCATACTTGAAACTGAAACTCAAAATTTTTTTTTTCATCGAACCCTTCCGTGTGGGGTATCTATGAATAGGTCTTCAAAAATGATGTTGAGGTTCCTAATATAGTTTTTTTCTAAGCTGAATAGTTTACGCGAGAGACACTTCCAAAGTGGAAAAAAGTTGGTCCCCCCCCCTCTAACTTCTAAAATAAGAGAATGATAAAACTAAAAAAAATATATGTTGTACATTACTATGTAAACTTTCAACGATATTTAATTTGAACGAGATCTAGCCAGTAGTTTTTTTTTTATACGTCATAAACCGTAAACCGCAATTTACCTTTCGACGAACTACAAGAACTTTTATATTATGTTACATGTTGCTACGGAACCCTTCATGGGCGAGTCCGACTCGCACTTGGCCACTTTTTTTCTAAACTGAATAGTTTGCGCGAGAGACACTTCCAAAGTGGAAAAAAGTTGGTCCCCCCCCCTCCAACTTCTAAAGTAAGAGAATGATAATACTAAAAAAAATATATGTTGTACATTACTTTGTAAACTTTCAACGATATTTGGTTTGAACGAGATCTAGTGAGTAGTTTTTTTTTTATACGTCATAAACGGAAACTCAAAAAATTTTTTTTCATCGAACCCATACGTGTGGTGTATCTATGAATAGGTCTTTAAAAATGATGTTGAGGTTTCTAATATAGTTTTTTTCTAAACTGAATAGTTTGCGCGAGAGACACTTCCAAAGTGGAAAAAAGTTGGTCCCCCCCTCTAACTTCTAAAGTAAGAGAATGATAATACAAAAAAAAATATATGTTGTACATTACTGTGTAAACTTTCAACGATATTTGGTTTGAACGAGATGTAGTCAGTAGTTTTTTTTTTATACGTCATAAACCGTAAAATGCAATTTACCTTTCAACGAACTACAGGAAGGAACCTTATTATGTTACATCAAGTAACATATATAAAGGTTCTTGTAGTTCGTCGTGCTACGGAACCCTTCATGGGCGAGTCCGACTCGCACTTGGCTGCTTTTTTTTAAATAATTTTTTTAATGTTTGTAACTGCATGCCTCCGTCATTTATGAACCGATTTAGAAAATTATTTTTTTTATTTGGTTATTCTTACGTCCAGATTGTCCCAAACAAATTTGATTAAAATCGGTTTAGCCGTTTGACAATGAAGTCGGTTTCTCAAGTTTTTTAAACTTATAATTATGTATAAAACAAAACAGTGCCGTTTTGAATCGATCAATTTATTTTTTTAAGTAGAGTTTTACCTCCAATAAAATACGTCTTTACGTATTAGACATAAATCCGTAATCTTATAAAGACGTAAGACGTAGAGAGATGTAAGCAAGCACGATTTATTCGTCGATAAGAGACGCCAGTGAGGAATGCCGCCGACCAGTCCGCTTATACAGGGTTATTCATTATTAGCTGCAAATACTCAGGAATTAGGTTCAACAAATAAAATAAAAAATATTTATGAAATGATTTTTTTAAAATTTTGATTTTAGTTTTTTTATCAAAATTTTATTTTTATTAATTTCTTTACGGCTATTGCATAATGATTGCCACGGAGAACAGGACCCTGACCCACCCAGGCGGTGACTAAACACAAAGTGTCGCTCACGGCGCGCGGGCGCGGATCAAAGGTCAAAATAGGTCAGGCGCCAATGATTCCTTTATCGATTTTCTCGGGATTTTCATAACAAAACTTAAAAAAAAACATTTTATAAATATTTTTTATTTTATTTGTTGAACCTAATTCCTGAGTATTTGCAGCTAATAATGAATAACCCTGTATTATTAGTGCATGTATAAAATGTATGTGCCTCCTATGCCAGTACTCGGAGGCCCGTATTCCGAAACAGTGCTTGAGTCTCCTTTTTGAACTATTTAAGGTTCTACGAAATGCTGGTTTCCTCACGACGTTTTCCTTCACCGTCTTAGGCTCGTATTGCGAACTGACAAAAATCTGTGCTTGAGTCTGAGTCTCAAGCACAGATTTTTGACACTTTTCAATGGAGAACTGTGATAAAATCTAATATGCTTGAGGCTCGACTCAGACTCATGATATTTAATATTTATAATTATAATATGTAATATTTATAATATATAATATTTATAATATTAATTTATTTATTAAAAAAAAAAGACTGGCCTTACAGCGCGGTTGGTAGTAGCTCTGCCTTCTGCGCCGTAGGTCGTGGGTTCGATCCCCACCGAGAACAAATATTCGTGTGGTGAATGCAGATGTTTGTTCTCTGTCTGGGTGTTCTAATGTATTCTAAGTATGTATTTACAAAAAAAAAATGTGTATGTGTAATATATCAGGAGGGCTACCATAAAGCACATATGTCTCTGGACATATGTCTGGAGCTGGTGTGTGAGTGCTGACCACAGTGTATTACACTGTGTGTGTGACGTTTTGACGTAGGATTGAACCTTTTCGTCGCGTCAGATGAATAAGAAAACCAGCGCCACAGTTGCCTTTTATTTTTATTTCATATTTGCATCACTATTTGCCTCAGATGATGATAAGGTTATACGCAAATTGCATTAAGGGCTATATTCATTGCAGATATTGCTTGGCAAAGTTAGCTAGCTTGATGAAAAACATCTTTGTGACCTTGTTTGCCAGAGATTGAGGTCCTATGCTGACAATTTGATAATTTTAACAATGGTTTATGATTAATGTTACACTGAAAACAGTTTTTATTATAGCTTACAACGATTTAGGGAGTCGAAACTCGCAAAATTATATCATGTTAAATATTCCGTTGTTCATAAAAATAGTACTAATAAATATTGTTTGCCATGAAGCACCGATGGTCTAGTAGAAGTGACCTTGCCTTCTCAACACACGCGGGTCAGTAGGCCTACCACAAGCTTTGTCCGGCTCTGTCTCTGGCTCTGGTTTTGAGTCAGTGTGATTGCTCACTAGTGTATTGTACCGTGTGTGTGACGTTTCGACGTAGGATTTATTTAGTTTACACTCACACAGTGTGGTGTCTTTTTAGTTGTGAAAATTACTCGATAACTAAACACGTGCTTGTACGAAAGTAAAGTTATGCCTTTTATGAAGCTGAAAAAACTAGTTTAGAATGCAGCTAGAGTTATGTCCTTTTGGAATGTTATGAATCAAAATGGTATAACTTCACTTATGTTGTTTTTGGCAGAGGCACGTTCTTGGGTTAACAGTCTTGTTTTTGAATTTCGAACACAATATCTTATAGACACGTGTGTATGTGTGTGTTTTGTAAACCATATGTTTACATTCGGTGACGTCATGTAAACCATACCTACTGTGTTCACGTTTGTGACATCAAATCTTGCCACATTTTTCGCGAAATTGGACACTTTTTTATCAGATTTCTGGAAAATTACTAAAATTTTCAGGAATTTCATGCATATTTAGTTTATAGTTGGTTTTAACTGCATGTGCGTTACTGTGGTACCAAATGTTTGTTCGTCGTTAGTAATTGTTTTAGCTATTGTTAACTATAGTTTACTCTATTTTTCTGAACAACAATGTTTTTTAAATACTAGATGATGTTATTTTATCTTGGTGTCATTGAAAGTCAAGAGAACGCTTATTCATAAGTAAGAAATTAAACTTTCAAATGCGTTTAAAATTGACGAATGTTGTATACTAATATGCGATAGATTTATCGCAAAGCACTTACACGGCAGCACCGTTACTTGACAACCATAATTTTAACCTGGCGGAGATAAACTCGCAAAAAGGCACATCGGAATTGCGGTGGGTCATTATGATCCAACTGACGTAATCATATCCATATTTCTATATGGATGCAGTTGTGTCAGTAATTATGTGATTTACTTATTTAGTCACATGAGGTGAGGAATATTATGCGAGTGTGTTTTTGAGAGTTCTATTGATAGGCACTACTTATTTTATCAGCCACAAGCTAGGACTGCAAGGCAGGGTTTCACAGGAGAATCCTCAAATGTGCGTGAGTATGTGTATTTTGATAGGTATTATGCGAGTGCAGGTGCAGGCAGCAGCCAAATACTGCCCCGCTGAGTCATAAGGACCCTTGTAGATCTACGCCAGGTAAAAAAAAAATTACCAGGATGACATTCGAAAACCTCTTCTAGCATTATGCAGTTCGTGTCATCTTCAAATTATTAAAATACGAATTCTAGTGAAATGTACCAATATTTAAACTTAGGCAAATACCTTGCAACGTATTCAATTGCTGAATGAAGTAAAAACAATATTTTATGGATTCATTGATTATTATTTGTATAGAAACAAAAAACCGTAAGTTACCGTAAAATATGTGTTTATTAATATTACATAGTTTCTGAACGTCGCTTGAACTTGCAAATTGGGGAATAATATCACCATAGATAAGCAAGATTTTACAAATATCAGCAATTTGCTGTACTTTTGTATTGGCCCGTTTACGCATAGGGATTGCAATAATGTATTCAAATATACACAAATATGCGGTCTTCTTCTTCTTCTTCAATTATTTCTAATGTTAGACTTATTTTAAGCTTGTATAAAATACTTTACTTTATTGAATGAACCTATATTGGAATTTTTCAAATATACTTATCTACCCCTTATAGGTGGTGAAAAAGAGTGATACAGCTTGTATGAGAAATAAAAACTATTATGAGGGCAGCCTCAAACCTCAGTACAGTATACTTGGTAACAGCCGCACCTTTTTAAGGTTCCGTAGCAAAATGGCAAAAACGGAACCCTTATAGATTCGTCATGTTTGTCTGTCTGCTGTCCGTCCGTATGTCACAGCCATTTTTCTCCGAAACTATAAGAGCTACACTGATGAAACTTGATGAGTAGATGTATTCTGTGAACCGCATTAAGATTTTAATACAAACATAGAAAAAAAAACAATAAATTTTGGGGATGCCCATACTTAAAACTGAAATTCAAAAAATTTTTTTTCATCAAACCCATACGTGTGGGGTATTTTTGAATAGGTCTTCAAAAATGATGTTGATGTTTCATATATTGTTTTTTTCTGAACTTAATAGTTTTTGCGAGAGACACTTCCAAAGTGATAAAATGTTGGTCCTCTAACTTCTAAAATAAGAGAATGATAAAAAAAAAAAAAATATATGATGTACAGTCGCGGAATGAAAATGTTCGTCACCTTAGAGTCGGTTTTCGCTTGCACCAGATTGCAAGAATGAATTTTTATTGTACCAACATATTAACACGTGACGTTGCACGTTGCTATAGAATAAGGTTTTGCTTGTTTTTACGTAAGCATGGACAACACTCTTACTCTTATTATAGATACTCTTTATTGAAAACTACGATAGAAACTATAATCTATACTAATATTATAAAGCTGAAGAGTTTGATTGTTTGTTTGTTTGGTTGAACGCACTAATCTCGGGAACTGCTGGTCCGAATTGACAATATGTTTTTGTGTTGGATAGTCCATTTATCGAGGAAGGCTATAGGCTATATAACATTACGCTATGATTAATAGAAACAGAGTATCAATGCAAAATGTTGCAAAAACGGGGAAAAAATATTCCTTTTGAGAGTTTACGCATAGCGCACGCGACGTAAACGCCGCTTTTTTTATAGGTAAAAAAAACTAACCTAGACATAGACATTCATTTATTTCCTGCTTCAGCACATGCATACACACTATTAAAATAAGAAATGAAAACACCACAAACATAAACCTTAAAACCTTTCCGTCTGCTCAACCCGAGGATAATTTTACTTGGAAGTTTATTTGATTATTATATACGCTTATATTTTTTTTGAATTTATATACATAATTGCACTTATAATAAATAAAGTATTCAATCATGTATTTATAAGTTGCAACTTTTACAACCCTACAACCCATTGTCAACTTGAAGTGTCACATTACGTCACTCATGTCCTTTAGTCAACCCGGTTAGTATTGTTTTGATTGTAGTAATTTTGATTTTACTAAAATTTTCAGAAAAACAGCCGCATTATAATGAAAAATTCCTTGTGCCTACAGCGTTGTTAATAGGTACCTACTAGAAAACGGCCTTCCTAAACCGAGCATCGCATCATTGTCCCATACAGGGGCGACGTGAAAATATTTTCTCGATAATCTTGAACTAGGACTGGGTTAGAAACCCTTTCCAGTCGACAACACCATCAACCCTGGAACCTTGGAAGAAGGACATTTTGTAAAGTTGTCCTGTGACTCCAGCCTAATTTTTCAACATAACGGTTCATTTTACAATCTAATATTCAATCAAACCGTTTGTGTTTTGCTTAGTTTCTCATGAATATCGTTCCATCAGCAATGCAGGATTAAAGGTTTTATTACAATTTACGATTTCTTACTTGTGCGAAGCAGGCTTTTATGCAAGGACAGGTCAGGCAAGTATTAAGAAGAAGAGTAAGAGATTCAGTGCATTTACTGCCCATGGGACTTAGCAACTTTGCCTTATTAAAAAAAACTATTTTTTTCCTTTATGTACTTATGTGATTATAAAAATAATTAATTATTTATTTTCAGACGTCACACCCCACATTAACAAGATAACTTACTAGGTACCTTTAGTAAAAACAATATTAGCTTATATCACAAGAGCACAGTTACTTCAATCTTGGGCGTGAAGTGGTCTCTAGCTAGTATAGATAGACAGATAGATAGATAACTCTTTATTGATTTCCATGACCAACTAGGTAAGTACGATATAGTATAGCACAAGCGCAGTATAGACGAAGATATAGCGAGGAATACAATATGCGCGAAGCCAGCTTTTAGAGTCGTATTTCCTTTTACTTTGCAATGAAAGCAGTAGTGATCTTGGCAGCACACAGAGGATCATCACCGGTTTAAATTCTGACATCTATGTGATTGATGAGGCATCGCATTATCTTCCTGAAAATTTAATAAACTGTTACGATACCCTCTGTCTATAGGCAGTGCATTGTTGACAATCCACACAACACCATCTGGCCCCAAACTAAGCAGAGCTTATACTATGGGAACCAAGTAACTGATATATAATACTTAAAATAGGTTTGCACATTTCTTTACTAATGGTGTCACCAAATCGTTGATGGTTATTTTTTTTGTTTAGGAATGCAAATGATGTATTGATTTAGTTGAGTTTGATGCTATTTAAATTTGTTGAAATATAAACAACACTGTGTCACCTGCAAGCTGTATCATGCGTAATTATGTCAACGTCAATAATGGATCATGACAGATGACAGCTCTCTGGACACTGCCGCCAAAATGACTGTGATGTCTCTCGCCTTCTAAGGGTACATACGCACTATGCGGTTACCCGCAATGCGGCAGCCGCAGACTGAGCCACACAGTGCGTATAGCAACCATCCGGGTAGCCGTCACTCGGAGCGGTCTGCGGGACAACGGAGCGGTCTGTTGTTTTTTTTTTTTTTGTCTTATGTTTTTCTGTAGTGTGAAGTGTGTGTCAGTGCACACACTAATACAACCTTCCGAAAATAAAAGTCTTTAACCTCTTTGAATTGAAATGGCGTTGTCAACTATCGCTTTTTAATGGCTTGTCAAAAAAATAAACATTGTTGGTGCCTTTTTTTAATTTAATTCTATAGTGTTATCTCACGCTAAGAAATAAAAATAAATACCTATACTTAATGTGCTCTGTGCGGTAAACTTATTGTATGTGGACCATGATCCTTCTGCGGAAAAAGAAGGCGTTCTCATTCAGGGCGAAGAGAAAATTGTCGCGATCTATAAACATTTTTATCGGTGGGATCTTGATGGTTTTATATAAGAAAATGTTTCTATTTGGCGTCAATACTACCTTTAATTCATTCAACTTTTAGTAAATTAAAAAAATATATATTATATCACGTGTTTTATTGATTTTATAGTGTTAACTACATTTTTAAAGAAGTTACAAAGATTTTTAAAATGTCTCAAAAGTTAAGAGCCGAGTGGGATTTGAACCCGCGACCTTCCCCTTGGTACAGGGCTGCGCTGATGCTGCGCAAATGAGCTGAAGAAATAACCGATTACAAAGCCAGGGAATCTTTTCTAAACAACTGTTTCAGATTATTCTTATGCAGCGAGGATGACTTCCTAATGTCCACTGGCAAAGTGTTTCACAGTAGCATAGCCTTGACACTGAAACACCTGTATTACTATATTCAGTTGTAAAGATATAATCGATAGCGATAGGATGCATCGACAATAGCATCATAGTAAACACAGTTTACGGCCGCAAATGACATTTCACGGGAGGGCTGAACTACATACAAACTATACATAATAAATATTGTGCTTATCTAAAGTTTTTCCAAGGCTTAGGATGGCAACAGAAGTCGGGTTTGGCCATTGGTATTCCGAATTCGGTTAGCTGATCCGGCGACTCGAAGGCGTCGAATCCATACAACACAGCAGTGCTGTCCTCTTACACGCACGATTGCTAGCCGTTGGGTTTTAAACATAATAGTAAGTAATAACACTAGGTACTAAAAAACTATATTTTGTAGTACTTTCGGGCAATTATTGTTTATGATTGATTCGAAATCAGAATCACTTTGGGATCCGGCTGCCATAGGTCTCATTTTTTAATCACGTCGATATGCCCTGACGATCGGCTCCTGTATTATTAGGTTTTGAAACCCGACAGCTAGAAATCGTGTGTGTGTTACTGGCCTAAAGGAGTGGACGTGGCATATCGAAAAAATCTTACATTTCCGAAAAAAAAGGTCCTAGAAGTAGAAAAAGTTTGGTACACATCCAAAGACAATCATCTATGTTAGTTAAATTACAAATGTGTGTGCAAGTCTGCTAACCCACACATTAATACCTTTCCTAGGTTTAAATGTGTGAGTCAAAGTATGAATGTGTGAGTCAGTTTGGTCTGGTTTACATAGCTCATGGTCAGGGCCCAGCTATCTAGTTTCCATAGTACAAGCTCTGCTTAATTTGGGGCTAGATAGTGTAATGTTGTGTGGATTGTCTATAATATTTAATATTTATAATATTTATTTATTTATTTAAAAAAAGCACTGTTTCGGAATACGGGCCTAAGACGGCAAAGATTCTGAGCCCTTTCATCCACTGGTTTCCCGCGATCTTAACAATGTCGTCGGACCATCTGTTGGGCGCTTTACGTTTCACACTAATAATTAAATACATACATAATTATTTAATAATATTTTTGGCATAATGTCCAGTGTTTCCAACTCCAAAACCGTATAAAGTTACAGGCGTTCAACAAGTTATAAAAATAACTAAAATTGATCGTCCCCTAAACTAGTTAAAAGATAAAAAATACTTCGTCGATGATTCTCATATTCGTAACATCATCTATTTCAATTTATTTACTTTTTAGCATCACACGCACATGTTTGGTAAAATGATGATGCATTTTTTCTACTGCCATCATCGACCTGAATAATACTGCTGTAGGTCTACCACAAGCTCTGTCTGGCTCTGTCTCTGGCTCTGGTTTTGAGTCTGTGTGAGTGTTGACTAAATAAATCCTACGTCGAAACGTCACACACCTAGTATAATACACTGGTGAGCACTCACACGTCAAGTCAGTCAATAGACAAGTCAGCTGTATTTTTATATTCTGGATCACTTTAGTTTTCATTTGATTTTGACAGTGATTTTGACCACCGGGGTGTAGTACCTACAATGTGAAAAATAATTTGATTTAAAATTATGCTATCTTGATTTTTTTTTGCTTTAAATATAATAAACTCTTTTTCAAACTACAACCCCTTAAATCTTTTATTGAATAATTACGTAATACACAATACATTGCAAATAATATCGGACATATTTTATAAATTAAATCATATTCTAATGAAATGAATAGTCCATTTGATAATTAATATATTCATGACTCTTTGAAAATATTTTCTTTTAGTTGTCAGTCATTTCACCCCCGATTTGTGAGCGCGGATGTTACTCGTGGGGTGAGAATTAGTTGACTTATTATTTTGATACTTTAAAATATAAATGCAGCAAGTAGCTAGCTGACTTCTTCTTCTTATTTAAGAGCAACGCTCTTGTCGGCGTAATGTATGCATTTTTCTCCAGGTATCTCTTTTGAGGGCAACCTCCTTGACCTCCTTAAGGCTCGAACACACCTAGTTCGCTGGCGGTAGCGATCAGTGAAACGCTGTCAAATATCGCTGTCAAATCTTAAATCTGACAGCGATATTTGACAGCGTTTCACTGATCGCTACCGCCAGCGAACTAGGGGTGTTCGAGCCTTTATACGACATGACGGCGATCTTTGCTTTTATTTGGCTAATGTATCCTTGGTTCATTCTAGCTGACTTACTTATTTACAAACAAAAATAACCTTATAAGCTTTAATTTTATTCTTAAAGCATATAAATAGGCTGTAGCAGTAGATAACAAACAGGTATTTGCTTGTTATAGGTACCTCCTCATGCTAGAAGTTGGTACCTAATAAATTACCTGTTTGGGTGTCTATTTTCTAAACCAGTTTATGTTGTTATTTTGCAGAAATAAATCAGGTTTTAAGATATTGTTAAAAACATCAAGCCTAACTATATTAGTATATTGCTAATGTTTTAAAATCAAATGTAACACTATTTATCAATGTACCTAGGTACCATCTATGTACACTTATTATTATATTTTTTTTAATATGTCAAGACCTGTAAATTATTTTACCAATATAAATGGAGGGGTATGTTTCGCAAGTATCAAGACTACAGATAGCTCCCCCTCAGTCCCAACACTCGGCATATGGCCCACTAGTGCGGACTTATCGCAAGCCATTGCACTCATTGTGCACATTTTATAGAATTACACTTCATTATGTAGCGCCACTGTCTTTGGTTGCGATTGCAGATCATTGAACTAATCTCGCTATTTAAGTTGCGATTGAAAACTAAATAAAACTAGGGCTCGTGGAAGTACCAGTTACCACAATATCTAGTTTTGCTGCTAAGCGATAATGTTCTTTGTCGTATCTCGTCTTAGAATATATTCTGCTGATCTAATACAGTTATCACACGTAGAAGGTACCGCTCAACATCAAGTACCCAGGCCATCTGTTGTTCCGTCATTATTTATCATAAAAAAACACAGTAATGTATTTTAATTTTAATAAGAGTCAGCAAAAAGCGCATTAATTGTTTACGTCCATATTTCCCACAAATACCACCCTCACTAATCAAATGTAATCACCAAAAGTCATCACGTATCGTCCGTCAAATCACTTCCCTCAAATCAGTGTAATTATTGACACAGTTTCCTGACTTTTGATTGCCGTTTGATGGAGTCGCACGCGCACCTTACGGCCAAAACTGTGTTTTTAGTATTATTTCTGTGTTTTTCTATTATCGTATGGGAAAAAACTTCCCCTATTTGTTTGGATTTCACACCCACGATTTTTTGATTAAAACTTGCGTTAATGTATTGGGGTGTGCCGCAAGGGTGAATCTTTGGTCGCTTCTTTTTTATTGTGCATTTCATTTCGAAAACTACTTTCAGACGCAATCAATCTAGAAGCATTGACACCACTAAAATATGAAAACAAATAGCACCAAACAAGAATAAATTCAAACAGAGCACTTACCTCGTAATTTCTTACGGGTTTGACTTCTGATCATTTTTTATCAAGTAAATAGGTACTTTAATATGCACTAAGATCTAACAACTAGACACGCGGGTACCCATACAGTTAACTTTAAGAACTACTCACTGAAACTTCAATAACAGTAGAACCAATCAATGAAATTAATGTAAAACCCTAAGAAAACATTGATGCTACGGATAAGGGTCGGCACACACCTAAAGCTGTAACTATAAATAAGCCGTATGTGGCGGTGCATCTATAATCCGATTTAACCGACCACCCCCGTCAAGGCGAGTTGAAAATGTAAAAACTAATAACTAATAGGAATAATCTTATTATGTGAATGGATATATCAATGATGTGAGCTTATAAGCTAATGAAGGCGGGGTTCTTTACTTTTTCATTATAATTATTTAAATCGGTGAAGGATAGTGTTCTTCATAGACTAACCAGTTGTCAAAGAGGTGGCATAGCTTAAGGCAGATCTCTCCATCTCTAGAGTAATTCTATCATCTATTTAAAATATATCTATCAATTAATAAAAATAACAGATCTTGTTTTTGAAAAGCCTAAATAAGAGATGATTTTTTTTTATCTGACGAATAAATTTATCTATAGATTGTAAAGTTAGTCTTTAGTTGGACAACAAAAACGGATATATACAAAAAAAAACAATAACAGTTCTATCACTTCAGTCCCATAGAAAACAAAGTAAAAGTAGTGCACGAAAGGAGCCTCTTTGAGGCGCACTTAAAATCCTTTCACCACACTTGGTTCGAAAGAATCAGTGACACGCTAAGAAGAAGAAGAAGTCTCATAGAACAGATTAATGGAAGTTACCGAAATATTATTCGTCGAAAGCGTTACTTTATAGATATAAAAATCAGCCTTTAAGATTCTATGGTCACCATTTGATCTTATAAAACCTGTCTCAAGATAAATCTGATTAAGTTGCACCAACAAAATGAACACCAACAGTATCATAAGGTCTAAAAACAATATGTAGTATGCTAAATGTCACCTCAATTATAGGAGCAAACGACATTATAATTATCAACGACAATAACATTATAGTATTTAAATAGTAATAGTATTCAACAATAATAGTATCAAAGTTATAGAATAAAAGATGCTAACATTAAGAATATAAATAAAAGGCTAAAAAATTAATTACATTATTTTATATTAGATTGGCGTTTTTTTATTAAAAAAGCTAAGAAATCCCCCACAATGCTCCCCCGCAATATTTGCTTACAACCAATTACAGTAATGCACCCCGCAAGTACTCAGAATAAATAATACCTTATGTCGTTGCGACCACAACTTCTAATGCAACGAATGAAATATTTATGAGTTATTGTAAGCCATTGATCTATTGGTATTGGATGGTGGTATGCAACATGGAAGATAAATTAGTTACATAGATAGATAGATAGAAAATTCTTTATTTTACACGTGTGACGTATCTACGGGTTTATGAATGTAAACAAGTGTCAACACAGTAAAATTATTTATTTAAAAACTCAAGGTCGTGGATTCTATGGCCCGCTTAACTTTAGTTTGGGTAGTACGGCACTCCCCTGGTATTAGCGCGACGTGAGGAGACGAGAAGGTCGATCAGCGCAGATCCAGGGTGTCGTTGGCAGGTGTTCGGCCAGGCGGCGGGGGATTGGCAGCGAAGCGGCCGCTGCTGGTAAGTAGTAGCACTCCGCTAGCAGCTCATCAGTGCAGCATGGAGTGGTGGTGGTGAGAAGTAGCGTAAGCGTAAAACGCGTAGCGCCGTGAAACCCTGGAATGACGTCCAGATTAATATCTGTTGTCCAATATTAAGCGTGACCACCTCAGGAAGAAAACCGCTCTTTAGGGGAATGCCTAGGTATATAATGTGAGGTGGCCTAGCTAAGAATAAGCAGAGCGAGTTTACATGTTTTGTTACTAGATAACGAAATAAAAGCACATAAGTGACCTATGTACAATAAAAGTAATGAAATGAAATGAAATGCATTTTGATATAAATCCTAAATAACAAGGCAAGTATTTTATACAGATATTTTTTATGAACTACCTACCTCGCCATAAAAATTAGGGTGATAATATGACGGGCGTATTTTTATGACAAGTTAAATAAAATGTAGCTAGCATTTGGATGCCCTTCAAATCATAGAGGAAAACACGAAGATTCCTCCAAGCAGCTATAATAGGTACATAAGCATGACATGGCAAGCTGATTCACATACATGAAATTAAAACATGAGATCGTAAGTAGGTACGGTGCGGGTAAAATGCAAGCGTTTGCTATTAGCGATAGAAACCTACTTATTACAAGATGCTACAAGTTACCTATTCCTACAGTGGATTAGAGAAACGTATTGTTCACACTTACCCAAGATGGGGGTTTCACTGATTTGATAATAAGCTTCCTATCACTTACGAAGACTGAGCTAGTTATAGATTCCTATGGGTGAAATCACGTTCACTTTATATACGAACAATGCACGATAATACCTAGGTACTTTGATGTCCTATACGAGGATATAGTAGCTAGTAATCGCGACTTGGCGAGGCTCAACTGTGGTATGATGACGGTGCTTCGGCGACTGAGTATTTATGCAAGCCTACGAAAATAATGCAGTTTGAGACACTTTTGGTGGCAACCGGAAAAATATCGTGCAATCGACGTAAGTTGGCAACGCTAGAAATTGTTCAGTTTTTTTTGTAATGGGCGCTCCTTGTGGAGCGAGCAAGACAGACAACCTTTTGCTCCCTTCAACATAAACGTGATTGTTGGAATACGATCTAAGTACATGAAGTACCTTAGAGTACGTATGAGTACAACAAGTACATGAAATTTCTTAGTTTGCTAAGTTTATGTATGAAAAGTAGCTATTACGATGATTCTTTTTCGCCTATTATTATTTTTTCTGTTGTAGGTAACTTTGTAGGTGTTTGCTTTTGTAAATTTATTCTTTGTTACGAAAGTAGCAAAATAATTACATTTTTCTGTTTCTATAAATGATTTTTTATGAATGAAAAGTAGCTATTAAGTTAAATATTTTTAGCTTACTATTATTATGTTTTAAAAAGGAATCTTTACAGGTACTTGCATTTGTGTTTTTTACTTGATTTTCTGTACTTTATATATTAGATGCAAGGTTTTTTTTTTTTTTTTTTTTTTTTTTTTTTAACATGTAACCATTACGTTACATTACCCCGACGCTTACTAAGAATTTTATTACTGTAGAATAAAATTCGCAATTATTTCTTAGCGTAGTCACAAACTGCCATTCATTCCTTTCAATCATTCATACACAACCTTCCATACGATCGCTCACAAAATAGCATCAGTAAGTACCTACCTAAAGTAATGGTTTAAAGTACTGACGCGACCTATCATTACTAAGAGTTACTAGTTACGAACAGAACCAACTAACTCATGCAACTACTGCAGAAACAAGCGGTTAAGGGTGAATATAAGTGATGAAATTTAAAATTTGTACTTAGTTGTAATTGTTTACTTATTTGTACCTATGAGTTTTAAATCCTTTATGTGCCATGTTCCTAGATCCTTTCCTGACATGTCTTCTAAAATATAAACAAGAGGTGTTTTTTTATATTTTACACGACATTTAATGTATTTTGGGGCTAGTTTTTTGCTAAATCTTTTATCCGCATTACTAAGAAAATATGTTTTTTTCATAACTGTGTCACCTACATTGAATTCTGCTGGTTTGCGACGAAGGTTATAATGAGATGTATTTTTAGCATGACCCTGCCACAATTTAAGCTGTACCTTATTAAAAATTGAGGAAAGACAACCAAAGTTTTCTGCATAGACATCGCGTGGTAAAAATACTATCTCGGTGCCTAGATCAGAATCAATATAGTGAGATCCGCAAACTACCGTTTCTCGCCCAAATACAAGAAAAGATGGTGTATAACCTGTGGCGTCATTGACAGAATTGTTTATGGCAAATTGAACCTTGGGAATAAATATGTCCCATGTTCTATGGTCATCTTCTACAAAGGTAGAAATGCATGTGATGATAGTTCTATTATAACGTTCGACAGTATTCACCTGAGGGGTATATTTTGGTGTAAAAAATATATTTGGAATTTGATATTTACTAAAAAATGAATTTATTTCTTTACTTATGAATTGACTGCCGTTATCCATTAAAATAGTTTGTGGAATTCCATGCATGAGGAAAACTGAGTCCTCCAATATTTTAATAATAATGTTAGATGTGGCTCGTTTTATTGGAAAGATAAGACAAAACTTTGAAAAACAGCAGGTTACCACAAAAATGAAGCTATTTTGTTTTCTACTTACTGGCAATGGACCCATTAAATCAATAGAAATCATCTGAAATGGGCGAGAACATTGTTTAGGTCGCCCCATTTCACCCAAGATTTGGTGATTTTGAGCCTTATATGATAAACATTTAGTACAAGTGCCAATAAAGTCAACGACATCTTGAAACATGCTAGGCCAGAAGTAACGTAACGTAAGACGACGATACGTTTTATGAATACCTAGATGACCTGCTGTCGGTTCACTGTGGTTGTCATGAATAATGTCCTGACGTAGTTCCTGTGGAATAACTTCTTTCCAAGAGAACTCCTGTGTTAGTTCATGTTTATTTTTACAAAGTCTGTACAAAATATTATTTTTAATATTAAAATTTGGAAAAGACTGAGGCGTTGTAAGGCAACCATTATAATGTGATTTATACCATGTATCATTAGTATTTTTGTAAGAATTTGAAGTACTAATGGTACTCACGGGAAGAGCTCGAGAGAGTGCATCTGGAATTACGTTATCAACACCACGGCGATGTTTAAATTCTACATTAAATGCCGACAAACGTACTCCCCAACGCGCTAATCTACCTGTTGGATTATTAATTGATAAAAACCATTTAAGAGCGCTGTGGTCTGTATATACAGTGATTATCATACCATTTTCCAAATAACACCTCCAATGTTCCAAAGCAACAACTACTGCCAAAGCTTCTCGCTCAGTGACGCTATAGTTCCTTTCTGCCACTGACAAGGATTTACTCATGTAAGCGACTGGATGCTCTTTACCATCGGTAATCTGTGTTAACATGGCACCAATTCCGTAGTTGCTAGCATCCGTATGGACTTCAAAGGGTTTACTGTAGTCAGGGCAGGAAAGAACAGGAGCGGAAACTAAACATTCCTTGAGCTTTAAGAAAGCACCGTCTGCTTCAGGAGACCATTTAAATGGTGGTGCTCCTTTCTTATTCGAGGTCAATTTATTAAGGGGGCCTGCAATTGTGCTGAAGTTGGGTACGAAACGACGATACCAAGTTGCCGTCCCTAGAAAACGTTTTATATCCTTGCGACAAGTAGGTGTCGGATAATTAACAATCGCTTCTACTTTATCAGGGTCGGTCCGTAAACCACAACTGTCAACAACATAACCTAAATATTTAAGTTGACTTCGAAAGAAATTACATTTTTTAAGATTAATAGTTAAGTTTGCATGTTTTAATTTTTCAAGAACTCTAAGCAAAAGTGAGACATGACTATTAAAATCATTACTGACTATAATGATGTCATCAAGATAAGCGAATACTCGAAGTTCAAATTCACCAAACAACAAGTCAACTAGTCGTTGTTGAGTAGCTGGTGCGTTGGTAAGCCCGAAAGCTGTCCTTTTAAAGCGTAGGGTTCCGCGACCAGGAATATAGAAGGCTGTCTTGTCTCTGTCTTCTGGCGCTATTTCTATTTGCCAAAAAGCCTTAGATAAGTCTATGCTACTAAGAAAACGAGCATCTCGAAGGTTATC
Source organism: Thera obeliscata (assembly GCA_947578465.1). NCBI lineage: Eukaryota > Metazoa > Arthropoda > Insecta > Lepidoptera > Geometridae > Thera > Thera obeliscata. The sequence goes on along the minus strand of OX387923.1, from coordinate 9,131,305 downwards.
TAATATTTCAGAGACGTATGGTAAGTTATATGCATCGCGAGATGTTACTGAATTTAATTTGCGGCTATCTAGACAAAATCTGGGCTCACCAGTTTTTTTAGTGACTAGAAGAACTGGTGAGGACCAGGCACTTTCGCATGGTTCGACGACATCGAGTGCTAACATTTCATCAACCTGTTCAGTCAAAATACGTTGCTTTTCTGGGGATATACGATAATAACGTTGTCGTATGGGTTGAGCGTTTCCTGTATCAATCCTATGAGTTATGAGACTAGTTTTACCTAAACCGTTACGTTCAGCTGAAATGGCTTTAAACTGATCAATGACGTTGTCAGCCAGACATTTCTCCGAATGGTTAAGAGTGTCATAACTTTGTACGATAGGTTTTTGTACAACGGACTTATGGTTTGTAGGACTATCAAGGGCTACAGCGTGTAAGTATTGTAAGGAAATCTTAAATGCACGCCAGAAGTCAATACCCAGGATAAGGTCATCATGAACCTCAGGCATTACAAAGCCTTGAATAATGTGAAATTGATTGTCAAAATGAATAGGTAGGTTAATATAACCAATACTACCTATTCTTTGACCCCCTGCAGCAAGAACGGTTAATCTACAGTCATCTACTAACGTTAATCCTTGAGTGATTAATGCTTTATGAGCGTTGTTACCTATAATGGTCACGGCTGAGCCAGAGTCAAGAAGACTACACATAGTAACCTCACCTATTGTAATATTGATGAAAGGACGGTTATCATTGCATTTATTCAGAATTGTGTTGGTTTTGTAATAGTTAAAGTATGTACTGACAAATTGAAGCCACTCTTTCCATTCTTCTTTATTGACTTCCATGTTTGACGTACCAACACAATTCTTTTGTATTAGTTTTTTGAACTGTTTGTTTTTCTTTGACAGACTGGACAATCAGGAGTCTTAACATCCTTACGACCACAAACAAAACAGACAATCTGACTTTTGTCAGCTTGGCATTGCCTTAAGTTGTGGGTATTGACGCGACATCTAGGGCAAAAACGCAACCTGTTTTGTGGTGCATCAATTGCATGCACGTAGTTTTGCCTACCATCACTAGCGTTCTGGTCAGCTTGAGGTTTATTCGAGGTTTTATTATTATAGCTACTATAATAGTTATTTTGTCTATTTTGTTTTTGATAAAAGTTATTATATTGCTTTGAATCAACATTATTTTTACTACCTGAATAAGCAAAGTCAGGTGCTAAAGTATCTGAAGAAATCTTTGGGGGTTCATGGAAATGAGCTAAACGAGCTTGAACATTTTCATAGTTTTTACATATACTTTTAAGATCTGAAATAGCTTTAATTACTGGAGAAGATGCTATAATGTTTGCGTAGAGTGGACGGATGTTGTGGAGTATTATTTCTAGTTTATCCTCTTCTGACAAAGTTTTTGACAAACGAGAAAATAGCCCCGACATAATAGATAAATATATCGTGATGTTCTCGGTTTCTCCTTGAGTTCGGGAACGAATCTCAGAAAGTAATTTATAATCATAATCCGATTTATCAAAATCCGCCTTTAAAAGTTCCACAAGATTCGTCCAATCCGTAACCTGATCCTTTATGCTCCTATACCAATGTAAGGCGTCCCCAACAAAAATCTCAGTCGCATATGACGTAATTTTAGCATCTGATATTTTTCTAGTTGTACAGAATTCTGACACGCGCTGTATAAAAGAGCGTACACAAGTTTTCCCATCAAACTTTAATTTAGAAATCTCACTGGAAACCCCACGATCACAATGTACGGTGATATTTGAGGGATTACAAGGCTCTGGAGTTCCTGACGTTGAAGGGAAAGTCAAATTACTGTCGACTGCACGTTCCTTTAGTGAATCAAACTTTTTCAATAAATTCTCATATCGACTAACACAGTCATCGTAAATAGGTTGCGTAATCTCATCACAAGAAGAAATACGATTTAAACGATGGTATACGTGATTAAGTAAGTTCTGTGTACGCTGAACTGCGCTACCTAAAAGTGGCGATTCTAAGTTAGTATCTATTTTATTAAGTACCTCAAACACGCCTGATAGATCATCTGCTATTGGCAAAGAACTATCTAAAATAACATCCGATGGAAATAAAACTCCTAATTTAACTATTTGCTTACGCATTTCTTGAACGGTAAGCGCGGGTGTCGTACCACGAATAGCTACCTCATATTCTAGCTCAGTCTTTTGAAGCGACAAAAAATTTACTGGAAATGCCATTATAAATAAGTGTGAACAATAACGAAACGCAAATGACCTAAATAAAGTTTAGCAAATACTCTGCTCCGTTACAATAAAAAAATTAAATAAAGAACGTTTTTTCAGAAAAAATAAAAGTAAAAAATAAAAAAAAATGGACAAAGTGAGAAAGTCAATCCAGTAAAAAGCATGAAAGAGTGAAGTATGAAGCTGTAACTAGTTTGTGCGTAACGTAGTTTTAAAATTAAGTTGTAACAAAACAAAAAAAAAAATCTAATAAAAAGTTGAGGGTAGAAATAAAAAAAATGTTATGCACACTCTAGTTACAAGACGCTGAAAAAAACGTTTTACACAGTAATACAATGCACACCAACACAAAATATCTACGAAAACCAAAGTTAAGCCATAGAATTACCACGTAGAGGGCGCCAGTGTGACGTATCTACGGGTTTATGAATGTAAACAAGTGTCAACACAGTAAAATTATTTATTTAAAAACTCAAGGTCGTGGATTCTATGGCCCGCTTAACTTTAGTTTGGGTAGTACGGCACTCCCCTGGTATTAGCGCGACGTGAGGAGACGAGAAGGTCGATCAGCGCAGATCCAGGGTGTCGTTGGCAGGTGTTCGGCCAGGCGGCGGGGGATTGGCAGCGAAGCGGCCGCTGCTGGTAAGTAGTAGCACTCCGCTAGCAGCTCATCAGTGCAGCATGGAGTGGTGGTGGTGAGAAGTAGCGTAAGCGTAAAACGCGTAGCGCCGTGAAACCCTGGAATGACGTCCAGATTAATATCTGTTGTCCAATATTAAGCGTGACCACCTCAGGAAGAAAACCGCTCTTTAGGGGAATGCCTAGGTATATAATGTGAGGTGGCCTAGCTAAGAATAAGCAGAGCGAGTTTACATGTTTTGTTACTAGATAACGAAATAAAAGCACATAAGTGACCTATGTACAATAAAAGTAATGAAATGAAATGAAATGCATTTTGATATAAATCCTAAATAACAAGGCAAGTATTTTATACAGATATTTTTTATGAACTACCTACCTCGCCATAAAAATTAGGGTGATAATATGACGGGCGTATTTTTATGACAAGTTAAATAAAATGTAGCTAGCATTTGGATGCCCTTCAAATCATAGAGGAAAACACGAAGATTCCTCCAAGCAGCTATAATAGGTACATAAGCATGACATGGCAAGCTGATTCACATACATGAAATTAAAACATGAGATCGTAAGTAGGTACGGTGCGGGTAAAATGCAAGCGTTTGCTATTAGCGATAGAAACCTACTTATTACAAGATGCTACAAGTTACCTATTCCTACAGTGGATTAGAGAAACGTATTGTTCACACTTACCCAAGATGGGGGTTTCACTGATTTGATAATAAGCTTCCTATCACTTACGAAGACTGAGCTAGTTATAGATTCCTATGGGTGAAATCACGTTCACTTTATATACGAACAATGCACGATAATACCTAGGTACTTTGATGTCCTATACGAGGATATAGTAGCTAGTAATCGCGACTTGGCGAGGCTCAACTGTGGTATGATGACGGTGCTTCGGCGACTGAGTATTTATGCAAGCCTACGAAAATAATGCAGTTTGAGACACTTTTGGTGGCAACCGGAAAAATATCGTGCAATCGACGTAAGTTGGCAACGCTAGAAATTGTTCAGTTTTTTTTGTAATGGGCGCTCCTTGTGGAGCGAGCAAGACAGACAACCTTTTGCTCCCTTCAACATAAACGTGATTGTTGGAATACGATCTAAGTACATGAAGTACCTTAGAGTACGTATGAGTACAACAAGTACATGAAATTTCTTAGTTTGCTAAGTTTATGTATGAAAAGTAGCTATTACGATGATTCTTTTTCGCCTATTATTATTTTTTCTGTTGTAGGTAACTTTGTAGGTGTTTGCTTTTGTAAATTTATTCTTTGTTACGAAAGTAGCAAAATAATTACATTTTTCTGTTTCTATAAATGATTTTTTATGAATGAAAAGTAGCTATTAAGTTAAATATTTTTAGCTTACTATTATTATGTTTTAAAAAGGAATCTTTACAGGTACTTGCATTTGTGTTTTTTACTTGATTTTCTGTACTTTATATATTAGATGCAAGGTTTTTTTTTTTTTTTTTTTTTTTTTTTTTTAACATGTAACCATTACGTTACACACGTTAAAAAATAACAAAAAGAGAATTTAACACATATATATTATTCAACAATTGTACAATGGGCGGTCTTATCGCTATAAAGCGATTTCTTCCAGACAATCTTTGGATGGAGAGGAACTAAAAAGTTACATAGATACATAGTAGACATTATAGCTGTGTAAGGAAAATTTATACAATAGATAGATAACTATTTATTGATTACAATGACATACTAGGTAAGAAGAATACAGTTTTTAGCTAAAAAATATTTATTTCTGACATTAATGCATCCATAATTTTGTTAGTAACAATGTTACTTACAGACTAGTGTTAGTGACTTTACGAAGACTATTTATTGCAGAGTGAGCAGCTGCATCCAGAAATGGTTCAGGGGACAGTCCCACCTTTCGGACAATATATTCATGGTACCTAATACATAAACGCATTTGGTATATATGTTATAGTCAAAGTCCGATACACAGTCTCTTCGCGGAAGGACTGGTTTATCCTAGGTTTGGCCAAAGCCATCAGGCAATCCCCGAAATACATTTCAATTTCGCCCTTTGCCTGAAGTATTTTTAGTCAAACCCAGGAGCTCCTAACTTTTCAGTCAAACGTCGAAAGTAAATTATTCTGTTTCGGTTTTGGCCTAGTCAATCCTAGAAGCGACTGCAAAACTCGGTCAAACGTTGATCTGAACATGTTTAAACAGGTTCATAATGTCTCTCGCGGTGTTCCGACCGATTGTTTTGTCATTTCATTCATTGAGCGTGCGGGCGTGTAATTGTGTAATGATTAATTTTCCATTTTAATTACTTAAGAAATTATTAAAACAATAAACATCAAAATTTTAAAAATGTTATTTTTTTATACCTAATCTTACAAACTAACCTCCGTATATTCCAAAGCATTTATTTATTTATTTTATACTTTATTGCACATCGTACAAAAGGCGGACCTAATGCCACACGGCATTCCCTCAAAGCATCTCAAATATAAAAGTGAAAATCACGTAAGCTGACCAATCAGGTGTCAGAACTGGCAGAGTTAAGCGGTTCTTAAGACTTGAAAGCTGCTTAAATGATAAAATGCTTCCAAATATACGAAGATAAGACACTTCATACCTATATCGGAGTATGACTCGTCAAACCCCGATTTAATAAAATTGTGTTTTGACGTTTGCCTGACCAAATTAGTCTCTCCCAGGTTTGACGAAAATTGTTTAGTCAAAGGCCGAAAATTTACATTTGTTTGGGCTTTGACTAAGTCATTCAGTCTGACCTGAGGATTGACCAGTCCAACCTAGGAGCGCCGGAGCTTCGGAGTTTGCCTATAACATATACATGTTAGTAGTTACAGCCGACTAAACTTGCAAGTGTGTTACCATGACATTTCAAAGGCATTTGAAAACCTGTAGGTAGTTGAACGAGTTGGTAGTCAGGTTTAATAATATGTAATAAATTCGCAAGACATCAAATGACCTCGTCTGCGTCGTAAAATAGTTACGAGCAGTAGGCCTACCACAAGCTCTGTCTGGCACTGTCTCAGGCTCTGGTTTTGAGTCTGTGTGAGTGCTCCCCAGTGTGTTATACTGTGTGTGTAACGTTTCAACATGAGATTTATTAAGTCAACACTCACACAGACTCAAAACCAGAGACAGAGCCAGATAGAGCTTGTGGTAGGCCTAACTGGTCGTAAGAGATTTACATCGAACCACACTTGTTTTTGTTGATGATGATGATGATGACACTTGTATAACAGAAAAGTGAGCAAATTCAAATTTAAATCTTCTATATTCAGTTACATCACGGGGATCACTTTGAACGATATTACAAACAAACAAAACAAACAAAATTTTATTTATTTGGATCATTTTACAAAGAGTACAGAAAACAGATTGAAAAACGATGAAGTTCGCAGGAGACGATATTACACTATCGGTTGCGCCGACATTGGTATCCTACTGAGATTATAGCCCTAAACCTCTCTGTACTTTTTCTTGGCGCGTTATTGCATCACAAAACCATAATTTCCTCAATCCCATTACACACAGCAACGCAAACTATGGCGGTCGACGAGTCAGCGACTGACGCGATGACGTATCACATCGATAATCCTGACGTCATATTTGCACTTTTTATAACAATTTATGGACTAAGAATTCCTAACTATTTATAATACCCTATTAGACAGCTACAAAAAGAACATAGCCTGACTTCACTCTATGGGCCTTATTAATAATCCTGGCGTAGCGTTGGACTAGTTAATCCGTGTTTTATCACATTTGTTCGAGTTGACAATTGCATGTCAATGCAAGAGACAAAACACGGATTAACTAGTCCAACGCTACGCCAGGATTATTAATAAGACCCTATAGGAATAGGTGTAGGCCTCTCTTTGCATGTGCCACTGTTGCCGGTCTTGTGCTAATCTCATCCAGGTCTTGCCTGCGTTGTTCACCACATCGTCTGCTCATCTTGCCGCAGGACGACCGACGCTTCTGTATACAGTTCTTGGACGCCATTCAGTTAGCGTCTTACTTCACCTGTCATCACCATCAAGTTAATGGACCCAGGGTAGTGCATAATAGGGCACGTTAATGTTTTTTTTTTATGTAAAAGATAGACAAACGAGCTTACGGCCCACCTGATGGTAAGCGGTCACCGTCACCCATAGACACCAACAACACCTGTTGGTGCTGTTGTTGAGGAGTTTTTTAACGTTTTTCTTGAAGCTGTTCATGTTGAATTTAAGAGGGAACACCTCTGGTGGTATCTCATTCCACAATTTATGGGTATGAGGAAGAAACGATCTCGAGAAGCGAGCTGTACGAGAAACCCATGGATCCAGAATGTGGGGATGAGCACGGTCTCTATGTCGAGAAGAGCGGTGATAGAATCTCGACGCGGGGATGATGTCAAATAACTCATCAGAGCATTCTCCATTGTAAAGGCGGTAAAACACGCAGAGAGAGCCAATGTCACGGCGTTGGCTGAGTGGCTCCAAAGCATCGGTGAGCTTGGGATCGTTGACGATTCTAACGGCTCTTCGCTGTAGGGAGTCAAATCGTTGCAGCTGGTACTTGGGTGCCCCGTTCCATGTTGGTTTGTGTACGCTTCAAAAACTCAAAAAGTTCTGCACCGCTCGAGCTGAAACTTTAGCATGATATTATACTCGTATAATCCACATCAAGGATTGTTTTTTTTACAGGGGTACAGCTAGTTGTTTTTAAAATAAACGTTCCCGATCGATCCTAAAAGTATAAAAAACATCAATCTCCGCGCTATCCCCTCCATTAGCACCGGAAGCGGAAGTATTAGCGCGTCGATTTATCATCGCGCTAAAAAAATAACCGCAAAAATCCGCCATCTTGATAATAGCGATTGACACGCGCCGATCCGGATAGTATTTATTTTTATTATTTTATAGTAGATACTTATACAAAGTGTATTTTTATAAAAAAAAAACAATAAATACAATAAATCAATAAATACAATAGTATATAAAATTACTTTATTGTTAACCAAAATAAAAAGGTAAAACAACTAAAAGAATACTTAAAAACTAGGGGTATACAATGGGTACTTTTATCACAAAAAACGATTTCTTCCAGACAACCTTGAAATGGATAGAAACATTATAAATTTACTTATTATCTACTAAATATATATGTACGTAGGATAGGTATACTTTGGCAATATTATCAATTGTTTATGGTCAAAAACTTTACTTAAGGTTGTTAGAGGTTAGGTCTACTTACAGTTTACGGAGAATTAATGAAGTTTTTAGAAATGTTAAATAAGCAATTGTGTTATACTAAGTGGATAAGTTAAATAGCTAGATTGTTTAGTTCCTATCTGCTAAGACTTACTTGAAGTTCTTACTTGAATTTCAATTTGGAGCATGATTTTCTGAAAACCTTTTCAGTCTATAATCCTCACGTACTATGTACCTTTGTATGACAAATAAATGTATTTTCTTTCTTTCTCACAAACTTTCTTCAACCTTGGGTATGGACTCCAACCAAACTTTGAATGAAAACCCATAAACGCTACACCGAGCGTCCGAAACAATGGTATCAATTTGGCGGCACACGTCCACACACGCGCCGGCGTGGCGGCACGCGTGCGCACGTATGCACATTACCTTGTTTTGTGTTGATTAGATTAATGGGTGGACTGCTCAGTAAGAGTTATGGAGATTGGTTTGAAAGAAATGGAAATTAAAATAAATTGCTGACTATTTCCGGGACAGACTGTTTCAAAACTCTAAAAGCACAGAAATCGCTAAAGGCCATGCGCGCACCTAGGTCGCTGGCATCGGCGATCAGTGAAACGCTGTCAAATTTGACAGTGATATTTGACAGCGTTTGACTGATCGCTACCGCCAGCGAACTAGGTGTGCGCAGGCCTTAGACGAATATTTTTAGTCTATGCTGCTCAAGAGCATTAGTTATCTAGTGGTATTTTATCTAGTAGCAACCCCGCCTTCCGATCCTAAGGTCATGGGTTCAAATACGGTGGCGCATTTTTGTCTTCGGAAAAATTATTTGCGCAATAAATTAAAATTTATTGCGCAAATAATTTATTCTGATGTCAAAGGCCCATACTTAAGCTAACACAATACAAAATAATAGAATAAAATACACTGCGAACAGTACCAGTAGGTCCAATGCAAAATGTAGGTGCAATGTAGGTCTTTCAAACGGTGAAAAAAACATCGAGGAAACTCGCGGCTTAGTCAGCTCCACACGTAATCTAAAAATCCTGTCCCAGGCACTATATTATATAGGCCTGTTTAAAGCGTCCCGTACCTAAGTAAAGCATGTGCTTTTGCGTCGAATAAATTATCTTCTATTCTATTCTATCAATAAGTAAGTAGTGTTAACCAGTTTTGGGAATAGGACATCTCTATTTGGATCAAGCAAGAAGTTACGTCTCTAGTGGAGAAAAAGAAGCGGAGGAAGGAAATAGGGCGTCGTTACGTGTAGGTTTGTATTGTTAGCCGTGTAATAAAGTAAAACAGAATTGTAGCTATAATCTATGAAGAGTTTTCGTCTTATCAGTAGGTATAACCTACAAAAGGTCAATACACGTCAATGTCCTAAAATTCGCGAGTGTGACCTTCTGCGACACTCGTGTAGACTATACAAAAACTATTGCACGTTAAAATCAACATTATTTTCTGGCACTAACAGTAGCGTGTCGTGATTGTGCCCATGCTATAATTTACTGCTCAACTCATATTAAATACACTTGAGGACATAATAATACTAAAGGCCAGCGCACACTTAGGCGATGGCGACCAGCTAAACCACTGTCGAATCTAACAGCGGTATTTGACGCCTATAGATGTGAATAATATAACTATCGTCGTGATTTTAATGACGTCGTCTGTTTTTCTAAAAATTACACATACACAGACTTTTAAGATATTTTTTATGTATAAAAATTGTGTATGTCCTATTAGAAAGAAAGAAAGAAGAAAGAACAATTATTTATTTAACATAACATAGCACAAGCACAAAAAAATTGGTACCTTTTATGAATTTATTTATTTTTTATGTACCTGACCAGTAATTTGTAATAGTTTATTAAGAAATTGACTGACTATCAGACACGCACCAAATTTCACATTTAATAGAAGTATGAAATATAATACTACCCATACAGGCAATGTGTGATTAACTCCGAGTAAAACCACAAGCATTATACTTTTGACGTTTCCATGCATAAAACTCCGTAACACCAGCCCCATTAAAGTGCACTGCAGTGTACCCAAGTGAAAGGGGCGCACCTTTAGACAATTTCCTTAAAAGCCCCCTCCCCCCTGCCGGCCGCTAGTATTACACAAATTGAATAATAACTAGCAGTTTCACGCGCTAATATAATTTGGAAACTAAAGTACAGGTCCTTTGAAAGTAGATCTTATTATGCTATAAATTAGTTTAGCTTTCACAAGAAAAGTTTCGACAGAGCAAAGAAGGCTAGAGGAAAGAAAATTTAACACCTTAACATCTTATTATGCACTAAAACAACACTGGACGAAGTTACTCGAAGCGGTTTGCATTTCGTACGTTCGCTAAAATAAAATATAATCAGACTGGGCAGTGAGCACTGGTGGTTTAGTGATAGCGGCCTTCCGTTGTGGGTTCAAATTCAGTCGGGCACCAATAAGTTTTCAGTCTGAAAATGTATGTGCACTATGCTAGTGCTCTCAAATGGTGAAGCCTCGTAGGTCACGCATGCCAGGAACGTGCCCGAACGTGATGCACTGCCCTGCGTACATTAACTTGAGGCATACAGACCTGCCACCGGCACCCCACACCCTTCAAACCGAAACACAGCGATGCTGCTTCACGGCAGAAATAGGCATGGTGGTAGTACATCCCCAGACGAGCCTTTCACAAAGAGCTGTCTAAGGTGTAGTCAGGGGTACTAACTAATATTCCAAATTGAATATTTCCCATCATCAGTTGCAATCGGTCCATCACGCCACGACACGGCACGTGACGATTGGCCACGGTCGCGGTTCACACGCCTCCGTACTCCAGACGATTCGACATGGTAGACCCACCCGGGGTAGGGGAAAGTATGCTCTACTTTGAACCACTCTGTGGCAGCGGGCCATCGAAGCACATCAAATAAAGTCACCGCGTTACCAACTGAGTAGGACAATCGGCCCTTTTCCCTTTTCTGGACCACAATACTATCTACTATGTTTCTATTTGATTTTATTCTTATCGATGTACGCCTAAAACCATCTTACGCACATCACTATGCGGCTCCATAAGACCCACAAGTGCGAGCGAGATAAGCATAGTGAAGGAAAACATCGTGACGAAACCGGCATATCGTAGAACCTAAAAGTTCAAAAAGTATGTGTCAAGTGCACGAAAGGAGCCTCTTTTAGGCGCACCTAAAATCCTTTCATCACACTTGGTTTGAAAGAATCAGTGACACGAAAATAAGAAAAACAGGTACACTAAAGCCACAACACCATTATTTCGGCCGGGCGGAAGTAATACAAAGCTAGAGTTGAAGTAGAGCAACAGTTGGTACCGTTCGCGAGGGGCGAAGAAGAGGAACAATATGGTTTTTAATGAAGTTCTCATGCTCCCTCAATTATTCACAGATCACTTGACATGCGAAAACTCGGTTTCCCACAGGTTTTATCGAAAACTGAACATCGTGAGGAAACCCGCGGCTTAGTCAGCTCCGCACGTATTGACCATGTGTTTCCTGTGGGCCTGTGGATTAGACCGACTAAGCTGTCAGGATGGTATAGGTGCTGGGCAAGCCTAATCAGTCTAAAATCCTGTCCCAGGCCCTATAGCGTCCCGCGATTAGACAAGTTGCTTCTGACGCTCTTTTTTTCATTTAACGCATATAAAATACTTAGATGCAAAGGTTGAGGTTGAGGAAGGAGGATGCTTAATTGAAAACTGATGATGAGTCAAGGAAAACTCACCCCATAATTACTGGTCTCTCAGTTGGTAGTGGCTCTGACTTCTCGGATCGTGTGTTCGATTCTCACCGAGAATAATTATTGGTGTAGTGAACACAGATTAGTTTTTAAATTGACTTGGCTATCTTAACTAACTTATTTTAGCCGCAAATTACAATTACCTATATTTTTGTAACAATAACAACTCAAGTAAATTATTTTTCTTTGAGTTCAATAAAAATAATTTATTAGGAAAAATATAAATTACGACTTCTTAGATGACGGCTGATAAAAATTTGCTGTTGCATGACTATTAAATTGCATCAAGGAAACATTACTTTTCCAACTGAAAAAAGCTTTTAACTTGACGTGTGGAACCCTAAAAATTGCCTGTCAAAATATTGTCGGCGACATCAAGGGAGGACAAATGTACAGTCGGCTTCACGGCTTCAATGTACACAATATTTGACATTTGAAGGTTTAATACCAAACTAAAAATAAAAAACAAATTGTAGCGCGCCATCCTTTAAGTCAACCAGTCAGCCAAGATGTGGGTGAACTACGCGACCGCAGCGCCTCAACGGCACGGGTCGTAAACATATTGAATCCTCGCGCCCCCTGTCGGGACGCGAGGAGAACTAGACGGCCGGCGCGATACCGCGAATAACCTCTGTCCGCGCTTAGCATTTACGTTTCTATTGTTTTATAATTGTATTTCTCCATTGTAACCCTGTTAATTCTTACCCAATATACCTTTTAACTAACCGTGAGCGTTTGCAGTGTTCAAAACCCCCTAGAACCCAATCAGCCAGCCGGGCATCGTTAAAAAATTAAATTAACATTGTGGGAGGTTATAATAATGATACAAGCTTTATTAACCTTGCACATTCCACAAAAAAGACTAAATTAACTTCCCTAATTTACCTACTATATTAAATACCATTTACTTATACATTTTTGTTTTTATTGGTTATTGCTAGTGTGTGGTCCGCTATCAGTGGTGAAAGCCTCCAACAGTGTGAAAGCTATAGGCACTGTAAAAAGTTTTTCAGGTTTGTCAATAAATAAATGGAACTTTGTGGAGAAGCAGTGATCTCAAGCTGATGATGATGACTAAATAAGTTGTCAGTTTTAACGATAATCTTACCTTATGGTTAGTGACATACCTACAACTTATATTGTGACAAGATTGCAACCAGTTTTTCGTTAGTATGTTCAAGTTATTTAGTAGTAGTAAATAGTAGTAAGTAAATATTAGTATTATTATATTATTATGTTTGATAAGTACATCGTCAGTGAAAAGCTAATAACTTCAAAAAGTACAATGATAACAGTCAGGAAATTGTGCAGTCGACTGTACGCTTTAAAATTGCCTCACATTTCCTCCGAGTGACTCAACAGAAAAAGCTTTTAGTCAACACAATACCGACTTAAAATTAGACCAATTTCAACCAAGGATTGGACCAATTTCGATAGATGGCTAATTTTAGGGCCATCAAAATAAGGAAGCGGGCCTTGGGGACTATCAAATTAGCATCTATTCATACGATGTCCAGTCTGTTTAACTCATGAGTAGCTTTTGTCTTCTTATGTAAAGACAATGAAAGAAAGAAGAAAGAAAAGAAAATCTTCAAAGCTTTTATGAATGGTGATGAATAAGGTGCTTCTGACCATCCCTTAGTTCTCAAAGAGTCTAGGATAAAAATAACTTAGGGGATATTTGTCTACCGTTTGCATTTGAATAGGTATTGTCGTGGTCCTACTGATTTTTATTAATATCTTCGAATTGTCAAAAAGTCAGATAAAAAATTACTATTTTAACAAATCGGCAGTAACAGAGTGCATAAATACCAAAAAGTGATGATGAATTAAATTGATACGAAACAGATTAAATTAAAAAGATTGACCGAAAACAATAGCGATTCGAATCAAAAAAGAAAACATTCTAAATTCAAAGAAGGCGCCTCGATTGGCCGGTGCACAACAATGGCTCCTTTCGAAACGTCAGATTTGACAGCCGATAAAGAAGGCAAAACGCGTTTTGTGAAACAATAGAATGTTTCGTTTTGAGGTTTTATTTTGAGTTTATTACAGGTAGGTTAAAATTTAGAAAGTCACGTATTTAGAGTCTTTCTTCTTGTCGTGTCACTATTTCTTTTGAATATTGTTGTGAAAGAGGAAAGGTAGATTCAAAGTTTCATAGGCAAAATTCAAAGACCTTAGAGATTCAAAGATCTAAGAAAGGTCTTAGAGCAGTCTTTTAGTTTAGCATGACCGCAAAGTCTATTGCCGTCTCTATTTGTTGGCATGAAAAGGACAGTGACAGGACACATTTAGCGAGCCGTTAAAAATTACAGGCATTATAAATGAGAGGGTACAAATCCTGCCAAAGTTAAAACCATAATATGTTGGTTAGTCTATTACTATCTCGTTCAAGCCGTATGTCTCTGTCTTGCTTATTAGGCTTCCAAATTGCAGTAACACAGTCAGCAGTCATAATATTTAATAACATAATGACCCAGTACAGCCAATGAGGTCGGCTTACAGACCCCAAATTATGGACTTCAAAGCATTAATTTTGTAATTTAAACAGAAACCAGATAGGATCTTGTTCCCAAATATGTTAAATTATCTTATTTTGAACCTTATCTTGAAAAATGAGGACGAGAATTTTTAACGCACAGACTTGCATTTTTACATTTTTTGATAGGTAATCACTTCGTAATATTTATTTTTCATAGCAGCTTTATATTCCTCGTTAGGTTTTCGTATGGTAAAATAATTTTCTTAGCGTAAAAAGTCTTAGAAAATGCCACTAACGTTCACCCACCCAAATTGTTGACTGCGCCGAACGTTGCACTTGCAAAGCTAGTTGATTGTTTAAAAATACAAGGTAAGGATACACACGATAGAAAATAAGCTGGTAAAGTTATGATATTTCTTATCCTACACCACGCCTTACCTAAGTGGGCGTCTCTTTGCCGCTATTGGTCCAACGACGCTTGCGCACCAAAACTAATTCTATTTTTAAATCTTTAAATCTACTTTATCTGTGGTTAGTATAAATGTTTCGGCGCGTGCCATTAAAAAGTAAAATTTGTCGTTGAAAGATATCCATTTATCGATTAGATGAAAAATGTGGATCTGTCATCGATTTTTGATTTACGAACTTGTTTGTAGTCATACTTATAAAAGTTTTATAACAATGAAATGCATTAAGATCTGTCTAACAGAAGAAAAACACCTCTGTAACAGGTGCTTTTCAAATGCGACTCAGTTGGCTCTCTCAGTTTAGTAGCTCTGCTTTCTGTGCCGTAGGTCGTGCATGGGTTGAATCCTCACAGAGAACAAATATTTTTACTGTGAACAGGATGTTATTGTATTCTAAGTCTGTATTCACAAAAAAAATATGCAGGTTCTCATAGTACAAGCTCTGCTTAATTTGGGGCTACCAGAACGCTTAGAATAGATGTGCGTATGATTTAAAAAATCAGCCAAGAACTCTAAATACCTACCTATATTTTTTGTGGAACTCCGTGCAGCCAACACGACCACTAAGAAATTTCTAAAATGTAGAAAAAGTTTGTACAAATAAATCTTATAGGTATATCTTGTAATTTATTTTTGTTTTGTCTATGATTAGTTCGTTAAAACACGTCTAGACATTACTAGTGAGTGCAACAAAGCATCACAATAAATATTACTAAATCAATCCACTATCAATCCACTCCTGCGCATTCCCACGTCTGGCAGATCAAAGCGGCGCCGGCGCCATCTTTTTTTAGAGCTCCGTCGCGTCGGCTGATAAGCAAGCTTAGGGTTGGGATTAGTCTTGCCGCTGAAGTCAAAGGCAGGTGGATGCAGGGCTGTGCGTTATAAGGCACGTCTGTGCTGTGAGTGACCTGTGAAATAGGTAATACTTTGTAGGTGCCTGTAACATCAAGTGGGATTCAGCAAGTGTTTTTAAAATTGCTATTTCCTTTTTTTTCTCCATTAAATATGTTATATCTTTGTTTTTAAATCCTGCTCTACTTACTTATTTTGTTCCGGTTCGACTACCACCTACAACTTCGAACATCGGGGTATGCTGAAAACCAGCCCTGTGCATCATCTATGTATGTTGCACAGAATTAGTGCTGAGCCTACTCCCTGTCAAATTTATATAATGTGTCTTCTTTAAATGTGTCGTGACTTTATTTATTTGTCAATAAATTTTTGACGTGACAACGTCTCATAATTCGATGGAGCCGGCTGCACGCACGAAAAAACATGACTCATGCGGCGTTACCTCGCTCTGAGGCGATCCATTTAAAGCTTGAATAAGTGCAAGCGAGAGCGCGGAGCGAGCGACAACGAGAGGTCTCTCTCCTACTTGAGTGAGCGATACGTCCGCGTGGACAGCTGTATGACGTTGTCACGTTCAACTATCGTCAGTAAACCGACTTTACAGACAACCGATTTTTTGTATTTGTATTTGAAGTTGAAAAAAAACCGCAAAACCTTTTGTAATAAAAACTATCACGCAATGTTTTTATTAGATTTCAACCGAATGGTAAATTATTTGTGTCAGTCTTATAAGACCGTAGTCTCATAAGACTGAGACTCTTGGTCACCCGTCTCTAGTCAAGTGTTAGAGCTAGCTCGAGTGCTTCCCAAATAGCTCAAGTATCCGTAACTTCTGGTCTTGAGGCGGACTCTTTGGCGGCTTGGCAACTGGTAGTCTTTGGCATCGGTTGAATTATCCGGTTTTAACCGACTTCAAATAAAAAAGGAGCTATTCTTTAGTAATTTATAATTAATGTTAGCAAGTATTTCTTGCTATATTTTTTATTTTTAATGTAGACGAATCTGCAAGAAATCGTTCGAATCTGTAAGATCGAATCGAATCTGTAAGAAAACTCCGCTCAGGGATAAGCTCGCATTTCTTCATGTCCTCTATGTCTGTTCTTTTCCTTGTTTTGTATTGTGTGCAACAAAGAAAATTAAGAATTCTATCTTAATTCTGGTTCCGGATTCCGGTTCTTAATTCTGTTGTATTTTTTTTACCGATTTTCAATCAAAAAGGAGGAGGTTCTCAATTCGGTTGTATTTTTTTTTATTTTTATGATTGGTTTTTATGATTTGAAAAACGTTCCGTGCTGTTAGCTAGAGGCCTTCGGGTAGCTAAAAATATCAATGTTAGCTAACATCGCCGACACGCAAGCAAAACAGCGTGCGATAGCCAACATGTCGACCGGCTTTCGGCAGCCCGAGTCAACAAACTAGGTAAGTACTTGAAAATGCAAAATAAGGCGCGGCCTCTCTCGGCAGGATATGAGACCGATTTGAATGTTATTGCGTTTGCGAGCCGCTCGCCGCCTCGCAAACACTTGGAGAGTATTGAACGAATCTCATTTGGTTTCAATTGGACCTTTCGACGGTTCGAGAACAAACTTACCTATTCATTGTGACCAATACTGGGTTCCAATTTTTGAAAAAACTTCTAACTGTTGGTACCTATCACTCATACCGAGTCATACCTGGATCGATTTGGTACAATTTGGTAGCTAATGCTAGACAACTTGAATGGACAATGAGTTCCAATTTTGAAAAAACTGAACTTTTGGTACTAAGTATATCTCATGCCTCGGTCAATTGGGTTATTGACCTTTTTGTTCTAATTTTGAAAAACGGAACACGTCAATAAAAAAACTAAGTCTAGGAATTACTGCATTCAGAAATTAACATACATACCTACATAAATAAAATCAAACCTGTTTCCCATGGGGGTAGGCACAGAGATTCCAAATTTCACTTGCTATATACGATCCTGACATACTTCTTTCGCTTCATTCAGTTTCATAATATTCTTCATAGGTGCTTCATGCTCGTTGCTTTAGAAATTAAATGTTATTTTATCGTTGTATTTTCACGGTGAAGAGCAAAGACGTGACAGAAACATCTTATTGTAAACTTAACGCTCCGAGGGCGGTGAAACCAAAGCGGGGACAAGGCACTAGAGAACACACATGGTATGGAGATGATGTAAAACATAATTACAAAAAAAATAGTAAGCCTAATAATAAAAAAAATACGGACAATCCACGCGCTATCTAGCCCCAAAATAAGCAGAGCTTGTAATTTGGGAACCAGAATAACTCAACTGTCTTTTTAAATAATAAAATGTTTACATCCAATGAAAATGCCACCAAAATCTCAATTTTGCACTAATGGATTTGAATCCTCACGATGTCAGAACCGGAAAGAAACAATTTTAGTTTCTTACTAAAATTAAAAAGTGTTAGATATGGATGTGGATGGTGATTATAAAAGAAGAGATAGACCAAAGAAAAGATGGATGGATTGCGTCAAAAATGTCAAGAGCAAGAAAGGAGTGAGCACTGAGATCCTAGAATTTAATTACGCCCTCTCCATAGTTTTATGTCCTCCTTACCCTACTCCATTAAGAAGATTAAAAAGCACCGCTCTGCAGCATCGCCTCACAACAAATACTGCCTCTGCCTACCCCTTGCACATCGATAACAACAATATAGACTAACAAACTGTGGCGTAGTTAACTGACAGTGGATTTAAGGTGAAAACGTGGTGAAAATGGAGCCAAAATTTTCTTAAACTGATGTTATTCATTTTGTAAAGGAGGAATAAAGATTCTCGAATGGCCACCACGAATCGGAAGACGAAACGTAGGACCCATCTCTAAACGATGAACCGACAACATTGTGGTTGGTGGATAAAGAGGGCACAGAATCGTCTCGTAATACTTTATAGATAGATAGGTAGATAGATAACTTTATTTGGCTCAAAAAACACAGCTTATAAATAAAATTAAACAACAGAAACAGAAGAACATTGAGTAGAGACTTTCTTCTTCTTGCCCTTATCCCACTTTATGTGGGGTCGGTATAACATGTCTTCCTCCTCCATTCCCCTCTGTCAGCCGTCATCTCTACATTCACTCCTCTCATATCCGTGTCATCTTTCACACAGCTTATCCATGTTTACTTTGGTCTACCTTTGTACTACCACCACATACACCACATTTCTACTCACATTCATCTCATCTCTCTCCTAGTCACGTGACTTCCATCCCTCCTCATGAAATGCCCGTACCACGCCAGCCTTATTGCTCCTCAATTTTTCTGTCACTGGCGCTACTTTCAGCCTTCCCCTAAATCGTTCCTACTACCTTGATAGAAATAAATGAAAATAAATCTCCTGAAATTCTTTAAGAGAGGTCTGTAGACGACGCACCTCGCGAACCTGAAACCAAACATAAAAAGTTATTAAATTATAAAGTGTATATAGGTAGATTTAAAAAAATATATAAAATGTACTTCCTTTTTCGTTGAAATAAACCGAAGACTACGCGGACAGCTACAAAAGAGTTGGATTTGAACCTCGGTACTGAGCACTAGCTTGTCCGCGCGCACCCGGCCGGTTTTCTTTTAACTTCCTTAAAAAGTGTTTTTAATTCCCACGGCATCTCCTTACGAGCCGGATTATACGTGGAACATTGTGTAGAAGTCGCTTAAATGTATAAAACCCCACCGCAACGCAGCCGCCATCTTACAACAACGGTGCGGACACGTAGTGCGTGGAAAAAGGAAGAACTGAAAATGACGGAAGACCCGAAGCGCGATGTCCAGTCGGAAATAGTGAAAAAGGGAAACCCTGAAACGGCATTTAGTATCATCACGCGACCTAAAACTGAAGGCGATTGCCTAAAAAGCGCCCACAGTTTGCAACCCGTTTCTTCCAAGCCGTCCAGCAGTGGACTTCAGACTGGTAACGATGTTGAAACAAGTAACAAGCCTCTTTAAACGAACAAGTAGTTAAGTTGGTCAAACTGACCATGTTAGGTAAAACATGAAAACAATGGGACTGCTAATGGAAAAACGTAGTGCATTACTACGTCCGACACACCCAGACAATTACACCGTAGATAAGGACTGCGACCTGCTGACCTGAATGCTCCGTAATAAGGTAGTACATTTGAGTGGTCAACTAACGTAGAGAGAGATGGCGAAAACAAAGTGAATACCATGCTTTTTCATTTAAATGAGCTGAGTTACCTATATGAAAAGATCTACATTTCGGTGCCAGTGAAACTAAAAATCAAGGGCAGGTTCTAGCTCCTAAAATCCTTTCTTCACATTGGTTCGAAAGAACTAGCAAAACAACAAGAAAAAGACCATCTCGGATATTCATTTTTGTTTTTGACGGACGTCCGTGGGTCATCATCATCACCATCATCCGCAGCCTGACTTCACCCACTGGGGTATAGGCCTTTCTTTGTATGCACCACTGTTGACGGTCCAGTGCAGTCAGCCATCTGCCCATCTTGTCACAAGACCGATCTGACCGATGCGCAACTTGATGCAAATCTTAGAACAGGTCTTGCACCAATCATCACCAATCAAAAATCACGCAATATTGCTGAAACGGTTACGGAAAACACCAAAAACAATCTTGCTGCTGTTGTACAGTCGCGGTATGAAAATGTTCGTCACCTTAGAGTCGGTTTTCGCTTGCACCAGTGCCTTGATCATGAACACATTTTGACATAATTTGTGATGTTAACTTATCGGTGTATTCTGTCTATTCAGTTTCAAAAGGTAGTATGTGAACGTTGAACAAATCAAGTTGAAAATCGACGAACATTTTCATACCGCCACTATACATTGATAATACCAATCGCAACATAATCAGCTAAAACTAACAAGTCATAACGCTCGCGTGTCGACACCAGATGGCAGCACGCGCCATTGCGCACAACTGCCGTGATGCGCGTCATAATTAGGGGCTTAATACCGTACACGCTCGTTAGATATTAGATACCCCAGCCAATCAGTTAACTGGACTCTGGACGACCAGAAATTACTTTTCTACGATTAATAGAAAAGTTTTTAATTGAAAAACCACAAAAAAACTTTTTTTTTGGTACGTTTCAAAAAAATCTAAGGGTTTTTACGCCAGATGTGAGTATTAGTATTATTTTAAATCGAAACTTATGTGCATGATCTCGCCTATAAATCTATTTCATACTACTGAATGAAACACAAACAACTCTGCAATAACTATAATCATGATACTGACAACTCTTTGAATGTGCTTTAGTTTATTTATTTGACCGAACATACGTAGGAAGTAGGTACCCAAATTATTTCATCACTGTTTTGAGCTATTAAAATCCACCAGTTCAACATAACCCTACCAATCTATCTCCATAAAAATATATCGATTAACAAACGGTAAGATATTGTAGTTTATAGTCTTAAAACCATTCGAAACATTCTCACACTCAAAAATACCAGCTTCCATCGCAATCTGTCAACTCTCATCATGTCATAGACAACGCTTCTCTTGTCACAGACAATGGTACCATTCTTGTGTCCTTGTGGCTGAATGCCGTCCAATAACTTGGGAAATATTTGCTTGACGTGCGTTGTTGAATGTCATCCTTTAGCTGATGAGTGGCGTATTGTCGACGAGATTGGGAAATGGAAACAGCAATTTGAAATAATGATTGCTCTTGATCGAGACATTTTTAGGAAAAGGGTGATTAAAAAAGACAAATTCGTACGGTGAGTAACATGTTCATCCCGCCCCACTTTTTTTTACTTTATCTATTAATTTTGCTAAGTTAGCGAATCTTTTTATGACCCCAACTTACATGCAGTTTTTGGACCCTTATAAAAATATGGGTAGGCAGCAATGTAAAATTTTAAATTTTCTACTACCCAGGCTGGGTATCTTTCATATTTTCATATTTTTAGTTCCTCTCCATACTATTACTGCTGGGAAGAAATTGCTTCATAGCCTTCATAGACTACCCATTGTACATTTAATAATTGTACAATCAATAATTGTCTATGTTTCTATCTAACTATTTATCAATGTTACGTATTCCAGCAATGAGCTCGCAAACTCTCACGCAATTACCAAAAATGGTGGTACCATAAGTACTGGGTATAAGAAACCCGAAGACCGAAGACATTGTTAAGATCGCGGTAAGTCTGTAAATGAAGAAAAACCAGAATCGTGCTTCCTGAATATGTATATGGGATGGGAGACCTAGGTATGGCCAGCAGTGGACTTCAACAGGCTGATGATGGGCAGAGCCCGGAGAAGAATTACGTCTTTTCCGCATAAAAATAACAATCGCCAGTTTCCGTGCCAGCGGTCAGATGGCGTGACTAATACCGCACGCGTGGCTGCAGGGGGCGCCACTGACGCGTGCTTCTGTCAATACTCGTAATGGCGGTCGTGATTGGGAATGGTAATCAGAGATTTTTCGCAGTTTGTCTCAATTGAAATGTATGGAAATCCTTTTGCATTTTTAGCAGTTATAAAATAACCGTTTGTTGTATAATTTACATTGGTATTATTTAGAGGAGACAATACTCATAGACAATAATTCATATGCGCATGCATATGAATTATTGTCTATGAGTATTGTTTTATTAAATCCTTCGAACCGGATGATGCGAGCTTTTAGCCCCACGTTGGGCGCCAATAGTCTAAAGCTCAAAAGGCTCAAATTAAATAAAAGTATTGCGAAATATAGTAGGTATAACAACTTACATATAGAAATAAAAAACCAGTCGGATTAGCTTCGTTTCTATAATTATATTTAGATACTTTGGACTATTGGCGCCCAACGAGGGGCTAAAAGCTCGAAGCATTTCACTCGAAGAACTTAATTGTTACGACGCAGTGTTTTTGAGAGACCGATTCAAAAGTTTTAAAATAGCCCTGCTGCTTTGAATGTTGTTTTAATAGATGGGTAGTCAAAGCTAGGATCAAACTCAAAGGGTTAACCTGCAATCATCTAATTGCGCCATAATCCGTCAGTACGCAACTCGTTACCAGATTGGTCTCTTGTGCCCCGCGGCGGGTTAACCCTTCCTTTTAATGTAATGAACTGGAATAGGATACCGGTGTTATTGTAAACAAACAGAGAAATATCCTTTTTTGCAGTCGGTGAAAAATTAAGGAAAATAAAGGAGATGGTAATATACGGGCCGATTTTGAGATTCAGAATATATTTGTGGATAAATATTTTTTTGTGGGATAAAAAATATGGAGCAAGCAGTACCTGATGCTTAGTAGCTACTTCTGTGGTAGCTCTGCCTTCTGCACTGTAGGTCGTGGGTTCAATCCCCACAAAGAAATATTTGTTCGGTGAACACAGATGTTGGTTCTCTGTCTGGGTTAAGTATGTGTTTACAATAAAAATTTATATAAATATTATATCAGATATCTGGTGGGAACCAGATATCTGATATAATATTTATATACATTTTTACATTAAGTACAAGCTCTGCCTAATTTGGGGTTAGATAGTGTTGTGTGGATTTTTCACATATTTTTTTTAAGTTTCCCCAATGCACGAGTGAAATGATAAAATCTTATATTCAGTAATCTATTAGCTAAATAGATGATGTCATGTTCCCTATTACGTAATAGATCAAGTATACATACCGGTCGACCCCAAATATTGAATATTCATATAATTAGAGCCATTAATATCCTCGGACAGACTGACGGCTGATAAATTACTGTTTTATGAGTACTCTGTAATGAGTATTGGAAGCTTCGAAACAATACATTAAAAAGCGGACCAGATAATTTGTACAGCATTAGTTTCTTTATATTCGTGCATTATACCCACTTTACTGTAGTACTCGTTTCTGTAAAGGCCTGCGCACATCTAGGCGATGGCGATGGCGATCAGCTGAAACGCTTTCAAATAGCACCATAAAAATTATATAAGGAAGAGACACCTTTACAGATTTTTTTTTAAATATATTAACTTTTCAAACGCCTATCGGTCGATATCGACCGCTGTCAGCCCACCCGTCAGGCGCCTACAGTCAACTTTAAACCTTTACTTCTACGAAACTAGGTGCAATTCAGCTTTGGTTGATGTCTTTGCTTGCTTGGACTGAACCGACTGATTTGGTTGGATGCTTGTTTAGGTCCCGAACGCATCCAACATAAAAAAAAACATTGGAACATAACATCTTTCTCAGTAATATTAGGTAAGTACCAATTAAGTAGATTTCTATTTGTATCTTCCTGAGTAAATTCAGCTTATGCTAGTTCATGGCTTACTAGATATTTTAAACTAAGTTCACAGCGCTAAGTCCGCACCTAACCAGGGGAATCTCATCATCGTCAATCAGAAACTAACATAAATATGCTTTTACTCCCCCAACTGAAGGTAAGGGGTAGTCCGCTACCCCTGTGTGGCTACAGACAAAATTACAGTTGGTACTTAAGCTTAAAACTCACTTCAAGTAACCAGCAAATGTTTGATGTCACTGAATTATCAACTCTAAATGAATCAATAAAATCAACTTGATATATTTGATCTATTTCTTTCCTCTTCTTCTTCCTGCCCCTATCCCACTGGGTCGGCACAACATGTCTTTTTCTTCCATTCTCCCCTATCACTCGCCATCTCAGTACTCACTCCTTTCTTGGACATAATATCATCTCTCACATAATCCATCCATCCTTTCTTAGGCCTACATATTTGATCTATTTCTTTAAATCCTCGATTCTCCTGGAAATGTAGGTACAGTGTTATGTTTGTACATAAGGTCTAAGCAGCAATAAAGTGTTTTCATTACTCATACTCTGAAAGTAGGTCTGAAGTTGCCTGAGGGGCCTAATTGAAAGTAAAACTTTCAGCCCTAGGGAGAATCACTTTCTACTGACAGCTGTCAAATTATAAAAAAAAACAAGTTCTATTTTATTCAACTATGTTCCAACTTTCTAAAGTCTTTCTGACTGCAAGGAGGTCGTTGAACCAAATTCGAACTTTTTATTCAGCAAGTAGGTTGGAAACCCATTACAACGGTAAGAAGTTTAAAAAGTCTAATTAGAGCGCAATGTAAAATTTAAATAACATAAAGATAGTACAACTATTTATTTAAAATAACATAGATTTGAGCAAACAATTTACCATTTTTAAAATTATGAGAATGAAAATAATGGCTGAATAATGCTGGCGAGCCGAAGCCGAAGGCCCGCCAGACAAAAAGAAAAAAAAAACCGGGAAGGCGGCAATTCAATCTTCATTTTCACTAATTTTTCTTTCATGTTTTTATTTTTACTTTCCTGGTATTCGTAATGAAAAGCACAATGTTTACCTCGGGTGAAAGTCTTTTAAGTCCCTCAAGCTCCATTGGCGCCCTCGCTTACGCTCTGGCGCCAAACCCGTCTCGGGACTCAAAAAACGTGACTTTCAACACTCAGGTAACAATGTACTAATAATATCCATCGCGGAACGAATTTATTATCATAAGATTCACATATTGTACCTACTTTATCAATTATTTGTATTGTAAATACATACGTTGTTTCTTTTAGTAAAACTATATTGAACCTAAAAATAAGAGCATAAGAGCTTATTTTACACTGATAACTAATCTAAAGAGATGTAAGTGAGACCGTGTGTTTGCATCAAATTTTTAGCCCTCGCAATCCCGCTGCTCAGGGATTTGTATTTTTGTTTTAATGTTGGTGGTAATGGGTGTTGGTCAAAGTTTGAAGAGAAATGTGTGTTTGTAACTGGAGCTCTGTGTTAGGTAAAAGCATAGGTATGTCACAGTGTCACATAACTAAGTTATGAATTAAGTTTTTTAGGTACGTTATATTTAGTAGCTGCGAATGTTTTTTAAAAGAAAAATAAAAAAAAAACAGTTAAGGTAAGTAAGTAGCCAACTGGAGCTTTCTTACTTAATTAAGGTCTATAGGCCTACCACAAGCTCTGTCTGGCTCTATCTCTGGCTCTGGTTTTGAGTATATGTGACGTTTCGACGAAAGATTTATTAAGTCAACACTCACTAAGACTCAAAACTATAGAGCGACAGGCAGAGCCAGACAGAGCTTGTGGTACTACTGTGGTTTCAAATTATGGCTAATTGTCCAACCAAATATTTGAAAAACCGTTATACAACTATTTTTTTTTACAAAATTGAATTTAAACAACTGCCAAATATTTGATTGGACAATTAAGTTACCTCTTAAGTTAATAAAAATACCAAAGCAAATACCCGAATTCTTAACTTTTTGTGTGTAGTGATGAAAGAAAGAAATGAGGTTTATTTTAAATTAATTGTTTTCATACAAAACTTAATATTTTTATTACGATCTGTATTGATTTAAGAGCGAAAAGCACGTGCATTATAGCCAGACCTTGCGAAAAGTATGATTATGTTACAGCTCGAGTGTCTGGGCCCCTAACCAAAGAGTAGCGTCAACTGTGCAAACAAGTGTCATGTGTCGCGAGAATAAACAGATCTAATGGACGCCGCACTGGGGGGTACAACGGCGGAGAGTATCATTGCTCCTTGACACTGGTTCTTTCTTGGTCCCGCTAGACTAGAACTAGAAAAAGGCTTAAAACAAGAATGCCCTTATAGCTCAGTTGGTAGTAGCGTGGGTTCGATCCCCACCGAGAACAAATATTTGTGTGGTGAACGTAGATGTTTGAATGATTGTTCTCTGTCTGGGTGTTTTATTGTATTTTATGTATTTACAAAAAAAGTATTTAAGTACGGCTGTAGGCAATAAATACTGCACATCGACTTTTCGGCTTGGTAGAGCGCTATCTCTTTCTGACGTACACTACGCTCTATGAAGCCGAAATTAGCCGATGTGCATTATTTGTTGTCTACTACTTTAGCTAATGTACTACCAATTTTAGCTCCAAGCCAAAACCATACATTTCCTAGTCCAATTTCTCAACCAATCTAAACCGACCTCTACCATTCTCCAACTTTCAAATAACCACAGATCATGTTTCCTGGTTCCAGGCCAATCTGCAACCACCAAACTGAACAGACCTCTACCAACGAGCAACGCCCAAGCACCGTCAGACCATGAACCCTGGTCGGGTATATCTACCCTAGAATCTCCAGTCCGACACGCCATGCGCTATGCTGATACAAATCTTCAGTAATTAGATGATACTAATAAAATCATTGTAGGCGTGTAATCGCTCTATCTTTTAATGTACGGCTAATAATCAGGGCGTTATTTCTGAGAAATGAGTCTACTAAATTCAGACTTTATCTTAATTTTTATTAAAAACGGGATTACTTAGTACGTTCTCTTGTTGACTGGCCTCTCAGCTCAGTTGGCAAATCTCAAATCAGTGGTTCGATCCCCACAGAGAAAAAATACTTGTGCGGTGAATGCAGATGTTTGTTCTCTGTCTGGGTGTTATGTCGTAGGTATTCTATTGTATTTACAAAAAAAAAGTATTTAGGTAATATATCAACTACCTGGTTCCCATAGTACAAGCTCTGCTTAATTTGGGGCTAGATAGTATGGTGTGGATTGTCCACAATATTTATCTAGTAAAATACAGGAACCATGCCTATTCCTGCCGTGAAGCAGCATCGCTGTGTTTCGGTTTGAAAGGTGTGGATGCCGGTGACATTACTGGCACGTGAGGCTGAGCATCTACATGCCTCAAGTTTATGGACGCAGGGCAGTGTATCGTAGGGCACTTTCCTGACGTGCGTGACCTGCGAGGCAGTGCTTTGTTATGGTTACCACTTAACATCAGGTGGGACTTACATATGCTTGTTCCATCAGCTAGTTGCATAAAAAAAACACCGATGCTTTGATTATTTTCATTAAGGAAGCTCTTCGTAAAGCAACTTTCTAACATCATCATCAGCCTGAAGAAGTCCACTACTCGACGTAGGTCTGTAGATGATGAATATAATATTCAAAACTTTTGATTTGTAAAAAACGGTGGGAACCGAGCAGTAGTTTGCTGCCTGTTCTTCTAGGCTTGGTCGCGTGGAACTGGCACCTAGACTCACCTAGCTTTTAATACTACTGAATCAATGATAAACTGATTTTGAAAACACAAGCGCATTTAAAATAGAGGTAGGCAATGCATTAAACAATGCCTAATCACAAAACAAGTCAACAGCACACGGGTATCTCGCCACCCCTATGCAATTAGTTGATGGGCAGTGTGACGTCGCACCCGTTTGTGGGGTGCCACTGGTTCTTTCACGGGCATACTGTGTAGTGATGACCTATCTTTCTGTGAAAACATCTCGTTATACTATTTTAAAAGATTTGTGTATGGATACTGAAAAAAGGATGACTAAAGGTTTGAATTTCCTAAACTCCACAATTTCTAGCCCTAGGCGTACCTAACATTTTTCTCTGTTTTAGAACTTTTTTAAGCGGGGATTTTAATAAATAAAAGTGTCTAGTGTATTTAGACGCATTTTTTCATTTAAAACGAACTCTCGTGGGCTCCTTTTGTTTATATTTCAAAAGTGTTTGTCTAGCTACATAAAATAATATCCGCATTTCCAAATCAATGCATAAAATCTACCCCTAACCCACCCCATGTTACCCATAACTGTTAAATCATGATTCAACGCCGCACCTTCTAATCACCGCTGGAAGTTAATCTTCATATAATTGTGACGTCCGTCCGTCTGATGACGTCATAGCCAGGTGGGGGGCACTGCTGTTTAGTCTGTGGATTAGCGTAGTATTCTATTATTATCTGTGGTGTGTGGTAGGGGACACAAGCGTCAATAAGTTCGCAGGGATAATAAAGCTGTGAAAATGTACAGTGTGTATATTTTTTATATTTTTAACAGACTTGAAATAAAAAAAAGGAATATTTGTTCTTGAATAACTTCGACATTTTTGAACCGATATGAAAAAAATAATTGACTTTTCGAGTGGAAAGACGATTCGAAAAACTTAATTGGAGAAAACTGCATCAAAACCCCGATACATAAATTTAAGAAGAAGAAGATGAAAAAATATTTTTATCTGAAAGGTATACTTCCAGCTTTATAGTCCCATAGAAATTTTATCAAAATCGGTTTAGCAGTTTACCCAAGAAGTCGGTTTAATCAAGTTTTTAAAATTTCACTTCTACTATAACTTTTTTATATTTTTTATGGAACATGCAGCACCTGATGTTAAATGGTGACCATCACCTACAACAATACGTAGATGAAATTAAATAACTAAACACAATTTATTATGAATCCGGGTGGGTTTTTGTTTGTGTTGTCTCATTGATCGAACTTCATCATACATCTCCATGTTTTAACTATGCCTAGAAATAAAATAAATAAATAATGCGGACAATCCACACAACACAATCTAGCCCCAAACTAAGCATTGCTTGTACTATGGTAACCAGATAGCTGATATAGGTATGCATTTTTAGTTTTTCAACGTTATAAGATGAAACGCCTGACTGACATGCAACGCACAGCCTAAACCACTGACTCTATAATGATTTTCATTTTGGCATTTATCTATGCCTTGATGGAAACAGCAGTTGGCCCACCTGATGAGAAGTGGTAACCATCACCTATAAACATTCCCACACACATACACATTATATTCTATTATAAAATAGATTCCACTTCACAGCGGCTTAGTCAAATCAGTGCTTGTACTATTAACTTTGGACTTTTTATAATGTCCCAAAAGTTAGCCGAGCGGATTTGAACCCGCGACCTTCCCCTTGGTACGGGGCTGCGCTGACCGCTGCGCCATCGGAGGGGCTATTCAGAGTTTTGCAACACCATTTTTGGTGTCGTGTAAGACATAAGGTGTCGTGTTAGCGTTTTGTAAAGAGGTTTTAACCTCTTTACAATCCCGATTTTGTATGGAAAAAGGATGAGCGCCTCTGACGGGCTTTGCGAGAAATAATATTGCTACGTATCTTCACTATCGCTAACACCGGTGATAGTCTATCGTCAACACCAAAATCGTACTAAATCTTTTCGTTAGCTTCACGATTCTGACGGTTTTTGTGTAAAATGCTATTCTAAGTTTCGGAATGCATTTGACAGCTTCACGATCGATCAATCAAAATGAATTAGTAAACAAACATTTATTTGTGCATTTTTGAAGTCAATAATTGCTTTTGAGAATGTCTGCAAGATGTTATTTTGCAATGCGGATGGTCGAGAAAAACCGGGTTCGTAAATTACGGGAACTGCGGGCTGGTTTACGGAAAGCTTTCAATCCTATCGAAGATCTTCCGGAGGCCACATTTCGTCGTCGGTATCGTTTGTCGAAGGTTGCCTTCGCGTTCCTATGCGAAGAGTTGCGACAGCATAATGACCTAAAGTCTTCGCAGCGCGTGAGCTTTGAATTAAAGGTGAGTTATGTTATTTTCATTAATATGTACCTACCACCTAAGATACCAACCCGGTATTAATGCTTATGTAGGTACGTACAAAGGTGTTCCTCAGGAAAACATCATAACTATATAATATATAGTTATGATGTTTTCCTGAGGAACACCTTTTCAAAAAAAATATCTTCTATGTAAAAATCTAAAGTAACTTAAATATATTATATTTAAGTTACTTTAGATTTTTACATAGAAGATATTTTTTTTGAGCTTCTTAATAAAAATTATCAACATCATTTCAGGTGACTCTGGATACCCACAGTGGCCTTGGCTCATGGCACCATTCTTAAATGTTACTGCAACTCCCCAGAAAGAATGTACAACCAGAAGCATATGAAAGCCCTGGTCACAATAGAAAACACTTTTGGCTGGTTAAAAACAGTTGGCGTTGGGCAAGGATAGGGTCTTGCACTACAAGCCAAACAAATGTGTACAGATCATACAGGCTTGTTGTGTACTTCACAACTTAGGCCTTGATTTTGATTGTTCAGATCCCGAAGAAGATCTAGTTATCAAAAGCCAACATGTGAATTATTTGCAGTGTCTGTACCTACCTATTATTTTCGTATCTTATTTTTATATGCTGTGTAGGTACTTTACTATTACTAAGCGTAGCGTGTGCGTGTTTTGTAAAAAGATCATACAAAAAAAAGTAGGAACGAAGCCGTAGTTTGTTGCCTGTTCTTCTAGGCTTGGAACTGGCACCTAGACTCACCTAGCTTTAAGACGTTTAAAAGTGATCTTAGTGATACTGCAGAATAAATTCTTTTTTTTTATTTGAGTTTTAATTTAAATACGCCCTATACTCCTGTTCGGTTTTAATAAATAAGTCTCCTGAGTTTGCTCGTGCGCGGCGTCGTGCTGGTGAGCGGTGATGGCGGAGACCATGCCGTGGTGAAAAGCGCCGGCGAGGTGATGGTGCTGGATAAGTATCACATAACATCAGTGTAAATCAGTCTTTAGGGATCCGTAGTTCTGGATATCAGAACAGAACATATATATAGTATATAGCGTCTCAATTCATATTATGCTGAAAGCCCGCAGAATTCTAAGGATTTTTGGTAAACCAGATCTTAAAAAAGACGAATACAACAAGAGTTACCTACGATTTGGCACGGAAAAACAGAGTAGACAGAGTTCATGGTAGGCCTACTGAACAATCGTGAATTGTCAGTCAATTGAACCAGTAGTCATCTTTATGGTCTTTATTTTGAGGAATCTATGCCCGATCCATGTTGGCAACTTGCTAAAAATGAAGACTTTGTGTTAGATTCATTGCGGCCAACATCGAAATGTTTGCGTCTTATCACCATGTCAATTTGCCTAGGGTAGCACGAACACGAAGTAAAAAGTGAAGCTAACACCCAAAAGCTTGTCAATTCTCAGAATAACCTCTCGGATCCTAATCACACTCGACAAATAACTCTTAGGGACTGTTCGGCACTAACGCGACCGTGGCTCCATCTACAAGTTTGACGTTACAGTCAAATAGTAAACACTATAAAATCATTTAAAAAAATACTGGATACTTCTTCACATCACGGCGGCCTATTATAGTCTACAGTTTTTATCATCATCATCATTATCAGCCTGAAGAAGTCCACTGCTGGACATAGGCCTCCCCTACACATTTCCAGGAAGAACGTTTCTGAGCCCTTTCCATCCATCGACTTCCCGCGATCTTTACAATGTCGTCGGTCCATCTGGTGCGTGGGCGCCCTACGCTTCGTCTTCCGGTTCGTGGTCGCCATTCGAGAACCTTTACTCCCAAACGGCTGTCGGTTCTTCGAGCTATAATGTCCTGCCCATTGCCACTTCAACTTACTAACTCTACGAGCTATGTCGGTGACCTTACAATTTTTATACTATAATTATAATGGACTTCACGGCGGCCTATAGTCAAATGAGTGCTTGTACTATAACTCCAATAAACCTATCTTAGATAGTGGGTATCTCTACATTTTGTTCCAGATAGTACTCCATAGATAAATAAGCGACGCGTGTTGTTTGTTTGTTTATAATAATGAGGGTGAGGTATATTCACTTATAAAGACTTTCATTTAACATGAGTCTGAAAAAATATACCTGCCTACTGAAGTCCATCAAGTCACCATTTTGAATCTAAACGTTTTATGACCTAAGCGAATGTACGCTTTCCGCCAGTCCTAAACATTAAAAATTGCTAAGTTCGAGAGCTTTTTTTTCGCGTTATTTAAATAAAATCACGCAATGAAAATTAAATTGAATAGGTATTTAAGATGAGGAATATAAACTCAAGGCAATTATTAGTGCTTATTAATGTAGGTAATGTTTTCAGTCTCTAAGCTAAAGATTTTGGGAAATGTGAGTAGTCAGAGGCACGTCCTAAAATAACTTATCCATCCTTTATAACTAAGCGAGCTAAAGTTAGGTCGACATCAAACGCGTATCATACTCGTTACTCGTCATTCACACTAAAAATACAACTAAAACAATAATAATATAAATATGTTTACGTCAGCCGGCTGAAAGCTTTTAGTGCGCACATAGGGACGGCTTTCAACAATACTGCGCCAAGAAATACATTTCTACAGCATCATCATCATTATTTAACATGAAGTGAGGTTGCAGTCAAGTGTTAGCCTATAATGTAAAAAAAATACTTTCAGTAGGTACAGAGGGCTCATTTAACAAAAGGACTAGTCGTTGGCCCTGATTTTGTTAATGAGAAACGATGAGTGCCCCTGGCGGGATTGCGAGAACTAATTTATTACTAACGAACGCTACGTATAAATATTATAGTTTAAGGGTTGAAGGCTGGATGACAGATTATGTAATTTTTTTGCTTGCATAATTCTTTTTCTTCTTCTTAATGAATGGCATCTGTCCTTTTCAGCTCAATTTTGCCAGTGTCGAGTAGTTAGAAACGGCTGTCAAATATTTGTTTCGTTGATCCGTGAAATCGGTGATGTTATGTCTCCCTTATCTGTGGCAGGACAGCCACCTAAGAACCGAATGTTCGCTTGATTACTATTGGTACTCAAATGATAAAATTATAATAAAATGAAATTCAAAGAATTACTTACCGTTATTCCTCGTTGTTGGTAGTTGGGTTAAAGTAGATAGATAGATAACTCTTTATCGTTCACCACACAATAATACAGAACAAGAGATCAAAGAAAACCATTAGGCAAAACAATGGGTGACCTTATCGTTAAGAGCGATCACTTTCAGGCAACCTTGGTAACGAAAGAAATAAAGAATTGATTTTGTTGTGGAAAAACTATCTAAAATGGTTCTGATTCCACAACTAAATCAAAGCCCGGTCCAATTTCATAACGTCTAACCAGGCGAAATTCAGCTGTCTCTCGATGTCATGTTAATATGAATAGTTCAGTGTTGCACGAAGCCGTCCGTGTTATACAAGACCGCATCATGCCGGCAACACTATTGGTTGGTATCGAACACAAAAGCTATGGAGATTCCTTGCAACATCAAGCATTTTTTACACTTGGTCAACTGCTCGTTTCTCGCGCTACTTTTTGCCCCGCACGAGGAAGTTGTGGAATACTGCCTTCTGTGGTTTTACCTCGGAGCTTCGACATGGGGTCCTTCAAAAGGATATTTCTCTTCATAAAAGGCAGCACCACGTATGGTGTTGCATATCTATGGGCGACGGTGCCTGCCATCCATCAGGTGGCCCGTCTGCTCTTTTGCGAAGATTTTTTTATGCCCTAGCTATGCACAAAAAACAAATGTGCTATAATTTTTTTTTTCATTATTGTTTGTCATCTTCAGACTTGGTAGCCACACTCATAAACACATTTTTTTAATCATTGCTGAAAGTTAGCCCTGTCGTGTCGTTTCGATCGTCTCCACACCTTTGTTAGTCTCCATTAGAGTAGGATTGACGGGGCGCTATTACCATACGGTAGTCGAGGTCCCGGTAGACGATCTGTAGACACATGGCTATCGACACGACGCCAAACGCTAACCAAAAAAAAGTCGGTTTACTGACGATAGTTGAACGTGACAACGTTGAAATGGAACGCCTCAGAGAGAGGTAACGCCACATGACGTCATATTTTTTCGTGCGTGCAGCCGGCTTAATCGAATTATAAGACGTTGTCACGTCAATAATGTAACATTAAATATTAGTGGACATAACACAGCGCCATCTGTAAAGGTGGAGGTAGGCTTAAGAAAAGATGGATGGATTGTGTGAGAGATTGTAATATTATATGTTCAAGAAAGAAGTGAGTTCTGAGATGGCGAGTGATATGGGAGAATGGAAGAAAAAGGCACGTTGTGCCGACCCACCCTAGTGAGATAAGGGCAGGAAGAAGAAGAATAATACATCGCCATCTAGTTTAACTATACCCTGATTCAGAAACTCAGTCTTTTTTTGTAAACAAACAAATGTCATGATATGTCACTGTCATAGTGACAACTCAGGGGATAAAAACATGTTTTACCATGGATCACTATTAGTAGGACCGGCGCGCGGTTTTACTCGTGCAATAGACCTACCTGAATATTACTACAACTACTTACCTACTAGAGTACACTGAAAAGTAGAACCTCATTTCCCTGTGCCTGATCCTATGGAAGTATACATAAAACAATGATCCTATAATTTCATATTTTTATATATATTATCATATTTTTACCCACCGGCACGGGTTGAGGGTCTATGTTTGATACAAACACAACAGCAACAACAACAAGGCTAAAACTTATCAAAAAACTGATAACAGTAACAGACAACGATAATGTGAGCAAAAACTTAGGTAACAACGCACAATTGGACACGAGGAACACATTCGCCTTCGACGAACGAGAGACGATGCAAATGCATGACGATTAAAACAAATAACAACACAAACACAAGATAGAATGGCTGTATAGTGCCAAAATGCACCAACTGTTTCGTAGCCCTGTGATTTACTATTATGTTAATCATATGATACCAGTGTCGTAAAATACTTTCTACTATAATTTCTTCATTAACTTTGTATTAACAATTAAATAAAATACATGAGATAGCAAGATACCATTGCTTTTTCCCATTCTATGGATATTGATTAGAAAATAAATCCTACCTCAGCTACTCTTCAAAATTTAAAAAAATATTAAAAAGTACCAGTTCAACATCGTTTTTTTGATATGGCCTTACCTTTGTTTACCAAAAAAGACTAAGATTATAAATCAGGGTATAGGAATGGTTTTTATTCATCATCTTCCTGCTCTTATCCCACGCTGGATGGGTTCGGCACAAAAGGTTTTCTTCTTATTCACTCATCTCTATCATTCGTCATCTCAGTGCTCACTCCTTTCTTGCTCATGTCATCTTTGACGCAGTCCATCCTTAGTTTTATATAATGAAAGCTAGATAACTGGTAGGCAATAAAGATAAGGAATAAATCTTCTTATTGTGACACTCTTAACGCATGTAAAGCCCTATAAGTAATTCAGCTGCCCTATAGGCCAACGCTGTCGCTATGACAAGCACTTTGATTTCGTTCACGAATTGCAATTGTCTTGAACGACTTCGTGCGTTGCCGAATAGTACAGTCACGACCGTTTGCTCTGTACTTTACAGTAATATCCGGCTCGAAGGACCAACAAAATGTATTCTACAAAGTGTATGCACTGAAAATGAAATACAATTCTTTATTGAATAGAGGGGTTGTTATAAGTTCGAGGCCAGTGTGTGTTTATAATAAATATGAAAGTTTGACCCGTTTGGTCACAACAGCATTTGTCTCATTTTATAGCCGCCTAACAAGTATGAATAGGGAAACTCCGCTCCATGTTTTCACAGCTTTTCAGAGTGGTATGGAGTTCAGTTTGATAATAATTTAAAATACAGGACGTTTTTGGGGTTTTTGCATCCAAATCTTTCCCTGCACTGTAACCATGTCATTCACCAACCGTAAGACTTCACCTAGTTCGCTGGCGGTAGCGATCAGTGAAACGCTGTCAAATATCGCTGTCAGATTTAAGATTTGACAGCGATATTTGACAGCGTTTCACTGTTCGCTACCGCCAGCGAACTAGGTGTGCGCAGGCCATTAGATGTCGTCTAAGCTCAAAAATAATCAGACTAGTCTTTGACTGCACTGCCCGCTCCGTACCTACTACTGTAAAAGCACCCTGATGCCAGGGATACACGAGGCTAGTTTTTCAAGCCAGGATAGCAAAATAGTGATAGTCAGCTAGTAAGCTTGCAGTTCTAGCTTCGTTAAATTAAATTAAACAGAACTAGCTTCATTTTTAATATAGCAGTTTTGTTTACATCTTGCTATCCTGGCTTGAAAAACTAGCCTCGTTTACGGGCATAAGTCATAACCCGCGTTACTACGAAATCTTCCATATTTTCCTAAGAAATTATTTTTCAATTCTTAAAAATTTTGCTGACTCGCCTAACTACTTCCTCCGTCTGTAATGTCCGCATTACGGCATTACGCACACACGAATGCACAACGTCATTGTAAATTTGTAGGAAAACGGTGAATAATCGTCGAAGGCGGCGGCGTGGAAACCCGCTTCCGATTGAGGGTTTTATCGACATTTTTCTTTATCCCCGATTTAAGGGGCGAGTCAAAAATTTAGGGACAAGTGATTTTTGATAACGATTTGAGAAATTTTGACCTTTTGATAGTCTTTGAATACGCAAAAAAGCTTATTTTTATTCGAGGTTTTTAGCATTCGATTTAAAAAAATATTAAACTTAGCTAGCCGCCAGGATGAAAAAATAAAAGTCAAAAATATTACACAATGTTTATTTTTGCCACTTACACAAAATTACATAATCAAAGTAACGCGAATTATAAACGCTAAATAAAAGAAATCACAGATGAAAATACATTAGACGACTAAATACTGCGTATATTTTAACTAAATAAAAAAACTTTAAAAATATATTATAAGGTTAAGCAGTAGGTAATTTAAAAAAAATCACAGTTTTAGTAATAGTCGAAAATTATCACAACAAAAATCTGGTTAATATAGGAAGAAATCTGAAGTGCGTATGTTTTTTGATAACTAAAATACATCCTATACCATCGACAACATAATCACTTGACATCAATTCAGGTCAGATTGGGGTCAAACATATACCCATAACTTATTAGAGAGCTAACTTCGGAGATCTCAAGATTCAATCCCATTACTTTCTTGGAAACACACGAAAACCAGAGTTTTTCCTTTAATAACCAGCGTAAATTAAATTGGAAACCAATAGTTGTCAAACCGACAGTGACGAAGCTTTCGATAAAGTTGTCCACGCAACTTGTTATACTCGTAGGTTACAAAAGTTTTAAAAAGTTACATTTTCCCTACCGATCCGTGTTATCACAGCTTTCCTAACGTACAGTATAGATAATACGTTTATTATATTGACCACTCTCAATTCACAAGATAGTGTTCCGCAAGGCACACTTCATCACTCCTTTCATTTCTAATTTATATTAACTTTAGCGCAAAAGACAATAACTACTCTCGTCGAAAATAGGCCTTAGGTCCCAGCTTTCGGGACGTTATAGGCTCACGCATATTAAACTAAATGCAGGCAAAATAATTGAATAAATGTTGTCTAAGACAGTGATAGGTTACAGTTTCACAATAAGGTGGACTATCTCTTTCTAACAAAACAGCCGCGTTCAAGTTATACCTGGCTTTTGTCCATTTCTTTTTTCAAGCTCTTTCTAAGCAGACCATCCGTCTATATTCTAGTAAGTACATTATACTTTGCATTCGTATCTCTCACAACACTTTCATCCCAAACAAAAGCCAAGTTATGTTCTTGAATATGACTGTTTGACTACTGTATAATACTTGACACATTTAGAAATCTATGACTAAAATTGAATTCTTCTACAATGTAGACAATTAACATTAAGAATTTAAAATGCTGACATTAGCTCCACTTACTGCAGTGGACAACAAACTTGAGACTTGGCTCAATATTTATTAATTTAACTTGTTTTCTACGTGAAGTGGTTACGATTAATTTAAATATAGTTTGAACTCAAATAAAATCATGGATTGATTAAGTATTATTAGAATGAGTTCTATTAAGCATGATATTTGGAAATCTTGTTATTTTTGTAAATATCTAAGAAAATATATCTTTTGTTACGTAGAAGTAGGTTAGTAGTAAATTAAATGTGGCATTAATTTTGCAAATTCGTTGAAAAACAGAGTTCCAAAAATAAGATATACCCTGTTAGTCATCAGTTAATTTTGTATTAGTATCACAATTAATGTTGAAAAATATTGCAAAGCAAAGAAGTTAACTGCGAGTTTTGCGAAAGATTTCCAAATATCCGCCGAAAAGCAGTATAAATCTAGTTGTATCTAATCTACACATAGAAAAATAGGTAGGTATACAAAAGGTTTTACATAGAAAATCGTGTACAAATTTACAAGTTTACCTAACATCGATTATTGGATTTCGATTCTATTGAACAACTTGGAAATTTAAGAGTTTCACTATTATTATGTTTGATTTACCCCTAAGAAGTATTGAATCAAACGAGGATTTCACCAATGGAAAGAAACAACATTGATTGAATAAATAAATAAATATTGTAGACAAGCAACACAGCACTACCTAGCCCCAAATTAAGCAGAGCTTGCATGTGTACTATGGGAACCAGATATGAGCTCAGTTGGTACTTGAGCCCACGACTGAACCCACGACCAACAGTGCAGAAAGCAGAGCTACTACAGTTCTGCTCTCTGCACTGTTGGTCGTGGGTTCGATCCCCACCGAAAACAAATTTGTGACGCAGATGTTTGTTCTCTGTCTGGGTGTTTTATTGTATTCTAAGTATGTCATTAGAATAAAGTATATAAGTATTATATCAGCTATCTGGTTACCATAGTACAAGCTCTGCTTAATTTGGGGCTAGATATTGTTGTGTGGATTGTCCACAATATTTATATTTTTTTTAATAATAATAATGCGGACAATCCGCACAACCCCAAACATCTAGCCCCAAACTAAGCAGAGCTTGTACTATGGGAACCCGATAGCTGATATAATACTAAAATACTTTTTTTTTTGTAAATACATACATAGAATACAATATAACACCCAGACAGAGACCAAACATCTATGTTCACCACACAAATATTTGTTCTCGGTGGGGATCGAAACCATGACCTACAGCGCAGAAGGCAGAGTTACTACCAACTGAGCCGAGAGGCTAGTATTTATTCTCAAGGAAATATAACCGTATAGATTTGAGAACACCTTTCAAAGGATATTGTTCGTGAGACTATTATATTTAAAAGTCATTTAATAGAATCGAAATCCTGTTGGATTATATTTAAGTTCTCTATTATATATTAAAATATAGAATTTAAAAGATCATCTAATTACATATATCTGGACAGGTAGAGTTCGCGAAAGGGAACAATTGAATGAAAAATAACGAAAATTAAATTATATTCGTGTATTTTTGCAGTTATAAGAGATTCTTCTAATTATATTGGAAAAACTAATAAAATATACAACCCTCTAATTTTAAAATCAAAACCTACAC
This sequence comes from Thera obeliscata, assembly GCA_947578465.1. Classification (NCBI taxonomy): domain Eukaryota; kingdom Metazoa; phylum Arthropoda; class Insecta; order Lepidoptera; family Geometridae; genus Thera; species Thera obeliscata. The sequence continues at coordinate 9,091,720 of OX387923.1, read as the reverse complement.
ACGGATATTCATTTAAAATCGATCGACACATTTGAGAGTATACAGTTACTATTAAATCGAGAACTACGAATTACTCTTTTTTTTCTCCACTATATTACTTCAACGAAAATCCGAAATCCGTAATCTCTGCCTACCCCCATGGGAATGAGGCGTGATTTTATGTATGTATGTATTACTTCTAGGTTATCTTTCATACACCCAGTAACCAATAATATACACGATCTCCTTGAGACCAATCGAAACAGAACTAGTGTGGTGAACTCTAATAGATGACAAATACAGCTTCTAAAGTTGCTATTTTCTTCTTCTTAATGAATGGCATCTGTCCTTTTCGGATCAATTTTGCCAGTGTAGAGTAGTTTAATGAGAATGATAATATATTACTTAGATAAAATACTTTTCCGTCCGTCGAGTCAGTCAAAGGCGAGTCGGCCCTACTCTAATTGTCTTTGGAAGAAAGATGGCAGTTTCTTCCAAATCCATCTGAAACATTTTCGATCAAATCAGAATATCACATAATACACTTTAATTCCAACTGCAACAGCTAAGACCTCAAGTAATGTTGGTTAAAATACCACCGAAATTACACAGCAAAACTCAAAATAACACCAGAAAACAATTAAAATCAAAAAGCTATGTGACTTCCCAAAATGACAGAAAACGAATCGACCGATAAGTCTGTTGCCATCTCTATTCGTTGACATGAAAGTGACAGTGACAGGTATATCAATGAGGTCTTCAATCAGATTAGCTTGAGGTACTGGTATTGTAAGATTATGGTAGTTCTTACTTCTTAAGGCTTCTTGGAGCTTGATTGGTAGTTCTTCTTAAGACTTCTTGGAGCTCGATGCTGTCTTCTGTTCTAACTTCAATAGTTGTATCGTCTTTACCTTCTGTGCGACGTCGCTGTTCATATAGTCGTGTAGTATCTGTTTGGAAGATATATTTGTGGTTAATTTACTGTGCTTATCAAACTAATTATTAAAAAAATAATACATAACTATTGTTCTTCTAAGTTGTAGACGTGATATATTTACGCTGTCACTTTTACTGGTTTTTTTTCTCTGTTCTCTTTTTTCTAGTTATATACAGGGTGGCCCACGGATATACCACCACATGGAGGGAAAGTACCTCGAATATTGTGGCATATTTTTGAACATTCTGTATTTTCTGTTGGATGATCATTTTGAAATGGATCTTTACCATGTTTAGTAGAAATGTAATTAAATAAAATAAAAAAATCCTTGTCCTGAGGAGACCTACTCATCACTTTCGACACTCATCTAAAGCCTTGCTATCTAAGCGATCTGCGATTCCGATCATTAAAACGCTGTCAAACATGACCGCGATATTTGACAGCGTTTTACTGATCGCCATCGCCATCGCCTAGATGTGCGCAGGCTAGATGTGTGCGAATTCCTTTGTTGGACAAATTCAAAGTGATTATTGTGGTTGAAAAATCCCTATCTTTTTTAGGGTTCCGTAGCCAAATGGCAAAAACGGAACCCTTATAGATTCGTCATGTCTGTCTGTCTGTCTGTCTGTCTGTCTGTCTGTCTGTCCGGCCGTGTCACAGCCATTTTTCTCCGAAACCATAAGAGCTAGACTAATGAAACTTGGTGAGTAGATGTATTCTGTGAACGGCATCAAGGTTTTTACACAAAAATAGAAAAAAAACTATAAATTTTTGGGGTCCCCATACTTGAAACTGAAACTCAAAATTTTTTTTTTCATCGAACCCATACGTGTGGGGTATCAATGGATAGGTCTTCAAAAATTATGTTGAGGTTTCTAACATCGTTTTTTTCTAAACTGAATGGTTTGCGCGAGAGACACTTCCAAAGTGGAAAAAAGTTGGTCCCCCCCCCTCTAACTTCTAAAATAAGAGAATGATAAATCCAAAAAAAATATATGTTGTACATTACTATGCAAACTTCCAACGATATTTGGTTTGAACGAGATCTAGTCAGTAGTTTTTTTTTTATACGTCATAAATCGTAAACCGCAATTTACGTTTCGACGAACTACAAAAACCTTTATATTATGTTAATTGATGGTACGGAACCCTTCATGGGCGAGTCCGACTCGCACTTGGCTGCTTTTTTTTAGTTCCGTTTTGTTTATTCTAGGACAGAATTGAACCCAAACTCTACAGAAGGTAGAGCTACTATCAACTGAGCTATGAACCCAGTAATGTCCCTTTGTTCCCGCACACCGCTGTACGGAGGTGATTATAGAAGTTAAGATAGAACAGACCACCTGCGTACACCATCAAATATTCAACGGTACAAATTGACTCGTGTTGTGTCGCTAACTTTTGTTTGACTATAGAGGGATGTTTTATAGAGGAAGACCGTCTATTTTTAAATAATGTAATGTAATATAATAGAATAATAATTAGATACCTACTTGTAAAAAAAAAAAATTTGACCTTTTATTATCGTTGGAGAATAAAGGTTCTCGAATGGCGACCACGAACTGGAAGACGAAAAGTAGGGCGCCCACACACCAGATGGACCGACGACATTGTTAAGATCGCAGGAAGTCGGTGGATGGAAAGGGCTCCGAATCGTTCTTCCTGGAAATGTGTATAGGGGAGGCCTATGCCCAGCAGTGGACTTCTTCAGGCTGATGATGATGATGATGGCGACCTTTTATTTACAATACGAACCAGGAACAAAGACAAACAGATTTTATTCCTACCAGTCCCCTGTTCCAATCTATCTGCGTACTGGTTTTGGAAGCTCTTATAGGTAGCGGCACATAACTTTAGCGCTGACCGTTATTGCGCAGAAGTCAAAATTAAGGTACCTGTGGGGGTGTAGCGGGATGAAGGGCGGGCGTGCGTAGCGCTGATTGGCTCTCCAGTCGCACTCCGCTCTCTGTACCAATAGGACACACTCTGCACACATCCACACATCCAGTGTGCGCGACATGGCACACTACGACGCATGCGCAGCTATCCCCTCCGCATATCGCTCAGCGCTAAAGTTATGTGCCGCTAGTTATATGTAGTACCTGCATGCTGATTTCGGAAGCTATGACCGCAGCAGTTGCTGGTCTCTCCGCCAGCACTAGCAGAGTCGGCAGCAGTTTGTGCATGTTCGGAGGAGACATCATCCAGTTCGCCGGTAGATTGCACAACATCTTGACTACGCCCCAGCCGTCACATATTGTATCCTGATTGCGGAAAATTCTGTGTTTTAAACCTTCATTCTAGTTACTGCCACTGAAATACCATTCTTTTTGTGTAATTTTTGCTGACATATTCGAACTTTTTGCAAGGCCAGCTATTTTTTCACATAAAATGTTCTTTCCGAAAAAATACCTTAGTTTTTAAAATATTTTCTTTTATTACAAAATCCGTGGGAAATTGAGTTCTTACACGGGGGATTTTAGACAAAACAAAATAATCCTAATTCTAGACCGGGACCGGGATAGAAATTCTCTCGTTTGGTCTAAATTGATTCTTAGACATGGGTTGAATTACTTAAGACTACGGAAAAGGAACACGTGCGTTCATTACAGTAACTATAAAACTAGCTAGAACCCAATTGGCATCTTCAAAAACTACTAAAAACCAATTAGCCCTACTAAATAACGCACAACCATAATCATGTAACAATCTAACAACCCAATCCACTTTACACCCATCAGACGCTACACCTTAAAAAGTCATCAAATATATTATTAAAGCCGACGACATTCACAATTCATGTTAATGGTCAGTCGCCCCAGCCGTGTACTCAATGAACAGTGAGGGCCCGAGTGGTGCGCCTTGGGTGACACCCGGAAGACACCTGTGTCCGTGGGAAGTTTATACGGACTTGTGAATATTTAAGTAGACAATGCTAAGTAATGAAACATGATAAGAAAGTGATGGAAAATCGATGAACTTCTGAAGTTCTTAAGCGCGGTTGACATTATTTTTAGATCTTATAACATTTACAAAGGAAGTTAAAATCTTATAAATCCTTGGTACTCAACATATTAATAAACGTAGTCAGAGCCATGTCTAAACTCCGAATACAACATTTATTGGTAAACCTCCGCTTTTTGCAGTTCTAACCAAGATAGGTGCTGCGGCAGCCGTGATGAGGCAAAATAATAAATATGATTATGCTGTGTAATCTCATTTAAAGTGAACATTTTATGATTTATGAGAAAATAAATATCTAAAACCTATAATATTCCAGCCTGTCGCATAGTCTAGTCAAACTAAATATGCGTAAATATCAATAATATTTATCGAATTAAAAAACTAGAGTGGATTGTAGCTAAGCAGTGCTCCATCTTTGCCAGTGTTTTCACTTTCCATCAGGTGTGATGGCAGTCAAACGTTTAGCTATCAGCAATTAAAAAACACCATAAAAAGCACCCTTACAAGACAAAGGAATACAAATTAAACAACACGTTACAAACACGTGTCCACAGGTGCAGCCCGCATGGGAACGGACCTGCTAATTTACATATCTATTGCTTTGTAGTTTATTCTAATTTGCAATTTCTAATAGGCGCCAGTAGTCCTATAACAAAGTGGAATAGTGAGAAAAAAGTCTGATTAGATCTATGGAACTGCACTCTTATTCTAACAATGGTTCATAGAATAAGTTTTAGTTCAAAGATTCTTAGGCTGAGATCCATAGACCGAACTTTGACTTTACTTTGATGGAAAGTTCAACTTTCAACCAAAATTATATTTCATAGTTCTGTCAAGCTCTTCTTTATTCAAAATATTGATAGGAAACTTCGATAAACAAAGCTTACTTTGTGAAGACTGCTTTGCTGTAAAGCAAAGTGCGGTCTATGAATCTCAGCCTTAGAATTAGTTACAGCTAAATGTCACTAGTGTCATAAAAAGGTATATGGAACTGCTGAGAAAAATAAAACTAGTTTTGTCAATTATAATGTTTGTAATAATGTACCCCATTATCTGTGTATACTTAGACCAATACCAACAGAAACTCTAAGAAACTGGGTCCCAGCAAGTCGCGCCCCGTGCTGACTGATATAAAGATATATTATGCCTACAAAATAAAAAAACTACCATGACCAGCAGCGCTGGTTTTCAGGCAGAGCCTTGAAAAAGGCACAACACACATGGACCAAGGCGCCTAAAAACACTAATAATAAAAATAAATAATAAATAAAAAGCCCATTTATTTTCCCTACCAACTAATTTTTACATTACTTTAATTTCTAGTAATTTTAATCACTTTTATATTAACGCTGCTTCGTCCTCATTCGTTTGGCTAGGAACCCCTCTTCGGGTAAAGGCCTCCTCCACTTTATGCCTTTCTTCTCTGTCCATGGCCAGGGACATCTATTGTTTCCCTGCTGTTTCGACTAGTTCGTCTGTCCAGCGTTTTCTAGGGCGACCTGTTCGTCTCTTTCCATTTGGTCCCGTCCATCGTGTTACCTGTATGGTCCACCTCTTGTCCTTGTATCTAGCTATGTGTCCGGCCAGTTCCATTTTAATTTAAGCGCGTGATGGAGAGCGTCTGTTACTTTTGTTTTTTCCCTTTTACGGTCGCTTCTGATTTTGTGTATTTTTTTTTATGTTTAAGACTCAAAAAACACTAATATTACAATCTAACTATTATAAATGTAACCCAGTGAATACTCACTCGTAACGAGGGATTGTTGACGGTGACGTAGCCGATCAGCTCAATGAGGTCCAACACGAAGGTTAAGGATACCTTCGCATCCAGACGGATCACGCACGGATCTGAGGAAAAGGTCATCATTTCAATGAATTGTCCTATTAGAAAATATCTCTCATCCCAACTAATATTATAAATGCGAAAGTAACTCTGTCTGTCTGTCTGTTACGCTTTCACGCCAAAACTACTGAACCGATTGATATGAAATTTGGTACACAGATAGTGTAGAGCCTATCACTTCATCGGTTCGGTTAGGCTTAGGCCCGTATGCAGAGACAATGCTTGAGTCTGAGTCGAGCCTCAAGCATTGATTTTTCGACAGTTCTCCATTGAAAAGTGTCAATAAATCTATGTTTGGGGCTCGACTCAGACTCTCTCTTCCTTCCTTTCCTCTCTCTCCTTGTGGTTGCTATTCGAGAACAGGGAATTTTAGGATTTAACTGTTAGGCTACTTACATTGGTGGTCTTCCCTCGGCGCCTCCTTATCACTGGGCGCATGTTGAGACAACAGCATCGCTACAGCCGCTCTGAACTCCAACGGCCAACCTCCTTCGCCGAACGCTTCCTGTTAACAAATATTGGCTAAGTGTCGCCGCACACAAACCTCCGTCCAAATTCAAACTCAATCAAAATTTATTCCTTTCAATTCCAAGAATCACTTTGAAACGTTTTAAAGCTAGGTCTAAGTGCCAGTTCCACGCGACCAAGCCTAGAAGAACAGGCAACAAACTACGGCTCGGTTCCTATTCCGTTTTTTTAGGATCCTTTTACAAATCAAAAATTATTTAAAATAATAGCAGTGAAGTTCCAGTGTGGTGACACTTCACTTAGTCAGACGTATGCAATGCAATAAAACTAAATCAAAAGTTTCAAAGACAGCACACGCTACGCTTCAAAGTTATAATAAAGCATCTGAACAACATATAAAGCCACAAAACACTGCCACACCGGCATATTTCCTGTAGTTCTCATACATTTTACATGGACGCACACAGTTGACGTCGGTAGCCGCCACACGCTACAAATCGTCGCTAGATAAAATGTATGAAAATGCCTGTGGCGGATTTTTGTGGATGTGGCCGAAAGCGCGGGAGCGGGAGCACTAAAAGTGGGTTTTAAATTCTGAACAGTCTTTATTTACATGTTTTACAAAGATCATTTTGAAACGCCTTTAAAACTGTCTGAATAGGCGTCAGTTCCTCGCGACCTAAAGCAATCCTAAAAGAACACGCAGCAAATACTCACAATAATACATAATAATGACATTGACCTATAATTCATCCATCACGTGACGATCAATTTTTATGTTTAAATGTACGAATGTACGAGACACAACTTCCTTGCACTATTCTCAGCTTTTACTTATTTAGTTCAAAGTCCAAACAGGGGTAGTCAGACGTGTGTACATTGAGATCTGTCACGCAAGACAAAATCTCTGTCCTGAACGTAACCTCATAAAACGTTAGCTACAAAAGTAGCGCGCCGCAACTCGGGGGTAGTTAATAGGGGATGACCGGACGTACAAATCTTAGGTGAATCCGTGCGGGGAATAATGCTCCAAGTCACGAGATCGAGCATCTTCAGATTGGCGTTAGGCTACTGCGAAACACATGGTTATATCGTTCTGACAAGCTGATATAAGGCTGATTCGCAGAATATTAACAAGACAAGTTTCTACAATGTCAGTCCAATGAACTAGGGATTATAGTATATCATTCGAAAGGTAATTTTGTTACCTTTCGAATGATATACTATAATCCCTAGTTCATTGGATCGTTCAAACCGTAAACGTCCAACTAGCAGTTAGACGTTTACAACTTTGACCTATTGCAATAATTGGATGTTAGATTTTTTTTCATAAAACACTTTTGAAACATAGCGCAATCATCATTTTTTTATGTAAATTTTACAATACAACACCCAGAGACAGAGAACAAACATCTATGTTCACCACACAAATATTTGTTCTCGGTGAAGATCGAACCCAAGACCTACGGCTCAGAAGCGTTTTGGCTCCACCTTCCTTATCCGAACCTCGAGGGAATGGAACTCATTGCCGTCGACAGTTTTTCCAGACAACTACAATCTGGGCCTCTTCAAGGCAAGAGTGAATAGGTGTCTTCTAGACCATCCTGCTTCATCGTCGGCTACATCGTCGCTTACCATCAGGTGAGATTGTAGCCAAAGGATGGTCTATTTTTTAAAAAAGAAGGCAGAGCCATACCATACCACTTACTTAATATCTATTTCGCTTCTCAGTAGCACTCGTGTACCGTCTACCCGGGGTCAAGTGAGTTACCACAAGTAAGATGTGCTGTGGACACGCATGGCGGTCCGCAAATAAGATTTATTACAGCGGAGATTTGCTCTTCTTTTTCAGACAAATTCGGACCACTTCGAGAGCACGTGATTTGATTATTCAACTCGAGATAACCTGTTTAACTAAGATTTAGATTTGTTTCTTTTAGTAATGAATTACAAATAAACTTACGATTAATAAGTATCATATCAGCTATCTGGTTCCCATAGTACGAGCTCTGCTTAATTTGGGGCTGGATAGTGTTATTTAATCATCAGGAAAGGAACCTCTTTGAAGCGTACTTCAAAGCTCTCACTACATTGGTTCTAAATAACCATTTTGTAGTAGCAGATAGAGCTTTTTGTGAAGGGCTCGTCTTGGAAAGTAATACCACCATGCCTATTTCTGCCGTGAAGTAGTTTTGCTGTGTTTTGGTTTGAAAGGTGTGGGTGTCGGTGAAATTACTGGCACGTGAGGCTGAACATCTGTATGCCTCAAGTTGATGGGCGCATGTCAGTGCATCGTAGGGCACTTATATTAATTTAAAAAAAAATACAACCGAATTGACAACCTCCTCCTTTTTGATTGGAAGTCGGTTAAAAAACCCAATGACCCAACAAACCTGATGCGAGCAAACCTAAGCGATAGTTGCTGATAAAAGAACCAGTGTTTTGAAATTAGCTCACTAACCTCCGCTAACTTTAAATTCTCCCGCAAATTCCCTCTATTTACAAAACCCAAACAATCAATCATAACAACGCATCCCCTTGAAAAAAGCATCTGCGGCCGCATCTCGCTAATAAACCGGTAATTCTGTTTATTATCTATTACCGACTCCATCTAACCGTGGTCTGGTCTCTGGGGTACGCAATTATTCATGCTTTCAAAACCGGGGAACAGACATCAAAGTTTTTGGACGCTAGGGAGTTCTATATGGAGGGTTTTGGCTATTATTGTCCATGCTGGCCTTCTTCTTTAAAACCTCTGAGCGCGTTTAAAGCTCTGAGCTAATAGCAGATAGCTGGTTACGAAACTTGGTTATAGTATTTTTATAAAACAACGGGATATTTACCATGATTAAATTTTTGAGTTGACTACCGATATTTCGGCACAGTTGCATTCACCATGATCACGGTTGAACTGAAGTCCACGAGTTAAAGAACTGTTATTGGCAGACATACGTAGAAGCATAGCCGGTTGCTAAGTCTATTGCTATCTCTTTTTGTTGGCAAGAAAGAGACAGTGACGAGAGACTTTTAGCCAGTCGCTAAAAAGTGACAGGTATTTTGTTTTTTTGATTTTGTTTGCTATTTCCATGTCCTGAGGATGATCACTGGTGTCACGGAAGACCAGCGTTGTATAATATTATGCTGAGTGACGGCCAATTTACATCATCATCATCAGCCTGAAGAAGTCCACTGCTGGACATAGGCCTCCTTTACCCATTTCCAGGAAGAACGATTCTGAGCCCTTTCCATCCATCGACTTCCCGCGACCTTAACAAAGTCGCTGTCATGTCGGAAGTCAAGGAGGCCGCATTCGAAAGACTTAATTGGAGAAAACTGCATCAAAACCCCGACAAGAGATAAGCTCTTAAATTTAAGAAGAAGTTACTTGATTATCCTCCTTGTGTAATACTGTTCTTGTTGTGTGGCGTTAAACATATAAATTTTTATTTGATTTTGATCACAAACTCGGTATGGATAGAGTCGTTAAGTTTCTTGTTTTATCTTGTACTAGCGGACGCCCGCGGCTTCGCTCGCCCCTTTGCCGTTACGCCCCGTTGATTAATTATCCTTTAAAAGTTTTTCCTCTTTTTTCCGCTTAGGGAAATCATTTTCCAATATCCTTTCTTAGTGCACCTCTATGCTATAAAAGCAACATACCCTCCAAGTTTCATGCTTCTAGGACTTACGGTTTAGGCTGAGCGTTGATTGTCAGTCAGTAACGTAAGAGTTTTATATATTTAGATATAGTCGTTCCATAGTACGAGTGCGGGCGCGTGCAATATTTCCCCGCATTCCCTTCATCCCTTGTAGGTAAGCGACGCGGGTCGCCCGCCGCGCCGCCCCTGCGGAATGGTAATCGATCCAAACTGCTAATGGATTAGTTGTTCGGGGACTTTGTGCTACTTACACTGTGTGGCTTGCCTCGCTTTGTAATACTTGAAGCCTATCGTATACTGTATTATAAATATAATAATAATAAATATAAATATTGTGGACAACTCACACAACACTACCCAGCCCCAAACTAAGCAGAGCTTGTAATATGGGAACCAGATAGCTGATATAATACTAGAATACATTTTTTTTTTGTAAATACATACTTAGAATACAATATAACACCCAGACAGAGAACAAACATTTATGTTCACCACACAAATATTTGTTCTCGTTCTCGGTGGGGATCGAACCCACGACCTACGGCGCAGAAGGCAGAGCTACTACCAACTGAGCTAGAGGCCAGTCAATATACTCAGAATTGACTGGCATCTCTGCTCAGTTGATATGTAGCTCTCTTTGTAGCTCTTTCTTGCGTCGTAGGTCGTGGATTCGATCCCCAATGAGAACAAACATTTGTTTTCGCAGAAGGCACAGCTGCTATCAACTGAGCGGAGTGGCCATAGTATATAAGTAACTAGCGGCCGCTCGCGTCTTCGCTCGCCCCGTTCCCGTTACGCCCCGTTCTCGCTACTTACTTCCGTTCTCCGTTACAATATCTTTATAAATTGTAGCCTATGTGTTATTCTGATGTATAAGCTGTATTATTGTAAAGTTTAATTAAAATCCATTCAGTAGTTTTTACGTGAAAGAGTAACAAACAAACATCCATCCATCCATAACTGTGATCATGGTGCATGCAACTGTGCCGAAATATCGGAAGTCAACTCAACAAAAATTTAATCATGGTAAATATCCCGTTGTTTCATAAAAATAGTGGATAGTGTTTTGTGTATTGTCCAGAATATGTATGGCCGAGGTAACTACACAACATCTGGTAGGTTATCTGCAATATTAACCATAATTGTTTCGTTACAGCCAGAATCGACAGCTCAATTCCAAGATATTAAATTAACATCGGCACGTGTCATAATTTGTAAGTAATCCAACATTGGGAATAGGGATGTGTGTTTGTGTTCCGTTGCAGAATGTCATACTAGGGGATAGAGCCACTTCAAATGTTTGGTTAGCTGAATTTGACGTGTTTCTTCCACAGAATACAGTAGAAATGCGACCATGCGCCGTTTGTATGGGAGCCGATGTCGCAAGTTTTACATTTCCACTATTATATTTAAAACCAGCAGCCCGTCCCGGCTTCGCACGGGGTAGACAATATTGTTGTACATTATTTTGTTCTATCGCTAATAGTTTCGGCAGCGCATTCGACGAAAGACATTTTAAGACTAATTTTTCGACACCTTCGGTTACATTGTTCCAGTTTTACCAAGGATCCCTAATTTTTTTCAAAATGAAATGTAGCCTATGTCAAATTGGAAGAATGTAGCATTCTATTGGTGAAAGAATTTTTTAAATCAGCCTAGTTCTTTTTGAGCCTATTCATTACAAACATACAAAAATAGGTACAAATCTTTCCTCTTTATAGTATAAGTATAGATATCACTAAATATGAGGATTCTAAGAAAAAGGAAGGAAGGAAGATGTTACGAACGTATTTCCATGTTTTATATTGTCGCTTACCTTATTTGGAAAGTAATTCTTGCACTGCTGCAATGCATTTTTCAGTTTACGACTCCCGAAAAAACTGTTGAATTTGTATGGAGAAAGGAGCGTAAATGCTCATGTATTTAGGCGACACTTTTCCGGCCACATGGCCGTTCTACTTTGTTCTGTGAGTTCTTCTAAGTAGTAGTAGTGACTCTTTGTGTCTCGTGGGGGTGCGTACTACCACCATGCCTATTCCTGCCGTGAAGCAGCATCGCTGTGTTTCAGCTTGAAGGGTGTGGGTGCCGGTGACATTCTGACACGTGAGGCTGAACATCTGTGTGCCTCAAGTTGATGGACGCAGGGCAATGCATCGTAGGGCACGTTCCCCATATGCGTGACCTACAAGGCAGGTCGAGCATGTATTTGCCTAATCCTGCATAGAAGCTAAGTCTGGAACGCGAACTAGTGTCTAGTAGATCATTGATTCCCAACGTGGTCCAGGTGGACCCCCAGGGGACCATGGGAGACTCGACGGGGGTCAACAATGGCGTGACAAAAGTATGGCGGTGTGAATCTCCATCCATCCTACATCCATTCGTAAGCTGGGGGGGGGGGTCTACTAAAATTTATCTGGTTTCGATAGTGAAGAATAGAAATGTTGGTTTGACTTCACCTATCAACCTAGAGACTGTTGCTTGTAAAAACTTTTTTCGAAAACTGTTAATTCTTGTTAGGAACTTAGCCGCTGCAAATGTTCATAGTCAGATCCATATTTTTTATCGACTGGGAGCAAGGGGTCTACCGGAACCGAAACCAGCGAAATTTTGAAAGTGGTCTATGAGAATAAAAAAGCAGCCAAGTGCGAGTCGGACTCGCCCATGAAGGGTTCCGTAGCATCAAGTAACATTAATAGAGGTTCTTGTAGTTCGTTGAAAGGTAAATTGCGGTTTACGATTTATGACGTATAAAAAAAAACTACTGACTAGATCTCGTTCAAACCAAATATCGTTGGAAGTTTGCATAGTAATGTACAACATATATTTTTTTTAGTTTTATCATTCTCTTATTTTAGAAGTTAGAGGGGGGGGACCAACTTTTTTCCACTTTGGAAGTGTCTCTCGCGCAAACTATTAAGCTTAGAAAAAAACGATATTAGAAACCTCTACATCATTTTTGAAGACCTATTCATTGATACCCCACACATTTATGGGTTTGATGAAAAAAATTTTTTTGAGTTTCAGTTTCAAGTATGGGGACCCCCAAAATTTATAGCTGTTTTTCTATTTTTGTGGAAAAATCTTAATGCGGCTCACAGAATACATCTACTCGCCAAGTTTCATCAGTCTAGCTCTTACGGTTTCGGAGAAAAATGGCTGTGACACGGACGGACAGACAAGACAGACAGACAGACAGACAGACATGACGAATCTATAAGGGTTCCGTTTTTGCCATTTGGCTACGGAACCCTAAAAAAGCGGCCAAGTGCGAGTCAGACTCAACCATGAAGGGTTCCGTAGCAACAAGAAACATAATTTATAAGTTCTTGTTGTCCGTCGAAAGGTAAATTGCGGTTTACGATTTATGACGTATAAAAAATGCCATTTGGCTACGGAACCCTAAAAATGGTTGGGAACCTCTGGTCTAGAATGTTCTTGCAGCAAGCCACATCTAGATCTGTATGTACATTATCTGTGGGCTACCGCTTCGCATTCCACCGACGAGTGTTCCGCAAACACGGGGATGATACTCGGACTAATTAAGGAGTCGGCAAATACAGGGACGAACGGGGATGCTGTAAGTAGATGTTTTGTTACTGCTGATTTTTCTTATTTTCTTGCCTTTCAGATCAGTAGTATGGTAGTAGCTTGTGCGCTGGAGGGCGTGGGTTCGATCCCCACAGCGAACAAATACTTGTGTGGTGAACATAGTGAACATGGATGTTTGTTCTATGTCTGGGTGTTGTATTGTATTCTAAGGCCCGTATTCAGAATACAGGGACGAACGGGGATGCTATAAGTACTTAGATGTTATGTTTTGTTATTGATGATTTTTTTTCTTGATATTAGCCTTTCAGCTCAGTTGGTAGTAGCTTTGTCTTATACGCCATAGGCCGTGGGTTCGATCCCCACAGAGAACAAATATGTGCGTGGTGAACATAGATGTTTGTTCTCTGTCTGGGTGTTGTATTGTATTATAAGGCCCGTATTTAGAATACAGGGACGAACGGAGATGCTATAAGTACTTAGATGTTATGTTTTGTTATTGATGATTTTTCTTCTTGATATTGGCCTTTCAGCTCAATTGGTAGTAGCTTTGTCTTTTAAGCCATAGGCCGTGGGTTCGATCCCTACCGAGAATAAATACTTGTGCGGTGAACATAGATGTTTGTTATCTGTCTGGGTGGTAGGTATATTGTATTCTAAGATCCCGTAATCAGAAAAAGTGCCTGAGTCGACCTCCTCAAGTATAGTAAAACCCAAGCCGTAGTTTGTTGTCTGTTCTTGCGTCAGCTTCCTCGCGTGGAACTGGCACCTAAACTCAAGACGTTTCACCAAGCTTTAAGACATTTCAAAGTGATCCTTGTGGTACCATTGAATAAATGGTAAATGGTATGGTAATGGTATGGTAATGGTATGGTAATGGTATGGTAATGGTATGGTAATGGTATGGTAATGGTATGGTAATGGTATGGTAATGGTATGGTAATGGTATGGTAATGGTATGGTAATGGTATGGTAATGGTATGGTAATGGTATGGTAATGGTATGGTAATGGTATGGTAATGGTATGGTAATGGTATGGTAATGGTATGGTAATGGTATGGTAATGGTATGGTAATGGTATGGTAATGGTATGGTAATGGTATGGTAATGGTATGGTAATGGTATGGTAATGGTATGGTAATGGTATGGTAATGGTATGGTAATGGTATGGTAATGGTATGGTAATGGTATGGTAATGGTATGGTAATGGTATGGTAATGGTATGGTAATGGTATGGTAATGGTATGGTAATGGTATGGTAATGGTATGGTAATGGTATGGTAATGGTATGGTAATGGTATGGTAATGGTATGGTAATGGTATGGTAATGGTATGGTAATGGTATGGTAATGGTATGGTAATGGTATGGTAATGGTATGGTAATGGTATGGTAATGGTATGGTAATGGTATGGTAATGGTATGGTAATGGTATGGTAATGGTATGGTAATGGTATGGTAATGGTATGGTAATGGTATGGTAATGGTATGGTAATGGTATGGTAATGGTATGGTAATGGTATGGTAATGGTATGGTAATGGTATGGTAATGGTATGGTAATGGTATGGTAATGGTATGGTAATGGTATGGTAATGGTATGGTAATGGTATGGTAATGGTATGGTAATGGTATGGTAATGGTATGGTAATGGTATGGTAATGGTATGGTAATGGTATGGTAATGGTATGGTAATGGTATGGTAATGGTATGGTAATGGTATGGTAATGGTATGGTAATGGTATGGTAATGGTATGGTAATGGTATGGTAATGGTATGGTAATGGTATGGTAATGGTATGGTAATGGTATGGTAATGGTATGGTAATGGTATGGTAATGGTATGGTAATGGTATGGTAATGGTATGGTAATGGTATGGTAATGGTATGGTAATGGTATGGTAATGGTATGGTAATGGTATGGTAATGGTATGGTAATGGTATGGTAATGGTATGGTAATGGTATGGTAATGGTATGGTAATGGTATGGTAATGGTATGGTAATGGTATGGTAATGGTATGGTAATGGTATGGTAATGGTATGGTAATGGTATGGTAATGGTATGGTAATGGTATGGTAATGGTATGGTAATGGTATGGTAATGGTATGGTAATGGTATGGTAATGGTATGGTAATGGTATGGTAATGGTATGGTAATGGTATGGTAATGGTATGGTAATGGTATGGTAATGGTATGGTAATGGTATGGTAATGGTATGGTAATGGTATGGTAATGGTATGGTAATGGTATGGTAATGGTATGGTAATGGTATGGTAATGGTATGGTAATGGTATGGTAATGGTATGGTAATGGTATGGTAATGGTATGGTAATGGTATGGTAATGGTATGGTAATGGTATGGTAATGGTATGGTAATGGTATGGTAATGGTATGGTAATGGTATGGTAATGGTATGGTAATGGTATGGTAATGGTATGGTAATGGTATGGTAATGGTATGGTAATGGTATGGTAATGGTATGGTAATGGTATGGTAATGGTATGGTAATGGTATGGTAATGGTATGGTAATGGTATGGTAATGGTATGGTAATGGTATGGTAATGGTATGGTAATGGTATGGTAATGGTATGGTAATGGTATGGTAATGGTATGGTAATGGTATGGTAATGGTATGGTAATGGTATGGTAATGGTATGGTAATGGTATGGTAATGGTATGGTAATGGTATGGTAATGGTATGGTAATGGTATGGTAATGGTATGGTAATGGTATGGTAATGGTATGGTAATGGTATGGTAATGGTATGGTAATGGTATGGTAATGGTATGGTAATGGTATGGTAATGGTATGGTAATGGTATGGTAATGGTATGGTAATGGTATGGTAATGGTATGGTAATGGTATGGTAATGGTATGGTAATGGTATGGTAATGGTATGGTAATGGTATGGTAATGGTATGGTAATGGTATGGTAATGGTATGGTAATGGTATGGTAATGGTATGGTAATGGTATGGTAATGGTATGGTAATGGTATGGTAATGGTATGGTAATGGTATGGTAATGGTATGGTAATGGTATGGTAATGGTATGGTAATGGTATGGTAATGGTATGGTAATGGTATGGTAATGGTATGGTAATGGTATGGTAATGGTATGGTAATGGTATGGTAATGGTATGGTAATGGTATGGTAATGGTATGGTAATGGTATGGTAATGGTATGGTAATGGTATGGTAATGGTATGGTAATGGTATGGTAATGGTATGGTAATGGTATGGTAATGGTATGGTAATGGTATGGTAATGGTATGGTAATGGTATGGTAATGGTATGGTAATGGTATGGTAATGGTATGGTAATGGTATGGTAATGGTATGGTAATGGTATGGTAATGGTATGGTAATGGTATGGTAATGGTATGGTAATGGTATGGTAATGGTATGGTAATGGTATGGTAATGGTATGGTAATGGTATGGTAATGGTATGGTAATGGTATGGTAATGGTATGGTAATGGTATGGTAATGGTATGGTAATGGTATGGTAATGGTATGGTAATGGTATGGTAATGGTATGGTAATGGTATGGTAATGGTATGGTAATGGTATGGTAATGGTATGGTAATGGTATGGTAATGGTATGGTAATGGTATGGTAATGGTATGGTAATGGTATGGTAATGGTATGGTAATGGTATGGTAATGGTATGGTAATGGTATGGTAATGGTATGGTAATGGTATGGTAATGGTATGGTAATGGTATGGTAATGGTATGGTAATGGTATGGTAATGGTATGGTAATGGTATGGTAATGGTATGGTAATGGTATGGTAATGGTATGGTAATGGTATGGTAATGGTATGGTAATGGTATGGTAATGGTATGGTAATGGTATGGTAATGGTATGGTAATGGTATGGTAATGGTATGGTAATGGTATGGTAATGGTATGGTAATGGTATGGTAATGGTATGGTAATGGTATGGTAATGGTATGGTAATGGTATGGTAATGGTATGGTAATGGTATGGTAATGGTATGGTAATGGTATGGTAATGGTATGGTAATGGTATGGTAATGGTATGGTAATGGTATGGTAATGGTATGGTAATGGTATGGTAATGGTATGGTAATGGTATGGTAATGGTATGGTAATGGTATGGTAATGGTATGGTAATGGTATGGTAATGGTATGGTAATGGTATGGTAATGGTATGGTAATGGTATGGTAATGGTATGGTAATGGTATGGTGGTGTAAGTACATGTGTCCCTACGGGATACATGTACTTACACCACCTACTGTACCATTATGTTTAAGACCTTATGTACATGAAAGCAATAAATTAATACAAATACATGTAAATTCAAACATGGTACATAGAGGGCTGTATTTAAGACCTTATGTACATTGGCGGTATGAAAATGTTCGTCGATTTTCAACTTGATTCGTTAAACGTATCACGATCACATACTACCTTTTGAAACTGAATAGACAGAATACACCGATAAGTTAACGTCACAAATTATGTCAAAATGTGTTCATGATCAAGGCACTGGTGCAAGCGAAAAGCGACTCTAAGGTGACGAACATTTTCATACCGCGACTGTACATGAAAGCAATATAAATACATATTTGAATTTGATGGTACATAGAGGGATAACAACAAATACATACATGTTTGAATTTGATGGTACATAGAGGGATAACAACAAATACATGTTTGAATTTGATGGTACATAGAGGGATAACAACAAATACATACATGTTTGAATTTGATGGTACATAGAGGGATAACAACAAATACATACATGTTTGAATTTGATGGTACATAGAGGGATAACAACAAATACATACATGTTTGAATTTGATGGTACATAGAGGGATAACAACAAATACATGTTTGAATTTGATGGTACATAGAGGGATAACAACAAATACATACATGTTTGAATTTGATGGTACATAGAGGGATAACAACAAATACATGTTTGAATTTGATGGTACATAGAGGGATAACTGACCTGCACAATCCGATGGTCGATCTCTCCCAAAGCCCTCAGCACGTGAGCTATCCGCGCCGCGTTCACAAACACATCGCTTTGCTTGATGAGCGCGCCTTCCGCGAACAGAATGCAGAATTCAGCTCGCATGTTGAACACGTTGGGACCTAGCACGGAGCGGAGGTTCTGTTGGGCTTGACCTCTTTCTGGACCCTAAATTGAACAGCACTCATTATATTTAGTGTAAAATAAAAGCAGATTGTTACACGAGGGCAGTAAGTGAGCTATTGCGAACAATATCCTATTTGCAAAGGGCGCTAATGGATCGAGTGCACCCGAGATATTCAGACGTCTGAACGAGCGAAGCAAGCGAGGGCGTTTATAGTTCGATGGTGCAATAGCTACTTACGACCGAGGTAAGCATTCTACTTTAAATCATTCGTGCGAGGTAAATAAATAATATAATAGTCTCTGCTCTTTCTCAGCATCTCTGCTAAAATAGTCGCAGACGCGCATTAACACACACTGCGTGTATCTTCCTCTTTTTTTCAGCAAAAAATTTTCATCTTATTTTGTAAGAAAAGAGATTGTTTCACCAAGGAGGTTTGCATACCTTGATATATAATGAACTATAAAATATCAAGCATAATGTGACGGTAAAATAATTTGAAAATGGAACGCATTTACAATACACTGAGTAGCAAACGCCTACTTACAGCCTCTTTGCACAGCAGTAAATCCTACTTACCGATGTAAAAAAAACAACGTTCGGAACATACCCTGCGACCATCAACTTGAGGCATTCTGGTGTTAAGCCTCATGTTCCTGTAATGCCCACATTCTTCCACCCGCCCACCCATAACCCATCAACGCTGCTTGTCAGCAGAAATAAGCATGGCGGTAGTACTTCCCCGGACGAGCCACACACAAATAGCTCTACTGCTAGGTATACTTACATCGCACTCCAACGGCAGAAGAATGTCCCCACACACGTTCAGTAACGTTTGTATGTTCTTCCGGGATTCCTTGCAGCGCTCCGGGCTGGATATCACGCCGGACAGGCAGAGGAAGCTGTGACAAATAGAAACCCAATTCTTAGTACAATTATATCTGTTAAAAGCACCCATCAATTAAGAGGGAATCACACCGGCAACTCTCCATACAAACGTAGCCCCTATTTCCTCCCTGGATAATGCCTCTAGAGTAACCATTTTTTGTCTCATAAAATCCAGATCTGCTATATACGTGCTCGTATGTTTTCCTTTTTTTCAGAAACTTATTGATAAAGAAAATATGACCCTGATTATGATTTATATGAAATATGAATTGGAGGTGATTAGTAAATAGTAGTAAATCTTTACAGAATCTTCACGGAAATGGTCGTGGGGATATAGAGGTAGTGTAGCATATACCATCGGATCATTGGACCATTGGATCAAGTTTTTTGTCATAGGAACCGAGTAAAACGGTACCAAGAAATTATAAACACCAGCAGTCTCTTCTCCCAAGGTTAGACTCTAAATCACGTGAAATCGGTAGATGGAGGATCAAGATCATATTACCCCCCATTTCTTCATCCTATTAATTTTCACTACCCAGAAATCTATAGTAGCAGTGGACTTCTCGGGCTGATAATGATATGTTTTGGAAATAAATGCCTGTCCATGCAAAGCTGTGTATCCCTCTGTATTTCTAAGAGGACGCACAACCTATACCATCTACAGATAGGTACTCCCATCTCCCTAAGGCCATCGTCCACGTGTCCAGTTAGACAGAGTCAACATCATCTGTTTGGCTTTCATTGGGATTTGCGTACCGCCACTTAACCACTCCACTGGCTATAAAAGGTATTAAGGGGAAAAGTGGAAAGGAAAATAGGGATAAATTAACTCTGAAATTATTTAACTTTTGCGGTTCAACAGTTGTGATGTAGGTATTGGTTTGATTCTCGTTAGACGAATGTTTGTATGATCAGCGGTGTTGCGATTTTAAGGGTATGAGTGTCAGTGCAATTACACGCATTATTGAGACTTTTACGTCACTAAATTGATTTGAGAAAAATTTAAAAACCTCCGATCTTAGGACATCTCCAGAACAAAGAAACCGATGGATGATTTCGACACTATATACAATGTGTTACACTATATACTATGTAGTTTAAAAGTCATCTTAGAACTATGAAGTTTCTAACAAAAAACTCCGCATTCGTTTCGGAGCTGCAAGGCCACAGACAAACAAACAAACAGACACACACTGAGGCCCTAACTTACAACATCCCTCTTTTCGTTGGCAAGTTAAAAATCGTGCTCTCGCTGCAGTTTTTCCCGCGTAAACACAAATATACGAGAGAATTGGTTAAAAAACGCAAATTAAAACATGGCTACGCGATCGTCTTCACCAGGCTTCCAATTATATCGCGAGTCAATATTGGCAGACTGTACCGAGGCAGCGCACGGGTGCTCAAACTTGTGTTTGTGTTACCCCAATTACCTTTGTTTCAGTAGGTACAGAGGGCACTGGTGGCCTAGTGTAGTAGAGGTGCCTTCAAATCTTATGAAATCTTAATATGTATTTATTCAATGGTATCCATAAGGGTCACTTTGAAACGTCTTAAAGATTATGAATCTAGGTGCCAGTTCCACCGAGTAAGTTCGTAGGTTCAAATACGGTGGTGCGCCAATGAGTTTTTCTGTCAAAAAATTGTGTGCACTATGCCATTGCTATCAAAAGGTGGAAGAAAACATTATGGGTTCACCGTCTTCCTGTTAACTATATCTATTGGGTCGGCCATCGGACAAATTCGTTTAGTTTAGGAATGTAGAATGGGGTCCTCAAATGTTACTTAACTCATTTCTAGTCAGTTACTTCAGTTTCAGTTACAGGTATCGTCACGTATAAAGAACGCTGGAAGAAGGTGGAGGGGGTGAATTTCCGCATGCAAAAATCACACCTCAAACCACCAAATAAGTGCGGGTTTTGCATGCGCACCTTTTTTCAGCGTTCTTTTCAAGTGACGCGAACTATAGGTACTTCACATGATTGTCAAGAGCATACACCGCAAAAACTCTACTCTAGCCAACGCTTACGTCACAAGCTCCAGTTTGAGAGCCTCAGCCTCGATCGAATCTCGAGAGGGTTCGTTCGTTTGTATTACCGGATTTAAGCTGCCGTGGATTTAATATTTTCAACCGTGGTCGGACAAGAAAATTGGCTCATAACGAGATGAAACGGTACACTGATTTTAAATTGTTATTTTGTTATCATAGTTGAGATGAGAAATCTACAAGATGCGCCTTTATATTAACTGCTAGAGATAATCAAATTATAGGAATAGTTTCCGGTAGCCAGCAAAAACCATAAAACAGCTCAATTTAAATATTTCCTCAACATAAAAACTCTAAGCAATTAATAAGAGTTTAAAAAAAACTTTCCTGAACGCAGAACAATAAAAACATGGCGACGCTGGAACGTCAAGAATTCTAAATTGGAATTCGTATTCCGCTTTGTGATTGGTCATTCAGGCGTAATATATTTTTGTTAATTTTCCTTGGTTCTTTACCTCGTTCGATTTTCATCTCTATGCTTTTGCAAATAGAGGTGAAGTGAAGGTTGTACTTAGTTGGTTTATGTAAATTTTTCGATAACTTTTGAGCCCCAGCCAAGGGTTTAAGATTACAGTATCTTGGCGTCAAGGCTTTAAGGGGCAGACTACCGTCGATAACCTTTTCACTCACATTTTGAATGATATAAAACCACAGGACTTTTATTTTTAGGCTATCTTGTCCCACTGAAGGACAAAATCCAATCTACACTTTTAAGCTGAGATTGGATTTTGTCCTTCATTTGTAAGAAGTTGGTTGTCAGTATCTTAAAAAAATCGTTTGCGTAAAACTATGTGCTTCTGACCGTTTTTCAAAGCATTGGGTTGCCAATTTTCAATGTAAGAAAGTGTAAATCTTTTTATTCTAACAAAAGTGTTCATTGTCATTTATAAATAGCATCAGAAATGAGTTATGAACGAGTTGGTTCAATAAATTAATAAAAGTCACTACCGCGCACAATTTTGATGTGTATTTATTTTCAGAGCTAAAACAGGGTGTTAAAAAAATAAAGAAATAACATACAAACGAACGTACAAGTATATGTATAGATTACGTTTTTCTTTGCAATCTGATGAAAAAGGTTTTGTCAGGTAGTAATAATATAACAGAAACCAACAGTTAACATAACTCGTTATTATTCGTGTTTTAATATCCTAAATATAGGAACTACAGTGTTAAACAGCTGAAGAGTTGGCGTTGAAACGAGCCAAGAATATAAAAATCGTCGTAATAAAAATCAACACCTATCCCTAAGCCGTTCATAAAAATACTTTCCTAAGCCCCATATCAATAACACTCCGAAAAACACGAACCTTTTAAAATTACCTTAAAGAACCAATCTTCGACATTCCACACCCCATATAACATGTCTAGTAGGCGCCAATGATTCATTGAGGCTGTCGTCCAATCGCGGCGAGTTCTATATTCAAGCGCGCTAATGGAAGTCGAGCGCACGAGGCGCCTGCGCATCTATAAGATGTTGGGTTGCCAGGTGGGGAAAATTACCCGAACTTTACGTAATACTGCGATAAATTTAACCCGATTGTACAGAAGAGTATTTTGGGCTGCACAGAAGAGTTTGGGTTTTTTGGTTTGTCTAGTCACCGAATCATAGTTTTTCTTATGTAGGATATCTTAAAAAGTTACAAAATTTACTAAAAAGTATGTCTACCTTTCACTAACTTACAAACGTATACCTACTTGAAAGAGGAGAGTGCAGAGGCATAACAGGTCTGTCAAAGTTGCAAAAGCATATTTTTGATAAGACGAAAAACATCTTCAGTAATGGTGATGAATACAACAAAGAAAAAGTCTAACTTCAGCAAAGCTTTCTTGCTTCAGTTCCTTTTCTGAGAGAAATAAGAAGTAAAAAGCTAAAAGTGACAAATAACGAAAATAATCCACAAAACAAGCAACATTTACCACATCTGGCAACACCGCAACTGAAAGCACTCTGCCTCAGGAAAAATTTATGGCTCGTTCAAAATGTTTTCGTTCTTAATTCCTGTTAGATAAACTGCGTATGCGTTTCGGCGCCCTTTACAACGTAGTACGCATGTGTGAACGACGCACGTTTATTATAGCTGCCAGTGGGAAATGAGCTTTATTTTGCTGCCAATAGGTTCCAAGCAACTAAGTAGCGAAAAATCTAGAGCCCAGAAAATTAGACCATCTTTAGAAATAGAAAATGTGTCTTAAAACCGCTAACTTTAAGGAACAAAATCGGTTGCATATGTCTCGTAGATTCATACATTCAGTGAAGTTTCCTGTTTGTACTGTTATTCCTTCTGTGTTCGCATCTTAAAACGTCCAGTTGACATAAACCCGCGAGAGACAGTGACAAGAATATTTTTTTACTTTAGTAAGTAGAAACAGCATGCTTTGGGAAGGTCAGGGTAAATTGGAGACCGGATGAAAGTGTGTGAGGTATGTTAATTTCGAATGTGGATTTATTTTAATTGGCCGAAGGCGGGATATGAAAGGAAGTATTTTGAACTGTGAACTTTAATTTGGCTGTTTTGATGTGTTTAGTTTTTTTTCTTAATGCAGTTTAAGTGGTTGCTATTTTAGTTGCGGTGGGAGATGAATGCGATTGGCTTAATGGAAGCCCTTGTTAACGAAATGCATGTATTAATAACTTGTTTTGATTCCGTTTTTGTTTTATGAAAAAAATGGAGTACCCACATGAAAAAAAAAAAGTTTTTAAGAAGAAATCAGGAGGTTCGCTCAATACTAATAAAAAAAATCTTTGTAGCTAGTAGTAGTAGAGCTCTTTGTGTGTCTCGTCCGGGTGCGTACTACCACAATGTCATTTCTGCCGTGAAGCAGCATTGCTGTGTTTCGGTTTGAAGGGTGTGGTTGCCGTGACAATACTGGCACGTGAGGCTGAACATCTGTATGCCTCAAGTTGATGGACGCAGACCAGTGCATCGTAGGGCACGTTCCTGACGTGCGTAACCTACGAGGCAATGCTTTGTTATAGAAGTGGTTATATAGGCGATGGTTACCACTTTTTATTTATTATTGAGGATAAACGTTTGACTGCCATCACACCTGATGGAAAGTGAAAATGCAACCTAGGGTGGAGCACGCTTAGCTTTAATCCACTTGTTCACTCTTGACTTGAAAATTCCAAGGTTGTAAATAATGACGACGGTAAAGAGTTCCACTCCTTTGCAGTTTGCGCTAAAAAAAGGGAAGCCACCACCACTTAACATCAGGTGGGCCATATGCTTCTTCCATCAGCTAGTTACATAAAAAAAAACAGTGTCTGTAAAGTCGGTTTACTGACGATAGTTGAACGTGCCAACGTCATACAGCTATCCACGCGGACGCATCGCTCACTCAAGTAGGAGAGAGACAGATGTCGAACGCTGCCGAACGCGGAGGCCGTGCGTGCCTCTTTGTCGCTCGCTCCGAGCTCTCGCTTGCACTTAAGCCTTACACGCCTCATAGCGAGGTAACGCCGCATGAGTCATGTTTTGTCGTGCGTGCAGCCTCCATCGAATTATAATTTGTCACGTCAAAAACTTAAATCAAAATTCATCAGCTGCTTCACCAAATTAATTACCAAGGTCCATTAAATATTGCATTCACAAATCCCGACCAAATGCACAAAACAGGTGTCCGCATCATAAAATCGGACCCACAATGCCCGTCTGTTAGTGCGAGGCGTGACAGCACATTGAGACATCAAATTTATCACATTTTAATAAACGCAAATAAAATTCAAATGTAGTTTAAACTAATTTAAAGCTTTACGTCCCCTCTGTATGGATTTAGTTGTGTATGTTAATGTAAGGGGTTCGCTATTTTATAAAAAAAAACATTTCATTTTAACAGTTGTTTGGCACTGGCGGTTTAGTGGTAGCGATCACGCCTCCTGTTTTAAGGTCGTTGGTTCGAATCTCGTTGTGTCACTATATAATATAAAAGAGTACTAACTATATATTATAAAAGAATGGAATAATTATATCAAATTCGTGTATTTTCATCGGTTTTCGATAAATCTACGTTTGAATGAAATCTGACCGTCTATAGTGGGTCCAAAATGACGCTCAAAGTAGTCGGTTACAAACATGCAGTAGGCCTACCACAAGCTCTGTCTCTGGCTCTGGTTTTGAGACTGTGTGAGTTTTGACCAGTATATTATACGGTGTGTGTGTGTTACACGTTTCGACGTAGGATTTATTTAGTCAGCACTCACACAGATTCAAAACCAGAGCCAGATCGAGCCAGTCAGAGCTTGTGGTAAGCCTACAGGTTACAAACATACATGTCAATAAAGCGAATAACAAAATACGCCATGAATTTGATTTGATTTGTATTATAATATGATGTTGCAATACCCAACCGGGTGCATGTACTGACTAAGCTAATTTAAGAACAAATGCTATATATTTTGTGTACATGCAAGCAATAAATAAAAAGAAAATGAAAAATCACTTTTAAGCTAAAGAAATCTTTAACTTTATTATGTGGGGCATATGCTGGGTTCGTTAAATTTGCAAATTAGTATCCTATATCATGAATTACTATCCTCAATTATAAATGACCAACTCCAGAGAGAGATTTAAGGATTTTACTTCGTTATAAAACCTCGGAAATTCAAATATCTTTTCTATAATAATGTTTGAAAGCAAAGCGTACACAATCTCTCAGAGCGCGGCACTAACAGAGTTATGAGTACATTACCCAAAACATAAAAAAAATTGGATTACCGTCCTGGCACGGCTTCAAAGCGCACGGATAATATTATTTAGCTTTTTTGCGTTGCGGAACTCCAAAATTGATATTTACATAGACACAGTCTAAAAGATGCCAGCTAGTGCACTACAGCTGATCTAGTAATAGTGCAGTTTAAAAAACTTGAGAAACAGACTTCATGGTCAAACTGCTAAACTGATTTTGATGAAATTTTAATCAAAGGGACCAATTTAGAATAATTGCATAAAAAAAATTCAAATTGGTTCATAACTGACGAAGTTAAGCGATAACAAACATTAAAAAATAAACAACTGAATAGGCCTGACGACTATTATTTTCAAAATCTCTTCTATCATATTCAGAAGTATCTATTATGTCTAAAATATATCATATTTCTGTAGAAAATTAAGGTTTTTGTGCAATAAAAGTACATTCAAATTTAAATTTTCAGATTCACGCCAAAACGCTGGTGTCATGGCGTCTGTTATTACGTCACGGTTATAGTATATCTACAGTAAACATTGGTGCTTTTGTACTATGAATGACGTTTACGAGAACGTGACGTAATTCGCTCTGACCGGTGTTTGAGCCATCATGGCGGATTGTTGTATTTTGTAGATTTATATTATCAAATAAATTGTCAATCTCGACATGAATAAGAGTATAAATATATTTTTTAAAATCTTTGAATCCTTTTTCATTAGATCAGATAAATATTTTGGCGATACTTGATTACTGTCTTCATGCCTATTGAGAACTTCCTCTCCTTTTTTTACTGCATCTGTTGTAAATTGTATAGCCTATATTAGATGTTTATTGGATGTTTGTGCCACGATTACGCCATTTAGAAAAAAAAGCAAATATTATGTTACATAGTAAAGTACTTATTAAAGTTAAAAATGCTGAATACTTCTCTAAGTTTAGGGCATAGCAATACATAACCAGATCAGGATAGAGAAGCTTACGTACTTCAAGATGGACGACATTTTTATATCGCATCTATGAAGAATTCGACGTTAAAAATATAAAAATGAGCGTGCTATTTCCCCAAACTGTGTCACATCGAGGCGGGGTGAGCCGGGGTAATCCCGGTAAGTAATTCGGAGAGTAAGTAATGCGTTGATAAATGAAATTAAATCGCACAAACAAGTGCTGCGCTACTCGCCCGCGGCTCCCCTATAGTACTCACTACCCGAAATGTACGCAGTGATGGGGTAAACTAACCTATAAGATTATGTCGAAACTAACATACTGAAGGACATGATCAAAATTTTCCATATTAATAAATACCCAAAATAATCTTATGTTTTTAAGAAAGGAACTGTATCTTTCGTCGTGAGAGCAAAGTAAAAGTAGGAAGGGATAAAATTACCTATAGAATTATGATGAGCCTTCTCTATATCTTTCCAGGACGAACGATTCTATCACCAACACCATCCACCGATAGAACTAATTGTAATATTGTACCTATCTATACTAATATTATAAAGAGAAAAGATTTGTATAAGAAAAGATTTATATTTTCGCGTGTACTCGTATGTTTGTAATGAATTAACTCAAAAACTACCGTGCCGATTTCAAAAATTCTTTCACCATTAGATAGCTACATTCACCCTGAGTACCTAACTAAGGCTATATATTTATGTGTTTCAAAAATAAATGTCGACCCGTGCGAAGCTGGGACAGGCCGCTAGTTAGTAATAAAATATTTCTTCGATAGAGAACCTTCCCAACACTAAAACCAAGTTAGCAAAAAGAACATCGCAACACGACATGTGCGCGCCAATCTGTCGCTGAAACGCCACTACATTTCAAGCACCTCTTCCTTTTCCCTCGCACCACAGCATTCAATATACACCCGTCTCACTCCAACACCCTACAGGGTGGGTAAGTATAGGGTGATGTCGCGACTACTTAGCGATGGAAGCGATAATAGTATGATGTGATGCATTGAATTGTTTTATGGACGTCCGATTCGATTATTCGGTTAAAAACATATCGAGTTGCAGCACTCGAATTACGGTATAAACAAACCAATAAAAAGGAGGCTGGGGTTGTTTGGGCTCACAAAAGTTCTACAACGCTAGCAGTGTACTTTTTCTGCACTCAGTACAAATTACATAGCTTTCCAGTGTCCATGAACTAAGTTAGCTCTTTTGACGTTCAAAAGGAAACGTCAGCTATACCTCTACTTTCGTGCTGATTTGTTTTTTATATCCAAAATGAATGCAAGAATCATCTTGTATTGAACAAAGCGGATAAGTAGACTTCAATTTGCATTCCTTTAATTAAAATCAACAACAGCTGATTAAAGCAAGGATAAGCGATCCGCTACGGAATCACAACACATAATATTTCACCCCCAATTGGCGCCATGTGACCCGTCTCACGGATCCGAACCCGGGACCGTGTGATGTGCACCTGGCTATTCGCACGACACTTAACGTCAAATCTCCGAAACCCCATTTGGGACGATAAGAAGGGAAGTGAAATGTGCTAGTCTTTTTTGTTTCGCCGCTGTTTGAAAGTTTTTTGCAAAAATATACAACGCTTGAAAAGTTTTAACCACGCAAGATGAAAATAGCCAGACTGTAACCGTCGATTTTGTTTGTAGTTTATTATTGAGACATTAAACAGAAGAAAGAAGTTGTAACTGATACCAATTGGCCTAAAGAAGAACAGATTGATGATACAATATTCGTAGAGGACTATAAAATTGGCAAACAAAAGTCAGTTAAAACTTGATTGATGGAGAAAAAACACGAAAATATAGAACTGATTGATAAATACAAAAGGAACTTAAAATTGGCAAACAAATGGCTAGTTAAAATAATGGCTTGATGATTACAGAGCTGCCATCAGCTGTTTAATAAGCGATATCGATCAAGCAATCGCGCAGAATCGCAACGCAGCTTGACCGCATCCCGCAGAGCAACCCAGCACCATACTCAGTGGGATTGAGAGAATGTGTAGAGTAAGTAGTAACTCAGTGGCACAACAGCACAGCAGGACACAGCATGACGTCCATATAGACGTCGGAGGCGTGGCTATGGCTACACATTGTAATGGTAGTATTATTGGGGGCTTGATTTGTTTTGATTTATTTTTATTTGAATTACGAGGAATTAATGGTCAGCTTTTTTATTAATAAAACCTCAAAACGTGTTTCGTTTCGTTATCGTTCAGCATTGGCTATAGTCGCTTATACACTTGTTCAACATCATCATTTAGACATGTTTATTGCCTGTTCTTCTAGGCTGAGTCGCACAACCTAGATTTAAATAGCTTTAGGACATTTTAAAGTCTAAGAAAAATGGACGGATTGCATGAGAGATGATATGTCCAAGAAAGGAGTGAGTACTGAGATGACGAATGATGGGGAGAATGGAAGATAAAGACATGTTGTGCCGACCTCACCTAGTGGAATAAGGGCAGGAAGAAGAAGAAGGAAAGCGTTTCAATGTGATCCTTCTACTGCATAAATGCCAATTGACTAAATCTACTGCTGGTCAAGTTGCCTGTTCTTCTAGGCTTGGTCATGTAGAACTGGCACCTAGATTTAGGTACTAAGTTTAAGACGTTTCAAAGACTACTCCACTGCTGGTTATCCGTGTCACAAAAAGCGCTCAGTAATATGGAGAAACTCATCGTTATAAACAAAAGTCCTACAGAAAACGGGTAAAACTATTTAAATTCGTAGTCCAAACATGAAAACCGAAACAAGAGCAGATGATGATCAACGAATATAAATAGCCATCGAACCAACGTTTCGGAAATAAATCAATGAGTCCTGATCACAACTTTGATTAACCCCAGGGACCATACGTAGAATTCCAACAGAATACTGACAACCGCAAAAACTGCAACATCTGACGACCCCACCCCAAACTAACTATATCATTTCAAATGACAGACAGACGTCACAGGGGACACGGAATCGAACCCGTTCCCCGGTGGATACATAGAAACCGCATTTGAGGCACGCGACCAACGGTAATTTTGTTTTTAGGATAGGAAATTATTTAATTATATAGGTAGATGGCGTGAGAATGTGGGTAGAACTTTTAGGGCAATTATTTGTTTAAGTAATCCTTTATTTCGTCATTTTCAAAAGCTTTCAGAATCATAATTGGTTGAATGAAATAACCTTAAGGGCGCTCCACATTCTCGCGAGAATCTCGCGAGAACGCGAAAGTGGAGCCTTACTTCTCGCCTGTTTCTCGCGGTGTTTCTCGCGTTCTCACGAGATTCTCGCGAGAATGTGGAGCGCCCTTTAGCAATTTAATTCTTCCTAAAGCTTTAATGAAAGTCCAACAGATCCAAGACGTAGGAGATAGGATTACGGAGCTCAAATGGAGTTGTGCAGGACACATGTGGAGTAGGTCAATAACAGAATGGTTGCCAAGAAACGCCTACTGAAGCGTAGGGTACCTACCGCAGGGTGCAGCAAGATGGATAGACGACATAGTCAAAGTCGCGGGGCGGAAATGGGTTAGAGTGGCACATGATCGAGGTAGATGGCACAAACTAAGGGAGGCCTATACCAGCAGTGGGTGAAATAGGGCTGTGGATGATGATGATGATGTAGGCTTTAATGCTTCATCAACGAAACACATGTCAAACTCTTAATAAGTTTGATATAGAGTAATTACGTTTAACAGGGTATTTTTTCAGCTTGCGGCTTACGTACTCGTAATATCAACTAAAACTCCGCACTTTTATCACATATTGCCCTAATATCAACCAATCAAAATTATTTCCATCTGATTACCTCATCACTACACACACATAAAACACTCACAGACCTCTACAGCGCATGCGCCATATGCGTTTGCAGCGCTGTGAAATCGAATCAAAACACACTCGAAAAAAATATAACGTCATTAATTATTAGTGGTCCATTTGCCCCGCACCTCCCCTAAGTGCAAGGTATTAGTGCAAGTGATTTTTATTGCTCTACAGATGAATAGAGCGTATGTGATGTTTTTAAGACTTTTCTATTAAGCCTTGCGCATATCTATGCGTTCTGCGATGGCAATCAGTAAAACGCTGTCAAATAAAAGAAAAAATCTGGTTCCATAGCAGTAGCTCTGCTTAATTTTAGGGCTAGATAGTGTTGTGTGGATTGTCCACATTATTTACTTTTGTACATATTTCGAGAGGAGAGAGTAGGCTCAAAAGAGAGGCCTGGAAGTGAAATTACTGGCACGTGAGGCTGAACATCTGTATGCCTCAAGTTGATGGACGCACGGCAGTGCATCGTAGGGCACATTCTTGACGTGCGTGATCTACGAGGTAATACTTTGTTATAGGCGATGGTTACCACTTAACAGTGGGCCATAATATGCTTGTTTCATCAGCAAGTTGTATTTAAAAAAAATCGGTTGTCTGTAAAGTCTGTTTACTGACGATAGTTGAACGTGCCAACGTCATACAGCTGTCCACGCGGACGCATCACTCACTCAAGTAGGAGAGAGACAGATGTCGAACGCTGCCGAACGCGGAGGCCGTGCGTGCCTCTTTGTCGCTCGTTCCGCGCTCTCGCTTGCACTTCAAGCCGCACAATGGAACGCCTCCGAGCGAGGTAACGCCGCATGACGTCATGTTTTTTTGTACATGCAGCCGGCTCCATCGAATTATAAGACGTTGTCACGTCAAAAAAGTCTTAGGCGGAGGCTTTTACCCAAAAGTAGAACCATATAATTATGCTGGGGAAAAAGTAAATTGTCACATGTCATAGAAAAAATAGAACCGTTACTACAATTCTCTAGAGAAACTTATCATTCCTAATCCCAAAGGTACCTCTAGAGCGTGGTATTACTATGCAACCGCACGTGCCAATATATCTATTATTTGATTAACCCTTATGGTATATGAAATACGGGTGATTTTCGAATGGGATAGTTGAAGTGTGCCTGGAGTTGATAGAATGATCACAGACACGTGTCAAGAAATTGCGGGCAATTTTACAATTTGTCTAATTCGATTTTGGTTTTGTGTGACAGAATAATTGTCGTGCAGTTTTTTTTATACCCTAGATAATAATTAAAAAAAACTGCATGTCTCGGCGCATTCAATATAATATATCTTAGTTAAGTTCAAGAATTTGTTATTACTATGGAGCATATATTTTATGACTTTATTGTAATTTTTATTTTGTAGTTTGTTTAAATATGTGGTACGGGCATTTCATGAGGAGGGATGAAAGTTTTGTGACTAGAAGAGAGATGAGTATGGATGTCGATGGATATGTGAGCAGAGGTAGACCAAAGAAAACATGGATGAACTGTGTGAAAGATGACATGGATAAGAGAGGAATTAAAGCAAAGATGACGGCTGATAGAGAGGAATGGAGGAGGAAGACTACTTGGTCCCTGGACGAGCTTTACACAAAGAGCTCTACTAGAACACTTCTTTATTAGTTAATTTAAGGCTATATCAACCAATCGCTAATTATAAGCAACAAGATATATTTAAACTTTAGAAAAAAAAAATTACCAATTACATTTTTTTATTTTAGTTCCAGTAAAATTTCACATAGGGTGTTTTACAAAACAAATTCTACACAAATGTCACCTGCTGTTAAATCGAGCAGACATCATCTCGGCACACAAATTGAATACGACCCCTGTCACCCCTCTTTAGGGTACAGGGTATCATTATAATAATGTAACCCTGAGTACGTTGAGGGCACAGAATACATATAGTACTCAAAGGGTTAATTTTACTTTTAAAATTCTAAAACATGAAACGAGAACTGAAGTAGCCTTGTGACTGATGGACCGATGACATAGTTAGGATCGCGAGAAGTAGAAAAAGGTATTAAATAGGTATAAACTTTTTATTGGTCAAATTACATGTCATGGAAAACATAAAAACGTTATAAGTAGGTAGGTAAATCTTAAACTTAGAAATAGGTAATTCTTTGAATTCGTAAAAGCTATGGAATGAAGAGGGTACAAAAATCAGTCTCCTGGAAATATAATGAGCCCAGCTGTGAATTTCTTCACGTGAGAATTTTTTTACCCGACCACAAAAAACGAGGAGGTTCTGAATTCGGTATTTTTTACGTTTGCTAGTGCATAACTCTTATCATTTTTAAACCGATTTAAAGATTTATTTTTTTGCCTATAATATTTTGAGATTGGTCGAATATAAATTTCATCAAAATTGTTTTTGAAGTGAAAACTTCTTTAGCGGCGTTGGAGCACTTTCTGTAATGGGTATAAAAACTTAAACTCGCGTCAGGGCGTCAGGATCACGTGACCTTATCGAAAAAGCGTAGGACGGATTTTTTGCAGAAATGTACCCTAAGACTACAACGTAGAGTTCATAATAAAAATCGAAAAAAAGCGTAAGACGCTACAGATACGCTAGTAGTTACTATGACACGGTAACGTCACAGAATAGATAATAGTTAGTAGCAAGCATACCAAGGCGTTTTTCGTGACTGTAGTAGGTATAGGTACATACCTATTATAGATTTTATGAACTAGCGGCCGCCCGCGGCAGGTAGTAGTGGTCATTGGTACAAGATTTTATAGATCTACTGTATTTATTTTTCGAGTGGAGCATTGCGGCGAGCGAAGCGAGCCGCCATGCGACCATGGGAACAGCGCGGCGAGCGAAGCGAGCCGTGCTGTGACTCCCCCCAAGCCCCCCAGAACCCCCTCCTCCTGAACCCGGGGGGAGCGTCGCGGCGAGCGAAGCGAGCCGCCACGTGACCACGGGGAACAGCGCGGCGAGCGAAGCGAGCCGTGCTGTGACCCCCTCTAAGCCCCCCAGAACCCCCTCCTCCGAAACCCGGGGGGAGCGTCGCGGCGAGCGAAGCGAGCCGCCACGCGATCACGGGGAACAGCGTGGCGAGTGAAGCGAGCCGTGCTGTTACCCCCCTAAGCCCCCCAGAACCCCCTCTTCCTGAACCCGGGGGGAGCGTCGCGGCGAGCGAAGCGAGCCGCCACGCGACCACGGGGAACAGCGCGGCGAGCGAAGCGAGCCGTGCTGTGACCCCCCTTAGCCCCCCAGAACCCCCTCCTCCTATGTCTGCCATTTTACTTCATTTAGGACCTACTTGTAGGTCGCGCGACAAGGTCCCTTCTAGCGGTTCCGACCCGTTGAGGATTTGGCTTTACGTAAAATTTAGGGTTCCGTATAGGGTTTTGATTGGGGTTATACTATATTGAGGAATTTGATTAAATGGTCGACTTTTAGGGTTCCTTAGGACTTTGATTGGAGTTTCAACTACACTTAGAAGCTTGATAATGTTAAAATTTTTAGGGTTCCTTATGGGGTTTTACTACATTGAGGAATTTGATTAAGTGGTCAACTTTTAGGGTTCCTTAGGACTTTGATTGGAGTTTCAACTACACTTAGGAGCTTGATAATGTTAACATTTTTAGGGTTCCTTAGGACTTTGATTGGAATTTCAACTACACTTAGGAGCTTGATAATGCTAAAATTTTTAGGGTTCCTTAGGACTTTGATTGGGGTTTTACTACATTGAGGAACTTGATAAAATAAACAACTTTTAGGGTTCCTTAGGCCTTTAATTGGACTTTCAACTACACTTAGGACCTTGATTATGTAAACAATTTTAGGGTTCCTTAGCACTTTGATTGGAATTTCAACTACACTTAGGAGCTTGATAATGCTAAAATTTTTAGGGTTCCTTAGGACTTTGATTGGGGTTTTACTACATTGAGGAACTTGATAAAATAAACAACTTTTAGGGTTCCTACGTTAATAATCAAGTTTTCACTTCTGCCGGCACTCCCGGAGTGCAACCCGTATTTTTTTTTTATAACTTGTGTCTCTTACCGCTCGAGTGATGTCGCGGCCGATCGCAAGTAAAGAAATCGCCAAAAATACGCCAAATTATACAAAAATACATGGTAAAATGGTCGAAAACAACTATGTACAGATGTGCGACAACATAGACCGTAATAAAAAATAAATATTGACTTTGAATATCAAATAATCGACCCCTGATGTTTTTTAATAAATTAAAATTTTGTCCTCGACAAGTTATGGGGATGGGGCGTGGTTCAGCTGTCAGCGGGAATGATATATCGCTACTTGTTATAATTCTTTAAATCTTTACAGTATTATTATTATGGCTTTTTAGTAGTTTAGTGTAATAATAATAATATAATAATAATAAAGGCTAACCCTTGACTGCAATCTTACCTGCTGTTATTTGAAGT
Source organism: Thera obeliscata (assembly GCA_947578465.1). Lineage (NCBI taxonomy): Eukaryota > Metazoa > Arthropoda > Insecta > Lepidoptera > Geometridae > Thera > Thera obeliscata. The sequence continues at coordinate 9,056,358 of OX387923.1, read as the reverse complement.
TAAGTTATATTTTTCGTGAAAAATACATGAATAGAATGTGTAATGTGATTTCTAAAATAAGTTTATGAAATCGCTAGTCGCTAACAATTAAGACAAACGCATACACCAAGGGGCACTGGCCGCGTTCATTTTCAAATTACGCGACTTTTTAATTTCAGAATTGGTGGGCGGACGTCACATGCTGTCTAATTATAAAGATTAAACTACCCTCAGTGCAAACAATAAGTCAATTGATTTATTTTAAGGAAGAATTTTAAGCAACATTTTTGATCGAGCCAGCGAAGAAGACAGCGAGTTCTAAATCTTTCAAACAATTTGAAGTGTTTGTATGTATGTTTGTGGGAGCGTAACTTTTGGATCTTCAATACGACTTAAATGACATGGTAGGTCGTTGGGTTATGCTATCAAAATTTGCTAGTAAGCGTTATTAATTAAATCAACCCAGGGGGGTTTTAAGATATCAGAGTCCAAAAAAGGGGTTATAATTTTTTTATAGTAACAATCTACCAGCTATTTCACTTACCTGATAATATTATAGATCATGAATCATGCTCATTCAAAGTTTAACCCAAATCAGTCCAACCATGATTGAACAAAAACATCCAACCATCTAACTTTCTAGATAATTAGAAGGATCGTTCTAAATCTGGACGAGCCAGCATGTCGAGCAATTAATTTGTGAATATAATCGATGGGCGGAGCAGACGGGCGACATTTAGATGTCATACTGGGTAATAACAAGGCTTGTGCGGATCAGACGACGAAATTAAATGATTTGCACTTCATTTTAGAAGTTGACAAGCCGAACGCCGAAAACGTTAGGAACCAAGGCGTATTTTGTTGCCTGTGATCATTTTGAAAAGTCTTAAAGCTAGATGAGTCTAGGTGCCAGTTCCATGCGACCAAGTTTAGAAGACAGGCCATAAATGAAGGCTTGTATTTTTGCAGCAATTGTAAAAGGTAGGTATCTCATCTGTCATGCACTACTAGCTGTCATGTCATGGATTGTCGAAGTATTTGGTACGCTGCTCTCAGAAGATTCAAGAGGAAGAAGGATCTTAGAGATAATGATAGAGGTTGCGGTGATTTCGTCTTGAGAGAGATTTAACGGATCTAAGTAAAGTGAACGAGTTTCATTGAACATATTCCCATTGAAGAGTCGACGTGTTACACAATAAGTATATTGCTTGTTCGAATATACTAATAGTACTTTTTAAACTTTCGCGATCATAACACACCTATTGCACGGGTAATTTATCGCGTAAAAACAGTAGGAACCTAGCCGTAGTTTGTTGCCTGATCTTCTAGGCTTGGTCGCGTGGAACTGGCACCTAGACTCACCTAGCTTTAAGACGTTTCAAAGTGATCCTTGTGATACTACTGAATAATATAGAGTTTGAGTACTAATAATGGCTTCACCATAAAAGCTATAACCACTTTAGGTATAAAGCTCGATACTTCGTGGAAACCCCTTCAGAGGTTCAATCATGTTCTCCGTATCGAGAGCATAATGGTATCGAGTGAAGGGTGAATCGGAATGGAGTGTTTAATTCGATATGGAGTTACAATCGGTAGGACTAGAGGGCACTTGGAGAATGAAGAGTGTCTTTAGGAGCCGTGATTGCTCAGTTTTTGCTAATGTTTTGTTCTTTGCACTAGTGGTAACGTGGTAGTACTAGCTTTCTGATCAAAGGTCGTGCGTTGAAGTTGAAATACAGTCGTACAAAAATGAGTTTTTCTGCCCATAAAATATATGAGCACTATGCCAGTAGATATCATCCAATCTTAAACTGCACGCCCCACTACTTTAGTCAGTCAAAGTAAATTGTTCTTTATCACCTTCTTCCCAAGGCTCTTTTTTAAGTACTTTGCTGTGAGTCAATGTCAAGAAAACGTGGTGGAGGGGCGTGCATTCTAAGACTGGTTTATCCCTACTCTCAAGAAAAACATCGTGAGGAAACCAGCATTTACGTAGTAGAATCTAAAAAGTTCATAAGCATGTATCAAGTGCTTCTTTGAAGTGCACTTTAAACCCTTTCATCACACTGGTTTGAAAAGAATGACTCGACAAGAAGAAGAGTAGGAAGAGTACTACGAAAGAACTTAGTGACAAACTCAAACTCAATAAAATTTTATTCAATACAATTACAAGCATCACTTCGAAACGTCTTAAAGCTAGGTGAGTCTAGGTGCCAGTTCCACGCGACCAAGCCTAGAAGACACAAGAAGAAGACGTAAAGGTGCTAGTGGAAGCGATGGTTGTGGGTTCTAAACAGGTGTGCGACATAATAAATCTATGATGTTGGACCCAAATGTCAAAATCATTTCATCACAAGAGTCATCATTATCATCTTCCTTCCTTTACCTGCCGCTAAGTGGAGTCAACAATACAGTTTTTCTTCTTCCACTCACCTTTATCATTCAAACGTAAAAGTGTTCACGGAAATTTATTACGTTACGTAGTAGAAGTTTTAGCTAGTTTTTTAATCAGAGTTTGCTTATCCAAGAAAATTGCATAACTTAATCTATCCTGAAAGTTATAAACTTAGGTCCAAACTCTATAGTTCTTAGCGCTCGTGGCAAAGTTGGCAGTTGTTGTTAACTCTTATTCTTGTTTCTTCTAGGCTTGGTTGCTTAGGACTGATACCTAGACTCACCTAGCTTTAAGAGGTGATCCTCTAGTCACACCTGGTTTTCCTTCTCCACTCTTCTCTATTAGCCGTCATTTCAGCAGTCACTCCTTTCTTACCCATGTCATCCTTCACACAATCCATCCATCTTTTCTTTGGTCTACCTCTTTTCTTTAATGTAAAAGTTAGACAAACGAGCTTACGGCCCACCTGATGGTAACTGGTCACCGTCACCCATAGACAACAACAACACCAAGGGTGCTGTCGTTGTGTTGCCTACCCTGGAAGATTTTTTTAACATTTTTCTTGATGATGACGTTGTAATTAAGAAGGAACACTTCAGGTGGTAGCTCACTCCACAATTTATGGGTATGAGGAAGAAACGATCTCGAGAAGCGAGCTGTACGTGAAACCCATGGATCCAGAATGTGTGGATGAGCACGGTCTCTATGTCGAGAAGAGCGGTGGTAGAATCTCGACGCGGGGATGATGTCAAATAGCTCATAGAGTAGAGTACATAGTAGTAGAGCTCTTTGTGTGTGGCTCGTCCGGGTGTGTACTACCACCATGCCTATTTCTGTCGTGAAGCAGCATTACTGTATTTCGGTTTGAAGGGTGTGGGTGCCGATGTAATTACTGGCACGTGAGGCTGAATATCTGTATGCCTCCAGTTGATGGACGCAGAGCAGTGCATCGTAGGGCACGTTCCTGACGTGCGTGACCTACGAGGCATGCCTTTGTTATAGGCGATGGTTACCACTTAACATCAGGTGGGCCATATGCTTGTTCCATTAGCAAGTTACATAAAAAAAATAACATTCATACTTTAGTTAAATGATAAGTTGTTCTGTTTATTATTGTTAGTGTGAGTTTTTCCTTCGTAAATAAATATTTTTTCTTTCTTTAATCTTTCTTTCTTTCATATCTAGCACTCTTCTCGTTACATGACATGGTCCACTAGTCATATCAGCGCTAATAGATGGCGTAAATATTTTAATCTGCCGATTTTACTGATTTAAATGAAACTGCCCCAAAATGGATTTAGAATAAGTACTACGTCGAACAGTACGTACTTACTTTCCCAAATAACATTACTTTAACTACCCTTACAGAAAGCAACCCCGTCAACGCACCCTTTCAACTAATCACATCGGTATCCGATTAAATCGATGATCACTTGTAATCTTCAGAGCAACAATGTTTCTAATGTATTACGTCGTTATAGAATAAAGTTTTGAGTAAATTTCGTTTTTATAAGCGAAATTCAAACTTGACTACAAATTAAATAAACACTTCTTTTGCTTCTTCTTCTTAAATTTAAGAGCTTAGCTCTTGTCGGGGTTTTGATGCAGTTTTCTCCAATTAAGTCTTTTGAATGCGGCCTCCTTGACTTCCATAAACGACATGACAGCGATGATTCTTTTTCTTACGTGTTATTATTAATAAGATTTTCAATATTGACCATACTTGCGAATATATTCTATTTCATTTCATTTCACTGATTCTTTCGAACCAAGTGTGGTGGAAGGATTTTAAATGCGCCTCATTTTTAATTGAAATTAAATGAGTCTCCTTTCGTGCACTTGACACATACTATTGAACTTTTTAGGTTCTACGACATGCCGGTTTCCTCACGATGATTTCCTTCACCGTTTGAGAGCACTGGCATGGTGTATATATTTTTTTGGCAGCAAAACTCGTTGGTACACGACTGTTTTGAACCCACGACCTTAGGATCGGAAGGCGGGGAACCATTAGGCCACCAGCGCTCAAAAACACAAACAAAATAAATACTGAATCTCTTTTAGTGTTTAATACACTTAAGGAATTCACAAAGATCCGAATGGAATCGTAGTAACTAGTGAACAAGTCAAACAATTTTTAAATATACATTATTTTATTTTCATATTAAATATCAAAACTTTCATTGATTCAGCTCAAATAACTTTCTCTCCGGGGAGACAGGACAGTCCCAAAGTCCTTTCTCCGTCCCAAAGGGGAGGCTGGGCAAGTCTGTCCTGTACATATGGACACAATGAAGTAGGTACGACATCGCACAGGCCCTTTGTAGTACTTGAATAGGCGATTGTATGGCGTGCATGTTGTGACAATCACTGAAGTAGAAACGCTTTTTTGGATTGAAAAGAGGGCTCAATAGAATGTTTGATAAAAGAAGTGCCAATTCCGAAATTGAAGTAGAATTTGTGGAATTTATAAAATTGTCTACCTCTCTTTGCTGTTTTAGAGAATTGTTAAATTAATATGTATTTTTTAATAATATTTATTTAATAAATTTTTTTATTTTTTTTATTGAAAGGTTCACAAACCAGCCATTACAACAGGATTTCATTGTATTCTAATATATAAATTAAATTGGCTGTACGGCCTTCTAGATGCGAACACAGCATGCATAGGAAACGTTCACATTACAAAAGTACATAATATAGAATAAAGAAAAAGTAAGAAAATTATAAAAATAATAACAATTAAATAATAATGAAAAGTAGCTACAATGCAAATAAACTCTTAATAGAGGTAACTGATGCACTGAAAATATCGAGCTCGTGACAAATACTATTGTATGGGAATACCTCGCGATATTGTTTCTTAGTAGAACGTAAAATCAATACTTAAAATGTACGTATGATATGAGGCTTAAGTGACAAAGATAGATAATAATTCAGATTTTTAAGCTTAATCATTTTAAATCCTTTCACCACACTGGTTTGAAAGAACTAGTGACACGAACTGAAGTTTAATTAAGTATGCTTTTTTTTAATGAGTTTCTTGATGGTCATCAAGGACGAGACAGGAATGAAAATATTAATAAAATTGTGACTCCTGTTAGGGTCCCAAATGGGACGTTAGCTCGTGGGATGAAACAGGGATAACTCATAACTAAGAAACTGTGATTAGTGACATAAGCAAACACAACTGAATGTTTTTAATACTGTGATCTTTTTTATTTTTCAGGGTTATCAATAAAAAGTTTACTATTAATGCCTAGAAATACGTAAAGATGGAGTGAGAACGCCTAATTAATAAAAAGTAAGCATCGCACCATCCATTCCAATCACAGTATTCAGCTCTACCACGCTCATTGACTCCGCAATCACGACTGCACAAACTGTCAATACAGTTCACGCGCCGCCGCACACATCTCAACAATGCTGACTTACCATGCGTTCGCAGCGCTTAATTAAAAACGAAAGTCAACACGGCCCACTTAGCCCCGTCTCACCCTAATTTATTTTCTATGGAAAGTGAACTTTGTTGAAATTAGCTAGGTTTGTAAAAATATCGCGTTACTTTGTGTTTTATAAGCTAAGAAGATTCAAAAGGATCCTTACGATTTATTGGTTAAAACTCTATTGAATTTGGGGACGATTTTTTTCACAAAACCTAAGTAATGTCTTTTAGCATACGTGTTCAATCAATAATGAAAAAGAGATCTAAGGGTATGTTTACAGTGCTTAGGTATTACACTCGTGTGCTAACTCTAATTATTTAACGTCCAAACCACTTGTGCCGACAAATCCTATACCAATCTTTTATTTCAGCAAACTTTTTTGATTCGCATTTTCTCTTTACAGCATGAGAGAATCATTTAATTTTGTACATCAATACTAACAATTCTTCTATGACAGAAGTAAATAGTTTTTACTCACGGCCAGATAAATACCTTTTCTCTTCCAATAAAAATATTTCATTTCAATAAACGAGACGCGTATTGTTTTATATTTGACAGATCGGGGGGCGGCACCTGAATGAGCAATTGCACAATTGTTTTGAAATTAATTGTTTTGTACAAACAAATTAATTACGAACACTTGTTCAACTGCATTGTTAATTCAATATGACATACCTAGTGGTGTAGGTTCAAGTTAAAGCCGCTGCATACGTGACGAGTTTTTATACGGACGGGACGGGATGTTTTGAAAATACCCTTTCATACTATTAGATCATCATATCAAATCGATTATAATTGCATGTATACACATACTGGTTTATATAAATATTATAACTACCGATTTATGTATTACAGGCTAGAGGTCATTTGGACATTAACTTTTCGGGGTTTAACATTAGTACTTGTTTACATGTAATTTCATTCGTAATTAACAAAAAGAACTATCCACTTTCTATTTTCAACAAAAAGTCTTACATTTCCCAACCTTATGTTTACTTTAAAGAAAAACCGCCTAAAAACTGAAGTTGCTCCGTGACCCGGCTTCACCCCACCTCCCCCTACCCTAGGGGGTAAGTTTCAAACGCATTATACAAATTAGATTACCGCGTGCCTAACTAAATAAAGCACTCTGCTTCTATAGTGCTATGGCACGCTAATGTAAACATAAGTCTTGTTACATTTTCTATGTCAATAAAGAAATAATGACTTAGTAATATTAGGTTCTGATCATTATTAATTGCGAAGCTTTTATTATTCTATCACTTTATAGCAGTTTGGGTTCGAATCCTTAGTTTATAAATATTATAAAACCAAGAATGTTGTTAAGAAAAGTAGCATTTTTTTGGGTTAGCAAGCTTAGTTGTGGGCTAGATAGTGTTGTGTAAATTGTCCGCATTATTTATTTAAAGGAGACAAACAAGCCCACCTGATGCAAAGCGGTAACCCTAGCCTATGGACGCCCACAATACCAGAGGCATATTACGTAGTATCAGCAAAAATGAGATTAAGACGTAAAAAATATCAATAGCTTATAATGCTGATGGCTTTCTCAGTTGATAACTTAACACGTAGCTTGACATATTGATGGCTTAACAAGCTGATGGCTTAACCAATTTATATCTTGATAGCGTATTGCGCTGATGATAGCTTAACAGGTTGATATCTTAGTTTATAACTCACCTGATGATGTTGTGTCCCCGCGCCCGCTTCAGCACCAGATGTGCTTTGGAGATAGCTTGCGGTTCGTGTAACACGTTGTTGAGGCCAACAGACACTGCTTCCGCGAGGTTCTTCGTGAGGGTGTCTTCGCGAGGGTCGTTTATCATGTCCTTGGTCTGTTGCGAGAGAAAAATCTATCAATATAATACAAGTTATATAAAGAAAATACTATAAAAACAGCTGAAACGCACACTGTGATCTTAAGACTTTTCAAAGTGATCCTTGTGATACCAATTTATAAAGAAATATAAGATTTGATTTAACCCGATTCAAGCCTAAGTAGGCATCATTCGCATATAGCCATACTTAAAACGTATATTTTTTAGTATTCTGTCACTGTTTATCATTACCCAGTGCTAAAAGATGGCAATAGTTTGAGAAATTTTTTTTAGACTTCAAATTTTCGGGTATTAACATTAGTACTTTTTTACTTGTTATTTAATTTAAGTGTCATTTACAAGAAGATCTTTCTACTTTAAACAAAAAGTCTTGACTTGACATTTCTCCAACATTATGTTTTCTTTAAAGAAAAACCGCCTAAAAACTGAAGTTGCTCCGTGATCCGATTCCGCCCCACCTCCCCCTATATTTTGACAGGTTTTTATAAATAACCAGCGACACAAACAAACCTAAGACAGAGAGTAGGATAGTAGTTAAGTTTATTTTCATAATAAAGGTGTAAAAATATAAAAGGATGGCGTTATACGACTATGAGTAGAATACATCACGTCGGGTCACCATTAGGGAGGGGGAGCCTTTACACGGCCGAGTTACTAATGCAGTGGAGAATTTTCCATTATTTGTTTTTGACGAGACAACGTCTTATAACTCGATGGAGCCGGCTGCACGCACGAAAAAACATGACTCATGCGGCGTTACCTCGCTCTGAGGCGTTCCATTTAAGACTTTAAGTGCAAGCGAGAGCGCGGAACAAGCGACAAAGAGGCACAATCGGCCTCCGCGTTCGGCTGCGTTCGACATCTGTCTCTCTCCTACTTGAGTGAGCGATGCGTCCGCGGGACAGTTTTAAGCCGTTGTCACGTTCAACTATGTCTGTAAAGTCGGTTTACTGACAACCGATTTTTTTTAGTTTTAATGCAGACTCTTTTATCCAGTTGTTATATTGTATTCTAAGTATTGTATTTACAAAACAAATATAAGTACTATATCAGCTATCTGGTTTCCATAGTACAAGCTCTGCTTAGTTTGGGGCTAGATATTGTTGCGCGGAATGTCAATTTTTTTATTATATTACAAAATAAAACCCATTTAGCAGACCAATTGTGTCGCAAATTTGCTTGAATAGCGTCTTTGTCGCTCGTATCCGCACCTACACAAGACATGTTTTTCAATTCCCACCGAATTTCTCAACCATCTTTACACCCCCGGGGCACACATTATTTGCAATTAAAATATCGTTTATTGAATCGCGATCGCGCGGTCTTGTTAAACGGTTTTATCTGTGACGCGATCTCGAAATTGTTTTATCCTTATTTCGTGTATTTTTAGGGTTCCGTACCCAAAGGGTTAAACGGGATTTCATTACTAAGACTCCGCTGTTTGTCTATCTGTACTTCGATCACCAGATTGTATCTCATATACCCAGATAGACAGTTAAAATTTTCACAGATGATGGTATTTCTGTTACCGCTATAACAACAAATACTAAACACCACAATAGAGAAGAGTGTTAGATATGAATGTGGATGGGTATAGAAGTAGAGGTATGAGGGATGACATGGGTAAGAAAGGAGTGACTGCTGAAATAACGACTAATAGAGGAGAGTGGAGAACGAAAACCTGTTGTGCCGACCCCACATGAAGTTGGACAAGGACTGATTGAAAGAAAGATGAATTATGACTAAAACCCAGAATAAAATAAATATTTAATGGGGCTGTCATACAACAAACGTGTTTCGATAACGGAACCCTTCGTGCGCGAATCCGACTCGCACTTGGCTGGTTTTTTTTATTTCTTGTGTATATGTTCTTATCGCGGTAAATCTAGCTGTTTATGAGGTTGCGGTCACTTGGAAGAGTTGTTTTTATTTTTGTACGCATTTCTTTGTCTGGATTTTTAACATGTTTGTTTGAGCGGAAAAATGCTGTGCTTTTTATAAAATTAATGAATTGGTAAAAAATTACAGAAATTCTCTAGCTCAGTAAGACATACATAAGATTTCTTGATACCAACCTAATACTTATTCATGTTTGCGAGGTGTATTAGGAATATTAGGAGGTCTCAAAGACTTTACCTGAGACTTGACCTACTAATATTTAAAAACGTCGGCCTACCCCTATGTTGTACCTTATACAGGGTCCATGTGATACTGACTTACACCTAACAACTATATGCACTTAAAGTAAACCATATGCAATAAATATTTTGAGTAGGTATTGAAAATATCACGAATTTTGTCTTACATAATTATAAGTTTAAAAAACTTGAGAAACCGACTTCATTGCCAAACGGCTAAACCGATTTTAATGAAATTTGTTTGGGACAATCTGGACATAAGAATAACCTTCCAAATAAAAAAATAATTTTCTAAATCGGTTCAAAAATGACGGAGGCATGCAGTTACAAACATTAAAAAAAATATTTTAAAAAAAATGGCAACACCGATTTTAATAAAATTAAAATGGGACCAATCTGTAAGCAGTACCTTTCAGATAAAAAAATAATTTTTCAAATCGGCTCACAAATGACGAAGTTATGCGGTAACAAACATTAAAAAAAAAATAAAAAAAAATACAACCGAATTGAGAACCTCCTCCTTTTTGATTGGAAGTCGGTTAAAAATACAAAAATATACAAAATTATTTATTCGAGAAATCAGTATTACAAAAACTCTAATGACTGTTTACTCAATTTATGATTTTAAAACAAAGAAACAGTTAAACTCGGTGATGATGATAATTAAAACGCACGGCATTGCACTTTGCGGAACTTTCGACTGATGAGAATGCCAAATGGCATTTTTTACTGCGCTGCATACAACAATGTACTCTCATTAGTTTTATTGTTATAATAATGCGGGATTGTTTGATATGGACAGTAAATTTTGGATGGCCCGTTAGGATTAGAGAGACTTCTTAAAAAGTGCGACATTAAACAACCTACAATTTTTTTTTAATTTATTAACATCATAATTAAGTATGTACATACAATCACGCATCTGGCCTTATGGGTAGGCAAAGATCACGGATTTCTACTTGATACGATCCTGACATACTTTTTTTTTTCAACTAGGTACGAAAATAAAATTCAAGTTATAATTACTGATTAATCTGGCACTAAAAATAGTGTCGTAAAATCAAAGTTTTATAAAATCTTTTGCTTCTTAATGAGGTAGTTACCATACCAATCAAAAATTTGCCAATTTTTTGTGTAGGTATATTAAATTATTCCGACTTTATCTACACGTTATAAATAACTCTAGTCCAGATAAAATTAATAAATCGCAACTTATCTAGACTCGAAATATATGCAAATGTTGACAAAAAAGTACCGGTCACTTAAAAAACCCAATTTACTACCTCGAACTCCGTGTCATGTCGGTATGAGGCCACATCCGTACCGATTAAAAAAAAACTAAAAATACTTATCGATTTCGAACAAAAACGGCCGCAGAATTTGTCCCAAACTGTCGGTAAAAATCTAATTAGAGGTAGGTATTTTGATTTTATTTTACAACGCTCAATAAAAGGTTACGATGCGAGTTTTTTGTGTTTTTATTACACGGTAGCGGAGTCCGGATTGTAACGTTCAAAAAGTAAGTATATTAAAATAATTGCGGATGTTACATGAATAAGCTTAAAAGTAGGTATCTTATTTTGTATAACCTAGTCTTGTATGTTGTTATGAAGCAAGTAGTACGTAACCTCACTTTTATTTCAACACCGAACTACTGCAACGGTGCATTTGCCAAAAGTTGCATTTGTTTTATTATATAGTAAATAAAACACGCTAAAACTAAGCCGCAAGTTTGTTGTCTATTTCTAGACTTGGTTAAATTCAAATAAGCCTAGATCCACCGTTCGAGAATTAAGACGTTCTAAAGTGATACATTGTGATTTAATTGAATCACTGAATTAGGACGTGCCTTCGATCTACCAAATGACTAATATTTTCAAGGATCTTGCATACAAGAGTGTGTAGGGGATGACTGCAGTGCCTATTTTTCATCCCCACCTTGGAAAGAGTAGTTTCCTCGCTGAGGTGGGATGAAAAGTCGCTAACGCTTAAGATTCTAATTTTATAATCCTTTACTTATTATTTATTGGTAAGTGGTTGGTAATGTAAACAGAGTTGAGAGTTTTATGCAATAATTCCCTGATGATGTTAATTTTTTAGCTGTTTTCGGCTACGGCGACTGTAAATGGACGGACATAATTATTGTTTGAGGGCTTCGTTGTGTCCTTTGATGTGCCCTAGTGTGGTTGGTGTACCCAATTTTATTAATAAAGGAACGAGTACATGCAGGGCACGTCAGTACCCGCCAACGTAGTTATACCCCTCTGATACTAGCAAGTCAGTACTTACCTAATAGCGAGCTGACTAGCCGATGTGAACGGAGCATAGTTCTCCATAGACAAGTACTAACTGCGAGTGCACTGTCCCGTGCGAGCGAGGCACAGAGATGCATTAACGTCGCTTTTAGGGCGGCCCCCACTTACCGCGCTACCGACCCTCTTACACAGGGCTGGCACAACGTAAGAGACATTATAAAACAATCATAATACTGTTCTTGCGTCGGCTTGGTCGCGTGGAACTGGCACCTAGACTCACCTAGCTTTAAGACGTTTCAAAGTGATCCTTGTGATACTTTTGAATAAATACTTATTTGACTTTGACAATTATTTAAGAAAGTGTTGGCGATCTGCTGAATATTCGAAAGGAGATGAGAAGAGAGAATAGAGAGAATTGGAAGTCTTTGGGAAAGGCCTTTACCGAGCAGTGCGACGATATAGACTAGGGTAAAATAAAGAAAAGAATGACTGAAATCCCTTTTGCAACTTAGTTCTACAAATTATACAATTCGTTACTTTCACGGTATTGTCAAAAACTAAATACCTGTAGCAACATAGTTGCACACAAGTAACTCCCTTCTCGCGTTTCGTCGCGTAGGCAATACGTGGCGTGAGACGCCAGTCGTAGCTTCGCGGGCACGGGATAAAGTACTTTACTTATCCAATTAACTTTCAAGATAATATACCGTTTGTGCTATTACCGATATCAGTGTTTTGACTCTATAACCACACCCATGGTAGGAATGCGTTATCTACGGTAAAGTGGTGACCCCGCAATTTTATATTTTTGGTTACGACTCACCTTGCGAGTTAGGTATCCCGTGCCCCGCGACCACATTTTTTTTTCGGACACTCAGTGAACTCTAAATTTTCTGTATAAAGTTGGTGAATTACCTCAGTGTTACGTATAAACTTCGGCATCATGTTACCCGCTGCTATCGGGCAGGCCCCGACGCCGACCCCGGCGCCGGTTGCGACTCCAGGCCCGGCGACAACCAGCGTGGAGGTCAAGGACGAAAAAATGGATTTGGCTGCCATCACAGTCACTTCCCGTGTTCCAGAATTTTGGGCAGATCACCCGAGGCTATGGTTCTATCAAACCGAGGCCATACTAGCGCCCCAAAAGATGTCAGACGAGGTCAGGTTCAACCTTGTCATCACCAAGCTCACTAAGGAGGTCATCCAGCAAGTGACGGACATCCTGATGAATCCTCCTACCACCCGGAAGTACGATTCATTAAAGGAACGATTACTTACCATTTACGAAGAATCGGAGACCCGGCAAGTACAGAAACTCATGAGCGAGATGGAGTTGGGCGATCAAAAGCCTTCTCAGCTTTTACGACGCATGCGAGATTTGGCCCGCACCAAAATACCGGACGAGACCCTTAAGATCCTGTGGCAAGGCCACCTTCCGCCTGCAGTTCGTGGAATAATAACAGTAGCGGAGTCCAGTGATCTCACAATCCTTGCTAAGATTGCCGACAAGGTAATGGAGACGCAAGGAAATAATCAGTCCGTGTCGGAGGTAAGGGCGACGCCCGTCGCATCATCAAGTACGCTCGACACAGCTGCGATTATCAATGAGATTAAGCGGATAGATAAGCGGATTGATCAGCTGCATAACTCGCGACGGAACGACTCGCGCGGTCGAAGCCAAAGCAGGGGGAGATCCACTAGTGTCAATAGAACGTCATCGGCGTCACGTAAACCGGATTGGCAGTGTTTTTACCATTTCCGCTACAAGGATAAGGCGCACAAGTGTATCCCGCCCTGCAGCTACAAAAAGGAGGGAAACTAAGTGAGGTACAGTCAGCGACGGATGCCTGTATCGTTCCTGTAAGTAGTAACCGTCTTTGCGTCACAGATCGAAATACAGGACTACGATTCCTTGTGGATACGGGAGCGAACGTTTCGGTTCTCCCGGCGCGTAAAATTAGGCATAACAGTGATAATAGTGTTGGTTTCAAACTTTATGCGGCAAACGGTACCGAAATAAGTACTTTTGGTGTTAAGACTATGGTGTTGGACTTAAAATTAAGAAGACCGTACCGATGGACATTCGTGTTGGCAGCAGTGAACCAACCTATTTTAGGTGCAGACTTTTTAATCCACCATAAGCTATTGGTTGACCTAAGCAATCGTAGATTAGTAGATGAAGTGACTAAACTAAATATCGTAGGTTCTATTAGAGTTTGTAATCAACCTACCTTGAACACCTTGGACGAGACACACCCTTATTTTAACCTTTTGGCTAAGTACTCGGGTATAACAAAACCTGTTTCTTTTAAGGATACTCCTAGACATACAGTTTTCCACCACATAGAGACGACCGGGCCGCCTGTACATGCGCGTGCGCGCCCGCTGCCTCCCGACCGGTACAAAAAGGTATGTGAAGAATTTAGGGTTATGCAGGAATTGGGAATCTGTCGGCCTTCAAAAAGCCCATGGTCAAGTCCTTTGCATGTTGTACCTAAAAAGAATGGTGAAATTCGACCCTGTGGGGATTACCGGCAATTAAATGCGGTCACGAAACCCGACAGATATCCAATTCCGCGCTTGCATGATTTTACATATATTTTAACAGGAAAAAATATTTTTAGTAAAATTGATGTAAATAGGGCATATCATTGCATCCCTGTTGCTCCTGAGGACGTGGAAAAGACCGCCATTATTACTCCTTTTGGTTTATTCGAATTTCCTAGAATGTCCTTCGGATTACGCAACGCGGCTCAGTCTTTTCAGCGCTTCATGAACAACACGGTTTTACAGGGATTAGGAATTGAACGAGAAGACGGAACTTTTGAACCAAGTTCAGAGTTTATATTCTGCTACATAGATGACGTAATCGTGGCAAGTGAATCCAAGGCTAAGCACGAACAGCATCTAGAAGTCTTGTTTAAACGCTTACATGATTTTGGTATAACGATTAACTTGTCGAAATGTGCATTTGGGCAGGAAAATATCGAATTTTTAGGACACGAAGTAACAATAGACGGCATTAGGCCATCGGATAGTAAGGTCAAAGCCATTATTGATTTTCCAAAACCGGAAACGGTAATCGAACTCAGACGTTTCATTGGTATGGTAAATTTTTATCGTCCGCATATGCCAAATGCCATTTCTTATCAAACCGAACTTAACAAGTACATTCGAGGTTCTAAGAAAAACGATAAGTCGCAAATTGACTGGACAGCCGAGGCTAACGAAGCTTTTATTAAATGTAAAGAAAGTTTACAGTCAGCCGCCACATTAACGTATCCGATGCCCGATACTCCTCTAGCTTTGATGACAGATGCATCAAATACTTGTGTAGGAGCCGTACTACAACAATTAGTGAAGGGTAATTGGAAGCCTTTAGGTTATTTTTCACGTAAACTTACCGATACGCAGGTTAAATATAGTACATACGATCGGGAGTTGTTAGGAATTTATTTGCCTGTAATTCATTTTAGAAGTATGTTCGAGGGCAGGGAGTTAACCATCTTCACAGATCATAAACCCCTGACGTTTGCATTTTCTAAATTATCAAGTGACAAAGAGACTCCACGTAGAACTAGGCAGCTTATGTACATCAGCGAATTTACAACGGATATTAGGTACGTCGCTGGTGGCGATAACTTAGTTGCAGACTCGCTGAGTCGTGTCGAAACAATCACGTGTCCCAGTACGTTGGATTTTGCAGAATTAGCGACCGCCCAGAACGACGATGCTTATTTAGCAAACGGAAACGTGGTATCAAATAGCAGCGTTGTTATTAGAAAAATAACGTTGCCCGATTGTGCCACGCAAATTTATTGTGAAACATCAACCAGTAATATTAGACCCTATTTACCGGATAAATTCAGGAAGTTAGTGTTTAATTTGGTACATAATTTGAGTCATCCCGGAATAAATTCAACACGTAAACTCGTGTGCCAGCGTTTTTTCTGGCCAGGGATGAATAAAGATCTTAATCAGTGGACTAAAACTTGTATTCAATGTCAACGTTCGAAGGTTCAACGTCATTCGGTATCTCATTTAGGACAATTTCCCGCAGCTGGACGTTTTGAACATATCCACACTGACATCGTAGGTCCCTTGCCGACTACCACAGATGGATATAGGTATTTACTTACTATCATTGATCGATATACACATTGGCCTGAAGCGTTCCCTATAAAAGACATTACAGCTGAAACTGTGGCTAAAGTTATTTATGACGGTTGGATTACTAGGTTTGGTAGTTGTCAGTATTTGACCTCAGACCAAGGTCGTCAGTTCGAAAGTAATCTTTTCTCACAGCTTATGAAATGTATGGGTATACACAGAATTAGAAGTTCACCATATCATCCACAAAGCAACGGCGCCATTGAAAGATGGCACCGAAGCTTAAAGGTAGCGCTCCGTGCTCGATTGGTATCTACGTCATGGGTAGATGAGTTACCTACTGTTTTATTAGGGCTCCGAACTACTTTACGTAGCGACTCCAACCTGAGTGCCGCCGAATTAACTTACGGTTGTACCTTGAGGTTACCTGGTGAATTTTTTGTATCTGCTAAATCAGAAGCTTCAGATCCACATACATTAGTACAAGACTTACAAGACAAGATACGTAGTTTGAGACCGGTAGAAAGAAAACATCGTGATTCACGAACGTTATTTATTCATCCGGATCTAAAGTCTTGTGATTTCGTTTTTATTAGGGTTGATGCGGTTCGTAAGCCTCTGCAACCTCCGTACGACGGTCCGTACCGTGTCTTGAAGAAAGGTTGTAAGGTTTACAAAGTACAACTCCCTAACAGGTGTGTAAATGTCTCTATAGATCGTCTTAAGCCAGCGTACGTACTCAATGAGCAGAGCAGTACACACGACACAGGTGACGACACTTCTAGCATGGGTGACGTCATACCCGCTCACGTTCCGAGCTCATCTAGTAACCCTACTTCAGGTAAAAGAACTCGGAGCGGGCGCGAGGTACGTACACCAGCACGCTTCAATCTATAGTTAGGTAGTGTTATGTAATTCTATAGCTTAGGTGATAAGTACTTACGGTTGGTACCTAGGTTAAACATTTCTTTGTTATACTTAAGTTACCTATAATTAGCCTATGAAATAATGGTGTTCGACCGAGGTTTTCAAGGTAAAGTTGTAGGTAGTATCTTAAGTAGGTGATAGTAGCATTAACTTACTCGATTAATCAAGCAACGTTATTTTGGATTTATATTGCGTGGTGAAATGAGCCCGCAACCCTAATTTTAGATGGTGTTGTCGCACCCGTTGACTCTCGGTAATTGAATATAGCAGGTGACAACTACCCTTAACGTAGGTATATGTTGTTTAGTATTGATCGAGTTAGTAAATAATGAATATAAGTAGCTATTTACGTATATTTTTTAGACTAAATAATTATAGTTTACAGTTTATCTAAGAGTAAAATATTTGTTATTCAAACCGCTCACAGAGAGGCATTACATGCCATTCGTCACCGGACAATTATGACGAAAGACGGTTTGGAGCATCTTTGGCATAGTACGTCACAAGCCTTGTGCCACAGAATAAGGACAGTTGGTACTGATGCGGATGCATACGATGCAAAATGTTTTATTACATGGATACTATAGTAATTTTAATGCTTTAGATTATAAGTGCCATAGGCATAGGTATGTACGTAAGTAGGCCATACTTTTACAAGTGTAGCATTAGCATAAGCAAAGATTTGAACTTTGAAATGTAATGACGAAATATTGTATTTAGGCTATAAACAGGTACAGCTTATTGGACATAATTTTTAGGTATTTTTGGCATTTCTTCAATAACTTTCACTAGAGTTGCACGTAAAGTTCATGATATTTAAAATGGGTAAACAGCAATCAAAAGAAGTAGAAGACAACCGAGTGGTTATCGCACAAAATTCCACTCAGGTGGAAGCGCACATGACGCAACAGAGTATTCTCATGGTTGCTATAGTTGTCATATTGGCTTTACTGGTGATTTATGTGGTTTGGCGACGATTTTGTAATCGTATACGAGCCTGGCTGCGGAAAGAAATATTATCAAGCAGCGTTCCTACGCCAGCAGCGCCGCTCGCGCACGTGAGAGTGATACAGCCGGGGGTTGTACCAGCAGCGGTAGTGTAATCTCGCGCCTACAGCCTCCCCTGTCAACATACGTGATATCGACGGTGAAGTATCAATATCTAATAAGTAACATTTTAACGATTTTCACTTTATTGCATATTCGTATGTAAAAAAAAAAGAGCTCCTATTTGCAAAGACGTAAGGTCTTGAATTGTACTTATTTATGGAGATATTTGCTTGTTGAAATACCAAATAAGTCATCGTGCGTGATTTTTGCTTGCAATACCGAATATCTACGCTTAAAAACGTGTTGACTGCGTCGCTGTTCCTCGCTGACTAGACTAGCTAGTTGCAGTGTCGCATCGCAGTGAGGAGAACGAAAAGTATCCCAGTGTGAAAGAGAGGTGAATAGGTACTGTACAGCCGAGAAGCCGGCTTTTATGGTTGTTTATCATTCGTAAAATTTGCAAGGAAGTGGTGTGAAGTGTGGAGTTGTGGCATGGTTTTGTTGCTGTGATTATCATCTTTAGCTTCAGGTAAGTAAACTACTATTAGGTACATTTTTATGTTAAAATAATAACGTAATTTAATGAATCGCAAAAGTTTTGTTGTCAAAAGTTTTGTTGACGAAAAACAAAGTTGAGGTTATAAAATGGTATGAAGTTCTTTAGAAAAGATCTTGGAATTGTTAATAGTACTGTAAATTCAAACTTGGTGTTCTAAAATTGTCTTAGTGCATTGAACTAATGTCATTTAACTGTTATTCTGTATCAATTAGTTTATCTTTTGTAGATATAATCTATTGTTTTAAAAATACTGGTTAGAGTTACGTGAAATTGAAACCAAGTGTAGTTAGATGTTATTGCTTTAAACTACGTTAATAAATTTTTCTTATAAGTATGCATGAATGACGTTATTTTATTTTTTGTTAGAATAATGTCGCGAAATGACCGCCTTTATCAAGGCTTTCGAGGAAAGAAGATGTTGGAGAGTTTACAAGTTAAAGAAGAAGTAACTAAATTAAGGCGTCCCACCGTACAGGAATATCAAGAAGTTTTTGGGCCTCAATTTCACCTAGTAAGTTTTGTCATCCATTACACTAAATAGTTTTATTTTCAAGACGGTTTTCTGAACTTATTAATTTTAATGTAACTTGTTAGATTTTTGTTCAATCTTTAGCTAAGTTATTTTTGTTTTTAGCTACAAAATGTTAGTGCCGAAACATCAAATTTGTCAGACGTCTACAGCAAAATGAGTACTGCTCCAGATAACTTAGGCCGTTCTGAACACAGCATTTGCTTCAGCAATGACATGACTGATCCACCAGGCCTTGACCGTCCTGAACACATCTCCGCCAAAAACATGACTGATCAGCCAGGCCTTAGTCGTCAGGAGCACAACATCTGCTTTGCCAACGACATGACTCATCATCCATGCCCAGACCTTCCTGAGCACGACCTCTTTTTTGCCACCGATATGACTGATCAGCCAGGCCTTAGTCGTCCTGAGCACAGCATCTGCACCAGCAACGACATGACCGATCAGCCAGGCCTTAGCCGTCCTGAGCACACCATCTGCATCAGCAACGACATGATTGATCAGCCAGGCCTTAGCCATCCTGAGCACACCATCTGCATCAGCAACGACATGAATTATCAGCCAGGCTTTAGCCGTCCTGAGCACACCATCTGCATCAGCAATGACATGAATGATCAGCGAGGACTTAGTCATCCTGAGCACACCATCTGCATCAGCAACAATATGGTTGATCAGCCAGGCCTTAACCACCCTGATCAAAACATCTGCTTTGCCGACGTGACAGATCAGCTAGGTCCTAACCGTCCTGAGCATAACATCTCCTTTGCCAACGATGTGACTAATCAGCCAGGCCTAAGCCGTCCTGAGCACACCATCTGCATCAGCAACAATATGGTTGATCAGCCAGGCCTTAACCACCCTGATCAAAACATCTGCTTTGCCGACGTGACAGATCAGCTAGGTTCTAACCGTCCTGAGCATAACATCTCCTTTGCTAACGATGTGACTAATCAGCCAGGCCTAAGCCGTCCTGAGCACACCATCTGCATCAGCAACGACATGATTGATCAGCCAGGCCTTAGCCGTCCTGAGCACACCATCTGCATCAGCAACGACATGAATGATCAGCCAGGCCTAAGCCTTCCTGAGCACACCATCTGCATCAGCAACGACATGATTGATCAGCCAGGCCTTAGCCGTCCTGAGCACACCATCTGCATCAGCAACGACATGAATTATCAGCGAGGACTTATCCGTCATGAGCACAACATCTTTTCTACTGATGACACATCTAGTCTACTAGACAACTGCCAGTTCCGTTGCGTCATTAGATCTTGGTCGCTTTCCGATTTAACGCATGACTCTGAAAACTTCAATGACTGCAAAAGAACACTGTCTCTTCCTCTCCTAACAGAAGAGTTTGTGAGACCCACCAGCATCGATAGTCCTTCAATGTTATTAGCTTTTCATCGAGGTAACCTTTCTCCCAATCTTGAAAATCACTATAGCACCGCTGAATCTAACGCTATATTGCAAAACGATTTTGATAATAGTACTGACTCTGACCTAGAATCGGTTGAAGATTATGGAATTATGAATGAAGGTAGAAAACGGCGCCATATTGCTGATCCTATGTTGTGGAAGAGAAATCAAGCAAAAAGGCTTAGAATGCAAGGCGAAGAGTTTTTGGGATACTCGAGACCGGCTAATGGGAAATTTCAACAAGACACCATAAGAGGTAAGAAAGAACTAGGAGAAAGATGCACGTCAGAGTTTTGTAATAAAAGTAAACTAAGAGAATGTAGTAAATTACCAGAAGAGACTAGAAAGACAATCCATACCTATTTTTGGAAGAAATTAAATTGGGATCAGCGTAAAATTTACGTCAAGTCCTTGGTCAACCGCACAGAGACCGCTCGAAAGACCAAATCACGCGATCAATCTAGGCGATCAGAAACTATGGCATATTTTTTGCCAATCAAAGAAGACTGCTCCGAAAAAGTACAGGTATGCAAACCAATGTTTCTCGCTACGCTTTCCATTGGATCTTTCACAGTATATTCATGGACCAAGAAGAGTGAGTTCGGGATGATTCCATCACAACGTGTGAGAAACTCACTACGACAAAATCCATCAAGACCTGCAATCGAGAGAAAGGTGTTGACACTGCAAAACTATTTCGATAATCTGCCGAAGTTACCTTCACACTATGCCCGAAAAGAAACAAATAAACTTTTTTTAGAGCCAATGTACAATAACCTTGCAGACTTGTTCAGACATTACAAAACCTACTGTGCTGAGAACGAAGAACCAGAAGTAAGCCGATTTACGTTTGAAAAACTGTTTAACGAGAAAAATTTGTCACTGTACACTCTGAAAAAAGATATGTGCGACATTTGTTCAGCTTACAAAGCAGGAAATGTAAATGAGGCTGATTACCAAGTACATCTAATCAAAAAGAATAGAGCAAGGCTAGAGAAAGAAAATGATAAGAAAAGGGCTGCTGCAGGCGAAATTATACTACTGACAATGGACCTGGAATCTGTAAAGATATGCCCGTATCTAACTGCCAGTGCGTTGTACTTTAAGACGAAACTGACGTGCCACAATTTTACAGTGTACAATTTGATAAATAAACATTGCGCTTGCTATTGGTTTGATGAGACTTCTGCGGACTTAACCTCAAGTACTTTTGCGTCATTCCTGGTCGATTACTTGGAGAAAAATTGCATTCCGAAAAAATTGCCTATAGTAATTTTCTCAGATGGTTGTACTTACCAAAACCGCAACGTTGTTATGGCGAACGCTTTGTTGAATTTAAGCAAGAAGAATAATGTCTTGATCACTCAAAAGTTTTTAGAACCTGGTCATACTCAAATGGAATGTGATTCAGTTCACAGTGCAATTGAGCGGAAACTGAAGAATAGGGAAATACACCTGCCAAGTGACTACGTCACTATTACAAGAGAGGCACGAAGATCAAATCCTTATGAATCAATCCACATTAGTCATGAATTTATAAAAGATTATGCCAGTCAAGAAAATTGTATGTACAAAAGCATTAGACCTGGACGCAAGGCTGGTGATCCCCAAGTTGTGGACATTAGAGTCATCCATTACAACACAATGACCATTGAAGTAAAACTAAACTTTGATGCAGAATGGATGCCGCTACCTCAGAGACCTAAGATTTTAAGCTCTGAGAATATAAATTATCACCAACTGCATTCCAACAGGATCCCAATTTCAGCTACAAAGTTTAACCATCTACAGCAGCTGAAACAAGTTCTTCCCAGAGATTGTCACGCGTTTTACGATGCACTTCCTTTTGCTTAAGAAATGTAATGCAAGTGTGTTACTTTATGATCAATAAGTTGATTTGCTATTGATTATTCTGAACTTTGTCCCTTTATCAAAAGTAGAATTTACTACTAAGTTCCTGTTTTAAATATTTGTTCGTAAGGTTTATACTCAAAGAGAGAAAGATTTAGTTGTTTTGTCGTACAAATGATTATGTTAAGTTTTTGCAGATCTCATTATTTTAGCAATTGAGTTGAGAGATTGTCACGCGTTTTACGATGCACTTCCTGTAGCTTAGGAAATGCAAGTGTGTTACTTTATGATCAATAAGTTGATTTGCTATTGATTATTCTGAACTTTGTCCTTTGATCAAAAGTAGAATTTACTACTAAGTTCTTGTTTTAAATATTAGTTCGTAAGGTTTATTCTAAAAGAGAGAAATATTTAGTTTTATTGTCGTACAAATGATTATGTTAAGTTTTTGCAGATCTCATTATTTTAGGGGGGAGGGGGTTATTGATTATTAATATGTCTTATTATTAGACCAAGAAGACTGATTTAGGAATGCAGATTATTATTTTACGAATTGTCTTCACTTGACTAAATGCTGTGATTACGATGTTAGTTACGAATTGTCTTAACTTGACTAAATGCTGTGATTACGATGTTTGTTAGTTATTAAAAATAGTTTTTTTTGTACCAAAATGTTGATACTCAACTAAAATTAAACTGTCTTGATTTTGGTATTGTGTTTTTGTCAAACTTGTTAATAAAACAATATTAAAGTATGCCTTTCAAGTAATTCAAACTGTTTTATTTAGAAATGCAATACATTGCATCTACGCAATAAATACCAGGTTCTTAGTTAAATTTGAAACAATAACTTCTATCTGCATTTATATCCCTAACCTGAAATATTAGATTTGAATCATTATCACCATTAGAAGCGGTTCCTACTATTTTTAGAATAAAAGTAACTTTTTGATTAAAATGTTAAAAACTATAGAAATTAAACGTTTTTTTTGCCTCCTGTAAAGTCATGTTTTTGTAGATATTATATATTGATACTACGCCGTCGATATACTTTTCTTATTATTTTTAGAATCAGTGATTGTTGTGTTTTCTTTCGTGCCTCTTAAAAGTTATGTCCACCCTGTTTGATTTGACTATAAAATTTTACCCAGTGTATAGGTATGTAATTTAATTTTTTGCACAATTTTTGTTTACAAAATTTTTAACCCAATGTATTTCTTAAAAATTTCATACAGTGTATTTGATATTTTTTATTGCTATTTTACTATTTTTTTTCATGTTTTTACTATGTAATTCTTATACAAAATTTCATTTTATGTTTTAATGTGTGTCATATTCTGTTTTCAAATGTATTTAATTTTTTTTAACCGTGCCCGCAAATATTTTGTTGTAGGTTATACATTCTAGCGTAGCCGACTGTACAAGTTTATTTTACCATGATTGCACTTTGTTATTGTAACTGCTTAGGTACTTAGACATTGCCAAGCGATAATGTTTCAGCGTGTCAGCAGTTATGCTCGCCACGCGATGTGACTTGTACAATTTTAACGCAATTGTAATTCTAGGGTTATCACCTTGAATTGTATTCTTTCTTTTATCAGTTTTTCAGTATTTTTATATTTTTTTTGTTTAAAAAGGGGGAGGTTACTGTAGCAACATAGTTGCACACAAGTAACTCCCTTCTCGCGTTTCGTCGCGTAGGCAATACGTGGCGTGAGACGCCAGTCGTAGCTTCGCGGGCACGGGATAAAGTACTTTACTTATCCAATTAACTTTCAAGATAATATACCGTTTGTGCTATTACCGATATCAGTGTTTTGACTCTATAACCACACCCATGGTAGGAATGCGTTATCTACGGTAAATACCTATCATTTTTATTGATTTTATAGTGAAATGGCAAAATGTTCTAAAACCGAATATTATTGAATATTCCAGAATTCTCTCGAATAATAGACGTAATTCAAGGCCTCTACCCGGGCCACGCCAGGCTTTGCTTTTCCTAAGTTATATTAAGGTGACAGCCCTAACTTGAGGACACACATTTGTCGCTCCCGTCACGAAACCCTACCGCTATTCGGTGTATTTCATAAATTCACCTACATTTACTTGAGATGTCTACATTATATACCTAGCTATATACCTACATACCCTTACCGCAGTATATAGTATTTACTACTCTATCACATAGCATATAATATCATATTTTGACTGGCTTCTCAGCTCAGTTTGTAGTAGCTCTGCTTTCTGCGCCGTAGGTCGTGGGTTCGATCCCCACCGAGAATAAGTATTTGTGTGGTGCACACACATGTTTGTTCTCTGTCTGGGTGTTATATTGTATTCTATGTATGTATTTACAAAAAAAAAAGTATTTAAGTGTTATATCAGCTATCTGGTTCCCATGGTACAAGCTCTGCTTAGTTTGGGGTTAGATAGTGTTGTGTGGATTGTCCGCATTATTTATTTATTTATTTAATTATTTATTAATATACCCAGCTATATACCTACATTACATACCCTTACCGCAGTATATAGTATCTACTACGATATTATATAGCATATCTTATATCATATTTTAGCGTATATACCTAAACTCCTAACTTCAGCAAATTGGAAGTTGGCACAAATAGCCGAATAGCCACATGACCCGAAGTAGTTTATGTTTACACACTTCCAACGCAAGCAAAGCCACAAGATGAAGCTAGTCATGATTAAGGATATCCGTAAAAAAGTAGAAATATAACAGATAAGTTAAAAATAACTGAAAACCGAACTGTTGAACCGAATTTTATAAAACTCTATCCAATCAGAAAGTTTAAATTTTCGGATAAAAATATTTTCCATAATTGGTTTATAAATGACGGAGTAACACGGTAATCAACATTAAAAAAACATTTAACTGAATGTATAACCACCTTTTTTTTTGAAGTCGGTTAAAAAATAAACTGATGAAGACTCAACTTGTAACAATCAGTACAAAACTCTACCTAACTCGTAAACCCAATTTTCCATACGTTTAGATAGTCGAAGTTGAGCCAAAGGTTGCCGACAACTGATTGAAGTCGTCAAAGCTAACTGGACGGAAAATGTGCGTTACCCCTTTCTTGCAAATGGAAAAGTTTTGGAGAGCAATCACTCGGAATAGAGTAAGGAAGGTATGAACAGTACCCGAAGTCGGAGTTTTGCTACCACATTTCGTTACCAAATGTTGTTTTTGTTTCGCCTATTTGTCTCTCTCTCTATTGTATGAGACAGCAAAAATACGTTACGTAGTTAGAGTTGTTGTCTCATCTTTTCTAAATACAATAGACAGAGACAAATAGGCGAAACAAAAACATCATTTGCTAACAAAATGTTGTAAATGCACTGGGACTTGGGGTACAGTGCACAGATAAAACATGTTTTTTTAAACTATAATTTAAATAAAAGTTATGATTTTTTTAATATTAGCATAACAGTACAGATTATATCCAAGGCGCTATACTACGTACCTACTATAAAATATTAGAACATGGTACAAAAGGATACGCATCAGACTAAACACTGCTAGCTCTTATGTCCTTGTAATAAGCGCCATTTTCTTTGTTTTTAGGTAACTTGACCTGTATCCTACAGTTCCATGGAGATCTAGAACTAAACTTAAAATATCTTTGGAAGCATTTTTTTTATATTGTGGACAATTTACACAGCACTATTTAGCCCCAAATTAAGCAGAGCTTGGACTATGGGAACCAGATAGCTGATATAATACTCAGAATACAATATAACACCCAGACAGAGATCAAACATCAGCGCTCACCACACAAATATTTGTTCTCGGTGGGGATCGAACCTACGACCTACGGTGCAGAAGGCAGAGCTACTACCAACTGAGCTGAGAGGCCAGTGAACAAAAATAAAAGAAAACAAAGTTAACAACTTAGCGTCCGCGCCCGCTACATTCTCACTACTCTGAGGTGAAAACATGTATTACCTCGGCAAGGGCACGCTAGGGCACGCAAGGGTTGTAATTTTAGGAACAATAAAACCTAACTCAGCGTTTTATTTCTGTTTTTGCTGTAGTTGCAAAAAACTAAACAATTTGTTTTTTATGTAACTTTCCTGGGTATTTTTATGACTTTCTTTGTTTTGCTATTTATTGTAATGTTTTAAGTGACCTATCGATCGTAAGTTCGAATCTTGTCATTGTTTTTTTATTCACAAACTATGTTCGTAATCTTAGTGCTCTTAAATGGTGCTGGAAAACATCGTGAGGAAACGTGATGGAAGCATTTACTAACTTCACAAAACATACCTGTAGGCGCCATCTATGTATCTGTTCAATAACTAAATCGTTCATTAGTTCACTACACAATCTACACATGGGGAGACCTACCGCCTTTAGCAACAAGTTTCAGAAGCTACCAATAGATGGCGCTGGTACAACTTAGAGAATACTGAACAGATTATGCACTAGGACATACGGGAAAATGTTATGCTGGGACGTGCCTTTGATTACCACCTTATTAGCCTTACGAGAACTTGCTAAATACAGAGAAAATCTGTGATATAAATATATAAATATTGTGGACAATTCACGAAACACTACCTATTTAGCCCCAAGTTAAGCAGAGCTTGTACTATGGGAACCAGATAGCTGATATAATACTTAAATACTTTTTTTGTAAATACACACATAGCATACAATATAAAACCCAGACCGAGAACAAACATGTGTCTTCACCACACAGATATTTGTTATGTGTGGGGATCGAACCAACGCCCTACAGCTCAGAAGGCAGAACTATTATCAACTGAGCTGAGAGGCCAGTCCAGTATTTATTGTATACTCTACCGAATTTCTGACATTTCTCATTCGATTTTAGAATCATTTTATTATCATATATTTATGAAGTCATAATATACATATTTTGTGCCTGAAAACATGTCTAGACTAGTAATAGTATCTCACCATTTGTTGTTGCATCAGCATAACAGAATGTACAATCCCTGCGTGCGTGAGCCATATGTACGCGGAGAGAGGACACGCTTCCGTTATCTTGTACAGGATGCACATGCATGTGTTCAAAGCTCTGCGGACAACACATTCATAATTAACTAAACATACGTTAAGGGGGTACGATTTCCATACAAACTTAATTTACACAACTATGGGCGAATAAAGTATTAATGTACACTGAAATAGCTGTAATACGCTTTTACAGTGGTCCTTATTACCGGCCAGTTATATAAAGTTGGAGTGTCAGCCGTTGGTAGTGGCAGTCGGGGCTTCAGAAAAAGAATGACGAAAAAATTACTTTTTTTGTTTTTTATTAATATTTCTGTTATCCTACAGTTTTCTCCAACTTTATATAACTGGCCGGCAATAAAGACCACTGTAAAATTCTATTAAAGCTATTTCAGTGTACTTTTATACTTTGTTTGCCCATAGTTGTGTAAATTCAGTTTGTATCGGAATCGAACAACCTTAAATTATAACTTGAGCGGAGGGGATATCTGCGCATGCGTCGTAGTGGATGTGTGGATGTGTGCAGAGAGTCCTATTGGTACAGAGAGGGGAGTGCGGCTGGAGAGCTAATCAGCGCTATGCACGCCCGCCCTTCATTCCTCTAGCCCCCTCAGGTACCTTATTTTTGACTTCTGCGCAATAACGGTCAGCGCTAAAGTTACGTGCCTATACCTATCTTTAACTTTCAGTTGCGTAAGAATTGATAGATTGGTGCGTTTTGCAGTCTACGCGATGCATAAATACCTGGTATTGAGCTGAGCTGCCAAGTCCTCCCGTTCGACGGCGAAGCTGAGTAGCTGTGCGAGGGTCTTGATGGCGTGCAGCTTTGTGAATATTGTCTTCTCGTCCACCAACTGGAAAAGTAAGCGCAACGAATATGGGGAAATGTTTTTCTAGGCGTAATCGCGTGGAACTGGCACCTAGATCATGTTTAAGTTATTTCAAAGAGATGTAATTAAAGAAAAGTCAGTGGCTGGACATATTTGAGAGGGTTTGCCGGAGTGAGCAGTCAGTGTAACAAAGTCGCAGGTTCTAATCTGTTGGACTATGTATAATGAGCCACGCACTGAGCTGGTTATTGCGTCACTCAATAAGCTCGTTATTGAGTAATTAAGGCCGAGATTCATAGACGTGACTTTGCTAACAGCAAAGGAGTCTTCGCAAAGTAAGCTTTGTTTATCGAAGTTTACCTTCAACATTTTGAATAAAGAAGAGCTTGACAGAACTATGAAATATATTTTTGGTTGAAAGTTGAACTTTCCATCAAAGTAAAGTCAAAGTGCGGTCTATGAATCTGGGCCTAGGATTCTCACTGAGAATCAAAAACACGGAGATTTGATTAAGTTTCTTACTGAGCTTCTCATTGAGTCAGTCACTGAGCTGCTTATTGAGCCACTTACAGGGTGTGAATCGAGTCACTCGTTGAGTTGCCCATCTCTGTAGTATTCTGTAGGTACTTACAATAGCGACCCTTGTCTCAGCATTACAGCACATTCTGTGCAATTCGTTGAGTAGTTTCTCTAGTGCGGGTGTGTCGATAATAGATGGCGCTGGCAGCTTGTTGCTGCGACTCTTGTCACTTATTGAGCTGCTTATTGAGTCACACGCGCTTAACTGCCGATCTCTAGAATAAACAACATAATAGGCATGAAGACAGTAATCAAGTATCGCCAAAATATTTATCTGATCTAATGAAAAAGGATTCAAAGATTTTGATATATGTATTTATTCTCTTATTAATGTCGAGATTAATAATTTATTTGTTAAAATAAATCTACAAAATACAACAATCCGCCATGATGGCTCAAACACCGGTCAGAGCGAATTACGTCACGTTTACGTAAACGTCATTCCGATTTAGTACAAAAGCACCAATGTTTACTGTTGATATACTTAACCGTGACGTAATAACAGACGCCATTACACCAGCGAGCGTTTTGGCGTGAATTTGAAAATTTAAATGTACTTTTATTGCACAAAAACCTTAATTTTCTACAGAAATATGATATATTTTAGACATAATAGATACTTCTGAATATGATAGAAGAGATTTTGAAAATTAGTCGTCTACCTATTATTTTCATCAGCTCTCACAGCTCAGTTAGTAGTAGCTCTGCCTTCTACGGCGTATAGACCGTGGGTTCGATCTCCACACAGAACAAGTATTTGTGTGATAAAATTATATTTATGATTATTGTGTCTGGATGCTAAGAAACTTCTTACCTGGACTTTGTCTTCTTCTTTTTCTTCTTAGGTTTCTCCTCTTCATTATTATTGGTTAATTTGTTGATGTCATCAACTCCTAAAACCAAAAATAAACCAAGTAATGTCTTACTATTTAAAAATTGCCAAGTTTCTGAAAATTCGCGCAATTCTATTTTTTTTGCCTCTAGACACACTTGTCTCGAAAGAACCAGTAACACGATAAGAAGAAGAAGAGGATTCTTGGTAAAGAGAGATATGAGGGGATAACTACAGTGGCTGGAAAATGAAGTCGTGCAGTTATTTATTGTATTTATTTCTTTGGGATGAAAGTCATGTGACTAGGAGAGTAATGAGTATGGATGTGGATGGATATGTGAGCAGAGGTAGACCAAGGAAAACATGGATGAACTGTGTGAAAAATGACATGGATAAGAGAGGAGTGAATGCAGAGATGACGGCTGACAGAGGGAAATGGAGGAAGAAGACATGTTGTGCCGACCCCACATAAAGTGGGATAAGGGCAGGAAGAAGAAGAAGAAGATTCTTTCTTTCAACACCTCTTCATTGAATTCTTCTTTTCTTCTTATCGTGCCTTCTTTCGAAACCAATATGGTGAAAGGGATTCCTCCTTTACGCACTGGACACAATGTTTATCGAAGTTTTTTTTCTAGGTACCAGGTTTCTTCACGATGTTTCCCTACACCGTTTGAGAGTACTAGCATGGTGCACATACATTCTTGAATGGAAAAACTTATTGGCACACGGCTGGATTTGAACGTGTCCCTTGACACGTGTTGCTCGAACTTTTTTAGATTCTACGACACGCCGGTTTCCTTACGATGTTTTCCTTCACCGTTTTTGAGAGTACTGGCATAGTGAACATCAATTTTTCGACAGAAAAACTCATTGGTACACGACTGGATTTGAACCCACGTCCTAAGGATCGGAAGGCATGGCCGCTACCACTAGGCCACCAGTGCTTTCAACAACTTACCGTTAAGTTTATCATCGGCGTCGTGTACGAAGGGTTTGAGCAGGTTGTATATCTGTGAGATGAGTTTGTGCATCTTAGCGGAGCGCGGGTACACCATGTTGTGGATGGGCGCCGCTTCTAATGTTTTAGAGTCCTCCGTCCTGGAACAAATTAATAAATAAATATTGCATACACAACACTATCTAGCCTAAATGTTTTTTTCCAATTGTACGTGTTTTGTGATCTGCCCATCAGGCATTTAGAGAGAGTTATGTTAGTTCTACGGTGCTCAGCCTATTCGATTTAAAATCCAGTCCCAGGTACTATAGCGTCCCGTAAGTAGGGGCATGAGTAATCACCAGGCCTCTGACGCTATATAAATCATCTACAATAGATGCAAAGCACGCACAGTGCTAGGCGCATCCATCTTAAATGTTTCCTTTTAATGTCCGTAGAGACTCCTAAACCTTGTAAAAAGTTGTGGCGAAAGGGTTCTTAAGGACACATGATAGTTTGTCCCTGAGCTTGGCGTAAGATTTAAGCTTGATTATTGCTCTAAATTCATAAGAGCTCGTACTATGGGACCGGCTAGCTGATATAATACAATTTTCAAGATAAGCTACATTGTCTCACTGCTGGGCAAAGGACTGCCCCAAAACCTTCCACTCGTCTCGGTCTTTAGCGATCTCACACTAAACTTTCCTCTGGCCGTCAAGATTATTTTATTTTATTTTATTTATTCAGGGACAACAAACAGCTACTTACAACATAAAAATAAACTAAATTAGCTTAAGAGTAGGTAGGTATTATTCTACCTACCTACTTGACTAATACAATATGACACCCAGACAGAGTACAAACATCTGTGTTTTTACTACATAAATATTTGTTCTCAGTGGGGATCGAACTGATGACCTACGGCGCAGAAAGCAGAGCTACTACCAACTGAGCTGAGAGGTGAGTCATATATGGTAGTGAGGGATTGAGCCAAATTTCAGATCTTATAGCATCAATCATCAATCAATGGTCATATAGCTAGAAGAACCGACAACCGCTGGGGAATAAAGGTTCTCGAATGGCGACCACGAACCGGGAAGACGAAGCGTAGGGCGCCCACCCACCAGATGGACCGACGACATTGTTAAGATCGCAGGAAGTCGGTGGATAGAAAAGGGCTCAGAATCGTTCTTCCTGGAAATGTGTAGGGGAGGCCTATGTCCAGCAGTGGACTTCTTCAGGCTGATGATGATGATGATGATAGTATCAATAATAACTTACTCAGTCAATAACTTTTGCTTCATCTTCTTAGCTCGTTTTCGTAAATTCTTCAATCTCTCCCTTTCTTTCTTCTCTCGCTCTAACGTGGTCTTCGCTTCTTCTTCTTCGTTCTTATCTGGCTCTTGGCTCTCGGATGTGGTCTGACAATGTAATATATTTTTTTTTTTTTTAAATTTTAAAGATAGTCAAATGAGCTTACGGCCCACCTGATGGTAAGCGGTCACCGTCGCCCATAGACACCAACAACACCAAGGGTGCTGTTGTTGCGTTGCCTACCCTGGAGGAGTTTTTTAACGTTTTTCTTAAAGCTATTCATGTCGAATTTAAGAGGGAACACCTCTGGTGGTAACTCATTCCACAATTTATGGGTATGAGTTAGAAACGATGTCGAGAAGCGAGCTGTACGAGAAACCCATGCATCCAGAATGTGTGGATGAGCACGGTTTCTATGTCGAGAAGAGCGGTGGTAGAATCTCGACGCGGGGATGATGTCAAATAACTCATCATTTTTTTCCATTTTGCCAATTCCACTTTTGAACCTCTGAAAAAACCTAGTGGTAGTTACCGCTTGTCTGGGGCCAGTGGTAGCCTTCTCCCTGATAGCCTGCAGATGCGACTCCAGCCTCTGTTGGCTGGCGTCCTGCTTGTCCCTGATGCGAGAGCGCAGCGCCACCGCTTCCAACTCGGCGGCCGCTGCCAGCGCTGATAGACGGGACTTTACACCTTCCGCCTGAGGAGATAAGTATTGTGGCCTCCTGATCAAAAGGTCTAAGTAGCTAAACGTCCAACAGAGCAAAAGGTCTAATTTTGTGGCTGAGTATCCAGACATTTTCAAATGGATGGGAATCTCAAAATGTAGTGTAAAAGTGTGTCCTCGGCCCACAGAATACAGAAAAGAACTGACCTTCTCTCTGGCGGCGTCATCTCTCTCCTGCTTCTTCTGTTCCTTGAGCTCCTCGACTCTTGCATCTCTTTCCTTCCTCTTCTCCAGCATACTCTCGACATGTTGCTTTCTCGCCGCTTCAAGCGCTTTCTTACGGGCGCCCACCGCTGCTTCGCGCGCCGCTTTTTGCTCCTGTAACGTTATACAGGGTTATTCATTATTAGCTACACAAACTGACAGGGCCTAATTTTTGGGTCGTGAATATTTGTTTGGCCGAATCAATTAAATTCTTAAGCTGATTTAAGTTTTTGTATCAAAATTTTATTTTTATTAATTTCTTTACGACATATTGCATAATTATTGCCACGGAGAACAAGACGATGACCTATCGTCGCCACCCAGGCGGTGACTGAACGCAGTGTCGCTCGCGGCGCGCGGCAAGGATCAAAGGTCCAAAAAAGCAGCCAAGTGCGAGTCGGACTCGCCCATGAAGGGTTCCGTAGCATCAAGTAACATAATATACAGAAAATAAACAGGAAACAGGTTCTTGTAGTTCGTCGAAAGGTAAATTGCGGTTTACGATTTATGTCGTATAAAAAAAAAACTACTGGCTAGATCTCGTTCAAACCAAATATCGTTGAAAGTTTGCATAGTAATGTACAACATATATTTTTTTTAGTTTTATCATTCCCTTATTTTAGAAGTTAGAGGGGGGGGGACCAACTTTTTTCAACTTTGGAAGTGTCTCTCGCGCAAACTATTCAGTTTAGAAAAAAACGACATTAGAAACCTCAACATCATTTTTGAAGACCTATTCATAAATACCCCACACGTATGGGTTCAATTTTTAAATTTTTTTGAGTTGCAGTTTGAAGTATGGGGACCCCCAAAATTTATAGTTTTTTTTCTATTTTTGTGTTAAAATCTTAATGCGGTTTACAGAATACATCTACTCACCAAGTTTCATCAGTGTAGCTCTTATGGTTTCGGAGAAAAATGGCTGTGACACGGTCGGACAGACAGACAGACAGACAGACAGACATGACGAATCTATAAGGGTTCCGTTTTTGCAATTTGGCTACGGAACCCTAAAAAGGTCAGGCGGCTCCTCGCCTTTGACTAGAAATGGAGATGTAACAACGCGCCAATGATTCGAAAGATATTCTTTATCGATTTTCGTAACAAAACTTAAAAAAAATCATTCATAAATATTTTTTATTTTATAAGTCGAACCTAAGTCCTGAGACCAAGCTAAGAAAAACAGACAAAAACTACAGCTTGGTTCTTATCGTTTTTTGTATGATCCTTTTCCAATAAAGATCTACCACTTACCAACTTATCGAGTCTCTCTCGTCGCATCTCCCTCAGCCTAGTGGTGTGCGAGCGGCATTGCTCTAAGAACTCGTGCCTTCGATTCTCGGCCTCCAGTTGTTTGATAAATGCAATTTCTCGAAGTTTCTCCTCTTCGTCGTGAGCTTTGCGGACTATGTCCTAAAATACAAAGATATTATAAAAAACAAATATACAGCTAATGGAACAAGTGTATGACCAATTTAAGTAGTACTTAAAGATCAGCTTTTGCCTCGCAGGTCACGCACTTAAAAACGTGCCCTACTATTACATATTTGTACAGAACAAACATACATTTTTGTACAGAAAAAAAAATGGTAAGAATAGGTAAATGTTTTTTATGTATTTACCTTTATGTGTTGGTCGCGGTTTTCGGCAGCTTTCTGTAGTCGTCTCTCCATTCTTATTCGTTTTTCATCTATTAGTTGATTTTTGGCAACCTAAAAATAAGTGGTGGCGGTAGATTGTAACCTTTCATGACACTATTTTAAAATCAGTCGTGCCGCTGACTACACACTTCAGACCTCTTAGCTCAGTTGCAAGGATTTTTTAACCAATGAATACGAAACGCTCGAAAAGCTAATGAAATCACGGTCAACCAATTTTTGCGGGACGCGGGAGGGAGGATTTATTTCTGCTTCATTTTGGCATATAGCGTTGTCACTGTCTAAAAGTCACTGCTGATTTACTCTAGTGCTTGATGCAGTCGATGAAATTGTATCGATAAAAATGAATGAATGACGGAAAATACCAGAGCACTAATTTTAATTTTTATGCTTGATTTGGTTTTATTTAGTGCCACTGAAGGGGATGGGTTGGGTAGCTATCGACTTTTCTGTTTTACCTTACCGTACCTACTAGTACTAGTGCCCACTCGTGGCTAGTAAGTTCTTACCTGCATACTTTTACTTACCTAATCGTAGTTCTAAGTACGTAAAGTGTTGTCAAAGGTAAAATAGTTAATCCATCAGGTCCGGGGCTCAAATTTGATTGAGCACCGGACCGTATATAGGTATAATTATGTCTAGATATACAGAGGTATCCAATGAGTGCTATCATTACACTGATAAAACTAAGTCATATTTATTTATTTATTTCCTATTTTTTACGGTGGACGTGACAGTTTCGATGCTAAGAGAGGTCTTCTGCCTGGCGGCGTGGCGCTCCAAAGGAAAGTGAAAGCGCTCGTTTTGCTAGCAACGATGCGAGTCTTGCTAGCAAAACGAGCGCTTCTCTTAACGAGTGAGTGGAGTCGACAAGCGACACTAGCGCCGCCACTCACACTCACTCACTAGCGTTCACTGTACATTGCAATCATCAATCCACAGACCAACAAAACTTAATATTACTAAGTACGCATAGGTACATTATAACGAAACGTGGTTAAAGAGCGGTTCTTCAGGAAGTTCAGACATGGCCAAAATTCTAGCTTCACAATATAGTTTAGACCTTTATATATGGACTACAATAATGATTTTATAAAAATAAAACAGGATTACTCGGATAATTTCAGATTAAGGTTAGAAACGAGACGATTTCGATTCAAAGTGGGTTGAACGACAGCTCCGCTCAAAAGTAAAAGTGAAGCTTACCCATTTGTTCCACTCTGGACGAACGAACTGACCCAATAGCAAAACAATAGCGTCCTGTGCTTATTCTGTATCGATTTCACCCTAGTGATTGACACTTGACGTTTCCAAATCAAACTGACAGCTAATAGATTACGTTAAATTAAAAATGAGAATTATCACTTCTCTGACACATGCATATGCATATATTGCAAGTGATAAAAACTTATAAACTTAACTTTATTAAAGCTAGATGATTTACTATTTATTTATTATTTAGTATCGATGACAATTTCTAATATTATTCTTGATACGTAAATTATTAAAATACAACAGTAAGCATTTTTCTTCTATCATAAATCTACTACTTACTGGTTTTACTGCAAGTCTACTAAGTATTTAATCTATCTATTACTGCAATAACAATATACAATACTATTTATGTTTACTGGATTAAGTACTTACGCCTAAGTTATTTTCCGGTACTTTGTGACTTTGTGATGTTTTCATCTCATAATCTTTCGTTTCATGTGTCTAAAAGTATATTTACACGATAAAGTTTATAACAAGAAGATGCCGATCACTCTAAAGATCCTCGCCAAGTAGAAAAGAGATACTGCGAGAATGGTCACATATGTATGGGATCATCCTCGCAGTATCTCCTTTCCAACAAAAGAATCAATATAATCGGTTCATAAACAAAGAATTTATGCCCAGACATAAAAATATACATAATTTTACATTATATAAAGTGGATTTGCCCTAAGGCACAGTTGGGCAGCAGATATTAGGGGTGGCAAATCGTGACAAAAAAACCACCGATGATAGCAAAAAATATATCAAATGCAAAGTACCTAAATATTTAAAAGGCTGCACATATTATGGCGCCGGCCGGAGCGGACCAAACCGCAACGCAACGTACCTGTAGTATCTTCCTAAATAACTTTTGTAAAATTTACGGTATAGTGTGCTTAGTTTTATATATTTAGGAAAAGAAAAAATAATTAATTTATCATTAGATTTAGATAAAAGTTGGCAATAAAGTAAATTCATTATGTATCTAGTCTATATGATGGGTGCTGAGAAGGGGCGGCACATGGCCTGGGGCCTAGGACGGCCAACACTGCAAATCTGCCACTAATTATATACAACCAAATTGAGTAACCTATTCCTTTATTTGAAGTCGGTCAGTCAGTAATAAATTGTGATCATTTGCCATGCTTAGCCGATTGTCACTCTTTGAGCAAGGACGATTTTAAGCAGTAGCTTCCACAAGCTACTGCATTAAGATGATGATGATTATTATAAGAGTTGTATGTGGCATTTAGAAAGAAAGAAAGAAAATATATTTATTTAACATAACATGTTTTAGTATTATACTAAAACATAATATAATAATACATAATAATAAATAGGCACA
This sequence comes from Thera obeliscata, assembly GCA_947578465.1. Taxonomy (NCBI): domain Eukaryota; kingdom Metazoa; phylum Arthropoda; class Insecta; order Lepidoptera; family Geometridae; genus Thera; species Thera obeliscata. The sequence continues at coordinate 9,019,171 of OX387923.1, read as the reverse complement.
AAAAAATACAAAAATAAAAAACAAAATCCAACACAAATAATAAAGTAGGTAGGTTAGTTACTTATCTACTCCACTACCTGCGCTGTAGGTACGCATTTCAAGCTCTAACTTACAAACTCAGACAAATGTAGTGTATGAACAGCATCTTTGTATAGTTTTCTTATTGTTTTAATCTTTGGATCTAAGAACTCCGGCTCAAAATGTAAACTACATAATTATTCTGTTACGTTTTTGTGGGATCCATGCCCGTTGTCTACGGATTGCTTTCACCCACTCTCTCATCCTAGCCGGATCAGTTGGAATCTGAAAGTGTGTTAGTTTGTTCATTCATTTACATCGATATCTTTTCATCGATAGTTTCAAGCCCTATTTGGAAGTATGAAAGAAGAACGAATGAAAAATGAACGGTATAATCCGAATTGTTTCAGTATACCACATTTTTGACTACATTGCACTGAAAAAATAGTGCCTACTTAAAATAGTGTAATAATAGCAGTAAACAAACCACATTTAATTGATTTTATGAAAAAATAGCCGCTTTTATGGGATAAAATTGTACTCACGCGTGCTAAGAAAATTTATCTGTTCGGCCACTGTAGTTTTTACAAAATAGTACGGCACATTTCGTCATATTTCTCGTTGTGTTTTCTTCGAGAGCAAAGGGCACACTGACAACGTCATTTGGATAAGTACACTAAAATGGGACACTACTTGGCAAGAGGGGTAAAGGCGAAAACAGTTTAATGACGTATCCCTTGGTTAAAATATCCTTGCCCAGTTGGTAAAGCTTTGCTCCTATCCTAATTATAATAGCAACTAATTCAAGGTCAATAAGGCCCTGGCTCAGTATATATTGCACCGTGTAGGTCACCTCACTCAGTGTAACACTGGTATTCTGCCAAAGCCTAGAGACGAGTGAAATCACGGACGATGTAGGCGGGTAATAAAATAAAATATAAATATAAGCCAATAGTATACATGTGAATATAGTGTGATGGGAAACAAGTCACTGTTACAATTTTCATTGCCATCTATCGATTAATGAACGAAAACAACGCAGGCCCGCATCGATAATGTGACATTTGAGCACATGGAGCGTTTATTGGTTGTATGTATGATGAAGAAATAACTTACCTTGACTTCCTCGACTCTAGCGAGCAGTTGATGTATCTTATTAGCCCGCTCGGTGTGGAAGTGCGTGCGTTGCCTCTCCGCCCTCGCTTGCTTGGCTTGCAGGCGCCGTAACGCGTCTTGGAGGCTGCCGCGACGCCTCATGCCCTGAGATAACTTGGTGTGGAGCTGTTGGGCACGACCTGGACACACAAATTCATTTACATCATTCTAAATTCCGTGGGGCTTGTTTTAATACTTATTTTTTGATAAAACAAGCCTTTAGCTACTAATTAAAAGAAGTAAAAAAATAGCACTAAAATAAGTGCATACATTAATAATAAAATGCTTGAAACAATTCACTGCTACATAATAGACATAGACATGCATTTATTTGCTGCTTCAGCACATATATGGCTGACTGGCCTCTAGCTCAGTTGGTAGTAGCTCTGCCTTCTGCGCCGTAGGTCGTGGGTTCGATCCCCACCGAGAACAAATATTTGTGTGGTGAACATAAATGTTTGTTCTCTGTCTGGGTGTTATATTTTAATCTAAGTATGTATTTACAAAAAAAAATATTCATGTATTATATCAGCTCTCTGGTTCCCATATTACAAGCTCTGCTTAGTTTGGGGCTGGGTAGTGTTGTGTGAATTGTCCACAATATTTATTTATTTATATATCAGAGTGTAGTGTATTATGTGCCACAGCTCGGTACTAGCTTAGCATAATGCTACACCACCAGCGGCAGCTCAGCGCTGTTATAGTGAACATTAGCCTCTCTCATTATTTCCAGGAAGACTCGAAAAAAGTATTTTCAGGAACCCAAACAAAATCTTTTTTAAATCCTATCACCACTCTGGTTTAAAAGAACTAGTGACACGACCAGAAGATGCCTCTAAAACTATACTTATCTGATAGACAGTGCTGCTCAGACAGAGGAAAATGGAAGACGAGAGCATAGTATGCCAACACCACATAAAGTGGAATGAAGACAAAAAGAAGAAAGAAGTGTTTCCATCTTCTGTAATTACCTGGATCTCTCGCCACTAACTCCTCCAAAGCGCCGAGTGTATCCACCCGCTCAGCCCAGGACATGCCAGCCAGAGCCGTCTCATACTGGTCTTCCAGCCTCGCGGAGAGAGAACTGAGGGTATCGGTCGACTGGCAGGATGATTCCAGCGCTGAATCTTCGCACAGGATCTCAGCGTCAGTCTGTAAGTGTTTGCTTGACCATGAAAAACCATGGACACGAGCGTGTATGAAGAATGTTGCGAGTGAAGGGAAAGAGGTTCGTATCGTTATCGTTATAGAGGTCGTTCTCAGTGTACATGTCAAGTGCAAAATGCGAAAGGAGCCTCTTTGAGGCACACTTAAAATCCTTTCACCACACTACCAGTGACACGATGAGAAGAAGAAGAATGTGTGTACGCACAACTCTCACACAGTGAAGGAAAACGTCGCAAGGAACGTTAGTTCACATGATTTTTTCTCAGAGTATTTCGAAAATACAAAGTAAACTCACCTCTGTTTCATCAGTCTCCGTATCCATATCGATATCCGAAACTTGTTGTAGCTCCATTATCTGTCTGTTCAGTAGATCTTCTTCCTCACAAAGTTTCCTCTGATCGACTTCCGTTTGAAAATCCAAAGCTAGACTTATCTTTCTTTCATTCTCCTCGATTTGAGACGTCATTTCCGCTATCTCCGACATTTCCGACGGATCAGCTGTTTTAAGAATCTCAGTTTCATCCTGAATTTGATCATCGTATTCTAGGTATTTGAAGGTAGATTTGAATTCAGACCGCCATTTGTCAAAATCGAATGCATCAGCTGTGCTTTCTTGGGATCTCGCGAGGCCTATAGTCAGACTCTCGAGTGAGGAATGGAGACGATTCTTCGTCAACTTTTCTTCAGAATCTTTCACTTTCTTATCTTTCTTCAACGCTTTGGTTCTCGATGATCTAGTTTTTAATCCGGTGACGTCAGATTTTTGACGGATCATTGACGTGTCTTTGGCTTTATCAGGTTTCGGTTGAACCGGAACTTTGACAGCTTTTTCTACGGCTTCTGGCTTAGGTTCAAGCTTTTGTGGTTGTTCAGATTTAGCTCGGTCTAGCTGAGATGTTACGATAGGGTTCGTTTCAGATTTGGGCGACTCAATCATGTTCAAAGTTGGTAGACTAGTGGTCGCCGAAGGTTGGTGGAAGCGATTCGACCAATGTGATTTGGATTTCTTGGATTCCCGGCTTAGACGTCTAGATTTAACAGTAAGCCATCCTTCATTGTCGTTCTTACTGCCGTCTACATTCAAAACTTCAATGGAGTTGGTTATAATATCATGCTCATTATCTGGGACAATAGTTTTAAGACTCTCACTAGATTCAATTCTAGACATATCTATTTGAGTGACCACAGTCTCAGAACTACTGTACTGGTTGAAGTTTTTGATTGACTCGAGAGCATCGATCAGTTTGTCTTGCTTGTCACCTTTTTCGTTGATCTTCAGAGATGCTGGTCTAGGTTTTTGGTTTTTGGGATCAGTTTTCGTCTGATTTCGGTTTTCACCAGCGGCTACTTGAGTTGCATTAGGTTTATTTATTGGTTTTTCATTGACGGGCTTTTTGGTTGCGTTCGTGATTTTGTTACCTCCATCGAAAAGGCTAGTTCTTCCTGTGGTAAGGTTGAAGGGATAACTGCATTTGTTTTTCTGATTCTTCTGGTTCACGAATGCACGGGTTTTCGGAGGACATTGTCTGATTTCGACTACGGTCTTGCTTCTCGCGATTGCGATTACTTTAGTAGGCGTTTTAACTTCGGTTTTGACTGAAACCAGTTTTGGCTTAGCAGCTGCTTGGGAATACGGCGGTCTATACGTAGGTTTGAGTTCAAATATCGGTCTTGTTAGGAGACTTCGATATTGCTCATCTCTTCTGAACTCAATTTCTTTTTGCTCCATTTGAGTTTTTTTTTCGGAAATTTTTGTATCGGTTTTGATATCTTTAGCTTCCTCAGTTTTTTTAGTATCCTCTTTTTTTGACGGTGTCTGAGGTCCTTTATCAATAGTTTTGATATCTATTCTGGTTGTTTTGGTTTTCTCTTTTATATCACTATTTGGGACCTCTTTAAGTTTGATATCATCTAGTGTCGTATTATTGGTGATCTCTTTTAGTTTGAGATCTTTTACGTCGCAATTATTATTAATTTTACCTTTTGAACCATCATGTTTCACACTTTCATCGTTAGTCTTATCAATGTCTGTCATATTAGTAGCTTCTTGTTTATTTACAGTTAAAAGTTCTTTTGATATTACTGGTTTACTTTCATTTTTAGCATCCGGAACCTTGTCCTCACATTTGGAGCTTTCGTTAGAAATATCAGCGAAGTTATCATCAGATTTTGACGGAGACACTGTAGAGGTACTTTCTTGATCAATAGCTTCGATAACTATTGATATTTCATTCGTCACATCTTGGTTATTTTCGTTAGGAAGAGTCTTAGTTTCTTCCAAATCTTGGTTAAGTAAGTTGTCGTTCTTAGCTGCACTAGCTGTCAGTTGCTTAGCAAGAAACTCGGACTCCATAGAATTTAATATATCAATAGTTGCTCGAGCTTGACTAGATAAATTTCCATTAGTCACTACTTTCTTGTCTTCTGTAGCTACCCGTTTCGGTGACTTAACAATCACTTGCTTCGGAGCGACGTTAGGACACTCTTTAGCCTTTCCAATCTCCACAGTCAGTTTAGGCGGCTCTTTTTCCTCTTTAGCTAAAGCTACATCATTCGCTTTAACTTTTTTGGGTACATCTTCCGTCTTGATATCTTTAGATACATCTTTAAGCTTAGTTTCTTCCGCATCTTTGACGTCTTTCTCCTTAATATCCGAAAGCCTCGATTCCTTTCCAACCTTTGTTTCAGTCTTAGCCGCGATCTTAGAATTAGTTTTACTGCCGAAGAACTCAACGCTGCCTTTTGGACTGATTGCGTTTCGCGGGCTGATCTTTCCACTCCCTGGACTAGCTTTGCCTGTAAGGCTCGGACTGTTCTTGCCACTTGGAGTATTATGTCCAGAGAGGCAAGGGCTGTTTTTGCCTGAGACAGACGGAGAAGACTTTACGGAATGAGTGCGTCTGGACTCCGGTCTTACAAAATCAGTCTTACGGATCTCCCAAGCTAAGCTTTGAGGTCTTTGGGGAGGTGGGGTGCTTTCGTACTCCCATTTTAGTTTGAACCATTCACAAAGCGCTTTGAAATCACGCGTGTAGTTCTCTAAAACTAGAATTACTTCTTGGCACTCGTTTAGGTTCTCGTGAACTTCTACTGTGTTGTATATCTCGCCGACCTGTGGAACGAAACACATTTTAACTAAAGAGAATTCGGTACAGTTAGGTACATATCAAAAGATCTATCAGGATGTGAGGGTGGATGGATATTATAAAATCAATAAGGAACGAAGAAAATTTTAGCTACTCAATTTAAAATACTAGGATAGTTCAAACAAGCTCTTAAGTGCGAGCGAGTGGTCCCAAAATACCAGCAATTCATAGCCTAGCTAGCTAGATTTAGACCGATCGATGTTTCTAAATGATTGTTTATTGACTGGCGATCGAAAGCCTTGAACTAAGGTTGTAATATTTACGACGTGCATTTAATAGTAGCCTTTGCTCTCCAACTCAGTTGTCGGTTCTTGCAGTTACCTAGTTCAGCTAACCTAGGTAATGTGAGTAAATGTGTGTGACCGCGTGTTGCGGCGTCGACTGTCTCATACAGTTTATATGACAGACAGAGACAGATACATATGGAGTTCCGCTGTCTTCTCTAGGCTTCTGGATGCACTTTCACAGAACTCTGTCATTAAGTAAGCTACTCACCGCACGTTGCAGGTCTCCAAACAGCAGTGCCCAGTACCTAGCTCGCAGGTCAGAGCGCTTGTCTCGGCCGGCGGAGGCGGAGCGCAGGCGGGCGGGGGCGCGGGGCGGGGGGGCGCGCGGGGGGGGCAACCCGCGGGGGGGCTTACGACCCGCGCGACACACTGGGAGGACCACACAAGATAGCTTTAGCCATAGGCAGAGTTCATCTCCAAAGCTTGGAGCCCGGGTGGTCGTACACTGTTCGGTTTCAGAGGAACTATTTATATAATATTTTCTGGTAGATCGTCGACACTAAAAGTTGGCACCCTTGGTCGACATTATCAACTTTTCAATATGACTTTTCAACCTATCGCTAGTGAAGAACATACTAGATTTTTTTATAACAGTTATCCGTACATATGCACATTTTCATTTCAAACTTCCAACTCTATCTACAAGACAGTTTAATATATATTTTTTTGTAACATATTTATAATACAATATAACAACCGGACAGAGAAAAAACATCTGTTCACCACACTAATATTTATTCTCCGTAGGGATTGAACCCATGACCTATGGCCCAGAAGGCAGAGCTACTACCAACTGAACTTCAAACCACTGAGACCAGTCAAAGTAGCTCATTCATAAACCAATTGAATATGAGTCACAAGCTAAATATAGCCGGAGTATTGATTCATTGCAACCGGGCTAGTTGTCGCCGAACACAGTTGGAGCCCATCTGTTTGAAGTTACAGTCTGGGAATGCAAGAATAGTAGTTCTGAGCTATTTATGTTGCGCAAGTCTGTATGTTTCATCTGAAAATGTGTGGCCAATTTCAAATAGGTCAATATTAATCATGTAAGTGGTATACAGAACTGGTGGTCCAGTGGTATTAGTAGTTCCAGCAGAAGGAGCCTCCTGGGGGTGCACTTAAAATCCTTTCACCATACTTGGTTCACAAGAAATAGTGACATGACAAGATGTAGATCAGGGATCCCCAAACTATTTTGGACAAGTGACCCCTTTTCCAAAATTAACAGTTACCTCAGACCCCCATAGCCAAATTACCTACTATTAAGATCAACCCCCTTATTCACAATGGTCCGTTATCTTAAAACAGCTGCTATAGTGTGTTATTTTTCATAGGTCTCTAGGTCAATAGAATAAATAAATAAATAAATAAATAAATAAATATTGTGGACAATTCACACAACACTACCCAGCCCCAAACTAAGCAGAGCTTGTAATATGGGAACCGGATAGCTGATATAATACTTGAATACATTTTTTTTTGTAAATACATACTTAGAATACAATATAACACCCAGACAGAGAACAAACATTTATGTTAACCACACAAATATTTGTTCTCGGTGGGGATCGAACCCACGACCTACGGCGCAGAAGGCAGAGCTACTACCAACTGAGCTAGAGGCCAGTCAAAGAAGACAGAGTGAGAATTAGCAATGCTTTAAGTTTCCAGACTATTATGAATAAGGGGGCTTATCTTTAGTTTTTTCCTATTGATACAAAATAGCTAGGTACTAAGGTACCAATTGGAAAACTTTGCACTTGGTTAAGTGAGTTAAGTTGACTTCATTTTCTCATCAAAATTTAACAAAATAAACGTATGTTGCACGAACTTGAGACTTTACATTACTACAACATTGATTTTTCCTACAAAAATATAAATTATTCTTAGTACACGTAACACAACATAATCAATACAGTACCTACCTTCCTATCTTGAAAGTTTGATACAAGAACTTGTGTTAATTTAATAGGGGTCGATTTTTAGACCTTGTCGACCCCCAAAATCAGTTTTCGTTTATGTCGACCCCTAGGAAATCAATAAGGGGTCGATATTGACCACTTTGGGAATCCCTGATGTAGATGGTACGCTAGGTGCCTAATAAATTTTATGGTAGTAGTTATTTACTTATTTGGTTCCCATAGCCTGAGTTTTGCAAAGTTCGAGGTTAGGTGGACCAAACATTCTAGGCAAACTATGACAAAATTCTATTTTAGAGATTTAGGTCAAGGTTCTAATAATACCTACCCAATAAATTATTACAGTAGGTGCCTAAGTTCTAAGAACTTCATGGACTTCAAAATCTTTCTTGAAAGTAAATCATAACTAATACACCAGTGAATTCAAGCATTTTTAGCTAAAAACAGACAATCTTATCAGTTAAATTGATTATTGTTAGTGTGTTGCTTTAAGCAAGTTTGTTTTTAAGAGTTTGTTGGTGGAGCACAAATTTTCTGGCAGTCTATTCCAGAGGTCAATGACATTGTTGGACAAAATTTATAGATATGCTTAGATAAGCTTTAACTGATTGGGCCAATTGAAATAAAACCAATTGTCCGTGAACATAGGATGTGTAATGGATTTTGAATAATTTAAAGGTCTGTTTGATCAATACGTTGTGTACAGCTTATTGATACAGATGTATGAATGTTTAACGCGATTTTTATAGAACGCAATTTCTTAAAAAACTTTAGTTTAGTTACAGACTGCTATTGTTAAAACTATTTGACTAAACTTGTTCCAAGCATTCAGAGATTCAAGAAACCATTGAAACAAATTGTAGATTCAGTGCGTTTGTTAGCTCTAAAATTTGAACTAGAGATAGGAAATATTCTTCCGCCCATGGTCCTGGCTCCTCCATCACCAGTAACTAAATATTTAGTTCTTACCTGGAGTATCGACGGCCACATGGAAAGCAACGAGGTTCCTGGCTTCCCTACCCTCCTCCTGCACCAATTGACGGACTTCTTCCATCAGAAACCAACCAGAAATAAACAACTTCTGGCGAAGACAATACGGACGGCTGGGCTCATCCCTGCCTTCTGCTGCCCATTAGATGATCGATTTACATGCACCAATCACATCACTCTTTCGCTAAATTAAAGAAAACAAATAACTTTATCTAAAAATCCATGAGAAATACAATTTCATTAGAAAACGCGAAAACTTCAACAATATTTTTCAACAACAATTCGCCGTTTTCGCTTTGATTTGACAATTTTGACGTGACAGTCAGTGTTGCCAGATGCGAAAGTTGAAAATGCGGTAACGGTACTCCAAAAACGCGGATTTTCAACAAAAAAAGCGGAATTTCCTGTTTTAACGTTAGATCGATTTTTCTCACTCAGTTCATAATCGTATTACAAATCAAAGAGTTATGTGAAGTAAACTTCCTTTTCATTGCTCATACTCGGAAAGTAGGTCTGAAGTTGCCTGAGGGGCCTAATTGAAAGTAATACTTTCAGCCCTAGGGAGAATTGCTTTCTGCTGACAGCTGTCAAATTATAAAAAAAAAAACAAGTTCTATTTTATTCAACCATGTTCCAACTTTCTAAAGTCTTTCTAACTGCCAGGAGGTTTTTTTTTTAACCTGCACTGGCCCACTGCTGGGCAAAGGCCTCCCCCAAAATCTTCCAACTATCACGATCTTCGGCGACTTTCCACCAATCCTTCTCCAGAGCTTCCAGATCGTCTCGCAATCGTTTTTTTGGGTGGCCACGCTGCGCGCCGTCACCTTCCGTCCTCCGGCACCCAATGAGTCGTTATGTTTGCCCACTTTTTAGGGTCCATCCTGCTGACGTGGCCCGCCCACTCCCACTTGAGCTTGGCTGTTTTGCTCTCTACATCGGCAATGCCAGTCATTAAACGCAGCATTGTATTTCGCACCCAGTCGATGCGTTTAAGGCCGAGAATGCTGTGTTCCATTGCCCTCTGGCAAATCTGCAGTCTAGACTTCCATAACTCAGTCAATGACCAAGTCTGGCAAGGAGGTTATTAAACCAAATTCCAACTTTTTATTCAGCAAGCAGGTTGGAAGCCCATTACAACGGTAAGAAGTTTAAAAAGTCTAATAAGAGCGCGATGTGAAATTTAAATTTTAATAACATAAAGAGTATTAAATACAGAATATATTTTTTAAATGACTTTATTCTTATTTAGCTTCAACTATTTCTTTAAAATAACATAGATTTGAGCAAAAAATTACCATTTTTTAAATTATGAAAATGAAAATAAAGGCTGAATAATGCTGGCCAGCCGAAGGCCTGCCAGAGAAAAAAAAAAAGCTGGAAGGCGGCAATTCAATCATCATTTTCACCATCGAGATCTAAGTACTACGTGATGATTTTCACTAATTTTTCTATCATGTTTTTATTTTTACTTTCCTTGTATTCGTAATGAAAAGCACAGTGTTTACCTCGGGTGAAAGACTTATTTAAGTCCCTCAAGCTCCATTGGCGCCCTCGCTACGCTCTAGTGCCAAACCCGTCTTGGGACTCAAAAACGTGACTTTCAATCCTCAGGTAACAATGTACTATTACTTCACAGAACAGAAACAGAAGGTGGCTCAGGGAGGCACAAAAGATATCACTCAAATTCAATCCACATTCTTCACAGTCAGTGAAAAACTTGTAGCTCGATCTGAACTTGCGCGTGTGCAACTTCATAACACTGTGTACCAACATGAAAATAGTGATTTGACAACATAAATTTCACGGACTATATGGGACAGCGCTATACTAAGAAAAGAGATACAAGTATTTCTGTCTTGCTTTCTCGTATAGCGCTGTCTCTTACCCAACCTATCTCCCTATTACCCAAAGGTTAGCTGGTAGATAATGCTATCTAGCATTAAGTTCGCCTGTGTACAGTAATTTTTAATTTTGTGCAATAAAGAATTTTCTATCTATCTATCTATCCTATTTGGCGTAGTTTTGGCAGGAATGTAGAGCCCGCTATAGACATTTTTTAGGTTCTTCTATTTGAAAGAGTAAACGGATCGGTGCCCATAAAAATGTCTTTAGTGGGAAGATAATATTTTAATCCTCATGTCCTATCAAAGTCGAAAAAAGTGGAACCCCGCTGGCTAAAAGCGGATGGCGGATCCATTGTCAAAAAGGCGGTGTAAAAAGTGGAAAAGCGGTATGATCTGGCAACGCTGGTGACAGTACAGATAGTCAATTGTCAATTTGTCATTGTCTGTCACGATGATGGTGACAGTCAGACAGACAAGACAAAACAGTTAAATTTATGTTGCAAAATTAAAAAAAACAATGCATTCTACTAATTTGGTAGTAAATTGTGGTGTTTCTTCTTCGTTGAGTGTGGGATTAAGGATGAATGTCTAAGATCAAGGCTAACTCGAATGTCTCCAGCATCCCAAATCCTATGATCACAATGGGAAATGGGAGACTGGAAATAGTTGACCAGTTTACATAGCTTGGGCAAAATCTCTCTTTTGGTGAAGAACATCAACAGAAGGAGATCACAAACGCATACAATTATGATGGGTTGCATTCAGTAAGCTGGATGACATTCTGATATCGGTGGTTATTATTTCTACTCCACAGTGTTTGAAGACCCGCTTATTCAACCAATGTGTCGTTTCCATCATGACATTTATGGTGCCGTGACACGAATGCACAGTGGAGCGTGCCGTGCTTGGCATCACATTTTATAGATCGAGTTCTGAACTCCTAAATCTGAAGATAAACAAAGGTCCAAGGCGTCGGATATCGGTTAACGGAGCTCAAATGGAATTGGTCAGAAAACATTGAAGCGTCATGACAGATAGAATAGGACAACAACCAAGAACCAAATCGTGGCCAAGAACCAGCTACAAAAGCTTAGGTGCTGCAAGATCGATGGACAATTTAGTCAAAGTCGCGAGGAGAAATAGTATTTAATGGCTGCTTTAATCTTTATTTTGAGGGGCTGGCGCAGGATTGTGGTAGATGGTACAAATAAGGAAGGCCTTTACCCATAGCTGGGTACCGTTAATCAAATAGTTTACTTCGTTAATCGTTAATCCACTACAAAAAAAGTTAGCCTCGTTAAACGCTAAAGCGTTACAATTTCGAAGAATTAACGCAAGTTAAAGTTATTCTTTAATCCGTATTAACGGATTAACGAATAACTTTAACCAAAAATAACTTTTATGGTGTAAAATTGCATCTTTATATCGTTGCGTTCGTGGGCTATCATCATCATTATCATTGTCAGAATGAGTTCTCCTTTTTGAAAGAGTTGCCATGGATTCTCATCAGGACCGCTGGAATCTGACCGGATTCCATGTCTTCCAACATCCATGTTTGGGTTTTATTTTAATTACTGCACAGTACACTTTTTCTATTTATCTAAATTATACTGCGCTCTTCTTTATCAACTATCAACATGCAAATGATCACTGACAGTAATTTATAAAAACAACAAACAAAACACTCGTCACTCTAAGCACTGGCGATAAGTAATGAAATGATCAAACGAAACAAATCTCTTCGCAGTTTTCTTTCTCACTCACCCGCGCATGCAAAACATATCTAGTTTTATTTTTGTTTAACTCGCTGCAACATTTTGCCAGGCATGCCGGTAAATATTAAGCATTGGATTAACGATTAACGGACTTCTTGCATATTAACGGAAGTTAACGTGTCCGTTAACGTTTTTCAAAGTTAACTTAAAAGTTAATCCGATAATCAAAATGTTAACTTCGTCAATTAACGATTAACGAGTTAATATCCAGCTATGCCTATACCCAGCAGTGGGTGAAATCATGCTTTAGATGATGATGATGATGATGAAAAGAAATTTCCAAAATAAGGCATATAAGAGTTTTAGGGTTTCCTATTATTTTTATTTACATTTAGGTATACTGTGGCGAAAACAAATCCCATCAATTCCATTAAATATTTTTCCCTGCAATATTGTGGTAGTTGCGTAAATAGGAGATTTGTCGATCTAGATCTACGCCATGGCAGCACTAAGAATTTCTTTTCGGTATCAAGCAAGATGGCGGACCAGGTATGTGCAGATTTTATTCAAGAATTAATGGAAAAACTATGTGTTTCTTTGAAAAATCATTCCTAGACTGGTCAATTTTAATTGATCAAATAGATTTTGAAACTATTTGGTGATAAGATACAATGTAAACAGTGAAAATGTGGTCACAAAGTTGGTGCACGTGGATGATCGCAATCAATGCGAGCGTCCACCTATTTTACTGTGAGGAGTGCTGTAAAAGTCTTATCTTCATGACGCCCAAATGCTTGTCTTTTCAAAATCATTCATTTATGCCCGAATCCTTGCGGCTAGAATGGATGAGCGCCTTGAGTTTGAGATTTGCCGCTAGGTTAGTCTTTTGGCATAAACTGAATAGTTCTCTTGTAAATTCCATTTTATAAAATGCTATTCACTAGAATATTCATATTCATTTATTCATATTCAAACACTGTCTGATTGCTGTAGTAGTTCTCTCCTGAGACATTTCAACTGCGTTTGAAACCATGTAGAGGTTATGTTTACATATAGATTTAGACTAGGGATTCCTTCAAATTGTAGTTTTCTATCTATAATTCAGTACACCTGTGTAGTAGTTAGTCTAATTTTGCCTGACTCTTGCAGACGGAACGTTCTTTCCAAAAGCAACCAACTATTTTCCTGAACCGTAAGAAAGGGATTGGTATAAAGCGTAGTCGCAAGCCGTTGAGGTACCACAAAGACTTGGGGCTTGGCTTCAAGACCCCGAGAGAGGTAAACTGCCTTCCACTAACAAACTAATGTGTGATTCTTTTTCCGTAGACAGAGAAAGCGTTTCAGAAACAGGCGACGGTCTTCCTCAACAAAAAGGGGGGGCTGAAGCGGAAGGACATGAGACATTCTAAGAATGTCGGTCTAGGTTTCAAGACACCACGTGAGGTCTGTTTTCAGTATTATGGTGGTGCGGGGTGCTCGGTGCTGGCTTGGTGTCATGTATTGGTTTATTTATGGTGTATATTATGTTACTCTGGCTATATGGTAATCTGCCCCTGTATTTCAAAACCCGTGGAACCATGTCTGCTAAGTTCCATCAAAATTGATCTTCATTGCTCTTGTTTTGTTTGCTTGTGAAAAAAAAAGCATACGCTGATCAGGAACATTTTTTAATGTTATTATTAATTTTTAGAATTTATCTATTTAAACTAATTTTCGCAAGCTAGAAAAAAACCTATGAGCTATCTAGGTCCCATAGTACAAGCTCTGCTAAATTTGGGGCTAGATAGTGTTGTGTTAAAAAATTTGACCAGAAACACTTTATTTTAAAATTTGTGCTTTTATAAAAAAAAACATCCCACATTTCATGCAACAAACTCATAAAACATTTTAATATTTTCGTTACGTTTTTTATACAAATATTGATCTGGCTATTACTGTATATTTGTAATGTATATTTCATGGGGCTATCATCTCCATTCATCATTGTGTAACTTGTATCATCAGCTTCAAGGTATTGAGCTAAGCTCGGTAACATAAGTATGGGAAAAATATGTATATTGTGTGCTATGTACTGTCTTAATTGTTCATAAGCTGTGTAAAAAATATTACATTTTTAGTCAATGAAAAGTTCAATATTCTAATTTATTGAACTTTCTAGATAGTCATAGCATACATATTCTCGTTGGTGTATTTATTTGTTTATAAAATGTATTCTGTAAAAGGCTAGTTTAAGGTGTGTGGTAAGTATAGCTTGTATAAATAACTAACCATAATTAATTAAAATTATCGGGTATTTATCGGGATTACCTTTTTATTTCCCGATGTTAAAAAATAAGTAATTGGTATAAATGCCCCTTTCATCCATATAAATAATAATGTTTGTATTAATTTAAAAAGTAACCTTATGTAATAAATAAACCTGCTTCAAAATAATTATCCTATTTGACTGTTTAAATGATGAAACCCCACGACGGTCTTCTGACTTACTAAATGATGAGACCAAGTGTATTTCTAACCCATTTTCTGATTGAACAGTCCAAATCATACCTAGCTAAGATTTTATTACAAAACAACATTCTTTTAACTATTTGAGTTAAAACTTAATGTAAATGACACAGCCATTTTATTCTTGATAGTTTAAAAGTGTAATTTGATTATTTCATACAAAAAAAAATAATCTCCCAAAGTTTCACTACAAATAACTAATAACATTTCACCCTATTTACTCACCAATCTATGATTCCAGGCCATCGAAGGCACATACATTGACAAGAAGTGTCCGTTCACTGGCAACGTCTCCATCCGTGGGCGCATCCTCACCGGAGTCGTGCAGAAGATGAAGATGCAGAGGACCATCGTCATCCGTCGGGATTACCTTCACTACCTTCCCAAGTACAACCGGTTTGAGAAGAGACATAGGAACATGTCGGTACATCTCTCTCCTTGCTTCAGGTAATAATCCATTCTAATATTATAAACTCTTTTTGAAGGACGTAGGCTATTTTGTTTCAAAAAATAATCCTTATTAATTATTAAGAAAGAGGGGTTCTTCAAGATGGGGATATCAAAGACTTGCATAAAAATGGAGACAATGTCGCGGGTAACAGCTAGTTTTATATAAATACAAACTAGACTCAACTGGAATGAATAAAAGTTATTCAATGTTGATCTGGAAAACAGTTAGGATACCATACCACCCTGCATTTCTACACTATGGGAATCAAACTTGCGCTTCTCACACCTATTGCACCACAGTAATCACCCAATAGGCAGAAAGGACTCTTCAAGAAATATTGGTATTTGCTTGGATCATTTTTGTTCATGAAAGAGGAATATTATTATTTTACACCGTGTTTTAGTTTGTTTTCCGAAACTAGGTAGGTATTTGAAATAGTCTTTTCTAAATGATGAAACTCACACGACGGTCTTCCGAACACCAATTGACGAAGAACGTGTTGCTAACCCAAAATCTGATTCTCTTTCAAAAAGACCAAAAAGCCGCTAGACCAAAAAGTATTACTATGTCTACAAAATTGTTTACTTTCTATTCCAGGGATGTGGAATTAGGAGATATCGTGACGATCGGAGAATGCAGACCTCTATCCAAGACAGTCAGATTCAACGTACTGAAGGTTTCCAAAGGCAAGGGCTCCAAGAAATCCTTCAGGAAATTCTAATAAAAATATGTTCTAAGCATTTCCTGGTTTCATTGTAAAGGGTTGTGCAGGATATAAATAGGCAGTTAACGAATCCTACTAGGCTTATTAATAATAGCACTAGCCTGAACTGTTTAGTTGTGCAGGATATAAGGCAGTTAACGAATCCTACTAGTCTTATTAATAATAGCACTAGCCTGAACTGTTTAGTTGCGCAGGATATAAGGCAGTTAACGAATCCTACTAGTCTTATTAATAATAGCACTAGCCTGAACTGTTTAGAAGAGTGCACGTCGTTGAGAAATAAATTCCCAACCACTCGAATTCCCATCGAATGTAGGTTAGTGACATCTACCGGGCTGAACTTCAAAACAACTACAGTCTGAATTTGTGACAGCGACATCTATCGATGATTACAATCACCAAATTTTATACATAATCATCCTTGTCTATGGTTTTTGGTAAAATGCGTTCAATCAAATAAATATTTAATGATGATGTCAAAGATAAATTATCAAAAATAAGTAGTTACGAGGGTATTGTTATTTTCTTCCTCCAATGTATCAACAATTCTTGGCGGGCCTGAGGTTGGCCGCAAGGCTTACGCACTTAGAAATTGTCTAAGCTTACGCATATCTTCCAAAACGGAAACTTCAGACGCGTCCACCTCTATCCTCTATAGGGATTGTCTAATACGTTTCATGCTATGTTTAACTATACTCTTTGGCTATGTTTGCTATGCTATGTTTTTCCGATTTTGTAGTCTAGGAAAAATAGGTGGGTAAGGTACATAAAGATTAGAAAGTAAGCATAGTTCAATCAGTTTTATTTCTAAAACTAAATCTAAATCATTCAAATATGAGCAACATGCCTTTAGAGGTAGGTACAATAACTAATAAAATAAACATTCGATTTGAAACACAGTATAATTAGTATACCTACGTAACTAAAATGTATATAGATTTTGTACATTAAAATAGGAATTTATTTAATCATCATAAAACTAACACATCCGATAATTTGAATCATTATTAAAATAAAATAGAATTATAAATGGAACAGAGTGATTTTATATTTACTGTGAAAGTGAATCAAAACATAGAACTGGCAACACACAATTGGCACAGTGTTGCCAGTAACCTTTCTATTAGGATCTCTATTCTATTAGTTTGATTAACATGTGGAGAACCTTAGGCGCACTATGTACATAAGTTAACAATTTATTATAATCTACTATAATATTATTATGCACATAATTTACAAAATGAATGTTCATAAGTTGAACTGCACTGAAACACGACCGTCAATATCTCACAAACCGTTCACGTAATTATAGAAACAATCGTTCTTATAGATAGATGTATCCTGTTTTCAGTTTCAGCTCTTTCCAATTCCCTTACAACTTTCCAAAAAATAATCAGTCTTCACCCACCAGCCACCACCATTGTTCCCTAGTTCCCACCCCATTCCGCCGACCGACACATGTCAGCCAGAAGCTCATCAAACTCCAAAACCGAGCTCTCGTAATGTTCCAAATCTTTAGACAAATCTTCGTTTGTCAATTCCAAATCATCTCTCAAGTCAGATCTATTCGACTGTGAGAGTTCTTCTGCTAGTTTTAAATGAGGAGCGTTGAAGAAGTCTTTGTAAAACTCCGCCAGTTCGCGTATCGGATGATTGTCAGCGAACGGAAAATGTAAGAGTTTCAATGGCGGCTCCAATTCATGGCGAAATCCTGCGAATTTTTTGGGCGGAAGATCCAAGGATGTCGGACTTTTGGATACTGGAGTAACATCCAAATCTTGAGTACTTTTAGTAATGGCTGGGCCGTCTGTGACTGGCTCGTATCTGCATTTCGGGATCGGGAATTTCGAAAAGAAATCATTGAACGTCTTTTCCAAGATTTGTTCGTCAGCAAAAGCCGCGAGCCGCAGTGGCTTGTTTAGATCGACAGGTTTAGTGTTTTTGGCTTCTTTTTCTTTAGGCTCCTTCTTTTTTTTGGATTCGAAAATAACGTGTTTAGGGCTAAGTTCGAAATGGTCGCTCTTCAGGAGCAAAGTTTTGTTCTTTTCCGACCTGTTCGGGGAAATAGAAAAGTTTGTTCTGTACGCAACTGAAAAGCAAATGCCACCGAGAGGAGTTTTGAGCATTCCAGCCTGTATTTTCTTCACCGATTCCCCCAAAGCTTTGAGCTTAGGATCTCCGTTGTACACTCGGTAGAAAATTGTAAAAGATTCTGTCCTCTGTTTTCTCGACAAGTGATATGCTGGCGTTATTCTCGTGATAGTTATAAGCGACTTCAGTAGTATTCCCATGCGAAAATAGACTGTATTCATCGCTTTTAACGACGTATCGAACTGCGTCTCGTCAAGTCCTAGCGTCCATAGTTCCAAGACCATCTCGTCCCCATCTTCAGTTTGCACAGAGATCTCAACATGTAATTGTGATCTTATTGTCTCCAACACTCTATCGGATGGTAGAGCGTTTTTTGTAGCTTGATTAACTTCAGCTGAATCTGGTATTTGAAGATTAAACCAGTCTGTGTCTGAAGTTACAGATTTAGTGCTAGTTTCAATTTTTATCCCTTTCCTAGACTCTACTATGACTTGAACGCTTTTATACGCGAGTGATTTGGTAAACTTTGTAAATTCGTTTTTGTCGCCTATATTGGTGAAGGCTACTTCGGGGGCCATTTTGACACTGATTTATTCCTCGTCTGCTATACAGTTTTCAACAAGGTTGCTTAGATTGGGGTTCTCCATTGCTGCTGCAATCCGTTCTTTGTCGTTGATCTGTTTGTTGACTGAAACAAATAAAAGATTATCTTGATGATAAATAATACACCAAACCAATAAAAGTTCTGTTCTTATAATCCTCGATTCCTCGCATCATATTCAAATCTTCGTATGCGATGATAAGGATGCAGATTCAAGTTACGCTACGTATTTCAAGGACATTATAAGAACAAATCCAATAGCGTAGTGTAATAAGCAATACAGAATAATCGCTTGACTGTGACTGGAATGCATTGGTAAATAACGTAACAAGGTCGACAAGCATGTTGTTGATAGATAAATAAGTTGGTCAACGCGTCATCATGGAGAAACAAAGTCTACGTACCTAATTACGATTCCAAGATAGGTAGTTCATTTTCTATAAATTAATTGGGACTATATTTTTGACGTGATAACGTCTTATAAATCGATGGAGCCGGCTGCACGCACGAAAAAACATGACTCATGCGTCGTTACGTCGTTTCGTCGTTCCATTTACCTGAGCCCGAGCCCAGGTTGGGTAATGGGTAAGGGTAAATGAGGGTAAGGGTAAATGAGGGTAAGGGTAAGGGTTCGGTCGGGTTCCGGGTCCGGGTCCGAGAGTTTGAGTCCGAGTCCGAGTCCGCGAGTCCGCGAGTCCGTGAGTCCTCGAGTCCGCGAGTCCGGGCCCGGGTCCGGACCGGATTTTCATTCAGTTTCATTCAGTTTCATTCAGTTTCATTCAGTGTCATTCAGTTTCATTCACATTCATTCAGTTTCATTCCATTTCATTTCAAATGTGTTGCTACAATACAAGGGCAATAAGTGAGCTTTTGCGCCGCCCGCATAGGGCGCTAATGGATCTAGTGTACCCAAGATATTTAGATGCCCGAGCGAGCAAAGCGAGCGAGGGCGAATATAGTTCGAGGGTGCAATAAAATGCTGCTTTTCGGCAGAAATGGGCTTACAATACAACAATAACACAACATTTATTCGGGCATGACAAAATGTAATTTTAAAATTAAAATTACATTATCGAAAAATAATTATTTATTTATTAAAATTAATAGTAAAATATTTGTACCGGTATCTGTAAGGTTTTTTTCAGTTTACTTGCTGAAAGAAATAATGTCAATACAAAATGTACTTATTATTATAAAACAACGTCTTATAATACAAATAAATGTAACTTGATCGATTCAATTGTGATTTCCATTTACCTCCTTATCTATATTATATCCATACAAAATATCTATCAAACAAATATATTAATTAAAATTCTTTTGAAAAATGCAACCAATCCATCAGTATTTTCTTATGACGTTATCACGTTCAACTATCGTCAGTAAACTGACTTTACAGACAACCGGTTTTTTTCTTCGTCTAATGTGTCTGCTGAAAGGAGTTGAGTGCGCCTCAAAGAGACTTTTTTTGTGCAATTGACAAATTATTTTCGAACTTTATAGGTTCTACGACATGCGAGTTTCCTCACGATGTTTTCCTTTCTTGTTTGAGAGTACTGGCATAGCGCTCATAAATTTTTGGTCAGGAAAACTCATTGATACATGACTAGATTTGAACCTACGACCTTATAGGATCGGAAGACGGGGTTGCTATCAATAGGCTATCAGTGCTCTCGGTAGGTATTATTAAAGATCTTAGCTTTGTAATATTTTCAACAACTATTAATTTGATGGACCGACAACATTGTTAAGATCGCGGGAGGTCGGTGGATGGAAAGGACTCCGAATCACGCTTCCTCAAAATGTATAGGGGAAGCCTGTCCAGCAGTGTACTTCTTCTGTCAGATTACGGTGATTCAGAGGGAAAATACACCTTCTATTATGACGAAAACTATCAACTGAATACAGCTAGAACTAATCTACGCATCAAAACGCCATCTTCTTGTACTAGTGATGTGTCTCGTCGCCCGGTCTCAGTAGGGATGTCCTATTCCCAAAATCGGTTACCTATGTCATTAACAATGCCTAGTAACTTGATAAATTTATCATAGTATGCGCTAGTGAGGTAAACTTAGATAACCTATCTCTGTAGTCTAGATAGCAATAACAACAAAGGGCTTTGTCTCAAAATCTAATACTGTTACTAATAATAGTTTATTGATTAGGGGCAAATTTTCATACAAACGTAATACCAAAATGATTACTAATTTATGCAGATTTTCACTATATTATTGTAATAATTGTATTTTTATTGTATTTATCTAGGTTCCTGGGCAGTTTTTATTTTAAATTACTTACCTCAAATGAAATTAACGCCAATCACATTTTACAATGAAAAAAAATGTGTAAAATGCGATTGGTGTTTATTTCATTTTAGGTAAGTAATTTGAAATAAAAACTGTTGAGGAACCTAGATAAATACTATACACATACAATTATTACAATAATATAGTGTAAATCTGTCTAAATTAGAAATCATTTTGGTATTCCGTTTGTATGAAAATTTTTCCTCCGCTGGCCCCTTAAGGGTGTTCAGATACTACTACTGATAATTATATTTAGCTTTAGATAAAAAAATTTAGTCAAGTAGCATGCACAGAGAAGAGAGCACTGGTGGTCTAGTGGTAGCGGCCCCGCCTTTCGATCCGAAGGTCGTGGGTTCAAATCCAGTTGTGTACCAATGAGTTTTTCTGTCGAAAAATTTATGTGCGCTATGCCAGTACTCTCAAACGGCGAAGGAAAACATCGTGAGGAAACCGACGTGTCGTAGAACCTAAAAAAGTTTGACACGTGCTTGACAAAGAGCAACACGTGTCAAGGGTCACGCAAAAAAGGCCCGCCAGCGGCCTACTTGCAGAAAAACCAGCCCGTATATCAAGTGCGGATGATGAAAAATTGCCGAAAATTGCCATGCACAGAGAATAATATGTCGTATTTGAGGTATTTGGGTATTGTTTTGAATGCTGGGAATCAGTGAATGAAACTCTCAAGCGACGGGATACCCAGAATGAGTGGGGTAATTCAGAGGAGGCCCATACTCAGCAGTAGGTGCAAGTACGCTGAAGTGATGAAGGTAGGGCCTCGAGTAGTTTGGCCTAAGAAGGTTAAAGGTAAAAATTTTTTTTTTTTTTTTTTTTTGAATAATAAATGCTGTCAATTGTTGAGTCTATATTAAATATGATTTCTTAGAATTTACATAGACTATTGAAAAAGGAAGTATACTCTATTAAACTGTGTAGAAATCACTTCATTCTAGCTCATAATACAAAATATTATTCAACACACTTAGATAAGGAGTTCATTTGTGTCAGTATGATGCTTTTTATAGTTTTTTTCTTTTAGCCAGTCAATTATAACATAGTACCCTTTAAGTGACCCTTGTGGTTTTATTGTTTTTTTTTATACAACTAACTGACAGAACAAGCCATCTGATGAATATTTTTATCATCAGCATCTGGTAGCTAGGCTTAGTTTACCTTTAGTCCTCTAAGGGCTAATTTTTCCATCTTCAGAATAACACTGTTTGTTGAATAAAAATGACAGTCTCTGTTTTTGACAAGTCTAAGGTCCGTATTCTGAACCAGCGCTTGAGTCTGAGTCGAGCCTCAAGCATAGATTTTTATGACAGTTCTTCAATGAAAAGTTTCAAAAATCTGTGCATTACGCTCGACTCAGACTTAAGCACTGTTTCAGGATACGGGCCTAATAAAAAAATTGGTATATTTTTATCTGACGGATACATTTATCTGTAGATAGAACAATTTACCCTTAGGTAGCATGTTTGTATCCAATAGTGCAGGTATGATAATGTAAAATTACTGGTTTTGAGACTGGTATTTAATCAAAACAAACCATCTGGTTTAGTTTTGGCTGTTATCTCGGTTTGTCGTCTGGCATTTGGCATTTTGTAGTTAAGTTATTGTTTGTGAATTTATCTAAACTGACCTATTAACCTTTATGATAGTTTTGTTTGAATTGCATTGATAGTTGAGAAGTGTGATGAATTTCAATAATAGTTCTAATTTTAATGGTTTAATAGAAATTACTATTATGATATTTGATGACACTTGTCATATTTGTTTGTGAAATTGTCTGTCAACTTCATAGAAATGCCGTTGGCAACACTGACTGACTCCCTCCCTCCTTGACGTTGGTTGGTAAAGTAGTGGGGATAGACGGTTGGCGATGGCACGGAGCGAAGGATTGGGGGCAGTCGGTCGTTGGTACGAGTTCGATATACAACTTAAAAGTGTAGTCTTTATGTATAGTTGAGAAATATTAAAGTGTAACGTGGAGTAATTATTACAGCCTATTTTACGAAAAGAAGTGAGTATTATTAAATCTCAGAAGTGACAAGAACTTACGGTATGTAAAATATTTCTTACGGATTTTAATATGATTCCACCCGCCAAGTAATTATTTTTCTTGGGTTGAGTAGAAAATTATTTAATTTGACTAAAAGTTCAAGGGTACGAAAGATTTTGCGAGCATGAATCGGTCGAGATTGCCTCGAGATTATCCGTTTGTGCTAGCTTTTTCGATCGAACTTATGAACAATAACGGGTACTTACCTAAATGTTATAATTTAATGATTTTATTTTTACTTAAGTGGGTGAAATCATTTGAGTTTTAATCTGATCGTTCGCATCCTAACGTTGTAGGGTAGGTATAGAAACCAAGTTTGAATTAGTATGTTGATTCGTTGTTCATGCGCACTGGTCTGTATTGCACAGAGACTATCCGGTAATGCTGACACCTTTCAACAAGTTTTAATTTTGATTGTCTGAAATGCCTGATATTATGCCTACCCTAAAATGTGTGTGGTCTCATATGAAATTTGATATTAGCCGCTCATCCGAACATGAAATGGCCTGAACCTAATATTTAACGACTTTGACTGCTTAGTTAAGCTGTTCCATTTCAAACAATTGACATTCCCTTAATTTTTGGAATATACGCTAAGTTTACCGAAAGATATTTTAAAAATATTAACGAACTTAATAACAGCAAATAGTTTTACATTATTATGCATTACGATGATCATTTTATTGGTTACCCTCTGAAAACACATGACTCGTGTTACCGTGTATGAAATTAAGTGAAGGTACTTGAGTGTAAAAAACAAGCTTGAGTTTGAGCTTGAGTGTTAAAAGCAAGTCAGTCCTCTGTAGCATTCTTGTTACTTTTTGATATGCAGAACTGTAGGGTACTTAGGAAAGGTCTACTTTCCTGTCTAGACCCATAAACAAACATTTTTATGTCCATGCTATTAGTCGCCATTGTGCCGATGTAGCATAATGTACAAAATTAAATAAATACCCTTAAATAAATTAGAATATCTGTTGGCATAAGCAGAGTGTTATTGGCTGGGTTATGTTGAAATGATTATTTGTAAAGTTATATTTATTTCTTATAATTTACTTAACATCAAAAATGAGTGATCGAATAAAGTTTCATAATAAAGTGGCCGTAAATAGCAAAGACCGAGCACAATCTTGAATTTCATAAAAGCCGGTATGGTCTTTGACGTGCACCGGGCCTAACCATAAAGTTGATACAGGGGCTATCCGATAGTGCTAAAACTGTTCATGTACTGCTAATACCATAGCAGCTCAGTATAGTTTGAGTAGCCTCTAACCGCAAATGTCTAACCATGCTGGATTTAAAATAAGTAAAGTTAATGATCATGATCAAGCCTACCCTCTAAAGCGAGTTTTTGAAGTAAAGTGAGCTAAACTTATCAAAATTGTAGACTATTTATTTATTATTATTTCTTAGGTAAACAATCAGTAGATACTTATATTCTAATTGATAATTTAAAACGACAACTGTTACTAGGGTCCAATAAACAGGTTTCACATAGTGAGACTATTTTTTTTAACAAATTACAATTAAAACAGAAAAAACAAAAAGTACAATAAAAAAAAAACACCTAGGGAACCTGGGGAGTCTCCTCGAAACAGCATTTTGACAAAATGTAAGTAGCAATTCTTGGTGGTTTTGAGCAAACAGATCTAGTTTGGGGACGTTAACCAGGCCATTGAACGTAATTAATGCTCGTCTAAAGAAAGAGTTTTGGGATCTGTGTTTGGCTAAGTACGCCATAGAAGTAAAGATTAATAAAATTTTAGAACAAAGTGAGTACAGTTTGGCTATTTTCGCCTTAAAAGATGAAATTGATTTTGGAACCAAGTGAGTTCATTTTGGCAATGTACGCCTTAGAAGATGAAATTGATTTTGAAACCAAGTGAGTTCAGTTTGACTATGTACGCCATACAAGTTGAAATTGATTTTGAAACCAAGTGAGTTCAGTTTGGCTATGTACGCCTTAAAAGATGAAATTGATTTTGAAACCAAGTGAGTTCAGTTTGACTATGTTCGCCATAAAAGTCGAAATTGATTTTGAAACCAAGTGAGTTCAGTTTGACTATGTACGCCTAGAAGTTGAAATTAATTAACCATGCGAGATCTGTTTGGTCAAAGTAAAAAAGTTCAAAAAGTTCAAAAAGTTCGAAAAGTTCGAAAAGTTCAAAAAGTTCAAAAAGTTCAAAAAGTTCAAAAAGTTCAAAAAGTTCAAAATGTTCAAAATGTTCAAAATGTTCAAAATGTTCAAAATGTTCAAAATGTTCAAAATGTTCAAAACGTTCAAAACGTTCAAAACGTTCAAAACGTTCAAAATGTTCAAAATGTTCAAAATGTTCAAAATGTTCTAAATGTTCTAAAAGTCTCAAAAGGCGCAAATGTTTCAAAAATTTTAAGTTAAAGTCGTGTAGAGTTGTTAAAAGTTAAAGATCAGTTTTTGGATTTGGATTATAAGTAAAGATTTTGGGTTAAGATTATACAAGTTTTTCGAGTTTTAATGAAAGGACGATGAATTAATTATGAATTAAAAATGAATTAATGATGAATTAAAGATGAATAAATGATGAATAAATGATGAATTAAAGATGAATTAAAGATGAATTTAAGATGAATTTAAGATGAATTTAAGATGAATTTAAGATGAATTTAAGATGAATCTAAGATGAATCTAAGATGAACCTAAGATGAATCTAAGATGAATCTAAGATGAATTTAAGATGAATTTAAGATGAATTTAAGATGAATTAAATATGAATTAAATATGAAATAAATATGAATTAAATATGAATTAAATATGAATTAAATATGAACTAAATATGAATTAAATATGAATAAAATATGAATAAAATATGAATAAAATATGAATTAAATATGAATTAAATATGAATAAAATATGAATAAAATATGAATAAAATATGAATAAAATATGAATTTAATATGAATTTAATATGAATTTAATATGAATTTAATATGAATTTAATATGAATTTAATGTGAATTTAATATGAATTTAATATGAATTTAATATGAGTTTAATATGAATTTAATATGAATTTAATATGAATTTAATATGAATTTAATATGAATTAAATATGAATTTAAGATAAAATAAATGTGAATTATTCATAAATTAAAGATTAGCGATGTATAAAAGACTTACTACTTACTAAAAAGATGAATTACAGTTTTAGGTGTTCAATTACAGTTTAACAGTTCAGTTTTACAACTGAATCACAGTTTTAAATAAAAATTGGACAAAGATTCTAATTGAAGTTAGTGCGTCGTAAACCTGAACCACTAGATTGTTTACTTACCGAAACAGTCACTGTCGAGAAGATGTTTGCATTTCAGCAAGAACAATGAGGAGATGACATTACTAGTACATGCCTGCAGTGCCATGGCAGGGCATGGCATGGAGAAATTCAAGTTGATAAGTTCTTCGCTGTCAGATTTAATGATGGCGTTTCCATGCATTTACTGAGCTAAGTTAAACGTATCTTTTGTAGTATTTAAAGCGCAAGACTAAGTACAGAGAACTCGTCTAAATGCCGTGGATAGTGCACATTTAGTGTTTTGTATTTTTGGAATATATTGTTACTTTTTAATTCTTTCACAATTGGAAATCCTATTCATTTCAACTAGATATAAAGCAGATGAATGATAATAGATTTATTCAGTGTGCTTGCAGATCTGTAAATTTTATGACGAGTTTCAGATCCTTAAAACTCCAGGCAAAGTTAGTAGCGATGCACCGCAGAAGGTGCCACAGGACACAGCCGTGATGCACTGCACCAGCGGCCTGAGCCATGATGCGCCATGGAAGGCGCCGCACCAGTGGCCTGAGCCGTGATGCGCCATGGAGGGCGCCGCACCAGTGGTCTGAGCCGTGATGCGCCACGGAAGGCACCACATCAGCAGCTTGAGCCATGACGCGCCTCTGAAGGTGCCGTAGTAACAGGCTGAGCCGCGAGTTACGTAGCAAGGAGAAGAATTATGTAGTTTATTACCACAATTTTATTTTGTTTTATATTTTATTTTATTTGTTTATTAGGTACACAAAACAGAGTACAATCGATAATTTACAGGCATAAATACTATTAAGTTATGAGCTAGACAGTACCCCAAAACATGCGTACACAGAATGCATAGAACAGGAAAGTTAGTAAATAGCGTGTAACCAGGCTTAACTAGTAGTAGGTGATTAAAGTTAACATTTACTTGGAACTTAGGTGTACTCATACAATTATTTTATTACAGTAAGTGCACACACTTCGAGTTAAGACTCGAAGAGAGTGCAGAATTAATTAAATAACTAATTTGAGTTTTCGGCACACTCTAATGAAAGAGTGGCCAAAGATGCATTCTTGAATTTATTTAGATTATTGTTAAAGATATGAATTTTATCACTGTATTTAATCAATAAATCGTTAAATAGGCGACACATTCTGACAACGGGGTTATAATAAGAGGCGTTGTTTGAATGGACTTGTAAGGCGAAAGTGTTCTGAAAGAGTTGCCGAGGTCTAGGCTTTATATTTAGATTAATAAGATAAAGTAAGCAAGGAGAGTCGATATACGAGTGGGTAATTTTGAAATGATACAGTAGATCATGATATTTGCGACGATATTTTCTAATAACATTAAATGAAAATGATGGAGCTTTGCAGTATAGTTAGGCAATTTCCTATTAAGACCACATCTGTAACTTAAAATATTCAGAAACTTTTTCTGGACCCTCTCAATCCGGTCAACGTGAATATTGTAGTAGGGAGACCAAATTACTATTTGACTTTTAAAAACAATTAACTGTTTGACTGTATTTTTAACCATGGAGATGTCTTCCTATCACAATCGGAGTATAATTTATGCTATAGGAGTATTTAATTTAAATAACATTTTACCCGAATGCATTGTTTATGGCTGGGATGCGAAGACTTTTCTGATACAAAACTGTTATATTATCTTAGAAATTTCATTTAGTTAATTTTTTTTTGCATACAGGCTTTGAATATGGTAAACGGGATATCTAACTGTAATTATTTTTAGATAGAATTATATTTTTAATATCTGTTTATTCTTAGAAATGACTAAGATTTATTTGGGTGTCTTCGTATCTTCTACTTAATAATTTCATTTTGTTTACAAGTTTTATATTGTAATTTTGGATTTGTTTTAATTTGTTCTTATTAGTGTGATGTAATAATGAAAGAATGTAATAGGTCTCCGATGTGGGAGCCGATTTGTAATAAAATAATCAAATGTAGGGCTATCACTAAAGAAATACAAAGAACAAAAATATTCGGGCGCCAGATAGCCTACTGCTAATAGAAAAATAAATTTACCTGGATAGAGAGAGAGTCAGACGCGTCACTAGACCTTTAATCTAAGGAAAGGGGGATAAAATAGAACACTGTAAAATTTGGGAAAGATGGGGTTTATTCAAAACTTTTTGTTATGTCCGTGGAATCTTGATAGTTGTAAATTTAAGTTTATATCCAAAGGTTACTTCTTAATTATAGTTATTTTATTTAGAGTTTACTATTTAGCCTAAAAGTTGTACGCTGTTGTTACTGCATCGAATGAATGTTTAAATTAAAAATAAAGAATTGTTTGAAATACCTGTTGGTTTGAGCTTTACAAACCCATAAGCCTAATACGAATCGTCCCTATAGTAAAACCATGGAGGCCGAGGTGAGTGGTCCGGTAGGGGACTCCGGTTGCGAACCAGCTTGGCTCCTCCGTAGTGTTCAGCAAGGGGTCAAAATGAAGGGTGAATGAATGTAAAAAGGGGACTAATATGACTCAGCTCCAACGCGTGGTCATTTCTATAAATTTATGTTCCAAGGATAAATTTGAAAACTAGAAAAATAGTTTTAAAAAATAGTTTTTTTAAAAAATATAAAAATAGCGCCGAAGAGCTAGAACAAAGAGAACAAAGAATAATTACCAATTTATCCAAATAAGAAACGAACGTGTGCCTTTGTTAAGGAATTTGTCAAAATACATACCGCTATTTTTTCTTATAAATGTCCCTTTATGAACCAGGGCGGCATGATGAAGAAACGATGAAGATCGTGTTTAAAATCTAAAACAATTAAAGACTTCCATTAAGCTAACATTCGAGGTAAAAATACCACGAGATTCCAAAACTCAAAACTCACCGAAAGAACCAAATTAACGGATAAAAATCCAGAAAACTAATTCCAGTATTGTTTCACAAAACATGATAACAATATCTATTAAAATCAACCTGATTTTTACAGATTAATAATTTTTAAAATAAAAATTACGATCTGACATTGTTGTTCGTCAGACCGGGCGGAGAGAAAGCAAAGCCTGCTTCTTGATTTACACCAAGCTAAAAAAATCGCTTTCGAATCTGTCAACTGAACAGCGCTGCTTCCTTGTAGTGTCAGCTGTCACTGTCATTACTGTATTATGACAGACACGAAGCTAATATTCCAAAGAAGAAGAATAAAGGCATTGAGTCCTACTTTACGAAACGTAAACAAACGAAATATTATTAATTTCTTGAACAAAATTTATCAGCACCTGTAACGGCGAAAACGACTCGTTACATTACATACTATCCCAAAAAAATAAAAGAAAGACTACTTTCTTTTATGCCAAAACATAAGAAAAGCATCAAAACAAATCCAAAACGTTCAAAAAATTTAAATTTAATTTAATTGAAACTCTACCAAAAATATTCTAAAGACTCTACCAAAAATATGCTAATAATACAAAATAGAACAAACCAAGAAAACGATCTTAGGCTTTTTGCTGTAGAAATCCGACTAGAATCTTAAGACTCTAGGAATCATTCAAACAACAAAGCAAAAGAACAAAAGAAAATGATAGATTTTCTTAAAACAATACTATAACTATTAACTCTATAATCTACTTTAAAGTGCGGTTGGACACCTTCGTCGCCGACTCTTAAATTCCGAAACTCCTTTATAAAGTGCGGTTGGACTCCTTCGTCACCGACTCATAAATTCCTAACTTCTCCACTCGCTAAAAACGAGGAAACCCTCACAGCAAAGGCTGTGCAAGTTCAAAAATCACAACACCAAAAGTGTGTGGAAAAAATGAGAAATGTACTGTGATCGGCGTAACCCTACCAAAATTTCCGAACACAGACATCCTACCAAAAACGTGTAAAATTTGTCTATTGTGATTGGCATAACTCCACCAACTTACCAGGCACAACAGAACAAAAAAACATAGAACCGGAGGAAAATCCGAGAACTAAGGAAACAAAATATTTGCATATTGTGATTGGCATATCTCCACCAACTTACCAGGCACAATAATACAAATCAAATTATAGAACTGGATGAAGGTCCAAGAACTATCTAAACAAACGAAACTATAGAACCGGAGGAAGATCCGAGGACTATCTAACAAATCAAATTATCACTTTAGGGGTCCGCACCAAATGGCAGAAAAAATCCCAATACGTGAATGTCAAATCAGGGTGGTACCAATTGTTGTCAAATCCGGGAAACTAAACTATGAACAACACAAAAATACCCAAAAAACATAAACATTTAGGTCGTGAGAACAACACGAAACGTTCTAAGCAAACAAATATAACTAAGTTGTATAAACAACACAAAACAAAACAAATTCAAGGACAAAATATCCTCTAAACAAATTTACAAATGTACATAAGATCTTTTGATGTTGGAAAAATGAATGTGGTGAAACAAAATTACCTAAGCTTTAATTTAGAACTTTAAAATCTCAAAATTTAATGTTGTCGAAGTTAACCATACACTACATCATCATACAAGGCCATAATCACACTAACCTTTCATACATCAATTCTCATTCTTCTCATACAGAGGCCTAACTCCTAACGTTATCAAACTCAAGTTTAAAGTGTAAATCCAAAAATTAGTATTTTATAATATCTTTAACATGGTAACGACCGGAAGTATTTTTACTTAAATCTTTCAAAATATAGACGTTATCAGAAACTTTATCAATAATTTCACATTTAACAAACTTAGGTGCAAACTTAGCCGAAAAATATGCCGGGGCACTAGATTGAACAAAACTCCTTCTCCAAACAATATCACCAACAGCAAAAGAAATGGCTTTCCTCCCTATATTATAATAACGCGCATTACGCTTATAAGCTTTTAATAAATGAGCTTGAACTTTAACATAAACATCACCAAGTGATTTAAGAGAATAAGCAAAAGAATTCCTTTCTCCCATCTCAACTTGTGACAAATTTTCTAAAGAATTACTAAAACGGTGTAAAGAGGCATCAAAAATGAGTTCTCTTCCAAACATGAGAAAATTAGGTGTAAAATCAGTGGCAAGACTAACACTGTTATTCAAAGCTAATTGAACATGAGGTAAAAATTTTGACCAAGTGCGTTGATCATCTCTAACAAAACATGAGATACAAGTTTCTACCGTTTTATTATACCGTTCCACAGGATTATTCTGAGGGGTATACAATGTATTATAAAAGATTTTAACAATATTGTAACTTTTCATAAATTCTACAAAATATTTAGAAGTAAATTGAGTTCCATTATCACAAACTAAAATTTTAGGACAGCCAAATTTAAGAAATATTTCTTTTTCAAATAATCTACAAATTGATAAGGTCGTAGCTTTAACCAAAGGAAAAATCCAGCAAAATTTAGTGAAAACATCAACTACTGAAAGTATATACTTATGACCAGAATAACTTTTAGGCAAAATTCCTATTATGTCTGCAGAAAGCATGACCATGGGATGATCTACTTTTTTAGGATTAACCATAATACCAAAAGGGGGGGACGTACTATGCTTATACGCTTTACAAATATCGCAAGATCTAATATAACCTTGAATATCATTAAACATTCCATTCCAAAAATAGTGTTGTTTTAATTTCTTTAAAGTTTTATGAATTCCAAGATGACCTGAATTAATATCATCATGATTGGATCTAATAGTATCAATTATATTTTCCTTAGGAATAACTATTTTCCAATTCAAACGACTATTGGGATTAAATTTACTTTTACAAAACTTATACAAAACATTACTTTCGACTCTAAAATTTTTATATCTAGTAGGAAATTTTTGACAATTAATGAACACTTTTTTATACCAAGAATCTTCAATATCTTCATCGGGGGAAACGATTTGAATGGGGGCAATTAATAATGATGTGACTTCAATTCTTGACAATGCATCAGGAACTAAATGTAAGGAACCTTTTTTATGAACAACATTAAATGTAAATTGAGAAATTCTAGCAGCCCAACGTGCTAAACGTCCGCTTGGATTATTCAATTTTAATAACCATTGTAAACTAGCATGATCAGTAATTACTGTAAATTCCATTCCTTCAACGTAAGGTCTAAAATGTTCTATTGAATCTAAAATCGCTAACAATTCACGTTCCGTGGTACTGTAATTACGTTCGCATTTGTTCAATGAACGGGAATAAAATGCAATCGGATGTTGATTACCATCCGCGTCTTCCTGACTCAAAACACTACCAATTCCAACAGAACTAGCGTCGCAATGTAAAAAGAATGGTTTTTCAAAATTAGGGCATTGTAAAACGGGTGAGGTAACTAAAACATGTTTTAATCTAAGAAAAGCAATTTCCGCTTCATCATTCCAAATAAGAGATCTTTTAGAATTCTTGCTACCAGCCGTCAATTTAGTAAGAGGAGAAGCAATATCAGCAAATCTATCAATGAATCTACGATAATATGAACATAAACCAAGAAAACTTCTAAGTTCTTTAACAGTTTCAGGGCGAGGAAAATTCTCAATGGTATCTAATTTAGAAGGATCGGTATGTAAACCTTTACTATCAACAATATAACCAAGATAACGAAGTTTTTCTTTGCAGAAGGCACATTTCTTTAAATTAACTGTTAAACCAGCATCTTTAAGAGTTTTATAAATTTTATTTAAATATTCTATGTGATCTTTGAAGTTATCAGTAACCAAAATTAAGTCATCTAAGTAACAAAACAATACATTTTCAAATTCAAATCCAAATAATTTATCCACTAGCCTCTGTAATTCAGCGGGGGCGTTAGTTAATCCGTAAGGCATCCTAACAAATTCAAATAATCCTTTTCCGGGCACTACGAAGGCACACTTTTCACGCGAGGATTCTTCCAGCGCTATCTGAAGAAAAGCTTTAGAAAGATCAATAGTTGTAATGAACCGAGCTCCTCGCAAACTATCCAGTATCTTAGAAGGATACGGAAGAGGATAAGAATCTCTAATCGTAATTGAATTTAAACGACGTGAATCTAAACATAATCGTGTACTACCATCTTTCTTCTCAACAGCCAAAACAGGTGAACTCCAAGGAGATTTAGAAGGTTGAATAATATTTTCCTTAAGTAAAACTTCCACTTCATCAAAAAGTTCCTTTTGTTTAGCAGGACTTAACGGCCAATATCTTTGTTTAAACGGTTCTCCAGTAACATTAATTTTATGTTGGATCAGGTGAGTAAGACCTAAACCTTTCTTTTCATATGAAATATCTTCAAAAAGTGAAATTGTTTTATCAAGTTGTTGTTTCTCAGAAGGAGCTAATTCAACAGCTGAAGTAACTGAACAAGTTTGAATTTTATTATAATCATCAACAAAAACTATATTTTTCCATAAATCTTTAGCAAGGTCAAATTTTATCCAAAAGTCAAATCCTAAAATAAACTCATAATCGAATAAAGGTATAACCATGAATTTAACAATTTTTGTAACATTATCGCAAGTAACTGGAAGATTAATAGCACCTATAACTCTCTGAGCAGATCCGTCCGCAGTATAAGCAGAATCGTGAACAGACTGAGGTATATGTTCCATCTCATAACCCAATTCCAAAAATCGCTTGTGAGCATTCGCACCAAGAACGCAAGTATTAGCACCACTATCTAATAATCCTGAAAATTTTTGATTACCAATAGAAAATTGTAAAAAAGGTCTTGAATCGTTATTCTTAACAAAAAGTACAGGTGAAGCCTTATAAACGCCAAAAAAAGTTTTTAAATATTTTAACCAATCAGAAAATTCTTTTTTAATAATGGTATCATCCGGTTTAAGACTGTGACTAACAATTTTCTTCATCGAGTCAGCCGAAGTTTGCTCAGAAACTGGTACTCGATGATGCCTAATCAGTTTTTTGACTCCGAAGAGTTTTTCTTTTCCGAATTGCACACATCGCAAAACTTTGTGATAACACCCAATTTTTTGCATTTAAAACAAACCATACCAGGAATGGTGGTACAATCTTTGTAGGTATGTCCAGGAGACTGACACTTCAAGCAAAGGGGGTTTTCAGTTTTAACAGCACTAGACTGAATCTTCTCCACCTTGAAAGGCTTAAACTGTTCCTTAATAGACTTCCTATTAACAAAAATCTCTAATTCTTTTCCTAAATTCATAAAACAATCTAATGAAGAAATATGTCTACCTACCACATAAGGTGTATAGATCGACAGCATGTTGTGCTTAGCAATGGTAATGACCACAGACTCCGAAATAGGGGTAGCAAGACGACTAGCCATATCCATAAGTTCAGTAATGAAGTCCGGAAGCGACTCACTAAGTTTTTGTTTTCGAGTACGAAGTTCATACTCCAGAAAGTAATCGAATTCAAGCTTATCAAAACGCTTGAGCAACGCAACCTTAAGCTCAGACCAAGAAGCTATATTAAATCGAATGGTACGGAACCACTTGGCGGCAGAACCAGAAAGTAAATCCGAAAATGAACCAACCAACAAAGACTCATCGAAGTTTTTGTACAAAAAGTATTCCTCAACCTGGGTAATAAACTCACGAACACAAGTTTTCCCTTCAAAAATAATCCGGCTTCTCTTCAAGTCGGGCAACTTATTACTTGAAGCAGGCAAATTTTTTCGAACAAAATCATTCATCGCATTAAAAGATGGTAAGTTTTGACCAGCAGTAGAAGAACTATGAGCAGGCAAATCAGTATTCAAGAAAGGATCCGGGAACCCTGTCATTCCTACACTCTCCATGTTCAATGGAAGCTCCACAGAAATCGGTGCGGGCTTATTAACTATCGAACCCAATGTAGTGTGACTATCCACAGAAGTAGATGGAAACTGAACCGCTTTATCCATGATAACTCACAGACAAAAACTCCAAAATCAAAATGTTGTAGAATATTTCAATGTAAAAGTTAAGTCAAAATTTTTTAAATATTTAAAGTGTAAAAGTTTATTTGTTATTTAAGTTTTAAATTATTTAAGTTAAGTTGTTTAAAGTCAAATTATTCAAAAGATGCAATAACCACTCACAATAAAGTTATAACTAATATTAACTTATAGAAATGTAAAGGAACACTTCCTAAAGATACCTTAAGAATACAATAAAGGTTCACTTAAAACATCCGTAAACAATTATCCTTATTTTTGTATGGTGATACAAGAATATTTAGACAGCTTTGTCTAAATCATTAACATCAAGCGGGTAATGTATAACAAATTCATAAAGTTCACTGTAGAAAAGTACACATAAACGGATAAATAACCTGAGTTATAGTAGTTCTGTTAGAGAAATAACATTGCGCAAAAAAGGCACAAATGTATAAACAAAGTTATCAAATTATAATAATAATTGCACTAAAAAGTTTCTAAAGAAATATTACCAAATATATCAAAAATTGGTTTTTACAAATTCACCAAAAAACTGTAAATGTTGTAACAAAGTTTACAAAAAAGTAAGATGCAGTAACAGACAGTAAAACCTCAAGAAACCACTTCAAGTCCCTGTTCGCTGTGCGACAATTGTGATGTAATAATGAAAGAATGTAATAGGTCTCCGATGTGGGAGCCGATTTGTAATAAAATAATCAAATGTAGGGCTATCACTAAAGAAATACAAAGAACAAAAATATTCGGGCGCCAGATAGCCTACTGCTAATAGAAAAATAAATTTACCTGGATAGAGAGAGAGTCAGACGCGTCACTAGACCTTTAATCTAAGGAAAGGGGGATAAAATAGAACACTGTAAAATTTGGGAAAGATGGGGTTTATTCAAAACTTTTTGTTATGTCCGTGGAATCTTGATAGTTGTAAATTTAAGTTTATATCCAAAGGTTACTTCTTAATTATAGTTATTTTATTTAGAGTTTACTATTTAGCCTAAAAGTTGTACGCTGTTGTTACTGCATCGAATGAATGTTTAAATTAAAAATAAAGAATTGTTTGAAATACCTGTTGGTTTGAGCTTTACAAACCCATAAGCCTAATACGAATCGTCCCTATAGTAAAACCATGGAGGCCGAGGTGAGTGGTCCGGTAGGGGACTCCGGTTGCGAACCAGCTTGGCTCCTCCGTAGTGTTCAGCAAGGGGTCAAAATGAAGGGTGAATGAATGTAAAAAGGGGACTAATATGACTCAGCTCCAACGCGTGGTCATTTCTATAAATTTATGTTCCAAGGATAAATTTGAAAACTAGAAAAATAGTTTTAAAAAATAGTTTTTTTAAAAAATATAAAAATAGCGCCGAAGAGCTAGAACAAAGAGAACAAAGAATAATTACCAATTTATCCAAATAAGAAACGAACGTGTGCCTTTGTTAAGGAATTTGTCAAAATACATACCGCTATTTTTTCTTATAAATGTCCCTTTATGAACCAGGGCGGCATGATGAAGAAACGATGAAGATCGTGTTTAAAATCTAAAACAATTAAAGACTTCCATTAAGCTAACATTCGAGGTAAAAATACCACGAGATTCCAAAACTCAAAACTCACCGAAAGAACCAAATTAACGGATAAAAATCCAGAAAACTAATTCCAGTATTGTTTCACAAAACATGATAACAATATCTATTAAAATCAACCTGATTTTTACAGATTAATAATTTTTAAAATAAAAATTACGATCTGACATTGTTGTTCGTCAGACCGGGCGGAGAGAAAGCAAAGCCTGCTTCTTGATTTACACCAAGCTAAAAAAATCGCTTTCGAATCTGTCAACTGAACAGCGCTGCTTCCTTGTAGTGTCAGCTGTCACTGTCATTACTGTATTATGACAGACACGAAGCTAATATTCCAAAGAAGAAGAATAAAGGCATTGAGTCCTACTTTACGAAACGTAAACAAACGAAATATTATTAATTTCTTGAACAAAATTTATCAGCACCTGTAACGGCGAAAACGACTCGTTACATTAGTTGTCTGAATTTTGGTAGTCATTCAAGTTTCAAGTTTTGTTTAGTCATACATATACATAGTTATCATGTTATCATTATGCTCTTAGCATGTGCTTCCAGAGTAAGCACACTGTCGGATGGCCGAATTTGATAGACATTAGATTTTTTTTAGATTGTATTTGTATGGTCATCCTTTCTCATTACTTAATGAGAAATAGAAAGATTTGTGTTTTAATTCAAGTTTTGTTTTTAGACATTCAATTTTTTTTTTTGGATAGTGTTTGAATGGTCATCTTTTCTCATTATTTGTTTTGAATTCAGGCTTTGTTTATTAAGTTTTCATATTATTATATTGTGCACTTAGCATGTGCTTCCAGAGTAAGCACAGTGTCGGATGGCCGAATGTGATGAATTTCAATAATAGTTCTAATTTTAATGGTTTAATAGAAATTACTATTATGATATTTGATGACACTTGTCATATTTGTTTGTGAAATTGTCTGTCAACTTCATAGAAATGCCGTTGGCAACACTGACTGACTCCCTCCCTCCTTGACGTTGGTTGGTAAAGTAGTGGGGATAGACGGTTGGCGATGGCACGGAGCGAAGGATTGGGGGCAGTCGGTCGTTGGTACGAGTTCGATATACAACTTAAAAGTGTAGTCTTTATGTATAGTTGAGAAATATTAAAGTGTAACGTGGAGTAATTATTACAGCCTATTTTACGAAAAGAAGTGAGTATTATTAAAGAAGATTAGAATCTACTTTCATGTCAACACTAGATTTATTAGTAGATACAGCAGATGCTCCAACCTTATTGAGATAAGGGCAGGAAGAAGATGACTCTTCTTGGTGAGTGGACTGGTTTCTGCACACCACAAGTGGGCCCTTTCATTTTGATGGGAGGTGGTGTTGCTAGTTCAACCACCTGATGTCCTCCTAGTAGGTACGGACATCTTCTTGCTAGGTAGCTTGCTTCTTAATAGATTTATTACAATATTTGGCCTAAAACTAAACGGGTTAGGAGAGTTCAAAGACCAAAAGATAGTCAAGGTCATAACTTAATTGAGCTATAACTTGATTTTCAACTAAAGTAAGATGTAGTAACAGAAGCTTATTGCCTAGTCATCATCCTCGTAGAAGAATATGTCAGAGTAATGACTTACTTTCATCTTCTGTAGTGTGTGCTCCTTTCTTGATGTAAATATCTAACTTCACTGGATGGTGTATTGACCGCTGAATTTTGATCCTTATGCACAGGCCTATAAGAGTCGCCAGCGAGCAATGAGGCACCGTCGGATTATATTCTACTCTGACCACTGGAACTTTGTCCGCAGTAGGTTCTTTCACAAAAATACCTTCCTCATAGACCACTTTCAAATCCTCAAGAGTACTTGGTTTTTCTGGGTCTCGAATCGTGCGTAAATAGTCTAGAAAACAACACAGTACACGTTAGAACACATCTAAATGATCTAAGACCCCAAATTATGCCAATAAATCACTAAATTTGGTCTAAACAAACCGTAGATTGTCTCTCTCAGGTCGTTCTCATCTTTGTACCCGAGCTCTTGGAGTGTTGCACTTTTGTCCATATAAGCTGGCTGAGCGACTTCTATGGCTGATTTCTGTGCGTTATTCAATGAGAGTTTAGAGAAAAATGATATCATATCGTTGAAAAAGTGTTTTGTAATTTCACACGGATTTACAGTCACAAGTCGGACATGTTTGTTTTTGTACTTTTTTGACGTGTTGGAATTTTGGAAATTGTCTATGGCCAAAAGAAAGGATGCGTTCAAGATTCATGAATTATTTTTGATTACATAACATTTCCGAACGAATACAACTAATGGTCAATCAATCAAACAAAACAAACGTTCTTTTCGTTTCTGAACGAAACGAGTTTACTTTTTGGTGTTGTGTTGTGTGATGTTTGTGTTGTTGTGTCGATTTTTCCTGAAATAAAAACTTAAAACCATTGAAAATGCTCTGCTAAACGAAATATCCTTAGCTGAAGAGTTTTCTCAGACATCAATGCTAAGTTAATAACTTAGTTTACCGAGGCCTAACCTCAAAGGTAAAACACAGATAATGTTTTCTATCTGCCGCCAAACCCACCCAGCTACGGGGATCGAGCACGCTGTTAGTTGCTGTTTCTTCAACAGCGACGATGTGTGTTTGGTCACCGCTGGCGCCAACATCATCAAAGTATTCCGCCTTTTGCCTGAAGGGTTCACCAAGGAGGTCAATGCCGGTAAGCATTTTACTATTTCTAGCATTTATTATACCTGCGCTGTAGTATTAAAGCTGTCTCTATGCAGTTAGTGTCATATATTGCTTCTATTTTTTCAATACAAGTACCTACTGATGCTGAATTCTTGTGTCCATAGCCGGCCAGCCAATCCCGCCCAAGATGAAACTAGAATGCCTGGCCTCCTATACCCTGTGGGGCAATATAATGTCTCTGGCCTCCGTAAAGTGTCCGAGCGCCGGACGAGACCTGCTGCTGGTCTCGTTCAGAGAAGCCAAGATGTCGGTGCTGCAGTATGATATAAATACCAACAACTTGATAACTCTTAGTATGCATTACTTTGAGGAAGATGATATGAAGGTAACTCTAATTTTATGAAATAAAGCTAGATGGTGCCTTTGAGCATGTAGAATATTTATGCTCTACAATTTATCTATGCTCGGATTGCCCAGCCGTATGATAGTAAAACAGTAAGCTGGCATAGTACAATTTCACATGTTTGACATAATCATGAAGAGAAGTAAGAATTGGGGAGGCTTTTACCAAACTGTGACAAGATGCGGGCCTTAATTTTTTAGTCAAATGCAGAAACCCACTCGGTTTTCTTCTCTTGGTACTGATAAGACGAAAACTTTTCAATGAATATAGCTACAACTTTGTTTTACTTTATTACACGGCAAACAATATAACAACACTTAACGACGCCATATTATCCTTCTTCTGCTTCTTTTTCCACCACTAGAGATGTCATCCCTTGCTTGATCCGATTAGGGATGTCCTATTCACTAAACTGGTTAACAGTACATACCTACTTATAATCCAACATGGCCATTCATCTTAAAAAAAATCCTTCAGTATATAGGCCGTGTGTCAGTGACCTTAGTTATTTTCATTCTTCGTATCGTGCCACAATGGAAATGTGCCTCGGAAAGACTCTTTAAGGGGCTGGTTTAGTTGTACTCTGTAAAGCTGGTCTCAAACCCCTAAAAATAGCTATATTTCAGATCCATAAACTAGATCCTATTGTATCCTAAATATCACAATCTCTTCCAGGGAGGCTGGACAGTGCACCCGCACATCCCCTGGATCCGAGTAGACCCGGAGTGCCGATGTGCGGTCATGCTGCTCTATGGCAAGAAGCTGGCCGTGCTGCCGTTCCGGAAGGACCTGCAGGAAGAAGGGGATCCGCTGGAGGCGAAGCCCTTTTTGGAGAATAAGAAAACTGTAAATATACTCTTTGGTTTAACTTTTTGTTTGATTGATCTGTTTAATAAATCGTTTACCCCTTATGCTCCTGATATTAATAGATTTAAGTAGGCTTGATTGATACTCTTGTGTAGTTAACAAAGTTTCATAACTAACTTGCTAAATAGGATTTTTCGCAAATTTCGTAATTAAAATTTTCAATTTTTACCAGAGGCTAACAAAACTCTTATATCTTATGGATGCAATTAATAAGTTAAAGTCAATTAGTAAGTATTTAGAGAAAGAAAACTAGTAAGGCAACAGGTAGATAGTAATTTAAAAATGATGGCAACAAAGATATGTCATTGCAGTTCCTTGTCAGTATCATTTATTTGTTAGAATCAAACTTTTGTTCACAACAGAATGGCTAGCTGGTTTCATTTAAGCATTAAATATAAATTTAAATGAAAAAAAATTGTCTCATCTGTAATGCCCAGGCAAGATCTACATATATACTTGTGTAAGATGTACTTATGTACTACTTAGTAGGTGAAGCTTAAGTAGGCAGCAGTGTAGGTACTCAAGATCCTAAAATGTCTATTGGGGTTAGTTTGAGGCCTAATCATTACATTACCCACATGACCACATTTGCATTAGGTAGTTGGTTTTCAATGACAGGCAGTCCCTCGCATCTTAGATAGAAAATTAATTTTGATTCAAAGTTGAAAAGTACGAGGTAAGTTAAAGCGTCTGTTCCCCACCATAAGCCCAAGCTATGAAAGAAATAAATTAAATAAATATTGCAAGAGCTTGCACTATGGGAACCAGTTAGAAAACATTTATCTGTGTTCACTACACAAATGTTTGTTTTCGGTGGGGATCGAACCCACGACCAGTACCAGCGCAGAAAGCAGACCTACTAACAGCTGAGAGGCCAGTCCTAGCTTTGGTACTGGAATAGGCTCAACTGTAATCCCTAGGCACGGTAGACATCCGCTCAGATCTCATGATATATTTTTTTATACAACTTGCTCATGGAACAATCATATGGCCCAACTGATGTTAAGTGGTAACCATTGCCTATAACAAAGTATTGTCTCGTAGGTCACGCTCGTCACGATACCTACTGTACCGCGAGTCCCAGTTTTGCTACTACATTTTCTTCTACCAAATGTTGTTTACGTGTGAGCACGTGTCTCTCTCTTTTGTGTGGAAAATTTATGAGACAACAACTCGTTTCGATCGTTTCTACGTAACGTATTTTTGCTGTCTCATATTTTCTCCATACAATAGAGAGAGACAAATAGGCGAACCGACATAGCTCGTAGAGTTAGTAAGTTGAAGTGGCAATGGGCAGGCCACATAGCTCGAAGAACCGACAACCCTTGGGAAATAAAGGTTCTCGAATGGCGACCACGAACCGGAAGACGAAGCGTAGGGCGCCCACCCACCAGATGGACCGACGACATTGTTAAGATCGCGGGAAGTTGATGGATGGAAAGGGCTCAGAATCGTTCTTCCTGGAAATGTGTAGTGGAGGCCTATGTCCAGCAGTGGACTTCTTCAGGCTGATAATGATGATGATGATGAATAGGCGAAACGAAAACAACATTTCGTAGAATGAAGTCAGACTTGCCCTTCTGGAAATCCTTTCTAATTTGTAAGAGATAATCAGGGTCACGTCTTGTCATTAAAGCCATTGGAATATGGTAAGTGACGATGTGTATTTTCATAATATTTCAGGCCCCCCCTCAACAAGTGACTCGCGCGCCAACGCTCGCGTCTTACGTTATCGTTCTCAAAGACTTAGACGAGAAAATAGACAACATCCTGGATATTCAGTTTCTTCATGGATACTACGAGCCAACTCTACTGCTGTTGTATGAGCCTGTTAGGACTTTTGCTGGGTAAGTAAAGTAGGTACCTAAAACTGGTGGACCTATTTATTTTAGCCTGGGTAGTCCCATTAGCTAGTGAGAGCACTGGTGGTCTAGTGGTAGTGCCTTCCGATCCGAAGGTCGTGGGTTCAAATCCAGTCGTGTACCAATGAGTTTTTCTGTCGAAAAATTTATGTGCACTATGCCAGTACTCTCAAAACATCGTGAGGAAACCGGTGTGTTGTAGAACCTTCAAAAGTTCGACCAACACGTGTCAAGGGTCACGCAAAAAGGGCCCACCAGCGGCCTACTTGCGGAAAAACCAGCCGCACATCAAGTGCGGATGATAAAAATTTGCCGATTTGCCTATGAGCTAGATTTTTTTAAATACAATTAGCTGATGGAACAAGCTTATGACCCACCTGATGTTAAGTGGTAACGATCGCCTCTAACAAAGCATTGCCTCGTGGGTCACGCACGTCAGGAACGTGCCCTACCATGCACTGCCCAGTATCACCGGCACCCACAGCCTTCAAACAGAAATAGCAGTGCTGCTTGATGGCAGAAATAGGAATGGTGGTAGTACTTCCCTGCCATAGCTTTCCAATACAGCTTTGGTTCGATATGGAGATCATCCAAAATACTACAGATGTTAGTAGATGTAGCCCCCTTCTCAACCCCCACGGTTAAGAAGCCCCCAGAAACCTCTTGGGCTTAGGCCCCATTCGTGAAGCCCCCAGGGTTAAGAACCCCTTGGGTTTAGGCCCCATTCGTGAAGCCCCCCCCAGGTTTAAGAACCCCTTGGGTTTAGGGCCCATTCGGGAGACCCCAGGGTTAAGAACCCCTTGGAGTTAGGCCCCATTCGTGGATTACCAGGGTGTGGCCGCAGTGCTGTGTCTACAACATCTTAGACACTAGAGAAGATTTACAGAGGTTAATAGAACGGAACACTGCTAGATCCCACCCTGATCTTTGGCTACTGTGGGTCAGTCATGCAAATGACAATCTAGAATCTTGTCATTTGGATAACTGGCTCGCGGTAGTCAAAAATCTAGATTCTAGATCGTCCCGGCAATATTACCAATAGTGGAATAAAATATCTGATTAAATCACAAGAATCCGTCTACCCGGGACCACGGCTGTTGTAGCACGGTCGAAACATCGGGAAATAATAAAGGTTATCGCGATAAATACCCGTTCTTTCACATAATTATCACAAGAATCATATTGAAACGTCTTAAAGCTAGGTGAGTAGTGCCAGTTCGATGCGACCAATTCACAATCCTAATAGCTGACCACATCGAAATAATATAGTGCTGGACAAGTCGATGGTCAGGGTCAAGGGTCAAACTACTTACACGGGGTGTAAGCACAGACACACCCAATTCATAATTCTAACAGCTGACCACATCGAAATAATTGGGCTGGGCAGGGTCAACGGTCAAACTACTTTTACACGACGTGCTTACGCGCTGTCAGATACAGACGACAGACATAGCGGCCCGCTGTGAGTGGAAGCTTCTAGCAGATATAATTATCATCATTAGCATGTAAAAGCCCACTGGTGGACATAGGCATTAATATACATGTCCAGGAAGGACGATTATGGCTAAGCATG
This sequence comes from Thera obeliscata, assembly GCA_947578465.1. Taxonomy (NCBI): domain Eukaryota; kingdom Metazoa; phylum Arthropoda; class Insecta; order Lepidoptera; family Geometridae; genus Thera; species Thera obeliscata. The sequence goes on along the minus strand of OX387923.1, from coordinate 8,975,099 downwards.
CTCCATCTTAGGCTGCATCCTCACTTTCCATCAGGTGTGATGGCAGCCAAATGCTTAGCTATCTATTGTAAAAAAAACGATTCTGAGTCTTCTCCATCCACTGACTTCCCGCGATAACAATGTGGTCCCGTGGAACCTAGACTCACCTAACTTAAAGATGTTCCAAAGTGATCCTTCGGTTTACTGAATAATACACTTTTGGTTTTAATTTTTTTTGTCGATTCATTTGGTGCTGGGCGTCTGACATTTCTCACAAATATGTTTTGTAATATTTTTCTTATTGTCTACAGACGAACAGCGGTCCGTAGTGACACATGCGCTATGGCGGGCGTATCACTCAACATGAGCGCACGCGTGCACCCCGTGATATGGCAGATCGCTGGCTTGCCTTTCGACTGTTTGCAAGCTGTGCCCATTGAAAAACCTCTAGGTAAGTGGTTATAACATCTTAAGAATGGTTTAAATAAGCCAAGTGACTGGACCCAAGAAAAAAAGAAGCTGCGGTCTGGTTTTGCTCAAATGTGGCCTGTAAGTCCCATTTACCTGTAATGTCACATGCGCCCTCCAAACAATTGCCGAGCGACGCTGCTTGACGGCAGAAATAAGCATTTTAGTATAACTTCCCCGGACGAACCACGCAATCTACTACTTCAAAAAAAAATCGGATGTTAAGTGGTAACCATCACTCTTAAAAAAACATTACCTCGTCAGGAACGTGACGATTGGCATAAGCCAAGTGACTGGACCCAAGAAGAAAAAAAGCTGTGGCCTGTTATGCTCCATCAACTCGAGGCATGCATATGATAAGTCTCATTTGCCATGTCACCTACGCCCTTCCACAGAATTACACAGAATACGGCTTGACGACAGAAATAGACATGGTGGTATAACTTCCCCGGACGAACCACGAACAACAACTACAACTGCCAAACTGCCAGACTTGAAAAAAGAAAAAAAAAAAAAAAAAAAAAAAACTACAACTGCCAAGTTTTTTTTGTACAACTAGCTGGTAGAACAAGAATCTGGCCCATCTGATGTTAAGTCAGTCCACGTATGTCAGGAACGTGCCCTACGACCTAAGTGGCTTGTTTGTTTCAGGTGGCTGTCTAATAATGGCAGTGAACTCACTAATTTACCTAAACCAATCGGTGCCGCCCTATGGAGTATCACTGAATAGTATAGCGACTCACACAACCAACTTTCCGCTCAGTAAGTACAAGTACCTTAGCATTTCAACCAACTTCCAAGCCAAGTTCTCAATTTGACGTGAGATTCAAAATTTTTGTTAAATGTATGCAGACTAATGGGTTTTTGTGTGTAGGAGATAGTGGCGAAGGGTTCATATAAGTTTCATTTCCAAGAAAGGTACTTATTAGTAGTTTTTGTGTTTCAAAATCATGCAAATTTCATCATCTGTAAATTTACTGATTCTTTTCCGGTAATCTTTCTTGGATCCTAAACATTATTTCTAAAGATAAGATGCTTCAAATATTTTTTTCAGGAATCCAAGAAGGCGTCTGTATAACGCTAGATGGCGCCTGTGTCTCGCCTCTAGGACAGGGTCGACTCGCATTGTCCTTGCGAGGTGGTCAGCTTTACGTGTTGACCTTATTAGCTGACTCGGTCAGGTCTGTCAGAAGCTTTCACTTAGACCGAGCTGCTGCGTCTGTGCTGACCACTTGTGTGAGTATTCTGATCTGACCTTGACCCTGGTCGTCAAATTGTCTGACACTTTCATTCGAGTTGGTCAGCTAAGTGCTGACCTTTTTAGCTGACTCTGCAAAGAAGCTTCACAAGGTTATCCTTGTGAAATGGTCAGCTGTAGTACGTGTTGACCTTATTAGCTGACCTATATAAATACCTTTGTTGAATTTCATGGTTTTTCGTAGTCTACCATACAGCCAGTATGGTGTATGGCAAAAAAAATCTACTTTAGAATTTTATTACTAAATGAAATTTCTTTTCACGTATGTCTTCTGTTACCCACATTTCAGTTTAATGTTAGTTTATTTACAGATGTGCGTGATAGAAGAAGACTTTCTCTTCCTTGGCTCTCGTCTCGGCAACTCTCTTCTACTCCGAGTGACAGAGAGAGAGAATAGAATGTTGTTCTCTGTTGACAAACCACTTGAAGCCACTGTGGACTTAACCGTTGACAGTGGTAAGTATCATAATCGTCATAAGCCTTAAAACTAATAGTCTAGTGGTAAATGCCTCGCGTTTCAATTTTGTGAGAAGTGGGTTCAAACCCGTATAAATTGGTATGTACACTATGCCAGTTTTCTTAGTGATGGAAAACATCGTAAGGGAACCGGAATATTGGTTGTGGAACCTAAAACTTTAAAAACGTGTCTAGTACGCAAAAGAGTCTCACTAAAACGCACTTCAAATGCTTCTTTGAACAACGTGCCCTACAATGCACTGCCCTGCGTTAATCAACTTAAGGCATACAGATGTCAAGGCTCACGTGCCTTTAATGTCACCCACTGCAAACGAAATCACACCAACGCTGCGCTTAACGGTAGAAATATCCATGGTGTGTATATAATACTTCCCCGAACGAGCCCTTCACAAAGAGCTCTACTACTAAAACTTTTCGCCACACTGGCTTAACGAATTTAGATAGATAGATAACACTTTATTGTAACCCACAAGTATAGGACATAGTGAAAATATATAATAATACACATAGTGAAAATACTAAAACTATAGCGACGTATAATGGGCGGTCTTAGATCTCTTCCAGATTTAGTGACACAACTGTTATTTTGTATTTTAGAACAACAAGATAAAGAAAACCCTCAAGACAAAGAAGACCCCGCCGCTAAGAAGCAGAGGATGGAGTATGATTCTATCAATGATTGTGCAGCCTCCAATGTTATTGAAATCAGCGATCAAGATGAACTGGAAGTGTATGGCAGCGATATTAGAACGTCGACGCAACTTACTAGCTATGTTTTTGAGGTAAAAATAAGGAAATAATTGTTAGTCATATTGTAAACAGACTCCAAAAAAGAAGGAAGAATCACTTCAACTTTTTTTTTGGTGTTTGTCATCGGTTCATCATCATCATCATCCACACCTGATCCTGATCCACAGCCTGATTTCATCCCCTGCTGTATTGTGCTAATCTCATCCAGGTTTTGCCCGCGAAGCTCGCCACATCGTCTGCCCATCTCTCATTGTTTAACTCTAACAAAATACTACATAAGCAAACCTCGCAGTGCGTACGAAGTTGACTTGTGAAGTGTTTTCTAGTACTGTATACTTGTGAAACTGTTTTTAACACAATTTTTATCATCATCATCATCAACCTATATTAGTCCACTACTGGACGTAGGTCTCTCCCAAGACGCGCCACTGAGCCCGATCTTCGGCTCTTCTCCTCCAGTGCTTGCCAGCTACATTTCGCAGATCGTCGCCCCACCTTGCCGGAGGGCGTCCTACACTACGCTTACCTAAACGCGGTCTCCACTCTAGTATTCGTTTGCTCCAACGATTGTCTGTTCTACGGCAAACATGACCGGCCCACTGCCACTTCAGCTTACTAATCCTTTGAGCTATGTTGACCACCTTGGTTCTCTGTCGGATAACCTCGTTCCGGATTTTATCCTTCAGAGAGACTCCGAGCATAGCCCTTTCCATAGCTCGCTGAGCGACTTTCAGTTTGTGGACCGACCCTACTGTTAGTGTCCACGTTTCGGCAGCATAGGTCATTACAGGTAGGACGCACTGGTTGAAGACTTTTGTCTTCAGACATTGTGGGATCGGCGACGAGAAAACCTGACGGAGTTTCCCAAACGCAGCCCAGCCCAGCTGTATTCTCCGGTTTAGCTCTCTCTCAAAGTTGTGTCTACCTAACCGCAAGGTTTGCCCGAGGTAGACATACTCCTGCACAACTTCGAGAGGCATTCCGGTGACGGTGATTGGCTCTGGGGTGATACGATCATTGAACATGATCTTAGTTTTATCCAAGTTCATGCCCAGGCCGACCCGTCGTGAGGAAACAGCTAGGCTGCTCAGCATCTGTTGTAGGTCCTGCAACGATTCTGCCAATATGACGATGTCATCAGCAAATCGTAAGTGTGAGATGTATTCGCCATTGATATTGATGCCCATTCCAGTCCAACTCAGCGTCTTAAACAAATCTTCCAGCGTGCTTGTGAACAATTTGGGGGATATAACGTCCCCTTGCCTCACTCCGCGGCGCAACTGGATAGGTTTTGACTGCTGGTTCTGGACCTGAACAGACATGGTGGCGTCATTGTAAAGACATCTCAACACTTCGATATACAATTTTTATGAAACATGTTAAATATCCCGTTGTCTCATAATAATAGTTTCTAGTACTGTGTTCATAAAATTGATATTCACACACATAAATTACTATTCATTTTCTGTCTCATCAGTAGCCTCTGCTGAAACAGACTTTATTTCTGATATAAAACACCGGTGTACAACTGGTATTGTTACTGTACAGAAACACGACACACTTCTCCAGTATCTATGTATTGTTTGTATCTTTCTTCTTTTAGTGTCCTTGTTTTGTACTGGTTTTTGTGTGCTTATGTAGTAAATAAATAAATGTCTATGTCTATGTCTCCAGGTATGCGATTCCCTTCTCAACGTATGCCCCATCGGGTCAGTATCAATGGGCGAGCCGCAGCTGGGCGGCCCCTCCCCGGCGGGCGGCGAGCCGCGCGTGGAGCTGGTGGCGTGCAGCGGCCGCGGGAAGAACGGCGCGCTCACTGTGCTGCAGCGCAGCATCACGCCGCAACTCGTCACCGCGTTCGATCTGCCTGGTAACTACTATCTCACTAAGATTTTGACGTGACAACGTCTTATAATTCGATGGAGCTGGCTGCACGAACGAAAAAACATGACGTCATGCGGCGCCGGCGTTACACCGCTCTGAGGCGTTCCATTTAAGGCTTAAAGTGCAAGCGAGAGCGCGGAACGAGCGACAAAGAGGCACGCACGGCCTCCGCGTTCGGCAGCGTTCGACATCTGTCTCTCTCCTACTTGAGTGAGCGATGCGTCCGCTTGGACAGCTGTATGACGTAGGCACGTTCAATTATCTGATTTTTTTCATATATTCTCTTTGGTCTCAAACCTTTCACCCTGTACCTATACCCTGTTTGTATTTAAGGTTATAGTTTTTTTTGTGTTTGTGTTAATTCAATAAACTTTTTTCATATCATTTGAACCCGCGACCTTCCTCTTTGTACGGGGCTGCGCTGATCGCTGCGCCATCGGATCCTAATCACATTCGACGACTAGCTCTTAGGATCTGTTCGGCACTAACGCGACCGTAGCTCCAAGCGGTCAGCCTAGCCCGTACCAGGTTCAAATCCCGCTCGGCTCTTAACTTTTGAGACATTATAAAAATCTTTGTGATTTCCTTAAGTGTAGGAAACACTATAAAATCAATAAAAACTATCCCACTATACAGGGAGTCCCACGGATATGCCACATGAAGGGAAAGTACCCTGAATATGGTAGATGGAACATTTTGCTGAAAGAAGACATTGTTTGAATTTAAAAAATAATTTAAACTGGATTCATAGATATTTGAATAATTACATGGGAATCGAACCCGTTGCACGAGAAAAATATTCACCCTGTAACTTTATCATACCAATCGAAAGGCTTCATCATAAGGATTATTTTTTGCTGAATAACATAATGTCAGAAATAAAAGAGGAAATAATGCACTTTATTTAATTTTAAGCATACATACAAAAAGTCACACCTATTTCTCATGGGGGTAGGCAGAGATCACGGATTTCCACATGCTACGATCGTATTTAATTCTGTTTTCATTACAAGTTAAAACAAGTTAATATGTATTATTTACCTATAGGTTGTATCGACATGTGGACGGTGTACGGGGAAGGGGGTGAAGGCAGCAGGGAAACAGACGGAAGCCACGCCTACTTGCTTCTTACGCAGGAGGAATCAACTATGGTATGTTACTATTATGATATCTACTGATTTAACACATTGAAGTGTCAAAGATCGCTAGAACCGAGACGGTCAGCTTAACGATCGCGAGAGCAGAGGCGGTTAGCTTAACGATCGCGAGAGCAGAGGCGGTTAGCTTAACGATTGGTAGAGTAGAGACGGTCAGCTTAACGATCGCGAGATCAGAGGCGGTTAGCTTAACAACTGTTAGAGCCGAGACGGTCAACTTAACGATTGCTTGAGCCAAGACGGTCAGCTTAGCGATTACTAGAGCGGAGACGGTTAGCTTGACAACCACAAGACACGAGATGGTCAGCTCAACAATCACGAGACCCGAGATGGTCAGCTAAACGATCGCGAGAGCCGAAATAGTCAGCTTACCTACCCTCCAAAACACGGAATCGCCAAAATGCAAATGCTACACCCAAAATGGTGAATTAGCAATGCGTTTCTTATATCTTTACACAACTGTCCATTAAGGTTATGTTTTTCGAGTGTTTAGCGTATGTAGTATGCACATGCGTCAGTGCAGCCTAAGCGGCTCGATGGATTTTGATAAAAATTAGTTGTTTTTCCCTGGATTACAAGAGTGGCATAGGCTATAAAAAAATCAAAAGTCCACACGCATAGTCGCAGACAGTAGGTCTACCACAAGCTCTGTCTGGCTCTGTTTTTGAGTCTGTGTGTGTGACGTTTCGACATAGGATTTATTTAGACGGCACTCACACAGACTTAAAACCAGATCCAGTGACTGAACCAGACAGAGCTTGTGGTAGGCCTACAGATTTTTTGTTTCTTAATAATAATGTAGGTACATATCTGTATTATCATAAAATTAGTTTATCAGTAAAAAAGAACAAGCAAGTCAAATATATATTTGTTCAATAGTATCACAAGGATCACTTTGAAACGTCTTAAAGCTAGGTGAGTCTAGGTGTCAGTTCCACGCGACCAAGCCGACGCAGAACAGGCAAAAAACTACGGCTTGGTTCTTATCGTTTTAAGTAATACTATGTACTTATTTCAGGTGCTACAAACAGGACAAGAGATCAACGAAGTAGATAACTCTGGCTTCCTGTCGGGAGCGCCAACTATCTTCGCGGGCAATCTTGGAAATAATAGGTTCATGGTGCAAGTTACCTCCATCTCTATAAGACTGCTGAAAAGTGAGTTCAAATTATTGAATCATTCTTCTTCTCTCTCGTTCTTTGAAACCAGTGTGGTGAAAGGATTTAGAAATCGCGTCAAATAAGTAAATATTGTGGAAAGTCCGCACAACACTATCTAGCCCCAAACTAAGCAGAGCTTGTACTATTTGAACCAGATAGCTGATAAAGTACTAAGTTATGATTTTTTTTGTAATACATACTTAGAATACAATATAACACCCAGGCAGAGAACAAACATCTGCGTTCGCCACACAAATATTTGTTCTCGGTGGGAATCGAACCCACGACCTAGGGCGCAGAAGGCAGAGCTAGTACCAACTGAGCTGAGAAGCCAGTCAAAGACAAACCACTCAACTCTTAAAAGCAACTAACAAAAAATCTGTGTTTTATTATTTTCATGACTGAACTTGGAAGGTAAACAATCGCGTAAGTTTCGACCATTGTGTGAACTTTATTTTGTTAAAATTGACCCATTTTTAAGGTTCCGTAGCCAAATAGCAAAAACGGAACCCTTATAGATTCGTCATGTCTGTCTGTCTGTCTGTCTGTCCGTCCGTATGTCACAGCCATTTTTCTCCGAAACCGTAAGAGTTAGACTGATGAAACTTGGCGAGTAGATGTGTTCTGTGAACCGCATTAAGATTTTTACACAAAAATAAAAAATAACTATTAATTTTGGGGGTCCCCCCCATACTTAAAACTGAAACTCAAAAATTTTTTTTTCATCGAACCCATTCGTGTGGGGTATCTATGAATAGGTCTTCAAAAATGATGTTGAGGTTTATAATATCGTTTTTCTAAACTGAATAGTTTGCGCGAGAGACACTTCCAAAGTGGAAAAAAGTTGGTCCCCCCCCTCTAACTTCTAAAATAAGAGAATGATAAAACTAAAAAAATATATGTTGTACATGCAAACTTTCAACGGTATTTGGTTTGAACGAGATCTAGTCAGTAGTTTTTTTTTTATATGTCATTAATCGTAAACCGCAAAATACCTTTCGACGAACTACGAGAACCTTTATATTATGTTACTTGTTGCTACGGAACCCTTCATGGGCAAGTCCGACTCGCACTTGGCTGCTTTTTAGTAATTGTTCAAATGATAAACAATACATAAATAAATACACAACATAACAGAGCTTGTACTATGGGAACCAGTTAACTGATATGATAGATAGATAGATAGATAACACTTTATTGTACACAAGGATACATCACAAGTAACAGCGTAATAAAATAAAGTACAATGGGCGGCCTTATCGCTGAAAGCGATTTCTTCCAGGCAACCTTAGGATGGAAAGTAGTGAAGAAGCAGAAACGGACGGCGGTGCACGAAGCGTGGTAAAATATTAAATACACACAAATTAAAAACTACAGCATAATATCTAATAACTATACAAAAGAAAAACTATCCTAATACTTAAATAAAATTATTATTATTATTATTATTATTATGTGCCCTCCGGGTCCCACTGCTGGGCAAAGGCCTCCCCCCATTCCTTCCAGACATCGCGATCCTGGGCTACGCCTGCCCAATCCGTCAGGAAACCATCAAGCTCGAAACCATTAAATAAAATATAATAAAATAAAATAAACTAATACATATACACACCTAAAAACTAAATGCTACGAGCTACAGGAAATAAAGTATACAAAAGAACTGAAGAGATAACAGATTACAGAGCCGGGGGATCCTTACTATAGAACTGTTTCAGCTTAGACTTAAATGAATGCAGCGAGGATGCCTTTCTAATGTCCACTGGTAATGAGTTCCACAGTAGCACAGCCTTGACAGTGAAAGATTTATGATAAAAGGAACTGCTGTGTACCGGTGTTTTCAGAGCCAAGTTCTCAGATGACCTAAGGTAAAAAGTGTTGGAGGAATGCAAGTACTCGAACCGCTCCCTTAGATAGCTGGGAAAGAAAGGATTAAATAGCACAGAATATAGAAGAGAAAGAATATGGAAATTACGGCGCAGGCGAATGGGGAGCCACTTAAGCATCGAGCGATAAGGTGAAACATGGTCGTATGATACTTGTATACTATTATATTCGACAAGCGTTGGGGAATAAAGGTTCTCGAATGGCGACCTCGAACCGTACGACGAAACTTAGGGCGCCCACCCACCAGATGGACCGACGATATTGTTAAGATCGCAGGAAGTCGGTGAATGGAAAGGGCTCAGAATCGTTCTTCCTGGAAATGTGTAGGGGAGGCCTATGTGCAGCAGTGGACTTCTTCAGGCTGATGATAATGATGACTATGATATTGAGCTACCAACTGAACTGTGATGGTAGTCATATCGACGCACCACAAACACGCTACAAAAACGGACTCTCGGAAATTGGCTTCTTGAAAGAATGAAGAAAGAAAGAAATAAAATTTTCCTATTTATAAAACACTAGCAGCCCGTCCCGGCTTCGCACGGGGTAGACAATATTGTTGTACATTATTTTGTTCTATCGCTAATAGTTTCGGCAGCGCATTCGACGAAAGACATTTTAAGACTCATTTTTCTACACCTTCGGTTACATTGTTCAAATTTTACCAAGGATCCCTAATTATTTTCAAAATGAAATGTAGCCTATGTCAAATTGGAAGAATGTAGCATTCTATTTACTATTATATTGGTGAAAGAATTTTTTAAATCGGCCCAGTACTTTTTAAGCCTATTCATTACAAATATACAAACATACAAAAATAGGTACAAATCTTTCCTCTTTATAATATTAGTGTAGATACACAGAACGGAACACTGACAAACATAATATGATAATAGATAATAATGAATAGGCACAAAAAAATTAAAATAAAATAAAATACAATCCAACACAAATAATAAAGTAGGTAGGTTAGTTACCACTCCACTACCTGCGCTGTAGGTACGGCTTACATGTCATGCCAAATAGGCCCTGACTCAGCTTTTGCTGCTTAGCGGCATAGGTATGAACCTACCACGCCAAGCAGCACTGGCATGCATGTCTTGCATGTCTGTTGACTCAAATCTCGGATTTGAAAGCGATTTTTGTTAAAAAGCTGTTTGTTCTTGATAGTTTTATGATGGTTCTTGTGATGTTTGATAGAAATCTATGGAGGTATTTCCATGTTTTGAGGATATTCATCGGTTTTTAATATTAGTAATTTTTAATTTTAATAAAAGTTTAGTCTTCGTGTAAATGTGTTAGTGTTATTTCAGACGGCGTCCACCTTCAGTCCATCCAGTTGGAATGGAATGCGTCGTACGCATCTACTGCGGACCCTTACCTGTGCGTGGTCTCTAGCTGCGGGAAGGCGTTGGTACTGGCGCTCAGGGAGTTTAGAGGGAAGGATGGCATGGTAAGGAGTTAAGAGGGATGAATGGCATAGTACTTAGATAGTTTAGAGGGAAGGATGGCATGGTAAGAAGATTAGAGGGATAGATGGCATGGTAAGAAGTTTAGAGGGAAGAATGGTATAGTAAGAAGTTTTTATTTCTAGCCCTTATGCTTTATGTTAGCAATTCAACATTAAAAAAATTTATGTCGGACTCCGACATGTGAAGATTTTCAGTATTGACCATACTTTAAGGGAACAAATACATTTCATCTCATAGAGGGAAAGATGGCATAGTAAGGAGTATAGTGTATAGAGTTAGGTCATCATTGGCCTGTCCATCTATTACAGATGATTTAGTTGGCGTCAGTCAGGTTATTGTACATGAACCAGAAGTAGAACACTTCCGTTCATGGCTATGAAGACCGATACGAGAGTATTAGGTAAATCTGTATTATAGCTAAGCAACTTACAGTTAAACAAATATTTACAAAATGTACAAAATACACAAGAAACAGTTGAGCTATCTGCAGATCGTTACAAACGATCTAGAGATAGCTCAACTGATCCAAATCAGTGCCAGACAAAAAATTACTTATAGCTAAGTAAATTTTTCTCTCTTCTTTTGTCTCAAAAGCACTACCACTCACTCGGTAATACACAATGGGTAACTGGAAGAAAATGCTAATTACCATTAAGTTTGCCTATGTATTATTTTTTTGTGCAAAAACGTATTTCTAATCAAATGGACCCCATTGGCAACACACAAATAAATGGACCGCTTTGGTGTTTAATTGCGGAAACAGAAATCCTTTACAAGATACACACAAATATTTGTTTCTCTATTTGGGGATGGTATAGGTGCCGGGCAAGCCATCTAAAGTCCTGTCCCAGGCACTATAGCGTCCCGCAAGTAGGGGCATGAGTAATCACTAGTTGCCCCTGACGCTATATAAATGTACAATAGATGCAAAGGCCTGTGTACTTATTTGGGGATCGAACCCACGACCTATGACGCAGAAGGCAGAGCTGCCTACTGAGCTGAGATGCCAGAATATTGCTTGTGTATTGTGTAATATTGTGTTGTTTCCAGTCAGGTCGGCTGGCGCCCACGCGTCAGGCGTTACCCACGCGACCGGCCTTACTGCGCGCCACGCCCTATAGAGACATGAGCGGACTGTTCGCCTCGCAAGATCTCGAGAACGTACAGGTATATTTTGACGTGACAACGTCTTTTCGATGGAGCCGGCTGAACGCACGAAAAAAACATGACTCATGCGGCGTTATCTCGCTCTGAGGCGTTCCATTGCGCGGCTTGAAGTGCAAGCGGGAGCGCGGGACGAGCGACAAAGAGGCACGCACGGCCTCCGCGTTCGGCAGCGTTCGACATCTGTCTCTCTCCTACTTGAGTGAGCGATGCGTCCGCGTGGACTGTTGTATGACGTTGGCACGTTCAACTATCGACAGTAAACCGACTTTACAGACTTGTATTTCAGGTGAAAGGAGAATTCACGGGCAAATTCGACGGCAAGAACAAAATGAAAGGTGTAAAGGTGAAACCGGAGGGATTCCAACCGAACACAGTGTACGAACTCAATGATGAAGACGAACTGCTCTACGGAGGAGACCAGACCCCCGCCTCTATGGCCAGTGTACGTATACTACGAGAACTATCTAAGGAAAGGTGACCCACACTGGAACTTCACTGTTATTATTTTAGACTATTTTTGATTTGTAAAAGGATAATAATAAAAAATACGGTACGAACCGAGCCGTAGTTTGTTGCCTGTTCTTCTAGGCTTGGTCGCGTGGAACTGGCACCTAGACTCACCTAGCTTTAAGACGTTTATAAGTGATTCTTGTATCGTATTGAATAAACGGTTATTGAATCTTGAATCTTGGGTTCGATCCCCACCGAGAACTAGTATAACTTAGTACTTAGTATATCAGCTATCTGGTTCCCATAGTACAAACTCTGCTTAGTTTGGGGCCAGATAGTGTTGTGTGGATTGTCTAAAATATTTATTATTATATTACAGATAATGTTAGCGGAACAGTCCAAGAACCCTGGTGTACCGCGGCGTATGTCCCGCTGGTGGCGCCGGCACCTGGTGGAGATCAAGCCGACGTACTGGATGTTCGCGTTGCGGTGCAATGGCAACCTGGAGGTCTACTCTCTGCCGGAGATGCGGCTCTGCGCCATGATACGAGACGCATGCAGCGGTGCCAGGGTAAACCTAATCATAAAAATAAATCAAACCAATAATTAAAAGTGTAACTCAGTTGGATTGCAAGAATCACATTGAAACGTCTTAAAGTCTCGGAAATGGCTCCAACGATTTTCATGAAATTCAGTATTTCGGGGGTTTACGGGGGCGATAAATCGATCTAGATAGATTTCATTTTTAGAAAATCTCATATGATTGTTTTCAACAATCAATTTTATCCATAATCAACTTTTGCGTCAACTTAAAATATAATGACAGCAAAAAAGGTTAAAGCCCTTGCAGCGCTGGTTTTCAGTGGCACCTTAAACTTATTTTAGCTATTACGAGAAGGTAAATAATGCTTTTGGGAGTAATCGATAGTTTCACTAATCTATCTCCTCCGTGGCGCAGTCAATAAACGGCTCAATTTCTCGGGATCAAAACAAAGAACCCTGTACCCGAAGTCGGTAGTTTTGCTACCACATTTCGTATGTCAAAATATTGTTTTCGTGTGAGCACGTGTCTCTCTCTTTTGTATCAAAAATATGAGACAACAACTCTTTTCGATCGTTTCTACGTAACGCATTTTTGCTGTCTCATCTTTTTCCTTAAAATAGAGAGAGACAAATAGGCGAAACGAAAACAACATCTAACCCCGAGACGGTAGCCTTTTTGCATTGAAAAAAATAATCAACGCCATCTATTTTGTATCCCACAAACTAAGTTTGCTTTCTCTCTTTTTTTGTATGAACACTGAGTTCTTCTCTTGAGTTATGTGTTTTTTGGGTATAAATCGCTGTTTTAACCTTGTCCTTTATTATAACATTGAAGCGTAGCGTGTGCTGTCTTTTAAACTTTTGCTTTTGTATTATTGCATTGCATACGTCTCACTAAGTGAAATGGCACCACACTGGAACTTCACTGCTATTATTTTAGAAAAGGATCATATAAAAAATGGTAGCAACCGAGCCGTAGTTTGTTGCTTGTTCTCCTAGGCTTGGTCGCGTGGAACTGGCACCTAGACTCACCTAGCTTTAAGACGTTTCAAAGTAATTCTTGGAATTGAAATGAAGACATTTTTATTGAGTTTGAGTTTTCTATTTGTCAGGTGCTGTGTGACAGCTTAGAGTCGGTATCCACAATCAGCAGCATCGAGGAACTGGAGGGGGGTGCGAGCGGGACAGATGGCGCGCATGTGAGGGAGATAGCGGTATGCGGGCTGGGACACAAGAGCGGCCGCGTGCTACTGCTCATACAAACACATACTGATCTCATGGTCTACCAGGTATGTGTGAGGGAGATAGCGGTATAGTCGATAGTTTCCGAACGAAACCGACCGAGTGTGACGTCACAATGCTTGATTTCTTCTCAACGTAGCATACAACTGATGCTGATAAAGAGCCAATCCTATACCATTATGACGTCACAAATATGGCGACCAATGGCGTTTGTGTTCAAGTGATTATTTTTCAAATGTTTATGAATTTTAATTTGGTTGTAACATATTTAAATTAGTTTTTCACATCGTTACCTTTATAATTTATGATAAAGTTTTAAAATAAATAAGAAAATTGAAGGCATTAGCACCACCTCTGGTGTTGCAGGTGGCTATGGGCGACGGTGACTACTTTCCATCAGGTGGCCCGTCTGCTCGTCTGCCTGCTATGGCATAAAAAAAAAGACTTCTGTAGATTCAACAGACCAATTGTGTCATTCTATTGCATTTAAAAGTTTGATACTAACAAGAAATAGCGATCATTCATCTTGTTGCTATCATTTTTCGACCACTATATATCTGTTGCCATACTATAGTTTACAAAGCCAAGTTCCTATTCGCTATCTCATACTCATACTCATATTATTTATTGCAATTATTATGTTACATGGTGAGGTCTTAAAGTTAAAAATTGTAAATACATAATGGGCCCTAATGTTCAGGGCATAGCAATATTTGGAGTGGTTCTCATGTTTATTATGTCAATGTCAACATTCAGTCTTGTTGCAATCGTTCCTTGGCAAAGGTTTTTGTAATGAGTTTTTTATTGCAATCGAACTACTAATACTAAGTAAATTTTTTTCAATAACAGGCTTTCAAGTACCCCCGCGGTAATCTAAAGGTGCGGTTCTCGCGAGTGCACTGTTCGTTCCCGTACGGATACAGTAGCGTTAGTGCGGGACTGCGGACTAATAACCCGGACCAGTGGCCTATCAGACAACTAAGATATTTCGGTAAGAAACAAGCTTTTAAATAAAAAAAATACGACTGACCAAATTCGGTGAAGAATGTTTGCAAAAAACACAGTTAAATGTAAAAAGTTCCTTCAGGGTAGGCAACTCAACGTGTCTATGGGCAACGGTGACCGTTTACCATCAGGTGGGCCGTAAACCCATCAATCATTTGCATAAAAAAAAAGTTTGTTGACAGCCCTCACAGCTTGGTAGTAGGTATATCTGCCTTCTGCCCTGAAGGCCGTGGGTTCTATCCCCACCGAGAACAAATATTTATGTGGTTGACATAAATGTTTGTTCTCTGTCTGTCTGGATAAATATTGTATCATAAGTATGTATTTACAAAACGATGTGTATTTAAGTATTTTATCAGCTATCTGATTCCCATCGTACAAGCGCTGAGAGTGCTGGTGGCCTAGTGGTAGCGAGCGACCCCGTCTTCCGATCCTAAGGTCGTGGGTTCAAATACTTCAAATCCAGTCGTGTACCAATAAGTTTTTCTGCCCAAAAATTTTTGTACACTATGCCAGTACTCTCAAACGGTGAAGGGAAACATCGTGAGGAAACCGGTATATCGTAGAACCTAAAAAAAGTTAGAAAATATGCTTCTTTGAGGCGCACTTAAAATCCTTTCACCACACTTGCTTTGAAAGAATCAGTGACACGAAAAAGAAAAATCGTACAAGCTCTCTCTGCTTAGTTTGGGGCTAAATAGCGCTGTGTGGATTTTTCATTATGTTATTTTTATATATTTTAGGTAACGTCGGCGGCTACAACGGTGTATTCATTTGCGGAGACACCCCCTACTTCCTGTTCGTGTCGGGACGGGGGGAGATTCGGGTTCACCCCCTGAGATGCGAGCTACCCCCCGTGTATGCCTTCGCACCCTTCAACAATACCAACTGTGCACATGGATTCCTGTATTTCAATGCCAAGGTTCGTTTTTAGATGTTGCTATAATATTTGGCTTCAAATTTAGAAAAAACGCCATCATACAAGTCTTGTTCTGCGTGGGATTCGAACCCACGTTCGAAAACGTGACCTTGGCGTGCCTAAAAATAGATTCTGAGGCGCATTTAATATCCTTTCATCACACTAGTTCAAAAGTTCTAGCGACTTATAAGTGACAACCAATTTGTGGCCAATACACCCAACACTATCTAGCCCTAAATTAAACAGATTGATATAATATTATTTTTTATGTAAATAAATAGACGGAATTCAACATAAAACAAACACAAATATTTGCAGTGAACACAGAACAAACATCTGTGTTCACCACAAATATTTGTTCTCAGTAGGGATCGAACCCACGACCTACAGCGCAGAAGGCGGAGCTACTACCAACTGATTTATATATATTTTTTAATACTAATTTAATACTTTAGTAGTAGTAGAGCTCTTTGTGTGTCTCGTGGGGGTGCGTACTACCACCATGCCTATTGCTGCCGTGAAGCAACATCGCTGTGTTTCGGCTTGAAGGGTGTGGATACTGGTCGCATTACACTGGTGGCACGTGAGGCTAAACATCTGTAAGCCTCAAGCTGATGGACGCAGGGTAGTGCATCGTAGGGCACGTTCCTGACGTGTGTGACCTATGAGGCATTGCTTTGTTATAAGCGATGGTTACCACTGGGGCCCAATGCTTGTTCCATAGATAGAAAGATAGAATAACACTTTATTGTACACAAGGATACATCACAAGTAACAGCGTAATAAAATCTAAATATATAAAACTCTTACGTTACTGACTGACTGACAATCAACGCTCAGCCTAAACCGTAAGACCTAGAGGCATGAAATTTGGAGGGCATGTTCCTTTTATAGCATAGGGGTGCAATAAGAAAGGAAATTGGAAAATTATTTACCTAAGCGGGGAAAAAGAGGAAAAACTTTTAAAAGAAAAATCAACGGCGAGTAACAGTAACGGGGCGAGCGAAGCCGCGGGCGTCCGCTAGTAAAGTATAATGTGCGGCCCTATCGCTGAAAGCGACTCGCGTACAAACCGTTTTGATTCCACTTTTATAACACATTTGTTCATAAAGGGTCTCCTACTTCACCGATTTCAATATCGTTATGTATGTTTTTACGTACTTGTGCGTTATCGTAATGTAAAACGCACGGTTATCAATTCACGAACGGTACCTTTTTAAATCTTAGCAAAGAGTTTTTATGTCAGTTTTCTGACATAAAAACTCTTTGCTAAGATTTTTTTGTGGTAAACATTTTATGAATAAAATTAACTCTGGGAGATAAAATATAGAAAATACACATTTATTCTTTAATTTAATTAATTTTAACAATAAATTAATATTTATTTATAACAAAAATTAAAAAATATTAATTTATTCTATTAGTAATACTAGCTGTTTTTGAGCCTTTGACTTAAAAAAAAAAAATTTGTTAATTTGTGAAAAAGTAAAAAGTTATTCCGCGCGCTTTTTCTTTTCGCTGTATTATTTTTGTTTGAAAATGTCGTCAAGTCATAATGAATTTATTAATTCGAACCGCCAAAATTCTCAGAGGCAGTGAAAAAGGCTACTTTAAGCCTCTTGCCTGAAAAATCGAACGATAGATACTTACAAGCGTATCAAAACTTCATCTTATGGAAAACAAGTAAAGATGCCAATTCATTTTCACAGAAAGTGTGTTTTTAGCCTATTTCATGGAACTTTCTTAAAAATATAAGTCAAGCTCATTGTGGTGGCAACGTAATAATCAACTTTACAAATTGTTCAAATTTTTCAACTGTTTTAACAAGTAAGTAATTACTACAAGTAAGTAAGTTCGTCCGAAAGTCCGAGTATTATTTGTTTCCTCGCAAATGTGTTATAAAACGTCGTATGACATACGTGCGCTTTGATAATTACAGCCTCTGCTTTCTTGTAGCCCTCGCCTACGGCTCGGGCTTGCAATAACGCCTCGGCTGTAATTTTCAACTTACCGCACTTATATCATAATGTACTATTATAGTACGAACTACCAAAGAGTGGAACTCTCTACGGGCGTCAGTATTTCCGGAACGCTATAATTTGGGAATTTTCAAGACAAGAGTGAATAGGTGGATTATGGCTAAGCATGCTCCATCTTAGGCTGCATCCTCAGTTTCCATGAGGTGTGATGGGAGCCATCTATTATAAATAAAAAAAAAGAAAAGCGATTTCTTTCACGCAACCTTAGGATGGAAAGTTCCATCAGCTAGTTAATAAAATTTGTGTTATTTCCAGTCCGAGCTCCGAATCTGCGTCCTACCCACGCACCTCTCATACGACGCCAGTTGGGCGGTGCGCAAGGTGCCCATCCGCATGAGTCCTCACCACGTGACCTACCACATGGAGTCACGCACCTACTGCCTGCTGGCTTCCTCGCAGGCCCCGGTACAGTCTTACTACAAGTTCAACGGAGAGGATAAGGAGAAGTCTACTGAGAACAAAGGGGATAGGTAAGACAAAGCGAACCGGAAGACGAAGCGTAGGGCGCCCACACACCAGTACCCCAAGTCCCACTGCAATTACAACATTTCGTTACCAAATGTTGTTTTCGTTTCGCCTATTTGTCTCTGTCTATTGTATGGAGAAAAGATGAGACAACAACTCTAACTACGTAACGTATTTTTGCCGTCTCATATTTTCTCCATACAATAGATAGAGACAAATAGGCGAAACGAAAACAACATTTGGTAACGAAATGTGGTTGCCAAACTCCGACTTCGGGTACAGATGGACCGACGACATTGTTAAGATCGCGGGAAGTCGGTGGATGGAAAGAGCTCAGAATCGTTCTTCCTGGAAATGTGTAGGAAGGCCTATGTCCAGCAGTGGACTTCTTCAGGCTGATGATGATGATGATGATAAGGTAAGATAAAATATTTACTGGTAAAAGATCATTACTGCGTCAAAGGTCGTGGGTTCAATCCCCACCGAGAACAAATATTTGGGTGGTGAACGCAAAATGTTTGTTCTCTGTCTGGGTGTTATATTGAGTACCAACTGAGTTGAGAGGCCAGTCATTAAAAAAGTCACGTCAATTAAAAAATATTTTCTACGTTTTAGCTTGATTAGCTATAAAAGCGTGGTTTTTTAGCGTTTTAAACTATAATTTATTAATTGTAAGTTGACGCAAAATAAATATTGCATCAGTCGAGTGTGAATGGAACTGCTGGAAGGGGAAGACCTAGGCGCATGCATCTCGATCAGATCGCAGACGTTTTAGAGAAAGGCCAGGTTAGGAGTACCCTAAACCGACGAGCATGTATGAAGAATGTTATGAGAGTGAATGAAGCGAAAGAGGTGTGTCTGGATCGTAGCAAGTGGAAATCTCTGCCTACCCCCATGGGAATGAGGCGTGATTTTATGTATGTATGTATGTATATACTTTGTCCCCAGATTCCCATACCCCATGCAAGATCGGTTCTCAGTGATGCTGTTCTCTCCCGTCTCCTGGGAGATCATCCCCAACACCAAGATAGATCTGGACGAGTGGGAACATGTCACCTGCCTCAAGAACGTGTCTCTCACTTACGAGGGAACCACGTAAGTCTTTATATAATGAACATTTTCGTGAAAAGGTCTAAGAGATTGGTAGTCTAATGGTCGCGAGTTCAAATCCAATATTTTTTTCTGTAAAAAAATTATATGTGCACCCCCAAACCATAAAGCAGATAGGTACAGTATGCAATCTCCATGCAAAGTGCGCTCGAGCAACGCACACATAGACACGAGTCACGGACACGATATCTCTGACCAGTTGAGCCAGTGAGAGCGCGAGTGCCATCTATACTCGGATTTTTAAATAGACGAAGTTAGCTGACGTTTACTGTGTTGTCAGTTTTTGATGAAATAAAAATAGTGTTGTGACAAAGTGAATGATTGAAATAACTCCTGAATGAATGAAATTGCCTCGTTTTTCTAGTGAATAGTTAGTGTGCCGAACTTGACTTGACGTGCTTGGTTGAGGATCCATATCGTTCGCGCGAAACAATATAGCAACAAAATACACAACAATTACCACAAACACAACGTAACGAAAAACTTTACAAAAACAATAATAAGACAGCGTGAGCGCAGAAAAACATTCGTGCTATCAGACCAGAGGTTAGAAGCCGAATTACAAACAAAATGGTGACCGACGCGCATGGTGTTCATCGGTGTTGGCACTAGTCGCCACGTCGCGCTTTGTAATAAACCGTCAAATAACTGATTGTAGTTACATACTACAAGTAACTTATATATCAGAGCACTTTTATACATTTTTTTATACAAATTTCAATATTATTTTATAGTTTGAAATGATTAACTATTCACTCATTGTTCATTCATCTGATTGAACGAGAACTGGGCGCAGCACTATTACTTTAAATATGGCAACATTATTTTACAAAGTGACATTAGCTCATGTCAGTCGGTATCGTCTAATTAAAAATCCGACTTTACTTGTGACATTTTTTTTATGCATTAATGGCGCAACAAACATCTATAATAACTGCTCTTTGAACGGTTGTTTAAATTCAACATTAACCTATGAATTGTCGTAATTTTCACTTATTTGAATTAGTTAGTTCAAAATTATATTAGTTACTAGTGGTCGCCCGCGGCTTCGCTCGTCCGTTCCCATAACACCCCGTTCCCGTTGCTTTTTCGGGATAAAAAGTATCCTATGTCCTTCTCCCGGTTCTAAGCTACCTCCCCACTAATTTTCTGCCAAATCGGTTCCGCCGTTCTTGAGTTATAAATAGTGTAACTAACACGACTTTCTTTTATAAATAATAGATAACTAGTTTATATTTTCATTCTTCCTGTTTCATTCTCAAAAATAAATCAAACAATAAATAACAAAATACGAGTGCCACTACCACGATAGTTTTTGTGCATAGATCAAATTTTACAACTTTAGCGCGACCACCGAGCGTAGGTATGAAAAGTGAAGTACAAACAAGTGATTTGACTTCTGTACCTATCTGTTTTGTGTCCAAACGCTCAAGGAAAACATCGTGAGGAAACCGGCACGCCGTATAATCTAAAAAGTTCTAAAACATGGTGTCGAGTGCACGAAAGGAGCTTCTCTAACGCGCACTTGAAATCCTTTCACCACACTCTGGTTTGAAAGAACCAGTGATACGAAAGAAGAAGTCTTAAATTTTACGTTTTATTTAAACGAGCCGGTCTGACCGAGCTTCGCTCGGGTTTAAAAAAAATAGTATTATTATTTGCCAATAGATGTCAGGAAGAGTCGTATCTTTATTGGCTTATTTTTAATTAACAACGCCTTCTAGCTTGCAGTTAGTTGCTCACAATCGCCAATAGATGGCAGGAACAGTCGTATATTGAGTTTATGTTTGATTATTGCAAAACACCAACTTCTCGTCATTTTCTAAAAATGAATCCTAGCTAGATCGATTTATCGCCCCCGAAAACCCTTGTATAGTAAATTTCGTGAAAATTGTTGGCTCAGTTTCCGAGATCCTAAATATATATATATATATATACAAGATTTTCTCGTTTAAAGGTATAAGATTCCTAAACCATGAGGCGCACTTATTGACCGTCCACCACGCTGGTTTAACTTGTGTACTGCTGATTTCAGATCTGGTCGCAGAGGGTACATCGCGATAGGAACAAACTACAACTACGGTGAAGACATCACTTCTAGAGGAAGGGTAGGACATCAACCATATACTTTTTAGGGTTCCGTAACCAAATGGCAAGAATGAAACCCTTATAGATTCGTCATGTCTGTCCGTCCGTATGTCACAGCAACTTTTTTTCCGAAACTATAAGAGGTACTGATGACATAAAAAACTATGCAAACTTCCACCGAAATTTGGTTTAAACGAGATCTAGTAAGTAGTTTTTTTTATACGTCATAAATCGAAAACCGCAATTTACCTTTCGACGAACTACAAGAACTTTTATATTATGTTACAATTTCTGCTTAATTTGGGACAAGGTAGGTAGTGTTGTATGGATTGTCCACAATATAAATTATTTATTTATTTTTCCATGCCATCAATGCCTACACCATATAGGAACCGATTGAAGTTTTTGAATGTCATAATTGAATTTTTTTTATACAGAAATGAGGAAATTTATACAAAAGTGAGCTTAACGAGAGTTCTTACAGCAAATGATTAAATGCTTATAATATTATATATTATGCTTATAATATTAATGAAAAAGTCGCTGTCATGTCGTATAAGGAAGTCAAGGAGGCGCATTTGAAAGACTGGAGAAAACTGCATCAAAACCCCGACAAGAGCTAAGCTCATATTTGACTGGCCTCCAGCTCAGTTGGTAGTAGCTCTGCCTTCTGCGCCGTAGGTCGTGGGTTCGATCCCCACCGAGAACAAATATTTGTGAGGTAAACATAAATGTTTGTTCTCTGTCTGGGTGTTATATTGTATTCTAAGTATGTATTTACAAAAAAAAAATGTATTTAAGTATTATATCAGCTATCTGGTTCCCATATTACAAGCTCTGCTTAGTTTGGGGCTGGGTAGTGTTGTGTGAATTGTCCACAATATTTATTTATTTATTTATTTATATTTAAGAAGAATATTAATTTCCACAGATAATAATCTACGATATCATAGACGTGGTGCCTGAGCCGGGACAGCCTCTTACCAAAAACAGGTCAGTTTTACAAATAATGCTGATAAAAAAAAAACTAACTAGACATAGATAATTTTTTAACTAACTGGACATAGATTATTTATTTGCTTCCTAGCACACAACATTCAAAACATGGATGGATGATAAAAAAAAACAATTTTAGTAGTGGCCGCCCGCGGCTTCGCTCGCCCGTTCCCGTAACACCCCGTTCCCGTTGCTTTTGCGGGATAAAAAGTATCCTATGTCCTTCTCCCGGTTCTAAGCTACCTCCCCACTAATTTTCTGCCAAATCGGTTCCGCCGTTCTTGAGTTATAAATAGTGTAACTAACACGACTTTCTTTTATAAATAAAGATTACAATTATAAAAACAAGAACAATAGAAATTGTAAACTAATTAATAGCATGTTATATTGTTGTACAGGTTCAAGGAGTTATACGCGAAAGAGCAAAAAGGCCCCGTCACGGCTCTGACACAAGTGCTAGGGTATCTTATATCAGCTGTGGGACAAAAGGTTAGTATTGTAACTTTATAATACTGTGAAAAGTAACACTAAGCAAGCGCCACCACCACCACTACACCACTAGCACCACTTTTATTTACTTATGAAAGCTAAATGAAAGCACTAATAATTTATGTATAAAGATTTAATTAAAACGACACGTCACACGAATATGGGTCACCGGCCAAGACTGACGAGCCAATACAATGGTAAAAGGAGTTCTTATACGTAATACACACACACATAGAAAATAACATACCACATACGCATTGGCAACATTTTAACTCTATCACTTATAATATTATTATTTTTATCATTGACATTTAAGACAATGTACCTTTTTGTTAGTTTTTTAATAATATTGGTAATCAAAATGTTACATGCCCCTAAAGGGCAGAATTACAATGGATATAAAAACATGAAAGACTATTTTTGATTTGTAAAAGGATCATATAAAAAAAACGGTAGGAACCGAGACGTAGTTTGTTGCCTGTTCTTCTACGCTTGGTCGCGTGGAACTGGCACCTAGACTCACCTAGCTTTAAGACGTTTCAAAGTGATTCTTGCATCGTACTGAATAAAAAACTATTGACTTTGACTTTGAATCATTAACAACCCTGTACAGATAAACCAGTCTAAAAATGCACGCCCCTCCACCACGTTTTCTTGAAGTTGGCTCGCAGCAAAGTACTTCAAAATGATCTTTATGATGTAATGTAGGTATTATAGAACAATTTACTTTGACTGACTGAAGTATTGGGACGTGCAGTTTAAGATTGGACGATCTCTACCTGTAATTCTGTAAATAAATACACTTTGACTTTGACTTTGACCAGCTATACGTTAGCTAAGAATAATAATTCATATTTCATTTATTGCGAAAATAAGTTGGTATGTACAGTCGCGGTATGAAAATGTTCGTCACCTTAGAGTCGGTTTTCGCTTGCACCAGTGCCTTGATCATGAACACATTTTGTCATAATTTGTGACATATTTATACTTTACACGGGTATTTATCGCGTATATTACCTTATTTTATATTAAATAAAATAAGGTAATATACGCGATAAATACCCGTGTAAAGTATAAATATGTCTTATGATCGCGAAAGATTAAAAAGTACTATAATTTGTGACGTTAACTTATCGGTGTATTCTGTCTATTCAGTTTCAAAAGGTAGTATGTGATCGTGAATTCGTGATACGTTGAACAAATCAAGTTGAAAATCGACTAACATTTTCATACCGCCACGATACATAATATCTATTATTATTTATTAAGTAATTCTATATGTTTATGTTTGTAGATCTACATCTGGCAGCTAAAAGACAACGACTTGGTGGGCATAGCGTTTATAGACACGGGCATATACGTACATCGTATGTTGGCTATTAAGAATCTAATCTGTGTGTGCGACGTCTACAAATCTGTCTCGCTACTCAGATATCAGGTAAATATATATTTAACCGACTTCAAATAAAAAAGGACGTGGTTATCAATTCCGTTGTATTTTTTGACGTGACAACGTCTTATAATTCGATGGAGCCGGCTGCACGTGCGAAAAAACATGACTCATGCGGCGTTACCTCGCTCTGAGGCGTTCCATTTAACGTTGTCACGTTCAACTATCGTCAGTAAACCGACTTTACAAACAACCGATTTTTTATGTTTTTTATAGCAAGACTTCGTCATCTATGGGCCGATTTGAAAAAAAAACTTTTTTTATTTGAAAGGTTATACGAATCGGTCCCATTGAAATGTTATCTAAATCGGTTTAATAGGTTGGCCATGAAGTCGGTATCTCAATTTTTTTATTTAACAATCAATTAAAAAAACATATTCTAGTTAGCATAATTTATTTGTTATAATCAAACATTTGATTGCAACAGAATGAAACAATAGCCCAGCAAAAAAAGATTCTGTCTATAAATTTATGTATTTTTTTCAGGACACGCATCGGACTCTCTCGCTGGTGTCTCGAGATCTTAGGAATGCACAGGTACGCTCCATTTTAGAAGATTGATACTTATATTGATTGATTGATTGATAAAAGGTTTATTTGTCTAAAATATAAAAACACACACATTTGCAAAAAACAAAGAAAATAAAAAAAAATGCATTTTGTAATCAATCTAATTTATTGACTCATCGTCATCATCATCAGCCTGAAGAAGTCCACAGCTGGACATAGGTCTCCCTACACATTTCCAGGAAGAACGATTCTGAGCCCTTTCCATCCACCGATCTTAACAATGTCGTCGGTCCATCCGGTGGGTGGGCGCCCCACGTTTCGTCTTCCGGTTCGTGGTCGCCATTCGAGAAGCTTTATATAAATTGTTCGTATTAATTTAAATATAATGAATTGTACAAGTATTAAAATCTAAAACATATAATATTCTTCTTGCTATATCTATTTATAATATTCTTATTACTACAGAATATACATTATTTACAAAAACTATTATTATAAAACATGATATAATAAAAAATAAAAAAAAAACATTTTAAGTATAAGAAACTAGAAAATTTTATAATGAACTCTGTTTTCCACCTGTACGTATTACAGGTAGAAAACAGAGTTCAGATCACCGACCACAGTCAATGTGCCCAAAAGGCTGGCAACGTTACCTCTTTGAATAGCTAATAAGCTAATTCTTTGCCCTAGGTAAGCGCCAGCCCTTTGGTCACCAGTCTCATAAATAGTTGTATTGCAGGTGTACGATATAGAATTCGTAGTGGACAACACTAACCTGGGCTTCCTCGTCAGCGAAGTGGAGGGGAACTTCGCTCTGTACATGTACCAGCCGCAAGCCAGAGAGAGCTATGGGGGTCAGTCCTACAGATACAAGTAGATAGATAGAAAATGCTTTAAGGCCTGCGCACACCTAGTTCGCTGGCGGTAGCGATCAGTGAAACGCTGTCAAAACTAGGTGTGCGCAGGCCTTTATTGCACACAAAAAATTATAAAAAATACAGGTGCATAAAAATACTTAAAACTATTTTTTTTTGTGTAACTTGCTGATGGAACAAGCATATGGCCCACCTGGTGTTAAGTAGTAACCATCGCCTATAACAAAGCCATGCCTCGTAGGTCACGCACGTCAGGAACGTGCCCTACGATGCACTGCCCTGCGTCCATCAACTGGAGGCATACAGATGTTCAGCCTCACGTGCCAGTAACAAAAAACTATTTGCCTTCTGCAATGTCCTATTGCTAAACAGCGCTCTCTACCAGACGACTTTTGGATGGAATGGACTCATGATAACTACAAGGTGACTGTGCAAAGAAAGAATAAATAAATAAGTGCCTAAAATGTTTGATGTCTAGCTAGCTACATACATGCAAAAGAAAATATTAGATTTAAAGAAATTTATTCACAAAAAAGGCAGTCTAATATAATTATTATTAATGCATTTATTTCAGATAGATCAATCCATACTTAACTTACTAGATACATTACATTAACATAATTTCGTACAAATAATAAATACAATTCAATTCAAATACAATTCAATAAAATAAAATGTCACAAATAATAAATAAAATTAAAATTAAATTAGTAATATTCCATTAAATTATATCTAAGCCCATTGTAATTTTCATCCATCTGTCTTGGATGGGACAATCCAGTCGGGAGACAACCATCTGCAGGATACCGTTGCAGCTGTCTCTAGTGCGCTGACGCAGGGAGGTCACCTTCTTTCGTACGATCGCGTGGTACCCATCGACCCTTGCCTCCGTGAACATCCCCGAGGCACTGCAGAAGCGAGGCAGCCGCATCAGCATCCTAAAGATGTTATTATATTGTATTGGCAAAGCACTGGCAGCCCTGCGGGTGTGATTCACCCATAGGCTGCTCGAGTAAAACGACTGGCAGTACGCCTTGAAAAGGGTGATTTTGACTTCCTTCGAGCAGCGTTCCATTATAAAGAGGAAAGATTTGTATTCTTTTATGTTTGTAATGAATAAACTCG
Source organism: Thera obeliscata (assembly GCA_947578465.1). Lineage (NCBI taxonomy): Eukaryota > Metazoa > Arthropoda > Insecta > Lepidoptera > Geometridae > Thera > Thera obeliscata. The sequence continues at coordinate 8,948,134 of OX387923.1, read as the reverse complement.
AAATGTACTGTGCAGATTTAAAAAATTATTTCACCGTTGGAAAGCTACATTCACCCTGAGTAACATAGGCTATTTTTATGTGTTAAAAAAATAGATTTCAATAACACAATATAAACACCCAGAAAGAGAACAACATCTGTGTTCACCACACAAATATTGATTCTCGGCGAGGATCGAACCCACGACCTAGGAGGGCAGAGAAAGCAGAGCTACGAACAGATCTGAGAGGGCATTCTAATAATGATTTTTCTTGTACTGTCAGGTCAGAGATTGATAAAGAAGAGTGACTACCACCTCGGACAACAAGTGCACGCCATGTTCCGCATCGCCGCGCGGACTGTACCTGACGTCACGCATCGCCGTCACGTCACCGTCTACAGTCAGTACTCACATAACCAGTGTGCCGAAAGAATCTCTGTCTCAAACCTCCTTCCATGACAATTTTTCCAAACTTTTTAGGTTACATGCCGATTTCCGAGCTATGTTTTCCTTCACTGTTTGAGAGGAGTATTGCACATATTTTTTGGACAGAAGCAATAATAATTAGTGCATGATTGGATTTGAAGTTTGAACCTGTGACCTTAGGACCGGGTAACGAAGCAAGACCAGAATCACGTGTGTCATTTCCTCATTCACCTCTAGTTACGGACTAATAGGAAACTCATAACTTTTCAAACTATCATGGTTTTTAACACTATTGTTAAGAACAACGGGATATTTATCATGATAAAAAGTGTGGCCTACGCCTCCCGATACCGCTAGTGTTTTTTATAGAAATCGAGTAAAAAGTGAGAACGGAACCAATAGTAGTGTGGAAACCGGTAAAAGAGTGCGAAAGAGGGTAGATCGATTTGTTTGCCAAATAACATTTCTTTAACTCGTGGACTTCAGTTCAACCGTGGTCATCGTGCATGCAACTGAGCCGAAATATCGGAAGTCAAAACTCACAAAATATAATCATGGTAAATATCCCGTTGCTCATAAAAATAAGGAAACTCATGTTCTGGATTAATAATCCACGTTTGTTTTGTTTCCAGCGACATTGGATGGCGGTGTGGGTTACATCTTGCCTCTTTCTGAGAAGATGTACCGTCGTCTGTTGATGTTGCAAAACGTTATGAACAACTACTGCTGCCACATCGCCGGACTCAACCCGAGAGCTCACAGGTAATTAAAAACTGACCTCTCAGCTCGGTTGGTAGTAGCTCTGCCTACTACGCCGTACACAGAAAAGCAAAACTGCTTTTGCTTCATTATTCCGTGAGTATATCTCTAATAATGCAGTGGACTAGTGGTTATATTCCTGGATGTACAGCCACCAATAGATGGCGCTGTTTTTAACTGGTGGTTATATTCCAAGACGCACAGCCACCGATAGATGGCACTGTAATAAACTGGTACTATATTCCAAGACGTACAGCCACTTGTGTAGATCGTCCTACTAGGTGACTTCGTTTATAAGTTGTATTGAGAATCCAGTGGTTAGACAAACCTAACTTATTATGCCACTATTTGTATGAATTGTACCAAATTCTGTGTAAATAAACTAATAATAGAAATAATAAAGTGGTGTTTATATTCCAGGACGTACAGCCACCAATAGATGACGCTATATTAAACTCATGCTTATATTCCAAGACGCATACTCTCCGGTAGATGGCGCTGTATTAAACTGGTGCTTGTATTGCAGGACATACAGCCACCGATAGATAGCGCTGTCTTCATTTCTTATCGTGTCGCTGATTCTTTCGAACCAAGTGTGGTGAAGGGATGGCGCTGCAATAAACTTTACTTATTTTCCAGGACGTATAAGTCCCCGCGTCGTCAGCCGGGCGGCGCGGCACGAGGCATGCTGGATGGAGACCTGGTGGCACATTACACCAGCATGCCTGACGCGGAGAAACAAGACGTAACTATACTAACATTAAGATTTTTATAATATCCCAAAAGTTAAGAGCCCGTTGTAATAAGTTGAACCCGCAACCTTCCCCTTGGTGCGCTGACCGCTGCGCCATCGGATCCTTATGACACTCGACGAATAACTCTTAGGGACTGTATTGATTTTGTAGCAAACACTATTAAATCAATAAAGAATTATCATGTTTTTTAACACTAGTACCTACCTAAAAGATATTTACCATGATTAATATTTGTGAGTTTTGACTTCCGATATTTCGGCACAGTTGCATGCACCAAGATCACGGTTGAACTGAAGTCCACGAGTAAAAGAAATGTTATTGGCAGATATATCGATCTACCCTCTTTCGCACTCTTATTGGTTTCGACACTACTATTGGTTCCACTCTCACTTTTTACTCGATTGTAACTCCCAAAATTGTATCATGGTAAATATCCTGTTGTTTCATAAAAATTTGATGAACATAGATGTTTTGTTTTCTCTGTCTGGGTATTATGTATTTACAAAAAAAGTATAGTAAATTACCTTTCCAAAATTCACATATGTTTTTTTTTCAGATTGCAAAGAAAATCGGCACTAAAGTGGATGAGATTATGGCTGATCTCTACGAGATCGACAGACTGACGGCTCACTTCTAAAGTATTATTAAAAAAAATATTAGTGAAGAAAAACATCGTTAAAAAATTCTAAGCAGATGGCTTAAGTTCGTCTCCAAAAAAGTGGGCATCTGCCGAATGAAATGTACGGACTAGCCTCGATGACTTTTAGCACAGATAAGATAATACTATACCTTTTAGTAAGGGTAGTCAGAGGGATATGAAATGTGACTGTAAATAAGAAGTAAGCTTCAATAAACGACATTTAATTTTGATATAAAATATGACTTTTATTTGAATTATTTATTTGTAGGAAAACAAACAGCATGTTGTTTTTAAGAGAAGACTGAATAAGGTAGATAGATACATAGATAGATAGATAACTCTTTATTGATTACTATGACACATAGGAATACAGTAGTTAGCTTAAAAATAAAAATTCACAGTAAAAAAATGGGCGGCCTTATCGCTAACAGCGATCTCTACCAGGCAACCTTGGGATGGACAGAATCGAACATAAACAAGAGAGGGGGGGGAGTTTGATTTGATGAGATTATTTTTTTAAGGTATCTTAGTAAGCGTGCTACACCGCATCATAACTTAGCATCAGGTGATATTACGGTCAAAGCAAGCCTATAAATTGTAAAAAAATATATAACTCCACCAAGCTCAGTTTGCACCTCGCTTTTTTCTGTATATTCTTATATATCTATGAATGCAGTTTAAATTGTTTTTTAATTTCAAATAATGTCTTCTTTCAGTAAAATGTTCTATCTACAATATTCAAGGTACTTTCCCTCTATGCTGCATGTCCGTGGGACGCCCTGTGCCTATAGGGGAGTCCTTATCCAGCAGTGGACGTCTTCAGGCTGGCTGATGATGATGATTCACGTTAGATTTGCCCTTGAGTAAGTATGTTTTTCCTACGGAAGTTGGTAACATTGAAAGTCGATACATTTGGTCTAAGTACTTGTATTCTACGCCTGTCGTTTCCTTTCAATACAAATAAGTGGGTATACTTACTTATTGATATAGGGATATACCTATAAGGTGGTACATAAACCTCAATGCTGACGTAGGTAAGGTATGTATGCCCACCTAGGATGGTTGTAGTAGAAATACCTACGTTTTGAGGCTCTAAAGGCCTGCGCACATCTAGGCTATGTAAAAATAAGCGTAAGCTGAGGTAATAGGTATAATAGTGGCAGTATGAAAATCTTCGTCGATTTTCAACTTGATTTAAACTGAATAGACAGAATACACAGATAAGTTAACGTCACAAATTATGTCAAAATGTGTTCATGATCAAGGCACCGGTGCAAGCGAAAACCGACTCTAAGATGACGATCATTTTCATACCGCGACTGTACTTAGGGTACCGTACCGTAAGGTTTTAAGAAATTTTAAGCCGTGATTCACATTTTTACTTTGAGTCTAGGTGCCAGTTCCACGCGACCAAGTCTAGAAGAACAGGCAACAAACTGTCAGACAGACAGATGTAACAGTGTCGCGAGTTTTTTGTATTTTACGGTATAAATATCCAACTCAAAAAAATGTTTAGAAATTTTTACTTCAAAAATCCAAAATGGATCCACGCGAGCCTTACGTGCAAAGCTAGGGGGCCGGTCGTCCACAAGTTTGTAATAACTGGCCTGTGTTTGTAAGTACCTAACCAAAACAACCAGTAATTGGATAATAACCAATATTAAATTGTGGATAAATACAGTCAGCCTGAGAAACACCTCGCGTAATAGCGCCATATTTTCTCGTTGAATTCGAAAATTTGGAAATTCGAACGTTGAATTTAAATAGAAATTCGAAATGCGGCGTTTCTGAACGAATTTCGCGCTCAAAACGAGAGGCCTATGAGAAGGGGAAAATTTTTGACAGTTTTGTAGAGGCTACCTATGTTCTTTCTTTCTATTATCCTACTTATTAGATAATCTAATCCAATCAAAATTACGCTACTGACTGTACCACGCTTTGTTTCCACTCGAAAATTGTAATAAATGCTCTTCAATTAACCAAGGAACGTTTTAATTTGATTTTGTTGTGAAGCGCTCGCCAAAACAAATAGCTTTCATTATCATTTTGTTATCTTTGGGATCGGAACTTGAGAAGGGCGGTTCTAACCCCTATATACACGCATGGTGTCGCTTTTATAACCTACTTGAAAAAAGAGGTTTACAATTCGTTTTTTTTGTGTTACCATCTCATCTATACAGGGTGTAATCGTTAAGTGTGCACAGGCGATTTATCCGTATCTATTGCAGATATCAAAAAACTTTAAACTGATATCGAAAGTACTTTACCTAATGAGTAAAATGACATTAATAACTTTTTAAAAATAAAACGAGAAATATCCAAAAAAATTACATTAATCACTCCCATACATTTAGTATGAGATAGTAGAAAGGTTTTAGTTTCCAGTTTAGTTGTGTTGTAATGAATTTCTTACGAAACAATTATAATGGCTTAATAGCCAATAATAGTGCAACCCCTTGGCCTGCCAGATCCCCGGATCTCACGCCTTGTGATTTCTTCCTATGGGGAATTGTCAAAGACCACGTGTACGCTGAGAGAGTACACAGCCTAGAAGAGTTACAGAATCGTGTACGTCGTGCAATTGCTTTAATTACTCCGCAAATGTTAAGGAAAGTTCATTTAGAAACTGTAAATAGAGCTCGTCATTGTATTGCACAAGGAGGACGTCACTTCGAACATATGCTTTGAACACAAAATTTTGTACTTACTAAGAAATAAAATGTATGGGAGTGATTAATGTAATTTTTTTGGATATTTCTCGTTTTATTTTTAAAAAGTTATTAATGTCATTTTACTCATTAGGTAAAGTACTTTCGATATCAGTTTAAAGTTTTTTGATATCTGCAATAGTTACGGAATAATCGCCTGTGCACACTTAACGATTACACCCTGTATAGGAAATTTTAATGGAGCTACTCATATAAATTGGTTATCGATCGTCTACTACTTATACCTTCTAATGAGACGCAGAAGATCTAGAGAAATAAATAAATTTATGTTTATGGTTTTGTAGTTGTTGAGCTCGTTGTGTGTGGCTCGTTGTGTGTGTCTCGTCCGCCGGGTGCGTTTCTACCACCATGCCTATTCCTGCCGTGAAGCAGCATTGCTGTGTTTCGGTTTAGGGTGTGGGTGCCGGTGATATAACTGGCACGTGAGGCTGAGCATCTGTATGCCTCAAGTTGATGGACGCGGGGTAATGCTTCATCACCATCTTACGACTCTTGAGCACCGTAGAACCCTTGCTGATATGTCGTTATTGCACGGTCTATGTAATAATTATATCGACAGCTCACAACTCCTGATGAAAGTGTTACGCTTCTGTGTCCCAACCACCCGAACTAGACACACTAGCTTGTTTGCCGTTAAGAGTACACGCACTAACTATGCCCAAAACTCACTTGTCTGTCGGTTACACAGAAGCTACAATAAAAGATTCAAGCAGGCTGATATCTTCTTTAGTAGTAAGCAAAGTTTTAAAAAAGAGATTCTTAGAATTCTCGAAGGGGGATTCTGAGAATTCTCACACCACGGATATATATAGTCTGGATGTGTGTGTATGATGCATATATATATATATATATATATATATATATATATATATATATTTTATATTTTTATATATATATATATTGTAGTCTTTATGTGATATAGTCGTAATATAAAACTATATTATTAGTAAAATATTTCATTTCATTTACTCTATTTCACTCTTTCAAGCACACCCACACTCACACAAACACACCCATACACACACCCAACCACACATATTTAGCTATACACACACTGGTTTCTCCTGTGAAACCTGGACTCTTAAGAGGCTTGTGTAATCAGGAGAAGCCAAACATACACACATGCACTCGCCCACACTACACTCATACATTTAAATTTAGTTACAACCAAACCAACACTTACCTACCTACTTTGTTCTTTTTTAGTAAGCAATTTACCTATTTCTGTTTAGTGATAGTCGTTTTCTCATATCTGTTTTGCACGAAAAATGTAAATCCATTATTGGCTGTAAGTTATATTGTAAGATATGTTATTTAAACCTTAAGAGCTGTGGATTTTGTTAATAAATAAAATAAAATGCATCGTAGGGCACGTTTCTTGACCTATGAGGCAATGTTTTTTGTAGGCGATGGTTACCGCCCACGACCTTCAAACCGAAACACAGCGATTCTGCTTCACGGCAGACATAGGCATAGTCAGACATAATATACAGATTTTCTAGATTTATTTAGACTTAGATTAATATCATGCTAATACAAGGAAAACCCACTCAATAAATATTGGTTCGACTCAGCTGAGAAATTCAAGAATTCATATAGCATCGCAGATCATTCTATTACTAAGTAATATAATATTTGGTTAGTTGTTCAAACTTATTTATACAAGCATATTAATTTTCGAGAAATTATACTCATCGACAGACAATATATAAAAAATACCATCATCAGCCTGTGAAGTCCACTGCTGGACATTTCCACCGACTTCCGGCGATCTTAACAATGCCGTCGCTCCACTGGGCCAATGTTAAATGAGGATGTAGGTACCTATTACATAGATAAAATACCTACATGCATACTTATAAACGCTATTTAAATTTAAACCTAGTTTAAAGTTAGGTACCCCTGTCACTGTTTGTCATTATCCAGTGGTAAGAGACGGCAATAGTTTAACACTGTTTATCTTTTGACAGATTTTTATAGGTAAGGCCACTACTTTTTAGTCAAGTCAGTCAATAGACAAGTCGTCATTGGCTTTGAAGAAAACCAACGAAGACATTTTCGTTCAAATCAAGATACTTATCACATAATATCACGCTTTCATTTCAACTGCTCGCATTTTGTGCTAAGACTTCAAGTGATGTTGGTTAAAATACCGTGGATTTAAATAAGTGAGCCACTAAAAAGACATAAACAATCATTTATTTGCTTCTTATCACATAAAATAGACACCAATGGATGAAAAAACACAAGGCATGAATGGATGAAAAAGCGATTAAGTAATAAACAAGTACCTAAACAACACAAGTAATAACAATGATAAAACAGAGGGACAGAAATTAAAAACTATCAGAACATTATTATGGATTTATAAGACAAGTTATGACATGAGGTAGATTTTAAATAAAATGCATTGGACATTTATAAAGGGTAACATCTTTTTCATCTTACATTATGAATGTAAGTCTACCATCTTACAATTTCTTCACTTTTAACTTGAACATTATTATCTTTACACTAACTTTACTTTAAGTTCGTTTTGACAATTATTAATTCACAATCACTAGTTAGCTTCCTTCGATAGTCAAATTCCGAAATCTCGGATCATGTACACTATAACTCTCTCTAAATTCCACTATCTCTTCGGAAGACGTTCCATTTATCTCTTCTATGATTTCCGCACCGACCAGTCTCTCTCTTAAATAGTTATTTGCGAAGTTTTCGAAGATTACTTGATCATTCTCGATGTTTTCCTCACAGCATCGATGGAGAAACATGTGGACCACTGGCTTTCCCTTGATGCAGGTCAGGACGATGAATAGAGTCAAGGTCACTAGGAGACAGAAGACCAGGATTCGCCACCACATTTTTGAAAACTCCTGTGCTTGGTTACTTGGATCTTTCAAGACCGTTCAGGCTCTGAAAACGATTGTTAACTTGAGAAAAGTTTTGGTTTGCACTGCACACACTGTAATGTTATTTTCAAGAAATTCTTTTCGGGAGCTGAAAACGCAGTCTGATTTGTTTATTACTTAGGTACCTAAAGTAAACTATGTAGGTACCTACACACATCGTGTGGAAATTATGTACACCATCTTCGAAAGTAGGTATTAGTTCGGTATTTTATGTTTTGTTTGACCGTTGTGCTAACAACTCTGTTTCAATTTGAAGGGTGTTTCCGAAAGGAGCCTCTACTCTAGAAGAATTGAAACATGAAAAGAAGAAGAATATGAACGGTGTGAGTGTCGGTGCAATTACAAAAAATTCAAAGTCAAAAACTACCTATATCAGTTGAAATAATACTAACATGAAACTTACCTACGTCTCAGATATACGCAGTCCATACATAGGTCCCTCGTTAGATCTGTGCTTGTTACAATTAGAGTAACCGCTCAACATCTGGTGTGTCAATTTTATTATATCACTTATTCTCTGCACATATTTCTTTTCAGTCCATCGGGGTCTAACCATGAAGCACAAAAGCCGTTTGATTCGTCTGACTACATAGAAGTCTATAAGGAGTATTCACGCGTTCGTAGAAGCCTTTGTATGGCCGTGTATGAGCTCGTGCGACTTGTATGGCCGGTTTGATGTGTGATTGAGTACTGGAGCGGTGCTATTGTGTTTAATCGATGCGGAATAAATGGTCTTCGATCGCTTTGCTTTGTCCCCGCTTCTGTTAGGAACGGGCGACTTTTTGTCGCGTTTCGAAAGACTTGTTACTGGACTACTGATGGGTACTTGGTCGCGTGGAACTGGCAACTAGACTCACCTAGCTTTAAGACGTTTCAAAGTGATTCTTGCAATCCTACTAAATAACATGATTTTTGGAAAATTTTCATTAATATCGGATGGAATAAAGATTGAAAACTAGAATTTTTATTTACACAAAGAAACTTTCGCAAACGCAATTAAACAAATAGGTACTTACATATATACTAAACCTTTAAAATTTACAAATTACATAAAAAAACAGTTGAGCTATCTGCAGACCGTTACAAACGATCTATAGATAGCTACAGATACGCCCTAACTACTGGATCAATTTGGATGAAATTGAGAATGAATATAGATTGTTACCTAGGTTAACATTATACTACTTTTTTTACATTACATTAGGCTACTTTTTATCCTAAAAATATATCTAAAACGAGAAAAAGCGCGTGCGTAGCCTCTAGTTTGTACAAATAACTAAAACAAAATATGTAATGTGATACTAAGTACTAGAAGTTATAGACGTACACCGAAGAACTATGTACGTAACCTAAACTAAGCCATGTCTAAGCATTATTTATTGAGTATTGAAATTCAGTATTTCTGTAGCCAGTCCATGCATGGTCGCCGGTCTGGCTCTCCTCTTTCCGTTTAGCCATAGTGAGCCGTAGCCATTGAACAAATGAGTTGCGGTCCTATTGGTATGCAGATGGGCAAGTCTTCAACCAGTCGGTTCAACTTGGATGTATAGTAAATATGATATGATTATTCTCTGTAGATTACCACCAATATACTGAACTATTCGACTGGCCGCTCAGCTCAGTTGGTAGTAGCTCTGCTTTCTGCACAGGTCGTGGGTTCGATCGATCCCCGCCGAGACAAATACTTGTGTGGTGAACGCAGATGTTTGTTCTCTATCTGGGTGTTGTAATGTATTCTAAGTATGTATTTACAAAAAAAACGTATGTATGTATTATATCAGCGATCTAGTTCCCATAGTACAAGCTCTGCTTAATTTGGGGCTAGATTATTATTATTTTTCTAATACTGAATATTCTAATGCTGATTATTTTTCTAATATGGAACACCTTCGAAATCTTACTACCTAGTAAGTATAGAACTTCGTGAAAGCAATACTGCCTTAGTGGTAGCGGCTGCGCCTTCCGATCCTAAGGTCGTGGGTTCAAATCACGTGTTTAGTGGGCATGCTGTGTGCTATAATGCAATTGTTATAGGTGGAGGTATTAACCGCTCTACATCAGGTGTTTGTTAAACAATGCCAAAGAACCTCCGTTAATGATTTTTTCTCGGTGGATGTACTCTGTGATATAACTAGTAGGTACAATTGTTTTTAGAGAGATAACCGCTTAACATCAGGTGGAAGAATCTTCTGGGAATTTGTTAAGCCGTTTTGTAACCAGTTATTTTCTACTTTTCCTTTGTTATTCAATTACAAAGAATTTGAAAAGTCTTACAATTACTACCATCTGCGTAGACCTTAAAACTGCGTCTCTGTCACTCTCATTGTCTCTCTCGCTCACACCATTCCCACATTGAAGAGCGAAACCCGATAATTAAATGATGAGTTGTTATGCAACTCACGTCACCGCAGCAATGTCGTTGCCTACAAATACCTACCAACTAGGGGAAGTCGGGGTAGAGTGGACTACATAGAAATCTTCGGTTATGCCAGCTGAGCAAAGAGCAGGCTTTTAAAATTTAGAAATTGGTTCTCCTTTTTTTGAAGTAAAAGCTTATTAAATCGCCTAAATTTTAAGCGGTTTGAGCATTTTTTGAGGTGGTTAACATCAATGAACTCGTCATTATCATGTGTAATGCTTCGGCAAAGGTCTATATACTTTGCCATAAGTTTTCAGTTCTGTCAGCATTCCTGGAGTATTTTTTTGTTTACATTTTATAGTTTGCAAACCTTAGGTATTGGTTAGTCATGACATGTGTTACAATTACAAATAGGATCCATGATAAAAAATTGAACTTAAATTTTTGTAGGAACTCTTTTTATCTCGTTTCTCTCACGCTTGCAAGTTCAGCAAGTGCTAGCTTTCTGCATCTCTCTGCATATTCAGGTATGCGTGATAGTGTCCTCTTTACGATACTAATCTATTACCGAAATAACTGGTTTTTGTTTGACTTGACATTCGTTTTACACAAATAGATTTCAGGTCAAAAACTGAAAGATAATGGCTCTCTTCAGTAGTAGGGTTTAACAGTTGTTAAATGGTTCATTCTGCCTGCACCTCCCCTACTTATTGTACGACGCGCTCTTGAGCCGATAGTTGATTAAATTGTTTTCTTCACTATAAACTTGTTTATGTACTACAGTAATGCAGCACTTGCATGGAATAAAACATTTTTCTAGGAACTAATTATAATTCTCAGTTTACTATATTTTTAGTAGAATGCTTTCAATGATCTTTCAGAAGAGTTTAATCAACACTGGTAAAATATATATTACTAGTGACTGTCACACGGCTAGAAAAATAATAAATTATAGTTTAAAAAACTAAAAAAACACGCTTTTATAACTAACTAGTGGTCGCCCGCGGCTTCGCTCGCCCCTTTGCTGTTACGCCCCGTTGATTTTTCTTATAAAAGTTTTTCCTCTTTTTCTCCGCTTAGGGAAATAATTTTCCAATTTCCTTTCTTAGTGCACCCCTATGCTATAAAAGGAACATACCCTCCAAGTTTCATGCTTCTAGGACTAACGGTTTAGGCCAAGCGTTGATTGTCAGTCAGTCAGTCAGTCAGTAACGTAAGAGTTTTATATATTTAGATTGAACTAAAAAGTTAATAATAAAACTGTAATAATTAATTGAAAAGTTTATATATTATTGTACAATAAGCGTGGGGTGCTTTTTATAATAACTGATAAAAGATATAATAAAGTATTGATAAAATATTTACAACAATCAAAATCAAGCCCCCCACGCTTTCAATTAAAAAAAAAGTTCTTAAATATGGTTTTTTTTTATGTTTGTTATTGCATAGCTTCGTTATTTAGGAACGGATTTGAAAAAAAATATCTATAAGTTTCTGTTTTACTTCCAGATTGATCCCAGAATATAGCAGTTGACTCAGCATAGTTGACTGCCTTCATAGCTCAGCTGGTTGTAGTTCTGCCTTCTGCGCTGTCGGGCGTGGGTTCGTTCCCCACCGAGAACAAATATTTGTGTGGGGAACGCAGATGTTTGTTCTCTGTCTGGGTGTTATATTTTATTCTATGTATGTATTTACAAAAAAAAAGTATTATAGTAATATATCAGCTATCTGGTTCCTATAATACAAGCTCTGCTTAGTTTGGGGTTAGATAGTGTTGTGTGGATTGTCCGCATTATTTATTTTATTACTTATAGAAATGTTATCAAAATTGGTTCAGCAATTTGGCCATGAAGTAGTTTTGTTAAGTTTTTTAAACTTCACTTATTTTTTGATGATGAAACAAGCATCATCATCATCATCATACACATCTGTGTTCACCACACAAATTATTTGGATCGAACCCACGACCTACGGCGCAGAAGGCAGAGCTACTACCAACTGAACTGAGAGCTCAATATTAGATTACTAGTTCAAATACGTACCTTATTAGAGATACAGGCGTTAGATAATCTAGGTAACACTATCTGTGGGTTAGGTTAGAGCTAGTGTTTACACTAACACACCACTTAGTCACCGTTATCTGGGTTCCACTAATACCATACTGCATTAGCTTAGCAGTGCGACACAATTTAGAGGTGTCTATAGAAGGATAAATGAGAAACAACATCCTTTCTTTTAGAAAAATAAAACAAATACTTAAATATTTTTCTTCTTCTTATCGTTTCACTGGTTCTTTCAAACCAGTGTGATGAAAGGACAATCCATACCACACTAGATAGCCCCAAATTAAGCAGAGGTTGTACTATGGGAACCAGATAGCTGACATAATACTTGCATACTTTTTGTTTTGTAAATACATAATTAGAGAGAACCAATAACAGTGTTTACCACACAAATATTTGAACACTTTTCACAAAACAAAATAAATCCTACGTTGAAACGTTACGCACACAGCAAGTATAAGACACTGGTGAGCACACACACAGACTCAAAACCAGAGCCAGAGACAGAGCCAGACAGAGCTTGTGGTAGGCTTACTGATTCAATTATAGTTACTTGTATAAAAAAGTTTTTACCGATATTCCGTTTGCCTCGGGATCCAAGAATCTTTTTCTCTAATCAACTTTTCTTTTGCTTGATTGCTTTAGCGAATATTTGCTATTGGAGCCCACAGCTTGTGCTACACTGCACCTAGTTATGATCGTAAACCGAGTTTTGAGCATAAGCTAGATCGGGATACGTAGCGCATACGCTAATTAGCGTATTCGAATTTGCATTCGCAAGATTTATTATAGGATCCTAGATAAGTGGCAATGATTTGTTGCAGTTCGTAGTGCTGGCGAATTTGTTCTGTAGTTTAGAGCCAGTAGACGCAAGGTCGTTTTAAACAAGGCTGGGGCCCTTGGGCACACAATAATTTTGGGCCCTTTTAGAAAGTAATAACTGCAAATATAACATTTATTTTCTAAGTGTTAAACTTTACCATTTATAGGTAATCAAATACAGTAGGATATAATGGCGTAGCATATGCCTTGTATTGTGAAAAAAATGTAGTGTGCCCGACAATTTTTATTTGAGAATAAATGTGTTAGAGAAATTGTCGGTCCTTCGGGGCCCCCAGTGAATGGGGGCCCTGGGCACTGGCCCCGTGTGCCCTTATGGTAAAGACGGTATTGTTTGAATATGTATTGTTTTATGTGCTGTGCCCTCCGTCTACTGTAGACGGAGGGCACAGCACATAAAACAATACAATATCATGTAATATTATGGAGTCCGGTTAATGTACGCACTGTTAAAACGATGCCACTTTTTTCCACTGGAAAATTGTAAAGGCCCATTGTACACTGTCGCAGATTAATATTTCGATTATTATTATTTTTATCTAGCGATGAACAATTGTACTAAACAGGCAGCCCCTTCGAGGTTATTGGGAAAAAACATTCTCTGGCACTGCGGCGGTGATACCGCGGCACGCTCGCTCTGCTCGCTCGCCTTGTGCCTAATTTTTATGTTCTAACATAACCTAACCTATCCAAGTCTGATCCACCCTATAAAATTTCAAGGAAAGTTATAAGTATCCAGTGCCAGAACAAAATAGTAAATGATCATATTTGAATTGCTCCAGTGTGCATGTGGCTTAACTGGCATCGTAATAACAGTGTGTACAATAACATGATGTACATTATCGCCTCCCATATTATGTATAGAGCTGGAAACTGTGAGCCCCCTTCCAATTTGACATTCCGCACCACGCGGGCTTGCGGTTAGCTTAGGCTCTAAGCTTGGTCGCTTGGAACTGGCACCTAGACTCACCTAGCTGTAAGACGTTTCAAAGTGATCCTAGTGATCCTAGTGATACTACTGATTAGATATACATTTTAACTTTTTTTTTTTTTTATTATTGTTGATAGCTAAACGTTTGACTGCCATCACGCCTGATGGAAAGTACTGCTTTGACTTTACTTAGCCTGATTTGAGCAAAGAATGCTATATTGCACCCTGTATGAAAACATTGGAACACGGCAATAACTTTGATCTGTATGCTATTGCCTTCAAATGGAGTGTAATATTCCACCACAACCGATGGACCGACGATATTGTTAATATCATAGGTAGTTGATGAATGGAGAGAGTTACTTCATCTTCTGCCTGCCCTTATCCCACTCTATGTGGGGTTGGCACAACATGTTCTCTTCCATTCTTCTCTATCAGCCGCCATTTCTGTATTCACTTCCTTATCGTTTTAACCTACTTCCAATCAAAAAGGAGGAGGTTCTCAATTCGGTTGTTTTTTTTTTTTATGTTTGTTACCGCATAACTTCGTTATTTGTGAGCCGATTTGAAAAAATATTTTATCTGAAAGGTACTGCTTCCAGATTGGTCCCATTTTAATTTTATTAAAATCTGTGTTGCCATTTTTTTTTAAATATTTTTTTTAATGTTTTTAACTGTATGCCTCCGTCATATTTTATGAACCGATTTAGAAAATTATTTTTTTATTTGGAAGGTTATTCTTACGTCCAGATTGTCCCAAACAAATTTCATTAAAATCGGTTTAGTCCTTTGGCAATGAGGTCGGTTTCTGAAGTTTTTTAAACTTATAAATTATCCATGACATTTTTCACATTGTTCATCCATCTTTTCTTTGGTCTATTTCTACCCAAATATCCATATACATCACTCTCCTAGTCACATAAATGGAGAGAATTTATTCCTAGAAATGTATATAGAATATGTAAATAAGTGGCATAAAAAAACACAATAAAAATCGAGCATTTATTATCGTATAAGTATCTATTCCATATTGTCCAGCATCCATGCGAGTTGGTCAACCAGCGGGGTGTAGTGCACTTCCTTGGTGAAGCAGAGGAACTCGGGGGGCCCTGAACGAATCCCAGTGAGGAACCAGCGGGGGCCCCGACGAGACGCGTAGAGCCCTCCGTTGCTGGGACAGAGGGGCACTTCTGAAATACAAAACATCAAGTAGTAGAGCTCTATGTGTCTCGTGGGGGTGCGTACTACCACCATGCCTATTGCTGCCGTGAAGCAGCATTGATGTTTTGGTTTGAAGGGTGCGGGTGTGGGTGACATTACTGGCACGTGAGGCTGATATCTGTATGCTTCAAGTTGATGGACGCAGGGCAGTGCATCATAGGGCATGTTCCTGAAGTGCATGACTGGCACCTATATAGACTCACCTAACTTTAAGACATTTCAAAGTGATCCTTGCGATTCTAATGAATAAATACACTTTTTTTATTTTTTATTCTTGATTTGTATAAATAAATTGAACTTGCTAAAAACCATTTAAAAACTAAAGTACTTATAAGCTTTCTAACTAAAGACCATATTAGGACATTTTAAAATAATCAACGACTGTAACTAACCATCTCCATAAGTGGCACAAATAGTGCCATCTTCATCGCTCTCTTCCTTGCAGACTGCATTCTTCTTGAAAAAGATTGGAGTCAGCGTTCCCGTGAGGTTCCATGCTGTGGTCTGAAAGTACACACAGAATGACTCAGAATAAGAAGTCTTCCCATTCTAAGGTCTACTTAACTAATGTAACTTCGACTTCTATAAGCTGATTTGAATAAAAAAATATCTGAAAAGTAATATTTCCAGATTGTTCCCATTGAAATTTCATCAAAATTAGTCGAATAGTTTTGCCATGAAGTCGGTTTCTCAGGTTTTTAATACTTATATTATAGTAATAGGCAACAAATTGCACATCGGCTAATTTCGACTTTATAGAGCGTATAGTGAGCGTCTGAAAGAGATAGCGCTCTACAAAGCTTATAAGCCGATGTGCAATATTTATTGCCTACAACCCGTATATACCTAATGCTGCCTTCCTACGGTGCGTGGTTCTGCAGATCATCACGCACAGCCGACGACGACGCACGGCAACGCACACAGAAAGGGCTCCTGTGCTATCACGCACCTCGGCGCACGAGACCGTTCCCATGGTGTGTCGTGCGAGCTGATCCGCCTCCGTGCGCGATATCACACACCGGTGGGAAGGGGCTATTAGATACTCCGCCCCATGTCTCGTGATCATAATCTTGTACAAGAGAATACACTTACAGCAGAGTTGTCCACAGCAATGTCTTCTCCAAGACACGCCGGTCGGATGCTGTCGCTGAAGGCGACTGGTTCCTCCATCATCAGTAGAGCCAGGTCATTTTGCACTATCCCTTCTTCGTCGGTGAAGTTGCTATGGACTTTGATTTGAGAAATCTGAAAGCATTTTGTCTTTGAAACTTTTTTTTTATGTAACTAGCTGATGGAACAAGCATATGACCCACCTGATGTTAAGTGGTAACCATCGCCTATAACAAAGCAATGCCTCGTAGGTCACGCACATCAGGAACGTGCCCTACGATGCACTGCCCTGCGTCCATCAACTGGAGGCATACAGATGTTCAGCCTCACGTGCCAGTAATGTCACCGGCACCCACACCCTTCAAACCGAAACACAGCGATGCTGCTTCACGGCAGGAATAGGCATGGTGGTAGTACTTCCCCGGACGAGCCCTTCACAAAGAGCTCTACTTCTACTAAATTTTTGTTGTCGTTGTCAAATTAAGTTGGAGTGACACCACACTGGAACTTGACTGCTATTTTGTTTCGTAAAAAGATCATATTAAACACGGTAGGAACCAATCCGTAGTTTATTGCCTGTTCTTCTAATGCTTGGAACTGGCACCTAGACTCACCTAGCTATAAGACGTTTCAAAGTGAACTGAATAAAGACATTTTGAATTTGAATTCATACAAAATTTATTTCTTTAATGTTTTTTTACCACAGACGCTGCGGAACTTTTTAATTTATACATAATATTAATTATAATTATATTCATATTTCATTTAACTTATTCGAGAAATTGAGTTCTCTCAATTAAAATTGAATCTGATTATAGAATTTCGAAATATCTCATTGTTTATTTTTCTATACTTGTACTATTGAAAGAAGCCTTAACGAGAATGGTTTGTTCATGGAACATAATATTTTTCTCATTGGGAATAATTGGGAATCAAACCCACGGCCTACACCGCAGAAGTTAGAGCTATGAGGCCTGTCATATTTGAAGAAAGTCTACATACCCTCACATGCCTCTCGTCTTCTCCGATGTTCTGCAAAGACTTCTTCCCGAGGAAGACTACCATGTCGCTAGGATCCACTGTGCTGTTATCAGCTATGACGCATCTGGCAGCTGAAATAATAAATAAATAAATAAATTTCTGGACAATCCACACAACACTATCTAGCCCCAAATTAAGCAGAGCTTGTACTATGGGATCCACATAGCTGATATAATAATTATATGTAGGTAAGTATATATTTTTTTTGTAAATACATACTTAGAATATAATATAACACCCAGACAGAGAACAAACATTCGCGTTCACCACACAAATATTTGTTCTCGGTGGGGATCGAACCCACGACCTACGGCGCAGAAGGCGCAGAAGGAAAGGCCAGTCGAAATAACATAAATATGAGTTAATAAAACTTAAAAATCCGACTTCCAATCTTTAAAAACCAAAGTCTCTATTTCAAAAGTGTGGTGAAAGGACGCCCCAGAGAAGCTCCTTTCGTGGACTAATTAAAAAGTCAAATATATTTTCATAATGGGTTTGAGTTCTGAGGGAACAAATAGAAAAAAAACAATAAAGCCAACTTGAGAATCTCTTTTTTTTGGAAGTCGGTAGAATAAAATTAAATATAAAATCTAGAACTAGACTAGAGGATAGACTATATAGGTATGTATTCTATGATTTGACTTTTGAGTCGTAGTTTGGTTTTAAGTATACGGTACCCCAAATACCGGTGTATTGTGACGTCACTTTAATTTCTTCGCATTTTGAAAGCGGGTCGTGTCGTCACGATTGCAAGCTTTTGTTTTAGAACTGAGCGCCATTGTTGTGCGCGTCTTCTTACTTAGTGAGAATAAAAATGTACCTTTGGACTAAGTAAAGTAAAAGTGAACCGGTTTTGCATGTATTCTCAATGTTTTTTTTTGATGATCCGCAGAACACTATCTGGCCTCAAACTAAGCGAGCTTGTATTATGGGAACCAGATAGCTAATACTAAAGAGTGTTTTTTTGTAAACACATGCTTAAAGAATACAATATAACGCCCGGCAAATTTCGGCAAATTTTTGTATCATCCGCACTTGATGTGCGGCTGGTTTTTCTGCAAGAAGGCCGCTGGCGGGCCCTTTTTGCGTGACCCTTGACACGTGTTGCTCGAACTTGTTTAGGTTCTACGACACGCCGGTTTCCGCACGATGTTTTCCTTTACCGTTTTGAGAGTACTGGCATAGTGCACATACATTTTTCGACAGAAAAACTCATTGGTATATACACGACTGGATTTGAACCCACGACCTTCGGATCGGATGGCGGGGCCGCTACCACTAGACCACCAGTGCTCTTAAAAAAATATAACAATATAACACCCAGACAGAGAGCAAACATCTATGTTCACCACGCAAATATTTTTTGTTCTCCGTGGGGATCGAACCCACGACCTACTGCGAGATGGCAGAGCTTCTAACAACTTGTAATGAACCCAACCTGTTATTATGAGTTTATCGCCAAGAAGTGCCCCGTCGCATGTGTATTGGAACTGACTATTTACTGTATCGTTTTTGATGAAAATAGTCGCAATCCATGGGTATATGTTGGAGACATCGCTGGTGTTGCCATGACAGATATTGACCTGGAAAAATAAAAAATTCTATAATAAAAATCAAAACCAAAAGTGTATTAAAATTTCTTCAGTAGGGATTGTTAGGATCACTTTGAAACGTCTTAAAACTAGGTGAGTCTAGGTGCCAGCTCCACGCGACCAAGCCTAGAAGAACAGGCAACAAACTACGGCTTGGTTCCTCCTTTATACCGTTTTTTATATGAGTTTAGCCAATATACACTTTGGATTAGCACTTGCAAAAGCCTTCTCAAACTATATCAGTTTTTATCTCATAGCAATAGACATGCCTATTTTATGTATTAAATGCTTTGAATATAAATTATACATTAGTAAGGACAAGTCAGGTGTACCTACATGTTAACAAAGTTTACGCTTCAGTTTTAAATCTAAGTGAAAAAAAATATTTCACAATCTTAAAGACGTCCAAATATTTTACAACTTTACGAAGCTAATCCGCCTTTATATCATTCTTTCTTCCCGCCTCTGTATTTTACGAGGGCTAAGGTTCTAATAATCGCCATTAATTTTATTTATAGCTGTAAACACCGATACATGATGGCGGACGGCGAAAACATGGCGGACGGTGCTTAGAATAAAAGTTTGTAATGTCTTAGGGATTTAATAATTAATGGGTTGTAAATTATAAGGATTATGTAGGTGTATTTTATATGTTAGCATAATATTAAAACGTTTTATATTGTGTTCTATCGTTATGAAAACATTAAATTTATGATGACGTGCTTACGAGGCTTATAATTTGGTATTTAGAAATTGAACTATTGAGTTACAGTAATATTACATAGTTGTTCACTACCACATAGATAAAACATAGGTGTTAGGTACCCACCAGATGGACCGACGACATTGTTAAGATCGCGGCAAGTCGGTAGATGGAAAGGGATCAGAATCGTTTTTCCTGGAAATGTATAGGCCTATGTCTAGCAGTGGACTTTGTCAGGCTGATGATGATGAACACAGGTGTGTAATTTGTTAACAATAAAGTCTTATTTTAATCATCATCATCATTGGCCTGTAACATCTATTGCAGGTGATTTAGGTGGCGTCAGTTAGGTATGTAATTGCACATGGAGACTTGAGTGTTAAATTGGTCGAGCCAGGCGCGATTGTAAGTTTTTTGCCAGGCGTTGCGATTTTCCACGCTCTCCCAATTATCCCTTAACCCTTATTCAATCAGGTATCCCTTATTTTAAAATATATATTTTTTCTCATAATATCTAATACGTTTGCACATCAGAGAATAAACAGCTCAGTTATAACGGGTGGCATTCGAAAATTTTGAGTAAACTTATACTTGCTGGTAGGTACGTACAATATTCTTACTGTTTTGGTAGGTCAACAATTGAATTGAAACGATGTTTATTTATGCCACTTTAAAGAGTAGATAGTATTATACAAGAATGAAGAAAATATAAGTAAATAATAAAACAATTCGTAGTAAATTTATAAATGGTGAATAAAACCAACTTAGTTTAACATCAATGTCTATTTTCAATTAACTACCCGCAAATTGGGAAAGCACCGGAAATAAACAATTTAAGTAGAAATAAACAACCCAAGAAACCTCCCCAACTAAAATTGCCGCTAGAATTCCGCGCTCCCCAAAATTATCTCAGTATAAATATTTACCCAAGACAAATTGGGGAAATAATTAATTGAGTTCACCCTTAAGATACCTACTCGCGTCTGGATGATTCGGGTACCCACTGACAGGAATTGATGAAGCAACTAAGCAAAATAGGTAGACGGTAATGGAATGGAGAAAATACAGCAAATAACTATCAACCTAATATTTGAATACAAAGTCAACATCATTTAGAAGTCTATGCAATAACCGCACAGCTTGGTTCCTACCGTTCTTTTTGATAAATTAATGTAGACCCAGGGTGTTGTTAAAAGAACTTAGTGAATACTAAAATAAGTACCTACATACCTAGTGTAAAAACACATTATGTTACTACTTATTTCATTATGCTATGACTTTACTATCTGGGTCCAAGGTATGACATCTGTCCTAAACTACTAGCTGTCATGTCATGGAATGTCAAAGTATTTGGCACGCTGTCAGGTGATTCAATTTTTTTTTTTTTTTTTGCGCTTTTTTCGAGCAGGCTATAGTATCAAGACCATATCGCCTAGTCTTACGTTTTGTTTTTTCCCTTGAGTTGGGTTTTTTAAAATACCACCGAAATTACACAGCAAAACTCAAAATAACACCAGAAAAACAATTAAAATCAAAAAGCTATGTGACTTCCACATAGCTTTTTCACACAAAATGTCAGAAAACGAATCCCCAGGTGATTCAAGAGAAAGAAGCATCGAGAGGGATAGTCTCTTGTAGAGAGTATTATATTCCTTGGGGATAGTTTGATAGAGCGGGCGCTGTTTCAGGTTGAAAAGATTTAATAATAACAACCAATAACTATAGTGAATACGTGTTTCATTGTATAAATCCCAATGGAGGAACGACCCGTTGCGTTGCACTATATTATGTACCGAGGCTAGAAGTTACGATTAGCAGCTGTTACACAGAATCTACTTATGCACGGCTGATAAAAGTACATAGATTTAGTATTACTAGCAGGTAGGTAGGTACTTAATACCTTTTCAAGGTTACTTTAAGTAAGATGTTGTTTTGTTATAAATACAGTATTATGTCTGGCTACTAAGAAAAATCACAGATTAAGTAGTGCTATGACGCTGCACAAGGTGTAGCAAAAATATTATTTTGATCTTTGCATGTTTTCGTACCAAAATGTTTGAAAACTGATAACACATTTTTTTCCATCTAAAGATACATTATTCGTCAAATAAAAATATATCATTTTTTAATCGACGTTATTCCGAAAATAGTCTTAAGCGTCTATAAAACGTTTACCTACGTAGATAAAACCAACGATTTAGATAGCGTAGTTAATGTTGTTAAACAAAAACATGGCCTAACTATCGAAGCATCCATCCATCATTTCGTCTAGGAACGCTTATGAAGGAGAAAAAATCTTTTCCTACATAATTACGTGGCAGTCTCGTCAGTCTCGTGAGAGAGCCATTATTCTGGTATGGAACTAAGAACAATTTGGATACGGCAGTGTGCTTATAATATACAATTTTTATATTTTTTAAGAACTCGATATCCATCCACATGGATCCAAATAAAAAATGATAGTTTGACAGAAGGTAGGTTAGTTTTATTCTTTAATGTACGCATAGAAAAATACCTTTAGAAAACTAAAAATGAAGACGTCTATATGGCTTTTTATTCCATAGCTGGCAGACGAGCAGACAGCCCACCTGATGGAGAGCAGTTGTTGAAATCTAATTACTTTTGTTAACCGTTCTAATTGTGGGGTATAATAACTTGATAATGGTTAGATTGTAATATTATTGGAGTAGGTTATAAAATTATAAAACATATCGAACTTACTTTTAATAATAGTATTAAAAAAAAGAAGAGCCTATAGAATAACTTGATTAAACGATGATGAATTATTCATCATCGTTATTTCGTATTTTTTCCACTTTTTTAACCGACCTAAAAATAACTATAGAAACAATACAGCTGAATTGATGACGCGCAGCGGACGTCAGTGCAGCTAGTCTAAGTATTCCTCACCGTTTTGTTAGACAAGTTTGAAAATCGAACGCGGATTCAACGATCTCTCTACACCCGTGTTGCAGGAATAGCAAGGCAGATCTTATTCCCCCACGTTGAATTTGAATATGCCACCTCCATGTTTCCATCGTACCTGTTCATCCTCGAGGTCCATGATGGATGACGTGGTATCGCGTGCGCCATCAACTGCTCGACTATTCATTAAACTACACGACAGTACATGCTTGTAAACCTGCTTGGATTCCTATACTTCGTCCGTGGAAATACTAGTAGGACTATGGCTCCTTTTGTGCACTTGACGGTTTCCTACTTTTATTTCTTATCAGTTCCCCGAGTCGGAGTTTTGCTACCACATTTCGTCAAAATGTTGTTTTCGTGTGAGCACGTGTCTCTCTCTCTCTTTTCTTGGAAAATTGATGAGACAAAAACTCGTTTCGATCGTTTCCACGTCACGTATTTTTGCTGTCTCATAATTATTCTAGTTATGACTAAATAATTTTTGTTTTTGCAGGCTCATAGTAGTTTGACAGACAAAAAATAAAAAAAAAGAACCTTTTCCTCGAGAGGAAGAAATATCTTTCTTATTTTGAGTTTGAGTGGTGACAATGACAAGAGATGAGACCATAGTTTAAGTTTGGTAGTTTTTTATTACCAAGTGGTAGGTAATAAAAAACTACCAAACTTGAACTACGAGTAATATAAAATACAAGATCTTTGTCACATTAGAAATGTGTTGAAATTTCTAAGGTGACAAAGATCTTATATTACAATTTCAATGCTGTTTCAAACAGTTTCACAAAATCAGAAACAATAGTATATTCAGTTCTCAGAATTAAGTTTTTTGTTTGTAAATTCTGTAAATAGCCACCAAGAAATACCTTTTTATATAAGTAGGTACCTACTAAAAAAAATACTATGATGAAAAACTTCAAAAATGTTGGTTGTTGAAATGGAGTGAAGTTAACGAACCAAGAACGAAGTTAATCTATATATATAAATCTTTCGTGTCACAATTTGGAACGCGATAAACTCCGAAACTACTGAACGGATTTCGATAAAATTTTGCAACTGCCTAAAATATGGTCGGACTTAAAAGATAGGATAGTTTATATTCAATATTTAGGTGTTATTAATTTATAATGGGCAAAAGTTTCGAAATCTATGTCTATCCCTTTCTATCACGTAGGGACTTATATATGTCTATCCCTTTCTATCGCTTAGGGATTTTTCAGAAAATTCTCGACTTTGACGAGAACAGAATGCACATAGACGCTCTAGAATGATCTGGAATAATCAAATTTAAAGTCGGTTAGCATCCGGAATGCACCCAAACGTTAGTAATCCAGAATTATCTAGAATACTCAAATATACCCATGCAAACGGTTGTGAATTCTAGATTTGGACAAAATGTTCTAGAAAATAGTGCTCCTAAACGTTATAGAATGTTCTTTAATCATCATCATCAATTGATATCAGTCCATTGCTGGACGTAGGTTCACCTTGAGTAACATAGGCTATATTTATGTGATAATGTCCATCCGTGCGAAGCCGGGACAGGCAGCTAGTGTTCTATAAATATAAGGTATAAAGTACTTAATTTCAAGTTCAATTGAAGTTTATTACACGAAATAGATATTGGTATACCTAAATCAAGTAGAAAAAAAAACTTTACTCCTTAGTATACTCGTACTCCGCCTTTTAGACGATTTCAAAAGAGCAGGCTCTAATTCGACTGTATTGAAATTTTTACTTCATTATGTTCAATGATTTAAAATTTGGGACCGTTTTTGTAAATTCGGTTTTTGTTATCGCGAGTTTGTCCCATTGTGCATTGTTACAAAGTTTTAATTTGAAATCGGATATTCAAGTAATTTAACTAAATCACTGATTGCAGTTATTTGTGATATTTATATACCTAATTGTAAGATATACCTATAAAATTAGACTGTATAATTTATAATTTAGAATGTTGATTTTTGTTAAAACATTTGATTGTTTTTCAAATTTAATTTTCAAATTTAATTTAATTTAACTGTTGTGTTTTTTGTTTTTTAAAGAGACTATTATTATTATTATTTTAAATTGATATTTCTGTGTGTTTTTGGGTAACAAATATTGTTTTATTTCGTGTAAGGTATTTCATTATTATTATTTAGCGTTAGTTTTATTATTATTATATTATGGTGCCACTAAAAAGCAGCGCTACAAGGGTTACCGTGCCCTTGTAGCAAATGCTGAGTGGTCTACCTTTTTTGCCGTCATGTAATCTAAGTTAATGTACCTTTTATTTTTAAGTTGAAGCATAATAAATTATTTCTATTTCTATTTCTATAAAACTAAAATTTTTTGGAGCCAGTGTGTTGCAGATTAGAAGCGGACCGATATTGGAAACATGCAAATTGTAAAAAGCTAGAAACGTCGTTATTGTTTCATTTTAAAACCTGAAAATAAACCGAGTTTTTGTATGGTACAAACCATTTTATATCATGTACAGAGATTGCTAAATCTTCTTTGATTGATAGAAAGTGCGTCAGAATACGCGACCAACATTGTTGTATCCAACGAGTGGATGAAACTCATAAGGGAATACAATATATCACCCAGACAGAGAACAAACATCTGTGGTTACTACACAGATATTTGTTCTCGGTAGGGATCGAACCCACGACCTACAGCACAGAAGGCAGGGCTACTACCAACTGAGCTGATAGGCTAGCTATGTTATAGAAATATGAGGCTACTGGTGAGAAATGTAAGCGGTACTTTTTTATTTCTATTAATTGTTCTGAGGGTTTTTATGAGAATTGTATTGTATCTTTATTGGTTCGATATGTCATTTGCATCGAACAAAGCAAAGAGTTTTTATGACAATTTTTTAAACAAAGAGGTTGTGTTTGAAAAGCTCTAAAAATGCTATAGAAATCCGTTTGTAAAAGCCGTGGGTATCATTCGTCAACGTATTCAATGGAAAATGGTTTTTCACGCGGTTCAAATGGTTTTTCCGAGTGCGAAAATACCGAATGATTGATTTGCAGAGTTTGCCCGGTCCGATTTTTTCAAGACACATTGGTTTTTAATTTAGCGAATTTGTTCTATTGTATTGTAGCCATAGTAGTTTTTTTTTACAATTTATAGGATAACGCTTGACCCCAAAACCGCTTTGAAAACGCCCAAAATAATAGGTACTATTCGGAAAAATAGACACCGGCAACGAGATCATCTCTAAATATAATAAGTACCAAGCCTATAATAAGTACCTCTCATCTCGTAACGTTACTAGTTCTTTGGAACCAGTGTGGTGGAAGGATTTATTGCTCCTCAGTTGTAAGAACATAACTTTTGTCAGGATGCGATCCCTTTTAGCAATAAAACCGCTCATGTTACCCCTGTTTTTTTTTTTTGTATTTTTTAATCTGTAGGTATATTAATATATGGCTTATTTAGGGTATAACGTCTACTCTCTTAGCTCACTTTTTTTGCAAAGCTGCGATAATAAATAACAGCCATTGGCTTTCGATCTTTGAGTCTGTGTAGCACCAACCACAATGCCTACATAATATTCTCATGAATAAAGAGCAAATACTATTTTGTTTTTGCTTGAATGTGCCTAAATTAGACCTTGGATTGTATAAATGATCATTAAAAAGTTACGCTTCACTTAAAACAATCCATTTTACCAATAGCTAGAGTGAATATTCAAAAACAAACGGTATATCTACTTACGTAAGTATCATTTTCCAGTTCGATGTCTATATCCAAGCTATATTCTTCAACATTTTCTATGATTTCGTCTTTTATATCAATAGTAACAGATTTCGGACTTTCCGTTGGTACATATTCATTTTCCTCATTCGTCGTGTCTTTGTACAAATCAATGTAATCTATTTGCGGGTAGTCTGTGGAGTCTTCTACATCGTAATCTATTTCGTCATCTGTTTGTATTATATTTTCTCTAATATCTTTTTCAAACTGATTTTTCCTGAGCGGTTTTGGTACAGTGTTTTGTTTGCTTGACCTGTTGGTCTTTTCTTTCTGTTCGCTATTATTATTTGACGATTCATTGTTACCATTATTTGTGTTAGATATTTTTTGGGGAATACTGTTTTGTGATTCAGTTTTCTGTACCTTTTGTGTGATGTGTTTAGGAGTGACTTGAGATCCTTCTGTGGGTTTTTGCTCCAACTTAGTGATATCTTTCTTATTATTTGGCATTTGTGTTGTTAATAATAAATCACCATCTATAGAGACCCCTATATTATTATCATATGCATTTTTATAATCAACTGTTGTTTTAGAAGACATTGATAAACTGTCTTCAGTAGTTGATGTTATTTGTTTTTTATTGATTGTAGTATTCTTTTTCTTTGGTGCTGATGAGCTACTTTCAATATTTAAAAGCTCTTTTGCATCATCAGTAGTAACTGAAACTTCCTCTTCTTCATCATTATATTCTATGTTAATTTTTTCGAAATCAGGATTAAAGTTGTCTTCAAAAAAGTTACTGAAATATGTCTTCACAAAAATTTGAGTTTTAGGATTATCTGTTACCACAACTGCGTCATTAGAAAATGGAGATTTCGATTGTTTCAACAGTTCATTTTGTATGGAATCGGTTAGTTCTTGAATGGTTTTAATTTCGACATCTTTTACTTGTTTATAACCTTCAGGTATTTTTTCCACGTTCACGTGTTCAGTTTCAGTAATATTTTGGAAAAAAGAATCGGCGAACTCACTAAAACACTTTAAAATGTCTTCAAAACACCCTTCACTTTTAGTTTGACTAATAAAAATAGCACAAAACACAATTATTATGCACTTTTTATTCATTTTTCAAACGTTTGTACTCTTTGTGCGCTTCTACACTAATGTAGATGATTTTGATCGCTATCATAGTTATAAAAACTTCACACATATCAAATGTAACCTTGTTTGTAACGCGGTAAGGTTCTAAGTTGCGTGGCTTTATCCCAAGTCATATAATCGTGAGGGTCTCACCTTGAGAATTCGTGGTCTCAACGACTTTGCCGATTGACCGCAGAGAATTATTGTAGAAGATAAATAGACAATTAGAGGCTCAAAGCATTTAAGGCGAAGACCACCGTCGATGTGTTCTCATACGCATATTTTGATCTTTTGAAAGATATAAAATAACTGAACTTATTTATCGAACATCTCGAACAGCTACCTTGTGTACTTATCCGATTGCACACATTTAAGAAAACAATAATTTTGATCTTAATAAAACTCCTGCTTAAAAGTTTGTTGAACTGATTTTTTCGTATATAAGTAAACTCTTCAGTAGGAAAACACGTTAGAATCTAAATTATTTTGTTGCAAAGCTGTGTGCAACAAGAAAGCTGCTCGCGATTTTCGATAAATAAAGTCAGTGTTTTATATCTTTCAAAAAGTGTGCGACTGAGAAGTTGTTTGACGGAGTTCAGCGCCTTTAATCTTGGACAACGAGTAGATTACACCTCCAGTGTACATAGGTCAAGCTTTCAAAGAACACCCACTGGCCAAACGCGTGTGATGAAAGGATAAATACTTTCCAGTCTAGACTGGACATTCATTTACAGAATGAGGGATGAAGTCCACTACTGGAAAGCCCAGTAGTGGACTGCATCAGACTAATAATGAAGTCTTTCTAGTCCATTCATTTACACACATTCATTTACACTTTACAGAATGAGAGATGAAGTCCACTACTGGACAGCCCAGTAGTAGACTTCATTAGACTAATGATGAAAGGATGAATACTTTCCAGTCCACACTGAACATTCATTTAGCCGTAGTTTGTTGCCTGTTCTTCTAGGCTTGGTCACGTGGAACTGGCACCTAGACTCACCTAGCTTTAAGACATTTCTAAATTATCCTTGTGATACCATTAAATAAATACATAATAGACTTTGACTTTACTGAATATGAAATGAAGTCCGCTACTGGCCAGCTCATAAAAGGATGCAGGTTAAAGGTCAGGACGGTCTAAAAACTTACCAAATAGGGTACTATAATTAAATTGCCTACAAATAAACAAACTTATAAGTACACTTCGTGCCTGTGGCCAAGCTTGGAGCTTTGACAATAGGCGAGTATAATTGGTGTTTCGTGCCATCCAATTAGAAGCTTTTGTGTGAACCAAATAAGGTAAGTACAGTACTTAGTATCATCATCAGCCTGAAGATGTTCATTCTCATTTAAATTTACTATGTGCGTTAATAGGCTCTATTTGTATTTTTTTGTCTCTCTTAATACTTTCTTTACAGCGATGGTTACCACTTAACATCGTTTTTTTGCTGATGGAATAAGCATATTATGGCCTACCCGATGTTAAGTGGTAACCATCGCCTATCAAAGCATTGCCTCGTAGGTCACGCACGTCAGGAACGTGCCCTACGATGCACTTCCCTGCGTACATCAACAGCATCAACTGAATCACGCCAGAAATAGGCAAGGTAGTATTACTTCATGTAGGTTATACCTACCCTTGTTTCATCAACTAGTTGCATAAACAATTATTGTCTGAGCTTTGCTTAGTTTGATGCTAGATAACTCTGTATGTGATACTACTTATTATCTTATTTGAGGGCTATAACATGAGGTGAGCTTTTGGCTGACAGCGTTCTCTTATAAACGACCTTGCGGTTTCGATTATCAGGTCCAATGAATTTGATTTTTTTTTATAACGCTTTTATTAGCTTCACCTGTATGTAAGTTTGTTTGTATGTAAGCTTGCTTGTATGTAACCGACCTCTTTGAGCTCGATTTTGTCCTACTTCGAACGATCAGATTTGATTAAAACATTTTATCAATAGTTTATTATATCTGAAGTTATTATAAAAAGCACCCCACGCTTTTTTGTACAATAATATAAATTTTTTAATTGATTATTACAGTTTTATTTTTAACTTTTTAGTTCAATTAGTTATAAAAGCGTGTTTTTTTAGTTTTTTAAACTATAATTTATTTCGATCAAACTCTTCCTCTCAAGTTCCTTTATTCTTTACACTACCAGCGTTGAACCCATGACCTGACCCTACTCGTACATTCACTATAAACACTAGTCCGAGTCATTCTTTATTAGAAAATCCCCAGAGAAAAGAAGCAAAAAAACTAGCAATAGCGACATCGGAAACAGACGGAATTCGGCCCGAAAAATCCGACTTTCAATATCGAATACCGGAGTAGGTATTTGGGAGGCTGAGCTAATACGTAGAATGGAAGCTGGGTATCGTTCTCAGTATTAATCTTATACCTTTAAACGAGAAAATCTTGTATATTTATATATATATATATATATATATATATATATATATATATATATATATATATATACAACGTGTATCAAAATATGTGTACTATCCTGAAGGGGGGTGAATTTCCACCTCCCGGGAAACAACTTTTGTTCAACGACTTTTCGAACTTCGATTGGTATCTCTGAAAAAAACTGCAACGAAGTTTCAACATGAACAGCTGACTTTATACAAAGTGACAACCCTAAGCTCAGCTACAGAGGTAGTAGTTAGTAGTAGTAGACCTACAGAGGTAGTAAGTCAAGGGGTAGGTGAGTTACAAGGATAGGGTTGTCAATTTATTTAGGCATTATGAAATTAAATATTTTTGTATGGGAAACTGAAAATAGGAATTTGTAATTTTCTCCCACCCACAACTGATCACCATTGTGGTCTGAAACCCCCCACCTTCGCATAGTACACATATTTAGATACACCTTGTATATATGTATATATATATATATATATATTTAGGATCTCGGAAACTGCACCAACGATTTTCACGAAATTTAGTATACAGGGGTTTTCGGGGCCGATAAATTGATCTAGCTAGGATTCATTTTAAGAAAATGATTATTTCTTTCCGAGTTCAATAATTAAACATAAACTGAATATGTGGCTGCTCCTGCCATCTATTGACGATTGTGAGCAAATAACTGCAAGCATGTCCACCAGATGGCGTTGTTCAGTAAGAAAAAACCAGTTAAGATGATAATAATTATGACTCTTATGATTTCTTTAAAATACAAATTAACGAAAAAAATTCCGAGCGAAGCTCGGTTACGAAACTGCTAGTACTTTTAATAAGGACCAGTGTGCATTTAGATTATTTTTTATTTGTTAGAGGATCGTATAAAAAAATGGTAGGGACCCCGTAGTTTGTTGCCTGTTCTTCTAGGCTTGGTCACGTGGAACTGGCACCTAGACTGACCTAGCTTTTAGACCTAGCTTTAAGGTGTGTGGTCTACGTTTCAAAGTGATTCTTGCAATTCTACTGAATACATACACTTTTGATTTTATTTGTAAACATTTGTTTAATTTTAAGGTTTTTTTGTGTAAATAAATGAGAACTAAGATTTATGTACAGTATTATCTTTTGAGTTTTCTGTATAAAACCCGAGTTTGGGATTCATAACTTTTTTTTATCTTTCTAAAACTACAAAACTACAGCCTCGTCAGCTAGGATAGATGGAGGGCAGTGCATCGTATGGCACGTCCTATGTGCGTGACCTTCGAGGAATTTATCTGTTAGAGGCGATCGTAACTAATTAACATGAGGTAGGCTATTATGCTTGTTCCATATCAGCGACTTGTTTAAAAAAATTGAATAGCCAAATAGGGGAAAAACAGCTATAATAAAAATCTAATAAATAAATAAATATTGACAATCCACGCAACACTAACTAGCTCCAAATTAAGCAGAGCTTGTACTATGGGAACCAGATAGCTGGTAAAATGCTTAAATACATTTTTTTTTGTAAAAACATACCTCAATACTATACTCAGCACCCAGACTGAGAACAAACTTCTGTGTTCTCTTCTTCTATGCTCTTGTCGGAGTACCTAATATATGCTTTTTTCACCAGTACCCGAAGTCGGAGTTTGGCAACCACATTTCGTTACCAAAAGTTGTTTTCGTTTCGCCTATTTGTCTCTATCTATTGTATGGAGAAAATATGAGACGGCAAAAATACATTACGTAGTTAGAGTTGTTGTCTCATCTTTTTTCCATACAATAGACAGAGACAAATAGGCGAAACGAAAACAACATTTGGTAACGAAATGTTGTAATTGCAGTGGGACTTGGGGTACGGGTTTATCTTTTGCGGGCCTCCTTATACGACATGACAGCAATCTTCGCTTTTATTTGACTCATATAATATATCTCATCCTTGGTCTTCCCCTTCCTCTCTGAACAAATATCTGTGTTCACCACACAAATATTTGTACTAGGTGGGGATCGAACCCACGATCTATGGCGCAGGAGGCAAAGCTACACCTTGTTCTACATGTGAAATCAAACCCACAAATTGCAGTGCATAGAAATGCTTTATTTGTTAATCAACATTTAAAAAGTTTGAGCGTGAATATAATCATAAAAATAATGCTCGTAGTATTATTGCAGATCGTAAAACCTAAGTTTTCTTACTTTATTACTTTTGACAATAGTCATAAAATAAGTAATTATTTTACTGAAGGTTTTAGTTATTTTTATAGGTCTACATTTTTTTTATTCTATCGATCTACGAGTAATAAAGTTATATATTTGTTATACAAAAACTCATATTATTAAGAAATAATGTAGGGTTACCTCACTAATGTAGACTGAGATTTAAAATTATTTTTTAGTTTGAAATTACCTATAGGTACTTTTGAGATGGTCCATTAAAATTATCAATTTTAATTGAGTCGGCTTTTCAAGTTTTTAAAACAAAGTTACTAGCAGCTGTCCTAGTAATCGGCTTGGTAAGTAAGAGCTCATTTCTATTTGAGTTTTAGACGTCATCATCATCAGCCTGAAGAAGTCCTCTGCTGGATATGTCCAGCAGAGGACTTCTTCAGGCTGATGAGGCCTCCCCTTCACATTTCTGCTTGCTAAAAAGGTATTTCATTACGATTGAGTATATAAGGTTTAGAGTTACTTAAAATAAACCTAAAGATACAAGCTATAATATTATCAGACAATACAATAGCAGATATTAATCTAATTGGTACCAAAGCTGACTATTTAGCCATTGTTCTGTTTCTATGATACTTCGAAGTGTGAAATCTGTTGCAACATTCAAAGACTTTTCTAAGTCTAATTAAATTAGTTTTAGAACTTTAGACTTCAATATCTATTTTTCGGTCTAATTAGCTTAGTTCTAGAACTTCCCCGAAAAGAGCCAGAAGTAGACCATTCCGAAGATGGAAAGACGACTTAAGAAGACAGCAGGGGGCTAATTCTCGGGCCGATCTCGATCATTTTGCAATTTTATTTTATTGCTTCTTTTCACAACCCTGCACTATTTCTAAGTTTTCCGTATATCGTAGCTGTCGAGGCGTTTACGAAGAGGTCGTTGATGAATTACTTAAGAAAATCATCCATTCTCTCTTCGAAAAGAAGCAGTAAAATAAAATTGTAAAGTGATCGAGATCGCCCCGAGAATTAGCCACCAGGAGAAATGCGCGAGATCGCCAATAATGCTAATAAACCTTACTACTATCGCTGTCATATTATAGATGATTAATTAGTTTTTATTTTATATAACTATTTTTCAAAATACTAGACTTTAAATAAAGACTTTTGAAATGGAAAGTAATAGCTGGAAAGCTCATCCAAGATAGTACTACCACCATTCCTATTTCTGCCCTAAATCAACGTTGCTGTGTTTTGGTTTGAAGAATAAGAATGAGTGTGGGTGTAGGTACTTACAGGAGCATGAGGCATACATATTATGACTCAAGTTAATGACGTGACTAAAGCAATGCTTCGTTTTGTTACAGGCGTACCTACCTACCTACCACTTAACATCTCTGTTGTATCAGCAATTACCTAGCATAATAATTATAAGTTCAAAAAATTTGAGAAACCGACTTCATTGTCAAACGGCTAAACCGATTTTAATCAAATTTGTTTGGAACAATCTGGACGTAAGAATAACCTTCCAAATAAAAAAATAATTTTCTAAATCGGTTCATAAATGACGGAGGCATGCAGTTACAAACATTAAAAAAATTATTAAAAAAAAAATAGCAACACCGATTTTAATAAAATTAAAATGTGACCAATCTGGAAGCAGTACCTTTCAGATAAAAAAACAATTTTTCAAATCGGCTCACAAATGACGAAGTTATGCGGTAACAAACATAAAAAAAAAAAAAAAACAACCGAATTGAGAACCTCCTCCTTTTTGATTGGAAGTCGGTTAAAAAGTAAAAACAAACACGTGAAAAAATCTTACCATTTTTTGCAGCTTTGCTCCAGTTTTTCGATTCACCATTTCGATATCACCCAAATTCTTCGGCACTAATTTACTTTCATCAATCAAATCCTTTATAATCTTCTTCCATATCACACCATCGTTTACAGTAGCTGCATCTTCTAGAAAAGTATAATCTACCACCACACTTTTAGTAGGAAGTTCGTTGTAATCGTTCTCAAATTTCTCGATTCTAGCACTCTTTTGCGTTTTCGGTAATTCCCCGTGTATGTTCGTGAACTCATCTATATCGATATCGAATCCTTCGACTGTTGAAGTGTCTTCAAGAGTTGTATAGTACTCTGTAGTCCATTCAACATCAATAACAGTCAAGTTTAGTTCAGACAGTGTGGGTATATGTTTTATAGTGATGTTTCCATTTATATAGTTGTAAACATCCGGCCAGTATCTAGAACTGTACAGTATCAGTGCTATTATGAATACCGTTACGAAGATTATCATGAATATCAGGAATTTTATCGCAAGCTTCAATACTGATAGATTATTTTTCAAATGCATCTTATACTTCTTTTATATTCAATTCCAAGTATTCCTGTAGATTTATTTCTTCTGTTTTTTCTTTAAAGAACTACCACACACTTTTATCTTTTTCTTTCTGATTCACAGTAAGACACGCACAGATTTTTTTAACAATAGTTTCTATTTGACCACTAATAATTAGACTCTGCTACGGCCTATGCTATGTGTATTGCAATACTAAAATGGCACGATACTTGATAGATATCATTGGTATACGCATTGATGTCATATATGGTATGCAATTAATTTTATACAACAATGGGTCGTTCCACAGGCATGGCCGATAATGTTCTATTGGTACAAATAAAAGATTTTACTAATATAGAATTAGTAACACCAACTGTGTTGTCAATAATGATATCACTGGATTTGTCAACCTAATAATTTGAGTTGGGGAATAAGTTCTACACTGATGTTCCCAGATTGGGTATATTGTGCACTGTCTCCCTTTTAACCTCACCCCAGCCAGCCCAACTCCTTAAAATAGCGAAGTAGATCCTTGGGCTGATGGCAACGATGTTTCTGTAGGCCAGATGGTGACACATTGGTAGAAGGACAAGACTTAATCAGTTCCCTAAGCCATGTCTAGAGCTCGATTCTTCTTTTGCGGCAGTGCAGCCCTACAAGCCCCACAGTTTATTTTTCCTGCGGGCAGCCGCGACAGAGGGTCCTGTCTATCGCTCTAGCCTTGAAGAGGTGATAGTTGAGTCTTCCAGATTCATCTTAAACAGGTAAGTTGAGATGTGTTTGTCCATTGCTGAAAGCAGCTTGATATGTGCTCCCATCATAATTTTATTGGTACTCCTAGGAGTACGTTTTCGTTTGTTTCGGCATATTACACGCATGTATGGTGAAATAACATGCAAAGCTTTGTAGGCTATGTGTCCATTTTACTGGTGCTCAAAAGAGCCCTGTCATACAACACTATCTAGCTTCAAACTAAGAAGAGCTTGTATGATAGGAACCAGATATCTGATACAATACTTGAATTAATTTTTTTAAATAGGCTTGACAAATAGTAATACATACTATTTTCACATTAAAACTTTATTTCATGACAATGATGATGTTTATGTCCTCAGACAATACGGTTAAATAAATAATAACTTAAACTAAGCTTATAGTAAATCGTTAACTCTATATCACAAAAATCAACATTATCTTCTATGACAGTAACCTTTATATTATTTTTAATAACCCTTAAAATAATGTGAGGAATATTATATAAATATCGAGCAGAAAAGCCCGTTGAAAATTGACTTTCCAAAAAAAACATTCTAGAACGTCGTAGCAGTCTATTTACAAAATCGAGAATTAGTAGAAAAAATCCTTACGTGGATAGGAAAGGATAGACATACAAAAGTCCCTACGCGCTAACGTGCTAACTTCTAGATCATTCTGGAATATTTCAGAACATTCTGCATTATGACATTTTGGCAGTGGCAATTTTTAGAAAAAACGTGATAGAAAAGGATAGACAATAGAAAAGTCCCAACGTGTTAGAAAAGGATTGATATAGATTTCGAAACTTTTGCCTCCCACAACCACCCCCTTTTGCTTCCAGGAGACCTAGGGGTACCTACTACCACAACAAGGTAGATCCTACTTGGTAGTGATGGAGAAAACCCTGTACGTATGAACATACACTTACTTTTTATAATATATTTTCATTAAATTATAAACTTATTGCTGCTTTAATTTGTTGCTGCTGTTGTCTACGATGCCATTGCTTGAAGATATTTTTATGTTTCTGAAAATAAAGTATGCGTTACTAAAAAGTACAATAAATTAAGTAGGTATGTGAAAGAATGGATAACAAAGAAGTGAATATAAAGATGACGGCTGATAGAAGAGACTGAAAGAGGAGAACATCTTGTGCCGACCCCACATAAAGTGGGATAAGGGCAGGAAGAAGAAGAAAGTATGTGTTACTAGTGTTAACCGTTTTTGGGATAGGACATCCCTAATCAGATCAAGCAGCGTGACACATCCCTAGAGTAGAAGAAGCAGAGGAAGGAAGATGGCGTTGATATACGTAGTTGTATTGTTTGCCGTGTAATATGTAAAACAGAGTTGTAGTGTAGCTATACTTAATCAATGAAGAGTTTTCGTTTTATCACTTCTTCTTCTTATCGTGTCACTGATTCGTTCGAACCAAGTGTGGTGAAAGGATTTTAAGTGCGCCTCGAGAGGCTCCTTAAAAGGTTCTAACACTAGGAAGAAAAGAGAATTATGGCGTCAGATTAAGATAAGGCGAAAATAATTAAACACTAACTAACCTGTTTGCAAATACAGAGTTGATAATATTTGAGACAGGACTTTCAATAATGAACCAAAGGATGTAACTGATGGCTGTCACCACCACGATGTAACCGAACCCGTTAATCAACTGAAACATACATAAAACACATGTTAAATAATCTCATTTATACTTACAACAAAATACTAAATGATATTCAGAGTAAAGAATACAAAAAACTAAAAATTACTCTCTCGTGATAATTGGAAACAAACTTGTCTACTTTTGCTTACCGTGTCACTGTAGGCCTACCATGAGCTCTGTCTGGCTCTGTCTCTGGTTCCGGTTTTGAGTCTGTGTGAGTGTTGACTAAATAAATTTACGTCAAAACGTCACACACACAGTATAATGCACTGGTGAACACTCACATAGACTCAAAACCAGAACCAGAGACAGAGCCAGACAGAGCTCATGGTAGGCCTACTGATTCTTTTGCACCAAGTGTGGTGAAAGGATTTTAAGTGCGCCTTAAAGAGGCTCTTTTCTTGCACTTGACAAATATTTTCGAACTTTTAGGTTCTACGATATGCCGGTTTTCTCACGATGTTTTCCTTCGCCGTTTGAAAGCACTGGCATAGTGTATATACATTTTTGGGGAGAAAAACTCATTGGTACACGACTGGATTTGTGCCTTAGGATCGGAAGGCGGGGCCGCTACCATCACTAGGCCACCAGCGCTCTCAAAGTTGTGCCTGAAGAGGATAACCTCGCCAAGCTACCAAAGATTATGCCCTATGTGCCCTATACACTATATAAGAGAGCACTGGTGGTCTAGTGGCCCCGCCTTCCGATCCGAAGGTCGTGGGTTCAAATCCACTCGTGTACCAATGAGTTTTTCTGTCGAAAAATGTATGTGCACTATGCCAGTACCTACTCTCAAAACGGTGAAGGAAAACATCGTGAGGAAACCGGCGTGTTGTAGAACCTAAAAAAGTTCGAGCAACACGTGTCAGGGTCACGCAAAAAGGGCTAAATATCTATGTATTAGGATTATCAAGATGTTATTAGATAGAACAATTGAAAATATGGAATAGTTTTCATTTTATTTAGGTACTCGTAACTACTTAATATTATTGTTGTTAAATGTTATGCTAAATCATAATGATTTCAAGGAATTAATTGAGTAGGTACGTATAAATGTAGAAAGATAATTATTTAATATAAACTTTATTTATTTTAAGTGTAAATAATGAATAACCAAATCAAATTAATGTATTATTGCCATAATATGATTGTATCAAGGTCCTCAACTGCAGGTTGTTAGGGAGAGTTTAGTGTTATCCAGTATCAATTCTGGATAGAAATAAAAAAATTAAAAAAAACTCACCAAATGATAGAAGTCATAAGAAAGTGATGCCCTGGTTGAGTACGTGATCTTCCAAATCAGTATCGGGTGGAACAAGTACATGCTGTAGGTCAGGTGACTTAGTGGAGCGAACACTTTACTAGTTAAGTAGTCTCCGACTATTGCTGAAAACGAAAAATGAAATTATAATTACAATAATATTCTGTACATAGAATTGTAAACTGAATGATTGAGTCACAATGTTTTTATACAAATAAAAAAAATCGGCTGTCTGTAAAGTCGGTTTACTGACGATAGTTGTACGTGGCAACGTCATACAGCCGTCCACGCGGACGCAGCGCTCACTCAAGTAGGAGAGAGACAGGTGTCGCCAAACGCGGAGGCCGTGCGTGCCTCTTTGTCGCTCGTCCCGCGCTCTCGCTTGCACTTCAAGCCTTAATTGGAACGCCGCAGAGCGAGGTAACGCCGCATTAGTCATGTTTTTACGTGCGTGCAGCCGGCTCCATCAAATTATAAGACGTTGTCACGTCAAAAAAACAAAATGAAAAGTGTTTTTATTCAGTAGGATCGCAAGAATCACTTTGAAACGTCTTAAAGCAATGTGAGTCTATTGGTGCCAGTTCCACGCGACGTAGCCGACGACGCAAGAACAGACAACAAACTACGGCTTGGTTTCTACCGTTTTTTTAATTGATCCTTTTACAAAACAAAAATAATGATAGATACAGAGTATAGAGAATAATGATGATAGATAGAACAAAAATATGGCCCACCTGATGTTAAGTGGTAACCATCGCCTATAACAAAGCAATGCCTCGCAGGTCACGCACGTCAGGAACGCGCCCTACGATGCACTGCCCTGCGTCCATCAACTGGAGGCATACAGATATTCAGCCTCACGTGCCAGTAACTCCACCGGCACCCACACCCTTCAAACCGAAACACAGCAATGCTGCTTCACGGCAGAAATAGGCATGGTAGTAGTTCTCCGGACGAACCACACACAAAGAGACTAACGACACTAATCTGCTAAATCAACGCACATTTCTTTAACTTTTTTAATTTTTCATTATTTTTTACTTACGGAAGGTTCCATATTCAGAGACAACAATGAGAAGGCACACTCCGATCGCAAAGATACATCTGTCAAATGCCATGTACACACTGACTAGAAAGGGGTTGTATTCCATGAGGTTCAATGACCCGCCAACTGTCATCACGCCTAGCATGAGAACTAGACCAAAAATACCGCCGAGGATCGACAATGTCTGAAAAAAACGTTTTATATGATTAAACCGGTACTCTAGCTGCACCAGTTTTTCTGATCGCTAAACCTATACAGTCTTCTTTTAAGGCTGCCTCTCCACTGCTGAAGGTTGGCAGTCATCCTTTTAAACTTTCTTTTATCTAGGGCAAGCTTATGTAAATCTTCTTCTTTCTTGATCCCGGTCCATTCCCTGATGTTGCGAAGCCATGATGATGTTCTTCTTCTACCTACTCTTCTCTTGCCCAACAACTTGCCCATCATAATAAGTTGGAGCAGATGGTAACGCTCATGCCGTAAGACATGTCCCAAGTAGGCAACTTTTCACTGCTGTAGTGCCCGCACGAGACAGATGTATACAGTGGGTCCTCTTAATAGGTGAAGGAAAACATTTCGAACTGATCTATGCGATGCGTGACCCTGGGCTGGTGAGTATCTGGCGCAGTGCATATTGCTATTCAGCGTGGCAATGCCGCCAGAGTCTTGAGGACGCTTTCGTCTGGCAACTGGCACTGATTTGGATAAGCTGAGCTATTTGTAGATTGTTCCTAACGGTCTGCAGATAGCTCAACGGTTTCTTGTTTGTTTTTTTTTAAGCATTAAGTTAGCAAACAATGATACGGCCCGCCCGATGGAAAGCGGTTGCCGTAGCATATGGACGCTTGCAACACCAGAGGCATCAGTCACGCATTTCTGTCCCTTTAAATATTTTAAAACGCCCTTTTTGAAGAACCCCTACTAAAGTATCTAGGGAAAGCCTCAGAAAGAAGAGCATTGTACAACCTTAAACTGCGCGGGAGGAAGTTCCTCTGAAACCGAATAGTGCGCGACCAAGGTATGTGGAAGAGTCCTCTGCCTATGGCAAGCTGTCTAAGCTGTTTCATACATTTTGTAAATACTTATATTCATTGTTCTCGAACCAACCTTCGAAATGCTTTTCCTATAATCTTTAGGCTTGTACATATGCATCACATATCCTAGAGCCACCCCAGTCAGATAGGCACTTGCTCTGCTGTAAGGCTTCATGTACGTCGTCTGAAATACCCTGTTGTCGGAGTATTTTGATGCTTCACTGAAAATAAAAAAAGGATTTAAAAGGCATGGTCAAAGAATGCTCGAAGACCTAGAGATAGAGATCTTTGGTTGAACGACATTATTGTGAAAACTGGGAGTGAGTGGATGAAACTTGCAAGGAACTGGACAGAACGGCGTAATAAAGAGGAGACCTATACTCAGCTGTTTGAAATAGTGATGATGAAAAGTAGGATGACTTGTGCTTCACTGATAACCAAAATAGGTATACCTAAGGCATGGTTAAATAATGCTCGAAGACCTAGAAATAGAGCTCTTTGGTTGAACGACATTATTGTGAGAACTGGGAGTGAGTGGATGAAACTTGCAAGGAACTGGACAGTAGGCCTAGCATGAGCTCTGTCTGGCTCTGTCTCTGGCTCTGGTTTTGACTCTGTGTGAGTGCTCACCAGTTCATCATACTGTGTGTGTGACGTTCTGACGTAGGATTTATTTAGTCAACACTCACACAGACTCAAAACCAGAACCAGAGACAGAACCAGATAGAGCTCATGGTAAGCCTACAGAATGGCGTAATAAAGAGGTGAGTTATACTCAGCAGTGAGTACAAAAGGACTGAAATGGTGATGATGAAAGATATGATGCCATAACTGAATACGCATAACTGAATACGCACTAATAACAATTTTCTAATTAATACTTACTCAATATCATAGGCCAATATAGCTGGTACCTCATACCAGTACGTCATTGCTGCTGGTATGATCAGTGACATCAGGTATACCACCACACAGAACCGCACCACTGTTGGTCTGCTCCATTTTTGACAGAACCAGAAGGCAACTGTGGCAAGGATAGTGAGCTGGAAGTCACAGCTTAAATACCAGGTTTGAAATGGGCACTGAAAGAGAAAAAAAGGATAATCTTTTAAACAACGTTATTATGGTCAAGTTCAGTGTTGGACATTGATCTAACCAATTTATTTCCAGGAAGATCGATTCCAAACCCTATCTTTTCCTGGACTTTTACAATCCTTATAATGTTGCTAAAAACCAGTTAAAATACTTTCATCACACTGGAAAAAGAATAAGATGGTTACAGATGGTTGTTATATGGTCGATTCTACGTGCTTCAAGACCATTGCTAAGCTACGTCAGTGATCCTAGTTTAACGGATTTTCTCTTTTCAGATTCTATCACGTAGCACTTGAAACTTCTAGCATACTCACAACTTGTTCAGGCTTCACGAAGTTGTTGACCATCAGAAGAGGGATCCACCATTGGTCTCTGCAGACGTCCACCTGCTCTGCGACCAGCTGCGGCTGCAGAGGTCCGGAGACGGTGTGAGGCAGCACAGCAATGATGTATAGTAGACATAACGATAGTAGAACTATCAGTCTGTAATCAGAAATCACAACACTCGTCCAATTAGCTGATTTGTTTTGCCCAGGAGCAGGAAAAACTATGGAAAAAGTGTTTACATTTGAAAGGGCACAACTTTAAAGAGTAAAAGAAGACAACCAACTACAACATCAAGCTGTGTTGGATACCATTTTGTGACGTCTTTCTGTGAGACTGAAAGACACCATTTCAATGTTCTTCTAAAGCCTGGGCCAGACAGAAGAGACGTAAGAAGCAGACGGGGCGCGGACATTTGGTTTCTTCTGCGTCTCTTTCATATAAAATGTATAGAAGCGTCGTGACGCAAAACATAGGAGAGACGGGGTGCGGGCGCAACGCTGTTACGTCTGCTGCACCTTCGTCTTACGTCTCTTCTATCTGGTCCAGGCCTAAGCATATCAGTAAGTATTCTGCCTCCATCACTTAATTTCTTATCTTATACCTTTAAATTATACCTTTAAACGAGAAAATCTCGAATATTTAGAATCTCGGAAACTGGGCCAACGATTTTCATGAAATTAAGTATACAGGGGTTTTCGGGGACGATAAAACGATCTAGCTAGGATTCATTTTTAGAAAATGGCCCTTAATCGTAAAGTAAATAATCAACTTTATCATAAAATCATAACTCCAAGCGCCATCTGTTGATTAAGTCATGAGTTAGTGGGACAGAGAACGCCATCTATCGACGAGTAGTGGAGTTTATTATTATGTCGGTAAGAAAAATATTAATATTTAATCAGTATGTATGTAAGTAATTCGTATTTAAATATAATTCACAACAACAGTTTACCAAAAAAAAAATACCGAGCGAAGTTCGGGCACCAACTGCTAGTATTATCTTAAGCCAATGCTGAAAGAGTTTTTTCTACCTGAGGTATCGTTTGATGATCATCTCCACAAGACCAGTACGTTTTTTCAGTAGTCCTGACATCAAAAGCAGACCAGACATCACGAAGAAGGCATCGATCAGAAGTGCTAACTGGATCGTAAACCAGCCCGTTACTGATTCTGCACTCTAGAAAAAAAATATCAACAGATATTTCATGATGAGGTCAATGCGGGGTATAGCGATACTGGAATGTACATCGTGTTTCTGTGTGCTACAGCAGTCAAAGGGTCTAAGTCGAAGCATGATACACAGCTACTGTGAGGGAACTATGCGCTGGTATGG
This sequence comes from Thera obeliscata, assembly GCA_947578465.1. Classification (NCBI taxonomy): domain Eukaryota; kingdom Metazoa; phylum Arthropoda; class Insecta; order Lepidoptera; family Geometridae; genus Thera; species Thera obeliscata. The sequence continues at coordinate 8,904,898 of OX387923.1, read as the reverse complement.
CAGTGATAAATCACTCCTATGCTGCCTTCCTACGTTGCGTGGTTCTGCAGATCATCACGCATAGCCGACGACGACGCACGGCAACGCACACAGAAAGGGCACCTGTGCTACCGCGTACCTCGGCGCACGAGGCCGTTCCCATGGTGTGTCGTGCGAGCTGATCCGCCTCCGTGCGCGATATCACACACCGGTGGGAAGGGGCTATTAGAAGTCCAAGAAATGATTGCCTGTGCACCTGCATATACCCATCATGAAAAGTCAGATGGAGATGGCTATAAATTACGAGTTAACTCCCACCAATGCCACGCTTTTTTCTCACTCACTGCCTTGGAGTTTAAAAAAAAATTGCAATAATACTTCTGATAATTTATGAAAACATTGTGAGGAAACTGGCATGTCGTAGAATCTAAAAAGTACGAAAAACATAGTGTCGAGTGCACGAAAGGAGCCTCTCTGAGGCGCACTTAAAATCCTTTCACCACGCTGGAGCCTTTCACACTTCAAGGAACCAGTGACATGCTGACTACTAATAATCCTCTTTTTGTGCTTAATTATTTATTATCTTATACCTTTAAACGAGAAAATCTTGTATATATATATATATATATATATATTTAGGATCTCGGAAACTGAGCCAACAATTTTCATGAAATTAAGTATACAGGGGTTTTCGGGGGCGATAAATCGATCTAGCTAGGTTTCATTTTCAGAAAAGACCCGGGTTAAAAGTTATTTTAATAATAAAATAAAATCGGTTGTCTGTAAAGTCGGTTTACTGACGATAGTTGAACGTGATAACGTCATAAGAAAATACTCGCGGACTCGCGGACTCGCGGACTCGGACTCGGACTCGGACTCGGACTCGGACTCGGACTCGGACTCGGACTCGGACTCGGACTCGGACTCGGACTCGGACTCGGACTCGGACTCGGACTCGGACTCGGACTCGGACTCGGACTCGGACTCGGACTCGGACTCGGACTCGGACTCGGACTCGGACTCGGACTCGGACTCGGACTCGGACTCGGACTCGGACTCGGACTCGGACTCGGACTCGGACTCGGACTCGGACTCGGACTCGGACTCGGACTCGGACTCGGACACGGACTCAGACTCGAACTCTCGGACCCGGACCCGGAACCCGACCGAACCCTTACCCTTACCCTCATTTACCCTTACCCTCATTTACCCTTACCAATTACCCGACCCGGGCTCGGGCTCAGGTAAATGGAACGACGAAACGACGTAACGACGCATGAGTCATGTTTTTTCGTGCGTGCAGCCGGCTCCATCGATTTATAAGACGTTATCACGTCAAAAATTTAGCGCCATCTCTTGTCGAGTAGTCGAAATCACGAATTAGTGTCACGGAGAACGCCATCTATTGAACTTCTACGAAAACACTCGACACAAGAGTTCCGGAAATTTTCATGAAAATTAGTATACAAAAATATTATTAAAAAACCGAGCAAAGCTCGGGCACACCAGCTCGTGTATTTATTATACGTGCTCGTGGCGTAACTAACAAAACATTTGAAAAAGGAAGATTCGAATACGTCATGGCATTGGCTGGGAACCTATGTATGAAAATTTTGATTACTCATTTGCATAATTTTGATAAATTACTCTCTTGTTATAAAAAGGGAAAGTCTGTGTCTCGCTCCACCTCATGCCGAAGTTACCTTAGCAGTATCTACGGGATTAGTGATTGATGAAACGATGACTTCAATGAAGTAATGCATGACCACGGCTGTGCCCGCGCAGAACGTCCGCACTCCGTTCAACGACATCAGTTTATCTTGGTCCTTCCTTGTTAAAGCTTCGAAGTTCTTGGAAGGGCTGAACCAGTTCGCTATTTTTATAACTGCAAAAAAATTACAGGATTATTTATCGATGCTACATCTTACGAGAGACATAGAGAGACACAGTTTTTAACTCCTGCGAATTTCATCGTTTTCCAATCTGTTTCTGTTCCATTTGTAATAAGATCCAAATATATATATTTTTTTTATTGTTTGGCTCGTAACGATCACTTCCTATCGGGGCGACATACTAGGATTATTTTCATAATTTAATTTGCAAAATTTTTTACACCCTTTTCTAATTTTTTAAACTTGATCATTGAAAATACACTTTTGAGAAATCGAAATAGAGAGAAGATTATTGTATTAAATATCTTTATAATTACCTCTCTCATAGAAGTACATTTACAAAAGCTTAATTTACCCATGAAAATGAATAAACACTAATATAACACTCGGAAAAAAAAGTTGCATGGTCTAAGAACTAGACTTTTGTTGAAAATTTGCTATTAAACTAGCCCGCCTGTCCCGGCTTCGCACGGGTGGACATTTATTTTTCAAACACATAAATATAGCCTATGTTACTCAGAGTGAGAGTAGCTTTCCAATGGTGAAAAAAAAATTGAAATTGGCTTAGTAGTTTTTGAGTAAATAATGAATTAACTTTTAATTGTAATAACAAACATACACACAAAAATACAAATTTTTCCTCTTTATAATATTAGCATAGATAGTATAGATTGCCTTTAGAAGTGACAAAACCTTGCTTAAACGAATTTAAAAACAGTCTCATAACCTTAATCGAATGCCACCAGTTTTACCATCTGTATGAATATTTGAAATGATTTGCAAACGCAGCATAATTATGTAAGTGTATATTAAAATCTACTAATATTATAAAGCTGAAGAGTTTGATTGTTTGTTTGGTTGAACTGCTGATGCTGGTACGAATATTTGTGTTGGATCGTTCATTTTTAAAAGAAATAATATGAGCTATAGGTTATAATATCACGCTATAACTAATAGAAACAGAGCATCAATGCAAAATATTAAATATTATTTTTGAGAGCTTCTGTTACGTGTGCTGCGTAAATGGGAACATACTTAGGTTGTAAAAAAGTCAGGGGCAGAGCATGCCTAATTTTAAGGTTGACTCACTTAAACCTTTTTTATGCCATGCACAAAAAAGAAAATGGCCCATTTACTTTTTTGCATTTAGTCATAACCTTTTTTATGCCATGCACAAATAAAAAATGACCCATTTTCTTTTTTGCAGTAATTTCCTCGCTGAGGTGGGATGAAAAATTACGTGTTGCACTCGAATGCAAAGATTTTTCACTTCCTGCTCTTTTGATTCCTTAGCTAACGTTCCTTCGCTTGCTCGGTCATCAAAATTGAGCACGCGGTTAAAAAGCAACTTTGCGGTCTTGTATAACAAATAACTATTAAACTAATAAGTGCTCAATATAGGTTACGTTTTCGTTAATGACGGCTTTTTTTCTACTAGTCTTATTTTTAGTAATAGCTTTCTACCCGTGCAAAACTGGGGCGGATCGCTAGTATTATAAACAAGACTTTAATGCGAAAAATTTACATAAGCATCAAGGTATAATGCAATGGTTCATAAATAAATATCAAATGTTACTAACCAGTTGGATTTGTTAGAGAGTCTTCCAGAAGATAAACTATTGCAGCAATGACTGATGTTGTAAATATTATAAGCCTGTAAACATAAAAACCAAAAATATTTTTTTTATTTATTTTATTTTTAGCCTGGGTCGTCCCACTGCAGGGCAAAGGCCTCCCTCCCCTTCTTCCACACCTCTCGATCTTTGGCTACAATGCACCAGTCGTTCATATGAGAATCGAGATCGTCCCGCCATCTTCTCCGGGGTCTTCCTCTACGACGCCGACCTTGTGGGACCCAATCGGTTAATATTTTGGCCCAAAGAATGTCCGGCATACGAGCCACATGCCCTGCCCAATCCCAAAAATAATATTTTGTTAAAAATGCTTCTGATATGCCCTGAGGGGTTAATTCACTTCATACGTATGAAGAAAATATGGCCTGCAATTATTATTTAATTCAGGGAATATTGAGTCAAACTTACAGCTTTAAAAAGATATGTGATATAATTAGAAATAAGGATATCCTTAGAAGAACCAAAGTCACTGACATAGCCGTAGAATTAGTAAGTTGAAGTGGCAATGGGCAGGTAATATAGCTCGAAAAACCGACAACCGTTGGGGAATAAAGGTACTCGAATGGCGACTACGAACCGGAAGACGACACGCAGGGCGCCCACCCACCAGATGAACCGACGACATTGTTAAGATCGCGGGAAGTCAATAGATGGGAAGAGCTCAGAATCGTTCTTCCTGGAAATGTGTAGGCGATGTTCAGCCGTGGACTTCTTCAGGCTGATAATGATGACGATGAAAGCTTTAAAAACCTATTGTTATAATTTTAAAGCGGGACCGTACATATATTTATGGTCCCGCTCCCATGACGGAGTGTTTAAAAAAAATTACCAGTTTTAAAATAAGCTCGATACCATTTACATGCATTAACACAATGATAATAATATTTGATCTAAAAACAGCTTCCGCTCCCACATTGGAAGGCTTTAAAAACAAACACAAAACCTGTTGCTAATTATTGTTATACATAATGCAAAAGCCAAAAAAAGACTGCTTTATTTCCGCCTGACAGAGCACCCACTAGCATTTTTGGACATAGGCATATTATTTATAAATGTTTGTTAAAAAAAAACAACATGGGTAGTTTTTTAGATTTTAGACAATCCAAACAGCAATTTTTGGCCCAAACAAAGCAGAGCTTGTACTATGGGAACCAGATAGCTGATTATAATACATATTATATATATTTTTTTTGTAAATACATGCATGGAATACAATAATATCTAACACCCAGACAGAGAACAAACATTTGCGTTCACCACACAAAGATTTGTTCTCGGTGGGGATCGAAACCACGACCTACTGCGCAGAAGGCAGAGCTACTACCAACTGAGCTGAGAGGCCAGTCATTATTTTGAATTTTGAAGAGGTTTTTAAGCATCACTTACCAAAATGCATAGTAGCCAGTAGAATAATCCAGCTTAGTCCCTTTAACTTGGCAGTTCCTCGGATCTACTGTCACGTGCCCGATTGGCAGATGAGAGAGCTGGTGGATGTGTTGAGACACCTTCTCCACTGAGGATGGAACACACACTGCTGGCAGGCAGACTCCCATGGAATAGAAGCTCACTCGACGGTTTCCGTATTTGGTTCTTATCTGAAAGGATACAAGAATCATTCTTATTCATCTTTCTCAAGTCTCCTAGGATTGTTGTCTGTTCTTCTAAGCTTGGTTGCATGGAACTGGCACCTAGCTTTAAGACGTTCAAAAGTGATCCTTGTGATATAATTGAATAAACGATTTTTGACTTTGAATGAATTCTTCCGATGGAAGGACCACTGCTCGACGTTCCTCTATCGTACATATTCCAAGCAGGAATCCACCCACTTCTTGTGACTAATGTAGCTTTCTTTGGTGTATAGGGTTTGTAGTGTTACCTACACACTTCATCTTCCATTTCGCAGTTGCCATTCGAGAACCTTTATTCCCTAGTGCTTATCATGTCAATTCTATGAGCTGTATTATGACCTACCCATTGCCACTCAACACTGGGAGTACCTAGTGTCAGTGATTTTGTTTTTCCTAGGCTGCTTTTTATTCAGCCATTCAGACCATCTAAATACTAGCATAAAAATTGAAACATTTCTAGAAAAATTTACTATTTTTATGACAAAACGGGATATTTACCATGATTAAATTTTGTGAGTTTGGACTCCCGATACTTCGGCACAGTTGCATGCGCCATGATCACGCCAGAACTGAAGGTCAAGAGTTAAAGAAATGTTAATGGCAGACAAATCGATCTATCCTCTTTCGCACTCTTTTATTGGTTTCGACACTGAACACTACCATCACTACATTACACTACTCCCGTTGTGTCATAAAAATAGTGTTAATTTTTTTTATTTATTTATTTATACTTATACTCACTTTAACAAACTCTTCAATGCTGCTACTAGGATCCACTTGCTCATAAGGTCTGGTGTCTACAGTCAGTTTCACGTCTACCAGACAGTACTGTGAGGGTTGCTGCGACCAGGGGTCTTCCAGACACTGATCGAAGCTGCCCAGGTGGTATCGAGCACCATACAGAACTGCTCCTGGTAACTGCATGGAGTCCCAAACTGGTGGTAGAATAGATGTAAGATAAAGTAAATTCAACGTTATTTTTATTTTTGTTGCATTGCGTGGGTGCAGTCTAACTGCAGTTTAGTGAAAAAATAATTAATATCGTAAAACGTTTTCCTAATTTAAAGTTTACCTCTGTACAAAAACCAGTTAGGTAAACGTAAACGTTTACCTAACTGAAAATCCCGACCTCACTTTTTGGAGCTGGGTTGGGTAAGACTATTACGTTTTTTTAGTTTTTTAACGAGTTGACTAGGCTAGGGGTTTAACAATCAGGCAGCAAGTGAAATGGCGGCGTATAATGAAACGGCTAGGCAATTCATTTATCATCATAATCATCATCATCACCCTGAAGAAGTGCACTGCTGGACATAGGCCTCCCCTACACATTTCCAGGAAGAACGATTCTGAGCCCTTTCCATCCATCGACTTCCCGCGATCTTAACAATGTCGTCGGTCCATCTGGTGGGTGGGCGCCCTACGCTTCGTCTTCCAGTTCGTGGTCGCCATTGAGAACCTTTATTCCCCAACGGTTGTCGGTTTTTCAAGCTAAATGGCCTGATTCTATCGCAATTCATTAAAAGGCGGATTTTACTATTTGTCTGCAACATGCATGGTATACTCACTCCACGTAGCCCATGTAGTTTGATTCTTCACTCCATTGAGCAGTAAAAAGGTGGCTTTTCTACAAGGCTCTTCATCATCACGCCATTCCTCATGCTGCAAGCTGTCTATTAGATGGTCAATATCTCGGGCACCACTCCTTTCAGCGCGAACATTTGTTATTGCTAAAAACAAATAAGCTAGATAAAAATACTGTTTTATATAAATATAAAAAAATATAGAATAAGGCTACGAAAAAAAAAGGCTTTTGCATCTATTGTAGATGATTTATACAGCGTCAGGGGCAACTGGTGACTCAAGCCCTACTTGCGGGACACTATAGGGACAGGGACAGAATTTTAGTTGGAATAAGCTTGCCCAGCACCTATACCATCTTGACGGTTTAGTCGGCCTAATCCACAGAAAAGAGAATAGTCGATACGTTCGGACTAAGCCATAGGTTTCACGATGTTTTCCTTCACCATTTTAGAGCACTAGCGTTATATAGATATATGTATAATCTATTGTTTACCTGTGTTCACAAGTACGCACTCTTTTTACAAAATTGAATCGAACACGCACAGTGATATCATGGACGAATAATGGTTATATTTTTCCACACAATAATTATTATACATCGAAATATCACACACGTTTATTATTTTATCACTTTTATTATTTTAGTAAGTCGTTCCACACAATAATAAAAATAAAATATCACACTTTTATTTGTTCTATCACTTTTATTATTTTAGTAGGTCGTGGGTTCGATCCCCACCGAGAACAAAATTAAATGTTTGTGTGGTGAATGCAGTTATTTGTCCTCTGTCTGGGTGTTGTATTGATTTCATTGTATTTACAAAAAAAAAATTATATATCAGCTATCTGGTTTCCATAGCACAAGCTCTGCTTAATTTGGGGCCAGATATTGTTGTGTGAATTGTATATAATATTTATTTATTTATTCTCAACTAACATGGGCTCTCAGCATTCATACTCCTAGTTTAAGAAATTAGGCTGGGTGGGGTGAAGTTAGCAGGGGGACAAAACACAATACACCCCATCGCGGAACGTTAACGCAGACTTTATTCCCCCAACTCAAATTAAAACTAGAAGTAGATCAAAAACTTACCTAAAAGTATCACTGTTATATAACAACACAAAACTTTGCCTTTCATTATTATTGTATTTTTTTAATAAATAAATATAATAAAATAAATAAATCTAATGTATATGTTTCTCACTGAGTTAGAGAACACTGTCTGATTTCGTTTACTGCCAAAAAATAGATAAGATATATTTTAATTGAATACATTAATAATTATCATAGAGCGTTGGCGGGGTAAACTTATAAGAATATAATTAAAATACATTAAGTATGTATTTCTCACAGAACGGAACGGCAGAACGACACGTTTCTTTAGGCTTTGTGCCACTGTGACCACAAGACAAAATTAAAAAAAATCCGAAATGAGAATTTCCCCTTTTTTATTTGACGTCATTAAAGAAATAAAGAGGGCATTGCCCCACGCTGTTGTTTGATACCAAATATTACTTATTCTGTGGTTGTGTCTGACGTATTTCACGGCTTTAAAATTTGTTGAGTAGAGTGTACTTCGTCCAGGCAATAAGACAATAAACTACAGACAGATATTCAAAACAATCGACAAATATATAACCCAACTATTGGGTATTATAATATGTAGCTGATTCCCGTCACAGAGTTGGATCTCTCATCGAGGATTAGATTCATCAGTGGTAAGCTGCGCGGTATTTTATTTAAACTCTCATGGACAGAAATATGTACTAACAACTACTTAGCCACGTCCCGTGACAAATGCTGTGCCAAATAGGCCAGACTCAGCTTTTGCTGCTTTGCACGGTATGAACCTACCACGCCAAGCAGCGCTGGTTTTCAGGGAGAACCTAAGTGTCGCCACATGGGCAGTAAAAAACAATAAATTAACACTTACGCAGTATAGGTACATCATCATCATCATCAGCCTGAAGAAGTCCACTGCTGGACATAGGCCTCCCCTACACATTTCCAGGAAGAACGATTCTGAGCTCTTTCCATCCACCGTCTTCCCGCGATCTTACAATCTCGTCAGTCCATCTGGTGGGTGGGCGCCCTATACCTTTCGTCTTCCGGTTCGTGGTCATCAATCGAGGACCTTTATTCCCCAGCGGTTGTCGGTTCTTCGAGCTATATGACCTGCCCATCGCCATTTTAACTAACTAATTCATGAACTAATTGATGAATAGCTATGTCGGTGACCTTGGTTCTTCTACGGATATTCTCATTTCTGATTCTATCACGTTGTGCCAGCATAGCTCTCTCCATAGGTACATAGGTATGTATAGGTACATACTTATAAAGAGGATAAAAAAATTGAAAAAGTTGTTCTATATTCTTATGCCTTGTTTTATATAACGGTTGCCTTGTCATATTATTCGAGCTATGACCTATATACCTATTGCTAATTCAGCATATAAATGTCATTGACCTTGCTTCTACTACGGATTTCCTCATATTAAACAATACAAGTAAAACAGGTTTTTTTCCCTAGTACTGAATAAAATTATTCATAAACTCGTTTTTGCAAAACCGGTTTATACATATTTCTGTCGTCATATTCAAAAAGGGCGCAAATAGGATGCATAATTTAGTTTTTTTAATTATTGAATAATTTTAAATATTATAATGAATAACCCTCACACATTTATATGATGGCAGATATAACATTCCAATTTGGTATTTATTTATTTAAAATAAATAAATAAATTAAAATAAATAACTAAGTTCCGCACACCGACCGAGAGAGGACATAGATTTAAAATTTAAATGTGTTACCTTTTTTATATACAAATTAATTACATTAGCGGTCATTTGGCTTAGCAGATAACCAACCATCATACAAATAATATTAATTTCGGTGGGGATTGAAACCACAGTCAACGGCACAGAAGGCAGAGTTACTACCAAACTGAGCTGACAGGCCAGTCAGTCAACAACTTTCATGCCGTAGATTGCAAATTATAAAGATTTTTATTATGTCCCAAAAGTTAAGAGCCGAGCGGGATTTAAACTACACACACTATAAAATTAATAAAAAAATTATTGCAAATTATGTAGTAAACTGTGTTAACGAACCCACCGTTTACATAAATTACTGATCAAAATAAATATACCAAGGTTTGCAATGATACGAAGTCCTCTCATTTTATATCACATGAATTTAATGCAAAATAACTTAGGAAAACTGCTTTAGTTGAGACCTTGGAAGAATCACTGTCCATGCCTCCATAACCGTATTCTTTAGTCCATGGCAAAGAGTACAGTTATGGAGGGTCCATAGTTGAGACTCCCCTCGCTACCACCGCCGTTCCTTCCAAGGCGGTCCTCCGAATCCGACCTTCTATTTTTTTTTTTAATAAAATCACTGTCTATGCTAAATAACGGTCAATGTCAAATTAAAACCTTGTCAACAATAAAACATTAGGATATAAACTAAAACAGGTATTTACTAATAAAGAATGTACCAAAATAAGTATTTATAGAAGCAAATAACATTTTACGAATTACGATTATGCTAACACTCTTGCAGTGTCTTACAGGGAACATGCGCTATAGCTTTTTTTTTTGGCTTTGTTGTTTAAGCATTAGCCATACACATTTTTTTATTTTAAACAAAAGATTAGGGAATCAGTATTAAATTAAGTACGCGGATCTAAGGACTGGGACAGGATCAGTAGGATTTACAAAAACGATAATAATAAACAAGGAAAGGAATTATAATTATTCAACTAAAGGGTAAAATATAGAACACTAATTAAATTTTTATTTTATTTATATATTTATTTAAAGGATTCCAAACAATGATATAAACTAGAATCCAAGGAAGCAAGGAGAATAATGATATTTGTAGGAAGAGGAATTCGACAGGAAACGAGATCTTCAAAAAGATTCCTTTGGTTATTTTGAGGACAAGCAAATCACTATAGCCTGTATATTATATAAGCCATGTAATTAATATATTTAGGCGCAGTTGAATATAAATAAATCCAACCTAATCTAATCCGAAATCAGAATACGCCTCATCATTTTTTATGATAGGCGTCACGGCTCACCAAGAAGGTTCCAAGTCTGAGTTTTTAACAAATTAAAAAAGGTTGCATGATAATTTCGGCACCATGGAGGTAGAAGTAATTAGGTTTAATGATCTTTTGAATTCACAAAATTAGTGCACACGATGTTCTAAATTAAATTTTACTTTATCGTCTAGCGGATAAGAACGGCTTTTGCACGCAAATATAGCAGAGCAAAAATACACTTATCATAATCATATTTTTATTCATGAACGATCATACAATCATGTCTGAAATAAGTACATACAATTAAAAGAGACAAACAAGAAATAATCAATAAACACAAATTAAATAATAATTATACTTAATTCAATTTTACATAATCAAATATAAATAATTACAAATGTCATTATTTATATTACTTTTCAAGGTGGGGGGAAGAAATATAACTTAAAACTGCTTTAACTTGGTGACAACGCTGTCTCTGATGCCGTTGGTCGAAGATATTTTGATTTTCCTGAAAATATAGTTTATGCTAATTAGCTGCCATCTTTCTTTCCTGGCGGATATTCGATCATGAAAGATTTAACCACAGAATACAGTAGAAAGGCGATCATGCGACGTTTTAAGGGAGCTGTCGCTAGTTTATTTTACTGTTTTTTACTTCATTACTAAACATGAGGAAGGATTTTAAGAAAAATAAAGAGAAGTAGATTGAAAGAAATTTTAAAATTAGTTGAAATAAAGATTTCTTTGTTTAACCTTATCGCTTGGCTTCTTGTTCGGAAAGTAATTATTACGCAAGAAGGCATTTTCCATTTTTTTCTCATTTCTCATTGATCATATTGCGATCATCGCCTTTCTACTGTAGGTATCCTGTATTCTATACATAATAATTATAGCATAATTTCTGCTCAGTTTAGGGCTAACGGTAGGAACCAAGCCGTAGTTTGTGGCCTGTTCTTCTAAGCTTGGTCGCGTGGATATGGCACCTAGACTCATCTACCTCTAAGACGTTTCAAAGTGATCCTTGCAATCCTACAGAATAAATACACTTTTGACTTTGATTTTTTTGATTTTGCGAGTTAGTTTTGTGTGAATTTTCCCACAATATTTTTTTTATGTAAAAGATAGACAAACGAGCTTACGGCCCAAAGGATGGTAAGCGATCACCGTCGCCCATAGACAACAGCTACACCAAGGGTGCTGTTGTTGCGTTGCCTACCCTGGAGGAGTTGCCAACCAACCAAGGGTGTTGTTTACCCTGGTGTTTGTTTATTTATTTATTCTGTGGTTCTCTTAGTCACGTCTTAAGACATCAATGGGTGATAAGGTCCTATTATATGCCAGGACCACTACGGTCACACTCTTTTGAGACTTGCGAGAAAAATGAGACTTACCTGTTTGCAAATACAGAGTTGATAATATTGGAAACAGGACTTTCAATAATGAACCAAAGTAAATAACTGATGACTAACACCACCACGATGTACCCGAGTCCATTGATAATCTGAAACAGACAAACACAATGTTATAAAACATTTACAAAACAAATCAAGTTAATTTTACTATAATTAGAAACCCCGACCAAGATGATATAAATCCTCAGAACATGGAAAAGGCATTTATTTCTACAAATTTCTAAAAAACATTCTAAGAACTTGTTTTTACTTTTATATTTTATCAAAAAATATAAATACTTTTATCAGTGTAGGGTAAAACTTAGCGAATATAAAAACAGAGTGCAGAGTGCAAACAAACTACCTATTACTAAAATTCGCATTCGTTTATCGGAGCATTAGCTTTATGCCTACGTAGCCACAGGCAGACAAAAAACAGCCAGGATAAAGGACACACCCTTATTTTGAACGGGGAATAAAAACACTAAAATAAGGACACAACAATGTGGTTTTAAATTAGTTTATTCACGCGAACTGTCATCTAGACTCGTCTAGCTATAAGTCGTTTCAAAGTGATCTTTGTGATACAACTGAATAGAGTCTGTTCACAAAGAGAGCCGCCGTCGTGGCCAAATTGAGAACTAACGTTTCGATTTTTATATGGCAGCTCATCCCTTTCTTTCTGTCAGCATTTTGCATCATAAAAATTTAATAAAAGAATAGTACACTTGTTGTGATAGAATGAAAACGTAACAGACGCGCTATTGTATTGCCCACTAAACAAAAAAGGTGATTAAGCACAGCAGCGCCCTCCAATCCCACGACGGGTCTCTTTCTGAACAGACTCTAAAATATTTGAGACTGACTCACCAAATGAAAGAAGTCATAGGCTAGTGGTACCCTGGTTGAGTACAAGGTCTGCCAAAGCAGCAACGGGTGGAACAAAAACTCAATGTAAGACAGGCGACTTAGTGGAACGAATACTTTACTAGTTAAGTAGTCTCCTAGTATTGCTGTAAAGGAAAAACATAATAATGTCTGTATGATTAATGAAACATTACAATAATATAGATTATAGATCAGAATAACACATAGGCTACAATTTAAAAATATATTGTAACGGAGAACGGATGAAAGTAACGGGAACGGGGCAAACGAAGCCGCGCGGCTGCGAGCTTAAAAATTCGGCAAGTTTTTATCATCCGCACGTGATGTGTGGACTTTTTCCACAAGAAGGCCGCTGGCGGGCCCTTTTTGCGTGACCCTTGACGAGTGTTGCTCGAACTTTTTTAGGTTCTACGACACGCCGCGCCGGTTTCCTCACGATGTTTTCCTTAACCGTTTTGAGAGTACTGGCATAGTGCACATACATTTTTCGACAGAAAAACTCATTGGTACACGACTGGATTTGAACACACGACCTTCGGATCGGAAGGCGGGGCCGCTACCACTAGACCACCAGTGCTCTCCGGCCGCGAGATACCTAACTAACAAATTACTTATTTAATTAAACTTACGTAAGGTTCCATATTCCGTGACAACAATGAGTAGGCACACTCCGATCGCAAAGATACATCTGTCAAATGCCATGTACGCACTGACTAGCAAGGGGTTGTATTCCATGAGGTTCAATGACCCGCCAACTCCCATTACGCCTAGCATGAGAAACAAGCCAAGGATTCCACCGAGTATAGACCAAGTCTGAAAAAAAAATTTTAAAGACCACTATTCATAGTAGTAGGGCTCTTTGTGTGTCTCGTGGGGGTGCGTACTACCACCATGCCTATTTCTGCCGTCAAGCAGCATTGCTGTTTCGGTTTGAAGGGTGTGGGTGCCGGTGAAATTACTGGCACGTGAGGCTAAATATCTGTAGGCCTACCATGAGCTCTGTCTGGCTCTGGCTCTGGTTTTGAGTCTGTGTGAGTGCTCACCAGTGCATTATACTGTGTGTGTGACGTTTTGATGTAGGATTTATTTAGTCAACACTCACACAAACTCAAAACCAAAACCAGAGACAGAGCCAGACAGAGCTCATGGTCTTACTGTATGCCACAAGTTGATGGACTCAGAAAAGTGCATCGTAGGGCACTTTCCTGACGTGCGCGGCCTACGAGACAATGTTTTGCTGTAGGCGATGGTTACCACTTAACTTCAGGTGGGCCATTATGGTTGTCCAATCAGCTAGGTTTTTGGCTTTGATCATTTTTACGGGATATTTTGTAAAACGTTGCATAGCATCAGGGGCAACTGGTGCCCTATTGCTAATCTACTCCTATTTTTGAAAATATCTTATCTTATGCTATCTTAAAAATGTTCGTTCACTCAAACTAGGATTCCACTAGTAAGTTTAAATAGGATGAGACAATTTTTTCAATATTTTGGTAAGATTACTACCAATATTTTGATTCCCAATCGCATGTGGGTTCTGCGGTAAAGCCTTGTGCACATCTAAGCGTTCTGCGGTGGCAATCAGTGAAACGCAAAAGATACAAATATTACTTTTAAGAGGGAATCACACAGGCGACTCTCCATACAAACGTAGTCCCCTATTTCCTCCTTGGATAATGCCTCTAGAGTAACCATTTTGTCTCATAAAATCCAGATCTGCTATATACGTGCTCGTATGTTTTCCTTTTTTTCAGAAACTTATTGATAAAGAAAATATGACCCTCATATGATTTATATGATAGGTATATGAATTATCAATAAGTTTCTGAAAAAAGGAAAACATACGAGCGCGTATATAGCAGATCTTTATTTTATGAGACAAAATGGTTACTCTAGAGGCATTATCCAGGGAGGAAATAGGGGACTACGTTTGTATGGAGAGTCGCCTGTGTGCTTCCCTCTTAAACCTCTCTCGAACTGACCTTTGGAATGCTCTTCCTATGATCCTTAGGCTTGTACACATGCATCACATATCCTAGAGCCAGCCCGGTCAGGTACGCACTAGCTCTACTGTAAGGCTTCGTGTACGTTGACTGAAGAACCCTGTTTTTGTTGTAATTTGCTGCTTCACTGAAAAAAACAAAGATATTCTAGAAGTTTTTTTTATGACATAGCTGGCAGACCAGCAGACGGACCATCAGACACAGTGAACGTAAGTCGCAAGTTGAAAAAATACCCTGTAAAGCGTAGTTACTTTATATCATACTTATTAAGAGTTTAGCATGTGTTTCGTTCATGAAGCATTAAAGCCTTCATTATCATCCACAGCCCGACTTCACCCACTGCTGGGAATAGGCTTCCATCAGTTTCTGCCATCTACCTTGATCCTGTGCCAGTCTAACCCATTTCCTCCCCGTGACCTTGACTATATCGTCCATCCATCTTGCTGCAGGATGCCCTATGCTTCTGTAGCCGATTCTTGGCCACCATTCGTTGTTTGTCCATCCTTCATACTTACTCGATATCATAGGCCAATATAGCTGGTACTTCATACCAGTACGTCATTGCTGCTGGTATGATCAGTGACATCAGGTATACCGCCACACAGAACTGCCCCACTGTTGGTCTGCTCCATTTTTGACTGAGCCAGAAGAATACTGTAGCAAGAATGGTGAGCTGGAAGTCACAGCTTAGGTACCAGGTTTGGAAGGGGCACTGGAAGAGAAAAAAAGGACAATCTGTTAAACATCATTATTATGAAGAAGTAAGTAGAACGAAGGATTCTTCTCCATTCGACTATTTCTCTCAATCTTTTCTACCATCATTGGTCCATCACGTGGAGACATGCCTAGAAGATGAAGTGTTGCCGCTACGTCTTCCGGTTCGTCATTTCCATTTCAATACTTTATTCTAAAATGGTTGTTGGTTCTACGAACTATATAACCTAATCATTGTCATCGCTATTTTGTCAGTTACATGGATCTCCTCATTCCCTTATCACGTAAAAAAACTTCCAGCAATTTATTTTCATATCCTTTTCATGATTTTTTATTATTCCACTAACTACTGTAGCTTGAACCACTACTCACAACATTGTCAGGCTTCACGAAGTTGTTGACCATCAGCAGAGGGATCCACCACTGGTCTCTGCAGACGTCCACCTGCTCTGCAACCAGCTGCGGCTGCAGAGGTCCGGAGACGGTGTGAGGCAGAACAGCGCTGATGTATAATATGCATAATGCTAGCGGAGCTATCAGTCTGGAATTAAAAAGAACGGCACGTAAGTATACTTTAACACGAAGTTATAAGCCCACGTGGACATCGAAGACCCCATGGCTTGATTTTCAAATGGCAGAAAGTAAACGAACGAGCATAAGACCTGATGTTGGACAATTACTTCTGCCTCTAACAATACGCTAACGTGCTTGATGTACTCGTAGCATTGCAATGATGCCATCACTCTAATACAGATGTTAGGTCTCAAGTGCCTAAAATTGCATAAATACAGCAATTCAGTACAAGATGTGTTGCGGACCTTGTGGAGGAGGTTGCTGCAGTGGCTGCGGATGTGACTTACATCACAATCTCAAGATAACTCAGTAACCAGGTTATTTTTGTTTTTGTTTGTGCTTGGGACGCGTAGCCAAGCCATGGGGTAGTAGTAAAAAAATGAGAAATCATTGTGGAACTGTCCGTGTCCAAGGAAGCCGGTGGTAATACACCGGCGAAAGTACTTGCACAAACGATTATTTTCACAAAAAGATCAAAGCAAAATAAAATGGATCCTATTCTTTGCTATGACCACCACTGGACACAACAATTATTATTTGTAGTTTTTTTCTACCTGAGGTATCGTTTGAAGATCATTTCCACGAGGCCGGTGCGTCTTTTCAAGAGTCCCGACATCAAGAGCAGACCAGACATCAAGAAGAAGATATCGATTAGCAGTGCTAGTTGGACCACAAACGAGCCCTGTACTGAAGATGCACTCTGAAAAAAATTACCGACTGTCTCATGATCAGCAATAAAACTATGTTAGAGAACTTACATAGCCTAAATAAAGAGAATTTGCATGTGATTGCAATGGCACACATACTAACCACGAAAATTTGATAAATATTAGTAGTAGTCGAGCTCTTTGTGTGTGGCTTGGCCCTGCTGTGTAGCAGCATCGCTGTGTTTTGGTTTGAGGGTGTGGGTGCCGCTGAAATTACTGGCACGTGAGGTTGAACATCTGTATGCCTCAAATCGATGGATGCATTAACAGCAGGTGGGCCATATGCTTGTTCCAAAAAAATAGACAAGACCTCCAAATCACCCTTTCTGGAAATATGTTATGGAGAGGCTTATAGCCAGCAGTGGATTTCTTCAAGTATTGGCATTCCACCAATCTATTTTTACCCTAGCAACATCAACAGGATTCATGATTGATAGAAAGATGACGCCAATGAAGTAATGCATGACAACGGTAGTGCCCGCGCAGAACGCCCGCAGTCCATTCAACGACATCAGTTCATCTTGGTTCCTACTTGTTAAGGCTTCAAAGTTCTTGGAGGGGCTGAACCAGTTTGCTAGTTTGATGACTGAAAAAAAAAAAAAAAAAAAATAAAATAAATATTGTGGACAATTCACACAACACTACCCAGCCGCAAACTAAGCAGAGCTTGTAATATGGGAACCAGATAGCTGATATAATACTTGACAAAATGACAGCATTTTTATCGTGTCTCACATTTTAAGGACCAAATCGCCCTTATACCCCTCGGTATCTGTTTGATATGGTGTCAAAAATATGAAAAATCTAATTCTAAATGGTTTTTTACTTAAAATGGAAGTAGAAAGTATAAACAGAAGATGATATTTACTTACGATTTGGATTCGTTAGAGAGTCTTCAAGAATGTAAACTGTTGTAGCAATCGCTGTCGTTGTAAATATTATAAGCCTGTTAAAAAAAAGGGAAGCAGGTTAGGTATGTACTCAAAAACTATTGCCCACTTTTGCGCTTATCATTGCGGTGAAAGTAAGTCCATATTAAAACTTATCCCTTCAAATCAAAAAAGCTATGGCTTAGACTGAGGGAACCCTCGTTCTAGCCAATTGTTAAAGACCATGTCATACCTATGGGTTAGGCTAACTTAGCAGTAGGTCTGCTCAGCACCTGTACCATCTACTATCAGAACTATGTCTGAGACACTAAAGCATCCCATATAGATGAATGAGAAGTTGCCCAAAACGCTGTCAATTTGTATGTGCAGAAATCTGTTTACCAAAATACATAGAAGCCGGTAGAAAACTCCAGTCTGCTCCCTTTAACTTGACAGTTCTGCGGCTGCAATGACACTTCACCGAATGGCAGATGGGAGAGCTGGTGGATATGACGAGACACCTTCTCCACTGATGATGGAGTACACACTGCTGGTAGGCAGACTCCCATGGAATAGAAGTTAACTCGGCGGTTTCCGAATTTGGTTCTTCTCTGAAATTGAAAAAGTAGATAAATCATCTTTCTATCTTTTCCAAGCACTGGTGTTCTAGTGGCTAGCGGCCCCGCCTTCCGATTCTAAGGTCAAATTAAATCCAGTCGTGTGCCAATGAGTTTTTCTGCCCAAAAATTTATGTACACATTATCAGTACTCTCAAACGATGAAGGAAAACATTGTGAGGAAACCGGTATGTAGTAGAACCTAAAAAAGCTCGAAAATAAGTGTCAAGTGCACAAAAGGAGCCTCTTGGAGGCACACTTAAAATCCTTTCACCACACTTGGTTCTAAAGAACCAGTGACACGATAAGAAGAAGAAGATCTTTTCCAATATCGTTTTCTTTTGGTCTATAGGGTGCGGTACTACATGGTTCGATTTCCATTCGTGAACCTTTGTTCCCCAGTGGTTACCAGTTCTATGAGGTATTTAATAACCTGCCTTTTGCCAATTCCAAACTGGTTTTCGGAGTGACGTTGATGATCTTGGTTTATCCACGCTGTTATTTTCGTTCATTCAGAATCACTAAACTTTCGCATGAATTAACTTGTAAAAACGAGAACTTACTCGAACAAGCTCTTCCACACTACCACTAGGATCCACTTCCTCATAAGTTCTGGTGTCCTCAGTCAGCGTCACGTCTACCAGGCAGTACTGCGAAGGTTGCTGCGACCAGGGGTCTTCCAGACACTGATCGAAGCTGCCCAGGTGGTATCGGGCACCATATAGAACTGCTCCTGGTAGCTGCATGGAATCCCAGACTGGTGATAGAAACGATGTTATAGTCAAAGTAGTAAGTTATTTCGTGTGGTGGCTTCTTTCGTGTACTTGACACCAAATTATTTTCGAACTTTTAGTTTCTTCAACGTCAACAGTCGGTAAGAAACCGACTGTTGACGTTGAATGATGTTTTCCTTCACCTACGTTTCAAAGTAACTGCTCAGTTCTTCAACAAGAACTCATTAATAATAATAGATGAATGCTGGTGAGAAAAATCATTCGGGCACTTTACTTTTATAAATCAGGCAATCAAACCAAAAGTAAAATATCGAAATCTCAAATGGCCCTCATGAGCACCTGCAATTTACTACACATCCTATGGGAGTATCCCAATGACTCAATGGCTGAGTGGGGAAATTGATAATTTTATTTGGAAAATATTTGGGGCCAGGGGGCCTGCGCTCCTCTGTTGCCCCGAGGCTTCCAAATAAATACTGTCCTCTAAATACGGCCCTGTTTATTATTAGCATTAAGTTTTATGATCCGAATCAGCGTGTTCAAATACTTTAGTTTTTGCACCCTGTACATTATGCATAATGTTATCTTTGTACCTACGTTCCACTGCTTGGTCCTGTAACTTCCTTTTAATATACACAGATTATTTTCTTGCTCATGTCCAAAAAATTGTCTGAGTGATTTGTTTTCCCAAGATGTTAATGTTGAAATCCCCACTATTTTTTTGTTATGACTTTCTGTAGGCCTACCGTGAACTCTGTCTGGCTCTGTCTCTGGTTTTGAGTCTGTGTGAGTTCTCACCAGTGCATTATTTATTTATTTATTTATTTAAACAAAATGTTATACTGTGTGTGATGGTTTGACGTAGGATTTATTTAATCAACACTCACACAGACTCAAAACCAGAACCAGAGACAGAGCCAGACAGAGTTCATGGTAGGCCTACTGTAGGACCCGTGGCTAGAAGGAATGATGGAAGGTGGACAATGGCTATTACAGAATGGTGACCAAGAGACGCCGTAAAAATAATGTTTCTAAACGAAAATAATGTTCAAAAAAACGATAGTGAATTACATATTTAGTGGGTGTGTATACTCACTCCATGTAGCCCATGTAGTTTGATTCTTCACTCCATTGAGCAGCAATAAGGTGGCTTTTTTACAAGGCTCTTCATCATCACGCCATTCCTCATGCTGCAAGCTGTCTATTAGATGATCAATATTTCGGGCGCCGTTCCGTTCAGCGTGAGCATTTGTGATTGCTAAAAGGAACAAAATAGGCTCATTAAATTTTTTTTATGAGTAAACTTGATGTAACTTGATGGAACGCCCATGATTAAAATCATAGGTAATCCTAAACATTGAATTGGTTTGAAAATAGTTTTATAGTGACGTAAGTAATTAATAAGTAAAGGATTAGGAATCCGACACGGAAACCAATTAAATTTTTTTTTTTGAAAAATCCGGTTTTGTTGATTGTTTTAGATGTTTTTGAGTCAGCAGCTCTAGCATAGAAACATTAAATAAAAAACATGTTTAGTTAAATTGTTTTATTAATAGGATAGGTATTAAAGGTTGAGGCATAGGCAGGGGGATCCTATATCTTCAAAAGGCTTTACAGCAGTGCTGCAGTGTATTTTAGGGGGGGATCCTTTGTCTTCAAGACTCTTTACAGCAGTGCTGCAGTATATTTTAGGGGGGGATCCTTTGTCTTCAAAACTCTTTAAAGCAGTGTATTTTTGGCCAGATGAATTGGGACCGAGAAAGAATAATAGAAACCACCAATCATTGATTATACTCAAAAATGGAATGCTTCTTGCCTTACCCTCAAACTTTCTACCCAATATTATTTTTCCAATCCAAATCATATGCTTGATTCTACCCAATCCAAAATTCTTAGTCATAGTTAATATACAGTATTATAAACAGTACCGATTTAAGCATTATCATTTAGTTTTTAAGCATTATCAATGCCCTAGATTGTTGAGGAAAGGGTTAGATGACTGATTTGCTAGGACCTACTTAATTATTTTTGAGGTTTTAGTATAGGTAAGTAAGCTTAAATAAAACCGTGTATTATTTAAGCTTACTAACTTATGCTTGCTTACTTATTATTTATGCTTGCCTATATTATTTACCGGTTTTTCTCGTAATTGAAATATTGTTCTGTTTGTTTTCCAAACACAAATAAATATATTATTTTATTTTATTCCATGTTTACCTGATAATTTATGGTGTACAATAAAGTTACATTCTATTCTATTCTATTCTATCTACATGTATATACTATACTATTCTATTAGTTAGTATTATAAAGAGGAAAGATTTGTTTATTTGTATTTTGTATGTTTGTAAGAAATAAACTCAGAAACTACTGTGCAGATTTCAAAAATTATTTCACCATTGGAAAGCTACATTCACCCTGAGTAACATAGGCTAATGTGTTTATTATATAAATGTGCGAAGCCGGGACAAGAAAACGTAGGTATGTCAGATACACAAAGTAGCAACGTCACTGAAGATTTGTTTCTTTTTTGGCGTGGAATTACCTTCCTTGTTTTATATAGGTCTCTTATTAGTCACTATGCGTATATTTTTGCGGAAACTTGTTGAAGAACCGTAACCATGAGTCAGAGTCAACATAATGAAATGTAATTTATTATGAGGTGATATTTAGGTTTATCTCGTGGGTGTCGTAAAATGCCAAAGAGAATGAAGCAGAAGATGGGCAGCAGTATCCCCTGAGCATATCCATAGCACTGCAGTCACCAATGCATGGTGAATAAAGCCAGTGAATAAAGTAATATGGAGCGAGGGCGGCACTGAAAATTTCGGGAATCAAGGAAGTGACACAACATTACTATTTAAAAATATATTTATTGCTTTTCGAAGTATTCTCCGCGAAATTTGACACATTTTTACCAAACATTGAAGCAACCATTCTAACTAAAGTGGAAATGGGCCGGACACACAGTAAGAGGAATTGGAAAATGGAACAAAGCCATCTTGTTCTGGCATCCGAGAAACAAGAAGACAAATCGTGGAAGACAATTCAGAAGGTGGGAGGACGAGATAAAGTCAATAGCAGGAAATACATGGACGAGAACCGCTACGGATAGAGAAGAATGGAAAAAAATGGAGGAGGCCTTTGCCAAAATCAGGCAAACAGATCAAGTTGTCGATGTCTAGATTAATAATAATATTGTAAATGTAACTTTAAACTAATCTGAATAAAGGCTATTTTGATTGATTGATTTGATTGAAGCAACCATTCCATTCGTAAGTTGGGGTCTCCAAAATGGCCGTTTTGTAGGCGTCCACAGCTTCTTCAGGTGATGAAAATCTCGATCCACGCAATTTATCCCTTATTTTAGGGAAAGTATAGAAATCATTAGGGCTTAGGTCGGGGCTGTACGGCGGATGGTCTAATAACTCTATGTTTTCTTGCTCTAAAAACTCTTTTGTTCAGATGCGGTGGTTGCAGTTTTCTTAACGGAGTTCAGAAACGACCTGTGGCAAACAAATGCTAGCATACCATTCTGCATTAACCATTTTTTGTCCCTCAAACATGGCCGGTTTTGGAGACAAACGTGGCCATCATTTTTTTTGCACGAACAATTTTTGTTGGCTTTAACTCGTTTTTGAACACCCAAACTCGTGACTGGTTTCGTGTTTCGGGTTCGTACGCGTATATCCAGGATTCGTCACCTGATACGATGTTGTATACAGCATTTGTGGATCCTGCGTGGAATCTTTCGAGAGTTCTGACGCACCAAATGACGCGAGTCGCTTTTTGCTCTTCACAGAGAGAATACGGTATCCATCGGGAAAACAACTTTTTTACACCTAATTGTATAGTGGCGGAATGAAAATGTTCGTCGATTTTCAACTTGATTTGTTTAACGTATCACGATCACATACTACCATTTGAAACTGAATAGACAGAATACACCGATAAGTTAACGTCACAAATTACATAATATATGTCAAAATGTGTTCATGATCAAGGCACTGGTGCAAGCGAAAACCAACTCTAAGGTGACGAACATTTTCATACCGCGACTGTACATGCAAGATTATTTGTATTTGACTCATGCCAATGTCAGAAGTTGCCTGTGTTTCGCAGGTTGACACATTTCGATCTTCCTTCAGCTTACGCACAGCATCAAAGTTTTCTTGGGTGACTGCAGTTTTTGGACGACCTTGACGGGGATCATCACTGAGCTTGACACGTCCACGTTGAAATTCAGCAAACCAGCGATAAATTCAGCGATAAACTGTGGTTTTGGATGGGGCTTCATCACCAAATGCAGAAATCATCCGGCCAACACATTGTTTTTGTGTTAAACAACTTTGAAAGTCATAATAAATCGCTCTTGAATCATTGATCTCGAGTCAATTCCATTTTCTCAACGACTAAACAAGTTTGAAAAAACCTTGTGCCTAGACCAAGAATCTTTTTTTAAATAAATAAATGGTATTCGATTTTGAATTAAAAAGATTTTAATATGACAGGAACTATTCCATTCCCGATACTTAAGGCCTGCGCACACCTAGTTCGCTGGCGGTAGCGATCAGTGAAACGCTGTCAAATATTCGCTGTCAAATCTCAAATCTGACAGCGATATTTGACAGCGTTTCACTGATCGCGTTCGCCAGCGAACTAGGTGTGCGCAGGCCTTTAGTGCAGGCCTCGTACCCGGGTGTACTTATTTAGGCTTTTATGACGTGACAATGTCTTATAATTCGATGGAGCCGACTGCACGCACGAAAAAACATGACTCATGCGTCGTTACTTCACTCTGAGGCGTTCCATTTAGAGCTTGATGTGCAAGCGAGAGCGCGGAACGAGCGACAAAGAGGCACGCACGGCCTCCGCGTTCGGCAGCGTTCGACATCTGTCTCTCTCCTACTTGAGTGAGCGATGCGTCCGCGTGGACAGCTGTATGACGTCGTCACGTTCAACTATCGTCAGTAAACCGACTTTACAGACACCTGTTTTTTTTTATGTAACTAGCTGATGAAGAAGCATACGGCCCACCTGATGTTAAGTGGTAACCATCGCCTATAACAAAACAATGCCTCGTAGATCACGCACGTCAGGAACGTGCTCTATACGATGCACTGCTCTGGGTCCATCAACTGGAGGCAAACAGATATTCAGCCTCACGTGCCAGTAATAACACCGGCAGCCACACCCTTCAAACCGAAACGCAGCGATGTTGCTTCACGGCAGAAATAGGCATGGTGGTAGTACACACCCGGACGAGCTACACACACAGAGCTCTACTACTACTAAGGCTGATGATGAGGTAGTATTTTCCAAGTATTTATTAGCAATTATGAAGCACAAGAATTCATCATCAGCAGCTTGAAGAAGTCCACTGCTGGACATAGGCCTCCCCTACACATTTCCAGGAAGAACGATGCCCTTTCAATCCACCGACTTCCTGCGATCTTAACAATGCCGTCGGTCTGTTTGGTGGGTGAGATACGTTTCGTCTTCCGGTTCGTGGTCTCCATTCCAGAACCTTTATTCCCCACAGTTGATGGTACAACCGACACAAGCACAAGAATTAAAGCTTTCTTCTTCTTCTTCTTATCGTGTCACTGATTCTTTTGAACCAAGCGTGGTGAAAGGATTTTAAGTGCGCCTCAACGAGGCTCCTTTCGTGCACTTGACACATATTTTCGAACTTTTTAGGTTTGAGATTTGAACCCACGACCTAAGGATCGAAAGGCGGGGCCACTACCACTAGGCCACCAGCGCTCTAATTATAATTAAAGCTTTAAAAATCATGAATTAACTTACAAAAAAGCATCACTGCTAAAACACAACACAAAACTTTTCCCGTCATTTTATTTTTTAAGATATTTTAATTAAATTATATATAAATATGTATATGTTTGTCACTGAGTTGAGGAACACTGTTTTACCGGCCACGGCCAAACAATAGATAGTTTAAATTTAATGCATTAATATTATAGGCTGGGTGGCGGGGTAAATACCTAAGAGCAAGCGATATTGTGACTCATTGGTTTTTGAATCAACGAAGTTGTCAGGCGAGCCATTTGACAAATATTAAAAGGGTAGGTATTAATTACGCTTTAAACTTTCGCGATCATCATAACACATAAAATCACGTCGGTCGTTGAGAAAATAAATAAAATAATGTAATATATACGCGACTAGCTGTGCCGCGACTTCATCCGCGTGGAATAGTGTCTATGGGTAGAATTTTTAATTTGCAGCGGAAAAAACAGTTAGATACAATTCGCGTGCACGTGACACAGTCGTCTGCCCTCTTTACTAAACTTAGACATATTTCCCCACCTACACACCGCCGTACTACGCCACACTTTCTTTTCCCCCCCGCACTCCCCTCCACACCCCCCAACATTCCCCCCCGCACTCCCCCCAGACTCCCCTCCAAAATCCCCCCTGTACTTCCCCCTTGCACTCCCCACCAAACTCCTCCCGCACTCCTCTCCACACTCCACCATCGCATTCCCCTCCACACTCCCCCCGCACCTCCCGCATCCCCTCCACTCCCCCACCTCGCACTCTCCTCCACACACCCTCCTGTACTCCCGCCCCACACTCTCACAACCCCCCCACTCCACACTCCCTGTGTACCCTCCTCCCTCTACCCCCCAGCACAAACTATGAATGTCATATTTACTTATGTTAGATCAATGGCCTTAAAACAAATTTCAAGCTTCTAGCTCTAAAAATGAAGATTTTCATCCCCCTTTTCAACCCCTTACAACCCTTTTTTTGAATTAAAAAGCCTATGTCCTTTCTCAGGCTCTCAACTATATGTGTACCAAATTTAATTTCAATCGGTTCAGTAGTTTTGGCGTGAAAGCCGGACAGACAGACAGACAGACAGAGTTGCCAACGCATTTATAATATTAATAAGGATAAATACCCGTGTAATAGTTTTAATATAGGTATTCTCCTAGTAGGAGAAGTCTCCGGTAGTTCTCCTTACAGATTGGTCAAGTCAGAAAGGGTCAAAAAGGGTTTTTAGGGTGGCTCATGTAGCTTGTCCTTGGTATTCCTCTTCCTCTCTTTCCTTCTATCTTTCCTTCACGAGAAACTTTATAAAAACACACAATGAGTCACTATATTTTTTTCTGCTGTTGCTATTGCTATCGCTGTTGCTGAGTTATAGACCCTGTTGTGATATTTGCATATCGCACTTTGAAATAGCGACTATAACAATTATCGAATGAGGTAAGATTTTTAATCAACTTGGACGTTTGGCCGAGTTTGTTTGTATGTTCACTTGCACACTTTGACATACTGAACTGATTTTTAACCGACTTCCAATCAAAAAGGAGGAGGCTCTGAATTCGGTTGCATTTTTTTTATGTTTGTTACCGCATAACTTCGTCATTAGTGAACCGATTTAAAAAAATATTTTTTTATCTGAAAGGTATTGCTTCCAGATTGGTCCTATTTTAATTTTATTAATATCGGTGTTGGCATTTTTTTTTAATAATTTTTTTAATGTTTGTAACTTCATGCCTCCGTCATTTAAGAACCGATTTAGAAAATTATATTTTTATTTGGAAGGTTATTCTTACGTCCAATTTGTCCCAAACAATTTTTTTTAATCGGTTTAGCCGTTTGGCAATGAAGTCGGTTTTTCTAGTTTTTTCAACTTATAATTATATTTATTAAAATCGCTAGTATCTTGTGTGCTATTCGATTGCGGTAAATCGACTGACCACTAATGGCTAACGGGCTTCTCTTAAAAAAAAAAACGATCCATCTTGCATCTCTATCTACGGTTACCTGCGACCTTTACTGTGGGGTTAATTGGGTTCGAACCATGCCGAACGATGAATCTTGCGGTTTGTGGTCTAAATTTCAAGTGGTACTTTAATTCTGCTTCTTACTTTCTTTATTCCCAAACTTGTTTTACCATCGTTGTAATAAGTAAACATTTTATCTTATCTTATACCTTTAAACGAGAAATATACATATAATCAGAATCTCGGAAACGGCTCCAACGATAATCATGAAATTTTTAGAAACTGGGGATTTCGGGGGCGGTAAGTCGATCTAGCTAGGAGTCCTTTAAAAAAAATACCATTTAATTCGTGTCATCAATCAAATTTTTCATAATATCATAACTCCTAGCGCCATCTGTTGCTAAACTCACGATTTAGTGAGACAGAGAACACCATCTATTGAGGAGTAGTGGAACTACTACGTAAACACTCGAGACGCAAGTTCCGTATGTTTGTATCTCATTCTTAATCATTTTTTTATTGCTATGTCGGTACGATATACAAATATTATTCATATTTCATCAGTATGAAATTCGTATTAAGATATAATTTCTAAAAAACACAACATACCAAAAAAATAATAATACCGAGTGAAGCCCGGTCACTAACTGTTTGTATGTTTTAATACATCGATGGGTTTTACCACGTATCCTGTGGGTTTTACCAACAAAAAACTAAAAGAAGTTTATACTTTCACATAAACTTGAACTTCATATGGACTGGCCTCTCAGCTCTGTTAGTAGTAGGTATCCTATATAGCCTTTGTGTGGTGAACGCAGATGTTTGTTCTCTGTCTGGGTGTTATATTGTATTCCACGTATGTATTTACAAAAAGGTATATAAGTATTAAATCAGCTATCTGGTTCCCATAGTACAAGCTCTGCTTAGTTTGGGGCTAGATAGTGTTGTGTGGGTTGTCTATAATATTTAATTTATTTTAACATAAATTTTGCGAGCGATGTCGGTCACGCGCCATGTTATATTCGGCAAAAAATCGATAGGTTAAATCGATTTTTTGCCGAAATCTTATAGTTTCGATTAAATCTTATAGTTTCCTCTCAGATAACCGTTAGAACTACGTAGGTCTTATTTGCATATGAAACCTATATAATATGTAGGTGATGAGTATGGATGTGGATGGATATGTGAGCAGACCAAAGAAAACATGGATGAACTGTGTGAAAGATGACATGGATAAGACAGGCGTGAATGCAGAGATGACGGCTGACAGAGGGGAATGGAGGAGAAAGGCGTGATGTTGTGCCGACCCCACATAAAATGGGTGAGGGGCAGGAAGAAGAAGAAGGTGTGGAACTGAGAAAGCGCTGTCGAGACGACCTAGCCTTTTTCTAAGCGAGTGGAGTGGACCGAAGATCGAAAGGCGTGGAAAACTTTGAAGGGGACCTTTGCCCAGCTGTGGAAAAGGTTAGAAAAAAAATATATATAGCGTAGGGGTTTCATTTAAATATATTGTATTCAATAAGTGAAACACTGACAGATTTAATTCGAAAATATACACATTTATTTAACAAACCTTAAAAACTAAATAACAATATTTACAAAATTCATTTACTAATTACAGCAACAAGCAAAAAAACATGCTTCGTACAGATAAACCATTTGCAGAGCGACATAAATAACGAATAATTGTTGTAATTTAGTAATTAATAAAACTATAAAATGTAATGGTCTAAACTGTTTTTATCACGACTTTATTAAGCAGAACCAAATACTGCTATATTTTAAGTCGTTGATCATCTTTTTTTCACTCAGGAAATCAATAGAGCATCCCAAAATTTACTAACGAACAGAATACGTGCTCATTTATATTATTTCAATTACTATTGTTTTATAGTTGAACTGAATTGATTTAATAATAAACTATTGTTTCGAGGACCAGATATTCAAATACTCAGCATATTTTAAATTAAACAGTCAACGCAAACACCAAACACGAACTCAATCATTTTTTAAATTTTAACAAAAATGTTAGTGCTAACTATACATATATTTAAATCTTATGCTGTCCTTTTTTAGTGTGAATAATAGTTTCATAAACCGGTACTTTGAATGGGTAGGGTTTTTCCACCGGAACTAAGATATGTTTGACTACTTCAAATGGGACCTCCTTTATTCTCGGCACGCGAACCTCCTTAGTCACGGGATAAGGCACAGACTTCTCCACTGGGATAGCAACCTCCTTTATAATAGGAATGACTACTGCTTTCGGGACTGGTATCTGAATAGGAACGTGGTGGGGCACAGGAATGATGATCGGCTGGTTTATTTTGAACTCTACATTTTTTGGGATAGGTACTACAACTTCTTTGTAGTGTTTGATCGGTTCGGGGTTATCTTCCTCAACGTGTTGGTGGACTGGGTAGGAGTGCGCTTGGAGATCGTGGCCTCCGAAATTGTGGCCACCGAAGTTGTGGCCTCCAAAGTTGTGGCCTCCGAGGGTATGGCTTGCAGAATCCTCTTGGACTTCTTGAGCGCTGAAGTCAAAGCCGGCGTTGGAGTAATCACTCGCTTGGAACTGGGGACGAAAAGAATATTATTTATTTTTTACGCTGTGTTCAGGTAAGGTTTAAAAATCTAATTTATTTCATAAAAATATGTAAATAAGGCAAATAATAAGTTAAGGTTACAAAAAAGTTAATCCGTATTAGTTGATTCTAACATACTATGACAGAATTAAAGTAAAAAAAGCAGCCAAGTGCGAGTCGGACTCGCCCATGAAGGGTTCCGTAGCACGACGAACTACAAGAACCTTTATATTATGTTACTTGATGTAACATAATAAGGTTCTTGTAGTTCGTCGAAAGGTATATTACGGTTTACGGTTTATGACGTATAAAAAAAAAACTACTGACTAGATCTCGTTCAAACCAAAAATCGTTGGAAGTTTACATAGTAATGTACAACATATATTTTTTTTAGTATTATCATTCTCTTACTTTAGAAGTTAGAGGGGGGGGGACCAACTTTTTTCCACTTTGGAAGTGTCTCTCGCGCAAACTATTCAGTTTAGAAAAAAACGATATTAGAAACCTCAACATCATTTTTGAAGACCTATTCATAGATACCCCACACGTATGGTTTCAGTTTCAAGTATGGGGACCCCCAAAATTTATAGTTTTATTTTTATTTTTATGTTAAAATCTTAATGCGGTTTACAGAATACATCTACTCGCCAAGTTTCATCAGTCTAGCTCTTACGGTTTCGGAGAAAAATGGCTGTGACATACGGACGGACAGACAGACAGACAGACATGACGAATCTATAAGGGTTCCGTTTTTGCCATTTGGCTACGGAACCCTAAAAAAACAAATACGCACGCCACTCAAGGCTTTCCTTCATAGCAAAAGCCCGCTATTATACTCGGAGTGATGCTATTTATGTTCTACTCAATCGGCAAAAAAATACTATGCTAACACGATCCTTCAAGGGCTTAGCAGTAGATTGTTGTTTTTCTGTGCAGCTTTTGGTGCAATTACATACACGCAGGTTTTGTAGGAAAAACAAAGTCCATATAGAAATACATGTACCCACACCACGTTCTGCCAAAAAATAATTCAATTCAAGCTTTTTTCTTCTTTTGTCGTGGTCAGTGGTGAAAAGATTTTAAGGGCGCCTCAAAGAGGCTCTATAATTCCTGCTAAACTGCGGGACCTACGAGGCAATGACTTGTTATAGACGATGGTTACCATTTAACATCAGGCGGGCCATATGCTTGTTCCATCCAGTTAGCCTATACTTATATTATAACGAGGAAAGATTTGTATTTTTGAATGTTTGTAATGAATAAACTCAAAAACTACTGTGCCGATTTCAAAAAATGTTTCACCATTGGAAATCTACATTTACCCTGAGAAAATCGGCTATATTAATCTTTTTAAAAAATAAATGTCCACCCGTGCGAAGCCGGGATAGGCCGCTAGTTGTATATAAAAAAAGATAAGGCTAGTGCGGAGATATTTATCTATCCTATAAACAAGGATGTTTCTAGAAACAGTTCGCTTTCAGCAATATTTCAGGATTTAACTGAAGGTCTGGAGCCGTGGCTCAGGATGAAACAGTAATACGCCGTTATTTTATTTTACTGCGTTTTTTCCTTTTGAGAAAAAACATTTCATTTTTAGTAGCTCGGCCGTGTGTGTAGACTTTGATGAATGGTGGAAAGATTTATAGTAACTTCAAAAGTAACTTTAACCTGTCTAGTTGTTTTTTTTAGAATTTCGTTTGAATTATGTTATATTATGTTGTTATGTTCTGTGATTTTTTTTTTATTAATTAATATTTTTGTCTTTTATTATTATTCTGACATACCGATTTATTTTAATTTAACATATAGGTATTTTCTATATTATGAAATTTGTATGCCGGTCTCCGACGAAGTATTCGAGCCACTTTTTTTTTTACATGACGATCGAATTGTACCATGCTTTTTGCAAATAAATAGTTCATTTCATTTAATGTTGTTTACTTAGTGCCCCCCTTGGAAGACCAAGACGACGGTGGCAGGATAATGAGAATAGCAGGTGCCACTTGGACCCTGCTAGCTTAAAATAGGAAAAATTTAAGAGGCCTTTGCCCTCAGTCAGTAGGCGTCCCAAGACATACCTACCAAAAGAAAAGTCTCTTCTTCTGGTGTATTTTGAGTTCTGTCATTTCGGTGGTATTTTATCCAACATGGAGGTCTCAGTACAAAGTGTGAACAGTTGGAAAGAAAGTGTAAATATTTGAAATCCTGATTTGATCGAAAATGTTTCCTATGGTTACCATTTAACAAAAAAAAAAAAAGTTTAATCTCGCACGACAGGTCCATGACTAGTGTTACTGGTTACCTGTTGGTCTCCCTGTTGGTTTTGCCCCTGGAAGTTCATGAACGGCGTCCATTGGCTGTTGACCTGGTTGCTCTGTTGGTTGCCGTACTGGAACTCCTGCGCTGTTGCTGCAACGAGCAGGGCCGACAGCAACTGGAATATTACAAAACAAGATTGTAAAACTTTAATCTTCTTCTTGAGTGGTGAAAGGAGATCTCTGAGAGCACTGGTGGTCTAGTGGTAGCGGCCCCGCCTTCTGATCCGAAGGTCGTGGGTTTAAATCCAGTCGTGTACCAATGAGTTTTTTTGACGAAAAATGTATGTGCATTATGCCAGTATTCTCAAAACGGTGAAGGAAAACATCGTGAGGAAACCGGCGTGTCGTAGAACCTAAAATAGTTCGAGGAACACGTGTCAAGGGTCACGCAAAAAGGGCCCGCCAGCGGCCTACTTGCGGAAAAACCAGCCCGTACATCAAGTGCGGATGATAAAAATTTGCCGAATTTTGGTGAAAGGATTTTAAGTGCGCCTGAAAGTGGTTTCTTTTGTATACTCCACCATCATCAGCCTGTAGAAGTCCACTGCTGAATAGAGGCCTCCCCTTTACATTTCAAGAACGATTATGAGCCCTGTTCACACGACTTCCCGCGATCAATGCCCTCAGAAGTCATCATCTAGGGATTCTAGGGTCTTAATCATCACCCTATATCAGTCCACTGCAGTTCTAAAAAAATTGTCAAGTAGGTACACAAAAGGAGTCTCTTTGAGGCGCACTTAAAATCCTTTCACCACACTTGGCTCGAAAGAATCAGTGACACGATAAGAAGAAGTCCACTACTGGACGTAGGTCTCTCCCAAGACGCGCCACTGAGCCCAGTATTCGGCTCTTCTCCAATGCTTGCCAGCTACATTTCGCAGATTGTCGCCCAACCTTGCCAGAGGACGTCCTATTTTATAACCTACTTGACAGCACTGGAGGTCTAGTGGTAGCGGCCCCTTCCGATCCGAAGGCCGTGGGTTCTCAAATCCAGTCGAGTTCCAATGAGTTTTTCGGTCGAAAAATGTATGTGCACTATGCCAGTACTCTCAAAATGGTGAAGGAAAACATCGTAAGGAAACCGGCGTGTCGTAGTCGACACTTGCGGAAAAACCAGCCCGCACATCAAGTGCGGGTGTTTTACCTACTTGACAAAATATTATTCGCAGCTTTTAGGTTATACATTTTGTGTTTCCATGTCTTCTTTCATTCGTGAATAAAATGCTCAAAACATGAAATACTTCCTCGGAGATTCGCTCCACTTATTCCATGCTATCCCCAGCACCAGACAGAATGTGAAAAATCGCCCTGACCCCATAACAAGCCATGTGTCCTGTAGATAAGTCGTGGCGTAAAGTGTCCCGTTGTCCATTACTGTACCGTGACCATACTTTTGTGAAAAGCGAAGACATTTCCAAAATCTGCGAAATGTAGCTGGCAAGCACTGGAGAAGAGCCGAAGACCAGGCTCAGTGGCACGTCTTGGGAGAGACCTACGTCCAGCAGTGGACTGATATAGGTTGATGATGATGATGATGAAGACCTTTCCTAAACTAGATGTACCCTGCCACGCTTCGCTGTGGCACTTATGTGATTGATGCAAAAAATTGGTTAAAACTTTTTTAATGATTATATTATATTATATTATATTAAGTTTGATCGGTGCAGAATTTTTTGAGTTTTTGAAGCGTACACAAACCAACGCAACATTTTTATGTATATAGAAGATATCTAGAAGAAAGGAAGAATAACATATTATTGTACCTATAGAAAATTTATAATTATATGTTTATAGATTGTTCGACTGTTTTCATAGCTCAGTTGGTAGTAGCTCTGGCTTCTGCGCTGGAGGGCGTGGGTTCAATCCCCACCGAGAACAAATATTTGTGTGGTGAACACAGATGTTTGTTATCTATCTAGGTGTTATACTGTAGGTATTCTAAGTATGTACATATTTACAAAAAAATATATATAAGTATTACATCTATCTGGTTTCATCGTACAAGCTCCGCTTAGTTTGAGGCTAAGATGGTGCTGTGTAGATTGTCTACAATATTTATTTTTATTTATAAATGAATACAAAATGAGTCAATAATTATTGAGTTATAATTAGATAGTTTTGGGAGAATGTGCTATTTTATGGTGGCGCTTTGTAATAATCTTTTTTAAGCCAAAGTTCTGTTATTTTTTTTTTTTTATGCCATAGCAGGCAGACGACCAGACGGGCCACCTGATGGAAAGTAGTCACCGTCGCCCATAGACATCTGCAACACCAGAGGTGGTGCTAATGCGCTGCCGGCCTTTTAAGTAACGATATACCCGCCATTTGAAGGACCCCATGTCGAAGCTCCGAGGGAAAACCGCAGAAGGCAGCTCATTCCATAACTTACTCGTGCGGGGCAAAAAGGATCGCGAAAAACGAGCAGTTGTGGAAAACCAGCCATCCAGGTGGTGAGGATGGAATCTGGTTCTGCGGCGCGTGGTGCAATGATAAAAATCAGCCGCGGGCACCAGAGCAAACAGTTCCTCAGAGCACTCCCCATTGTAGAGACGATAAAGCAGATATTTGTTATCCAAAGGTCCATCTTGTCCTAGTTAGAGCTAAACCGTGTAGACGACTCTACGCCAATTTATCATTCTTTCTCGTGGTAAAGACATAAATTATAGCATAATAATTTCTGCAGAGATACAGAACTCCTTAACCCACAAAAACTCTGATTTTTAGGTTATCCACAAAATATTAGATGGTATTCAGATATCATGAGAGTGAATGAAACGAAAAAGGTATGTCAGGATCGTAGCAAGTGGAAATCTATGCCTATCCCCATGGAAAAGAGGGTGTTTTTATGTATTGACAAGTCAAAAACTCGCAATTGATTATAGCTACAACTCTGTTTTACTTTATTACACGGCAAACCATTAAAACTACACTAAACAAGACGCCATCTTATTTTTCCTCTACTCTAGTGATGTGTCTCGCTGCTTGATCCGATTAGGGATGTCCTATTCCCAGAACCAGTTAACAGTATGTACAGATAGCACAACGAAAATATGGTAATACGTAGGTTTGCATAGCTAATTATCGTGGCATAAAAAAAGGAATGAGTGTTATTTGATACAAATTCAGTACGGCCGGAAACAAACATAAGATGAAGCAAATAATTTTGGCGTGATAACGTCTAATAATTAGATGGAGCCGGCTGCACGCATGAAAAAACATGACTCATGCGGCGTTACCTCGCTCTGAGGCGTTCCATTTAATGCTTGAAGTGCAAGCGAGAGCGCGGAACGAGCGACATAGAGATACAATCGGCCTTCGCGTTCGGCAGCGTTCGACATCTGTCTCTCTCCTACTTGAGTGAGCCATGCGTCCGCGTGGACAGCTGTATGACGATGGCATGTTCAACTAACGTCACTAAACCGACTTCACAGACAACGGATTTTTTTTTGAAGAGTTACGCTTCTACTCGGCAATATTATTTAATCATATTTTATCTCGTGGTGAAGACATGTATTTATCTTCGTACTCTGTAAAACGCTGAGAATTATTACAAAAGCGAGTTTAAATCATTTTCATCTTTAATTCAAGGGAACTTTAAGTTATTTATCTATTCCAGGTTGGAAAGTACTTATACTTTTCAGGTTTATAAATCTAATTGTAATGCCAATAAAGAAAAAATCCTGTAATAACAATGAATAGTGGTCACCCCATGGGCACTATGTTCAAGTTAGCTAAACCATTCGATAAACGAGCTGTTGCCCCCAGCTTCACTCACGAGGAATTTAATCTTTTCTGCTCCCTGATTCCACTTTTATAGTGACTATAAGTGGGTATAGTGTAGTACTTTATTTCATACGATCATTTTTTCTTGAGGGACACTCAAAGATCTGATTGTAGTACGAATCGAGAAAATATTTCTATTTAACGATTCAGAAGAAGTGCTTTAGCCTTTACTAAGCCAAGATATTCAAAATAACAATTTATAATAGTTAAGTATTTTCTTAAACAATAGTACTTTTAAAATTTTGTTACAACAAGCGCCTTCAAATTTATACGAGCAATTTTTAATAACGTAACAGAGCTTGCTCAAAATAAAAATGTAGGCACAAAACGTTCCGTGCAGCAAATAAACGGTTCCCTGCACTGATGGAATTTTATACCTTGTGCGTTTTTGTTCAGGTATTTCTTTGTGAAACATTTTATTACAACTTAACATTTTGTTTTGTGCAGAGCAATAATAAAATAAAATAAATAAAATAAAATAAAAAGCCTTTTATTTCTTGCGTTTAGGTACAAATGTCTTAAACAAGGTAAGTAAGTAGGTACATATTATTACTAATTTACTTAGCTACGAAAAATACTTTAATGAGGTTAGTTTACAAAATAAATTTTACTTAATATTAAATGTTAGTATGTATGTATGCAGATAGGTGTCTTTATATTATTTATTTAGCCTCATCCTTGATTGCAAGAACCCTTTTACAGGTGAAGGCCTCCTCCAAAGATTTTTGATATGCCAATTTTTGTTGCAGGTAATTTCTTTCTTTCATTGAGTTTCGTATAATCTATTAGGCATTCATTGTGGTGGCAGTTATTTAGCGTTGTTGGTGGTTATGTTGTAATCCGGTTTTTTGTGCTTCTATTATGTGCATTTGAGTCTTTGTCGTTTGAATAGGTTTTTTTTTTTCTTCGGAGGGTTTTGGTCATACTCTTCCACGGGGACCAACCGGATTGGAAGATGTGTTTGTTTTATGTTTTTCTATACATTCATGATTATGTGAGAGGGTTGCTTTAGCTGTTATGTTTTTGGCTGTGTCGTCCTGTAGGTTTATCTTGCTGGTCGTATTTTTGGGTACTAAGAAGTTAAGAATCCCTGGTTTAAGTATTCCTTCTGAATTACTTGACGATCTTTGTGCCTTTGATTGAGCGGGCATAGCTTTGTTCTTCTTGCTGGTGTGTGTGTTGCGGTCTAGTATAATATGTTTGTTAGCATAATTTTCAGGGGATATCGGTAGGGTTCTCTTTTTGTGGCCTACTATAGTATCAGGCTCGTATGTAGGAGGAAGTATGATCAGTTTGTCGTAGGTACTTAATTATGGCTCTGTTGCCATTTTCCCTTTCTATTTTTGCTTGCTCTTGCAGTTGTTTTCTTACTTGTAGGATATGATAGGGATAGTCTTCTTTTATGTAGTACGGGCTGTCGTTTAACATATATTTCTGTTTAATAATTTCTATTTTTTTCCCAAGAGTTGTTAACGTTAGTGTAACTGGGCGAGGACTTTCTCCTTTCTGACCTAATCTTCTAACTGCCTGTAAGTCTCTGCAATCCAAGTTTATAGAAAAGTACTTGCTTATAAAGTTAAAAATGTTGCTTTCTAAATCTGAATACGAGTTTTCACTCTCTTCCATGCCAAAAATTACTATGTTTCTTTGTCTGGCCTCCTTCTCTAAATAGTATAGCCTTTTTTCCTGGTTGTCCACTCTCCCATTTAGATTTTCGTATTTATCTTCCAATATCTTGAATTTCTCTTCCAATATTTTATTTATATTCTCAGTGACTTTCTCTGTTACATTCTCGCCGGTTTTTAGAATAGTACCTTTTTGTTCATCCAGGTCCTTTTGTATTTGACGAATTGCGGCCATGAGTTCCTCCATTGTAACTTAAATTTATAAGTTTTGTATTGCTATAGGTACTGCACGATTTGACGAAAAAAGTTTTTTCTTGCAAAAAACCAAGTCCCGTCGCTGAGGCTCGAAACAGCGTTCGCTTGCCCGTTTAACTCGAACCCGCAGAGCAGAGCAATAATAGCATACATTTAATTTTCGTTACACAGCAATGATAAAGAAGTAATAAAGAACCGGCAACCGTGGGAATAAAGGTTCTCGAATGGCGACCACGAACCGGAAGACGAAACGCAGGGCGCCCACCCTCCAGATGGACCGACGACATTGTTAAGATCGCGGGAAGTCGGTGGATGGAAAGAGCTCAGAATCGTTCTTCCTGTAAATGTGTGGGCCTTTGTCTAGCAGTAAACTTCTTCAGGCTGATGATGATGATGAATAAAGAATTGTATATTGTATTTTATACAAATAGCTGATGGAAAACATGTATGGCCAAAGGTTTTAGTGGCAACCATCGCCTATAACAAAGTTATTGCCTCGTAGGTCACGCACGTCTGGAACGTGCCCTACGAAGTCGACAATTAATGATGATGATGATGAGATGATTGTACTAGTTTCATTATGATTTATTATGAGCAGCAAACGTCATCGTGTCACAAAACACGTTGTGCTATTTTCAGATTATTGCTAATCAACAATTTACTACAAAATTTTACTTAGCAAAAATTACAGTTACAAAAAATACACGTCTTCTCTTAGATACAAATGTTTAGTTTTTAGTTTAGTTTGGTTTCAGTTTTTGGTTCCTTTGTTTCATTAACAAATTTATACACGTTATGATGTTCTTTTTTATGAAACCCTTGTAAGTAAGGGGGTAAATCAATAAACCTTATTTTAAACTGAATATAATGTATTTAATTTTAGCACCACCACCTAGGTATAAGTTATATAACTCGTACAATATTAAAAAGAAACCTTTAAAACCACTTATTTCACTGACTACATAATTTAACACGTAATGTTATTAGAAAATAGTTGAACGAAACCTTTTTGTTCTATTTTGCCGTTCACTAAAGTTTTTGCTCGATTTGGTAGACAAGTAGGTTACGCCCGTCCGTTTCATTACGCTAACTAGTGTTAGCCCGTGGCTTCACGTTAATTCTGAACTTAGTAGAAATTAGGTTCATTAGAGTGCAAACTTTTTTTTTTACTACTACTATGTACTATGTCATAATTAATTAAACTATTACACGGGTATTTATTAAGTAGTACGCATATTACCAAAATTATTACTAGTTTAGGCAGATTTTCACCATATTATTGTAACTGTATTTGTACAGTATTTATCTAGGTTCCTGAACAGTTTTTATTTTAAATAACTTACCTCAAATGAAATAAACACCAATCGCATTTTACACATTTTTTTCATTGCAAAATGTGATTAGCGTTAATTTCATTTGAGGTAAGTAATAAATAAAAACTGATCAGGAATAAATACTATACCACAGATAAGATACACTATACAAATACAATTATTACAATAATATAGTGAAAATCTGCTTAAATTAGTAATCATTTTGGTATTACGTTTGTATGAAAGTTCGTCCTCCGCGGCCTTAAGTTTAAATGCACCAATACGGTGATAAATATATTTTATACTGAAATATTGTAGTATATTTTATAAAGAAGCACTACAAATAAATTTATGGAACCCAAAAAAGCTTTACTTCTCTTTAACAATTAGCAAAAGTGCAATATTTTCAGGGTTTTCTTAATTTTATTTTGAATTGAAATTTAATAAAATTAAGTTTTTTGATATGTATTTTTCTTGGCACTTTTTTCGTATTTTAAATTATAACAAACACTTCTATTTCTCACTCTCACACACCAAAAAACTCGTACGTAGTTTTAAGTATTTTAAAATAATAAAACTCACACATGAAATTGCTAAGCACATTTTGATGAAACTCCTCGTAACGCACAGGTACTTGTGGTGACACAATAGATTCGGACGCTATTTTATAGTAAAGAGACAGGGCTATTTTATTGTACTAGGAAATTAGGGTTCCACCGTGAACTTAATTCTTCTTCTTACCGTGTCGCTGATTCTTTCGAACCAAGTGTGGTGAAAGGATTTTGAGTGCCCCTCAACGAGGCTCCTTTCGTGCACTTGACACATATTTTCGAATTTTTAAGGTTCTACGATATGCCGGTTTCCTCACGATGATTTCCTTCGCCGTTTGAGAGCACTGGCATAGTGTACATACATTTTTGGGCAGGAAACTCATTGGTACACGACTGAATTTGAACCCACGACCTTAGGATCGGAAGGCAGGGCCGCTACCACTAGGCCACTAGCGCTCTATCTTATTTCGCGTGAACCTGATTAAAAATAAGTATTCACTTTCAATTATTTATCTACACAGCTTAAAAAAATATTATAAAAAAATATAATCAAAATGGTTGTGCAAAATACAAGCTAAAACCATGGAATTGCAAAAGTTATAAAATGAGCCAAGCAATCGTTATAAGAGTGAAAAACCTTGTAAAATACTTTAATATTTTTATAGCGCAAGTCAAGTCGTTGACATAATGTGTACTAAAAAATCTATAAAAGACTCAAAGCTAGTTAATTTTCTTCAGTAAAATTTTATTTCATTCATTAGCCCAAGGAAAAATGTTCCCCGTAAATACTGAACAGCAAGAAACGAAAAATAAAATGTACCGAACCAAAGCATTTTAATAATGCAGTTTCTGTGTCGAGTCGCTCTTTTATTTTTGCTCCACATCAAAGACAAATATTAACTGCCCCTCTTTTCACTTGAATTGGTTCAAACAGACAGCTCTTTTTATGCTGGTCGGTTATATCACTGATTCACTATACTGTACTTCACTATCTTCTCGGAAGATCTAAAACGTTATTTTCTCGTTTTGTGTACATTGCTCGTTTTCTCTTAAACTGTTTTCGCAGCTTTTGATAAAAGCAGCAATGGTGTATGAAGCAAATCAATTTGTGGTTTGTTTAAAAGTTAAGAGGATTGGTACTATTTTTGATCTTTACGCTACGGAGTAATTGAATGGAAATATCTCTAAGACTTTTTGGAAATACAAGTTCCATTTATTGGTTATCGGTTTCCGCTCGCTTCTTTGCTTATGAAAATCATGTTCTTGATTAAAAAGTATTATACTTGCTATTTGGTTCTAGATGGTTAGTTTGGGGCTAGATAATGTTGAGTGAATCCCCTAATATTGATTACTACCTGAAAAAGATCTTGAAGTGTTCAAATCAGCTTAAAATCAGCCATCGCCTATTATAAAGCATTGCCTCGTAGGTCACGCAAGTCAGGAACGTGCCCTACGATATACTGCCCTGCGTCTATCTACGTGAGGCACTCAAATGTTCAACCTCACGTGCCAGTAATGTCACCGGCACCCACACCCTTCAAACCGAAACACAGCGATGCTGCTTCACGGCAGAAATAGGTATGGTGCTTCAAAAAGCCATAATACAGTAAAGTATGATGGGTATATTCATAAATGGTCATAGTGGTCATCTAGCTTAGCAGTTGGCCTACCGCAAGCCCTGCCTGGCTCTGTCTCTGGCTCTGGTTTTGAGTCTGTGTGAGTGCTGTATAAAGAAATCCGACGTTGAAACGTCACACACACAATCACGACACTATTATGAAGATTTACTTTGCGAAAAAAAAATCGGTTGTCTGTAAAGTCGGTTTACTGACGATAGTTGAACGTGACAACGTCATACAGCTGTCCAAGCGGACGCGTCACTCACTCAAGTAGGAGAGAGACAGATGTCGAACGCGGAGGCCGTGCGTGCCTCTTTGTCGCTCGTTCCGCAATCTCGCTTGCACTTCAAGCCTTAAATGGAACGCCTCAGCGCGAGGTAACGCCGCATGAGTCATGTTTTTTCGTGTGTGCAGCCGGCTCCATCGAGTTATAAGACGTTGTCACGTCAAAAATTTGTGATTCAGAGTGTTTGAGGCTTGACTCACACTCAAGCTCTGTTTCTGAAAACGGGCCTTCGATGTACTCGTAAATGTTAGTAACAGTCGCCCATACAAATTTTGATCGTACAGAACGTTGCTTAACTGAGTCAATCTGTTGAAAAATGGCAATAACACTTCCTTATAGTTTTTTCACAATAAGTCAGAAGTTATTTCAACAATACCAAAGAGTTAATTTAAGTCGTGTAACATTGTTTTTTAATAAAGATATAGGTAATATTGTAAACAAAAGAACGACCCATATTGTAACCATAATTTAGAAGATCGCAAGACTAGTCCACTAATTCAAATTCAAAAATGAATCAATTGTAACACAGGATCACTTTGAAAGGTCTTAAAGCTAGGTGAGTCTAGGTGCCAGTTCCACGCGACTAAGCCTAGAAGAACACACTAACATAATAGTCCTAAACAAGAAGGGCACTAGGGTCGTGAGTTCAAATCCGGACATGTGTCCTATAAGTTTTACTGTCGAAAAATGTATGTACATTGTATTATCTATGCATATAAATTATTTGTTACTTGTTTTTCAATCATCATCATCATCATCATCAACCTATATTAGTCCACTGCTGGACGTAGGTCTCTCCCAAGACGTGCCACTGAGCCCGGTCTTCGGCTCTTCTCCTCCAGTGCTTGCTACATTTCGCAAATCGTGGCCCCACCTTGCCGGAGGGCGTCCTACACTACGCTTACCTAAACGCAGTCTCCACTCTAGTGTTCGTTTGCTCCAACGATTGTCTGTTCTACGGCAAACATGACCTGCCCACTGCCACTTCAGCTTACTAATCCTTTGAGCTATGTCGACCACCTTGGTTATCTGTCGGATAACCTCGTTCCTTCGTTTTTCAATTGTTAGTTGTAAAGTGTGCAATAAATACATTTCTATTCCTCTTTTCATCCTCCTTTCACCACACTTGGTTCGAAAAGAATCAGTGATTCGATATGAAGAATGTGAGAAAAAACTTTTTTGTATTTGGTTTCCATAGAACAAGCTTGGCTTAGTTTGGAGCTAGCTGGCGTGAAAAATATCTGCAAATACTTACTTATTTTTATTAGGTCTGTCCTAATAAATAAAACTGTATGGTCACACGAGCTATACAAAGCTTCCGGTAAAAGGTGCATTACATAATCCACTTTTGTTTGTTTGTTTGTTTGTTTGTTTGCATAACAGTAACTGGCGTTAGTTATAGAACGTATGGTATGTCGTCACCTATTTTAATGAATAATCTCCGTGGTATGCCGTAGGTCGTGGGTTTGATCCCCATTGAGAACAAATTAGTATGGTGAACGCAGATGTTTGTTCTCTGTCTGGGTTATATTGCATTTTAAGTATTTTTTTTTAAATAATACTAGCTGATGGAACAAGCATATGGTCCACCTGCCATCACCTATGACAAAGCATATTGTCTCGTAAGTCACGCACGTCAGGAATGTGCCCTACGATACACTGCCCATCAACTTGAGGCATACAGATATTCAGCCTCACGAATATCTTGTAAGGAAGCGTGCATGTGTGTATGTTTGGTTTCTCCTGAGGCTGTGCCTCATTCTTAGCTTAGGCTGTGCCTTTTTCTTAGTCCAGGTTTCACCGTCTTCCTTCCACCGTAGGACTAGCAGACGCACGACTCAATACCATCCAAACCTGGTTAGCATACCACCCATTCGCACTAAGCGTTTTGGCTCCACCTTCATTATGCGAACCTCCAGGGAATGGAACTCATTGCCGACGGCAGTTTTTCCTGACCACTACAATCTGGGCCTCTTCAAGGCAGGTGTGAATAGGTGTCTTCTAGACCATCCAGTTCCATCGTCAGTCATCGCTTTGTAGCCAAAAACTTCGGCAAAATCATCATCCGTACCTACTTGATGTGCAGACTGGTTTTCGCAAGGCGGCCCTTTTTTGCGTGACGTGTTGCCCGGACTTTTTTAGGTTCTACAACAGTCCGGTTTCCTTACGATGTTTTTCTTCACCGTTTTGAGAGTACTGGCATAGTGCACATACATTTTTCGACAGAAAAACTCATTGGTACATGACTGGATTTGAACGCACGACCTTAGGATCGGAAGGCGGGGCCGCTACCACTGGACCATCAGTGCTCTCGTTTTGTAGCCAAAAGATGGTCTATAATCATGTAAAAGAAAAGGTTTCACAGTTGAAATAGTGTGTGTAACCGTTGATTAAAGAAATGATGGACCTCAGCCGATAAAGCCATGCAGATAAAACGAAGTCTACAAAAAATGAATTGAAAACTCTGATTCCAATTCCAATTTACAGCTTGATCAGAATTTTAGAAGGATTTTTCATTACTCATACTCTGAAAGTAGGTATGAAGTTGCCTGAGGGGCCTAATTGAAAGTAAAACTTTCAGCCCTAGGGAGAATCGCTTTCTACTGACAGCTGTCAAATTATAAAAAAAAACAAGTTCTATTTT
Organism: Thera obeliscata; assembly: GCA_947578465.1. Classification (NCBI taxonomy): domain Eukaryota; kingdom Metazoa; phylum Arthropoda; class Insecta; order Lepidoptera; family Geometridae; genus Thera; species Thera obeliscata. Next base: position 8,860,890 of record OX387923.1, on the reverse strand, counting down.
ATTCAACCATGTTCCAACTTTCTAAAGTCTTTCTAACTGCAAGGAGGTTGTTCAACCAAATTCCAACTTTTTATTCAGCAAGTAGGTTGGAAACCCATTACAACGGTAAGAAGTTTAAAAAGTTTAATTAAAGCGCAATGTAATATTTAAATTTAAATAACATAAAGATAGTATTAAATAAATAATATATCTTCTAAATTACTTGATTAGTGTATAGCTTCAACTATTTATTTAAAATAACATGGATTTAAATTATGAAAATGAAAATAATGGCTGAATAATGCTGGCGAACCGAAGCCGAAGGCCCGCCAGAGAAAAAGAAAAAAAAAACCGGGAAGGCGGCAATTCAATCTTCATTTTCACTAATTTTTCTTTCATGTTTTTATTTTTACTTTCCTTGTATTCGTAATGAAAAGCACAGTGTTCACCTCGGGTGAAAGTCTTTTGAGTCCCTCAAGCTCCATTGGCGCCCTCGCTAACGCTCTGGCGCCAAACCCGTCTCGGGACTCAAAAAACGTGACTTTCAACACTCAGGTAACAATGTACTATTTGATGTGTTTAGTTTTGAGTATTCTAACTCGTTTCTTGCACGCTCCGCTCTCTTATATCAGAGTGAGCGAAGCGAGCTATCACAAACAAGTTAGCGTTGAACGAATAAATTACTAAATATTGGTGGACTTTACACAGTTTATAATAATGAATGCCACCAAAGTGGGAAAAATTAATTGCGGTGCCCCAAATGAGTCTGTCTAAGTCCAGTATGTGACCAGTGTATGTGACTGTGTACTGTGTGTGTGACGTTTCGACGTAGGAATTATTTAGACAGCACTCACACAGACTCAAAACCAGAGCTAGAGACAGAGCCAGACAGAGCTTGTGGTAGCCAGATATGGCCTGCGCACACCTAGGTCGTTGGCGATGGCGATCAGTAAAACGCTGTCAAATTTGACAAACCTCCTCTTTGAGACTCAAAAGGACCAAACCTTTTAAGTTAGTGTAGTGATACATTTAATATTGTGTAGTGAAAGTGCTACTTTAATGAACACATAAACAAAGTGTCACCTTAATTAATAAGAGACAGTAAGAAAAGTGCCAATGGACACATTCTTGTACCTAATACTTATTTTATAAAACTAAGCTAAAGCAAAATTTCTCATTAGCCTTCTAGGCTAGGATAGAATATTAATAGGGCACCGCATAGATGTAGTAAACTAATTAAGCAAAAAAAAAAAAATTTACAGCGATATTTGACAGCGTTTCATTGATCGCCATCGCCAGCGACCTAGGTGTGCAGTGTGCAGGCCTATAACGAGAAAACAAATGACCGATTATCATCAATTAAATTATAAAATCATCTGACTGGTGGTAATTAGTTATTAAACTGTTTTATTACTAGTTTTTGTACATTCTTGAAGAGTTTTTTATACCTGAAAGTGGTTCAACTCGTGCTTGACCAATGTATTGTACTATTGTTTATACAATGTCTTCGAGATAAAAAAAAGGAAAATGTATTGTTTTATTATTAATAGAAATTCTTCGAGAAAAATATTTCCTTTTTGCTACTTTACGCTTCGACCGTATATTCGAGCATACGTTTTCTTAACGCATTTTTGCTTGTTTGGGTTTGATTCTGTTTGTCTATAATATTTATTATATTGAGATATTCTTTCTTTGTTACAAGATGAAATTGTGTTGAAAGCACACCAACAAATAAAAAAACCTATAAAACACAAACTTTTTTTTTTAACTTTTTTTTTATTTTATATCTTAATTATGGACCACGTATTATAATTATACTAATTGAATTGTTAATTGGTATTTAGAATAAATGTATTAATTGTATAAATAAATAAAGTCCCTTAAAATTTGAAAAATATGTGAAACTGATAAATAAATAAATAAATAAATAAATATTGTGGACAATTCACACAGCACTACCCAGCCCCAAACTAAGCAGAGCTTGTACTATGGGAACCAGATAGCATATATGTATAATACTTGAATACATTTTTTTTTTTGTAAATACACACTTAGAATACAATATAACACCCAGACAGAGAACAAACATTAACGTTCACCACACAAATATTTGTTCTCGGTGGGGATCGAACCCACGACCTACGGCGCAGAAGGCAGAGCTACTACCAACTGAGCTAGAGGCCAGTGATTAAGATCCAACTAACTAACTCCTAACAATATTTCAAGCAAGTAAACATTTCATTTCATTTTAAAGCCTTTCGTACATATAAGGGGGTATGACAAGTAACTGTTATTATGACAGCAATATTTGACAGCGTTTCAGCTGATCGCTATCGCCATTCGCCATCGCCTCAATATGCGCAGGCCTCTAGAAACCTGTCTAAAATTTTTGACGTGACAACGTCTTATAATTCGATGGAGCCGGCTGCACGCACGAAAAACATGACTCATGCGGCGTTACCTCGCTCTGAAGTGTTCCATTGAAGGCTTGAAGTGCAAGCAAGAGCATGGAACGAGCGACAAAAAGGCTCGCACACAGTAAAATGTAGATGGCGCTGACTTAACATAACATATAACTATGCTTGCTGGTGTGAAATAATTACGGTCATAACTACATAACCACCTAGCTCCTCAGTTTAGGTATCTATTCACTAGACAGATGAAATTATGAAAACGATAGAAGGTTTAGGTAGGTTCAACTAGGTTGTTTAAAGATTTCGCGCGTTCGTATCAGCACAAACGTTAGTGGTTTTTTATATAACTAGGTTAAAATGGTAAATAAATACAAAAAAACTGGAGCGTTTTAAATAAAATTGCTTCTGATTTATTTAATATAAATAAAAGTAGATAGCGTTGGTAATAAGTTTATTTGGGTATGGACGTTCAGGGAGTCACCAGAGCTCATTCGAATTGGTTTGGCTAAGACACAAGGGTTCACAACTAACTAATGGAGGATGCATGCGTATAAGTGGGAGATCTATAGGTTAATAGGTTCTAGGTCTTAACCTGAGATGAATGAGGCGAGAAATTGTTACACCAACTATGAGCTGGGTGTGACATACCCGAAACGTTGATAAACATAAAGTAGTAGGTTATGAAATTTGTATTTTTTTATTATGTTATTATTGATAGGATTACAGCAAGATTGGCTAATAAAAATATATAATTAATATTAAAATGAAAGTCTATTTCTAATGGGTATTTTTTGTATTAAGTCACTAAATTTTCAAGGAACAAGGCCGTAATTTATTAGTTGTGATTTTTGTCTCATTTCAATTAAACAACACAGGTACAGCTTCTTCTTAGTATGATAATTATAAAAAATAAATATAATTCACACACCAACCAAAAATGGTAGGTCGGGTGTGACATACCCAAGCCACCTTTGCAGGCGTGTATCCTGCTTGCGACTGGAGAGCTAAACTTAACGCTACACTTTATCCTTCGCATCAGTACCTCCAGTAACTAAGACGCCGAGATTCATTCTCCAAATGAAACATTAGATACTATACTTTTATTGATTTTATAGTGTAAACCTAACCTTCCTATACTATACATAAAGAAATAACAAAGCTACTGCTTGGCTCTTACTTTTGGGACATTACACAAATTTTAGATAACATAGAATACGTTTAAAACTTCTCGGGTATCACACACCCGACCTCACTCACGCCGGGTTAAGCTGATTTTATATCTTCAGCTATTGTTCTAATATAAACAAATGAAATTAAAATTATTAACATTTGTGAACTTCGCCATACCGGTGGTGGTCACGATGAAGATAGTTAGTGTTGCTATCGTTTTGATTTTTTGGATTGGTTAGTATTTTATATTTTTTTTTATCATCGTCTTAACCTTTAACCACTGACGTGACTCTTTATCTCGTAAGTAGAAGTACCGGCGTGGGGCGATATAATTCGATAACCAATATTTAGTTTGCAAACTTCTTTGTAATAATCAAGTCTAAAATGATAGCTATAGTCATCATTGTAAAATAAATTTGACTGGAACAAACATAATGTTAGAAGAGCTATTACATTTTTTTACATCTCAGGCCCATCGGTGGTTAAAGGTTAAAGACACCCACAGCTGGACATAAGTCTCATACTTCCTGGAAGGCCGATTCTATACCCTCTCCATCCATCAACTTCCCTGATCTTCATAACCGTTGGTCCATCGGGTGCTGGTTATCATCATTATGTCCAACAGTGGGTAAGGGACTACCCACTGCTGGACATAACCTTTCTTCTCAGACGACACTATCTTCAATTTAAGGCCTTTCTTTTCCAGCACAGTATCTTAGTATTTTTGAATTGAAAAACTTCTGTAGGTATCTTGAGCATTTTTGGCTGGGAAAAAACCAATGAACTCGGTACACTGTCACGTAATCAACTTCTCTTTGTTAGACACGATAGTTAGGTACTTAACATCAGGTGGCCTATATACTTGCTACGTCAGACTAGAAAAAATTCTCGACAAAAACTTAGGGGTAATTTTTTCACTTCTGTTAGCACTCCCGTAGTGCACTGTTTTTTTTCATTTCGTCGCAAACGAAAAGTTGAAAAATATTATGAAAAGTAAGCGTACGACTATTCTCTAGAGAGTATACGAAAAAAGTTTCGTTATTTTTTAAAATAACTTTATTTATGTGGAAGTGAAAATTTGAAAATAAGCTTGAAAATATTTTTATTCAAATTGCTAAAAATATTTGATGCAAAAAGTCCCATCAGTAAAACTAAGTAATAGGCCGGATGTTTTGTAAATATTTGATGCTGGCATTCGCCTGTGGCTTTTAGTACAGTCGCGGTATGAAAATGTTCGTCACCTTAGAGTCGGTTTTCGCTTGCACCAGTGCCTTGATCATGAACACATTTTGACATAATTTGTGACGTTAACTTATTGGTGTATTCTGTCTATTCAGTTTCAAAAGGTAGTATGTGATCGTGATACGTTGAACAAATCAAGTTGAAAATCGACGAACATTTTCATTCCGCCACTATATAAGCTCAGCTTAATTTGGGCCTTAAAAGTGTTGCATGGACTACAATATCTATTTATTTATTTATTTCCAGCAAAAGCATCACCAGAGGGTCTACAAAAAAGCTCCATTATCAAGAGTATACCAGTGGTAGACGCTCTGATCCAGCGCCTGGAGAGCGAGGTGTGGGCTGAAGATGAAGAAGCCTGCTTCAGAGCCACTCTTCAGATCCTCCATGGTGTGAGGAATGACACCCTTTGGGCTACTTGGGGTAAGCAATACATTTCTAAAAGGTTTTTTAAAAAATGTCGTTCATTATTCTAAATGAAAAAAAAAATTCAAAAACCACACGGCTGTAATCCCTAGGCACGGAGACATCCTCTTAAACATTTCGGAATTCTTATAGTATGTATATCTACGCAAGATTCTTTATTTGTTGACGAGGGTAGTCTCAGGCACATCCAAGGGTTTTAGTTGTCAGTTTTTAGTATCTCATGTGGCAGTTGTAAAACCATCATAGCTGCTAAAATATTTATTTAATTCTTTATTGCACCGAAAACCATATTACAAAAGAAGGGCTTAATGATAGACAGCATTTTCTACCAGCCAAAATTGTCAGGCAAAAAAACTAGGTAAAATATTTGTGCCTCACAATATTTTCGATCAAATTATAACTTCCTGGCTCCCTTTATACCTATAATTTAATAAATTTTCTACATAGATTAAATTAATTGCTCATAAAATAAAAGTCGAACAATAGACTTGGAAAACCTCAATTATCTCACAATTGTACTCTGATAGTTTCTAGAACTTAAAATAATAATAATAATTAGCTAAAGGTTAGTACCTGATTATAAATATAATTGCATCAACCTGCTATTAACCGTTATAAATAGATTAGGTATGTACCAACGTTCTAATATTACATCTAAAAAAACTTCTCACACACTCACACTTCATCTAAGGCCCGTATTCAAAACAGTGTTGGTGCCTGACTCAAGCATAATAATATATTTTTTGACAGTTCTCCATTGAAAAATACAAACAAACCATGCTACTGCGCTGTGTGAGGCTACGTTCTGTTTTAAAACGCAGCAGACCCTCTGTGCTGAGCCGCGCTGTGCCAAACTGTGCTATATTTTTTATGAAGATAAATGACTACACGAGCTGCTGATTACTTTTATGCTGAGCTAAGCAAAGCGCAGCACAGCTTGATGTTGATTGTTAAAAAAACGTAGCTTAGGAAACACAGCACAGCACAGTACAGCGCAGCATAGCTCGATGTTGATTTGTCACCCTTATGGAGCCGCATAGTGATATGAGTAAGATATAGTTATAGGCGCATATCGATAAGAATTAAATCTGTTAGAAACATAGTAGATAGTATTCTGGCCATGAAAAGGGCCATGAAAAGGGTAACGCGATGACTATAGTTAATATGGAATACCTTTCCATAATCGACAGCATATTTCATGAAAGTAAAGTAGCCCTTTTTAGTAACTAAAATACATTCTTACAGTATGGGACTCTATGCAGCCTCCTGTAGGAGTCTTCTACGGAAGTGGTCTGCAGGCTGGCAACTTCGACCAATGTCTCAGATTTCCTTGGTCATCACAACAAGAGCTGAGCACTCAGTACTGCCTGGTCGAGGTGAAGAAGGAAGCTAAAGAAACCAGGGAGTTTGGAGCCTATGATAGTGCTGATGACTATCTGAATGTAAGTGTTCAATTAACTGGACTCATGAGCGAGTAGACTTAAGATCCTCACAGTTTTCAAATAACTACTGAGGTTTTTCCTAAGGACTATAACATGGGGTTCTTCAAAAAGGGCGTTTTAAAAGTTTTAAAGGGTGATGCCTCTGGTATTGCAGGTGTCCATAGGCTACGGTAACCGCTTTCCATCAGGTGGGCCGTATGCTTGTCTGTCAATTTAGTTGTATAAAAAAAAAAAAACTGACCCAGCAGTAGAACTGTAGGATCTTCTATCACCTCCTGGGGATGTTATAAGAGCGAGCATCTCCTGAGAACTTCAAATGGTCACTAACCCACCTGCCAAGCGTGATGAACCAACCATAAAAGAGGTTCAGCATGGTTCATTGGAAGTTGAGCTATTACCTCTGTCTTTAGGAATGAATGAATGGACAATATCGTCAAAGAAGTGGGTTAGGTTGGCTCAAACTGCAAGGCCTATACCCAGTAGTTGGTGAAGTTGGACTGTGGATGATGATGATAACAATAGCAGTGGAAGATGATGATAGCACTGATGGTGAGCCATAGTGTGGTATTGCACTGGTCTCCTCACTCTGAGACGTAAAAGTATACCAGGTATGCACCTGTTATTGCAACCACCCATTAGCAAGCATCACTGCTGGGAGTGGATCAAGTCAGGCTGTAGAAGAAAGAAAGAAAGAAAAGAAAACAGACGATAAGAATGGAACCCAGAATAAGAAGAATAGAGAACAGAGCATGTGCGTTCACTGAGAATGTCACATTGAGCTAGTGCCATCAGACGTCAAGGGTTCCCAGAGTACTGTTACTGCACCGGCTCCCGTGCTCTTCAAGTTTTGCACACAGCTTTGCATCACTGCTGAGGGGAAAAATTTGTATAGTGCTAGTATGGTAGGAACCAAACCGTTGTTTGTTGTCTGTTCTTCTAGGCTTGGTTGCGTGAAATTTTCGTCATGAAATTTGGTAAAACAAACACTTTCACAGAAGCTGTTTTGATCAGACACTTCGATGAAATAAATTGCTTATTTTCATAACCAGTTTATATAATTTCCAGTCTGCTACAAAACCTGGGAGAAATCTCAACCACCTCTCTTTTGGAGCGTGCATGCCCGCCGTATGCTCTCCATCATCAGTGGCCAAGTTCTTCCGACATGCTCTCAAGTTAACCCACATTCCTGATCCAGAATCTATAGTAGTAGACCCGAGAGAGTGTCAAACAGCGGAACAGAAGCCTTACCCAGAGAAGTTTTATTTGTACTTGTAAGTATAAAAGACTACTACCGATTTGCAATCGAGGTTATCAAGTTTATTGCTCTTGGCCAAATACCATCAAAAAAGTTTCTACTTGCAGTTGGCTCAACAGATTTTTCATACAAAAATATTATCTTTTACAGGTTTTTCGTTAAAGTGCTGTTAGCTGTAGTAATTCTTTCAACAATTTATTCAAACTACAAAGATGACGAAAATAGCAGAATTGGTAAGTTTAGTTAACTCTACACTAACAAACAAATTGATAAACGAGCTTTTTTTCTTTGTTAATACATAAAATAAAATAAATAACAATCTTTGTAAATACATTAAATACATACAGTCCGGCAAGTATAACTTGGCGGGTCTGAAGTGAGCTGTTCGATCGTTAATGGCCAATGCCTGATGGAAGATTGGCCAAACGGCTAGCTTCAGACCCGCCAAGTTATACTTGCCGGACTGTACTCCTATAATTATTTATTATAATTATTTTATTATTATTTATTTAACTTGAAGCCTTGAAGCCGGCATGGTCGTGTACCGTCCTGTTTCAGAGAATCTTCCTCCCACGAACTCTAAGGTCGAGGAATACTTTTCCTACTGAGGTTTTTCCTAGAGACCAGTATGGGGTTCTTCAAAAAGAGCATTTTTAAAATATTTAAAGGTTCAGCAACGCGTAAGTGATGCCTCTGGTGTCGCAAGCGTGCGACGTAGGCTACGTTAACCACCTCTTATAGCCCCTTCCCACCGGTGCATAATATCGCGCACCAGTCCGCACCAGCTCACACGACACACCATGGGAACGGTCTCGTGCGCCGAGGTCTGCGGTAGCACAGCCTTTTCTGTGTGCGTTGCCGTGCGTCGTCGTGTGCGGTGCGTGATGATCTGCAGAACCACGCACCGTAGGAAGGCAGCATTAGATACAAACCTCGGTCGAGCTTCTGGTGAGAGCTGATGGTGATGATAGCGCTTAACCTTTACTGTGACTTTCAGATGCAATCGTCAAGTCATTCAGCATAACTCACAATTGGAACGGCATGTTTAAAGTGAACAACAACGAGATACCTGTTCTGAATGGAATTAAGGTTATCACGGCGGCCTTGGTGGTGGTGTGCCACCACGGCTTGCTTATAACCCCTGTGCCAAGCATGGTGTTTAATAGTTTGGAAGTAGATGAGGTAAGTCATCATTCACCCAAACTTACACTACTCTCAAACAGTGAAATAAAATATCGCGAGGAAACCGGTATAAATAAATCTTTGTGAACCAACTTAGCTAGCTCAAACTAAGCAAAGTTTGTACCATGGAAACCAAATGTATGTAAAATATTTTTTAGATTACAATATAACACCCAGACAGTGAACAAAATATCTATGTTCACCAAATACATTATTTGTTTTCGGTGAGGAACTGGGGATCGAACCCACGCACGGTGCAGACGGCAGGTCTACTAACCAACTGAGCCGTGACGGCTGCTGGTATATCCTAGGACCTAAAAAGCTCGAAAGCATGTGTGTCAGGTGCACGAAAGGAGCCCTTTTGAGGCAGACTTAAAATCCTTTCACTAAACCAGTTCTAGAGAATTATTGACGAGACGAGAAGAAAAAGAAGAACAGACACACGACCCACCGATATACTGACGATATCGACCGCAGATATATTCACTGGACTGTGCTAGATATTTGAATAATTGTGCCTCGACTCCTGTTTTTGGTATCCATAGTTCGAAAGTAATCTGCTATAGATCTAACGAAGTCTTGATCAATACCCAATTTATTGCAGATGTTTAGAACTGAAATAGGCTACGGGATTTCCCACCTTGATCTGATTGTCGACACGTTCTTTGCCGTCTCAGGACTGCTCCTCATCAGAGGTTTACTGTCGGGCCGACAGAAAAACTTACTCATTGTTTTGATAAAACGCTACTTCAGGTTTGTCATTGATTTTTAGCCCTAATATTGCCTGCGGTTTATCATTATGAGCTCTGTTTTTTACCTGTAATACCTACAAGTGGAAAACAGAGTTTTTATAAATATTTCTAAGTAGTCCCTTGTTTAGCCGTTTAGCCCTTACAATAACACAATAACTCTTTCCCGATGTTTAGTCAATACATCTAACCAACGATGTTTTGCCATCTGTACCTATTTTAGGCACTGTGAAACATGATGTTTACTGATGAGTAGATTCTAATGAATGGGCTTCGGCTGATTATTGTCAACCATAAATTGTTAGAGGTTGTGTCCATATTTCTGGCCCATATGGCTGAAGAACTCAATTATCCGTCAGAAGTAGGTTGATAGCCTGCTAATGTCTTTCAGTGTCAGAAGAATGGACATAATGGTGTGTAATGCAATCCTAGATATTTCCAACGTTTTCTTTCAGCAAAGCCTTTTTCTTTCAGCGGACTACGGACACTAAACCCAACAGTTTAAATTTTCTTCAAAATTTGTGACCCAAACCATCGCTTATGTCAATTGATCCATTTAACCTTCGGCCCGTCGCATGGGGTCTTTGAAAGCCTAGGTGTTAGAAAAATATAAAATTATTACATTTAAAACTATCCAGGAGTTTTAGTACTTCAGGTACCCTCCGAAATTAGATTATGGTAAGCTCGCATTGCCGCTAACTTCAGTTCGCGCGCCAGCGCAGTGAGATACAGACGTGTTTTGGGGGCGAGGGCCGTAAAAGACCCCACGCGACGAACCCCGTAAGTAAAATTGAATTGTTTGATTTCTTTTGTAACATGTGTTTTATTTATTTTTTAATTGTTTTAGATTATAATTAAATTATAATTGACTTCTAAAATGCGTGAAGAACAACAACGACGTATATTGAGTTGGTTAGAAGATGAATCTGAAGATGTTTGCGGTGGCGAGGAGGAAGACGATGAAGTCGCTACATGTCAGGGATGAAAGAATTGAGCATAACACGGATTCAGAGCAAGAATGTGAAGATTTGGTGCCTACAGAACAATATGACGTACATTTGGAGGAACCGGATCAAGTTCAGGATTCAGGGAAAATAAGTCTGATTTAATTTGATAAAAGTTGTGTTTTTTTTTTGTTGGTGCGAGATAAATTTTATTTTACAATGTTGATTGTTTTTATGTGATCTCATTTATGTATAATTAAATTAAAGTTCATTGATTTAGATAGGATAAAAATATTTTTTTCTGTGATGTGATCTCAATGAGAGAAATTTATGTTCCTAATTTTAGATTGGAAGTTTAAACAGTAAATAAATAAATATTTTTGATATTTTTTTTGTAATTTTATTGTCATTAAATAAATAAATAAGAAACTGCTAGAATAGTTGGAAAGATACAAGTTTTAAGGGGTTTTATAGCAGTTTTATTCTTGAGGTTTTGAGGGACCCCACGCGACGACCCGCGTTAAAAAAAGATGCGCGACGGGCCGAAGGTTAATATGATAACATTTTCTTCAGATTAATTGGACCATACGCTGTGATGACGTTCTACTTAATAAGCATAGCTCGGTACACCGGCAGCGGTCCAATCTGGCTGAGATCCAACTTGGTCGAAGAGGTAGTCTGCGAGAAGCACTGGTGGAAGAACTTCTTTATGTTGGGCTATGATATGAAGACCATGGTAAGTGCTTAAATTCCAACACATATCTTAGCATGTGTCTCTGACTAACCTCCAGGTATCATGGCATGGGGGTCTACCAAACCTGATGATTATATTAGCGGGTTCATTTTCTGATTGTTTGTGAATATCATAACCAATAAGTGCTTCTGGCGTAGTATGTTTCAAATATGTATTTATTCAGTAGTATCACAAGGATCACTTTGAAACACCTTAAAGCCACAGGAGTCTCCAGATCCAACCCTAGAAGCTTGACCAAGCCTAGAAAAACAGGCAACAAACTACGGCTTGGTCATACATCTAAGGGTATGCAAACCCTTGGTTGGGGCTTTTAGAGCCAATAAGCAATTGCAGACGTTAGGCACTAGTTTTTACAAACTGAATGTCGTTTCTCCTAAGGTTACTCTAGAAATATAAGGGGTAGCCTTTAACTGTTCAATGTCTTGGTCAATAAATGCGGCTTTGTTTTCCAGTGCTACGGAGTAGCATGGTACGTGAACTGTGAGTACCACCTGGCTATCCTCACAGTGATCCTTTTCTGGGTCTACAGACGAAGTGAAAAGGCTGGGGTGGTAGCTTTCTTAGCTGTCAGTTTCGCGTTGACAGCTCAACTTACTCACAATGCGTATTGGAAACGGCTGCCTTCCGCTCCTTTTACTAATATCAAGTAAGTATTATGGTACTAGTAGCAAAAATTAGCATAGTACTTGTATGTTTTTGCAAAAAAAGTAGTAATAGCAGTGAAGTTACAAAAATAATAAGTAATAGTAGTGTCGGACGCCCTCTGGGAAGGTGGGGCGACGATCTGCGAAATGTAGCAAGCACTGGACGAGAAGAGCCGAAGACCGGGCTCAGTGGCGCGTCTTGGGACAGACCTACGTCCAGCTGTGGACTGATATAGGCTGATGATGATGAATGAAGTTCCAGTGTGATGCCACTCCAACTTACTGAGACTTAGGCAATGCAAAAGTTTCAAAGATTTGACTTTATTTTCCAGCGAAATCGCAGATATCCGCCATTACAGCGTCATGAACGATCTGTACATCCGATGGCATGATCGCAGTGGCTCCTACCTGGTCGGTGTCGCCATGGGATGGCTGATGACTATATACAAGCCTGCTGACCATAGAAACGTGTTGAGTAAGGTAAGATAAGGGTTTCTTTATCATATTCCCGGACATTTTATTACTTTTATCTATGGTAGGTACTTACTAATAATAAAAAGAGAAAAGGTTTGTATTTTTGTGTGTAGGTACATTTGTAATGAAAAACTCAAAAACTACTGTGCCGATTTCAAAACTCTTTCACCATTGGAAAGCTACATTCACCTTGAGTAACATAAGCTATATTTATGTAATTAAAAAATAAATGTCCACCCGTGCAACGCTGGGACAGGCCGCTAGTAATAATATAAAATGCGAGCGTCCGCCCGCGGCTTAGCTTGTCCCACTTCACTTTATAAATACTTGAATAAAATATTTATGTAGGGCTCCCATACAACAAACGTGGTGTTTTTAACGTTTTAACAGAGGTACGGAACCCTTCGTTCGCCAGTCTGATTTGCACTTGTCCGGTTTTTTTTAAATTTTGTAGCATAGGTTAACTTTATACAATATTTGTAAGATGATAATTCATGAATAAATTAAATATATTATATGATCCAAATTTCTAGTCTATTTGTTTCTTTCAGACCACATCGTTTATCATAGCCGTGGTATCCCTCTACACCATGATAAAGGTAGCCACAGTTGGCTACTGGTTGGAAGATGCCAGTCGTGTCCAGGTGGCAGTGGCTATTGCCACCCACAGGGCAGCGTGGGCTATGGCAGTTTGCGCTATAATTGCAGCTTGCGAGTACGGGAGCATTGGTAAGCCCTAATGTCCTTAGTATGACTGAGACATTCAGCATAAGAATCATATTCTGAAATGTCTTAGAGCTAGGTGAGTCTATGTGCCAGTTCCACGCGACCAAGCCTGGGCCTGGGCAACAGGGCTTATTCTGACTTTTTACATAATTTCGCTGAGTCGTTAGCCCCGATTCTTTACGGAGACACGTTGAGTGCCCCTGGCGGCATTGCTATAACTAATTTTTCATCCCTCCAGCTCAGAAAGTGTATTTTTGCTCTTCGAGATCTGAGTGCAAAAGCCGTTTTTATCCGCTATAAAATAAAGTAAGATTGAATTTAGAACATCGGGTGCACCCACGTTTGATGCCACTTCACTAGAACTTCACTGCTTATTTATTATTATTTGATTTGAAAAGTATCATACAAAAAACTGTAGGAACCAAGCCGTAGTTTGTTGACTGTTCTTCTAGGCTTGGTCGCGTGGAACTGGCACCTAGACTCACCTAGCTTTAAGACGTTTCCTTAACCTACCTTTAAGTGCTAGCCTTTAAGACTTAGCTTTAAAGTGATCCTTGTCCACATCCTTTGAGTTTGAGTTTGTTTTTCAGCTGTTATAAGCAACTTCCTCGGCAGTGCATTCTTCGTGCCCATCAGTAGACTCACGTACGGCATCTACATGACGCATTACTTCATTGTACAAAGGAGTCTGCACTCTGTACGGTCACCGCTCAAGTTCGATCTATTCAACATGGTAATTAGTTACTTTACTTTTTCTTCTTATTTATTTTTACAATTAAAATTTACTTTTATAAATTACACGCGGAGTGATATTGCTAATACAAATTTTAAAGGCGTACAGTAAAAATACTGACTGACATAAGAATAAACTTTATTCAAAATCAAGAAATTCAGTAAAAATATAACATATTCGTCAATCGTTTATCATTTCACCCGATTTCACTTTCGGAGGTTCTCAATTCGGTTGTTTATTTTAATGTTTGTTATCGAGCCAATCTAAAAAAACAAATTTTATCTGAAGACGGTTCAGCAGTTTGGCCATGAAGTCGGTGGCACCACTAAGGTAGCGAAAGAGTCATAAGTACTTAATCATGAATAAAAACTCGACTTATTACTGTTTCATAAAAAAGAACAATTTTTTTTTTGAATATAGAACTAAAATCGGCGATCTCTTTGGTAGAATGCATGCAAGGCGTTGTAGCTACACAAGAAATAAAAAAAAAAATACATTGGCGCGAAATCTTTAGAACTTTTCATAACTAATATTGTATTCGATTATTTTCTTTTTGTCGCAATCGTAGTGAAAAGTATAGAGTAGTAACACGCGGCGCTAAAAAAACATTAAAACTATGTTTTTATTTACTCTCTCGCTAACTAACTCGTGTTTAATGTGTCATTTTAGCTCCTTGTATAAAAATCTATTATTTTTTCCAGACAGTCAGTGTAGCTGGTACATTTGTGATGGCGTGTGAAGCCAGCCTAGTTCTTTACATGCTGGTGGAAGCTCCTTGCGTGAACCTCTCCAATTTATTTTTCTCTGAAAGGTAGAATGCTTTCTTTTTTATATCACTAGCTGATAGAACAAGCCTATTGACCCATCTGATGTTAAGTGGTAACCATCGCCTGTCAAAGTATTGTAGGTCACGCAAGTCAGGAATGTCCCCTACGATGCACTGTCCTCGTCTATCAACTTGAGGCATACAGATGTTCAGCCTCACGTGCTAGTAATTTCACCGGCACCCACACCCTTCAAACCGAAAAATGCTGTCCCTGGACACACAAAAAGCTTTACTATTGCTACAGTTGATTATTAATCTTCTTTTATGCATTTCTGCTCTTGGCTAAACGTGGTGATAGCCAGTGGAGTGAAGTCTTAACCATAATAATATGGTGGCCGAAGTCAGGGCGAATAAATCTGGGTCGTCTGAAAGCGCGATGTGGCGACGTCATTAGTAATGGTCGCAGGAAACACCTGACAAGAGACGCACAGGACAGAGGATGCTGGAAGAAAAAGAGGAGGCTTATACCCAGCAGTGGGTGTGGGTGATACCGGACGGAGTTGTTAATGATGATGATTCCTGAAACCGAAACTTTTTTTACAAAATAAGAGTATTAGTAATCCCGCAACTTTTGACTTTTATCTAACTCCCCTATAAGATTCTAAAGATTGGCAGTTTCTCAAATGAAGTTCAAAGCCAGAAATATACTTACTTTTTTGTTTTCAGGAAAGACAAAGCTGAACTGAACGTGAAGAAACCAGAAAATGGATCAATACAACATAACGGAATGAATGGAAAACAAAAACTCAAAGCAACATGAAGCTTCCATTAAAAACAAAATGTCTACTATTTACAGCATTTTATTCAATACTTTAAAAAATAAATACATACAACAGGTCTTTGCATCTTTTGTAGATTAAATAATTTATTTTTCATTACTCATACTCTGAAAGTAGGTCTGAAGTTGCCTGAGGGGCCTAATTGAAAGTAAAACTTTCAGCCCTAGGGAGAATCGCTTTCTACTGACAGCTGTCAAATTATAAAAACAACAAGTTCTATTTTATTCAACCATGTTCCAACTTTCTAAACTGCAAGGAGGTTGAACCAAATTCCAACTTTTTATTCAGCAAGTAGGTTGGAAACCCATTACAACGGTAAGAAGTTTAAAAACTCTAATTAGAGCGCAATGTAAAATTTAAATATCATAAAGATAGTATTAAATAAATAATATATCTTCTAAATTACTTGATTAATATATAACTTCAACTATTTATTTAAAATAACATTAGATTTGAGCAAACAATTTACCATTTTTTAAATTATGAAAATGAAAATAATGGCTGAATAATGCTGGCGAGCCGTAGCCGAAGGCCCGCCAGAGAAAAAGAAAAAAAAAACCGGGAAGGCGGCAATTCAATCTTCATTTTCACAAATTTTTCATTCATGTTTTTATTTTTACTTTCCTTGTATTCGTAATGAAAAGCACAGTGTTTACCTCGGGTGAAAGTCTTTTAAGTCCCTCAAGCTCCATTGGCGCCCTCGCTAACGCTCTGGCGCCAAACCCGTCTCGGGACTCAAAAAACGTGACTTTCAACACTCGGGTAACAATGTACTATTACCAAGCTTTATCTTTATTAAATTATCTTTGGCACGCCTTACCATAGGGTAAGGCGTGCCAAAGATAATTTAATAAAGATAAAGCTAATTTATTAATTTATATGGTATAGTAATGTAGATGCACAAGGAGCACTGGTGGTCTAGTGGTAGCGGCCTCGCCTTCCAATCCGAAGGTCGTGGGTTCAAACCCAGTCGTGTACCAAAGAGTTTTTCTGTCGAAAAATGTATGTGCACTATGCCAGTACTCTCAAACGGTGAAGGAAAATATCGTGAGGAAACCGGCGTGTTGTAGAACCTAAAAAAGTTCGAGCAACACGTGTCAAGGGTCACGCAAAAAGGGCCGTCAGCGGCCTACTTGCGGAAAAACCAGCCGCACATCAAGTGCGGATGATAAAAATTTGCCGAATGTAGATGCACTGGTGGTCAAGTAGTAGTAACCCCGATATGATAGTGCAATCCACGAAGGCGCGCCCCACTATTCCTCCTAACCGTTTATAGTATATGTGTGCAAGCTTCCGTCAATGTTTGAGTGTTATCGGTACACACTAATTACCTATGAGTGCACACGTACACTACAATGAATAGACTACGGTTTGCGACTGCTGCTCGGAGCAAACTCCCCGCACCCCGCGAGAGGCGCGTCTTCGTGAATTGCACTATCTATATACGTCCGGTCATAAGGTCGCAGTTTGGATGCAGTCGTGTAAGTATGGATTTTTCTGATTGGAGAATGTATGTACACAATGCTGCTCTCAAACGAGGAAAGAAAACATCATGTGGAAACCCATAGCTTAGTCAGCTCTGCACGTATTGACCATGTCTTTCCTGTGGATTAGGCCGACTAAGCTGTCAGGATCGTATAGGTGCTGGGCAAGACTATTTCATCTATATTCCTGTCTCAGGCACCATAGCGTCCCGCGAGTAGAAGCTTGAGCAATCAGCAGTGGCCCCTGACGCTATATAAATCATCTACAATAGATGCAAAGGCATGTTTGCTAAGGTGCGTATGAAATAATGCGTGTTCCTTATTTTCATACCACCGCAAACTTCAAATTTAATTTTAAGCTAAAAGCGCAGAAATATCTTAAATCCAATGTTTTCTGGGTTTTTCGGCCCAATTTAACTTTAATTCGTGCAATTTCATGCCTTATAACCACGGATGGATTCAAGCGCTTTTTTGGACGTTTTGCTGCTTTATTTTACGGAAAATATTCCAATTTTACGTAAGTGCTCTTTCATTTTAAATAGGAGATTTTTAGATCGAATATTCGAATGCGTTCCTCTTATTAATTTTTTAGTGGACCAATCATGCTTGCTAGTTAGACTAGTGTAGTACTGGCAGGAGAGATGAAAGTCATGTGACCAGGAAAGTGATGAGTACGAATTAGGGCTTGAGCTCTGGAATTCCGGTTTTGTTGTAACTACGGAGCTTCGAATGATTACAGCATCGTTTGTGAAACCGGAGTTGGCACGATCAAAACCGGAGTTTCGATTTTATGGATTGATCTGCTCCACGTTCTAAGCTGATGAAATATTCAAATGAAAGTGAGCTTGAGACGCGGCGCATTAGCAGACCCATTCGCGCCTCGCTTCCTCGCGACCCGCGTCGTCCAGCGTGAGCTCATTTTGAGGTTCGAGGTGCGCAAAGCGTCGAAAAAAAAGAAAAACAGAAAAAAAATAAATTTATAAAAGTTTTTCACTGTTTAGTTAGTTTTATCCTAGTAGTCCCTACTTAATTCGTTTAGGCAAGTACAAATAATCAAATCAAAATGCATTATCTACTGTGCATCGTTTTAAGGATTCCGTACCCAAAGGGTAAAACGGGACCCTATTACTAAGACCCCGTTGACCGTCTGTCTATCATCAGGCTGTATCTTATGAACCGTGATAGTTAGATAGCTAAAATTTCATCATAGATGATGTTTTTTGTGTTGCCGCTATAATAACAAATACTTACTCAAAAACAGAATCAAATAAATATCTAAGGGAACTCCCATTAAAACAAACATGTTTTTTTTTGCTATTTTTTCAAATCCTGGTAGGTTCCGGAACCCTTTGTGCGCGAGTCCGACTCGCACTTGGCTGTTTTTTTTTATAAAACAAGTGTGAATACGCCAGCTCTCAACTCAAAAACATGCCTTGACACCAACAGAATCACGCATTACATCAATATTCACGCATGGATTTCGAGCGTGCTCTAAAAACATAAGCGACAGCGATTTATTCATTTATTTATTGGAAAACCCAACTTTTTTCTTTTCTTTTCAACAATCTGCGATAGCACCGTAATAAAATGACAGCGATTCAAGCTTTGCAGTCATATTATCGCGGGTTTATCGCAGTTCACTGTGTTATCGCCATGACGTTTACTGCTGAATTGACACGACTCTGTGAGCTTGCAAATGATAATTAAAACCAACAAGTTGCACGACTCACGACCTATGGTGCAGAAGGCAGAGCTACTACCAACTGAGCTGGGAAGCCAGTTATCTTTAACATAAGCGGCTACCTTGAAATATTTCTTGCCGGCGTCTGTCTTTCCGATCACCTACAACTTAGTGAATAGGCATCTTCTAATTGAGTCTTGTCCCTCCACATCCACATCCGTGTTACCATCCGGTTCACTAGAACACTGCTGCCACCAACCCAAAGTCCTACTCCGTTATTTTAAGGAGCTGGGTTGGCTGGGGTGAGGTTAGCAGGGGGACAATGCACAACATCGCGGGACGTCAGTGCAAATGTTATTCCCCCAAATCATTTAGAATTAGAATAAGGCAACTTCTAGGTAAGCGTGCTACAACCACATCATTACATAACAGCAGGTGAGATTACGGTCAAGTTTTACAATTTATAGCTTGCATAAATTGTAAAAAAGAAAAACCTAAGTATATACCTTGGACCAAACCCACAAGAGGAACAGTAGCTATAAATATTCATAGAGTAATTAATACAGGCAGACACGTGAATGTTGCGATATATTTCCGCACTCATCAGTTGATTGCGTAACTCTCATAATTGGTGGCTGACCTAAGGACTTAGCCGATCATGGCCATTTACTTCTTGTCGGCCAGAACGGGAATGTTTGTGTATGATTTTTCTCTAACACGCGCGGAAAGAGCATTATTTTGACAACCTTTGAAATTAAATGAAATGTATTTATTCGCTTGAAGTATGGTCAATTTTGAAAAACTTCTTATTAATAATAATGTAGTACCACATACTTCATCGGAGACCGACATGCAAAGTTTAATCTTAAATTGCTAACATAAAGCAAAAGTAAAGAAAAATTTAAAAACAATAAACTACAAAGACAATTAAAAAAAATACTAGAAGTTTAAAGACAAAGTAATATAATATAATGTAACGTAACTCTCATAATTGGTGGCTGACCTAAGGACTTAGCCGATCATGGCCATTTACTTCTTGTCGACTGGAACGGAAATGTTCGTGTATGATTTTGCTCTAACACGCGCGGAAAGAGCATTATTTTGTCAATTTTCTTCGATATAATATATGTAACGTAACTCTCATAATAATTGGTGGCTGACCTAAGGACTTAGCCGATCATGGCCATTCACCTTATATCGGCCGGAATTGTGAATGTTCGTTTATGATTCTTCTAAGCTTCGAAAACGCATTATTTTGACAACTTTCTTCGAAATATATCGAAATTGCTGAACTGGCCAAATACATGCGAGCAGCGACCGACAAAAGTTGTATAAAAATCCAGTACTGTCGTGTTTAGAAATAACTTACATGTTATATTCATATCAATCTGTCGTGTAATTTAAAAATGGAACGATCTTTGACTCCGAAACATGGCAACCAAGGAGGTAACTTATCAAAGGTTTTATTTAAATTTCGAACTGACTTGCAAAATTAAATACTGTATAATGTAAAAAAAAACCGAATCACACTTCAACGGGAGAAAAAGTAGCGTTGTTTGTTGGTTGTCGTAATTATATTTGACAAAGAGTTTAAGTAATGTTACTTGAAGTAGATAATGAAATTCAGTACAATATTATTGCCCTGCTTGACGTCAGGTCTTAAATGACTAACTTTAGGTTAGGTTTGCATCACATATAATTTGACATTGTCGAGCAAGTGGTGTGAAATATTGACTTTGAATTTTCGTCTTTCAGTTCGTGGTTGCCATTCGAGAACCTTTATTCCCCAATGGCTGTCGCTTTTTCAGGCAGACTTGAATTTTAATTATGTTCCTAAAATAACACATAACTTACAAGCCATTTCTTTCAGTAAAGCTTTCAGTTAGTTTAGAAACATAAGCCAGAAAAGCCGAAACACTAGGACATACAACGGAAGTATGTAGAACAGTAGGCCTACCATGAACTCTATCTGGCTCTGTCTCTGGCTCTGGTTTGAGTCTGTGTGAGTGCTCACCATTGCATTATACTATGTGTGTGACGTTTTGACGTAGGATTAATTTAGTCAACACTCAAACAGACTCAAAACCAGAACCAGAGACAGAGCCAGACAGAGCTCATGGTAGGCCTGGCGACTGCAATATTACATTCCTCCGTCTGTCTAGGAGGAATTCATTTATAAAGAAAGTAATACAATATGCTCGTATTTTCCGGGGAAATTGTTGGCCTGTGTTGGTGGCAGTAGGTAGTTTACTTACTACTATTTACCAACTATTATTTTTTTCTGTCCTAAAAATACCTAGTTCTTACGCTATTATGTGATTGTGCTATTTTTATAACGCTTTTATTAGCTTCACCTGAATGTATGTTTGTATGTTACTGTAACCGACCCCTTTGAGCTCGATTTTGTACTACTTTGAGCGATCAGATTTGATTCAAGCTTTGCACACCTGTCAAAGGTCGATGACAATGCAATAATATGAAAAAAAAAGTAAAAAATAAATTATAGTTTAAAAAACTAAAAAACACGCTTTTATAACTAATTGAACTAAAAAGTTAAAAATTAAAACTGTAATAATCAATTGAAAATTTTATATTATCGTACAAAAAGCAAGTTCTTTTATAAAGCACCCCACGCTTTTTTGTACAATAATGTAAATTTTTCAATTTATTATTACAGTTTTATTTTTAACTTTTTAGTTCAATTAGTTATAAAAGCGTGTTTTTTTAGTTTATAAACTACAATTTATTCACTGCTGTCTTGTCTTGCGTGATAGTTGGTTTTAAAACTGAACTTTTTGTGGAAGTTTTATTGTAAATACTTATACAAGTAAATGAAAACTTCATTTTCTCTATTTTGTTAGCCTATGTCATCTCACTGCTAGGAAAAGGGCGCCCTGAAAGACCTTCAAATTACTATTATATAATCAGCAAATTTTACACTTAATAAAAAATAAATAAAAATAACCTAGGTACTGTTAATTATATAATAAAAAATAACTATATGTAAATGCCGCCTGTGGCGGTGAAAGCCTTCTCCAAGAGCTTCCATTCTGTTCGTTCTCTTGCCTTCCTTAGCCATAGTTTCCCGGCTACTTGCGCGATGTCATCACTCCATCTCTTGGGAGGACGTCCTTTTTTGCGCTTTTTGTCCCGCGGACTCCAGTTAGGGGCTGCATGGGACCATCTGTATTGATCCAGCCTTTGCAGATGACCAGCCCATTTCCATTTCAGGCCCAGAATCCGCCGTACTATATCTTTTGCTTTTGTCTTTTTCCTAATGTTGCTGTTTTTATTGCGATCTGAAAGCCTGATGCCTATGAAGCTCCTTTCCATTGCTCTTTGGCACACTCTTACCTTTTCCAGACTTTTCTTTGTGAGAGACCAAGTAAGTAAGGCATGGAGCGAGGCAGATGTTCATTGCTTTTGTCTTTAGCGGAATGGGTAAGTTCCCTTTAAATATATCCTTCATAGCCCAGTATTTGCTCCATGAACATTTTATCCTTCTGTTTATTTCCTTTTCTGTGCAGTTCATAAATGATATTAAATGGCCAAGATAAACATAGTCTTCAACATAATCTAGAGTCATAGAGCTAACAGAAATTGGTGTTTTGCATTTGTTAGTTATAACCTTTGTTTTGTCTTTGTTTATCTCAAGACCTACAACTTTACTTTGCTGGCTAAGTGTCTCTATCATTTCTTGTAGTTCTGCTGGATCTTCTGAGAGTAAAACTATGTCATCAGCGAATCTCAAATGTGATAAAAACTTACCGTCGATCTTTAAACCCATCTCGCTCCAATTTAGCTGACGGAAGACGTGCTCTAGGACGGCGATGAATATATTTGGCGAGAGCTGATCACCTTGTCGTACTCCTCGCTCTATTCGAAATGGTGGGCCTACCGTTTCTAGCCTTACTCGTGCTATGCTGTTTCTATATATTTCACGTAGAACGTCTATATAATCACCGTTTATACCTTGTTTTGTCAAAGATTTCCATATTGAGCTATGTGTTACAGAGTTGAACGCCTTAGAATAATCAATGAAGCTAATATACAGAGGTTTATCGTACTCTATGTATTTTTCCATGATTTGTTTCAGAGTATGTATATGATCGACAGTCGAAAATGATTTTCGGAAGCCTGCTTGCTCTAACGGCTGGCTTTCATCTATTATTTTGGATATTAATTTTACGCTTAGCTATCATGTAATCAAAAGACGATTAGGTTTCTAAAAGGTTTTTAGATTTTAGGCGATAAGTGAAACGCTGTTAAATATTGCTGTCATATTTGACAGTATTTCACTGATTACCACCGCAGAACGCTTTAAAGCCTGCGCACATCTAGACGATGGCGATGGCGATCAGCTAAAAAAAATAAGCTTCTAAATTCAAAATACAACGATATTATTATTCATTGGTGTCACAAGGATCACTTTGAAACATCTTAAAGCCAAGTGAGTGTAACTCGAGCTTGACGTATATACCTATCGTGGCATACGTCATATTCCCCGCAAACCAATCGTCGGTTTCCTACACCACTTCCTCAATACACTCCAGGATATCCTCCGCAGCAGACGTGAGCAGGATATTGCTAACGGAACCGGATTTGATAGTGAGGATATTAGAATGTATATTCCATTTAATGTTTTGCTGTTCAATAGCGATTTTAGAATCGGAAGAATATTTGAACAAATGGTCATGTTTTTTTTTATACAACTTAGTTGACAAACAAGCATACGGCCCACCTGATGGGAAGCGGTTACCGTAGCCTATGAACGCCTGCAATACCAGAGGCATCTCAAGCGCGTTGCCGACCCTTTAAAACTTTTAAAACGCCCTTTTTGAAGAACCCCATGCTATAGTCCTTAGGGAAAACCTCAGCAGGGAGATCATTCCACAGCCTGAGTGTTCGCAGGAGGAAGTTCCTCTGAAACCGAACGGTGCGCGACCACCCAGGCTCTAAGGTGTGAGGATGAACTCTCTGCCTATGGCGAGCAGTGCGATGGTAGAATGTAGCGGTTGGCATTATGTCAAATAGTTCTTCCAGTTTGCTTTGAGTCGATGGTTGAGTAGTCAAAGTATCGCGTGGTTGCGTGGAACTGGCACCTAGACTCACCTAGCTTTAATACGTTTCATAACACCCAGACAGAGAACAATCTGCGTTCACCACACAAATATTTGTTGTCAGTGGGGTTCGAACCCACGACTGCAGAAGGCAGAACTACTACCACCTGTGGGCCTACCATGAGCTCTGTCTGGCTCTGTCTCTGGTTCTAGTTTTGAGTCTGGTTTTGAGCCTGTGCATTGTATTGTGTGTGTGACGTTTTGACGTAGGATTTATTTAGCCAAAACTCACACAGACTCAAAACCGGAACCAGAGACAGCCAGACAGAGCTCATGATAGAGACTGAGCTGAGAGGCCAGTCAAAATTACAAACTGCAATAAACTTTTTCATGATGGAACATGAATTTTCGCGGTAGCGTTTTCCCGTTTTCCCCCCATCAATAGAAAAGTTCAATTGAATTCCAAAATACATGCCCAGCTTTTTCAGCCAAAAACAGTTTTACCTTTTGCATTTAAATGGACAGCAAAACTAGAGGAATGTAAGTCATATTGAACCACGTCTGTAGGCCTACCACAAGCTCTGTCTGGCTCTATCTCTGGCTCTGGTTTTGAGTCAGTGTGAGTGATGACTAAATAAATCCTACGTCGGTCGATACGACACACACACAGTATAATACACTGGTGAGCACTCACACAGACTCAAAACCAGAACCAGAGACAGAGCCAGACAGAGCTTGTGTTAGGTCTACTGACCTCTTAAATAAATAGGTATGACCGCGTTATACGAAAATACTACGCAAACGGTACGATTTTCAAACTGTGAAGTAATTTTAAGTTAGCCGTGTGCTTTTTGACACCCATTTTGAACTTGTTCCCCGTTACTTGCTCTGACCAAAATCTATGGCTAGATAGCCTTCTCTCTATAAACCGATATAACAAGTAGCTGGATAGCCTTCTTCTAATAAACGATATTAGTTATCAAATAATCGTATAGGATGGTTTAAACACAGAATTAAGTTATAGAGGAATAAAAATGCATTATATTCAACGTGGCTGTTTTTAGAGTTCCATACCCAAAAGGTAACAGGGTCCCGTACTACTAATGCTGCCTTCCTACGGTGCGTGGTTCTGCAGATCATCACGCACTGCACACGACGACGCAAGGCAACGTTACCGCGCACCTCGGCGCACGAGACCGTTCCCATGGTGTGCCGTGCAAGCTGGTGCGGGCTGGTGCGCGATATCACGCACCGGTGGGAAGGGGTTATTAGACCTGTCCGTCTGTCTGTTTTTCCGTCTGTCATCACACTGTATCAACCGTGATAGTTATACAGTTAACATTTTCACGGATGTAAAAATACAATATCTGTGAAAATGAAAATTTCTCTAAGCTTGTATGTACAATAATCAATTTGAAGGTAATTTATAATGCCTTCACTCACAACAATGTTTCTTTGACCAACGGACCGGTGGATTGCCTCTAGGTCTTCGAGCATTCTTTGGCCACCATTTTTTTACCTGTATAAAAATAATCATAGGTAAAAAATATAATTAATAAAATAAGTTAAATCGTATCGGTTAGTCTAAACACAACATAGTGTAGACGCACAGAAGCTGTTATAAGCTGCTCAGAATTCCGAGCTACGCCCGTATTATATAACTAAGTCGCGTTTTGAATCAAACCTCATTGGGTGTGTTCTACTTAGCTCTTATCACCTTTATCATCATCATCAAGCTGACGAATTTCACTACTATACTAAAAGAAAAGAAAGAATAAAGAAATACGCAGATACTTGTATAATATACCAAATAGATAGATAGAAAATGCTTTATTGCACACAACAAATTCTATAAGTACAGGTACCTACATAGAAACACTTAAAACTATATGCCTCATACAATGTGCGGTCTTATCGCTAAACAGCGATCTCTACCAGACAACCTTTGAATGGAATGGACTTATGATATTTACAAGGGGACTGTGTGCGAAGAAAGAATAAATAAATAAAAGCCTAAAATTTTTGATGTGTAGGTAGCTACATACACACAAAAGAAAATTAATACTTAAGGAGTCTGAAATACTTACAACTACATTAAGCAGAGACTCTGTGTCCGTGGGGAACCAAGGCCTTGCGGGTCTTCAAAATTTTGTCTATGGGACTAAATCGGACTAATCGAAGCGAAACGTGGCCTTAGGGTTGGTGGGTATCTGGCGTAGTGCATTAGCATATCTATTCAGTAATAATATACATTAATATAATTATGTTCTCTGTAGTGTTACTTGTATTTTGACAAGAACATTCCTTGAAGAATAAGTTATACGTATCTAGGTTTCTAGGTTAATGATAATAATTGAAGAAAATAGACTAACTGACAGGTATATAATATTAAAGTCAAAGCTTTACTGTACCACTGGAAAATAAAGCCTTCATATACTAAATCAAAGTTTATAAAGTACCTTTAACATTTATGTAGAAAACAACTAAAAATCAAAATCTAATGCATGCACAAACTGTCATGCGTCGTTTCACGGCCGGCCGCGCTCCAAAATAAAAACAACGTGACTTCTTGTTTCCGCTCTTTTTACGAATTTTTAAACGCCACGTGCACATACAGGGCTGGGCAAAATACATGCTATGCTTTAATTGAAATACGAATTAAAAAATACTGTACCTCAAGTAATTAAAATATAAAATATCTTTAAGAAAGATATTTGAAATATAAAATTCAAAATACAGTATTTAAGCTACTTTTAATTGAAATACAAAACACATTGACAATTTGACGTAATTTTTGGCGTTTTGCATACTATACATAACTGGTGCAGTGCTGCCAACTCTAATAGCTATTTTACCATCATGACACTCTCGTCTTGCAGTCACACTCACGATCGCTAAATGTATTTTAATTTTCATGTATTTTGAAGCCTGAAGTGTTTGAAATACTAATTACAAAATAACTCGACGTCAGATATTTGAAATATGAATTACAAATTCAATTTTAAGGATATAATTGAAATACAAATACCAAATACGTATTTGTATTTCAATTACGTATTAGTATTACAAGTAATTAAAATACTGCCCAACCCTGTTGTCTGACATAGACTAGTCTGGTTAGTTGGCTTTGGCTATGCCATAGTTTAAACGATTTTATTTCGTTCAGTGTTTATTTTTGATGAGTGTTTTTATTTTTGATATTTTTCTAATAAAATTAATATGATATGGGGCAATGAGGAAAACTGGCACAGGACCAGACAGAATGATATGTGAGCGTGTGTACACTGGCTAAATAGTTCATAGAGATCATTTTTCACATACATAAACAGTGGAGTGAGCTATGAGCTATGATCGGAGGTTTTCGCCGTTATTAATACTAACCCAAAAAAAATACAGCAGAAATAAGTTAAAAGAAGCTGTTCAGTTTGGCTGTCCCAAACATTATGTTGAATTACTTGCTTCTGACGAAAATAAATATAGCAATATCTAGCCCCAAACTAAGCAGACCTTGTACAGTCGCGGTATGAAAATCTTCGTCACCATAGAGTCGGTTTTCGCTTGCACCAGTACCTTGATCATGAACACATTTTCACATAATTTGTGACGTTAACTTATCGGTGTATTCTGTCTATTCAGTTTCAAAGGGTAGTATGTGCTCGCAATACGTTAAGCGAATCAAGTTGAAAACTGACGAACATTTTCATACCGCCACTGTACAATGGAAACTACTTAGAATAAAATATAACACTTATACATTTTAACACAAAATTTGTTTTCGGTGGGGATCGAACCCATGACTTCCTTCTTAGAAGGCAGAGACCAACTGAGCTGTGCGGGCTGTCACGAAATTGTTTCTCCTAAAAAAATATATCATCATCTCAGCTTAGTATCTGATCTCCTTAATTGAAAACCCTGAGTGACTTTGTTTTTTCCACCATGCCCATTCCTGCCGTGAAGCAGCATTGCTGTGTTTCAGTTTGAAGAGTGTGGGTGCCGGTGAAATTACTGGCATGTGAGGCTGAACCTCAAGTTTGATGGACGAAGAGAAGAGCATCGTAGGGCATGTTCCTGACGTCCGTGACCTACGAGGCAATGCTTTATAGGCGATGGTTACCACTCAATATCAGGAGGGCCATATGCTTGTTCCATCAACTAGTTTTGTAAAAAAAAAAGCAGCCAAGTGCGAGTCGGACTCGCCCATGAAGGGTTCCGTAGCATCAAGTAACAAAATATAAAGGTTTTTTTAGTTCGTTAGTTAGTTTTATCATTCTCTTATTTTAGAAGTTAGAGAGGGGGGGACCAACTTTTTTCCGCTTTGGAAGTGTCTCTCGCGCAAACTATTCAGTTTAGAAAAAAACAATTTTAGAAACCTCAACATCATTTTTGAAGACCTATTCATAGATACCCCACACGTACCTATGGGTTCAATGAAAAAAAAATTGAGTTTCAATTTCAAGTATTGGTAAGTTTTAGTATACCCCCAAAATTTATAGTTTTTTTTTCTATTTTTATAAAGTTTCGGAGAAAAATGGCTGTGACATACGGACGGACAGACAGACAGACATGACGAATCTATAAGGGTTCCGTTTTTGCCATTTGGCTACGGAACCCTAAAAAGTCCTGCGACCTTTATGATGACATCGACCCGGCTTGTAATAAAATATTTTTAAATTCAATAATGCAAAACAAATGTTATATGATATCAGTGCCAAGTAGAACACACCAGTAGAGGATAACCTCGGAATATTTACGGAGAGCACGCGGTTCAATTGCCGCCATATTTATTAGCCCAGCTTCCGTATCCGGTTGTGGGTGGTTGATTTAAACGCGCATTTCCGGTGTGCCACTTCAGTGAGTGCCGGTCAGTTATTGCGTTTATATAGGGTGTCTTTTTCAGAACTACAATTATATCTTCTTATATATATAAAAGAAAGTCGTGTTAGTTACTCCACTTATAACTCAAGAACATTTTATTTCGAAAAAGTAACGGGAACGGGGCGTTACGGGAACGGGCGAGCGAAGCCGCGGGCGGCCACTAGTTTATAATAATTATATCAGTCTCTGGTCAAGCGTCTGGTGCATTTTTTTTATAAAGCATAATTAGATTTAATTGTATGGTACAATGTATTAAATTATAGTAGTTTCGCAACAAGCAGATATCAAATAAACATTCCATAGGGAAATTATTTCAGGTCTTCTTCTTCTTCTTAATGAATGGCATCTGTCCATTTTGGATAAATTTTGCCAGTGTCGAGTGAGTGTGAGGATAAATTACATATATAAAATAGATTTAAGTCAAGTCAGTCAATAGACAAGTCGGCCCTAATTGGCTTTGAAAACAAATGGTGGCCGTTTTATTTGAGGTCAGTTATTTTAATAAGTATTTTCCGTCATCTGTCACGCGCAAAGTTGTCATGCGAAGTCTTCTTGTCTCTGTCGTGTTCATGTCAACAGATAGAAGTGGCAACAGCCTGAAGCCTTGCGCACATCTAAGAGATCTGCGATGGCAATCAATAAAAAGCTGTCAAATGTAACAGCGATGTTTGACAGCGTTTCACTGTTCGCCTGTGCCATTGCCTAGGTGTGTCTTTAGCGGCCGCTAAGCAAAATAACTTGTACAGAACCATTTCGTAGAAGTAGAGCTCTTTGTGTGTGTATCGTGGGGGTACGTACAGTGTGATACAGCTCAAGTTACCTTAAAACAAAGAAAAATGACGCTTACTGTAAGGACATAAGAGCTAGCAGTGTATAGTCTGATGCGTATCCTTGTGTACCTACTACCACTATGCCTATTCCTGCCGTGAAGCAGCATTACTGTGTTTCGGTTTGAAGGGTGTGGGTGCCGGTGACATTACTGGCACGTGAGGCTGAACATCTGTATGCCTCAAGTTGATGGACGCAGGACAGTGCATCATAGAGCACGTTCCTAATTAATGTGTGCTCCTTTAATAAACGGCAAACAATACGACTACGTATAGCTACGCCATTTTTTTCCTTCTTCCGCTTCTTCTACTCTAGGGATGTGTCACGCTGCTTGATTCGATTAGGGATGTCCTATTCCCAAAACTGGTTAACCGAGGCAATGATTTATCATCGGCGATGGTTACCACTTAACAGCAGGTGGGCTAAATGCTTGTTCCATCAGCTAGTTGTTTAAAATAAAACATTCTGAATATGCGTGTATAATAAAATTATAAGTTTAAAAAACTTGAGAAACCGACTTCATTGTCAAACGGCTAAACCGATTTTAATCAAATTTGTTTGGGACAATCTAGACGTAAGAATAACCTTCCAAATAAAAAAATAATTTTCTAAATTGGTTCATAAATGACGGAGGCATGCAGTTACAAACATTAAAAAAAATATTTAAAAAAAAATGACAAAACCGATTTTAATAAAATTTTAATAGGACTAATCTGAAAGCAGTACCTTTCAGATTTTTTTTTTTTTTTTTTTTTTGTTCTGAGTTTTATCTGCGATCAGTCGTCTGACTATAAGCAGGTTTGTTGTGGGCGCTGGACATGTTGGGGAATTTCTCCAGTGATCATTTCCCCATTCTTTTGTAATCATATGTTGAGTTCTATGATGTGTTGTCTTTTTAGTCTCTTAGGGTAGTTTATGGTGGTCAGCTGGGATGCCAGGAGATTAGGGTGGTTGCTTAATCGCTGCTTGTACTTTGTTGAGAACCGCTTTATTTCGTCGCTGACGGTGTTAGTATCTAATTCGTTGTGGAGCTCATCGATCTTTAGGAACCATGGTGCATTGGATATGTTTCTGAGTATACCATTTTGTGCTCTTTGGACTATATCGATATTAGATTTGCAAGCTGATCCCCAAAGCTGTATGCCGTAAGTCCATATAGGCTTCAGAACCACCTGGTATACCAAGAGTTTGTTGTGGAAGCTTAGAACTGAATTTCTGCCTAATAACCATTGTAGGTTTCTGTATCGAAAGTTCAGTTCGTCTCTCTTCTTCTGTAGGTGGGTCTTCCAGGTCAGTCTGCGGTCCAGGTGCATCCCCAGATATTTGACCGACTCATTATGTGGTAGTGCGTGTGCTCCTAGGCTGACAGGCGGGCAATCACCTCTGCGAAGTGCAAAGGTTGCGTGGACTGACTTAGAGGCGCTGGCTCTGATCCTCCATTTCGTAAGCCACTGCTCAATTCTGTCTAGTCCGGTTTGAAGAGATCTTGAAGCTTCGTTGGGATCCTTGTTACTAGCAAGAATGGCAGTGTCGTCCGCAAATGTGGCAGTTGTTACCCCTGGCGTTTCAGGAAGGTCTGATGTGAAAATGTTGTACAGCACGGGGCCCAGCACCGAACCCTGGGGTACCCCTGCCTGTAGATCGTGGAAGGTCGAGGTGTATTCACCATCCTTTACTTGGAATATTCTTCCTGACAAGTATGAGTTGAGCATTCCAAAGAACGAGTGTGACAAAGTGTTCTTTATTTTGCAAAGGAGACCCATATGCCAGACTTTGTCAAAAGCCTGTTGTATGTCGAGGAAGGCTGCTGAACAGTATTCTTTTAGTTCGAGGGCTTTTCTGATATGGTCAACGACCCTGTGGACTTGTTCAACAGTACCATGCTCTTGCCGGAATCCGAATTGGTGGTCTGGGATTACGGAGTCTTCGGCCAGTTCGTTCAGCATGCGAGAGAGAAGAATTTTTTCAAAGAGCTTGGAAATAACAGGTAGCAGGCTAATCGGTCTATAGGAGCCGACTTCATTGGCGGGTTTTCCTTCTTTGTGGACCATGATGATCTGCGACGTCTTCCAAATACTTGGGTAATGACCAACCCTTAAGATTCCGTTAAATAGTGTTGTAAGAAAGACTATACCTTTCTTTGGTAGTTGCACTAGAATTTCCTTAGTAATTTGGTCAAATCCTGGAGCCTTTTTGTTATCTAGTTTGGAGAGATATCTGAGAACTTCCCTGGGAGTAGTAGGCTTTAGAGGTACATCCAGCTGGAAATCTTGGTTGAGGAGTGCTTCTATGTCGGAATTATCATTGTTTGGGCCGTCATTAGGCTTGAATACATCCGCTAGATGACTTGCAAAGGCGTCCACTCTTGCTTGTGCAGTTCTGGCCCATGTAGTGCTAGAAGTTCTGAGAGGTGGTCGTGTTCTTTTAGGTTGGTTAAGGTTTGATGTGGCCTTCCATAAGGAGTAGTTTGTTGACTTTGTTGCTGTTAGTGATTCTAGGTGATGCGTCAATGTTGCGTTTTTTGCATTATTTATAAGTTCTTTGAGCTCTGCTGTCGCTTTATTAAGAGCCCCTTTGTCTTTAGGATGTCGGCTACAGTGCCACACTCTACGTAGTCTTCTTTTTTCCCTGATTTTGGCTCGTATATTCAAGGGTATATAGGTTTGGTTCGGCGGTTTTGCTGGGATTTCTGGAGTCGAAGACCAACATGCAGCTTGGATGAGATTCGTGAAGCTGGTAGCTGCGTCTTCGATGTCTTCAGGAGTTTTGAGAGCAATCTGCAGCTGAAGCCTCTTTCCAATGATGTCTCTAAAAGAATCCCAATCTGTGTATTTGTTGTACATCTTAGGAACTGACTCATACTCTAGGATGGTTGTACCAATAGTGAGTAGCACGGGGGTGTGATCCGAGGAGCCATCTAAGCACGAATCAATTTTGGTGAAGTATTGTGACATTCCTTTACAGACGAAGAAGTCAATTACGTCTGGTAGTCTATTCTTGTCAGAGGGCCAAGATGTAGGACTAATCTGAAAGCAGTACCTTTCAGATAAAAAAATATTTTTTCAAGTCGGCTCACAAATGACGAAGCTATGCGGTAACAAACATTAAAAAATATATATATATACAACCGAATTGAGAACCTCCTCCTTTTTGATTGGAAGTCGGTTAAAAAAGGCAAAATCTTCAAAAGCCTCTAGCTTTCCTTAATGCGTGCTACCAACACCAAAACTGTAGTAAAGTAGGTTTCTTCGTTTCCATTCTGTGTGAGTGATGATTTGGCATATTGCCAACTGCCTACCCTATGCAATATCTAAGATTTACATAATGATGTGAACGAGAGGGTTTATTGCGTACTCCCTCACACTCTAGGCCTCTGAAATGTCATTTATCGTAATAAGAATAGATTGCAGATCTGTCATTGGGTAGGAAAAATCATGAGAGAATGATAAATATACGTCGCAACCTATTTTTTTCTTCCCTAATGCGTAGACACACACCCAAAAATAAATTATCCTATTTATTTTGACTTCATTCTGCTTTCATACTTACCTAAGATATTATATTAACAATGCTAGTGCTCTCAAATGGTGAAGGAAAAAATTGTGAGGAAACCCGCGGTTTAGTCAGCTCCGCACGTATTGACCATGTCTTTCCTGTGGATTAGGCCGACTAAGCTGTCAGGATGGTATAGGTGCTGGGCAAACCTATTCCATCTAAAATCCTGTCCCAGGCACTATAGCGTCCCGTAAGTAGGGGCATGAGTGATCACCAGTTGCCCCTGACGCTATATAAATCATCTACAATAGATGCAAAGGGCTGATAACTTTTTATATTAACAGAAAGAACGGTTTTAATTTCAGCTCCACTCATGAGCCAACTTATAATTGGCTGTAATTGAACGGCGACTTAATTACAAAGTAGAGTTTTTATTTTAGTTAAATAACTATTGACATGTATGTGTTTGTGTCTTTTTTTTGAATAAATTTATTTAAACCTAAACATGCAACAAAATGTCTGCTAAATCTGCTAACTCAACCAGCAATTTTGAAGCTAAAATCTGTAAAAACCAAAGCACTTTTCATCTGCCAAGCTGGAACGACACGTTGGACATTTGTTCACCAAGTGTATATAAAGTGGAGGATACATCAGCCGAATAGGTGCGCTATTTTTATTGCACTAAACCGCAGAAAAATGGTGGTCGTATTTTTAAAATGTATTGTGGAGTTTTTAAAGTTTTTATAGTGAAAAATGGCGTGACAGTGAGATGTATGAATACAAAAGCTTGTGTTTGAAACAGAAAAAGAAATAACCTGACTAAATTCTGGCATGACTAGACTATACAACTATAGGCACGGTAGTTATCCTTATCCCCTATTAGTCTCTTTGTAACAAGCTCAACTCAAGATTCTTCAAGGATGGAGGGTAGCCAGAGGTACGTCCATTTATAATTCTAACACGATTCTGCATGATGTTTTCTTACACATAATTTTTTAGCGAGTAGAAAAATACATTGGAAAACGCCTGGATTCAAACCCACGACTTTAAGCTGTCTTTGAAAATTTTTACTTTTGGATTGCCTACGTTTCAAAAAAATGTAACGGGACCACACTAGAACTTCATACGCCTTTTTTTATATTGTTAAAGGATCATACAAGAAAACGGTAGAAATCAAGCCGTAGTTTGCCTGTTCTTATAGGCTTGGTCGCGTGGAACTGGCACCTAGACTCACCTAGCTTTAAGACGTTTATATGTGATCCTTCTGATACAACTTAATAAACAATTTTTGACCTTGACTTAAGACCTGTAGTGCTAAGGAAGTTTATTTATTTATTCAACTCTTTATTGCACAAAAAAACTAAAATTTATGCACAAAAGGTGGGCTTAATGCTTTAAGCATTTTCTACCTTCTAACTAGTAGGAATGGCTTGGCGTGCTTACATAAAAAGGAAAGCTTAGATATTAAAATTAACAACATGGTACCTACTTATTAGTTAAGGTCCGATGAGATCTGCCTCAGGAAATGCTCAGAAACCAGACGCTTAAAAGCTGACTTGTTGGGAGCCTTTTTGATGTCAATAGGGAGCGCATTCCAAAGACCTACAGCCTAAAGACCTACAGAAGTTAAATGATTAATAATATAAAAGCAGTGCATTTACCTACAAAGAGGTCATAGCTCGTTTCTAAACCTCTTTAGACCAAGAAGCTTTGAATACCCTACAGAAATGCATTTCAAAGCTTGGATTTTCTTGCGTCTTTTTACTGGCTATTACGGACTCCAGCTAACGGCTCTTAAATCATTTCTTTGTTTGTTTTTTAACTGCAGTAAAGTTGAACTACCATTGAATATCAGTTACGGTACTAACTGATGGTTGTTCTGTGACTGGCACAGGCTGTGCTGGATGTAAGATGGACGGGTTGAAAGCTTTATTTACTCTGCAGCTTAGAGCTCTGGTGGCCTAGTGGTAACGACCCTTCCTTCCGATCCTATAAGGTTTAAAATAAGGTTATAATAATGTATGTAATAAGGTTTTAAATACAGTCGTGTAACAAGGATTTTTTCCGCCCAAAAATGTATGTACACTAAGGCTCTCAAACGGTGAAGGAAAACATCGTGAGGAAACCGGTATATCAGAGAACCTAAAACGTTCGAAAATATGTGTCAAGTGCACATTTGTTGTTAGATTTAGACCTGTAGGCCTAGTCCGTCTAACAATAAAAAAAAAGAACTACGAGTATGTTCGCATTTCCTCCTCATAGAAATGATATAATACCTTTGTAGAGTAAGGCTTACTATGAAATAGGGCCCCGTTTTATGGGGCTGCCGTAACTTTAAACAGGAAAATAGCCATTGGGGTTGATTTACGAGCATTGTTGCCAGAAATGTTCTGCTGAAGATGTATCTTACAGGTTTATCGTTCTCAGTCGTAGTTCATACATCTATCTTCTATCTAAAATATAAAACTCTTACGTTACTGACTGACTGACTGACAATCAACGCTCAGCCGTATAACCGTGAGTCCTAAAAGAATGAAACTTGGAGGGTATGTTTCTTTTATAGCATAAGGGTGCACTAAGAAAGAAAATTGGAAAATGATTTTCCTAAGCAGGGTAAAAGAGGAAAAACTTTTAAAAGGAAAATTAACGGGGCGTAACGGCAATGGGACGAGAGAAGCCGCGGGCGTCCGCTAGTACGTACATAAAATCACGCCTCATTCCCATGGGGTAGACAGAGATCACGGATTTCCACTTGCTACGGTCCTGACACACCTCTTTCTTTCAGTCTTAGTGGCAGCTATGTCTTATTTAATTCGCTAATAATTCAAGTTGAGCTATCTCTAGATCGTTTGTAACGGTCTGGAGATAGCTCAACTGTTTCTTGTTACTAACGGTATTTTGTAAATATTTGTTTAATTGTAAGTCTCTTTGTGTAAATTAAGGAAGGAATAATTGGTCTGTTAAATATTTTTTTAAGATCATTGTCTAAGTTTTGCTACAAAACTATTTTTAGTTTTTGTTTGCTATAATCAAAAAGTTATTTGTGTTTAAAAATATTTATTTAGTCTAAAATCTCGCTTTACAACGACCGTCATCGAGCTGTTTAATGGATGAAAAGCATTTTATATTAAATTAAATATGTCATTAAATATTTATTTATACAAAGAATCTTACAACTAAATAAATATTTACAAAATGTACAAAATACACAAGTAACAGTTAAGTTATCTGCAGACCGTTACAAACGATTTAGAGATAGCTCAACTGATCCAAATCAGTACCAGACGGAAGCGTCCCCAAGACGCTGGCGGCATTGCCACGCTGAATAGCAATGCTTATGCGCTGCGCCAGATACCAGCACTTGGGTCACGCGTCTCGCTTCGATTAGTCGCATAGACAAATTTTGAAGACCGCAAGGCAAAAATATATTAATAAATATATTTACTGCATATTGAGTTGTGTAAAAAATGACAGTCTCTAGTTATGATTACTGAATTAACAATAATTAAGATGAGGTAACTTGAAGGACACGGGAGGTGTCGTCGAACAAGATAGGTAATTAAACTTGTTAGTGTTCCTACCTACTGGCCATTTCATCCATCCCGTACAGACAAACAGACTGTATTAAGATGTCTTTGGTAAACACAAAGGTACAATTTGTGAGACGGATGGTACGATTGGAACGCCATCTGTCGGCGGGCGACGGACCGTAGAGGAAAAACGCGGTGAGGATGGGAATGGGGTGGGGTTATACTGCTAGCGGGAGGAAATTATAAGAAGTGTGATGATTTTCTTCTTCTTCTTAATATGACTGGCCTCTTATCTCAGTTGGTAGTAGCTCTGCGTTCTGCGTCGCAGGTGGTTAGAACAAAATATTTGTGTGCTGAACGCAGATGTTTCTTCTCTGTCTGGGTGTTGTATTGTATTTTAGAGTATGTATTTACAAAAAAATGTATGTATGTATTTTATATCAGCTCTAGTTCCCATACAAAAATACAAATCTTTCCTCTTCTTAATATTGGTAAAGATGTGTATGTTGGTGTAACACAATGTAGTTTCAGGCCGTTTTTTTTCCTTTTCCTGAGTGCAAGCCTAAGCCTACACTCGGCTTCCACCCCGCCCGCCCACGCCCCGACGGCACGGCAGAGGAACAGCCTCACTCGTTCGTTATTCGGACGCACAGTCACCTGATCACGCGCTTCGGTGATTCCTAGAGATGGGGTAGTTATCAATGAAATGAAAATCGATATCGATATAAAAAGGACAGCCATACCAATAAAAAAATAGGCTGGCCTCAGTTGGTAGATGCTCTGCCTTCTGTGCCATAGGTCGTGGGTTCGATCGCCACTGAGAACAAATATTTGTGTGGTGAACATCGATGTTTGTTCTCTGTCTGGGTGTTATATTGTATTCTAAGTATTTATTTACAAAAAATAAAGTATTCAAGTACTAAATCAGCTATCTGGTTCCCATATTAAAAGCTCTTCTTAGTTTGGAGCTAGACAGTGTTGTGTGGATTGTCTTTAATATTTGTATTTATATCTCCCTGCTTTCACCTACTCTAGGTTACCTATGTAACTTACTAAATATACTTATTTTAACTAAATATACTAAGTTCAAATCAAAATCTGTAGAGCCAAAATTAAATGAATGAAGTAAGTTACTAACAAACTTTCTCATTTACGCATATAATTTTAATAAGATTAGTGGAATGAAATTATTTATATTCGTTTCATCTTTATTTTTAAGCATTCTGAAGTAGCCAATTTGAGACGCATTTTTTCATTACATATTTAACTAAAAAGAAATAGCGACATATCAAAAAAAAAAAATTGCATACTTATAATCACGCCTCGTAGGGGAGGGGGTAGACAGAGAACACGGATTATTTAAGAATATACGGGTTATATTATTTATACATGAAGGAAGAACAAATGTTTTCTACCCACAAAACAAATTCTTTGGTATGGACAGTCGCGTTAATGCCGAACAGTCTATAAGAGTTATTCGTCCAATGGGAAGGTTGCGGGTTCAAATCCCGCTCGGCTCTTAACTTTTGGGACATTATATCTTAATGGTTTTTAGGTTATTTTTTGTGTATTTTTAAAAATAGCAATGGAGATAATTAATAATATCGATAGCTACCCCATCCCCATTCGGTCCGGTAGCGATAAGTGAACATTTCAGTGCGGAACCGACCCTCTCACGTTTGCAGTTCTCGTATGAATAAACATTTCTCAAAAATATTCTGAATTTACTCATTCACCAAGAGCTTTTTATCACCGGAATTGGATTATTTTTGAATATTTTTTTCTTTAATTTAAAGAAAAAAATATTCGGCAATTCTTACTCATGCGGCCATTTTTTAAAAGATTGAGACATAGACATAGAGATTTATTTATTAACTACATCTATCTATATATATATAACTCAAAGGTGACTGACTGACTGACTGACATAGTGATCTATCAACGCACAGCCCAAACCACTGGACGGATCGGGCTAAAATTTGGCATGCAGGTAGATGCTATGACGTAGGCATCCGCTAAGAAAGGAAAATGGAAAATTATTTTCCAAAGAGGAGAAAAAGGGGAAAAATGGTTTAAAGAAAAATCAACGCACAGCCTAAACCGTTAGCCCTAGAAGCATGAAACTTAGAAGGTGTGTTCCTCTAATAGAGCAGAGGTGCACTAAGAAAGAAAATAGGAAAATTCTTTCCCTAAAAGAAGAAAAAACGGAAAATGATTTTAAGAAAAATCACAAAAAATAGCTTTACAAAATACGAAAAAAAAAACATTAAAAAAATTTCAGCTACCGCAGCATTTGTCACCAGGTTTTAATACACACAAATGTTTACAAAAAAACCGATGATAACCACTAAGACAAAAACACGGAAAACATCTATCATACTTAAACTAAACACTGATGAAAAAAATCGGCTCCAACAGCACTCGCCTTCAAATTCAAATACACTCTAAAGTACAAGCTCAAAACTATAGTAACCAGCAATTGGTCATGTCAAATAAAAACAAACTGATTCGATTATACACCAACACGCATACAAAACCCCAAATTAGCCACTAATATAACATAAAATCACAAAAAATAGCTTTACAAAATACGAAAAAAAAAAACATTAAAAAAATTTCAGCTACCGCAGCATTTGTTACCAGGTTTTAATACACACAAATGTTTACAAAAAAACCGATGATAACCACTACGACAAAATCGCGGGAAACATCTATCATACTTAAACTAAACACTGCTGAAAAAAATCGGCTCCAACAGCACTCGCCTTCAAATTCAAATACACTCTAAAGTACAAGCTCAAAACTATAGTAAACAGCAGTTGGTCATGTCAAATTAAAAATCTGATTCGATTAAACACCAACACCCATATGAAACCCCAAATTAGCCACTAATATAACATAAAATCACAAAAAATGGCTTTACAAAATACGAAAAAAAAAACATTAAAAAAATTTCAGCTACCGCAGCATTTGTCAGCAGGTTTTAATACACACAAATGTTAACAAAAAAAACGATGATAACCACTAATACAAAATGACGGAAAACATCTATCATACTTAAACTAAACACTGCTGAAGTCATGTCAAATAAAAAAAACAGATTTGATTATACACCAACGACGAATACGATAGCCCAAATTAGCCACTTCAACAAAATCACGAAAAAGAGCTTTACAAAATACGCAAAAAAAAATTTCAACTACCGCAGCATCTGGCACCAGGTTCGATTACACACAAAGGTTCACAAAAAAACTGATGATAACCACTAAGACAAAATCGCGGGAAACATCTATAATACTTAAACTAAACACTGTTGAAAAAAATCGGCTACAACAGCACTCACCTTCAAATTCAAATACACTCTAAATTACAAGCTTAAAACAATGGTAACTAGCAGTTGGTCATATCATACTAAAAAAAAAGCAGCCAAGTGCGAGTCGGACTCGCCCATGAAGGGTTCCGTAGCATCAAGTAACATAATATACAGAAAATAAACAGGAAACAGGTTCTTGTAGTTCGTCGAAAGGTAAATTGCGGTTTACGATTTATGACGTATAAAAAAAAACTACTGGCTAGATCTCGTTCAAACCAAATATCGTTGAAAGTTTGCATAGTAATGTACAACATATATTTTTTTTAGTTTTATCATTCCCTTATTTTAGAAGTTAGAGGGGGGGGACCAACTTTTTTCAACTTTGGAAGTGTCTCTCGCGCAAACTATTCAGTTTAGAAAAAAACTATATTAGAAACCTAAACATCATTTTTGAAGACCTATTCATAAATACCCCACACGTATGGGTTCGACGAAAAAAATTTTTTTGAGTTGCAGTTTGAAGTATGGGGACCCCCAAAATTTATAGTTTTTTTTCTATTTTTGTGTAAAAATCTTAATGCGGTTTACAGAATACATCTACTCGCCAAGTTTCATCAGTGTAGCTCTTATGGTTTTGGAGGAAAATGGCTGTGACACGGTCGGACAGACAGACAGACAGACAGACATGACGAATCTATAAGGGTTCCGTTTTTGCCATTTGGCTACGGAACCCTAAAAACGAACTCAAATATCCACGCGGACGAAGTCGCGGGTATCAGCTAGTTGGCACATAAACCAGTAGGCCTACCACAAGCTCTGTCTGGCTCTGTCTCTGGCTCTGGTTTTGAGTCTTAGTGAGTGCTCACCAGTGTATTATTATTTCACCACGCAGCAAAAATCTTTTTATTTTTCTTACAACTTACATTATAAAATTAAATGGGGTTGGGACTCTTCAGTTAAGTTATAGTAACCTGTGTTAGAAGAGTCCCCTCTATTCCGTGGTCTAGGTATTACATAGGTATGTTACAGTAGGTAAATACAATGTGGTTATGAATAGAATGCTAAAGCTTAATTTTATCTTATAAACAAAGTAGGCATCATGCACATTTGACAGGAGCGAAGATTATTTTCTAAACATGAAACGAAACATGTTTGTTTCACGGATTAACATATTATACAACTAGATTACAAATAGGTACGCAAAATATAATAATGCGCACAATCCACACAACACTATCTAGTCCCAAACTAAGCAGAGCTTGTACTATGAGAACCAGATAGCTGATATAATACTAATATACTTTTTTTTGTAAATACATACATAGAATACAATAAACACCCAGACAGAGAACAAACATCTGAGTTCACCACACAAATATTTGTTCTCAGTGGGGATCGAACCCAGGACCTACGGCGCCTGCCTCTGGAAGGCAGTGTACTACCAGTTGAGATACCAGTCAAAAATAAAAACTAAGAAGAAGGAACATCGGGAAGACTCGATGTCCCATCTGATCTCATTCAATTGTATTTCAATAGACTAGTCGAAGCACAGTCCCAATGCATTTGTGGTAACCTCTACGGCGTAGCTGCTACGGCGTAGAGCTACGGAAGAATAGATCTAGTACGCGCAGCATGATCGCGCGATCGGCGCGATCGTATGACTTATTTTCTGAAATTGACGATTGTACGATATATTTTCTGGATTTACCTATAATAATAATATTTTATAGCCTGATTTCAGCATTCTAGACTGCTCTAAACTTTTTTACATAGCGCTGTTCTGTGGTCAAACTGTATAGTTTACTCTCTCTCTCTCTGTCTTGAAGTAACACTAGGTCTTTTCAACCAGTGTGGTGAAAGGATTTTAAGTGCCTTTCATGATCATCATCAGCCTGAAGAAGTCCACTGCTGGACATAGGCCTCCCCTACACATTTCCAGGAAGAACGATTCTGAGCTCTTTCCATCCACTGACTTCGCCTTATCTGCTAATAACTTGGTTTGGGTGTTTATAAATATAGGCAAATCGCTAATGGTCCTTATATTTTAGAGGAATGTGATTGTATAATATATTATTGGCGCCATGCAGAACACACTTCGTCTTAGTAATGCCGTCTAGTAAGTCAATAAATGTAAGCTACCCTCTCTACTATTTTAGAGCGCGTTATGAAGTGGCGCGCACTGTATAAGTAATGCAATTGAGCAATCCTTGCAAAACCGCAGTGACT
Source organism: Thera obeliscata (assembly GCA_947578465.1). Taxonomy (NCBI): domain Eukaryota; kingdom Metazoa; phylum Arthropoda; class Insecta; order Lepidoptera; family Geometridae; genus Thera; species Thera obeliscata. The sequence goes on along the minus strand of OX387923.1, from coordinate 8,818,659 downwards.
TTGTAGCTTGAGTTTGTACTGTACGATCCTGCTCTCAAAGCACACAAATTATTTTATTATGAAGGTAGCTTTTATTTTTGATTTTATTTGTTTATTGTATAGAGTTTGTAAGGATATTGAAACAAATATATTAGAAAAGCAGAAGAAGTAGTGATTAACGTGAGATTTTTTTTATTGCAATAATATTTTTTTTCAGACAACTTTTGAAAACCAATGTAACGTTAACTTTTCCAGAGTTTTCTTAGCGTAGCTTCGACTCCTGTGGGCCAACCACAAGCTCTGTCTGGCTCTGTCTCTGGCTCTGTGTGAGTGCTCATAGTGTATGACGTTTCGACTGTGTATGTGAAGTTTCGACGGAGGAATTATTTAGTTAACACTCACACAGACTCAAAACCAGAGCCAGACAGAGTTTTGGTGGTAGGCCTAGTCCGATTGAGCTGAACAAAATTTCATCTCAATTGGTTCACGTTCAGTTTGAATGACAATGCATGGTCAGCTGTGACTTTTAAAATGTGACGTCATTCTAAATCCAACATGGCGGCACAACCAAGATGGCGGACAATTTTTACTGCTAATTGCTGCCATTATCAACCCTGTACATATTATTATAACTCTGTAAATAAATATACTTTGACTATTACTTTGCTGAACTATTACTGCTAACGCTTATTGCCCATCCCGGCCAGTGTAACTCAAAATGTCAAACTGTGTTTCTCGTTTTTGGAGTACAAAAGTTTGCAAAACTGTTACAAAACTGCAGAAATCGTTACCGTATGCATCAAATGCATTTGCCAGATGAAATAGTGCACAAGTTTCACGCTTGATCTAGATAAATGGACGAATTTGTCATGCAGAGGGGAAGACTTTGCTGCGCTCAGATAGAGACGTAGCCACTACTTTTACCTTACTTTCTGTTACGACCTAGACGTAACGCTGATGTTATTTTTCCTTCGACAGAACAGCACAGGCTAAGAGAACGGTACGGTTGTATGCATTTTAGAGGAATGGGTAGGTACTCACGATTCGGCGTCTTTCTGCTTGTCCACTGTAGTGCACTATTGTTTTAATTGATTTTGAAGATATTTCACTTTTAGATTGGTTGTTGATATGGTTTTGATTTATTTGATTTTTGATACGCGACGCACGCACGCTTCACAAGAATGGGGCAGACATCTTGTTTTTCTTCTTTTAGATACATGACAGTTCTTCCATTTCGTTTAATTTTGAATTGCTGTAAGCCGGTGATAGGTAGGTATTAGATATAGGAGGGATAAGGATGTATGCTGAAGCCTGAGCACTTTCTATATACCTATTTAGCCTATATACACCCACTGCTGGACAAAGGCCTCCTCTCTAATACGCCACTCTCTTCAGTCCTGTGCCAGTCTCCGCCATTACTGTCCAACTACTCCGACAATGTCAACTGACCAATGGGCGAGTGGTCTTACCTTACGTGGTCAAAAGCATAGAATTTTAGTTTTATGATTATTCGTTGTCAATGTTGTTTTCACTATTGTGATTATGTTTAATAAAGAAAAATAGTTAGTTTTAATTATAAAACTGATAGCCCTGTCAAACTGACCGACCGAGTGAACATGCAATGTTAAAAAGACTTGAAATAAAAGTGTGTTCCTTTCAATACGTAGGCATACACTAATAACTACTGAAAATATTAGAATTATGAGGCGTAAACGTAGAAAAAAATATGTGAATTATGAATCAAAAATATCTTAAACTAGCAACATTTACCTCGACTCAAGCTCCTCGCGACCATGCTAAAAAAGAACAGCTACCTTGTTTCTCACATTACGTCTCTATCATGGTAAGCACATCTATCTTTACTTTATGGTTCCGCAGTGGTATCCAGAGGTGATCGTTCAAAGGCGATGGTATGACGGCCGGTAATACCTGACCTGTAGGCAATGTAGGCCTACCACGAGTTCTGTCTGGATCTGTCTCTGGCTCTGTTTTTGAGTCTTTGTGAGTGTTGACTAAATAAATCCTACGTCAAAACGTCACACACACAGTATAACACTGGTGAGCACTCACACAGACTCAAAACCAGAGCCAGAGACAGAGCCAGATAGAGCTCATGGTAGGCCTACTGGGCCGTACTTCCTCCACTTTGAAGCAAGGAATATCGCCACCTGGATCAAGGTAGTGCACGTAACTGCTGAACATTTTAGGTCATTGACCTCTGAAGAACTTGGTCTGCTTAGGGAATTGACCTCTTTGTTGTAACTTGTTTTTCCATTGTTAGTTTTAAGGTGTGCAAAAAAAATTTTTCTATTCTATTCGATTCTCTTTTTCTCTTTCTTTCGATTAGAAACTTCAACTTTATTTTTGAAGACCTATCCAATAGATACGGTTTGATGAAAAAAATATTGAGTTATAGTTCTAAGTATGGGGACCCCCAAAATTAATGTTTTTTTTCTATTTTTATGTGATAATCTTAATGCGGTTCACAGAATACATCTACTTACCAAGTTTCATTAGTATAGCTCTTATAGTTTCGGAAAAAAGTACGGACTAAAAGTAAGTACGGCTGCGACATACGGACGGACAGACAGACAGACATGACAAATCTATAAGAGTTCCGTTTTTGCAATTTGGCTACAAAACCCTAAAAAGCACAAGCAACTACTGTGCAATCCGAATCCAAAAAGTTTAGCAAAAATAGTTTTGATCTTATCATGTTTTCCGCTTAAAAGTTTTCCCAGCTGGTTTTTGTGCTTGGGTTTGCATTTAAATTGCCATTATACCTGATGGTAAGTGGGGATGCATTCTGTATTCCGTGTGGAGGAAAATGATTAAGAAAAGCCGCGGGCAGGCGCTAGCTAGCGGTATAAATTATAACCACACACAATAACGCCATCCCGTAGAGAATTTAATAAAGCGCCGGGCTACCCTGTTATTTGGGATACATAAATATGAAATATTAATAGAGCTTCTACCACAATCTCTTGCTAGATTCTAACGTTTGTCTAGAGGTATTACCAAGCGTTTACAGTATTGAACAGGAACTAAAAAGACCAGGGTCCTGTTTAATGAAGCTAACAATTCGACATACTGTATGTCACAGAGCAACAAAATAGTGGAATTGTCGCGCTTAGGCTATTAATAAAAGTGACAAATATGCCACAAAAGCGCGACAATTCCACAATTTTGTCGTTTTTTGACATTTATGTCAAATATTGTCAGCTTTATTAAACAGGGGCCAGGCGATAGCGATTGCGATCAGCTGAAATAGTGTCAAATATGACAGCGTTAGGTATTTGATAGGGCCATTGCTATCGCCTATATAATGTGCGCAGGCCTAAACTTGCAACTTGACAATGAAAAAAAAAAATATAAAGATTGCAGCCACGTCAGTCTTATGCCGGACGACCTGGGCCAAAACTATTACCGAGTGGTGCTCCGACACAGTGAGGCGGCGTCGAGGCAGACCTCGCATCCTCGCATGAGATGGAGTGACGAGCTGGACGCTTACTTGGCACTGGCAACTTAACGCAGAAGACCACAGTGGCTGGTGAAAATGGGAGGAGGCCTTGCAAACACCCAGACAGAAAACAAACATTAGTGTAAATGGATAAGAAAAAGATTTTTAAAGGTTTTTTCTTTTGAATAATGCTGCATATCTCTAAGCTCCTATAGTAGCATGGAGGAGGTGGATTCTTCTTCGTGCCATGTCACTAGTTATTTCAAAGCAGAGTGAAGAGAAATTTTAATTTTATTTATATTTAATTTTATTTATATAAATTAAAATGAAAATAAAAAAATCAAATTAAATTAAAAATAAAATTAAAATATGTCTCTGTTCATCAACTTGACACAATTTTCCGAACTCTCTAGTTTCCACGACAAGCTGGTTTCCTCACGATGTTTTCCTTCACTGTTAGGTGGTGGAGGGGGTTAAGCGAAAACCACGGTACTCTTCAGTAAAGCTCGGTAAAGACTTTTTCTCCGTTAAACCTTTGGTCGTAAATAAAAGCAAACAAGCTACAGATTGAAAGTTGTAACAATTAATAAGAGGTACCGGTGAGTTTCCGAAACTTTCAGATTTCATTACTGGGGCGATAAGAAGCTTGAAAGACGTCACGATACGATTTTACCAACAAAACTGTAGACTTACCACAAGCTCTGTCTGGTTCTGTCTCTGGCTCTGGTTTTGAGTCTGTGTGAGTGCTCACCAGTGTATTTTACTGTGTGTTTGACGTTTCGATGTAGGATTTATTTAGTCTACACTCACACAGACTCAACACCAGAGCCAGATACAGAGCCAGAGTCTATAATAATTTGATATCATCGGTAAAAAAACACAAGCAATGAAATATTAGTTCCGTAGGGAACCGAGGCCTTGCAGATTTTCAAAATGTTGTCTAGGCGACTGATATAGGCGAGGTGTGACCCGCGGGCTGGTGGGTATCTGGCGCAGCGCATTAGCATTGCACAGCACGATGCCTACGGCATGATCTTTAGTTTTTAAGTTAACTGTGTTTTTATTTTATTCTTTTAAATGTGTTTTTACTGTGTGCTATGGATTTTATGTGGTCCGAAATAAACAATTTTTATTTATTTATTTTATTTATTGCTATTCAGCGTGGCAATGCCTCCAGCGTCTAAGAGATGCTTCCGTCTGGAATTGATTTGGATCAGTTGAGCTATTTTTATATCGTTTGTACAGTTAGCTCACCTGTTTCTTGTGCATAATAGTAAATATTTACAAAATTTTAAAAATAAATTAAATTATTTAAAATTAAATTCTAATTTCATTCTTAAATGTTGCATTTGTAAATATTTATTTAATTGTAAGTATTTTCAAATAAATACAACAATAAATTCAATGATTCAGATTAGTCTCTCGTCGCCATTCTTCTTGATGTATATCATCAGCCTACTCCACTGCTGGATATAGGCGTCTTCTATACATTTTCAGAAATAAATATTCTGCCTTCCTTCTCTATCCACCTACTACTTACTGTACTGTGTGTTACTGTATGTACTTTTATCTTCAATATCGTCGGAGATCCTTTGAAACAATAATGAAATAAATAAATATTGTGGACAATTCACACAACACTACCCAGCCCCAAACTAAGCAGAGCTTGTGATATGGGAACCGGATAGCTGATATAATACTTGAATACATTTTATTTTTTGTAAATAGGTACATATACTTAGTATACAATATAACACCCAGACAGAGAACAAACATTTATGTTAACCACACAAATATTTGTTCTCGGTGGGGATCGAACCCACGACCTACGGCGCAGAAGGCAGAGCTACTACCAACTGAGCTAGAGGCCAGTCGTGTCGAGGCAAATCGTATCGCATCTTAGACAATTGATCTAGATTGCCTAAGTATCGTATAATATAAACAAGGTAGTAAACACGAGTAATTTGGAAGACTTTCCCGAAAAACCTTAATGAAATCTATGAGGTGATAAAAGGGAGGTAGTACGAACAAATACGTTATACAAACTGATCAACTTAGGCCACCATCAAATTTATTTATCTTACTAATATTATAAGTTCGAAAGTTTGTAAGTATGGATGGATGAATGGATGGATAGATGGATGGATGTATATTACTCTTTCGCGTAAGAACGACTGAATGGATTTTAATGAAACTGTACATTAGTATAGCTTATACAGAATAACACATATGCTATATTCATAAAGTTCAGTTCAGTTCATTTATTTACCACATTATCACAATTGACTGTAATACTAGGCATGTCAGTTTTATACAATATTATTAGTTACTAAAATCGATGTCTTAAAATATAAATTGGTAAAATAAATAAGAAACAAAAAATTACAAAATTGAAATAAATATTCTATGAGAAATAGCGTCAAATTTTATATAATATTAGATTAGATGTAGTCCGTGTCAAAAGAGGATTCCAACAATGTCTTATTCATAAATTCATTTAAACAATAAAAAGCATTCAGTTCAAAAAAAGGTTTGATTTTCTTTTTGAACTCTGTAACACTTTCTAGATTAGTTACTATATTAGGCAATTTGTTAAGTATTATAATCTTAGTATAGTCACCTTGTTTTTGAACTTTAGCTAGTCTAATTCTAGGTTTGTACAGCTTATCTTTATTTCTTAAATTATAATTATGTATGTCCCCTTTTCTTAAATATTGATCTTTATTTTCATATATTTCTAACAAACTCTTATAGATAAAAAGTGATATCACAGTCATTATTTTATTACGCTTAAAATATTTCCTAACGGACACTCTTTTTCTAAGTCCAAAAATTATCCTTAATGCTCGCTTTTGACATAACAAAACCTTCCTAACAATAGCGCTGTTACCCCAAACAGTTATTGCGTAGCTAATACTAGAATGCACATAAGCATAATATACTGACATGAGCGATTTAGTGTCAATTAAGGATTTTAGTTTTAACAATGCATAGTTAGCACTCGCTAATTTCTTACATAATTTAACTAACATTATTTAAAGATACTGTAACGGAGAACGGATGTAAGTAACGGGAACGGGGCGTAACGGGAACAGGGCGAGTGAAGCCACGAGCGGCCGCTAGTCTTCCATATTCTATACATGTAATAAAAAATATCTGACACGGAACATAATTTATATGAGAAAAAATATTATTGGTATTAAAAAATATTATCAACGCAAATAGCAGCCAAAACAATGATTGTCTAAATTTTTGTCTGTTTGTTTGCCTGTCTGTTTGTTTGTATATACAAATGTCAGAAACGGCTCATCTGATTTAGATGCGGTTATCGTTGTGGTAAGCGTATTTTGTGGTATTTGTAGTCATTTAACTTTTAGTGTGTTGTTTCATATATTTAAAAGTTATGCCAATTTAAAGAATCATGTCGAACATTTTGTTTATATACTTTTATCAATACTTTCGCTGTTCAGCATCAATGACTTTATTAAACTTCATATAAATTTAATAACTAGTTGACTTATATTATTGCTTGCCTATTTCTATCATGTTTTTGTTTGTAAAGCTTGTTTTGTTTTATTTGTATACAGAATGATAATAACTTAAAGTAACTTGTTTATTTAGAAATAGCTTAGTTGTATTCTAAGCTTTGTTTGTAAAAATACGTTGACCGCGATAAAACGGCTTCAAGGTCATAATATCTAAAAATCTATCCGACAGGAAACTCAAAATGAAAGCTTAGATGTTTATGATTCTCTATGCAGATGGATCAATTTGAATCAAATTTAGAAACTTTGTTTCGTCTTCCGGTTCGTGGTGCTAGAGGTCGCTAGAGGTCGCCAGTTTGAGAACCTGTGCATCGATTCCAGCAACTCGGCTCGATTGAGTGATCGCTGAATTCGCTTTTCATTTTCAAATTATTCAAACAAAAATTGACAACTTATATCGATTTCAGCGATCGCTTGAGTGATTTGTGTTGTTAGAATGTGCACCCCTCGAATGGCGACTGAGTGAGCGAGATGCAGCTTACACTTGTACATTGTAGTGGCAACTTTGCCAGGCCGCTAGAGTAACGAAGCCACGTACGGAGCTGTAGCTCGTGGCCACGCTTTGAACTCAGCGACGTTGCCAAACCGTCGCGCGTCGCCTAGTGAGTTACGTGAAATTACATTACATTTCAATGCTAACTGCTAGGATACGTAACCGGCAACGTCGCCATGGCATCCTAATGCGGCAATTCTCATAATCCCCAGTGATTTTGGGTTTCTCGAGCGATGTAATCTGCCCATAGCCACTTCAACCATCATCCTTCCGCATGACATGCTCATACCATGCTGACCTATTGCTCCTCATCTTTTCTGTCACAGGCGTTACTTTCAGATCTCGTCAATATATTCATTCCTTATTTGACTACCACTGCTGAAAAAAAAGTCCAGCTGTGGACTTCTTCATAGAAGATGATGATGGTTACTCATACTCATATTATTTATTGCAATTATTATGTTACATGGTGAGGTCTTAAAGTAAAAAATGGTAAATACATAACAGGCCTTTATCTTTAGAGCATAGCAATATTTGGAGTGGAAGCGGGCCGAAGTCTGAAAAAGTAGATAAATTGAAAGCTAGTTGTTAGTGTTCTATTGAAGTCAATTGAATTATTATTATAACGCAGGCAATGTATCATTGAAAAGGTCATTTTATTTAAGTTAAGTTTTATAGCGGTGCCCGCATTTTGGCAACGTATTTAAACGCCAGAGCAGTGTTTTAACCATAACTTGTATGACTAGACCACGTTAATAAATTAGCTTCTAAGACGCTGCGTTGTGTATTTTCTACTACATTGAATATAATCGAATTTAGCTTTTTACCCGACTGCTGCGAGAACCGAAGAGTCAGTGGGGTCATTGGAAATGTTGTGTCACAACGACCCTACTGGTCGGGTGGGGTTCCCAACGCATTATATTAACGTATGCTTTGCTGTAGTTAAGTTTTAAGATACAAATACAAGATGTAGTTAAGTTTTAAATTCTATAAAATTTTATAAAATTGTATTGTTATTTTTTATGGTCGATGTGATACGAATTTTGATTCACCGATTGAAAAGATATTCTTTTATAAAATTTTGATTTTGTTGTCTTTTTTATGAAAGCAATAATTAGTATTTTGTATGCTGAAGAGGCAAATAAATATACGTCTTTGGATTATTGTCTATCACAGTAAAACGCTCCCATAAAATCTTCCAATTATCACGATCATTGGCGACTTCCCACCAATCCTTCTCCAGAGCTTCCAGATCGTCTCGCCACCGTCTTTTTGGCCTTATTTTATTTATTTTCCCCAAATTTCGGCTATGTGGCAATGATCGAGGTTGCGGGTAGGCGGAGAGATTTCATGGTATTCGCCTTAAATTACTCTAAAATCTGTCTGGTCCACAGGCTTTTACGTGAAAGTTTTATCATCAAAAACTCCTAAACAAAAATTATCATAAGCTTTTAAGAAAAGACGGATTCGTCTTTGAAAACTTTCATTATGAGGCCCTTCTGCCTTTGTAGAAAACCACCAACTTATTCCTACACTTTACTACAACCTTATCCCCCTTAAAATACAGTTCACATTAATGTATCTAGTAAAGTTTGTATCTCGGGATCTGTAGTGATGAAAATGCTAGACGAGGTAAGTTTCCCGCTTGTCGGTTAGTCTCTATGTCGTGTGATTAAGGTTGGTTTTCGCGTGATTAACTTAGTTCTAAATAGAAACAGCTCAAGACTTGCACTAATCACTCTTACTAATAGTTATGTAGAAGGTGTTTCCTTTTAGTAACTTGCCTACACATTGTAACTTAAAATGACTCTAGCGAAATGGCTCTGTTTCTAAATGAGTTTGATGTACTAGACTCACCTAGTTTTAAGTACTTCAACTACGTTTCAAAGTGATCCTTGTGATACAACTGTTTATGACTTAGACTTTGGATGATTTTGGCATAACATAGTCATTTTATCATCAGTAGGCCTACCACATGCTCTGTCTGGCTCTGGTTTTGAGATTGTGTCCGCCTTCCGATCCTAAGGTCGTGGGTTCTAATCCAGTCGTGTACCAATTAGTTTTTCTGTCGAAAGTACACAATGCTAGTGCACTCAAACGGTGAAGGAAAACATCGTGAGGCCACCCACTTAGCCAGCTACGCACGTATTGACCATGTCTTTCCAGTGGATTAGACCGACTAAGCTGTCAGGATGGTATAGGTGCTGGGCAAGCCTATTCCATCCAAAATCCGGTCTCAGACACTATAGCGCCCCGCGATTAGGGCTTGTTTAATCACCAGTTGCTTCTGACGCTGTATAAAAATCATCTACATTATATGCAAAGGCTTGTTTTTCCTAGCTTATAGAGTGATGAACTAATTAGAACGAATAACTAATGAAGGTATCATTAACAGGTCATAAAGTCACATAAGTATGTGCCCTTTGTCTATTTAGGAGCCGCAGAATTACGTTACCAAAGTAGACCCTTTGTTACACTGTAATGAAACATTTGTTTGTTCTCTGTCTGGGTGTTATATTGTATGATAAGTATGTATGTATTAAAAAAAAAATACATAAGTATTATATGTATCAGCTATCTGGTTCCCATAGTGCAAGCTCTGCTTAGTTTGGGGCTAGATAGTGTTATTTGAATTGTCCACAATATTTATTTATTTATTATTTGAAAACATGCCAAATTACGAGAATAGTGTTAGATAGGATGTGGATGGACAAGAGGTCATCATCATCAATCATCATCATTATCAGCCTGAAGAATTCCAATGCTGGACATAGGCCTCCCCTACACATTTCCAGGAAGAACGATACTGAGCTCTTTCCATCTACCGACTTCCCGCGATCTTGACAATGTGTTTGGTCCATCTGGTGGGTGGGCGCCCTACGTTTCGTCTTCCGGTTCGTGGTCGCCATTCGAGAACCTTTATTCTCCAATGGTTGTCGGCACTGTAAGAATAATGTTTTGAAAATTTCAAACCCAGACTGGACTGGACTTTCCACAAATCTGTCAGTTTTTCACGTCTGTCCTCACTCCCGGGTGTTTATTTTTTTGCTTGAATAGCTTTTTAATTCAATCCAATTCATATAATGCGCTACTAAATGTACATTTATAAATCTATAAATAGCTTAGTAATAGTAGGTATTTAGCTTAGGTCAAGTACATGCACCCTGTTGGACAAAGTAGGTAGGTATAATTATACATGTCATTTATCTTCTTTTTCTTTTTCCTGCCTTTATCCCACTCTATGTGGGGTATTTCTCCTCCATTCCCCTCTGTCAGCCGTCATCTCTGCATTCACTCCTCTCTTATTCATATCATCTTTCACACAGCTCATCCATGTTTTCTTTGGTATACATTTCATTTATGATGGTTCAAGGTGTGATTAGCAAAAATTCATACCAAACTCTTCACTGTTTCGGTGTAAATGCAGACCAGAGTGGCGCAACAAACGGCTTAAATGGTGTTTGCAGTGAATTATCGAAGGTTTACGTCCGGTGACGGTCCGTGAGCACGGTTTTTGAACGGATAGTGACTTTTGCTACAGAAGAACATATATTAAACTTGAACTTAATGGTTGATCATAGGTTTTGAAGGCCAGGAATAAGTAACCTGAACCAGATAAAAGAGGTGGTCGCTGTCATGTCGTATAAGGAAGTCAAGTATGCCGCAAACAATTTTTTTTTTTCAAAATTTAATTATTTTTTTCTGCTGAATCATTTTATTATCTTTAAGCGTCAGAACATACAACTGTTGTCTCTTAAATAAACAGCTTTAAATAATAAGCCTATTTTAACAAAAATGAATGACGTCAAAGATTTACAACAAATTATCTAGAAAAAAACTTGAAATAGACTCCCTACAAGTCTTTTTTTTTTTTTTTTTTTTTGGCGTCGCATGGGTTTATGCATTTGCCATACCTACAAGTCTTAAATACAGAATTAAAAAAGTGCTTTTACAAAAAGCTTACTACTCTATTGAAACTTATTTGTGACAACTTTGATTCCTGTATAGCACTCTAGTTAGCTCTGTCTCTGGCTCTGGTTTTCTACAGACCACACCAGACAGAACTTGTGGTAGGCCAACTGACATTAATTATAAGCTAGCAGTAGTATTTTTGAGTGAATTGCCTAATCTTCATAAAAGAAAGTCGTGTTAGTTACACTATTTATAACTCAAGAACGGCGGAACCAATTTGGCAGAAAATTACCTTGTGGGGAGGTAGCTTAGAACCGGGAGAAGGACATAGGATACTTTTATCCCGAAAAAGCAACGGGAACGGGGTGTTACGGGAACGGGCGAGCGAAGCCGCGGGCGGCCACTAGTTTTATATAAACTTTGTTTTTTATTGTTGTTTACTTTGTTTCGTAATGAGGCTCGACTCAGACTCAAGCACTATTTCTGAATACGGGCCTAAGAAACGCTTATGTTGTGGGGTTTAAATTTAAGAACAAGAAGAATTTAACTATTTATAGTAGAAACATAATCTTCTTATTCTTCATGTTCTTCTCTTCCATTCTCCTCCATCAGCCGTCATCTCTGTATTCACTTCTTTCCTATCCATACCATCCTTCACACTGTCCATCCATCTTTTCTTAGGCCTACCTCTACCCAAACATCCATCCCATTCATACTCATCACTCGCCTAGTTACATGACTTTCATCCCTCCTCATGACATGCCCATACATACCATATCGTAAAAACATAATATTCCAAACTAAATTAAATTCCGTTCAGCGGTTACACAAATGAGTGGGAAATGTATAATATCGTATGTTTCATTCCATTGTATTTTGTATCACAGAACATTGCGAAGCTTATGTTTAAGCACAAGCGTCTCACTAGTTCCAAGCAACACCCAAATTGTGAGAATTTTCCCATCTATTTTCTGCATAAAATTTGCATTTTTTATCAAAAATTAAGACAAAATTCTGCACCTGTGTAGAAAATTTCCTTCCTAATATAGTGTATACTGCCGCGTGCGTAGTCTCAAATTTTAGTTTCACTCATTTAAAATAAAAGTACTTGTTTTTACCGACTTCAAATAAAAACGGAGGAAGTTCTCAATTCGGCTTTACTTATTTTTAATGTTTGATATCGCTTAACTTCGTGATTTTTGAGCCGATTTGTTTTTTTTATATATAAAAAGTTATACGTCCAGAATGGAAAAAATATGAAATGAGTTTCTCAAGTTTTTATACTTATATTATATCATTGTTTTATTTTTTCCAAGGTTGAAGGAAAAAATGTTTTATGGACGAAAAATAAGTTTCTCTATTCAACCCGTAGAACCTAAACACCTAACCTGACGACTAAGACCCTAAAATCAAAATCAAATCTGATTGATAAAAAATCTTTTAAATCAGGTTGGCCTTGGATTTCAAAAAATACCTCCAAGAATACAGTAGGAACAAATTATAATAAAACTACTTCAAACAATAAAATTAACTGTTGTATTTTAAGTGACATCGCTGAGTATGGGATTCAAAGCTGTGAAACTCACGAACAAAAGGTTGCTTAAAAATATGCAAAGTTAGCAAACCTGCGGCGTTTTAGGGTTCGACCGTAGATACCCGTATGCTATCGGCTCTTGTATACAAGGATACACAACAGACTATACACTGCTAGCTCTTAAAGCCCCTGTGATAAGCGTTTTTTTTATGTAACTTGAGCTGTATTCTTCTGTACCATACCGACATTAAAACTCGTGACATTTTTCATGATGGTCACTAATTGCATTTTGGGCCTCTAAGTTTTTTTTTTTTTTTTTTCTTCTAAAAAAATATATAATCTTATTTATTATTATAAATAGCACTAAAAAAACCACTAAGGTTTGTGGGGTAATGCTACTAGAGAGTCAAAAGAATCTAGAATAAAAACTTTGGTAGGTAAAACACAAAAGGAGGCACACTTAAAATCCTTTCCACCACTGGTTCGAAATAACCAGTGACACGATAAGAAGAATAAAAACTTTTTGAAGCAGATTTTATTTCAGTAGTTTTATTATTATTATTATGCATATTTCTGCCGTGAAGCAGCATCGCTGTGATCGGTTTGAAGGGTGTGGGTGCCGGTGACATTACTGTCACGTGAGGCTGAACCTCTGTATGCCTCAAGTTGATGGATGCAGGACAGTGCATCGTGAGGTACGCTCCTGATGTGCGTGACCTGCGAGGCAATACTTTGTTAAAGATGATGGTTACCACTTAACATCAGCTGATTTTAAATATTACGTTTTTTAAATGGTTTTCTATCAGCTAGTTGTATAAAATAATATACTGTCTTTTATATCTTTATGTAAAGCAAAACAAGCAATGCATTGGAAACGGCCGTTAGATAATACAAGACTGATGAATACTGTAAAGTGGGGGTTGAGTCGGATCCTGTTATGCTAGGTCTTAGTATAAAGGGTGATAATAAATAAGGGGATGAAAGGATAAGATTGGATTAGAGATTCACAAACATTGTGGTCACCACTGACTCCAGTAGAAAACCTGACAACTTTTTAATTTTTTACAAAATACTATGAAACGAGAAACACTTGCCTCGCTATTTTGTAAGATTTTATTATTAGGTACGCCAAGCAATGTTATATATATTAATGCGGGTTTTATCATTTTTGATATAATTACTTTTCAGATAAAAAAGCTTCCAAGTGCGAGTCGAATTTTAAAATTGGTTTACCTATGCGATAGTTAAAATTAAAAAAAATTCTCCCTTTTTAATTTACAGTCAGTTAGAATAGTACATTGTTACCTGAGTGTTGAAAGTCACGTTTTTTGAGTCCCGAGACGGGTTTGGCGCCAGAGCGTAAGCGAGGGCGCCAATGGAGCTTGAGGGACTTAAAAGACTTTCACCCGAGGTAAACACTGTGCTTTTCATTACGAATACAAGGAAAGTAAAAATAAAAACATGAAAGAAAAATTAGTGAAAATGAAGATTGAATTGCCGCCTTCCCGGTTTTTTTTTTCTTTTTCTGTGGCGGGCCTTCGGCTTCGGTTCGCCAGCATTATTCAGCCATTGTTTTCATTCTCATAATTTAAAAAATGGTAAATTGATGCTCAAATCTATGTTATTTTAAATAAATAGTTGAAGCCATATATTAATCAAGTAATTTAGAAGATATATTATTTATTTAATACTATCTTTATGTTATTTAAATTTAAATTTTACATTGCGCTCTAATTAGACTTTTTAAACTTACCGTTGTAATGGGTTTCCAACCTACTTGCTGAATAAAAAGTTGGAATTTGGACCTCCTTGCAGTTAGAAAGACTTTAGAAAGTTGGAACATGGTTGAATAAAATAGAACTTGTTTTTTTTATAATTTGACGGCTGTCAGTAGAAAGCGATTCTCCCTAGGGCTGAAAGTTTTACTTTCAATTAGGCCCTTCAGGCAACTTCAGACCTACTTTCAGAGTATGAGTAATGAAAAGGTATTATGTATCTTATACTCGTATGTAACACAACTTTTTTATAGGTTAACTGAAAACATAATGTTCAATGCAAACAAAGCCACGGGGAGCTCTAGTATGCAAATAAAAGGAATAGAATTTCAACGACAGTCGTCGACAAGTGGAGTTATTTGGCAAGAGGGCGTGCTCTCCGGCTACGACTCTATTTGAGGGCATGCTCTCTGCTTTTATAATTTTACAATTCCCAGGTTGATGTAAAAATTGCCACATTATTGCTGTTATGGCAAAGAAAGTTGCAAAGTTGCTTTTTTTCTCAGTAGGAACGAATTCTTAAAAGCATGTGCACATCGAGGCGATGGCGCGATGGTAGGGATGTCAAATATGACAGCGATATTTGACAGCGTTTCACTGATCGCCATTTCAAATAGCTTGGTTAGCGTAGTTAGGCTTAATTCTTTTAGGTTTTACCAGTAATTTGGTTATAGCTAAAAAACGCTTGATTTTGACAATTGGTTAGATAAAAGAATACAGATTTTGCCAATGATCAAATTTTTTAGGGACTAAGACAAGACATTTTCATTCGATTGCTTTCATGAAATATTTTACTGAATTATGTGTTTTCATGTTCCTAAATAAACACTTAATTTTGTTACAAATGACTTTCGCCCACTTCACTTTCGCTTTTCGCAACAAGCTCTTTAGAGCTTGACAACACACATCGATTTACGCGGTCGCTTGAGTGATTTGCCTTTACAGCTCAGTTGGTAGTAACTCTGCCTTCTGAGCTGGGGGGCGTGGGTTCAATCCCCACTGAGAAGAAATATTTGTGAGGTGAACATAGAATGTTTGTTGTATATTTAATGATTACAATACAATAGCGTATGAATGATTTACAAAAAAAAAGTATTTACATGCTCAGTAAATAGGATTTTCTTTAGCGCAAAGAGGCTATGTAAGTAGGCGTGTGCAGCCCATTGCATTGTAAATGCGTTCCATTTTCAAATCACTTCACCGTCACATTATGCTTGATACGTAATGGTTCATTACAGTTCAAGAGCTATGCAAACCTCCTTGGTGAGGGTTCATTACAGTTAAAGAGGTATGCAAACCTCCTTGGTGAAACAATCTCTTTTCTTACAAATGATATGAAAACTTTTTACTGAAAAGATATAGTAGCTCAAAGATGTGTACATAAGTGTGCGTCTACGACTGTTTTAGCAGATACCTACCGGTACAAATATTTTACTATTAATTTTAATAAAATTAATAGTTTAATTATAATAATACTTATATTATTATTGTAATTTTATTTTTCTCAAATTAAAATTACATTTTGTCATACCCGTATAAGTGTTGTGTTATTGTTGTATTGTAAGCCTATTTCTGCCGAAAAGCAGCATTGCTGTGTTTCGAGTTGAAGGGTATGGGTGCCGGTGATATCACTGACACGTGAGGCTGAACATCCGTATGCCTCAAGTTGATGGTCGTAGGGCAGTGCATTGTAGGGCACGTTCCTGACGTGCTTGACCTACGAGGCAATGCTTTGCTATAGGCAATGGTTACCACTTAACATCAGGTGGGCCATATGTTTGTTCCATCAGCTAGTTAAAAATTTACCTCACATGAATGATGTAAAGTAGAATGCTTACCTCGGTCATAAGTAGCTATTGCACCCTCGAACTATATTTGCCCTCGCTCGCTTTGCTCGCTCGGGCATCTAAATATCTCGGGTACACTCGATCCATTAGCGCCCTTTGCGAGCTGCGCTCGCACGGGCGCCAAAAAGGATCTTGTTCTGCAAAAGCTCACTTACTGCCCTTGTATAACAATCTACTATTAAGTATCATATTAGTTATCTGTTTCCCATAGTACAAGCTCTGCTTAATTTGGGGCTAGATAGTGTTGTGTGAATTGTCCATAATATTTATTTATTTATTTATTTGTATTCCTGGAATCGACGCCCTGTGCGGTGGTCGGGTCGAAACCTAAGCATGAATTCAGATCCGCTCTGCTGGCTTCAAGTAGAAGCTTGTAGGTACACTTCCGGTGCTGTAATGAACCTGCTGTGACGACTGCTGCTACATTTATTTTATGACAATCATTGTAGGTACTATATTTTATATCTGTTTTATGCCGTCACGATATCTATACTAATATTATAAAGACGAAAGATTTGTACCTATTTTTGTATGTTTGTATGTTTGTAATGAATAGGCTCAAAAAGTACTGGGCCGATTTAAAAAAATATTTTACCAATAGAATGCTACATTCTTCCAATTTGACATAGACTACATTTCATTTTGAAAAAAATTAGGGATCCATGGTAAAATTTGAACAATGTAACCGAAGGTGTAGGAAAATGAGTCTTAAAAAGTCTTTCGTCGAATGCGCTGCCGAAACTATTAGCGATAGAACAAAATAATGTACAACAATATTGTCTACCCCGTGCGAAGCCGGGACGGGCTGCTAGTATATCATATAGCTATCATAATATAGGTCATATAGCTCGAAAAACTGACAACCTTTGGGGAGTAAAGGTTCTTGAATTGCGACCACGAACCGGAAGACGAAAAGTAGAGCGCCCACCCACCAGATGGACTGACGACATTGTTAAGATCGCAGGAAATCGGTGGATGGAAAGGGCTCGGAATCGTTCTTCCTGGAAATGAGTAGGGGAGGCCTATGTCCAGCAGTGGACTTCTTCAGGATGATGATGATTATATATATCATCGTCATCAAGCTATATCAGTCCACTGCTGGACGTAGGTCTCTCCCAAGACGTGCCACTGAGCCCGGTCTTCAGCTCTTCTCCTCCAGTGCTTGCTACATTTGTCAGATCGTCGCCCCACATTGCCGGAGGGCGTCCTACTATACGCTTACCTAAGCACACCCTCCACTCTAGTATTCGTTTGCTCCAACGATTGTTTGTTCTACGGCAAACATGACCGGCCCAATGCCACTTCTACTGAAGGCCTGCGCACACCTAGTTCGCTGGCGGTAGCGATCAGTGAAACGCTGTCAAATATCGCTGTCAGATTTGAGATTTGACAGCGATATTTGACAGCGTTTCACTGATCGCTACCGCCAGCGAACTAGGTAGGCGCAGGCCTTTACTAGATATATCGTGATGACAAAAATACATTTAATAGATCAGTTGACCTATTTCCAGATCTTTTGTAACGGTCTGCAGATAGATCAACTGTTCCTAGTGTGTTTTGTACATTTAGTATTAATTGTACGTTTCTTTGTCCAAATAAATGAACACATTTATTTAAAAATATTATATCAAAGTTTTATTCATTTGGCAATGCTTTTGAAAGTGGTTACCACTTATACTGTGCGTGTAACGTTTCGACGTAGGATTTATATAATCAACACTCACACAGACTCAAAACCAGAGCCAGAGAGAGAGCCAGACAAAGCTCATGATAGGCTGACATTCTTTTGCTGGTTTGCATTTTTTTCTATTGATTCTCTCAAAAAATACAACCTTATCTCAGTTCTTTAGCTTCATCCCCAAATCCAAGACATTTTTCAACGGCAAGATTATTCAATGCCCTTTCGTATAAATATTCCAATTTAAATCTACTGGAAACAGAATGCTAAGGCCGATTTTCTATCTTACGCATCGTTGAGCATACAACCCCTGAATCATCAAAATATAAGGATTTTGAGAATAACTTTATTATAAGACTTGTTGAAGATTAAAATCGCTTATCAAAATTTGAAATCGGAATAAGTTGTGCTCTTTTATACTTGGTCACGAGACACAACAAAACGAGGTACGTAACAAACAAACAAACAACGCCAGAATCAAACCTTTACACATTACGCTAGGTGTTCAAATAAGGAACGAATGCTTGAGTGAACTGGCAAATTCAAATTAAGAGGCTCAAACATACCGATGTAATCGAATCAGCATCCACGCCACAGATAACGGCAAATGAATTAACTCTAATGAACGAATGCATGAATGAACGCCTGAACGAAAGTGTCATGGCAACCATGCCCACATTCGAGTCGAGTTGCATAACTAATGGGTCCTATAGAGTTAAATTACAAAGCGGGATCATCAAAGAATAGTAACAATCAAAAAAATTCCTGCCTAAATACAAATAAAATGTAACAAATGATTACTTATAATCTTATTCTTTACTCGTCATTCTGATTATTTTTTATTTTTGGCATACTCTTATATTCTACTTTTGACATTGTAACTTCATCTTTATGTAAATCTTAATAATGCACGCCTAATAGAAAATTTGACATCTTTTCAACATGCACATTTTCACATAAGCAATAAATAATAATTCTTTGATTTTACTTTATTTCTACAACTAACATCAGCGAACATTTTTTGTGAGTTTAATAATAAAACCGCTAAAATTATTTATCGACAAACAACGACTGGTTTTACTGAGAGCCTTTTAAGAGTTGATTGCAATTATTTTTGACAATGTATGGTGTACGCGAAATTTTTGTATCTAAAAACAAAGCGCCGATTTTTTTATGTAAAAGATAGACAAACAAACTTACGGCCCACGTGATGCTCAGCGGTCACCGTCACCAATAGACTATAGTTTTTCTTAAAGCTATTCATGTTGTACCTAAAGTATTTTCTACTATTAAACTACCCATGGTATAGTCACTGCAGTCATGTCATGAGGAGGGATGAAAGTCATAGGAAGTGACTAGGAGAGTGATGAGTATGGATGTGGATGGATGTGTGAGTAGAGGTAGACCAAAGAAAACATGGATTAAATGTGTGAAAGATGACATGGATGAGAGAGGAGTGAATGCAGAGATGACGGCTGATAGAGGGTAATGGAGGAAGAAGACATCACGTTGTGCCGACCCTACATAAAGTGGGATAAGGGCAGGAAGAAGAAGAAGAGGTATAGTCACTGCAGTAGGTTTCTGCTGTTTTTTTCGTCCATTGTTTATGTTTATGTGCCGACTCGATAACGTCAAAAAAACGAGTGTTCCCTCATTTATTTTTCAACGAAAACGGAACAGAAAGTACAGTTGGCAAAACATTCGCGTTAATATAAACGAAAACCGCAGAAGTAGTGTTCGCAGGAAAAGCGAATTTATGGCGACTAAACGCCGGATGCACTACGTCAGGGCTGGAGTCAGGACACGGGGTTAATAGACTGGCAGACTTATGGAAGCGCAAACTACGTGTGTGTGTGTGTATAAATGGTTTTAGACTTTTCCCCACCGCTACAAAGTTTTTGACGTGACAACGTCTTATAATTCGATGGAGCCGGCTGGACGCTCGAAAAAATATGACCCATGCGGCGTTACCTCGCTCTGAAGCGTTCCATTTAAGGCTTGAAGTGCAAGCGAGAGCGCGGAACGAGCGACAAAGAGGCACAATCGGCCTCCGCGTTCGGCAGCGATCGACATCTGCCTCTCTCCTACTTGAGTGAGCGATACGTCCGCGTGGACAGCTGTATGACGTTGTCACGTTCAACTATCGTCAGTAAACCGACTTTACAGACAACCGATTTTTTTGTTATGTTCTTGGGTTCTCAAGCCCCCCTTTTGGTGGCTCCGTCCCAGCACAGGATACGCCACATGTTATTTAGTGCTTTGCAGACTTAAGCCGAGCTATGAGATATGCACATATACCTAATGCTACTTATCTCAAATGTTTTACAAAACGTGGGATAAACAAACTTGTACCTTTTTATTTACTGTTTTTACACAAGTAGGTATAGCGCTGGTGGCCTAGTGGTAGCGACCTCACCTTCCGAGTAAATCATGCTACATTAATATCTAAACTTAAACATTACGGCATTCTAAATCGCTCCATTAACCTAATACAATCGTACTTGACTGATAGAGTCCTTAAAGTTGATGTGAGCGGTGAGAGATCTTCTGGGTCAGTTATTGACATGGGGGTGCCACAAGGTTCGATATTAGGTCCTTTCTTGTTTCTAGTGTACGTAAATGACCTCCCTTTTTTTGTTAAAAAACTATGTGAAATAGTACTATTTGCTGACGATACCTCATTAATTTTTAAAGTTGATAGATTGAAGGCTAATTACGATGACGTTAACGCATCTCTGTCGCAAATACTTAACTGGTTTAACGTTAATAATCTTTTACTTAATGCTAAGAAAACCAAGTGTATTAAGTTTACCTTACCAAATGTAACTCTCCGGCCAACTAATATTATACTTAATGGAGAGTCACTTAACCTTGTAGATTCTACTATCTTCTTAGGACTTAATCTTGACAAAAAATTGCAGTGGGGACCGCAAATCAAAGCACTTGCTGCCAGACTAAGTTCGGCTGCATATGCAGTTCGGACTATAAGATGGCTCACTGATGAAGCTACAGCTAGGCTAGTTTACTTCAGCTACTTCCATAGTGTTATGTCTTACGGTATCCTTCTCTGGGGGAAAGCAGCTGATATTCAAACTATATTCGTTTTACAAAAAAGGGCCATACGTGCCATCTATAAAATGAAATCACGAGACTCATTGAGGGAGCGATTTAAGGAAATTAATATCCTCACAGTAATTTCACAATATATATATGAAAACTTACTGTACACTCACAAACACATCTGTAGCTTTCAGGAAAATTGTGATTCACATAATATTAACACTAGAAATAAAAATAAACTTTATATTCCCAAATTTCGTTTACAGAAGGTAAATGGGTCTTTTATGGGGAACACTGTACGCTTCTACAATAAACTTCCGGAAAATGCAACTAAGCTTCCAATTCGGAAGTTTAAAGCCTAAGGATGTTTAAGAGTAATTTGATAAAGAAAGCGTACTATACTCTAGATAGCTATATGAATGATAAAACTGCGTGGCCCGATGTCCCGGTCACTCTACCCATAGGAAGCTAGCATGTCAATTTGCAATGTCTGTACCTACTATTTAATATCTTATTTATATATCTGTGTGGATACTTTATTATAACTTTGAAGCGTAGCGTGTGCTGTCTTTGAAACTTTTGCTTTTCTATAATTACATTGCATACGTCTGACTAAGTGAAGTGTCACCACACTGGAACTTCACTGCTATTATTTTAGTCTATTTTTGATTTGTAAAAGGATCATATAAAAAAACGGTAGGAACCGAGACGTAGTTTGTTGCCTGTTCTTCTACGCTTGGTCGCGTGGAACTGGCACCTAGACTCACCTAGCTTTAAGACGTTTCAAAGTGATTCTTGTATCGTATTGAATAAACGCTTATTGAATCTTGAATCTTGAATCCGATCCTAATTAATTAATTGTCGTAGGTTCAAATCCACAGTCTTCTGCCCAAAAATTTATATACGTGCTCGTATGTTTTCCTTTTTTTCAGAAACTTATTGATAAAAAAAATATGACCCTAATATGATTTATATGAAATATGAATTGGAGGTGATATTTTCTTTATCAATAAGTTTCTGAAAAAAAGGAAAACATACGAGCACGTATATAGCAGATCTGGATTTTATGAGAAAAAATGGTTACTCTAGAGGCATTTTCCAGGGAGGAAATAGGGGACTACGTTTGTATGGAGAGTCGCCGGTGTGATTCCCTCTTAAGACTTTGAGAGAGGTTCGTCCGGGGAAATATCACTAATATCATAAATGCGAAAGTTTGGATGGATGTTTGTTTTACTCAATAACAACAGAACGGCTGCACGGATCTAAATGAAATTTAACAGAAAGATAGATTATAGTCTGGAATAGTACATAATTATGCTACTATTTATCCCTAAAAAATGTATAGTTCCCAAGGGATGGATTTGTTTTTCGTCGTGTCGTTTCACTATTTATAACTAAAGAGCGGCTGAACCGATTTGACTAATTGGCATGGAGGTAGCTTATAGCCAGGAGACGGATATAAAATACTTTTTATTCCGAAAAAATAACAGGAATGGGGAATAACGGGAATGGGGCAAGTGAAGCCGCGGGTGACCGCTAGTCTGTATATATTATGCTCCCTTAATACTGGACTTCACTTCTGTTTTTGTGCAATAAAGAGTTAAATAAACGCCCACGATGGAAATAAATAAAGCCTTTCTGATGTATAGAAAAGACAAAAGCTTATAAAAATAGAGGTTGTCCAATAAAAACTTCCCACTGGACTAGTTGGGTCAAACCGTTTGATCCATAACCGTAAACCGTTATCTATTCCGATGCAGAAACCGTTTTTGTACTAAAATACTAACCGCAATATCTTTCGCAATAAAATCGTAACCGGTTTTGCGGTTAAATAAAAGTAGAGCGGATTTTAAAGGCTTAGCCACACTCTGGTCAAGTTGAACAAAATTACAATTAGGATTTGTTGAGCCACCAACTTATTAGCTCAGAAAGGTGGCACTATAGCAAATAGTGAAACCAAAGATCATCTTATTATAGCCACTCAATTAAAGGGACTGTCTTTGGCTGACTAAAGCCCAACTGAGGATGAGGTGTTAATTATGAAAACAATTATGTATGATTCTAGGAATTTAGGTTAAAAAGGTGCGTCTTTTTCTTCTTCATGTAGCCTCACTAGTACTTTAAAGAAATAGTTTATTTTACGTCAACTTAAAATTTATAGGTTAAACTTAAATTTAAATGACGGCAAAAAAGGAAAACCACTACAAGGGTACGGTAGCCTTTGTAGCACTAGTTTTAAGTGACTTTCAAACCAGTGTGATGAAAAGATTTCAGGTGCGTTTCAAAGAGCCCCTTTCGTGCACTAAAGGTTATAAAAGTAAAGGTGTTTGTTCTCTGTCACCTTTACTTTTCTGTTCATTGGTATGCACGGCAATGCCCATCGTGTGACTAAGGCTTAAGACCATACACTGAATATCTTTTTCATTGCTCTATTCCGTGGCTAGGTAATAGAATTGATAATGTGGTTCAATTAAAACTATATCGGTTTTAGAAGAACTAACCTTTTTTGTAGAACTAAATTGGAGAGGTGCATTGGTGGAAAACTACTTTGGTTTAAGCTAATTGTGTTTTCAAACTTTTATTAAGAAGATTTTACTTTTGACCTGTTCGACGTATGTATATTTTTTTGTGTAAAAGTTTTTGCCAACTGTCGATCGATTTTTTTTAAAGTGAAAACTGTTTATAGCGTTCTTGTGCATTTTTGAAGTACCAAAAAACCAAGGAGCTCGTCACCGTCACGCAACACCTCTCTTCTTCCCAAACAATCTGTTACCATTTAATTACAGTGTAATTACTGTGTAATTACTGTGCAATATTTACCACCGCCGTAATTAAAGCGAGAGATTTCAAGCAATGATGCCCCAGTTTTATAATAAAAACATCAGCCATCGAAGCCCGTTGATTGGCATAGTAATAAATTAAAAACTGTTGTTCACATGGTGCAGGCCCAGATTTAATATTTTTCAAATTATTTAAGCTTTTTTTTCCTACAGTGAAATATTCTTAAAAAGTCGGTTTACTGACGATAGTTGAACGTGACAACGTCATACAGCTGTCCACGCGGACGCATCGCTCACTCAAGTAGGAGAGAGACAGATGTCGAACGCTGCCGAACGCGGAGGCCGTGCGTGCCTCTTTGTCGCTCGTTCGGCGCTCTCGCTTGCACTTCAAGTCTTAAATGGAACGCCTCAGAGCAAGGTATCGCCGCGTGAGTCATGTTTTTTCGTGTGTGCTCCATCGAATTATGAGACGTTGTCACGTCAAAAATCATTCATGTGTTCCGAACTCGTGCTAGCCCTACATAATATTAAAGATATTTCAACTATTGACGTTATCGAACAAAGTTTCTATCGAAATCACAAACAGAAGTGTTGGATCTATTTCTAGTTCACAAATCATAACAATTGAAGGCATGACTCATTGGTTTGGTCCAAGTTATAGTATTTACATATTAATCGAGTGAGCGCAGCGAGCTATGATCTTTTGAAAAATTTAGATTGATTGATGACACAATCATGTAAAATTGAATATGTAAGACATTGGTTTGGTCCAAGTTATAGTATTTACATAGTAATGGAGTGAGCGCAGCGAGCTATTGTCTTTAGAAAAACTTAGATTGATTGATGACACATGTCAAATTGAATTTATGTAAGTCATTGGCTTGGTCCAAGTCATACATCAAGTGCGGATGATAGATTTACCGAGTCCAAGTCATAGATTAATTGATCTAGTATGTTTACTAGTAATAATAAAGATAGAACTGTTTCTATCTTTATTATTACATAGTAAACATACTAAATCAATCGTGAGTCTGTACTCACGATTTCATCCACAGACAGTCAAATATCCTCATAATTAAATATTCTCTGAGGATGCCTACAGTAGTTTCGTGTGAAACAAAACACAGTGAGAAACGAGCTTTCTGAGCTTTCTCACTGTGTTTTTGATAACCTAAATTTTGTTTACCATAACCTAACCTTGTGTTTTTTTGGATTCGAACACTGAAATAATAGCCATCTATTTTCATCAAACAATTTTTTGTTGTCGTTAGGGATTAAACCCAATACCTACAGCCTGAGCTTTGAAGGCAGTCAATAAATCACCATGATGATAATGATGGCTTACCAGCACCTCAGTCAGCCTGTCAAAGGAAATACCAGCACGGTCCCATTCCCCATTGGTATTCAAATTGGATTACCGGCCTCACAGCCTATCTGCCGGTTAATCATTAAATTCCCCAAAAAACTTCAAAGGACGGTATAATTTGACCACCTGGGGAAAGCTGGCTACACAGAATAAAATAGTAATGCTTGAATTATAAGGTAAAGTCAAAAGGAGCTAAACAAACTAAGCAAATAAATGGAGGTGCATTTTGTTAAGGCATTTATGCATAACTAGCTCGCCCCGTGGTGTTGTTACATGCGATTAAAAATATGCACTTTTTCTCTATTTCTAATGTGTATAAAACGGCTCGTAGACGTATTTTCACTGCAATATGTGGCCGGCAACTATTGGTGTCCTCGTCTAACATGTGAGTAAGAGAGGGACACTAATAGTTGTCAACTATAAATTGCAGTAAAACATGGCCCGTTTAGAAGTCCCTTAGGATCCTCGGTAGCAACTGGAAAGAAAGAAACCCTTTGAAAACACGGTTTTTGTAGCTATTAGCCTGTCATTTTCTGACCCCTGAATTACATACACACACACGTATGCCAAACATAATTTCAATCCTTTGTTCTATGAAAAATTAAAAAAAAATCTATGACATGGCAATTGTACATTTTACTGGGATTAAAAAGTAGCCTATGTGCTATTCCAGATTACAATCTATCTCTGTGCTAAATGTCATCTAGATCCGAACAGCCGTTCTGATAAAACAATGATTCCACTAATTTGATTGGAAAAAACGCCTTATCAGTTTTATTTTGTGCTCCACACTGTGCATCATTAAATCTTTATGAACATTGTTCCAAGCTTTTATGGCCTAAATAAAGAAGTTCATATTAATATGAAATCGTTTATTTAAATATCTATATTCCTTTACACAGAATTTGATATTTTTCACCAACTAGGGTATTAATCCAATTTGAACACAGAATTTGTTCAGTTACGTTTGAAAAAGGCTATCCCTAGGCTTTGAATAAAAAAGCTAGATTTAAATTCAAAGTCTTTGATTCGCGCCGTTGCCAATATTTTCCAAGTATAAGGAAATTGGGTTAGGGTCGTTAATCACAGGAAGTGACGCGGGCATGAACCACACTTCCGGTACAGAATATACAACAGTTTCTAGGCGCAGGTTTCACTTCTACGTCTTAGAGCTCTCGAGGGAAGAGGTAATTTTAGTACCTCTTCCCTCCTTCTCCTTTGGTAAAATAAAGTAAACAGGACGTTGCATCTATTGTAGATGATTTATATAGCGTCATGGGCTGGTGATTACTGATGCCCCTACTTACGGGACGCTGCAGTGCCTGGCCAGGATTTTAGGTGAAATAGGCTTGCCTAGTACCTTTTTTTTTTTGGTGTCGGGGGAAATCTGCACACTGACACCTTAACGCACCGAGGGATGTGCTAAGGTAGTGTGACCCATACCATCACCTGACACCTATACCATCCTGACAGCTTGATCGGCCTAATCCACAGGAAGGACATGGTCGATACTTGCGGAGCAGAGTAAGCCGCGGGTTTCTTCATGATGTTTTCCTTCCCTTTGAGAGCCGTTCACCGTCTGACCGCCTGACCGTCTGACCGTCTGACCGTCTGACCGTCTGGCCGTCTGACCGTCTGACCGTCTGACCGTCTGACCGTCTGACCGTCTGACCGTCTGACCGTCTGGCCGTCTGACCGTCTGGCCGTCTGGCCGTCTGACCGTCTGGCCGTCTGGCCATCTGACCGTCTGACCGTCTGACCGTCTGACCGTCTGACCGTCTGACCGTTTCACCGTCTGACCGTCTGACTGTCTGACCGTGTGACCGTTTTTTATCCAGATATAACTTTATGTCTTTATTTTAAACAAAGGTTAAAAGTGACAGAGACCATGGTACCGATGGTGGAAAAGGGTTTCTTTGGGATCATTGTGACACGGCCTTAGGCGATACTATCTTAAAGACCACCATTGAAAGGAGTCCCTTTACAGCGCTTAGTAGTTTGGATTGGAGTTTAATTTGCTAATCAATACATATAAGTTGCTGCGAATTTTCTCAAAGCACTGTCTTCTCTGAAATTAAACAAAACATGTACATTGGGAAACTAAAAAAAAAGCGTTAAATTATAAATAAAACCCCACTTTTTTCTTCGGATCTCGATGTATATAAAAATAAATAGGTAGGTACATAGTATTTGTACTTGGAAAAGTGCATAAAAGTTTATTTTCATATTTTTTTGTGCACTACCCGTCATCGACATTTCTAAGTCAAAGTCACACAAAGGTTAACTGGAAGAGAATGCTTTCTAGCATTAAGTCTTCTTCTTATCGTGTCACTGATTCTTTCGAACCAAGCGTGGTGAAAGGTTTTTAAGTGCGCCTCGAAAAGGCTCCTTTCGTGCACTTGACACATATTTTCGAACTTTTTAGGTTCTACGATATGCCGGTTTCCTCACGATGTTTTCCTTCACCGTTTGAGAGCACTGGCATAGTGTACATAAATTTTTGGGCAGAAAAACTCATTGGTACACGACTGGATTCGAACCCACGACCTTAGGATCGGAAGGCGGGGCCACTACCACTAGGCCACCAGCGCTCTTCATTAAGTAAGTCTATTGTACGGTGCAATAGGATGCAAGTAGGAACCAAGCCGTATTTCGTTGCTTGTTCTTCTAGGCTTGGTCGCGTGGAACTGGCACCTAGACTCACCTAGCTTTAAGACGTTTTATAGTGATCCTTGTGATACTGTCAAGACAATGTTTTGTTTTAGTGCATTAAAGAATTTTCTATCTGAAAATGAAAATCCATAAAACAATTTATTTTAAGTCGTATTATTTTCAAGTACCTAGTTACTTTTTAGAAGTTTTAATTTCAAGTATTTTTTTTTGTGGTATCAATAAACTGGCGATGTCTCGATACTCTTTGTGAATAAAATATTTTTAGATTCTGAGCACGTGCTCTGGTTCTGTCCGTAATTCTGTCCGTTTTCAAGATGTCAAAGGAACTCTAATCCTGATTGGTGGACTTTTGGAAATTCACATAGAATACGTAATAACTTTTGACGGGGTTGATGCCCGGGCTAAGAAAAATATTAGCCAAAAACTTAGTTTTTCAAGGATTTGAGTTTAAACAGCATTTTTTTTTGGCTAGAATATTTGATGAAAAGCAATGTCTTAGAAAGCAAATATCTGCTCCACGTCAGGTGGGTACAAACCGATGAAAAAAAAGTACGATTTTTTTTTTAATAGAACTAAAATTGGTGTTCTCTTTGGTAGAATGCAATACGTTGCAATTAATTTACGTTGCGTTGGGGAAGAAATTGTCTGGGTTGTATTCTATGTACCTATTAACGAAAAAAAATGTTTATGAGTATCATCTTAGCTATTTGGTTCCCATAGTACAAGCTCTGCTTAGTTTGGGGCTATATAGTATATACATATTTTTTATTTTTATAAAAAAAAGACTTTTACGACTTTTAAAAAAGACGTTTATAGAAAAAAACATTCAAAACATTCTCAACTACTATTTGTATTGGATTATTTTATTTTCTCGCAATGATAGTGAATAATTGAGAGTAGCCTCTTTGAGGTGCACTTAAAATCCTTTCACCACACTTGGTTCGAAAGAATCAGTGACGCGATAAGAAGAAGTAGAAAGTGTAAACGCAGCGCTAAAATCCCATTTCTATTTGCTCCCTCGTTTTAGCTCAAATAGTCATGATTATTAGCGCCTTGTATAATAATTTACTATTTCTCGGTGGGGATCGAACCCACGGCCTACGGCGCAGAAGGCAGGGTTACTACCAACTGAGCCGTGAAGCTAGTCCTTAGAAACTTGTGCTATAGGTGCCCACGGTGTGGAAATACAAACTGTATTACTGTGAGTCCAACAAAGCTAAATTAATGGTTTAGGCCTTTTCAGTAATGACCTGTGTAGTTAAATAGGTACCTTGCATGGCTTTGTTTGTGAACGTTGGATTTCTCGGAAAAAGTTACCGTTATAATATAATCAAAACATAACTGCTTTTACAGCTCAGTTGTCCTACCACGAGCTCCATATGGTTATGGCTATGGCTGTCAAATTGTGTATTGGCTGACCCACACATTCATTTTCTTCTTGGGTTTGAATGTGTTGACACAAAGTTATATTTTATGCAACCATCGCCTTATAACAAAGCATTGTTTTGTAGATCATGCACGTCAAACGTGTCCTACAATGCACTGCTCTGCGTCTATCAACTTGAGGCATACAGATGCTCAGCCTCACGTGCCAGTCATTTCAGTGTGTTGTCAAATAGTTAGAGACGGTGCCTTAAATAGTCAAGGTCTGTTGGTTTGTTCATTTTGTGTTCAAGTTAATGTAAACACAGAAGACGTTCCGTTTCGTGATTTTTCTACAAATAATGGTTATTTATAACTTTTTTGTTTCATTATTTTAATAAGAATGTCATATTTTATCGATATTCCTAATTGGGCTGTCATGGAATAAGAAAAATACTACATTTTTCTCACAAAACAATCTGTGATCAGAAATTTGTAAATCGATTATATACTGTGACGTATTAAAAATAATGATAAAAAAGAAAATCGAGTGAAATATAAAAAAAAACATAAGAGATCTAAAAAGGCCCTAAATAACTTAAAAGGCTTGCTCTCAGCTCAGTTGGTAGTAGCTCTGCCTTCAGTGGTCATGGGTTCAATCCCTAAGAACAAATATTATATGTGTGGTGAACGCAGATGTTGGCTCTCTGTCTGGGTGTATAAAAAAAAAGCTCTCTCTCTGTAAAAAAACTATACCATATACTATATATATAAGTATTATATCAATTATCTGGCTCCCATAGTACAAGCTCTGCCTAATTTGGGGCTAGATAGTGTTGTATGGATTGTCCACAATAAAGTAATGCTCTAGGGTTGTTAATTCAAGGACGTCTTATAAAGGTCACAGCCTCGCTCAGCTCTGGGCTTTACTAAATCGTATATTAATCGCTTGGAGTTACGCTTAACGAGTTACTATGTCTTTGGGCCCTGTTTCACATATACTCACTTCTTTTTTCCCCGACTCAACCCACTGAGTTTTATTTTACGCAAAAGGGAGATGTAGTTCAAATAACCTTTGGAACCGTTTATAACCATTTTCAAGTACAAAAAAGGAGGTTTAATTCGGTTGTAAGAAAAACAAGCTGTGACCAGAAATAAAATTAAAGGTTAAGTTTCTATGGAATCAATCTGGGAGCACGGAAAAAAATGGGGTCTGACAAAGTGTTCATTCAAGAATAAAATTATTCTCAAGTATATTGTTTAATCTCAAGCATATATTTACTTAAGGTAACAATAATATCTTGAATAAAATAACATGGAATTCTTCAATATATATAATATTATTCTTCATTTATTTCTTTACATCAAGAATATTTTTTTGGATCAAGAGGATATTTACTCTTGACTGTAGAAAACGTTTTCATTTTGAACACAGCAATTAAGAATTCTTACTCTGAATAAATAAAGATTTAGCTTAAGAAGCTCAGAGATTACGGCCAAGAATAAAAATAAATTATTGGTTTAAGAAAAAGTGTGAATTCCTTCAAAAATAATATTATTGAAACTAAACTTTCATACTTTTGATTCAAAATACATAAAAGATTCATTTTAAATAAAGTCTACTATTTAAAATCAAGAAAATATTCGTTTTATAAATACTCTCGAATGACAAAATATTGCCTCTTAACCTAAGAATATGGATTCAACTATCAACTAAGAACAAACATTTTAGGTAAAGAAATATTTACTCCATTGAAGATGATTTGTTCAACAATTAAAACTCTATGTTTATTGATTTGAATACTTACTGTTCTTCGATTAAGAATTATAACTGTCTGCCATTGAGACCTATTTTACTTGGTTGGACAAATTCAGCAGTTTTTCTGTGAGTGCTATGTTTTTTAACTGAAGAATATCGTTTCTAAAATTGATAAACAACCAACATTTTAAGTCGAGAAAATATCTTCTTCAGTGAATGTGGATGTTCTTTTCAATTAATTATATCTGTGTTAACTAGAATACTTTATTATTATTTCATGAAGAATTACAACTTTCTTTACTTAAGAATTAATGATTTGTTCATTTTACAAACAAAGTATTTTTTTGCTTATAACTCCAAACAAGAATTTTATAAAATTGCATTAAGAATTTATTATTTATTTTTTCAACAATAATATTATTGAAACTAGACTTTCATACTTTTGATTCAAAATACATAAAATACTCATTTTAAATAAAGTCTACTATTTAAAATCAAGAAAATATTCGTTTTTTAAATACTCTCGAATGACAAAATATTGCCTCTTAACCTAAGAATATGGATTCAACTATCAACTAAGAACAAACATTTTAGGTAAAGAAATATTTACTCCATTGAAGATGATTTGTTCAACAATTAAAACTCTATGTTTATTGATTTGAATACTTACTGTTCTTCAATTAAGAATTATAACTGTCTGCCATTAAGACCTATTTTACTTGGTTGGACAAATTCAGAAGTTTTTCTGTGAGTGCAATGTTTTTTAACTGAAGAATATCGTTTCTAAAATTGATAAACAACCAACATTTTAAGTCGAGAAAATATCTTCTTCGGTGAATGTGGATGTTCTTTTCAATTAATTATATCTGTGTTAACTAGAATACTTTATTATTATTTCATGAAGAATTATAACTTTCTTTACTTAAGAATCAATGATTTGTTCATTTTACAAACAAAGTATTTTTTTGCTTATAACTCCAAACAAGAATTTTATAAAATTGCATTAAGAATTTATTATTTATTTTTTCAACAATAATATTGTTTAGACAAGAGTTTTACATTTTTGATTCAAAATATGACATAGATAATATATTTTAAGAATCTACTATTTAACAGCAAGAAAATAATTGTCTTATAAAAGCTCTCAAGTGACAACTATTGCCTCTTAACCTAAGAATATGGATTCAAATATCAGCTAAGAACAAACATTTTATGTAAAGAAATATTTACTTAATCGAAGATAGATTTGTTTTACAATTTAAAATCTGTCTCTTTTGGTTTGAATACGTATACTGATTTTCAAATGAGAATTATAATGGTCTACAATTGAGACCTCTTTTACTTGGTTAGACAAATTCAGTAGTTTTTCTGTGAGTGCAATTTCTCTTAACTGAAGAATATCGTTTCTAAAATTGATAAACAACCAACATTTTAAGTCGAGAAAATATCTTCTTCGGTGAATATGGATGTTCTTTTACAAATAATAATGTCTGTGTTAACTGAAATTCTTCATTATTATTTCATGAAGAATTAAAACTTTCTTTACTCAAGAATTAATGATTTGGTTATTTTACAAACAAAGTATTTTTTTGCTTATAACTATAAACAAGAATTTTATTAAATTGCATTAAGAATTTATTATTTATTCTTTCAACAATAATATTGTTTAGACAAGAGTTTAACACTTTTGATTCAAAATACGACAAAGATAATATAATTTTAGAATCTAATATTTAACAGCAAGAAAATAATTGTCTTATAAAAGCTCTCAAGTGACAACTATTGCCTCTTAACCTAAGAATATGGATTCAAATATCAGCCAAGAACAAACATTTTATGTAAAGAAATATTTACTGAATTGAAGATAGATTTGTTTTACAATAAAAAATCTGTCTCTTTTGATTTGATTACGTACTGTTTTTCAAATGAGAATTATAACGGTCTGCCATTGAGTCCTCTTTTTGTTGGTTAAACAAATTTAAAAGCTTTGCTGTGAGTACAATGTTACTTAACTGAAGAATATCGCTTCTAAAATAATTGACGAAGAACCAAAATTTTAAGTCAAGAAAATATTTCCTTCTACAATTAATTATAATGTCTATGTTAACTGGCATACCTACTTAATTATTATTTCAATAAAAATGATAAAATGTTTTAGTGGAGCTAAGTAGGTATACATAATATTTTATTAGTTGAATAAAAAATATTTTTTTACTTTGTTAAGTTTTGGTAAGCAAGAATTACACAAATAAATATGACACTAAAAAGTATGTGAATTCATTGTAAAATGAATCAAGCTGGGAAAATTGAAAGCTTTTATTAAATAAGTTGTTGAACAAAATAATTATGTAGTTCTGCTGTTAACGTCTAGATGGCGTTTAAACATTCGTTTAACAATAATATTCTTAAAGCAAGAGTTTACGCTTCTGATTAAAAACATGTTAGAGATACCTACATTTTAAACTTTGACTCGCGGGCGTATATGAAGATATGAACGTTAAACAAACTTCAAAAAAAGACGTAATCGTGGAAAGCCAATGGATGGAAAGGGCTCAGAATTGTTCTTCCTGGAAATGTGTAGGGGAGGCTGATGATAGGGGTATATGTCCAGCAGTGAACTTCTAGAGGCTGATGATGGTGATGATGATATTAATAAGTCTATAAATCATATACATCAGTAAGTAGTTTTTACTGCTGTGAAACGATGCTGAAAGCGTTCCATTTTCAAATCACTAAAGTAAAGTAAAGCAAGTAAAGTAAGTACCTATAGTAGAGCATTGCCTTGCAGGTCACGTATATCAGAAACGTGCCCTACGATTTGACAGGCGTCACGGTTCAGCTGGTAGTATAAATACCTGTGTGGTGAACATAGATTTTTGTTCTTTGTATGGGTGTTCTAGATTTTTTTGTACAAGATAGTAAGCAAACAAGCACATGGTCCACTTGATGGCAAGCGGTTATCGTAGCCTATGGACGCCCTGAATACCAGAGGCGTCACAAGTGCGTTGCCGACCCTTTAAAGGTATGTTTTTAGGAATACATAAGTATTGTATTCTAAGTAAGTATATACAAAATATATAATCTATACATATACTAATATTATAAGGCTGAAGATTTTCATTGTTTGGTTGAACGTGCTATTAAAATAAATAAACAAATAAATATTTAGGACATTCCACACAACACTACCTAGCCCCAAATTATGCTGAGTTTGTACTATGGGAACCAGACAGCTGATATAATACTTATATGTATTTTTTTGTAAATACATACTTTTAATACATTAGAATAGGGTAACATGACCGAAATCCAGCCACCACCCAATTACCAGCCGCCTCCGTAAAATCAAGCTAGAATTGTAAACGATTTACACTATGATATTTCCTTGTTACCCAAAATGAACCTTAAATTATACTCCATAGACGATATCAATTTGGTCGAGCTAAGTTTTAACTATTCAGTTTAGAAAAAAACGATGTTAGAAACCTCAACATCATTTTTGAAGACCTATCCATAGATACCCCCACACGTATGGGTTCGATGAAAAAAAAATGTTGAGTTTCAGTTTCAAGTATGGGGACCCCCAAAATGTATAGTTTTTTTTCTATTTTTGTGTAAAAACCTTATTGCGGTTCACAGAATACATCTACTCACCAAGTTTCATCAGTCAGGCTCTTATGGTTTCAGAGAAAAATGGCTGTGACACGGCCGGACAGACAGACAGACAGACAGACAGACAGACATGACGAATCTATAAGGGTTCCGTTTTTGCCATTTGGCTACGGAACCCTAAAAATGGCACACGCCTTGAATGTCATGCCAGTATTTGCACCTATTTTTCCGATTAGGAATCAATTTATCATGCCCCAAAATCATATCTATTTCCGTGTGACAAATGCTTATAAAATTAATAATTAAGTTTGTTTACCCACCTAAGTAGGTAGGAACCTAAACTATAATTTTTTTGTATGAAAACTATGATGCAAATGAGTGTTTCACACCAAATTGACGTTTCTTGACTTTAGCATGGAAATCTTGAAAAATATTTAAGAAAAGATGTCTTGAGTCCAAAACAAAAACATTCTTGAATTTAAACAATGATTCAAAGGTGTGTTTTAGACCAAATTCACGTTTCTTGGTTTTACCAAGGAAACGAAACAAACTATATGTAGATAGCTACGCGTTTAGGCATAGATCCGGTGTTGCAGTGTTTTTCCCAAGTTGTAGGGAAAATAATTGAAAATGCATGCGTTCACTCGGTTAGGCTCTTGCCGAGTGCTTATAAAATATATCCTATACACGGGAGCCCTATGTATCACTAATCGGTCTTTACCACGGAAGCAAAAAAACGAAAACATCTAGACCAGTAGTTCGCTCCGAACTGAGATCGCGTAATGCGATCCAAATGCTCTGAAAAGTTAAGTACGTACCTATTTATAAATAAATAAATATTGTGGACAATCCACACCGCTCTATCTAGCCCCAAACTAAGCAGAGCTTGTAATATGTGAACCAGATAGCTGATATAATACTTAAATACTTTTTATTGTAAATACATACTTAGAATACAATATATACACCCAGACAGAGAACAAACATAGATGTTCACCACACAAATGTTTGTTCTCGGTGGAGATCGAGCCCACGACCTACGGCGCAGAAGGCAGAGCTACTACCAACTGAGCTGAGAGGCCAGTCAAAACTTATGTAGTCCATCACGCATTGTGTTTTATCTACTTTGAGGAAGTATTTCTATCCAGATTCACTGTTTGGCTTTACCTCTGAATATACCTCACTAACTTTGTATGGTTAACTAGCACAAAAAATGCATAAGTGCATGAAAGACCACAAAGAGGCTCGTGGTGCACAAAATCCTTTCATCACCCTTTCTACCGTCTATAGCTTATCGATTGAATAATAATTATTTCGTAGTGAGTCAACGTCAGTAAAAATAGTGGAGAAATGTGAAAGATACGGCCTTATTTTTGGTAACTAACATTTTGTAGCGGGCAACACTCTTTTTAGTCTTGTCTTTGCTTGCGCCGGAGCGGTGAGTTGTATTGTGTGTGATTGATTATTGAGTTCCATTCCATTTATTCTGAGATTCGAGCCTGGCATGTAAGTTTTTGAGTTATTGAGAATAATAAGTAAGTACCTAGGTAATTGATATTGTGTTGTGTTGTAAGTGTATTTAGAATTGTTGCATTTTGTTATCGGACCGACGCACGCTCAGACATAGTACCGGCCGGCGCCATGTTGAGAAACTTTCCGCTTATTGTATGCACTTATCGTTTGATTGGGATAGGTGTTCTATGTAGGTACTACTTATATTAGGCGAGGCGGTATACCATTCGCGGTGCCCGGACGAATTAAACTCAAAAAATGCTTTGCGCTTCAATGTTCAAATTCACTGGTTAGGTACCTACCACAGCCGCTGGCACTGCCTTCTGCTACGTAGCAGGCTGCTGCAGCTGCTGTAAGGCTGGCGGTAAGGCTGCTGGACTGCCTTTCAGGTTATGTCTCTCTGGGTGATGAAAATATGTAAAAATTATCTTGTCCTTGTCCCACTTTATGTAGGGTCGGCGCAACAGGTTTTCGTTCTCCACTCTCCTCTATTAGCCGTCATTTCAACAGTCACTCCTTTCTTACTTATG
Organism: Thera obeliscata; assembly: GCA_947578465.1. Lineage (NCBI taxonomy): Eukaryota > Metazoa > Arthropoda > Insecta > Lepidoptera > Geometridae > Thera > Thera obeliscata. The sequence continues at coordinate 8,781,782 of OX387923.1, read as the reverse complement.
TCATCCTTCACACAATCCATCCATCTTTTCTTTGGCCTACCTCTACTTCTATAACCATTCACATTCATATTTAGCACTCTTCTCGTTACATGACATTCTTCCCTTCGCATAACATGCCCGTACCATGCTAACCTATTGCTTCTCATCTTTTCAGTCACAGGCGCCACTTTCAAACTGCCCCTAATATACTCATTCCTTATCTTATCCATTCTAGTCACTCCACACATCCATCTCAACATTCGCATTTCCGCTGCATGCACTCTTCTTTCATCAATCCCTTTGGTGGCCCAACACTCAGACCCATACAAAACGACAGGTCTTATAACCGTCTTGTAAATCTTCCCCTTTAGTTTAAGGGGCATTCGCGGATCGCACGTTGTTCCTGTGACCTGTCGCCATTTCATCCATCCTGCGTTTATCCTGCTCTTTACTTCCCTGTCAATCTCACAATCATTCTGTATTACTGAACCGAGGAACCGAGGTGATGAAAATATGTAATCTCTACCTAATAAGCAGAAGTTCTTGTAACTGTAATCTAGGTACCGTAGCCACAATACTAAACCTGCTGAAAGGTGCCGTTTATCCTGCCCAGCTGTTTTTTACTTAGTTACTACCATAACCACTAATTGATGTCCCGTCCATTTGCAGATTTAAATCAAAATTGAACTGATTCCCAGCATACTTATAGAGAGAGATATGTAGAGGTTAACTATGGAGTTGCTTCTAATGGAGAAATGGAATATGCCACAGGATATAATTACAAATTTCAACGGTAGGTGAATATTAATTATATCCTTCGCATTTAGATAAATAATATTTTTTTTAGTGATAAGGGGAATTTTTGTTTTAGAAAATGATGTAACTGTGGATCAATTAAAAGATATCAATGACAATATCCTGAAAGAACTGTGCCCAAAGATTGGACTAAGAATAGAGCTAAAAAAAAAATAGATGAGTATTTGATAGCGACCTGCACAGTAAGTTTCCTACCTACCTATTGAATATTCTGTTTCTAATGATAATATTATTTTAATGGTTTTGGCCGGCCACACAGCTCAGTTGGCATGGTAGTAGCTGTGCCTTCTGTGCATAGGTCATGGGTTCCCTCCCCGCCGAGGATAAACATGTTTGTACAGTGTCTGTATGTTATAATATATATTATATATAGGTAATTGATTGAGTGAGTGAAGCGAACATTTTCATCAACTAAGGCAATTTGACATTGTATCTTTGTAGAATATAAATCTTTATCGCCCACCTTAAACTACTCATATGGTTATGGTGGTTGGTTATGGAACTCCTTGCCTGTGTCTGTCCGCTTATCCAAATCGCTCAACATTTTTAAAACTAAGGTTAATGACCATTACTTATCCTTGTCTGCTAATATTTAGGTATCTATCATAGTGTATGTATTGTATATACATTTATATTAAGTTGCATGTATGTATATTAATAGATAAGAAATTGTGTACTTATATTAAAATAGGTATAAGTAGTATGTATTCACAGTATTATTATTATTTTTCTTATTTTTATGTAATATCTTCTTAAAAAAGTTTTTGTGCACCGCCGTCTATCCGATTTTTTATCTATCCTTTCCATCCAAAGGTTGTCTGGAAGAGATCGCTCTTAGCGATAAGGCCGCCCGTTGTACTCATTATTTTGTAATAGTTTCTGTATTTATCCTTGTGTACAATAAAGAGTTAATCTATCTATCTATCTATATATGTTTGGCTAGGGTGCACAAAGAAAAAATAGTAAAGAATAAAAAATAAGGGCATTTACATACCTAAGTAAATTTATATAGACTATATACATACATAAATATAATCAATACATACATATTTACCTACTTAAATAAAATACATTGAGTATGTACATTCTATAAATAAATAGCTACATGTTTCTATAAATACATAATATAAGTACATTATACCTACACATGATAATAAATATACCTATGACAAATTATATTATTATAAACAATCTAAGTTAAATCAGATAGGGGGTAATAAATGAGGTAAAAATAAAAAGTTAACGAAACAATTGAAATTAAGTGTCATATACAGGGTGTTTTTTTGAGAAGGGCGGTAATGGCCAAGTGAAAATTTGCTATTTCCATTCATTTTTAGTAAACCATTTGTTTGCAAAGATTGAATCTTACCAGCAACATAATCCATTGGTTCAATAATACAGGGTGTAATTTTTTGAAAAAATCGTTCGGGACCATTTCCGTCACAAGTAAAAGATTTTTGAATAAAATAAATATGCAGTTATTGTTTTCTTATAAATTGAGGGCATGACTCCTTTCACGACTTTTCCCTAACCCTCGTGGTTTTGGCCTTGGCCATCACCGCCCCTCTCAAAAAACTATCCTGTATATAAAAATTATTGTCTACCTATTCGATGTTTGACTGTTCACTAACCATTTTGAATCTAAATTTACTCAGAATATTTTGGGGATAGATAGTGTTGTGACAGTTTACAAATATTTATTTATTTATGTTGGGTCTAACTAAATTAGTCCAACACCAGCATGCCAAATACTTCTGTAAAACTATAATGTTTTCAGATTTGTTAATACCGAATTCTTGTTTCTAGTTAAACCTGGACTTTGAAAAACTGTATCCTGAAAGATCAACATGCTTTTTCAGAAATTGGAATTGGTTTATTAATAAAATAATCAGCCTCAAATTTGGTGAATCGAAAGATGACACATTGATGACTATATATGAAAGTATTCAAAAGCAGCCTGATGATGGTAATAATTACAAATAAAACACAATTTATTTTTGAAGTGAAAACTTCTTTAGCGGCGTTGAGCACTTTTTCTGTAATGGGTATAAAATCTTAAACTCACGTCAGCGCGTCAGGACACGTGACCTGATCGAAAAAGCGTAAGACGGATGGAGAGTAGACAGCTATCCCCTCTCTACGGCGCGGCGAAAATGTATGCCTGGGCCTACTGTTTCGTTTAGGCAGCGCAGGGCGCTTGCGCGAATGTTCGTGTATGTTACAGCGTGCCAAATAACAAACAAGCCCCCCCTAACCATTCCAAAATATCAAACATGCTCAACGTTAATAATCAAGTTTTCACTTCTGCCGGCACTCCCGGAGTGCAACCCGTCTTTTTTTTATTGATTAGGTTTATGGTTGAAACTCCGAGAATATTAATTTATCACCTGAATCTGACTATGAGTCCTAAATGACTCAGTATTCTTATTTAAATTATTTATGTAACTAGCATCCGCTCGCATGGTACTTTAAAATAAATCATCTGTTTTATACATTTCAGATCTAAAAGTGCCAGGATCAAATAAAACTGTTGTCCTACTTGATTCCCCCGAGAGGAAGACTGAACAAGCGAAGAAAATTTTCCACATTAGAATGCGTAGAGAACTTCATAATTGACGTTGAGGTAAATATATTGGGGTACTATTTTATTTCGTTGAATGGTACAATATCTATAACTCGCGGTTACGTTATTTTAGGGTATGTCTTGGTTTTTTCCTGGATAAAGAGTAACCTGTGTTTAACCAGGGTATAACTTACATTCATATTTGGCTGGCCTCTCAGCTCAGTTGGTAGTAGCTCTGCCTTCTGCACTCGATCCCCTCTAAGAACAAATAGGTATTTGTGTGGTAAACACAGATGTCTGTTCTGTCTGGGTGTTATGTTATATTGTATTCTATGTATGTATTTAGAAAATAAATGTATGTAAGTAGTATATCAGCTATCTGGTTCCCATAGTACAAGTTCTGCTTAAGAGGGCATCACACAGGCGAGTCTCCATACAAACGTAGTCCCCTATTTCCTCCCTGGATAATGCCTCTAGAGTAACCATTTTTTCTCATAAAATCCAGATCTGCTATATACGTGCTCGTATGTTTTCCTATTTTTCAGAAACTTATTGATAAAGAAAATATGATCCTCATTATGATTTATATGAAATATGAATTGGAGGTGATATTTTCTTTATCAATAAGTTTCTGAAAAAAAGGAAAACATACGAGCACGTATATAGCAGATCTGGATTTTATGAGAAAAAATGGTTACTCTAGAGGCATTATCCAGGGAGGAAATAGGGGACTACGTTTGTATGGAGAGTCGCCGGTATGATTCCCTCTTAATTTAGGGCCAGATAGTGTTGTGTGGATTGTCTTAAATATTTATTTATTATTATTTATATCAAATTTCATCCAAATCCATTTTGCCCTTTCGGAAATAAGTGGGAACAAACATATTCACTTGATCATAAGCTTGCCCATATATAATATTGGAACTAAACGCGTGTGCTTTGTAGGTATGTTAATCAATTTTGCAATTTTTATATGATTGCTATTGTTTGCAGAATCCTGGAGATATTCAAATGAAAATAGATGAAGTGAAGGAAAAGGCTCTACATAGCAAGCAAAGTGTTCAACCGTATCTAATTAAATGTGCTGCTGGTGATGAAATCCTGGAGATATTCAAATGAAAATAGATGAAGTGAAGGAAAAGGCTCTACATAGCAAGCAAAGTGTTCAACCGTATCTAATAAAATGTGCTGCTGGTGATGATGGTAACGAAAACTATTATTTAGTAATTGACAAGGTTATGTACAAGTTTACCTCGCCAATGAAAGCTTTTGACACACTGTTTAAATCATACCACGCGCTTCACGCCACGTACCCAGCAGCTGCTGCGCATTTATACGTGCTGATTCAGCGCTGTGTCTATAAAATAGAAACAAAGTATGATAAGATTGTACCATACATCGCAGATTTGTTGTCGCTTGCTAATATGTAAACAAAATGTATGGTTAATCTTGTTGAAATATACTGTACTATTATTGCACGATGAAGTGCCTTGAATGTCGCAACGAATATCAAGATTTTCAGCAATACTTTGTGCATTTGCGTTACGCACATAATATTGTCAATTATTTTAAATGTCCTGAAGAAAATTGTGCCAGGTTATATCACTCTAAAAGTGATTTAAAGAAGCATTTAATTCATTATCACGAAACCTCAAGTAGCAATCTCATCTCAGATGCCAATGTATTTGATGTTAGTGGCAAAGCAAACTAGTTCTGGTTCAACGTCTGAATTAACACCTTTGAAAGAAAGCCTTAAATTGAATAATAATACTGGGTATCAAACCACAAATTTATCTGATTATCAAAAAGAAGTTGATAATGCGTTGCTTACATTTATTGCAAAATTATATAATTAGATACGGTTGAACACTTTGCTTGCTATGTAGAGCCTTTTCCTTCACTTCATATTAATCTCTATAAAACAACCACAATTATAAACATCATCATCCATTTCAGTAATATTATTTAGTTTGAGTATTTTTCCGTGTACATAGCGATCAGCAAGTCCAGTGCTAACAAGTAATTTATGACTATTCGTCAATTGATGTCTTGTAGCAAGTGTTAGTGGCAAGTTTTTAAGGCTAGCTATTGATTGTGCATAGTTTTTCAACACTTTGTGCTTGGCCTCAAATTTAAAAGCACTTATCAATATTGGTGGACCAACTTTTTGGGTAATGTAGTAGAAAATTATGTTTCGGTTTTAATGTGCAGTTAAATAATTGAATCAAATTTTCCATGTAAGCTTCGATTGAAGTTCTCAAGTAGTCAATCAAGTATAAAGTGAAAATCTGAGATGTTAATATTTCTGTAATTTCTAACAGAGTTAAATATTGTTTCCATACTGGAAAAATACTCAAACTAAATAATATTACTGAAATTGATGATGATGCTTATAATTGTGTTTGTTATAAAGAGATTAATTGTGATCATGAAAATAATATTATCATTAGAAACAGAATATTCAATAGGTAGGTAGGAAACTTACTGTGCAGGTCGCTATCAAATACTCATCTATTTTTTTTTTAGCTATATTCTTAGTCCAATCGTTGGGCACAGTTCTTTCAGGATATTGTCATTGATATCTTTTATTTGATCCACAGTTAAGAGCGGGTCGTGCGAAAATTTGAGATTTAAAAAAAAAATTAATAACTAAATAACTAAGTGACATTTTAAAAATCGCAAAAGGACTAATTGTAGACTATACATTTGAGATTAATTCGAATTTAAGTGTGTTAAAAAAATATACTATTTAACATGACATTCTATTTAACGCTGACATACGATTTTCATTAGCGTTAAATAGAATGTCATGTTAAATAGTATATTTTTTTAACACACTTAAATTCGAATTAATCTCAAATGTATAGTCTACAATTAGTCCTTTTGCGATTTTTAAAATGTCTCTTAGTTATTTAGTTATGAATTTTTTTTTTTTAAATCTCAAATTTTCGCACGACCCGCTCTTAATATACCGGTTGTTAGCAGCCTAAAGCTCATTAACACATTAAAATTGTATTTAGATGAATTTATGACACTAATGTATAATTTAATACTTTGCACAACATGGAATAGTAAGTACTTAATATTATTAATTCAGTAGATTAATATTCACCTACCGTTGAAATTTGTAAATATATCCTGTGGCATATTCCATTTCTCTAGAAGCAACTCCATTGTTAACCTCTACATAGGTACCTATACTCAGGTGAGTATAGGTAGGTATGCTGGGAATCAGTTCAATTTTGATTTAAATCTGCAAATGGACGGGACATCAATGGACCAACTTTTTGGGTAATGTAGTAGAAAATGATGTTTCGGTTTTAATGTGCAGTTAAATAATTGAATTAAATTTTCCATGTAAGCTTCGATTGAAGTTCTCAAGTAGTCAATCAAGTGTAAAGTGAAAATCTGAGATGTTAATATTTCTGTAATTTCTAACAGAGTTAAATATTGTTTCCATACTGGAAAAATACTCAAACTAAATAATATTACTGAAATTGATGATGATGCTTATAATTGTGTTTGTTATAAAGAGTTTAATGGTGTAACATATTGTGATCATAAAATAATATTATCATTAGAAACAGAATATTCAATAGGTAGGTAGGAAACTTACTGTGCAGGTTGCTACCAAATACTCGTCTATTCTTAGTCCAATCTTTGGGCACAGTTCTTTCAGGATATTTTCATTGATATCTTTTAATTGATCCACAGTTAAGAGCGGGTCGTGCGAAAATTTGAGATTTATAAAAAAAAAATCATAACTAAATAACTAAGTGACATTTTAAAAATCGCAAAAGGACTAATTGTAGACTATACATTTGAGATTAATTCGAATTTAAGTGTGTTAAAAAAATATACTATTTAACATGACATTCTATTTAACGCTGACATACGATTTTCATTAGCGTTAAATAGAATGTCATGTTAAATAGTATATTTTTTTAACACACTTAAATTCGAATTAATCTCAAATGTATAGTCTACAATTAGTCCTTTTGCGATTTTTAAAATGTCTCTTAGTTATTTAGTTATGATTTTTTTCTTTTAATCTCAAATTTTCGCATGACTCGCTCTTAATATACCGGTTGTTAGCAGCCTAAAGCTCATTAACACATTAAAATTGTATTTAGATGAATTTATGACACTAATGTATAATTTAATACTTTGCACAACATGGAATAGTAAGTACTTAATATTATTAATTCAGTAGATTAATATTCACCTACCGTTGAAATTTGTAAATATATCCTGTGGCATATTCCATTTCTCTAGAAGCAACTCCATTGTTAACCTCTACATAGGTTCCTATACTCAGGTGAGTATAGGTAGGTATGCTGGGAATCAGTTCAATTTTGATTTAAATCAGCAAATGGACGGGACATCAATTAGTGATTATGGTAGTAACTAAGTAAAAACCAGCTGGGCAGGATAAACATTCAGAAGGTTTAGTATTGTGGCTACAGTACAAAATGATAATTATTGTATTAGACAAATATTATGTTATATTACTAGTTTTAAGAATCTGATGGCATAAGTACAATAAAGGAACAAGTCTTAAATTGCGGCGCTTATCTATACTTCTCACGAGTGAAGCTAGGTACATGCCTATAGCTTCACTCGTGAGAAGTAGATTTATAGTGAAAGTGGATTTTATGAGCCAATGTAAAAATTAGTCTGCGAGTGAGAGGCACTGATTAGCACCTTCATGATTTATAATAACTTGAGCTTGCATAACATTATAAGGTAATAATTATAATGAATACCTAACAAATATTTAAATAAAATGACCAATACCTACTGTTGTTTTAAGATGTTTATTTTTTAATAAATATTTCATATAATTAAAAATTTATTTTATTATTTTATTACCTTGAGTATTTCCAACTTATTTATATCTATTTTCAGGCATGAAATGGCACACGGAGATCAGATTGGAAGATGTGAAGGTGCAGCAGGCTCGTTATTCTGTAAGTGAGTTTTAGCGCTTTTCTTATTCATTTCATGTTTCAAATGGTACCTACTCAATAATAATGTTATTTTAGTGAAGAAGTTTCAAGAACTGAAAATTCTTATAGTAAAATAATTTATTATTGAACCAAGAGATTCCGGGTCTCTGAATGAAACATGAAATGAATTAGATCAAGAACTAAAACTTCTTTACTGAAGAACACGGTTTTAAAATCAATAATAATGACATTATTCGTTGGAGACAATCTGATCTTCGTATGAAACATGACATGCGTTGGACCAAGAAGTGAGATTTCTTACAGTAAAATACACTATTATTGAGCCAAGAGATTTCTGATCTCTGTATGAAACATGAAATGAATTAGATTAAGAACTGAGACTTCTTTACTGAAGAACGAGGGTTTCAAATCGATAATAATGATATTATTAGTTGGAAACAAACTGATCTTCGTATGAAACATTTATGCTTTGAGCTAAGAACTTAGATATCTTTTAGTGAAATACATTATTATTAGGCCAAGAGATATCTGATCTCCTAATGAAACATGCAATGAGTTAGATCAAGAACTAAAATTTCTTAACTGAAGTTCAACGATTTAAAATCAATAATAATGACACTATTCGTTGAAGACCATCTGATCTTCGTATAAAACATTCATACATTGAACCAAGAACTGGGATTTCTTTCAGTGAAACACATTATAATTGAGCCAAAAGAAGTCTGATCTCCGAATGAAACATACAGTGAATTACATCAAGAGCTAAAACTTCTTCAGTTAAGTAGGTACACGTTCTTAAATCAACAATATTAACATTATTGGTTGGAGACAATCGGATCTCCGTATCAATTGCTTATTGTTGTTGAATTAAGAACTAAACTTCTTTACTGAAATGAGTATAAGTATTGATCCAAAAACATTCATATTATTCTTGCAAAACAATCTGATCTCCGTATAAATTTCTTAATATTATTAAACTAAGAAATAAAACTTCTTCACTAAAAATGCATGATCATCGAACTAAGAACATTAAGACTTTATATTTAAGACAACCTGATCTCCGGAGAATAACTTATGTTATTGAACTAATAGCTAAAACTTCTTTACTGGAGAGCAGCAACTGTTACTAAGATTGTTGGCATTCTTCATTAAAGATAAATTATTCTCAGTGTGAAAATAGAACTAATTGATGCAAGAATTTAAACTGCTTCACTGAAATATGCAGTAGCACACAGATAAGTAAATACCATTCTTCTTACAAATCATTTATTTTTCATACGGAGAACTTATTTTCTTGTAAGAAAACTCCGGGATCCATTGGACAAAGTGTTCAACTGAGAAAAGCATTATACTTAAAATTATTATTTAATCACAAGTATGCAAATACTCGAAGGAAGACAAATATCTTGACTTAAACATTTATTTACTCGTATTGAAAATAGTTCTGTTTCAATACAAGCATTTATTGTTTTCCCCATATATGAATCACGGAAATTCTTGACCAATAGATATATTCTTGATCAGAAACAATATCATTTCTTGACCAATAAATATATTCTAGATGAAGGAGGATATGAGATATCCTCATAAATACCAAGAATAAATTCGATGATTACATGCTATATTTAAGACATAATGGTATTAAATATGAGAATTTAGGAATCTTAACTTAAAAAAATGTGTTTGCTTATGCAAAGACAACGTTGCTTTTCTATTGCAAGAACAGATATTGTCTTAATTTGTGAATATATATACTTGGAAGGAGAATTAATAACAAGACAAATATTTACTAATTTTAAGAATATATTGTTTTCCCCATATATGAATCACGCAATGTCTTGACCAAGGGAAATATTCTTGGTTTAAAACATATTTTTTTTTCCGTGAGATTAAAAAAAACGGTACATCAATTATTTAATTTTATTTCTGGTCATAGCTGGTTTTTCCTACAACCGAATTAAACCTCCTTTTTTCAACATTGGTTCAGCAGTTTAGCAATGAAGACAGATTCTAAAGTTTTTTTTAAGTTTACTTGCAAAGTAAAGCACATCGAAGCGTTCTGCGGTGGCGATCAAAACACTATCAAATATCGCTGTCTTATTAAACAGCGTTTCACTGATCACCCCCACAGAACGCTTAGATGTGCGCTAGGCTTAAGTGATACAGGGCCCAAATTGACCTTGGAAACGAGCTCTTTATAATGTACACAAAATTATTTCACATTACACAATCCGCCATCATTATCAAATCCTGCCGGGGAAGGGAACGAGTTAAATTGACTAGTCACATGCAAACGCTCGCCGTATAAACGGCGGCGGCACTTTTTAGGATTCCGTAGCCAAATGGCAAAAACGGATTCCTTATAGATTCGTCATGTCTGTCTGTCTGTCTGTCTGTCCGTATGTCACAGCCACTTCTTTCCGAAACTATAAGAGCTATACTGATGAAACTTGGTAAGTATAAATGTATTCTGTAAGTTGCATTAAGATTATATAAAATGAATAGTTTGCGCGAGAGACACTTCCAAAGTGGTTAAATGTGTGTGTCCCCCTCCCTGCAACTTTTAAAATAAGAGAATGATAAAACAAAAAAAAATATATTTGCATGCTTATATTATTATTATAATTATGTGCAAACTTTCACTGAAATTTGGTTTGAACGAGATCTCGTAAGTAGTTTTTTTTTACGTAAGACGCAATTTACCGTTCGACGAACTACAAGAACTTTTATTATGTTACTTGTTGCTACGGCACCCTTCATGGGCGAGTCCGACTCACACTTGGCCGCTTTTTTTCCATGCAAACTTTAATCCCGCTACACCCCTCTGGGGGTTCAATTTTCAAAACTCCTTTCTTAGTGTGCTTACACTATTCATAAATAACTCACCCTCATTTCAAATTACTACGACTAACCGTTTAGGTTGTGCGTTGTATGTCAATCACATACAAACTTTCTTAGCATTCACGTTGACGTAATAATGTACCTACAGTCTTCAAATAAATCTTATTAAAAACCGAGAAATTCTCGAAAGTTTCAGAGAAAGGGTAATTTTGAACGTATGTAATATGTGGTAATATGCATCATCGTAATGAGACTTGAGACTTTATAATATAGCTACTTCTTCTTCTTGTCGTATCATTGCTTTTGTTGAACCAGTGTGGTGAAATGATTTTATGTGCACCTCAAAGAGGCTCCTTTCGTGCTCTCGACATAATTCTTACACATTACATGTTTTCGAACTTTTTCAAATATGACATGGTTAAAAAACTCAACTGTAGATAATTTGCACTAAGCAGCTGCCTGTGGGTTGGCTCGCATATTAGCGGTGATTTTGAATAAGGCTTTTTTTGGGTCCGGTTAATGTACGTCCAGTTATTGTACAGCATGTAATTGTACACCCAGATAAAACGAAGTCTTTTTTTGTTTTATGGATTCGTTTTAACCTGCCGTACAATAACTGGCTGCGAATTAACTGGGTGCACAAAATTGTCACGTGATGTTATTGTACAGCAAGTTAATTGGATGCCATTAGGGCCCGTGTACACTGAGGCAACTCAATTAGTTCTTATTTTTTGTAGGCATAGGATACTGCTCCTAAAGAGAACAGCCCATTTGGGGTAAATGTAAAAAAAAAACATTTTCTGGCTCTGCAGCGGCCGCTGGCGCGGCACGCTCGCTTTGCTCGCTCGCCTTGTGCGTAATTTATATGTTCTAACATAACCTAACCTATCCAAGTCAGATCCGCCCTATAAAGTTTCAAGGACAAGTACAAGTATCCGCTGCCAGAACAAAATAGCAAACATCAATTATTGAATTGCTACATTGTGCACGAGGCTTAACTGGCATCGTAATAACGGGGCGTAGAATAACCTGCTGTACATTATCCTGCTGTGCATTAACGGGTCGTACATTATACATTATTGCCTCCCCTTTTTTTGGCAACGCTCATAAACCGACTTCAAATACAAAAGGCTCTCAAATCGGTTGCATTTTTTTTTGTTATCGCATAACCATTGATGAGCTGATTTGAAATTGTTTTTTTTTCATCTGAAAGGTATTTTTTTGGGATTTATGACTTAGAATTTGATTAAATTGGCAATGAAGTCGATTCTTCAAGTTGTTTACACATAGGTACTTATATTATTTTTCAAACCTGTTCCCTTAAGATTAGTACCTATATCTGAAAAAAGGAAAAAATTATAAAATAAACATTACTGTAGTACCTACAGGTAAAAACAGAAATTATTATTTTTATGTTATCGTTCTTTTATAACTTCTTGTTCCATCAGCTTAGTTGTATAAAATAACAAAAAATAACTGAATTATGTTCCTGTTTCTTTCAATACGTGAGACTTTAATCCAATTGCGAGTGTTCTTTGTCGGATTCCATTTGGATCGGGACTTATCTTGAGTGCCTTGGATTTGGTTTGTCCGGTCGCCTTTGTTCTGGCCACACTTACACCGATGCAAGGTACGAACCGGATTATTTTTAGGTTCGACTACCAACTACAACTTCGAATGTTGGGTAGAATGAAATGAAATGAAATAATTAATTTGCTTGAAGTATGGTACATTCGATCTTATAATAGGCAAATATAGAGGTAGATTCACACACTTCGCCAGAAAAACCCAGCATGCAAACACGATAAAGAAAACAGGCAACTAGGCACATTGTTTACTTTAAAGCTAATACACATAAAAAAATAAACTAAATTATTCAACAATACAAAATGATAATAACTACAACTAAAATTAAATGTCAAATTAACATAAATAATAATAGATTGTATTGAATTCAATTAAGAAATAAATCATTTACCCTATAAAAACACTTATCCAATAACCATGAATACAGTTTTGCTCTAAACTTATTGTAAGGCAGTTCCCTGATAGCTTTAAACCAAAACCAGCCCTGTGCATCATTTCATTTATACACTAACAATACTTTTACAAATCGTGTTTGAATGTATTTAAACTAACATACCTACATGTATGTTGCACAGAATTTTTTTTTTTTGACTGGCCCGTAAAAAGCTCAGTTGGTAGTAGCTCTTCTGCCTGTAACCTTCTACGCTGTAGGTCGTGGGTTCGATCCCCACCGAGGATAAATATTTGTGTGGTGAACGCAGATGTTTGTTCTCTGTCTGGGTGTTATATTTATTCTAAGTATGCGATTACAAAAAAAAATATTTAAGTATTATTATTATCAGCTACCTGGTCCCTATAGTACGAGCTCTGCTTAATTTAGGGCTAGAATCAGATTGTGTTGTGTCATCATCATCATCATCATTATCAGCCTGAAGAAGTCCACTGCTGGACGTAGGCCTCCCCTACTCGTTTCCAGGAAGAACGATTCTGAGCCCTTTCCATCCATCGACTTCCCGCGATCTTAACAATGTCGTCGGTCCATCTGGTGGGTGGGCGCCCAACGCTTTAAACAACGCTTTTAGTGTTGTGAAGATTGTTCAAAATATTATTATTATTATTTACTAGTGGCCGCCCGCGGCTTTGCTCGCCCCGTTCCCGTAACGCCCCGTTCCCGTTGTCTTTTTGGGTTCTAATCTACCTCCCCACCAATTTTGAGCCAAATCGGTTCAGCCGTTCTTGAGTTATAAATAGTGTAACTAACACGACTTTCTTTTATATATATAGATTATTTATTGGTTTTAGCAATCGGTGTGAATGGGTTCGTTCTGTCCCAGTCTCACTTTTGGTTCATTTACATTTGAATGCACACCCAGGGCCTTTTGTTTATTTAGATGTTATATTCATGCGATGTAGGCTGTAATCCACTATATTCCCGAAATTACGGTTACCGTACGAGGTCTAACAAGCCTATTATAATGCGGAAACAATCGTAATAATCGAGACTAGGGGGGTTTGGGATATTATTCAATGAAAAGGGAATAAGATTATGCTTTACACACATTAATAACATTATGATGGTCGTAATAAGAGGCATATAATCTCGATCAGATCGCAGACATTTTAGAGAAGGGCCAGGTTAGGAGTACCCTAAACCGACGAGCTTGTATGAAGAATGTTATGAGAGTGAATGAAGCGAAAGAGATGATTGTGTCAGGATCGTAGCAAGTGGAAATCCGTGATCTCTGCCTACCCCATGCGAATGAGGCGTGATTTTATGTATGTATGTATGTATTAAGAGGTGGAGAGTAATGAGTATGGATGTGGATGGACATGTGAGCAGAGTTTAGGTTACTTTAGTTTATTGCAAAAAATCTCAGGTAACATTATACCAGGGAAAACATGGATGAACTGTGTGAAAGATGACATGGATAAGAGAGGAGTGAATGCAGAGATGACGGCTGACAGAGGGGAATGGAGGAAGAAGACATGTTGTGCCGACCCCACATAAAGTGGGATAAGGGCAGGAAGAAGAAGAGAATAAGATTATTATGATTATAATATGCTCACAGGTTGAAATTACCCAGCCCAGGGTATCCCACTAGATGGACCGACGACATTGTTAAGATCGCGGGAAGTCGACAGATGGAAGATGCTGGAAATAGAGGCCTATGTCTAGCAGTGGACTTCGTCAGGCTGATAATGATGATGATGATGTCAGGGTCAAATACTACTTATACTTTTTGTGTAATGTTGTAAGGCAATGTCGCAACCATTCTAATTAATGTAATAAATTACAAATTTTTATCCTGAAAATTTAAAAATAAAGGGAACGGGGTGAGTGAAATCACGGGCGGCCGCTAGTATATAATATGAGTATGAAATGTATAGGGTGGTCGCATTTCTATGTAACCAAATTGTAAAGAAAGAAGTCTCTAGAATCTCATCATCATCAGCCTGAAGAAGTCCACTGCTGGACATAGGCCTCCCCTACACATTTCCAGGAAGAACGATTCTGAACTCTTGTCTCCCGGTTCATGCATCTAGAATTTAAGTAGTAAAATGTTCTAAACGTGTCAAGTGCACGAAATTAACCTCTTTCTCTGATTTTAAGTGATAGCACAGTAGGACAAGCAGCCAAGTGAAGTCCATTAGCTGGTCACTCCGTGGCCTAAGCTCTGTATTGCACGCTATAAGCTCACGGCAAACAAACGGACAAAGGCTGCTGTGTGTATATTGAACTTGGTTATCGGTTGTGTTGGTCTTGGAAACTATCGATCTAGACTCGGACAGTAGGCCTACTACAAGCTCTGCCTGGCTCTGTCTCTGGCTCTAGTTTTGAGTCTGTGTGAGTGCTCACCAGTGTATTATACTTGTCTGACGTTTCTACGTAGGACTTATTTAGACAACACTCACACAGACTCAAAACCAGAGCCAGAGACAGAGCCAGACAGAGCTTGTGGTATGACTACTGCTGTGCAATTACCTAACATCAGAATGTTACGTACCTATAAATAAAACTAACCAAATCATAGTTTTCACTAGTTAGAAAGAGGCTCCTTTCTCGTAATTAACACGTTTGAAAACTTTTTACTAATTCCAGTACCCGAAGTCGGAGTTTTGCTATCGTCTACGAAATGTTGTTTTCGTTTCGCCTATTTATCTCTCTCTATTGCATCGTGAAGAGATGAGACAGCAAAAATACGTGACGTAGAAACGATCGAAACGTGTTTTTGTCTCATCAATTTTCCATACAAAAGAGAGCCACCTGCTCACACGAAAACAACATTTGGTAGACGAAATGTGGTAGCAAAACATCGACTCGGTGTACAGATGCTGGCTTCTTCACTATTTTTTTCTTATGAATAAGCGACTACTTTATGGGGATCGAACCCACGACTTTCGGTACAGAAGGCAGAGCTTTAGAAGGCAGAACTTTAGACAAGTTAATTTTAGACATGTTTGTGTAAGAAATAAAAGCCTTCCATTGTACCACAATCTTCTTCGTCTTCTTTAATAATAATATTATCATTTTCTGGACATTCAGGCTCTTGTCCACTTATAGTTTAGAGCCTGTGGCGCCCTCCAATCTTCCTGTAGCCTCAAACTAGAACAGAACCCCAAGTTAGCTAGGCATACCATCTACCAAAACCGCAGAGGTTACTTTGACGGGTAACAACAGAATTGCCTTCAACCCAGTGTTTCCACTTAAGATTTTGGGTTTGCCCTGAATTCTTTAATGGTTATAATTTATAGTCAAAAATCTCAAATTTTGAAGAGTATTGACTTATGTGAATAAACATCGTTGCTTGTGTTTTCCACGTACCGTAATATTTATAATGTTAGGTTTATCATGTTATTTTATATAATATGATGACTGGCCTTTCAGCTCCGTAGGTCGTGGGTTCGATTCCCACCGAGAACCAATATTTGTGTGGTGAACGCAGATGTTTGTTCTCTGTCTGGGTGTTATATTGTATTCTAAGTGTGTATTTAAAAAAAACGTATATAAGTATTATATCAGCTATCTAGTTCCCATAGCACAAGCTCTGCTTAATTTGGGGCTAGATAGTATTGTAAGGATTGTACACAATATTTATTTATTTTTTTAGAGCCTAGGTCAGATTTATCATATTATTTTTATTACATTTTAAATAACAAAGACCGTATTATCTAAGTAAAACGAATTAAGACTGATTTTTAATATTGTTTTCTTGTCTACTTCATTTTAATTTGTTCATTATTTGTAGTATGATATATGTATATTTTAATAACTGTTAATTATTAGATTTTTTAAAATAAATTGTGTCTTCAATCAAAGAGTTATATTCTTTATGTTTAAGTACTTTCTACACCTACTTTTTCCTTTGACTCTACTTCATTGCCTTGAACAATGGATTTTTTAGATCATTTCAAAAGTGGTCCGAGTCGCCGGAAGAAAAATAATAAAATTAAATTACTCCGGCGAGTGGGACTGCGGTCCGAGTACCTACCGGTCCGAGTCGACGGAAGCCTCTACTACCAGTGTTTAGTAGTGTACTTCACAAGGCTGATGATGGTGCTGATAGAGCCACGGTGTGAATAATTACAGTAAGCTATGAACTAGGGCTATTCTATCGTGTTTGAAGCTACGGCAACCGTAATATGATAAGTGAAAAAGCAGCCAAGTGCGAGTCGGACTCGCCTATGAAGGGTTCCGTAGCAACAAGTACCATATAATAAAAGTTCTTGTAGTTCGTCGAAAGGTAAATTGCGGTTTACGATTTATGACGAATAAAAAAAAACTACAGACTAAATCTCGTTCAAACCAAATATCGTTGGAAGTTTGCGTAGTAATGTACAACATAATTTTTTTATAGTTTTATCATTCTCTTATTTTAGAAGTTAGAGGGGGAGGACCAACTTTTTACCATGGTAAAAAGTTGGTCCCCCCCCTCTAACTTCGCGAGAGACATTTCCAAAGTGCACTTTGGAAGTGTCTCTCGCGCAAACTAGGTATTCAGTTTAGTAAAAAACGATAATGCAAACCTCAACATCATTTTTGAAGATCTATTCATAGATAACCTACGTACGGGTTTGATGAAAAAAATATATTTGAATTTCAGTTTCAAGTATGGCGACCCCCAAAATTTATTGTTTATTTCCTATTTTTGTATAAACATTTTAATGCGATTCACCGAGTACATCTACTCGCCAAGTTTCATCAGTCTAGCTCTTACAGTTTCGGAGAAAAATGGCTGTGACATACGGACGGACAGACAGACATGACGAGAATGTAAATTAGTTAGATATAAGGAAAATAAAGCATTAATAGTGATATATGAATGTGTTTTATGTTATTTTTTTTAGTTATGTTTTTGATAGCTATGAGGTTATATATTATACCAGTGAATTGTTCTCAGGAAACGGTCACTCGTGACTATCGAGTTGAATTGACAACCGCAGTCTGTGGCAACACCACTAAATTGTCAATTTAGCTGCGTCGCCCAGCCCGACTGATTACATAAGCTGGGCTTTTGTTGCTAGATGTAGCGGTTTGCTGCTTGTTTCAACAAGATAGAACGTGCTTGCTTTTGCGATATTGTAAGGCATTAGCTCCTTGACTGCTTTCACAGCTCAGTTGGTAGCTCTGCCTTCTGCGCTGGAGGGCGTGGGTTCGATCCCCACCGAGAACAAATATTTGTGTGGTGAACGCAGATGTTTGTTCTCTGTCTAGGTGTTATATTGTATTCTATGTACGTATTTACAAAAAAAGTATTACATCAGCTATCTGGTTCCTATAGTACAAGCTCTGCTTAGTTTGGGGCTAGATAGTGTTGCGTGCATTGTCTGCATTATTTATTTATTTATAGCTTCCGTGGTTCTTGAGAGCACTGGTGGCCTAGTGGTAGCGGGGTAGATCCTAAAGTCGTGGGTTCAATTCTAATTGTCGAAACATTTATGTACACAATGCTGCTCTCAAACGGTGAAGGAAAACATCTGGAGGAAACCGGCATGTCGTAGAACCTACAAAATTCTAAAATATATGTCAAGTGCACGAAAGGAGGCGCACTTAAAATCCTAAAGAACCAAGTGTAGTGCACGTTGCACGTAGTGCAATTCGTAGGGCACGTTCCTGACGTGTATGACCTACGAGGCTATGCTTTGTTCTAGGCGATGGTGACTACTTAACATATCAGGTGAGCCATATTTTTCAGCTAGATTTAATATAAAAAAATCGTTACGCAATTTTTTCCACATATTTTCCAAGAGAAAAATCCATAGAACATAATACAGGGTGTTAAAAAACTACCTTTAAAGCCGAAAGAAGATTAAATGGGGCCTTATAACGAGTCTATTCACATTATATTGTTATTAATATTATATTTTTTTATTCACATTTATGAATTAAAAATAGAAAAACTATTTAAATAGAAAATTATTAGGTAAAATAGGTACGTAGGCCTTTCTGTTAAATAATCTGGTTAAAATGTATCAGAGCGTGAACTTGAACCAGATAGCAGATAGAATACTAAATCGTTGCTCTCCTTTCCCTTGGGACAGCTCGTTAGCAACCCAACACAAACTAATCCTAAAGGAAAAAGCTACCCTCCTGAATATCGTCTTACCAATTGGCCCCACTTGGGCCCAGGGCACTCGGGAAGGACCCACACTTGGACACACTTCATTAGTATAGGACGGGCACTTGGGTCCAGCGTGTTAGGTTTATTGCATTTTGTTATGTTTTGGCTGGAAGGCTTTGTCAGGACTTTCAATATTAGAGCTGTAGGCCTATCAAAAGCTCTGTCTGGCTCTGGTTTTGAGTTTGTGTGAGTGTTGACTAAATAAATCCTACTTCGTCACACACACACAGTGTAATACACTGGTGAGCACTGACACAGATTTAAAACCAGGGCAAGAGATCTGTCTCTGGCTCTGGTTTTGAGTCTGTGTGATAATCTTAATGCGGTTCACAGAATACAATCTACTTACCAAGTTTCATGAGTATAGCTCAAGATTCGGAAAAAAGTGGCTGTGACGTACGGACGGACAGACAGACAGACAGACAGACAGACATGATGAATCTATAAGGGTTCCGTTTTTGCCATCTGGCTATGGAACCCTTAAAAGGTATAGGAAGTACTACCACCATGCTTATTTCTGCCGCTAAGTAGCATTGCTGTGTCGGTTTGAAAGGTATGGGTGTTGGTGAAAGAACAAAATATGAGGATATCAATTCAGTAGATAGATAGATAGATAACTCTTTATTGATTACCATGACACGTTATGTAAGTAGGATACTGTTTTTGGTAAAAAAATAAACAGTCAAAAATACTGTGACGCCGTGCTGACGTAACTACGTGAAGATTTTTGTTCGACATTTAAATGTTACCAGAAAATTCTAGTAGCGGCGAGTGCCTTCTTTAAGGAATTCAAATAAAGAACCGAAAGTTCTGGACTAAAACAAGAAATGATACAGGTAGGGAAAGACGATCGGAATCCAACAGAAGAAAACGAAATGACTATCGAAATTCAATAAATGACGATCGAAATTCAATAAAGGACAATCGAAATTCCGGGTATATAAGGAGCTGCAGGCGCGTCTACGGGCAGTTCAGTGGAAAGTGATCTGAAGAAAGGAACAAGAAGGAAAAGTGAAAAAGTGGAAAAAGTGAACAGTGAAAGTGAATAGTGAAGTGAACAGTGAATAGTGAAGTGAAGTGCAAAGTGGTAAAGTGCTCCCAGTGGACTGTCAGTGTTCGGAGCACAGCGTTGGACCGTGTAACGCATAGTGCGCGGGGACAGTGTCGGACAGTGCTACGCGTTTCGTGCAGTGCTACGCGTTCAGTGCAGTGTTACGTGTTCGTAGTGCGAATAAATCGCTACTTTCGGTAAACGTTCGTTTCCTTCCAATCCCTGTACCCACTTCCGTAACATTTGGTGTCAGAAGTGGGATTGGAAGGTAAAATGCCTGTCATGCCGAGGGAAGGCGTGAACACTCGCGCTAAGACTGGCTCGCAGCAAGCCAGTGGCTCTGGCGCCGAGGCTCCTGAAGAAGAAACCCCTGGACGCCAAGACAACTCCAGAGGGGCAACTACTGCAAGTGCGTCGACGAGGACCCAGGTAGGACCAGACCTGGGCGTCTTGTTTGAGCAACTGCGCGCCATGCAGGAAGAGCAAGCCCGCCGGCAGGAGGAGCAGCTGCGCGCCATCCAGGAGGAGCAGGCTCGCCGGGAGGAGGAACAAGCCCGCCGGCAGGAGGAGCAAGCCCGCCGGCAGGAGGAGCAGCTGCGCGCCATCCAGGAGGAGCAGGCTCGCCGGGAGGAGGAACAAGCCCGCCGGCAGGAGGAGCAAGCCCGCCGGCAGGAGGAGCAGCTGCGTGCCATCCAGGAGGAGCAGGCTCGCCGCCAGGAGGGGCAGCTGCGTGCCATCCAGGAGGAGCAGCTGCGCGCTATTCAGGAGGAGCAAGCTCGCCGCCAGGAAGAAGATGCCCGCCGCCAGGAGGAGCAAACTCACCGGCAAGAGGAGCAGTTGTGCGCAATGCAGAAAAATCTTTTGACCGCTATCACCGACAGCATGCGGAGGGTAGAAGCGGTGGAGGAAACTGTACAACAACATGGAAACCGCCTCTCCTCCATCGAGGAAGACGTCAAGAAGCTCAAAACAAATGGAATCCCGGCCTCAGCGACCATAGTAAGTGCAACAACCTCAGGCGGAAATTTCAAAGTCCCGCCTTTCGATGGAACCTCTTCCTGGGCGGCTTACAAGCTACAGTTTGAGGCTGTGATGAACCTGAATGGGTGGACCAAGAGCCAGGCTAAAACCGCGCTTACTTTGGGACTACGAGACAAGGCTTTGACCGTGCTGGAGGCCTTGGGGAGTGATGCAACCTACGAGCAATTGCTGGAAGCCTTAGAATTGCGCTACGGGGACTCACACCTGGAGCATGTTTTCCGTGCTCAACTCCGTGATCGATGCCAACGAGCAAACGAGTCATTGCAACAGTGGTCCCTGGAGGTAGAAAAGTTGGTCCGGAAGGCGTACCAAACATCGCCGGCATCGGTCATTGACAGCATGCTTTTGCAGTCGTTTGTCGACGGTATTCTCGACGCGGAAGTAAGAGCTGCCGTGCGCTTGGGTCATCATGGTCACATCAAGGAAGCCGTCGCGCATGCGCTCGAAGTAGAAGCCGTCCGACGAGATCCGAGGAGTGGACGTCTGAGGGAGATTAATTCGACGGAAGTGGAGCGGGTAAACCAACGCAGAGCTTTCGTCCCTAGATGCTACAACTGTGGGGAACGAGGACATCTAAGGAGCGGCTGCCCGAATCGAATCGCAGAGAGACGAGGGACCGATGCTTGTGTACAAGCGTCGGAGAACCAGGAAAACTAATTCCAGCCAGGGCCGAGGGGTGGGCGCTGGCCGGTAGACATGAAGCCCCGAAAATCAAGATTCATCAGAGCACAGATGGCAACAGCTTAACTGTTAATGGATCGGCACGGAGCTGATACTGGAGCGTCACGTACGGTAATTGGGACACAGCTGATAAGAAGAAACGGAAAAATCAACGTTCAGAAGAGAGCCTACCAGCTAACAACGGCTACCGGCCAGCGCATACGGTATCAGGTGAACAGAAAGTGGCTATCAAGATTGGTGATAAACTTTACTGGCAACAAGCAGTAATAGCTGACATTGTGGATGACTGCATTATTGGCCTGGATTTCTTGAAGGACCATCGGTGCAAGCTCGACATTCACTCTGGCGTTCTGAAGTGTCGAGAAGACGAAATACCGATGAAAGGCGGAGGCGAAGGCAAGGTGTACTGCATAAAGAACACTAAACTGTTGCCAAGATCACAAACGCTAGTTCCAGTAATTTTTCCCGGAAATGGAAGTTTGAAACAGCGACGGTGGACAATACTAGAAAAAGCGGATAACGAGTCACCGTGGTTGCCGGCACGTACAGTCGTCAATTCATCTGCAGAAACAGTGGTACCTGTGTTGAATTTGAGCAATGAAGAGCAGGTGTTAAAGAAGGGTACCCTGATAGGTCGGAGCGAAGAAATCGTGTGGCTGCGGAGTTGTCAAGAAACCAAAAAGACGGATGGAAGTTCAATCGACGTTAACAGTATACTGGAAGAATGTAAGCAGGACTTGACGACTATTGAATTGATCAAGGCGAAAAATTTGCTACGTCGGTTCTCCGATATATTTTCGCAGAATGATGGTGATATCGGTAGGACAAGCATGGTACAACATAAAATCAATACTGGAAATGAACAACCTATACGACAACGACCTCGCCGAATCCCTTTTGCCAGAGAAAAGGAGGTGGACGACATGATTCAAGACATGAGAAATAATGAAGTAATTGAACCATCGTCTAGCCCGTGGTGCTCACCGGTGGTTTTGGTAAAGAAGAAGGATGGGTCAACAAGATTTTGCATTGACTATCGCCGACTAAACGACGTGACTAAAAAGGACAGTTATCCATTACCAAGGATAGACGACACCTTGAATACTCTCGACGGCATGAAATGGTTTTCTACGCTAGACCTAAAAAGTGGCTATTGGCAAGTGGAGTTGGATCCTAAGGATAAGGAGAAGACCGCGTTTTCCACAGGAAAGGGCCTCTGGCAATTTAAAGTGATGCCGTTTGGGCTGTGCAACGCCCCAGCTACTTTCGAGAGGTTAATGGAACGTGTCCTTGCTGGGCTACTGGGGGAAACCTGCCTGGTGTATCTCGACGACATTATTATAGTGGGGCGGACATTATTATAAAATTTCGGCAGTTAAAGATTGGCCTGTGCCTGCTGACAAAACACAAGTACGAGCGTTTATGGGACTTTGCTCTTATTACCGTCGTTTTGTCAAGAGTTTTTCGGATATAGCGAAGCCATTGCATAGACTCACGGAAGAAAAACGACCTTTCATTTGGGACCAACAATGTCAGGTGGCTTTCGAGGAACTTAAGAGCCGGTTATGTGAAACACCAGTACTCGGGTATCCGGATCAGTGCAATGAATTTTTAGTTGACACAGATGCAAGTAATACAGGGATAGGAGGCACACTCTCACAAAGAAAAGGAGATCAAGAAGTTGTGATAGCTTATTACAGTAAATCCCTGTCAAAACCAGAACGGAATTATTGTGTCACTCGAAGGGAGCTACTTGCAGTTGTCAAAACGCTTCAGCATTTTAAGAAGTATTTGTTGGGACGGAAATTTCTAGTCAGAACAGATCATGCAGCCTTGAAGTGGCTACTGCAGTTCAAGAATCCGGAGGGACAAGTTGCGCGATGGATTGAACAGCTTCAGGAGTATGACTTTCAAGTAGAACATCGCAGCGGAAAGTCTCATGGGAATGCTGATGCTTTATCAAGGCGGCCGTGTTCTGAAGACTGCAAGCACTGCGTGAAACAGGAAGATAAAGAAAAATCTATCGTCCGAATCATAAGAACCGATACAGTAAATGAAGAATGGAGCAGCGATGCCATGCGTAAACTACAAGAAGAAGATGAAGACTTAAGACCAATACTCAGTTGGGTGAGAGATGGATCCGCACGCCCGGGATGGAGTGAAATTGCTGGAATGAGTGCAGTAACTAAGAGCTATTGGGCACAATGGAATAGTCTGCTCTTACACAATGGTCTTTTATGTCGAAAATGGGAGAGTGCATCAGGACAAGATAGTCACCTTCAGACAGTAGTGCCGAAGTCAAAGATTTCTGATATATTGCGAGCGTATCACGACGGAACATCAGGCGGTCATCTCGGTGTGAAGAGAACTTTGGTGAAAATTCGTCAACGTTATTACTGGTTGCACTGCAAGGAAGATGTTGAAGACTGGTGCAAGAAATGTACGAGTTGTTCCTCTGTCAAAGGTCCACAAACAAGAAGTCGGGGAGCGTTGAAGTTATACAACGTGGGTGCTCCTTGGGAACGAATAGCTTTGGATGTGGCCGGGCCGTTTCCAATGACGAATAGTGGAAATCGTTACATTTTGGTAATAATGGATTACTTCACAAAGTGGCCAGAAGCGTTCGCATTACCAAATCAAGAAGCTGTTACTGTGGCTAGCAAACTGGTGAATGAAGTTTTCTGCCGATTTGGACTACCCCTTGAAATCCATAGTGACCAAGGCAGGAATTTCGAGTCGCAAGTCTTTCAGGAAACATGCAAGATTATGGGGATACACAAAACTCGGACTACGCCGTATCATCCGCAATCTGATGGAATGGTGGAGAGGTTCAACCAAACTCTAGAGCGGCATCTGGCAAAAGTTGTTGAAAGCCATCAGAACAATTGGGACGAGTACATTTCTCTGTTCCTTCTGTCGTATAGAACTGCGGTTCATGAGAGTACCTCTACTACACCGGCCCGAGCGAACTTTGGTAGAGAACTTCGACTTCCAGCGGATCTTCTCGCGGGTTGTCCTCCAGATACGCCTAGCTGTATTTCGGAATACGCGGAAGATTTGAGAAGGAAAATGGAGGAAGTTCACGGGCATATGAGGGAAGAGAATCTGCGTGCTAGTGAGCGAATGAAAACGCGATACGACAGAAGCGTCAACTCCAAGTCCTTTGAAGAAGGTTCTGCTGTTTGGCTTCACAACCCCGTTCGAAGGAAAGGAAAATCTCCAAAACTACAACCGAGTTGGGAAGGCCCTTTTCAAGTAATTACGAGGATCAATGATGTCACATATAGAATTCGGAAAACGCCAAGAAGTCCAGCGAAAGTGGTTCATGTGGACAGGTTGGCACGGTACTACGGCTCTAACGATGCTCGGGACGAGCACGTCTAAGGAGGGGGTAGTGTGACGCCGTGCTGACGTAACTACGTGAAGATTTTTGTTCGACATTTAAATGTTACCAGAAAATTCTAGTAGCGGCGAGTGCCTTCTTTAAGGAATTCAAATAAAGAACCGAAAGTTCTGGACTAAAACAAGAAATGATACAGGTAGGGAAAGACGATCGGAATCCAACAGAAGAAAACGAAATGACTATCGAAATTCAATAAATGACGATCGAAATTCAATAAAGGACAATCGAAATTCCGGGTATATAAGGAGCTGCAGGCGCGTCTACGGGCAGTTCAGTGGAAAGTGATCTGAAGAAAGGAACAAGAAGGAAAAGTGAAAAAGTGGAAAAAGTGAACAGTGAAAGTGAATAGTGAAGTGAACAGTGAATAGTGAAGTGAAGTGCAAAGTGGTAAAGTGCTCCCAGTGGACTGTCAATGTTCGGAGCACAGCGTTGGACCGTGTAACGCATAGTGCGCGGGGACAGTGTCGGACAGTGCTACGCGTTTCGTGCAGTGCTACGCGTTCAGTGCAGTGTTACGTGTTCGTAGTGCGAATAAATCGCTACTTTCGGTAAACGTTCGTTTCCTTCCAATCCCTGTACCCACTTCCGTAACAATACAATGGCCGGCCTTATCGCTAACAGCGATCTGTACCAGGCATATGTTTGGCTTTAAAAATCAAAACAACGTGATTATGATGAGATCGCTCTCAGCGATAAGGTCGTCCATCATAAATCCTGTATTATGTCTCTGTATGGTGAAAAATATTGTGTATCTATCTACTATGTAACCAAGTTAAAATTGAAAGTATTAATTATTAAAAAAATATCGACATAAAGTTATCTTATCATGTCACTAGTTCTTTCAAACCAGTGTGGTGGAAGGTTAAAAGTGATGAAACTAGCAAATGACCCACCTGCTGGCCTACCATGAGCTTCATATGGTTATGGTTATGGCTGTCAAAATTGTGTCAACAGTGCCAACACATTCAAAACCAAAAGAAAATGAATGTGTGGGTCAGCCTATCTATACGCAATTTGACAGCCATAGCTATAACCATATGGAGCTCTTGGTAGTCCTGCTGACGTTCAGGGGCTCAATTCTAGACCAGTGACTTTTTTGTCACGGTAGATATATATCCTTCCTAACAAAGCACTTTCCCCAATTCTATTTCAATAACAATATAAGATAGAGAATAGAGCACTCATGAAATAGAGACATGGGTAGTTCAAACATTGCATTCGTTCGTTTGGTCCCGCAAAGAGCGAGCACTCCAGTGATCGTTAGCCACTGCGATTGTGAAGGTACTTCAGTGCACAACAAGGAATTTACTATTGGAACTCGAATTCTACTCAGCTCTTCTAACTCAGTAATGAATTTGCCGTAGAAATAGTTTTGTGCATTAAATTACAATAAAATGGCTTACGTGATCTTTCACTACTAAAGCTTTTCGCACATCTAAGCGTTTGTGGTGGCAATCAGTGAAACGCTGTCAAATATCCGTAGAACACTTATTATGTTTGTTTTTTATTTATTCGACCATAACATAAATAATGCCGTTTAAGTTTAATATTGTACCCTATAAACAATTTTGGGTTTGTGTGGGTACTCACACTCGAATTTATGTGCACAAGGCTAAGGTGAATAAACAAGTGCTTTTTATATTATTTGATACTAACCAGTGCAAATGGTTAGTTTTGATACCAATAACAGTGTTATTTTAAGATTTGTCCAAGTTAAACATTTCAAAAAAATAAAAAAGCTTGAGAACGCGTAACACATACTTATAGGACTTACAAATATTATTTTTTAAACACCGGAATATTTACTATGATTTAGAAATAGTGTTCAAAACCATGATCGTTTCAAAAGTTAAACTCAAGAATAATCTTTTTAATTTTTGAGTATGAGTTTCGTTCGAGTTCAGCAAAAGGTAGGATAAAGCCCTGAAACCATATCTCGTTATGGAACCAAGAAATGGGAGGCGTCTGAAGTGGTGTTGTATTTCACGTATTATTGCGGCATTGAGGATCTGAAGCACGCCTGGACTAGTGGTAGCAAGCCTTCAGACAGAGAGGGCGTGGGTTTGAAAGTAAATGAATATGTTTGTCAGAATGATAAACATCAAAAAACATACAGCTAAAAGCCGCCTGTTTTTAACCGACTTCAAATCAAAAAGGAGGAGGTTCTCAATTCGGTTGTATTTTTTTTTTTTATGTTCTCGTATGTTACCTCATAATTTCGTCATTTGTGAGCCGATTTGAAAAATGTTTTTTATCTGACAAGTACTGCTTCCAGATTGGTCCCTTTTTAATTTGAATGAATCTCGCACGTCGAAACTCGAATAAATTCATGTAAAAGAAATTGCATGTTTTGCTTTCTTGTGATTTTTTCATTCATCATTCGTCATTTAAATAATAGTCATATGCCTACTTTCCGGTTCATCATGAGACGATGATGAAAATTGATTCAGCAGATTGGTCATGAAGTCGGTTTCTCAAGTTTTTTCCCTAACTAAAGGCATTATGTAGATATACGAATTGGAGAAATATAGGCCCATCCCTAGTCAATAGGAACTCGTAAGTAATATGTGGACTAAAAATACTTTTAATCAGAATGTTCTTTTCAGTGAAATTTCAGAAAATTTTCTCTCAAAGCTGCTACTAAGCGGACCTCCATGTTTTTAAAGTCGGTGAAATGGAGCCACGTAATTTCCATATAGATGGAAAAACTTTAGATTCGCTTAGTTACCTGCCCCCACATGCCTTCCGTTTCTTTATGAAGTGACCGTAGGTAACTTGGGAGTTTTCACACCTATTTTAAAAATAAGGCTCCTTTTACACGGAGCAATTTTTAACCATCGCCAATAACTATTTATTATTTATATAATTAATTGCAACGGTCTACATTTCAACCACTTACACTAATTTATACAATAACTAAGATTAAATAGATTACAAAAAGATGACAAAATCAAAACAAAAAAAACATTAAATTAAAATTACCTAAAGCTTTGTTACGCACAAAGCATTGTCTCGCAGGCACGCACATAAGGAACGTGCCTCACAATGCACTGCCTTGCGTCCATCAACTTGAGGCATGCAGATGTTCAGCCTCACGTGCCAGTAAATTCACCGGCAACCAATCAAACCGAAACACAGCAATGCTGCTTCACGGTAGAAATAAGCATGGTGGTAGCACTTCCCTGGACGAGAAACACAAAGGGTAAAATGGGACCCTAAGACTCCACTACCTAGCATCTAGCACCGTGATAGACAGTGATTTTTTTACAAATAATGTATTTCTATGCTGCTATAAAACAATTCTTCTTCCTATTGACATGATTATTGTCGTTTTTATTAAAGACAATAATGGTAGGGAAACTTTTGTGTGCGAATCCAACTCGCTCTTCGCCGCTTTTTTTATTCATTTTCTAACTAAACCCGTGGTGTTTCTTTTCTACAATTGTTGGACATAACAAGGATTGATCTGCATAAAAACCAGATAAGCCTTTAGAAGTAGATTTTCATTCAAAAAACAGTCATTATTTTCAACTTTAAAGTAACGAAGTTTCAAAAATACTCCCAAATTCTTGAATAGCAATTCAGATTCTATCGACGGCGAAGGATTGAATGACAACGCACGAGTTCGAAATTCGAATGTCATGTCAGTCATGATGTTCGAAGTTTGAAAGTGCTTTCTAGCTTGACGTTTTCGAAAATGGAATTTGCTTACGTTGGCTATTATTCGGAGGAATTTGCATCGTTTGCCAAAAGCTTTTTTTTTTTGAATATCTGATTTTAATATTAAGGAACCGAAGCCTTGCAGGTCTTCAAATGTTCTCTAGGCGACGTGTGACCCGCGGGCTGGTGGGTATCTAGCGCAGCGCATTAGCATTGCTATTCAGCGTGGCAATGCCGCCAGCGTCTTGGGGACGCTTCCGTCTGGTACTGATTTGGATCAGTTGAGCTATCTCTAGATGGTTCTTTGATAGCTCAATTGTTTTTGTACATTTTTTTAATATTTCTTTAATTGTAAGTTTGTTTGTGTGAATAAATATTCAATTTTAATATTAATTGCACACACACGAAACAATTACAGTAATTCATACCAGCCATCTTTAAACGTAAGTAAAAAGTATAAAAATTAGAAAGAAATATTGGCAAGTACTTCAGGCAAAGCTTAGCTCCAAAGTAAACCAAACTTGTACATCTAAGTATACAATCATTAAACTTATAGTAGGTATATTAGATTACATATATTATTTGTGTTAAGATATTGACAAAGGCGAGAGATAATCTTAATCGGGTAATTATCCAATAATTAGTACTAACGTGATCCGTCTTTAGTATAAACATGAGTATTAGCGATAACGTGCCTGTCAATAATTTATATTTGAGATTATGACGTCATTACAAATTCATGACAGTGTTGCCAACTGTTGCTGTTTACACGGTTGTCGGTAGAAATTTGAGAAAAAACACAAATGTGGGGATATTTTTTATATTCTAGGACATGCTGGTTTCGTCACGATGTTTTCCTTCACCGTATAAAAGTACTGACATAGCGCACATACATTTTCCAACTGAAAAACTCATTGGTAGACGAATTGGTAATAGACGGACTGGATTTAAACCCACGACTTTAGGATCGGAAGGCGCGGCCGCTACCCTAGATCACCAGTGCCCTGCAGTTTTTAACCAACTTCAATTAAAAAAGGAGGAGGTTCCCAATTTGGTTGTATTTTTTTTTTTAAGTTGGTTATTGCCTAACTTCGTCATTATAAGCCGATTAAAAAGAACTCTTTGTCTATTTTATCTGAAAAGTAATACTTTCAGATTGGTCTCATGGAAATTCCATCAAAAAAGCTTTTTTAGCTTTAATTATCGGTTCATTATTCCGAACTTCTTATGATAACTCAAAAATAAACTTCAAAATAAAAAAAAATAGTTATATCTGAGGATGCTTTATTGTACAAAGCTTTAAAAAACGGCATGTAAAGCCTGCAGTGGCGATCAGTGAAACTGTCAAAAATGACACCGATATTTGACAGCGTTTCATTGATCGACACCGCAGAACGTTTAAATTTAGATGTACGCAAGGCTTAAATTATTTTTTTACTGAAGATGTCCGACCTTTTCTAAAATGATCCATGCATTTTGACCATAGCCACCTACACCAAAGGATCAGAAATGAGTTAAGGTTTGCGCACATCCAAGCGTTCTGCGGTGGCAATCAGTGAAACGCTGTCAAGCATAGCGAGCGCAAGGCTTAAATTATAGAACTAAGGTCATCAACATAGCTTACTGAAGTTGAAGAGGCAATTATTATGTATTTCGTAAAACCTATAGCCCTGGAAAATAAAGAAGACGAAGGATAACTTTCCCACTTTTTGAATTTTGTAGATTTTTTTAAGAATTTTGTATCTTCAGTTGGCAGCCCTAAATAAAAACTGACAAACCAATTCTTTTCGGCAAAAACTTGCGCACAAAATAATACCTAAATAATTGTCTATTCAACACGCGTAAAATAAAACAAGATACAAAATCGACATCTAACTTTTCCAATCTTCAGAATCCATATTCGAAAAGCTCGTCTGAAAGAGCCTTATTTCTATTCTAGTTATTTTCAACCTCGAAACGCGAATTTTCATGAATTTCTTTGGATTTAGCAAAATATAGATGTGATAAAATTTTATACCGGTATTGGGAGCGAAAATAAATACTGTATGAATGTTTAGTTATACTTACTCTTATGTGAATCCAATTTTGATATCTGTACTAATGTTATAAAGCTGAGTTTGATTGTTTGTTTGGTTGAACGCGCTAATCTCGGGAACTGCTGGTACGAATTGAAAAAATATTTTTGTGTTGGATAGTTCATTTATCGAGGAAGGCTATTTGCTATCTATCATCACGCTATTTTCTACTTGCGACCCGTGTAAAGCAGGGGCGGATTGCTAGTTCTTTATTCGTACTTGTCTTTTTGTTTAGTGAGCTTATACCCTAGTTCGGTTTGGTGATTTTACTAACTAGTTTTAAGCGAAAAATTTAACTTCGTTATGTTGTACGTATTGAGATTGTTCCGAACGA
Organism: Thera obeliscata; assembly: GCA_947578465.1. Taxonomy (NCBI): domain Eukaryota; kingdom Metazoa; phylum Arthropoda; class Insecta; order Lepidoptera; family Geometridae; genus Thera; species Thera obeliscata. The sequence continues at coordinate 8,750,221 of OX387923.1, read as the reverse complement.
CTGAATTTATTAGAGACCTTAAGATTGTTATAAGAAATAATAAATTAAATAGATGTTAATCATAGTTAGGAATAGTAGTAATAAAAATGAATAGACTGGTTTATAACCAAAAATAGTATGTAAGAATAGTATATAGCCCCTTATTAAACGTACCCAAAGGTATTGTGTTTTAATATAGGCAGGTAAATGAATAAACGACCCTCGAGTCGTTAAGGTAACATAATAGAAAGCCCTGCGTAATGCAGGCAGGTAAAGCCGAGCGCAGCACTCTGTCTGCGTTCGAGCTAGGTGCCCTAGGTATATAGGTTTCAAAGCGAACGCTAGACCGTTACGCGCATGCCTAGGGCACCCAATCCAAACGTACGGAGAACTGTATACGTACGTTTTAATATAATACAGAACACGCTAGTGTTAGAGATAGGCACCTTTCAAATGTACGAAGGCTGTATACGTACATTTTATAGCATTATATAGTTAACAGGACACGCATAGTGTTAGTACCTAGGGCCTATAGGTTTTAGAGCGAAATCACGTATCGCACAGGCTCCTAGGTACATCCCTTTTTGGTAAAACCTTAAAGAAGAAGAAGTATGGAAGTATATACATACGACTTTAATATTATATACCTAATAGGACCGTAGGGTAGGTATCCTGAGAAAGTTGACAGTAATAGTTCCTGAAACATGGAAAAATACAGGTACTTACCTTACACGTGTCACGTTCAAGGCCAACTTTGGGACAAGTCTCGACTTGACCAGGAAATTAGATAGAGATAGAAACATTGTAAGAGTAGAGTCAGTAATTTAAGAGTTTTTAATTGAATAAAGAAGAGTTTGCGCTTCGCGGGACTAGCACCTCTGGGCGGACTTGAGTTGGTATAGGTATAAGAGAGAAATCGGTAACTTCGGGTTCATACAGTTTTTTATATTAGCACTAAATAATCGTCAAGTACATTTTGGACGGACGCCAATAGACCTGCCTGCTCAAGTTCGGACCTAACACCCGGATGCTGATCCCGACCTAGCGTACCTCGTCACACCTTATAGCCACGTCTTAGTCTTTCAACCCGATAGAATCCCGGCGAAAATTAGGTGCATTGCTTAGCCAAGTCACGAGAGGAGACAGAGAGGCTGTGAGCGATCATAGCTTTAAAAACAGATTACAGTCCACACAGAAGCTCGCCTTTCTTTCTCCTTTCATAAGGCGGTCGTGCACAGAGATACATTTTTTACGCTGTTAAAGTTTTTGATTTTGTTGATAAATAAAATAAAAAATGAATCTCTGTGTGGCATTAAAAAAATCTTTTAATAGAGCAAAAAGGGTCTCAATTTAAAAAAAAACGCCATCAAGTAATGCCAGAAAAAAATTGGTGACATTCAACAAGCAAGCCACAAGTTTCCTTCAGTTATGGTGTTTTTCATCACCGTCATAGAACTTTAGTATTATGCACACAGTTCTTTTAAGCATTAGGACACGTCGAACTATAAGGTCCTATCGGAGGCCTAGGACCTACCATCAGAATTAGGGCACTATATCAGAGAAACTTATTTTTATTACCAATACGTCTCAATACGCTGGGCGTTAGCCAAGTACGTACAGTCGGCGATGTAAATATGTAGCGCTGAAATATCCTTTGTATATTGGTAAATAAGCGCTTCGATAGCCAAAATTCGGCAAATTTTATTATCCGCACTTGATGTGCGGCTGGTTTTTCCGCAAGTAGGCCGCTGGTGGGCCCTTTTTGCGTGACCCTTGACACGTGTTGCTCGAACTTTTTTTAGGTTCTACGACACGCCGGTTTCCTCACGATGTTTTCCTTCACCGTTTTAAGAGTACTGGCATAGTGCATTCTTGGATAGAAAAACTTATTGGTACACGACTGGATTTGAACCCACGACCTTCGGATCGGAAGGTGGGGCCACTACCACTAGACCACCAGTGCTCTCTACACAAACAAGACAGCTTACAAGGGTTGAAAAAGTTTTTGGCTTTTATTATTTTGTACGAGGTATTTTGTACACGTTGTATAATGTGGGATGATGAACTTTTCTGTTTAAACTATTTATATATCTGTGCTTTTTGAGCTAAGTATAAGTTGTATTACTTTTAATGATTACGTTGTATTGAAACTGGAGCGAATATAATTATTCTAATAGGTTCACGAGGCCATCATTTGGCATACCTACACGTGTTAGTGTTATTGAACTGGTACGTAAAATAAACAGTTAGCTTACCACAATCTCTGTCTGGCTCTGTCTCTTGCTCTGGTTTTGGTTGACTAATAAATCCTACGTCGAAACGTCACAGGTTAAACACTCACACAGACTCAAACCCAGAGCCTGACAGAGCTTGTGGTAGTCCTACAGATTCTAGCATTTGGATTTAGACTCAAACTGAGATTATATTTAAATTAGGTAGTTTTTGGTTTCTACTTAGAAAAACCAAAAATTACCCTAAAGTAAAATATTTCTACCACAAGGTCAACATGGGCTGACAGCGTCAATTTTTTGCTCACACTTTTTACGTTTTTGAAATGCCTGTTTAGTTTTTTAAAACACGTATATTGAATAGAATGAAAAGTAAAATAGTCTTAAATTAACTGAATAAGTAATTATAATTTTTGATGGGCAAGCGAAATAATCTTTAGACTTATATCAACTCTGGATAAATTAAATTCACACACACACTTTTACTACACACAAACACACACACATACATACTATCTTATCTTACAGCACAGAATATTCACTCGCTAAGGGGCTAGAGGTTAGAGGCTAGAGGCAGTAAAGCACTTTTTGTAATAATTAATACTTAGGAAAATCTGTTATTGGCCTTTTTTAAGATTATATAATACCCCGCTTTCCAACTTCTGTAATTGCTGTTGATTTTCTAATTAAGGAAAATTAAATAAATAAAATTAAAAAATTAATAAAAAAATTATTCAGAATTCAATTAGGCTGAGTGTACCAATCGATAACACTGTGGCAAACGACCCCGGGCGATTCCATTAATTGTCCAGTGGCCTCTCTATTAGGGTTAATAATTTAATCGAATCAGGGGCGGGTGACATTTTTGCGGTTTATATTTATCGGTAGAAGGTTAAAAAAATAATTTAATGGAAACGTGATGAAAAATGTAATCTTTTTATCTGACTCTTAGCGCCTCTGCACACTGTTTCTAACGGGTTCTGTCCTCTGCGGCGTGAATGGAAGAAAATACATAGTTCACTCATTCCCTTATCAACATCCAAGTTAAGGGCTTTACACACAGCAGCTATAATGTAAAAATGTACATTATAGCACGATACATCTCATTATATCTTTCCATAGAAATCGTCAGGAGACCACACACAACAGCTATAATGTATATTTTCATTCACGTATATTTTCCCGGGATGTAAATGTACATTAATAGGTATACATTATAGCTGCTGTGTGTGAAGCTCTTTATAGGTGTTCGGAAAAACAGACTGGAACATCAACCATCTATGGATGTCGCATTTCCGTGCGTCTAGTGGTCCGATGATAGAAATGGGGATGGGGGAATCAATCGTGAATTTTATAATTATTTTAAATATTTTACGTTAGAATATACAACGTTATTTACAAAAACTATTTAGAATAGTTTTATTTTATGAATAATAATTATTATTATTAGAATAATTTTAATTTAAGAAAAGGCATATTTTAATGGCTCATAATCTGATTTTAAGTGGTAGCCAAAAAATACTACAAAAAATACTTCTACTTTCATAAGAAAAGATGTATTTTTTGTGTCTATCATGTTTCTTGGCGTAAAATAATTAATTTATCTCTTCTATTTTTCATTTCATCCTTCCATCTTTGCCGTGGTCTACCGAGAGGTTATTTTCTAGAGTTAAAGCGTCCAATCTGTAGTGGTTATTAGCAAATATAATGATTTCCCGTTTTTAGGCGTGCAATCTATTGTGATAATTAGCATTATGACTGCCTTCACAGCTCAGTTGGTACTAGCTCTGCCTTCTGCGCTGGAGGGAGTGGGTTCGATTCCCACCGAGAACAAATATTTGTGTGGGGAACACATATGTTTGTTCTCTGTCTGGGTGTTATATTCTATGTATGTATTTACAAAAAAATAGTATTTCAGTATTATATCAGCTATCTGGTTCCCATATGTACAAGCTCTGCTTAGTTTGGGGCTAGATAGTGTTGTGTGGATTGTCCGCATTATTTTTTTATTTTTTATTATTATATCTTGAATTCCAGAAGGAGGTTTAACTTAGCAGCCTCTCTCCAATACACAAAAACATCACGATTTCGCATCACGTGTGTGTACTGAACACTGTATTGAATTTTGGTCACGTAAATCTTTGTATTTTCCTTCGTTCGTGTCTCTTTTAGGGTACCGTATTGTTGTTTTATTTATGTTATTGGTAGAGATTGAGAGCGTGTTACTATTTTGAAAGGAATTTACCACAAAGAGGAAAACCGTACAAGAACCAAGATCAAAATGATCTTGGAATAAGTATTTTGAAGTGGCAATGGTTTGAGAACCGAAAATCACGTGGGGAGAAAGACAGATTCAAACTTCATCTAATAATCAATTTAAATTGATCTGGTCAGGTTCGTCATCATCATCATTATCAGTCTGAAGAAGTCTATTTCTGGACATAGGCCTCTCCTACACATTTTTAGGAAGAACGATTCTGCGCCCTTCCCATCCATCGACTTCTCGCAATCTCAATCATCTTCAATCTCAATGTCGTCGGTCTATCTGGTGGGTGGGCGCACTAAGTGTCTACGCGGTTTGTGGTCGCCATTCGAGAATCTTTATTCCCCAACGGCTGTTGGTTCTTTGAGCTATATGACCTGCCCACTGTCATTTCAATTTACTAAATCTACGGTCAGGTTATATAGTTCGTAATTTCAAACTTGTGTCGGGAAAGGATTTGAAGATCACATCGGAGAATCTTCTTTCATATTTTTACATTCATGTTTTAAGCATTTCCTTTTCAACGAAAAATATAGGTACGGGTCCATGTTTCTTAAAGCCCTCCCACACTTATAAACTGCCCTTCATTTCGGAAGTTTCAAGGAAGCGTGAGGCGCCCCGAACAGAATTAGGAACAGCCGATCTCCTTATCGTGATAATAACTTATTCTACGAGCGTCCGTTGGTAGGATGACGGGTCGTCTTCAGCTTGTTCATGCATCTCATTGACTTAGTTTTAGTGACTGTTCTTGTAGGCTTGGTCGCGTGGAACTGGCACCTAGACTCACCTAGCTTTAAGACGTTTCAAAGTGATTCTTGCATCGTACTGAATAAAAAACTATTGACTTTGACTTTGACTTTGTGACTGGCACCTAGAAATCCCTATACAGGGTTTTTCATTATTAGCTACACAAACTGACAAGGCTTAATTTTTGGGTCGTGAACATTTTATTTGGCCGAATCAATTTAATTCCTAAACTGATTTAAATTTTTGTATAAAAATTTTATTTATATTATTTTTTTTATGACATTATTGCCACGGAGAACAAAACGATGACCTATCGTCGCCACCCATCTAATTCCTGAGTATTTGTAGCTAATAATGAATAACCCTGTACTTAAAAAAGCGGCCAAGTGCGAGTCGGACTCGCCCGTGAAGGGCTCTGTAGCAACAAGTAACATTATATATAAATTAAGTTCTTGTAGTTCGTCGAAAGCTAAATTGCAGTTTACGATTTATGACGTATAAAAAAAACTACTCTCTAGATCTAGTTCAAACCAAATATCGTTGGAAGTTTGCTTATTAATGTACATCATATATTTATTTTTAGTTTAATCATTCTCTTATTTCAGAAGTCAGAGGGGGGGGGACCGACATTTTACCACTTTGGAGGTGTCTCTCGCGCAAACTATTCAATTTAGATAAAGACTTTGGAAACCTCAACATCATATTTTTGAAGACCTATTCATAGATAACCCACACGTATGGGTTTGATTAAATTTTTTTTTTTCACATACAGTTCTTATTTCGTAACCGGGTTACGAAGCAAGACAAGAATCACGTGTATCATGCCCTCATTCACCATTAGTTACGTAAAAAAAACTCTTTTCTACGTATAACCACAACTTTTTATGTTCGTTATTTTTATTACTATTTATTGCAAATTGAAGAAGCAAATAATACTAAATGGGTTATTGGCCTACAAACAAGTTACCTACGCGTTTTTATCGAAAAACATATCCAGAAAGTTCAAATATTTGGTTCATACATTTCTTGCATAATAATAAGACCGTAAATAACAATTTTTGTTTGAATTAGGACTGTTATCATAATTATGTTCCATTTTTAATACATTTCCTAAGAATAACACAGTTTTATTTACTATATAACCAGTAGTAGCTCTGGTTTTTAGTCTGTTTGAGTGCTCACCAGTGTATTATACTGTGTGTGTGACGTTTCGACGTAGGATTTATTTAGTCAACACTCATACAGACTCAAAACCAAAGCCAGAGACAGAGCCAGACAGAGAGCTTGTGGTAGGCTTACAGAACTCTTATAATATTTGAGGACCTTAAAATAACAAAAATATCCAACATGCTTTGCTATAGTCGATGCTTACCACTTAACATCAAGTGGGTCATATGCTTTGTCCATCAGCAAGATGTGTAAAAAAAATATGTAATAATAATAAATATTGTACGCATTTCACACAACTAGCCCCAAACTAATCATAGCTTGTACTATGAGAACCAGATAGCTGATAATTAAAACTTAAAATTTATGTTGTAAATTCATCATAAAATACAATATAACAACCAGACAGAGAACAAACATCTGTGACCACCATAAAAATAATTGCTCACGGTGGGGTCCACAATCGAACCCACGACCTCGCAGAAGGCAGAGTTACTACCAACTGAGCTGTGGCGGTTGTTAATCTAGCCCCAGTTCATAATAGTTTCACTTGGAGGATAAACTACGCGTTTGAGCAATCAGGAGCCTTCAAACATATTAGCTTCCTTTGATATGATTCTCATACAGAATCACTATAATAATGCATAATAAACTAGTGGCCACCCGCGGCTTCGCTCGCCCGTTCCCGTAACACCCCGTTCCCGTTACTTTTTCGGGATAAAAAGTATCCTATGTCCTTCTCCTGGTTCTAAGCTACCTCACAACCAATTTTCAGCCAAATCGGTTCAGCCGTTCTTGAGTTATAAGTGGAGTAACTAACACGACTTTCTTTTATATATATAGATAGATTTGTCTGGCCTCTCAGCTCAGTTGGTAGTAGTTCTGCCTTCTGCGCCATAGGTCGTGGGTTTGATACGCACCGAGAACAAATATTTTGTGGTAAACACAGATGTTTGTTCTCTGTCTGAGTGTCATATTGTATTCTAAGCATGTATGTTTAGCCTGATAAAAGTGTTATAGCATAGTGCATAGTAATTTAGTACCCGAAATAGAACTAGAGGGCGTTGGTAAATTTGTCACGATTCTGCATCGCGCTATCGTTGCGTTTTGGCCTTGCATGTATAGGTTCGGGTTGAGTTTGAATAAATGTTGGAAAATACAGTGCTACAAGTTTTTTATTGGTGTTATGTATAATATATGATCAAACGAACTTGCAAAGTGAAGTTCGATCGATATTATATGAGTACGCTTCATTCGAAGTTATAAAACGAGGTAGTATTATTTTATGCTACTGGCATTTGCACATTTTTTAAAGTATAAAAAAAAAAAAAGTTTGGTTTGACATTTCCCTCAGCAGATCGTCATTCATTTTAGAGAAGAACCACAAAAATTTAACTTTGGGTATTGGGTGGGAGGGTGATTATAACTTCGAATGAAGCGTACTCATATAATATCGATCGAACTTCACTTTGCAAGTTCGTTTGATCATATATTATAATTCGTCGCTTCATTCTTCAGTTATAAAACGAGGTAGACGTTTAGAGACGAAATTTTTGTGAAAATAAATGCAGGGAAATTAGAATTGGAATGATTTACTTTCAGATTTTTTAACGTAATCTTAAGTATTTATATTATATAAACCGATCATCAATAAATACTATGATGAACTATTTTACATAATTTACTTATTATGTTACTTATTACAATCAATCACTGAATGATTAGGTCATAATACATAATGCCGATCTTGCAAAATTACCCTCATATAATATTGGTCGAGGGTAACATTTTGCGAACGACTAGAAAACTAGTCCAACCAGCCGCTTTCATAATCGCATCAACAAGATAACAGAAGTGCGCGCTGCGGACGAGGCGACGTGCCACGTGCTGTGCGCGTTGAACGTCGACTGTGACGTTGTTTTTGTGAGATGTGTATGTAATCTTCAACTATAGTAGTATAGTAGTAGCAGGAAATATTGCTCTATTTTCATGAAAATAGGTTAAATCAGTACCGGTTGTTCATGACCGGCACCAGATGTTTTGATTACATCAGAAATACCTATCTTAACGCCGGTAGAATTAACTAAAATGTTTTCTCATTTTATCAGGGAGAGTGTTTACACTATAATTATATCCTGTGCCTAATGCTAAAAGAACAACCAACTTTATGGTGATTTTTCCTAGAAGTAGGTTTCTACTGGGTATATACCCAATCCGCGATGTAGTTTCAAACTACCTTCCCGGTTGGATCGGGTCCCCGGTGAACGTAACTATATTTCAGCAAAACTGGTCTAAGCTTGTGAGCCCCTTTGAGGAGGCGTTTTACATGGTCATCGGAAGCTATGTTACGGCCTAGCAAAAAGAGCTGAGTGAAGACTGTTCAAAGATTCGTAAGGGTCCCATTATAATAATATATTATTACTGTTGAGTAAGGAATAACTTTATGTTTGAAAGTGAACATCCACAAGGGTTTAAATTAAGAGTTCAACAGAACTTTCACTACTGTTTGTAGGTTTCATTTCATTGTACTGAAGCAGAGTGATTTTGAAAAAATAAACCATAACTACATAGATCGAGTGATAGGCTTGGTGATCCTTTTGCTCCAAAGGTATCCTGGAGAGCATTGCTGCAGCCAGGATAAACTGTCTTGGCGGTGAAACAGAACAAAAAATTAAGAGTGAAATATATAATAGCCGAGCGAATCAGTTTTTTAAGCAGAGGAGAGAAACTAGGGCTGAGACGGCCAGTAAGGAAATATTAGGATATTTTCAGGCCTCATCCATGTTTATTTTCTATAAGCATTTCAAGACAAGTGAAAAGCAAGGAAAGCATATAATTACATTATTTTTCCAGCCTATAGTGAATGCGTCAACTGTTATGACACCTAGATCTGGCCTCTACAAACTATTAGTTCTGGTTCGATTCCTGGTTCTCCAAAAGCTGTTACTACTCTATGGTATATTCCGTGACCGAAAGATACCATTCAATATCCGTATTAATTTTTCTAAACTCCTGATGTGATCCTGGACTATCTTTTGTATAAATTTAAGAAGCTAACAGACAGATATTTCATATTTTGTACCATTGCTAAATGTTTTTTTTTTCAGGTAGGGTAGGTGAGGGAATTGGATCACTCCCATCCTTTTGATGTACTACGATAACATAAAAACATTTGTGAGCAAAACATTTGAAACCAAAAATCAATAAACATTAGTTTATTATTGTTATAATAAAACAACAATCTCTCCATGCTTTTGGTATCTCTAATGGTTGTTATGGAAATCTAGTTCAGTATTTTTCCATCCACCGTTTACGCGCTGTAATTACAATATACGCGCCATCCTGTTCAAGGCGCTAAAACTAATAAACAAGGGATTTCCAGAGAGAGTGTTGTCTAATATTTTACAAGCTAAATATTTTTGTCTCTCAAACTCTTTAGTATAGAGCCAACCATACTTCACAGCTGGATACGCTGATTGATGTAAGAATCCCGAACAAGTGGGCAAATTCCTGAATAGTACCTACCAACTGGCATTCGCAAAAAACATTTTGTGCCGCTTGGTTAACGGCAGTGATATTGACAATATAATATACCCATAGTGATGTATAGGTCCAAATAAAATTGCAACATTTACGAGGATGAACATCTTTTTTCGAAATTGACCACGAAACCTATATAAGCAGTAAAGTAACTTTAGAGTTTCAGTAACATGTATCCGTCACTCCTCGAAACTGTCACCTTGACAGAGCCAATCGTCAAGATATACATATTACAGATCTAAATCTGCGATGTCTCATAATAAAGCCTGCAACTTCTTTCATTATCTTTGTAAAAGCTCGAGAAATCGAACAAAGTCATGCACTAAACTGATTATGTAGTTTTGTCAAATTGAAATCTTAAATTCTTTCGATCGGACTTAGCTACAGGAACAAGTATGATTCTGTAAGATCAATGATCGCCATGAATCCACAGGTAAGTATCATTTTCGACGCAGCCCCATGGTCTCCCATGTTGAAATGGACAATAGAAATGAGTTTATTTAGCAGATTAAGGCTTAGAATCGGTGACCACCATTAGGCGTTGGTGCTAAAAAATAATAATAATATTTGATACAAATTGAAATTTTTGAGGATAACATTATAGAAATGGCACCTAAATTAGTTCGGTTCTGGATGGCTAACCTCATTTCATTATTTTCTTTGATTGAATGAAAATTATTGTTATAAGTTATTAGGAGAACCTTGTTCTACTCTACGATTAAAAGGTTAACAGTTACGAATCAGTTCCAAAATAACTTGATTATTAGTTACACCAATCCAGCAATTATAATAAAATTGTAATCTTCCAGCATGTCCACCTACGTTATTGTTTCGTAGGAGCATATTTGTTATAGCTTGACAAGTTCGTCGAAGGACGCGTGAACTGCGCCGAGACATAGACGTGTCGTTGGTTGCGTTGCGCTCATCGATACGGTTGTTGCGCTGTCGTCCTGTATGCTGACTGCCCCCCCCCCCTTTCTCAATGGTAACGAGGGGTAACGAGAGTGCCCGATCAGTTTCCCTGGTGTTGAAAAAACTGCCAGCTGACGACTGAATATCCGAAGAAGAAGGCTTCGACGACGTTTAAAAGTGATTCTTGCAATCAAACTGAATAAATACACTTATTTGTAACCCTTGTTTTAAATTGCCTTTGAAACCTTAATGTTTTCAGGCAACTCACTCTCAAAGAGAGTTTCATATCTCTTTCTTGGTTCTTTATGAATGTAAGGAACGCTTTCTATAATCCTAGAGCGAGCTAAAGCTTTGTTCTCACTTGAGATTCGGCATAGTGGAAGTCCGTTAGTATATGGCAACCATGAGATAATATTCATACAGCTTGTACCTTATCATCGCTGGTCAAAAGCAAACTCACGCTTTGTTGAGTACTGATATGCCTAGGCCCAGCTAATTTTGTTTGGTCTGAATTTTCTTCAACTTTTAATTTTATTTATTTATTTATTTATTTAATTTGTAGAAATACAAGAAACGACCCGATACTACAGAGTAAATCATCATCATCATCAGAGACGATCCAACGTGGCATAATTTTATAATAATAATAATTTTCTAGTTCTCACTATACCAGACACGGCAGCGGATATTTCCGCGCTTAATGTGTTTGCTTTCAACAGTTTGCAGTTACTGGAAATAAAATAGTCTTTCTAATAAATAAAAAGCTTTTCTTTTACCTCCTTCTGCATCTCCTTCTTGAGGATTGGTAGCCAAAGTTGGCCCAGCTTGTCATGAATATCAAGACCATAAACTGGTATTAAGGTCATCAGAAGCATTACCCAAAGCCTGTAATGACTCTGTATCGAGTTCAGACACAGGTTTAGTAGCCTCATGCGGGGCGTTGAGGCCTCGTCTGGTGTCGTGAGGAGAGCCGGCACAGGTGGTGCTTTGTAAAGATTAAAACCTTCGTGTTGACCCGCAGTCAAACCTCCAGGCAATTTTTAAGCATCATGCTAACCCTTCGTGATAACCCGCAGTTAATCCTCCAGGGCGCTTACTAGATGCTGATATTTAAATCGGCTTGTGACATTTTTCACTTCACTCAGGTATCAGGAATGCAAAAATGCAAGACTTACTTACCTGGATTTTCATCAGAATCAGATCATGACGAAATCACAATCACGCAACGCTTTTTAGCCGTATTTTGCTTACGAAGTTTTTCGGAAAAATATCCAAATTTGTATTGCCGGCAATACATTTCAGCATTTTTTCCATTTTTCACTGCAGAATGTGTGCTTGATGCCGTGCACAAAAAAAGAAAGAATGACGATCTGCTGAGGGAAATGTCAAACCAAACTTTTTTTTTTTTTATACTTTAAAAAATGTGCAAATGCCAGTAGCATAAAATAATACTACCTCGTTTTATAACTGAAGAATGAAGCGACGAATTATAATATACGCAAGTGAACATGGTGCCGAAACCAGGGACATAGTAAATCGTGAGTACAGTACATCAGTGAGTGAACAAAAGTGCCAGTGAAAAATTACAAGTTTCAAAAATCAAGACTAACCTAGAATCTGTGACGGATTAAATTAGAGTTTCGTAAAACACTTGTAAAATTTTTAAAAGTGTACTACACTGGACTTAGAAAAATTCGCATCGAAAAAGACTCTGAAAAAATTTCACAACAAAAAGACATAGAAAGTTTTACTCTATACGAGACTTGTAAAATTTTAGAAAAAATACTACTTGGACTTAGAAAAATTTGCAACAAAAAAGACATAAAATTTTACAATAAAAGGAACATAGAAAATTGTACTCTATACGAGACTTGTAAAATTTTAGAAAAACATATTACATGGACACAGAAAAAACCGAGGAGTTATCTACAATATCTACACATACGCAACACCTTACAAATACACAGAAAATGGAGAAACTAGTTAGAAAGCAGGAAGATTATCTGGAAAATGTGGAAAAGGCGTTTATCAATTACAAAAAATCTCCGAAGAGTCGATTATCTCGAGCATATATAGAAGCGCGAATGGAAAGTTTGGAAACTGCTTGTAAAGAATTTAATAAAAACCACGCTCATATAGTGGAAAATGTAATTAAAGAAGCAAAAAAGACCATGGATTACTTTATAAGCGATATCTACACTCAGTTTCAGGAGATTTATACCGAGTATAAAACACGTTTAAAAGAAGATATGCCTATTAATACCACTTCAACGAACTCAACACCCGTGACAAGCCCAGCTGGAAGTAAAGTGAAATTGCCCCAAATACAACTACCTACATTTAAGGGCAGTTATGAGGAATGGCAGACGTTTCATGACATGTTTGTCTCGTTAATTCATACAAATACTAGCTTAAATTCAGTACAGAAGCTTCATTATTTAAAGAGCTGTCTCTCTGGAGATCCGGAAAGACTTCTGATGAATCTCGCGACAACAGAGAACAACTATGAGGAAGCGTGGAAGCTATTGACGAAACGCTACAACAACAAGAGACATAACGTCAATGAGATTATGAAACGTTTGTTTGCACAAAAGGCTATAGTGGGAGAATCATCTACACAAATCAAGAATTTACTGGACAACACCGCTGCTTGCTTAAAAGCCTTGAATAATCTGGGAACAGAAACGAATTCGTGGGACGTTATTATAAATTACCTAGTTTTGTCAAAGCTGGATCCAGAGACGCGAAAGGCTTGGGAGTTAGATACAAACAAGAAAGAATCAGATAATCTACCATCATGGACCGAACTAGTGAGTTTTCTAGAGACGAGATTTCGAACATTAGAAATGTTGGAAGAGTGTAAACCTACATCAAGTAAACAAATAGCGAAAAGGAATACATTCCATTGCAAAGTAGAAGAGAAGACAGATGACAATCAATACAACAATAATAATAAAGTAACTTGCGTTATGTGCACCAACGAACACTTGTTATTTCAATGCGAACAATTTCAGAAACAGTCTATCGAAAAGAGAGTAGAGTTCATACAAACCAATAGGCTGTGTTTCAATTGTTTCGCTTCCAACCACAACGTTAAGAGCTGTCGCCGATCAACCTGCTGTCGTAAATGTGGACGACGACACCACACATTGCTACACTTTGAGAGAACCACATACGAAGGACCTTCAACTGCAGAAAATGCTAAATCAGAAAATCCGGTGGTCACTGAAACATCCCGAATGACTGAGAGTGAAAAAAAAATCGTGTCACATTTTGCTAAGGAAAATTATAGTGAAGTACTTTTAGCAACAGCGCTGATCAATATTAAATCCCCAAACGGTTATGTTAGAGTAGTTAGAGCTTTAATTGATCAGGGTTCTGAGGCTTCTTTTATAACTGAAGACACTGTACAATCCTTAGGTCTAAAACGGGTTCCTGTGAATGGTCTTGTGTCCGGTGTAGGTGATGGGGAGATGAAAATAAAGCACATGGTTTTATTTAATTTAGAGTCGATTCAAAATCCTCATTTTTCTGTGCAGGTTCAAGCTTACGTATTACATACCTTGACATCCTTTTTACCCACGAGCAAAATATCCATAACAGGATGGTCAGAAATAGAAGAGAAGCCCTTAGCGGACCCAAAATACGGAGCACCTGGACGAATCGATATAATCCTAGGAGTGGAGATATACAGTGAGATTATTCTTGAAGGCCTTCTAAAACACCCAGAAAACAGTGGTCCAATTGCGCAGAACACGCAACTTGGATGGGTTTTATCAGGTCCCATCGATAATCAGACACCATCATCGAGCAAAAGAATTGTCAACCTACATATTCGAGTGAAAGAAGATGAACTTCTGAGACAATTCTGGGAAATAGAGAGAGAACCAGACGCAATAAAGAAGAAAATGACTAGAGAAGAGATAAAATGTGAAGAAATTTACGAAAAGACTACAGTACGAGAAGAAGACGGGAGATATAAAGTGCGACTACCTTTCAAAGATTTTGAGACTTTGCCTTGTTTGAACAATCAATCAGAGAAGATAGCACTCCATCGATTCAACTTGCTAGAGAAAAAATTACAGAAAAATGAAACACTAAAAGAAGAATACAAGAAAGTTATAGACGACTACATAGAGCAAAATCATATGGAAGAAATCAAACAACCCCAAGAGATAAATAAACCAAATACAGTGTACCTTCCACACCATGCTGTGGTGAAACAAGATAGAGAGACGACAAAATTACGGATTGTTTATGATGCTTCATGCAAGGGAACTAATAATAAATCTTTAAATGATACACTTCTAGTAGGACCTAAGCTACAAGATGATCTAAGACATATCCTAATGAGATGGAGATATCGCCCTTATTGCATAGTTGCAGATTTAACTCAAATGTATAGACAGATCCTAGTACATGAGAATGATATCGACTTTCAGAGAATAATATGGAGAGCAGATATGAATCAACCTATTCGACATTTGAGATTGTTGAGGCTAACTTTTGGAACAGCTTGTGCGCCTTACTTGGCAGTCAAGTCTCTGCAACAATTGGCCAAAGACGAAAGGGATAAATATCCAGTAGCAGCTGAGATCACTCTACGAGACTATTATATGGATGACTTACTGACAGGATG
Organism: Thera obeliscata; assembly: GCA_947578465.1. NCBI lineage: Eukaryota > Metazoa > Arthropoda > Insecta > Lepidoptera > Geometridae > Thera > Thera obeliscata. The sequence goes on along the minus strand of OX387923.1, from coordinate 8,734,746 downwards.
CGAGACAGAGACAGAAACCATACAAATTTTTGATCAAATGAATGAATTGATGACTTCTGGAGGGTTTTCTTTACAAAAATGGTGTACTAATAGTGAGGTTTTAATAAATTACATAAAACAAGAAAACCAAAAGATTGATCAAAAGCTAGTATTTAAATCTGATAATGTAATGAAAGTTTTAGGAATTTGCTGGAATAAAACTACAGATAACTTCGAGTATAGCTACAAAATTGCGGAAACTAACGAACCTATAACAAAAAGACGAGTACTATCTGACATAGCGAGACTATACGACCCAATGGGTTGGATAGCACCTGTTATAATAGTCGCGAAGATATTTATGCAGAAACTGTGGAAGGCAAATTTAAACTGGGATGAAATTCTGTCCAAAGAACTTCTGAAAGAATGGCTTGTTTTTCGAGACAGTTTGAGTCAAGTGCAAAACATATTAATTCCTCGATGGCTGAACACGAAGAAAGGACACATCTGTGAGTTGCATGCCTTTGCTGATGCGTCAAATGCAGCGTATGCTGCTACGGTATACCTGAAAGTACAAGATAAGCATCAAAATGTACACGTTCATCTAATCTCGTCCAAAACAAAAGTTGCACCAATTGATAAAGCAATATCGGTTCCGAGACTTGAGTTGTGTGCTGCATTGTTAACGGCCAAACTTCTGTATGAAGTCTCCCAAATCATGGAAATACCTAAAGAGAAACAATTCGCTTGGTCAGACTCAACAGTCGTTCTGGCTTGGCTAAAAGGAGAACCCAGTCGATGGACAACATTTGTGAGTAATAGAGTATCAGAAATCCTAACAATTCTAGATAGCGCCCACTGGAACCATGTCAGCACCCATCTAAACCCTGCGGACTGCGCTTCACGAGGTTTATCAATCAGTGATTTAATGAAACATGAACTTTGGTGGCACGGTCCATCGTTCTTGCTTGAAGATAAAGACTACACGACAACGAACCTAAACTTCACGACTACAGAGGAAGAGAAAGCAATTAAGGTCTTGGCTACTGTCATAAAACCAAAAGAAGAGTTCATCTGGACAAAATTTTCAAATTTACGAAAGATGTTAAGAGTAATGGCATACTGTCGAAGATTCTTAAAACTAAGAGTACCTAAAGAACAAAGAGAAGTATTTACAAAAATAGTGAACAAAAAGGAAATGGAAGAAGTGAGTGAAATATGTATTAGAGAAACACAGAGACTATATTTTGAAGAAGAAATTAAAGCATTAAAAGCGAAGAAAAATATACCAAAACGAAGCATACTGCAAGCCATAAATCCATATTTAGATGAAAATGATATTTTGAGAGTTGGTGGTCGTACAAGCCAATCAGAAGAAGAGTTTGATAAAAAACATCCTATAATACTACCCAATGAAAGCCATTTTACGCAGTTAGTAGTTAGAGATGCCCATTCTAAAACCCTGCACGGAGGACCCCAAATAATGCTAAACCTATTGAGATCGAAATATTGGATAATACGTGGAAGAGAATTGACCAAAAAGTGTTATAGACAGTGTATCACTTGTGTCCGATATGCAAGACAACATAATAATCAACTTATGGGTCAGTTACCTAAAGCTAGAATAACGCCGACAAGACCTTTTAAGAGTTCTGGTGTTGATTTTACAGGTCACATCAATATCCGTTTTTCCCCTGGAAGAGGATCAAAATCCTACAAAGGCTATGTTTGCCTCTTCATATGTATGGTCACCAAAGCCATTCATTTGGAAGCAGTGTCAGATTTAACAGCTAAAGGCTTCATAGCTGCATTTCGGAGGTTTGTTTCAAGAAGAGGTCATTGTCAAGACTTATACAGTGATAATGGCACAAATTTTGTGGGTGCTGATAAAGAGCTGCGCCTTATGTTTAACAGAGCTGTGTCTGACCTACCTAATGACATTGATCAACTTCTTACTAATGAGGGAACTACGTGGCATTTTATCCCACCACATGCGCCTAACTTCGGAGGTCTGTGGGAGGCAGGGGTTCGATCTACTAAGAGTCATTTAAAGACCGTTATTGGAGATACCACACTTACCTTTGAGGAGCTGACAACGGTTCTTACCCAAATTGAGGCTTGTCTTAACTCCCGTCCCATATCCTATCTGAGCGATAATCCTAACGATCCACTACCTTTAACACCGGGACATTTTCTAGTTGGTGAACCTCTTATCGTTATACCGGACGAAGACTATTCACTCGATCAGAGTTCTTGTGTTACTAGATGGAGATTGTGTCAAAAAATGTTAAGTAGTTTTTGGAAAAAATGGTCTAAAGAATATCTTGTCACATTAAATAATAGATATAAATGGTCTGTCAAAAAAGAGGAACCGGCAATTAATGATATAGTGATTATAAAAGAGGATAATTTACCGCCTGCAAAGTGGTTATTAGGAAAAATTATAAAACTTCACACAGGGCAAGACAATTTAACTAGAGTGGTTACTTTAAAAACCAAATCAGGATTGTGTAAAAGACCCTGTAGCAAATTGTGTCGGATTCCAAAAAATTGTGAATAGTGAATCTTTAAGATGTTACAAAGTTATCCTTGTGATACAATACAACTGAGTAGGAAATTTTGAATTTCGTCATTTTGTGTAATTGTGTGCATGCTTAAGAGTTAAGTTTACAATATTTTTTATTTATACTAAGAAGTATATTTTGGTTCTGTGTTGTTATACATTTTGTTAATACTTAAATTTAGAGTTGGTTTGAAGAACAGAGTTCTTGGTGGGCGAAATGTTTAGCCTGATAAAAGTGTTATAGCATAGTGCATAGTAATTTAGTACCCGAAATAGAACTAGAGGGCGTTGGTAAATTTGTCACGATTCTGCATCGCGCTATCGTTGCGTTTTGGCCTTGCATGTATAGGTTCGGGTTGAGTTTGAATAAATGTTGGAAAATACAGTGCTACAAGTTTTTTATTGGTGTTATGTATAATATACGCAAGTGAACAATGTATTTATAAAAACAAATGTATTTAAATATTGTATCAATGATCTGGTTTCCATAGTGAAAACTATGCTTAGTTTGGGGCTATATTATGTTGAGTGGATTGTTTACAATATTAAAAAAAATTAGATATTCATACGAACTAGATTTATATAATAGCATATTAAAATGAGTTTTTTTATACATTAGCTGATGGAACAATGCCAGGAACGTGCCCTACAATGCACTGCCCTGCGTCCATCAACTTGAGGCATACAGATGTTCAGTCTCACGTGCCAGTTATTTCACCGACACCCACCCTTGTGGTAACCATCGCTTTTAAAAAAACATTGCCTCGTAGGTCATGCACGTCAGGAACGTGCCCTACAATTCACTTCTCTGTGTCCATCAACTTGAGGCATACAGATGTTCAGCCTCACGTGCCAGTGATTTCACTGGTTCACCATTCAAACCGAACCAAGGGTTTTGGATTCTTTAAAATATCAGAGTACTAGCTGTGCCCGCGACTTCGTCCGCGTGGTATAGTGTCTATGGGTAGCATTTTTAATTTGCAGCGGAAGAAAACAGTAATTAAATAACAACGTCATATTCGCGTGCACGTGACACAGTCGTCTGCCCTCTTACTAAACTCTCCTCAACACCCCCCCACATTCCCCCCAGACTCCCCTCCACAATCCCCCTGTACTCCCCCCGCACCTCCCCTCCACACTCCCCCTGTACTCCCCCCGCATCCCCCCTCGCTCCTCCCCTCCACACTCCCCCCTGTACTCCCCTCCACACTCCCTCCACACTCCCCCCGAACCTCCCCTCCACACTCCCCCCGAACCTCCGCTCCACACTCCCCCTGTACGCCCCTCCACACTCCCCCTGTACTCCCCTCCACACTCCCCCCGCACCTCCCCTCCACACTCCCCCTGTACTCCCCTCCAACTCCCCCCTGTACTCCCCTCCACACTCCCCCCTGTACTCCCCTCCACAATCCCCCCGCACCTCCCCTCCACACTCCCCCTGTAATCCCCTCCACACTCCCCCCTGTACTCCCCTCCACACTCCCCCCGCACCTCCCCTCCAACTCCCCCCTGTACTCCCCTCCACACTCCCCCCGCACCTCCCCTCCACACTCCCCCCTGTACTCCCCTCTCTCTACCCCCCCAGCACAAACTTTGAATGTCATATTTTTTTATATCACTTTTTATAACAGACTAAAAAATAAGTTTTAAGTTTCTAGCTCTAAAAATGACGATACTTCCATACAACTTTCAACCCCTATTTTCAACCTCTTACAACCCTTTTTTAGCCTATGTCCTTCCTCAGGCCCTCAACTATCTGTGTACCAAATTTCATTTCAATCGGTTCAGTTTTGGCGTGAAAGCCACACAGACAGACAGACAGACAGAGTTACAAACGCATTTATAATATTAATAAGGATTGTGTCGGCCAAGATTTTACAAAATTTACTGCTAAGGGTCCGGAGGCTTTGTTTGGCTGGTTTTGATTACAGTTGATAATCTAAGAACAGCAATACAACTAAATTTTAAGTCAGACTCGGTCGTACTTACATTCAAGTAGTTTTTATTTAGATTATGCTCATAAATTAAAACTTAAACTTGGTCTCACTCAGTTTTACCAACACACTCGATTCAACCAAAGTTTACCGCTGTTGCTTCTAGGAACTTCAGGATCAATGATAGGTATATTATGTACTTGAATACAGGCCCAGATAACAGACTGACCACACCAGAACTGGTCAGGCTTGGTACCCAATCGGAACGGATGAGATGAAACTCCACCAGGTTAAACACTGGACTGGTGAAATATTTTTTTAACCAGAGTACAACAGACACTTTCACACCTTTTTATCTACTATAATGCTCTGACACTTACTACTGCAAATACAATAAAATCAAATATGTAAGTAAGAAAGTGATTGAGTAGATCTGAATAACAACATTTTTCATTGAGATTTCATGAGAAAAATCTTTAATGTAATTTACTTAGAACAAAAAAAACATCCACATGAGCTGAATCTTGAGATCATTAATAAAAATTATAGGGCTCTCATTTAGTCTGCCTACTGGGTTACGTAAGTAAATAAATAGTTTATCTGAAATATAATGGTCAGATTTCACCGTTTTCCAACTCATGAGTTACGATCTTTCCACAGAGAAAAAGAATTAAACTGGTCAAAGTTGAGGTTTTATGAAATTAACTGCTTACAATCGATTCGATATTTTTCTATTTAAAACCGAAAAAGCATCAATACATCGAGTATATCGAAAGCATTTCAAAACATCGGGTCGGTTCGATGTATCGCATTGTAAAGCTGGGAACAAATTAGCGAACGCGGCTGACGGACGCGGCTTACAGCCGCGACTGATAGTGTGCACAGTCGAACGGGACCTGGCTTGCCAGATTTCTGTCAGACGTCCGAACGCTCAAGGTTACGTCCGCGGCTTAGATCCGATAGTTTGCACACTTCAGTGTACATTCATTATCTAGATATCTATCAGACGCGGCTGTCAGCCGCGTCCGCATAATATGTTCCCAGCCTAAATATCGATCTTTTCAATCTATCGACGCTTAAGACTATCTGCCACTGGCAACACTGGTCGGCAATCAGTCAGTCATAAGGACTTGGCGAAAAGACTTTGCATCCCCGCCAGCACAAAAAAAAAGTCAGTCAGTCACTTAGACAAACAGAAATTTCTCGATCGAAAGCCGTCGCAATTGTACAAAAAAGTGTAATTTTCATGAAAAATGGTGTTTTCAATAAGTGTTTTGCAATAATAAGTTGCACAAATGTCCTTTCTAATGATTTAACCTATCTGTGTACCAAATTTCATTGCAATTGGTGATTGGTGATCGTCGGAGTGTTTTGGTGTCAGAGTGAGACAGAAACATCAATGTGATGCTCTTTATAACGTTTTAAAAGGTTTGTAAACCTTTTTTCACAATAAAAAGTAGCCTATGTCCTTCCCCAGGCCGTCAACTATCTGTGTACCAAATTTCATTTCAATAGGTTCAGTAGTTTTGTCGTGAAAGCCAGACAGGAAGACAGACAGACAGACAGACAGACAGAGTTACAAACGCATTTATAATATTAGTATGGATTAAAGGCTTAATACTCTAAATCCGAATCTAAATAAACGCACATATTATGGGCTAAGGGAATACATTCATGTTTATTCAGTCTTTTAAAATATTTGCTTGAGCAAATATTCCTTTGCAGCGCCAACCCATCGCCTGAGTCATTGATTCCCAACGTGGTCCAGGTGGACCCCCAGGGGTCCACGGGAGACTCGATGGGGGTTTACGATGGCGTGACAAAAAAATGGGGGTTCACAATTCATAAGCAGGGGTCTACGAAAATTTATCAGGTTTCGATAGTGAAGAACTAAAATGAATTTTCAAAAATTCGCCTATCAATGAATTAAGTTATCTATCAATTCTTACTTTTTTCGAAAGCTATTCTATTCATGGTAGGAACACAGCAGCAACGCAAATGCCCAAAGTTAGATCTTATCTCCATACTTTTTTGTCGACTGGAAATATTTATAATTGTAGCTGCGGGACAGGGGGTCCACTGGAACCAGCAAAATTTTGAAAGTGGTCTATGAGAAAGAAATGGTTGGGAACCTCTGGCCTAAACGAAGACTACTCGAAAACCAATAAACGAACGTTCGTATTGGCAGTTTACGATACATTGCGTGCCCTAAGAAAAACAATAATTTCAATTTATTTATATAACACTTAGATCTAACATTACAGATTGGTTCAATTCCTCATTATCTCTAGGATATAGTCGTAATTATGAGTGCTTTGGTGGCCTAGTTTTAGTACCCCGCCTTCCAAACCTAAGTCTGTAATTATTATTTTACTGAGCATATTCTTAGTTTTCATATGTGAATACCTAAACTGTCCTTAAATTTCTAGGCTTTTATTAAGCAATATCAAAACTTTGCATGTCGGTTTCCCACAAGAAATATGTGGTACTAACATTATTATTAAAAAGAAGATAACCAATATTGGCCATATTTCAAGCGAATATTTCATTTCATTCAATGTCACTGACACGCAGTGTAACACAAAATTTAAATATTAGACGTTTTCGACGACAAACGAAACTCGTTTATCGTTTTACCAGTGACCAGCAGACGCGTTCCGATAATTTGGTTATTTCTTAACTTGATTTTAAATCCTTTGAGGTGAGTTTGGACATGGGCTGGGCACTGATGGTCAAAGGAATTCAAATTAGGAACGCGCTTTGAATCCGGATTAGACCGGATTCAAGAATTTGTAAATATGGTTTGAAAGAAACGTGTGTGTTAAAATGGCGGGTGTGATTACAGCAGTAAATACGGTCTTTTAACTTAATTATGAAAACCAGAGCGTAGAAGGCTTAAAGGTGTTAAAGGTTTCATTTATCAAATAAATAAATGAAACCGTGGTACAAAAATTTAAGATTCTAGTTAAAATAAATAAATATTATCGACAATCCTTACAACACAATATCTAGCCCCAAACTAAGCAGAAATTGTGCTATGGGAACTAGGTAGCTTTTCTTATACGTATATACATTTTTTTTGTAAATACATACTTAGAATACTATATATAACTCTCGGTGAGGATAAAACCCACGACCTACGGCTCAGAAGGTAGAGCAACTACCAACTGAGCTGAGAGTTTATTGTTGAGTTAAAGAAATAATTATTCTTGACGTGCGTGACCTAAGAGGCGTTGCTTTGTTATAGGCGATGGTTACCAATTAACATCAGGTGGGCTATATGCTTGTTCCTTAAAAAAAGAAGACATAGTAGGCAACGTGTTTATAATGAGTTAAATAAATAATTAATAGCATTATAGGCCAGATCTCCAATTGACATAATGTGATTATGATGAGTCCTAGCCATTTTCACTACGGCAACAAGAAATGCATAGTCTGTAAAAAATAACGTAGACATGAAACGCGGTAGCGCTACGTCGTAGCACATCGCTACGAGGTTTTACATCAGACTGCAATAATTGGATATGGTTGCAATATAATTTGCTCTCCATATTTTCTCTTATCGCGAGGATGGTGGGATATTGCAATGGATAGAGAGAGTTGGAAGGATTTGGGGGAGGCCTTTACCCAGCAGTGGGAGGATATAGGTTAGAAAAAAAAAAAAAAAATCTCTTATAATTTATGAGCTACGAATAATAATAAAGAAGTCATTGGACTGGCCTCTCAGCTTAGTAGTTAGCTCTGCCTTCTGCTCCGTAGGTCGTGGTTTCGATCCCCACTGAGATCAAAATATTTGTGTAGTGAGTGCAGATGTTTGTTCTCTGTCTGGGTGTTATATTGTACTCTAAGGCCCGTATTCCGAAACAGTGCTTGAGTCTGAGTCGAGCCTAAGCACAGATTTCTGACACTTTTCAATGGAGAACTGTCATAAAATCTATGCTTGAGGCTCGACTCAGACTCAAGCACTGTTTCGGAATACGGGCCTAAGAATGTATTTACAAACAAAAAGTATGACTTGTATATCAGCTATCTGGTTCCCATGCAAGCTCTGCTTAATTTGGGGCTAGATATATTCGTGCAGATTGTCAACAATATTAATTTAATTTAAATCAAACATGTTTTAAGTTTATGACTAAATACAGAAAAAAAATGTGCATGCCTATGGAAACAAGCATCAAAAAAATCGATATTATAGAAAAACAAAAGATAGGGTAAACTATACTATTCTTGGCACCCCCCCAATGATTGGCACTCTACCATAAAAACCCATGAAATAAGAGTTTCGAGCAATTTTTTTATGTGACAATAATTTATTTTGGTAGTATATTTAATTTTCTTAAAGGTAACATTCATTTTATGCTTAGAATGTCCGCCATCCAAACTTTTCACCCAATCCTAACTTTTTTTATAACTTTTTACTCGGTTGTTTCATCCTTGCTTGGAAACAGCTGTGAAAGGAATATGGCGGACATTCTAAGCACAAAATGAATGTTACCTTTAAGAAAATTAAATATACTACCAAAATAAATTATTGTCACTTAAAAAAAAATACTCGAAACTCTTATTTCATGGGTTTTTATGCTAGAGTGCCAATCATTGGGGGGTGCCAAGAATAGTATGGTTTACCCTACGTACATATTTATTTATCCATATCTAAATGTATCTAGAAGTGCCAGTTCAATGCGACCGCCAACATTTCATTCATTCTACAGCTTCAAAGTGTCTTTTTTTTAATTTTCATATTCCCCAAAGCTCGCTGTTTCAAGAAAGTACATTATTTCCACCATTCTCTTCTGTAAATGTAAATAAAACTAATAAATGCCGAACACAGACCAAAGGGAAATTTCATTTGGTTCGAGTTAGCGCGCAATGAAAAATGCTCCGCCCCACTTTCTTGGATTCCTTGCATAACTACGTAGCCGTATGTGTAGTTGGGGTGGGGGATTACAATCAAATATAAGTTTTTTTCAGACACGACAACGAAACAGCGTTCCGATTTATTTTCCTTCTTCTCTTCTTTATCAAAATTAAATTTAGGCGGCAATTTTTTTTAATGGTGATTTTTTCATTTATTGAATTAAAATTTGAGATGTCAACAAACAGCCATTCTTAAAGCACAATTCAAAAATAAAATAAAATACACAGAAGACATTACCAGTGCGGGTTTATGAACTGATTTGTTTTTTGATATCTGATAGGTAAATTCCAGATGGTCCCATAGAAATTTTATCAAAACTGGTCAAGCAGTTTGGTCATGAAGTAATAATAATAATAATTTTATTGTTAAGGTAAAAAAAAACTTTACTGAAAATATACTTATACAAGCTAGCATTAAGTTCGCCTGTGTACAATACAATTTTTATTTTGTGCAACAAAGAATTTTCTATCTATCTATACCTCACGGAAAAAACAGGCTTGCAAGACTCAAAGTGCAGATATTGTTAATATAACATTATATTTTTTTTATGCAAATGATAGACAAACGCACTTACGGCCCACCTGATGGTAAGCGGTCACCGTCGTCTATAGATACCTACAACACCAACGACCTCGAGAAGCGAGCCACGTGTCTACAACCTTCAGACTATGAATAGCACCCCTAGCCCAAGAACTGGAGCGAAGCGTCTAATAACTGCACTCGCGTCTGTCTCCTAATATAAACACACACATAACTTTGCATATATATTACATATACATAAAATACGGTTAAGCATGTCGGAGTGTACTTTGCTGACTATATACTAATATGTGACATAGGGCAAATGAGCCTCTGTTCATCCTTATAGAATTTTTAGTGCCAAATTATCAATTCCGTTTTTTTAAGGTTGGGTACGTTACAGTCGTAAGCTTATTTACTTTAATTCGATTGACTAGCCTCTCAGCTCAGTTGGTAGTAGCTCTGCCTTCTGCACCAGGTCGTGGATTGAAAATTGAACGATTGCCCCTCTCCCCCCCCCCCCCCCACTTATCAACTACCTCGACTTTTGGCGACGCTTTTGATTTAAAAAAAAACAGGTACGTGACGTGGCAGTGTCCACTCTCCAGTTCATTGGTTTTTTCCCACCTCAAATAAGCTCAAGCTCACTTCAAAATAAGCGTGCTGAACAGATTTTCTTTTTTTTAATCAGTGAACAAGAATATCGTCATTTAATTAATGCAAATAAATGACAGGATGAACACTAGAGGGCGTCCCAGAGCTTGTTACTCTAGTCCTCAAATATTAGAATAGAAAATGTACAATTGTCTGCAAAGTTTTAAATTGCTTTTAAATATTCATTTATAATATCATCTGAATTCATTAGTTTTCATGATATTGATTACCTTTATTAACACAAAGTAACTTATTGAATACAAATATTTATAAAATACCCAAAATACACAAGAAACTGTTTTAAAATCAACTGCACTTTTTCAATCATACCTAATACTTGTATATTTATTTTAGTAAATACAGTAGTAATTTGTATGCATAATAATAAAATAATAGTAATAATAAATGTTTTTTATTTAAATAATTATACCTATATTGTAAAAAACTTAAAAAATAAGAAAATAAATTAAATATCTGAATAATAATAATAGTAATGCATAAATGTAAAGGAAAAAAGTTTTTGTATGAATTTATTTTTTAAAAACATTTTATAGGTTTTATAGTTTAAACTTCACGGCTCGACTGTACCCTGATTAAACAGTTCTCTGATTAACTGCACCCACTCCTGCATCAGGGTTTGCTTGCACAACGAGACAGGTATGTCCCTAGGTGCATTTGAATAATAAATATGTAATTGGAAACAAAGTAGATAATTTATTTCAAGAGTTAGCCATTTGTATTTATTGTTTGTAAAAGAAACTTATAAATAAATATTTACAAGTGTAAAAAATACACAAGAAATAGTTGAGCTATCTGCAGACCGTTACAAACGATCTAGAGATAGCTCAACTGATCCAAATCAGTACTAGACGGAAGCGTCATTCAAGGTTAGCGCTATTAATACCATGCCTATTTTTGCCGTGATGCCGCATTGCTGTGTTTCGGTTTGAAGGGTGTGGGTGCCAGTGACATTACAGACACGTGAGGCTAAACATCGGTATGCCTCAAGTTGATGTGTTTGTTGATGGACGCTGGGCACTGCATCGTAGGGCCACGTATTTGACGTGCGTGACCTACGAGGCAATGCCTTGTTGTTGAAGATGGTTACCACTTTTCTTAATTTAATAGAATCACAAGAATCAATTTGAAGCGTCTTGAGAACTAGGTGCCGATTCCTCAGAATCAAAACCTAAAACAACAGAGAAGAAAGTTTCAACTTAAAGCCTGCGTATACCTAGGTCGCTTGCGATCGCGATCAGTGAAACGCTGTCAAATTTGACAGCGATATTTGACAGCGTTTCACTGATCGCTATTGCCAGCGACCTAGGTGTGCGCAGGTCTTTAAGCTCAAAACAAAACAGCTTCCAAGCGTAATTTTTGTTTTGTTTTGAAGTAATATGTTTTGTGGCTAAGCGCGAGATATTTCATCGGACTAATGCTATGTTAATCAGAGTTAAACAAACCGCTTTGCAGAAAAAAGTTTCACTTACGGATCGCGTTGGGCACATTTGTCGTGATAGTGTTGTGCGGGTTCCGTACCTACTCGATTATGCGCATTTACAGTTTTGGCTTTTACTGCTTCCGTATGTAATGTATTTTTATTTTGTTGTAGAACTAAGCTGCAATACTTCAGACACGTCTTGCGGCGAGACACTGACTCGATTGAGCGCGTCATGGTTAAGGGACAAGTGGAAGGTACGAGACCACGTGAAAGATTACACAGGCAGCAGTGGGCAAAAACCTACAAGAGTGCTCCCGGATCTCGCCATTTTCTTTCTTTGCAGTCGCGAGTAGAGAGAAGTGGCGAAATACAGTGAGGCGTGCCACAGCCCCTAATGAAGAGAAATCATTAGATATTCATGACGACCACAACCACTCTGATATAATTGAAGCGGCTGAGCAGAAGATAAATAAAAAAAACATTACCTATACAGGGTGTAATCGTTAAGTGTGCACAAGCGATTATTCCGTAACTATTGCAGATATCAAAAAATTTTAAACTGATATCGAAAGTACTTTACCTAATGAGTAAAATGACATTACTAACTTTTTTAAAATAAAACGAGAAATATCCAAAAAAATTACATTAATCACTCCCATACATTTAGTATGAGATAGTAGAAAGGTTTTAGTTTCCTTATTTTAAGTGGAATAGTACCTACTCATTTTACCCTTGTCATTTTATAATTATGTACGATATGAAGGTATTAATGAATTTCAAGTAGATACACGTGTAGATTAATTATCTTACCACTTCAAATTTATAATAAACCTTGTTTCAATATTGTATTGATTTGAACTAGCTGAAAAGCAACATAGGTACTAAATAAAAACAAAAAGAAAGATACTCTTTGGTGTTCGTTCTAAATTCAAATTCTTTATCGCGGGTTCTCGTTCCCGCCAATTTATTAATTTGAAAAACCTTTCTACTATCTCATACTAAATGTATGGGAGTGATTAATGTAATTTTTTTGGATATTTCTCGTTTTATTTTTAAAAAGTTATTAATGTCATTTTACTCATTAGGTAAAGTACTTTCGATATCAGTTTAAAGTTTCTTGATATCTGCAATAGTTACGGAATAATCGCCTGTGCACACTTAACGATTACACCCTGTATAATCTTTCTCAGCAAAAAACTGCTTTTGTCAATTTATATTGCTTTTTTGTTGTGTTTAGCTTCGAAGTGTTTGACCATATTGTATCTTAGTGACCAAACCGGTTTTATCTTATTATCCGTATCCGTTAATTCCACCTGCCCGCAGCCCTCACGAGCACATCACTAGTTGAATGATAAATGACCCAGCGGATGTTGGGGGAACGGACTTTTTGTCTCAAATCTGAGAGCTTTTATCGCGTTTTAATTCATTAGTACGGCTTTAGTGAAGTATTTTTTTTGATGGGACGTTTATTTGTTTTTATCCGACTGTTTTAGAGAGTTATGAGTTTGGCTAACCAGAATTTAATATTGGTTTATCTAGAGTTATTAAAACTGGATAAAAGGGAAATAAATTAAATTTGTTTATGGCAAGGCCAATGTTTAGCTCGTAGAGTTAGTAAGTTGAAGTGGCAATGGGCAGGCCATATAGCTCGAAGAACCGATAACTGTTGGGGAATAAAGGTTCTCGAATGGCAACCACGAACCGGAAGACGAAGCGTAGGGCGCCCACCCACCAGATGGACCGACGACATTGTTAAGATCGCGGGAAGTCGGTGGATGGAAAGGGCTCAGAATCGTTCTTGCTGGCAATGTGTAGGGGAGGCCTATGTCCACCAGTGGACTACTTCAGGCTGATAATGATGATGATGATTATATGGCAGGTAAAAAAAAATATCATTTACAGTAGAAAATAAAAATAAAACACATACTTACATAATTTTAATGTTATCTACTCCTAGGTATACTTATACCATACAGATAGAGACTAATAAATATTGTAGACACTCTATAGCCCCGAATTAAGCAGAGCTTGTACTATGATAACTATATAGCTGATATACTTATCTATATGTTTTTGTTAATGCATACTTATAATACAATATAACACCCAGACTAATAACAAACATCTGTATTACCTACACAAAGATTTGTTCTCGGTGGGGATCGAACCCACGACCAACAGCGCAGAAGGCAGAGCTACTACCAACTGTGCTGAGATGCCAAGCCAGTATTATAAAATTTTATAATTATGTTTTTTCCTTTGCAACAAAGAAGGCACACACAGACTCGGCTTAGCCTTCAAGTTAGAGCCGAGTAATTACAGTGTAAAAAAATACCTCATACAGTAAATAGTACGCAAAGAAAATTAGAATTTTTAGTTCATACATTTTATATGAGTCACTTAGAAGGCCAAACAAACTTCTAAGAGTAATAACAGTTATTTATAGGCCAAAAACTAAATACAAAATATCCCAAGTCAGTTTATCAGAAAAGAAAGAAATACTTTAAAGACTTTGATCCCCAAGCACGGTAGATATTCCTGCAGGCCTACCACAAGCCTTCTCTGGCTCTGTGTCTGACCTTGGTTTTGAGTCTGCGTGAGTGTTGACTAAATAAACCCTACGTCGAACGAAATAAATCTCATCATATTTCACTGGTGAGCACTCACACAAACTCAAAACTAGAGCCAGACAAAGCGAGGGCGTAGGTGGAGAATTAGATAGCTAGCACTTTTTTCAAAATCGACTTTATTGCGTTTTTTTAGAGTCTAAAGTAGGCTGCATCGTTTGGTCTGACTCACGTTGGTGACTTGTAAAATTATTGATAAAAGTCTAATAACTACTAAGTTAAACCTACTTTATAAAAGCTATTTAATGAAAAATCGATACGATAAGAAGAAAAAGAAGTTAAAAATTTTGAAAACTTGACCCATAACCAAACTGTTAGACCGATTTTGATGAAAATTAAAGTCCATTTTGGAAATACATTATTTTAAATAAAAAAAGTTTTTCAAATCTATAATGCAACGTCGTGTTAGTTACACTATTTATAACTCTATAAAGCTTAGAATTAGGAGAAGGACATAAAGATCATATTTTTTATACTATAAAGAGAAGCGGGAATGAGGCAACCGAAGCTGCGGGCGGCCACTAGTCAGTTTATTAATGATGGAGATAATAAAAAAATAAAATGAAATATAGAAGCCAGTTCTTCGAAACCATTATGAAAGTAAAAAGTGCTTACGGTTCAATATCTATAGCTTGCTCAAGCTTCTAACATTTTAATATTAATAAAAGCTAATGGAGAGTTTTTCGCGTTTTCTAAGAATAAACCTTTCAAGTAAAAGTTTACGTAATTTTTAATTTTTGCTCATTAAAGTAGTCTTTCTAGTCAGCTAGAACTAACTGTCTAATAGGCTTTTGTAATTTTCATAAAATAAACAAAATTAAATACTTTATGTCGATCATTATCGGAGCCCCTTCCCACCGGTGTGTAATATCGCGCACGGAGGCGGATCAGCTCGCACGACACACCATGGGAACGGTCTCGTGCGCCGTGGTGCGCGGTAGCACAGGAGCCCTTTGTGTATGCTTTGCCGTGCGTCGTCGTCGGCTGTGCGTGATGATCTGCAGAACCACGCACCGTAGGAAGGCAGCATAATAAGATATTTTTATATCCACAAAAAAAAACAAATAAAAAAAAGTGATAGGTGACAGAAGGTAGGTTTTAGCTACTATATTTATAGTGTTATTTTGCCTTTGTGTTCTGTTTTTTTTGATTTCCTCTTTTTGTATTTATTTTATGTCTAAGTGTGCTATGTATTTTTGTATAAATCGTGCCTGAATTAAAACCATTTAATAGGTTTTTTTTAAGAATATTGAGGTGGTATTGTTTAAATTTTTTGTTTGATAAAATACGATGGAAGATAAACATTAAAACAAACAAACGAAATTAAAAAAAAAAACCCCACTCCGGGTATGACAGAAATTAAAACTTGCACAATTACCCATCACTCCCCCCCTGACCAACTCTTCCCCCCCTCAATTCTGGCGAAGTTGGTTTAATCTTTGCCGAAGAAGTGTCGCGTGACGCGTGGCGGTTAATTGATTTTTTCCTACCTCAAAAATGCTCAAACATTTAAAACAACTTAGTTTAGCTGATGGTGCTGCCACAAGTCAGCGTTGCTGTGTTGTGGTAGAACTCTGCTTTAAGGTAGTAATACGCATGTTATTATAGAAATAAAATAGAAATAGAAATATTTATTTTACGTCACAAAACATGGTACATACATATATTAGTACTTACCTTCTCAAAGAGCTCTACTACTACTTACTTTTCTTTTATCTAAAAAAAGTATGTACTTACCAATGCTATTAAGAGGCACTAAAAGTCCTTTGATATTTCTTCAATTCAGAGTTACCTTAAGTCTAAATAATATAGGGACTCTCGACCGTGTAAAAAGAAAATTACTGCTACTTTTCAGCCCCTGAAAGGTTAACCCATACTACAGCGCATCCGTCCATTTTTATCAAAATGCCCGAAAATGAGTAATGATTATTATAGGTACCAAGAATTGTATTTAAATAAGATGTCTCGTCAGCGTTTCATGTTAAAAATTGCCCATCATCATCGTAATCAGTCTGAAGAATTCCATTGCTGGACATAGGCCTCTGAACATCTGTATGCCTCAAGCTGATGGACGCAGGGCAGTGCATCATAGGGCAAGGTCCTGACGTGCGTGACATTCGAGGCAATGCTTTGTAAGAGGTGATGGTTACTTAACATCAGACGGCCCATAATGCTTATTCCATCACTTATTATTCTATGACTGGAACCTCAGCTCAGTTGGTAGCAGCTCTGCCTTCTGCGCAGGTCGGGGGTTCAATCCCCACCAAGAGCAAATATTTGTGGTTGTGGTGTGTGGTGAACACAGATGTTTGTTCTCTGTCTGGGTGTTATATTGTATTCTAAGTATATATTTACAAAAAAAAAATAGTATTATATCAGTCATCTGGTTCCCATAGTACAAGCTCTGCTCAGCTTGGGGCTAAATAGTGTTGTGCGGATTGTCTATAATATTTATTTATTTATCAAATAGCTGTATATAATATATTATACATGGAACCGGGGTTAAAATGTGTAGGTAAAGGTGGTTGCCGACAGGGTCCATTCGAGTGCAATGTACCAGATAAACTGGGTCCATTCAAGCGATATCGTATTCTATGAAACGTGAATTTAACTTGCACTACAGGTCATTTTAGTGCTCTCTATCGGTAAAAACTGCTTGAATAACTGATTTTTGAATCAAACTTAGTTACAAAAAAATACTTACAGCCAAATATAGACGCTTGTACTTTTTAACCGACTTCCAATCAAAAAGGAGGAGGTTCTCGATTAGTTTTTTTTTTTTTTTTTTTTTTTTTTTTTTAATGTTTGTTACCGCATAACTTCGTCATTTGTGAGCCGATTTGAAAAATTATTTTTTTATCTAAAAGGTACTACTGCTTCCAGATTGGTCCCATTTTAATTTTATAGAAATCGGTGTTGCCATTTTTTTTTAAATATTTTTTTAATGTTTGTAACTGCATGCCTCCGTCATTTATGAACCGATTTAGAAAAATATTTTTTTATTTGGAAGGTTATCCTTACGTCCCAAACAAATTTCATTAAAATCGGTTTAGCCGTTTGGCAATGAAGTCGGTTTCTCTAGTTTTTTAAACTTATAATTATTAAAGTTACATTTGCAAATTAGAGAATGTACATTGTTTAACATTGTGTATTATGTAATCGATCTTACTTCGATGTTGTTTTCAGTAAAATGATGTCTGTTTTCCTTATTGTTTCTGAGAAGCATATAATAAATGCCTTTTGATGTTGAGAAGGAAAAAGTACCAAGAAAAAACTCTTCAAAAAATACTTCCGATTCTCATATATTTGTCGCTCGGATATCGTTAAACATACTCAAACATCACTTATCGGTCCGTACGTCTATTCATGACAGCTGTGGTATTCTAGCTGCCACGGGAACTCTCCTTCCCCCATGTAAATGATTCGTATAGGTGAAACTTTTTGCTCATGCATTTAAGGCCTGCGCACATCTAGGCGATAGCGATGACGATCAGCTAAATATTTGACAGCGTTTCATCTGAACTCCATCGCCATCAGCTCGATGTGCACAAGTTTTTAGTTAAAAACGCTAATAGTGCTTAGGACCCGATTAGATGAACCTAATTTTCCCTGCATCCACATATAAAAAGTGGTTATGTCAACTTATTAACTATTAACTTCAAAGTTTCACGCGTTTAGGTGTTACAAAGATGATTTGGACAAACAAAAGCTTAGTACTTCTCATTTATTATGAGTAGTCGCAAAATATGTCAGTACTCTCGAACGGTGCAGGAAAACATCGTGAGGAAACTCAAATAGTAATAGTAATAGGGTATATAGTTCTCACACGGCAGATATTTTAACGGACGGTAATTTTTTTTTTTTTTTTGTCACAACGTTCACATACTAAAACATCATCATCATCACTTACGTCTAAAATATTTCACTAACAACAATTAAGTTCGGCACAGTTTATAGAAGCATTAAAAATTTAATTAAGTTATCGTCCACGTGAACAACAAGTGAGTATTCGAATACCACAGCAGATGTGTGTTATTCTCACGCCATTATAAAGTTTGTTCGTATCTCGTTATTTATCGAGCAATAGGTGCGTATACAACGATAATCGAGTTTGGAATGTTTGGAGCTTTTTGGGATACCGTAACCGTTTTAAGACGGACGTTGTAAGGGTCGCCGCATACGGGCTTCCAGCGACAACCACAAAACCAGCGTATTTCCTATAATTTTCTTACATTGGAGCATTAAAAAAACATACATGCTGTTGCTCAGTTGTTTGTCACAAACGTCTTTTTGATACCTACGGTAATCAAAAATAATAGCAGTGAAGTTCCAGTGTGGGCCAATTCACTTATTAAGACGTATGCAATAATACAAAAGCAAACGTTTCAAAGACAGCACACGCTACGCTTCAAAGTAATAATAAAGTAGCTACACAGCATAATTTAAAAAAATAAAATACGAAAATAGTAGGTTTATACATTGCAAATTGACATGTTAGCTTCCGATGGTCTATTACAGGATATAATTTATGTAAAGTATTATATGCCTCTGCAATACAAGGAGCATTATTCTTATCGCACTAATAAGTGTTACCAAACGCAATAAAAGTTCAAACGCATCATGTTTAAACATTGCGTATCATGGTAATGATCAAAGTTGAAGTGAAATCTCGAACGTAATGTAACGTAGAGCTTTTCGTGAAGGGCTCGTCCGGGTGCGTACTACCACCATGCCTATCTCTGCCGTGAAGCAGCATCGCTGTGTTTCGGTTTGAATGGTGTGGGTGCCGGTGACATTATGCTAGATACTTATGAATGTGGATGGGTAGGTATAGAAGAAGAGGTAGGCCAAAGAAGAGATAAATGGGTTGTGTGAGGAATGACATATGGAAACTGTTGAAATGACGGCTAACAGAAGAGAGTGGAGAACGAAAACTTGTTGCCGACCCCACATGAAAATAAGGACAAGAAAGTGATGATGAATAGTTAAAAAATCAGCCAAGTGCGAGTCGGACTCGCCCATGAAGGGCTCCGTAGCAGTAAGTAATATAATATAGAAGTTCTAGTAGTTCGTCGAAAGGTCCATTGCGGTTTACGATTATTGACGTATTAAAAAAAAACTACTGACTAGAGACTAGAAACCCCTGTGTACTAAATTTCGTGAAAATCATTGGCGCAGTTTCCGAGATCCTAAATATATACATATAAAGATTTTCTCGTTTAAAGCTATAAGATATACCTAAGTAAAAAGTAAGTAAGTTATAGGCCTATACCTAAAACCATTGAGCAAAGGGTCTCAAAGTAAAAACATCAGTATAATCGTAACCTAATGAGTTTCATTAACCATCATCCATCATTTTAAAGGGAGTGTGTTATACGGAAAATTACAAAATCAGCTTTGCGCGTTAAGGGTAGGATCATTTTGGATAATATTAATTTCGTAGCAACAGTTTTTTGCATATTTAATATAAATAAATGAATATAAATATTTTTGTACAATTCACACAAAACTATCTAGCCCCAAATTAAGCAGAGCTTGTGTTATGGGAACCAGATAGCTGATATAATACTTAAAATACATTTTTTTTAGGGTTCCGTAGCCAAATGGCAAAAACGGAACCCTTATAGATTCGTCATGTCTGTCTGTCTGTCTGTCTGTCCGGCCGTGTCACAGCCATTTTTCTCCGAAACCATAAAAGCTAGACTGATGAAACTTGGTGAGTAGATGTATTCTGTGAACCGCATTAAGGTTTTTACACAAAAATAGAAAAAAAACTATAAATTTTGGGGGTCCATACTTGAAACTGAAACTCAAAATTTTTTTTTTCATTGAACCCATACGTGTGGGGTATTTATGAGAATAGGTCTTCGAAAATGATGTTAGGGTTTCTAATATCGTTTTTTTCTAAACTGAATAGTTTGCGCGAGAGACACTTCCAAAGTGGAAAAAAGTTGGTTCCCCCCCTCTAACTTCTAAAGTAAGAGAATGATAATACTAAAAAAAATATATGTTGTACATTACTATGTAAACTTTCAGCGATATTTGGTTTGAACGAGATCTAGTCTGTGGTTTTTTTTTTTATACGTCATAAACCGTAAACCGCAATTTACCTTTCAACGAACTACAGGAACCTTATTATGTTACATCAAGTAACATATATAAAGGTTCTTGTAGTTCGTCGTGCTACGGAACCCTTCATGGGCGAGTCCGACTCGCACTTGGCTGCTTTTTTTTTGTAAGTACGTACTGAGAATACAATATAACACCCAGACAGAGAACAAACATCTGCGTTCACCACGCATATATTTTTCTCGGAGTGGATTGAATCCGCCATTTGTGTGCTTAATATACAGCATTATCTAGGTTCCCATAAATGTAGTCCAATTCTTTCTTCTTCTTATCGTGTCACTGATTCTTTCAAACCAAGTGTGGTGAAAGGATTTTAAGTGCACCTCAAAGAGGCTCCTTTCGTGCACTTGAAACATATTTTTTATTTTTTTAGGTTCTACGGCATGCCGGTTTCCTCATGATGTTTTCCTTCACCGTTTGAGAGTACTGGTAGAACGAAGAGCGAATTAGAATAAATCATCAATTATCTGAATACCCCTGATAACTTCAATGCTAGGTGGCTCACTAGCACTTGCGATTCCAGACCAGTGGATGCGGCTTTTTTTCTGTACCGATTATCTACATCCAACGTATTGAAATCATTTTTTTTTTCAATCTGTTCAGTTCAACTGAGAATAACTCCTAATAATGTTTAACATGCCATTATTTGTAGAAGTAAAGCTCTGTGTAGTACTACCACTAAGGGCTCAAGGGCTCGTCTGGGGAAGTACTACCACCATGCCTATTTCTGCCGTGGTACAGCATTGCTGTGTTTTGGTTTAAAGGGTGTCGGTGAAATTACTGGCACGTGACGCTTAATACCTGTATACCTCAAGACACGAAGCAGCGCAACGTAGGGCACATTCTTCACGCGCGTGACCTACGAAGCAATGCTTTGTTATAGCTGATGATTTGCCACTTATTATCAGGTGGGCCATTAACCTTGTTCCATCAGCAGTATAAAAAAAAGCGAAATGTACATCTACCAGACTGGCCCAATAGAACGCGAAGGCTGGAAAAAGGATAGGGAAGCATTTGCTCTCCAGAGAAACAAGGTATAGTGGCGGTATGAAAATTTTCGTCGATTTTCAACTTGATTTGTTCAACGTGTCACGATCACATACTACCTTTTGAAACTCAATAGACAGAATACACCGATAAGTTAACGTCACAAATTATGTCAAAATGTGTTCATGATCAAGGCACTGGTGCAAGCGAAAACCGACTCTAAGGTGACGAACATTTTCATACCGCGACCGTTGAAAAATGGAAATGTGCAAAATGAGTAAAATAATGAAATTGAGTAATTTTGAACCGAACGTTCTAGAATCGGTGTTCAGAAGGGTTCAGACGATTATCAGTTTTTATCAACTGTCATAAATTCTTGATACGTGCTCGGATAGGGCCGGGTTTATTAAGGTTTTGGTGACCTTAGCCGACCAGCATTTTTCAGACCCTAGTTGGCAGTTACCTGGTTTTATTACCTTCTAGGTTTCTGTCTGAAAGAATAAAAAAACTCCCAAATTATTCATAAAAGTAACGTTCTTCTTCTTGTGTCAGTGGTTCTTTTCAAACCTAAGCATTTGAGTGAACTTCAAAATAGGTTATTTTTGTGCATTTGGAACATATTTTTGAACTTATTAGGCTTTTTAGCATGCAAAACGTGCATGCATGTGCAATGCGACAATAAAAGAAAAAAATATTTTTAGACCGAGACAGCCTTTATTGATTTTATAGTGCTTAAGGAAACCACAAAAAAAATCCCGCTCAGCTCTTAGGGCCTGCGCACACCTAGGTCACTGGCGATAGCGATCAGTGAAACGCTGTCAAATATTGATCGCCAACCCTATGGCCAGTGACCGGCGACAGCGATAGGTGTGCGCAAGCCTTTAACTTTTGGGACATAAAAATTTCTGACGATACAAAGTTTTAATTAAATATACCAAAGAAATTTTAATTAATATAGATTCACTTTGAAATTTCTCCTAAACCATGTTAATTTAGCGTGTAACTAACCCTTAACCGGCGGCGTATGCTTCGTTACCCACATGTAACGTGTTCATGTTTGCTAAGTTTTTGTTTCCGATCTTCTGATGTACACGACTAATCAGCTAAAGGCGGCTTTTACCAGCACAGTTGTATTTATATTTATTTATTTTTATTAAGACGGTTGACACCAACTACACTAATTAAAAATAAAACACACACAGCAAAAATGTTGTATTTTTTGTTGGTTTTCTCTAATTAAAACGGTTGACCAATAACAAGAATTAAAAATTACACTCACAGTAAAAAACAATTTAGAGAAATAAGAAAAACTTAGTTAGCCAAATTTTAGGTGAGTATCATGTCAGTAGTGAAATATGAAATATTATTTCAATACATTTTTTTTATTTTTAGAGGGTTTTACCTAAAAGATTTCGCCACCCTCGAATTAACACTTTAGCTAAGTACATGTACAATTAACTGAAAAATAAATTGTAAAATATTTTTTTTGTTATACTTCCAGATTAATTCCATATAAATTTCATCAAAATTTGTTCAGCAGTTTGGTTAAGTCGGTTTCCCAATTTTTTTAAATTTAACTTCTTCCCTCAGTTTCCTTCAAATTCAATTTCTTTATTGCACTTATGTTGTATAAAGGTGTCTTCAGGCTCATGATGATGATCAGCCCCTAACAAGCCACCGAGACGCCTATACCCCATTAATGTACGGAACAAGCAACTTTATATTTCAGCAAAACTTTGAAGGGTTAAGTACCCTTCATGGAGGTTTTTTGTTGGAGTTTCGAACATCGATGTTTTACTCATTTTGTTTCTTGTAAAAAAAGGAACAAGGGTTTACTGATAAGGATCTATGTAAATCGTAAATGAAATTGTATCTAAAAAAATTTGGGCGATGGTTACCACTTAACGTCAGGTGGGCCATGTAGTTCATCCCATCAACAAGTTCTGTTATAAAAAAAATCGTAAAAAATTGAAGCAGGTTCCTTCTTGAATTTTTGAGAGCAAGAGCCTAATTCTCGGCTCACATCGGATCATTTTGCAATTTTATTTAATTGCTTTGTTTCGAAGAGAGAATGGCAGATTTCCTTGAGTAATTCATCAACGACCTCATCGTAGAAGCCTCGACAACTACGATATACGGAAAACGTAGAAAAAGTGCGGGGTTGTGCAATGCCAATGTGTATTTATGGGACATTGAAAATCTCGGTCGGCCCGAGAATTAGGGCGCTTGTACACGCTAAGAAAAAATGCCGGGTCTACCCAAGAATTCTTGTCGTAACTAGAAAATAACTGTGTACACTGCTCGCAGCGGTGCACGAAAAAAATCTTATCTGCGCAAGACACGACGCGGCGAACGTTGTTGCGTTTTCGTGTGTGGAAAAGACAAAATTCTTGTCTTGCGCAGATAAGATTTTTTTCGTGCACCGCTGCGAGCCGTGTACACAGTAATTTTCTTGTTACGACACGAATTCTTGGGTAGGCCCGGCGTTTTTTCTTAGCGTGTACAAGCGCCCTTAGGCTCCAAGCCTAGTTTGAGCTTTTGCCTATTCTTCTAGGCTTGGTTGCGTAGAACTGGCACCTATACTAGCCAATAATATATAGCTCTAGTTTAGTTTAGCTAGATAATATAGTCTTGTGTGCATTGTTTTTATTTTTATTGTGTGCCAGGGGCTGCAAAAACCTTAAGAATACGACGAGAACATTGTAAATCCAAACAATTTGCAAACTTTGTATTTCCCCCCATCAACTCCAAAGCCTAAGATCCGTGAATAAATCCCACAGCTTCTGTCCAGAATTATGGCTCTAATCTAAAAACCGGGATAAGCTGAGCGCGGTTATAAATAAAATGTCAACTGAATGGGGAGTACCTACTGGTGACACACGGGCCGATGGATTCCATTATACAAATCCACGCCCGCACACTTCACTAAACTTACTAATAAAAAATAGTGAGCAACTATTAGTGCAATTACATTTTTAAACTTCTTGCAGGAAAGACAGAGAATGACGCATTTTTGAGCGAGCTGTGCATGCTGGACCTTAGTGTCAAAACCTATCAGAATTGACAGAAAGTGGTGGTAAGTGTCAAAAACCCACAAAACCAATAGGTTTTTGACCACCAGATCAATTCGATACACGCGCATCCTCGTCAAGCCAATGACATTTCCTGCTCATAGCAATGGGTTTCCAACCTCACCTGATTACTTATGTACGAAAACTAGTTAGACAAACATCTAGGCAAAGTTACGCAAATGTCTTGTAGACGAATGATTTATGTAAATATTCATTTTACACTGGGCGCTTGGTGCCGTTTAGAAGCCTGCGCACACCTAGGTTGCTGGCGTCCGCGATCAGTGAAGTGCTGTCAAATTTGGCAGCAATATTTGACAGCGTTTCACTGATCGCTATCACCAGCGATCTAGGTGTGCGCTGGCCTTAAAACAAGCCAGGCGAGCAGGCCTCGGTGTGTTTCTGTTTTTCTTGTTTCCTCAGTTTGCTGCTGCTTTCCAAAAACTCTCAATTACTTACTGATATTGTTTGTAGAGAAACATGAAAATGCTCGCGGCCCGCTGGGCTCGTTGCGTTAATTTGGTGCTACTATTCCAAAGCTCCCAACACCTAATTATTTTTTTGGTATTGTTTGTTGTGAAAGCACGATCATTTTGAAAATTTAGGATTCTATAAAAAAAAAAAAATTTGCTGGTTATAAGTTTCAAAAACTCACAATACCCCTCCGTATGTTTCCATTACTCCACAGTTGGGCATTAATTTGAGGAGCAATTAAAACTTTAACCAACCAACGGTTTTTCAGCTGAAAAATATTTGACATTGAGTGGAATGAAGCTTAGATACCGAACTTTCGTTTTTACTTTTAACAAGAGAAAGTGTTTTTGAACATTACTTCTTTTGTAGAACGATTTATCAGGCTTTTGATCTTTTTTTAGTTATTTTTTAAGCTTTTTGTAAAAAGGTAATCCCGACAAGAGAGAATGTCGCTTTAGGCATGTTATTTCAAGGAAAATATGATGATGTCTATTAAATGAATAATATTTCCAGATATTCACAACACTATCTAGCCCCAAACTAAGCAGAGCTTGCACGATGGGAACGAGATAGCTTATATAAAAGATAATAGAGTTTTTCTTTCTGAACACATACTAAGAATACAGTATAACACCCAGACAGAGTACAAACATCTATGTTCCTCACACATTTTGTTCTCGGTGGGAAACAAAACGGCCCTCCTGTGCAGAAGAAAAAAAAAGAAGGCAGAACAATTATTATCGACGATTAATGAACGGACAACACAAAATCATTGCACACATCTAAGCGTTCTGCGGTGGCAATCAGTGAAAAGCTGTCAAATTTGTCAAGGCTTAATTTTTCCCGCGTCAAAGTGTGTATTTGTTTTTTTTTTTAATCAACAGTATTGTGATTTTCGAAATTTAAATAAAACCTTTGATAAGTTTCCTCCTTGGTTGCCATGTTTCGGAGTTCGTTCCATTTTTAAATGACACGACAAATTGATATGAGTTTATTATAATAATTTACCTGGCCGCAAAATACGTCAGTAGTACTGGATTTCCATACAACTTTTGCCAGCCGCTGCTTGCATGTATTTGGCCTGTACAGCAACTATGATTTATCTCGAAGAAAGTTGTCGAATTAATGCTAAACTTCCGGGCATGTTTGAGAAAAAATAGTACATTATTGCAAAGGCAGCGAAATAGGCAATTACCATTTCGGCCGAGGCATATTATATAGTGCTTTTCTTAAAAAAATGCAAGGAAATAAAAATAAAAAAATTACATAATAAATTTATTTTTTATTAACCAAATAACAACGAACTCAGCTTTACCGCCAATTTTTTTATTTATTTTACCGTTTATGACGAAAGGTAAAAGCATCTGTGGCTATACAGCCACGTGAACGCAATGTGTACGATAGATGAAAGAGTTCTAAATTCAAACAGCACACCGTTTCATACAACATTGCCGGAGCGAGAACGCGCCGGGAAGTGATTTTGGTTTTTCAGTCTACGTAAATATGATACTTCGCGTGTTCTATATTCAAAAGTAATGACAATATTTCCGCGCATGTTTAAGAAAAATACTGATTCTAAAGTACAAGTTACAAATACGGCATCCATACTTGGTTGATGTTCCAACTGTCCGCACCAAGCGCTTTGCTTCAACTTTTATGTTGCGGACAGCCAAGGAATGGAATTCCTTGCCGGCGTCTGTCTTTCCGAGCACCTACAAATTGGATGTTTTCAAGACAAGAGTGAATAGGTATCTTCTAGGTAAGCGTGCTACATCGTTGACCGCATCATCACTTAACAGCAGGTGAGATAGCGGTCAAACGCAAACCTATAAATTGTAAAAAAAAAAAAAAAAAAAAAAAACACATCAAGGCAAGTACGCTTCCTGTTTTTTTGTCCTTGTATCTTTATTAATAGTCTAAGTGATGTAATCACGTCAACTAAAATATCAATTTATTGATTTTGTTTTATTCTAATAAACGTAAAATATAATGATTTATGACCACGGACCAAAATAACACAAACCTATTTATGTTCGTACCTCCCATAAATTTAAATTAATATTGCATGATTTTTATTCTATAAACTATGTTTTGTGTATTTCCATAAAGTTTAATCTAATATTATTTTAGTGTAGGTTAAGTATATACCCAATAAATAATGTAATCGTTTATTTCTGACCACACAAATCCATAATACACTGAATATTTCTAAAACAGTTAACACTTAAAATAATAGATTTAAGATTTAAAATATTTATTTGGTAACAAACATCAATGTAACAGAAAGTTTTACTACATTTTACAAACAGGTACCTAAGTAAAATTAAATACATTTGTATACTTCCACCCTATAAATTAAAAATTTAATTAAAAATTTGTTTATTCAGATTTCAAAAGATCCATTCCTAAAACTAACACAACACATACAATAGCAAATCAAAAAATAATAAAATAAACAGATAACATTACAGTAGGAGTTCACACGAATGGTTAGTTAATGTAATAAACTTGACTGGCATTGGGATTGATTAAGGCAGCCACCCAGTAGTTTTGTAGTGGGCTGTCCCATCTGCCAGCCAGTACTCTAAGTATACTGTTGGAGCTAGCCAACATTCTGCGCTTGACGGAAGCTAGGAACACCTGTGTTGTGGGTAATTAGCCTCTTTCTTCCAACTACTATTGGACGAAAGAGTCTAACTACCGTGTTACGCTAGTTAAAAGTTATAAAAAAAACTAGCGAGTCTTCGGCAAGTACTGGTAGACGATCAATGGGAAAAAATAAATCCAAGCAAAGCTCGGTTATCCTGGTATAGATAGTGCAATTCACGAAGACGCGCCCCTCGCGTGCGGGGAGTTTGCTCCGAGCGGCAGTCGCGAACCGTAGTCTATTCATTGTAGTGTGCGTGTGCACTCATAGGTAATTAGTGTGTACCGATAACACTCAAACATTGACGGAAGCTTGCACACATTATACTATAAACGGTTAGGAGGAATAGTGGGGCGCGCCTTCGTGGATTGCACTATCTATACTATTGTTTGAAATACTGTTTTTTTTTCTTCTAATAAATCCCACTAAATTTATTGTGACCTAAGCTTTAAGATTCTTTTAATTTTGTTGTTCCATTAACTCCGTTGTGATGTACTGATCCGTTCGTTGCCTTTATCCCGTTCAGTTCCTTTTCTTTCCTGTAAACGAAATATCATATAAGTATTATAGACAAGCCACATAACACTATCTAGCCCCAAACTGAGCAGAGCTTGTACTATGGGAACCAGATATATTAATACATTTTTTTGTAAATACATACTTAGAACACAATACAACACCCAGACAGAGAACAAAAATTTGTGTTCACCACACAAATATTTGTTCTCGGTGGGGATCGAACCCACGACCTACGGCTCAGAAGGCAGAGCTACTACCAACTGAGCTGAGAGGCCAGACTAAATGGTAGTTTCTGGTGGAAATTTTCTACAATAGCAATCTATAATACCTAGTTTTAAATACTATTCAAATCTTGTTTAACCTTAAGTTCTAAATTAGCATAATCACATCTGATAACATTTTTTTTACAATTGCGACGTCAATCTTACTAGTTTGCTAGACGTAATGACGTATATTAGTTGTTAAGTTTTTATGTACAATTGTTTATTCCTAAATATTTGTAAGCAATATAGTATTTTCTATCTATTTATCTATGCGTCTTCTTCTTCTTATCGTATCACTGATTCTTTCAAACCAAGTGTGGTGAAAGGATTTTAAGTGCGCCTCAACGAAGCTCCTTTCGTGCACTTGACACATATTTTCGAACTTTTTAGATTCTACGACATGCCGGTTTCCTCTCATGTTTTAGCACGCACGGCCTCCGCGTTCGGCAGCGCTCGACATCTTAGTATAGGATCCCGCTATAGAAGGACCTTCACCGAGCTGGTTATTTAATGAAACGTATTTTATATTTAATTAAATATGCCACTAAATATACGGGTTGCTTATCAAATTTCAGTCCAGGATATGATTAATTAATAATTAAAAAAAAAAATGTTTATTTAACTTTCCACCGGTTTGTTTATTAGACAAATTCTATACCAATCGAAAGTATAGACCCCGTAGAATATGCAAACGTTAGGTTGCCTATTTTTTTCCGGTCACAACTCTCGGGTAGCCAGGTATAAACAGATAAATCGATACTAGCATTTTGCACCGGTATGTTTATTGAATAAAAATCCTGGGGTTTTTTCTTTCGATTGGTATAGAATTTGTTTAATAAACAAACCAGTGGAAAGATTTAATATATTTTTTTTTAATTATTAATTAATCATAATTATCCTGGACTGAAATTTGATAGTCAACCCATATGGAATATATTTATTGGCATATTTAATTAAATATAAAATACGTTTCATTAAATAACCAGCTCGGTGAAGGTCCTTCTATAGCGGGAACTTAGACTATCTGTCTCTCTCCTACTTGAGTGAGCGATGCGTCCGCGTGGACAGCTGTATGACGTTGGCACGTTCAACTATCGTCAGTAAACTGACTTTACAGACAACCGATTTTTTTACCTTTCAGAGAGATACAAGTTGGAGATGTTGATGCAAGGAGCCTCTACCAGCATGTAGAGAACCAAGCTGGCTGCACACGCCAGCGCAAAGGCACCCAATGAGCCGAGCACCTGAAAGCATTGCTTTGTTATAGGCGATGGTTACCACTTAACATCAGGTGGGCCATATGCTTGTTCCATCAGCTAGTTACATAAAAAAAAAGCAGAAAAAAACACGCGATAACGTGATTAGTTCGACTTCCTATAAAACAAGTTTTTCTCAGAAGATACGGTCACCCATTGTAATTTATTTAGTTACGCCTTACACAATAAAAGTCTTAAAATAAATATTCGGGACAATCTACTCAGCACTATCAAGCCCCAAGCTAAGCAGAGCTTGTACTATGAGAACCAGATAGCTGATATCGAAATATATAAACTCTTACGTTACTGACTGACTGACAATCAACGCACAGCCTAAGCCGTAAGTCCTAGAGGCATGAAACTTGGAGGGTTTGTTTCTTTTATAGCATAGGGGTGCACTAAGAAAGGAAATTGGAAAACTATTTCTCTAAGCGGAGAAAAAGAGGAAAATCTTTTAAAAGGAAAATCAGCACAAATAACTCTCTTAGAAGCATAAAAATGGTAGTATTGTAATGAGGTAGCTTAGTACCAGGAGAAGAACACATGACTTTTTATTCCGAAAAAGATACGGAAGCGGGGCGTAACGGGAACGGGGCGAGCAAAGCCGCGGGCGCCTGCTAGTAATACTTATATGTATATATATTTTGTAAATACATACTTAGAATATAACACCCAGACAGAAAACAAACATCACACAAATTTGTTCTCGGTGGGGATCAAACCCACGACCTACGGCTCAGAAGGCAGAGCTACTACCAACTGAGCTAAAAGGTCAGTAGGATTATAATTACCACATTGAACAGATCGAACATAAGCGGTGACCGTGTAGAGTGTAGACTTCTTTGTACGATGAAGAAATGCGTCATGTAGATGCCGTAGGTAAGTCTACTGATGGGCACGAAAACTGCACTGCCGAGGAAGTTGCTTATAATAGCTGAAATAATATCAAATCAAAGATGTGCATTTCTCCAGCTTCCTCATATGGAAATTGCGAATTCTGAAAACGCCAACATTTAAAGCATAATTGGAGCAATCATTGATTTGAAGGAAAATTTAGCAGCAAAAAAAACAACGACTCTATGAGACTTTATAGGTGTGTTAGCTGGAGAGCGGCTCCACAGCTTCCTCATTCAGTGTGGGCAAACGGCTAACGATAGAGCTATATAGTAAACGCCAAATTTTAGAGCATAATTAGAGCACCCGGCATAAAAAAAATCAAGTCTCTAGCTCGAAAACTCTTTGAGTTAGAAGACTATAACAACGTGTTTGCTGGGAAGCCATTTCTCCAGCTAACACATGTGGATCTCAGGAATGGCTATAGCTAGAAAGTTGCTTGATATCTCCAAATTTAGAGCAAAAAATATCATGGATGCTCCAAATATTTCAAGTGTCTAGGTTCAAAACTCACCGAGTTAGAAGCTTTGATGACTGTGTTAGCTGGAGACACGTTTGTCTGGCACGCACATGCTACATCTGAGGATCTACAATAGCTACAGATTCGGTTGACGTGTCCAAACCGAGCTATGAATTAGAGCACTCAGCTCCAAAATTTTGGACTCTCTAGGACAAGCAGTTTCCTAGTAATCAACAAAAGAACATTTTGCCGCCAGAATTTTCAAATGTATGTTCGCACCCGTAAAAATGCGGCGTTGCCGCTCTGAAAGTTTGGTATCAGCGTAGGAATTTGAACGTTATTCGGTTTATTTTAGATCGCAATACGAGTCATTTTCGTATGCGCTTAGCGGTTTTGATTTCTGAAACCTCAAACTCATATTTTCTCTTTTTGTTAGGTTGAGAGCTTTCTCTCTATCTATATGAGAATTGTGTGTTGCCCGTTCTTGTTCGTTTTATAGTTTCTTTAGTAATGCGTGTCTTTTAGGTATTCTAAGAAAAAAAACTTTATTTGGTTCTGTAAATAGGTACCTGCTAGGCCAGTGTTGATGATTCTACCTACTCTGCCTGTTGTTAGCCGTCTGTTCTCTGTGTTTTACTGTATTCAGTCAGGTTTTTATGAGCGTATCGAGTAAACCAGGCGGACGGAAAATAGGTATTTACTGCGGCTTGCTAGTTGTGTGCGTACTCACGCACACTTGCCCCCTATCACTTGCCATCTCACCAGATGGCAAGTGATAGGGGGGGCATCTCACCATGTTGTGCCGACCCCACCTGGTGGGTAAGGGCAGGAAGAAGAAAAAGCACTTTTTGGGGTTTTTTGTTTCATTTTCAACTATATTCCTATATTGTGAATTGGACATAAGTTTTTGAATCCAAGATGGCAGCTTCATTTTTTTTCTTAAAAAATGGATATGGGTATCGTTTAATAGATTTTTGGGGGCTCTGGTTGTGAATTCGACAATAATTTTTGAATCCAAGATGGCGGCTTCATTTTTTTTTCTTAAAAAATGGATATGGGTATCGTTTAATAGGTTTTTGGGGGCTCTGATTGTGAATACGACATTAGTTTTTGAATCCAAAATGGCTGCTTCCTTTTTTTTCTCAAAAAATTGATATGGGTATCGTTCAATAGGTTTTTGGGGGCTACAATTGTGAATTCGACATTATTTTTTGAATCCAAGATGGCGGCTTCATTTTTTTTCCCAAAAAATGGATATTAGTATCGTTTAATAGGTTTTTGGGGGCTCTGGTTGTGAATTCGACATTATTTTTTGACTCCAAGATGGCAGCTTCATTTTTTTTCTAAAAAAATGGATATGGGTATCGTTTAATAGGTTTTTGGGGGCTCTGATAATGAATACGACATTATTTTTTGAATCCAAAATGGCTGCTTCATTTTTTTTCTCAAAAAATTGATTATGGGTATCGTTTAATAGGTTTTTGAGGGCTCTAATAATGAATTCGACATTCTTTTTTGAATCCAAGATGGCGGCTTCATTTTTTTCCTTCAAAATGGATATGGGTATCGTTTAAAAGGTTTTTGGGGGTTCTGATTGTGAATTCGACATTATTTTTTGTATCCAAGATGGCGGCTTCATTTTTTTCTCAAAAAATGGATATGGGTATCGTTTAATAGGTTTTTGGGGGCTCTGGTTGTGAATTCGACAATATTTTTTGAATCTAAGATGGTGGCTTCATTTTTTTTCTTAAAAAATGGATATGGGTATCGTTTAATAGGTTTTAAATGGCTCTGATTGTGAATTCGACATTCTTTTTTGAATCCAAGATGGCGGCTTCATTTTTTTCCTTCAAAATGGATATGGGTATCGTTTAAAAGGTTTTTGGGGGCTCTGATTGTGAATTCGACATTATTTTTTGACTCCAAGATGGCAGCTTCATTTTTTTTCTAAAAAAATGGATATGGGTATCGTTTAATAGGTTTTTGGGGGCTCTGATAATGAATACGACATTATTTTTTGAATCCAAAATGGCTGCTTCATTTTTTTTCTCAAAAAATTGATTATGGGTATCGTTTAATAGGTTTTTGAGGGCTCTAATAATGAATTTGACATTCTTTTTTGAATCCAAGATGGCAAATTCATTTTTTTCCTTCAAAATGGATATGGGTATCGTTTAAAAGGTTTTTGGGGCTCTGATTGTGAATTCGACATTATTTTTTGTATCCAAGATGGCGGCTTCATTTTTTTCTCAAAAAATGGATATGGGTATCGTTTAATAGGTTTTTGGGGGCTCTGGTTGTGAATTCGACAATATTTTTTGAATCTAAGATGGTGGCTTCATTTTTTTTCTTAAAAAATGGATATGGGTATCGTTTAATAGGTTTTAAATGGCTCTGATTGTGAATTCGACATTCTTTTTTGAATCCAAGATGGCGGCTTCATTTTTTTCCTTCAAAATGGATATGGGTATCGTTTAAAAGGTTTTTGGGGGCTCTGATTGTGAATTCGACATTATTTTTTGTATCCAAGATGGCGGCTTCATTTTTTTCTCAAAAAATGGATATGGGTATCGTTTAATAGGTTTTTGGGGGCTCTGGTTGTGAATTCGACAATATTTTTTGAATCTAAGATGGTGGCTTCATTTTTTTTCTTAAAAAATGGATATGGGTATCGTTTAATAGGTTTTAAATGGCTCTGATTGTGAATTCGACATTATTTTTTGTATCCAAGATGGCGGCATCATTTTTTTTCTCAAAAAATGGATATGGGTATCGTTTAATAGGTCTTTGAGGGCTCTGATTGTGAATTTGACATTATTTTTTTATCAAAGATGGCGGCTTCAGTTTTTTTCTCAAATAATGGATATGGTTATCGTTTAATAAGTTTTTGGGGGCTCTGATTGTAAATTCAACATTTATTTTCGAATCCAAGATGGTGGTTTCATTTTATTTCTTAAAAAATGGATACCTATGGATATCGTTTAATAGGTTTCTGGGGGCTCTGATTGTGAATTCGACATTATTTTTTTATCAAAGATGGCGGCTTCAGTTTTTTTTTTAAATAATGGATATGGGTATCATTTAATAAGTTTTAGGGGGCTCTGATTGTGAATTCAACATTAATTTTTGAATCCAAGATGGTAGTTTCATTTTATTTCTTAAAAAATGGATATGGATATAGTTTAATAGGTTTTTGGGGGCTCTGATTGTGAATTCAACATTATTTTTTGAATCCAAGATGGTTGCTTTTTTTTCTCAAATAATGGATATGGGTATCGTTTAATAGGTTTTTGATGGCTCTGATTATGAATTCGACATTATTTTTTGAATCCAAGATGGCGGCATCATTTTTTTTCTCAAAAAATGGATATGGGTATCGTTCAATATGTTTTTGGGGGCTATGATTGTGAATTCGACATTAATTTTTTAATCCAACATGGCGGCTACATTTTTTTTCTTAAAAAAACGGTTTTCTGTATAGTTGGTTTACTTACGATAGTTGAACGAGACAACGTCATACAGCTGTCCACGCGAACTTATCGCTCACTCAAAAAGGAGAAACAGATGTCGAACACTGCCGAACGCTGAGGCCGATTGTGCTTCTTTGGCACTCTTTCCACGCTCTCGTTTGCATTGCTAGAGCCAAATGCAGGCTCTATTGAATTATAAGACTATAAGATATAAATGATATCTATATCCATTTTTTAAGAAAAAAAAAATGAAGCCCACATCTTGGATTCAAAAAATAATGTCGAATTCACAATCAGAGCCCCCAAAAACCTATTAAACGATATCCATAACCATTTTTTAAGAAAAAAAATGAAGCTGCCATCTTTGATTCAAAAAACAATGTCGAATTCACAGTCAGAGCCCTCAAAAACCTATTAAACGATACCCATATCCATTTTTTGAGAAAAAAAATGAAGCAGCCATCTTGGATTCAAAAAATAATGTCGAATTCACAATCAGAGCCCTCAAAAACCTATTAAACGATACCCATATCCATTTTTTGAGAAAAAAAATGAAGCAGCCATTTTGGATTCAAAAAATAATGTCGAATTCACAATCAGAGCCCCCAAAAACCTATTAAACGATACCCATACCCATTTTTTAAGAAAAACAATGAAGCTGCCATCTTGGATTCAAAAAATAATGTCGAATTTATAATTCGAGCCCCCAAAAACCTATTAAACGACACCCATATCAATATATTGTGAAAAAAAATTAAGCCGCCATCTTGGATTGAAAAAATATTGTGGAATTCACAATCAGAGCCCCCAAAAACCTATTAAACGATACCCATACCCATTTTTTAAGGAAAAAAATTAAGCTGCCATCTTGAATTAAAAAATTAATGTTGAATTCACAATCAGAGCCCCCAAAAACCTATTAAACGATATCCATATCCATTTTTTGAGAAAAAAAATGTAGCAGCCATTTTGGATTCAAAAAATAATGTCAAATTCACAATCAGAGCCCCCAAAAACCTATTAAACGATACCCATACCCATTTTTAAGGAAAAAAATGAAGCCGCCATTTTGGATTCAAAAAATAATGTCAAATTCACAATCAGAGCCCCCAAAAACCTATTAAACGATACCCATACCCATTTCTTAAGGAAAAAAATGTAGCAGCCATTTTGGATTCAAAAAATAATGTCAAATTCACAATCAGAGCCCCCAAAAACCTATTAAACAATACCCATACCCATTTCTTAAGGAAAAAAATGTAGCAGCCATTTTGGATTCAAAAAATAATGTCAAATTCACAATCAGAGCCCCCAAAAACCTATTAAACGATACCCATACCCATTTTTTAAGGAAAAAAATGAAGCCGCCGTCTTGGATTCAAAAAACAATGTCGAATTTATAATCCGAGCCCCCAAAAACTTATTAAACGATACCCATATCCATTATTTAAGAAAAAAAATGAAGCCACCATCTTGAATTCAAAAATGAATGTCAAATTCACAATTAGAGCCCTAAAAACCTTTAGAACAATAGGTATCTACGTTAACAACTTTTGAAGAAAAAAAATAAAACGTTTTCCGGAATAGAGCCCCCCCACTTTTCTTCATAATTATTATATTTATAATATTTCCTTTCGCTTTCCCGTGAGTATTTACTGCAGTTCGCTATAGATAGTGCAACCCACGAAGGCGCGCCCCACTATTCCTCCTAACCGTTTATAGTATATGTGTGCAAGCTTCCGTCAATGTTTGAGTGTTATCGGTACACACTAATTACCTATGAGTGCACACGCACACCACAATTAATAGACTACGGTTGGCGACTGCCGCTCGGAGCAAACTCCCCGCACCCAGGGGCGCGTCTTCGTGAATTGCACTATCTATAGTTATGTACGTACTCACAGACACAATGATAGTTTCGCACGATGCCATTTACACCTAGTGTGACAAGAGTAGGTAACTCATGATTTGAAAACATTGTTGGTTAGTTGAGAGACTTAGAGATATAATTTCATGACATTTAAAACTAAAAATAAAAAATCTGAAGTCAGGTTTCTTAATAAATACATATTTAAACTTAAACTAACCATTATAAAACTTTTCTTTGGTGTTTTTTTGTTCATTTTAACCTATATTCCGCTTCTTGAGCTACGTAATGAGTGTTTAAGACATGAATCCTAGGGTAACTATTTACCAGGCACGGGCAACACACAACTCCATCCGACTAGCGTTCAAATTCCTACGCTGATACCATACTTTCAGAGCGGCAACGCCGCATTTTTACGGGTGCGAACATAATATTTGAAAATTCTGGCGGCAAAATGTTCTTTTGTTGATTACTAGGAAACTACTTGTCCTAGAGAGTCCAAAATTTTGGAGCCGAGTGCTCTAATTCATAGCTCGGTTTGGACACGTCAACCTAATCTGTAGCTATTGTAGATCCTCAGATGTAGCATGTGCGTGCCAGACAAACGTGTCTCCAGCTAACACAGTCATCAAAGCTTCTAACTCGGTGAGTTTTGAACCTAGACACTTGAAATATTTGGAGCATCCATGATATTTTTTGCTCTAAATTTGGAGATATCAAGCAACTTTCTAGCTATAGCCATTCCTGAGATCCACATGTGTTAGCTGGAGAAATGGCTTCCCAGCAAACACGTTGTTATAGTCTTCTAACTCAAAGAGTTTTCGAGCTAGAGACTTGATTTTTTTTATGCCGGGTGCTCTAATTATGCTCTAAAATTTGGCGTTTACTATATAGCTCTATCGTTAGCCGTTTGCCCACACTGAATGAGGAAGCTGTGGAGCCGCTCTCCAGCTAACACACCTATAAAGTCTCATAGAGTCGTTGTTTTTTTTGCTGCTAAATTTTCCTTCAAATCAATGATTGCTCCAATTATGCTTTAAATGTTGGCGTTTTCAGAATTCGCAATTTCCATATGAGGAAGCTGGAGAAATGCACATAATCAAAGTCAAAAGAAATTTAGATCATTTTGAACGTCTCAAAGCAATCAGTGTGTGTTTTGTGAAACTTTACTAAATCACTAAAGTAATTC
Source organism: Thera obeliscata (assembly GCA_947578465.1). Taxonomy (NCBI): domain Eukaryota; kingdom Metazoa; phylum Arthropoda; class Insecta; order Lepidoptera; family Geometridae; genus Thera; species Thera obeliscata. The sequence continues at coordinate 8,696,888 of OX387923.1, read as the reverse complement.
TATTGTTCGGTTTAAGAAAGACTGAAGAAAATAATGTTTATTGGCCACAAAATCACATATAAATAATACATAGGAATGTAACTGCACACGGTCAATTAGGTCCCTGGCTCAGTATTATTTTGAACGGTGTAGGTCACATGACGTATGTGTCTTTTTTAGGTCTTCTTGTGGATAAGATCTTAGACAGAGATGTCAGGTGATCCTTAGAATGTATCTTTCTGCAGTTTCATTGCTTGTATATAATTTAATTCATTTATTAAAACCATAGGGACTTAGTTCGTCATAGGGACAACAGTTTAGCAATAAAATGTAACAGCATAATTTCAGTTGCAGCTGTAGTATATCTTGTATAGTTGTATACGACTCCTGTGTTTGATATTATGTGAAACGAATGTTTGATATATGTCTAAGGCGATCCATTATGCGTGATCATCCGGCAATTTTGGCAGCCATTCCAACTACTCCCAAAAGCGCAGAAGCAACGTATGCTTATGACCTAAGAACTTACCAATGCTCCCGTACTCGCAAGCAGCAATTATAGCGCAAACTGCCATTGCCCACACTACCCTGTTAGTGGCTACAGCTATGGCCACCTGGACACGACTGGCATCTTCCAACCAGTAGCCAACTGTGGCTACCTTCATCATGATGTAGAGGGATACCACGGCTATGATAAAAGATGTAGTCTGCAATGTGAATACAAAATATTTAGGGTCTTAGTCATAAAGGTCTTCTAGTACTGGTGCATTGATGGAGTGCATTGCTGGCCTATTGGTAGTAGCCTCTCCTTCCGATCCTAAAGTTGCTGGTTGATCTCCATCGAGAACAAAAAATATTCGTATGGTGAATGCAGGTGTTTGTTCTTTCTGGGTGTTATAGTGTATTTTAAGAATGTATTTACAAAAATATATATATATATATATGTGTAATATATCAGCTATTAGTTTCCATAGCACCAACTCTGCTTAGTTTGGAGCTAGATAGTGTTGTGTGGATTGTCTATAATATTTATTATTATTTATATTTAATATACAGGAGATACAAAGAGAAAACCTCGTCTCACCTTACTGAAGACCTTTCTATGGTCAGCTGGCTTGTATATAGTCATCAGCCATCCCATGGCGACGCCGACCAGGTAGGAGCCACCACGGTCATGCCATCGGATGTACAGATCGTTCATGACCTTGAAATCACGGATAATCGCCAAATCACTGAAAAGTAAGACTAAATAAAAGTATACTTCTATAATGTTGAAAATGAAAGTGGGAAGAGATAAGTTTATAAACACTTTTATCGTCTTCTTCTCTTAAATTACGTTGCGGAGTGACTGAAAATAAACCAATCAACGCACAGCCTAAAGTAAGCCCTAGAAACATGAGACTTGGAGGGTATGCATGTTTTATAGTGCAATAAGAAAGGAAATCAGAAAATTATTTCCCTCATAGGAGAAAAAACGTTTAGCCTTAACCACACTTTAGTAGCATGAAACTTGGAGGGTATGTATGTTTGATGTATTTATTTAAACTTACTTTACTTTACCAAAGGGAGCAAGTGGCAGCCTTTTCCAATATGCGTTGACAGTAAGTTGAGCTGTCAACACGAAACTGACAGCTAAGAAAACCACCACCCCGGCCCTTTTGCTTCGTCTGTAGATCCAGAAAAGGACCACTGTGAGGATAGCTAGGTGATAGTCACAGATCACGTACCACGCCACTCCATGGCACTGGAAAAACGAGCTACATTTTATTCTGACGTGACCAAAAGGTGATGACGAATATTATAATTAGAATAAATAAGTCTCCTGCTGGACAAAGGTCTGCCTATTAATGACTATCTAAATATATAAAACTCTTTCGTTACTGACTGACTGACTGACTGACTGACTGACAATCAACGCACAGCCTAAACCGTTAGCCCTAGAAGCATGAAACTTGGAGGGTATGTTCCTCTTATAACGTAGAGGTGTACTAAGAAAGGAAATTGGAAAACTATTTCCCGAAGAGGAGAAAAAGGGGAAAAATGGTTTAAAGAAAAATCAACGCACAGCCTAAACCATTAGTCCTAGAAGCATGAAACTTAGAGGGTATGTTCCTCTTATAACGTAGAGGTGTACTAAGAAAGGAAATTGGAAAATTATTTCCCGAAGAGGAGAACAAAGGGAAAAATGGTTTAAAGAAAAATCAACGCACAGCCTAAACCATTAGTCCTAAAAGCATGAAACTTGGAAGATGTGTTGCTCTTATAGAGCAAAGGTGCATTAAGAAAGAAAATCGGAAAATTATTTCCCTAAAAGAAGAAAACAAAGGAAAAAAGTTTCATGAAAATTCACAAAAAAATTGCTTTACAAAATACGCAAAAAAACAGTAAAAAAAATTCTGCTACCGCAGCATCTGTCACCAAATTTGAATACACACAAAAGTTTACATAAACTCCACCGTAACCACTAAGACAAAATCGCGGAAAACACCTATCATACCGAAACTAAACACCGCACAGCTTCAAAAAACGGCTAAAGTACATGCTCAAAACTATGGTAACCAGCTGGTCATGTCAAATTAAAAAAATCTGATTCGATTATACACCAACACGCAGACGAAACCCTAAATTAGCCACTAATCTAAATATATAAAACTCTTTCGTTACTGACTGACTGACTGACTGACTGACAATCAACGCACAGCCTAAACCGTTAGCCCTAGAAGCATGAAACTTGGAGGGTATGTTCCTCTTATAACGTAGAGGTGTACTAAGAAAGGAAATTGGAAAACTATTTCCCGAAGAGGAGAAAAAGGGGAAAAATGGTTTAAAGAAAAATCAACGCACAGCCTAAACCATTAGTCCTAGAAGCATGAAACTTAGAGGGTATGTTCCTCTTATAACGTAGAGGTGTACTAAGAAAGGAAATTGGAAAATTATTTCCCGAAGAGGAGAACAAAGGGAAAAATGGTTTAAAGAAAAATCAACGCACAGCCTAAACCATTAGTCCTAAAAGCATGAAACTTGGAAGATGTGTTGCTCTTATAGAGCAAAGGTGCATTAAGAAAGAAAATCGGAAAATTATTTCCCTAAAAGAAGAAAACAAAGGAAAAAAGTTTCATGAAAATTCACAAAAAAATTGCTTTACAAAATACGCAAAAAAACAGTAAAAAAAATTCTGCTACCGCAGCATCTGTCACCAAATTTGAATACACACAAAAGTTTACATAAACTCCACCGTAACCACTAAGACAAAATCGCGGAAAACACCTATCATACCGAAACTAAACACCGCACAGCTTCAAAAAACGGCTAAAGTACATGCTCAAAACTATGGTAACCAGCTGGTCATGTCAAATTAAAAAAATCTGATTCGATTATACACCAACACGCAGACGAAACCCTAAATTAGCCACTAATATAACATAAAATCACAAGAAATTGCTTAACAAAATACGCAAAAAAAAACCATTAAAAAATTTTCAGCTACCGCAGCATCTGTCACCAGGTTTGAATACACACAAAGGTTTACAAAAAAACCAATGATAACCACTTATACAAAATTGCGGGAATCATCTATCATACTTAAACTAAACACCGCTGAAAAAATCGGCTACAACAGCACCTGCCTTCAAATTCAAATACACTCTAAAGTACATGCTCAAAACTATGGTAACCAGCAGTTGGTCATGTCAAATTAAAAATCTGATTCGATTATACACCAACATGCCTACGAAACCCCAAATTAGCCACTAATATAACATAAAATCACAAAAAATAGCTTTACAAAATACGCAAAAAAACATTAAAAAAAATTCAGCTACCGCAGCATCTGTCACCAGGTTTTAATACACACAAATGTTTACAAAAAAACCGATGATAACCACCAAGACAAAATCGCGGGAATCATCTATCATACTTAAACTAAACACCGCTGAAAAAAATCGGCTACAACAGCACTCGCCTTCAAACTCAAATACACTCTAAAGTACAAGCTGAAAACAATGGTAACTTGCATTATATCATGATGTCATACTAAAAAAACCAGATTCGATTATACACCAACGAATACGATAGCCCAAATTAGCCACTAAAACAAAATCACAAAAAATAGCTTTACAAAATACGCAAAAAAAAACATTAAAAAAATTTCAGCTACCGCAGCATCTGTCACCAGGTTTGAATACACACAAAGGTTTACAAAAAACCCTATGATAACCACTAAGACAAAATCGCGGGAAGCACCTTATCATACCAAAACTAAACACAGCTGAAAAAAATCGGCTACGACAGCACTCGCCTTCAAATTCAAATACACTCAAAAGTACAAGCTCAAAACTATAGTAACCAGAAGTTGGTCATGTCAAAATAAAAAAATCTGATTCGATTATACACCAACACGCATACGAAACTCCAAATTAGCCACTAATATAACATAAAATCACAAAAAATAGCTTTACAAAATATGCAAAAAAAAACATTAAAAAAAATTCAGCTACCGCATCATCTGGCACCAGGTTCGATTACACACAAAGGTTCACAAACAAACCGATGATAACCACTACGACAAAATAGCGGGAAACATCTATCATACTTAAAGTAAACACTGTTGAAAAAAATCTGCTCCAACAGCACTCACCTTAAAAATCAAATACACTCTAAAGTACAAGCTAAAATCTATGGTAACTAGCAGTTGGTCATATCAAACTAAAAAAAACGAACTCAAATATCCACGCGGACGAAGTCGCGGGTATCAGCTAGTGCCCAATAGATTTATAGAAAACCATTTGTAAAAACATGACATTGACGTGACTTTCACGTTGATGCAGTTTTAAGGTCACCTAAAGGATGTATCTTTTTTTTACATATTTACGGCTTGCGTTTGACCGCAATCTCACCTGCTGTTAAGTGATGATGCGGTCGACAGTGTAGCACGCTTACCTAGAAGATACTTCCAAGTTATAAGTGTCCGGAAAAACAGACGCCGGCAAGGAATTCCACTCCTTGGCTGTCCGCAACAAAAAGTTGAAGCAAAGCGCTTGGTGCGGACAGTTGGAACATCAACCAAAGTATGGTTGATGGAGAAACTAAATCGTGAAGTTCCATCGCACACTCTCCGAAATGTCTCGAGATATTGTCTCCAAATCTATACTAATTATAATTGTGATAAAATTCTTAACTCTTACCATGTTCTTAAAATCATAGCCCAACATCAAGAAGTTCTTCCACCAGTGCTTCTCGCAGACACCCTCTTCGTTCGCATTGGATCTCAGCCAGATCGGACCACTGCCGGTGTACCTTGCTATGCACATTGTGTAGAACGTCATAGCAGCGAATGGCCCAATCAATCTAAAGAACAGTAAATTATAGTACTGAGAGAAATTTGAACCGTGTTATCAACTAGGTGAATTCAGGTACATTCCACGCTTATCTATCGATTCAACGCTCAGAGTTTGAGTGATAGTGATAAAAACAAATGATTTGGGTAACAAAATCTGAAGGAAGTTTGACCTGGTTGGTAAGGTGCCTAGAGTCATGTCTTCGACAGGCAGTGAGCGTATTGACGTAAACACTGAACTGCAGCATCCACCAATATTTCCATTCTTTGAAACCTGAATATACCAGACCTTTTACCACCTGCCTGTGATAGATGCTGGAGCTCTTCAGCTACATGGCCTTGAAATATGGACGCAACCAATTTATGGTTACCGGCAAAGTTGTCAATAAGCACTTAGAAGCCAATGTTCACTGATGCTCAGAATAAATTCGCTCATCGCTGAATACCATGCTTCACAATACCACCGATAAGTATAGGTAGCGGCACATAACTTGAGCGGTGACCGTTATTGCGCAGAAGTCAAAAATATGGTACCTGAGGGGGGCTAGCGGAATGAAGGGCAAGTGTGTATAGCTTCTGATTGGCTTTCCAGTCGCACTCCGCTCTCTGTTCCAATAGGACGCTCTGCACACATCCACACATCCAGTGTGCGCGACATGACACACTATGAAGCATGCGCAGCGCGTGTCGCTCACTGCTCAAGTTATGTGCCGCTAGTTATACAGACAGCTTTGACGTTGGGACGCCCCCACGACTCTCTTGCCAGGTTTCCATTAAACTTAAAGCAATGATAAACCTGAAGTAGCGTTTTAGTAAAACGACAAGTAAGTTCTTCTGCCGGCCCGACATCAACCCTCTGATGAGGAGAAGTCCTGAGATTGCTAAGAACGTGTCGACGATCAGGTCAATGTGGCAAACCCCTTGGCCAATTTCACTTTTAAACATCTGCAACAAATTACTTATAGACTTTACGATCCATCATTAGTTAGACTTTATTAAGATCTGTAGCAGATTATTATTATTTTCCAGCTAGGAACACCTTATAACAAAAAGGTAAAATTGGTTTTTGTCCTTTGGTATGGACGCAGTTGAGCTACAAACATTCAGATATCCTGCTGACCTCTCTGAGTATCTGGTCTATTGCTACTCCAAACTCACAAGTGGCTCAATGAATGATTACAAATTAGGTTCAGTAAAACTTACCACATCTACTTCCACACTATTGAGCATCATACTGGGCAAGGGGAGAAAGAGCAAAAACTGGTGGCACCCTACCACGAAGGAGGCCGTGATAACCTTCATTCCATTCAGGACTCGTATCTCGTTGCTGTTGACTTTAAACAGCTCTTTCCAATTGTGAGTTATACTGAACGACTTGGCAATTGCATCTGAAAGTTCAGTGGAGCTTAGACGTTATCATCACCACCGGCTGGTGCAAGTCCATTACTGAACATAGTTGTATCTTTCTCTCAGATTTCTTCCCACCTGGCAACAGCTCAAGCCAAGGTTAGTACCTGTTGCTATAAAAACCTTTTCTCCTGTGGCAGAGTGCCCTATGCGCTCGCCAGTAGCCCAGTAACTCTGTCGGTCGGTCAACCGTTCTACCATTAAAACAGCTGGTTAACAGTTAATAGTTTAGTATGTAGCACTGGTGACTTAGTGGTAGCTTTCTCGATTTCCGATCCTAAGGTCGTGGGTTAAAATCCAGTCGTGAACGAATTAGTTTTTCGCCAGTACTCTCGAACGGTGAAGGAAAACATTGTGAGGAAACCAGCATGTCGTAGAACCATAAGAAGTTCGAAAACGTAAGCGTCACGCAAATAGGGCCCGCCAGTGGCCTACTTGCCGAAGCCAGTCCGTTCACCAAGAGCGCACCAAAGACTATGCCGAATTTAATTTGTTTTGGTAGCGTCGAATCAAATGAAAAAAAACTCACCAATTCTGCTATTTTCGTTAACATTGTAGTAAGAATAGATTGTTGAAAAAGTTGCTATTACTAACAGCACTTTGACGACAGACCTGAAAATATATTTTTGATACAAAAATACAGGCAGATTATTCTTGGTAACCAGTTTTTTATCAGTAAAGAGTAACTACTTTCTTGGTGTTATGAAATCTGTGGGCCTACAATGAGCTTTGTCTGGCTCTGTCTCTGGCTCTGGTTTTGAGTCTGTGTGAGTGCTCACCAGTGCATTATGCTGTGTGTGTGACGTTTTGACGTAGGATTTATTTAGACAGCACTCACCCAGACTCAAAATCAGAGCCAGAGACAGAGCCAGACAGAGCTCATGGTAGGCCTACTGAAAAAATATGCTTCCTGATCAAAAGGTCTAAAGTAGCAAAATGTCCAACAGAGCAAAAGGTCTAATGAGCAGTAAGACTAATTAGCAAAATGACCAAGTAGCAAAACGTCAAACTATCAGATGGTCTGTATAGCAGAACGTCTATTTAGCAAAACATAAATATAGGTACATTTTTATTTTTCATGGGGAGTAGTCTTTATAGATCCTGGTTATTACTTACAAGTACCAATAAAACTTCTCTGGGTAAGGTTTCTGTTCCGCTGTTTGACACTCTCTCGGGTCTACTATTATGGATTCTGGATCAGGAATGTGGGTTAACTTTAGAGCATGTCGAAGGTACTTGGCTACTGATGATGGAGAGCATACGGCTGGCATGCACACTCCAAAGGCAAAGTGGTATAAGTTTCTTCCAGGTATGGAGGCAGTCTAGAAATAGTAAAACTCTGGTTATGAGAATGATAAGCAGTTTATTTTTCCTAAGGTCGTAGGTTCAAACCCAGTCGTGTACCAATGAGATTTTCTATCGAAAAATGTATTTACACTTCTCAAACGATGATGGGAAACATCGTAAGGAGTACCGCGGCTTAGGCAGCTCCGCAAGTATTGACCATGTCTTTCCTGTGGATTAGGCTGATTAAGCTGTCAGGATGGTATAGGTGCTGGGCAAGCCTATTCCATGTAAAATCCTGTCCCAGGCACTATAGCGTCCTGCAAGTAGAGGCATGAGTAAACACCAATTGCCCCTGACGCTATATAAATCATCTACAATAGATGCAAAGGCCTGTTTTAAGCAGTTTATTTCAACCTCTGGAATTAAACCTTCTTCTTGTTTGGGGGAATTTACCATAGTCACCATGCTTGACAGGCGAGTTGGTGACCATATTAAGCCCTCAAGAGATACTGCTTACCTCTTAGTTGCATCTTCTAACATAGGATCATATAAAAAACGGTAGGAACCGAGCCGTAGTTTGTGGCCGGAACTTCTAGGCTTGGTCACGTGGAACTGGCACCTAGACTCACCTAGCTTTAGGACGTTTCAAAGTGATTCTTGCAATTCAACTGAATAAATGTGCTTTTGATTTTGATTTGAAACCTGAGAGATGATGGAGAGTCCTATTCTATTCCTGGATAATTATTTGAACACTTACATTCAGATAGTCATCAGCACTATCATAGGCTCCAAACTCCCTGGCTTCTTTAGCTTCTTGCTTCACCTCAACCAGGCAGTACTGAGTGCTCAGTTCTTGTGACGACCTCGGAGTTTTGAGACATTGATCGAAGTTGCCAAGATATAGTCCGCTTCCGTAGAAAGTACCCACAGGAGGCTGCATGGAGTCCCATACTGCAAGCATTTTTTTTTTACCAAATTGATCCACATTCAGTGCGTCGGTATTTCCGGAACGCTTTAATTTGGAAATTTTCGAGACAAGAGTGAACAGGTCCATCTTAGGCTGCATCCTCACTTTCCATCAGGTGTGATGGCAGCCAAATGCTTAGCAATCTATATATGATAATAATTTTTTTTTAAGAACTATCGTGATTTATTCATCAAAATTGAAAGTCGAGGTCCAGTCCTGAATATTTCATGGCACCTATATTTAAGCTATAAATGTAATGCTTACTCCAAGTAGCCCAAAGGGTATCATTCTTTACACCATGTAGAATCTGAAGAGTGGCTCTGAAGCAGACATCTTCATCATCAGTCCACTCCTCACTCTCCAGACGCTGGATCAGAGCGTCTACTACCGGTATGCTCTTGATGTTGGGGTGCTTTGGTAGACTCTCTGGCACTGCTTTGGCTGAAAAGACTTTATTTTTCTGAAGACGAAATACTTCATTATATTTATTGCATACACATGGTTTAGGTTAGGTACCTACATACTTAGATTTTTAGGTATTACATGTACTCTGTATAAAGTGAAGCAACATGGAGGTAGGCCGAGGTTTTTAGATAATATTAGGTCGGTATATCTGTATGCAATGGGCCTATCACAAGCTCTGTCTGGCTCTGTCTTTGGCTCTGGTTTTGAGGCTGTGTGAGTACTCACCAGTGTATTATACTGTGTGTGTGACGTTTCGTCGTAGGATTTATTTAGTCAGCACTCAACCAGACTCAAAACCAGAGCCAGACAAAGCTTGTGGTACGCCTACTGATCATAATAGTGTTGTTATAGTAACCAAGTTGGACCGCTTCTATGGTACTTGTAGTTGGCGTGAGCTTATAATGTGTTGTTGCCAGGCATTAGTACCTATTATCTTATCTGTGTACATAGATAGGGTAACAAACATGTCAAATTTAGTTTTAATAGATTAAAAGATATAACGATAATGTCAAGGTGATTTTAATGGTAGGTTTTAAAAGATATAATTTTTATTTTATTTATTTTTGAATTTTAATTATTCGTGAATGTCAGAGTACGCTTTGCCAATTAGGATCAACTTTACTCTTTTTGTATTATAAGTTATTATTTTTATTTTTTGTTTTGGTTATATGCTTGTTAAATAAAACTTTTGTTAATTCCTCTTGAGGTTGTAATAAATTATTTATATCTATTTTTTTTGTAGTTTTATAGAAATAGACATAGAAAATATTAAATTTGTGCTACAGAACTAATCGGAACATATAAAATTATGAAAATATATTAATAAATTTATATTTTATTGCAACTATGTGCATTCTTATTGTGTGCCCAAAATAAATATATATTTTATTTCGTTCTTTCTTACTGCATATCATAATTAATTTAATTCACTCATTATCGATTCCAGATACCGCGATTCATAGTTTTTATTTTATATACAACAAGCTAATGGAACAAGCATAAGGCCCACCTGATGTTAAGTGGTAACCATCTTATAAAGCATTGCCTCGTAAGTCACGCACTGAAGAAACGTGCCCTACGATGCACTACCTTGCATCCGTCAACTTGAGGCATAAAATATTCAGCCTCACGTGCCAGTAATTTAAGCAATGGTACTTACCAGTACAAATAAACAAAATCACTGCAACATAAATAACTTTCATCATACGTTGTTTAAAAATTACTTCTAAACGACTTTCTCTCTCATTTATAATCCACAACACTTTTTTAGCGGCTCACTAATATATTCTTGTCACTCTCATTCTCATGTCAATAAATAGAGATAGCAACACACTTCACTAGTTAAGTCATCGGGCATCTAAGCTAGTAGCGTGCTAAACAACAAATATGAATATAGGTAGTATAACTCTCCTTAAATATGAATAAAGGACAAAAAGCAATAATAGACTTTATATACCCGCATACAATCTCGAAGTAATTTCTTATCTAATGCTGTGTTCCTACGGTGCGTGGTTCTGCAGATCATCACGCACAGCCGACGACGACGCACGGCAACGCACACAGAAAGGGCTCCTGTGCTACCGCGCACCTCGGCGCACGAGACCGTTCCCATGGTGTGTCGTGCGAGCTGATCCGCCTCCGTGCGCGATATCACACACCGGTGGGAAGGGGCTATAAGTGTAGAGACTACACCAGTAGGCCTACCATGAGCTCTGTCTGGCTCTGTCTCTGGTTCTGGTTTTGAGTCTGTGCGAGTGTTCACCAGTGCATAATACTGTGTGTGTGACGTTTTGACGTTGGATTTATTTAGTCAACACTCACGCAGACTCAAAACCAGAACCAGAGACAGAGCCAGACAGAGCTCATGGTAGGCCTACAGGAAAATGTATCGTGTGGTCTCTCTATTTAGGTTAATTACAAAAAACGTTAGGAACCAAACTGTAGTTTGTTGCCTGTTCTTCTAGGCTTGGTCGCGTGGAACTGGCACCTAGACTCACCTAGCTTTAAGACGTTTCAAAGTGATTCTTGTGAATTACTGAATAAATACATTTTTGACTTTGACTTTAGTGGTTGTAGTGGTGGTGGCAGCCCAATCCCTAAATCTCTTGTTAAAGGGAGTAGCAAAGAGTTTTGAAACCCATCACGCAGCAAGAAGGTTTCCAAATCTTTAAATCTATCTTTAAAAATCTTTTTTTTTAATAGTCACCAGAACGACACTAGACGGTCAGTACGTAACGGACGGTAGATGGTTCATTAAAAATACCGCATTCATCAAAGAGGATTTAACCACTGCGTGACAGTCAATAAATTATAGTTCAAAAAACTAAAAAAAAACGCTTTTATAACTAATTGAACTAAAAAGTTAAAAATAAAACTGTAATAATCAATTGGAAAATTTATATTATTGTACAAAAAAGCGTGGGGTGCTTTTATAATAACATCAGGTATAATAAACTATTGATAAAATATTTACAACAATCATAATCAAGCCCCACACGCTTTTTGTACAATAATATAAAATTTTCAATTGATTATTACAGTTTTATTTTTAACTTTTTAGTTCAATTAGTTATAAAAGCGTTTTTTTTTAGTTTTTCAAAAAATATATTTAAATATATATATTTTTTTATTCATATTATTGCATTGTCATCGACCTTTGACAGGTGTGTGCAAAGTTTGAATCAAATCTGATCGTTCAAAGTAGGACAAATCGAGCTCAAAGGGGTCGGTTACATACAAACTTACAAACAAGATGGTGACAGTAACTGATGGCAACTTTTAGCTGGATTTTTATCATGTCATTGCTTGCTAACATCAGCTATTTAGTTTTTTTTTTTAATTAGCTTTCAGAAAAATCTCTTATTGCATAAAAACGTGTCAAATAATAAACATAATGGATGAGCACAAATGGAAATTGTGTGCTGGCATATACGGTCAAAACCTTCAAACGGTAGAGTAACAAAAAAAGATTAATATGTTAGGTACCTATCGCCGCCATTGCCGCCAACTAAATAGTAGAATCAGTCATTTAGTAAAACTACTAGAAACAAAAACAATAGTATATTATGTAACTAGTGAATAAAAGACTGATTTAAATCGAGGGCCGTAGATGAATCACAAGCAAGTGAAGGATTCTAACGAATGAATCACGACCGTAGGGAGTGATTCACTTGACTTGACTTGAATCACTCGCTACGCTCGTGATTCAAGTGTTAGAATCCTAAACGACGCCAGTGATTCATGGCCCTCGATATAAATCCGTTTTATTCAAGAGTTGCATACTATATTTTATACCAAGACTTCGAGAAAAAGAAAGATTTGAGTGAAAAGGGATTAAAAACTATGAACTTTGTTTATATTATTCTTAAATTACATAAAACAAATAATTTTTGATTTTGTTTTGATTTGTAAAAAAAAAAGGATAAATAAATTTAAGTTTTCTACTAAAACAGTATATAATCCAACGCTAAACTCTTTGTCAAAAAATCATATCCAAAGTATTTATGGCGCAAGATGGTTTTAAGGTTTTGAGATGGACGTTGACCTTATTAGTGTCTTCCAAATTCAAACACCAAAACAGTGATTAAAAGGGCTTTTTATTCACTGTTTGCAGTGAATAAAATAAGCTTTTTAGAGGGGGTATGGTATAAAAAAAATACCTTGACAAACCTAACCAAAAAGGTACATTAGGTTATTACACACCCCTATTTTGTAAATACCAGAAAAAAATACTGTTTTAAAAAATTTACAAAAAACAATTCTGAACATATTTTTATTTATCAGACTATACAATACAGTCTGATAAAAATATGGACAGAATTGTTTTTTGTAATTTTGTTAATTTTTTTTTACTGTTTTTATACAAAAACGGTACCAATTTTATAGAGACAGTACTAGAAAATACTTTACAAGTCAATCTCATACGACTTGTTTAGTATTTTAGGGCAATTTTTGTAAATTGGTCCCGTTTTTAGCAAAAATCAAACCCCGATAACTTTGTGGTAGATTGAGATTAAACATTTCTGATGCTGCTGTTATAATAGGTAGTCTCCACTGAAGCGAACCTTTTTTCTGGTAAATTGAGACTTTTGCCCAATTCAAAAAAATCGGCTGTCTGTAAAGTCGGTTTACTGACGATAGTTGAACGTGACAACGTCATACAGCTGTCCACGCGGACGCATCGCTCACTCAAGTAGGAGAAAGACAGATGTCGAACGCTGCCGAACGCGGAGGCCGTGCGTGCCTCTTTGTCGCTCGTTCCGCGCTCTCGCTTGCACTTAAAGCCTTCAATGAAACGCCTCAGAGTGAGGTAACGCCGCATGACATCATGTTTTTTTGTGCGTGCAGCCGGCTCCATTGAATTATAAGACATTGTCCCGTCAAAAAAAAAAGTTACAAATTAGGTTTACGTTTCTCATGTTTTTTCGTCTTGATTAGGTGCTAGGTGATCTAGGGATTTGATTCTTATTTATTTAATCGTGTCGTAGACTCAAAACCAGAGCCAGAAACAGAGCCAGAAACAGAGCCAGACAGAGCTTGTGGTAGGTCTATAGGTCCTAAGTACCAGTGTATGGGGCAGCGTTGGATGATGTGTTGTGTGTTTTTGACGTGACAACGTTTTATAATTCGATGGAGCCGGCTGCACTCACGAAAAAACGTGACTCATGCGGCGTTATCTTGCTCTGCGGCGTTCCATTTAACGTTGACACGTTCAACTATCGTCAGTAAACCGACTTTACAGACAACAGATTTTTTTTTACTGATTGCAGTCTGTAATATTATGGCAATTATTAAATAGCTGATTTAACTATATCACTGCGACATATTTCTATGGTGTATCTTTTTATAATAGTAGACAATTTGTTATTTGACCAAGCTTGAGCTGTAGTTTGTAGCTTTAGTATATACTAAACTTATAAACTAATTTTAAAAAAGTTTTTTTTTTTTTTTTTTTTTTTTTTTTTACAATTTATAGGCTAGAGCTTGACCGCAATCTCACCTGATGTTAAGTGATGATGCGATCGACGGTGTAGCGCTCTCACCTAGAAGATACCTATTCACTCTTTTTTTGAAAGCGTCCAAATTATAGGAATTCGGAAAAATAGACGCCGGCAACGAGTTCCACTCTTTGGCTGTCCGCATTATAATAGTGGAGGCAAAGCGCTTAGTGCGGGAAGAAGGTGTATCAACCATGAATGGATGCCTCATCTCCGTACGTCTAGTGGTCCGGTGATGGAATGGGGATGGAGGAACCAAGTTGAAAACACCTGGGCACACTCCCCGAAATGTATCCTGTAGAAGACCGATAAGCCAGCTACTTTACGACGATGCTCGAGACTGAGGAGTTTGGACTCCACCAATACATCGTCACCAATGAGCCTTTTTGCTCGCCTTTCAATCGATTCCAGGGCCTCCAGCTGGTATTTAGCCGAGCCATCCCAAAGATGAGAACAGTATTCCATACACGACCGGACTTGTGCTTGGTACAGATTCAGAAGCTGTCCCGGTGTGAAATACCGTCTCACCTTCGATAGTACTCCTAGCTTTTTCGCAGCTGTTTTGGCCTTCGACTCAATAAACGAGCCAAAGTTCAACTTAGGGGTAAGCGTGAACCCTAAAAGCTCAAGCTGGTTGGAGATCGGTAAAGATACATCTCGGAAAGTGGGAGTCAGGTCGAATTGACTCCTCTTAGCGGAGAATAGACACGCCTGTGTTTTCGAAGCATTGAACTTTACCAAATTTGCGTCGCCCCACTTAGCAACTGCCTTCAGTGTTAGGTTCATGCGTTCAACCATGGCCTCCCTATGAGACTGGATCTGAGATCCACTGGATCGTGCTTCAGGTATGTATCTCTCTACAACGGTGCTGTCGTCTGCATACCCAATGATACCGGGCCTAAGCAGATCGTTTATGTGCAGCAAGAAAAGTGTTGCAGAAAGAACTGACCCCTGAGGAACCCCGGCATTAATTGCCATTTGATCAGACGAGCAGCCGGGGGGGTTCGGGGGGGTTGAAGGTATTGCACTACCAGCATCCAGACGTGAAGAATCCGCAAAGAGTTGAGCAAATAAGTTTGCTTTATCTTCAGCGGTGTGGGCTAGTGAACCATTAGGTTTTAGCATTAGAGGCAGTGAGGACTTGCAGAAGTTGGACTCAACCGACTTAGCTAAGGACCAAAAAGCTTTACTACCCGAGGGGTACGAAGCTAGTTTTTTCCCTATTCGGCTAATGTGATCAAATCGAGCCTTCCGCAACGCCTTTTTACTGGACTTGGCAGCTTGGTTAAAGGCTTTCTTCAATTTATGAACATCAAACGACTTACGGTCTCGAGCGTCAACCCATGCTAAGTATGCTTCATGCTGTTGTGCCTTAGCCCGACAACATTCAGCTCCAAACCAAGGGTGAGCTTTGCCAGCCAGAGGTACGTCTGCATATGGAATAAAGTATTCCATAGCTTGACGTAACACATCTGTCACGGCATCCGCACAGGTCGAGGGATCGTTAGAAGAAAAGCAGACCGGCTGCCAAGGATAAGATGCAAAAAAGGACCGCATCTCATCCCAATCCGCTGACTTGTAACGCCATACTCGCCGGGTACCTTTATGACTAAGGTCGGGTGGGGAATAGGTTGATACAGACTTCACCAGACAATGGTCGGAGCTACCCAATGGTGGGGCTACCGAAACCGAGTACCGGTCTGGATCTGTTGTCAACAGAAGGTCCAAGCAGTTAGCAGTATGGCCATCAACATCAGGTATCCGGGTCGCCTCTTTGACAAGCTGGGTTAGACTTAGTGATAGAGCAAGCTTACGCGTCTCTCTCCCAGCGTGGTCTGTGGTCTGGTACGGGAAAAGCCACTCCTGGTGGTGGGCGTTGAAGTCCCCTAGAATAACCAGTTGGGCTGTGGGATACCTTTGTTGGGCCACATCTGCCTTCTCACTTAGGTATTCTGTGAGCCTTTACGTCTCCTGGTCTCCACTGTGCGATCGGTAGACACAGGCATAGAGAATTTTCTCTGCACCAGTGTCCACCAAAATCCAAAGAATGTTAAAATTGGAGTTTTCAAGGTTTTTGAGACGCCGAATGCAGATGTCATCCCGAGCGTATAGACAAACGCCCGCACGTGGCTCTACCATCTAAAGACTGAAAAGCCTCACCTTTTGTTTCTCTCGGAGACGCAGATCAGATGTCCATCTGACGTGGCATACCTGGAGCACAGCTTCAATTGAAGCTGTGCTCCAGGGTGCACCCTGGGTAGTTAAGGTATGCCACGTCAGATGGACATCTGATCTGCGTCTCCGAGAGAAACAAAAGGTGAGACTTTTCAGTCTTTAGATGGTAGTGGACTGCTACGAGATTGGAGTGCAAACCTCTTATGTTAGACAGGTGCACTTTTAACGAGAGGGAGTGCAGCCGCTGTTGAAACTTTTTCTTTTTATTTCTCTGCATGTGTTTTAAGGAGTGAGGAAAGGTGGATCGAACGGCAGTAGAACTGGACAACACATAGCGCACCTGACACACGCTTCGGAACAACACGTATTGTTAGGAGACTAGTCTGGAGACTGCGGGGACGCCCGAGCCCCCCCAGGAATGTCCATTGGGCCCTCTCATCCGGTCGCCGACCGGCACAATGGCGCATCCCCAGGATTTTTCGTCAGTTGGCGGGGCAGCCTTTCATGAGTGGCTAGCTCACTACTTGGGCCCCCAACTACCTGCGGTCGGCCAGCGGTGCACCGTGCCTCGGATCCCGCTACCCTCCACGACTAGCCGCCCGATACGACGGAACCTTAGCGTGCTGTAAACGGCCTACGCTAGTATCACTCCAGCTCTGACCCGTTCTTTCCGCTGGTGTCACCGGACATTGCGACGGAACACGTATTAATTCGCTTGGCGTCGCGTCTTTGTCCGGTGGGTGGTCACTAACCGCGGCCAAAGCCTACCACCAGTAGTGTGTCATCTACTTAGCACCACCCGGGAGCCACGTGTAGGGTTTCATAGGGTATCCTCCTACGGACGTGAATGACTCGGCCCCCATAAGTTTACTTTTCTTCTCTTCTCGTCGGGTCTCTAGTAATTTTGAAACAGTGACGTTAAAGATTATTAGATGCAAATAAAACAAGTTTTTATTATAACTGGGGTAAAACATCAGGTAGGTAAAAAAATTAACACATTAAGAAAAATGAATGATGATGATGATGAATGATCTAAGAAAAAGAGTTCTGTTATTCTGCATAGCAAAAGTGTTTCCCAGCCGAGCTACCTAACCCTAAGAATAGTCAAGGTGGCAGCAATTTTAATAATATCCGGCATGGGCCGTTTTTATAGACATCAACAGCCTAAAAAAAATCTACGACTAAAAACATTTTTTTTGTGTGTTTTTATTTAAAGGTGGGTGAACTGGCAAATTTATCATCCGCACTTGATGTGCAGCTGGTTTTTCCGCAAGTAGGCCACTGGTGGGCCCTTTTTGCGTGACCCTTGACACGTGTTGCTCGAACTTTTTTGGCTTCTACGACGCGCCGGTTTCCTCACGATGTTTTCTTTCCCCGTTTTGAAAGTACTGGCATAGTGCACATAAATTTTCGACAGAAAACTGTGTTTGCTAATTATTATAATAATTTTTAAAGAACCAGTGACACGATAAGAAGAATTAATAATTAATTAATGTGTTGGCCTGTGCTGTAATTTTTTAACCGACTTCCAATCAAAAAAAAGGATATTTTTTTTTTAATGTTTGTTACCGCACAACTTCGTCATTTGTGAGCCGATTTGAAAAATTATTTTTTTATCTGAAAGGTACTGCTTCCAGATTGGTCCCATTTTAATTTTATTAAAATCGGTGTTGCCATTTTTTTTAAATAATTTTTTTAATGTTTGTAACTGCATGCCTCCGTCATTTATGAACCGATTAAGAAAATTATTTTTTTTATTTGGTTATTCTTACGTCCTGATTGTCCCAAACAAATTTGATTAAAATCGGTTTAGCCGTTTGACAATGAAGTCGGTTTCTCAAGTTTTTTAAACTTATAATTATATTGACCTGTTGTTGATCAACCTGCAGGGCTACCGGGAGCTCCATATGGTTATGGCTTTGGCTGTCCAATTGTGTATAGATTGGCTGACCCACACATTCATTTACTTCTCGGGTTTGAATGTGTTGAGACTGTTAACACAATTTTGACAGCCATAACCATAACCATACAAAGCTCATGGTAGGCCAGCTGGAGGTCAGGATTGACCTGGAGGTCAATAAAAAAATATTTTGGACAATCCATACACATAATCTATTGGGGCTATCAACATCACTATCTCCAAATTAAGCAGAGCTTGTACAATGGGAACCAGATAACACTATCTATTGCGGCTATCAACAACACTATTAAGGACAGCACTAATAATTAAACATATTTGTTTTGTAAATACATACTTAGAATACAATATAACACCCAGACAGAGAACAAACATCTGTATTAACCCCACAAATATTTGATCTCCGTGGGAATCGGCCTCAGCGCAGAAGGCTACTACCAACTGAGCTATGAAAAAATATTTTTATAATGTCTCAAAAGTTAAGAGACGAGCGGGATATGAACCCGTGACCTTCCCCTTGGTACGGGGCTGCGCTGACCGCTGCGCCATCGGATCCTAATCACACTCGACGAATAACTCTTACGGACTGTTCGGCACTAACGCGACCGTGGCTCCATCTATAGGTTTGACGTTACAGTCAACTAGGTACTTACCTGCTCGATTTCACTCGGTTCTTAACTTTTGGGACATTATAAAAATCTTTGGGATTTCTTTTTTTTAAACCACTAGCTGATGGCACAAGCATATGGCCCACCTGATGTTAAGTGGTAACCATCGCCTTTAACAAAGCATTGCTTCGTAGGTCACGCACGTCAGGAACGAGCCCTACGATGCATTTCCCTGCGTCCATCAACTTGAGGTAAACAGATGTTCAGCCTCATGTGCCAGTAATGTCACCAGCACCCTCACCCTTCAAAACGAAACACAGTAATGCTGACGATGCTGCTTCACGACAGAAATAGGAATAGTAATACTTCCCCGGGCGAGTTCTTCACAAAGAGCTGTACTACTACTAAAAAATTACTACGCCAATATCAGCTATCTGGTTCCCATAGTACAAGCTCTGCTTAGTTTGGGGCTAGATAGTGTTGTGTGAATTGTCCGCATTATTTATTTATTTTATTTTTAGTAATAAATATGAGCTATGAAAGCCGTCAAATATTTCAAGGTCACACAAAGTGCTACCTAATGCCATAATGCTAGATGACTACTATTTTTTGACGTGACAACGTCTTATAATTCGATGGAGCCGGCTGCACGCACGAAAAATCATGAGTCATGCGGCTTAACCTCGCTCTGAGGCGTTCCATTTAAGGCTTGAAGTGCAAGCGAGAGCGCGGAATGAGCGACAAAGAAGCACAATTGGCGTCCGCATTTGGCAGCGTTCGACATCTGTCTCTCTCCTACTTGAGTGAGCGATGCGTCCGCGTGGACAGCTGTATGACGTTGGCACGTTCAACTATCGTCAGTAGTCGGTTTACTGACGATAGTTGAACGTGACAACGTCATTACAGACAAACATTTTTTTTTGGCTGAGAATGACGTGTTTGATTTGTATGTTTACTTCTGTGCAACTGCTATGAAAAACAAACGACCAAGGTAGGACCAGGAGTAACCTAGACGTGATAATTAAGAATTCGTCTGTAATAGGTGAAACGAAGATTTCAAGCGAAATCATCGCTCCAAAACCTTGGAATAGAGGTACTTTATAGCGTTGCACACATCTTGTATGGCTATGGCGATCAGTGAAACGCTGTCAATATGACAGTGATATTTGACAGAGTTTCACTTATCGCCATCGCCATCGCGCTAAATGTGCGCTGGCCTTAAGGCTGTTGATATTATCATTTTCTTCTTCTTCTATCCTGTCACTAATTCTTCCGAACCAAGTGTGGTGAGAAATTATTCTATTGATAATAATGTTTGACTGGCCTCTCAGCTCAGTTTGTAGTAGCTCTGCGTTTCTGCACCGTAGGCCGTGGGTTCGATCCCCACCGTGAACAAATATTTGTGTGGTGAACATAAATGTTTGTTTTCTGACTGGGTGCTATATTGTATTCCATGTATGTATTTTCAAAAAAAAAGTATTTAAGTATTATATCAGCTATCTGGTTCCCATAGTACAAGCTCTGCTTAGTTTGGGGCTAGATAGTGATGTGTAGATTGTCTGCTAAAAAAAAATGTTGACGGGCTAAAAAGCTCACACGATGTCTCTAATGTGAAAATTAACGGATGGTCCGTTAGTTTTTAAAGAGCTTTGAAGAGACGGTTTCAAGTGACTTTAAATCCTGATTTAAAAACATTATCTAACCCTCAAACCCCGTGAAATCTAAAACGGGGTATCATATCGTCTAACTTTGTCCCTGAGGTGCCCACTTGTTAAATATGGGGTCCAAGATGTAAGAAAAACCAGCTTAGTTTGACAAGATCTTGAAATAATCAAGTAACAGATCGGGGGGTCTGTTCTGTCTGTTCAGGGGTTCTGTAGTCAAAGTCAAAGTCAATAGTTTTTTATTCAGTACGATGCAAGAATCACTTTGAAACGTCTTAAAGCTAGGTGAGTCTAGGTGCCAGTTCCACGCGACCAAGCGTAGAAGAACAGGCAACAAACTACGTCTCGGTTCCTACCGTTTTTATATATGATCCTTTTACAAATCAAAAATAGTCCAAAATAATAGCAGTGAAGTTCCAGTGTGGTGCCACTTCACTTAGTCATACGTATGCAATGCAATAATACAAAAGCAAAAGTTTGAAAGACAGCACACGCTACGCTTCAATGTTATACTATAGTATCTACACAGCTTATATAAAAATAAGATACGAAATAGTAGGTACAGACATTGCAAATTGACATGTTAGCTTCATAGGAGTAGAGTGACCGGGACATCGGGCCACGCAGTTTTACCATTAGCAAGTCAGTAGCAAGAGTCTGGCTACATACACTAATTCCCCTGGCTATTTATTTATTAACTTAATTTTGTCTAAAGGCGACTGACCTATGCGACGCGTGACCCAAGGCCTGTTGGGTATCTGGCGCAGCGCGTTGCTATTCAGCGTGGCAATGCTGCCAGCGCCTTGGGGACGCTTCCGTCTGTTACTGATTTGAATCAGTTAAGATATCTCTAGATTTTTTGTAACGGTCTGCAGATAGCTCAACTGTTTCTTGTATGTATATTGTAAGTTTCTTTGCGTAAGTATAGCCTTATTGAATATTTATTATTATATATTTATTTATTATATATACCTACTTTCATAATTTATAAAATCTAAAATGTCAGCTAGTGTAATTAGTAACTAACTAGTTATGAGATTAAGTATTTTAAGTTTTAGTTAAGTTTCAAAGTGGTTCTGGAATAAATAAATTGAAAATTGAAATTGAAAATTATTATTGAATAATCCCCGCTACCGCTTCCGCTTATGACCCATGACTTCAACTCCCCACATGATTTATGACCAAGGCCCGCCCATTTCGTCCAATTTACTGAAAACCAGGCACCGTAATAAAATACCCGTCCCGTCTAAAAATATGTATTAGACCCACTTTATTTAACCAGGTGAGATCCTATAAGAAAACAAATATTTTGCATAATATCACTATGTGCTCGTACTAACCTACTTCTGGGCATATTATTGCCTACGTCACACTAAGTGAAGTGGCAACACACTGCTACTGCTATTATTTTAGATGATATTTGATTTGCTATGAAATGAAATGAAATGAAATGAAATGAAATATTTATTTTATTTGCAAGCATGGTACAATTCGATCGTCATGTAAGAAAAAGTGGCCTGCATACTTCGTCGGAGACCGACATACAAAATTCACAATGTAGATTATTATGTTAAATTAAAATAAATCGGTACCTACGTCAGAATAATAATAATCGTCAAAAATATTAATTAATTTAAAAAGTAATAACTCATAGAACATAACAACATAATTACAATATAACATAAATCAAACGAAATCCTTAACGCTATAAAAACATTTTTCCAAAAGCCATGAATAAAGTTTCGTTTTGAACTGTTTAAGTGGTAGCTCTCGAATAACTTTTGGAATTTTATTATAGATTTTGGCTAAAGGATCATATAAAAAAACCGTAGGACCTGAGCCGTAGTTTGTTGCCTGTTCTAGGCTTGGACGCATGGAACTGGCACCTAGACGCACCTAGCTTTAAGACGTTTCAAAGCGATTTTTGTAATCCTGCTGAATAAATACACTTTTGATTTTGATTTTAGGCCTCTTCCCACAGACGCCACTCATGTCAGTTTTTAGTCCATTTACATCCAGGTATTTTCCTGGCGGCAATGACGTCATCTACCCATCTGCCTGTATCTGGCATCTTGGCCTGCCACGATTTTTCACACTTATGTATATGATTTTTCTCAAACACGTTCGGAAATTTGAGCATTATTTTACCAACCATCTTCGATAAATCGAAATTTCTCTGGTCAAATACATGCAAGCAGCGGACGGCAAAAGTTGTATGATATTCCATTACATATTTTGCCTACATTTATTAAGTCGATAAACATTACTTTATTATTTACTAGTGGCCGCCCGCGGCTTCGCTCGCCCGTTCCCGTAACACCCCGTTCCCGTTGCTTTTTCGGGATAAAAAGTATTCTATGTCCTTCTTCTGGTTGTAAGCTACCTTCCCACTGATTTTCTGCCAAATCGGTTCAGCCGTTCTTGAGTTATAAATAGTGTAACTAACACGACTTTCTTTTATAAATATAGATTACTAGCAGCGAAACCCGGCGTTGCCCGGGCAGAGTGTTATAGAACATTCTTGTACGTTTATGAGCATTATTTTCTAGAAAAATTTGAACTAATCCAGAATCGTCACGTGATAGAAAAGGATACACATTTATAGAGATTTCAAAACTTTCTATCCATTCCGTCCAAAGTCCCTCATAGCAAGAGACCAAGGGGTACCTAGGTGCCTACCTATCTATACCTACTTACTTTTTATAATATAATGATTGATTAAAAAAAATTATACAAATTTGTTTTTCGAATAATACCACAGTTAATTTACTAAGCCATTTTATTTCAAAAGAAGACAACTTTCATTACATACTTGCATTTAATATACTCATTCAGTTTTTCTACCTACCCATATTACTATTATTATTATTATTCTATTGGTGTAATGTCTTGGGACACCCACTTGAGGGCAAAGGCTCCACCATCCCTCTCCAATTTCTCCTATTTTGAGCTAGCCGAGTCCAAGTTGCACTCGCAATTCCCAGCCATCATCAGTCGGAAAACACTTCACTTTGTTCACTTTTCACTTTGATTCTCTCCGATCTATGGATCTTGTTCTATGGATACCAGAATGAAACTGACTTTAATTCACCGAGTTTCTGCTTATATACCTACAACAATCGAATTTTCCAGTAACAGAACACTCTAGGAAATCTTTGACGAATACCTACCAAATTCGGCGGAAATGTTGAAATCAAAAGCAACCGTTGCTACAACAAAATAAAGCACAATTCCGCTCGCACCTACCTGTAATAAACTACATCGCGCTTCTCTTTCTAACACGCAACTCTGTTGCACTTGTAACGCTAGGGTTGTCAACACGTGTAATGTTATTTTTAGAAATGGTTGTAAATCAACTAATTAGTCCGGGAGTCATCACCCCATTTTTTAAGTGTGTTCCACATTTTCCTTTAGCGAGTAAGTCAGTGATGAATCAGGTTGTTTAGAAGTCATTGATCGTTGAAAAAATATATTAATTATTTCGCGCGACCCGGCGCGGCGCGGCGCGGCTAACCGGCGAGACGTGTTGTGACAGCCCTGTGCGTTTCCTACATAATAATAGGAGCGCGCCGTCCGAATGTTCCCGAACCGCGGAGTGATTTTCTAGAAGAAGTAATAAGTTCGGGAACACCAAGAAACGAAAATCGAACCGTTTGCATATTTGAGTATTCTAGATAATTCTAAATTACTAACGTTTAGGTGGAAGCATTTCGGATGCTAGCCGAATAATTTCAGTCTTCGAATTAAATTTCATCATTCCAGAACCTCAAAGACATTCTAGAGCGTTCTTTCCTCGTCAAAGTCGAGAATTTTCAGAAAAATCCCTAAGCGATAGAAAGGGATAGACATATATATGTCCCTACGTGATAGAAAGGGATAGACATAGATTTCGAAACTTTTGCCCCTTATAAATACGCTACCAGTAAATTGAATTTTGGCTCGTTCATAGAGTCCAAAGCCAAGACAGCTGCGAAGAAGCTAGGCGTTCTATCGAAGGTGAGACGGTACTTCACACCGGGACAGCTTCTTAACCTGTACCAAGCACAAGTCCGGTCGTGCATGGAGTACTGTTCTCATCTCTGGGATGGCTCTGCCAAATACCAGCTTGAGGCATTGGAAGCTATTGAGAGACGAGCCAAAAGGCTCATTGGTAGCGACACTCTAGTCGAGTCCAAGCTCC
Source organism: Thera obeliscata (assembly GCA_947578465.1). Lineage (NCBI taxonomy): Eukaryota > Metazoa > Arthropoda > Insecta > Lepidoptera > Geometridae > Thera > Thera obeliscata. The sequence continues at coordinate 8,671,906 of OX387923.1, read as the reverse complement.
TAAGTCTCAAACATCGCCGTAAAGTTGCCAGTCTATCGGTATTTTACAGGATACATTTCGGAGAGTGTGCTACGGAACTTCACAATTTGGTTCCCCCATCCCCATTCTACCATCGGACCACTAGACGCACGGAAATGCGGCATCCATACTTGGTTGATGTTCCAACTGTCCGCACCAAGCGCTTTGCTTCAACTTTTATGTTGCGGACAGCCAAGGAATGGAATTCCTTGCCGGCGTCTGTCTTTCCGAGCACCTACAAATTGGATGTTTTCAAGACAAGAGTGAATAGGTATCTTCTAGGTAAGCGTGCTACATCGTCGACCGCATCATCACTTAACAGCAGGTGAGATAGCGGTCAAACGCAAACCTATAAATTGTACAAAAAAAAAAAAAAAAAAAAAAAAAAAAGTTGCAAAATTTTATCGAAATCCGTTCAGTAGTTTCGGAGTTTATCGCGTTCCAAATTGTGACACGAAAGATTTATATATATAGATTACTGTCGTGTTTAGCGGCTACATACATTACATAATAATCTGTTGTGTAATTTAAAAATGGAAAGATCTTTTACTCCGAAACATGGCAACCAAGGAGGTCACTTATCAAAGATTTTATTATTCGACCTGGCAAAATAAAAAAAATTAGAAATCTTAAAAAACCGACTTCATGGCCAAGCTGCTGAACCGATTTTGATGAAATATCTCCATAGATAAAAAAAAAATTAAAAAAAAATAGATAATTTATCAAAACCGGTTCTGTAGGTAGTTTGGACCCATGACCAATCTGAAAATATTATTATTTCCATTTTAGTTTTTTTTAATCATGCAACTCCAATATCGGCAGCAGCAATGCAGCAATGCTGCCGAGATCGGAATCATACCCTTCCTTTTCCTCGCTTTCCCTCAACCTGAAATACAGAGAAAATCCGAAAGCTAAAAAATGTCCTAAACTTGCTTTTTGAGTGCAAAATACACTCAATTAAAACAACAACATAAAATTTACAAAAAACATAACTAAGAAATCAGTTTTCTAATTACTGCAATAATCACGCTAAATGAAGTACAAAATTAAGAGGAGACCTTACATAATAATTGTGCTTATTTTTAAAACCCCATTAAGAATCTCAAACGTTGCGGCACAGCTTAAATAAAACAGCTGCATCACTACTACATACCTAACACAGTCTTACCATGCCTAATTCTGCAGTGAACTGACATTGCTGTCTTTAGGTTTTATGAAATGAAATGAAATGATATAATGTTAGCTTGAAGTATGGTTGTGTATGTATAGGTCTTATAACTAATTGAGTTCACACACTTCACCGCTTAACTCGGCATGCAAAAAAGAAATAAAATAATTTGGTAAGTACATAAACAAATAAAAAAGTTGGATGGCATGTCAATAAATAATTAAACATGATTTAATTAAGTAATAAGATGAAAATAATAATTATAATAACATAATATCATACATACCATATAATTACATTAAGAATACAAAATTATTTATAGTCTAAAAACTCTTTGAATATCTGTAAAAAGAGTTTTCAGTTACAAACTGTTTAAGTTTTATTATGAACATTCTCATTGGAAGATCTACTATGTCTTCGGCTACTCTACTACATTATTTACGGGTGCCGGTGAAATTACTGGCAAGTAAGGCTAAACATCTAAGTGCCTCAAGTTGACGGACGTAGGGCAGTGCACCGTAGGGCAAGTTCCTGACGTGCGTTACCTACGAGGCAATCGTTTGTTATAGAAGGCGATAGAGGTGGTATTAGTACTTTCCCAGACGAGCCCTTCTCAGAGAGCTAAGGACTATAGCATAGGGTTCTTCAAAAAGGGCGTTTTAAAAGTTTTAAAGGGTCGGCAACGCGCTTGTGATGCCTCTGGTATTGCAGGCGTCCATAGGCTACGGTAACCGCTTCCCAACAGGTGGGCCGTATGCTTGTTTGTCAACTTAGTTGTATAAAAAAAAAAGCTATGTACTACTACATCGTTGTACCAGCTGATTACACAAGACTACACTTAAGTGTTGCCCGACACCTTTCCAAAATGACTCTTTTAACTGTTATTAAAATTTGTGTAAAACCCTTGGAGCCACCGGGTTTTTATAACACAACACCCTGTTTTGCTCCAAAGGTGGGTAATTATTTAACTCAAGGTGCTGAGTTGATGGAAATAGCGGGAATACTTTGGAGGATTTTGGAATAAAATATTCAGGACCAGATTTTTGTTTTTATAAGACATTTTGTTTCTACATTTTGTTGAGCTTATCAATCCTTTCAATTTTCGCTAAGATATACGGAATTAAACTTAGTAAAAGTAAAGCCTGCCGTGTCAGGGTGTCCGGTAATTAATGGATAACACCGCAGGTACTTGTGGGGGGCAAGGGAACACAGAAAAAAAAACTATCTGCAACGGTCTAGGAGTTTTTTTTTAATTTGAAATTTAGATAGATAGATAGAAAATTCTTTATTGCACAAAATTAAAAATTACTGTACACAGGCGAACCCTTGATACCCTTGTTAAATTTTTTACCCTTAAATTTGATACCCTTGTTAAATTTTTTGAACACTACAGCTACAAATTCAATAACAACGAATTGGCTTTCTCTGGAAATAACCGTGGATAATTGGCCTTACTATGGCACATCACAAAATATTCCTAACCATAACTGTTGATTTGTTTCAAATACTTTAAAACAGAAATTAGTGTATTCGATGTTTTTAAGATAAAGTCTTTACCTGTGGTTTAAAAAAACGTATGGAGACCGGGGTGGCCCACGGCTTATAAAACATGCCTGTATGAATGTGATTCTCATAATATAAGCTTTGCTTAGTTTGGGGCTAGATACTGTTGTGGGTCGTCCACAATATTTATAACTAACTATCGGCCGCCCGCGGCTTCACTCGTCCCGCTGTCGTTACTTTTTCGTGATAAAAGTCATGAATGTCATGCTGACAGAAATGTCATGCCCGTTTCCTTGTTAAATACCTCCCCACCAATTTTAAGCAAAATCGGTCCAATCGGTCTGAAAATTGTTGGGGAGTATATCTTAACCCCAAACTAAGCAAAGCTTATTCTGTAATAATTAGATGACCAAATATTTATAAACAAGATATTATTTTTTTTCAGAAATATATTTATTTACACAAAGAAACTTACAATTTAACAAATATTTACAAAATGTACAAAATACACAAGTAACAGTTGAGCTATCCCTTAAATTGATGGGATCTACGTGTAAAAAGATTAAAGACAGTCGCTTTTCATACGTAAATAATCAGATGTAAACGTGAGAGAAATACCAAAAAAACAAACCAAACAGCGGCTTAGGCATTTCGATATCTGGTAAGATTAATCTCCTCTTTGTGGAAAGAAACAAAGAGGCAGTAATGTAAACGATACGGGCAAGGCAGGTGTTGCTAGGGCTGAGACAGTGACGATGAAACTGTATCGATACTTTTCTCAAGTCGATATGTTTGCATGTGATCGAATTTCTTTAGCATCAAGAATCAAGATCTGGATTATTTATAAAAAAATCGGTTGTCTGTAAAGTCGGTTTACTGACGATAGTTGAACGTGATAACGTCATAAGAAAATGCTGATGGAATGGTTGCATTTTTCAAAAGAATTTTAATTAATATTTGTGACTCGCGGACTCATGACTCGCGGACTCGTGACTCGCGGACTCGTGACTCGCGGACTCGTGACTCGCGGACTCGTGACTCGCGGACTCGCGACTCGCGGACTCGCGGACTCGCGGACTCGCAGACTCGCAGACTCGCAGACTCGGACTCAGACTCGGACTCGGACTCGGACTCGGACTTGGACTCGGACTTGGACTCGGACTCGGACTCGAACTCTCGGACCCGGACCCGGAACCCGACCGAACCCTTACCCTTACCCTCATTTACCCTTACCCTCATTTACCCTTACCCATTTACCCGACCCGGGCTCGGGCTCAGGTAAATAGAACGACGAAACGACGTAACGACGCATGAGTCATGTTTTTTCGTGCGTGCAGCCGGCTCCATCGATTTATAAGACGTTATCACGTCAAAAAACTTCAATGATTCCTATGTATCAAGCCATAGTGATGGCTATTAGGCAGCCTTAAAACATTTGAATTAGACCCTTTTTTTTTGAAAATTGGTTCATGCAACTCTTAGTTTACACTTAGTATTACACAGTTTTTAATATTTTAGGTGACATTTTGAGTATTGAGTTTGACATTGCGAAAGTTAAACTGCAACTTTATCGATATCGATTGTTCGCATGTCCCAACCCTATTTTTGCAAATACTTAAAGTATGCGGCCCCTTATGCCCTGTCTCATTTGTACCACGTCAGGTATGTAGATAAGATTTTTCTTTATTTCTCCTCTAGAATGACATAAACATTTTTTATTTTGATAAGAATTCTCAGATTTGTATTGTTTCTTGGTATTTTGTAATAAAAACACGAATCGTAAATGAAATTCTCAGGCACGGTAGATATCCTTCAGGTCAGTATTATAAACCTTTCAACCTACAAGAAGGTACATACTTATGATTAGTGGGTATGTACCTTCCTGTTCTAACAATTATTTAAGTGAACAATGTATTAAACTAAGGGCTATGTATTAGTTTAATTCATTCTGAGTTTGTAAACCTCGGTTTTAATATATAAATATATAATTATGTTTCTAATATACCAAAGAATGACCTAGCAGTGAGAGGCACGTTCAAACAAAGGACATGCATTGGCAAAGGAGTCTTTCAGTTTCCTCATGATGTTTTTCTTCACCATTTCAAAAAACTTGCTCATAAAATTTCAATATTATTAACCCTTACACGTGAAACAATTTTTTTTTTTGAAATTTTCAGATTTAGGTTTCTCTGCCATTTTCTTTTTTTTGTCTTTTTACTTTATCTGTATTTATTTGAAATGTCAAAGCAAAAGAAAATAAAAAGTAAAATAACCTTCCAGTCCACCACACTAACTAGAAAGGATCAGTAACACCTTAGGAAGAAAAATAGGTATCTCACACTCACAAGAATAGGTACACATCAGATGAAATAGCAGTAAACGCAAGCCTATAAATTGTAAAAAGAAATCACGTAATAATCCTCCCCCAGCGGATGCTGGACTGTTAAGTAATTACCGATTTTATTCATCGAAAAGTGTCGCTTCCGATCGCTCGTTGACTAATTTATTTGTTTTATTTGTCGCCCGTTCGCTGAGTTAATTGCTTATTCCATTTTAGGGTCTGTTCTGAAGGATTAAGGTCCCATTTTAAACGGAAGAACATTGTTGTTTTTGCTAACAGTGGTTTGGCAGTGTGATTGTAAACATTTTGTCACGTGAAATTCATGATAAAGTTAAATTGATAAAGTATGTTTTTCTTGAAAAATAAAAATATAAATTGAATCCAGAGCGGTAAAATGGTCTTTATAAAATCGTTCATTTAGGATTGATGAGGTAGACTGGTTTTTAATTCGTAGTTTAGTTAATATTTGTTTATGCACAGGTCATAATTTGAACAAGTGAACGCTCTAAAGTCGTATTAACATCCGAGTGCTTCCATGTTTCGAAGGCTCTAGCATTTTTTAGGTCATGACTGGGAACTTGAGACGCCCTAAAAGCCTCTCTTATTATTTTTACACACTTCTAACAAAAGGTTCTCAAATCATCTTCAAATTGCAATTCAATTTTTTTAATATGTTTATTTCGGATAACTATAGGTATAATTCCAAATTGTTAAACATTCTAAAAGATTTCAATAAAAAACGGCATATTTTCACTTTAAGAATTTTGACATTTCTTCAAAATCAGTTCAGCAGTTTGGTCAAGGAGTCGGGTTTTTCATGTTTCTTAACTTATCATGTTATTTAATGTTACATTACAATGTTCGCCGCCTTAACCTTAAGGTGCTGTTGTTGTGAAATAACTGCCAGTCATTCCGCGCCTCATATTGAAATTGTAAATTAGGATTTGCTTCTTTGTTGGCGGTGGCAATGGGTATGCCAGAAGTCCTTTGTTTCTTGACGGCAATAGAGAAGCCATTTGTAAAGGGTTAATAAAGCGATGCTTACTTTTTCTGACATTATTGTTAAATTTGGTGATACCGTTGTTCCAAATTTTTTTTTCCGGCTTTAAAAAAATATTTTGTACTATTTACTTCTGGTTTATTTAGCTTTTTTAATCCCCCTTTTGAATTTTTCATTGCTTTTTCTCTATTTTTGTGTGAAAATCTTAATGCGATTCACAGAATACATCTACAAACCAAGTTCTTAGAGTTTCGGAAAAAAGTGGCTGTGATATGACGACTCCATAATCCATTTTTTACCATTTGGCTACGGAACCCTAAAAACCCTTAATTTCGAAAAGCATCCACTAAAGCAGTGAAACACTATACAGCGTAATCAAGTAATCTCTAAAATTCTGCGGCGTACCGCGCTGTGGTTTTTGTGTTTGCAGCATTACGTCACAAACATACTCGTCATAACATGCTATTGCGTGTGGACTGTGGACTGTACTTGAGTACTTGTACTTGGAGAGGCTAGTCATTTATTTTTTTAAATATTTGGAATTGAGTGGGAAAAAAGCGTGGCATTGAGTGGATAAAAAAGCGTGGCGTTGGTGGGAGTAACCCAAATTATCTAACGCATTATCTATTTATTTTATTTTTAATTCTTAAGAAAACAAACAGTATGTACCTACATAAATTGGCCTCTCAGCTCAGTTGGTAGTAGCTCTGCCTTCTGAGCCGTAGGTCGTGGGTTCGATCCCCACCGAGAACAAATATTTGTGTGGTGAACACAGATGTTTGTTCTCTGTCTGGGTGTTATATAGTATTCTAAGTATATGTATTTACAAAAAAAAATGCATATAAGCATAATATCAGCTATATGGTTCCCATAGTACAAACTCTGCTTAGCTTGGGGCTAGATAGTATTGTGTACAGTTTTCGCATAGTGAGATTATTGGAGCTTAGGTACCTACAAAATTATATGAAAAAGCTATATCGATTACTTTCCGTTTATTTGCTTGATTGTTTCATATAATAAAGTTGATGTCAAAAATAAGTGGCGTATCTACCTGTCATGACGTTAGCAAGAAACCATTTCATGATACAAAAACTTTTAGGTAGGTACCTAATTTTAAAAAAAGTTACAAGTAAGGCAAGGCAAGCACAATTCAGTACCAATAAAAGAAATAACGATTAACAAGAGTTTACAGAATACTTTATTTGATCGTTTCATCTAAACAATCTTAAGACCAAAAAAATTGTTATTCCCGTTCGTCCCCAAAGGAAATGACAAGTGGAGACGAGTGGGAATAACCCCAAAAATGACCCACTCAGACCTCTACTACCGAACTTTTACTAAAGTCAAAGTACAAAATATATTCATTCAATAATATCACAAGAAACGTCTTAGGGTCTGCGCACACCTAGGCCGCTGGCGTCGGCGATCAGTGAAACGCTGTCAAATATCGCTGTCAGATTTGACAGCGATATTTGACAGCGTTTCACTGATCACTACCGCCAGCGAACTAAGTGTGCGCAGGCCATTAATAAATACCATATAAAATCCAACTATATAAAAGTAATTTTTAGCCTCAAGCTTTTAATCAACGTGGGATGATTGGTGAAAAAATAAACAGAAAAAGGTACGATTTAACCCTATTCAATTACCTGTCTGTATTTAATTAACAGCATAAAAACCCCTAAAACCTTTAAAAGTCTATACAAACCCTATTAATTAACCCATTTTAGATATTCCTCTTCCCAAATAAATCATTTTCTAATTTATTCCAATTATGGAACCGACAATGGCTTAATCTGTAAGATTTGGAGTAGCCTCGACCAATGATGGTTGATTTATTGAAGCAAGACCAATAAAGACTATTTGGAGTATTTAGGATTTAGTGCGGGGAAATGAAAAACGAATAGAATCTCAGCTGTGATCTTCACAGAGCTCTCTCGGATCTTCTTCTTAATTCTTAGAGCTTAGCTCTTGTCGAGGATTTGATGCAGGTTTCTCCAATCTTAATATTGTCCCGGATATATTGCTTTTTTTTATTAAACTAGCTAATGGAGCAAACATGGATTTATCACCTATAGCACAAAGCATTAAAGAACTGTTCGAAATGATGCCCACATCTTTATTTTATCATCGGACGGCTCGCCATAGGGAGAGGGCTCATCCACATACCTTGGAGCCGGCATGGTCACGCACCGTCCGGTTCCAGAGGAACTTCCTCCCGCGCACTCTAAGGTTGTGGAATACTCTTCCTGCCGAGGCTTTCCCTATAAATTACAGCATGGGGCTTTTCAAGAAGGGTGTTTTAAAATATTTAAAGGGTCAGCAACGCGCGAGTGATGCCTCTGGTGTTGCAAGCGTCCATAGGCTACGGTAACCGCTTTCCATCAGGTGGGCCGTATGCTTGTTTGCTAACTTTGTTGTAAAAAAAAAAAAAATATTACCTCGTAGTTCACGCACGTCATGAACGTGCTCTACAATGCACTGCCCTGTGTCCATCGGCCTGGGTGGCCCCCCCATAGACCTAGCTTACGGGGCTTGCGGCAACCGTAAGACAAGAGGCCCACGCAGCCTAGGTCACCAGATCTCGTACCTAAATCTAAAACTAGATCAGATAGTTCGTTCATGCAATTAGAGATAAATGAAATAGAAAAACTCTGGCCCAGTCCGGCTCTGATCAAGGCGGCCGCATTCGAAAGACTTAATTGGAGAGAAACTGCATCAAAACAATTTAAGACGTAATTTATTCTGTAAGGGCGTTGCAATGCAGTAGAAAATCATCCAGATTGTAAGCCTTTTTTTTTGGTTTGCGTTAAAAATATGCCTATCCCTTAAACATAAGATTATCCTTAAAAAAAATTCGTAGAAAAGCTCTGATAAAAAAACGAAACAAATTGTTATGTCCAAAAAAATTAAGTAATTTCGTTGTACCCCATCACTATCATAGCATAATTGGTTCCAATCAAGACCAACATTTTTACTGCAAACATCCTTAATATGAATTACCAAAAGCCGCAAACTAAGCCTAAGCACACAGCGCTCAGAACTTTATGCAAATCTCTTGAATAATTTAATACTTCGTGTAAATATTGAACAATCGTTAGGATCTACCTACGCACCAACGTACCAGATTATGAAGGCGCGGAACCACTTCTGCACACGGAGAGGCTACGCATAGACATAGACAAACTCAAACTCAATAAAATTTATTCAATACAACTTCAAGAATCACTTTGAAACGTCTTAAAGCAGGGTGCGTCTAGGTGCCAGTTCCACGCGACCAAGCGTAGAAGAACAGGCAACAAACTACGGCTCGGTTCCAATCGTTTTTTTATATGATCCTTTTACAAACCAAAAATAGTCTAAAATAATAGCAGTGAAGTTCCAGTGTGGTGCCACTTCACTTAGTCAGACGTATGCAATGCAATAATACAAATGACATTCATTTTGACATGCCTACGCACGTGTGAGCTTTGCTTTGTAAAAAAAATCGGTTGTCTGTAAAGTCGGTTTACTGACAATAGTTGAACGTGACAACGTCATAATTATGAAAATACACAGATGTCGAACGAGACATAGAGCCGGGTGCACGCACGAAAAAACATGACTCATGCGGCGTCTCCTTGCTCTGAGGCGTTCCATTTAAGGCTTGAAGTGCAAGCGAGAGCGCGGAACGAGCGACAAAGAGGCACAATCAGCCTCCACGTTCGGCAGCGTAGAGCGAGGCAACGCCTAATGAGTCATGTTTATTCGAGCGTGCAGCCGGCTCCATCGAATTATAAGACGTTGTCACGTCAAAATAGAGACGCAGGTCACGTAGGTACTTCAGAATCGTGCACCACTATGCACAACCAACAATAAAATACTATGTTGCATGCACAAAAAGAGCTTCATTGAGGCGCACTCAAAATCCTTCCACCACACTGGTTCGACTGGTCACAAGAAGAAGTGTAGATTGTTACAAATCCAATTTATTCTCCTCTACAGAAACAGGTGTCCGAGCAACTAAAGCAATCCATTTATTACGAAGTTATAGTATCGTTAATAGGTGCTTACTTAAACAATAAAACGCCACTTAAAATCACCAATACCTACTAATTCGCGGCCGAACCACTCGTAAATAATCCAGTAAACTCGGAAGTGGGGGGGAAATAAATCAGAGGGGGGGAGACTGTATAAATGTAATCACCCATCCATTGGAGAGAATAATCAAATATTTGGTATAAACAGTAAATATATAAATATTGTGGACAATCCACACAACACTATCTGGCCCCAAACTAAGCAGGGAACCAGATAGCTGATACAACAATCATACCTATATTATATTCTTTTAGATACATACTTGGAAAACAATATAACTCCCACACAGAGAGCAAACATCTATGTTCACCACACAAATATTTGTTCTTGGTGGGGAACGAACCCATGACCTACGGGCGTAGAAGGCAGAGCTACTACCAACTGAGCTGAGAGGCTAGACAACAATACTGGTTTTTACGTTTGTTTTCAGATGGACCGACGACATTGTCAAGATCGCGGGAAGTCGGTGGATGTAGAAGGCTCTGAATCGTACTTCCTGGAAATGTATAGGGGATGCCTATGTACAGCAGTGGACTCCTACTGGCTGATGATGATGATGTCAGTGCGATGATAACGATGACACATGACAAGTGCATTTTGGCAATGGTTCATAGGTCACGTCTTCAGTGGTCGTGCTCTACAAATAAATACAATAAATAAATGCAAACCGGTGTAAGTCTCCGGCCGTACCTAACAGGGGTTTTTCATAAATGAGAAAATAATTCTTAATATTTAATTTTTTTTATTGGTGTACGCTATGTTTTATAATACAATCTAGCCATAATTCAGGCTTATAAGTAATTTGTCACTGACCAAATTTTTTTAAGTAAACTACAGCTAAAAATGTGTACACTAACACTTTTCTTACTGTCTCTATTTATGATGACGACACTTTGCTATTGTGTTCGTCGAAAACGAACATTTAAACGCATGACTCATACAAACAAAAGTATATAATTGCGTCTCAGATTATTTCGTGCCAAAAAAATATAGTCATCTACATTAGCACAATAGTGTAATTTGTACTTTATATCTTGACGAATGTATAGTAAACATAACTAATCAATAAACAGGCCTTTCAACTATTCGAATTTGAAACTTTTGCTTTTGTATTATTGCATTACCTGACTAAGTGAAGTGGCACCACACTGGAACTTCACTGCTATTATTTTAGACTATTTTTGATTTGTAAAAGGATCATATAAAAAAACGGTAGGAACCGAGCCGTAGTTTGTTGCCTGTTCTTCTAGGCTTGGTCGCGTGGAACTGGCACCTAGACTCACCTAGCTTTAAGACGTTTCAAAGTGATTCTTGCAGTTGTATTGAATAAATTTTATTGAGTTTGAGTTTGATTCTAGATGATTTGTCAAAGGCAATTATTTTTGTGATCACCATTGCCATCGCCTAGATGTGCAAGGCTTTATTTGAAATGTGAAATTAATTAACTGTATGAATTTTAGGTAACCGACTGTACTTTTTGGTTTCACCCGTGATTTTATGTTACTTTCTGTCCGGTATAAACGCACAAAGTGTTCATCCATTCATTCACTTGTCAGCCGTCATGATAAAACAATGCAAGCATTTTTTACGTCCCAAATTTCCGTTTGGCTGGCTGTTTAATATACGTAAGTGATGACGGTGAAATATGAATGTAAGGGATGAGGGCCGTGAGGGATGTTACTACCCCTATATGGAAAACTGGCAAAAATACTAACAATGCCAAACCTAGCTTTAAACAGAAGTATTATTAGAATAGAATAGAATATAAAATTATTTATTGCACACCTTAAAACTAACAATGGAAAACATGTAACAATAATTTAAAACATACTAATGTACAATGGGTGGTCGTATCGCTGAAAAGCGATCTCTTCCAGATAATCTTTGGATGCAGAGAAGTAAATAATAAGATGTCTGGCTAGGGTGCACTAAGAAATAACAGTAAAAAACAAAAAATAAGGATAATTATTTACATACTTAAGTCAATAAATATAGACTACATACATACAAAAATATAATAAATATATACATAATAACCTACTTAAATAAATTACACTAGCAGTTGGTGCCCGAGCTTCGCTCGGTATTTTTTTTTGGTAAACTGTTGTTGTGAATTATATTTAAATACGAATTACTTACATACTGATTAAAAATTAATATTTTTCGATCTTACCGACATAATAATAAACTCCACTACTCGTCAATAGATGGCGTTCTCTGTCCCATGACTCATGGCTTAAGTAACAGATGGCGCTAGGAGTTATGATTTTATGATAAAGTTGATTATTTACTACACCATAACGCGACATTTTCTAAGAATGAATCCTAGCTAGATCGTTTTATCGTACCCGAAAACCCCTGTATACAAAATTTCATGAAAATTGTTGGCTCAGTTTCCGAGATCCTAAATATATATATATATATATATATATACAAGATTTTCTCGTTTAAAGGTATAAGATACAGTATATACTTTCTATAAAAAAACAGCTACATGTTTACACACACAAATAAACTTACAATAATCCTACACCAAAAAACACAACTGAATTGAGAACCTCCTCCTTTTTATTTAAAGTCAGTAAAAAGAACCCCTCCGTCGGGGTTTACAAGTAAAACAAACTAATTTTCCACTTTTCTATTTCTGTTATAAAAACTGTCAAGTAAACGCTACTCCAAGTATTTTTTGCTCTGAACAAGTCTCGAGGTTTCAAAGTGAAGAAGCAATCTTAATGACTGTGGAGACCGCGTTTGTAGGAAATGCACGAATGTCTATTATATTATAGGACTTGGAAGTCAGCGACAACTTGATAGATACTCAAACACATTACATTTTATAGCAATTAGGCGAAGTTCTTCTTCTTGTGTGACACTAGTTCTTTTGAACCAATGTGGTGAAAGTGTGCCTCAAAGAGGTTCTTTTCGTGTACTTGTCTTCGAACGTTTTAGGTTTTACGACATGAATAGACCGTATAAAAAAAAAATGGCTGTCTGTAAAGTCGGTTTACTGACGATAATTGAACGTGACAACGTCACACATCTGTCCACGCGGACGCATCGCTCACTCAAGTAGGAGAGAGACAGCTGTCCACGCGGACGCATCGCTCACTCAAGTAGGAGAGAGAAAGATGTCGAACGCTGCCGAACGCGGAGGCCGTGCGTGCCTCTATATCGCTCGTTCCGCGCTCTCGCTTGCACTTCAAGCCTTAAATGGAACGCCTCAGAGCGAGATAACGCAACGAGTCATGTTTTTCGTGCGTGCAGCCGGCTTCATCGAATTAAAAGACGTTATCACGTCATAAAAAATCAGTCTATTTTATCACACTGTCAACTCCACACATCTCCCTGTTCTCAGTAATTACTACAGTCTTTCCCGTGTTAGTGGAAACTATACATTCTGCTAGCTCCGCTGTTTGAGTTGTAGTAAATTTTATTTGGATTTGTTTTCACGTTGTGTTCCGCTTGTATTTGTTTAGTTAAATTGCAGTGACTCAGTAGATTTATATAATGTATGCAAGCTGCGAATAAACCCGTATTTGATCTTAAACCGTAATCAGAGACTCTGTATATAATAGTGTTGTAGTAGTACAGCTCTTTGTTATAGCTAAAGACCCGCAGTTACGTTTGCACCATTGATTTTCCCCATTATTAGTGCAGACGTAAGTGGTTGGTAAAGTTTGCATTATTGTGATCAATAATGAAAAGAAAAACAGACGAATAGACCGTATTAAAAAAAGTGTGGTTAGATAGATGAAAAAATTTTAATTGCACACCACATAAAATTAACAAAGGAATTCAGAAAAACATCAAAGGAAATACGATGGGCGGTCGCATCACTAAATGCGATCTCTTCCAGGCAACCTTGGCATGGACTGGACTTGAAAATAACGATAGAGGACGATGGCGTAGAAAAAACAATATTATGCATACACAATTACATTATAATAATACGTCATATTATAAATATTATTATTATTTTTAGGTAATAATACATGATATTATAGTACGCGTATCTAGTGTTAGAACTCCTTCAGATAAAATTTATTAGACACTAATTGAGAACTAAGTGAGTACTTCAAAATATGTCCTTCTAAAATGGGCAAAAGAAACATAGGCCGCCCTGCAGCAAGATGGATGGACGAACCGAATAGTTTTTCAATAGTACGTTGTTACCTGAGGATTGAAAGTTACGTTTTTGAGTCCCGAGACGGGTTGTAATGGGTTTGCAACCTCCTTGCTGAATAAAAAGTTGGAATTTGGTTCAACAATCTCCTTGCAGTTAGAAAGACTTAAGAAAGATAGAGCCTGGTTGAATAAAATAAAACTTGTTTTTTTTTTTATAATTTGACAGCTGTCAGTATAAAGCGATTCTCCCTAGGGCTGAAAGTATTACTTTCAATTAGGCCCCCCAGGTAACTTCAGACCTACTTTCCGAGTATGAGCAATGAAAAATAAAATTACACCCTGTATAAGTAATATTAAACCAATGGATTCTGTTGCTAATAAGGATCAATCTTTGCAAATATTTTTTTAACAAATGGAAATATTAAATTTTTACTTTTAAAAATTAGTAAATATTCTAAAGAGCCTCTTTGTGGCGCACTAGAAATCCTATCAACACACTGGTTTTAAAGAACTAGTAACACTATAAAAAGAAAATATTTTTAGGTCTAGTCGTCTCCATACCTTTACTTACTCTCTCCTGAAGCTGACGAAGTTGTTAGCAGAGGTAGTGATCATTTGTACGTTGTCTTTGTCTCCCTCACTCATGTACCTCTCACTCTGGCTTATATCCCGAGGTGTTTTAGTTGAGCAAAAGTTCATATTTTCAACTTGTTTTAAGTTCTACTTATTCTTCCTCTTATCGTGTCACTGATTCTTTCGAACAAAGTGTGGTGAAAGGATTTTGAGGGCGCCTCAACGAGGCTCTTTTCGTCCAATTGACACATTATTTTCGAACTTTTTAGGTTCTACGACATTTTTCCTTCACCGTTTGAGAGCACAGGCATAGTGTACCTACATAATGTACATTTTTGGGCAGAAAAACTCATTGGTACACGACTGGATTTGAACCCACGACCTTAGGATCGGAAGGCAGGGCCACTACAACTGCGCTACCAGCGCTAAATTCTACTGAAATAAGTTTAAGAGTAAATTCTGAAAGTTGAACTTAATGTATTTTATATTAAGAATGTTTGTGACTAATCATGACAAAGTGAGTTTTATGATCTGAAACAGCCTTAAGGCTTTTTTTTTTATGTAACTAGTTGATGGAACAAGCATAATGGCCAACCTGATGTTAAGTGGTAACCATCGCCTATAACAAAGCTATGCCTCGTAGGTCACGCACGTCAGGAACGTGCCCTACGATGCACTGCCCTGCGTCCATCAACTGGAGGCATACAGATATTCAGCCTAACGTGCCAGTAATTACACCGGCACCCACCATTCAAACCGAAACACAACGATGTCGCTTCACGGCAGAAATAGGCATGGTGGTAGTATGCACCCGGACGAGCCCTTCACAAAGAGCTCTAATATACTAACTAGGCTTTCATAAAAAAAAAACATAATAATAGCAGTGAATGTCCAGTGTGGTGCCACTTCAACTTAGTAAGACCTAGGCAATACAAAAGCAAAAATTTAAAAGACAGCACACGCTATGCTTCAAAGTACTAATAAAGTACATAGACAGTACCTACAGTTGTATCACAAGGATCACTTTGAAACGTCTTATAGCTAGGTGGGTCTAGGTGACAGTTCCACGCGACCAAGCCTAGAAGAACAGGTAACAAACCACAGCTTGATTTCTACCAATTTTTGTATAAAACAATAGCAATTTCATATCAAGTGGTCCTTTCAAGTACCATACTTGCCTATGTACAAGAAACAACATGAAACAAATCCCAAAGCGCCGAGATCCACATACAAACGTATCAGATAGCGTTTCAGATCCGCAACTAAAACCAATTGAAGCGATATCGTAGTTTAATGAGAGTTTGCTAACACTCGCTATCGATATCCCGCATTGGTATTCAAACGTTCACTTGTGTTACTCACGTGAATACATCTCTAAGATACTATTCTCTAAAATAAATCGAATATTTACTTTATTTTATCTCCCGTCTGGTACTGATTTGGATCAGTTGAGCTATCTCTAGATCATATTTGTAACGGTCTGCTCTGTCTCTCCTTTGTTGTTTAGAACATTTTGTAAATATTTTTATATTACTTTGACCATTAATTTTGGTCTAGTGCATCCCGCCCATCATTAATTATGTAGCCTTGGTCACCACTTCACGGTTTTATTGTCTCATCTTTTGTCTGATCCAGGGTGTAATGTGACCTACCAGTCTTCACTCCTGCCTCGCTACTACAATAGCTATATAATGTCCATCCGTTGTCCGTATATAATCGGCATAAAGTTTTCTGAGTGAAGTGTGTCGCTGGGGGAATGCGGAAGGAATGCCGCAGCAGAATGCTAAAATATCAAAGCAAACTTAAAGTTTCTGCACATCTTGATAGCTAAAGGTGTAGGCATCGTTACTGGATTACATTATTTATCAACGACTTGCTGCCTCCCGTGGCTTTGCTTGCGTGTAGTCGATAATTGCTGGCATAAATATTTCAGGCACGTTTTCTCTTGGGTCCGTTCGTTTTTCTATTTCCTGTGTTTTTCCTCTGTTTTCCTGGATTTTGTATAAAAATAACGTTTGATGTTAGTACGAACAAGGGTGGATCCAGGATTTTACTTTTAACTCCTCTTTTCTTCCAAAGTTTTTGTGAATAGAATAAAATATTAAAAATATCTCGCCCCCGATTTGCCTAGATTGGGGCTCGGTAGTGTATTAACACTATCTAGCCCCAAATTAAGCAGAGCTTGTGCAATGAGCATCAGATACCTTATTTCATACTTATAGGCACACATTTTTTTTTAAATACAAACTTAGAGTACCTACAGTGTAAAAGCCAGACAGAGAAGAAACATCATGACTGGCCTTAGCTCAGTTGGTAGCTCGGCCTTCTGCGCCGTTGGTCGTGGGTTCGATCCCCACCGAGAACAAATATTTGTGTGGAGAACGCAGAATGTTTGTTCTCTGTCTGGGTGTTATATTATATTATAAGTATGTATTTCCAAAAAAAATGTATTTAGGTGTTATAGCTATCTGGTTCCCATAATACAAGCTTTGCTTAGTTTGGGGTAGTGTTGGGTGAATTGTCCACATTATTATTATTATTATCTGCGTTCACCACATAAATTATTTGTTCTCGGTGAGGATCATACCCACGACCTACGGCGCAGAAGGCAGAGGTAGTACCAACTGAGCTGAGAAGCCAGTCATTGCAGGGCGTAATCAAAATTCTGATGGGCCCGGACACACAATATTTAGCCTACCTATTATACCTTTGTATTTGGGCGCTGTAATGAAATTCCGGTGGACCTTAAGCGGTGGGTCATAAACTGGAGAATTTCCCAATTTTCCTTGGAGGTTTTTGAATTTTTTGAGTGTTAAAAGCGAGGTTTTAGGGACTTACTTCCATGCTGATTGTGTTTAGAGAAATTCAAATATCTTTTTAATTCTATAATCGGTAAAAACACTCTAAGTATTTGAAACTCTCTCTCTCGGAACTAAAAGTAAAATAAAAAACTAAGAAATATTAATAAAAACATATAATTATAACTGGAATAAAATGTGAAATTATAATTTAAATAATATAATAATTATGATTATGCAAATAATAATAATTAAGTACTATACTTAATTATGCATGAATTCATTTTATAGTTATGGAATAAATGGGCTTTTTTGGTTTAAAAACACACTCCTTGAGCAAAAACTTTTTATGAAAATTTGCAAATGTGTGTCGCAGTTATTTATTTATTTAAAAAAATACTCACAAAACAGATTACAATCAAATAAGCACTTATTAATCATAAAGTTCATTACATTCTTAAAGATCTAGATTCGTAATCAAAACATGTTATTTATCTAGGTAGTAAGAGACTGATGGCAGTTTCATAATTATTATGTATGCAATAAACTGATTAGGTATCTTAGAAGAAACGCTTGCGTTATGTGAGGAGGGCATTCAAACCACCATACTAGCCACCATGGTATTGATATTGATAGTTGCGGTTATACAAAAATTAAATTAATTTTTTTTAGATATTAATAAATAAATTTAAAACTAAATTCATAATGGTATTTACCATTCAAGCAAATAAATTATTTCATTTCATTTCAAACTTAGCTATGAATCATAAATCATAAATCATTTTATTCATACAAAAAAATACACGATATATGTATACATGATATTATGAAAACACTTCCAGCTTTAGAATTTCGCTGTGCCTACTATTTACAATTTACCCACTATTATACATAGGTTAGGTAAGTCAATAAGCCTATTCAAATATTTGTATCCTTTAAGCGTCGGTACGCTCATCAAATCCCAGCTCATATCCTTTGCCAAATTAATTCCCGCATTCTGTCAGGTATCTTCGATATCCCTCTAATTAATCAAATACTTGTCTTTATTTACGTTTTAGCAAACAAGAAGGTTAATTAATATCTTAAATCCACCTGAATAGCGTAAACCCTTGATGATACGGTGATACACGGGTTCCCAAGCTTGCGAACTGGATTTGTATTGAACAGAGACTCCTGTGATGAAGCCAATTTTATTTGAACTATGAATGCATTGCAGCAATGAGAAATTGTAGCTCACGTTACGTTGAGTCATACAAAAGATTTTGATTATTCCTTTTTTTTATCCCCGCACATCCGTGGCGTGTCAAGGACAGGGGGTGTGGCGGTGCCGTCGATTGAATTTAAATCTAAGATCTATGCAAATTGAGTGTGATTCTCGTATTTGGCTCTGATCCGGCCAGAGCTCAGCCGACGAGGTCTTATATAAATTCAACTCATTGTGTGGACAGTTAGGGTTCAGATTCAATCGACGGTTCCGCTACGGCCCTGCTCAGGCCGAGATTCATAGACCGAACTTTGACTTTACTTTGATGGAAAGTTCAACTTTCAACCAAAATTATATTTCATAGTTCTGTCAAGCTATTCTTTATTCAAAATATTGATAGGAAACTTCGATAAACAAAGCTTACTTTGCGAAGACTGCTTTGCTGTAAAGCAAAGTGCGGTCTATGAATCTCAGCCTCAGTCCCTGACACGCCACGGATGTGTGGGGATTTCAAAGTGTTCAATCCTTGTGATTTAACTCGGTTCCACAATCTTTCTAACCGTGTGTCTTCCGTGCTTCTTAAGGTGCCAGGGTGCTCGCTGTTATCCCCTAGGAACTGTAGTCCTTGACAGTATAATCCCATTTAGTACACCGCAGCTTAGTTCAAACATCACACTGTTTACTGCTGAGCGTCTGTGGATGATAATTTGAGGAGCGAAGCGGTGTGGGTAAAATTAGGATAAATAATATGCTAATTACGGTTATTCGTAGCCATGGTAGGCATTTTTAGGGTTCCGTAGCCAAATGACAAAAACGGAACCCTTATAGATTCGTCATGTCTGTCTGTCTGTCCGTCCGTATGTCACAGCCATTTTTCTCCGAAACCGTAAGAGCTAGACTGATGAAACTTGGCAAGTAGATGTATTCTGTAAACCGCATTAAGAATTCTACATAAAAATAGAAAAAAAACTATAAATTTTGGCGGTCCCCATACTTGAAACTGAAACTCAAAAAATTTTTTTTCATCGAACCCATACGTGTGTGTGTGGTATCTATGAATAGGTCTTCAAAAATGATGTTGCGGTTTCAAATATCGTTTTTGACGTGATAACGTCTTATAAATCGATGGAGCCAGCAGCACGCACGAAAAAACATGACTCATGCGTCGTTACGTCGTTTCGTCGTTCCATTTACCTGAGCCCGAGCCCGGGTCGGGTAATGGGTAAGGGTAAATGAGGGTAAGGGTAAATGAGGGTAAGGGTTAGGGTTCAGTCTGGGTCCGGGTCCGGGTCCGGGTCCGGATTTTCATTCAGTTTCATTCACATTCAATTCAATTCAGTAAAATAAAATTTTCTTTTGAAAAATGCAACCATTCCATCAGTATTTTCTTATGACGTTATCACGTTCAACTATCGTCAGTAAACCGACTTTACAGACAACCGTTTTTTTTTTCTAAACTGAATAGTTTGCGCGAGAGACTCTTCCAAAGTGGTAAAAAGTTGGTCCCCCCCCCTCTAACTTCTAAAATAAGAAAATGATAAAACTAAAAAAAATATATGTAGTACATTACTATGTAAACTTTCAACGATATTTGGTTTGAACGAGATCTAGTGAGTAGTTTTTTTTTTATACGTCATAAATCGTAAACCGCAATTTACCTTTCGACGAACTACAAGAACCTTAATATTATGTTACTTGTTGCAACGGAACCCTTCATGGGCGAGTCCGACTCGCACTTGGCTGCTTTTTTTATAATTATGAATGTTATGGACTACTCACACAGCATCACTATCTAGCCCCAAAATAAGCAGAGCTGGTACTATGGAGACCAGTAGTAGGCCTACCTCAGGCTCTGTCTCTGGTTTTGAGTCTGTGTGAGTGTTGGATAAATAAATCCTACATCAAAACTTCACACACAGTATAATTCACTGGTGGGCACTCACACAGACTCTAACCCAGAGCCAGAGACAGAGCCAGACGGATCTTGTGACCTACGGATAGCTGATATAAAGCTGGTATTTAAGAAGTCTGAAGCCGTCACTTTCAGGAAACAAATAGTTTGGTATAACACCCACCGTTATTTTTATGACTTTTTTGCAAAATAAAAATGCTATCCAACTTAGTAAGACATAGGTCGGCAATAAAACATGTAAAAGCAATCGTTTTAAGTGAATACCTCAACCAACTTGTATCTCCGTAACGTAGTGACCTAAATTCCGATAAACTAAACTTATCCAAGCGAAGACAGACGCCACCTTGATTTCACACTATCAATATTGAATCAAAAACAAGTCTAAACTACCTCTGTACCGCAACTATTTGCTAAACTTACTTGAATTTAGCGACGCTTTCGTCACAGCCACAGAAATGTATATAGGCAGCTAGGCCACTGAGACTTTCAAACGGTGATAGAAAACATCGTGAGGAAACCAGCATGTCGTAGAACCTCAAAAATTGGAACAACTTTTCTAAAGCATACGAAAGGCACACACAGTATATCACACTAACTTGACCAGCAGAATAATCAGAAAAAACGTTCTAAATGTAGGTACTTAGACAAAATTCAACAAAGATAAATTATTATGGAAAATAATTCACACAACACCATTTAGCCCCAAACTAGGCAGAGCTTGTACGTTGGGAACCAGAAAACTGATTATTACTTACATACGTTTTTTTAGTAACTACATTTATGCACTTAGAATACAATATTACACCCAGGCAGAGAACAAACATGCACCTTGCGTTCACCACATAAATATTTGTTCTCAGTGGGGATCGAACCCACGACCTATGGCGCAGCAGGCAGAGCTACTACCAACTGGGCTAAAGAGGTCAGTCAATCAATAGTAGGTGATGCAAATTGTTTCTGAACAACCTGCTTATTTCAATAAGTTTCTACGAATTCGCGTAGCACTATCCATGACTTCGGCGAATCGATGATTCGACGATTCGACGAAGTAGAAGGTACGAAGTATTTATATAAGTAGTAAATGGTAGGGTAGTAATTACTGGCACGTGAGGCTAAATATCTTAAGGCTCAGCATATCTTAAGGGAATAAATACATTTCATTTCATTTTTTTTCATTTCATTTCATTTCATTTCAGGTAGATGGACGCAAAGTTGACGGACGTGGAACAGTGCATCGTAGGGCACGTTCCTGACTTTCGTGACCTACGAGGCAATGCATTTTATAGGCGATGGATCTAACATACCACGGCATTATTACGAGTATTATGCTTGTTTCATCAGCTAAATGTATAAGAAAAAAAAAAGTCGATTCTGCGACCAATTTTTTAAATATATTTTTAACTGACTTCCAATCAAAAAGGAGGAGGTTCTCAATTCGGTTGTTTTTTTTTTTTTTTTTTATGTTTGTTACCGCATAACTTCGTCATTTGTGAGCCGATTTAAAAAAATATTTTTTTATCTGAAAGGTACTGCTTCCAGATTGGTCCCATTTTAATTTTATTAAAATCGGTGTTGCCTTTTTTTTTTAAATAATTTTTTTAATGTTTGTAACTGCATGCCTCCGTCATTTATAAACCGATTTAGAAAATTATTTTTTTATTTGGAAGGTTATTCTTATGTCCAGATTGTCCCAAACAAATTTCATTAAAATCGGTTTAGCCGTTTGGCAATGAAGTCGGTTTCTCAAGTTTTTTAAACTTATAATTTTATTACACAAAGTAGTCACAGTTAAATGTCTCGTAGGTTTGTCACTTTTACATTCGGTTACATTTTGAAAATGTTTTTTGCTGTCAAATTAAGTTCGTATAAGTTTCAAAGGCTAGGTTTTGGTACCAAACCTTTCCTAATTTGGACCTCGGATTATGCACAATCAAATTATTTATGATTTTACAGTTCGTGTGTATTTGTTCATTTGGACATCTTACACTTGAAAAAAAATTGCTGTTCGTTAGTCTCGCTAAAACTAAAGAATGTCTGAACTTTCTTTGCTAATTTTGGTCTTGAATTATTTGTGGAAGCCCAGAAAAGGTTTAAAGGTGAATTAATATGATTTTTTGACGTGACAACGTCTTATAATTCGATGGAGCCGGCTGCACGCACGAAAAAACATGACTCATGTGGCGTTACCTCGCTCTGCGGCGTTCCATTTAAGGTTTGAAGTGCAAGCGAGAGCGCGGAACGAGCGACAAGAGGCACGCACGGCCTCCGCGTTCGGCAGCGTTTGAGATCTGTCTCTCTCCTACTTGAGTGAGCGATGCGTCCGCGTGGACAGCTGTATGACGTTGTCACGTTCAACTAATCGTCAGTAAACCGACTTTACAGACAACTGATTTTTTTTAACGAGAACGGGAACGGTGCGAGCGAAGCCGCGTTGTTTTTTTTAACTTTTCAGTTTACCGTAAAGTTTTATTTTGTTATGTGCTAGTTTTCATTGCTATTTTAAGCATAAGGTACCAGCCATTCAGTTTAGCCCATATTTCGTAGCTATAAGTAGGTACAGCTTCTCTACTCAAGTCAAGTACGCCTCCGGGACCTTAAAGTTTCGGCTAAGGCTTAATATTCATAATCATTTAAAGCCAGCGGCACAAACCGGTAACTAGTTAGAAAAGTATTATAAATAAATTAATATTATAGGTAATCCACACAACACTATCAAGCCCTATAAACAGAGCTTGTACTATAATACAATATAACACCCAGACAGAGAACAAACATCTGCGTTCACCACACAAATATTTCTTCTCGGTGGGGATCGAACACACGACCTACAGCGCAGATGTATGCTATAAGGGCAAGATATTGACGTGTCAAAATATCCACTTCATTTTTAGGGTTCCGCACCCATAGGGTAAAACGGAACCCTATTACTTAGACTCTGCTGTCCGTTCGTCCGTCTGAGACAGTTGAAATTTTCACAGATGATGCATTTCTGTTGCCGCTTTAACAATAAATAGCTACCTACTAAAAATAAATATTTAATTGGCTTCCATGCAGCAATCGTGATTTTTTTGCCATTCTTATGCTGCCTTCCTACGGTGCGTGGTTCTGCAGATCATCACGCACAGCCAACGACGACGCACGACAACGCACACAGAAAGGGCTCCTGTGCTACCGCGCATCTCGGCGCACGAGACCGTTCCCATGGTGTGTCGTGCGAGCTGATCCGCCCCTCCGTGCGCGATATCACAGACAGATGGGAAGGGGCTATTATAGATACGGAAACCTGGCTGGTTTTATAATGTACTAAAATCGTAAAAGACGACCTACTTTACTCTAAGGAAAGAGGGGGGTAAACGGTTCAACCAGTTCTAGCTCCATTTTCAACAATACTTCTCGAGATTAAAAGAGTAATTTGAAGGAGGTAATAGTCAAAATCTTATTTTATTTATTGGGGGGGAGACATTACTGGCTAGTGAGGCGTAGGCCTCAAGTTGATGTAATGTAGGCTGTGAGTCCATTGCTCTGTTAGAGGCGATAGTAAATACTTAATAACAAAACGATATAATGGTCTTTATAAATACATTTATTTTATTTTATTTTAGGCTGGGAGTACCCACTGCAGGGCAAATGCCTCTCCTTTTTCCACACCTCTCAATCTTTGGCTACATTAAGGCCAGTCGTTCATATAGATAAAATAAAATAACATGGGCTATAATTTTGCTGGTTCCATCAGGAAATTATAAAAAAAAGCGTTACAAAGACAACTTTTCTATACTTACACATTTTCCCTACGTTGTTTTGTTCCCAATTCTCATGAAAACAAACTTGAGTCACATCAAACAAAGTTATTTGCTATTCGGCTTCCAACGCCGTCTAAATGCCTTCAAAGAAATGTACGTGATTCGAATATGTAACAGGTTAGCGCCAGTGGGGTTACACAAACAGGCTATGGGCCCAGATTACTCGTGTGGCTCTGGCTTACTGGTAGTGACAGAAACCCGAAATTTTTTCATCATTTTATTTTATATAACTAATGTAACAAGCCTAAGGCCTAAGTGGTAACCATCGCATATAACGAAGCATTGTCTCATAGGTCACGCACGTCAGAAACGTGCCCTACGATGCACTACCCTGCGTCCATCAGCTTGAGGCCTGCAGATGTTTAAGCTAGTGCCAGTAATTTCAACAGCAACTACACCCTTCAAACCGAGACACAGCAATGCTGCTTCACGGTAGAAAAAATAATTTCAATGCCTGTCAGTTCCGTCACCTACGAGGCAAATGCTATGGCAATGATTACCATTACATACCTATACATAATATTATATACATACTAGGTATGCTTCTTCAAACAGCAGCCTTATTGTCTATCTTGAAATCCATTAACAGTGAACGTCATTGGTCGACCTAGTCAGAATTTTGTTGGTAGGTATTGTCTAAAGGTATCAAACTGAAGTTCATTTCGGCGTTACGCAATTCCAAAATACGAATTTCCATCGAGTTCCATTCATTCACTACTTACGATTGATTCATGTTTGAATTTCGGTGGTGAATGGTGTTGCTTAGGTCAGTCAGGTCAGATGGACAATAAGAAAGTTAAAGTCTAGGCTAGGCTGGCTAGGTTTCAAATGTCAAAAATACAGCCGATGTCGAATAGAGTTTACTTAGACAAAATGGCCCCAGCTATAGTTTTATAAAAAAAATGCGTATTTCGATGAAAAAAAGTGAGTTAATTATGTAAAAACCGCATTCCTCACACATCGCAATCAAATTACAGCGGACTATAAAACCGAGGATTAAACTAATGAGGTAAAGGTCTAACCGCACTATCATCCTGTCATAACCAAATAATACGTATAATAATGAAGATTACTTCTCCCATTTCCGAGTATTTTGGGACTTATCCGGGCAGGTATATCAATATTTTGAGAGGTCCGAACCTTCGAACACAGGGTCGGATTTTAGTGGTGAGATTCTTATAACACGTCTGTCTGTTTAGTAAGAAAATGCATGAAAATTACCTCTTTGAGACCTTTCTCGTCTTGCATATGCATGTGCAAGACCACTAGGTAATTATTCACATCTTTAACTTTAAGGCAACAACCGGGCCTAAAACTTTTCTTGGTAGCAGCACTGCACTAAAGAGATTTGGCAAAATAATTATGTTTCCAGCGCCAGTATGTATCAATTAAAAAATAATTGAGGCATTTGTTTTTGTTCGTTCGAAAATTTTAGAGAAAAGTAGGTACTTATTATACCGGTTAAAAACCACTTTTTCAGATTGTGTTCAAATACACTGCAATTTGGAAAAACGGGATCCGTTTATTATTAGTCTGTCCCTGACAAGACGTAGGTACTTAAAATCCTTTCACCTCACTGGCTTGAAAAAAATATAGAGACACGACAAGCGAAGACACATTTCATGTTTTTGATATTTTCAAGAGTTATTTTAAAATAATTTGCTAACTGAAAACAAATACTTATTTACAAAATGTACCTACAAGACCTTAGACCTAACCTCTGAAACTCTGAACTGAACCTTCTTGTAGTATTTTGTCAGGTAATTAAAGTTAGGCACTGAACTTTGAGAACTGTTGAAACGAGTTGATACTTTCACAGACCGCTTTAATTTATGAAAATAAAGGCTATTTCTGAACAAAACTTTGACTTGAAGGTCAATGGCAATTCCAAATTTCAAGACTTTCAGAAACCTTAAAATGAGGAAATCTCTAGAAGAACAAAGGTCACCGACATAGCTCGTAGAATTAGTAAGCTGAAGTGGCAATGGGCGGGTCTGAGCCCTTTCCATCCACCGACTTCCCGCGATCTTAACAATACGCCCTACGTTTTGTCTTCTGGTTCGTGCGGGGGACCTAGGGCACCCCTTCCACCCTTGCATCCACCCGATGATGGACCGACGACATTGTTAGATTGCGGGAAGTTGGTGGATTGAGAGGGCTCAGAATTGTTCTTCCTGGAAATTTGTAGGGGACACCTGGGCCTCCCACATTATCAGCCTGAAGAAGTCCACTGCTGGACATAGGTTCAGCAGTGGACTTCTTCAGGCTGATAATGATGATGATGAACAATATTCTAATTAGATAGGATATCATCATGAACAAATAAATAGATCCAATAAGCTTATTGGTTAAATCCAGCGTCAGCTAACTAATTTTATGCATTGAAGTACGTATTTAACCACACATTCAACTAATTAGAAGTATAATATTAATTAATTTGTGATACAGGCACCACGGACAATTTATTGGAATCATTCGCATGGATTCAATAGTTATATTAACTTTCTATACACATTTAATTACACAAATATTTACATTTACAAAATACAATAATTATTTGAGCTATCTGCAGACCATTACAAACGATCTAGAGATATTTCACGTTTCTACTCTTTTCTGTAGTTCACAAGAAGCAACATTAAGAGAGTACAACACCAGGCGATTCTCCATACAAACGTAGTACCCTATTTCCTCCCTGGATAATGCCTCTAGAGCAGCGGTACTCTAAGTGTGTTCCACGGAACCCTAGGGTTCAGCAAGAATTTAGAAAAAAAAAACAAAATACCTCTCTCTGGTCACTGGTGGAACGTTTTGACTCCGCCCGCCGCGCGTATACTTGTGAGCGCGCAGTCTCTTTGATAAAAGCTGCCTCTGAATTAGATGCTATAGTTGTGAACAAGCGACTTTCGGCTCTATCTTCAAATTCATAAAGTCGAGATTGTTTACAACGCTTTTTTTTGTATTTCTATTTTTATTTCAGCTTTTTGTTTATCAAAGGCACCGACTCAAGTATTTTTGAGAATGTTCGAGTTCCGTCAAGTATTTTGCTTGTCAAAAGGGTTCCGTGACCAAAAAAGTTTGAGAACCGCTGCTCTAGAGTAACCATTTTTTCTCATAAAATCCAGATCTGCTATATACGTGCTCGTATTTTTTCCTTTTTTTTCAGAAACTTATTGATAAAGAAAATATGACCCTCCAAATATCACCAAAACTTATAAAGACTGAAAAACCAAAATCACTTCCCGGCGCGTTCTCGCTCCGGCAATGTTGTATGAAACGGTGTGCTGTTTGAATTAAGAACTCTTTCATCTATCGTACACATTGCTTTCTCGTGGCTGTATAGCCAAAGATGCATTGCGTTTACCTTTCGACAAAACTGTAAAATAAAAAAAAATTGGCGGTAAAGCGGAGTTCATTGTTATTTTTTATTTCCTTGCATTTTTTTAAGAAAAGCACTTTAAATGCCTCGGCCGAAATGGCAATTGCCTGTTTCGTATCATTGAAGTCCTCGCCTGCATACTCGACCTGCAATTGCCTATTTCGCTGCCTTTGCAATAATGTACTACCTATTTCTGTAGGTATATTATGCAAAGGTGTAGCGAGATCAATCGTTTTTTCATTACTCATACTCTGAAAGTAGGTCTGAAGTTGCCTGAGGGGCCTAATTGAAAGTAAAACTTTCAGCCCTAGGGAGAATCGCTTTCTACTGACAGCTGTCAAATTATAAAAAAAAAAACAAATTCTATTTTATTCAACCATGTTCCAACTTTCTAAAGTCTTTCTAACTGCAAGGAGGTCGTTGAACCAAATTCCAACTTTTTATTCAGCAAGTAGGTTGGAAACCCATTACAATGGTAATAAGTTTAAAAAGTCTTATTAGAGCGCAGTGTAAAATTTAAATTTAAATAACATAAAGATAGTATTAAATAAATAATAATAATATATCTTCTAAATTACTTGATTAATATATGGCTTCAACTATTTATTTAAAATAACATAGATTTGAGCAAACAATTTACCATTTTTTAAATTATGAGAATGAAAATAATGGCTGAATAATGCTGGCGAGCCGAAGCCGAAGGCCCGCCAGAGAAAAAGAAAAAAAAAAACCGGGAAGGCGGCAATTTAATCTTCATTTTCACTAATTTTTCTTTTATGTTTTATTTTTACTTTCCTTGTATTCGTAATGAAAAGCACAGTGTTTACCTCGGGTGAAAGTCTTTTACGCTCTGGCGCCAAACCCGTCTCGGGACTCAAAAAAAGTGACTTTCAACACTCAGGAAACAATGTACTATTTTTTCCATCTCAAAAAATGCCCATACGCGATTAAAAAGTTTTCACATAAAAAAATACTGCCATTTCAATATACCTACATAGTAGGTTATACGAAATCTTATATTTTTGTCATATAATATAATGTAACTGGCCCTCTAGGTGGATTATCGTTTCATTCAAATAAAAATCAATCAACTTCCGTCTTGATGAAGCTCACAGCCTAAACCCAAGATCCGTGAAAGCGCAACATTATCCGCCGTCCTTGGCCCGCCCTTCAAACGGCCTTTTATGTACGGACTAGCGGATCGCCCCGTCTTCGCAGGCTTAATTTAGGAAAAAGGATGTGATTGCCTTTGAATTTTTCCACCCATGCAAAGCCGTGGTGGGTTGCTAGTTTAATAAATCACTCACAGCGATGTCCGCAGCACGGCGCGAAGGTGTTTGTTTTACCTAATTTGTTTTTTTAAATGCGTAATAATCTTTGAATGGGATGCCCGATTTCTAAGATTCAAAAACTCAAATCGAATTTTATAAAGTGTTTCGGAGCCAATGTGTTAGGTATTTCTATAAAATAGATATGATTATACAGGGTGTAATCGTTAAGTGTGCACAGGCGATTATTCCGTAACTATTGCAGATATCAAAAAACTTTAAACTGATATCGAAAGTACTTTACCTAATGAGTAAAATGACATTAATAACTTTTTAAAAATAAAACGAGAAATATCCAAAAAAAATACATTAATCACTCCCATACATTTAGTATGAGATAGTAGAAAGGTTTTAGTTTCCTTATTTTAAGTGGAATAGTACCTACTCATTTTACCCTTGTCATTTTATAATTATGTACGATATGAAGGTATTAATGAATTTCAAGTAGATACACGTGTAGATTAATTATCTTACCACTTCAAATTTATAATAAACCTTGTTTCAATATTGTATTGATTTGAACTAGCTGAAAAGCAACATACTAAATAAAAACAAAAAGAAAGATACTCTTTGGTGTTCGTTCTAAATTCAAATTCTTTATCGCGGGTTCTCGTTCCCGCCAATTTATTGTATTTTTCAATTTGCGTTAATAATCGCTGAGAGAGTACACAGCTTAGAAGAGTTAAATAGAGCTCGTCATTGTATTGCACAAGGAGGACGTCACTTCGAACATATGCTTTGAACACAAAATTTTGTACTTACTAAGAAATAAAATGTATGAGAGTGATTAATGTAATTTTTTTGGATATTTCTCGTTTTATTTTTAAAAAGTTATTAATGTCATTTTACTCATTAGGTAAAGTACTTTCGATATCAGTTTAAAGTTTTTTGATATCTGCAATAGTTACGGAATAATCGCCTGTGCACACTTAACGATTACACCCTGTATAGACCAGCGGCAGCGGCTCGCTTTGCGAATAAATTGTAAGGCGACTTCGTTTAATGTTTAACCCCTTTTTAGGGTTCCGTAGCCAAATGGCAAAAACGGAACCCTTATAGATTCGTCATGTCTGTCTGTCTGTCTGTCTGTCTGTCTGTCTGTCTGTCTGTCTGTCTGTCCGACCGTGTCACAGCCATTTTTCTCCGAAACCATAAGAGCTACACTGATGAAACTTGGCGAGTAGATGTATTCTGTAAACCGCATTAAAATTTTTACACAAAAATAGAAAAAAAACTATAAATTTTGGGGGACCCCATACTTCAAACTAAAACTCAAAATATTTTTTTTCATCGAACCTATACGTGTGGGATATCTATGAATAGGTCTTCAAAAATGATGTTGAGGTTTCTAATACAGTTTTTTTCTAAACTGAATAGTTTGCGCGAGAGACACTTCCAAAGTTGAAAAAAGTTGGTCCCCCCCCCCTCTAACTTCTAAAATAAGGGAATGATAAAACTAAAAAAAATATATGTTGTACATTACTATGCAAACTTTCAACGATATTTGGTTTGAACGAGATCTAGCCAGTAGTTTTTTTTTTATACGTCATAATTCGTAAACCGCAATTTACCTTTCGACGAACTACAAGAACCTTTATATTATGTTACTTGATGCTACGGAACCCTTCATGGGCGAGTCCGACTCGCACTTGGCTGCTTTTTTCTAAATAAATCCCGTTCAAAGCCGAGGCGAGTTGCTAGTACAAAAATAGTCTTATGTTATTCTGGGATAAATAATAATGTAATTGAAATTATATATTTCCAGGAAGAACGATTCTGATCCCATTCCATCTAATAATAATAATATATTTTATATTTTAATATATTTAATATAATAATAATATATTTTTAATATTTTTGGACAATTCACACAACACTATCTAGCCCCAAACTAAGCAGAGCTTGTAATTATGGGAACTAGATAGCTGATATAATACTTGAATACATTTTTTTTTTTTGTAAATACATACTTAGAATGCAATACAACACCCAGACAGAGAACAAACATTTATGTTCACCACACAAATATTTGTTCTCGGTGGGGATCGAACCCACGACCTACGGCGCAGAAGGCAGAGCTACTACCAACTGAGCTAGAGGCCAGTCAAACCACCAAACCACAAAGTCTAATCCACCGACTTCCCGCGATCTTTACAATGCGGCCTTGGCTTGGAAGCTTGGCTAATTCAAATTAATTTATAGTTTAATCTTGCGCCTGAATAGCCTGGCTTGGTCGACTGAGCAAACCAAAAAGTCCAAAAACCAACACCAACCTCGCTCGACCGACAACACGACAATCCGTCCGATAGCTGAGCGAGAATGTCATTATTTAATTTGTTGTCAATGTCAAACTTAACACCGTATACGTCAGACCCGTCAGATATCAAGCAAAGCAAACAAAAGACTGTCAGTCAAGTCAAACTCAAAAATTCAAGAAAATTTGTAAAATAATGGGAAAAAGAAAAACAAATAAAAATGATTCTAAAAACATGGAAAAGCCCAAGAAAAGCTTTATTTCTGTTTGCCGTGTGTGTTTAAAACAAAGCAGAGTCGAGAGTATGGTGTCTCTTGAAGAAAAAGCAGGAAGAAGGAGCTTCATCACTTACGGGAAGGTTTTGTCAAGATTAGCTAGAATTTCAATTGATTACGACGATATTTTACCTACAAAAATATGCCAGAACTGTAAACAAACGATCGAGAACATCAATGCCTTCAAATTGATGTGTAAACACAACGATAGAAAGCTGCAAAAGTTTGTAATAGTTGCTGATAATGATCCCAAAAAATACCAGGAGCTGGTCACCGAGTACGTCATGTATTGCCAGTTTTTTCCCAAACACGGTGTGAGGAATACCCCCAGTGTTCCTGATACTGTTACTCTTTTAAAGGATATCCCTGTAACCAAAACAAAAATAGAGATACTTCCACCCGTCACCAAATCTGAGGGTTCTTTTCGTCTGAAAACGGAACTGAATGAAGATGAAAGTGACAATGACTATTCCTATGATGCCCCATTTGACGTTGATAATGAAACTGAGCTTCGCAGTGAGTATAAAAATGTGGATTTATTCCTCGATTCAATAGAAAAAGTTGTCACTAAAGAAGATAAAGGCATGCCAGTAAAGAAGCAAGATGTTGATTCACTGTTGGACTCGATAGAGAAAGTTATGAATGCTAGATTAAAGCATTCTACTCTAAAAACAAAGCAAAGACCTCCTCCGGGGCCATCAAACTGCTTTCACTGCAATATATGTAACCGGACGCTTGCAAACAGAAATTCATTCAACTACCACATGCAACGCCACACTAAATACAACTTCATATGCGACCAGTGTGGCAAAGGCTTCCCCGGAAAAGTTCCACTACACCGACACCTGGTTATAAACCATGACACCGGCCCAGCCTTAGAATGCAAGTCCTGTCCATACAAATGTTCCAGAGCCTTCGATTTAAACGAGCATATCCGTATACACACAGGCGAACGACCCTTCACCTGTGAAAAATGTGGTTTAACCTTCCGACGACGAGCGATTTGGAGGAATCACTTAAAACAACACCAAGAGAAGAATATAACATGTACGATATGCCAGAAAAAGTTTCACAGACAGAGCGATCTTCAGTGGCATATTAACTCGGCTCATGTCAGATCATATTTGTTCATTTGTAGTGTTTGCAATGTGTCCTATGCATCAAATAAAACTGTACGGAGGCATATGATAGCTAAACACGGTATTCCGAGGGATAAGCAAGGGAAGATCACTCGAGTTACTAAGGACACTAATCTCTCCTTGCTTCAAAATAAAAGTGATGGTTCATTTTTAGGTTTTCCGGGCTTTTCTAATGTTTAACATTTTATTAGTGCGAGGAGAGAATTATAGATTTTGATGTGCAACTCAAAACCCTCCAAAATTTAATAAAAAATTCCTAAGTTGCATTCTATGTGTCAAAGTTTTTTTTATCCTGAAAAGGTTAAATAGGCTATTAAAAAATCAATCTTATGAGTTTTATGAGAGCAAAACTTCACTAACCAAATGTTTTATTAGTGTTGTAGCACCACAGCGCGCGACTACAAGCGCGCTGACTCACACACGCCCCGCGCCTGTGACCGGCTCACGCACACAGCGATACGAGGCTCGCCGCTCGCCTATATAAGGCCGACCGCGGCCGTAGCAATTCAGTGCAGTCTGAGTCTGCTCCTGCGCTCCACCGTATCCAGTACTGGAAAGGTGGCCCGCTCTCTCAGATGCTCCCCTCGCCCCTCACCCCTCTGACGCATCCTTACGACCGTTTCGTCTCGCGCACTGCGTAACGAACGTATCGACAGGAACGTCATTTGCACTGTGTTCATGCACCTACCTCGCGGCAATATTATTGTAAACTACCTACCTAGTGTAACTATTGATATCTACCTAGCTAGTGTATGTGGTGTATGAATAAAACTAAGTTTTTGTAACTGGTGGTTTTCGTGAAGATCTAGACTATCGGTTACAAATTGGCGCCCAACTTTAAGGCCTGGACTTCACCCCAACAACAAGGAGGAATGAAACAGAAAGCCGAGTAATGAAGAAGTGACAAAAAGAAGAGGAGGCTGCTATCTGGTGGAAAGGAGTTAAAGATCACGTATCCACCTGGGCAGATTTTAAAGAAATAGTGCTGGAGTCAACCTTGCCCCAAGCTAGTGCCGCTGGAGGTCTACAAGCACCTGGAAGTTTGAAGTTTGGAGAACCAGCACTACCTGAGACCACGGCCGGAACAAGTCTGAGCCTGCGCCTGTGCCCATCGTATCCAGTATTGGAAAGGTGGTCCGCTCTCTCAGACGCCCCCCCCCCGTCTCTCACCCCTCTGTTGTATCCTCACGACCGTTTCGTCTCGCGCACTGCGTAACGAACGTATCGACGGGAACTTCAGTTGCACAGTATCCCCACAACTATCTATTTACAAACTGGCACTCAACGTTAAGGCCCGGAAATAGGCTGTTTCACCCCAACGACAAGATCGATGAGAGGAAAGCCTAGATAATAAAACACTGACGCAAGCAACTATGCACTCGGAGCTGTTTTAGTGCAGGGGGAGAGAGAAAATGAGCATCCTGTGGAGTACGCCAGGAGACTCATTACCCCTGCACAACGGAATTTGGTATGTACCATGCGTCTGCCTTGAGCCCTTTCCAAGGCAGCACAATCCAGTTTCCTCCACCCGTTCGTCCACTGAAGAGACGTGGACGTCCGGCCAAGCCGAAGCCTGTTCCTGCGGTGACTTCACTGCCCACTCGTGGACGTGGTCGACCTTGGAGGAACACCGCCCGGAGCAACCAACCTGTCTGTCTGCTCGTCGGGGCGACTTCGCATCCAGAGGGGGAGACTGTAGCACCACAGCGCGCGACTACAAGCGCGCTGACTCACACACGCCCCGCGCCTGTGACCGGCTCACGCACACAGCGATACGAGGCTCGCCGCTCGCCTATATAAGGCCGACCGCGGCCGTAGCAATTCAGTGCAGTCTGAGTCTGCTCCTGCGCTCCACCGTATCCAGTACTGGAAAGGTGGCCCGCTCTCTCAGATGCTCCCCTCGCCCCTCACCCCTCTGACGCATCCTTACGACCGTTTCGTCTCGCGCACTGCGTAACGAACGTATCGACAGGAACGTCATTTGCACTGTGTTCATGCACCTACCTCGCGGCAATATTATTGTAAACTACCTACCTAGTGTAACTATTGATATCTACCTAGCTAGTGTATGTGGTGTATGAATAAAACTAAGTTTTTGTAACTGGTGGTTTTCGTGAAGATCTAGACTATCGGTTACAGTGTTTAATTTGATTAATATGAAAAAGCAACCAATAACATCTATCAGAGTCATATATTTCAAGGTTACTGACCTACCTCTGTTATTACTAGGATATAATCTGAGTCATCACTTAAGGCGGCTAGTTCAGACAGATAAAAATGCTGTGGCGCCAGCACAAAATTGTGATAACCATTTATTATTAGTTTTTTTCTGAATATGTTTGGTAATTCTGTTGTAAAAGCGAATAATCTAAAATTTTTTAATATGTATAATAATAATTGTTATTGTAAATCAATTTGCTTAAAGTTCAAATTAGCATAAAAACTTATGAATGGAAATCCTAAAACGTTATTTTGTTAGTTATGGATTATGTAATAATAAATAATAATATTTATTATGTTGCATGTTTGAACTTAAATATTGAATAGTTTAACTGCATTTATTATGAAAATAGTTTTTGTAATACTTCCAAACTAGGTTAGGTAATAATATAATATTTTTAGCTAGTAAGTTTATTTTTCTTGTTGGGTAAAAGTGAACTTATTCTAATAAAATTAAGTGTCCAAATCTATTACTCGTATTTTATTTTATGAGCCCTTCAGCCATAGACCGAGGCTAACTAGTAGACCTAAATTATTTCTAAAATACCTCATGCATTGTGCGTCAGAAAGAGATAGCGCTCTACAAAAAGCCGATGTGCAATATTTATTTGCCTACAACCGTACAGTGACTAAGTAGATGTAG
Source organism: Thera obeliscata (assembly GCA_947578465.1). NCBI lineage: Eukaryota > Metazoa > Arthropoda > Insecta > Lepidoptera > Geometridae > Thera > Thera obeliscata. Next base: position 8,636,146 of record OX387923.1, on the reverse strand, counting down.
CCTATCAATCGAGTAGCAACGTTCTGCGCGTTCACTATTTGAGTGGATGACTGCTAAATAGGTCAGTTCTTCGAGCGTTCTACGCCAAGGATGTTCCATGCTGTCTTCTTTTCAAGTACCTACCTATGACTAGTTCCTTCGAACCAGTAGTGTGGTGAAAGGATTAAGTGTGCCGCAATGAGGCCACTTTCATGCACTGGACACAATGATTTAGAATTGTTTAGGTTCTTGGAAATACTGGAATTTTCACGTTAAGGTTTGCGAGTATCCTTTTGGAGAGGAAAAATTGATGGTTTTGCGGCATTTACGACAGGATTTGAACCCACGAATTTAGAATCAAAACCACCAGTGCTCATCATCAGCCTGAAGAAGCCTGCTGCTGGACATAGGCCATCCCTACACATTAGCAAATGATTCAGAGCCCTTTCAATCCACCGGCTTCATAAAGCCGTTCATTTCAGCCCGGTATCTATCACCCACTGCTGGGTATAGGCCTCCTTCAGCCTCCTCTGTACATTCATGACACGTGAGGCTGAACATCTGCATGCCTCAAGTTGATGGACGCAGGGGAGTGCATCGTATTAGTGCGTCCAGCCGTGCGTGACCTATGCGGCAGTGCTTTGTTATAGGCGATGGTTACCACTTAGCATTAGGTCGGCCATAACTTATTTATAATATATGCTTGTATACCTGCTAGTTAAATAAAAAAAAATCTTTCTTCCTAAATTACTACAATACATTACCTTCAGTGCCCAGCTTCGGTAACCGCGTTCCCTTGAGGTCCCAGAGACCCGAATTGACACGCATTAGTAAAAACAGTCTCCTGACCCTTGAGACGGTTCAGGTAGATTCCCATTGGGGTTTCGGAGTGGTGCAGGGCATACGCTTTTGGAAGAGAGGTTTGATTTTTGTGTCATTGGATCCTTAGACGAATAGGTAGGTAAAATAATAATAAATAAATATTTTTGGACAATCCACACAACACTAACTAATCCCAAACTAAGCAGAGCTATGGGAACCAGATAGCTGATATACTTAAATACTTTTTTTTTGTAAATACATACTTAGTATAAGCCTTAGGATATAAGCTTCAGAATATAAGCCTTAGGGTTTGTTAATACGGCACTACCACGAACATGGCTACATCTAAGTAGGTACTAGTACTTATTTATGTATTATATTAATGAGGTAGCTCTGAAAACCCCCTGATGAAAAGTAGCCTGCAGGCCGCTTTTTATCACTTGTACCATAAGCTTTGTCTGGCTCTGGTTTTGAGTCTGTTTTTTTTTTAATGGACTAAATGCTGGTGATTGACATCGCTACCCGACAATTTGAGTCTGTGTGAGTGCTCACCAGTGTATTATACTGTGTGTGTGACGTTTCGACCTAGAATTTATTTAGTCAACACTCACACAGACTCAAAACGAGAGCCAGAAACAAAGCCAGATAGAGCTTGTGATAGACCTACTGTGCCCACTTACATTCATACCGCTGGTACGTACGATAGGATAGGATTACTACCTAGCAAGTAGAATTTATGTAAAACAAGGAGTTGATAAAATCGCGTCAGCCTACCCCCAACAGCGGCCACAACCAACAGATGTTCAAAGGAAATTATTTAAGATCCGACCCCTGCCAGATTTTTTGTAGCCATTCATCCCCTGATAGGTTTGAAGGTCCGTTAATGTGGAGTTGGAATTAACGTTTTTCCTGTTAGACGCATTAGCTGGTACCTACCACGTTTATCTAACCTCTTTTTTAGGGGTTCGGTAGGAAGAATAGGTATAGGGAAGAATAGGTAGGTATATTTGAATCCCGTTGGGAAATCAAAGTCAAAGTCAGTTATGTATTTATTCAGTAGTATCACAAGAACCACTTTGAAACGTCTTCTAACTAGGTGAGTCGAGGTGCCAGTTTCACGTGTCACAAGGATCACTTTGAAACGTCCTATAGCTAGGTGAGTCTAAGTGCCAGTTTCAGAGGTTTGGGAGCAAAGGTTTTCGATTGACCACAAACCACAAGCCGAAACGTATGACGCATCACCCGAGGAACCGAAACATTGTGATCGTGTTTAGGGCATGTAGATGGATTGATGGCTCTGTATCGTTCTTCCTGTACCTAGTATATGTATGTTCACCACACAAATATGTGACGAGTGCACGAAAGGAGCCGGTTTGAGGTGCACTTGGTTCGAAAGAATCAGTGACAGGATAAGAAGAAGACCACACAAATGTTTGTGCCCGGTGGGGATTGAACCCACACCCTCCAGCACCAACAAAAAAGCAGAGCTATTACCAACTGTGCTATGAAGGCTGATGTTTTTATTTTTTACTAAGCAGGTTCATGTAATCGACGTATTTATTTATATATCGATGACAGCAGGCAGAGATGTCGGCTGATAGAGGAGAATAGAAGTGGGATAAGGGCAAAAAGAAGAAGAGTATTAACAATAGAAATTAAGACGTTTATTCTTCTTCTTAAATTTACCTAAGAGCTTAGCTCTTGTCGGGGTTTGGATGCAGTTTCCTCCAATTAAGTCTTTCAAATACGGCCTCCTTGACTTCCTTATACGACATGACGGTGACCTTTTCTTTTATCTGGCTATATGTTACTTATTCTTGGCCTTCGTCTTTCCCGTTTTCCTTCAACCTTTCCTTCAATTATTCCTTTTTAGTAATCAAAAATAAGCGAAATGACACGTTCCATTCCTAACTGTACCCATTTCAATGTCGGTAGGTATATAGGTAGTCGCTACTTACCTAAACACACAATATCACTTTCAATACCAACTTCCATGTTTGTTTGTCCCACACATTTGCAAGACAAATATCTTTGTTAAACCTACTTGACCTACTCTCCTAAGTCTGAACTAGCTATGTCCCGTGGTTTCTATTGAATGTAAACACGACCATCCTATCTGAATTGCGATGCACTGCTCTGCGTCCATCAACTGGAGGCATACAGATATTCAGCCTCACGTGCCAGTAATTACACCGGCACCCATACCCTTCAAACCGAAACACAGCGATGCTGCTTCACGGCAGAAATAGGTATGGTGGTAGTACTTCCCCGGACGAGCCCTTCACAAAGAGCTCTACTACTACTAATAATGTCTAAAGTCCGATTGGTTATTGTTTAACTAAAAGAAACACAAATATTTTTACTTTGAGGCGCACTCAAAGTCCTTTCATCACACTGGTTTAAAAGAACCAATGAAAGGATAAGAAGAAGATGGTGTTTAAGGTGACAGCCTTCACAACACAGTTGGTAGTCGTCTTCGGTGATGGAGAGCGTGGGTTCGATCCCGGTGAGTCAACTAATCTATAGAGACAGACAACCTCACGCTGTACCTTAGTATATACGTAGGTGTATAGTTATAGCGTATGTAAATAGTGTAGGAGGTGCCTAAAGGTCCAAAGGTCAACAGAAGCCTACCACAATCTCTGTCTGGCTCTGTTTCTGAATCTTTGGTCCAACCACAAACTCTGTCTGGCTCTGGCTCTGGTTTTGAGTGTGTGTGAGTGCTGACCAGTGTATAATTACTGCGTGTGTGACGTTTCGACGTAGGATTTATGTAGACAGCACTCACACAGACTCAAAAACACAGACACAGCTAGACAGAGCTCGTGGTAGTCCTAGGCATGAGATCGTAAGATGGGATCGTAGGTAGTAAATTAATTTGATAGTCACCACATCTGTTTTCAGTGTGTAAACTTAGAGAGTGAGGTTTAGTGGTAGCTACCCTGCTTTCGATCCAAAAATCGTGGGTTCAAATAGTGCATGAGTACAGAAATAGCACAATGAGTTTTTCAGCTTGAAAATGTATGTGCACTATGCCAGTTCTTTTAAATGGTGGTGGAAAACATCAAGAGGAATCTACAGGTCTTCAGCAAGATTATACAAGAGCCATTTAAAGTTACCATCTTTTCATCAGAATGTAAAATTGAAAATTGGATTGTTCCTGGGGGGACAAAAATAAAATATCAAAAACTATCATTTTTTTAATAGAGTTTGGTTCGTTATCGACAAAACACCCAAATAAATTAATAGAAAACTGAACGCAGAGATGATGTTTTTAATCATCAATCACACTGGTTCAAATTAACTATGAACAGCAGGCCTACCATGAGCTCCGTCTGGCTCTGTCTTTGGTTCTGGTTTTGAGTCTGTGTGAGTGTTGACTAAATCAATCTTCGTCAAAACGTCACGCACACAGTAAACTGGTGAGCACTCACACAGACTCAAAACCAGAGCCAGACAGAGCTACAGAACAAAAAGAAGAAAACAATACCTCATCATCATAATTATTTAGCTTAAAACAAACTAAGTTAAATGTAACTCAAATCCAAGTGAATATTTTACCTCAAGTTAATTAGTGAGCTTGAACTGACCCTCCGACTTCCGTTTCCGGCGCTCGGTCTTGGGCACTTCCGGTCCGGTTGCCATTTTTTCCTTTTCTCAAAAAGCATAATTTAGCTTTCATTGCGAATTCACATTTATTAACCATGAGAAGTTATATTGTGAATAAAAAGGAATATAAAATATTAATATTGTTGACAAAACACAAAACACTATCTAGCTCAAAACTAAGCAGAGCTACTTCTCAAAACTAAGCAGAGGTACTATGTGAGCCATATAGCTGTAGGACTACCACAAGCTCTGTCTGGCTCTGTCTCTGGCTCTGGTTTTGAGTCTGAGTGAGTGTTGACTAAATAAATCCTACGTCGAAACATCACACACACAGTATAATACATTGGTGAGCACTCACACAGACTTAAAACGAGAGCCAGAGACAGAGCTTGTAGTAGGCCTACTGATATATTACTATAGTAAATACATATTATTTAGAATACAATATAACACCGCAGACAGAAAACATTAGCACAGCGTTCACCACACAAATATTGGTCTCGGCGGGGATCAAACCCACGCCCTCAGCGCAGAGGCAAAAACTTATCAATGATCAAAGCATCGTACAAATCCAGTGGGTCTACCACAAGCTCGGTCTGAATCTGTCTCTGGTTTTGAGTCTGTGTGAGGGCTTACCAGTGTATTATACTGTGTGTGTGACGTTTCGACGTAGGATTTATTTAGTCAATACTCACACAGACTCAAAACCAGATTCAGAGACAGAGCCAGACAGAACTTATAGTCTACAGGTCTCCTTAGTAGGTATGACGAAAAAAGGTCTAAAAATAGAGCCTTTGTCACCAGATTATAAGTTTTCAAACGACAGAAAAATGTCCTCCAAAATACGTCCCACTGGTATTTCATCCCTCGTAAAATGCAAGAGTCACCCCTTTTAATAATCCAATAGACTCAGCCAACGATAAAAGAGCTTACCGATTATTTTTTAGGACTAAGTTTTCTACTCTCATCTTTATAGATAAAGGGGGAATTGACTCACTCACTCCCTGACTGACTCATTATACTCTAAAACTAAAATTAACTTAGATTCCAGCTAACTTCGATGAGGAACGTTTGTAAACAAACCTCCCACTTAAAACCCGCTCTTGGGGTAGGTATTGATTTTTTTACCGATTTTGGATTACTTGTTTATTTAATTTTAAGGTCTTGCCTACAAAGTTTTATGCTAATAACACGCGTATTAATAATAATAACACTCGTATTATAATATGTATTAATATAATACATTTTAGCAAGGCATATTGCGATATATTTTGTATACAAATGTCCAAGTGACGTAACCAACTTATACCGTAATTTACATTAATAATAATAATAATACAAAAAATGTTTTTTTTTTTAAGTAATTATTTATTTACACAAAGAAACTTACAATTAAACAAAATATTTACAAAATGTACAAAATACACAAGAAACAGTTGAGCTATCTGGAAATCGTTACAAACGATCTAGAGATAGCTCAACTGATCCAAATCAGTGCCAGACGGAAGCGTCCCCAAGACGCTGGCGGCATTGCCACGCTGAATAGCAATGCTTATACGCTGCGCCAGATACCCACCAGCTCTTGGGTCACGCGTCGCTTCGATCAGTCTTTTGGTTGTGGTTTGTTTTCAAACATTCTACATCGAATTTTGTTGTAGTTAAGAAGTCTGTTAAATGGTATTTATATAAATAACATATTTTTAATTTTCCTTTTGAAAAAGGGGTTTATCAAAATTTGTTTGAAACTTTACGCGAGTGATGCCGCGTGAGTTCCCACAAGTGAAATATATTAAAATTAACCTCGTAATGCCAGGGCATAGCCGTTATGTTGAATAGATATAGGATTTTAGACTGTATTTGTGAAGGGTTTAGGGTGTAAATAGGTTGGGGGATGACAGGCGTCTTGTCGCTCAGCGCCATAGAAGTTATCGTTAAATATAATCACTTCTATGCGCTGTCACTTATAGAAGTGTAGTTAATTTACTTACTGAGTTCGTCTCTACTATAGAGTAGAGACGAACTCAGTAAGTAAATTAATACGAAAGAAAACAAGTGAAATTGTTTTAAGAAACAAAAGATGTTGTATTTAACCAGAAAAATGCTGATAATCTATACTTTTACTATAATATATAATGTCCTCTTGACTATGTGGCCAGACTGGGTAAGGCCTGGCTGGTATGCCAATATTTAGTGACGAATTTGTGACGCAGATTGGTCTAGGTTTCAGAATTTGTGACGGTCTGGTTCTTGAGTTATTGGCCAAAACATGTGGACCACCGTTCAGTAATCAGGACTGTGTGGCCACTTTTGAAACTGAATAGACAGATACACCGATAAGTTAACGTCACAAATTATGTCAAAATGTGTTCATGATCAAGGCACTGGCGCAAGCGGAAACCGATTCTGATTCATTGGACAGTTTTCCCCAAGTAATATCATCCTCATCATCATCATCATCAGCCTGAAGAAGTCCACTGCTGGACATAGGCCTCCCCTACACATTTCCAGGAAGAACGATTCTGAGCCCTTTCCATTCATCGACTTCCTGTAAAATATTTCCAAGGAATATATTTCCAAGGAATACAAACCCTTATTTAACCTAAGTTCAAGTCAATTTAAGACATCTTGCGTCTTTCCCATAAAAAACTGTAGACCTACCACAAGCTCTGACTGGCTCTGTCTCTGGCTCAGGTTTTAAGTCTGTGTGAGTGCTCACCAGTGTATTATTATAATAATAATAATAATAAATAATAAATAAATAAATATTGTGGACAATTCACACAACACTACCCAGCCCCAAACTAAGCAGAGCTTGTAATATGGGAACCGGATAGCTGATATAATACTTGAATACATTTTTTTTTTTTTGTAAATACATACTTAGAATACAATATAACACCCAGACAGAGAACAAACATTTATGTTCACCACACAAATATTTGTTCTCGGTGGGGATTATGTGTGAGTTACGTTTTGATGTACGAATTATTCAGTCAACACTCACATAGACTCAAAACCAGAACCAGAGACAGAGCCAGACAGAGCTTGTGGTAGGCCTACTGTACAGGCTAAAGTTATTGGCTTACCCCAAAAACTACAGAACTTTTCTGCTCCTAACTTGTGTTGACCTTCTGCCCGCACTGTGCCCAGACTGCGGGCGGACAAACCATAACGTGATGTGTTTTCAGATCAGTTAGTATAAATCAATACCGTGCTACTAGCTCGGGCCTCTGGCTTTACTTACCTTCTTCTGCTTGACGTATCACTGTCAATCTAGTGTGGTGAAAGGATTTTAAGTTTTCCTCAAAGGGGCATCTTTCGTGCACTTGACACAAATAATTTTTTTAGGTTCTACGATATGCCAGTTTACTCACGATGTTTTCCTATACTGTTTGAGTGGACTGGCATAATCTTTTTCTTCATTATCACTGATTCTTACGAACCAAGTGTGGTGAAAGGATTTTAAGTGTCCTCAAAGAGGCTCCTTTCGTGCACTTGACACATATTTTCGAATGTTTTAGGTTCTACGACATGCCGGTTCCCTCACGATGTTTTCCTTCACCGTTTGAGAGCGATGGCATAGTGTGCATTAATTTTTGGGCAGGAAAACTCATTGGTACACGGCTGGATTTGAACCCACATTTGAGGTCCGAGATATCGTGTTCATGAGCCGTGTCTATGTGTGAGAGAGAGCACTGGTGGTCTAGTGGTAGTGGTCCGAAGGTCATGGGTTCAAATCCACTTGTGTACCAATGAGTTTTTCTGTCGAAAAATGTATGTGCACTATGCCAGTACTCTCAAAACGGTGAAGGAAAACATCGTGAGGAAACCGGCGTGTTGTAGAACCTAAAAAAGTTCGAGCAACACGTGTCAAGGGTCACGCAAAAAGGGCCCGCCAGCGGCCTACTTGCGGATAAACCAGCCCGCACATCAAGTGCGGATGATAAACTTGCCGACTTGCCGTGTCTATGTGTGCGTTGCTCGAGCGTACTTTGTATAGAGATTACATTCTGTACCTATCTGTTTTGTGACTCAGAATCGAGCACTGTTTCTGAATAAGGGCCTAAGTCTCCAACAATCAAAATAATGCTATTCAACTTCTTATTAATACTTTCAGCCCTAGGGAGGATCGCTTTCTACTGGCAACTGTCAAATTATAAAAAAAAACAAGTTCTATTTTATTCAAGTACATGGTTACCTGAGGATTGAAAGTCACGTTTTTGAGTCCCGAGAGTCTTCTTACCGTTGTAATGGGTTTCCAACCTACTTGCTGAATAAAAAGTTGGAATTTGGTTCAACCACCTCCTTGCAGTTAGAAAGACTTTAGAAAGTTGGAACATGGTTGAATAAAATAGAACTCGTTTTTTTTATAATTTGACAGCTGTCAGTAGAAAGCGATCCTCCCTAGGGCTGAAAGTATTACTTTCAATTAGGCCCCTCAGGCAACTTCAGAACTTTCCGAGCATGAGCAATGAAAAAACTCTTTCACAAAGAGCTCCACTAAAATACCTACATAATTAACTGTTTAACTCATAATCGAACCACAAACTAACCATTACCGAATGAGAGCGCGTTCATTATGCTAAAAGCCTGATGAGCTGATGGGCACATAGGCTATCAAAGTTGATACCTAGGTAGTAGATAGATACGCTAAGCTTTGTTATTAGACACAGGGCAGTGCATTATAGGGCACGTGGCTGATGTGTGTGACCTGCAAAGCAAAACTTTGTTGTAAGGCGAAGTGTAATAAATAACATCAAATAGACCATGTACTTGTTCCATCAGATTGTTATATAAAAAAAACAGAGTTTTTATTTAGTAAAATCTACTTCTGCTTCATGACACGAAGTAGGTCAAAGGATTTAAAGAGGCTCTTTTCATGCACATTTCTATGTCCTAACGACGTTTTCCGTTGAATTCACATACATTTTTGGTCAGAAAAATTCAATGGTACACGACTGCATTTTGAACCCATGACCTTATGATCGGAAGGCGGGGCTCCTCCCCTCACTAGGTTACCATTTCTCTCTTAGTAAATTTGTATATACAGTCATTAATTATTAAGAGAGACTAATTTTATTATGAGTGTTCTTTGTCCCACTGCTGGGCAAAAGCCTCCCCCAATCCCTTTCACTCTGTGCGGTCCTGTGCTAAGATGTTCCATTGTGGCCTGTACTTGTCGAGCTCGTCTCGCCATCTAGTTCGTGGTCTGCCACGACGCCTTGGCTCTTGCGGCCACCACTGTTGGGTTTACTTTCACGGCTTGGTTTGAAACAAACCAATCTTTCCGTCAAAACAACCGAGCCTTACTTCCGACCAATCGGAAGTTCCGCGCACCGCCGCCGCCGCCGAAGGTCGCGAGCGAGCGCTGCACGCGCATCCAACTTCACTTACTGCAAATACATCGAACGTTGACCGCGCGCAAATCAAGAAAAAAAAACCTAAAATACTCAAAAACTCATTTAATTATTGTGAAACTATACAATCTAGTGTCAGTGCAGCATCACGAAGAAACTGTGCATAATTCCCAGGCCTGGGATCACCTCAAAGGCAGCTCTGGGCAAGGAATTGAGAAGGTTAGTTTCCACAGATCAAGCCGTTATTTTTCATGTTCATATTTTAGCTATCGAACCGCACATTTTGGTCAACCACTCTGGTGGTTTTTTTGGCCCAGACCTCATTAGGCATGCGGCAGACATAGCCAGTTCCCTCCCACTTTAGCTAGTACAGTCATAAACGATGTAAAAATAAAACAAACATAAAAATGAACAATAGTTTAATATTTATTATGACATAAAAGTATGTTACATTACTATTTACAAAATAACAATTACACGATGAGCTTTTATTATATCACAATTAATCTAGTGAGTATTTTATTTACAATGAATTTTATAGTGAAAATTGGCCACTGTCAATGTTTTTCAGGAAATTACAGTGTATTTTTAAACACAAAACAATTTAATTTTACATAAAAACTAAGTACACATTGTCATTAAAAATATACAGTAAATAAAAAACTAAGTAGGTATTTTGTTACTAAAAACAGTTCTAACATAAAAAATAAAAACAAAAATACCACTCCGGTAATACTGACTTGTAAAAATTTGAATAATTTATCACCCCCCAAACTAAAATCATGGGTATCGAGATCTTCATTTTTTTATTTAGCCCCACGATTTTATTTTTGAGTTAAGGTTCTCTGAAGGATTAAAGAACGTAGTCAAAGGCAAGTCCAACCGTCCAACCTAAGTTATAACAAAGGAAATCCGATGACATTTTTTTTTTAAACTTAAACTGATATTTAGAGGTTACATACCGAGTACTTACAATTTATCTAGAATAGGTACATATAAAATGTATTAGTATTATTCTAGAAGTACAGTTCTATAGTTAAAGATCTTACAAAACACACTTTCGCTCTCTTATTATTAATCTAAAATCCATAGACAACTCCTTTTGGTTTGCGTGACACATACAAATAGAAAATATTTTCTTACTATCAGAAAAAAAGAAAGAAAGAAGAGGAAAAAACATTTATTCATACAAACTGTACAGTAGGACAAAGCTCAAGTTACCTAAAAACAAAGAAAATAGACGCTTACTTCAAGAACATAGGATCTAACAATTTCTAGTCAGAAATAATGCTTACTAATGTATATTTTAGCCAGAAAAAAACATCAAAAGTGACAGCGAAAAATAAGTCAATACAATGATCCCGTTTTGATTATAAATAAAAAATGCTTCTGAGCTTCAGATTGTTGATCTTGGATTTCTAAAGAAGGCTGTCAGAGGCACCATAAATTACTAGGACGACACGAAACTAGCATGGTATAGCCAGTGTCAGTGAATGATGCTCGGACCAAAGTTTTAAAAAACTTTTTTTAAATAAAAACAATCATTTTTGTATTATCTGTACCAAATTCTGATATACAAGTAAAATAGTTGTATAAATAAAAATTAAAGCATTAATCTTTAAAACCACTAAGAAACTTCTAAAAAGTCATGCTGACTGCAAAATGATGTCTTCTTCTTCTTGACATGTTCTTTCTTAATGTACTTTGTGAGAGAAAATAAATAAACTTTATTATTATTATTATTATTTCAAACTAGTGTGGTGAGAGAATTTAAAATGCACTTAAAAGTGTAGTGTAGTCGCTTTTTAGAATAAATAGTATGAATTTAATTTAAAAACATGGATACAAAGAAAAACAAATTTTAAAAAATGTTTACGCTAGTGTGAAATTGGAGCAAAGACTTTATGAAAACAATTTAAGCGAGCGTTGAAGGCGTTCTATTAACACAACAGCCCTTTCATTTCTTAAACAAAACATTTGCACGTAAGATTTGAATGAAGAAATTTAATTCACTTTATACAAGAAACAAAGCGAAAACACTTTACACGGAACGATACAGAACGTACTCAAAATAATAATCTAGGTGTCAACTGGGATAATCACCCTATTACAGCTGAATCTTAGCTCTGCGCGCCACGCGAAAACCAACCGTTAACTCTAAAGGGTAGGGTACATTTTGCGATGACGGTTAGAAATAGGGTACTTAGTACAATGAGTGTCACCGTAGCAGGAGATGGAGGATTATAGATGTTAATAAGGAGTTTGTGATGCTAAAACCGTAGCTAGGTGATGAGGACTGCATGGCTGCTGGGTTTTCACCTGTTGACAAAGAAATTTAATATTATAATATAAGTTTAATAAAACTTGAGAAACCGAAGTCATGGCCAAACTATGACACCGACTTTCTCAATCGAAATTTCAATGGGACCAATCTGGAAATATTACTTGCAACGAAATTAAGCACTAATAAATGTAAAAAAAACAATTAAACAAAACAGCTAAGCCAATTTTAATAAAAATTTAATGGCATCAATCTGGAAGTTAAACCTTACAATTTAGAACTGACTGGCCTCTAGCTCAGTTGGTAGTAGCTCTGCCTTCTGCGCCGCAGGTCGTGGGTTCGATCCCCACCGAGAACAAATATTTGTGTGGTGAACATAAATGTTTGTTCTCTGTCTGGGTGTTACATTGTATTCTAAGTATGTATTTACCAGCAAAAAAAAAATGTATTCAAGTATTATATCAGCTATCCGGTTCCCATATTACAAGCTCTGCTTAGTTTGGGGCTGGGTAGTGTTGTGTGAATTGTCCACAATATTTATTATTATTATTATTATTTTCAAATCGGCTCATAAATGACTGTTACATACAGTTATGCTATAACAAACATTAAATAACCTCCTTTTTTATTAAAAGTCTTTTAAAAACAAATCATATATAAACGTAGGTATTTTCAAGAGCGTTATATCAGACATTGCTTTGAGTAATAAATAAATCTATTTCGTAGTAGTAAATTATTTATTATGAAGACCAAAAACGAGAACTTGGGTTTGATCCCCACCGAGAATAAATATTTGTGCGGTGCCTACCCTCACTTCAGATTTAGAAACAAAACGTTGGAAAATAATGAAAAGTAATCGCGATACATACCCGTTACTTCCATATAATTTGAAAACCTATTTTGCAAAGTAAAGTAACCTAATAAACATTAAGGCTGTCTGCTTAATTACAGGTAAAACTGTCCTGAAAGTTAAGGGATGTTCCTATCCAATCAAATAATGCTTAAATAAGCCCTTAGATGATTTAACTATGATAGACCGTTTGGGATCGGAAACAATACACTGATTGAATTTCAATAATTTTGAGGAAAGTCAAAGTCATAGTATACAGGGTTATTCATTATTAGCTACACAAACTGACAGGGCCTAATTTTTGTTTTATCATTCTCTTATTTTAGAAGTTAGAGGGGGGGGGACCAACTTTTTTCCACTTTGGACGTGTCTCTCGCGCAAACTATTCAGTTTAGAAAGAAACGATATTAGAAACCTCAACATCATTTTTGAAGACCTTATAATAGATAACCCACACGTATGGGTTCGATGAAAAAAAATTGATGAATATTTGTTTAGCCGAATCAATTTAATTCCTAAACTGATTTAAGTTTTTGTATCAACATTTTGTTTTTAATAATATCTTTACGACATATTGCATAGTTATTGCCACGGAGAACAAGACGATGGCGATGTCACCACCCAGAGTGACTGAACGCAGTGTCGCTCGCGGCGCGCGGACGCGGATCAAAGGTCAAAAAATGTTAGGCGGCTCGCCTTTGATTAGAAACGGACTTTTAGATGTAACAACGCGCCACGCGCAACCGGGATAATCTTCATCGATTTTTTCGGGATTTTTGTAACAAAACTTTAAAAAATCATTTTATAGTTTTTTTATTTTTTATTTGTTGAACCTAATTCCTGAGTATTTGTAGCTAATAATGAATAACCCTGTATACAGGATGGTTTTTTGGAAGGGCAGTGATGGCCAAGTGTGAAACCAAGAGAGTTAGGGAAAAGTCGTGAAACGATTCATGCCCTCGATTTATAAAAATACAATAACTACGTACTTATCTTTTACAAAAATATTTTACTTTTGATGGAAATTGATTTATTGTGTAATTATATTAGTGGATAAACTAATTACTGCTAAAATACTGTGAGTCTTCGTTTTAGGTAATTTTGCAAGCTTAATAAATTCATGCAACTGTCAAAAATTGATTACTCGATTAAATCAAAAAGAATCACTTTGAAACGTCTTAAAGTCTTAAAGTGGATTAAACTGCCAGTTCCAGCAACCAACTTACAGCATGGTTCTAACCGTTCGTTTGTTTTATTTTTCCCAAAGTCCAAAGGTAGTTATTTAATTAAATCACAGGAATTACTTTGTTATAGATTATGGTTTACCACTTAAAGTCAGGCTGAAACCAGTTCTTCTTCCTATCGTGTTAATAGGTCTTTCGAATAAAGTGTGGTGAAAGGATTTAAAGTGCGTCTCAAAGAAGCTCATTGAAACCAGTTTTTTGCTTCATCAAAATAACATTAACTAAGAAACCCCACTCAAACTTGTCAAAACTTCCAATATTTCGACAACAAAAAGTTGCGAGCCTTCGATGAAAATATTTTCCCCGTCACCATCGAAAAGCAATAGATTGACATAATAAAGGCCTTACCCGATAAGAAAGGCTCTTTTGGTGCTAAATCGGAATATAACGAAAAAGGGGACAAACGCACTGGGAGATGAAACGCGCGTAAACGAGCTACCTCATTACCGACTGAAAAGAAGAGTCTAACAATATTTAGGCATTTATTGTATGCCTGTTTTTTTGTCTATGGTCTCGAAGCTTTGATACTAGTGCTCCGATTTGAATACGGATTTTCGATTTTATTTTCGATACAAAACTGCTAGTTTTGGATAGTTTGTAAAAAGTCTATCTATACATCTATCTTTTGAGATGTTTCTTAGTCACCTTTAGTAAAATTCTAAACAGCCGTTTACATAAAGGCACGGATCCACCGTACTGCATGCTTTGCACGGCCACGCGGCGCAGCTTAGCTGCGTGCATTAGTTTGTTTGAAAACGTCATTGCAACGATATTGCAATCCACGGAAAAACTGCGCTGCGATATGCGAGCTGTACGTAATCGTGGGTCATATTTGTGTTAATTAAGCGGTTAAAGTGGACATACGTCGACAACGTTGAGCTATGTAATCGCCTATTCGAGCAAGCCACGCGTGTGTCAATGATGTCAATTCGTGCGTAGCCTCTCCATAACCACATACATTTTCTTCCAAAGTGAAGCTCAATACACGTGCGTAGCCTCTCCGTGCGCATTGGTGGGTCTGCACCTTAACATTTTTTATGTATAACAATAGTTTATTTTTATGTTACTTGTTTATTGTATTGTATGTCATCCGTATGTAATTTTTATTTGAATTCTTACGTGTACCTACAATTTGTGTCCTAATAATTATTTGTATTTGTATAATATTGAGTCCTACGTATTCTCGTACTCCAATTCTCATACAACATTTTTGATGAATCGTGAATGACGGACGCCGCGCGCCGTGTGGATGAGCCGTAACGTAATGCTCGAATGCTCGTGGTGAAGGAACGTCTTTAGAAGCTAGCAAACGTTAGCATCTTTGAAATATACTGATTACACAATTATAATTTTCCTAGAAAGTTATGATAGGTACTGATTATCAAAATTTATTGACGTAAATTAATTTAATAGATAAAGTTTTTCAATTGATCAAATAATTTTTGTTAAATATAGTATGTTTGATTAGTAGTCGGAATCAATTAATTTAATAGGTATTTCAAAGAGACAGATGTCAAACGCTGCCGAACGCGGAGGCTCTTTGTCGCTTATTCCGCGCTCTCGCTTGCACTTCAAGCCTTAAATGGAACGCCCCAGATCGAGGTAACGTCGCATGAGTCATGTTTTTTCGTGCGTGCAGCCGTCTCCATAGAATTATAAGACGTTGTCACGTCAAAAAAAACGTACGATTGTATTCAAACGTTACAAAATGATACAAACTAGCATGGCTTCCACGTTTTGAGCAATAATAAAAATAAATTGTTTGACGTTTTTTGTTGGTAGCGTTTTTTGACCCAGTGCGTACGCCAAGAAATGTTTAAAATATCACCCAGTGAATAGAGACTGATTGACTCAATTTCGTTGAGTTGGGCCACTCAATATCATTCATTTGAGCCATGAGCTGTTTTCTTTAGGAGTCGGGATTTTCGTTGATGACTGTATTTTGTTTACGGTCAGCGAACACTGTTTTGGTGGAGTATATTTTGATACAGCGTTTTTTACCTTTTGTGTTTGAAATACAATTTAATTTACAATTACAAACATGTTATTGGAAGTCCATTGCGACGTTATTTAGTGTAACTTAGATCAGTATAAAACCTGTTACAAGACAACCCTTAAAGAAAAAACAGAAAGAACTACGTAGGTACCTATTTTATCTAATAATTGTCTACTTTAATAGTTTTTCTATTTTTTATTCATATATGTGAATAAAAAAATATCATAATAATAAAAAAATATAATAATAATATTGTGAATGGACTCGTTATAAAGCCCCATTTAATCTCCTTTCGGCTTTACAGGTATTTTTGAAACAGCCTCTATTGGCTGATGATATTTTAAATATCACAAAGTTCTATATTTAACCCAAGCATTATGCAAACTGAAGAAATTGAAACTCAGACGTCTTCAAAACTTTGTAGTGTTTTCGTGAGTTCCACTTTACGAAGGATAGGGTTGTCCCAAACTCAAAGAAGTGTTGTTTTTGTTTTGTTTTTTTCTAGGACATGAACAATGCTTTTCGAATTCATAAAAAATGAGTTCCATAGCACACAAATCGTAATTTTGAGGGCTTTTCTTTTATTAAACACAAGACCAGCTGGTAGCTCTGATTGTTAACATAATCAAAAGGTTTTCTTTCTAAGCTTCATCCATTTTGTCCCCGTTCCTGTAAGTTTTAAGGATCAAAAGTAGCCTAAAAATGAAACAATCTTTATCTGTATTCTGAATTCATTCATTATTTTAATTAGCCTGTAAGTTTACTAACAAAAATGGAGCGTAAAGTTGTCTGGTAAATAAATAAGTAATAGAATTAGTGAGTTAGGTAAGGTGCAGTTCAGTTAAATTTAATATAGACAACCCTACGTAATTATATTTGAGTTGGTGCTGCCATGAACTAAAGTTTTTAGTTGGTCTTTGGAATGAAACGGCAAAATATTTTCTATAAAATGACATTGTTTCTTATTTATTTTATTATTTAAAGAAAACTACGAATACTCGCACACTGAAACTGCTGTATTTTGGTAAGTCTCTTTGTATTAAAAGAATAAAAAGACTACAAAAGATATTAAAATTAAGACGTTTCAAAGTGATCTTTGTAATTTAATTAATTTTTTTTTTTTTTTTTTTTTTTCATTAAATTAGTATACCCCTTTGATGCGGTACCCTAATAACATTACAATCTAGCCAAGTAGGCTAATGAGCAATTTTGCTTTCACTTATTTTTATAGAAATAACGTATTACTAAGAATGTGTCCATCGGCACTTTTCTTGCAGTCTCTACACTTTGTGGTGACACTTTGTTCTTGTGTTCATTAAAAGTAGCACTATTATTACTGCACAATAACTTTAACATTACACTAACTCAAAAGGTTTGATTCTTTTGAGCCTTCTCACTTTGTCTGTGTTATCGAGGAGCTGGATGGCCTCGACATTCACGTGGTGATGAAGTCTTTTTTCGTGAACTTCTGCGAATTTCTTAATTAATTTATCAACGAATTCGATCTGGAGGTCCCGGTGCAGATCTTCGTCTCTCACGTACCAGGGTGCATTAACAATGCCCCTTAACACTTTATTCTGGAATCGTTGTATTATTGCAGTATTACTTTTACAGGTACAGCCCCACAGCTGTATACCATAAGTCCATATCGGCATAAGGACTTGTTTGTACAACAAAAGTTTGTTAGGCACTGAAAGAGTAGATTGCCTTCCAAGCAGCCAGTACATCCTCTTGTAGCGTAACTCTAGCTCTTCTTTTTTCTTCTTGACGTGTGCTTTCCAGCGCAGCTTTGCGTCAAGAGTCATACCAAGGTATTTAGCTGTGTTTCCATATGGAATGATTTTATTGTTAATGAATACCGCACAGTATTGATCTTTCTTGTTAGTAAAGTTGATGTGAACCGATTTGGATTCATTTAGTTTTATTCTCCATTTTCTAGTCCAATCATGGATTTCATTAACAGCTACTTGTACCTTTTCAGCTGCTTCTGCATGAGTGCCTCCGACAGCCATTATGGCAGTGTCATCAGCAAAGGTTGCAACGGTATTATTGGCTATGACGGGAATATCACTTGTATAAAGAAGGTAAAGGACCGGACCTAGTACGCTTCCTTGTGGTACCCCAGCTCTTATTTTCTTAAGTTCAGAGAAGGCGTCTTCTTGCCTTATTCTAAAAGTTCTATCAGATAAGTAGGATTCTATTACATCTGTAAATTCAGGAGGTAATACTTTTCTTAATTTCAGTAATAGGCCTTCATGCCATACCTTATCGAATGCCTGTGCCACGTCCAAAAAGATAGTGGAGCAGACTTTTTTTTCTTCGAGAGTCCTCTCAATAACATCTGTAATTCTATGAACTTGATCTATTGTTGAATGCTGTTCTCGGAATCCAAATTGATGATCTGGTATGATGTTTTTACTTTCTATAAGTGGCTTAAGTCTTTTCAGTAACAGTTTTTCAAATAATTTTGACATGATAGGTAGCAGAGAAATTGGCCTATAAGATGAGGTCTCATGAGGTGGTTTTCCTGGCTTTGCTATCATAATGATTTTGGCAACCTTCCATAGATCTGGTACAACCTTTAGTCTGAGTGCTGCGTTTATAAGAGTCGTCAGTTTCACTAGTGCTTTTCGTGGAAGATGGTGTAGTATTTCTCCCGAGATAAGGTCGAATCCAGGAGATTTCTTTGGGTTTATACGGTGTTTTATTTCACTCCAGACTTCTCTGGGTGTTACCAGTTTTATCGAAAGTGTTTCGTCACAAACTTCGTTAATGATAGGTACTTGGTTTGTATGGCCTTCGTTAGGTGTAAATATTTCTTCAAGATGTTCTGCAAATCTTTCGGCTTTCTGTTCGTTACTAACGGCCCATTTTCCAGACCCTATATTAATCGGAGGAATTTGGGTAATGGGTCGTTTCATATGTTTAGTTGCCTTCCAGAGTGAGTAGTTTGTACTGCGATCACTGGTGAGGTTCTGAAGATAGCTGTTAGTTGACTCGTCATTAAAAGCTAGAATTTTTCTTTTAAGCAGTTTTGTGAGATTATTTAATTTAGTTTTGTCTTGTGGAAATCTAGTTTGGTGCCAAACGTTTCTCTGTTTTCTTTTTTCACTTATGAGTTGCAAGATATCCTGAGGGTAGTGGTTTCTTGCACCTCTTTTTTTGATTACTGGTGTATTATTCCAGGCCACCTGTTGTATGATTTTAGTAAAATTGTCTATTTCTAGGTTAAGTTGCTCCGGGGCTTTCAGAGGAACTTTTAGGTCTATATTAAAATCTAATTCTATTTTAAAACTCTCCCAATCAGTATACTTATTTACCAGGGTCAGAGCGTTTTCTATTTGTGAAACTTGTTCACTTATTTCTAGGTATATTGGAGAATGGTCAGAGTTCATATCATAACTTTGCTTCATTCGTAGGTAGTTACTCGATAGATTTTTGTAGATGAAGAAGTCTATCAGGTCTGGAATTTTGTTTTGGTCAGTTGGCCAGTATGTTGGTGAACCAGTAGATATAACGTCACCTTTTATATGTTTAATGGCATTCAATAAGTTTCTGCCCTTTGTATTCGTTAGTCTGGATCCCCAGTACGTATTCTTTGCATTGAAGTCACCTCCAAGTACAAATCTTTCTCCAAGGGTTTGTAAAAATCTTGAGTAGTTGTGTTCATGTATCGTATGGCGCGGTGGGCAGTATATGGCTGCTACCGTAAGAGAATACCGCGTTGTATTAATGCAAATAGCTACGGACTGGATATCTGGCTCTTCACATTTACTTACTTCATAGTGCTTTATGTTTTCTTTCACGATAACAGCACTACCCCCCCTTCCTTTGTTATCTGGGTGTAGTGCATGATAGGTTTTATAGCCTTTGAAAGTGATGTGTGACTGTTTATTGAAATGCGTTTCAGATACGAGACACAAATCGACATTTTCTATGTCTAGGACTACTTGCAATTCGTTTTGGTGATTAAGTAGCCCATTGCAGTTCCAAGCCATGATTTTTAGTGTACAAATCATTTTTTACTCTTAGGAATAGCTTGTTTGGTGCTATTTTCTATTATTTTCAATCTCTCATCAAAGGATGTCATGAACTTCTAATTTAATTAAATGAAAACCAACTATATTTAATAAAACCTTTGAAAATATCACAGTTTTTTTATCATATTATTATTATGGTAAATATTTTGTTAATTTGACTTTGACTTTGCAATGCATCTAATGCTCTAAAATTAGTAAAAAAAAGTGGTCTACCAGACGCTCACCATTAAATATGTGCACGTATATGCTAGTAGGCACCGCGTTATTCGGTACGCATGTATAGTTCTATCTCAATATTCTAATGCTTTAAAATGAGTAAAAAAAATGGTCTACCAGACACTTACCATTAAATATGTGTACGTATATGCTAGCAGGCACCGCGTTATTCGGCACGCAAGTATAGTTCCCCGCATGAGAGACACTCGTGGCAGGAATCAGGAGGTCTGACAGACGCATCACCGGGTCTGTGGTTACGTTGATACCACGCTCTGCGTCGTAGTTTATCATTCTGCTGTTGTGGTACCTGTTGACAATGAAATAAATATATGATAGGCTCAAAGTAACCTACGACAAAAAAACTTCTTTATAAATTTAAATCATAGTAGTTTTTAGATATAATTATACTTTAGTGTGGAGATGTTCTACCACTATGCCTATTTCTGTCATGAAGCAGCATTGCAGAGTTTTGGGTCGATAGGTGTGGAAGCCGGTGAAATTACTGGCACGTGAGGCTGAACATCTACATGCCTCAAGTTGATGGGTACTGGGCAGTGCATCTTAGGGTACGTTCCTGACGTTTGTGGCCAATGAGGCATGCTTTGTTCTACGCGATGGTTATCACTCTAAATGAGGTTAGTCAAAAACTTGTTCCATCAGCTAATTGTATAAAAAAAGCTGCTAATTAAAGAATATTAAATTTCCGTGGTCTCACAGACCTAAAATTCATAGTGTAATGTAACCTTAATAGTAATAGCATTTTTAACCTAACAATCATTAATAAAGTAAAGGAAATCTTTACTGCGTTCAGCGTATACATTTAATATAAGTTAAGGACTATTCAATATGATCCATAAGATTTTATCACGAAAATACCGCATAAATACGATCTAATCAATCAAAATGTCTCCACCATGTCTAGCCGAGCGCGTAGCATATCTACGAAAACCGTAGACCTGCTACGTCGTTCGTAGAGCCACTACGACAGAAATATATTTTTATGAGTAAGTGAGCTATAATTATACCCAATCATCCTCAATTACTCTTTGAGTCAACTTGATTGCCCTCTTAACCCAAAAGCGATAATTAGTTAGGTCAAGAGCGGTTTGAGGGGTTAAAATTGAAAATCGAGTACTTTCTGCTTTTCCGGTTTTATCCTATATTTATTTCGTAACCTTCATAATTTTCTGTTTAGAAATAAAAAAAAAAACATCATCAGCTGTGTGCACGGGTAATTTGTCTGTAGGCCTACCACAAGCTCTGTTCGGCTTTGCATCTGGCTCTGGTTTTAAGTCTGTGTGAGTGCTCACCACTGTATAAAACTGATAATACTGTGTGTGACGTTTCGACGTAGGTTTTATTTAGTCAACACTCACACAGACTCAAAACTACAGCCAGAGACTTAGCCAGACAGAGCTTGTGGTAGGTGTATTGAAATTTCCCATATCACTGGTTTTTTAAGTGTAATAATAAAAAATGTTTTAAACTGATAATTAAAATTAAAATAAGCTCATGACCGTGTCCGAATCTCTTAGTTTTGTTGTTGTTGTTGTTGCAAATTGTACACTACAATTTTAATAAAAACAGTTCAATTATGTTTTTCACAGTTTTTAAAAGTTACCTTTTTAATTTGTATTTGTTTTCAACACCAAACAAGCAAACTCAACGCAAACATCTACTTCAAAATATTATTCTCCCTACATTCTGTAAACACCTATTGATGAAACTTGAAACTTCCACGTCTAGAACCTTACAATAGGTAGGTATTTCAGCTCAATATTCTAAGGCCCGTATACTCTAAGACCTAATAATAGCTCGAAGAACCAATAACCGCAACCGACCAAGGTTCTCGAACGGCAATTACTAACCAAATATTAAGCCAGGCAGGAGGCTTACCACAAGCTCTGTCTGGCTCTGGTTTTGAGTCTTTGTGAATGCTCACCAGTGTATAATAATGTGTGTGTGACGTATCAACGTAGGATTTACTTAGTCAACATTAACACAGACTTAAAACCAGAGCCAGAGACAGAGCTTGTGGAGACAGGCCTATGCCTACTGCCTGGCCTAATACTTTCGTATCTTATTTTTATATGCTGTGTAGGTACTTTATTATTACTTTGAAGCGTAGCGTGTGCTGTCTTTGAAACTTTTGCTTTTGTATTATTGCATTGCATACGTCTGACTAAGTGAAGTGGCACCACACTGGAACTTCACTGCTATTATAATTAATTTATGTAGGAACCAAACCGTAGTTTGTTGCCTGTTTTTCTAGGCTTGGTCGCGTGGAACTGGCACCTAGAATCACCTAGCTTTAAGACGTTTCAAAAAGATCCTTGTCTAATTAATAAATACATATTAGATTTATATCCTGTAATAGAATCTTCCAGACTGATGCTACCTCATCGGCAGCCTTGGCAAATTTTTATTACGTGCAAACCCTGTTTTGTTTTTTGTGATGATCAGTTGGGTGATTATGTAATTATGTTGCAATCAAAGCATGTTACTAACAAGTTAAAGCGATCACATATTTTGTTACCATCACTTGTTGACCACTATCTATCTGTTGCCATTCGAATTTCAAATTATGTTTACTGTGTGGTAGCAGAATGGTGGCCAAGGGGTGCTCAAAGACCTAGAGGCAGACCACCCACCTTTATTTATGTTTCTTTTGATTTATGTTCATAATTATAATATTCATATTGTATTAGTTTATTATTTTTAGAAATATTATAGTAAGTATTATAATTGCTTAGATTGTTGTGTTAGGTAGGTTTCTTATCACAGTATCTTACCAGTTAAATAATTAGTAAGTAGGTATTTTATGTATGTGATGTACAACCTAGTTAGTTATAGGTCTTTAGTTGTTATTTTCTTTTCCATTTACTAGTGTTACTACACTGCCGTCAATTGATATTTTGTTTTCTTTTCCATGCATAAGTTGCCTGGAAGAGATCGCTCAAAGCGATAAGGTCGCCCATTGTTTTGCCAAAAATCTTCATGAATCCTGTATTATGTTTCTGTGTGGTGAACAATAAAGAGTTATCTATCTATCTATCTATCTACCCACCCGTTGGTCGAAAGACATTGTTGCAAGTGCTGGGAATGAGTGGATGAGACTCGCGAGGGACTGGAAAGAGTGACGCAATAAAGAGGAGGCCTATACTCAGCAGTGGGTGCAAACGGGTTGATGATGATGATGATGGTGCTGATGTGTGGTAACATTCAGTCTAGTTACAATCGTTCCTTGCCAAAGATAAGTTTGTTTCAATTCTATTTTAAGTCAATTAAAATTATAATTTCTGATTTCCTTAGTCTAGTAGAGACTGTAAATTCAATAAAAACTATGATGCTGAATTTTAATAGTGTTGGATTAAGATCTCTTTAGTTATAATTTATTAAAAGAAAATGTTGTTTATAATTTGACATGCTTTACTTCAACTAAATATATTTTATACTGCACACGTTTTATATTATTTGACTATCCTTTTGTGATTCTCACAAGGGTTATGGGCCCAGAATATGTTTAATAAGTAAACGGAGAGCGAGGGAATCAGAAAAATGGCAACGGGTAGTGTAAGGATCGATTTGTTGATTAAATCAAATTACGATAGTTGGGTCGTACATGCAGAGGCTCTCCTGGTAAAGAGCGATGCATGGGGCTATGTGACCGGCTTGCTACCCAAGCCAGTTGATTCGGAGGCTGCACGGTTGTGGACGTCAAATGACTCAAAAGCAAAAGCAGACCTCATATTATCGATGAGTGCAAGTGAGTTGCGACACGTAAGAGGGTGCGCAACCTCGAAGGAAGTTTGGGACAAGTTGAAGTCAATTTACGCTTCAAAGGGACCAGCCAGGAAGGCAACCCTGCTGAAGCAGTTAACTATGGCGAAGTCTGAGCAAGATGATGACGTCGAAGAGCATGTCATGAAATACTTTGATATTAAAGATAAATTGAATGCTATGAATGTGGAAATTCATAATGACCTTTTCTCCATTATGTTGTTATACAGCTTGCCTGCAAGTTTTGAAAACTTCAGATGCGCAATTGAATCTCGGGATGCGATTCCAGACCCAGAAGCTTTGAAGATAAAGATATTGGAGGAAAGTTGCTCAAGACATCAACCAAAGACGGACAGAGCTATGGTTGCCAAGGGAAAGTCGGAAAATAAGAAAAGCGCGGAAAAACCAAAGGGTTTTATGTTCAAATGCTTCAAATGCCATAAACTAGGCCACAAAGCATCTGAATGTCCTAAGAAAGGAGATGTGAAGTGTGTGTCAAATGAGTGTGATGGTGATATACATAGGACTGTTTTTGATACTAGTTTTGAAAATTTTAACTGTGTTTCAGATGAATGTAGAGCTGTTCACAGTGGAAAGGAAAACTGGATCTTAGATAGTGGGTGTACGTCACACTTATGTAACGATGCGAGTAAGTTTGTAAATGGCATGATACCTACAACTGGTATATTAAATTTGGCATCAAATTCCACTACAAATGTGCAAGGTAAGGGTGTCGTCACGTTGTCTGCATGTAAAGATGAGCTTAGAACAGTAGTCTCATTGTCAGACACGCTATATGTTCCGGATTTGCGAAGCAACTTGATCTCAGTGGCTAAAATTGCAGATAAGGGTTCCGTAGTAACTTTTAGTCATAATAAAGCTGTAGTTACAAATAGTCAAGGTGAAGTTCAGTTTGTTGCGGATCGTTCAGGGAGCTTATACTATGTAAGAGAGAAAACTGAGTCTGTATCTGTGGCCTCGAATAATGATGCGTGGCTGTGGCATGAGCGTTTAGGTCATCTCAATGCGAAAGATTTATCAAAGGTGTTAATCCATTCCGGCATTAAGAGTGGAGCAATAGACAGCCGCGAATTTCACGATTGCGATATTTGTATGAAAGGAAAAATGAGCGCGTTGCCTTTTCACAGAACAAGTGGACCGTGCGATGATATTTTAAAAATCGTTTATTCCGACGTAGTAGGCCCTATACAAACTGAAGCGATAGGAGGCGCAAAATATTTTGTTACTTTTATTGACGACAGCACACGCTGGTGCGAAGTGTTCTTGATGACTAAAAAGAATGATGTGCTTACAAACTTTGTAACATATAAAAGTTTTGTGGAAAAACTAACCGGAAAAAAAATTAAATATTTACAAACGGATAACGGAGGTGAATTCTGTAACCGAGATTTCGATGTATTTTTGAAAAATGAGGGAATATCAAGGCGACTGACCGCTCCTCGAACTCCGCAACAAAATGGAGTTGCAGAGAGGATGAACAGAACCCTCGTAGAAATGGCAAGGTGTATGTTGATATCGTCCGGATTGTCACCAGGTTTCTGGGCTGATGCTGTAGTAACGGCGTGCCACGTGAGGAACCGATGTCCATCGAGTACTCTTTGTGGACAAATCCCGTACGAGAAGTGGTATGGAAAACCAGTCTAGCTACACTACTTTCAGAAGTTCGGCTGCAAAGTACATGTTTTGGATAAAGAACAAAAACGTAAGTTTGCCGCTCGAAGTGTGGAAGGTGTTTTTGTTGGATACCCTAGGAACGCTAAAGGTTATAGAGTCTGGATTCCTCAAGATAAGAAAGTAGTCATATCACGAGATGTTCGCTTTCATGAACATGAAACTTCTACGAGAAATCTCGAAATTGATCCGTTCAAAACTGATCAACCTCATACAGGCATTAAGGTGGATGAACCTATATTTATTGAGGAGCCAAAGGTTGCAAAAATAGAAATTATTTCAAAAAGGTACCCTGAAAATCAATCAAATGATATGGGACCAGATGGAGAACATCCAATAATTTCACCTGAACCATCGATAGAATTGAGGATGGATGCTGGCCCATCTCACCGTGGATCTGGTAGTGGTGATATTGGCATACGATCCGTTGAAGAGGATCCTACGCATCAAGAAGAGGTTCAAGAACGAGTCGTGAAACGAGGACCTGGAAGACCACGTATGGACAGAACTGGCGTAGGTCGTCCTAAAAAGGTTTACCGAATGGTAGAGGTGGAACCGGACATTCAAACGTTTGAAGAAACTGATGAATTCTCAGACTGTGATGATTTTGTAGGTGCAGCAGAGTTTAGTTTGAAGGAAGTTCTAGCAGGAAACGAAAGATATGGATGGGAGCAAGCCATCATGTCGGAAGTTAAGAGTTTACTGAAAAATGAGACATGGGATATTGTAAAGAAACCTGCACATCGTACTGTCGTTGGTTGTCGTTATGTGCTAACAACAAAAGTAAATGTTGACAAAACGGAGAAAAAGAAGGCAAGACTTGTGGCGCAAGGTTTTAGTCAGCGGTATGGTGTTGATTATCATAATACCTTTTCTCCAGTTGCAAGACTTGATACTGTCAGATTATTAACAGCACTTGCGGTTGAACTAGATATGGAAATCCATCAATTGGATGTTTCAACAGCATATCTGAACGGTTTTCTTGATGAAGAAATATACATGAAGATACCTCAGCTGTTGAAAGACTGTCTGCAGAAGCTAGTCAATTCAGAAGATGAGGATTTTGCATTGAAGGTCAAAGCGAAAAAGATGTTGGAAGATCTTGAAGCAGGAGGTGATGTTTGTCGTTTAAAAAAATCTTTATATGGTTTGAAACAAGCTGGACGTCAATGGAACATATTGTTGGACGAAAAGCTGAGAAAAATGAAGTTGAAATCTACTGTGAATGAACCATGTCTTTATTTTAAAGACATTGATGAAAATGGTACGAAGATGTTTGTTGTGATCTACGTTGATGATATTCTCGTTGCGTGTAGTCAAAGAGGATGTATTGAAAACTTCAAACGGGAATTGTCCAAAGAGTTTGAGTTGAAAGACTTTGGACTGGCAAGTTATGTTTTGGGCATTGACATTGTCAAAAAGGGAAACGTCATTAAATTGTCACAACAAAGGTATGTCAACGATTTGTTGAAAAAATTTAACATGGAAGATTGCAAAGAAACTGTTTCCACTCCAATGGAAGTCGGACAGAAGTTTGGTGTTGAAAATGGAGAGGAATGTGGAAAGGATGATGCAGAGTGGCCATACCGTGAGTTGATAGGAAGTCTTCTGTATCTGGCCACGGGCACCAGACCAGACATAGCAAATTCAGTAGTCAGGTTGGCACAGTTCACGAATACTCCAAATATAACATGCTGGAAAGCAGCAAAACGGCTGTTGCGATATTTGAAAAGAACGCAAGAATATGGACTTGTGTTCAAGAAAACTGAAAAATCTGTTGTAGGTTTCTCTGATGCAGATTGGGGAAACTGTCTCTTGGATAGATGCTCATATTCTGGGTATGCATTTATTTTAGGAGGTGCATGCATATCGTGGAAAAGTCAAAAACAGAAAAGCGTTGCGACTTCTACATGCGAGGCAGAGTATGTCAGTCTTTCTCAAGCGATGAAAGAAGCAGTCTATCTGTATAGTTTGCTCACTGAAATCAAGTTACACAGGTACGCAAAGATTTCTTTATATGCAGATAATCAGGGTGCTATTTCTTTAGCGAAAGATCCAGTTTTTCATTCTCGATGCAAGCATATTGATATAAGATGTCATTTTATACGGAATGTGTTAAAATGTAATACTGATATAGTGTTGAAATACGTTCCTACGAACAATATGTTGGCGGATGTGCTAACGAAATCCCTGCCGAAGCAGGCTCACTATTTGTGTGTATCAGGGTTGGGGTTAGAAGCGTTTTCTTTTATTAATTAAGGGGGTGTGTTGGATTAAGATCTCTTTAGTTATAATTTATTAAAAGAAAATGTTGTTTATAATTTGACATGCTTTACTTCAACTAAATATATTTTATACTGCACACGTTTTATATTATTTGACTATCCTTTTGTGATTCTCACAAATAGAACAATGAATTAGCTATTAAATCCTAGGCCACGTTCAAAGTTAGTTAGTGACGTTCACAGTGAATTTACCTTCCAACGGAGTCTAACCTCGTTATTGAATGAAGCGGACAGCCGCAGACAGAAGGGTGCTATTTCAGATCTAAAGCTGCTTTGTAAACGACGCGCACATTCTCATCATCGTTATAAGATTTAATTTTCTAGACTTAATTTTATCCTTGTTTTAGGTGAGAGAAATAAATAAATAAAATAAAAATAAATTAAGTATGATTAAAAAAAGGTCCAATATTCTTTATTACTCACTAGCGGCTGCCCGTAGCTTCGCTCGCCCCATTCCCGTTACTTACATCCGTTCTCCGTTAAAATATCTGTATAAATGGTAGCCTATGTGTTATTTTGATATAATGCCTTATTATTGTAAAGACTATTAAAATCTGTTAAGTAGTTTTTACGTGAAAGAATAACAAACATCTATCCATCCATCCATCATTACAAACTTTCGCGTTTATAATATTAGTTGGGAAATAGGATAAGACTTTTTTTAGGTAATAAAAGTTGCCAATTGCTAATTTTTATATAAATTAGCAATTGGCAACTTTTATTACCTAAAAAAAGATATATAAAACAAAAAAGATCAAATGGAATCAAAATACTTAAATAACAGATGGCTCAGCTGTTAAAATGATAAAGCAAAGAGATCTTTGAAATTGATCAGTCGATTGTCGCCCCACATGGCTGCTATCAAGCTAGGTAATAAATTTAACATCATGAAATTTATATAATTCTATCTCTTCTTCTTTCTACCCTCATTCATTCCCCTCTGTCAGCCGTCATCTCTGCATTCACTCCTCGCTTATCGCTCGATCCATATATTCTCATCACTCTCCTAGTCACATTACTTTCATACCTCTTTATGACATGCACTTACTACGCCAGCCTATTTGCTCCCAATTTTTCTGTCACTTTCAATTTTCCCCTGATATTATTATACTCATTCTGTATCCTATCCATTCTTGTAACTCCACACATCCATCTCAACATTTGCATCTCTGCCACATGTACCTTTTTATATTGTTCTATCTAATATTAAATAAACCACGCTTGATACCATCAGATCTGAGGGGATATTTAATCATCCTTTTACCACACTCCCTATAAAGAACTGGTCACACCACAAGTAGAAGAATGTCGTAGTAGTAGAGCTCTTTGTGTGTTGCTTGTCCGGGGAATTACTACCACCATGCCTATTTGTGCCGTGAAGCAGCATTGCTGTATTTTGATTTGAAATAAAATCCTTAAAATATGCCCATATCTATAAATAATCTAAGCCTTATAATTAAAATTGTTTTTGAGAAGATAAAAGAGTATTTTAGAGTATTTTCTAATTGTTATTTGAAACTTTTCCAACTCAAATACAAAACATTATATATAATCCTAGTGGTTGAATGTTTTTGACGTTATTCATAAAACTTTAAGTTTATATTCTAAATTGAGAAACGTAGACTATAATATAATATTTCAGCATGCCTACCACAAGCTCTGTCTGGCTCTCTCTCTGGCTCTGGTTTTGAGTCTGTGTGAGTGCTTACCAGTGTATATATACTACTACAGTGTATATATACAGTGTATACTGTGCGTGTGACGTTTTGACGTAGGATTTATTTATAGACAGCACTCACACAGGCTCAAAATCAGAGACAGAGACAGAGCCAGACAGAGCTTGTGGTATGCCCACAGGTCGACCAAAAGTTATACCTCAGTGTCTGCCCTTCAGGCAATTTGACTTTGACTCCATACGTATATAGGCATGCTTTACTATAATATTCTGCACTTGAGGGAGGTATGATCTAAAATAGACGTTTGCAATTTGTAATTTTCTTTTATTTTCATAAATTAAAAATATATTTATACATGATGGCACATGGTTTTTTTAAACGAGTCCATTTTTATTCGTTTAAGACGTTTCAAAATGATCCGTGTGATACAACTGAATATAAGAATTTTAAAATTGATATTTGCGTCATTAAATAAATAAAAATAATAAATAAGTATTATTGCTTAGTTTAGGGCTAAATTATTTGGGTTTAGGGCTATGGGAATTTTTTGGGCATTTTTTTTTTGTAAATACATACCTAGAATACAATATAACACTCAGACAGAGAACAAACATCTCACCACACAAATATTTCTTCTCGGTGGGGATTGAACCTACGACTCCGAAAGCAGAGCTACTACCAACTGAGCTGAAAGGCCAGTCAAATCATCATCATTGGACGCAACGTTTATCTCTGCATAAAAAAATTACGTTACAATACCAACAAAACCTGTCAAGTAGATTTTTTCTTCTTCTTTATTTAATGGCATCTGTCTATTTCGGATCAATTCCGCCAGTGTCTAGTGAGGGTATTTTACATAAATAAAATACTTTTTCGTCAAGTCAGACAGTCCTAAACAAGTCGGCCCTACTTGGCTTTGAAAACAAAATGATGGTCGTTTGTTTTCAAAACCATCAGAAGCCCTTTCGATCACATCAGAATATCACATAATACACTTTCATTCCAACTGCTTACACGTTGGGCTAAGACTTCAAGCAATGTTGGTTAAAATACCACCAAAATTACAACAAAACTCAAAATAACACTAGAAAAACAATTAAAATGAAAAAGCTACGTGACTTCCCAAAATGACAGAAAACGAATCCGTCAAGTAGATTTAATCATATCCAATGATACTTCAAAAATGTCCAGTCATTTTCTTCTTTATGACGTTTCTACTATTACTTATCTGTGGTCAAGGTAACAAAGGGTAGTTCCACGTCCGGTTTGAACCGATTTTTGCCGATTCATTTATTTCCCATTCCGAAAATAAATATGGACGAAGAATGGAATCGGAAAACCTCGTAGGTGTAAAATTGTGTGCGGTCTGCATGAAAGTTTAATAGGTTCTACCGAAGCGGTCTCAACGCCGTCAGTTCGAACGATTTTTGTATTGTCTTATTTAATTGGACGAGCGATGTGTTTGGTACTTGGTTAGGTTAGCCATCTTAAAAATTGCAATTACTACTCTTACTTCTTCTTCTTTATAAGTCGAGTGCGTCAAGTGAAAATGTACTAGATAAATAAATAGTTTTAGCCGAGTCAGTCGATAGACAAGTAGTTATTCAGTAGGCCTCACAAGCTCTGTCTGGCTCTATCTCTGGCTCTGGTTTTGAGTCTGTGAGAGTGTACGTTTGTAGCCTAAGTTACTCCTTATAACATCAGCCACCCGCCAATAAAAGTCCTGTCAAAACCAGTCCAGCCATTTCAGAGACTAG
Source organism: Thera obeliscata (assembly GCA_947578465.1). Classification (NCBI taxonomy): domain Eukaryota; kingdom Metazoa; phylum Arthropoda; class Insecta; order Lepidoptera; family Geometridae; genus Thera; species Thera obeliscata. Next base: position 8,604,562 of record OX387923.1, on the reverse strand, counting down.
CCGGAACAAACATACAGACAAAAATTAAAAAAAATGATATTTTGGTGTATGTCCGTGCTTATTCATATAAGCATGTAGTAAAAAGCGGTTATTTCAATATCACAAACATACACTACAACTTTATTTATATGTATAGTCTTGCTATTTTTAAGGCGAAATATATTTGACATGATTTAATCCCCACGGGCTATGAGAGAGCAATGCTGGGTATTTTACTGTGCTATAAAACCCTGAAGGTCACATAGCTTCCAGAATTAGCAAGTTGAAGTGGCAATACACCGAACAACCGCTGGGTAATCAATATTCTCGAATGGCAATCACGAATCGGAAGACAAGTAAGATATCCTCCTATTAGATAGACTGATGATATTTCGAATGAGGGAAGGATTTAAATAGAATGGTTTTTTCTTGGTACAAAATATGGAATAGGCCTCAATGGGACTGTCCTCTCAGCTTAGTTGGTAGCTCTGTCTTCTGCGCCATAGGTCGTGGGTTAGATCCCCGCCGAGTACAAATATTTGTGTGGTGAACGCAGATGTTTGTTATATTCCTGCCCCGTCAGAAAGAAAATGTGAAATAAACCCTTAAAAAGCTGGCTAAATATTATTCTTTTTTCCTTGTTGATTATTTACAAAACGTCGTTGTACCTAATAGTAAAAAAACCCCTCTTTGTTTTCCGGTGTTATTTTGAATTTGACTGGCCTCTAGCTCAGTTGGTAGTAGCTCTGCCTTCTGCGCCGTAGGTCGTGGGTTCGATCCCCACCGAGAACAAATACTTGTGTGGTGAACATAAATGTTTGTTCTCTGTCTGGGTGTTATATTGTATTCTAAGTATGTATTTACAAAAAAAAATGTATTCAAGTATTATATCAGCTATCTGTTTCCCATATTACAAGCTCTGCTTAGTTTGGGGCTGGGTAGTGTTGTGTGAATTGTCCAGGATATTTATTTATTTATTTATTTATTTATAATTCTGTTGTGTAATTTCGGTGGTATTTTAACTAACATTACTCGAGGTTGTAGCACATAGTGTGAGTAGTTAGAATGAAAGTGTAATAATTATATAATATTATGTGATATTCTGATTTGAACGAAAATATTTTCGATGGTTTTGAAGAAACCACTACCTTTTTCTTTAAAACCACTTGCCTATTGATTGACTTGACTAAAAACTATTTTATATGAGTAATACATCCACACTTGTCACTGGCAACATTGTTCTTAAATGAACAGATGCCATTAATCAAGAAAAAGAAGACTTAGCAGAGATTTAATCTTTTGGAGCGCTCAGCGACCACTATGAAAGATAAGGCAAGACTTTAAAACTGTAAAACTTTATCCCCGTAAAATTTACAGGGTAAAGTTTTGTAATCCCTGTAAAATAAACTTGAAATGTACAATTATGTACTCTTAAATATTGTTATTGTGTCCCATAAGTTAAGAGCCGAGCGGGATTTGAACCCGCGATCTTTCCATAGGTACGGGGCTGCGCTGACCTCTGCGCCATCAGATCCTAATCACACTCTACGAATATCTCCTAAGGACTGCTCGGTACTAACGCGACCGTGGCGCCATCTACAGGTTTGACGTTACAGTCAACTACTTACCTGCTCGATAACCGAATTTGCATTTTTCTTAAAATTTTCTTCAAAAGGAAAAACTTACCAGAAGACGAAAGCTGGTGCCTCCGTAGTTTGCACCACTGAGCACTGGAGTCTGAGGGTAGACCCTGGCTTTAGATACTTCTCTGTGGGGCCGGAGATTTGGGCTCGTGCCTCTGTGGACAATAGGGAATAATTTACATAATTTTCAAGTAAAAGATAAATTTAGGGCTATAATTTACTCGTTGTAATATACTTGGAGCGGTTTTTATGAAATAAAGGGTTGAATTTTTTTTTTTATTATTTATTATATCACAAATATTTTACGTATTTTTTGCTTTTTTTGCGTAATTTTTATTCAAATAATATCTACTAAATAAATATTTACGGTTTGCTTAAAACAATCTGGAGATAGCTCAACTGATCCAAGTCAGTCTCAAATTGTAAAACTACATTAAAGACTCTGTAAATTTACAGGTTTCAAAAGTTAGTCTAGAAATAATCGAGAACCAAACTTTCATAAGGTTTCATAACTTTAGTAAAATATAGATCCTAGATCACTAGAATAAATTTATCGTGAATATTCCACAAGAATAACCCGACTCTGCAGTTTAATTATTTCTAGAGCCTATAACAGTATCTATTCTTATAAGGGAAATTGTACAGCTGTAAACGCCATTTTGCTAAGCGTTGCCTGTTCATTTCTATTCTCGTCGCCTTTCATGTTGCCAGGCACAGTTTGCATACTCAATGACTGTAGTTACTCGTGGGGCTAACTACCATTGATGACCTTATTTTTTGCACCCTATGACTTTTTGAAATATATAAAAACAATGAACTTATTTATTGAAAATAACGGGCAACTATCTTAAGTCCAATCCGATTGTTCAAAATTTTACAAAAATAAAAAAAATGATCCTGTCATGTTTTCCTACTTCTTCTGCTTATCGTGTCACTGGTTCTTTCAAACCAATTGTGGTGAAAGGATTTTAAGTGCGCCTTAAAATGGCTCCTTTCATGCACTCGGCGTAATATTTTCGAACTCTTTTCCGGTTCCTAATTAAAAACTGCCTAGCTTAGTTATTGTGCATGGTTTTTTTTTAACAACAATCGGATTGTATTGAACTCGTCTAGTGTGTAGAATTTTTTTGTAGAAGTTTTTCTTGATGTTTGATTTTTCCGGAATCTTGTTGTATATTATAACCACCGTAACCTACTTTAAAAGCGCTGCAATTGGTCGTTTTTTTTTGTCTTACAAATTTCTAAAATATTGCACACAAGAAAAAGTTGTTTCACGGCTATCATCGTCCTAAACAGGTGTTTATCGTTTACTAGGAACTTTATAAAGCTTGGTTATTAATAGTTTTATAATTAAAGGTGAGTAAAAATGCAGTTTTTATTTACTCAATTTTCAATAAACGTTCTAGTTTATGTTAATTAATGATAATTATGGCAATATTATAATTATTTGACCCAGATAAAACAACCCTGATCCCCGTTCAACCATTACTAATGAATATCCTTGAATAAATTATACGTTATTATACTAGCCTATACTCGCTGCTTCACTCGTGCTTATGTTGTTCCAGACTACAAAATTTCTACCCACAAGTTCTAAGTTTTAACTCTACATATTGCATACTTCAAGGTGCATGCAACTCTGCCGAAATATCGCAAGTCAAAATTCCAAAATTTAATCATGGTAAATAGAAATACCTGTTGTTAATAAAAATAGTACAGTAGAAGTACAGTATAGAAGTAGTAAACATAGTACTTGTAAACTACTTGCATACTATATAAATCGTTTTAAAGCTTATTTTATTTCTTCGTTGTCATAAAAATGTAGTATTCATAAAATAAACCAACATTACCTTTCAGTTAGTAAACGGTTTCTTACAACTGCTATAACTTTAATCACGTAGTTAAATTGCATAGAATAAAGATGCGCAACGAATAATAAAAAACAAATTATTTGAGTATTCATAAAATACCAGTAAAAATAACATCTACCGTGAAATAATGGGAAGCTTTCAATAATAATTTCATAAAGTTTTTGGGTTATACCATTTTACATCTATAGCGACGATGATAAAGGTAAAATAGGACAACAGGTTCACTTGCAACGAAAAGTAAAAGAGATTGAGAGAAAGACCGACACTACACCAGGAGCCTAATTCTCGGCTCATCTCGGATCATTTTGCAATTTTATTTTATTGCTTCTTTTCGAAGAGAGAATTGCAGATTGCCTTGAGTAATTCATCAACAACCTCATCGTAGAAGCCTCGACAGCTACGATAAACGGAAAACGTAGAAAAAGTGCGGGGTTGTGCATTGCCAATGTGTATTTAAAGGACATTGAAAATCTCGGTCGGCCCGAGAATTAGGCTCCTGCAGCCCTATTATAAATCCAATATCAGTGAACGTTAAGCTGATTGTCACTGATCGACCCAGTCACAATTTTGTTGGTATTGTCTAAGGTATCCAACTGAAGTTCATTTCGGCGTTACGCAATTCCAAAATACGATTTTCCATCAAGTTCCATTCATTCACTAGGTTTGAATTTCGGTGGTGGTGACGTTTCTTATGTCATATTATAGTTACGAGCTGGTATGACCGAGCTTCGCTCGGGGTTAAAAAAAATAGTATTATTATTAGCCAATAGATGTCAGGAAGAGTCGTATCTTTATTGGCTTATTTTTAATTAACAACGCCATCTGCTGGAATAGCTTGCAGTTAGTTGTTCACAATCGCCAATAGATGGCAGGAACAGTCGTATATTGAGTTTATGTTTGATTATTGCAAAGCACCAACTTCTCATCATTTTCTAAAAATGAATCCTAGCTAGATCGATTTATCGCCCCCGAAACCCTCTGTATACTTAGTTTCATGAAAATCGTTGGCTCAGTTTCTGAGATCCTAAATATATAAATACAAGATTTTCTCGTTTAGAGGTATAAGATAAGATACATACGAAAGTGCAGTTGAAGTCTAGGTTATGTTTCAAATGTCAAAAATAAAGCCGATGTCGATTACGAGTTGACTTAGACAAGACCCCTGCTAGTAGAATATCACTCCACACTCTACCTAGAAGTTATTACCTTTCTTTTTTAAAATCTTATATTTAAATTATGAAGTTAGTGGTAATGGTGTAACAAACATAAAAAAATACAACCTAATTGAGAACCTCCTACTTTTTATTTGAAGTCGGCTAAAAAGGTAGCTTACCAACGACGTCCAGCCTTAGGAAAATGGATGTGGGCGGATGTGATGAGACTTGGCACTCGTATACACCAGCGTCCCTTTTCTGGACGAATCTCACTTTTAGAGTCCAGTCCTACGAGAATAAATAAATGCACAAATAAGTAATCAATAAATAAATATTAAAGACAATTTACACAACACTATCTAGTCCCAAACTAAGCAAAGTTTGTACTATGGGAACCAGATAGCAGATATAGATAGATAGAAAATTATTTATTGCACAAAATTAAAAATTACTGTACACAGCTAGATAGCATTATCTACCAGCTAACCTTTGGGTAATAGGGAGATAGGTTGGGTAGTATGTATTTACGAAAAAAGCTATGTAAGAATTTTATCAGCTATATTATTATGATTCTCACAGGCCTGCCTAATTTAGGGCCGTACTTGGTGTGCGGACTGGTTTCCGCAAGTAGGCCGCTGGCGGGCTCTTTTTGCGTGACGCTTGTCACGTGTTGCTCGAACTTTTTTAGGTTCTACGACACGCTGGTTACCTCAAAATGTTTTCCTTAACCGTTTTGAGAGTACTGGCATAGTGCACACACATTTTTCGACAGAAAATCTCATTAGTACACGGCTGGATTTGAAACCACGACCTTAGGATTGGAAGGCGGGGCTGCTACCACTAGACCACCAGTGCTCTTTATGATCGCACGGCATATTAGTATATATTATTGTATATATACAGGGTTATTCATTATTAGCTGCAAATACTCAGGAATTAGGTTCAACAAATAAAACAAAAAAAAATTATGAAATGATTTTTTTAAGTTTTGATTTAAGTTTTTGTATCTATTTTTTTTTATTTCTTTACGGCTATTGCATATGATTGCCACGGAGAACAGGACGATGACCCACCCAGACGGTGACTGAACGCAGAGTGTCGCTCACGGCGCGCGGGCGCGGATCAAAGGTCAAAATAGGTCAGGCGCCGATGATTCCAAAGGATATTCTTTATCGATTTTCTCGGGGTTTTCATAGCAAAACTAAAAAAAAATCAATTCATAAATATTTTTTATATTATTTGTTGAACCTAATTCCTGAGTATTTGCAGCTAACTATGAATAACCCTGTATAGATACGGGTTTGACGGGCTTTAAGGGGTTCATATTAATTTTATCTTGCAAACGTGACTAACCTCTGAATGCTGCAAATGTATGGCTTGGAACCGCTGGTCTGAGCTGTAGGTGGTCAGGCCGACTGTCAGCAAGTGGTAGTCTTTTCTTCTGATCCAGGACACCTGTAACAAAAGATACCACTTTTAATATCGGTGAGAAAAATAACTCTCAATAAAATTGTTTACTCAAAGTCAACGTTTATTTGTTCAGTTGTATCACAAGAATCACTTTGAATGTATCTACTAAACCAAGCCTGGAAAAACATGCAACAAAGTACGGCGTACTCCTAATTTTACAGATTTTGGTTTGTTTGATTTGTTTGTTTGTATTTGAAAGCATAAATGTGAAATGAATGTTCGGTAAGGTAGTGCTCTTAATCGGTGAAGGAAAACATCGTGAGGAAACCGGCATGTCGTAGAACCTAAAAAGATGCAAAGCATGTTTGTGTTAAGTGCATGAAAGGAACCTTTTTGAGGCGCACACAGTAGTACATTTTGTTACCTGAGGATAGAAAGTTACATTTTTGAGTCCCGAGACGGGTTTGCCAATGGAGTTTGAGGGACTTAAATAAGTCTTTCATCCGAGGTAAACACTGTGCTTTTCATTACGAATACAAGAAAAGTAAAAATAAAAACATGATAGAAAAATGAAGATTGAATTGCCGCCTTTCCGCTTTTTTTTTTGTTTCTCTGGCGGGCCTTCGTCTGACCAGTATTATTCAGCTATTATTTTCATTTTCATAATTTTAAAAATGGTAATTTTTTTGCTCAAATCTATGTTATTTTTAAGAAATAGTTGAAGCTAAATAATAATAAAGTCATTTAGAAAATATATTATTTATTTAATACTATATTTATATTATTTAAATTTAAATTTTACATCGCGCTCTAATTAGACTTTTTAAACTTTTTACCGTTGTAATGGGTTTCCAACCTCATTGCTGAATAAAAAGTTGGAATTTGGTTCAACAACCTCCTTGCAGTTAGAATGACTTTAGAAAGTTGGAACATGGTTGAATAAAATAGAACTTGTTTTTTTTTATAATTTGACAGCTGTCAGTAGAAAGCGATTCTCCCTAGGGCTGAAAGTATTACTTTCAATTAGGCCCCTCAGGCAACTTCAGACCTACTTTCCGAGTATGAGCAATGAAAAATCATTTTACCACACGCACTGGTTTAAAAGAACCAGTAACACTATGAGAAAAAGACTTGCATTTAATATAATCCATAGGCGTCCATAGGCTATAGTAACCGCTTTCCATTAGGCGGGTGGAATACTTATCTGACTACTTTGTTGTATAAAAAAATCGGCGTTTGTTTTTCTTACTATTAAACCCTATTAAATAATGTATTTAGAAGTAGGATGCAAAAATTATAATATGAAGAGTTCGTGTTTATTTTTGCTCCACTGATAAATACATTTACTTTAGGAATATCTCTTATTAAAATTCTCTGTCAGACTGTGTACACTGACCCTCTGTTGACTTTTTTGTGTTTGTTTGCAGGAAAGTCGTATGTATGTCAAACAGAGGTTTCCCGTGATGTTGCCTGAGGGCCTGACAGGACCCATTCAACCAGGATAACAACTGTTGGAATAAAAAGCGTAGGTACTTTATTTTTAGCGTTTTAGGTACCTTTGTATTGCTCGTGGGATGGAAATATAACCCTTATTTTTATATCCGTTAACAAAATTAAGATTATTGAACTTTTATTTTGTATTTGTGCCACTGAAAACTCGCAAGAGCTACCGTGCCTTTATAACAAATGCTGTGTAGTTTACCTTTTTTGCCGTCATTTCATTTAAGTTTAACTTTAGGTACCTTTTGATTTAAAGTTGACGCAAAATAAACTATTTTCTTTTCTATATTTCCTTGTTTTGGTGTACAAGTATTTATACGTGACTTGGTATGTCTGTGTGTTGCTTCGCTGCTTCGAAACTATTTTCTGATAATTATAGTCACACGATCAAAATACTTTGCCACTAGAGTTATACTCAACAAAGGTTTTTTTTTCTTCGTTAATTTATAAAAATAACAAAATACAGAACTCTTCAGAGACAACAATTGACATGGAAAATTGTATGCTCAAAAGAAATGGGTAACGAGCATGGAATAACCAATGACAGTGTAACTTTTATATTGTTATACCTTCCAAGGCCTCTGTCACTTTGAAAATATTTTTTAGATGGCATTAGTCTATTTAGGACAACAAACAATTGCACTCACATATTACAAAACAATTATAAAGTACTAAGTAGTTCTTAGAGTGTAATCGGCCCCGTTATCCGCAAATAAGACTTATGAAATATCGGGCGGTATGAATGCATGCATAAATAATAAAAAATAAAGTAAGTATGACATTAGATAAGAAACGAATTCACAAAATATAATAAAAAACCCCAAACAGAGGATGAATTTTAGTAGTAGTAGAGCTTTTTTTGTGTGGCTTGTCCGGGGAAGTACCTACTACCACCATGCCTATTTCTACCGTGAAGCAGCATTGCTGTGTTTCAGTTTGAAGGGTGTGGGTGTCGGTGAAATTAATGACACGTCAGACTGAATGCCTCGAGTTGATACACGCCGGGCAGTGCATCGTAGGGCACGTTCTTGACGTGCGTGACCTACGAGGCAATGCTTTGATATAGACGATGGCTACCACTTAACATGAGGTGGGTCATGTGATTGTTCCACCAGCGTGTGTGTAGCTTGTATAAAAAAAGTTCGTCAACTCAACAAAATTTAATCATGGTAAATATCCCGTTGTTTCATAAAAATAGTGTTAAAAACCATGATAGTTTCAAAAGTTATATTGTTCACAGTCTTGTTAACCGACTGCAAAAAAGGATGAGGTATCAATTCAGCTGTATTTTTCTATCCCACTACACAAGAGCATCTATAAGTGAAACTTGTGTACGTTTTATTATTTATCGGTACAGGAAATTCGGATTGGAAATACCGTTGACTTGTTTTTTCTACGTTTGCTCGTTCCTTGGGGTGGATAGAACGTTCTACATAACAATTGTTGCGTGAGGGTAGTTTATCGAAGATGTTCGGAATCAACGCGGCAATACGATCACGTGATATTGAAGCATTTTTATTGGACTGACTTCGTTTTCTGTCATTTTGGGAAGTCACATAGCTCTTTCGTTTTAATTGGTTTTCTGGTGCTATTTTGAGTTTTGTTGTGTAATTTCGTTGGTATTTTAACCAACATTACTTGAGGTCTTAGCTCAAAGTGTTACTGTTGGAATGAAAGTGTATTATGTGATATTCTGATTTGATCAAAAATGTTTCTGATGGTTTTGAAAACAAACGACCATCATTTGTTTTCAAAGCCAAGTAGGGCCGACTTGTCTGTGACTGACTTGACTTGACGAAAAAGTATTTTATTTATGTAATATATCCTCACTCAACACTGGCAAAATTGATCCAAAATGGACAGATGCCAATAAATAAGAAGAAGAAGACAATATTACTGTTTCAATTTTGAACAATGATGGAAATAGCAGATTTGAGGTTACTTCTGCGTATAAAAATTTCACACGTCGATGCAATCACGGGGTATCAGCTAATATTCAGTATTCAGTATGTTTATTGCCTAATTCTAATTCTAATTTGATTTGGGGGAAAACGATCTGCACTGACGTCCCGCGATGGGGTGTATTGTGCATTATCCCCCTGCCAAACCTCACCCCAGCCAGCCCAACTCCTTAAAATAACGGAGAAGGACTTTGGGTTGGTGGCAGCAGTGCTCCAGTAAACCTGATGGTGACACGGATGTGGATGTGGAGGGACACGACTCAATGAGTTCCCTGAGCCCTGTCTTGGACCTCGCCTCTTCTGTTGTGGAGCAGTGCAGTACTACATGCTCCACAGTTTCCTTGTCCTGTAGGCAGCCCCGACACAGGTCGCTGTCTGTAGCTCCAGTTTTCATAAGGTGGTAGTTTAGGTCGCAATGGCCCGTGATGATTCCTACCATTAGTTTATTGCCTTATTATGCATGTAAATTTAACAGAGTCAGATCTTAGAACTAGTTTTGAATCAATACATAATTTACCCTTTAAGGGTGTTGCAATATAGTAGAAGCGAGCCGATATGATTATAATCATGCAGATTGTTAACAGGTTATGAATTAGTTTCATCTGCCGCCACTTTTCGCCCCCGAATTTGAAAAGTGGCGGCAGATGACACTACCTATGTCTATTCACCCCCACGTCTCAGACATGGGGGCAGATGGTACTATTTTCCAAGTTTTCGTTCGATATATTTCCGGGAAGAATGATTCTGAGCCCTCTCTATCGACCGACTTCCTAATGTCATCGGTCCATCGGGCACGATTCGTCTTCCAGTGTCATCAGAGAGCCCTACTACATTCTTTTATGGTGTCACTAGTTCTTGCAAACCAGCATGGCTACCACGAGCTCCATATGGTTATGGCTATGGCTGTCAAATTGTGTATAGATAGGCTGACCCACACATTCATTTTCTTCTTGGGTTTGAATGTGTTGACACCGTTGACAGAATTTTGACAGCCATAACCATAACCTTATGAAGCTCATGGTAGGCCAGCAGAGCAGTGTGGTGAAAGGATTTAAGTGCGCCCTAAAGAGATAGATATTGTCGTTTAAATTACAGTTTCTTTAGTACATTATAAGGAAAGATATTACTTTCAATATAATAATCAACTTTTATCACTCCTTAAAATTTCGAAGGTCGTCCCAAACGGTAGAAAAACAACTGTTTTATTAGGGTACAAGGTTCATTTTATGAATTTCAGATAGGCTCTATTACGACAGGGGTCGTAAAATGTTATATTATCTCAGGCGTTGTACCTTGCCTAGATATTCAATGAACCGTTTTCTTCATGGTCGTAAGAAATTCAAATATCTATTCAGAGTGTTAATAAAATAATTGGATGTAGCCGCCAGGCAGAAGTGCTCGTTTTGAAAGACCTATTACCTAATGGTTCCTTTTTGTCATGTCACTACTTTTTTCAAATATATCTGTATTCAACGGCCTGCTAACTGTTCAATTTCATGCGTATTTATAACTGAATTTAAATAAAAATCAAAGAGATTTGCCACAGGAGGAGGAGGAAGGGTTGTTTTTGACGTGACAACATATTATATTTCGATAGATCCGGCTGCACGCACGAAAAAACATGACTCATGCGGCGTTACCTCGCTCTGAGGCGTTCCATTTAAGGCTTGAAGTGCAAGCGAGAGCGCGGAACGAGCAGCAAAGAGGCACAATCGGCCTCCGCGTTCGGCAGCGTTCGACGTCTGTCTCTCTCCTTTTTGAGTGAGCGATGCGTCCGCGGACAGCTGTATGACGCTGTCACGTTCAACTAGCGTCAGTAAAACCGACTTTACAGACAACTGATTTTATTTGTTTGGTTTGGTATAACTTTGTCATTGTGCCGATTTGAAAAATCCTTCGGTTCAGCATTTTTGTATACGGGCCTTTGAATACAATAGGTAAAACACCTAGACAGAGAACAAACATCTATGTTCACACACGAGACAATAATTTGTTCTCGGTGGGGATCAAATCCACCAGTCAGCCTACGACGCCGAAAGCAAGGTTACCACCACCCAAGCTGTGACGTCTGTCAAAAAAAGTTTTGAATTTGGAATTTGATAAAACATAAAAAAACAGCAATAAATAATTATAATCCTTTAATATCTACAGATTTCAGAAATCCTCTTCGTTATAACACAATTAACTCGCGAAGAGTATCCTCAATTAACCAGGAAAAGGTTTGGATTAACTTTCACGGGAATAACTTTGGTTAACATGTTAATTAGTTATTGGCTTTCGCGAAACACGCGGGGTTAACTGAATGGATTTCGACGAAATAAATTGATATGATCCTATAGTGGCCGGTGTTTGAAAGCACAATCAAATCAAAATTAACTGATCAATTAATATTAAATTAAATCTCTTGTCAGTGCTTTCAGAAGCATCGAAATTTGTAATAGTAGAGAACTAATAAAAGTTCTGTCAGAATGACAGAACTTTTATTAGTCGGTAACCCAGTAGGGCTACCACGAGCTCCATATGGTTATGGCTATGGCTGTCAAATTGTGTATAGATAGGCTGACCCACACAATCATTTTCTTCTTGGGTTTGAATGTGTTGACACTGTTGACACAATTTTGACAGCCGTAAGACAACAGTTATAAACTAAAAAAAATCCTTCTGCGTAACTTTGATTACGAAACCCGGTTACATACAAGCACTAAAGAGTTTTTCCACATAATTACAATTTCACAGTGAAAATAAGTGGATTCGTTTTAACTGGGTGTACTGTACATTAACTGGCCGTACATTACCAATTAAACCCAATTAAAATCTGGTGCGCACAATGTATGGTCATACGTTATTTATTTATTTATTTAGTTAAACATGAAATGAAATGAAATGAAATGAAAAAAGTTTATTGAATGAACACAGATACAAAGAACAAACTAGAACTTAAATACAAACAAGGTATAGGTACAAGGTGAGTACTTATGAAAAATTGGCTATCTACTAGGTAAAAGTCCCGCGCACCCACCCATCCACCTAAAGAGCTATATTATGTTGTGTTCACTCAACAGGTTTCAGCTCAGCATATGCTGAATAGGTCGGCAGGTACCTATCCAACGCTGATTTTCAGCTGAACCGTGAGGTGACGACGTACGACAGACAAACGCACAAACACTCGGAATCTAAGGGTATCATTACAAAAATTTAAAAAACAATAATAATTAAGCAATAGCTTATTACAAAGTGCATACCGTGATAAATATATAAATAGACAGGTATAATAAAAAGACAGGATATTACATTATATTACAGGTATAGACAGATTATATATATATTACAGGTATATTATAGGTAAAAAACACAAATACATATCTACTATCGTGGCTAAATAAAGACAGGTTAAAAAAAAAAAAACAGCAGGAACATAAGATAAAAAAGTGGATGCTATGGCCTGATAAATAATATTAACAAAAAAAAAGTAAAAATAAAAAAAAAATTGTGATTGTGATGTGAACAATCGTGAAAAATAAAAAATTCTTTGAAAAATAGCTTCCTATAATTTTTTTTATTTTATTTTAATCATAACATTTTATAATATTAGGTACTTAGAAACATATCAGATAATGGAGGCGTCATTGTTAAAACCCTCTCGTTTCATTTGCTCTTCAAGTAAAAAACGCTTAAGACCAGTCCTAAAGCCATTCATATTTTTTAAGGTTCTGATCGGAGGAGGGATGTTGTTCCAACACTTAGTGGCTGCGTATCGAAAGCTACCTCGAAACGCTGCAGTTTTATGACGCTGTGTGGAAAGTTCTGGTGCGCACCGCCTACCGCGGGTTTGGTGATTTGCCATCCACATGAGCTTATCATATAAGTAAGCTGGCGTCTTTCCATTTATAACACCGAATAAGAGACATGCCAAGTGCAGTTTACGGCGGGATTTCATTTTAAGTACAAAATGACTATTTAAAAACGGAGTCACATGACCTCTGGACGGAATTGCGAAACAGAACCTAGCGCACGCGTTTTGTACCCTTTGGATAAGTTTTTGAGTTCGTGCGAGGAGGCGAGGTCCAAACACCGTGTCGACGTAGTTCAGTTTAGAGAGCACCAGAGACTCCACCAACCTGAGCCGGAGTTCTTCGCTGAGATAAGGCCTAATTCTGTATAACACCTTTAGTCTATAGAAACAACTACGCACACTGTCGGCTATGTGGGTTTCAAATCTCAGATTTGAATCTAGGTGCAATCCTAAGTTACGAGCCTCGAACACCCGCTCTATGGGTTTACCCAATATTGTTAAATGAAAGTGGTCAAGTTTTTCAATCTGGTGGGTACTCCCACAAACTAAATATTTTGTTTTAGACGCATTTAAAACCAAGCTATTCCTATCCGACCATTCCGCAATCCTATTTAGGTCATCAGAAATAAGTGAGATAGCATGGTCAACGTCAGATGGTTTGAAAGAGAGATACACCTGCACGTCATCAGCGTATATGTGGTACCCACAAGATTTAATACATCCAACCAGATCTGCACAGTAAAGGCTAAAAAGAGTTGGTCCTAGGATAGATCCCTGGGGCACCCCTCTGTACACTGGTACTTTCCTTGAACATTTAGACGTTCCATTACCCAAACTCAATTCCACATACTGGTGACGATTACTTAGATAGCTATCGAACCAGCCAACAGTAGATCGGTCAAAGCCGTAGTAACTTAGTTTGGACAGCAAAAGCGTTGTATTTATGGCATCAAACGCCCTGGAAAAATCCAGAAGAACTAAAATAGTACACAATCCTTGGTCTTGAGCGCATAAAATATTGTCAGTCACGTCTAAGAGGGCAGTAGACGTACTCCTTCCCTGCCTAAATCCCGACTGTACATCAGGCAGAATGTGGTTCTCTTCTAGATACTCTGTTAACTGATAACTTACCACTTTTTCAAGTATTTTTGAGATACAAGGGAGTATACTGATGGGTCTCAGATCTTTAACTTCGGTTGGGTTATCTTTTTTCGGTAGTGGGCGTACGATCGCAACTTTCCACTCGTCCGGAAATGTTGAAGTGGATATAGATGCATTTACCATATGGATTAGAGCGTCCAGAGATTGCGGGAACGTCATGATCAACATTTTAAGAGTTATGTGATCGTTACCCTCAGCATTACTTTTAAGTTTAGTTATTACTTTCATGATGAAATCATAGCCCACGGTACTGAGACTGAAAACTGTATTTGTGAATCCATTGTGCTCAAAAAGCATCAATTGGGATATACTAATAGATGAATTACCAGGAATATTCAAGAAATGATCGTTAATTATATCCGGGTCTGTAAAATTATCTGGTAAACATACTTGTTTTTTAGAAGGTAATATAGTTGTTTTAAGATTTTTCCATAATATTTTTGAGTCTTTTATTTTATTATTGATGTTAAATTTAAAATATGCTACTTTTTCGTGATAAATAGATACATTGACTAAAGTTTTAAGTGACTTATAATATTCTCGTTTGCCAACTGATTTATTTTTATGAAAATCGGCTAGAGATTCATCTCTCAACTTCATCATCAGTTTAATTGTGTCAGTTATCCATGGGTAGGAATTTGACTTAACTAAGGTTGTTTTGACTGGGGCATGTAAATTGAATAGTGACACAACACAGCAGTTAAAATATTCTACCATATTATTTACATCATGCAGCGTCGTAACAGAATCCCAACTAATAGTTTGCAAGTCTTCATTAAATAAATTAGAAACGATATCATTAAACGGTCTGTAAGTTATTCTATGAGGCTCAATTTTTTCTCTTTTTACATTCAGCTCACAGGTTATGAAAGCATGACCATATAAATTACCTATGGGCTCGACTAACACATCTCTAACTCGTAAATCAGTACATACGAGGTCAATTAATGTCTGCTGGTTTTCAGTGAAATGTGTCGGTGTAAGGACAACCTGCTCTAAATTTAAACATTTTAAAAAGGTATACATTTTTTTTGTGTTGCCATCATGATCAATTAATAAGTTTATGTTCATGTCTCCCAATAAAAGCACATTATCGCAGTTCGGTGTTGCATTAATTGAATCAGTAACCGCATCCAGAAATGTGTCTACGTTCGTCCTTGGAGGGCGATAAGCTGTACCAATGGCTAACTTTTTCCATTGATAGTGAGTGTTAGCCACATCTGTTCAACTAAACTATTCTTTGGGTCAACCGGGTGAGTCCATACTCGCGCTTTTATACCACACCTTATGTAGAAGCCTACGCCCCCCCCACGGCCGCCACAAAGCTGCAGTGGACGTGGTGAACTTCTCAATTTAAACCCAGGAACCAAGGGCGCTCGCCACTCTTCACCGTCTTTAATCCACGTTTCGTTAATGGCCATAATATCAGGTGAACGCATTTCCATAGCTGCTATAAAATCATCGTGATCCGTACCTAATGAACCAGGATTGTACAAACCAACCTTTAAGAATTTCAAGTGTTTTTTATTAGAGAAGGGAACCACACAGTACGTTATTGGAAACGGGTACAGAATGCCTACACAAGCAGAAATACAAGTTGAGTGTTGTAAGCAATGTAGGTAACAAATAAGTGCATCCATGACAGACGAGTAAATTAACATGATAACAGTTAGACAAAAATGATAACAGGCGCGGGAAACTCCGACAGTTATGTTTTTTATTAGTATAGCCGTGCTACATACAAAACACCCATAGTGTAAATAAAAAAATATTTTTTTGTTAATAATAATAATAACAGTAGGTAAGAGTGTAAATATAAAATAGTTATAGTCATTAAGAGTTATAAAATAGTCGAGTGGTAGTAATAATACATTATAACCAGTATGCATAGCAATCAGCTGTTCAACCAACAAATAAATATTCCCAAGCCCATCCTGCCAAAGTCTAGACATATGTGCCTGTGAGTTGTAACGATTATGTAATGTTTCAATAGAAGCGCTAGGATATCCATGTGATAGGTGCGTAGGACTCTTTATCTTAACTAAATAGCAGGAAATTAGAACTATGAAATACGAAAAATAAAGTGACACATTAGGAAAAAAACCAGTGAAACCCGAAGAGAGTGACCTAATTACAGGGGCATAATCACTATTTACAAATGTAAGCGCAGAAAGTATCAAACTTGTAAGGCACCAAAAATTTTGGTCAAGTCTTTCTCTGACCGGACGCGCTCCGCTGTCCTTCCATCTTCTTTTCGAGTGAATATCCTCCCCTCCCTCGTCCACACGTACTTATACTGGGCGCGGCGAGCTGCCTCCCGGGCTCGCCCAAACAACTGACGATTAGTCCGAGTCAAGCGCTCGTTGATGTAAATGCGTTGCGGAGCTCCCTGCAGCTCGAGGTCAGTGCTCGTGATCACACGACGAACTCGTGCAGCACTGATCAGCTGGTCCCGCGTAGTTCGGCGCGCTAAACGTAGAATAATGTTTCGTGGCCGCGGTGGCATGGCGACACCGGAGCTGTCAACATCGCGATAGTTTCGTTGCACGGGCCCCACTCTTTCCACGTGCACGATGTCTCCATCCTGCACCTCGGTTCCTAATTTTTTCGCCAAAACTTTGACGAAGTGCACTAGATTGACGTCCGGAGATTCAGGGACTCCCGCGATGTCGACGTCATTGAGCAAGAGCTCCTGATCTCTGGCGTTTAGTTCATCTCTTAGTGCACTAATTGTATCCTCGAGGGAATCTACGTTCGGTGGAACCTTCGCCTCAAATCTTTTCTCAAGTGTCGACAGCCTATCCTCCACTCCCTTTATCCTGTCATTGCAGGATTTTACTGAAGAATTAAATTCTGACAGCTCGGAACGCATTTCCCTTAGGTAGGTCCTAACCTCACCCAACTCCTCCCGGAAAGCCCGAATTTGGATTGCCAATACATCGTTTACTTGTGCAGTGGCAGGGTGCGTATCTATAGCTGCAGTGACATGGGCGCTGGTGCTCGTGCTGACGCCGGGGACGGCGGCGGCGGCGCACTGTTGCTCAGCGTCGCCGCTCGTAGCTTGTGTGTCTTTCATGGGGATGTTGGAGTTCTCCCTTGGGGTTTTCTGCTTGCACCCAGGACACTGCCAGGTAGCACTTACGATAGCTGCAGCGGGAAGCGAAGCGCAGGCCCGATGAAATGCCCCAGAACATTTTGTGCATTTAATACTATCTAGGGTAGATATGTATTTGCCGCAAGATGCACATTTAACCATTATTACGATTATTACGATTATAGGTGCAAATTAACACTCAATAAACACTGTTTTTGTCACACGAACTTTGCTATGACTTTTGTGTATATTAATGCGCCTGTCTTTCACTATTTACAATATTTTAACAAAAAATAAACCGAGAGCTAGTGCGATCAATCTGGCGCACGTGACGAAATGATTTTTTTAAAGTTTTGTTATGAAAATCCCGAGAAAATCGATAAAGGAATCATTGGCGCCTGACCTATTTTGACCTTTGATCCGCGCCCGCGCGCCGTGAGCGACACTCTGCGTTCAGTCACCGCCTGGGTGGGTCATCGTCCTGTTCTCCGTGGCAATCACTATGCAATA
Organism: Thera obeliscata; assembly: GCA_947578465.1. Lineage (NCBI taxonomy): Eukaryota > Metazoa > Arthropoda > Insecta > Lepidoptera > Geometridae > Thera > Thera obeliscata. The sequence continues at coordinate 8,586,486 of OX387923.1, read as the reverse complement.
GCCGTAAAGAAATTAATAAAAATAAAATTTTGATACAAAAACTTATTTTTTTTTTAATCAAAATTTAAAAAAATAATTTAATAAATATTGTAGGAATGATCTCTCTCGTCTCTCAGGGGTTTGTTGGGGTTAAAAATGAATGGGTTAGCACGCTTTCAACTTTTCACAACTTTGTAATGACTGAAAACACTTTTACAAACAGTAATCGCAATAAAACAATGATGGATACAAAATATGCGTCGGCGCGTAATAATGCCGGTCTTCTATCTCATACATATCTATTCTGTCTCGCTCACACGCTGACATTAGGAAGTGTGACGTTGACAGCCGAGAAGTCTTTGTGCGGCGGGAGGAAGGATCTAGAGACTGTGTGAGCACAACTTACAGCCTAATGCTCGCGTTACAACCTCCCCCACTGACCCAGACTAGCGCCCTCGCGTCTTGGTCAGTCCAGAAATCGCTTAGGCCTACCACGTTTCCGTTTCTCGTTGACCGGCGGTTGTACATCGCCTACGAATGGGGTCAGCTGAGACACGTGATACCTACCTAGAACTTGATTGTCGCTTAACCTCTCTAAGACATAAGTAGTTGAGCTTGCTGCCTCTTTAACTCGGTATGGCCCGTCTCGACGGGGTATAAACTTAGGCGTTTGACCGCTGGAAGTGTCGTTACTTCCCTGTGTCTTCAGGAGAACCAGATCCCCGGAGCTGTAATCAGGAGCAGGGCGACGACCCTCGTCAGCATAACGCTTCTGGTTTGCTTGAACCTTCTCATGTACTTCCCTAGCTTCAAACGATATATTCGAAATTCGCTGTAGGTATGGGGTAAGACTCGTAATCACGTTATCGCTTTCTATAATAGCGCGCATGTCCGTGACTATGTCCGCTGACGCTCTCATCTCTCGCCCGAACGTTATGAAAGCCGGTGAGTATCCGGTGCTGCTAGTTACCGCAGAATTCATAGCAAACCGTATTGCAGGCAGGTGAGCATCCCAGGTGTTGTGATCCTTCCCAACCAGGATAGCGAGTTGAGGTTTCAAATCACGGTTCTTCCGTTCAACCGGATTAGCTTGTGGATGATATACTGGTGAAAGCGATTGGGTAATGCCAAACGCATGGCAAGTCTGTTGCATCACTTCGCTTATGAATTGGACTCCATTGTCGCTCAGTATTCGTCTAGGCACTCCATATCTCAGGAACACCTCTGAGATCAAGATTTTGGCGCAGTCTGAGCTGGTAGCGTTCTGTAGAGCGAACAGCTCTACCCATCGGGAACACGTGTCCTCCAAGATCAATATCCACTTGTTCTTGTCGGCAGTCTCCGGTAATGGACCAAAAAGATCCACGGCGATAACTTCGAAGCGGCGATTGGTTGCGGGAGTCTGCAACAGTCCGGCTGGTTTTCTATTATCAGCCTTGTACCTTTGGCAGTCTACGCACTTCTTCAGGTACGCCGTTATAGATTGCCTCATTCCAGACCAATAGTACTTCGACTTCACTCGGTCGAGTGTGCGCTCCACTCCGAAATGTCCTGCCGTTGGCGCGCTGTGATATTCTGTCAGAATTTTCTCGCGCTCATGTTCTGGCACTACTAGACATGCGGTTTCTTCATCGCATTCTTCTGGTCCGTACCTATATAGTATGCCGTCTGATATCATAAATCCCCTATCGGACCAACTTCTCCCCCTGAACGGATCGTCGGCTGACTCCAGATCTTCAATGATCTTGCGCACTTCAGGGTCTTTAAGTTGGTTCTCTCGAATATCCTTGGGACTTCTAGACGGAAAATCAACTTCAGCGTAGCAAATGTCACAATCTACTTCGTCAGCACAGGGTGGACGCGAAAGAGTATCGGCAATGGCGTTTGATCTTCCGGGTATGTACTCAATGCGGGGCAGGTATTCTTGAAGAATAAGGGCCCATCTCGCCAAACGGCCACTGGGTGACTTGATGTTCATGAGCCAGCGTAAGGGTTGATGGTCACTCTTCACTATCACTTCTGACCCTTCAATGTATCCACGGAACTTCATCACTGCCCAAACCACAGCTAGGGCTTCTCTCTCGGTCGTGTTGTAATTCCTCTCTGCGCTATTTAATAGTCGGCTCGCGTATTCGACTGGTCGTTCCTCGGGGCCCTCCCCCTGCATCAATACTGCTCCAAGACAGTAGCCACTGCTGTCGGTTCTCAGCGTGAACGGCTTCGATTCATCGGCTTGACGCAATATCGGAGCTGAGACAAGCAGTTCTTTGATGTGGTCGAAGGTATCTTGCTCCTTTGAGGTCCAAGTCCATACGCTGTCTTTTTTGAGAAGGTCCGTCAAAGGTCTGGCAACATCGGCGTAGTTGGGTATGAATCGCCGGAACCAGCTGGACGTTTGCAAAAAAGTCTTCACGTGTTTTACATTCTTCGGAGGCAGCATATTTGCAATAGCTGCGGTCTTCTCCGGATCTGCTTTTATTCCACCCGGTAAAATCACGTGGCCCAAAAACTTAACAGACTCGCGAGCGAAAAAACTCTTCTCGCGGTTAATACGCAGGTTATACATCTCAAGCCTGTTGAATACGGCTTCCAGGTCTTCCAGGTGCTTGGGGAAAGACTCTGAAAGAATGATGACGTCATCAAGATAAGTCAGTAATGACACGTTGGCCAGTTCTCTTCCAGACTTGAAGCGGTCCATCAACCTCTGGAAGGTTGCGCCAGAATTTCGCAAGCCCATGGGCATCCTCTTGAAGCGGAAGCATCCAAGTGGACTCACGAAAGCCGTTTTATCTCGATCGTCAGGCTCTACTCCTATCTGAAAATAGCCAGAACGAAGGTCGCAGGTTGTCATGAAGCTGGTGTTCTTGGCTGCGTGGAGGACATCTTCGATCCGCGGAAGAGGGTAACGGTCAGGTTCGGTCACGGCGTTTAACTTCCTGTAGTCGACACAAAGCCGAACGCCTCCGTCTTTCTTGGTCACAAGGACTACATTAGCAGCCCAAGGTGAATCGCACTCTTCAATAACGTCAGCATCCAGAAGCTTCTGCAACTCCTGTTCTAGAATCACCTTCTTTCCGGGAGACAATCGGTAAGGGGGCGACGCGATAGGCTCTTGCCGCGCGTCGATCTTCAACCGATGCGTGGCGTATTCCGTTGGTGGTCCTGCCTTCGCAAAACGGTCGGCTCTTTTTATCAACAAAGAGTTCAGCTGGGCTCTCTGGTCCGAGGTTAGCTTAGTACCTTCGTCGTTCCTCAGCTGTAGGTTTGATGCGTCTACCTTCATCAGCTCGGTGGTGCTGGTGGCAGTCAGCTTGAAACTGGTGATGAACGGATGCCAGCGCCGTGGCTCATCGTTGAAGCACCAGCTGCACTGTGGTAAGTCCAACAGGATACAAGCATTAATTATAAAATCCCTACCTAAGAGTGTTCGCGTCGGCGCGTTTGGTAACACCAAGAATGTAGTAGGTACCGCGCGACCCTCCAAGGTGACATTAGTCTCGCACTCGAGTGCGGTACAAACTTGCTGTGAACCGTCAGCAAGTCCTATGGTTCGTGAAGTTTCCTTAAACTCTACGCCAGCATCTACAAGTAAACTATACAACATTGGACCCGCAATAGAGTGCGTGGCCCCAGTGTCCAAGATAGCTACTCCATTTTTGCCTACTACATGAATTTCCAATAGCGGAAGGGAATCCTCACTATCAGTTACATGGGCGCTGCAAAAATTAGCTGAATCCGATTTACTTGTGCTAGGCGCACTTCTACAAGTTTCACACTTCGAACGTATTACTCCTAGCTGACCACATCCGTAGCAACGTAACTGAGTAACATTACTCGATTTATTTGAAACGGTACTACTATCAACTTTATTGGAATCCTTTTTCTCTTTATTACGACACTCATCAATGGAATGACCAAAAAGCTTACAATATGCGCACTTTATTCGAACACGCTTCGGTTGTCCCTCCCTATCGTTATGTTTCGTGTCCCCGCGGACGCTCGAAGGGTTAATACTCGAAGTTGTGCTCACACAATTTTTGGCGACAGCGGTAGGGTTAATACCGGAGTTTGTACTATTAGAAGGGGTCAATGAACTTACCTCCGCCAAAGACTCCTCGACTAACCTGACCTTCGTGATCAGCTGTTCAAGTCCGTCCACTGCATCACGAGATACACGCTTTCTTATTCTACGATCCAATAACCCGTACACTATATCTAACTTCATCACTTCCGACACGTCATACGGTAACTTAGATAGCAAAGCGCGCACTTTACAAATAAACACATCGGCTCGTTCGACACTTTGTTCGGTAGCGAAAATGTCACGAAATATTTTGTACGCGGGACGTGGCACTCCGTACATTCCGCGAAGTCGCTGCAGGGCGTCACTCCACGATGTGACTGACGACTTGACTCCTTGCCACCAGACGGCGGCCTCGCCCGTCAGTAACATCGGTAATCCCTTCAGCGCGTGCTCCTCGCTGACGCTGGCGCACTCCCGGAAAACCTCGATAGTGTCGATGAACGCCTCCAGCTCGTCTGCGATCTTGGATGCTCCGTCGAATCGCGCCGTGCACTTCGCGAAGTTACCTGACCGTGGTGGATGGTCGTGTGATTCAGGTCTTGGTGATGGCGTGAGCTGGTCTCTGCTATTAGCCAAAATGTTCTCGAACAGGGCCCGGTTCGTTTCCGCCTGGCTCCTGGTTATATTGCTGACCAGCGTTTGGAACATCTGTTCTGTCATGGTGATGTTTGATGTGGGTGATGATGGTATCATGGTCCTGTTGCTCTCGTCGGTGTCGGAACCAGACTCGTCACTCTTGCCAATCTGCCTCTTGGGCGGCATGATAGGTGACGGTACCTCGACGTTTCTCGACGGTAAAAGTAGGTATCCTTACTGTAGGTACGATCTCCTCCTCGACCGGTGAATACGGCGGTCACTGTGAGGACGCGTAGAACTGCCGCGTGCACAGTAGGCTCGCCTCTTCGTTCGTCTCGGTCACGATAAGTAGGTATAACGTCGTACATACGATGGACTCTTCCTACGTTGCGATGGAAATGCCCGTTTGTAAAAGGCACACGAGAAAATGGCGCTTGCGTGTTTTCAGCGAGTTGAATCGTGCCCGCGAGTTGGGCGTCACTGTAGGAATGATCTCTCTCGTCTCTCAGGGGTTTGTTGGGGTTAAAAATGAATGGGTTAGCACGCTTTCAACTTTTCACAACTTTGTAATGACTGAAAACACTTTTACAAACAGTAATCGCAATAAAACAATGATGGATACAAAATATGCGTCGGCGCGTAATAATGCCGGTCTTCTATCTCATACATATCTATTCTGTCTCGCTCACACGCTGACATTAGGAAGTGTGACGTTGACAGCCGAGAAGTCTTTGTGCGGCGGGAGGAAGGATCTAGAGACTGTGTGAGCACAACTTACAGCCTAATGCTCGCGTTACAATATTTTTTATTTTATTTGTTGAACCTGATTCCTGAGTATTTGCAGCTAATAATGAATAACCCTGTATAGTATCATAAGGATCACTTTGAAACGTCTTAGAGCTAGGTGAGTTTAGGTGCCAGTTCCACGCGTCCAAGACGACGCAAGAACAGGCAACAAACTACGGCTCGGTTCCTACCGTTTCTTTCTGTAACTAAAGCAGATACAAAGCAAAAGTGATAATAGCAGCGAAGTTCGTCTCATAAAAGTGTTATTTAAACTGTCAAAAAAAGTGTTCTGTATTTTGTTATGACTATTGTAATGAAATAATAACGCAGTGTCCAACACAGTGATTACTTTCTGCTAACTTCCCCTTATTCTAAAAGACTAGTTTTAATCATGTCAGTAGGTATACCAGCTCTGTCTGGCTCTGTCTTTGGATCTGGTTTTGAGTCAAAACGCACACAGACTCAAAACCAGGTCTGGTTTTGAGTCTGTGTGTGTGTTGACTATAGAAATCTCACGTCGAAACGCACACAGTATAATACACTGGTGAGCACTCACACTCACACAGAGTCAAAACCAGAGCCATAGACAGAGCCAGACAGAGCTTGTGGTAGGTAAAACTGCAAAGTGTGCTAATATAATAACAAAGTGTTCGTGGACACATTCTTAGTTGCAGTTTACTTTAGAAATTTAGATCAGTGACAGAAATTACTTATTAGCCTGAGTTATGGTTAGATTGTAATATTATTAGAGTAGCTCTCTCTTGCACTTCAAGTCTTAAATGGAACGCCTCAGAACGAGGTATCCCTGCATGAGTCATGTTTTATCGTGCGTGCAGCCAGCTCCATCGAATTATAAGACGTTGTCACGTCAAAAAGTTGCCCTTATAAGTAAGAATAGGTAAGCTTTTACGAATAAGGGGTCGATCCCAAGCGTCGGTGTTTCCAGGCGCTTTGATTCTTGTCACTGCTTTGTTTGGCAGAGAGTATGATAACTTGGGTTCGTATACAATTTAGAATTAATGGACCGCTCATGAAGTAGACTCTTTGTTTTAAATTCGTTGTGACAGCTCGCTATGAGTTATGCATGTTAAGTCCTACTGGCTAATGTCAAAAATGTTTTTATACCATACCCCCTCTAAAAAGCTTATTTTATTCACTGGAAACAGTGAATAAAAAGCTCTTTTAATCACTGTTTTGGTGTTTGAATTTGGAACACACGAATAAGGTCAACGTCCATCTCAATACCTTAGACCTCCTTGCGTCATAAATACTCTCGATTTGATTGGTCGAAATTTTTGACAAGGAGTTTAGCATTGGATTAAAAACTGTTTTGTGTTCTTTGTTGTCATTGTCATAAATATGTAAATTGGCGCTATTTTGAATACTGTTCTTAGTAAGTTATGCAGCAAAAAGTTCGATAATAGTAAATCGATTGAAAATGCATTCTAGGAATGAAAAAGATGTGCTCAGTTGTTTGTTGTTCAATTGAGTTGTTGAGTTCATGAAATAAAAGTAGGTAATAGTAGAAAACTTGCATTAATTTATCCTTCTTTATTTACAAATCAAATCAAATTCTAAAATTATTTGTTTTATGTCATATAAGAATAGTATAAACAAAGTTCATAGTTTTTAATCCTTTTTCACTCAAATTTTTCTTTTTCTCGAAGTCATGGTATAAAGTATAGTATTCAACTCTTGAATAAAACGGATTTATATCGAGGGCCATGAATCACTCGCGTCGTTTAGGATTCTAACACTTGAATCACTCGCTACGCTCGTGATTCAATCATCATGAATCACTCCCTACGGTCGTGATTCAGTCGTTAGATTCCTGCACTTGCTCGTGATTCATCTTTGGTCCTCGATTTAAATCCGTCTTTTATTCACTAGTTGCATAATATACTATACTAGCTGACACCCGCGACTTCGTCCGCGTGGTTAGTATAAAGTCATAGTTTGAGTTCGTTTAAAAGAAACTATTTTATGGTGGAAAGCGGACAACTATTGATATGTTTTCACTGTTTTTTGCTTATATTTTGAGAGTTATTTTTCGTGAATTTGCCTTAGTGGCTAAGTTGGGTTATGTATGCGTTGGTTTTACATGACCAAGTTCTGGTTACCTTAGTTTTGAGTTTGCATTCAAAACTATATAAAGTGTGTTCGAAAGATGGTAACTGCTGTTGTAGCCGATTTTTTTCAGCTGTGTTTAGATTTGGTATGATAGGTGCTTCCCGCGATTTTGTCTTGGTGGTTATCATCGGTTTTTTTGTAAACATTTGTGTGTATTAAAACCTGGTGACAAATGCTGCGGTAGCTGATTTTTTTTAAATGTTTTTTTGCGTATTTTGTAAAGCTCTTTTTCGTGATTTTGTTTTAGTGGCTAATTTGGGCTATCGTATTCGTTGGTGTATAATTGAATCTTGTTTTTTTAGTTTGACATGATCAAATGCAAGTTGCCATCGTTTTGAGCTTGTACTTTAGAGTGTATTTGAATTTGAAGGTGAGTGCTGTTGTAGCCGTTTTTTTTCAGCGGTATTTAGTTTAAGTATGATAGATGATTCCCGCGATTTTGTCTTGGTGGTTATCATCGGTTTTTTTGTAAACATTTGTGTGTATTAAACCCTGGTGACAAATGCTGCGGTAGCTGAAAATTTTTTAATGTTTTTTTTTGCGTATTTTGTAAAGCTATTTTTTGTGATTTTATGTTATATTATATTAGTGGCTTATTTGGGGTTTCGTATGCATGTTGGTGTATAATCGAATCTGAATTTTTAATTTGACATGACCAACTGCTGGTTACCATAGTTTTGAGCATGTACTTTAGAGAGTCTTTGAATTTGAAGGCGAGTGCTGTTGTAGCCGATTTTTTTCAGCGGTGTTTAGTTTAAGTATGATAGATGATTCCCGCAATTTTGTCTTGGTGGTTATCATCGGTTTTTTTGTAAACATTTGTGTGTATTAAAACCTGGTGACAAATGCTGCGGTAGCAGAAAATTTTTTAACGTTTTTTTTTGCGTATTTTGTAAAGCTATTTTTTGTGATTTTATGTTATATTAGTGGCTAATTTTGGGTTTCGTATGCGTGTTGGTGTATAATCGAATCAATTTTTTTAATTTGACTTGACCAACTGCTGGTTACCATAGTTTTGAGCATGTACTTTAGAGTTTATTTGAATTTGAAGGCGAGTGCTGTTGTAGCCGATTTTTTCCAGCGGTGTTTAGCTTAAGTATAATAGATGATTCCCGCAATGTGTATTCAAACCTGGTGACAGATGCTGCGGTAGCTGAAAATTTTTTAATGGTTTTTTTTGCGTATTTTGTAAAGCAATTTTTTGTGATTTTATGTTGTATTAGTGGCTAATTTAAAGTTTCGTATGCGTGTTGGTGTATAATCGAATCAGATTTTTTTAATTTGACATGACCAGCTGGTTACCATAGTTTTGAGCATGTTCTTTAGCCATTTTTTGAAGCGGTGCGGTGTTTAGTTTCGGTTTGATAGGTGTTTTCCGCGATTTTGTCTTAGTGGTTACGGTGGGGTTTATATAAACTTTTGTGTGTATTCAAACCTGGTGACAGATGCTGCGGTAGCTGAAATTTTTTTAATGTTTTTTTTGCGTATTTTGTAAAGCTCGTTTTCGTGATTTGTTTTAGTGGCTAATTTGGGCTATCGTATTCGTTGGTGTATGATCGAATCTGGTTTTTTTAGTTTGACATGATCAAATGCAAGTTACCATAGTTTTGAGCTTGTACTTTAGAGTGTATTTGAATTTGAAGGCGAGTTCTGTTGTAGCTGTTTTTTTTCAGCGGTGTTTAGTTTAAGTATGATAGATGATTCCCGCAATTTTGTCTTGGTGGTCATCATCGGTTTTTTTGTAAACATTTGTGTGTATTAAAACCTGGTGACAAATGCTGCGGTAGCAGAAATGTTTTTAACGTTTTTTTTTGCGTATTTTGTAAAGCTATTTTTTGTGATTTTATGTTATATATTAGTGGCTAATTTTGGGTTTCGTATGCGTGTTGGTGTATAATCGAATCAATTTTTTTAATTTGACTTGACCAACTGCTGGTTACCATAGTTTTGAGCATGTACTTTAGAGTTTATTTGAATTTGAAGGCGAGTGCTGTTGTAGCCGATTTTTTTCAGCGGTGTTTAGCTTAAGTATGATAGATGATTCCCGCAATTTCGTCTAAGTGATTATCATTGTTTTTTTTGTAAACCTTTGTGTGTATTCAAACCTGGTGACAGATGCTGCGGTAGTTGAAATTTTTTTAATGGTTTTTTTTGCGTATTTTGTAAAGCAATTTTTTGTGATTTTATGTTGTATTAGTGGCTAATTTAGAGTTTCGTATGCGTGTTGGTGTATAATCGAATCAGATTTTTTTAATTTGACATGACCAGCTGGTTACCATAGTTTTGAGCATGTTCTTTAGCCATTTTTTGAAGCGGTGCGGTGTTTAGTTTCGGTTTGATAGGTGTTTTCCGCGATTTTGTCTTAGTGGTTACGGTGGGGTTTATGTAAACTTTTGTGTGTATTCAAATTTGGTGACAGAAGCTGCGGTAGCAGATTTTTTTTAACTGTTTTTTTTGCGTATTTTGTAAAGCAATTTTTTGTGATTTTTCTTTAAACTATTTTTCCCTTTTTTCTTCTTTTAGGGAAATAATTTTCCTATTTTCTTTCTTAGTGCACCTTTGCTCTATAAGAGGAACACATCTTCAAAGTTTCATGCTTCTAGGACTAATGGTTTAGGCTGTGTGTTGATTTTTCTTTAAACCTTTTTTCCCCTTTTTCTCCTCTTCGGGAAAGAATTTTCCAATTTCCTTTCTTAGTACACCTCTACGTTATAAGAGGAACATACCCTCCAAGTTTCAAGTTTCTAGGACTAACGGTTTAGGCTGTGCGTTGATTGTCAGTCAGTCAGTCAGTCAGTCAGTCAGTCAGTCAGTCAGTCAGTAACGAAAGAGTTTTATATATTTAGATTCATAATTATATTATGGAAAAAACGGTTATTTCACTATATTAAATAACATGACCCTAAAGTTCTGTCTAGTGAACGGTTATACCATAGAAAAATGGTCCAGGAAGCGATTTAAATAAAAATGTACCCCAATTTCAATTATAAGACGAACTAAACTTTTTTCGTCCTGGAATCCTGTTTTCGTTAAGTGTGCCCGTCGCGAAAGATCAGCGTAGTGTGTAGATACAGTTAGTGTGGGAGAGCACTGGTGGTCTAGTGGTAGTGGCCCCGCCTTCCGATCCGAAGGTCGTGGGTTCAAATCCACTCGTGTACCAATGAGTTTTTCTATCGAAAAATTTATGTGCACTATGCCAGTACTCTCAAAACGGTGAAGGAAAATATCGTGAGGAAACCGGCGTGTTGTAGAACCTAAAAAAGTTCGAGCAACGGTCACGCAAAAAGGGCCCACCAGCGGCCTACTTGCAGAAAAACCAGCCCGCACATCAAGTGCGCATGATAAAACTTGCCGAACTAACAGTTAGTGTGGTGTGTCGTAATATGAACGTGGACATTTCTAATTTTGAAAAGCAAGTGAGGGTAGTTGCAACTGCGACTGCCTTTCACGACGATAACTCCAATTAACTCCAGTCCAAAGAGTATAGTTATGGAGGGGAAGAGTGGCAACTCTATCGTTTTAATGGCATCTATGGAAAGTGCTGCTACCTGGTGCCTGGAAGAGGAACTAAAGCTAACAACTGTAGATGTATAGTATAGCTATGCAGGTATATATATAAAGTATACCTATGCTACGCTAGCTATACAGCTATATACCTGAACAGCTATACGTATATTACGTGTTTATAGATTCCTGGGGTGCGATTTTTACTTAACACTGGTGACTAAATGTCATCGAAATCTATTAAAATTCTCAATGAAAAATTCCAATAGTAGATTTAAAATATATCTCAATAGCCCTGTACAAGCAAGTGATAAATATCAATAAACATCTACAATCTTATAGAAAAATGCCACAACCTAGGAGTATTTTTAAACGTAGGAGCCTTATTACTAAAGGAAAAATATAAAATAGCTTTTTGTTTTGTATATTCATTTCTTTATTGTTGGATGCTTGTTGTAATATACTTGTGCCGCTATTTTAACTGCATCATCTCCATCATAATTTATTTTAACTTCTAATATTGTATTTACCGATCTACACCAACTGCAAGACTGGTGACTTGATGAACCAGGTAAATTTGTGATGTCCATCATCACCCTGAAGGGACCCGGTAAATTTGTTATGTCCATTGATTGGAAACCATGTCTCATCGAATAAGAATAGCTATGGTCTGTTTCCATGAAGGTAGTCGAGGATTGCTGCAGACCTAAAATACAAAAATGCAATCTTATTGTCAGCATACTTTGTGTGCGGGCTTGCACCTTTGACTGTGTATGTAGTATTGCTGTGTAAAATACGTGTTCCCAGTCCAGACCCAGTATCCTTCCATTATGTTAAACTTATATTATTTAAGTTAATTTTATGTTATGACTGCCGATCAATTTTATGAATTAATTATAGCATTATTTATATGCTTACTAGCATGATAAAATGTGATGTCTACATATTTGAATTTTAAATTTGATTCTACTTACAATTATGATGAATCGATGGGATTGCTGATCGTTTTAAATGACTTCCAGTTTCCATCTTGTCTCTGGGGTCAAAATGGCATCACATATTCTTTTATGTTTGTATAATTTTCTTCCGATCAGTTTCTTTCAGTTTATTTCCATTAACAAAACTCAACAAATATTACTTGTGACTAACAAATAACCTCGAATTAAAGCACATTCACATCAAATCCAAACGGCAGAATAAAAGAGGGTAGACAATGAATGAAATGAATGAAGTTGAATTATCCGACATTCACCCATCTCCGTCCTGTCATGACGTCACAAAATGGCTGCTGTTTAGTTTGTCCCCTTGGCACCAGTTGGCGCTGTCGTCTTCAAAATGTAAGGTTTTTTTAAGCGTACCCCCCCTGCTCCAGTCTGCCCGCGACCACGGCTGTTGTAACACGGTTGAAACGTCGGGATTAAATACGAGATAAACACCCATGTGTTCCATATAATTACGCATAACGTATGCGTTAATTAAAAAAGTACACATAGTACACACTATTAAATTTAAAAAAGAAAGAAAGATATCACATATTTCAGAAACATAAGCCATGAAATTAAAAGTTGTTCATTGTTTTTTTTTTAAATTACCTATTTTGTCCCACTGCTGGGCAAAGGTCTCCCCCAAAGACTTCCATTTATCTCTCTCTCGAGCCTCCTCCCTATTTATTGTTATTTAAGTTATATATTTATACATAATAATATATCGAATCATCATTGTATGTTTTGACAGCCCTTACAGCTCAGTTGGTAGTAGCTCTAACTTCTGCGTTTTAAGCTGTGGGTTCGACCTCCGTCCAAAACAAACATTTGATTTGATTAGGGATGTTTGTCTCTGTCTGGGTGCAATAACTTCTGAAACGTTACTTAACCCGATTTGAATGGAATTTGGTAATACTATGTATTTAGCCGGCATCAAATAAAAAAGGGGGAGGTTCTTAATTCAGTTCCATTTTTTTATGTTTATTATCGCTAACTTCGTTATTTATTATGAAAAGAAGTTTTAAAAAATAGCTTCCAGATTGGTTCTATACAGGGTTATTCATTATTAGCTGCAAATACTCAGGAATTAGGTTCAACAAATAAAATAAAAAATAATTATGAAATGATTTTTTTTAAGTTTTGTTATGAAAATCCCGAGAAAATCGATAAAGGAATCATTGGCGCCTGACCTATTTTGACCTTTGATCCGCGCCCGCGCACCGTGAGTGACACTCTGCGTTCAGTCACCGCCTGGGTGGGTCATCGTCCTGTTCTCCATGGCAATCATTATGCAATAGCCGTAAAGAAATTAATAAAAATAAAATTTTGATACAAAAACTTGGAAAATTTTTTTGATCAAATTTAAAAAAAAAAAAATCATATATATTTTTTATTCTATTTGTTGAACCTAATTCCTGAGTATTTGCAGCTAATAATGAATAACCCTGTAGAAACTTTTTCAAAATCTGTTCAGCAGTTTGGCCGTAAGGTCGGTTTCTCAAGTTTTCTAAACTTCACTTTTATTTACATCAAGACACTGTCTTGTGTGACAGTGTAAATAGTTTTATAGTTTTTATTTAGGACAACAAACAATTGCACTCACATATTAGAAAACAATTATAAAGTTCTAAGTAGTTCTTAGAGTGTAATCAGCCCCGTTATCCGCAAATGAGAAGTGTAAATGAACAAAATAAAATGAATAGCACATAGAAATTAAAAAACAAATTGGAATACAACCTCCTTCGTTCATAATGCCTGACGTTAAAGTTTATTGTCACTGTCACTGTCAACTGTCAACCAATTTAAAAATAGAAATGACAACCCACTTACACACGGTCCATTCCTGTAATTTTTGTATTGCATATTCCTGTATTTAACTTTTGGCAGATGAATTAGTTTTGTAGTATCGTCCTACCCATTTCATTATAGAACTGACATTTTGTGTACTGGCATTCAAATTAATACTATATTTAGTAACAGAAATTACTCCCGAGCCATTTATGCGGAAATTAAACTTTCCGAATTGAACAGAAAATGTATACCTACCTACTATTTTGTATAGTCTGAATCTGACTAAGCATATTTTGTAGTATAATTAAAGTAGTATTTAAAACCAATAAACCAATCATTTATGATAATATTATTATAAGGAAAGATTTGTATTTTTGTGTGTATGTTTGTTATGAATAAACTCAAAAACTACTGAGCCGATTTATAAAAAAAAATCACCATTAGAAAGCTACATTCATCTTGAGTAACATAGATTATGTAAATGTGTTTAAAAACTAAATGTCTACCTGTGCGAAGCCAGGACAGGCCGCTAGTGTTAATTATAGAAGTGAACGAAGTATAGCGGCCTGCTATATTACTGCTATAGGACCAATATGAACGAGCAGACAGATGTCTGCATATTTGCATTCAAATTATTCATTTAATATTAAATGCTGGTCTGGATAATATAACCAGCATGCCTGAATTAATAATATACATTCTAGATGACTCTATTTTAGAACGGCGTATAATTGCTTTGTTTCCTAGCTATATTTAAGAATAGGTACTTGGTCTATTTGTAAAAAATAGAAATAAATAAATAATATCATTAAATAAATAAATTTCAGGTACCAGTCTCTCGCAAAACAGGTTCACTTAATATGTAACCATAGCTCCTATTATATCAATACCTAAAACTTTAATGACTTATCAAAATTAACCTAATTTGTTCAACACAAACCTACCTACTTATAATACCTACTACTTATCTATACTTACTATAACAATGTTACCTTGTTCATTTTAAAATGTAACCTAGTTTTAGACAGGGAAATAAATGATGATTATTATTATTATTATTTTATTTGTATTTTTTTTTTGACGTGATAACGTCTTATAAATCGATGGAGCCGGCTGCACGCACGAAAAAACATGACTCATGCGTCGTTACGTCGTTTCGTCGTTCCATTTACCTGAGCCCGAGCCCGGGTCAGGTAATGGGTAAGGGTAAATGAGGGTAAGGGTAAATGAGGGTAAGGGTAAGGGTTCAGTCTGGGTCCGGGTCCGGGTCCGGGTCCGGATTTTCATTCAGTTTCATTCAGTTTCATTCACATTCAATTCAATTCAGTAAAACTAAAATTTTCTTTTGAAAAATGCAACCATTCCATCAGTATTTTCTTATGACGTTATCACGTTCAACTATCGTCAGTAAACCGACTTTACAGACAACCAATTTTTTTATAATAGTGTGTATGAGGTACATAAATATCATTTTTGACTTGTAATTGCTTACCAAATAAATGATTATTGATCAACATCAAGTGGGTTTTTATATAAATTCTTAATTCTTAATTCTTTATTGCACACAATACAAACATAGGAAAAGAACAGAAATAGAGGAAATGTACAAAATAAATTTAATTTTAAAAATACCTTCATGAGTGTACATTCTAAAAATTAAGTTTTGCTAAATAAACGTTCTAATATTATACCATCTGATAGTTAGACATTTAGCTACTTACAGACCTTTTGATAAGATAGGCCTACCATGAGCTCTGTTTGGCTCTGTCTGTGGCTCTGATTTTGAGTCTGTGTGAGTGCTCACCAGTGCATTATACTGTGTGTGTGACGTTTTAACGTAGGATTTATTTAGTTAACACTCACACTGACGCAAAACCAGAACCAGAGACAGAGCCAGACCGAGCTCATGGTAGGCCTACAGGAAGCGTAATTTTAGGTGAACATAATGATGACAGTTAAAGAAAGTCAACTGTAAAACCTAACAGCTGAACAAACTAAAAGAAACAAGTTTTCAATTAAAAGTTACAAGAATTATTCAAAAGAAAAAAATACCATCTCACACATTACAAAGACGAAGAGAATGAGATGACCAACTTTGTAGTACCACTTCAATTTGTTTACTTATAAGTACAAGTTTTACTTAAAGGTAGCACGAGTTTTTTGAGATCCATAGGCTGGTCGCAATTGCTATACCTGATGTTAGGTGGTAACGAGCACTTATAAAGACAAAGTCGTTTATTTCACTTAAATCACAAATATCACTTTGAAAAGACTTTTTCAGATAATAATAATTATAAGTTTAAAAAACTTGAGAAACCGACTTCATTGTCAAACGGCTAAACCGATTTTAATCAAATTTGTTTGGACAATCTGGACGTAAGAACAACCTTCCAAATAAAAAAATGATTTTCTAAATCGGTTCATAAATGACGGAGGCATGCAGTTACAAACATTAAAAAAAAAATGGCAACACCGATTTTAATAAACTCAAAATAGGACCAATCTGAAAGCAGTACCTTTCAGATAAAAAAATATTTTTTCAAATCGGCTCACAAATGACGAAGTTATGCGGTAACAAACAAAAAAAAAAAAAAAACAACCGAGTTGAGAACCTCCTCCTTTTTGATTGGAAGTCGGTTAAAAATAAAGGAGCTATGCGGTAGCAAACGTTAAAAAAAATACAGCCAAATTGAGCCTATTTTTAAAGTCGGTTAAAAATCCAGTAACATTGCTTGGCGTTAGAAATAGACATGGTAGTGCGTAGTTATTTTTAATGCTATCGCACCTGATGAAGAATTAAAATGCAGGGGGCTTTCAATAGATTGCTTTATTTATTTTTACAGGCTACCTTCTACGCCGTAGGTCGTGGGTTCGATCCCAACCGAGAACAAATATTTATGTGGTGAACACAAATTCTCAGTCTAGGTATTCTAAGTTTGTATTTAAAAACTAAAATGTATATGAGCATAATCAGCTTTCTGGTTCCCATAGTACAGGCTCTGCTTAATTTGGGGTTAGATAGTGTTGTGTGGATTGGCCACATGAACAGCTGGAACACCTCGCCATGGTATAGCAGAAACCTAGTGTAGTGGTTTTTATTGTTGACAAAACATTCATAAAGTCACATCATTATTTAAAATGTGACTATTAAAAACCTTTTTTTATTTATTTTTTAAGAAAGCCCACATTTTTACACAGCTTTAACACAAAATATGTTGTGAAATTTATGATATGTTATAACTTTGACGAGGTTTGAATAAATGAATTGAATTGAATAGGCAAGTGTTAGATTCTAATGTATTTTAATTATGACAAACTCGCTATCATTTCAACAGTAACCAGTGCTAGGTCCTCTCAGCCTCAGATAGACGGAGGTTATTTTCAACAAAGGTACTTGACTTCTTTATTTGCCGGAGGAAGGAGGTTGTACTATTTTATTGTTAGTTCTATCTTTCTGAAAGCCTGCGTTTGTAGGTTAACGTCACATTGCAAACGTAAAAGGCAAATTTTATGAATCACGGGATGTTTACTCTGATTTAATTTTGTGAGTGTAAAAAGTAAATAAACCTTTGCATCTATTGTAGAAGATTTATATAACGTCAGGGGCAAATAGTGTTTACTCATGCCTCTACTTACGGGACGCTATAGTGCTTGGGACAGGATTTTAGATGGTATAGGATTTGAGTAGACTCTTGAATATCCCGTTGTTCATAAAAATAGAGTTAAAAACCATGATAGTTTCAAAACTTTTATGAAAAGGCTAATTAAAAAAAACCTGAACCTTAAAGTAAAAATCCAATAAAAAATAATAATAGAATAAGAGCAGAACGATGATGAATTGAGGTCAGTTATTCTAGTCCGGTTCAATCCGGCTTACGTCGGTCGATATCCGGTATTACGAATAGCTTAAAATATAACGGTCACGTAATTATATATCTAAATTCAAATTTCAATCTCATCACATTTTCAAATAGTGTTCTTTGATAATTCTATATTGGTTGAACCAGGTTGAAATTTACTTGTCAAAATGTAATCTTCTTTATCTTCTTAATGAATGGCATCTGTCCATTTTGGATAAATTTTGCCAGTGTCGAGTAATAAGGATATTATATTACATAGATAAAATACTTTTTCGTCAAGTCAAGTCAGTCATAGACAAGTTGGCCCTAATTGGCTTTGAAAACAAAATGATGGTCGTTTGTTTTCAAAACCATCAGAAACCTTTTCGATCATATCGGAATATCACACTGTCATTCCAACTGCTAACACTTTGAGCTAAGACCTCAAGTAATGTTGGTTAAAATACCACCGAAATTACACAACGGAACTCACCAGAATAACACCAGAAAAATAATTAAAATGGAAAAGCTATGTGATTTCCCAAAATGACAGAAAACGAATCCAAAATGTAATCATGATGCTATACAACGTGTATCAAAATATGTGTACTATCCTGAAGGGGGGTGAATTTCCACCCCCCGGGGAACAACTTTTGTTCAACGACTTTTCGAACTTCGATTGGTATCTCTGAAAAAAACTGCAACGAAGTTTCAACATGAACAGCTGACTTTATACAAAGTGACAACCCTAAACTCAGCTACAGAGGTAGTATGTAGTAGTAGTAGACCTACAGAGGTAGTAGGTCAAGGGGTAGGTGAGTTACAAGGATAGGGTTGTCAATTTATTTAGGCATTATGAAATTAAATATTTTTGTATGGGAAACTGAAAATAGGAATTTTTAATTTTCTCCCACGCACAACTGATCACCATTGTGGTCTGAAACCCCCCACCTTCGCATAGTACACATATTTAGATACACCTTGTATACATAAATTGCCTTTTATAACTCCAAATAATACGTAGTGACTTATTTTTTGTGACTAAGATGATGGTGATGACAGCTTACGGTCAAAATAGCGGCAACCGTTTTTAAGAAAACTCTTGGGATACATAGGATAGGTCGTAAAACCAATATGTTTATAAGGATATCCAATTTGTGAGATCGCCAATGTATTTTTTCTGTAAAATGTTTTTGTAACAGCAAAAATTTGCAGAGGTCAAATAGGGAATTGTCGACCCTATGGCATAAATAATAAGACTCACAATTATATTTTCAATTTTGATGGCACAAGGGAAAATTACTCTATTTGTGATGTCACCTAAACAAACAAAATGTGTTGTTTTCAATTTTAAGTGCTTCTAACTGTTTTAATAAAGTTTTAATATACTGAACAATATAGTTTTTCTTTATAAATGTTGCGCTTGTCACAGAATATAAATAATACTACACGTAAAACGGGCACCATCTTTCTTCTGACCCTGCCTACTGTTATGGGTGAGTGCGTACGAGTTAATAATTACCTTAGAATAAAATAGAAAGATATTGTTTTTGAAGCCAGGTTAGCATACCACCTATTCACTATGCGAAAACTTTTGAATGGTCCATAGTTGTTTTTTTTAATGATCAATTAGAATATAAGTACTGTTTGTTTTCCTAAGAAATAAAAATAATTATTTAAATAAATTCGCACTTAGCTTTTGGCTTCACCTTAATTATGCGAACCTCCAGGGAATGGAACTCATTGCTGTCGGCTGTTTTTCCTGATCACTACAATCTGGGCCTCTTCAAGGCAAAAGTGAATAGGTGTCGCCTAGACCATTTTGCTTCATCGTCGGCTATACATCATCGCTTACCATCAGGTGAGATTAAGGCCAAAGGATGGTCTGTATAATGTAAAAAAAAAGCTCGTTTGTCACTTTTTTTTGTGAAATAAATTATTTGATTTGAAATAGTTATTTGTTATACAAGAGTGCAAAGCTGCTTTTTAACCGCGTGCTCAATTTTGATGACTGAGCAAGCGAAGGATTCTAAAATTTAACCACGAGCGTAGCGAGTGGTTTAAAATTTAGAATCCTAAGCGTTGGCGAAGGAATCAAAAGAGCACAAGGTGAAAAATCTTTGCACTCGAGTGCAACACGTAACTTTTCATCCCACCTCAGCGAGGAAATGACTAAATGCAAAAAAGAACATGGCGCGACTAAAAGTAACACACCAAGAAGGTTCCGAGTATGAGTTATTAACAAATTTAAAAAAGGTTGTATGATAAATTCGGCACCATGGAGGTAAAAGTAAATAGGTTGTGTATTCACAAACTTAGTGAACACGATATTCTAAATTCAAATTTACTTTATCCTCTAGCGGATAAAAACGGCTTTTCCAGTCCGATATTGAACAGCAAAAACACACTTTCCGAGCTGGTGGGATGAAAAATAATTGTCCTATGCACCTGTTCAAAACGACATTTGTGTAATATCTGTGTAAGAACCGCACATAAAAACGCGTGTACAGACGACATTTGTGTATGTCTGTGTACTTATTCGTTAGTTAGGATGCGGCTTTATTGTGTTCTAGTTGAAACATTGCTCAAAGCTAACGTGTGGACGTATGCCTAAATCTTCAGGTCACCAATTTGTTGGATTAATTGGTTCTTGATCAATGATCACACAGAGTTTGAGCTCTGTAGACCCAATTTGTGAGGTCACCAATTTGTCAAGGCTAGCTATTTGTATTCTGTCTGGTCTCAAATATAACTATTACTTTCAAAAAATTAGACAAGATCTCACAAGGTACGAGAGCCGTAGACCCGATTTGAGAGGTCGCCAGTGATACTATAAAATTAGGTTTTGGATTAGCTAAAAGAAACCATAACCCATAAAAAATAAGACCTACAATCCCATCACCAATATTCTTGATCACACAAAGTACGAGTGCAGTAGACCCGATCTGCGAGGTCACCAGTGATACTATAAAACTAGCTTTTGGATTACCGAAAAGAAACCATACTCCATAAAAAATAAGACTTACAATCCCATCGCCAATATTCTTGATCACACAAGGTACGAGAGCAGTAGACCCAATCTGTGAGGTCACCAGTGTGTTATTCTCAGTTTGAAAGTGCTTCTCCGGAGTGCTGTTGAAGATGTCTTCCAAAGGTGGAAAGGTGACGGTAAGCTCGTTCTGTTCCGACTTGACTGTTGGAGCTGATGATAGAGTGGGTGATGACGGACCTGTGAAGAGAAAAGATTTGTTAGATTTTCATATTAATGAATCTAATAATAATAATAAAAGTGTATTTGATAAAAGTTTGGATAATGTAACAAAATAAATGACAACTTTTTTTTTTATTGATTTTACAGTGTTTACTACACCACAAAATCTGAGCACTGGTGGTCAATTGGTAGCGGCCCCGCCTTCCAATCCTGAGGTCGTGGGTTCAAATCCAGTCATGTACCAATGAGTTTTTCTATGGAAAAGTGTATGTACACAATGCTAGTGCTCTCAAACGGTGAAGGAAAACATCGTGAGGAAACCCGCGGCTTAGTCAGCTCCGCACGTATTGACCATGTCTTTCCTGTGGATTAAGGCCGACTTAGCTGTCAGGATGGCATAGGTGCTGGGCAAGCCTATTCCATCTAAAAACCTGTCCCAGGCACTATAGCGTCCCGTAAGTAGGGCTTGAGTAATCACTAGTTGCCCCTGACGCTATATCAATCATCTACAATAGATGCAAAGGCCTGTTTACTTATTTATACACTAAAAAGATTGACTAATACCAAGCGGAAGGTTGTGGGTTCAAATCCCGCTCGGCTCTTAACGGGACATTATAAAAAACTACCAATTCGTACTTAAAAATAAACAAATATAAAACCACTTTGGCCTGTTAATAAAATATAACCCCTAAAAGTACCTAATACCAGAAACAGTCATCAGAACTCACCAGTCTAGAAAACGTAGTAAATGTTGGCAACCTTTCATCAAACTACCCGCAGTTGGCAGCAGTGATAAATATCCCCCTTACTCAACATTACGCGCTCTAACCTAAAATACCTCTCATGGTAAAGCCTTCGCTACACGCGTGGCATTAGTGTTATTAGCTAGGTGTAACACGTGACTTGACTTGCAGGCACAAAAATGGGTTAACATCATAAGTCATCCTGTGATCATGCCCTGAAACGACTAAAGAGAACAAAAGCCGTAAATTTCTTGCTCGTTTTGCTTACGGACTCACGTTCCAAAGTGATCTTGCGATTCAAATGATGAGTAAATGATTTTAGTCTGAACAAGACCGGTGAAAAAAACACTTCGTTAACCAATCCAAACCAAACGCAGTTGCAACCAATTTCTCACATGTGACGTAATGATGGCATGGTAATAATGATGATGACTCTGGCCTAGCTTTTTTTGGTAGGAATTTTCATTTGTGGCCTACATTCACTTAGGTTTAAAAAAACGTTTTGAAGTGATCCAGGTACACCCTTACGTATATTAAATATTTGATTCACCCAAAAAAACGATTTCGAGGTCACGTAACGTCTCGAGCCGAACGATTAATCGTATACGCGTATTCTATTTTCTTATTGTTTGTCTTTATAGGTAAATAGATACTTCAAAAATAAGTCTGATATCCAAGCTCTGTGTGGCAAAGGCTTTAAATACTCACATTAAATGAGAGAAGGTTTTTCCGGGTAAGTATATAAAAACAAATGCTACCCATCCCATCTAATATAGCCCCCATCTCGTTTACTCTCGCCAAATGCCCGTAAGAGGGTAAAGGATGGACGCTTGTACAAATAGTTTTAGCAATGCTTTAGATACGACTATATAAAACTGTAGTGACTGACTGACTATCAACGTACTATTTCAATAAATTAATTCGCTAAGAGCATATATAAAAAAACTACAAAGAATTCTAATTAGCTTCTAACTAAGCAGAATGTAATTATTTGACAACCTATATATTTTTGAAGAGAAAAATTGGTTATTTCAACCATTTTAATAACACCTAGTCTGTCTGGAAGAGATCGCTCTTCAGCGATTAAACCATCCATTGTACTTTACAATATTTTAAAACTATTGTTACTTATTTTTCCATTGTTCGTTTTAATTTGTACAATAAAAAAAATCTACTCTATTCTTTTCTATTCTACGTATGAAGAAGCAAAACCTCTGTGTTACCATTCAAATACCATCATAAACGCAGAAGGCAGAGCTATTACCAACTGAACTGAGAGGTCTATCAATATTAGAAACAAATATTTATATCCGTAAAATATATCAAAGGTTACTCCATTGTACAGTTGCGCTAAGAAAATGTTCGTCACCTTAGAGTCGGTTTTCTTACACCAGTGCCTTGATCATGAACACATTTTGACATAATTTGTGACGTTAACTTATCGGGGTATTCTGTCTATTCAGTTTCAAAAGGTAGTATATGATCGTGATACGTTGAACAAATCAAGTTGAAAATAGACGATCATTTTCATTCCACCACTACCTATACATACTCAAAGTCATAGAAAATAAACTAGTCTAAAAATGTTAATATAAATGGAAGTCCAACAAATTCATGAGAGTTTGTGGAGTGAGCATAAAAAGTGGTCCCGAATATTAATTTAAACTAAAACTATGTGTTGAGTAAAAACGGACGTAAAATTGCTTTTTACGATCGACCCAATAAGGAAAACCCTCTCGAATTATTCTTTTATAACATAAAGGCTCAAAGCTTGCCATAGTACAAACCCAAACCAAGCTAGTGCGTTTGTACGTTCAGTACCCCGAGTCCCAGTTTTGCTACCACATTTCGTCTACCAAATGTTGTTTTCGTGTGACCACGTGTCTCTCTCTTTTGTATGGAAAATAGGCATGACGACTTATTTTTAAAATCTCTTCTATCATACTCAGAAGTACCTATTATGCCTAAAATATATCATTATTTCTGTAGAAAATTAAGGTTTTTGTGCAATAAAAGTTGATTTAAATTTAAATTTTCAAATTCAAGCTAAAACGCTCGCTGGTGTCATGGCGTCTGTTATTACGTCACGGTGCAGTATATCAACAGTAAACATTGGTGCTTTTGTACTATTATTGTCGCTGTAAGACTCCTCAGACGATCACCAGCATTATGTCCATTCGAAAAAAAAAAGCTTTTGTACTAAATCAGAATGACGTTTAGGTACAGCACCGTGACGTAATTCGCTCTGACCGGTGTTTAAGCTATGATGGCGGATTTTTGTATTTTGTAGATTTATATGCTGCGCCGGATACTCACCAGGGATATACCCTTGGGTCTTACGTCGTTTCGATGAGTCGCCTATTAGACATCATTTTGAAGACATCATGGTAAATACCCCGTTATTCATAAAACTTTAGGGTTGAAAATCGTATATCTACGTCAGAGTGTGCATTATTGGAACACGTCTTCAGTCTTGAGGCTTCTGCCTCGCACGTCACAGTGACAAATGAAAGTCTCTCAGAAATCCATTTAGAATGTTTGCCAAAAATGCTATCTTAGGTTATGGGGTCACCATTTATATAAGGTTTAAAAGAGTACGGGTAGGTTAGAAACAAGTTACTTTTGTTGAGATTTTATTATATCCTAGACTAGAAGCTATTAAGCGATCTATAGAATACTATGGATATAAATGATTCATTTTCTTAAAACATGCTTGGAAATTTGAGCATTATTTTGACATCCTTTGAAAAAAACTAAATTGCCGTACTGGCCAAATACATGCGAGCAGCCACTGACAAAAGTTGTATGAAAGTCCAGTACTGTCGTTTTTGTTCTCTGCCTGGGTGTTATATTGTATTCTAAGTATGTATTTACAAAAAAAAAGTATAGGTACCTAAGTATTATGTTAGCTATCTGGTTCCCATAGTACAAGCTCTGCTTAGTTTGGGCCTAGATAGTGTTGTGTGGATTGTCCGCAACATCAATTTATTTAGAACCTTTGAAGGGGTACTTAATAGCCTGTGGTTAGATATTTTTCTAGTCATCATCATCATCATCAGCCTGCAAAAGTCCACTGCTGGGCATAGGCCTCCCCTACACATTTCCAGGAAAAACGATTCTGAGCTTTTCCATCCATCGACTTCCCGCGATCTTAACAATGTCGTCAGCCCATCAGGTGGTTGGGCGCTCTACATATTGCTTTTCAAATTCAAATTCAATAAACTTTTATTCAATACGATACAAGAATCACTTTGAAACGTCTTAAAGCTAAGTGAGTCTAGGTGCCAGTTCCACACGACCAAGCCTAGAAGAACAGGCAACAAACTACGGCTCGGTTCCTACCGTTTTTAGGGTTCCGTAGCCAAATGGCAAAAACGGAACCCTTATAGATTCGTCATGTCTGTCTGTCTGTCTGTCTGGCTGTCTGTCTGTCTGTCTGTCTGTCTGTCTGTCTGTCCGTCCGTATGTCACAGCCTTTTTTCTCTGAAACCGTAAGAGCTAGACTGATGAAACTTGGTGAGTAGATGTATTCTGTGAACCGCATTAAGATTTTTACACAAAAATAGAAAAAAAAACTACAAATTTTGGGGGTCCCATACTTCCCATACTTATAGGTCCCATACTTGAAACTGAAACTCAAAATTTTTTTTTTCATTGAACCCATACGTGTGGGGTATTTATGAGAATAGGTCTTCGAAAATGATGTTAGGGTTTCTAATATCGTTTTTTTCTAAACTGAATAGTTTGCGCGAGAGACACTTCCAAAGTGGAAAAAAGTTGGTCCCCCCCCCTCTAACTTCTAAAATAAGAGAATGATAAAACTAAAAAAAATATATGTTGTACATTACTATGCAAACTTCCAACGATATTTGGTTTGAACGAGATCTAGTCAGTAGTTTTTTTTTTATACGTCATAAATCGTAAACCACAATTTTCCTTTCAAAGAACTACAAGAACCTTTATATTATTATGTTTCTTGATGCTACGGAACCCTTCATGGGCGAGTCCGACTCGCACTTGGCTGCTTTTTTTATATGATCCTTTGTTGTGGTCGTCGTATTTCTCTAGTGCATAGAACCAAAACGAATCCTTAGCAAATGTTCGCTATATTTCCAACTGTCACGAAGATATACACGGTCTCAAGAAGTCATTCATCATGAGGCTCTCAGCCCCGCCTCCCGTGTTACCAGAACCGTTTGTCATATCCTGTGAAATTGCACTTTTACGGTGCTATATGAAATATTCCACGGTTTAAGAGGCTTCTGGCTCGTATAATATGAATTATATGAATTTCAGAATGGCCATGGTGTTACGAGTTTTGATATCTATTTTATTTGTATAGCTTTTGTTTATTGGCGTGATAACGTCTTATAATTCGACGGAGCTGGCGGCACGCACGAAAAAAATGACTCATGCGGCGTTACCTCGCTCTGAGACGTTCCATTTAAGGTTTGAAGTGCAAGCGAGAGCGCGGAACGAGCAACAAAGAGGCACGCACGGCCTCCGCGTTCGGCAGCGTTCGACATCTGTCTCTCTCCTACTTGAGTGAGCGATGCGTCCGCGTGGAAAGCTGTATGACGTTGTCACGTTCAACTATCGTCAGTAAACCGACTTTACATACAACCGTTTTTATTTTATTTTATATGTCATGAGGAGGGATGAAAGTCATGTGACTAGGAGAGTAATGAGTATGGACGTGGGTGGTTATGTGAGCAGAGGTAGACCAAGGAAAACATGGATGAAACTGTGTGAAAGATGACATGGATAAGAGAGGAGTGAATGCAGAGAAGGCTGACAGAGGGGAAATGGAATAGGAAGACATGTTGTGCCGACCCCACATAAAGTGGGATAAGGGCAGGAAGAAGAAAGAAGCTTTTGTTTATTTGTTTGATTATTTATTAGGATTGCCAAGAATTAATACACAAAAATTAAAATTAGGTCGAGCAAAAAAATATCCTTCCCCGTGCTTATTCACTGAAGGCAACCACAGCTAACAATTTACTTACTTTCTGTAGGCATACCACAAACTCTGTCTGGCTCTGTCTCTGGCTCTGGTTTTGAGTCTGTGTGAGTGTTGACTAAATAAATCCTACGTCGAAACGTCACACACACAGTATATTACACTGGTGAGCTCACCCAGACTCAAAACCAGAGACAGAGCCAGACAGAGCTTGTGGTAGGCTTACTGTACAATTTAGATCTCTATTTACATATTTTTGTTTAAATTTAATCACGACGCCAAAGAACTTGTCATACTTTTAATTAATCCAATTGCATTTTAAGTTGAAAATTATAATTTGAGATCTTTATTAAAAGCGTCATTAGCAAATGTTCAAATTATATTAAAATTATTGCCAAAAGTCAGAAGCTTAATTAAGGATTCTAAAGAGCTTTGTGTCTTATCTTGCTTAGGTATATCTTTATCAAAGGGAGTGAATGTATAAGAATGTTAGCCATTAAATAAAGTTTCAGGAATCATTTTTT
The DNA here is from genome assembly GCA_947578465.1 of Thera obeliscata. Classification (NCBI taxonomy): domain Eukaryota; kingdom Metazoa; phylum Arthropoda; class Insecta; order Lepidoptera; family Geometridae; genus Thera; species Thera obeliscata. Next base: position 8,559,376 of record OX387923.1, on the reverse strand, counting down.
TTTACGCATATGATCAACGGGCTATGGCGAGACCTATGCTGTATTTTACTGCGTGAAAGGCTATCTTTTTTTTAAATAAGTAGGCCTACCATGAGCTCTGTCTGGCTCTGTCTCTGGCTCTGGTTTTGAGTCTGTGTGAGTGCTCACAAGTGCATTATTCTGTGTGTGTGACGTTTTGAAGTAGGAATTATTTAGTCAACACTCACACGGACTCAAAACCAGAACCAGAGACAGAGCCAGACAGAGCTCATGGTAGGCCTCAAAAGGCCTAAAAAAAGCTTAGTTATTGTCGAGGTTCTGATGCAGTTTTCTCCAATTGAGTCTTTCGAATGCGGCCTCCTCGACTTCCTTATACGACATGACAGTGACTTTTTCTTTATCTAGCTCACGTAATAAACTCCTCAAAATGTAGTGAATTGCTCACTTTTTGTGTGCTTTTTTGAAGCGCACTTAAAATCCTTTCACCTCACTGTCTTGAAAACTAGTGACACAACAAGAAGAAGAAGTGTGGTCGTGAGGTCTATATAGCTCACAGACATTACTAAACATTTTGACGGCGCAGTGTATTCGCCATTTTAAAACACGTAGCTTAGTTCAGAAAATTACAGCAAATATTTTTCCCTTGTTTTACAAGTGAAAAAAGGCAGTGTTCCCAATGCTAAGAACTAACCTAAAAGTACGTAGGTACGTGTACCACGACGCAGTTTAACCAAAAAACGCAAATAATATGGCAGGTGAAGGAATTTTGCAGGTAACATAAAATGAAACCCAAATTCAACAGGAAATAAAATCTACCTTTACCTGTTCTAACCGTCGCGTCGTCGTCATAAAATAGTGTCAGAGTTCCACGCTGAAGTTTTTGTACCAAAATCCTTGAAGAATAACCTCCAAGTTTTGTTTTCGTTCACTGTTATTTACCCAATTTCAACTTTCGAACCCCGCATTCGGTGCGATTTAAAACACGAGTCCAAAAACCCTCTGAGCCCAAAAAGAGGTTTGTTTATCTTGTGGCAGTAGAGTTGAAACTTTTTGCGGTCAGCCTTTTTGCAGTCTGTACAAATTGAGCGGGACGTGGTTCTACATTTAAAAGTTTTACAACTGTATGTTACAAGTTCTGTTTTTATTACAGTTCTATTTTTAGTCGCCGCAAAATGGGTGTAGTTGGTGTGATAGAGTGTTATGTTTTGGGTCGGAATTTAGATTATGTTTCGCTTTACCCACTGTTTAGGGTTTCGTTATTTTGGAGGTCTTGAACAAAACTGTGGGGCTGTGTTTTTGAAAGTTGATACCAAAATATCAAAGTAAATTATAATATTAATAATGTATTGGTCAAAAATGGTGATTTAGTAATAACGCTCAACATGTAAATGCGACGGTGACCACTTACCATCAGGTCGTAAGCCGTTCGTTTCTCATTGACATAAAATCGCTTATTCCCTGAAATTTTGTCATAAATTTCACCATAATTCATAATGACCTTTGAGATTTATCAAAATGCGCACATCATTCATAAAAAGACCTTGGAAAATCAATAGGTAGATGCCATTTGCGGTTCAAACTTCGAACTTTATATTGGGAAACTTCCTGATTTAATTCAAAAACCTTGTAGGTTCCCCAAAGTTTCCTTTGCAATCTTTCCTGTTCAAAGTTCGTGGTTACGTCAACTGAGAGCTGAACAGCTGATCTTATAAAAATATTTCTCTACATTTTCTCTTGAAAATAAAGTCATGAATTGGAGCTGAATTTCAGTATACACTGGTCTTCTATAAATAAATTAACCTCTACAAACATGTTTCTGTATAATTATAAGCATAATATACCTAAACTAAAGTTGTATTCATTGCCTATAACAATCATTGCTTTACAGGCCACGGACGTCATTCCGCACAACACTAACTAGTAGCCCCAAACTAAGCAAAGCTTATACTATGGGAACCAGATAGTTTGTGTAATAAATAAATATAACCTTTTTTGAAAATACGTACTTAAAATACAATATAACACCCAGACAGAGAAAAAATATTTATGTATACCACACAAATCTCTCGGTGGGTATCGAACCCACCCATGCCCTCTCTCAACTGTGAGAGCAATCTTTTTCTTCATCGTATCGATGTTTCCCTTAAATGGATTAAAGTCGGCTTTTAAATGTGTTTTGCCCAGAACATAATTATATAGCAGTAGCGGCCGCCCGCAGCTTCGCTCGCCCCGTTACCGTTTCGCCCCGTTGATTTTTCTTTTAAAGTTTTTCCTCTTTTTTAGGGAAATATTTTTCCAATTTCCTTTCTTAGTGCACCTCTATGCTATTAAAGGAACATACCCTCCAAGTTTCATGCTTCTAGGACTTAATACGGTTTAGGCTGAGCGTTGATTGTCAGTAACGTAAGAGTTTTATTTATTTTAGATTATCAGGTGCGTCAGTCAGGCCTCTTATTGTGCAGGTGTAAGAGCACTCTAGGCAAGGCAACAGATGAGGCATAGTCTGTGGGATCTCGCAGTTTTGACTAAAGCCTTGTGCACGTTTGAAATGCTGTCAAATATCGCTGTCATGATGACAGCGCAAGGCACGCAAGGCTTAAGCCATGCCTGCAGCGGCCTATGTGGAAGTCTGTTCAGACACTTCCAGGTTGACGATGGAAAGTGATTACATACCTGCTGCGGGCTGTCAAAATACTCGTAGATTGTCGGTAATAGGTATTTGGAGATTGAGATTCTGTAACCCTTTTTTTCAGATTTAATTATCTATGGATTGGCACGCAATTCGAAATTCAAATAAATTTTATTCAAAAGTCATGTTCATTTTATTTCAAATTCACTACTTATAATTTGTTTTTTTTTGTGGAATTTTGGTAGGCGGAATTTTGGTTAGTGCCATGGATAAACTGAAAATTCGTACAATTTATTAATTTAACGAGTACTAGTACGAGTTCGTATGTGGAAATACCGCTGCGCAAACAATACGAAATTTCAATGATCTGAAAACCAGCGTCACTCACTACACCTTGGAGTGTGTGGCATATAGGTAAGCTATTTATACGTGTGGTTTTGGCTCACGCGTGTATGGACATGCGCACAGACAGACCGATTTGTGCACCATTTATTATTTGTTCTTTTATGTTTGTTCTTTCTGTTTATTATTTTATGTTTTCTTACCTACTTTCTATCTTTTTTTTATCGTATTGTTACTCTGTTTGGGTTGTGTTTAGGTGTGTCCAAATTAATGTATATTTTCTTTCTTTCTGTCAAAGAATAAAAATATAGCGAAATTTTTATTTCTTAAAAAAATCATGCAACCTCAAATTTCATAGGTAATGCGTAATAAAAAGTAATGTTTACCTTCACCGGCTCCTATGACAGTTTGTATGAGCAACACCACGACGCCCAAGCACAGTTGACTCCCCACACTCATCGCTACCGTCTGAAACAATTACAAAAGAAGGTTTAAGGTCAATATTATCGAATGCTGTCTTTTAATATTTTGCTTTTTTTATTATTGCCTACATCACACAAGTAAAGTGACACCACACTGGAACTTCACTGCTACTATAATTTATTATTGATTTGTAAAATGATCATACAAAAAAAGCAGCCAAGTGCGAGTTGGACTCGCCCATGAAGGGTTCCGTAGCATCAAGTAACATAATATACAGAAAATAAACAGGAAACAGGTTCTTGTAGTTCGTCGAAAGGTAAATTGCGGTTTACGATTTATGACGTATAAAAAAAAAACTACTGGCTAGATCTCGTTCAAACCAAATATCGTTGAAAGTTTGCATAGTAATGTACAACATATATTTTTTTTAGTTTTATCATTCCCTTATTTTAGAAGTTAGAGGGGGGGGACCAACTTTTTTCAACTTTGGAAGTGTCTCTCGCGCAAACTATTCAGTTTAGAAAAAAACGATATTAGAAACCTCAACATCATTTTTGAAGACCTATTCATAGATACCCCACACGTATGGGTTTGACGAAAAAAATTTTTTTGAGTTGCAGTTTGAAGTATGGGGACCCCCAAAATTTATAGTTTTTTTTCTATTTTTGTGTAAAAATCTTAATGCGGTTTACAGAATACATCTACTCGCCAAGTTTCATCAGTGTAGCTCTTATGGTTTCGGAGAAAAATGGCTGTGACACGGTCGGACAGACAGACAGACAGACAGACAGACAGACAGACAGACAGACATGACGAATCTATAAGGGTTCCGTTTTTGCCATTTGGCTACGGAACCCTAAAAAACAATAGGAACCAAACCATAGTTTGTTGCCTGTTCTTCTAGGCTTGGTCCAAAGAGGACAGTTATGGAGGGAGGCTTGGTCATGTGGAACTGGCACCTAGACTCATCTAGCTTTAGGACGTTTTAAAGTGATCCTTGAGTTAATATACTATAATAAATACATTTTTGACTTTGACTTATTGACAGACACTTTTTCTTCAGACCCCTGTAGTAACCAATGTTCGTTCTGTGGAAACCAGACATTTAATTGATATAATTAGCTTGCAGCAAAAGTAATCACTCCAAAATACGCATGAAACAAATTTTATGCTCGTTTTTCATTACAGCAAATCCCTTGTTAATCTATGATTTCGTACCATACAAGAGCAGTAGTAGAATGAGTGTAATCTTTAGCCTTACTTGTTCAACTAGTTTATTAATAATTATAAGTTTAAAAAACTTGAGAAACCGACTTCATTGTCAAACGGCTAAACTGATTTTAATCAAATTTGTTTGGGACAATCTGGAAATAAGAATAACCTTCCAAATAAAAAAATAATTTTCTAAATCGGTTCATAAATGACGGAGGCATGCAGTTACAAACATTAAAAAAATTATTTAAAAAAAAATGGCAACACCGATTTTAATAAAATTAAAATGGGACCAATCTGGAAGCAGTACCTTTCAGATAAAAAAATAATTTTTCAAATCGGCTCACAAATGACGAAGTTATGCGGTAACAAACATAAAAAAAAAAAAAAAAGAATAACAATAATAATAAAAAAATACAACCGAATTGATAACCTCCTCCTTTTTGATTGGAAGTCGGTTAAAAAGATGAATAAAGTTGTCGATGTTTGAATGTCAACGTTGTTTAATACTCCTGTGCTGCATTGACTGTATCTGTTCTTTAGCATGGGGAAGAGAGAGATACAATTACGTTAATTATACCTTATTAAGCAACTCAAGTCGAGTTGTCAAAAGTTTACTTCAGTATTTTTATAAACAGTCGTATAAGTATCAAGAAATCTATAGTAGATGACTACCGTGCCTTATAATATAATAAGGCTATTTCAATTTACATAACTACGCATCTCCAAGCAAAATTAAATGGAAATAGTACAGGAAATTAGCATTCATTGTCAGTCAAACTCTGTCAAATTAGATCATTTAACTGAATTTCATGTAATTAACCCGGGTTGAACCCAACAGCCTCGTGTCAGGGTAATTGACATCTAAGGCTTATTACAGCCCCTATTTACTGCTTCACTGGCGAACCGTTACCTACCTATACTATGCTATAATTAGGGACCATCGACCTTATTGTCTTCTTCTTAATGAATGGCATCTGTCCTTTTCGGATCAATTTTGCCAGTGTCGAGTAGTTTAATGAGATGAGAATGATAATATATTACATAGATAAAATACTTTTCCGTCGAGTCAGTCAAAGTCGAGTCGGCCCTACCCTAAATATTGTCTTTGGAAACAAGATGGTCGTTATTTCCAAATCCATCTGAAACATTTTCGATCAAATCAGGATATCACATAATACACTTTAATTCCAACTGCTAACACTTTGAGCTAAGACCTCAAGCAATGTTGGTTAAAATACCACCGAAATTACACAACAGAACTAAAAATAACACCAGAAAAACAATTAAAATCAAAAAGCTATGTGCCATCCCGAAATGACAGAAAACTAATACGGCCTTATTGTCTAACTCGTAATCGACATCGGCTTCGTTTTTGACATTTATTGAAAACTAGCCTAGACTTTAACTGTCACTTTTGTATTGTAAACTTTCTGAAATAAGCAACAACACCACCGCCGAAATTCAAACCTAGTGAATGAATGGAAATTGATGGAAATTTGTATTTTGGAATTGCGTAACCCCGAAATGAACTTCAGTTGGGTACCTTAGACGATACCAAAAAAAACTGTCTAGGTCGACCAGTGACAATCGTTTTAAAGTTTACTGATAATGGATTTCAAGTTAGACAAACAGAGTCTTATTAATAATCCTAGCGTAGCGTTGGACTGGTTGATCCGTGCTTTGTCTCTTGCATTGACATGCAATTGTCAACTCGAACAAATGTGACAAAACACGATTTAGCTACTCCAGCGTTGCGCCAGGATTATTAATAACACCTTATGGCTTCTGACTAGCAACATTTCTGCGATTGACCCATGTGGAAGTATGGATGTCATGTCTGTTGTATGTTAGATGAGCTGTTTGCTGTTTGCAAAGATGAAAAGGCGACGCGGGAGACCAGAACGGAGATGAATGATGAAATGATGGACTCTGAACCTTTTATGATCTACACAATGTCATCGATCCATCCCGGCTAAAAACATTAGCAAATCATAATTATAATATACTGAAATGCTTGCCAGCTCTTTACCTAAAAGCTATGAATTCATGAACGTATCGGAATGGATTTGAAGTTTATTTAATTGATTGCGTTAAATCGTGAATAATCGAACTGGTGATAAATGGATACTGTTTAATTTGAACAACCGATTCGGTTTAAATCCAATTTTGATGATAGATATCAATTATTTTGTTGGTGCCATAAACACAAACAGCCCCGGTGTTGTGCAACGGTGACCACACACCATCAGGTGGGCCGAAAGCCCGTTTCTCTATCTTATTCATTAGTCCCTCTTCGAGTAAAGGCTTCCTCCAGTTTATGTAATTTTTCGTACAATAAATATAACGCATTATCTATCTAATAAATAAATTGATCAAATTACATTTATTTGTATTATAAGACGTTGTTTTATAATAATACATTTTGTATTGACATTATTTCTTTCAGCAAGTAAACTGACAGAGAACAAACATCTGCATTCACCACACAAATATTTCTCGGTGGGGATCGAACCCACGACCTACGGCGCAACCACTGAGCTGAGAGGCCAGTCAGCCTAACATTGGTTTATCTAAATTAAATGCTTGTAAAAATAAATAAAGACGAGTCGGCAAATAAATAATAGCTACAAAGCTCCATTTTCAAATTCCCGCTTCATAAAAAAGTGTTTTCGTACATTTTTATTCGTAAAACATTCGCGAATGGCAACAATGCGAGAGAGATTAATTGTTCGCGCCTAATGGCTATCTTTTCAGTAAATTTGAATCGCAATAAACTCATTCAGTGTATCTGATACGCATTTTTAACCGACTTCCAATCAAAAAGGAGGAGGTTCTCAATTCGGTTGTATTTTTTTTTTAATGTTTGTTACCGCATAACTTCGTCATTTGTGAACCGATTTGAAAAATTATTTTTTTATCCGAAAGGTACTGCTTCCAGATTGGTCCCATTTTAATTTTATTAAAATCGGTGTTGCCATTTTTTTTAATTTTTTTTTTTAATGTTTGTATCTGCATGCCTCCGTCATTTATGAACCGATTTAGAAAATTATTTTTTTATTTGGAAGGTTATTTTTACGTCCAGATTGTGACAAACAAATTTCATTAAAATCGGTTTAGCCGTTTGGCAATGAAATCGGTTTCTCAAGTTATTTAGTCTTATAACTATAGTAAATAATGAACAGCGATAGACCACTGTGGGTGTAGCGTGTGCTGTCTTTGAAACTTTTGCTTTTGTATTATTGTCTGCATCTCACTTCTGTTCTCATTCTGCATTATTTATTTTAATAATTTGTAGATTTTGACTTTTATTTGTATCTTTTTAAATAATTATTATATTTATCTATTTTAATACAAAATAAAAGTCAACATCTACAAATAAATAATACAGAATGTCTAAAAATAAAAATTAAAAAGTCCAAGTATCGCAATAAAGTTATTGGGATTATGATTATGAATAATAAAAGCAGAGAAGTTCCGCAGTGTGGTGCCACTCCACTTAGTGAGACGTAGGCAAGAATACAAAAGCAAAAGTTCTATCACCACTACTTAATTAAACATTGTCGTATTTATTCCAGATTTGTAACTGCGACGACGACTGTACAATTTATGTCACGTGATTTGCGGTCCAATTCTCTGGGAGAAAAATAATAAAATTAAATCTATCCGGCTACTGGGACCGCGGTCCGAGTAACGGTCTGACTAGACGGAAGCCTCCATGACCTAAAGCTACTACCAACTCAGCTGCAGGCCAGTCCAAATATTTTATACATTCATCAATAGAATCATTTACGATTTCAGCAAGAGTACGAAACCATTTAATTGTAAAGAAATTTAACTTGAAATTCCAAAGGGTTAATCTTTTAAACGATTGTTTCATCAGAGCTTGTGGTACTTAGATGAACTTATAATGTGCACTTAAGTGCGGCTTCAAAGTTTTATTTTACTGTCTAGACATTCGAGTTAGTTCATTTATAGTCCAATGGACTGATGACATTGTAAAGATCGAAGGTTCAGAGTCGTTCTTCCTGGAAATGATTAGGGGAGGCCTATGTCCAGCAGTGGACTTCTTCAGGCCTATGAAAACATATAAGTATTATTTGTGTGTACATACTTTTATACTCACAAGTTAAGTTTAATAAACTTGAGAAACCAAATTCACAAACAAACTGCTGAACTGATTTTGATAAAATTTATATGGGACCAATCCGGAAGCATTATTTTTCAGATAATAAAATAATTCTTGAAATCAGTTCATTAATGACGAAGTTATGCGTTTACAAACATTTAAAAAAAAAACATTTAATAAGTACAAGTGAATTGAGAAACTCCTCCTTTTTTATTAAGTCGGAAAAAAATGGAAGAGTCTGAAGAAAACGATCCGTAAGTCGCTATTTTCGCAACAAAACCCTAAAACAGAGTAATTTGCTAAATAAATAATGGATTACGGCCCAAACCGCAGGCAAACGCTAGTAATTACTGAAAATGTGCACATAACGACGGCTTTCAATAAAGCCTGTGGCTTCAGTTTTGAAGTTATGGTCTGCCCCTACTTAAGCGTATCCTTCTGCTTTAAGTTCACAGACTAGCATTGCTTTTAATTCGGTTTTTACACAGAACAAAAAAAAAAGTGCGAGTCAGACTCGCCCATGAAGGGTTCCGTAGCAACTAGTAACATAATATAAAAGTTCTTGTAGTAAATTGAGGTTTATGATTTATGTTATAACGTATAAAAGAAAACTACTTTCTAGATCTCGTTCAAACCAAATATCGTTGGAAGTTTGCATAGTAATGTACATCATTATATTTTTTTTAGATTTATCACTTTCTTATTTTAGAAGTTAGAGACACAGACAAACAGACATGACGAATCTATAAGGGTTCCGTTTTTGCCACTTGGCTACGGAACCTATAAAGTGATTGGATACGAATATATCGAGTCTAACTAGTTTGCAAACATTTTCCCTTGAATCATCAGACAGCCAATTACGTGCGCAATTTAACGATTTGAAATAAAGTTTTTATAACGACGTTGTTATTTTAATAATGGGTTTATTATAACTAGCTTTTGCACTGACTTCGTTTCTTTATAAGACTACTGACTACTGAATCGACAGGGAGTGAAATAATGAAAAGAGTGCCACTTTTGACGTGACAATGTCTTATAATTCGATGGAGCCGGCTGCACGCACGAAAAACATGACCCATGCGGCGTTACCTCGCTATGAGGCGTTCCATTTTAGAGCGCTTTCAAACTAGCGTTTTTAACGCATACTACGCGAGCTTATTCCAGTATGTTCACTTGAAACAGTAGTACGTAGGCAATGAATATACTGAACACTGTGCGTCAGTTAGTTAGTCAGCCAGGAAGCGTCATTCTCGCTCACGCCTACTATCTATCGCTAAGTGTCAAGGTAAAACGTAACGAAAAAACGCTAGTCTGAAACCGCCCTAAGGCTTGAAGTGCAAGCGAGAGCGCGGAACGAGCGACAAAGAGGCACGCACGGCCTCCGCGTTCGGCAGTGTTCGACATCTGTCTCTCTCCTACTTGAGTGAGCGATGCGTCCGCGTGGACAGCTGTATGACGTTGTCACGTTCAACTATCGTCAGTAAACCGACTTTACAGACAACCGATATTTTTATTGAACAGGAAGGGACTCATTTTGAGCATTTTGACTGGCCTTTCAGCTCAGTTGGTAGTAGCTCTGCCTTCTGCGCCTTAGGCCGTGGTTTTGATCCCCACCGAGAACAAATATTTGTGTGGTGAACGCAAATAATTGTTCTCTGTCTGGGTGTTATATTATATTCTAAGTATGTATTTACAAAAAAAGTGTAGGTATATGTATAAGTATTATATCAGCTATCTGGTTATCATAGTACAAGCGCTGCTTAGTTTGGGGCTAGATAGTGTTGTAGAGATTGTCTAAAATATTTATTTATCTTATTTGATAAAATAAATATTGATAATTTTGTATTAAAAATAAAAAATCATAGTCTTTTATTTCTGACACTATGCTACTTAGCAAAAAGTAATCCTTATGATGAAGCCTTTCGATCGGTATGATAAAGCTACAGGGTGATTATTTTTTTCTTGTAACGGGTTCGATTCCCGGTTTGACCATGTCATTTTTTAAATATCTATAAATGCAGTTTAAATTGTTTTATAAATTCAAATAATGTATTGTCTTCTTTCAGTAAAATGTTCCATCTTCAATATTCAAGGTACTTTTCCTCTATGTGGCCTAACCGTGGAACGTCCTGTATAGAAACAGCAGGGCTACCACGAGCTCCATATGGTTATGGCTATGGCTGTCAAATTGTGTATAGAAAGCTGACCCACACATTCATTTTCTACTTGGGTTTGAATGTGTTGACACTGTTGGCACAATTTTGACAACCATAACCATATGGAGCTCGTGGTAGGCCAGCAGGTATAAAAGTTAAACTAGTAAGGTTCAGTCAAAAAGTACATACGTCCATCTCCGAAATTAAAGCTATGACTACACTAAATGTCATTATTGGGAACAGACAGACATCATTTTGCATTTGTATGCATAAGCGTTGATTATTCAATTAATAAAATATTAATTGAGTTTTTTTTTTATTACATTATATTAAAACACAGTCAGCGTTTAGCTATTCAATAGTTAAAATATTTAAGTATACCTAGTATATTTTTTTATTAAAAATACAGCCTTAGGAAATTTAATCTAAGTTTATCGGACGACTACACTTCAGAGCAATAAATTCAAATGACCAGTATTAACTTTGACATCTGAGGCTTTAACTGCTGAATTATTAATAAAAAGGCGTCAGTTGACTATTTATGAAGTTTTATGAGTTCCCCCAATTTTTTCGGGATAAAAAGTATCTTAAGGCTGTTTTGTGATTTTAAGCTACCTCGCTTTAAATTTTTAGCCAAATTGGTTCAGCCGTCCTTGAGTTATAAATAGTGTAACTAACAAGACTTTCTTTTATACAATAGATAATTATAATAGTCATGAGTATAAGAAAGTAAATAATTATTTTGCAATAATTATCTGCCGCTTTGGAGATGAGTGTGAACAAACTACGAACTTTCGGTTTTAGTAGGATTACAACGAGCTGGCATTAGCTGGCTGGTTTGTGGTTTCAGAGATACTGGTTTTGGCAAGTTTAATGAACGGTTTAGTTGAGTTCGCTCCGAACTGAGATCTTGCGGTATCCACTCTAGTCGCACAAATATGACAAGCACAATGCTTGGTAGCACGTGAATTGAGCCAAGCGGGATCCGTAGGTTTCGGCCGGGGCACTGTATATCCGGCTAAAGGATATCCGGGGCTCCAGCCGAAGCCTACGCTGAATATCCAAAATTTGGTCTGTGGCCAAATCACTATCCGTCGCATCTCTGTGTAATATTAAAGTTGTGACGGTGACTCGAATTAATTGCTCTCGAGTATTTTGTAGAATCGCTACAAATGTTCTACGAAAACAGTTGTTTTAATGCTAAAATATGTTTCGTAAAATTTTCGTAGCTAATTAACAATATTGGATCTCTAAATAAATAAGACACTCTAATATTAAATTCAATTAAAATATTATGATTTCAAGATAAATTTGAAATTGAAATTAATTTATATAACTTTCAACAATAATACTGGAGTAAGTATCTAATAGTACTACTGCACTAAACACACGTATTTGGTATGAACCGTGCCAACTAGTAGTACACTGAGAAAAATGTAAAGCTGAAAGTTTCGTAACGAAGGTGGATTTATTCGTAATGAAGGCGAAAAAACGACCGACCGTGCTTGAACGAAAAACGCCTTCCTAGGTTGGAGGCGTTTTACGCCTTAAGCGTGAGGCGCAACAAATAAGCAGCAATATACTCTCTAATGTGTGTTTTGGACGTATTTTTTACAGATTAGCCTTAAATAAAAAGCTATTAACGTGGTAAGTCAGATAGTATCGACGAACTGACGATGGGATTTAACTTCTGGTAAGGCGATATAAACGGTAAAGAAGGTGCTCGGATCACACACGTAAAATTTTCCTAGAGTAATATCCGACGTATCATAGTGCCCCAATTAACTTCTGGTAAGGCGTTTTACGCCTTTTCTTACTGCGGTTTAATTTGTTCACAAAGTGTTTTGAATGTATTTAAATCGTAATTCGCTTCTAGTAAGGCGTTTCAAGTCTTTACTGACTGTAGTTTAATCTGTTCATTAAGTGTTTTCAACGTTTACTAGGTCGTAATCAACTTTTTGTAAGGCGTCGTACGTCTTACCTTACTGTAGTTTAAGCTGTTTACTAAGTCATAATCGACTTCTAGTAAGACGTCGTACGTCTTACTTTACTGTAGTTTAACCTGTTCATTAACCGATATTGATGTTTTTTTAAGTCGTTATTCACTTCTAGTAAGGTGTTTTACGTCTTTACTTACTATGGGTTTAACCTAACCATTAAGCGTTTCCAACGTTTACTTAGTCGTATTTGCCTTCTAGAAGTTGTTTTAGAATGTTTCATACGATTAAGCAAGCCGTATCGTACGGTAATTTTTGCTTTCTTTACGAGCAGAAACGTTTTATGAAGACCGGAAAAAAGCCTTTTAACGGCTGGTAACGCTGTTCCCTAAGGGCATGATTGACTTGCTTTACTATCATTTAGTTCATATTAAGGGCATTGGCTCACTCTCAGGTAACCTTATCCTTCACATGAACTTCATGATAGTAGATCAGCCAAACATGCCTTCACTGAACAGCGTAGCCTGCTGCTCTCAGAAAGCTGTTCTCCCAGTCTTTGCAAGCTTCTGAAATTAATAGAACAAAAATGTATAAAGTATCTTAATAATAACCGATTAAAGGTTACCAAAATATGTACTAGATAGACTAGTATTTTCTCAACCCAACAGTTTAACCTCAACCTAGCCTAATAAATAAGCTGATAGCTTTTGCATCTTATAGAAATAATAGTGGTATTGCAATAAAACCATTCAATAAAAATCTATAAATCTATATTAGAAAATCAATTTAGATAGGCATTTAACTATTTAAATACTTAAAACAAGATAAAATCGTCTTGGAGAATGCCCTTTTCGTTGTAAAGCTTTTGTAGGTGCGCATTTGCTGTTATTGCCCACAGGTTAGCTCCTCTCATGGCATCGGTCCTTCCTCGGCAACCGTTATTGCAAGTGAAGCCTTCTCAACCGGATCACTTTCAACTGAAATAAAATAATGTATTTTTTAGGAAATAGTTATCGCAAACCACAAAGTGGAGCATTCTATAATGGTAATTAGTACAATTATTATGTTTATCTAACCAAACTACGACCTGTCTGTTATTGACGAAAGTATCGTCAATAATAGACAGGTCTATTAGAGGACAGGTCGGCCTGGCATTGCAGTTTCTAAGTCAGAGAAATCGTTTGAATCACTGGTAGCAAATGACAAGTACTTACAGATATAGGTATATGCAGTACGCTGCATAGATGACTGGCTAATCTTTTTTAAAAAGTTCTCCAATAGCGCTTGCCCATGATTGAAATCACTCCATTGAAGTTTGGTGTTTGGATTTTCTTCTAGCCCAGAGCCCATTAACAAATGGGCCAAATTATTTTCTTTGTTCGGAATCCAGGAAGCCATTAACAGCCTATTAAGTAGCCCGTCCTCTTTGCGTATTATGTAAAGTACACCTTATCTGAAAAAAATAAACAATTAATTATCCCAACTTTAAAAACTCCTTTGTACCAATATACAAAATTAAATGTTCAAAACTGAAAACACTAAGTTTTAAAATCATTTTTCGTTCGTGTTTCCAACACAACCAGAATCTAGGGAGTAGGTAGGTACCTAAACCTATCAAATACAAATGTTTTGTTACAAATGATTAGGTTCAAAAACATCAGGGAATAACTGAGTTTGATACAGGTACTCTACTTACCTCGAAATGACGTATCAATCAGGTGTCTGCCCCATTTTGTTAATAAATGTGTGGGATTCTGGTCTGCCACGTTCGAAGCACGAAGATGTTTGTCTGGTTGGCTGCTGCTGATAGGTCTGTCTTGGACCTGGGTACATCTGTTTGTCTTTGCCTCCATACACTGACACAGCCAGCAGCATTCAGAAAATGAGGGAAAATAAAAAAAAACCGTTAAATTAAACTTTGAATGACTCACAACGAAACCAAACACTCCATCTAAACTCAAATCAAACTGACGAATGAAACAAGTCGGTACGTACGTGCTCGTGGCCTCGTGGGCAGTGCTGCCAACTCGACTACTGCAGATTATGCTAGTGGTGGGTGTTAAAATAACAAAATTATAATAAATAAATATTCAAGACAATCTACTCAACACTATCTAGCCCCAAACTAAGCAGAGCTTGTACTATGGGAACCAGATAGCTGATATAATACTTACACACATTTTTTTGTAAATAGATCTCAGAATACTATATAACGCCCCAACAGAGAAAAAACAACTGTGTTCACCACAAATATTTGTTCTCGGTGGGGATCGAACCCACGACCTACGGCGCAGAAGGCAGAGATCCTACCAACTGAGCTGAAAGGCCAATCAAAAATATGCTATACGTAATCTTTAAGCCAAAACTGTACTGCATTACTCACTGCCTGTGTCATATGTGTGTCGATTGGCCTATGCTCCAAGCATAGTTCGTGTAGTTAGCACACAGCACAGAGCAAAAGTAGGTATTGAATCTCGTTCGTCAGGGTTCCAACCAAAAAGCGAGTAAACTCAGGGAATGATTCTAAATGGGTGTTTTCACGGATATTTGATTCGTTTGATTTTTTTTTATGTTTGTTACCACATAACTCGTAAACTAATTTGAAAAATTATATCTTAACTTTACTTTCAGATTAGTGCCATAGAAATTTCGTCATAATCGGTTCGGCAGTTTTGACGTTGGGTTTACAAGTTTATATACTCTCTCTCATACAGTCATACGAACCAAGGTTATTTGCCTTAGTAGCTGGCAGCGTTATTGAGATTTTCGTTGTACCTACGATAAGTGCCTTACAAAGGTGTATCTCTAAGTAACTAAAGAGCTTTTTTAAACTTAACCCACCAACTGACTGAAAGTCGTTAAAATAATAAAACTGAGTAAAATATACTTTTCTTCCACCAAATTAAATACAAATATTTGCGGATATTCCACACAACACAATCTAGCCCTAAACTAAGCAAAGCTTGGTAATATGAGAAACAGGTAGCTGAGACCTTTATTACCTAAATAGGTATCAAATTTTTGTAGACACTGGTTTAGGTTCTTCGCTTGATCTAAGTAGATACCTTCCTACAGGAGTACAGGGCTTGTATGTAGAAGCGAGGGTTCTGCCTTTGAATAGCAACAAGGAGTCATAGAGCGTAGCAAACTATTTTCAATGGAACAGCTATTAATGGTCATGGTTTATTAAACAGCGCTATGATTCAATAGGAACCTCCCTAATAAAACACAATTAAACACTTAAGTGGGTAGAGTACCTACTTAAGTATTTAGGTAGGTAATGTACAAATCTGCCTACCTATCTATTACCTAGGATCGTACTTATGTAGGTTTTAAACGTTTGTTTAAATAGTTACGAAAGTATTATCCGTCGAACATTGCCATATCTACGGTTTCATTCACAGAGAGATATGTAAGTCGCCAGATGACGTTATTTCACCATTTGATCAGTCTTAACTTAAGCATTATTGAGCCTTTAATATAGGCAAATAATGCTAAATTTACGGTTATATTAGCCAAATATGTATGCCGTTATTAGGCTTTTTTAAAGTTTGACTATATAATATCTCAAGTACCATCCGCCTTATCTTAAGGTGAATATTGCTATATCTACGGTTTCATTTACTGAATATGAAAGTCATTAAATGAAGTTATTTCACCGTTTGGTTAGTCTTAACTCGATCGTATTTCGCCTTAAGATACGGTAAATATTCCCAAATTTACGGTGAAATTGGCCAAATATGTATGGCGTTATTAGACTTTTTAAACGTTTGATTAAACAGTAACTAAAGTATCATCCGCCCTACCATAAGGTGATTGTTGTCTTATCTACGGTTTAATTAACCGAATAAGTAAATCGTTTTATGATGTTATTCACCGTTTGATTAGTCGTAACTTGATCGTATTTCGCCTGATGATAACACTAATATCACCAAATTTACGGTTATATTGACCAAGTATTTAAGTCGTTATATGACGTAATGTTACCGTTTAACCAGTCGATATCTTGAGCATGTATTGCCTTAAGAAAAAGTGAATATTGCCATATTTACGTTTATATGTGCCGTATATGTATGCCGTTATAAAACTTAATGTTACCATTTGATTCGTCGAAACCTGAGCATATTTGGCCTTATAAAAGGGCAAATGTGGCCACATTATACCTCTAAGTTGCCGAATTCATACGTCGCTGAAAGACTTTAAGTTTACGTTCAATTTTTTGTGACTAAAGTATATTCTGCCTTATTGTAAGGTGAATATTGTCATGCTTAAGATTATTTATGCCGCTTCCGAAAGTTTGTTTATGACTTAGGTTTAAGTTTGTTTAGTTTTTATTAAAGCATATATCGCCTTAATTTAAGTTAAATTTTGCCTTAATTACGGTGATATTCAACACATATTCAACGTCGTAAATTTAAAGCGTTTTCAATAGTCCATTACTGCTGTATTAACAGTGTTAAGTTGGATTCCAAGACTACCTTACGGTAAGTCATTTGAGACGGTTCGTGTTTATGATAAGAGACGTACCAGTTTATCGCAAACGAATAGTAAAGTCAAATTAACCGTAAGCGTTTCAAAATCGCCTCGCGTCATTACAATTCAGCCGTCAAAGGTGGAATTCATCTTAGGCCAGAAATCCATTTTTCTCAGTGTAGTAGACGTCTTTGTGTGTGTCTCGTCCGGGTGCGTACCACCATGCCTATTCCTGCCGTGACGCAGCATTGTTGTGTTTCGGGTCGGAAGGGTGCCGGTGACATTACTGGCACGTGAAGCTGAACATCTGTTTACCTACCTAAAATTGATGGGAACAGGGCAGTGCATCGCAGGGCACATTCCTGTCGTGCGTGTCCTTCGAGGGAATGCTTTGGTATAGGCGATAGTTAATATAAATTAGAAGTGGTATGAAAAAATCTTTTTCATCCCACCAGCTCTGAAAGTGTGTTTTTGCTGTTTAATTTCTGACTGGAAAAGCAGTTTTTATCCGCTAGAGGATAAAGTAAATTTGAATTTAGAATATCGTGTTCAATAAGTTTGTGAATACACAACCTATTTACTTCTACCTCCATGGTGCCGAACTTATCATACAACCTTTTTTATTTTGTTAAAAACTCGCACTCGTAACCTTCTTGGTGTATTTGTTAATTCAAAACACCATTAAACCTATTTACTTCTACCTGCATGGTGCCGAATTTATCATACAACCTTTTTAAATTTGTTAATAACTCATACTCGGAAGCTTCTTGGTGTGTTACTTTTAGTCACGCCATGTTCTTTTTTGCATTTATAGTCATTTCCTCGCTGAGGTGGGATGAAAAGTTACGTGTTGCACTCGAGTGCAAAGATGGTTAAACTTTAGAATCCTGCGCTTGCTCAGTCATCAAAATTGAGCACGCCGTTAAAAAGCAGCTTTGCATAACAAATAACAAATAACTATTAGCAGCCCTCGCAACTCAGTTGGCCTCAGCCATCTGCTCTAGAGGCCGTGGGTTCAATCCCCAAGTACTTTAAAAATACTAGAATTAAAAAGTAGACAGACTTTTGCTTCTAAGCAGATGATTTATTAGCGTCAGGACCAACTGGTGTACTCAGTTTTTACTCATGCCCCTACTTACGGGACGCTATAGTGCCTGAGACAGGATTTTAGAATTAAAGCTGTAAATAACAGGTGCTTCAACCCAGTTTCAGTAATTATTTTCAAGACAAGGCTTTTGTCTAAACTCCCAACAATCAAAGCCTTGATACCTAAGTCACAATACTTGTCAAGTACTTTAAGACTTCTCGCTATTGTTACTATAACGATATCTTGGTCTAGCACGAGTTTTATACCGTCATTTATAGCCAAGGCAAGTTCTGTGCCTTGCCTACTCTGCGTAATACTTCACAAGTTATGCATAGTAGACCCCCACGGGGCAAGGAGGTTGGAAACCCATCGCAGCAAAGAGTTTTTTGTTTATAGTTATCAATTCTTTAAACAAACCAACAAAAGTGTTCCAAATTCGAGCAGTTTGAAAGTTTAAATTTCACGTTCCAATATCAAAATCTGTTGAAATTGCAGCGCTGCAATTGGTGGAAATGATCGTTAGCGAAAGGTATTCGATTTAATTTGCAAGTTTGTGCGGTTGGAAACTTTGCTCAAATTACTTAAATTCTTGATGTGTTATCTATTGCACTTCTTCTTCTCCTTGGCAAGTTATTTCAAACCAGTGTGGAGTAAGGATTTAAATTGCGTCTCAAAAATGCCCTTTTTGTGGATTTCACACGTCATGTTTGTTTTTCCAAGTTTTTTCCAGCCTCAATATGCTTTCCTTCATTGTTTGAGAGTTCTTGAAAGTTTGTGAGATATCTTTGAAAACAATGTTGTAAAAGTTTAAAGTTCGTATGAAAATATATTCATGTTAAGAAGATTGTGTACTCGTGTAATAATAAAATGTGTCTGAGAAAAAACTTTTAAAGTTAAATCTCGTCGTAAACACGTACATCATAAATCATGATTTAAACGAAAGCACGTCATTACCCCTGATAAAAATTCTTTCGCTTCGTAAGCTTTTAAAGCTCGTATCTTTAGTTGATACTCAAGAAAACTTGTGATTCACTCAATCTAATTTTAGAAGTAGTAGTAACTCTGTGTACTAACTTTGTGAAGGGCTAGTCCGGGTGCGTACTACCACCATGCCTATAACTCTGCCGTGAAGCAGCATCGCTGTGATTCAGGTTGGAAGGTCTTGGTGCCAGCGTTTATGGGTTCTTCGGCAAACATGACCGGCCCACTGCCACTTCAGCTTGCTAGTTCTTTGGGCTATGTCGCCAACTTTGGTCCTCTGTCGAATGACCTCGTTCCGGAATTTTAGTTCATTCATCGAATACCAGGAATCTTTAAAATGATGCTAGACTTTCGGGGATTTTTCAATATTTTGTTATTATATTATTATTAAATTGCCAACTTTAGCAGTTACATAAGTACTTGATAAAATATGAGTAGGTATAATCTGTGATGTGGGTTTAATAACTCGATTTCGAAGTCAACCTAAAAAGTTTTTGCTAACGTTAAAAAATAAGGGTGTAACAGCCGTGACGTCACAGTTCCTGACGTCACAAACGAGATTACAAACTCATTTTCGTAAACGCAAAAACTGGATATTGCTGTCTACTTCACTTTGTTTTAATTTCATATTTTGAAGGGAAATGTAATTTTCTTTTATAAAATCAACGAACGAGGGGAAACTCTTCATTTCTTTATAAAAATACAAATGAAAAAATAAAAATTATACATAATTTGATAAAATGTAAACATAATTGTGTAGGTATGTATTCTTTACTGAAATATATTTGAATTTTCATTAACAACTGAAATACTTCCGCTGTGGAACAATTTATATTACCTTTCCTTCATTCTCTTTGATGTAGAATCCTAAGAATATAAATAATAGAATACCTAAGTACTGTAACATAATATTAATCATTTTACCAGGAAAACGCTTTTGTTGTGTAACTTTTAAAACAAGTTATTGTAAGTTGAGCTATCTGATATTCTTAGGTTTATGTTTAATCAGTCTTCAAGGTATAATCAGTCAACCTATAATCTGCTGATTTTATAACGCTTTTATTAGCTTCACCTGTATGTATGTATGTATGTACCTATGTATGAAGCCCTTATGGCACCGCCTTCTCGTTATTCAAATCCTGTCCATCCAAAGGTTGTCTGGAAGAGATCGCTCATAGCGATAAGACCGCCCATTGTGCTTCGCTATAGTTTTAGTTTTTCGCTATGTGTAATGTCCTATTCTTGTGGTGTACAATAAAGTGTTATCTATCTATCTATCTATCTATGTAACCGACCTCTTTGAGCTCGATTTTGTCCTACTTTGAACGATCAGATTTGATTCAAACTTTGCACACCTTTCAAAGGTCGATGACTTGTCATCGATGCAATAATATGAAAAAAAAAAATGAAAAAAAAAAAAAAAAACGCTTTTATAACTAATTGAACTAAAAAGTTAAAAATAAAACTGTAATAATCAATTGAAAATTTTATATTATTGTACAAAAAGCGTGGGGGGCTTGATTTTGATTGCTGTAAATATTTTATCAATAGTTTATTATATCTGAAGATATTATAAAAAGCACCCCACGCTTCGAGGTGGATGGCAAAACTAAGAGAGGCCTATACCCAACAGTGGATGAAGTCAGGCTGTTGATAATGATAATGATTAAATAGAAGGAAAAATCAGAAAGTATTACCTTTCAGGTAAAATAATAATTAATGTCAAAATTATACGAGAACAAACATAAAAAATACAAAACTGAATTGAGAACCTCTGCCTTTTTTATATGAAGTCGGTTATAACGGAACACTAAGAGGTACAAACCCAATGACCTAGGTCCAAAGTCAGAGACACTAGGCTCGTTTACACTATGCTTAGTTCTGGCGACACAATGACGTATTATCTCATATACATACCCTCGTAAAATTTTACGACAACTCATAATAAGTATTATGCACATATTTATGCCTACGTACATTATGCAAAATATTTCTTGAACTACCCACATAAAAATAATGTTTACAAATGGGAGTTTAAGGGCTCAGTTGTTCTAATTTATTATTTACCTTCTAACTTCGGATAAGGAAGACTAAAAGTAGATTCATCGTACAAAGCTCAAATATTGGTTACAAAAACGCACATTAATCAAACCCACGACCTAATAATAATCGTTACTACTACACCACTAGTGTTGGAATTAATGAACACACTTTATCACTAACAATAATTGGGTGATTCTAGTGGCCTATAAATTAGTGATTTTCCCGCCTAAGTTTTCGGCAATTACTCCAAGCTTAATAGATGGCACCACTATTAGTTTTACTCAAATTAAAATGGAATAGGCATTCTTAATTAAACTTGAGATTTCCATCAAATCGACACTTGAAATAAAAAAAAATACGCGTGCGATGTATTCTCTCTTATCGTGTCACTGATTCTTTCAAACCAAGTGTGGTGAAAGGATTTGAAGTGCGCCTCAACGTCATCAATCCTTTCGAGCACTTGACACATATTTTCGAACTTTTTAGGTTCTACGATATGCCGGTTTCTTTACGATGTTTTCCTTCACCGTTTGAGAGCTCTGGCATAGTGTACATACATGTTTGGGTAGAAAAACTCATTGGTACACGACTGGATTTGAACCCACGACCTTAGGATCGGAAGGCGGGGCCAATATCACTAGACCACCAAGGGTGCTAAAACACCCTTTTTAGGGTTCCGTAGCCAAATGGCAAAAACGGAACCCTTATAAGTTCGTCATGTCTGTCTGTCTGTCTGTCCGTCCGTATGTCACAGCCTATATGCGACAGAGTGTTTAAAACAAAATTCGGTCTAGCAAGCCATATTAGGGCTCATGATAGGGATTAGGTTATGCAAAGGGTTCGCCATAATCGAACACGATTGGGAGGACATTATTATTATTATGTCACAGCCAATTTTCTCCAAAACTATAGGAGCTACACTGATGAAACTTGGTAAGTACGTGTGGGGTATCTATGAATAGGTCTTCAACAATGATGTTGAGGTTTCTTATATCGTTTTTTTCTAAACTAAATAGTTTTCCATCCACCGACTTCCCGCGATCTTAACAATGCCGTCGTGTGTGGGCACCCTACGTTTCGTCTTCCGGTTTATGGTCGCCATTCGAGAACCTTTATTTCCCAACGGTTGTCGGTTCTTCGAACTTTAAGAACTATTTGTGATGTAACTGTTTTGAGGCTGTGTGAGTGTTGACTAAATAAATCCTGCGTAGAAACGTCACACACCCAGTTAAAATGCACTGGTCAGCACTTAAACAGACTCAAAACCAGAGACAGAGACAGAGCCAGCTTGTGGTAGCCCTACAGATTATTAGAATTATTTGACTATATCTTGACATCATGCCGTTCTTACAAACTAAGTAAAAAGACACCATATTTTCAAAAAAAGAGTAAAAAATCTTCTTGAATTTATGTCAGGGAATAGTTTAGCCAGATTTTCCGGAGCACTCCAAAATGGCGAACTGCCAAACAAACTACTGACATTAACTTTAATTCTACAAAATTAACCAAGGTACAATCGACTGCATTAAGACACACACACACCCTCACACACACAACTGGTAGTATTTTTGACGTGACAACGTCTTATAATTCTATGGAGCCCGCGGCTGCACGTACGAAAAAAGATGACTCATGCGGCGTAACCTCGCTCCGAGGCGTTCGCAAGCTAGAGCGCGGAACGAGCGACAAAGAGGCACGCACGGCCTCCGCGTTCGACAGCGTTCGACATCTGTCTCTCTCCTACTTGACTTGACTTGACTTGACTTCTTAGTTTATGGCTTTTGTGGCTTGTTGTCACAATTCTGCCAGTGTCGTCTCCTACTTGAGTAAGCGATGCGTCCGCGTAGACAGCTGTATGACGTTGTCACGTTCAATTATTGCCAGTAAACCGACTTTACAGACAACTGGTTTTTTTTATACAACTAGTGCCGAACAGTCCCTATGAGCTATTCGTCGAGTGTGATAAGGTTCCAATGGCGCAGCGGTCAGCGCAGCCCCGTACCAAGAGGAAGGTCGTGGGTTATAACCCCGCTTGGCTGGACTTTAGGGACATTATAAAAATCATTTATAGAACTAGCTGATGCAACAAGCATATGACCCACCTGATGTTAAGTGGTGGCCATCGCCTTTAACAGAGCATTGCACTGCCCGGCGTGTATCAACTTGAGGCACACAGACGTTCAGCCTCACGTGCCAGTGATTTCAGTTAATAGTTTTAAACTTTTATTTATACAAAAGTGCAATACATGTTTTCAATTTTATCCCAATCAGTTTTGCTAAAAGAGATAAGTAGAAACAAAAATACTCACACACAAACTTTCGAAATCATTATTATTTGCAACTGTAAACATCTTAGCGTAGTCGACTGTACTTTGTTTAAAGTGCAACGGACACCATTAGCCTACATTTGTATTTTTTACTAAAACTTAAGCAATAATTTTCAGGAACAATACCAGTGCTCTCAAACGGTGAAGAAAAACATCATGAAGAAACTAGGATGCCAGAAAAACTAGAAAGTAGTCTTAAAGCGGTGATGAGCTTGTAACCTACTGTATAAAAGCGCGTGTCTTTAATGTTGGGACGAGTCTTTAAAAACCTCATAACCTTCTTTAAGGTTTACTATTACCATACAAATTTAAATTAATTTTACTATTTATGGGCAATGAGAGTTTTTAGTACACCATAATAAGTATAAATTGAAAGAGAAGTTGAAGAGAAACGGGGAAGAGGAAGGCCAAGAATAACTTACGTGAGCCAGATAAAAGAAAAGGTTGCTGTCATGTCGTTTAAGGAAGTCAAGGAGGCCGCATTCGAAAGACTTAATTGGAGAAAACTGCATCAAAACCCCGACAAGAGCTTAGCTCTTAAATTAAAGAAAAAGAGAACATAAAATAATGTGGTAGGTTTTCATTTTGGATCTCTCTCTATTACCGGTAATTTTATTAAGTTGAAGAAAACTGTAGATGTACGGCGATAATATAAAAAAACTAATTATGTATTTATTTTCATTCACAAAGCTATCATTAATCACCGAATACAATATGGTAAAGTCTTTATTAATAATAATAAATAAAAATTCATCTGTTTTTTTAAACCAATATGAAAGTCAACTACCAACATTTAAAAAATCATGCCACACCATTTTTTTGCACGCCCAGGAAGACTGGTAGACAATGTTATTAGTATTAAGTCCACCTAGGACTAAATTGTGTGAATGTTTTAAATAAATATTTATTTCAAAGCACAATTTATCTTCTTCTTCATCTTCTTCATAACGTGTCACTGGTTCTTTCGAAGCAAGTTTAGTGAAAGGAAAAAATAAATACTCTAATCGCCCATAAATGGTAAAAATCTGTTTGCATAGCAATCGAACAACCTTTTTCTCTCTATCTTTCTCTCCCATCTCTCTCTCTCTCTCTTCTATCTGTCTTATCTAATCTTAGATTAATAAATAAATATTGTTAGATTTAGGTTAATACAATAAAAGAATTGTATAAGAATTGTATACGGTTGAAAATCGTGCAAGAACAATCAGATATTGTGGGGCTTTCCTTGGCTGATGTATTATTTATAAGGTTTCAGGTTTCATATAGACACAGCACATAGTATAAACAGCTTGTTTATTTTTTGCTTTGAACCAAGCCATAGTTGTTGCCTGTGCTTCTAGGCTTGGTCGCGTGGAACTGGCACCAAGACTAACATAGCTTTGAGACGTTTAAAGTGTTTTTTTTATGTCATGTCATTAGTTCTTTATAACCAGTGTGGTGAAAGGAATTTGAGTACGTCTCAGAGGTTCCTTCGTGCACTCTTCGTTTCAAAATTATACAGCTAATTAACAATTTTTAACGTTGACTCTGAATTTTTAAAACAAAAAGGTATGTTTTAAGTTTTAGGTGGCTTGTGCGTTTCTGTTTGTTTGTTTGTCTGTTGCCTCGTAGCTTTGATCATAATGCAAAACTTTTACTAACAAGCTGGTAGTTCTTTTATAGATTTGAGACATGTTCGGTGGTAATACATGCAGCCACGTTTATATTACGAACGGAAAAAAACTACCACGCGGGCAAAGGCGCTGGCGGCCGCTTGTATTCAGTATTGCGTCCCGTATCCATTTTTAATGCGTTGAATGAACCAGCTGTATTTTCTTAGCTGTGACCTAAGACTGCTACTTTGGGATTTGGGAATACCACAGTTAAGACGCCGGTAAAAGGTTGTTTCAAATGTCGATTTTATGGTTCGTTTGAGCGCTTTTACAATGTTTTGTAATTACATGTATTAACTTTTCATCGCCCACGAGACTGTTTATGAGAGAACAGCTGGTAGATTGTGTAATTCTGACGAAATCAACGCAACGCAACGCAACGGCAGCACCCCTGGTGTTGTTGGTGTCTATGGGCGACGGTGACCACTTACCATCAGGTGGGCCGTAAGCCCGTTTGTCTATAATTTGCATTAAAAAAAAAAAAAAAAGTTAAATACTAACAAGGAACCGCGATAACGTCTTTATTGCTATCATTTTGCGATTGCTATCATATTGCGATGCTTTAGTCCAGTAGGGACAGACATTTAAATAGAAAATACCACGGAGTAAAAAAAGTGCGAGAACCAAAGTTGAAGAAAATATAATTCCACCCGCTACGTTTTTAGGGTTCCGTAACCAAATGGCAAAAACGGAACCCTTATAGATTCGTCATGTCTGTCTGTCCGTCCGTGTCACAGCCATTTTTCTCCGAAACCGTAAGAGCTAGACTGATGAAACTTTGCGAGTAGATGTATTCTGTGAACCGCATTAAGATTTTCACACAAAAATAGAAAAAAAAACTATAAATTTTGGGGGACGAACTACAAGAACCTTTATTATTATGTTACTTGGTGCTACGGAACCCTTCATGGGCGAGTCCGACTCGCACTTGGCTGCTTTTTTTATGTAAACTTGATAGTAGGTAAAAATGATCCTAGCCTAAAAATGATAATGTCCAAGCTTGTGAGAAATTAAATTTCTAACAACTTTGAATACCGCCATTTTTGCTCTAAAGTTGAAAATTAACGAGTTATTTCAGAAAAACGAAAAAATTTAACTTAAAAAAAAATTGCTCCCCGGATTTTTTCATGTTTCAAGCTAGTTTTATGTCTGCCCCGATTGGACTACTAGTTTTACAAAGCAAAGTTTCTATTAGCTATCTCATGTGTATTACGTCAACATTCAGTCTTGTTTCAATTGATTTTTTATTGCAATCAAAGCTCAACGTAATGTCCAAACTGACAGCTGCAACTATAGGTTTTGATTGCAACAAATATACGCAATCACCCTTCTGGGCTAGTACTTTTCGTATGTGAATGAACAATTACCTTTTTCTATAACAACTGTTTTCTATCAGCCTTGACAGCCTTCATAGCGTATTTAGTAGTAGCTCTGCTTATTATGCTGCCTTCCTACGGTGCGTGGTTCTGCAGATCATCACGCACCACGCACGACGATGCGCGGTAACACAGAAAAGGCTCCTGTGCTACCGCGCACCTCGGCGCACGAGACCGTTCCCATGGTGTGTCGTGCGAGCTGATCCGCCTCCGTGCGCGATATCACACACCGGTGGGAAGGGGCTATTACGCTGATAGGCAGAGCAGCAGAGTATAGGTATTCTATTTGAAATCTACATCTTTCCTTTTGTAACACGCTGTAAGTTTTCTATGTCAATCGTATTGTAGTTTGTTGCCTGTTCTTCTAAGCTTTGTCGCATGGAACTGGCACCTAGGCCCAGATTCATAGACCGCACTTTGCTTTACAGCAAAGGAGTCTTCGCAAAGTAAGCTTTGTTTATCGAGTTTACCTTCAACATTTTGAATAAAGAAGAGCTTGACAGAACTATGAAATATATTTTTGGTTGAAAGTTGAACTTTCCATCAAAGTAAAGTCAAAGTTTGGTCTATGAATCTGGGCCCTAGACCCACCTAGCTATAATACGTTTCAAAGTGATCCTTGTGATATTGAATAATTATACATTTGACTTTGAATTGACAATCCTTTTCTATCACTCAATTTTTTTTCCAAAATCTCTGGATTTGGCCAATAGGTACCAAAATAAAATACTCCTTAACATTCTAGAATGTTCTTTAACATAATAGAATGATCAAAATTTTAAAGACACTACCCGGGAAATGCTTCGCTACTAGTTTATTATATTACTACACAGCTGACGCACACATATTTATCATGTCTCCAAGATAATGTTATTATGAAGGCGCAGATGGGATACAAGGGAGACAAACAGGGGTGAACTGGTAGGTCTAATGAGCTCTGTCTGGCTCTGTCTCTGGTTATGGTTTTGAGTCTGTGTGAGTGTTGACTAAATAAATTCTACGTCAAAACGTCACACGCACAGTATAATGCACTGGTGAGCACTCTCACAGAATCAAAACTAGAGCCAGAGACAGAACCAGACAGAGCTTGTGGTAGGACTACAGGGGTGAAATGGGGGATATAAGTTATAACATATAATACACAGACTTTTCTGTGGTAACATGTGCCTGCGTATTAAACGTAGGAGATAGGATATTTTTACCAGTTCCACATATCCCTTAATCTATCCCTACTGTAGGCCTACCACAAGCTCTGTCTGGCTATGTCTCTGGCTCTGGTTTTTAGTTTGTGTGAGTGCTCACCAGCGTATAGGTAATGCTGTTTGTGTGACGTTTCGACGAAGGATTTGTTAGTAAACACTCCACAGACTCAAAACCAGAGCCAGAGACAGAGCCAGACAGAGCTTGTGGTAGACCTCAGAATCGTTCTTTCTAGAAATGTACCTATAGCCTATGTCCAGCAGTGGAAATCAAGCTTATAATGATGACGTATCACCAAAGTTTTTCACATCCTGTATACATTGCCAAAGCTCCCTTTATTCATGCGAACTAACTTCCAATCCCAAAGATTTATTAGAGTAACTAAATAACTTTTTATAGGAAAAACAAAAGGCTTAGTTACAGTCCCAATAAACATTAATAGTTAGCATCGCACACACACATACAAAATTGGCACGCACACAATAACCTATCGACTGGCCTTTCAGCTCAGTTGGTAGTAGCTCTGCCTTCTGAGCCATAAGGTCGTGGGTTTGATCCCCACCGAGAACAAATATTTGTGTGGTGAACGCAGATGTTTGTTCTCTGTCTGGGTGTTATATTGTATTCTATGTATGTATTTACAAAAAAAAAATGTAGTCAAGTATTATATCAGCTATCTGGTTCCCATATTACAAGCTCTGCTTAGTTTGGGGCTGGGTAGTGTTGTGTGAATTGTCCACAATGTTTATTTATTTATTTCTTTATTTTTTACCAAAAAAAACAAAGGATTAGAAAGCTTTACATTTAATGCTATGTTTCCATGCGTGCCGTGCAGCTCGGCAGGCTGCCTGGCAGGCTGCCTGGCGGGCTGCGTGGCATGCAGCCCGTCCCGGGCCGGCGAACATTCAAGCTGTTTACATGCATGCCGTGCAGCCCGGCGAGCTGCCTGGCGAGCTGCGCGGCATGCAACCAGTGTTACCAGGTACACGGTAATTACCGTAGATGTAAGGTATTTTTGGCTGAAACACGGTATACGGTAATGTTTCACCACCGTGTCATTTTCTACGGTATTTTTAATTATGAATTACCTTGACAGTCAATATGTAAATAATTACGAAGTAGGTATTCCCCAATCATCAAAATACGTCTAAATGTAAAAGTATGCCCTTTGCCGTGCCCACTAGTTAAACAATTAGTGTATATGAAAACATGAACCTAACTAAACATGAAGACATTTGTCAAACAATAATAATTGACTCGTTGTCTTAGCAACAGTCACAGAGGTTTTATTCTAACTGATGCAACCTCAACAGTAATCTCCGATCGTAGCGACTTTTTTTAGCAACGTCCACTCGTCACGAAAGCGCGAGAGAGACTGACTGCCCACCAGTGTTGCCACGTGCCAAAGCAAAATATCTGGACAGACGGACAGATAGACAGACAGACAGTCAGACGGACAGACAGTGAAGTCTTAGTAACTATATTAACTATACTAATAGTATTATCAAAAGTGGATCTAAATGAATATTTTTTGCCTTTATTATGTTTAAAGATGTTCATCTTATCATAGACTAAATCAGATTCCAAAAATCTGTATAAAAGTAGGGTAAAATCTGTAATCTGTAATACTACCCTAAATTCTGTATAAATACAGATAAATCTGTATAATTGGCAACACCAATTTGGCCCGCGCGCGTGTAAACAGTCACCGGGCGCCCGCACATTCATCAAAAAACCGACACTCGCCCGGTTCGCGGCATTCACGTTCACAGGCGCGTTTACGGGCTCGGGCGTACCGTTTCCACGCGCGTGAATGTGAATGTGCACGTTGAATGTCGAGTTGAACGCACGCGTGGAAACGTGGCATAAGATAAAGGACCCTATTAATAAGATTCCGCTGTCTGTCTGTCTGTCCGTCAAGTTGTATCTCATGAACCACGGTTCATAAAAAAAATCAAAATATCACTGTCTAAAGGCCTGCGCAGCACACCTAGTTCACTGGCGGTAGCGATCAGTGAAACGTTGTCTAAAATCTCAAATCTGACAGCGATATTTGACAGCGTTTCACTGAGGGCTTATTCCAAGAATTGACAAGCTTTTGGGTGTTAGCTTCACTTTTTACTTCGTGTTCGTGCTACCCTAGGCAAATTGACATGGTGATAAGACGCAAACATTTCGATGTTGGCCGCAATGAATCTAACACGAAGTCTTCTTTTTTAGCAAGTTGTCAACATGGATCGGGCATAGATTCCTCAAAATAAAGACCATAAAGATGACTGCTGGTTCAATTGACTGACAATTCACGATTGTTCAGTATGCCTACCATGAACTCTGTCTGGCTCTGGTTTTGAGTCTGTGTGAGTGCTCACCAGTGCATTATACTGTGTGTATGACGTTTTGAGCTAGGATTTATTTAGTCAACACTCACACAGACTCAAAACCAGAACCAGAGACAGAGCCTGACAGAGCTCATGGTAGGCCTACAGGAGAAGCATTTGAAGTTTTTTTCGTGCCAAATCGTAGGTAACTCTTGTTGTATTCGACTTTTTTAAGATCTGGTTTACCAAAAATCCTTAGAATTCTGCGGGCTTTCAGCATAATATGAATTGAGACGCTATATACTCTATATATATGTTCTGTTCTGATATCCAGAACTACGGATCCCTAAAGACATTTACACTGATGTTATGTAATACTTCACTATCCAGCACCATCACCTCGCCGGCGCTTTTCACCACGGCGTGGTCGCCGCCACCACCGCTCACCAGCACGACGCCGCGCACGAGCAAACTCAGGAGACTTATTTATTAAAACCGATCTGGAGTATAGGGCGTATTTAAATTAAAACTCAAATAAAAAATAAGAATTTATTCTGCAGTATTACTAAGATCACTTTGAAACGTCTTAAAGCTAAGTGAGTCTAGGTGCCAGTTCCACGCGACCAAGCCTAGAAGAACAGGCAACAAACTACGGCTTCGTTCCTACTTTTTTTGTATGATCTTTTTACAAAACACGCACACGCTACGCTTAGTAATAGTAAAGTACCTACACAGCATATAAAAATAAGATACGAAAATAGTAGGTAGGTACAGACATTGCAAATAATTCACATGTTGGCTTTTGATAACTAGATCTTCTTCGGGATCTGAACAATCAAAATCAAGGCCTAAGTTGAGAAGTACACAACAAGCCTGTATGATCTGTGCACATTTGTTTGGCTTGTAGTGCAAGACCCTATCCTTGCCCAACGCCAACTGTTTTTAACCAGCCAAAAGTGTTTTCTATTGTGACCAAGGCTTTCATATGCTTCTGGTTGTACATTCTTTCTGGGGAGTTGCAGTAACATTTAAGAATGGTGTCATGAGCCAAGGCCACTGTGGGTATCCAGAGTCACCTGAAATGATGTTGATAATTTTTATTACGAAGCTCAAACAAATATAGGTATCTTCTATGTAAAAATCTAAAGTACTTAAATAGTTACCATATAGTTAGGATGTTTTCCTGAGGGACACCTTTGTACGTACCTACATAAGCAGTAATACCGGGTTGGTAATCTTAGGTGGTAGGTACACATTAATGAAAATAACATAACTCACCTTTAATTCAAAGCTCACGCGCTGCGAAGACTTTAGGTCGTTATGCTGTCGCAACTCTTCGCATAAGAACGCGAAGGCAACCTTGGACAAACGATACCGACGACAAAATATGGTCTCCGGAAGATCTACGATAGGATTGAAAGCTTTCCGTAAACCAGCCCGCAGTTCCCGTAATTTACGAACCCGGTTTTTCTCGACCATCCGCATTGCAAAATAACATCTTGCAGACATTCTCAAAAGCAATTATTGACTTCAAAAATGATTTTGTATGAAAAACGATGAGCGCCTCTGACGGGCTTTGCGAGAAATAATATTGCTACGTATCTTCACTTACTATTGCTAACACCGGTGATAGTCTATCGTCAACACCAAAATCGTACTAAATCTTTTCGTTAGCTTCACGATTCTGACGGTTTTTGTGTAAAATGCTATTCTTAGTTTCGGAATGTATTTGACAGCTTCACGATCGATCAATCAAAATGAATTAGTAAACAAACATTTATTTGTGCATTTTTGAAGTCAATAATTGCTTTTGAGAATGTCTGCAAGATGTTATTTTGCAATGCGGATGGTCGAGAAAAACCGGGTTCGTAAATTACGGGAACTGCGGGCTGGTTTACGGAAAGCTTTCAATCCTATCGAAGATCTTCCGGAGACCATATTTTGTCGTCGGTATCGTTTGTCCAAGGTTGCCTTCGCGTTCTTATGCGAAGAGTTGCGACAGCATAACGACCTAAAGTCTTCGCAGCGCGTGAGCTTTGAATTAAAGGTGAGTTATGTTATTTTCATTAATGTGTACCTACCACCTAAGATTACCAACCCGGTATTACTGCTTATGTAGGTACGTACAAAGGTGTCCCTCAGGAAAACATCCTAACTATATGGTAACTATTTAAGTACTTTAGATTTTTACATAGAAGATACCTATTTTTGTTTGAGCTTCGTAATAAAAATTATCAACATCATTTCAGGTGACTCTGGATACCCACAGAGGCCTTGGCTCATGACACCATTCTTAAATGTTACTGCAACTCCCCAGAAAGAATGTACAACCAGAAGCATATGAAAGCCTTGGTCACAATAGAAAACACTTTTGGCTGGTTAAAAACAGTTGGCGTTGGGCAAGGATAGGGTCTTGCACTACAAGCCAAACAAATGTGCACAGATCATACAGGCTTGTTGTGTACTTCTCAACTTAGGCCTTGATTTTGATTGTTCAGATCCCGAAGAAGATCTAGTTATCAAAAGCCAACATGTGAATTATTTGCAATGTCTGTACCTACCTACTATTTTCGTATCTTATTTTTATATGCTGTGTAGGTACTTTACTATTACTAAGCGTAGCGTGTGCGTGTTTTGTAAAAAGATCATACAAAAAAAGTAGGAACGAAGCCGTAGTTTGTTGCCTGTTCTTCTAGGCTTGGTCGCGTGGAACTGGCACCTAGACTCACTTAGCTTTAAGACGTTTCAAAGTGATCTTAGTAATACTGCAGAATAAATTCTTTTTTTTTATTTGAGTTTTAATTTAAATACGCCCTATACTCCAGATCGGTTTTAATAAATAAGTCTCCTGAGTTTGCTCGTGCGCGGCGTCGTGCTGGTGAGCGGTGGTGGCGGCGACCACGCCGTGGTGAAAAGCGCCGGCGAGGTGATGGTGCTGGATAGTGAAGTATTACATAACATCAGTGTAAATGTCTTTAGGGATCCGTAGTTCTGGATATCAGAACAGAACATATATATAGAGTATATAGCGTCTCAATTCATATTATGCTGAAAGCCCGCAGAATTCTAAGGATTTTTGGTAAACCAGATCTTAAAAAAGTCGAATACAACAAGAGTTACCTACGATTTGGCACGAAAAAAACTTCAAATGCTTCTCCTGTAGGCCTACCATGAGCTCTGTCAGGCTCTGTCTCTGGTTCTGGTTTTGAGTCTGTGTGAGTGTTGACTAAATAAATCCTAGCTCAAAACGTCATACACACAGTATAATGCACTGGTGAGCACTCACACAGACTCAAAACCAGAGCCAGACAGAGTTCATGGTAGGCATACTGAACAATCGTGAATTGTCAGTCAATTGAACCAGCAGTCATCTTTATGGTCTTTATTTTGAGGAATCTATGCCCGATCCATGTTGACAACTTGCTAAAAAAGAAGACTTCGTGTTAGATTCATTGCGGCCAACATCGAAATGTTTGCGTCTTATCACCATGTCAATTTGCCTAGGGTAGCACGAACACGAAGTAAAAAGTGAAGCTAACACCCAAAAGCTTGTCAATTCTTGGAATAAGCCCTCTGATCGCTACCGCCAGCGAACTAGGTGTGCGCAGGCCTTAACTACCACGGTAGTTAGACAGTTGAAATTAAGGTCACCGACATAGCTCGTAGAATTAGTAAGTTGTATATTATATGTTAGCAGTGGATTTCTTCAGGCTGATGATGATGATAACAAATACAAAAAAATAATAAAAATAATAGCAAGGGGGCTTCAATCAATGATCAATACGTGCAGAGCTGGCTAAGCCATGGGTTTTCTCGCGATGATTTCCTTCACCGTTTGAGAGCACTAGCAACGTGTTCATAGATTTTCCGAGCAGAAAACAGATTCGTACCCTCGACCTAAAGATCGAAAGACGGGCTTACTACCACTTAGCCACCCGTGCATTCAGTGTAATTTACCTACTAATCTAATAAATTAGGTAATAAAATATTTTGATAATAAAACAAACCAAATGAAAAATAATTTACCTTTGGCGCAAATGGGTATCTTTCACTGTGACACTCAATTTATCAATATTCGCTGAGCACACAAGGGGATTAATCACCGTCGAAGCCTTTTCCTACACGTGACACTTTTTTACCAAATAAATCAAAGCCTACTGGCCTATCATACTATAACCACTACCCTATTATTATAATATCCTATTGGCAAATAATCTTTTCTAAGGATCTAAAAACAGCTGTTGTTTTGGACTACCTTTTTCTTTTGACGTGAATACGTCTTTAAAATTGCTTCCTTAGAGAAGCAATAAAAAAAAACAATTATTACTTACATTACATTACAAAAACGGAAAAGCATTTTCATTTTAGTCTTATGAATAAAGACTTTACATAATACTGTCAAGTACACGAAAGGACCCTCTATGGGGTGTACTTAATAGTACATTGTTACCTGAGTGTTGAAAGTCACGTTTTTTGAGTCCCGAGACGGGTAGGCGCCAGAGCGTAGCGAGGGCGCCAATGGAGCTTGAGGGACTTAAAAGACTTTCACCCGAGGTAAAGACTGTGCTTTTCATTACGAATACAAGGAAAGTAAAAATAAAAACATGAAAGAAAAATTAGTGAAAATGAAGATTGAATTGCCGCCTTCCCGGTTTTTTTTTCTTTTTCTCTGGCGGGCCTTCGGCTTCGGCTCGCCAGCATTATTCAGCCATTATTTTCATTTTCATAATTAAAAAAATGGTAAATTGTTTGCTCAAATCTATGTTATTCTAAATAAATAGTTGAAGCTATATATTAATCAAGTAATTTAGAAGATATATTATTTATTTAATACTATTTTCATGTTATTTAAATTTAAATTTTACATTGCGCTTTAATTAGACTTCTTAAACTTCTTACCGTTGTAATGGGTTTCCAACCTACTTGCTGAATAAAAAGTTGGAATTTGGTTCAACAACCTCCAGAAAGACTTTAGAAAGTCGGAACATGGTTGAATAAAATAGAACTTGTTTTTTTTATAATTGACAGCTGTCAGTAGAAAGCGATTCTCCCTAGGGCTGAAAGTTTTACTTTCAATTAAGCCCCTCAGGCAACTTCAGACCTACTTTCAGAGTGTGAACAATGAAAAATCCTTTATTCACCCTGGTTTGAAAAACTATTAGTAACACGACGAAAAGAAGAATTAATTAGAAAAACCATTTTTGCACATCGTGTGCAAAGAGCCAAAAAAATCGGGGTCGTCCGCAAGTGCAATGGATTGACGACATCGTAAATATCACAGAACACCTGGGCAAGAGACGCACTAGACAGAAGCGGCTGGCAGAAGAAGAAGGGGGTCTATGGTTATAGACCCCCTTCTTTTTCTGTGGTTGATACCACTGCTGGTTAGCAGTGGTTGATACCAGGCCGAGAAATTGATGATGATGTGTGCGAAGGAACGATGGATGGTTTTCTATTGAAACTAGTCAAGAAACTAAATGTAAAGTAATACTCATCAAAGAGGTTCTTGCAAGACAATATCGATTCTAGACGCCCGTCTAACATAATAAAAGTGGTAAAGTTATATTGGCTATTGACCGGTGCTATGCTAAATTAAACAGGACTTTGCATCTATTGTAGATGATTTATTTTGCGTCAGAGGCAACTGGGTACTCAAGTCTTACTTGCGGGACGTTATAGTGCCAGGATTTAAGATGGAATAGGCTTGCCCAGCACCTGTCATCCTGACAGCTTAGTCGGCCTAATCCACAGGAAAGACATGGTCAATACGTGCTGACTTACCCATGGGATTCCTTACGTAAAGTGAGGTATTGGAATAATAAATCAATTGTTGTGCTGGTGTTGTGAAGAAAAATGGATGGCTATGTTGTTATGAGGCAAGACGGTAAATATAGGGCAAGGCTGTAAACAAAAATATGTTTGTGCAATACAATAGCAATGTAACCCAACATGTCACATTATACGATCCGTCAATAAATAGCTATTTCTCAAACGTGCTTGGCTTACGAGGGCATCACACAGGCGACTCTCCATACAAACGTAGTCCCCTATTATAAAAAAAATATGACCCTAATATGATTTATATGAAATATGAATTGGAGGTGATATTTTCTTTATCAATAAGTTTCTGAAAAAAAGGAAAACATACGAGCACGTATATAGCAGATCTGGATTTTATGAGAAAAAATGGTTACTCTAGAGGCATTATCCAGGGAGGAAATAGGGGACTACGTTTGTATGGAGAGTCGCCTGTGTGATTCTCTCTTAACCTTCTCCGAGATAAATTGAAATTGCTGGCCAAATACATGCGAGCAGCGCACGGCAAAAGTTGTAGGAAAATCTATAATATCTGTCAAGTTAAGCGGTCAGAAAAATTACATAGTAAACTCATATTTGTGGTATAATTTAAAAATGGAACGATCTTTTACTCAGAAACATAGCAACCATGGAGGTGACTTACTAAAGGTTTTATATAAATTTCGAACTGGCTTGCAAAATTAAATGCTGTTTGTTGAAAAAAAATCGGTTGTCTGTAAAGTCGGTTTACTGACGATAGTTGAACGTGATAACGTCATAAGAAAACACTGATGGAATGGTTGCATTTTTCAAAAGAATTTTAATTATTATTTGTGACTCGCGGACTCGCGGACTCGTGGACTCGCGGACTCGCGGACTCGCGGACTCGCGGACTTGGACTCGGACTCGGACTCGAACTCTCGGACCCGGACCCGGAACTCGACCGAACCCTTACCCTTACCCTCATTTACCCTTACCCTCATTTACCCTTACCCATTATCCGACCCG
The DNA here is from genome assembly GCA_947578465.1 of Thera obeliscata. NCBI lineage: Eukaryota > Metazoa > Arthropoda > Insecta > Lepidoptera > Geometridae > Thera > Thera obeliscata. Next base: position 8,522,308 of record OX387923.1, on the reverse strand, counting down.
GGCTCGGGCTCAGGTAAAAGGAACGACGAAACGACGTAACGACGCATGAGTCATGTTTTTTCGTGCGTGCAGCCGGCTCCATCGATTTATAAGACGTTATCACGTCAAAACAAATGAACACTTCAACGCGTGGTAAAATAGGGTTGTTCGTTGTTTGACGTATTAGTATTTGACAAAATCAGTTCAGTTTAAATTTCCGCACATTATTTGAGTAAAGTACAACTAAAATAATTTAAATATTGCTGGCACTCAAAAAGTAATACACAGTAGACAAGTTGGCTGTTCAAAGTGTTCAAGTATTGTCTACTTACGAGTTCTAAACGAATGAACGAACATTTTCAACTAAGCGTCGTGCCAAAAACTTGATTACCGTCGACACGTGAGACTTAACTTAAGCTGCTGCAAACTGCAGCTTATCTTTGCTGCATGCATTAGGTATAGTGCACTCTCTGTTGGATAATCTCATTTTGTTATCTTATTTTCACCTGTGTCGCTGAAAGCTTTGCATAAAATGCCTGTTTTGGTCAGATATGAGTCAGCGAAGTTTTTTTTATAAAGTAAAGTAAACTGTCTTTTTGAGGCGCAATTAAAATCCTTTCACTACACTTAGCGTCTTGGGGACGCTTCCGTCTGGTACTGATTTAGATCAGTTGAGCTATCTCTAGATCGTTTGTAACGGTCTGCAGATAGCTCAACTGTTTCTCGTGTATTTTGTACATTTTGTAAATATTTGTTTCTTTTTGTAAATAAATGCTTGTTGTATTTCACTACACTTCTAAATTCAATCAAATATTTTTTTAATTCAATGGTATCACAAGGATCACTCAAAATAAATAATAAGTAAATAAAAAGTAAAGGAAATAATATATTTCTAATTAATATTAAGATAGAGTGTAGACCACTGATTATTTACATACTTTATCTAATAGGAACCAATGTTTGCGTACATTTTTAGCTAAAATTGTCTTTTTAAAACTATGTGTAAGCTTTAATCTCGCGCAAATACTTACTACTAGAATTGCATGTTGTGAACTGCAACCCCCCGCTTCCCCTCCCACCTAAATGTATTATTTTTCGTGACCCACTTATGCATAACGCTATCCAGATTGCTCCTATAAAAATAAAGTGTGAGGCAAACTTTCTTAGGTTTTTTTCAAAGGAGTGTACGCAATGCAAGAACCAAAAAAACTATAAGAACCACCCCAAAATGCAAACAAAACAAACTGTACTATATAATATCTGATGATTCTTAGGAATAAATTATTTTTAAAGTTCTTGTTCTGCTTTCTGCCTATAACCCACTAGATGGGGTCGGTACCTACAACATGTCTTTTTCTTCCATTCTCCCCTATCATTCGTCATCTCAGTACTCAACTCACTCCTCTAACATCTCTCACACAATCCATCCATCTTTTCTTACCTATAGATCCATCTACATTCATGCCTACAGTCTTTTCGTCACATGACATGCTATAGACACGCCATAGTAGTAAATTTTATTAAGTACTGTATTGACACAAATAAAATTTCAATGAATACAACCGTTTACAAAACGCACTAAATACACAAGAAACAGTTGAGACCGTTACAAGCGATCTAGAGATATCACGACTGATCCAAATCAGTGGCAGACGAAAGGGTCCCCAAGACGCTGGCGGGATTGCCACGCTAAATAGCAATGCTTATACGCTGCGCCAGATAACCACCAGCCCTTGGGTCACACGTCGCATAGATCAGATGCCGAGGCAAAATTCTAAGACCTGCATTTTAGACTCTCCTGTCGATTTAAATTTAGACACTGAGAAAATAATAACAAGAGTTTCAGCATCAAACAAAAATAGTCTTTTCTTCCAAACAATAATCCTTGAACCTGTTATATTCAACAATATACAAGATGAAAAGGTAAGCCTTTTGATTTGGAAGAAATTATTGATAATACGATAAGGGAGTCGGCTAAATCAGTGTTTTCTCCGAATTTTCGTAACCTCTTTGTTAGGGGCTCAGTAATATAATAAAAGGTAATCCGATGTAGTACAAACCCATGTCTATTTCTGCACTCAAGTAGATAGATAGATTATCTCTTTATTGTACACAAAGAAGTTATCAATACAGTATCTATTAAAAGTCATTAGTACAATGGGCGGCCTTATCTATAATGTTAAAAAGTCCGAGTACATGGTCTTTAAGGCCGGCGGTAAAAGTCCACCTGACTCGCTCAGTATCACTTTGAATGGATTAAATCTAAGACGTGTAACACAATTCAAATATCTGGGACACATCATTACCGACGACCTTAAGGACGATGTAGATGTGGAAAGGGAACGTAGGGCGCTAGCGGTTAGAGGTAATATGGTAGCCCGCAGATTCTCCCGTTGTACTGACCAAGTTAAAGTCACGCTGTTTAAAGCGTACTGCCAGAGTTTTTACACGGGAAGTCTGTGGGTTAGGCATACGAAGAAATCGCTGGACGCCTTACGTATCCAATATAACAACATCTTCCGGATGATGTTGAGACTGCCCCGCTTCTGCAGTGCGTCAGGTATGTTTGCGCAATACCACACGGATGGCTTTTATGCCCTGGTGCGCAAAAAAACTGCCTCACTGATCGGCAGAGTGCGGGGCAGTAGCAACAGCATCCTGAAGACTGTTGCGGACAGCTGGACGTCTCCGTTATGGAAGTGCCTTGTGCTGAGGACGATAAATGGAGGAATTTATTTCTCCCATTGATTGTCCACAGCACGATGCCTTCGGCATGATCTTTAGTTTTTAAGTTAACTGTGTTTTTATTTTATTCTTTTAAATGTGTTTTTACTGTGTGCTATGGATTTTATGTGGTCAAACAATTTTTATTTTTATTTTTTTATTATAAGCATTAAGGTTGTCTCCCAGGCAACCTCAAATCCAGCTCAGGATCCCATGTTTTGAACCACTCACTGCGCTCGTGATTTAATTTTAGAATCCTTCGCAAGCTCAGTCATCAAAATTGAGGACGCGGTTAATAAGCAACTTTGCACTCTTTTAAAACAAATAACTATCTAAGATGTGTGCAAGCGGATTGCACACAAGACAGTTCCTCGTTCGCTAAATGGGTTCGAGTGATAAGGTAACTGACGGCAGTCTGCCCCTTAACATTGGCCCCACCTTCCGATCCGAAGGTCGTGGGTCCAAATCCAGTCGTGTACCAATGAGTTTTTCTGTCGAAAAATATATGTGCACTATGCCAGTACTCTCAAAACGGTGAAGGAAAACATCGTGAGGAAACCGGCGTGTCGTAGAACCTAAAAAAGTTCGAGCAACACGTGTCAAGGGTCACGCAAAAGGGCCGCCAGCGGCCTACTTGCGGAAAAAACAGCCCGCACATCGAGTGCGGATTATAAACATTTTCCGAAATTTGCCGAATTTTGCCCTTTAACATTTTACAGTACTCACAGTCCTATAGAACAAATGGGAGTTACCGGTTGCCTCGTAACAATTCCAAAATTATTGTCTATGTTAGCAGTTATTGAACAAAGCCTCGCTTTGGGCGTTTTTGCTATATATTTATTTCAAAGTCAACTCATATTGGATGATGATTCTTCAAAAGGAACAAAGTGCCTTCAGGCTTCGAGGTCTGAATGTTTTGAAGGTCCTACCTTGAATTGGGTCCTTCGCGCCAACTTCTAAAGTGATCCTTGAGATTCAACTGAATAAAGTTCGTTTTTGAAAGGCAAAATGTGATAAACTTATTTAACGCTATAAAAATTATTTTTAGATGTATTTGTACCCGAAGTCGGAGTTTTGCTACCACATTTCGTCTACGAAATGTTGTTTTCGTTTCGCCTATTTGTCTCTCTCTATTGTATGGAGAAAAGATGAGACAGTAAAGAACGATCGAACGTAGAAACGATCGAAACGGGTTTTTGGTTTCTCATCAATTATCCATACAAAAGAGAGAGACACGTGCTCGCAAGGGTGCAAGATGGACCGAAGACATTGTTAAGATCGCGGTAAGTCGGTGTGTGTGGAAATGTAGAAGGGAGACCTAAGCCCAGCAGTAGATTTCTTCAGGCTGATGATGGTGATGATGAAGTTTAGTTTTTTATATTTTTCAAATCAAAGTGTGTGAGCGAGAGAAACATTGACGGTTGTCTTCGCCTTAAATCTTCGCATTAACTTACTTTTTTTCTTTATTAACCAGCGCTTTCAACGCGCAATTTATCGGGCAGTAATATTTCAATACTCCCTCACGCAAACCCCATTATATTGGTACCGGTATTATTTAAGTCATTTTATACTCAAATTGCTTTCCACGTCGATATACCAACGGAAAATATATTTTATTGCCTCATAACAATACGTCTGATGAAAAGAAAATCGCCAGAAGCGAGCCGGAATTGCGCAAAAGGTTCCGTACAAAGAGAGTTTGTTAGAATGTATACTAGGTACTGACAGGATGTGTGGCAAATAAGAGATTGCGTATTTTTATAAGTATTTTGCAAGCAATTTTTAGCAAGGACCAAACTGCAAGTATGAACTTTAAAAAAAAAAACTTCTGGCTGGGAAAATGTAGGGTAGCCTTTGCCCTGTAGTGAAACAAGATAAGCTAAAAATAAAATAAAAATTGACTCATGAATGACGCTATTAGTATGCCACAACAAACATTAAAAAATACAACCGAATTGAGAACCTCCTTTTTATGTTAAAAAACATAATATATTATATTCTGCATTAGAGGTGTGACAAATAAACGTTTTTTCTTTCTAATCGTAAACTTTTACATCGTATTACTTTTTGATGTACAGAACCCTAAAGTCGAATATACTAGGCCAGAAGTCACTATAAATCAAATCAATCGTTTCCGAGCACAACCGGTGATTGATCACCTCGCCATTTCTTCGCTTGTCGATGTTGTTTGTATCCTGCCGTTATGATTTGACTATGGACTCGTGGCCACACCAGATTGTCACGCTGGTGTGACTAACAGGTATTTATTTTAGTCGTGGGCACACTAATATTGCACTTAACCTTGTTTTTTGACGTGACAACGTCTTTTAACCAACTAAACCGATCAAATATTTTACTTTCTCAACAATACAACTTTTATTTGTTTTGACAAATGAGTTGAGTAATGCCAAGCAAATGACGAACTTGACATTTGACAGCAAACGTCAGATTGACAGAAAACGACTGATTTGAACAGAAAAGGTCAGATTTTAATGAAAATTACAGATTTGACAGTGTTGATACAGTCAATTTCTGTGAAAATTCTCATTTTCTGTCAATCTGACATAAGCGTCTAGCTCGTTGTAGGAAAACATCATCGCAAAACCATTTAAAGTCTTCCACTTAAACTCCGTTAAAGCAAAAAAATATATTTTTGCATTAGAAGTGCAAGAATCCAAAAGCCTACGGCCCACCTGATGAACAGCGGTTACCATGGCCTATAAAGTGTCCGCTCAGAAGTAAAAGAATGTGAATGTGACCGATATTCAAATAAAAAGTCGTGAACTGTGAAAAGAATAAAAAATAAATGCCTCTTATTTTTTATGTCCAGCTAGCTACATACGATATCTAGAGATAGAGATGCATATCTAGAGATCACGTGATTTCTATAAAGCCCACGTAGCCAGGAGTCACGTAAAACACTTGAGCCTGTTCGAAGGTCTTACTTTGAAAAGTACTTTGTAAGCTACACCCTATCGCACTCTTCAGCATTGCTGATTGATGGAACTGAACAGACTAGTTTCTGGTTCTGTTATGAAAAATGTTGTTGACAATCCACACAACACTAATCTAGCCACAAATTAAGCAGAGCTTGTATTATGGGAACTATGTAGATAGCTGAAATAATACTTAAATTACACAAAAAAAATGTTCTAAATCGTATAAATTTTAATTTACATCAGAATTAAACCTCGTATTCATGGTAAACATTTTGTTTCACAACAAAGTTGTTCAACGTGTGGCGGAGTTGGTGTCAACATGTTGCTGGCAACACTGTGTGTTGCCGAGTTGATAACGGCATGTTTATAAAGCTCTCACCCGAAGAGCGTTAACATCAGTAGGCCTACCATGAGCTCTGTCTGGCTCTGTCTCTGGTTCTGGTTTTGAGTCTGTGTGAGTGTTGACTAAATAAATCCGTCAAAATATCACACACACAGTATAATGCACTGGTGAGCACTCACACGGACTCAAAACCAGAGCTAGAGATAGAGCCAGACAGAGCTCAGCCTACAGTTTAACAACAAATTAATGTTGACGTGCGTGAACGTGAACAACCCGGGCCTATTTTGTTCAGTCTATGGTTTGAACACTTTGCTGAATCGTGCCACTAGTATCTCTCGACCCTTAGGTTCTGAGACTAAGCTAGGTCGGGCTCCAGGGACCGGTACCCGATTACATTACAACTTCAAGAAAGATAAGTAGTTTCACAAAACTGTTGGCCTACCATAAGCTCTGTCTGGCTCTGGTTTTGAGTCTGTGTGAGTGCTTTCCAGTGCATCTTCTTCTTGTGTCACTGATTCTTTCGAACCAAGTGTGGTGAAAGGATTCAAAGAGGTTTCGTGCACTTGACACATATTTTCGAACTTTTCCAGTGCATTATACTGTGTGTGACGTTTCGACGTAGGATGTATTTAGTCAACACTCGCACAGACTCAAAACGAGAGCCAGAGACAGAGCCAGACAGAGCTCATGGTAGGCCTACTGTTCGTTTGATCTTCCAGTTGTCTTACGCCGGTTTATTCCTTATGGAAAACAAGTTTGTTTTGTTTTATTGATAGCTAAACGTTTGAGCAGCCTTCACAGCTCAGTAGTGACGTCTTCTGCGCTGAGGACGTGGGTTCGATCCTACCGAGAGCAAATATTTCGTAAACATTTTGTTCTTTGTCCGAGTGTTATAGGTTATAGGTATTATAATATACCACTATTTTGTAATTACCAAAAAAAAAATGCCGATATTGGCTGCTAATACTGAACAAAATCGTCATCGTCGAAAAAAAAAATTGAAGTCACAAAAAAAAATATTTAAATAACCACAATTTTTAGTAAAATATTGAGAAATGATTCAACAAGCAAAAATCATTTCATTCATAAACGCGAAATACCAAGCGGAATCGAACAGCGTATTTTTTTTCTCTCTAGTACTACGTACCTAACTAATATGTCCATAATATTAGGCAGGATTTCTGAAAATTTTAACATTTTATAACTTTGTCAACTATAAATTTGATTGCACATTCAGGGATTGAAATCTGTAGATTTATTTACACAAAGAAACTTACAATTAAACAAATATTTACAAAATGTACAAAATTCACAAGAAACAGTTGAGCTATCTGCAGATCGTTACAAACGATCTAGAGATAGCTCAACTGATCCAAATCAGTGCCATTCATAAATTGCACATTCATAATTTTCTACCCCTACTACATCACTCTATTTTTTTTTGGTAGATACTGGTGTATAGATATGAAATTATAATCAAAAGACCACCTAATGTTCATCAAAAAAGAAACTTAGGTATTGTATAAGCAATTTGGTTCCTATCGCACAAGTTTGTTTAGTTTGTAGATATATTTTAGTTCTGTGAAGACTGACCGCAAATATCTATATATGATCGTTAAAGTCAAAGTTGAAAGGTCAATCATTGACCTTGGAAAACCTATACAACGAGGTTTTCCAATAACTAATATCGCTTCTCGAAAACAATACAGCTTAATATAGAATGTAACCTATTTTGGGATATAATGAACAAATCCCTTTTCTATGAAAATGTGTAAATCCTTTAAACTAAGTTAGACCTTTCGGACATCTAAGCGTTCTGCGGTGGTGCTCAGTGAAACGTCAAATATGACAGCGTTTCACTGATTGCCACCGCAAAACGCTTAGATATGCGCAAGCTCGTAACTTATTTACTTAAATACCTTTGTTCAAAATTATCCGTATTTTGTTTTTTTTTTATATTTCCGTATACCAAATTCGGACGTTTTCAAAAAAAGAGTGAATAGGTATCTTTCTAGGTGAGCGCACTACACTATCGACTGCATCATTACTTAACATCAGGTGAGATTGCGATCAAGCGTTAGCCTACAAATTGAAAAAAAAAGTTAAGAGATTATTTTTTTTATAGGTGAGTCTAGGTGCCTGTTCCGCGCGACCAAGCCTAGAAGAACAAGCAACAAACTACGACTTTTGGCACAATTGTATTGAAGCGCGAACTTGTGCTTTTGTATTATTGCATTGCATACGTCTGACTAAGTGAAGTGGCACCACACTGGAACTTCACTGCTATTATTTTAGAATATTTTTGATTTGTTTATTGATTTTATAGTGTTTACTACACTTAAGGAAATCACAAAGATTTTTATAATGTCTTCCCCTATGTAGGGGAAGGTCGCGGGTTCAAATCCCGCTCGGCTCTTAACTTTTGGGACATTATAAATCTTTATTCTTGATTTGTAAAAGGATTATATAAAAAAACGGTAGGAACCGTGCCGTAGTTTGTTGCCTGTTCTTCTACGCTTGGTCGCGTGGAACTGACACCTAGACTCACCTAGCTTTAAGACGTTTCAAAGTGGTTCTTGTATCGTATTGAATAATCGCTTATTGAATCTTGAATCTTGTTTATTATTCAATTTTGAAATAGCCCAATTTATTTGATAGCTGACATACTTTTAAAAATATTCTAACTTCGATTTTTTTAGCTTAAATAAAAATAACGATACCAAGGTATATTTAAGGCTGTATTATAATTGCAGCTTTAATGAATACGGACGTAATTCTTTGCCAGAAATTATCGGCTATTATTTTCAGGTTTTCAGCGTCCTAATTTGAATTAATTTATTTTTTATGTAAATGTTGAATACTTCAGACTAATGGCATACTTTTTTACAATTTATAGGCAAACGTTTAACGAATACATACAACCATAATACAAGGTTTGTGTAAAAGTAGAAATATTTATGAAGGCTTGCGTACGCTACGGTAACCGCTTTCCATCAAGTGGGCTGGTCAATTGTTTAATCAGAATAATATTAAAAATATCTTTTTTTTTACTTTTTAGCTTTTTAAAAAAATCTAGGGCTAAAAATATTTACGAAATCAGAAATTCTTAGCGTACAAGTTCGTAGCAAACATACAATACAATATAGCACCCAGATTTTTTTTTTTTCAGAGATATTTATTTTGTGTGTGTACATAAATTATGTACACACATGTAAGAATTTCTGATTTCGTAAATATTTTTAGCCCTAGATTTTTTTAAAAAGCTAAAAAGTAAAAAAAAAAGATATTTTTAATATTATTCTGATTAAACAATTGACCAGCCCACTTGATGGAAAGCGGTTACCGTAGCGTACGCAAGCCTTCATAAATATTTCTACTTTTACACAAACCTTGTATTATGGTTGTATGTATTCGTTAAACGTTTGCCTATAAATTGTAAAAAAGTATGCCATTAGTCTGAAGTATTCAACATTTACATAAAAAATAAATTAATTCAAATTAGGACGCTGAAAACCTGAAAATAATAGCCGATAATTTCTGGCAAAGAATTACGTCCGTATTCATTAAAGCTGCAATTATAATACAGCCTTAAATATACCTTGGTATCGTTATTTTTATTTAAGCTAAAAAAATCGAAGTTAGAATATTTTTAAAAGTATGTCAGCTATCAAATAAATTGGGCTATTTCAAAATTGAATAATAAACAAGATTCAAGATTCAATAAGCGATTATTCAATACGATACAAGAACCACTTTGAAACGTCTTAAAGCTAGGTGAGTCTAGGTGTCAGTTCCACGCGACCAAGCGTAGAAGAACAGGCAACAAACTACGGCACGGTTCCTACCGTTTTTTTATATAATCCTTTTACAAATCAAGAATAAAGATTTATAATGTCCCAAAAGTTAAGAGCCGAGCGGGATTTGAACCCGCGACCTTCCCCTACATAGGGGAAGACATTATAAAAATCTTTGTGATTTCCTTAAGTGTAGTAAACACTATAAAATCAATAAACAAATCAAAAATATTCTAAAATAATAGCAGTGAAGTTCCAGTGTGGTGCCACTTCACTTAGTCAGACGTATGCAATGCAATAATACAAAAGCACAAGTTCGCGCTTCAATACAATTGTGCCAAAAGTCGTAGTTTGTTGCTTGTTCTTCTAGGCTTGGTCGCGCGGAACAGGCACCTAGACTCACCTATAAAAAAAATAATCTCTTAACTTTTTTTTTCAATTTGTAGGCTAACGCTTGATCGCAATCTCACCTGATGTTAAGTAATGATGCAGTCGATAGTGTAGTGCGCTCACCTAGAAAGATACCTATTCACTCTTTTTTTGAAAACGTCCGAATTTGGTATACGGAAATATAAAAAAAAAACAAAATACGGATAATTTTGAACAAAGGTATTTAAGTAAATAAGTTACGAGCTTGCGCATATCTAAGCGTTTTGCGGTGGCAATCAGTGAAACGCTGTCATATTTGACGTTTCACTGAGCACCACCGCAGAACGCTTAGATGTCCGAAAGGTCTAACTTAGTTTAAAGGATTTACACATTTTCATAGAAAAGGGATTTGTTCATTATATCCCAAAATAGGTTACATTCTATATTAAGCTGTATTGTTTTCGAGAAGCGATATTAGTTATTGGAAAACCTCGTTGTATAGGTTTTCCAAGGTCAATGATTGACCTTTCAACTTTGACTTTAACGATCATATATAGATATTTGCGGTCAGTCTTCACAGAACTAAAATATATCTACAAACTAAACAAACTTGTGCGATAGGAACCAAATTGCTTATACAATACCTAAGTTTCTTTTTTGATGAACATTAGGTGGTCTTTTGATTATAATTTCATATCTATACACCAGTATCTACCAAAAAAAAATAGGGTGATGTAGTAGGGGTAGAAAATTATGAATGTGCAATTTATGAATGGCACTGATTTGGATCAGTTGAGCTATCTCTAGATCGTTTGTAACGATCTGCAGATAGCTCAACTGTTTCTTGTGAATTTTGTACATTTTGTAAATATTTGTTTAATTGTAAGTTTCTTTGTGTAAATAAATCTACAGATTTCAATCCCTGAATGTGCAATCAAATTTATAGTTGACAAAGTTATAAAATGTTAAAATTTTCAGAAATCCTGCCTAATATTATGGACATATTAGTTAGGTACGTAGTACTAGAGAGAAAAAAAATACGCTGTTCGATTCCGCTTGGTATTTCGCGTTTATGAATGAAATGATTTTTGCTTGTTGAATCATTTCTCAATATTTTACTAAAAATTGTGGTTATTTAAATATTTTTTTTTGTGACTTCAATTTTTTTTTTCGACGATGACGATTTTGTTCAGTATTAGCAGCCAATATCGGCATTTTTTTTTTGGTAATTACAAAATAGTGGTATATTATAATACCTATAACCTATAACACTCGGACAAAGAACAAAATGTTTACGAAATATTTGCTCTCGGTAGGATCGAACCCACGTCCTCAGCGCAGAAGACGTCACTACTGAGCTGTGAAGGCTGCTCAAACGTTTAGCTATCAATAAAACAAAACAAACTTGTTTTCCATAAGGAATAAACCGGCGTAAGACAACTGGAAGATCAAACGAACAGTAGGCCTACCATGAGCTCTGTCTGGCTCTGTCTCTGGCTCTCGTTTTGAGTCTGTGCGAGTGTTGACTAAATACATCCTACGTCGAAACGTCACACACAGTATAATGCACTGGAAAAGTTCGAAAATATGTGTCAAGTGCACGAAACCTCTTTGAATCCTTTCACCACACTTGGTTCGAAAGAATCAGTGACACAAGAAGAAGATGCACTGGAAAGCACTCACACAGACTCAAAACCAGAGCCAGACAGAGCTTATGGTAGGCCAACAGTTTTGTGAAACTACTTATCTTTCTTGAAGTTGTAATGTAATCGGGTACCGGTCCCTGGAGCCCGACCTAGCTTAGTCTCAGAACCTAAGGGTCGAGAGATACTAGTGGCACGATTCAGCAAAGTGTTCAAACCATAGACTGAACAAAATAGGCCCGGGTTGTTCACGTTCACGCACGTCAACATTAATTTGTTGTTAAACTGTAGGCTGAGCTCTGTCTGGCTCTATCTCTAGCTCTGGTTTTGAGTCCGTGTGAGTGCTCACCAGTGCATTATACTGTGTGTGTGATATTTTGACGGATTTATTTAGTCAACACTCACACAGACTCAAAACCAGAACCAGAGACAGAGCCAGACAGAGCTCATGGTAGGCCTACTGATGTTAACGCTCTTCGGGTGAGAGCTTTATAAACATGCCGTTATCAACTCGGCAACACACAGTGTTGCCAGCAACATGTTGACACCAACTCCGCCACACGTTGAACAACTTTGTTGTGAAACAAAATGTTTACCATGAATACGAGGTTTAATTCTGATGTAAATTAAAATTTATACGATTTAGAACATTTTTTTTGTGTAATTTAAGTATTATTTCAGCTATCTACATAGTTCCCATAATACAAGCTCTGCTTAATTTGTGGCTAGATTAGTGTTGTGTGGATTGTCAACAACATTTTTCATAACAGAACCAGAAACTAGTCTGTTCAGTTCCATCAATCAGCAATGCTGAAGAGTGCGATAGGGTGTAGCTTACAAAGTACTTTTCAAAGTAAGACCTTCGAACAGGCTCAAGTGTTTTACGTGACTCCTGGCTACGTGGGCTTTATAGAAATCACGTGATCTCTAGATATGCATCTCTATCTCTAGATATCGTATGTAGCTAGCTGGACATAAAAAATAAGAGGCATTTATTTTTTATTCTTTTCACAGTTCACGACTTTTTATTTGAATATCGGTCACATTCACATTCTTTTACTTCTGAGCGGACACTTTATAGGCCATGGTAACCGCTGTTCATCAGGTGGGCCGTAGGCTTTTGGATTCTTGCACTTCTAATGCAAAAATATATTTTTTTGCTTTAACGGAGTTTAAGTGGAAGACTTTAAATGGTTTTGCGATGATGTTTTCCTACAACGAGCTAGACGCTTATGTCAGATTGACAGAAAATGAGAATTTTCACAGAAATTGACTGTATCAACACTGTCAAATCTGTAATTTTCATTAAAATCTGACCTTTTCTGTTCAAATCAGTCGTTTTCTGTCAATCTGACCGAAATATTTATGAAGGCTTGCGTACGCTACGGTAACCGCTTTCCATCAAGTGGGCTGGTCAATTGTTTAATCAGAATAATATTAAAAATATCTTTTTTTTTACTTTTTAGCTTTTTAAAAAAATCTAGGGCTAAAAATATTTACGAAATCAGAAATTCTTAGCGTACAAGTTCGTAGCAAACATACAATACAATATAGCACCCAGATTTTTTTTTTTTCAGAGATATTTATTTTGTGCGTGTACATAATATTATTATGTACACACACAAAATAAATATTTGTTCTCGGTGGGGATCGAACCCACAACCTACGGCTCAGAAGGCAAAGCTACTACCAACTGAGCTGAGAGGCGAGTCATAAAATAAAAAACCACAAAAAGAAAAAGAGATATAAGTGGTATTCCAGTAATAAATTACAAATTCATCGCCACTGCTTGAATACTGTAGGCCTACCATGAGCTCTGTCTGTCTCTGTCTCTGGTTCTGGTTTTGAGTCTGTGTGAGTGTTGTCTAAATAAATCCATGTCAAAATGTCACACACACAGTATAATGCACTGGTGAGCACTCACTCAGACTCAAAACCAGAGCCAGACAGAGCTCATGGTTTGCCAACAGTTGTCGTCATGATGTTTTCCTTCACCGTTTCTTAAACTGCAGCAAAATCATTTCAGTACAAAATTACATAACCAGGGTAAAGATCAATTCAGAATTGGGGTAGCAACCCCTTTACCCCATGAGGGTTGTTGTCAATAGTCTAAGCCCACCCCGACAGCTCCTAATTGCTTTAATAAGGACAGGGAATGACATTTGGGTTCGATTCTTGACCAGACACTTAGGCGGGGCTATTATCTATGGACGAGCAACGGCGATAGTTGAGCTGAGGCTGTTGCATCACTGTCGCTATTGCAATTTATTTAGAACTCCATTTTAAATTTGTTTATTGTTGTTTGTGCCCGTTATATTTAACTTTTATTATTCTGGTGGTTAGTACAAATTGTTTTTTATGTACGTATCAAATGAATTAGTTAAAAAAAAAAAAAACGCTTTTTGACGTAACAAATTTTCCAGTCAGTCGATTGAAAAGTTGTTTGAAAAATTATGTACGATAATTTTATAAGGTCACAAAACTTGAGAAACCGACTGCATGGCCCAACTACTAGACCGATTTGGATGACATTTCTATGGGAGGAATCTGAAGTATAACCTTTTGAATTTTTTTTTGTCAAATTGTCTTATAAATTATGAAGTTAAATATGCCATAACAAACATGGCCAAAAACAACCAAATTGGGAACCTCCTCTTTATTATTATGAAGTTGGTTAAAAAATACCGCTTTCCTGACGTTACAATCAAACATTGTAGTTGTAGCAGTGAGGTTCATTTAAATGATTATTACTACTACTATTATTGCGATCGCTGGTTTTTAGGGTTCCGTAGCCAAATGGCAAAAACGGAACCCTTATAGATTCGTCATGTCTGTCTGTCTGTCTGTCTGTCTGTCTGTCTGTCTGTCTGTCCGTCCGTATGTCACAGCCATTTTTCTCCGAAACCGTAAGAGCTAGACTGATGAAACTTGGCGAGTAGATGTATTCTGTGAACCGCATTAATATTTTTACATAAAAATAAAAAAAAAAACTATAAATTTCGGGAGTCCCCATACTTGAAACTGAAACTCAAAAATTTTTTTTTCATCGAACCCATACGTGTCCAATCTATGAATAGGTCTTCAAAAATGATGTTGAGGTTTCTAATATCGTTTTTTTCTAAACTGAATAGTTTGCGCGAGAGACACTTCCAAAGTGGAAAAAAGTTGGTCCCCCCCCCTCTAACTTCTAAAGTAAGAGAATGATAATACTAAAAAAAATATATGTTGTACATTACTATGCAAACTTCCAACGATATTTGGTTTGAACGAGATCTAGTCAGTAGTTTTTTTTTTATACGGCATAAACCGTAAACCGCAATTTACCTTTCGACGAACTACAAGAACCTTATGTTACATCAAGTAACATAATATAAAGGTTCTTGTAGTTCGTCGTGCTACGGAACCCTTCATGGGCGAGTCCGACTCGCACTTGGCTGCTTGTTTTTAGATAATAGCCCTGCGGGACTAAAATTGGTTTAGTTAAACCAATTTTGATAGAAAAGTTAGGGTCCTTAATGGGCATGTTGAGATTCGTTGAAAGTATTTTCGGACAGACATTGTGAGTGCGTAATAGAATAAAAACTTTTTGGGTACAATAAAGGCCTGCGCACACCTAGGTCGCTGGCGATGGCGATCAATGAAACGCTGTCAAAGGGTTACCGCCAAATCCCATAGAAACAAAACCCCAGTCCCGGCACAAAAGAATTGTATCTCAGATTTAAGATAATTATTGTAGTAGTGATTATGTGTTTATATTATAATATGTTTTATTCATTTTTTTGCCAATTCAATGTAAATTAGCACAGTAACATGAAGTTTTTCCTAAACAGTGTCATTTTTGCATGTAGCGCCTATGAAATTTCTCTGGGTAAAAAAAACATGTTAGCCACGGAATCAGAAAATAGCGACACCTGATATTGTTTCTACTAATAATTATCTAAAACCTGAGATACAATTCTTTTGCGCCGGGACTGGGGCAATTTTGGCTGAAACCCTTTGACAGCAATATTTGACAGCGTTTCATTGATCGCCAGCGCCAGCAACCTAGGTGTGCGGAGGCCTTAAATAGAGTTAAGTGACATAAAAACTAATACACACAGTTCTGGAGCCTAATTCTTGGGCCGTCCGAGATTTTTAATGTCCCTTATACACCACTATTTTTTAATTACCAAAACAAAAAAATAGGGTAATGTAGTAGGGATAGAACATTATGAATGTGCAATCAGAATTTTTAGTTTCGATAAAATGACAAAGTTATTAAATGTTAAAATTTTCAGAAATCCTGCATAAAATTATGGACATAATTATTAGTTACGTAGTACTAGAGAGAAAAAAATTACGCTGTTCGGTTCCGCTTGGTATTTAGCGTTTATGAATGAAATGATTTTTGCTTGTTGAATCATTTCTCAATATTTGACAAAAAATTGTGGTTATTTAAAAAGTTTTTTTTTGTCTCAAAAAAAATTTTTTTTTTCGTGGATGTGTTCAGTATCGGCAGCCAATATCGGCATTGTTTTTTTTTGGTAATTAAAAAATAGTGGTGTATACACATTGGCATTGCACAACCCACACTTTTTCTACGTTTTCCGTATATCGTAGCTGTCGAGGCTTCTACGATGAGGTCGTCGATGAATTACTCAAGGAAATCATCCATTCTCTCTTCGAAAAGAAGCAATAAAATAAAATTGCAAAATCATCCGAGATGAACCGAGAATTAGGCCCCTGGATGTGTGTTACCTAACTCAGTTGGTAGTTAGCTCTGCGCTGTAGGTCATGGGTTTGATTTCTACCGAGAATAAATTTTTGTATGTTTCTCTTCCAAGTCGTCATCAACCTAAAGAATCCCACTGCTGGACATAATATTTTTATTTCATTGCCATAAAATCCCTCTCAAATACATATTTATTCAATAGTATTGCAACGACCAACTGTAAGCCCTACCACAAGTTCTGTCTGGCTCTGGTTTTGAGTCTGTGTGAGTGCTGATTTATGAAATCCTACGTCAAAACGTCACACAAAAAAAATATTATACACTGGTGAGTACTCACACAGACAGAAAAGCAGAGACAGAGACAGAGCCAGACAGAGCTTGTGGTAGGTCTACTGCTACATAATACCATCCTCTAACTCTCTAACTAGCGTGGTTTTTGATACCTTCTACTTAAACCTATCTACCTACTTGGGTTTCTGTCTATTTTAGCTACCTTTCTAGTATAGAGCTACTAATTAAGTACATCTACCTACTTTGGTATAAATACTTATAAGCATATACAGTGTGTTAGGTTAAACGAGGGACTTATTGAGGGAGGGTATTCAGTATTCGATTCTCGTCCCAAATATGTAAAAAACCTATAACCTTAATTTGTGACGTAATTGTCCACTAAAATACGTTATTCATGAACACTGAGCGCGCAAGAAGTGAACTTGTAAACACGTGGCAAAACACGTGCCGATCCTGCCGAAAAGGAAGCTTGTGCGCAAACCCCGCCCCTTCCCTTTGTGTTGCACCGACAGGAGGACACACTCCCGCGCTGACCGCAGTCAGTCTATGCGAGTGCGCTGCTATTTCCGCATGTCTAATATTGCGCTTCCGCGTATCGCAAAAACAACCCCGGGATAAGTGTGTCCTGTAAACGTGTTCTTTTAATAACCAAAAATGACGTCTTATCGATATTCTAATGAAGAATATTGGGATATGGTTCGTGCCTACGTGTTATCTAATGATAGTGTGCGAGGAGCCATTATTTTGTACCGAGAGATGTTTCCATACCGCCAGATTCCATCGTAGGTACAATCTTATGCTAGGTGTTAACCAACGATTGCGAACATTCGGTCAGTTCACCGTACCGACGCATGCCCAAGGACGAGGAAGGGAGCCATACCTAGGTAAGCCAGTTTTAAAGTATGAAGGGAAAATGGATTATACCTAAAGGTCATTGACCCGCGCAAATGTTCTGCGATAATATTAAATCGCTAGCGCAAGGGTGTACACACGTTGCGAGACTTTTGCGAAATTTTTGGTATGGTTCTGTCTGTTATTTATCAGAGTTTTTTTTTTGTTCATATTTTTTTTAGTATCATATAATCATGCACTATTGTGGGTTTCAATATGTCCCTCGTTTAAACTAACATACTGTATATATAAACTCCTACCTACTATGTAACTGACGTTTGGCAAATAAATGAGAACTTGTTTTCTCGACCTAAGTTTTATCATACTTATATTGTGAAGGAAAAATAAACAACTTTTTTACATTTCATTTCTAACTTCTACATAGGTACCTGTCCAGGGCAAAACCACTCTTGCCAGTTGAAAAAATTCCCGAATTTTAGGGAAATGTCCACATTCCATTTTGTTTGTGTCGTGAAGCGTGCAAAGGTTACTGCGGTGTGTTTGTTCTACCCTCATGAGGTCTTCGCTTGAATGCTTTCAAAAAAACATTGGGTACAGGATATGGCTTTGAAGCAATTATTTAATTAAGCATTTAAGGCGCAGACCACCGTCCATGACCTTTAAGGGGCCAGCGGAGGGCGAATTTTCATACAAACGTAATACCAAAATGATTACTAATTTAAGCAGATTTTTACTATATTATTGTAATTATTGTATGTGTATACTATTTATCTAGGTTCCTGACCAGTTTTTATTTTAAATAACTTACCTCAAATGAAATTAATCCAATCACATTTTGCAATGAAAAAAATGTGTAAAATGCGATTGGTGTTTATTTCATTTGAGGTAAGAAATTTAAAATAAAAACTGATCAGGAACCTAGATAAATACTATAAGAATACAGTTATTACAATAATATAGTGAAAATCTGCCTAAACTAGTAATAATTTTGGTATTACGTTTGTATGAAAATTCGCCCTCCGCCGGCCCCTTAAGCCTACCACGAGCTCTGTCTCTGGCTCTGGTTTCGAGTCTATGCGAGTGCTCACCAGTGTATTATACTGTGTGTGTGTCGTTTCAACGTAGGATTTATTTAGTCAACACTCACACAGACTCAAAACCGGAGCCTAAGACAGTGCCAGACAGAACTTACTTACTCGTAGAGCCTACCACTACACACACTCACACACACACACACACACTATATCAATATCAAGTGTATATCTATATATCAAGTGTACAGTGTGTATCACTTGCACACTTGATAAATAGATAGCACTTTATAATCACCTAATAATGAGGTAAAGTGTCATTTTGAGGTGAATTAAGTCGCGCAACGAGCTATGGAGAGAGCTATTCTGGGAGTTTCACTACGTCATAGAATCAGAAATGAGGATATCCGTAGAAGAACCAAGGTCACCGACATAGCTCTTAGAATTAGTAAGTTGAAGTGGCAATGGGCAGGCCATATAGCTCGAAGAACCGACAACCGTTGAGGAATAAGGGCGCTTGTACACGCTAAGAAAAAACGCCGGGTCTACCCAAGAATTCGTGTCGTAACTAGAAAATAACTGTGTACACTGCTCGCAGCGGTGCACGAAAAAAATCTTATCTGCGCAAGACACGACGCGGCGAACGTTGTTGCGTTTTCGTGTGTGGAAAAGACAAATTTCTTGTCGTCTACACGAAGAATTTGTCTTGTCTGCCGCAGGAACGGCAAATTTTCTTAGCGTGTACAAGCGCCCTAAAGGTTCTCGAATGGCGACCACGAACCGAAAAACGAAAAGTAGGGCGCCCACCGACCAGATGGACCGACGACAATGTTAAGATCGCGGGAAGTCAGTAAATGGAAAGAGCTCAGAATCGTTCTTCCTGGAAATGTGTAGGGGAGGCCTATGTCCAGCAGTGGACTTCTTCAGACTGATCATGTTGATGATGATGATAAAAAACAATTGTCTGTAAAGTCGGTTTACTGACGATAGTTGAACGTGCCAACGTCATACAGCTGTCCACGCGGGCGCATCGCTCACTCAAGTAGGAGAGAGACAGATGTCGAACGCTGCCGAACGCGGAAGCCGATTGTGCCTCTTTGTCGCTCATTCCGCGCTCTTGCTTGCACTTCTCTTGCCTGCCTTAAATGGAACGCCTCACAGCGAGGTAACGCCGCATGAGCCATGTTTTTTCGTGCGTGCAGCCGGCTCAATCGAATTATAAAACGTTGTCACGTCAAAAATCATCACAATCAGATGACCCCGTAAAAAGTGGAACGTCCCTATTAAAATCTAAAAATATCCGTGTCAAAATACGAACCTCCCTTTTGTCGTTAAAAAATCTTCTATTGGCTGATCGTTTAATCCTCAGCACCCGTTTTTTTAACAGTTGGGTAAATTTTGATAAGGGGCTGACGCTTTTTTAGGGGAACGATTTATTAGAGCCTTCCTTTGAATTTGCTGACTACTTGTACGGTACGGCCTTACTAGGTTTTTTCGCGTGAGAATAACTTAGATTCTCCTAGCACTAACTAATGTAGGTGACAAGGTTTTTTTAAACCTGAATTCTCATACTCATACTCATTTATCTAATGCAATTATTGTGTTACATGGTGAGGTCTTAGAGTAAAAAAGCGGCCAAGTGCGAGTCGGACTCGCCCATGAAGGGTTCCGTAGCATCAAGTAACATAATATAAAGGTTCTTGTAGTTCGTCGAAAGGTACATTGAGGCTTACGATTAATGACGTATCAAAAAAAAACTACTGACTAGATCTCGTTCAAACCAAATTTCGTTGAAAGTTTTTATAGAAATGTACATCATATTTTTTTTTTGAGATTTATTATTTTCTTATTTTAGAAGTTAGGGGGGGAGGGGGGGCAACATTTTACCACTTTGGAAGTCTCTCTCGCAAAAACTATTCAGTTTACAAACAAACGATATAAGAAACCTCATCATCATGTTTAAAGACCTATTCATAGATACCCCACACGTATGGGTTTGATTAAAAAAATAATTTTGAGTTTCAGTTTCCAGTTTGGGGACCCCCAAAATTAATTGTTTTTTTTTTCTATTTTTGTGTAATCTTAATGCGGTTTACAGAATACATCTATTCGCCAAGTTTTATCAGTGTAGATCTTACAGTTTCGGAGAAAAATGACTGTGACATACGGACGGACAGACAGACAGACAGACAGACAGACATGACGAATCTATAAGGGTTCCGTTTTTGCCATTTGGCTACGGAACCCTAAAAATGGTGAATACATAATTAGGCCCTTATCTTTAGGGCATAGCAATATTTAGAGTGGAAGCGGGCCGAAGTCTGAAAAAGTAGATAAATTAAAAGCTAGTTGTTAGTGTTCTATTGAAGTCAATTAAATTATTATTATAACGCAGGCAATGTATCATTGAAAATGTCATTTAAATTATAATAGCATTTTTTTATCAATAAGTCCTTTAATTTACATTCAAATGTCCTATCCTTTTTTAAATTTTTTATTTGTTCGGGGATGTTATTATAAATTTTTGATGCCATTGTTGTTGGACCGGAACAGACCGGAATTCTCCAATCAATAACCAGGTTATATTTTCAAGGTAGTCACTTCTTCTTTTTTTTTATCGTGTGACTGGTTCTTTCGAACCAAGTGTGGTGAAAGGGTTGTAAGTGCGCCTCATAGAGGCCTTTCGTGCACTTGACACATATTTTCGAACTATTTAGGTTCTCCGACATACCAGTTTTCTCACGATGTTTTCCTTCACCGTTTGAGAGCACTGGCATAGTGTAACCCTTATCATTCTTAAGTTCGAACGTAGTTGCAGAACTAATAAGTACGGAACCCCAATCAGGGCGTGGTCTGTGATTGCATTTTGAAAACACCACTATGTTTTTCCCAGTTTTCCCGAATGCCCTATGGCTAGGAATTATGATGTATTCTTAATATATTATTATAAAAAAACTATGTTGGTAATTACGTTTTTATAGTACAAGTTTTCATCACTTTGGAGCTATGCGACGCTGTGTGTAATATCCATAAACATTTATTTTTATGTTGCCAAATTCGTGCACAATGAAAATGTTTTTATTAAAAATACCAAATGGGTTAGAAGTATTAGGCATTCAACTTGATTTAAACATTTAGCTTTATTGAAGGCTCTTTTAAAAACTTCTGAAAATATATTGAAAGGAATCCTTTTAAGGTACGCTATCGTAATTGCTTTCGTCAATAAGATTAATGGTAGTAATAAAATAAATAAAAATAAATATTATGGATAGCTCACACAACACTTACCCCCGAACTAAGCAGAGCTTGTATTATGTATTTAAATAGGTATGTATTTATTAGGTATATGTGAAATTGTATAGTAGGTATCTAATATAATATTTTATGGATAATGTAAGTATTTTCAGACCTTATGTATTAACTTTCTTTTGTGTGTATGTAGCTAGCTACACAACAAAAATGTTAGGCACTTTTTATTTATTCTTCCTTTGCACACAGTCCCGTTGTAAATATCTTGAGTCCATTCCATCCAAAGGTTGTTGGTAGAGATCGCTCGTTTAGCGATAAGACCGCCCATTGTATGAGACAAATAGTTTTAAGAATTTTTATGTACCTGTACTTTTATAATAATATGTTGTGTGCAATAAAGCATTTTCTATCTTCTATCTATCTATGGGAACCAGATAACTGATATAATACTAATGTACATTTAACATGGCCCACCTGATGTTAATTGGTAATGCTGCGCACATCTAAGCGTTCTGCAATGGCGGTCAGTTAAACCCTGTCAAATATGACAGCGTTTCATTGATCGCCACCGCCATTGCCTAGATGTGCGCAGGCCTAAAAGAAAACCTCATGAGAAAACCATTTCGTAGCATTTTTTTATTTTTATTTTAGAAGCGGCTAAGGGCCTGCAATTAAATATTTGTTTGACTTATAGGCGTATTTTTATTAAGGCTGATAATAATTAATTATTTCATATGAATAGGTAGTCCTTAAAAATAAGATAAGTCAATCCGCTTAATACAGACAAAAAACGCTGATATTATAATTCCCTTATTATCTTGTTATTTTTATCTACGTCATTAAAGGCCTGCGCACATTATATGCAAAGGCGATGACAATCAGTGAAACGCTGAAAAAAAATTACGGCGTTTCATTGATTGCCACCGCAGATCGCTCAGATGTGCGCAAGGCTTACGAGAATATTGATTAAAAAACCCTTCCTTTTTTCTATTCTGAAATGTTACGTCATTGCAAATATTTCTACATTCTAAGTATCGTTTTTTTAAATAAAGTAATATGAGTGGAAACTTCTAGAAAAACTAATAAACTCGACACTCCATCATAACTTCAGAAGAAAATTAATAAAGGTTGAAAGGCGTTAGTTCAGTACTTCAAACTTCAGAAACTTACAGTTCTGCGGTATCACTACGTAACTAAATAAATAATGTGATTAAATAATTTCTTATCCACCTTCATTAAAGCCTTTAAAAACAGCAATTATTTTTTGGGGAAAGTATTTAAATAAATTTGGTGAAAAATCATGAAAACTAACCAAATCGCCGTCATTTTTACATTTGCCAAAACATTTAATATCCATCTTTTAAAAATAAAAAACAATATAAATTTTGGAGTACTTGGACAATCAAAAAAAAAAAAGAAAAAATATTTCCAATAACAATTATCAATTTTAATTTTTTTAATTAATAAAAGCAATAATAATTTTAAAAGAAACTTACCTTAATTTTTATCTGACGCACATTTCACAGTTTTTAATTGAAAAACTCACTAACACTTCACTTATCACAAACACATCACTGCATTCACTCGCGATCGTCGATTTGCATCCAGGGGGTAGAAACGACCACCCTATGCGCTTCACGGGTCTCTCTGACCCCCACCCCGAGATTCGAGGGAGGGTAGCACAACGCATGCGCGTACTTCGCGAATATAAATTTGACATTTATACTGAGATAATTTTTGCGTTTGTGGCGTTTTATCAGAGTGGGACTGATTAAGTTTTTGTTCAGCAAAGTGGGGAATTTTTTAGTATAATTTTTGTATTCTGGATCATACGCTCATGTGGATATTTTTTATCTTGCAGTAAATTGTAAATTGAGTATGGCACCCACACATAGGGGCATTTTTTTTTTTTATTTCGAAGAGTGGATTATATTTGTCATCATATTAGGGAGGGATTATATTATACGCTCATGATTGGTTAATAATTTCTTAACTTCGTTTAACACCGAGTTTTTTCTTTCACTATCAGAATAATATGCGTAAATAATGTAAGTTTGACAGTAGGTATCGTAAAGTTGCCATTACCGTCGGGATATTATTTTAATATTTAACTTTATAATTTGACATTAAAGTTATCGTGATATATAATTGACATCTACATAAGTTAAGAAACTAGAATACTCACGACTTGAAATATTTTTTGTCTAGCAAAGTGGAGAATTTTCGCATTATTTTATTTAACATAAGCATTATTCCAGCTGACATTGTTGGTATTTTTGACGTGATAACGTCTTATAAATCGATGGAGCCGGCTGCACGCACGAAAAAACATGACTCATGCGTCGTTACGTCGTTTCGTCGTTCCATTTACCTGAGCCCGAGCCCGGGTCGGGTAATGGGTAAGGGTAAATGAGGGTAAGGGTAAATGAGGGTAAGGGTAAGGGTTCAGTCTGGGTCCAGGTCCGGGTCCGGGTCCGGATTTTCATTCAGTTTCATTCAGTTCCATTCAGTTTCATTCAGTATCATTCAGTTTCATTCACATTCAATTCAATTCAGTAAAACTAAAATTTTCTTTTGAAAAATGCAACCATTCCATCAGTATTTTCTTATGACGTTATCACGTTCAACTATCGTCAGTAAACCGACTTTACAGACAACCGATTTTTATTTATAATCACGTCTAACATCAAATTAATGTCATTTATTTCACAATTGATGGAACAAGCATATGGCCCACCTGATGTTAAGTGATAACCATCGCCTATAACAAAGTATTGCCTCATAGGTCACGCACGTCAAGAACATGCCCTAAGATGCGCTACCCTGCGTCCGTCAACTTGAGGCATACAGATGTTCAGCCTCACGTGCCAGTAATTTCACCGGCACCCACACCCTTCAAAACGAAACACAGCAAGCAAGCAGCTGCTTCACGGCAGAAATAGGCATGGTAGTAGTTCTTCCCCAGACGAGCTCTTCACAAAGAGCTCTACTACTACTAAAACTACTACTACTATGTATTTCAGTCAGTTTAAATCTATACTAATATTATAAAGAGGAAAGATTTGTACCTATTTTTTAACCGACTTCCAATCAAAAAGGAGGAGGTTCTCAATTCGGTTGTATTTTTTTTAATGTTTTTTACCGCATAACTTCGTCATTTGTGAACCGATTCGAAAAATTATTTTTTTATCTGAAAGGTACTGCTTCCAGATTGGTCAAATTTTAATTTTATTAAAATCGGTGTTGCCGTTTTTTTGAAATAGTTTTTTTAATGTTTGTAACTGCATGCCTCCGTCATTTATGAACCAATTTAGAAAATTATTTTTTTATTTGGAAGGTTATTCTTACGTCCAGATTGTCCCAAACAAATTTGATTAAAATCGGTTTAGCCGTTTGACAATGAAGTCGGTTTCTCAAGTTTTTTAAACCTATAATTATGTATGTTTGTAATGAAAAGGCTCAAAAAGTACTGGGCCGATTTAAAAATTATTTCACCAATAGAATGCTACATTCTTCCAATTTGACATGGGCTACATTACATTTTGAAAAGAATTAGGGATCCTTGGTAAAATTTGAACAATGTAACCGAAGGTGTAGAAAAATGAGTCTTAAAATGTCTTTCGTCAAATGCGCTGCCGAAACTATTAGCGATAGAACAAAATAATGTACAACAATAATTGTCTACCCCGTGCGAAGCCGGGACGGGCTGCTAGAAATTGAATAACATAATAAAATTAAGGGTTTTTATTTTAATATTTCCTGTATCGTTATTTTTATCGCATAAGCTTTGAAATGGTTCTCTATTCCTGGAAAGTCGGGCACGGGGTGTAAATTGTTCTTCCTGAAAATGTATAAAAGCGTATGCCTAGCGAGAGATTTTGAATTATGTTTATGATACCGTAAAATTAAATAGGAAGAGGAAAAATATAAAATAAATGTGCATTGAAATGAAATATAGTATAGCAAATTTTTATTGATTTTGTAGTGTTTACTACACTTATGGAAATCACAAAGATTTTTATAATGTCCCAAGGGGAAGGTCGTGGGTTCAAATCCCGCTCGGCTCTTAACTTTTGGGACATTATAAAAATCTTTGTGATTTCCATAACTGTAGTAAACACTATAAAATCAATAAAAAATTATGAAAAAAGCAAGGTGACATCTCTCGTCAATTCAACTGAATGCAACTTCGGTTATCGAGCAGGTAAGTAGTTGAGTGTAACGTCAAACCTGTAGATGGAGCCACGGTCGCGTTAGTGCCGAACACTCCCTAAGAGTTATTCTTCGAGTGTGATTACGATCCGATGGCGCAGTGGTTAGCGCAGCCCCATACCAAGGGGAAGGTCGTGGGTTCAAATCCCGCTCGGCTCTTAACTTTTGGGACATTATAAAAATCTTTGTAGAGCAAAGTTTGTATGTTACATTTTTAGTAACCTCATCTCTATTTTCCTGCCCTTAACCCACACTAAGTGGGGTCTGTGGTGAGGCCTCTTTGAGGCGTACTTTAAGTTCTTTCACCACACTTGGTTCAAAAGAATCAGTGACACGATAAGAAGAAGAAGTGGGGTCGGCACAACAGGTTTTTTTCTTCCACTCACCTCTCTCATTATTATATTATTTTTTTGCATTTTCTAGTTCTTCCACTTACCTTTATCATTAATATTTTTCTTTGTCTAGTTGCACAATTTGTAACGATGCCATTTTACTAAGCTATATGGCTTTACTATATTCTCTTTTTTTTTTCATTCGTTTATTTGCTTAAAAACATGGTATGGGAAAGTATACATAGATGTCAAAAGTGTATTAGTGTATCACATATTTTTACCATTTCGGTGTGCAAAAATTAAATTTTAGGGAAGTTACATACATTATAATAATATTAAAATTGTCAAAAATATAATTGTAGGCATGTCAAATCAAAATTAATTAAGTACTTAAATCTATACAAAAATAGTAATATGAAGTCGACATGTCAAATTGTTTCAAATATTACATTATCTGGGAAGTTTTAATAGTTGTAAAAACGACACGAACCCTTTTTTAGAAATTCTGCAATAGTGTAAAAGCTTTTTTCTATTAACCAATTTTCCAACTCAGCACAAAACTTATTATAAGGGAGATCAATTATGTTTTTTGGTGAGGAGTTATAAATCAGAGGGGCCATGTAAACACAATTTTTCCTAAATGTTTCCAGCTTAGGCACTGGCATTTTAAGCTGAACAATTGTTGCAACTCTCTTGTTTGAGTTGCAATTGGCTTCAAACAGATTGCCATTTTGTTTTATAAATTTTGCAACTTCGTATATGTACAAGCATGGGACTGTTAAAAGTTTTTGACCTCTAAATATTGGTTTACAGGATTCAGTCCATCTCAAACCGTATCTTCTGTAATCAGGTTGTCATCTGTCACTGTCATGTCAAGGTGTCAAAGTATTTCGCGCGCTGGGATTCAAGAAGAAGAGGAAGCAGATATGGTTGATTGTCTAATAGCCCATTCCCATCCGGTGTGTGATATCGCGCACGGATGCGGATCAGCTCGCACGACTCACCATGGGAACGGTCGCGTGCGCCGAGGTGCGCGGTAGCACAGGAGACCTTTCTGTGTGCGTTGCCGTGCGTCGTCGTCGGCTGTGCGTGATGATCTGCAGAACCACGCACCGTAGGAAGGCAGCATAATGTATAATAATATTGGCAGGTATGCAAACTGTCAATTCCAGTAAGCTAACTGGGTCGATAGTTGCTCCCAAGATATACGACATGGCATTATTAACTTAGGATTCCTACTGCATTGTCTAACGTATGCCAATATCTTTAAAACTACTTTAGCCATAATAGTTTGAAGTCTACATAAAGCTTTGTCTTAAGAATACGGCAGCCGTCATTCAACGGCTGTAATTTCCTTAAGTGCTTGTACGTAACCGGGTTTCGTAATCAGCTACGTGGAAAGATATTTTTTTTTAGTTTTTAACTGAGTTACTTATAGCAACGACTGCGTTTTCAAAAAACTTCAAACGCATTTATAAACCATGAACACAGGGGAAACTTCAGAAAATATGAAAATATAATCACGATAATTACCCGTTGACGTTAGCGATCAGTGAAACGCTGTCAAAATATTGCTGTCATGATTGACAGCGTTTTACTGATCGCCATCAGATCACTTAGAGATGTGCGCAAGGTTTAATCCGTATAATGTATAAACCAAAAAACTAAAACTTAATTTACATTAAAAACTATTATTATAAAACATTGAATGAATAAAATAAAAAACTACTTTTAAAGAAACAATGGCCTAAAAATGTACTCTGTTTTCCACCTAAAACTAAAATTAAAATACCGTCCTATTTACACTCAGCTAATTTATTGTTATTTATTTTTTAGCTGTCGCCTCTGCTATTTACCACCGTTATCTGACGTTTACCGCTGATCAAGTAACGGTACTTTAACGGCTGACGCAATGCAATAACACAGGGCTATTTCAACTTTATTAAAAACTGGACGTTTCGTATTATGTACATTTTGTACACTCTGTACATAATATAAAAGAATGATTCGATTTTTATTTTTAATAACACTTACTACTATTTGGTCTTCTTCTTCTTCTCAACGTGTTACTAGTACTTTAAAACCAGTGTGGTGGAAGGATTTTAAGTGCGCCTTATAGCCCCTTCCCACAGTCTGTTATATCGCGCACGGAGGGGCGGATCAGCTCGCACGACACACCATGGGAACGGTCTCGTGCGCCGAGGTGCGCGGTAGCACAGGAGCCCTGTCTGTGTGCGTTGCCGTGCGTCGTCGTCGGCTGTGCGTGATGATCTACAGAACCACGCACCGTAGGAAGGCAGCATGAGTAACTCCTTTCGTGCACTCGTCACATGTTTTTAAAGTTTGAAGATTCTACGCCATGCCGATTTCCTCACGATGTTTTCCTTCACCATTTGAGAGTGCTGGCATAGTGCACATTTGTACACACGTGGATTTGAACCCACGACCTTAGGATTGGACGATGGGCCGCTACCACTAGACCACTAGCTCTCGTGTAGTACTACTATTATGTACAAAACTATTTGATGGTCTGTTGGGACCTTGCCTTCTAATCACGAGGCGTGGGTCTGAATAAGGTCTATCAGCTATCTTGTTCCTATAGTACAAGCTTTGCTTAGTTTGGAGCTAGATTGAGTGTGGATTGTCTACAATATTTATTTACCTATTAATTATATTCTAAATTAATTAAGTATTTACAAATAAAAATGTAGTATAATGTCTGCATAAGCTCTGCTAAGTTTGGAGCTAGATAGTGTTGTAAGGGTTGTCCAAAACATTCATTTGTTTATTTATTTACATAATATTTTTATGAAACAACGGGATATTTACCATGATTAAATTTTGTTGAGTTTTTTTCTCACTCTTTATTTGCCAATAACATTTCTTTTACTCGCGGACTTCAGTTCAACCGTGATCATGGTGCATGCAACTGTGCCGAAATATCGGAAGTTAACTCAACAAAATTTAATCATGATAAATATCCCGTTTTTTCATATAAATTGTGTTAAAAACCATGATATTTTCAAAAGTTGTATTTACATATTACTCCAGATAAATATTCTCTCAGATCTCTCAATACGAGTACCAAATACCAACTTGAGACCCATACGTTTCCAGAAAGATCGTTTTCATGCCTTTTCCATCACTCCAATCACACGTCAGACTGATCCATCTCTGGTCCTTTTTATGCAGAAATCAGGAATATAGAAACGCAATCTAAATACCCACGTTCTCGATCCTGATCCCACTTTATTCCCATTCACTCAAAAAATCAATATACAATCACATCTCTCCTAAAAACCCTGGATTTCGGGGCTTTGAAAAACGGCAGCCGTATTTTAAATTGGTCCTAGTATGTAAGTGAACCGGCCTTTGCATATAAGGTTCATGATTTATGCAACGTCAGTGGAAATTGTTCGTCATACCCTATTAACGGGGCGCTGTCGTGCATGGAAGAAGATTTTAGAAATAGGCTTACCCAGCAGCAATACAAAATGGTTTTCGGTCGTTAATTTTAACGCATGTCTTTTGAGACGTCAAACGGTAAAAGGTTTAGTCTCCCTCGATCATGTCTATAATTTAGCATTTGGTAAAGATAAATCCCTAGATGTGCGATCAGTAATTAGGATTCTAGAATCCCTAGATTTTAATAGTAAGCGGGATTGTTTGTGTAAAGATTTTCAAATAGCCCTGCAGAATTTGGCATCTGTTTAGAAATCCGTGATTTAAGGAATTGGTAGGTATTGTCTTTTCATTTATTTATCAACAGCATAAAAGAAAATGAATATAATTATCATATTATAAAATGCTGCGTATTCTGCATATTCAAATGTTTGAATCATCTTCATATAGATGCATAGGTCATAACTAATACTGCATATTAGAAATTCTTACTTTGAAAGCAAAAACTTATATTAGTATCTAGTCGCTAAAAGTGAACTTAAAACTAAGAATTCAATGAAAAACATTTTATACAAATAGTACCTAGTATCCGGTCAGCATCCGGGATTCCAGAATCCCGGAATCCCGGGATGCGATCCTCTAGTTACAGGAACCTGGGCTTAAATCCGACCCAATAACCCGAAATGTCTAAGCGCATTCTTCGTATTTCGCCTTATATTTTTTATAGCTCCTTATAGCTCAAATTCCTTTAAACATCCCTCATATCCGACATATTCAAAGCTAAGTACAGGTGTTTGGAATTATCAGTAGTAATTTATCAAACAAGATAGGTTGAAAAAATTCAAAAAAGAGATAATAAATTATTATTCTTCAGAACATGGAAGCGACATTGATTTGTCAAATACTAAGAAACAAATAATCAAGATAAAACGGAATTAAATTAAAAAAAACACGTTCTTTTGAAGATTTTTTCCTAGAAATAAGTTCTCAATCTTTCAAATAATTACATTAAGTTTATTTTATTGAAATAAAAGATTTCAGTTCACAGTATTCATCAGATGTCGTTGACAAAGTCCCATCGGCGTTTTATCAGATCTGTCAGGCGGCGACACGGCGTGTAATCTTCAATCTTTAGATTTAACTTAGAATTCAGTTTTATGCCGTAAGTTTTCAGTGTATTAAATGACAAACTTTGATAATTTGTTTGGTTAAATTAGTTGAAAGTTTCAAGTGCTTATAAGTTTTATTTTTGTAATTTAATTAAAATGAAATGAAATGCTTTTATTTGGCCGGTTAATCAGAAAATGTTTCGAAACATTAAAATGTTTAACAAATGTTTAAATTTTCTTTTTTTTTCTTTGTTTTTTAGCTCAGAGCTGGTTATCATTGTGTGAAAAAATACGAATATTGATTTATTTGCATTCTTAACTGGGTTTAGCTCATAGACAATATCAACTGAAACCCTTTTCTCTTCACATGTAGCTTGACGCGTTGTTGCGTGAAAATGACAAGGTATTTTACACCGTAAAATATAACGCCACCGATACATTAGCTTAAAGGCGATTACAGATTCGGCGTGTTTTCTGAAGTACATCTTCTGAAGTCTGTCTGTCTCGCTTTTAGTAGGTTTGGCGTAATACTAAACCGATTTAAATGAAATAAGCTGCAAGTAGCTACTATACATTTTGAATTTTGATGTTGTTAGGTTAGTTTTATTTTTATTTTTAAATACGCCCAGTCTGTAAACGTCCTAAATTGAGGACACCCAATGACGCAGTGAAATGTGATGGATTGAAAAAGGTCATAAGATTTTGGGATCGAGTGAGCACATTCTGAATTTGTGACTTTGTAAGCATAATTACCGGTATGATTTTTCCAATTAAATTATTAAGGCTAAGCTAAGAAGATAAAAACGAGATGTACTATGAGTACCATGTTTTAAATAAAAGTTTTGAATATACTTCAAAACTTTTAATAAATATAATATACTTGTCAATAATATAATAAATGTAACCTACTATAAGATATACCTCTACATATACCTCTTTTAAATGCTAATTTTGATTATTCAAAATAATTGGAATAGCAATATTGTAGGTACGCCCGAAATGGGTAGACTTGTCGAAAGTTGTCGAAAAGCGAATAATTACATATAAATTTTCTAAAGTCGGCACTTTGCCTGTGTTGAATACTGAAATTCGGCACTCCGCTCCGTAATCAAAAAACAAAAAAAAATTTTCGTCATCAGTACCAATAGTAGGGTGAGTTTACACATTTTTTTAATCTTTAGAAAACTCACATATCACTGTGATTACAAATCAACGAAGTAAAAAAGAAACGATACAAAAACAGCTCATCCCTAGAGCTTTTCAGCCCCTTAATATAATTATTAAGGGCACGTGTACTCGGAACCTAATGACACGAGTCAATGTGACAGATCGGAGGACTTTGACCCCGTTTACGTAGAAAGCCGATTACCTATTTACCGGTTTATTCTTGCATGTATTTTGCACAGATTAAAGTAGGAGCCATACTTTGGAAAATATGAAATACCTAGTCAATAATTAAAAATATAGCAATTATTACGAGAAATAATAATAAGAAATAAGTTAAGTAGTTTCAATTGCGGACAATTGAAACTACTTTTTCCCTCCTAAACCCGTTATGATTTTTACCACGCTTTTATTCGCTAGGTTTGTATTGTATCTATGTATGTACTCGTATGTAATGAAAAAAACTATTCTCGAAGATTCTTTGAGAATAATTTTCGCCAATTTCCAGAAGTTTGATTACTTTGAAACTTTGCATACCTATCAACGACCGATGACAATTCATTAATTTGATAACAGTTTCCCATTATCCATAGAAGGACTGCCAGGATTAATTAATTATTTTATAGATCCTTTGTAAGGGAGTAAGAGAGATAGAGCTAGCGCGCGATTTAAATACTATCACGTCATGTCCGCAAATAATTGAAAAATCGAACTAAAATAAATTATAGAAATAAATTATTACAGTTTTTATAAGATATAATTTATTTTTTCAAATTTCACCCAAGTTAGAAAGAGAGAGAGAGAGAGAAAAGAGAGTAAAGGTACGGCCACAGTGAGACAATCATCGTGATAGATGTGGTCTTACCTTTAGTAGTTTAGGTGTGATTAAGTCAGAAACATCCAAAATCGGATGTATTTGTTAAAAACCTGAAAAATAGATAGATAGAACTTTTTAAACTTTCTCATTCATAAAACATATTTAAACTATTACACGGGTATTTATCGCGTAATTACCTTGTTTTATTTATTTTCCCCACGTTTCGGCTATGTTGCAATAGCCGTGGTCGCGGGCAGACTGGAGCATTAAAATGACTGATAAATACCCTTGTAATACTCTAAATAAGATTGATAGAAGATAGAAAATACTTTATTGCTGACAAATTGAACATAAAAAAACTTAAACTCTGGCGCAGCGTATAAGCATTGCTATTCAGCGTGGCAATGCCGCCAGCGTCTTGGGGACGCTTCCGCCTGGCAGTGATTTGGATCAGTTGAGCTATCTCTAGATCGTTTGTTACGATCTGCAGATAGCTCAACTGTTTCTTGTGTATTTTGTACATTTTGTAAATATTTTGTTTAATTGTAAGTTTCTTTGTGTAAATAAATAGTTATTTGTTCTTATGGTTAAAAAACTTAACAAATAAAGGTATTAATAATACCTGTTTTACTCGTAATTTTGTCCAAGCTAAATTTCAAACAGGCTGATTTTAGAGCATGTCCAGATGGAGCGTTTTACGCGCGAGTCCCCTCGCGCGTTTCAATTTATATTGCATCCAGATGCCGCGTTTTACGCGCGCTCCTACCAAAGAGCCTGTCCAGATGGGGCGTTTTACGCGCGTTTTACGCGCGATTCCTCAATCGCGCGTAAAACGCGAGCAACTATTTGGTAGGAGCGCGCGTAAAACGCGGCATCTGGACGCAATATAAATTGAAACGCGCGAGGGCACTCGCGCGTAAAACGCTCCATCTGGACAGGCTCAAATAGTTGCTCGCGTTTTACGCGCGATTGAGGAATCGCACGGCAGCGTCTGGACGGGATGTATAGCGCTCTAGTATCTGGAGAACGCGCGAATGTTTAACGAACGTAAAACGCCCCATCTGGACAGGCTCTAAGATTTGTGTCATCAAACTGGCGCGTCAATTTAGAACCCTGCGTATGATTGACCTATTTGGATGTAATTCTGATTGTGAAGTCACACTCATTTATGTTTTTTTTTTTCATTTATATTGATGTCAGTCTCTGAGTTTGTTCTAATTTGGTTTGTACTTTTTGTGGAACTTTGCCCTCAAAAGACTCACAATCGGGTCATCTTAAATCAATCAATATAATTATATGTGTTACAAAATACCCCGTTAAAATTATCAAAGCCTATTTTTCAAACCCTAGTAAGCTGTCATGTCAGGGAACCAGATTATTTAACAGAAAGGCCAACGTAACTATTCTACCTACTAACTGTCTACTTTAATAGTTTTCCTATTTTTTCATTCATAGTTTTTTTTTTTTTTTTGGGTATGATAAACAGCGTTATTATAGTTCCTAAATATTGTGAATGGACTTGTTCTAAGGCCCCATTTAATTTCCTTTCGGCTTGTAGTTTTGTAACACCCTGTATATTATAAAAAGAAGGGTATGTGTATGTTAGGGTTTTCCTTATCACGGCACTTAGGATCTACTCCTCGTTGTAGTATTTTGCTGTGAGTAGGAGTTTGGACAAAATTGGTGGAAATGGGTGGTTGTAGGAGGCAAAAGTTTGGAAAGCAATGTCTATCCTTTTCCAACACGTAGGGAATTTTCTATGTCTATCCTTTTCTATCAAGCAAGGACTTTTCTACAAATTCGAACGTTTAGGAAAATTTAGAATAAAATGCTCCTAAACGTTCTAGAATGGTCTTCAACATTCTTGAAAACCTGGGCAACGCCGGGTTCACTGCTAGTACTATATTGTAGATTCACTCAGTAGGCCTACCACATGCTCTGTCTGGCTATGTCTCTGGCTCTAGTTTTGAGTCTGTGTGAGTGTTGACTAAATATATCCTACGTCGAAACGTCACACAAACAATATAATACACTAGTCAACACTCACATAGACTTAAAACCAGAACCTGAGACAGAGCCAGACGGAGCTTGTGGTAGGCCTGCTGTTCATACTTCTTTATTTTGTATTTTTGTTCAAGCTCTTAACTAATCAAACTTTTGTTATTACTATATTAATGTTTGATTGAGGTATAACAATTCTAATAGTGTGTTTGAAGGATTGTTAGTGTTAGTTAATAGTTTTGAATATTTGATTAAACCCTTATTTTCCACAAAAGGTTGACTGTACTAATCTAATACCGTAATTATGTTAAACATTCGAAGAACTGACAACCGTTGGGGAATAAAGGTTCTCGAATGGCGACCACGAACCGGAAGACGAAACGTAGGGCGCCCACCCACCAGATGGACTGACGACATTGTTAAGATCGCGGGAAATCGGTGGATGGAAAGAGCTCAGAATCGGTCTTCCTGGAAATGTGTAGGGGAGGCCTATGTCCAGCAGTGGACTTCTTCAGGCTGATGATAATGATGAAGACCATGTTAAACATTCTAAAAACATTCTTGACTTCTTTGACAAGGTTCTAAATGGCTCTATATCACACAAAATAACAAAAAGAAACTAAGCCGTAAGTTTGTCATCTGTTGTTCTAGGTTTAGTCGCTTGGAACTAGCACCTAGATATACCTAGCTATAGCTAGGTATATCTAGGTGCTAGTTCCAAGCGTTTGAAGCGGTGTAGGTATACCTACACCGTTTCAAAGTAATCCTTGTGATTTAATTGAACAAATACCTCTTTGTTTTAACTATGATTTATTACGTTCGTTATTACGGCTTTCGCATTTGAGGAACCAAAGTTAAAGGTATTGAAATTGGATTCGAATGTAGTTTTTGAGTTTATGATTGGATAATTGAAATTCAGTTCTCAGAATTTGGGAATTATTAATTATCACGTGTAAAACTACTGTGGAAGGCCTCCTTTGTATTTGCTTTTCACCTCACTTGGCAGGCATATTGGCTACCGCAGTGTCAGATAAGCCACTTCAGAATTCAAATTTATTTATTATCAATTGTCTCGCAAGGATCTCTTTGAAACGTCTAGGTACCAGATACGCGACCAAGCCTAGAAGAACAGGCAACAAACTAAGGCTTGGTTTCTAGCGTTTTTTTGTATGATCTTAACACAAAGCAAAAATAATAAAAAAAAATAAAAAAGTAATAAAAGTAATAAAATAATAATAAAAGTTCCTTCAGGGTAGGCAACGCAACGACAGCACCCTTGGTGTTGTTGGTGTCTATGGGCGACGGTGACCGCTTACCATCAGGTGGGCCGTAAGCCCGTTTGCCTATCATTTACATAAAATAAAAATAGCAGTAAGTTCCAGTGTGGGTGCCACTCTAACGTAGCGACACCCTGAAGAAACTGCAGCCTATACCCTTGATCATCATGATCATCATCAGATTCATAAAGTACACAGCTGGACATAGGCCTCCTTACATTTCCAGGCAGGATTTTCGGGCAGGTCATATAGCTCGAAGAACCGACAACCTTTGGGGACTAAAGGTTCTCGAATGGCGACCACGAACCGGAAGACGAAACGTTGGGCGCCCACCCACCAGAAGGACCGACGACATTGTTAAGATCGCGGGAAGTCGGTGGATAGGAAGGGCTCAGAATCGTTCTTCCTGGAAATGTGTAGGGGAGGCCTATGTCCAGCAGTGGACTTCTTCAGGCTGATAATGATGATGATACATTTCCAGGAAGAGTTATTTTAAGCTCTCTTTAATCCACCGACTGTCCGCAATTTTTATTTTCCTCTTCCGGTTTGTATTCTCCATTAGGGCGCTTGTACACGCTAAGAAAAAACGCCGGGCCTACCCAAGAATTCTTGTCGTAACAAGAAAATTACTGTGTACACGGCTCGCAGCGGTGCACGAAAAAAATCTTATCTGCGCAAGACAAGAATTTTGTCTTTTCCACACACGAAAACGCAACAACGTTCGCCGCGTCGTGTCTTGCGCAGATAAGATTTTTTTCGTGCACCGCCGCGAGCAGTGTACACAGTTATTTTCTAGTTACGACACGAATTCTTGGGTAGACCCGGCGTTTTTTCTTAGCGTGTACAAGCGCCCTTGTGTCGCTAGCTCTGTACCCATGTGGTGAGAGGATTATAAGTGCACTTCAGAGGCACCTTTCGTTAAGTGACACTTGACAGTTAAGTGACAGACTCCTGTCAGCTCAGTAGTTAGTAGCTCTGCCTTTTGTGTCATAGTAGGTTCGATACCCACCGAGAATTAATATTTGTGTTGTGAACATAGATGTTAGTTCTATATCTTGGGGTTATATTGTAATCTATTATAAATATTTCAAAAAAAAAATCGGTTGTCTGTAAAGTCGGTTTAGTGACGATATTTGAACGTGACAACGTCATACAGCTGTCCACGCGGACACATCGCTCACTCAAGTAGGAGAGAGACAGATGTCGAACGCTGCCGAACGCGGAGGCCGTGCGTGCCTCTTTGTCGCTCGTTCCGCGCTCTCGCTTGCACTTCAAGCCTTAAATGAAACGCCTCAGAGCGAGGTAACGCCGCATGACGTAGATACCTTATTATATAGAAAATACTTTATTGCTCACAAAAACATAGAAAAAGACAATGATACATTATAAACAACTTAAACTATTTGTGTCTTATGGCAGTCACTAAGCAGCGATCTCTACCAGACAATAGTTGGATAGATAGGACTGTTGCTACTTTCGAGGGCTGATTGTGTGCATGGAAAAATACAACAACCATATAAAAGCTCTGCTTAATTTAGGGCTAGATTGTGTTGTATGGACTGTCCACCATATTTATAACCTTGTTTTCAAACATCCCGTAAGTAAACTGGTATCCTATAACAACTTTTCTTACGATGTTTTTCAACATATGCCTTGTATTAAGTTGAGTACAATAACATCTCTCACAATATTTTCATTCCATTCCCTTCCGTCGAATTAGGCGACGTGCGATGTTGTGATGGATTTATCGTTCGAGATAAAGGATGGAACCGATGATGTAGTATCACTGGATCAGACGTTCATACATGCAGAATTTTGTTATATTTCATAAATAAGTATTGTTGACTACCCTTGTTGTTGCCTAGTCGTTGCCAAGACTTTTAATTTTCTCAAATAGTGAGAACGCTGGCGGCTTAGTTGTA
The DNA here is from genome assembly GCA_947578465.1 of Thera obeliscata. NCBI lineage: Eukaryota > Metazoa > Arthropoda > Insecta > Lepidoptera > Geometridae > Thera > Thera obeliscata. The sequence goes on along the minus strand of OX387923.1, from coordinate 8,484,147 downwards.
GTGCTCTCAAATAGTGAAGGAAAACATCGTGAGGAAACCGGCATATCGTACAACCTACAAAGTTCGAAAATATGTATCTGTCAAGTGCACGAAAGAAGCCTCTTCGAAGCGCACTTAAAATCCGTTCACCACACTTGGTTTGAAAGAATCAGTGAAACGATAGAAGAAGAAGAGGAGAAAAAACTTAGTAGTACTACTTGAACTCATTACGACAAAAAAAAATTGACAAAGAACGAACAACATCAATTCTCGCGTTTTAATTTGTTTTATTCATTCAATTTTCCAACTCAGTTCGAAATTTAAAAACATTTTTGATTATTTACCTTCTTGGTTGGCATTTTTGGGATTAAAAGATGTTCTAATTTTAAATTTTACGCCAGATATGAGTTTACTATGTAATTTGTTTGACCACTAAAGGCCTGCGCACACCTAGTTCGCTGGCGGTAGCGATCAGGTAAACGCTGTCAAATACCGCTGTCAGATTTGAGATTTGACAGCGATATTTGACAGCGTTTCACTGATCGCTACCGCCAGCGAACTAGGTGTGCGCAGGCCTTAAACGTGAATTTTATACAACTTTTGCCGGCCGCTGCTCGTAAGTAATTGGCCAGTTCAGCAATTTTAATTTACCTCAAAGAAGTTTGTCAATATATTGCTCACCGAGCATATTTGAGAAATAAAAATTAGGTACTTGTTCGCGTTTATGGATGAAGGAACTGTCCTATCTTGTATCAAAATGTCAGTGGACAAAGACTCGTTTTTATGATATTGTTGACTTTGCCTTAATTCGCAAATGTAGGACAAGACAATATGGGCGTGAGAATATAACTCTTTTATTGTACAAGGCCTTTTTCTGATTTACTCAGAATATCACATTTTATAGGTTTATTTGTATACGTTAATCTCTACAAGGCAAGAATAAATTAATTGGTGTTTATTAAATCGTTTTGTACCTCGGCTATATCGTCACCTACCATTGAAGTCAAAATTTGATTAGGTGGCTTTTAGCCCACCTGATGCTGAACTGTTTCTTCTACCTAATCATCAGAGAGTTGTCATATAAGTTGACGATATGAAAAGTAATAAAACGGAAAACTGCAGACTTAATAGCCGTTTGAAGAATAATGGATTTTTATTCATAAATTACTTAATTTTGATACAATACAAAAATAAATTAAATTATGCATTGTATAATATACCTCACAGGGCACGTTTTCAAATGACGAAGTTACGCGATAACAAACATTTATAAAAATATAACCAAATTGAGAACCTCCTTTTTTATTTGATGTCGGTTATAAATAAATTATAACTAAACTAAATTGCGCTTTGAAGAGACCTCTACCTACTTCTACAAAAACAAATGTTCAATTATGTTTGTAATAACATATTGTAGATTTACGTACAAACAATATTTTGGTAAAACCCGTATTCAAATAACGAATGATACAAAACGCGAAACTCTAAAGAGATTGCCTTAATACGGTAAAATAAGTAGGAATTTGCGAAATTAACTGTCTTTTGTGTTGCGAATTCTTCTTTGTTGTTAAAAAACGGGGTTCTTTGAGTTCAACTCTAGGCAATTACTAAGTGTGCTATAGGCATAACGATCGCGTTAATTTAAAAAGTAAAAACATAAGTTATACGATCATCATCATCAGTCTGAAGAAGTCCACTGCTGGACATAGGCCTCCCCTACACATTTCCAGGAAGAACGATTCTGAGCCCTTTCCATCCATCGAAGTCCCGCGATCTTAACAATGTCGTCGCTCCATCTGGTGGGTGGGCACCCTACGCTTCGTCTTCCGGTTCGTGGTTGCCATTCGAGAACCTTTATTCCCCAACGGTTGTCAGTTCTTCGAGAACAAACATAAAAAATACAACCGGATTGAGAGCCTCTTTTTTATTTAAAGTCGGTTAATTAAGGCTTTGTATTGTCATGTTGTGTGAACCTCTTTATCTCCATTTCCAATTATAAAATAACTTAATTTAGACTATGAATGAAATAAAAAAATATATATATTGTTAGTAGTAGTTGAGCTCTTTGTGAAGGGCTCGTCCGGGGCAGTACTACCGCAGAAATTTTCTGCCGTGAAGTAGCATTGATGTGTTTCAGCTTAAAGGGTGTGGGTGCCGGTAAAATTACTGGCACGAGAGGCATGAAATCTGTATGCATCGTAGCGCACGTTCCTGTAATCTAAGTTGCAGGCGATGCTTGCTGGTAGGCGATGGTTACCACTCAACATCAGGTGGGCCATATGCTTCCACCATCAGCTAGTTGTATAAAAAAACAGTGCCAGTACCAAAACTTTTAGATCCAAAGACCCGTCAAAAACATACCCTAAAACTTAAGACTTAAGTAAGGTGAAGAAGATAGTGGTACTAATTATGCTACTGGACACTATCATCCTTTTTATGGACACCGCAATTTGAACACAATACTTCATTAAAAATAATCACTTGGGAATCTCGTTTCCCTCTCAAACATGGTATTTTCCCCATAAGCTGACACTTACGGTCGTAACCAGAGGGTACGATGGAAAATAAAAAGTGTTGATAGAGACGAAAAAATTATTCCCCTCACTCATTCCCCTGTTCAAATCTGGAAACGCAAGTGACCCTGCTAACTATAGACCTATCTCAGTATTAACCTACAACTACGCTAAGTAAAATCTTTGAGAAATTAGTAATGGGTTCACAAATTGTACTGAAGATTTGACACTTATTAGAAAGAGTTCATACATTGAAATGAGGAAAGGATATTGTCGACACTCACGGGATAAAAAAAACATCAATGGTGATTTTTATTTAAATATAGAACAAAACAAGCTTGTTCCATCGGCTAGTTCTTTAAAAAAAAGTTTATATTAAAACTAAAACTACAGTGTGTTTAGTAATTATATCCTAGAAGTACCTTTGGGACACTTTGTACAATATTTTTGTAAGGTGGTTATGAAGAACTGATGAATTTTAATAACACATGTAAGAAATATAATAGCTCAGACAGAAACACTTGTGCATGAAGATTATTCGAAGTCTTTTAGGAGTTCGTCTCTATCTAAGCTTCGCAATATTTTTTTCATAACTCTATTCCTTACTGCCTCTAATGAACAAGAGCCGAATACTTATCTTATCAACTTCCTTTCCGTTAGACAATCATCACATCCGGTTCAGCTGTTTTCGGAAATGAGGTTCAATGCGTATTCTGTAAAGTTAACGTTATCTCCCCATTATTCATGAGATAAAAAAAAACTTTGATTTCTTAGCTGTAGGCCCTTAGCTGTAGGCCTACCATGAGCTCTGTCTGGCTCTGTCTGTGGTTCTGGTTTTGAGTCTGTGTGAGTGTTGTCTAAATAAATCCTACGTCAAAACGTCACTCACACAGTATAATGCACTGGTGAGCACTCACACAGACTCAAAACCAGAGCCAGAGACAAAGCCAGACAGAGCTCTGCCGCAGGGCAGTGCATCAGCAATGATTATTCCCTGTGATGCAGATACTTAATTTTAATATCTAAGCTTTCGTTTTTATGTAAACACGCCAACGTCATTCTCTACTGCTAAGGTTGGCAGGGAGAAAATATTTATAGCATTAAGCCCACCTTTTGCACATAAATTTTAAGTTTTGTGCATTATAAAGTTAAACAAATAAATAAAAATAGGTCACGCATGTTAGGAATGTGCCCTATGATACTGTGCCCTGCGTCCATAAACTTGAGGAATACAAATTTTCAGCCTCACGTGTCAGTAATGTCACTGTTACCCACACCCTTCAATCCGAAACACAGCAAAGCTGCTTCACACATCGAAAAAGTTAAAATAATATGAAAAACGTTTTCACGTGGTTTCATTTACAGGAAATTTTAAATGGCACGTGGAAATAACGGACTAGGTATTATCTTTTCAGGCTGAAAATTGCACCAAAACCAGTCACGTCCAAATCTCCATCCTCGTCACTTTCCTCGTCAATTTAGATATTTTCAATGCATATTGAATACGTGAAATTCAGGGAATATCAGAGCCACAACCACAGATGAATTAAAGCTGTAGATAGGTTATATTAAGAAATCCACTGTTATATAGAAGCCTCCCCTACACATTTCCAGAAAAAAACGATTTTGAGTCATTCCATCCACCGACTTCCCGCCATCTTAAGAGCGGGTCGTGCGAAAATTTGAGATTTAAAAAAAAAAAATTCATAACTAAATAACTAAGTGACAGTTTAAAAATCGCAAAAGGACTAATTGTAGACTATACATTTGAGATTAATTCGAATTTAAGTGTGTTAAAAAAATATACTATTTAACATGACATTCTATTTAACGCTGACATACGATTTTCATTAGCGTTAAATAGAATGTCATGTTAAATAGTATATTTTTTTAACACACTTAAATTCGAATTAATCTCAAATGTATAGTCTACAATTAGTCCTTTTGCGACTTTTTAAAAGTCACTTAGTTATTTAGCTGTGAATTTTTTTTTAAAAATCTCAAATTTTCGCACGACCCGCTCTTAACGATGTCATCGGTCCATCTGGTGGGTTTATATTATGAAGTACGTGACAGATGGACCGATGACATTGTTAAGATCGTGGGAAGTCGGTGGATGGAAGGGCTCAGAATCGTTCTTCCTGGAAATGTATAAGGAAGGCCTATGTTATCATTGGATTTCTTTAGGCTGATAATGATGATGGGAAATAGCAAATTATTTATTGACGTAATAGATACAGAGTTAAATGCTAAAAATTGAGATACCTAATATCTTATACCTTAAAACGAGAAAATCTTGTAAATATATATATATATATATATATATATATATATATATATTTACAAGATTTTCTCGTTTAAGATCTCGTAAATTGCGCGAACGATATTCACAAAATTTTGTATACAGGGGTTTTCGGGGGCGATAAATCGATCTAGCTAGGTTTTATTTTAAGAAAATGATTATTTCACTCCGAGTTCAACAATAAAACATAAACTGAATATGTGACTGCTCCTGCCATCTATTGACGATTGTGAGCAACTAACTGCAAGCACAACCAGCAGATGGCGTTGTTCAGTAAGAATAAACCAATAAAGATAATAATATGACTCTTATGATTTCTAAAAAATACAAATTAACGAAAAAAAATCCGAGCGAAGCTCGGTTACCAACTGCTAGTTTCACATAAAACAAGGACTATGCCTGAAGACGAGCATTTATAAATACATAAATTATTTCATTTAAAAATAAGCCCATAAAATTAAAAAAAATTGTCTTATTAAACCAGATAAAGAATTAAACAGAAATAAATTATCATACCTTTACTTTTGCGAGAGACCGGTAAGAGTGGCGCAATAAAGAGGCTATACTTAGCAGTGCAGACGCGATAAGATGATGATGATGCTTTTGAGAGAAATGTTTATGTTTATTTATTTAATCTTTGACTCACAGTTACAATATTGTTTATCTTAAGCTATTCGATGTATTTTATACATTAACCAATTCGAATCTACATTATGTAAGCAAGAAATGCCCGGTCTACAAAAAATTAAGTCGTAGGTTAGTTCGTATTCGCAATATATGTGTTTGGGAAACATGTCACGTACTCTAACGTCGGTGCCAAATGCACTTCAATGCCATGTCCAGTATGAGGTACGTGTGAGCGGGGATTTATACGAACTTCTTATAATAATCTTTGATATTTGATTGTGTTTTTGTGTTGTGTCTGGGTGTTGTAAATTGACCTTTTGTATATTATAAAAAAAACTATTTAGATGTAAAGAAGTTTTTTTTTAGTTAACCACGAAAGTTTTTTTTTTAGGTTGGCAATGGTTTCCCCTATCCTCCACTATGTAGTAGTACTACTTACAAAATACACAAGAAACAGTTGAACTATCAGCAGAACAATACAAACGAATAAAATAGCTTAACTGATCTAAGTCAGTGCCCGACGGAAGCATCCCCAAAATAATAAATAAATAATATTTTAAAGATGCAAAAGTCCTAATCAAATAATTTTGATACAAACACATTTTCCAACTAAAAAGTTTACTAATGTACGAAAACCAATTAGGTAAACTTTTAAGCAGATAAATGTTTTAGGGTCAAATATATTTTTATTAAACTCTGTGCCGTATTGCACACAAGATTACTCGTAGTTGCGATTTGCGGAAATATTTTTTTATTGTTAAAATATTGTTTAAATTGATAAATTTAATATTGATTTTGATAGCGATTTTACATGATTTAAAGTCTCAAAATATGCAAGTACATAGACGGTGGCTATCGTTTTAAGCCAAAAAAATTGGAATAGACTACGCACGAAGCACTCTATTTGGTAGTGTCAACATCAATAATCCAATAAAGCCCGAACTATGAACAGTATGGCCAACATTGACCAAAAAGTGGCCAACATTCTGATACCAACCAGATTTACCGACCAGACACGTCATTTAAAATATCAAAAGAGAAATATGCACCTAACTTGATAAAATCCAAAACTGACAAGCAATTTTGAACTTTTACACTACGCGTTAAACGCGAATTTGGGTTGTCCGTTTTCACGAATAGAGAAAAATTGCTTGCATGGTTTTTGGCATATTTTTATTATGGCTTCAATATGCTAAGTGCGATATTTTTCAACGTGAATTACAAGTGAAAATAGATCGCGGTTGTAAATCGGATGTAAAACTAGTGCTTTTTCGTGCGTAATGGTTATTTAGGTTTTGTATTGATCGAATAAAGCCTTGGTAAGTACTTTCAATTTATGAGTGAGTCAATGTTTGAGCAGGCTTTTCACCTATTGACTTAGTTAAATTTGACCGAGCGAGCAAAACGTATCTGCATCAACTGTCACAACTCGCTTATAAATGTTTGTATGTTGGTACTACTGGCGGCGTACAGATTTTTAAATAAATTTGAAAAACGTTTAAAAAAAAAAGTAAGTTAATTTTGATAAATTGGCAGAAACATTCGGTTTTTAATTTAATAAAGTTTAGTTTTGTTTTTAAAAAAAGTTGTACCTACTCGTTAAGTCTAGTGCCCTACATCTATACCTACGTACCTACTTATATTAAAAAAATTTCCAACCAATTTATTTATGAAAAAAAACTGTAGTAATGCATATTCTATCTTTTTTATTCAGTCAAATGCGTTTTTTTTAAACAACTAATTGACCAACATGCATTTTGGCCCACCCGATGAAGTGAATAACCATCACCTAATACAAAGTATACTTGCTTATTTATTAATTATTTTTTTTTCATCGTTTCATCTATAATTGATTTTATTTTTATTTCATAATTTAATTTCATATTGTATTTATTGATTAGAATTTATTTTTATTTTTATGTTAATCAGTGATGCATCTAAGCACATGTAATATGTCTAAAGATAAAATAAAGAATATGATTATGATTGCCTTGTAAGTTTTTTATGAATAGTTGAAGGAACAAGCAGCTTTGTTGGTAACCATAGACAAAGCATTGCCTTGTAGGCAATTGCAAATCACGCACATCAGGAACTTTAAAAGGAATTGTTATTTCCTTCGCCAAAGTAAACTTCTAAACAACATTATTTGTCTGTCCAGTTTGATCCCAACGGGAAGAACTGCTAAAGACATCCAATATCAAATAAAGCGGGCCATACATCTACTGGGCACGTTATCCGCGCGTCCATTCCGACTAATTATCGGCACGATAAATCGTAGCTCAGTGCGACATTCAAGTTTAATCGTGTGTACGGTATAGATCGAGCTTATGGGGGTTGTAGACACGATTTTGCGTACTAACGATAAGAGATGCCGCTACCTAAACTTCTTCTTCTTGTTGTGTCACTGATTCTTTCGAACCAAGTGTGGTGAAAGGATTTTAAGTGCGCCTCAAAGAGGCTCCTTTCGTGCACTTGACACGTGTCATATTTTCGAATTTTTTAGGTTCTACGATATGCCGGTTGCCGGCTTACTCCCGATGTTTTCTTTCACCGTTTGAGAGCACTGTCATAGTGTAACATACATGTTTGGGGCAGAAAAACTCAATGGTACACGACTGGATTTGAATCCACGACCTTAGGATCGCAAGGCGGGGCCGCTACCACTAGGCCACCAGTGCTCAGCAGCGAATGAAAATAAGTGCCAATAAATATAAATAATCCTTCGAGGTTTTTCTAAACCGCTAGGTAATTAGTTAGCTCAGTCGGTTGGATTCCAGTGAACTTAAATAAAAATCAGCTCAAAGCCAAACGTACTTAAAAGCATTTTATTTAATCTTTGAAAACTTTTTTCTAAAACTCGAGATTTATAAAGGTGACCTAAAAACAAACACAAGCATTCGGTGCTTAGCCTTTCGACGTTAAATGTGCTTGCTAAAAGTTTTAAAGTTCTTTAGTGCTTAAGTTCTTAGTGACCACTGTTTAAAGAATTAAGCTAGGCACAGTTCGTCTAAGTAGTTGATGGCTTTTAAAAATACGACAATATAATTGGCACACAAACTAATTTCACAATAACATCTATACCAATATCACGACCAATCTGGAAGCATAACCTTTTTTGACGTGACAACGTTTTATAATTCGATGGGCTGCACGCGCGAAAAAACATGACTCTTGCGGCGTTACCTCGCTCTGAGACGTTCCATTTAAGGCTTGAAGTGCAAGCGAGAGCGCGGAACGAGCGACAAAGAGGCACGCACGGCCTCCGCGTTCGGCAGCGTTCGACATCTGTCTCTCTCCTACTTGAGTGAGCGATGCGTCCGCGTGGACAGCTGGATGACGTTATCATGTTCAACTATCGTCAGTAAACCGATTTTACAGGAAACCAATTTTTTTTTTTTAAAGTCGGCTATATTTTTGTACGCCTTAGAGCAGATCACAGTGATACCTCAACAATTGTACCTATGTAACAACTATAAACCTGTGTTTCACAAATAAAGAATTGAATTGAATTGAATTGAAACTGAATATAATAAATCCATCGCAATATTAATCTATTACAATAAGCCGAAAGTACTTCGAATAAAAAAGGCCCCATAAACTTTCATTTAACGAGGAATAAAAAGAAATATAAGTTCACCCTTCCTTCCTCCCCGTTACGATATTTCCTCCATAATCATATTTTTATGAAATTGTAAAATATTTTTGAACATCCGATGCTTACGAATCGTCTACAACGACCCCGTTTTATTTTATTGCTCTATATTTACTACAATCGGGGAATAGAACTCACATCCGTATTTTTAGCTGTTTTGAAAATGTCTCAAGCTCACTCATTGCCTTACTTACACTTATATAACTGTGAGACGTTGCTTAAGGTTAGCCCTTCTTTGTTTGTCATTGTCTTATAGCAAGAGATGGCAGTGCCATAAACACATTTTTTTAATAACGCTTAGAGATAATATTCAAAAAAGTGGCAATTTTATGCATGCACCGCACTCTCACCATTAAATTGAAAACAAAGATGGTCTTAAACCCGCGATGCGTTGATCGTTGCGCTATTGTATCCTAATTACACACTCAGCTAATAACTCATAAGGGCCATCAAATCCCACTCGACTCTCAAGTTTTAGGACATTAGAAAATATTTGTAACTAAAAGTAAACAGGCTTTTCCATCTATTGTAGGTAGGTGATTTATGTAGCGTTAGAGGCAACTGGTGATTACTCATGCCCCTACTTAGGGGCACTTGTGAGCACTGGTGGTGTAGTGGTAGCGGCCTCGCCTTCTGATCCTAAGTCGTGTACCAATGAGTTTTTCTGAATGATTAGTTTTTTTGAGAGTTAAAGGAAAACATAGTGAGGAAACCCGCGGCTTAGTCAGCTCCGCACGTATTGACCATGTCTTTCCTGTAGATTAGGCCGACTGAGCTGTCAGGATGGTATAGGAGCTGGGCAAGCCTATTCCATCTAAAATCCTGTCCCAGGCACTATAGCGTCCCACAAATAAGGCTTGTGTAATTACCAGTTGCCCCTGACGCTATATAAATCATCTACATTATATGCAAAGGCCTGTTCACTTTTTTTTTGCTTACGAGACGCTATAGTGCCTGGGATAGGATTTAAGATGGAATAGGCTTTAAAATATTTGTGACAAGGCATTAAGCTGTTTTTTTAATAGAAAACTACTTAGAATACGGCTCAGCCGTCTCGCTTGACCTTATTATATAGAAAGGACATGAGCGTATTTGGTTTGAATTTATTTTAATGATATTTTGATAAGAACTAGATTTTCTAGACTTGTAAGCACTGCTTTGTTGAAATACATTACTACAACTAAATGCAAAAATCAGTCAAGTAAAATGATTAAATGTTAACATTTTTCAAGTTTAAAATATCAGTTGAATAAGCTGGACGGATTTTTTAATTTTAGTGTTTGGTATTTGATGGCTTGCATGGTTAGTAGTAGCTCTGGCTTCTGCGCTATAGGTCGTGGGTTCGATCTCTACCGCAAACACATATTTGAGTGGTGAACATAGATGTTTGTTCTCTGTGTGAATGTTAGTGAATGCAGAAAAAAATATAGAAATGATGTTTGGTTCAACTAGGTAGACTGACCAACGGCCTGTAGGTCTACCACAAGCTCTGTCTGGATCTGTCTCTGGCTCTGGTTTTGAGTCTGTGTGAGTGCTGACTAGTGTATTATACTGTGTGTGTGACGTTTCGACGTAGGATTTATTTAGACAACACTCACAGACTCAAAACCAGAACCAGAGACAGAGCCAGACAGAGCTTGTGGTAGGCCTACTGTTTCATCGTACAAGCTTTGCTTAGCTCGGGGCTAGATAGTATTGTGTTAATTTTCTACAATAATTTTTTTCAGTTATCAAACATCATGTATAACAGATATTAAATATCAAGCACCCTGTATAAAATGAAGTCAAATATATCCCCAACAAAGCAATCTACACGCTCTAGTGTTTTCAAACAAATTGACACTTGTCATGTTGTTGAACCGAGTAGCTTTCAACACATCATAACACGACCGTATCTTCTTTGTAATAGGGTTGAAATTGACTGCTAAAATTTGTATGGGTATTGCTACTTTATAAATGTTATGTTTATTATCACAGAGCACCAAACACGCTTTTGCTTTTACTTCTTTATTTCGTGTTTATTATGAAAACGTGAATTATAATTTTGTTTTCTGCTTCAAATAAAGTTTGTTTTTTTTATGTTTTTAACTAAATATTTTTTATAATCCATAATTAGGTAGTAGGTAGTAGTTGGGGAATAAAAGTTCTCGAATAGCAACCACGAACCGGAAGACGAAATACAGTATAATAAAAATATATGTGAAACGTAGGGCACCCACTCACCAGATGGACCGACGGCATTGTTAAGATCGCGGGAAGTCGGTGGATGGAAAGATCTCAGAATCTCAAAATATGTAGGGGAGGCCGATGTCCAGCAGTGGACTTCTTCAGACTGATGATGACGATGATGAGTAGAGCTCATTGTGAAAGGAAGTACCTACTACCAGCATGCCTATTTCTGCCGTGAAGCAGCATTGCTGTGCTTCAGTTTGAAGGGTGTGGGTGCCGGTGGCATTACTGGCACGTGAGGCTGAACATCTGTATGCCTCAAGTTGATGGACGCAGGGGAGTGCATCATACGGCACGTTCCTAACGTGTATGACTTTCGAGGCAATGCTTTTGTTATAGGCGATGGTTACTACTTTACATCAGGTGGGTCATGATATATGCTTGTTCCATCAGCTAATTGAATAAAAAAAGGTCTTCTAGGCTTAACTCGCCTAAGCCAAAGTAAAATATATACATATTTATTTAGTAACTAGTGGCCGCCCGCGGCTTCGCTCGCCCGTTCCCGTAACACCCCGTTCCCGTTACTTTTTTGGGATAAAAAGTATCCTATGTCCTTTTTCTTGTTCTAAGCTACCTCCCGACCAATTTTCAGCCTAATCGGTTCAGCCGTTCTTGAGTTATAAGTGGAGTAACTAACACGACTTTCTTTTATATACATATATAGATATCACAAGGATCACTTTGAAACGCCTCATAGACAACGCCGAATCAAATAACTGCATCTTCTTCTTCTTCTTCCTAATGAATGGCATCTGTCCATTTTGGATCAATTTTGCCAGTGTCGAGTGAGGATATATTACATAGATAAAATACTTTTTCGTCAAGTCAAGTCAGTCATAGACAAATTGGCCCTACTTGGCTTTAAAAACAAAATGATGGTCGTGTGTTTTCAAAACCATCAGAAACCTTTTCGATCATATCAGAATATCACATAATACACTTTAATTACTACTGCTAACACTTTGAGCTAAGACCTCAAGTAATGTTGGTTAAAATACCATAGAAATTACACAACAGAACTCAAAATAACACCAGAAAAACATTTTTTTTTTTTAAAGAGCTTTGTCGCTTGGCGACCACACTGCCCTATAATAAAACAACAATTAAAACTTAACTTAATCTAAATTTATACAATCTTATTATTGTCTTGCTAAACCAATTTCTGCTAATTTATATAACATCTTGGCTTGATCCGACAAGGGACAAGCCAAGATGCTATTTATCATACCAACATTCATACATCTTCTTCCAAAACAAACTAATCTAAATCTATCATTTCGAACACACTCCAGCAAAACATGTGGTACATCTTCCAATGTACCACATTCGCTACAAAGAAAAACAATTAAAATGGAAATAAGCTATGTGACTTCCCAAAATGACAGAAAACGAATGGTCAAATTACTGCTTTCACTTGGGGCGCTTGTACACGCTAAGAAAATTTGCCGTTCCTGCGGCAGACAAGACAAATTCTTCGTGTAGACGACAAGAATTTTGTCTGTTCCACACACGAAAACTTTTCGTGTCTTCCGCAGACAAGACCAATCGAAATGTGTACACGACACGATTTTTTTCGTGCAGTCGTCAATCGGGCATAGTGCGCGCAAGTAATAACAAGCACAACAAAAACTACCTGGCTGGGCTGGCTCAACCCTACTACACCGCCCCCCGCCGCTCCGCAACAACGTTCGCCGCGTCGTGTCTTGCGCAGATAAGATTTTTTTCGTGCACCGCTGCGAGCAGTGTACACAGTTATTTTCTAGTTACGACACGAATTCTTGGGTAGACCCGGCGTTTTTTCTTAGCGTGTACAAGCACCCTTACTGTGCCTACGCTGAAAGGATATTTTATTCTGTCGCAATATAACAATCCTTTAAGTATTTGAAACGAGAGCAAAAATAAGGAATTTCGCCCGTCTGTCTGTCTGTCCATAAAGATTAAAACTGACGAGTTGTGATGAAATTCCAGAAGTGGATATTGACAGATGGAATTGGAGGGAAAATGATCGGGTATTTTGAGAAAAGTATTGTTATTATGGGCTTAGGAATATTCTTTTATTCTACTAATATATCACCTTCATCATCATCAGCTTGACGTTAAAGTTAACGCTAATACCTTCCTACTTCCTGGTCTAAAACTACTTACTTACTTTACTAGAGCACACTAGCAAGTCGGCAAGTTTACCATGCGCACTTGATTGTGCGGGCAGGTTTTTCCGCAAGTAGGCCGCTGTTGGGTCCTTTTTGCGTGACCCTTGACCAAGGATATTTAAACCAACCCTTGACACGTGTTGCTCGAACTTTTTTAAGTTCTACAACACGCCGGTTTCCTCACGATGTTTTCCTTCCCCGTTTTGAGAGTACTGGCATAGTGCACATACATTTTTCGAAAGAAAAGCTCATTGGTACACGTCTGGATTTGAACCCACGACCTTCGGATCGGAAGGCGGGGCCACTAACACAAGGCCACCAGTGCACCGTGGCCTATTCTTAGCCGTGGTTGAAATCACTATAATATAGATAAATAATGCGGACAATCCACACAACACTATATAGCCCCAAACTAAGCAGAGCTTGTACTATGGGAACCAGATAGCTGATATAATTCTTGAGTACAGTTTTTTTTGGAACTACATAAAAAGAATACAATATAACACCCAGACAGAGAACAAACTTCTGTGCTCACCAAGCAAATACTTGTTCTTGGTGGGGACCGAACCCACGCTCCGAAGACAAAGTTACTGCCAACTGAGCTGTGAAGGCAGTCACATATAATATAAGCCCAAAAACCATGTTCGACCATAATAACTACTAATACACGACCATCCAGAACTACAACAGACCATCCAAAACTCAAACAAGAACTTGCTACCTCGAGCGCTTCCGAAATTATTAATCCTATCCCCTTATTCAATAACGTGCCGCTGCGATAACGTAGCAAGTTGCAGATAGAAAAAAAAACATTTTATTTTCCTAACCCTCAAAAATCCATGGAATTTATTTATAGTACTCTAAACTAGGTCACGCACGTTTGAAATGTGCCCTACGATGCACTGCCATACGTCCATCAACTTGAGGCATACAAGATGTTCCACCTCACGTACCAGTAATTTCACCCACACCCATCAAACCGATACACAGCGACGCTGCTTTACGCCAAAAATAGACATGGTGGTAATACTTCCCCGGACAAGCCCTCCGTACTTTTCATGCATTTTGTGTCATGTACACCACTATTTTGTAATTACCAAAAAAAAAAGATGCCGATATTGGCTGTTGATACTGAACACATCCACGAAAATAAAAAAAATTTGAGACTTAAAAAAATATTGAGTAATGATTCAACAAGCAAAAATCATTTCATTCATAAACGCTAAATACCAAGCGGAACCGAACAGCGTATTTTTTTTTCTCTAGTACTACGTAACTATGTGTCCATAAACGTAACTATGTGTGTGTGTGTGTGTGTGTATGTGTGTTTGTGAATGCAGGATTTCTGAAAATTTTAACATTTAATTACTTTGTCATTTTATCGAAACTAAAAATTCTGATTGTATATTTTTTTTTGGTAGTTACAAAATAGTGGTGTATATGCACGGTATTGTGACAGTGTTGTACAATCCTGTACAATTTTCAGTGGTACTGTGTTTGTTTTTTGTGTTGTGAGGTGTGTCAGATGACACAGCTTCTAAAGCCCGCTCCTCATTATCGCGAGAATCGCGAGAAACACCGCGAGAAACAGGCTAGAAGCAAGGCGTCACACTCTCGTTCTCGCGAGAATGTGGAACGGGCATAACGACATAGTCGCAATTCTGTTGCATCCTACACAGCTTTTTCTTGAATAAGGGGTGAGAAAGTTTTTCTGTGTTTCGCAATATATCCAGACGTGGTCGAAAATCATAAAGAGCCAAAATTACGTGAAGTTTGAGTGTAATCTCTTTGTTTGGACGCCGTTTAACTGCTCTGGTTCTCAAACTGGGACTGATTGCATCTCTGGAGATAAATATATAAGGTTTTTAGGTATATTATTATGGACTTAAAGTACCGATCCTGCGTACCTTTTTTTTTCACTCACGATCTTAAGAGGCCGGCGGAGGGCGAATTTTCATACAAACGTAATACCAAAATTATTACTATTTTAGGCAGATTTTCACTATATTATTGTTATAACTGTATTCGTATAGTATTTATGTAGGTTCCTGATTAGTTTTTATTTTAAATTACTTACCTCAAATGAAATAAACACCAATCGCATTTTACACATTTTTTTCATTGCAAAATGTGATTGGCGTTAATTTCATTTGAGGTAAGTAATTTAAAATTAAAACTGTTCAGGAACCTAGATAAATACTATACAAATACAATTATTACAATAATATGGTCAAAATCTGCTTATTAGTAATCATTTTGGTATTACGTTTGTATGAAAATTCACCCTCCGCCGGCCCCTTAAGATCAGTCGGTCTACTCTTGAACGCGATTCCGATTTTAAGTTTTAAGGGAATTCTGACAGAAAACCCATAGAATTCCTGTCAAAATTCCGTCAAAACTTAAGATCAGGATCGGAATTGCGTTCAAGAGTAGACCGGGTGATCTTAAGATCGTGACTAAAAAATAAGAGTTTTTCTGGGTGAAAACGTATGTGCACTATGCTAGTACTCTCAAACAGTGAAGGAAACCAGGATGCCTACAAATTTCTACTACGGTATCTAAAACAAGCACTAATAGGAATTTAGAATTGCATTTGGAAAACCCAAGGGCTATTGAGTATTTGGCTCAGTGCATCAAGAAGCCTACCACAAGCTCTGACTGGCTCTCTGGCTCTGGTTTTGAGTCTGTGTGAGTGCTGACTAAATAAATCCTACGTCGAAACGTCAAACACACAGTATAATACACTGGTGAGCAGTCACACAGACTTAAAACCAGAGTCAAAGACAGAGCTAGACAGAGCTTGTGGTAGGACTAGAGTATTGCCATTCAGCGCGGCAATGCAGTCAGTCTCTCGGGGACGCTGCCGATTGGCAGTGATTTGTGTCAGCTGAATTATTTCTAGATAGTTTGCAGAATTTGAGATATAATTATTATAATGCAGAGCTCCCTAAAGAGTGGCGCAGATCATGTCTGGACCGCACCAAGTTGCAAACGCTGGAGGAGGCCTTTGTCCAAAGACAACTTGACCTATGTACCGCCACGCGTTGTCATAATGTTAGACTGGCTCTCTCAACTCAGTTGGTAGTAGCTCTGCCTTCTGAACCGTAGGTCATGGGCTCGATTCCCACCGAGAACAAATATTTGTGTGGTGAACACAGATGTTTGTTCTCTGTCTGGGTGTTATATTGTATTCTAAGTATGTATTTACAAAAAAAATGTATAATAATATTATGTATTATAATCAGCTATCTGGTTTCCATAGTACAAGCTCCGCTTAGTTTGGGGCTAGATAGTGTTGTGTAAATTGTCTATAATAAAAAAAATAGTAATAATAAATCAAACTTTTGCTTAGTTATATTTAGTAAGTAAATTAGTATAAGTTAAGTTGAGCAACACTATTGTTTAAGGTCGGTGAAACAGAGGCTTATTTTATTTTATTTACTTTATTTATAATGCAGAGCTATATTATATTTAATGTAAAATTGCGTCTGCGGCGCGAGCGGTTAAAGTGAAAAAAAACTGTTGCCAAATTTTCAATAGAAAGCCTTAAAAACGATAATTATGGCTCAAACCGACCCAATTTAAGTTAACCTTTTCATTCAAAGAAACCTCACAAACAAAAGAAGCTTTTGTAAAAAATATTTCTCAACTTTTGAGAAACACTCGCAACTTTTGAATTAGGTAACTCAATATTTAATTTTGAGTTCTGCACTCGATTCTGTGGATTAAAGTCGGCTCTTTTTTAGAGGCTTTGGGTATTACCCTCTTTTGCTTAATTTTTTGTGTTTAAGAGCAAGAAATTAGTGGCCAGAAAACCAAAATCAAAAGGAAAATTTTATTAATTCAGTTGTGTCACAAGGATCACTTTGAAACGTCCTAAAGCTAGGAGAGTCTAGGTGCCAGATCCACGCGACTAAACCTAGAAAAACTGGCAGCAAACTACGGTAGGTAAACATACTACGGTTTGGTTCCTATAATACCGTTTTTTTTGTATTATTTTACTAGCTGCCTGTCCCGGCTTCGCACGGGTGGACATTTATTTTTTAAACACATAACCGTTTGGGTGGGAGCATTCCGGATGCTATAGCCGAATAATTTCAGTCTTCGAGTTAAATTTGATCATTCCAGAACCTCAAAGACATTCTAGAGCGTTCTTTCCTCGTTAAAGTCGAGAATTTTCTGAAAAATCCCTAAGCGATAGAAAGGGATAGACATATATAAGTCCCTACGTGATAGAAAGGGATAGACATAGATTTCGAAACTTTTGCCCCTTTTAAATTAATTACACCTAAATATTGAATATAAACTATCCTATATTTTAAGTCCGACCATATTTTAGGTAGTTGCAAAATTTTATTGAAATCCGTTCAGTAGTTTCGGAGTTTATCGCGTTCCAAATTGTGACACGAAAGATTGATATATATAGATAATACGTATGGTATTTACAAAATGTGCTAAATAAGTCAAACGATCTAGTATTATTTTATAATACGTATGGTATTTACAAAATGTGCTAAATAAGTCAAACGATCTAGAGATAGCTTAACTGATCCAAGTCAGTACCAGACGGAAGCGTCCCCAAGACACTAGCGGCATTGCCACGCTGAATAGCAATGCTAATGCGCTGCGCCAGATACCCACCAGCTCTTGGGTCACGCGTCGCTTCGATCAGCCGCCTAGACAACATTTGGAAGACCTGCAAGGCTTCAGACCCAGAGTCTCAGCCCCAAGAGGAGCAAGTAAGTAAAAAAAGTAAACAGGCCTTTGCATCTATTGTAGATGATTTATGTAGCGTCAGGGGCAACTGGTGATCACTCATGCGCCTACTTACGGGACGCTATAGTGCCTGGGACAGGATTTTAGATGGGATAGGCTTGCCCAGCACCTATACCATCCTGACAGCTTAGTCTGCCTAATCCACAGGAAAGACATGGTCAATACGTGCGGAGTAAGTAAGTAGGCTCTGTCTAAACCGTCATATCTAGCTTACATTTCTGACTGGCCTCTCAGCTCAGTTGGTAGTAGCCCTGCCTTCTGAGCCCGTAGGTCGTGGGTTCGATTACCACCGAGAACAAATATTTGTGTGGTGAACACAGATGTTTGTTATTTGTCTGGGTGTCATATTATATTCTAAGTCATCATCATCATCATCATCATTGGCCTGTTACATCTATTGCAGATGATTTAGGTGGCGTCAGTTAGGTAATTGCGCATGGACCAGAAGTGGAACACTTCCGTTCATGGCTAAACAGACCGATACGGGAGTGGCAGGCACGGCCGCATTTACCGCAGATGAAAGAACCCGGGGATGTTACAGGGTCTGCGGCGCGTTGGTGACGTTTTTAAGTATGTATTCTAAGTATGTATTCCAAGTATGTATATATTCTAAGTATGTATTTACAAAAAAAGTATTATATCAGCTATTTGGTTTCCATAGTACAAGCTCTGCTTAGTTTGGGTCTAGATAGTGTTGTGTGGATTGTCTATAATATTTATATATTTCTATTTCAAATCGTATCATCTTTCTTCATTATCCCAATTATTTGCTTGCATAAACTCAAAATATTAATACCAGATTTTGAAATTAGCCGAAATTCAAACCAAATACACCACAATTCAAAGCTCAATCAACAATGGAAGACTACAGAACCCAAATTAATTAATTTCACTGACCACAATACATTTAAACCCTCGTTCGAGGCTGAAATTCGTTGCGGATCCCTAAAAGGACACTGTCTTAGGCTCTCTCAAATTTCTTAGTAAAGGTGCGGTTCCTTAGAAATCTGGCTCCGTTTTTTGAATCGTTCATGCTGTTGGTTGAGCTGACAGGAGGGAAAGGGAAGAAGAAAATATGACTTGACTCAAAGGTTGTCTGGTAGAGATCGTTGTTTAACGATAAGACCGTCCATTGTATGAGGCAAATATTTTAAAGTTTTTTTTAATGTACCTGTACTTTTATAAATTATTCTGTGCATTAAAAGATTTTCTATCTATCTATACTGACCCCACATAAAGTGGGATAAATGCAAGAAGAACAAGAAGGCGCTACCCAATTTACTTAGCAATTTTTTTATAGCTTTAGTAAATAGACAGTATTAGGGCAGTTATCCATAAAAGTTTTAGTAAGTTGAAGTGGAAATGGGCAAGTCAGTCCTATCCATGCAGTGGATGTCTAGTAGAGATTACTACAGCTAATCAATAAGACCACCAATTGTTACTAAATATATAAAATAAATAAATAATGCGGACAATCCACACAACACTAATCTAGCCCCAAACGAAGCAGAGCTTGTACTATGGGAACCAGATAGCTGATATAAAACTGAAATACTTTTTTTTTTTGTAAATACGTATCGCCCACTTGCGACGACAGTGTGACATCTCAAGCTATACTATTTTTCGTTTTACTGATATTCGGAATCGCGATTGCGCGCTCTATTATCTTCAAAAACTGTTGTGTGAATTGTCCACAATATTTATTTATTTATTTAAAAACGGGAAAATTTTTGCTCAATAAACAACGAAGGAATGAGAGAATGAGACAAAATATCACAATATAGCACTGTCTCGTTATATAACGTATTTTTTATATCTCTATACTTTTTCTTCTTCTTTAATCTCTATACTTTATTTCTTAATTATTGCGGTAACCGTTTCCCAGAAAACGATTAAAGGCTTAAATTGTCGGTTTAGTGAATTTCGACGTTTTCGGTTCCGGTTCGGTGTCGGTTTCATGAAATTAACTGTAAAACAATACCAGAAGAAAATGGAGTGAAAGAAAATTGGTTTAAATGTTTTATTCTCGTTTAAAATAAAGAAAAAATGGTTTGTCTGTGTCTTGTACTAAGTTTAGCATAATTGCCACGCAAGGTTATCTGGAAAAGATCGCTTTTAGTGATAAGACTGTAAATTTTTTTCCACACAATAATATATTATAGACAATCCACACAACACTATCTAGACGCAAATTAAGCAGAGCTTGTATTAGGACAACGAGCTGATATAATACTAAATATTATTTTTGTTGTAAATACATACTTAGAATACAATATAAAACCCAGACAGTGAACAAATATCTGCGTTCACCACACAAATATTTGTTCTCACTGGGGTTCGAACCTCGACCTACGGCGCAGAAAACAGAGCTACTACCAACTGAGCTGAGAGGCCAGTGAGATTGATAATGATTGTTTCTGGTGACTCCGAAGGCATTCTTGACTACTTTGGTAGCTTGGTTTGACTGGCCTCTCAGCTCAATTGATAGCTCTGCATTCTGCGCCGTAGGCCGTGGGTTCGATCCCCACCGATAACAAATATTTGTATGATAAACGCAGATCTTTGTTCTCTGTCTGTGTGTTATATTATATTCTTAGCAGTATTTACAATAAAAACTTACATTGTATAAGTATTATATCAACTATCTGGTTCCCATAGCACAAGCCCTGCTTAATTTGGGCCTAGATAGTGTTGTGTGGATTGTCTATAATATATTATTTTTTTTGTAAATTTATAGGATACAATAATAACACCCACGCAGAGAACAAATATCTGTGTTCACCACACAAATATTTGTTCTTGGGGAGGATCAAACCCACGACCTACGGCGCTACCAACTGAGCTGAGAGGCCAATCAGATTGAAAATGATTGTTTTTGATATCCACTCCGTAGCCATTGTATAGTGGTGGAATGAAAATGTTCGTTGATTTTCAACTTGTTTTGTTCAACGTATCACGATCACATACTACCTTTTGAAACTGAATAGATCTGTCTATTCAGTTAAGTTAAACACCGATAAGTTAACGTCACAAATTATGTCAAAATGTGTTCATGATCAAGGCACTGGTGCAAGCGAAAACCGACTCTAAGGTGACAACAACAACAACATTAACACTATAGTATAACATTGAAGCGTAGCGTGTGCTGTCTTTGAAACTTTTGCTTTTGTATTATTGCATTGCATACTTCTGACTAAGTGAAGTGGCACCACACTGGAACTTCACTGCTATTATTTTAGACTATTTTTGATTTGTAAAAGGATCATATAAAAAAACGGTAGGAACCGAGACGTAGTTTGTTGCCTGTTCTTCTACGCTTGGTCGCGTGGAACTGGCACCTAGACTCACCTAGCTTTAAGACGTTTCAAAGTGATTCTTGCATCGTACTGAATAAAAAACTATTGACTTTGACTTTGACTTTGACGAACATTTTCATACCGCGACTGTACCTAATCGTCCTTATTTCCCTAGCTTAGTAGACGTTTTAGTCATAATAATCCCTATCCATAATTTATTTAGTGTAAGTACCCACACTCAAATCCAAATCTTTTTTCCATTACTGTTCCCATTTCAGAAGAATACTTACTCATGAATTTTAATGATTTCTGTGAAGGACTATCAGACGCTTGTGACGTAGCTATCTTGTCTTTTTTTAAATTACGTAACTGGCACTTGTCATGGCAAACAAAGTAGTAGTAGAGCTCTTTGTGTGTGGCTCGTCTGGGTAATTACCACCGTACCTATTTCTGCCGTGAAGCAGCATCGCTGTTTCGGTTTGAAGGGTGTGGGTGCCGGTGAAATTACTTGATGATCGCAGGATAATGCATCATAGAGCACGTTCACAACATTCGTGACCTACAGTCAGTGCTTTGTGTTACTGAGGCGTATTGAGAACTCGAAAAGGTTTGATAGTATACCTAATGTTTAATAAGCTTTTGCTCTACTGATTACATTACAAAAGTATAAAATCGATATTGACGAACGTGCGTACAGCACAGTGGTTTCTTGAAATGAAGACAAAATGGCGGCGCCCGCCGTTCTCTGGTACGCAGCAGGTGCATGGAGTGAAGTTGGCGTTAACATTTTGTCATAGGTGATAGTTACCACTTAACATCAGGTGATCCATATACTTTTCCCAAGCTGTAGTAAAAACATTATTCTTCTTATCGTGTCACTAGGTATTTTGAACTAGTGTGGTGAAAGGATTTAAGTGCGCCT
This sequence comes from Thera obeliscata, assembly GCA_947578465.1. NCBI lineage: Eukaryota > Metazoa > Arthropoda > Insecta > Lepidoptera > Geometridae > Thera > Thera obeliscata. The sequence continues at coordinate 8,461,701 of OX387923.1, read as the reverse complement.
CAGAGGCTCTTTTCGTGCACTTGACACATGTTTTCGAAGTTTTTAGGTTCCACGACATGCCGGTTTCCTTACGATGTTTTCCTTCACCGTTTTAAAGTACTGGCATAGTGCACATACATTTTTTAGACAGTACGAGACTGGATTTGAGCCCACAACCTTAGCATCGGAAGGTGGGGCCGCTACCACTAGGCCACCAGTGTTTTCAGTGAGTAAAAACATTGGCAGTGTGATTTATCTTATGAAGGTATCTTTCCTCAAGGTATTTTCCTTACAGCCAAGAAGAATGAACTCAATTCATTCCATCAGCTACAGTATTCTTTTAGTCTGACAAACTTTTCTAGCTATAATGATAAACTGGTTTTAGGGTTCCGTCTAACTTGAAGAACCGAAAAGAATTTTGGGTTGACAATGTTTTTTAAAAACGCAAGGTAATATGTAAACAAACTTTTCTATGATGAACTTAGGATTTAGGGTTCCGTCTTATAATTCGAAGAACCAAAAAGAATTCACTAAGGGTGACAAGATTTTTTAGAAACGCAAGGTAAAATTTTAAACACCTTGTCATAGATTGACGATATTAAAAAGATCTTGGGAAATTGGATCATAAAAGGTCGAAATCGTTATTTCTAAAAATATGTGTGGAAGGCTAGCAGTGGACTTCTTCAGGCTAACGTAACGTAAAGCATTGCCTCATAGGTCACGCACGTTAGGAACGTGGCCTGCGATGCACTGCCCTGCGTCCATCAACTTGAGCCATACATAATGTTCAGTCTTATCATCATCATCATCCACACCCACTGCTGGGGTATAGGCCTCTCTCTGTATGTGCCACTGTTGCCGGTCTTGTGCCAATCTCATCCAGGTCTCACGTGCCAGTAATTTCACCGACACCCACACTGTCGGTGCTGGCTGGCAGGATGGTGCTGGGCAAGCCTATTCCATTTAAAATCCTATCCCTATAGCGTCTCGCAAGTAGGGCTTAAGTAATCACTAGCTCCTGACACTATATAAATAATCCACAATAGATGCAAAGACCTGCATACATATTTGCCCAATGACGATTACGTCACAGTACATGTTTACCTTTATTAACCGAAGGAAGGATCAAAACCCACAACATAGGTTTTTCAACCTAGCGTGGTTTTTTGATGCCACCAAATCAAGTGCATGTACCTCCTTACCTACACCCTTCTACCTACTTGGGTTACTCTATATTCTAGCTACTTATCTAGTATACTGCTACCAATTAAGTACATCTATCCTACTAGGTATTATAGTTATATAAGCATAGAATTATATTCACTCCTACCTACTATGTAACTGACGTTTGGCAAATAAAATTTCATTTCATTTTATTTCATTTCATTTCATATTTAGAACCCTCAAAGCTTGTCCCTACTACCGCTTGTCTCTTTATTTGCTTTGCTCCGTTCAAACGCTACCGTTTCATTTTCCGCCCGAGCACGTCTGGTTGACGGAGTGAAAAATAACGGTCGCTACGACAGTTGTTCGCAGAGATAACGTTTGATGAACTGAGCTATAGATGTGTTCACAGTGTGCTTTATACGACCTAGTATAGTTTATCTATGACGAAGTTTTAAGTAAGAAGTGGTATTGTTAATAAAGCATAAAATGATAATGTGAAAAAATCATTAATAGATAGATAGAAAATACTTTATTGTACACCACATAAAATTAACAAAGAAATACAGAAAAACATCAGAGTGGAATACAATGGGCGGTCTTATCACTAAAAGCGATCTCTTCCAGACAACCTTGGGACACAAGACAACAAGTCCAGTCCAGGACTTGAAAAGAACGATAGAAGACGATGGAAAATCATTTGAGTAAAAATTTTACGATTGAAAGACAAGTTCGTGAGTTTAGAATGTGTATTGCTGCTGGAGGTGGCCACTCCGAAAATCTTCTGTAAATTTTATATAAATATTTTCTATGCTTTATTAACAATACCACTTCTTACTTAAAACTTTTCTTACCAAACCTCTGAAGCTTTTTGTTGGTTAGTTTCAAGTATTATCTATCAATAGTTAATCTTAAGAATCACAAAATGGACAAAAAATGTGTTTAAATCAAATACAAAAACAAATAATTTATTTCAGTAAACTTAATCTATGGTACATTTCATGGGTTTGAGACTCTCTTTTAAGTATGGAAATACCTGTGTTAGAGAAATCAAATTAACCTTTCATCAGAATGTTCCATCTTGCTGTCTTTGAAGCCCGATTTTAGCAAAAGTCCTATTAAATACTATTTTTTTTATGATTATGGAAGCTGAGAGTATGGTTTTTTTATTTTTAATTATTAATTTTTTGAAGCTACTTAGGAACCATGAAATCACCTGTTTAGTTGAAAATTTAAGTCATTACTCACCGAACGTAAATTTTTCACTTTGGATCATCATTTTCATAACTTTCATCTAAGTAACAAAGTGTTTTTTTAAGCATAAAAGTATCATGAGGATTCTGTTGCAAAAAAAAATCATAAAAAGTATTTTCCTTTTTTTTTAGAAATTTTTAAGTTGGTCAGGTCGAAATTTCCCGAAAATTCAGAAAAAAAATCGAAAACTATACAAAATCGCGGAACATACATTAGGGTGATTCGGATACCCCACAATACGAAGGACCAAAATTTTTGTTTTGGACGTCAATATACCGGCCATCCTGTATAAAAAAATGTATATAATAATGTAAATTTAAGTTGAGTTAATAAATTAAATACCTCTGACTGCCCCCTATAAGTTCTCTATATAAATATCCACTGAGCTCAAATACCATTCTTCTTTACTGAAAGTCGATAAAAAAGCCTATAAAGATCAACAAAAGAACTCCTGAAAGCCTTCTTAACTTGTTTGATCACAATGCAACGGTATACTTTGCTCTTAAAGACGAAGGAGTCGGAGGGGATTTCACTACATCATATTATGTCAGTTTTTTTAATGAAAAAATCATCAAGTGAACAACACCAATCATACGAGTATCATAATCATAATCATTTATTTGCCTCAATGAAGTGTATACATGAAAGATCTTAAAAATAATAAATAAGTATCACTCATTCCCCATAGCTGGGATACAAATTTATGGTTCATGCCATTTAAATTACGAAACAACATGAAATTATATTAAATAAGTACATAGTAAAATTTAAATTCCATTCTACTAACGCTATACAATAATAATTAAATGTCATATCAATAAAACAGCAAAGTCAGAAAAAAATATACAAATACAAATAAATCAATGTCCTAACCTACTATGAATACAATATAATAATACTCATGACACACTACATATACAATGACTACTCAGTACGTTTAAATTTTCAGATGCTTAAAAAATCTAAATTAGCGAAGCAACATAAGTTTGATTTATCGGTGTTAGCTGTAGTGACAGTGACCGCAAATGAAATGAAATGAAATGAAATGTTTATTTGCTTGAAATATGGTTAGTAGTTAGTTGTTAGCTTATTTTATCAGTTTCACATATTTCACCAAAGTATTGGCATGCAAATTTTAAGGGACTTTATTTTTACAATTAAAACATTTTCTTATACTAAATTCAATTAACAATTCAATAAGTATAATTATAATTCGTGGTCCAAAATTAAGATATATAATAAAATTAAAATAAACAAAGTAAGTCAGGTTCAAATTTGAAAGTCATACGGTATTTAAAAAATCATAAATATTATAAAAACTTTTCTCAATTAGCCAAAGCTTCAGCTTTTTCATAAATAACCTATCTGGTAGCTCTTTAATATCAGATGGCACTTTATTAAATATTTGTCCGCACATAGCGAAAGCATTTTTTTTATACAAAGTAGTACTGGGTACTGTAGAAAGAACAATTCTATCAGGGTTTCTTACACATCTTGTGTAGATGTCTCGTGCTTTTGTAAATTGATTTAAGTGATCTTTGGCGAATTTAGCAGCTTCCAAAATGTACAAGCTAGGCAAAGTTAATATCTTTAGCTTAAGGAATACAGGCTTACATGATTCCCAGGGAGGTATGCCGACAATAGCACGTACGCATTTTTTTTGTGCTATAAAAGCCTTACTAAAATCTGTCGAATTTCCCCAGAGAACTAGTCCGTATTTTAAGACTGAGGCGACATATCCAAAAAGCATGACGTTACCATTAGCATTATATCTAAATAGTATATTTCATTTATTATTCAAGTGCGGGAAGGCTGTCATTGCAAAGAGTTCCGACAAATGTCTACCCGAGCCGAAGGCGAGGGTTGACAGTCGGAACAAGCTGCAATGACGGTTCCGCACGTGTACTGAACGACTATTTTTAATACAGTTGCGAAAAAATTAAGCAATTTATAAAAATAATAAAAATACCATTTGCTTTTTTCTCTTCTCTCCACGCAATAAGTTCGTCGTATGTATGCATGTAGCGACTTTTTGACTTTTCCGGTAAAATGTTCTCCGAAGCATTTTGTGCAATTAAACTGAGTTCCGGTGGTGTTAATTCAAAAAAACTAGGGTCGAAATTACTCATTTTGTGCAACAAACAAATAAATTCGCAAAGAAAATTTCTGAAAAATGGCGCCAACGCCAACCGTAAAATATAAGCAGAGATTTTTTTTTTTCTTCACCCATTCTGGAAGGCAAAGGGAACTATACCCATACAGCCAAGTCTTCAGTAGTTTTTTTTTATTGATATGAATTGAAAATGAAATTTAATGAGATGAAATGAAATGAAACCTAACATAACTCATTCAATCAAATCATTCAATCTGTTAATGAAACAAATTAGTAGCTTCTTTTTAGAAATAATACGTATTTGCATGAATCATAAAAACTTCGATGAATTTTTTTAGTAAAAACTTCATGGTTGGTTTTTCTTTTTAGAAATTATTTGACAGTTGGGAAAGAAAAAGCACTAGTGCGGGAATGGTAAAAAAAAAGCACGCGTGTGTAATAGTCCACATCCCAAACGCTATACGTCCCTGCAATACGCCACTTTTTGAGCAACTGTATTAAAAAAGTCGGTACAACCGCGAACCAGCTTAATAACGCTCATAAATCTAGTTTTTTAGCTGTAATAGTGAGAATTTGTTTAAAAAGTGTACAGGTTGCTTACAGGCCAGAGGTTGCTGTCGCTAGTGCTTGTTGTAAGGTAAGGATGTTGTAAATTAAAGCACACCATCTCCTGCTCTACTTCTAACTACATTATGCCCAAAATTAACTTGATTCCATTCACTGAGTCCTGAGATGTTTTGATGGGATTCTTTAAATTCTCTGTAAACCGGTTTTTCAACTTAATAGATAATTATACGGTTTTATATTAGGTTAAACCGTATATTAGGACTTTTTGACTAACTGCTCATGGGGTTTTTAAGCTATAGTCATGGCTTAAGAACTGTTTCACTGAGGTTGATAGCTTGACTCATCATCATATTGCAATTAACGGTACAATGGGCGGCCTTATTGCCAAGAGAGATCTCTTCCAGAAGCCAGAGGTTCCGCCATTTTTGTTCATTATTCAAAATACTACAAGTGTAAAATCGATATTAATTTGACGTAGTACACCCAGACATAGTAATGTGAATTTGGAGCTCTTATTACCTAATAACCAGCGACAGGTTGACGACAACCGGGTTGGGCAATCATCCTGTCAAACGTCATTTCTTGAACAAACAAAATGGCGTCTGATATTGTGGTTATTTGATTTTACTGATGTAGTTTATAAAGGCCTGCGCACGCTTAGCCGCTGGCGTCGGCGATCAGTGAAATACTGTCAAATTTGACAGCGGTATTTGACAGCGTTTCACTGATCGCTACCGCCAGCGAACAAGGTGTGCGCAGGCCTTAATTAGGACAACAAACAATTGCACTCACCTATTACAAAAAGAGAATAGTGTGTAAAATGCTTCGTTATCCACTTTTTTCTTAAAAAAATCAGTTTGGAGGCAACAAAACAAACACAAAAAAAAAAAAAACAGCTAAACTGATTTTGATGAAATTTTATCAAAATGGATTAAATTTATATCAAAATAAAAATAATGAAAACAATACTTTTTAGATGAGAAAAAGAGTTTTTCAGATCGGTTCATAAATGTTGAAGTTATGCCATACCAAACATTATAAAAATACTACCAAATTTCGAACCTCATCCTTTTTACTTTTTAAACTTTCGCGATCATAAACATAATTAAACTATTACAAGGGTATTTATCGCGTATATAACCTTATTTGATTTATTTCTCGTCCTTTTTTATTTACAGTCGGGTAAAAAGACTCTTCTACTAAAGTGGCTGTGTCATTTCGGTCGTGAGTTACGTAATGAGATACCCGCTGTTCTCGTGGCCATATACGATTGATGCAAATACCAAGTTTGCAAGTCGCTGCTATCTTACAGTTTTGAGGAGATTTACGTGTTTAGTTCGCGCTGTTTCGTTTATGTCATCGCCTTTACTCGAACTGCAACTATATAGAAAACAGGGCTTATTCTGAGTTTTCACCCTCTTTTGTCGTTCTTCTTCTTAAAGCCCCTTCCCACTGGTGCGTGATATCGCGCACCAGCTCGCACCAGCTCGCACGACACACCATGGGAACGGTCTCGTGCGCCGAGGTGCGCGGTAGCACAAAAGCCTTTTCTGGGGCGTTGCCATGCATCGTCGTGCGCGGTGCGTGATGATCTGCAGAACCACGCACTGTAGGAAGGCAGCATTAGGGTGCCTCTCCACTTCTGAAAGTTGGCAGTCATGCTTTCAAACTTTCTTTTATCTAGAGCAAGCCTAAATATGTCTTCTACTTTGTTGATCCCAGCCCATTCTCTGATCGTGATATTCTTCTTCTACCTACTCCTCTCTTGCCTTTTGTCGTTAGTTCAACGGAGAATGACTTATCGCTAGCGGGGTTGTTAGCCCCGAATTTGTATGGAGAAACGATGAGCGCCCTAAGCAGGAGTTTTTACGTAGTTCATAAAGTAGCAACATTAGTTCTCGTAACTAATTCGCAATAAGTTTTATATAATTACTAGCTGACACCCGCGACTTCGTCCGCGTGGTTAGTATAAAGTCATAGTTTGAGTTCGTTTAAAAGAAACTATTTTATGGTGGAAAGCGGACAACTATTGATATGTTTTCACTGTTTTTTGCTTATATTTTGAGAGTTATTTTTCGTGAATTTGCCTTAGTGGCTAAGTTGGGTTATGTATGCGTTGGTTTTACATGACCAAGTTCTGGTTACCTTAGTTTTGAGTTTGCATTCAAAACTATGTAAAGTGTGTTCGAAAGATGGTAACTGCTGTTGTAGCCGATTTTTTTCAGCTGTGTTTAGTTTTGGTATGATAGGTGCTTCCCGCGATTTTGTCTTGGTGGTTATCATCGGTTTTTTTGTAAACATTTGTGTGTATTAAAACCTGGTGACAAATGCTGCGGTAGCTGATTTTTTTTTAATGTTCTTTTGCGTATTTTGTAAAGCTCTTTTTCGTGATTTTGTTTTAGTGCCTAATTTGGGCTATCGTATTCGTTGGTGTATAATTGAATCTTGTTTTTTTAGTTTGACATGATCAAATGCAAGTTACCATCGTTTTGAGCTTGTACTTTAGAGTGTATTTGAATTTGAAGGTGAGTGCTGTTGCAGCCGTTTTTTTTCAGCGGTGTTTAGTTTAAGTATGATAGATGATTCCCGCGATTTTGTCTTGGTGGTTATCATCGGTTTTTTTGTAAACATTTGTGTGTATAAAAACCTGGTGACAAATGCTGCGGTAGCTGAAAAGTTTTTAATGTTTTTTTTTGCGTATTTTGTAAAGCTATTTTTTGTGATTTTATGTTATATTAGTGGCTTATTTGGGGTTTCGTATGCATGTTGGTGTATAATCGAATCTGAATTTTTAATTTGACATGACCAACTGCTGGTTACCATAGTTTTGAGCATGTACCTTAGAGTGTCTTTGAATTTGAAGGCGAGTGCTGTTGTAGCCGATTTCTTTCAGAGGTGTTTAGTTTAAGTATGATAGATAATTCCCGCAATTTTGTCTAAGTGGTTATCTTTGGTTTTATTATAAACCTTTGTGTGTATTCAAACCTGGTGACAGATGCTGCGGTAGCTGAAAATTTTTTAATGTTTTTTTTTGCGTATTTTGTAAAGCTCGTTTTCGTGATTTGTTTTAGTGGCTAATTTGGGCTATCGTATTCGTTGGTGTATGATCGAATCTGGTTTTTTTAGTTTGACATGATCAAATGCAAGTTACCATAGTTTTGAGCTTGTACTTTAGAGTGTATTTTTGAATTTGAAGGCGAGTTCTGTTGTAGCTGTTTTTTTTCAGCGGTGTTTAGTTTAAGTATGATAGATGATTCCCGCGATTTTGTCTTGGTGGTTATCATCGGTTTTTTTGTAAACATTTGTGTGTTTTAAAACCTGGTGACAAATGCTGCGGTAGCTGAAAATTTTTTAACGTTTTTTTTTGCGTATTTTGTAAAGCTATTTTTTGTGATTTTATGTTATATTAGTGGCTAATTTTGGGTTTCGTATGCGTGTTGGTGTATAATCGAATCATTTTTTTTAATTTGACGTGAACAACTGCTGGTTACCATAGTTTTGGGCATGTACTTTAGAGTTTATTTGAATTTGAAGGCGAGTGCTGTTGTAGCCGATTTTTTTCAGCGGTGTTTAGCTTAAGTATGATAGATGATTCCCGCAATTTTGTCTAAGTGATTATCATTGTTTTTTTTGTAAACCTTTGTGTGTATTCAAACCTGGTGACAGATGCTGCGGTAGCTGAAAATTTTTTAATGGTTTTTTTTGCGTATTTTGTAAAGCACTTTTTTGTGATTTTATGTTGTGTTAGTGGCTAATTTAGGGTTTCATATGCGTGTTGGTGTATAATCAAATCAGATTTTTTTAATTTGACATGACCAGCTGGTTACCATAGTTTTGAGCATGTTCATTAGCCATTTTTTGAAGCGGTGCGGTGTTTAGTTTCGGTATGATAGGTGTTTTCCGCGATTTTGTCTTAGTGGTTACGGTGGGGTTTATGTAAACTTTTGTGTGTATTCAAATTTGGTGACAGAAGCTGCGGTAGCAGATTTTTTTTTACTGTTTTTTTGCGTATTTTGTAAAGAATTTTTTTGTGATTTTTCTTTAAACTATTTTTCCCTTTTTTCTTCTTTTAGGGAAACAATTTTCCTATTTTCTTTCTTAATGCACCTTTGCTCTATAAGAGGAACACATCTTCCAAGTTTCATGCTTCTAGGACTAATGGTTTAGGCTGTGTGTTGATTTTTCTTTAAACCTTTTTTCCCCTTTTTCTCCTCTTCGGGAAAGAATTTTCCAATTTCCTTTCTTAGTACACCTCTACGCTATAAGAGGAACATACCCTCCAAGTTTCATGCTTCTAGGACTAACGGTTTAGGCTGTGCGTTGATTGTCAGTCAGTCAGTGAGTCAGTCAGTCAGTAACGAAAGAGTTTTATATATTTAGACTAGCAGCCAACCGCAGCTTTGCTCACCCCGTTCCCATTATTTTTTTTAACACAAAAAAGTCCTATATCCGTTCTAGTTCTTATCTACCTTCCTGCCAATTTTCAGCCAAATTGGTTCAGCCGTTATAAGTTATAAATAGTGTAACTAACTGTAAGGAGTTTTTTAGAAGGTGATGGCCAAGTGCGAAACCACGAGAGTAAGGAAAAAGTCGTGAAAGGAGTCATGTCCTCGATTTATAAGAAAACAATAACTGAATATTTTTATTTCTAAAATATTTAACTTTTGGCAGAAATTGCAAAGCTGTTCTTCTTCTTAGGGGTTTTGATGCAGTTTTCTTCAATTAAGGTTTTCGAATGCAGCTTCCTTGACTTCGTTATACGACATGACAGCGACTTTTACGTCACCGCAGCAGCGTTTTAGCACGTAACTTATTCTTGGCCTTCCTCTTCCCCTTCCTCCCCCAAAAAAGCTCACCACAAAGCTGTATAAATATAAATGAGTGCAATTTTTTTAAGCTTATCTAAAACGCTGGTTATCTGCGTCAACCTGGTTTCTATATGAATGCGGCCATTGGATGCACTCACACTTTATCGATACAAAACGATGATAGCGAAAACGAAGCGTTTTTCGATTGAATTAGCTCTCGCCAGTTTGGTTAAAAGTATTTTTAGTTTTTTAACAAATTCTACAGTGATCGTGTTTATTCTTGTTTAAAAAGAGTTGCGTACCTACGTTGTTTTTAACATGTATGTTCTAACATCCTCATGATTCTACGGAGGAAAAATTGCTTTACAGTTTTTTTTTCGTATGACGAATCCAATAAAGTCAACATCAAAAACATCATTTTGGTGATTTTAATGAATGATATCATGAAAGTGATGATTTTGAGTTTGTTGAAAAGCGTTAAAAAATACAAACACTTTAAATTTTTCTTTATTCAGTTGTATCACAAGTATCACTTTAAAACTAGGTGAGTCTAGGTGCTAGTTCCACGCGACCAAGCCTAGAAGAACAGGCAACAAACTACGGCTTGGTTTGTACATTTCATTTCCCATTTCTTATAATCGTGGACTTTAGTTCAACTCGTGATCATAGTGTGTGCCAAAAAATGTGGGAGTCAAATTTCACAAAATTAAATCTTACACGCACTCAAAAATCATCAATTCAACCCCTCCTCTCCGAATAAATAAATAAATAAATAATGCGGACAATCCATACCTCACTTATCTAGCCCCAAAACTAAGCAGAGCTTGTACTATGGAAATCATATAGCTGAAAATACTTTTTTTTGTAAATACCTTTAAGTAAACATAGAATACAATAAGTATAACACCTATTAGACAGAGAAAAAACATCTGTGTTCACCACACAAATATTTTTTGCTCTCGGTGGATATCGAACCCACGACCAACGGCGCAAAAGGCACAGCTACTGCCAACTGCACTGAGAGGCCAGTCTTCAGAAATCGGCTAAAACTAGCTTGTACACGTCTCTACTGTCCTATTCTGTTCCCGTAAGCTTCTCTGGTTTGTGTCCGTGGCCGCAATGTCTTCAGTTTCAAGTCACGGTGCCAGCGCGACAAATGAGATTATGTAATGCAGATCTAACTTTAGAGATAGCATTGTCATCATAATGCACTGGACTTAAGCCCGTTTAATATTTGTAACAATTTCAAATTCAAATATGTTTATAGTCAGCTCTCAACTCAGTTGGTAGTAGCTCTGCCTTTTGCGCCGCAGGCTGTGGGTTCGGTCCTCACATAAAACAAAATATTTGTGTGGTGAACGCAGATGTTTGTTCTCTGTCGGGGTGTTATATTGTATTCTAAGTATGTATTTACAAAAAAATATTTATTTAAGTAGGTATTATAACAGCTATCTGGTTCTCATAGTGCAAGCTCTGCTTAGTTTGGGGCTAGATAGTGTTGTGTGAATTGTTCACGATATTTATTTATTTATTTTATTAATACTATGTATATATTGTGGAATGTCGACTTGAATATACATATATTTTATAATGGTTTTTGACATACTTATTTATAAAACTCCGTTCGGATTTCCGAAATTCCGAAAACGCCTTTGGAATAAATTGGTAACGCGCGAGTGACTTTGAAAGACTCTGGATGCGACATCTTCTTAGAAAACCTTTTGAGCGATTTTATTCTAAAATTTTCATGCAACTCAAAATATATTCATTTGCACAAGTGTTGATTTGAAGGATGTATGTACAGTGGCGGTATGAAAATGTTCGTCAGTTTTCAACTTGATTCGTTCAACGTATCGCGAGCACATAATTTACCTTTTTGAAACGGAATAGACAGAATACACTGATAAGTTAACGTCACAAATTATGTCAAAATGTGTTCATGATCAAGGCACTGGTGCAAGCGAAAACCGACTCTAAGGTGACGAACATTTTCATACCGCGACTGTACAAATTAACATTATAAGACTAAGTAGGTAACCTAGAAAAAAAACCTTCTACATAGCTTGCGACAAAACCCCTTTTCGTACTCCTAGAAGCACTACACTACAGGAATATTATTATAGTAGTTAGTAGAAATCTTTGTGTGTAGCTCGTACGGGTGCGTCCTTTTTGCACTGTACCTTTTAATTTTAAGTTGACGCAAAATAAATTGTTTCTATTTAACATAGACATAGACATTTTATTTATTAACTACATAAGCACACAAAACCCAGTAAAAAACAAGGACACTAAATGAAGAAAGATAAAAACAATACATCGATATTGGAGAAGTGCGTCGTGTTTCTGTGTGCTACAGCAGCAAAAGGGCCTTGACTCAGCATAATGCCTAGCTTCTGTGAGGAAGCTATTTCTATTTCTATTATGCCTATTTCTACCAAAAAGCAGTAGGGCTGTGATGGTTTGAAAGGTGGCAGTGAAATTACTGGCACGTGAGACTTTTTTTTTCATTACGGCCCACCTGATGGAAAGCGTTTACGGCCTATGGACGCTTGCACCACCGGATGCATCACTCGCGTGTTGCTCACCCTTTAAATGTTTACTGAACATCTGTAAAAAGTTTATGGACACTGGACAGTGCATCGCAGGGCATGTTCCTGCCGTACGTGACCTGCAAGGCAATACTTTTTTATTGGTGATTGATTACCACTTATTATCAAATGGGGCATAATTATGAAAAAATAATTATTAATTATAAAAAAATACATTATGTTCTAAGTTTTTCCTGAAACACAGTTTTTACTAGTTTGGGAACCTATGGATTCATTCACGTATACTGTACCAGGTTTATGTCAATAGATTAGTTTGTATTTGTAAAAAAATCGGTTGTCTGTAAAGTCGGTTTACTGACCATAGTTGAACGTGATAATGTCATAAGAAAATACTGATGGAATGGTTGCATTTTTCAAAAGAAAATTTTAGTTTTACTGAATTGAATTGAATGTGAAAGAAACTGAATGATACTGAATGAAACTGAATGAAACTGAATGAAACTGAATGGAACTAAATGAAACTGAATGAAAATCCGGACCCGGACCCAGACCCAGACTGAACCCTTACCCTTACCCTCATTTACCCTTACCCTCATTTACCCTTACCCATTACCCAACCCGGGCTCGGGCTCAGGTAAATGGAACGACGAAACGACGTAACGACGCATGAGTCATGTTTTTAGGGTTCCGTAGCCAAATGGCAAAAACGGAACCCTTATAGATTCGTCATGTCTGTCTGTCTGTCTGTCTGTCTGTACGACCGTGTCACAGCCATTTTTCTCCGAAACCATAAAAGCTAGACTGATGAAACTTGGTGAGTAGATGTATTCTGTGAACCGCATTAAGGTTTTTACATAAAAATAGAGAAAAAACTATAAATTTTGGGGGTCCCCCGTACTTGAAACTGAAACTCAAAAATTTTTTTTCATCGAACCCATACGTGTGGGGTATCTATGGATAGGTCTTTAAAAATGATGTTGAGGTTTCACATATCGTTTTTTTCTAAACTTAATAGTTTGCGCGAGAGACACTTCCAAAGTGGAAAAAAGTTGGTCCCCCCCCCTCTAACTTCTAAAATAAGAGAATGATAAATCCAAAAAAAATATATGTTGTACATTACTATGCAAACTTTCAACGATATTTGGTTTGAACGAGATTTAGTCAGTAGTTTTTTTTTTATACGTCATAAATCGTAAACCGCAAATTTTTTTTTCATCGAACCCATACGTGTGGGGTATCTATGGATAGGTATTTAAAAATGATGTTGAGGTTTTTAGTACCGTTTTTTTCTAAACTGAACAGTTTGCGCGAGAGACACTTCCAAAGTGGAAAAAAGTTGGTCCCCCCCCCTCTAACTTCTAAAATAAGAGAATGATAAATCCAAAAAAAATATATGTTGTACATTACTATGCAAACTTTCAACGATATTTAGTTTGAACGAGATCTAGTTAGTAGTTTTTTTTTTATACGTCATAAATCGTAAACCGCAATTTACCTTTCGACGAACTACAAAAACCTTTATATTATGTTAATTGATGCTACGGAACCCTTCATGGGCGAGTCCGACTCGCACTTGGCTGCTTTTTTTTTCGTGCGTGCAGCCGGCTCAATCGATTTATAAGACGTTATCACGTCAAAAAATCGGTTGTCTGTAAAGTCGGTTTACTGACGATAGTTGAACGTGACAACGTCATACAGCTGTCCACGCGGGCGCATCGCTCACTCAAGTAGGAGAGAGACAGAATGTCGAACTCTGCCCAACGCGGAGGCCGAATGTGCCTCTTTGTCGCTCGTTCCGCGCTCTCGCTTGCACTTCAAGCTTTAAATGGAACGCCTCAGAGCGAGGTAACGCCGCATGACGTCATGTTTTTTCGTGCGTGCAGCCATCGAATTATAAGACGTTGTAACGTCAAAAAAAAGTGACCCGAGTCATGGACACGTCAAAAATATGATAAAATCAATCGCATCTCGCATTTATTTGTTTACCTACAAAGGGTCTCTTGGACCCAACAAGTCTCGAAAAGGTTAAAGATGATACTTCAAAGGCTTTGACGGCAATAAGCGACTTATTGCTTCCTACAGTACCCGAAGTCGGAGTTTTGCTACCACATTTCGTTACCAAATGTTGTTTTCGTTTCGCCTATTTGTCTCTCTCTAATGTATGGAGAAAATATGAGACGGCAAAAATACGTTACGTAGTTAGAGTTGTTGTCTCATCTTTTCAATAGGCAGAGACAAATAGGCAAAACGAAAACAACATTTGGTAACGAAATGTTGTAAATGCACTGGGACTTCGGGCTCAGGTGATATCAATATTTATTGTATTGTTGATATGAATCTTCCGAGGTAACCGCTCATAATCAGGTGACTTCCGTTGCTTTACTCCTTAAAAATACAATGCTTTTGCTATCTTTTCGGCAAGAAATGAATAACTACATCACCAGGGCTACCACGAGCTCCATATGGTTATGGCTATAATTGTGTATAGATAGACTGACCCACACATTCATTTTCTTCTTGGGTTTGAATGTGTTGACACTGTTGACACAATTTTGACAGCCATAACCATAACCATAACCATATGGAGCTCGTGGTAGCCCTGCAGGGGTTAATTTTTCCAGAATAACGCTTTTCGGCGAAAAAATGTCAGCCCTCTGTTTTGAGAGATGAATATATTTTTATGTGACGGATAAAATTGTCTGTAGTTTGTATAAGTGAAGTTAAAAAAACATGGCCAAACTGCTGAACCAATTTTGATAAAATTTCTATGGTACCAATCTGGAAATATTACCTACCTTTCAGGTAAAAGATTTTTTCAAATCAGTTCTAAATGACGTTTGTATGCGATAACAAACATTATAAAAAAACAACCAAATTGAGAACCTCTGCCTTCTTTTATTTGAAGTCGGTTAGAAAGCCTAGCCCTAGATATCATACAAAAACCAGGTCAGTTTCACCGAGTTAGTAGTATTAGTAGAATTAGTTCTATAGAAAATCAAACCGCGTGTTGTATTCCCATTATTAGCCATTAGTTCCGATCGATAAGCTTCGGAGAACTAAATAAAACTAAAGACTATAGGTAGGTTTTGTTCATCAATAGGCATGAAGACAGTAATCAAGTATCGCCAAAATATTTATCTGATCTAATGAAAAAGGATTCAAAGATTTTGAAAAATGTATTTATACTCTTATTAATGTCGAGATTGACAATTTATTTGATAATATAAATCTACAAAATACAACAATCCGCCATGATAGCTAAAACACCGGTCAGAGCGAATTACGTCACGTTTACGTAAACGTCATTCTGATTTAGTACAAAAGGACTAATGTTTACTGTTGATATACTAACACCGTGACGTAATAACAGACGCCATGACACCAGCGAGCGTTTTGGCGTGAATTTGAAAATTTCAATTTAAATGTACTTTTATTGCACAAAAACCTTAATTTTCTACAGAAATATGATATATTTTAGACATAATAGATACTTCTGAATATGATAGAAGAGATTTTGAAAATTAGTCGTCAGGCCTATTCTGTTTAGTCTGATAAAGCATAGTGCATAGTAATTTAGTACCCGAAATAGAACTAGAGGGTGTTGGTAAATTTGTCAATATCCTGCAACGCGCTATCGTTGCGTTTTGGTCTTGCATGTATAGTAACACCAACTGTAGCTCTATCTTTGTCTGGCTCTGTCTCTGGCTCTGGTTTAGGCTCAGTGTGAGTGTTGACTAAATAAATCCTACGTCGAAACGAGACACACACACAGTGTACTTAATACACATGGCGAACACTCACACAGACTCTAAACCAGAGCCAGAGTTTGAGGTAGGCCTACTGATAGAACAAACATATACCCTGATGATAAGTGGTATCCATCGCCTATTGCAAGGCATTGCCTCATAGGTCACTCACGTCAGTAACGTCCTTTGCGATGTTTTACCCTGTGTCCATCAACTTGAGGCATACAGATGTTCAGCCTCACGTGCCAGTAATTTCACCGGCACCCACACCCTTCAAACCGAAACACAGCAATGCTGTTTCTAGGCAGACATAGGCATAAAATAAAATTTGCTATATCACTTTAAAACCTTCCACGTTTAATATCTTCTCATATTTTTAAGTAGGTACTTTTAAGTTCAGTTACAAACTTTAAGCAATGTTTCAACTAAAGCAGCGTTTAAAGTAAGTTTAACTTCGCCAAACTTTCCCTCATAAAGTTCAAGTTAGTCCATACAAAATGGCGCGCCAAACTTTGCGGCTAGATTCCTTATAAACACGAGCCTTTTATGTCACTTAGAGCCTGAAATATAGACTGTACCCTCCAATTAACCGTAGGGTTTGCCACAGTTTTGGAGAACAGCTGGGCAACTGTTCCTCAAGACTCAGCTTTTTGTTGCCTCATAAGGCAGTTTAGTGACTATTTTTATGAAACAAGGGGATATTTACCATGATTAAATTTTGATGAGTTGACTTCCGATATTTCGGCACAGTTGCATGCACCATGATCACGGATGAACTGAAGTCCATGAGTAAAAGAAATGTTATTGGCAGATAAATCGATCTACCCTCCTTCGCACTCTTTTATTGGTTTCGAGACTATACTATTGGTTCCATTCTTACTATTTTGTCGATTTCGACACACAACACTGACGGTATCAGGACGCGTAGTGTATGCCACACTTTTTGGAGGTTTGTTTCATAAAAATAGTGTTAAAAACCATGATAGTTTCAAAAGATATATAGTTTAGTGACTGTCTGGTAAAAGCTGAGTCAGGGCCTATTTTCGGAACCTCGGTCTGTCTCCATGTATTGTAATGCTCTTATGTGTACACATAGTTGTAGTAAAGCTCTTTGTGAAGGGTACGTCCGGGTGCGTACTACCCATGCCTATTTCTGCCGTGAAGCAGCATTGCTGTGTTTCGGTTTGAAAGGTGTGGGTGCCGGTGACATTACTGGCACGTGAGGCTGAACATCTGTATGCCTCAAGTTGATAGACGCAGCGAAGCGCATCGTAGGGCACGTTCTTGACGTGCATGACCTACGAGGCAATGCTTTGTTATAGGCGATTGTTACCGCTTAACATCAGGTGGGCCATTATGCTTGTTCCATCAGCTAGTAGTATAAAAAAGTTCCGTGCTTTGTCCTAGTTTCTAGTTTCTATTGCTATAGGTTTATAGGTACACAGCTATTGTTGTATCTAAATTTTCTGCCTGTCTTCTATTGTCCGTTCTATGTGTTATATTGGGTTGCCAAATCTATATTTATATAAGAAAGTCGTGTTAGTTACACTATTTATAACTCAAGAACGGCGGAACCGATTTGGCAGAAAATTAGTGGGGAGGTAGCTTAAAACCGGGAGAAGGACATAGGATACTTTTTATCCCGAAAAGGCAACGGGAACGGGGTGTTACGGGAGCGGGCGGCCATAATGTCAAACAAATGTTTTTTATTTCTTTCTTTTACCCAGTTATTTACCTCTTCACTGTGGCCTGTACCTTTCACCCTTGTTTGTGTCAAAACAGGAATTCGGATTATCCTGGAATCAATACGCGTTGAACCGGTTGAGATACGGACCGGACCGGATCAGGGTATTTTTATCCAATTAGGTAACTAAATACCCGATTAGTACCCTTATTCTAAGATTTGTATTGCTTAGAGACTCACTGACGTTAGTGCCCTACGAGCTTGAAAAATATAATAAAGGTAGAAATAAATAAAAACAATAAACAAATATTGTTGATGTGTTGTGACAATCCACACGACAGTATCTAGCTCCAAATTAAGCAGAGCTTGTACTATGGGAGCTCTCTAGCTCCCATAACGGTGTACGGTAACGGGTGCTAAATTGTATTTTAGGAATGTATTTACAAAAAAATATATATATTTGGAGGTCCGAGCCTTTGCTTGACCCACCTTGAGATTACAACCCTTGTTTTTGCCCCTAAACGTACCCTTCAGATCGTTTCCCTACCTATATTTCCTCTAATGGCAACACTGCCGTGACGTCACGGTCGGTTACAGATAAAACCGCGCGCCGGCTAGCTGTGGCTTCAGTACGCTTTTGTTTTTTCCCCGATAACGTCGTGTGATCGTTCGTGCAAGCGTAACATAAAGAAAACCCTTCGTTAGAAGATCGTTTAAGGTAAGAATTTTAGTTTTTATTCTAGTTTTAAGAAAATCCCGACTCGGGTCGACGGTTCCAACCTCACCCAGAGATAAGATCTAAGCAAGCTTGGATCAAGGGATTGTAAGTAATTGCGTGTTATAGAAGAGAAATAAACTTGTCTGTGTCTCAACTATGCACCATACTTACGTATAGTAGCGTACCTATTACCTACTAATAATCTACAGACCATCTTGGTCTAAACGGTAACTGCGCACACGCCATTACCCTATTTTGAGCCGACGGCTCGATTGGGCCGACGGCCCGATTGATTGAGCCGACGGCTCGATTAATTGAGCCGACGGCTCGATTGGGCCGACGGCTCGATTGGGCCGACGGCTCGATTGATTGGGCCGACGGCTCGACTTGGGCCGACGGATCGACTGGGCCGACGGCTCGATTGATTGGGCCGACGGCTCGATTGGGCCGACGGCTCGATTGATTGGGCCGACGGCTCGACTGAGCCGACGGCTCGACTTGGAATGAGGATGAGGATCACATAAGATTCAATAAGACGTCTCGTTTCTGGTTTTGAAAAATCCCGACTCGGGTCGACGGCTTCAGCCTCACCCAGAGATAAAACCCAAGCGAGCTTGGACCAAGGGTTTCTAAGTAATTGTGGGTTATGGAAGAGAAATGGACCTGTCTGTCTCTCAACTATGCATTACAATTACGTTTAGTAGCGTACCTACTACCTACTAAATAGTCTACAGATCAAAACCTCTTGATCTATACTATGCGGTAACTGCGCACACGCCATTACCTTGTTTTGAGCCAACGGCTAAACCAAACATTACCGTCCGGCCCAGCCGACAGGTCAATTTGGTACGTCCATCAAGCCGACGGCTCGACTGAGCCGACGGGTTAATTTGGCACGTCCATCGAGCCGACGGGTCGATTGAGCCGACGGATCAATTTGGCACGACCATCGAGCCGACGGCTCAACCAAACATTACCGTCCGGTCCAGCCGACGGATCAATTAGGCACGTCCATCGAGCCGACGGATCGTTTCGAGAAGATTCGAGATGGTGCCTATAAGAAATGACTTTGTTCTAGTCTAGTGCAGAAGATTATGATCATGGATAAAATTGCTCGCGGCAATTTCATCATAATATATAATTATGATACAAACTTTTGGAAAGCCTGAAAGATAGTGGACCTCCAACGGAGACCTCTGTTAGGCAATCCACCAGATCCAAAATCACTTATAAAGTAAGCTATGACATACGAACCTCATCTATAGCTACCGCTTTCGCTCCGACGGAGCTATCTGAAAAACTTAACCCAGCATAAAGTTAAAACAGTTGGCCGTTCACAAGAACCCATATTTTATGCGCCTTAATCCATGGAAATCCAAGTAGACAAAACTGCTGTCAAATCCACAAAACCTGACATCGTGGCTAAAGCTTCGATAAACAATGAATGGTACTCTTCCAAATAAAATAGAACTGATGTTTGAGGACATGATGAATGCTTCATCTACTATGCTTACTGTGGTAATAAATGAAATTTGAATTGCAAATAATCCTCAAAAAATTATATCGGCTTCTGATTTGGAGATAGCCGAAGCTGACTCCTAATTATCTGAACTAGAGTTAAGCACGTCTGGGAACTATGTGTGCAAGTGCAGATATACTCCTGAAATTTTAACAGACTTGCGGAGTTTTAGCAAGAACAGCTTGCAGAGTGCCTGGATAGAGGATTCGTATGAAATAAGAACGCTTGGTGGATTCAATGGCCAGTACAGGTTGCTGAATATCATGGGCTACTGAACCTATTCATCAGAGAACTTCTTGTGAAGATTATTATTATCCGATTTACCAACGCTGTGAAAACGAATTTTAACACCGCAATATAATCGGAAATGCAGGAACTACAAACATTATGGGCATAGAGCTGTCAACAGCTCAATCGGAATCCCTCTTACGTATATTCCAAAAAGGAAATAACCATCGGGACCCTACAAACTATTTGATTGACCTGAAAGCTTTTACAAATATTTCAAACACAAGAAGTTCACAATCTGACTAATAACCTGTCGTATAACTTAGAAAGTACTGCAACGAAAACTAAACGGTAATAAAGGCTCAACAACGGAAATGGACACAAGCCATGAGTCCATTGACATAAAACACCACTGTTTTCCATTAAAAATTCCACGATATTTCCATACCAAATAACCGGCCTACTTTTTAGTTTAGCCTCGGCTTTACTGACGTTTGCAGGGTTAACGAACATTTCCAAAATCAAGAAATACTGGTTGTTGCATACTGGGACAACCCTCTTTTGGCAAACCAAAAACCATGCCACAACACCTTGACAACGCGTAGAAACAGCTACTAGATGTCACAAAGCTACCTGCTGCAACAAGCAAAACGTATTTTGGGACGACTAACTTTAATCTTAGCTTTGTGGTGCCTTTATGCAAACTTCAATGCTGTTTTTTACACAGAGACTACATCTATTCAATGTCTCGCCTATTCACCGATAACTATAGACAATGATCATTATGACAGACCTATCGGGCATACATACGAGATGGTTTTGGGTTTACTGGCGTCCCAAGCTCAAATCCCGAGAAATTGCAGCCGTATTTAAGTGCAATAGAACATTGTGCCTCCACTGCACTGTAGACTTCTCTAGTGTCAAGGACATAAATACCTTCTGATATAACGGGAATACGGAACTACTAATTCATGGAGAAAAAGTAAAAACGCTGCCCAGTTAGTATGGAAAAACTGGATTGGGATAATCACTGCTTGTTTAATGAACATAACCACATTGAATTGTTGTTACTGGTCTGCTTAATACTTTTCACAGTGCACGAAAAGGGGCCTATTTGAGGCATATTTAAAATCTTTTCACTTGGCTCGGAAAAATCTGTGTCACGATAGAAGAAGAAGAAGAATTATTTTTACATTCCACTGAACGTAAATTGTTTCCAATGATTTGTTGATCTATAAGGCTACTAGCATGCGGAAGATAATCTATACCAAAAGAACACTGGATTTATAATCCATTTACATCTCGGAAGAAATTGAATGCCCCTGCATTTCAGATAATCTGTAAGTAGAATACGGCGTTTCCTAATCTTATTGCATTCTGCAAGAAGTGTTCCACGTTGCATAACTCATATCGGTAAACCATTTCAAATTACTGAAAGCTGTATGAATCCTTGACCATCTTTTGGCTCTAAAACAGATTGATAATAATTAATGGGCTAAAGAATCTTGACATCGTATTTTGGGTAAAGAAACTCCTAGAATTGTCACAATTCTACGTATCAGTCCTCTAGGACTTAGATAGCTTTTATTTTATTACTACACTCGAGATGTTGTCTAATAAGTTAGTTATCAATAACAAGTTCGATTAAAATAATCTTGCTATAATGAAGCAGGAATTAGTACTATCAGCAGGGTTCAAACTGCGGTAACGGTACAAAATAAAAAATATGTAGGTACCTATGCAAATAATTGCACATTATGTATTAAAATCAAAAGGAAATTGAAGCCTTTAGCAGACTGCTCTCAATCACAATACAATTTTACATAAATTTATTTATCGAAAAATGATTACATATTATTATTGCGTACTCTGTAAATAAACTGATTTATTTTGAATGTACCTATGTAGGTATGTGGTACGCTTAATTATGTTAATCATAAATGAAACACTGTCGTTGATACAATCATAGTCACAGTACGAACACCGCGCACATTTGCCGGCAGAATCCAAACACGTCTCAAGGTGGGTCAAGCAAAGGCTCGGACCTCCAAATATTACCGTTTTTCCCCCGAAGGGATAAAAACGGATATTTTGAGTCCAGCCAAAGCTTGACCCACCGTAGTTTAATGCCTTGCCGGCAATTAAAAGGTACTGAAGCCACAGCTAGCCGGCGCGCGGTTTTATCTGTAACCGACCGTGACGTCACGGCAGTGTTGCCATTAGAGGAAATATAGGTAGGGAAACGATCTGAAGGGTACGTTTAGGGGCAAAAACAAGGGTTGTAATCTCAAGGTGGGTCAAGCTTTGGCTGGACTCAAAATATCCGTTTTTATCCCTTCGGGGGAAAAACGGTAATATTACATCAGCTACATAGCTGATAAACACCCAGACAGAGAACAATCATCCGCGTTCACCACACAAATATTTGTTCTTGGTTGGGAATCGAACCCACGACCAGAGAGCAGAGCTACTATAGTAAATGAGCTGAGAGGCCAGTCTATAATTTGGGAGTTTTCAAAAAAAGAGTTCATAGGTATCTTCTAGGTGAGCGCGCTACACCGTTGATCGCATCATCACTTAACATCAGGTGAGATTGCGGTGCAGCGATAACCTATAAATTGTAAAAAAAAAAAGTCTGGTCAGTCAGGTCAGAAAAAGCTCAATAATTGAACCTATCAGAATAATATTTTAAACCCGAAACTTTATTTTTAAATTTAAAAGGAAGAGGTTCTAAATTCAATTCTATTCAATTCTTTAAAACGAAGCTCAGTAGAGAACGCTTAAAACTGATATTAGAGGTGTTGTATTTTTAACGCAAACAGCACTTACAGTGACCTTTCTACTACAAAGGTATTAAACTCTTTTAAATTGAGTTAAATCGAAGTAGCCGAAGCTTGCTCAAACTTTTCGGCGATAACACAAAAAACTTCAGTCATCTAGAAAGCAGCCACCGTTGTAAAAACGCCGTAACGTCGTAAGTCGTCATGACTTTTCTCGCCAAGTCAAAGAAGAAATAAATACAGAAACTTTTAAAAATAATGAATACCTACAATGGGCGATCTTATCACTAAGAGTGATTTTTTTCAGACAACCTACACACACAAAACAAGATGTCTAGTTTTTAGTAATGTCCCAAAACTAAGAGTTGAGTGGAATTTGAACCCACGACCTTGGTACGGGGCTGCGCTGACCACTGCGCCATCGGATCCTAATCACTCTCGACGAATAGTTCTTAGGGACTAATACGGCACTTACGCAGTTTTCTAAGTGTAGTAAACACTATAAAATCAATAAAATCTTCTAGACTATCCTGCTCCATCATCAGATACATGGTAAGTTACCATCAGGTGAGATTGTAGCCAAAAGATGGTCAAGTAAAAAAATCGGTTGTCTGTATAGACGGTTTACTACCGATAGCTGTTGAACGTGACAACGTCATACAGCTGTCCACGCGGACGCATCACTCACTCAAGTAGGAGAGACAGATGTCGAACGCTGCCGAACGCGGAGGCCGTGCGTGCCTCTTTGTCGCTCGTTCCGCGCTCTCGCTTGCACTTCAAGCCTTAAATAGAACGCCTCAGAGCGAGGTAACGCCGCATGCGGCGTTACCTCTCGGCTCGTGGGTTCAAAACATGACTCATGAGTCATGTTTTTACGTGCGTGCAGCCGGCTCAATCGAATTATAAGACGTCACGTCAAAAAAAAAGAGCTTAGTTGCTTACACCAAGGTCGATTTATCCGCCGCTATACAACGGACAACGTATTTCGAGTAAGCCTTTGAGCAAACGTAGAAAGACTATCCAGATTCGATTTCGCGAAGGAGTCCGTTTGCCAAATAGTTTTTATCAGAAGGAAGTTGAGTTTAGTTCTGGATAAGTAAAGTTTAAGAGTCTTTTTATTTATTACTGACTAGCTTCTGATCTAGACTTCACTCGTGTTGAAGAAAAAAACCTTTTAAGTAAGACCACAAACTCGTTTAAAACTTTAAATAGTTTTCTCTGCTGCTATGATAGTTAGATTATTACTTTATTGTACACATAGGAAAACTTAATTTAAAAGAAATATTACAAATATAGATACGATGGGCGGCCTTATTGCTTAGAGGTACTATTTCCAGACAACCTTTAAATGAAGAGAATTTACGAAAACTTAACCTTGACTGAAAAAGGGAATTACAAACTTTTATCCCAAAAAAGAGTTGATGTTTACAAAAATATGAAAAAGATGCTGCCGCAACAAAAACCTCAATTTCATCGTGTTTTTATGAAAGTTTTCTATTTCAGTAAACAAAATTACATTATCAAGGTTGCCTTTTTTCAGTGTTAGCAGGAATATTAGCTACTGCTAAAAAGCTTAAATCCCGTGTTGAGAAATCTAGTTTAAGAGTACCACAAGCTCTGTCTGGCTTTGTCTCTGGCTCTGGTTTTGAGTCTGTGTGAG
Source organism: Thera obeliscata (assembly GCA_947578465.1). Classification (NCBI taxonomy): domain Eukaryota; kingdom Metazoa; phylum Arthropoda; class Insecta; order Lepidoptera; family Geometridae; genus Thera; species Thera obeliscata. Next base: position 8,436,932 of record OX387923.1, on the reverse strand, counting down.
TGTTGACTAATTAAATCCTACGTCAAAACATCATACACAGTATAAATACCTACACTGATGAACATTCACACAGACTCAAAACCAGAGCCAGAGACAGAGCCAGACAGAGCTTATGGTAGGCTTAGAGATCTTTGCACTAGTTTTTAAGTACCGTCAACAAACAAGTAGAAAACGCAATTAAAAGTTACTCCTTAGTAGCGGAATAAAGGCCACGATTACGAGCACAAACACAAAATACACAGCAGTTTCTAGTATTAAAGTTTCACTTGCATTGCTCTGTGTACTTATTGTTTGCTGTTTATTGAAGTGACAACGTCTTATAATTTGATGCAACCAGCTGCACGCATGAAAAAACATGACTCATGCGGCGTTACCTCGCTCTGAGGCGTTCCCATTTAAGGCTTGAAGTGCAAGCGAGAGCGCGGAACGAGCGACAAAGAGGCATGCACAGCCTCCGCGTTCGGCAGCGTTCGACATCTGTCTCTCTCCTACTTGAGAGAGCGATGCGTCCGCGTGGACAGCTGTATGACGTTGTCACGTTCAACTATCGTCAGTAAACCGACTTTACAGACAATCAATTATTTTTTTATTATTTTGTATGTGTTATGCTGCCTTCCTACGGTGCGTGGTTCAGCAGATCATCACGCACAGCCGACGACGACGCACGGCAACGCACATAGACAGGGGTCCTGTGCTATTGCGCACCTCGGCGCACGAGACCCTTTTCCCATGGTGTGTTTTCGAGCTGATCCGCCTGCGTGCGCGATATCACACACCGGTGGGAAGGGGCTATAATAGTGAAAAGTAAGCGTGGTATTGACATGTCAACCATAATACCGTCCGGTTCCAGAGGAACTTCCTCCCGCGCACTCTAAGGTTGTGGAATACTCTTCCTGCCGAGGCTTTCCCTATAAATTACAGCATGGGGCTTTTCAAGAAGGGCGTTTTAAAACATTTAAAGGGCCAGCAACGCGCGAGTGATGCCTCTGGTGCTGCAAGCGTCCATAGGCTACGGTAACCGCTTTCCATCAGGTGGGCCGTATGCTTGTTTGCTAACTTTGTTGTAAAAAAAAAAAAAAAATACTATTACCTATCTAAAATTCTCGGCCTACCTCTGTGTTGCTTTACCAACAATTGAGAACCTCTTCCTTTTTTATTTGAAGTCGGTTGAAAATGTAACACAATAGTAGTGAAAAAGGACTTTTTCTCTGAGATGTAGTTGCCCTGAGTGCGTTAAATCTACATTACTAGACTATCTACTTTACTAGACTATAAAAAGTGAGACAGGCTTTAGAAGCATCGTGTTTCTTGCGACGTTGTGTAAGTAGTTATTTTAAAGTTAGTCTTACAGACGAGTAAAAATGAAACAGGCTTTTTTAAAATACAATTAACTGATCGACCAAGCATAAGGCTCACCAGATGTTAAGTGGTAATCATCGATACCATGGCATATAACAAAGTATTGCCTTGTAGGTCACGCACGTCAGGAACGTGCTTTACGATGTATTTGCGTATCTATTTATCAATTAGACAAGGTATAATAAAATCTGTTTATTTAAAAATTAATAAATTTTGTTTATTCCAATACATTCGTCCATTATGAAAAAATGAGGAAATCATGTTAAAAAATAAATATTTTAATGATCAATTAAAATTTGGAGGTTTAATATTTCTGTACATTTCTGGATTTTAAAAATCGTCATAATGCGGTACCGTTATTTTGTAAAAGCCAAATTATTTGATCAAAATACTATACAAAGTGAATTGAATCATTATTTAAAATATAAATGTTTAAATTGAATAAATCATGTTTTGACTTAAATCATTTCTTATCGCGACTTGGAACCAATTTAAAGTTTGTTTGCTACCAAAAGAGTTGGTTACAGCTTTTTTGAGATAGCTGGTTTACTAAAAATACATTTTTTATGCTTTTATTATAACCGTGAGAAAAATAAAATACGCTCGCTCACTCACTACACAAGCTCTGTCTGGCTCTGGTTTTGAGTCTGTGTGAGTGCTGTCTAAATATATCTTACGCCAAAACATCACACACACAGTATAATACACTGGTGGCACTCACACAGACTCAAAAGCAGAGAAAGAGATCTGTCTCTGCCAGGCAGAGCTTGTGGTAGGCCTACTACTCATAATTGGCAGCTGAAAATACATTTGATTTTGTGTGTACGCGACCATCTAAAAAACCTATCCCAGACACCTATAGCGTCCTGCAAGTAAGCATGAGCTAAAACAGTTGCCCCTGACGCTATATAAATCACTAGCAGCCCGTCCCGGCTTCGCACGGGGTAGACAATATTACATTATTTTGTTCTATCGCTAATAGTTTCGGCAGCGCATTCGACGAAAGACATTTTAAGACTCATTTTCCTACACCTTCGGTTACATTGTTCAAATTTTACCAAGAATCCCTAATTTTTTTCAAAATGAAATGTAGCCTATGTCTAATTGGAAGACTGTAGCATTCTATTGGTGAAAGAATTTTTTAAATCGGCCCAGTACTTTTTGAGCCTATTCATTACAAACATACAAAAATAGGTACAAATCTTTCCTCTTTATAATATTAGTGTAGATTTAGAATAGATGCAACGGCCTGTTTAACTTACTTTTTTACGCGACCCTAGCTTCTTCTTCATGTCACTCGTTCTTTAACCAACTGTGGTAAAAAGATTTTAAGTGCGCCTCAAAGAAGTTCTTTTCTTGCAATCAATACAATACATGTTTTTTTATGTCGAAAATTTTCTAAATTTCGGAAAAAAAAATCATAACTCGAAAACTATAAACAATTGCGGAACATATATGGGGGTGATTCGGATACCCCAAGAGGTGTTCTATCTCTGGACTTTTGCTTGACACTACTTTCTGGGACACGCTGTATACTTAGTTATATATTTTTTAGTAGATCACTGAAACGGCTGATTCACTAGCTCCTGACATTATATGTATGTGTTCGTTGTGTATGAACCAGCTGTTTCCATTATGCTGTGCATTATTGTGTATGGATAATGATATACCTGATGTGCGATTCGCGCTTGGCTGATTTTAAAATATACTGGTATTTTACCTCAGCATTTGTGTCTGTTGAGTTGATGCTCATTTTATGATCAAAGAGCTGTTTTCGCTTAGCTCGTTTAATAAGTTTGTCAAAAGATTGGTTATCAAAATGTTTGTGGTGTATTTTTTCCACTCAGTCTTTCAGGTACGGCCACATCAAGGCACAAAGCTGCGATATTTAACAGCGGTCCAGTAGACTTACCACAAGCTCTGTCTGGATCTGTCTCTGGCTCTGATTTTGAGTCTGGGTTTGTGCTCACCAGCGTATTATACTGTGTGTGTGACGTTTCGACGTAGGATTTATTTAGTCAACACTCACACAGACTCAAAACCAGAGCCAGAGACAGAGACAGCCAGAGCTTGTGGTAGGCTTTTAGGTGTGATGCTGTGATGTCCTGATAAAAATGTCTAGACAGAAAGGTTACAGGTTATTTTGACTGGCGAAATCACGCGTTTGACGAAAAAATAAATACAATTAATTTTTTACTACAGCCCCTTCCCCCTTGTTATATTTCGTGATTTTAGACGAACCCCCTCCCCCCTTTTTAGGACCTCACGTGATTAATTGATAGGCCAAAACTGAGCGCCATCGCTGATCGCCAATATGTGCGCAAGGCTTTAACAAAGTTCTTACTTATCCCATCAAAATCAGATAATCTTCCAATAACCTGTTTCAAATTACGGCTTTTCCCATATTTTGTGTATAAATTCGGGATAATCCCTGTATATTGGCGAAATCCGGAGAAAATTGAATATTGAAAAGATACCTATCAAGTTCACAAATCGTCGATAATCTTCTGTAATAGGTAAGTACTGAGCTTGCGTTTTTAATTTTATTCTTTTGAAGAAACTTTTTTGCTAATTTTCTGTAAATACACTGTTTTACAAGTGATAGAGTAAACGAAGCAAAGTGGGGCGACGATCTGCGAAATGAAGCTGGCAAGCACTGGATGAGAAGAGCCGAAGACCAGGCTCAGTGGCACGTCTTGGGAGAGACCTACGTCCAGCAATTTGTGTTTTCACACTATACATCAATCTTTTCTATTTTTCTAGCTCTACCTTCTGAGCTTCACACAAATTATTTGTTCATTACTTAGAAAAGCCAAACATAATAATAACAAACATGGGTATTCATCACAAAAATCAAACATAGCTAACAACACTCTCCTTCCAAACACTTGGGTAAAAACAATTAACTCGAACTTGAGGAAGATTTTATTGTTTGCAAGAAATTATTCTCAGAACTCAACAGAGATTAATTAATCAGGAACTCAGAATTTCAAAAGGCACTCCCATTAATTTCCTTCACCTTGCTCTGCTAATTGGGTTAATTGCAATAATAGTAACTATGCTAATATAAAACTAGTGGAACCATAAAATGGCAATTAGACTTTGAAGCGTAGCGTGTGCTGTTTTTGAAACTTTTGCTTTTGTATTATTGCATTGCATACGTCTGACTAAGTGAAGTGGCACCACACTGGAACTTCACTGCTATTATTATTTTTGTTTTGTAAAAGGATCATTATAAAAAAAGCGGCCAAGTGCGAGTCGGACTCGCCCATGAAAGTTTTTTTCTATTTTTTTGTAAAAATCTTAATGCGGTTTACAGAATACATCTACTCGCCAAGTTTCATTAGTCTAACTCGGTCTTCTAGTCTTATAGTTTCGGAGGAAAATGGCTGTGACATACAGACGGACAGACAGACATGACGAATCTATAAGGGTTCCGTTTTTGCCATTTGGCTACGGAACCCTTAAAACGGTAGAAACTAAGCCGTAGTTTGTTGCCTGTTCGTCTAGGCTTGGTCGCGTGGAACTGGCACCTAGACTCACCTTAGCTTTAAGACGTTTCAAAGAGATTCTTGCAATCCTACTGAATGAGTAAAGTCGCGCAACGAGCTATGGAGAGAGCTATGCTGGGAGTTTCACTACGTGATAGAATCAGAAATGAGGATATTCGTAGAAGAACCAAGGTCACCGACATAGCTCGTAGAGTTAGTAAGTTGAAGTGGCAATGGGCAGGCCATATAGCTCGAAGAACCGACAACCGTTGGGGAATAAAGGTTCTCGAATGGCGACCACGAACCGGAAGACGAAGCGTTGGGCGCCCACCCACCAGATGGACCGACGACATTGTTAAGATCGCGGGAAGTCGATGGATGGAAGGGGCTCAGAATCGTTCTTCCTGGAAACGAGTAAGGGAAGCCTATGTCCAGCAGTGGACTTCTTCAGGCTGATAATGATGATGATGATGATGACTGAATGAGCTGAGAGGTCAGTTGGTTTAAACACAGCACCCACATTTTACCCACTAATAAGCCTATCTTAGCAAGTGGCACTGTTGACGGTCCTATGTATCTAAATCTTCAGGTCTTGCTCACGATGTTCATCACCATCGTTTGCCTATCTTCCCGCAGGACAGCTGAAGCTTCCAGTTTTAGTAGTTGTAGAGCTCTTTGTGTGTGGCTCGTCCGGGTGCGTACTACCACCATGCATATTCCTGCCGCGAAGCAGCATTGCTGTGTTTCGGTTTGAAGGGTGTGGGTGGCGGTGAAAATACTGGCACGTGAGGAACATCTGTATGCCTCAAGTTGATGGACCCAGGGTAATGCATCGTAGGGCACATTTCTGACGTGCGTAACCTACGAGGCAATGCATTGTTATAGGCGATGGTTACCCCTTACCATCAGGTGGGTACCACCATTTGCTTGTTCCAACAGCTAGTTGTATAAAAAAAACATTTTTCGACGTTATTCTCCACAAAGTACACACAATATTACAACGCAGTACGCTTCTACCAGTATTGCAACACCCTAACAGGGTAAATTATGTATTGATTCAAAACTAGTTCTAAGATCTGACTCTGTTAAATTTACATACATAGTAAGGCAATAAATATACTGAAATACTGAAAGTCCTAAGTCCGTGCCAATATCGATGTTCAATACTTTAAAAGTGCGTAATAAGAGTCGGACACGGCGGGAATTGAGGGTCGAGTCACGCGCCGCCTAACGATGCCCTCATTACCGGGACTACGGAACTGCCATTGATCTATGTAATTATCTGTACTTCAGCAGAGAATATACTATAGGCACTTATATAAAAGCTTATTTTTCCATCTAATAGCCCCTTCCCACCGGTGTGTAATATCGCGCACGCAGGCGGATCAGCTCGCACGACACACCATGGGAACGGTCTCGTGCGCCGAGGTGCGCGGTAGCACAGGAGCCTTTACTGTGTGCGTTGCCATGCGTCGTCGTGCGCGGTGCGTGATGATCTGCAGAACCCCGCACCGTAGGAAGGCAGCATAAGAAATAACGCTATTTGTCAAATAAAAATATCAGTCCCTATTTTTATAAAATGCAATGAAATAATTAAACTGGTTCTTTCGAACCAAGTGTGCGCTGGTGGCCTAGTGGTAGCGGCCTCGCCTTCCGATCTTAAGGTCGTGGGTGCAAATCCAGTCACGTTTCAATGAGTTTTTCTGTTAAAAATGTATGTACACTGTGCCAGTGCTCTCAAAAAGTGAAGGAAAATATTGTGAGGAAACCGGCATGTCTTAGAACCTGAAAAGTTCAACAATATGTGTCAAGCGCACGAAAAAAGCCTCGTTGAGGCGCACTTAAAATCCTTTCACCACACTTGTTTTGAAAGAACCAGTGACACGATAAGAAGAAGAAGAAGTTAGTATCATATTTGGATACAGTTATGCATAAGGAGTCCAAGCGTCAAATTTCATTTTTTGATTTTTTCGCATTTTCGTAATCACTAGGGCATAAATTGTTAGTATCAAACTCTTGATTGCAACAGAATTATACAATCGCCCAGCTGATAACACTAAGCTGGTGCTTTTAAAGCAGAGCTAGAAACGAGCTAAGAATTAAAATTGCAGCAAGTTGAAGCAAACATTAATACAACTCGCTTATCTGTGGAGCTGACTCGGAAACAGCAGTATACAGGGTGACTGATGCCCCGTTTGCATGAGGTAAGCTACTAAACAGCAACTAACTGTCATACTTAACTAAAAAACTACTTTTAAGTTATTTTTATGAAACAACGGGATATTAACCATGATTAAATATCTCGTTATTTCATATAAATAGTGTTAAAAACGATGATAGTTCCAGAATTTATACTTTTAAGTTATTCGAAATAGTGGAAACAAAAAATCACGAATACTGTTGACAACTACAATTTTTCAAATAAAAAATTGGAGATTTTCAATTAATTGGGGTACTGAATTATTCTTGTTCATCATTTATCCATTCGGGCAGTTTTGCAAACGTCAAGTGAAGATATATATTTGCTGGTTTATATTTGGCATTGCCATACAACGTGGCAATGCTGCCAGCATTTTGGGAACGCTGCCATCATCTGGTAGCAGTTTGTTAGAATAGTGTAGGTAGTTTTTATTTATCTATTTAATTTGATATTGTTATTCTATTTTTTCTTAAGTTTATGTTTTAAATAAAAGATTATTTTGAGTGAAGATATATTACATAAAAAAAATTGTTTTTAGTCAATTGAGTCAATAGATAGAACGACGGCCAAGTCGGCCGTCGTTGGCTTTGAAGAAAATTAGGTTTTTTTTTCTTCAAAACCATCGGAAAAATTGTTGTTCAAGTTAGGATACCACTTAATACACTTTCATTCCAACTTCTCACACTTTGAGTTAACTCCTCACGTAAGTTTGGTTAAAATGCCATTGATATTACACAACAGAACTCAAATTAACATATGAAAAACAATTAAAATTAAAAAAATCTGTGTCCAAAATGACAGAAACCTAATTTTGGTACACAAAGTTTGGTAACTCTGTAGAATAAGAAAACAGTCCAAAGCTAATTAATAAAGGCTTTTTGTTTTTGACTCAGACTAAACTTACTAGTGTAACAAACCTTTCGAGAGCCACCTAGAAAGGACCAGTGGTATTCCACGAAGGGCATTTAAATGCAGGAACTAAAACAAGTTGAACTCTGGTCAGTGGTAGGAATTGTATTATTAGTTCCAAACTACTGAGTCCTGTAGTTAGTTGGTCAATTCCCTGTAGACCAAATCCCCAGTGCTATTTTCACTATTCTGAAGCTATCTACCCTATATACATTAGCATATGACTTACCTGATGTTATGTGGTAACTATCGCTTAAGTTACATACATAAAATCACGCCTCATTCCCATTGGGGTAGGCAAATCACGGAATTCTAATTGATTCGTTAGCTCTCGATAAAATAAAAAAGAAAACATCAAACTCATACGTCTGGTATATAAAATTATGTTAATGCATAGGTCTTCAAACAGACAGAGAACAGTGGAAGAAGATGGAGGAGGCCTTTACCCAAAAAGGGGTCCACTTCTCATAGATTTAAGAAAACTAACATTAAAACTAACAACTAGGATAAAAATAAACACTAACACACAAACTGTAAAACCACTGTATAGATTTTGGAAATAAAAGGCTAAATTATTATTATTATAATAGGTCTTCAAAAATTATGTTGAGGTTCCTAATATAGTTTTTTTCTAAACTGAATAGTTTGCACGAGAGACACTTCCAAAGTGATAAACTGTGTAAATGATAAAACCAAAAAAAAAACACTATGAAGTGCTTAGCCATGCAAGCTTCCACTAAAAGTTGGTTTGAACGAGATCTAGTTAGTAGTTTTTTTTTAATACGTCATAAATCGTAAACCGCGATTTACCTTTCGACGAACTACAAGAACTTTTATATTATGTTACTTGTTGCTACGGAACCTTTCATGAGCGAGTCCGACTCGCACTTGGCCGCTTTTTTATTTGTAAATACATTTATAGAATACAAATAACACCCAGATAGTAGTATAGATTCGTATAAATAAAATAAATAAATAAATTAAATAAATAAAATAAATAAATAAATATTGTGGACTAGCAGCTTCGCTCGCCCCGTTGATTTTTCTTTTAAAAGTTTTTCCTGTTTTTCTCTGCTTAGGGAAAAAATTTTCCGATTTCCTTTCTTAGTGCACCCCTATGCTATAAAAGAAACATACCCTCCAAGTTTCATGCTTCTAGGACTTACGGTTTAGGCTGTGTGTGTGTGCGTTGATTGTCAGTCAGTCAGTCAGTCAGTAACGTAAGAGTTTTATATATTTAGATAATTCACACAACACTACCCAGCCCAAAACTAAGCAGAGCTTGTAATATGGGAACCGTATAGCTCATATAATACTTGAATGCATTTTTTTTGCATGCTTAGAATACAATATAACACCCAGACAGAGAACAAACATCTGTGTTCACCACACAAATATTGGTTCTCGGTGGGGATCGAACCCACGACCTACGGCTCAGCAGGCAGAGCTACTACCAACTGAGCTGAGAGGCCAGTCAAACTAAAATAACTTTCGCAATAGGATTTTATATCAACGAAAGTTAATCAACTTCTTCTGCTTACTGTACAATATATGCAAAAGGCATGTTGACTTAGCAGACAACTTGTTCAAACTGAACAAGCCTTCCAGAAAGTTCTGAAGTTGGTAAGATAACATAAATGTGGCTACCTTCCTCACGCATTCACTTCATGTTTCTGCTAACTTGGTAGGTGGTTTGGAGTAGGCTTTATCTGCATGGTTTTCACGGTAGATAGCAGTTGAATTGTTATTTTTAACCGACTTTCAAAAGAGAAAGTTATCAATTCGACGAAATTTGTTATATTTTTGTTACATAAACTTCATAAACCGATTTGAAGAATTATGTTTCTCCAAAAAAAATTGGCTTGCGTGAAACTGACACTTTTACTCGCTTATTTAAGGCCTTGATGGCCCGAAATCCATCACTCCGGCCACTCTACCCATCGGACGCTAACATGTCAATTTGCAATGTCCAACCACCTTTGTATATCTACATTTGTGTACCTACATTTTTACCTACTATTTTTGTTTCTGATTTTTATATGCTGTGTAGTGTAGTAGTGTTACTTTGAAACGTGTGCTGTCTTTGAAACTTTTGCTTTTGTATTATTGCCTACGTCACACCAAGTGAAGTAGCACCACACTGGAACTTCACTGCAATTTTTAATATTTTTTATTTTAAAAAATATCATGCAATTTTTTGTCTTTGACTCTGACCTTGATCTAAGCCTTCTGAAGTGGCGATCAGTGAAACGCTGTCAAATGTGACAGTGGTATTTGACAGAGCTTCACTGATCACAAAGCAGAACACTGTGCGCAAGGCATAAGCCGCTCCAAAGTGATCCTTGCGATTCAAGTGAACAATTTTTACTTTGCCTCTGTTTTTTGTCTTAAATAACACTGTCAACGAAAATCTTAATGAGCATAATAAAAAACATCCATTTACAATCCCGCACTCAGTAACTCAGTTGGTAACTTTTCAATTAATTTTATCTCCAGGGACGTGGTTCTAATAAATTTTGAGGATAAGGGTCGGCCCGCACTGTTTAGTACTCAACCTGCGATTGCTGGCAAGTTTGATTGGATTAGCAAAACATTTTGTACACCATTTCAATGTGTTCTTCTTCACACTCCACTTCTTGTATTATGTAAATGTGTTCTTGTATCTAAAATGTTCGTGTTTCTCATATCTACCGTGTGCCGTCATAAATGAATAAGTTTTCTTTCTTTCTTTTCTTTCTAAAACAAGAAAACTAGATTTTATTAAGTGGTGAAGGAAACCATCTTAAGGAAACCCGCGTCTTAGTCAGCTCTGCACGTATTGACTATTTCTTTCCTGTGGATTAAGACGACTATGCTGTCAGGATGGTATAGGTGCTGGGCAAGCTAATTCCATCTAAAATCCTGTCCCTGGCACTATAGCGTCCTGCAAATGGGCATGAGCAAAAACAGTTGCCCCTGACACTATATAAATTATCTAGAATAGATGAAAATGCCCTACTTTTGATTTTCTCAAAATAAAATACAACTTTATTTCCTTTCTTTTTTAACAGTGCTATCTCATTCAATAGTGAGTTTCCACTGCCGTACCGCCTACACAAAAACATGTTGTACGAGCAACTCTGATTCCTATAGATGTCGTGACTAGCATTTCTATTGTCACACAACAGTTTTGCTGAAAAAAAAACACATAGGTCACGCACGTCAGGAACGTGCCCTACAATGCACTGCTGTGCGCCCATCATCTTGAGGCATACACGACACATGATGGTGGTACTTTTCCCCGGGCGAACCTTTCACAAAAAACTCTATGACTACTAAAATTGCAACAATTTGCAAAGCAATACATGTTGAAACGCATACGGTGCATATAATTTCAAAATGTATGGGGTTCACAACAGCGATTGTATACTTGCATATGGAGGTTTACGTAGCTTGTAGCCCTATTGCGTGAAATACGAGAATGGTGGCGAGCGGCTTGTGAGTTGTGAGCTATCTAAAAAGCAGCCAAGTAAGAGTCGGACCCCTTAGAGGTCATTGCTATAACCAGTTATCAAAAACTCCTGCATGACTTCGTTCACGCTATGCTTTTTTCATACCAATTTCAACCCCCGCTATATGCTGGTGATAAGCTGCGAAATTGACAGCAATTTCGCAAATTATCGCCTAAATGTGGCCGTACCTTTACTTTTGTACTAATTTATTTAACTTGAACTTTTAACACACAAATGGATGCCTTTATGAATATAATTCCCCAAATTAATTCAACGAATTGAAAACTTGCTGTAATTAGTCTTTTACAGATTCCTAATAATTTTGAATATTTCTGAACATGAGAATAAAGATATAAAGGTATTATTAATTTAATTTATGAATTTAACATTTATCTAATATGCAATTAAAATAATTGAATTTTTGGTAACAATGCAACTTTTCTTCTCATCCTCAGTTACCTACTAGTTTTTTTGAAACATTACGGTGAAAGAAATTCAATTGCCCTTCATTTCGTGTACTGAAATAACACAGCAGAACACAAAACACTTAAAATGAAAAAACAATTAAAATGAAAATACCACAAGAGGTGTTAAAATAGCTACAAGAAAAACGTTAAAAAACTCCTCCAGGGTAGGCAACGCAACGACAGCACTCTTGGTGTTGTTGGTGTCTATGGGCGATGGTGACCGCTTACCATCAGGTGGGCCGTAAACACGTTTTTCTATTTTTTACATAAAAAAAATCGCTTGTCTGTAAAGTCGGTTTACTGACGATAGTTGAACGTGACAACGTCATACAGCTATCCACGCGGACGCATCGCTCACTCAAGTAGAAGGGAGACAGATGTCGAACGCTGCCGAACGCGGAGGCTAGTATATATATAGCTATTATATATGCTCTTTGTCGCTCGTTCCGCGCTCTCACTTGCACTTCAAGCCTGAAATAGAACGCTTCAGAGCGAGGTAACGCCGCATGAGTCATGTTTTTTCGTGCGTGCAGCCGGTTCCATCGAACTATAAGGCGTTATCACGTCAAAAAAGCTCTGTTGCACAGAAACCTAAAAATTCGTAGTTCAATGTATTCTGTGCTGTTGCTAGGTTTGACAGACAGTCGATAGACAGTCAACAGACGTGACGGTGGACGTGATAGGACGTCAACGTCACTTCCAGCCGATTGAGCGCAGTGAAAGATTTTTATGGTTTGTTTTATTCACTCACAGGTTTTCTAACGGCAGATTTATCCATCCAAAGGGGAATGCTATATAACGAATAAAAATATGTCAATTTTTGTTTTTGGTAAGCAAAAATTGAAAACATCGTGAGGAAACCGCCATGTCGTAGAACCTAAAAAGTTCAAAAACATGTTCTGTCAGGTGTACGAAAAGAACCTTTTTGAGCCGCAATTAAAATCTTTTCACCACATTGAAAATCCAATGTCACGATTTAAAGGTTATTTTATTGTTATTGCATAGTTACACATTAATTTATAACTCAAAAACGGCTGAACCAATTTGACTGGAAATCAAGGAAATGGACTTATGATAATTTTAAACAGGAACGGCGTGAGGAAAGCCGCGGGCGGTCGGTTATTTAACATAATTAAGAAACAGTTTTAACGCCAAAACAGAGAAAGAACAAGAAATCACACAAAAAGCCAGGTAAAGTCCCTAATATCTAACAAAACGTCTGTAAAGACGTCAGCACACCATCAAAGTTGGTCATTAGACCCGATTTCCATTAAGTAAAGTCATTACGTACCAATTACATGAAATTGTTCTACTTCTTCTTCCCCAATGAACTACCCTATCGATTTCAGCTTACATCCTACAAACCACCAACTTAACTAGAACCTACCCCATACTTCACAAGAATCTTATTAACAGTGAGTTTTGGTCTATTATCGCGTGGCATTTTGTGTTGAAGCTGTCAGTTGGTGACGGTTTTTAGGGTTCCGTAGCCAAATGGCAAAAACGGAACCCTTATAGATTCGTCATGTCTGTCTGTCTGTCTGTCTGTCTGTCTGTCTGTCCGGCCGTGTCACAGCCATTTTTCTCCGAAACCATAAAAGCTGGACTGATGAAACTTGGTGAGTAGATGTATTCTGTGAACCGCATTAAGGTTTTTACACAAAAATAGAAAAAAATCTATAAATTTTGGGGGTCCCCATACTTGAAACTGAAACTCAAAAAATTTTTTTTCATCGAACCCGTATGTGTGGGGTATCTATGGATAGGTCTTTAAAAATTATGTTGAGGTTTCTAATATCGTTTTATTCTAAAACTATAAATTTGGGGGTCCCCATACTTGAAACTGAAACTCAAAATTTTTTTTTTCATCAAACCCATACGAGTGGGGTATCTATAGATAGGTCTTCAAAAATGATATTGAGGTTTCTAATATCGTTTTTTTTTAAACTGAATAGTTTGCGCGAGAGACACTTCCAAAGTAGAAAAAAGTTGGTCCCCCCCCCTCTAACTTCTAAAATAAGAGAATAATAAATCCAAAAAAAATATATGTTGTACATTACTATGTAAACTTCCAACGATATTTGGTTTGAACGAGATCTAGTCTGCAGTTTTTTTTATACGTCATAAATCGTAAACCGCAATTTACCTTTCGACGAACTACAAAAACCTTTATATTATGTTAATTGATGCTACGGAACCCTTCATGGGCGAGTCCGTCTCGCACTTGGCTGCTTTTTTATCCTAAAGATTTTTAGAAGGAGACTTTGCTAGCTTTTTTTGGTGTCTTTAGAAAGGATACAGTGAAGAAATTGTTGAAATTATTTCTGTGGTATTATTTAAGTATAATTGAATAGGTATTCGCAACAATTCCAAAACATTTATTCAGAAGTACACATCTAAACATTGTCTAAGGATATTCCACATATTGTTGGGTTTTACAAAAACTGAAAATAATTTCTTAAGAAAAACTAGGTATGGCAAGGATCTTTATTAGTGTTATTTATTAAAAATAATAAAATACAACCGTTTAATATAAATTATTAATAACAATTAAAGTAGGAACAAAATCTCGAAAAATCTAAAAATCTATTTGAAATGGAATATCCCTCGACAATTTTGATGTGTGTATTTAAAAACATACAAAAACTTGGCTATCCATTTTTATACAACCTCAACAGTGTTGTTTATCAATAATCTGAAAATATCTACCGTGCCCAGTCAAAGTCAAGTATGTATTTATTCAGTAGTATCACAAGGATCACTTTGAAACGTCTTAAAGCCAGAGTCGTAGTAAGTAACAAGCATTTATTTTGGTAGTTTTATCCTGAATCAAATATTTGCGTAGAGCGCTACGCCGTAGCAACGCTGTAGCAAAATCAGTGCTACGAATAACAACAATGAACTAAATTGCTTGAAAATGTATACTAGCCCCGAGCAATATTTGGTTATTATGGAAGGTTGGATTTAAATACATTCTAATGTATATTTTTTTAGGTTTAGACTGACCTCTCTGCTCAGTTGGTTGTAGCTCTGCCTTCAGCGCCGTAGGCCGTGGGTTCGATTCCTACCGAGAACAAAAATTTGTGTGGTGAATGCCGATTTTGGTTCTCTGTCAGGATATTGCAATCAAAGTATGTATTTACAAAAAAAAATGTATATAAGTACTATATCAGCTATCTGGTTCCCAAAATACAAGCTCTGCTTAGTTTGGGGCTAATTAGCGTTGGTGAATAGTCCACAAATTTTATTTATTCTTTTAGGTACATTGACCTCTAGGCCCTCCCATGCGGCCGTGGGTTTCCATTGTAAGCTGTCTTTTTTTTTGTCTAGACAAGGTGGATAATTTTCAAACATTCTTAAAAATAAAGCATTGAAAAAAGATACTGAAAATAAATCAAATAAAATGACCAACAAAAACTTGTCTACCCTCAAGTATCTTAAAATGAGAGGTGATGTTACTTATTGCTAATGCTACTTTTTGTGAAAATATAGCAAAAACGAGGAAAGTTTTTCTGCCCAGAACTGAAACTAAATCATGTTTTTTTTACCAAAACAATTAAAATAGATTATTACTTTATTGTACACCATAATTAAAAGTTAAGTCATGGACTAAAAGAATACTTAAAAACTAAAGGTACAATGGAAGGTCTTATCGCTAATAGCAATTTCTTCCAGACACCATTTGGATGGATAGTAACATTATAAGACGAGTATGGCCGGGCCATACATAACAAAGTGTTTATAATTAACTAGCGGCCGCCCACGGCTTCGCTCGCTCCGCAGTTGTTACGCCCCGTTGATTTTTCTTTTAAAAGTGTTTCCTCTTTTTCTCCGCTTAGGGAAATAATTTTCCAATTTCCTTTTTTAGTGCACCCCTATGCTATAAAACGAACATACCCTACAAGTTTCATGCTTCTAGGACTTACGGTTTAGGCTGTGCGTTGATTGTCAGTCAGTCAGTAACGTAAGAGTTTTATGTATTTAGATTAATAAAAAAAACTGGGGAGGGGGGGGGGGGGAATTTGTGACCCTCATTGCTTGACCACAAAAGTTTGTGTTTTTGTTTGTAACAATTATTTTTGTTTCTATTTTTTTCTTCTATTCTTTGTCAGAGCGGTCTTGGGTAAATCAAACATTACTATTTAGAAAGCATAAAGGCTATTAGAATGTTGATTAAGTCACGTACACACCGACCAGACTCCATATTGATTGAAAGCTAGTAGTAATGAGTTTAGCTAAAACTTTGTTAAAGCCTTGCGCACATCTTAGGCCTAAAACATACACAAGCGACGTGGCGTGGAACAAGCGTGGCGCAGGTTTATTATAGAACGTTTTCAAAAGCAGGTGACCGCAGACACGCCGTTTCGTTGCCTGCGCCGCGTCGCTTCAGTATAATTCAAAAACGTCGCCTGCATACATTTTGTATGAAATCGTTTTGAAGCGGCGCACGCCTGCGCCACGCCTGTTCCACGCCTGCTGCCTTACGTCGTTTGTATGTGTTTTAGCCCTAAGCGATCTGCGATTGATTGCGAAAAACTGACAAATTGACTGCGATATTTAACAGCGTTCACTGTTCGTCATTTTCATAGATGTGCACAAACCTTTATTTCTGATAATTTAAGACAGCTCAGCAGTTTCAATTACCTTTGTAAATATTTGTTTTGTTATAATCTGCTTTGTTAATTAATAATTTTAGCTAAGGGGTTATTGACCTTAATTCCTTTGATCCTCAAACATATTTGGTTACATTAATATACCTTTAATATTTAATAAATTTTACTAAACGTAGTTTTAGGCACAAATTAAATATTATATTTCTCTTAACATTTTGTTCATTTAGTAAATTAGAGTGGTCAAAGAGTGATAGAAAGAAGGCTAAAAAAACATACCTACAGATAGTTTCTGCTTCTAATAGATTGGAAAATAATGAAGTCTTTTAATATTTATTTTATTTATAAACCTATATAAATGTATTTGTCCCAAATTATAATACCAAAAAACTTTTTTTAAAATAAATTTATTTTAGTGACCTATCCTAAAAAAAATCTCCAAAATCCTCAACTTTTCAAAACTTCCTACTTCAACATGATAAGGATTCAAGTTTTGAGTAATCCCGGAAACTTGGAGCAAGATGAATTTTCACGGAAAAACTGACTTCAGTCGCACACTTTGGCTTCTTAGTTTAAACTTATTCAGATCAGTAGTTACCCTGTATTCTACACCGTAGATCGTGGGTTTGATCCCCACCGAGAACAAATATTTTTCTGGTGAACGCAGATGTTTGTTCTCTGTATGGGTGTTATACATGCATTTTATGTATGTATTTACAAAAAAAAAATGTTTATAACAGCTATCTGGTTCCCATAGTACAAACTCTGCTTAGTTTGGGGCTTGCTAGTGTTGTGTGTATTGTTCATTATATTTATTTGCTTATTTATTAGGCTTTAAAACACGCTCCCGCCTTCTGATCTTTAGGTCGTGGGTTCAAATCCAATCCAGCACTAAAGAATTTTCTTAGCATAAATATCGGGAAATGTCGAGAGCACTGGTGGCCTAGTCGTAGCGGTCCCACCTGCGGATCCTAAGGTCATGGGTTCAATCCAGTCGTGTACAAATATTTTCCGTCCGAAAATGCATGTGCACGATGCCAGTACTCTCAAATGGTGAAGAAAAATATTATGAGGAAACTGGCAGGCCGTAGATCCTAAAAGTTCCAAAACATTGTGTCAATCGAGCTCTGGTTTTAAGTCTGTGTGAGTGCTCACCAGTTTATTATACTGCGTATGTGACGTTTCGATGTACGATTTATTTAGTCAACACTAACACAGACTCAAAACCAAAGCCAGAGACAGAGCTTTTGGTAGGTCTACTGGATTTAAAATGTTCGCAAATATTTATAAAAGTATTAATATTTTAGCAAAAAATTGAGTTTTCTGACTCAAAGGTCGAGAAGCTCTATCCAATTATTATCTGTTCAATTTGGGTTTTTTCAAGAAAAGGCTTTGGGATTGTTAGATTATTCTCTTAACCAATTTCCGCTGAATTTTAGGGGTCTTTTTTAACAGGGATGAAATAAGCAAAGTAGCCCTTGGCATTTTATTTTGTAGCGTTTATGGTGGTCCAACCGAAACTTTCACAATATTGATTTTTATAATGTCTCAAAAGTTAAGAGCCGAGCGGGATTTGCACCCGCGACCTTACCCTTGGTACGAAGCTGCGCTGACCGCTGCGCCATCGGATCCTAATCAGACGATGAATAATTCTTAATGACTGTTAATATGGTACTAACATGACCGGTGGTGTAACTTTCAAGACATTAAATATTAAATAAATATTGTGGACAATTACACAACACTATCTAGCCCCAAATTAAGCAGAGCTTGTACCATGGGAACCAGATAGCTGATATGATACTTAAGTACTTTTTTTGTAAATACATACATAGCATACAATAATAACACCCAGACAGAGAACAAACATCTATGTTCACCACACAAATATTTGTTCTCGGTGGGGATCGAACCCACGTGGAAGCATGAATGGAAAACTACACCACCGGAAAGATTGATAACAACAATTAATCCTGCCGCGAAACCACCTGGTTTCTCTCTGCCCAGAAAGGAATGGTGCCAGCTTAACCGCATTAGGACTGGCTGCGGCCGTAGCCGAGCATTCATGCATAAATGCGGTTGGAGAGAGTCACCAGCATGCGAGTGTGGAGCTCCAGTGCAGGACATTGCGCACATCATCAAGGACTGTCCACTCACTAAATACGATGGCAACCCGGCAGACTTGTTCACCCTTGAAAACGACGCTATCCAATGGATAAAGAAATTGAATTGTATATTATAAGAGAACGATTGTACTTTATCATTATGCCATACGAATAAATAAATAAAAATCGAACCCACGCCCCCAAGCTTAGAAGGCAGAGCTACTACCAACTGAGCTGTGAAGGCAGTCTATTACAATCATTTTTGTGATTTTCTAAAGTTTATTAACACTGTAAAATCAATAAATAATATTTTTTTTCAATTGGGGTGCGAGATTTCAATACAGAGTGTATCAAATTCGTCATCGATTTTTTACCCCTAAAAATACTGTAAATAAGGTAATAGAACAGACGTTTCAAAGTAATTCTTGTGATAACATTGATACATATTTTTTGAACAATTATAAATTATACATTAATTAATATACGAATGTTTGATAAATAAATAAATAAATAAATAAATATTGTGGACAATTCACACAACACTACCCAGCCGCAAACTAAGCAGAGCTTGTAATATGGGAACCGGATAGCTGATATAATACTTGAATACATTTTTTTTTTTATAAATACATACTTAGAATACAATATAACACCCAGACAGAGAACAAACATTTACGTTAACCACACAAATATTTGTTCTCGGTGGGGATCGAACCCACGACCTACGGCGCAGAAGGCAGAGCTACTACCAACTGAGCTAGAGGCAAATTCAGGCCCATTCTGCCCATTCAATCAACCTCTAAGCATCCTTAGTCCATCCCTTTTATACCTATAAACTCTGGCCACTCTGACAGCTCGATACAACAAATTGTTTTTGCTACCTCTAACTCTGGTTTTCTTACTACCGTATATTTAGTAGTCACTCAATATTGTCTCAAGCTCACTCAAATTAACCTCACAATAAATTTTGACAAAATGCAATTAACGTGTATTTATATAAAAAAAATATATCGTTTATTATTATTTAGGAGCGCAGACAAAGCAGTTATGAGTTTAATTCGTCAACAAAAAACCCAACCAACAAATACCAAAAATAATAATTTGAAAAAACGATTTTCAGTTGAGTACCTATGTACGCTAGAGCTATAGAATTTTGTTGCTTTTTACTATACTTGTTTATAATGCTATCATAGCACTTGTTCTTGACTAAGGGCTGATTGTTTTATACGAAATAACGTTATTCGTCAAATAATAAATGTACGGCTATATTATTATAACTACAAATTGTGAAAAAAAGTATTTGTTTTTGACAAGCTTAAAAAAGAGATGTAATTCTTTTTTATCTGACGGATATAATTTGTAAATAGAAAAATTATTACTCTGTATAATTTTCTTGAGTGATAACTGAAAATACGGCCGTAAATCGAAGCCTCCTTGCCACTGAATTATTTTCGGTAAAAATGCGGGTAGGCAATCATTTTGTTTATTTATCGTTGTTGGTATTTCTCACTCTGAGAAATGTATTTTTGAGTATATTTTAGCTTATTGGATAAAGTAATTCACCACCGTAAAGCAACTCATTTTTGTAAAATTAGAGTAAAAAACAGGCCTTTGCATCTATTATAGATGATTTATATAGCGTCAAGACCATCTAGTGTTTACTCATGCCATACTTGCAGGACGCTATAGTGTCTGGGACAGAATTTTAGATGGAATAGGCTTGCCCAGCACCTATACCGTCCTGACAGCTTAGTCGGCCTCATCCACAGAAAAGACATGGTCAATAGGTGCGGAGCTGACTAAGCCGTGGGATTCCTCAAGATGTTTTCCTTCGCCGTTCGAGAGCACTAGCACTGTGTTCATACATTTTTCGATTCGTCAGAGCACTGGTGGTCAAGTGGTAGCGGCCCCGCCTCCGATCCGAACGTCATGGGTTAAATCCAGTCGTGTACCAATGAGTTTTTCTGTCGGAAAATTTATGTGCACTATGCCAGTACTCTCAAAACGGTAAAGAAAAACATCGTGAGGAAACCGGCGTGTCGTAGAACCTAAAAAAAGTTCGAGCAACACGTGTCAAGGGTCACGCAAAAAGGGCCCGCAAGCGGCCTACTTGCGGAAAAGCCAGACCGCACATCAAGTGGGGATGATAAAAATTTGCCAAATTTGCCAATTTTCATTTTTTGATAAAAAACTAATTGGTACACGATTGGATTTGAACCCACGACCTTAGGATCTGCTTCTCACCTTGCCTCCTTAGGATCTGCTTCCAGTGCTTGCCTAGCTGGCAAGCACTGGAGTAGAAGAGCCGAAGACCGGGCTCAGTGACGCGTTTTGGGTGATAATAATTAAATCCAGCAGTTGACTTACATAAAAATCGGTTTCTCTAAACTTCACTTGAAAAATTAATTATTTGCTTGTTTCCACGAAACGCCGTCTCTTGACGTTTCCTTATTTTTCGAGCGCAAAAAGGCGAGATAATTTTTTGACAGGTGTCTGACTCCATTAACATCTTTTGTTTTTTTTCGGCATGAGTAATGGCTGACAAGTTAGTACATGAAGTGTTTTTTAATTTGAAACAAAATAATTTGCTGTTTCAAGTAAATTATGTAGTAAGAAAAATGCTGTGAAAACATCGTGAGGAAACCAGAGATTTCTAGAGACGATGGGTTTGCAATCTGTCATATATTCCTTGCGATATGGTTCATGTAACGACAAGCAAAACTAAACGTAGATAGGGTACACTATAACACCCAGACAGAGAACAAATATCTATGTTCAACCTCACAATTATTTGTTCACGGTGGGATTGAACCCAGAACCACGGCACAGAAGACAGAGCTACTACCAACTGAAAGGCTATAGTCAATTGGTTTTTGTATCTCGACGAGAAGTAAAAATAAAAATAAAATAAAATAAATATTTATTATAGACAATCCACACAACACTATCTAGCCCCAAACTAAGCAGAGCTTGTACTATGATAACCAGATAGCTGATATAATACTTTTAGACATTTTCTTGTAAATACCTACATACTTAGAATACAATATAACACCCAGATAGAAAACAAACATCTGTGCTCAACACATAAATATTTGTTCTCGGTGGGGATTGGACCCACGACCTACGGCTCAAAAGGCAGAGCTACTACCAACTGAGCTGAGAGGCCAGTAAGGAAATACAAACCCAAATGTTATAAATTCTACATAAAAATAAGATACAGATGATGATTACTGTAATAATATTTAATTATCACCATAAAATCGTTTGCCAAAATAACCCCCTTCTCAAGGCCTCTTTGAGCACGCCATCGTTTTACGACACCCGCCATCGTAAAGTAAAGTACACAAGATACTCGATGTCTTTAGAATCAATACTGTTTTCGTGATAGGATTGTGTAACCTAACCCTTATCTGAAGTGTTTTTTCTATACTTCTTTTTATAGTCTCTCTGATTCTTATTACGAACCAAGTGTGGTGAAAGGATTTTAAGTACGCCTCAAAGAAGCTAGTAATGAACAATTGGCACATATATTTTTGAACTTTTTAGTTCTACGACATGCTGGCTTCCTCACGATGTTTTCCTTCACCGTTTGAGAGCACTGCCATAATGTACATTCATTTTCCGGACAGAAAAATCAATAGGTACACGACTGGACGAGGAACTCGGGACCTTAGGATCGTAAAGCGAGGCTACTACCACTAGACCACCAGTGATCAGTGTTTTTTCTATGTCATAGCTGGCAGACGAGCAGACGGGCCACTTGATGGAGAGCAGTCACCATCGCCTATAGACACCTGCAACACCAGAGGTGGGACTGATGCAATGCTTTTTAACACATAGACCCGCCATTTGAAGGACCCCATGTCGAAGCTCCGAGGGAAAACCGCAGAAGGCAGTTCATTCCACAACTTACTCGTGCGTGGCAAAAAGACCGTGAAAACGAGCGATTCTCTCTCGCTGTGAGATTTTTTGAACCCGTGTGGTGAAAAGAAGTGCGTCCCTAACATGCCCGCTTTTCCTGACACTCTGTTTTTGAATTCTATAAGATCAACGATCCCCTCGCGAACGTGTTGTAAACATAGATGTTTGTTCTCTGTCTGGGTGTTATATTCTATTCTTAGTACGTATTTACAAAACACAATAAGTTTTATAATATCAGTACCCCTAGCGGGAACAAATCGTACACCAGCTGACGTGGACACGTCACCGTCTCGCAATCGCTATTCATGCTTCTTGAAGAATCCGCTAGGGGCGCTTTTGGTTTCTCCATACAAAATGGTGGCAGAGGTGGGCGATACGATCGGCGATAGGCGTCAGGCACCGCACACCGATTTCATACGATTGGTTCCCGGCCTTGATAGCAGTACCCCTAGGTACTGCTATCAAGTTTTCATACTGCAAGCTCTGCTTAATTTGGGGCTGTGTGGATTACCCCCAATAATTATTTTCCAATATATTTATTAAACCATTTCTTTGTAATGCAAACGAATAACCACTGTTTGTGTATATTGAAGCAAGTAACTTAATATAATATAGTTAAACAAAGCCAGCAAAACAGAAGCTATCATTTTGTACAAAATACAACGTTAAATTATGAAACAAGGGTATGAAATTATGTTTCATGCGAAATTTAATTTTGACGCAACGTAACTTAATACAGTTGCATTATCATACGAAATAAAATAACAGTAGTACGAATAATAGAACTCGTTGACTCATTTCAAAATCAAAAGTGTATTAATTCAGTAGGATCGCAAGGATCACTTTGAAACGTAATGTGAGACTCAGACATGACCACATGTGAGACTCAGACATGACTACATGTGAGACTCATAGATGACTACATATGCCACTCGCACATGACCTCATGTGAGACTCACATATGAGACTCACATATGACCACATAATAAGACTCACACATGACCACATATGAGACTCACTCGTGACCACATAATGAGACTAACACATGACCACATATGAGACTCACACATGACCACATGTGAGAAACACATGATCACATGTGCGGCTCACATATGAACACATGTGAGACTCACATTATCACATATGATACTCACATATGAACACATATGAGACATATTAGCACATCTGAGACTCACAAATTACCACATATATGCCACTTACACATAACGACATGTGAGACTCACACATGACTACATAATAATAAAAAATAAATATTAATTACAAAATAATTTATTCGTTGAATTAAACACACCACTTTGAAAAGTCATAAAGCTACGTGAATCTAGGTGCTAATTCCTACATTTCTTTTTCAAGACAGTTTTAATCTACAAAAACACACTATATTTCTAAAATATAACAAACACCAAAGAAAAAGACAATTTAAATAAATAAAACATAGGTAAGCTAAATTTATGTAGATTGCATTTCAGATTGGCTCAGCAGAGTGTAATAGCTATACGCTCCTTTCAGTATCTGGAAAAAAAAACTGCATTATTTTCAGGCAAGTTCTGACCGAGCACTAAAATTATCGATTCTCGTTTTTATCTGGCAGTATTGTCCCCCCTTATTCATAATGCCGGTCACTTTTAACGTCTCGCTAAGGCAGGCTGCAAACGTGGATACTTTTGAGTCTGGTGTCAGACACAAAACACCGATGGATATTTGATTTCTATAGAACTAAATATAGGTACTTTTGATTCGGTGCAAAGACGTGCTATGAAATAGTTGATGATCCCATGCTCGCAAACGATACTGAGGAGAGATTTTTCCTCCCTGTGTGTGTTTTACCACTTGTACAATGAGTTGTGTTCTGAAGAACTGTTCGACATGATGTTCGACATCTTCATTTTATCAGCGCACACCTCGTCATAGACAAGAGTACATCCACATACCTTGGAGCCGGCATGGTCACGCACCGTCCGGTTTCAGAGAAACTTCCTCCCGCGCACTCTAAGGTTGTGGAATGATCTTCCTGCTGAGTTTTTCCCTAGCGACTACTGTATGGGGTTCTTCAAAAAAGGGGTTTTAAAATATTAAAAGGGTCAGCAACGAGCTTGTGATGCCTCCGGTACTGCAGGCGTCCATAGGCTACGGTAACCGCTTCCCATCAGGTGGACCGTATGCTTGTTTGTCTACTTTATTGTTTATAAAAACAGACGACGGCAGTAAATTCCATTCCTTGGATATTCGCACGATAAAAGTGAAGCCAACATGACTAAATTTGAACCCTTAGGATTGGAGAACGGGGTCGCTAACTATACCCCACTAATTTTTTTGATGACCAGTGCTCAAGGCTGATACTCACACTTATAAAAGTAGGCACGGTCAGCTTAGTGAACGGCCCGGCTGAAAAAACAATGGTCTTTGTATACTGGGCGGTCAGGATGAAGAGGTTCTTGCGATGATGGACGTGACTGGTCCACCATGTGCTTTCATATGGCCCAAGCGATAGACTCTGGCTCTGGAACAAAAATATCAAGGATTGTAGGTATTACCAAGTACGGTGAATTAAATAAAATGAAATGAAAATGAAATGAAATGAAAAAAGTTTATTGAATGAACACAAATACAGAAAAAAACAAACTAGAACCTTAAATACAAACAAGGTATAAGTACAAGGCGAGAGGTTTGAGACAAAAAATAAAATGACACATTTTAGTAACAGTAAAGCTTGACTGGGGAAGTACTACCACCATGCGTAAAGGCCTGCCACAAGCTCTGTCTGGCTCTGTCTCTAGCTCTGGTTTTGAGTCTGTGTGAGTACGCATCAGTGGATTACATGTGGGTGTGATATTTTGATGTAGGATTTATTTAGTCTCTCTGGTTTTGAGTCTGTGTGAGTCAATACTCACACAGACTCAAAACCAGAGCCAGAGACCAAGCCAGACAGAGCTTGTGGTAGTGCTGGTGAAATTACTACATACGGGCTAATCAGGGGCACGTCCAATTTGTGCACAAAGAACACATACCCACATTTTTCAGCACTGTATTTCATGAGAGTAGTCTCTAAACCCTTTTGGTAGAACTTGCCAGCATTTCAAAAACACGAATTTTTTTACAGTTTTCAAAGTTTTTTTATACGACTTTAGTGATGTACGAGTATGTCCATTGAAACTAGAAATAAACTGCTGTAGAACTATAGAATAGTTTTCAGTTCTCGAATACCTAACATGAATGGTCTCATGCATTATTCAATATTCATTGATCCCTTTATTTACAAAGAAGCTATGACAGAAGAGAGAGAGAGAGAAACGAAGACACCAACAATAACCAAGAGAAACTACAACACCCTTACAAGGTAAATTAGGTATTGATTCAAAACTAGTTCTAAGATCTGACTCTGTTAAATTTATATGCATAATAAGGCGATAAATACACTGAAAAAACTCAATTTGACATCATTAATTTCAAGCCTACATTTTTAATAAAAATTATGCCATAAGATTTTTTATCACGAGCAGCGCTGAAGTCTTGCGTTCACCTAAGCGTTCTACTGTGGCGATCAGTGAAAGCTGGCAAATATGTCAGTGATATAATTTCCACTGCAGAACGCTCAGATGTGCGTAAGTCTTTACATTAACGAAAAAATCTGTGAATGCAATCTTGCGAATTGCATTCACAGATTCAGAGGATTGTTGTTTTCGTCTCATATTTTGTGTAAGTGTTTTGAGACAAAAATAAATACTTGTCTTTCTCTTTTCTAAAGGTTACTCTTGCTTCTTATTGAATAAGGGGGCAGAATCGTTAACACCGATTCGTACTGAAACCAAGTGAACCATACCGGTGTTAAAAGTCACGTGTTCGTTTACAGAAGCTTTGGTCTAGCCACTCCTTTATATTAGTCTTACAGCTCAGTTGGTAGTAGCTCTGTCATCTGTATGCATCAAATATTTTAAGATCACGGAAAAGTGTATAGAAGAATAATCAAAAACTGGTTGACTGAATAACTGGAAAACATTTTTGACGTGACAAGGTCTTATAATTCGATGGAGCCGGCTGCATGCTCGAAAAAACATGACCCATGCGGCGTTACCTCGCTCTGAGGCGTTCCATTTAAGGCTTGAAGTGCAAGCGAGATCACGGAACGAGCGACAAAGAGGCACAATCGGCCTCTGCGTTCGGCAGCGCTCGACATCTGTCGCTCTCCTACTTAAGTTGTCATTCACGTTCTACTAAAGTCAGTAAACCGACTTTACAGACAACCGATTTTATAATATAAAAGTATCACATATTATGTGATACTTTTTTTATACAACTAGCTTATGGAACATGCATATGGCCCACCTGATTTTAAGTGGCAAAGGCCTATAACAAAGCATTGCCAGGTCACGCACGCCAGAAACGTGCCCTACGATGCACTGTCCTGCGTCCATCAACTTGAGGCATACAGATGTTCAGCCACACGTGTGACTGGCCTCTCAGCTCAGTTGGTAGTAGCTTTGCCTTCTGAGCCGTAGGTCGTGGGTTCAATCCCCACCGAGATAAAATATTTGTATATGTGTTCTCTGTCTGGGTCTTATATTGCATTCTAAGTAATAAAAAATGTTATGAGCATTATATGAGCTATCTGGTTCTCACTGTACAAGCTCAGTTTGGGGCTTGATAGTTTTGTGTGGACTGTCCATAATATTTTTCCAGCGTATTGGGGATGCTTGCTATCTCTGCTACTATCTTTAGATCATTTGTAATGGTCTGCAGATAGCTCAACTTTTTCTTAAGTATTTTTTTACATGTTTTAAATATTTGTTTAATTGTTAGATTAGATCAGATTAGATTCTTTGTGTAAATAAATGTATAATATTTATATTTATTTTATATTACATGAGGATAAAATACGCTTACAGCAAACAATACGTCATTGCTGTGCCAGCAAAACATAAACAGCTGCGCCACTCCAAACACGAGGTATTCCGCGTTAAGTAGACGTTGTGTTGAGCTCGTTTCTATCTGAAATGTTAACAAATAATCACTATTTTAACCACTTTAAAATATTCGCTAAACTATCATCAAAAAATGATGACGTCACTATCTTCATCTATGTCATAGGTCTCGTTTGCACTTCAAGCCTTCAATGGAACGCCGCAGAGCGAGGTAACGACGCATGAGTCATGTTTTTTCGTGCGTGCAGCCGGCTCCATCGAATTATAAGACGTTGTCACGTCAAAAAACAGCGATAGTACAGACTTTTTTAGTTTGGGGTTCAAAAAGCTCGAGAATTCAGATTTAACTGGTAGAAAATGTTTCGTTTAAAGGCTATTACAAACTTACAGTTATTTGATAGGCAGTCACACATAGCATGACTGAGCACACAAACATGTAAAGCAGCATTATGGGAGAGAGGCAGGAGTCAAAGAGGATGGAAAACCTGAAAAATAAAACTCTTTGAAACACTAATTTAATCTTTTCACCACACTAAATTTGATTTTTTTTATGTTTTTTAGACATTTCAATCACATTTATCTTGGCGCCTATACTGTATCTTTCAAAAAAACACTTTCAAAGTGATCCTTGTAATTAAATCGAATAAGTAGAAGCTAAAGGCTGCTCGGCTGAAATGGGTTTGAGCAGGGCACGTCAGCCAGATGCCTCTCGATAGGTGGGTCCCCATCAGCACACCTTGGGCCTTGACGAGCGGCGGTCACGAGGCTAGCCGAGAAAACGTTGGCAGGACGATATCGACATCTTTGAGAGGAGATGGTGGAAGGAAGCTAAAGAGTTGAAGTCTTTGGGGGAGACCTTTTCCCAGGAGTGAGATGAAATAGATATAATAATAAAAAAAAATACCGATGATGATGAGTTGGCAGGATGACCTGGACGCGTTCTGCAGGGAGTGGCTAAGTTTGGGTCAAGAACGAAATAAGTGGAAGAGACGGGGGGAGGCCTTTGCCCAGCAGTGAGACAGACCAGGCTGAATAAAAAAAAGCCTTTTGACTTTGTTATTCTATTTACTTACAAATTTATTATCATGTTGTGAATTTATTTGCGCCATACCCAACGTATATAAAACGACTAACAATCCAAGTACACAAAACAATAAAAAAAGCAGCCAAGTGCGAGTCGGACTCGCCCATGAAGGGTTCCGTAGCATCAAGTAACATAATATACAGAAAATAAACAGGTTCTTGTAGTTCGTCGAAAGGTAAATTGCGGTTTACGATTTATGACGTATAAAAAAAAAACTACTGGCTAGATCTCGTTCAAACCAAATATCGTTGAAAGTTTGCATAGTAATGTACAACATATATTTTTTTTAGTTTTATCATTCCCTTATTTTAGAAGTTAGAGGGGGGGGGACCAACTTTTTTCAACTTTGGAAGTGTCTCTCGCGCAAACTATTCAGTTTAGAAAAAAACTACATTAGAAACCTCAACATCATTTTTGAAGACCTATTCATAGATACCCTACACGTATGGGTTCGACGAAAAAATTTTTTTTGAGTTGCAGTTTGAAGTATGGGGACCCCCAAAATTTATAGTTTTTTTTCTATTTTTGTGTAAAAATCTTAATGCGGTTTACAGAATACATCTACTCGCCAAGTTTCATCAGTGTAGCTCTTATGGTTTCGGAGGAAAATGGCTGTGACACGGTCGGACAGACAGACAGACAGACAGACAGACAGACAGACAGACAGACAGACATGACGAATCTATAAGGGTTCCGTTTTTGCCATTTGGCTACGGAACCCTAAAAAGCCCCTTGTGTTGCCATGTTAATCTTCTCCAACTCATAAACTAAGTTCCAGCAAGAAATTTATCAAGCCTCGATTTTCTAAGACGCAGGGGCTGTCATGACCGACGTAATATAGAGACACATTATTTTTATTAACAATCCTTGAAAACAGTCTTAATGATAACAATTTTGTTTCAAAGTGGCTATACCTCTGTTTTGTTTCTGTCACTTTCATGTCAACAAATTAAAGTGTTAAGGCCTGCGCACACCTAAAAAATGGCGATGGCGATCAGTGAAACGCTGCCAAATATCGCTGTTTGATAGCGTTTCACTGAACGCCATCAGAGATCGCTTAGATGTGTGCAAGGCTCTAGAGAATCAATAGGCCCATTCTAGGGTTATTTACAGCCAATTTGACGGTGACAGATTTTTAGGAAAACGAAGCTAAATGTTACTGTTCAAGTTAGATTGACTTCCCTCTTCTAATGGATTCGCGCGTATGTTTTGTACGAACTTTGAGATAAGGATTTAAACTGTTTTGCCAAGATTAGTAAAGTTTCTGAGGTGATTTAGTTTTTAATAAAAGGCAGGGAGAGGGACACAAAGTTAATACCAAAAGGTTTTATTTGGTATAACGAGAATCAGTTTAATACTTCTTGTAAAGTGAATGTTCAATACAATGGAAACTATTTTGATGAACCGGGATATTTACCTTCATTAAATTTTTGAGAGTTTTGACTCCCGACATTTCAATATACAGGGTTATTCATGATCGTTTTACAAAACAAAAAATACAAATAGCAGTGAAGTTCCAGTGTGGTGACATCCCAACATAATGAGCCCTTGGCCTAACAATTATGAAAGAACGCACAAACCAGCTTTAACCAAAAAACTTACTTGTTCAACTCCACATGCCTTCTATGACAATCTTTCATCCTTCTAGCCGCTACCTCTTCAGTCACTGGTTTCTTCTCCGTCCCAAAGATATTTCCAGAATCAATTCTCAGCAGTTCCAACTCAGTTTTGAAAAACACCATGATTACTACCGCATTTGTGTCGAAAGACGTAATCCAGCCCCCTCCATAGATTGCTGCATAAGTTTGTAACGCTGATGCCGTTAAATACCCGAGGATCGGTCTTTTGTCAAATGGAACCCATGAGCTTACGACTTCGAGGTATACCTCTGTCCCATTTTCAACCCTTTCTCTATATACTGGCGAGCAGAAATATAACAAAATGGGATGAAAAATCACTATAACAACAGTTGTATACATCAAAGACCAGTACAAATAGGTGATTCTTCTGCAGTATCTCGTGGAACTCCTT
The DNA here is from genome assembly GCA_947578465.1 of Thera obeliscata. NCBI lineage: Eukaryota > Metazoa > Arthropoda > Insecta > Lepidoptera > Geometridae > Thera > Thera obeliscata. The sequence continues at coordinate 8,406,321 of OX387923.1, read as the reverse complement.
ATAATTTCACATTTAGCTTCATCTTCAGTGATACGCTGGTACAAGTCAGCTCTGGTCACGTATTCAATGACATCTCTCCAGTGCTTCTGCCAGTAGAGAAAGGAACTGACCTTGCAAACGCTGACAGTCGCAAGCATGGTAATTTTTAGATTATTTAACAACAAACTCATATTTGACTTGACAAACCAAACATCTACGTACTCAGTAGCAGTAAATACAGTGACTAAAAAATGCATGATTAGGTAGAAATACCTCAGGGAAAGATTTTCGGGTAAAAGCAAGCCCCAGAATTTTAAAGCGTTGACGTTTGGACCTAGTAAAGGTCGCTTAGTATTTTCCAACTTGGAAAGAATTCGCTTCAACATTTCGGATAGCAACGGGTGAAATATGAAGGCGTAATGAAATAAATCCGTGCTAGTAATAAAACTCTGGAACGCCTTTGAAATTATTTAATTACTAAAATAGGGTTGGGGTAAAAGGTGTAGGCCGTAAGTTTTTTGCTTGTTTATTTTAAATTGGTTGCGTATAACTAGCTCCTATACTCATGGCTATGGTTACCACTTGCATCGGGTGGGCCATAATGCTCACACGATGTCTTGAAGTGATGTTGTGACTTTCATAGGGAACAAGGTCTATTAGAAAGTTGATTCCCATTACAAGAAAACCTATGTTTAAGGCCGTAGCCCTATTAAGCGAACTGTAAGCGTCTGACTGTTCGTTAGCTAACTCTGCTGTGCAATTGTGTAATTCTGTTGCAATCAAAAGTTTGATACTAACAAATAATTATTCTTACGAGTGATCTATATAAATATAAGAAGACGAACTAGAGGCAGACAATTCGTTTAGTGGGGCCACCGTTTAAGGCGTTTCAAAGTGATCCTTGCTGTTTTAGTGATCAGATTATTTTTGACTTTGCATCACCAGCCTCACGTGCCAGTAATTTCACCGGCACTCACACCCTTCAAACCAAAACAAAGCATTACTGTTTCACGGTATAAATAGACCTAGTTATGTTAGAGATGGTCTCTTCTCGTTTGGGGTTAAAGCTTCCCAACCTTGTTCTCCGAAATATGGTTTTTCTTACGCTTCACTATGTTTGATTGACACAATATTTTCATTTCATTTCATTTTGTAAGAAGATCACACCAAAAACCTGTAAGGACAAACCCGTTAAGTATCTCGGCTGTTCTTTTATGCTTGATCACGTGGAACTGATGCCTTAATTTACCTTTTTAGACGTTTCAAAGTGATCTCTCGTCTGAATAAATGCTTTTTGACGTTTTGACTTGAATATATCGACTGTACTCTCAGCTCAGTTGGTAGTAGCTCTGCCTTCTGAGCCGTATGTCGGGGGTTCGATCCCCACCGAGAATAAATATTTCTTTGGTGATCACAGATGTTTGTTCTCTGTCTGGGTGTTATATTGTATTCTAAGTATGTATTTACAAAAAAAATATAATGTAAGTATTGTATCAGCTATCTGGTTCCCATTGTACAAGCTCTGCTTAGTTTGGGGCTAGATAGTGTTGTGTGGATTGTGTATGTTTATTTTTTTTTACGTTTTGACCTTAATTTATCGATTGTTTTTGACAAAAGTTTTTCCCATCCCTATTTTCGAAATGAAATAACACCGCAGTAATTATGACGAAACAATCGAAGAGACAAAGGTGTTATATCGATGGATTACTTCTCTTAATTACATAGAATTTGTTATTTAATTATACTTTAGATAATTTATACCTTGGATTCCGGATTTTCTTAGAAATAATTATTTGCGGCTGGATTTTTCGTTTTTAATGAGGAGTTAAATTAAAAGAAAATTTAGGTGTAGGTAATGGTTTTTATTTTGATTGTGGATTTCCGTTTTTTTACCAAACACATTTATTTGTAAAAAAGAAAATTTAAACTTCATTCCTACAAAACTCTTTACTTATATCTAATCTACTCAAGGTTTTCAAGGATATGTAAGGGAAGTCGTCGGCAATTAAAAAAAATAATTTTTTACAAGTGGTTTGTAAAAATAATATTTTTTATAAATTAATATACTGGACTATTATCAATTCCTAAACTAATCAGAACTTGTACTATGGAAACCAGAAAGCTAATATTATTAATACTTATATTTATTTATTGTCTATATGTATGTTATTTCGCTGTCTGGGTGTTATACATAAAAAAATATGCATAAAAACAAAGGTAGTGTTGCAACTGAATTATTAAAAAAAAAACAATTGTCCGCTCGTAACGCACGTACCTACGAGCATACAACTGAATTATTTTGTTTAAAAAGTCCTTTTAAACCACAAATATATATAAAAAAGTTTTCTAATTATCTCAAAGCCATAAAAGGTTTTGTCTCTCAACTTTTATTTTCACAGCAAAAAATTCCGACCGGTTTTTTTGCCCTACATACTGATAATTACTTTTTAATTGAAGTGCCCATTCTAGAGAATGTGCCAAGGACGCGTCGGGCTACGCTATGCCAGGGCCCAGCATTTGCTAGCCTAGCGGCACATTTTTCAATCTACAGATAAGTTCCGATAAAATATATCCATAACTGTTTAGGCTTGTCAAAAACAAGGACTGACATTTTTTAATCGACGATTATCGTTATTCCGTTTATGGAAAATTTGTCATCAATAATATTAACGGTATTTTAATTTAATTAGTTTTATTATGAAATTCATAAAAAATATTATTAAATTATTAAAATGTAATAATGAAAGTATTTATTTTACTTATTTCTGTTTGCACTTAAGCAAATAGAGATGTTAAGAAACGTGCTAAGGACACATTCTTAGTATAACAATCTAAAAATTTTGGCTAGATCTTAATCTTTTTTTTTACATATTATAGGCCTTCGTTTGACCGCAATCTCACCTGCTGTTAAGTGATGATGCGGTCGATGGTGTAGTACGCTTACTTAGAAGACACCATCAGGGGGCTAATTCTCGGGCCGATCTCGATCATTTTACAATTTTATTTTATTGCTTCTTTTCACAACCCCGCACTTTTTCTACGTTTTCCGTATATCGTAGCTGTCGAGACTTTTACGAAGAGGTCGTTGATGAATTACTCAAGGAAATCTGCCATTCTCTCTTCGAAAAGAAGCAATAAAATAAAATTGCAAAATGATCGAGATCGGCCCGAGAATTAGCCCCCTGATCTTATTAGGATACATTATTTATAAAATAAGTATGTCAACTAATACGTTTTGAGAAAAATATTTACGTAACACAAAGCGTAAATAAATAAATAAAAATACCTTAGAAGAATCAACGGTCATTGGGAAAGACATAAAATAAAGAGTCCAGTTCTATGCAAAAACCCTAAGAAGCCAAAAAGTACTCTGTTTAAAGTGTTTTGTATTTAAGTTAATACGTTTGTTTGTTGAAACGCACTAATGCGATTGTTTCAGTATTTTAAAGCTATTATTCCATTATCTACTGCCTGTGGATTCTATCACAGCCACTAAGAAACAGCTTGTTCAATCCATAGAATAAAAAAATAACTGATTTATTTGCATCTAGTGATTAGCGTGTTTCATTGTTTTTATTAGTTTGAAAATATGTATCAAGTGCAAGAAAAAAGCCTCTTTGAGGCGCACTTAAAATCCTTTCACCACACTTGTTTCGAAAGGATCAGTAACACGATAAGAGAAGAGAGAGAGATTAGCGTGTAACCTTTAGAACATAAAATAACGACGAGAAATTAAATATTAAATTAACTGGAACAAGCTGGATGCATAAGAGCTGGACTGGCATATTATGGCAGATGATCGTAGTGACGGTGAAAATGGGGGGAGGTCTTTGCCCAACAGCGGGACACTGCTAAGTAATAGTAAATACATTTATTGACGACTTAATATTATACTACAGGAAACAGCTATAATAAACAACGGACTTTCACACTTTATGACCTGTTCATTGCTACATAGAAATTACATAAAACAAAATTATACATGCGTACCTATCTTTTGTTTCAATCAAATGCTTGTTGCAATTTTCAGTTTTTACATGATTCTGAGCTTCGATTGCAATAAAAACTAATAGAAACAAAGCCTTGTGTCTGACAAGCAAAGATTCCAATTCATATTCGTTTTATAATGCAAACGAAGCTCAAAAACATGTAAAAACTGACGATTGAAACAAGGATTTGATTGCAACAGTAGATACGTGATCATCTCGCTGAACAACAACAACAAATAGATTAATCTGAATAAAACATTTTAAAAATAAAACGGATTTTCGCATTTAGAATTCTTATCCGATAATCAATAGTGAAAGATCAATAACCTCCAAAGAGCCATAAGGTCACGCAAATAAATTTTTGATTGCTGGTAGTGCACTAGCTATGTTTATTTGCTTGTGGCATATCCATTGTGGAAACATTGATGAGTGAACACTTTGAATGTTCCACGCATAATGATTATTTTAAATGATCGACACTATTTGCTTATTTTATTATTTATTACCGCTAAATATTGACGCTTGTAAATTAAAAATACATGGCTTAAAACAGTTTATTTTACTGTCAAATGAACATTTATTTACACAACTAATTAAACCAAAATTACTTACTTAAAATTAAACCAATATTTACAAAATGCACAAAATACACAAGAAACAGTTGAGCACTCTATAGACCGTTACAAACGATCTAGAGATAGCACAACTGATCTAAATCAAATATTTTTTTATATACTTTAAGCAGTGAATAAAAATATTCGATTTGATGATGAACAGATTTCAAACTTAAATGAACCAACTTACTCTTGTCCTAAACTGTAACTGTACAGGGTGTACCGACATAACTCGTAGAACTAGTAAGTTAAAGTGGCAATGGGCAGATCATATTATTAGCTCGAAGAACCAACAACTGTTGGGGAATTAAGGACCACGACCTGGAAGACGAAATGCACTTAGGATACCCTACACCCGATGGACCAACGACATTTTAAAGATGCCTGACGTGCCCGTTCCTGACGTATGTGAAGCAATACTTTGATAGAAGATAATTACCGCTTAATCAAATCAAAAGTGTATTTTATTCAGTAGAATCGCAAGTGAAATTGAAACGGAATTGCAATTGAAACGTCTTAAAGCTAGATGAGTCTAGGTGCCCGTTTCACGCGACCTTACAGATAGTGACAGTGTCGATGTCATAGTGTAAAATAAAATTTAGTTATAAAAAAACATCTGTAATTAAGGCTTAAAATAAATAAAATATAAATAACATAATAACTGCAATAAATAATATGAATATGAGTAAAGCTATACGCTAAGCTGTCTAATTTTTTTTTGAAAATAATATTTTTGAAATAAACTAAAATTACCTCGTGCTTTTTGAGCACTATATCGCTGTCATATTTAACAGCGTTTCACTGATCACCATCGCCATTGCGCTAGATGTGCGCAAGGCATCATCATCATCTTCAGCCTGAAGAAGTCCACTGCTGGACATAGGCCTCCCCTACACATTTCCAGGAAGATTCTGAGCCCTTTCCATCCACCGACTTCCTGCGATCTCAACAATGTCGTCAGTCCATCTGGTGGGTGGGCACCCTACGTTTCGTCTTCCGGTTCGTGGTCGCCATTCGAGAACCTTTATTCCCCAACGGTTGTCGGTTCTTCGAGCTATATAGCCTGCCCATTGCCACTTCAACTTACTAATTCCAAGAGCTATGTCGGTGACCTTGGTTATTCTACGGATATCCTAATTTCTGATTCTATCAAGTAGTGAATTTCCCAGCATAGCTCGTTGATGATGATGATATTTGACAGTGTTTCACTGATCGCCATCGCAATTGCGCTAGATGTGTGCAAGGGATTAGAAGGTATAATTTTCTTTCACCCTCTACGCGTTAGCACTTGAATAAATAATCGTCACTTACTACGTTTCAAATCCGTTTTTCATAATGAATGTACTTAGCAGCCTTAAAATATGAATCAGAGAGCCTACTTTGAACTGCAACCTATAACGACTTATCAACCAAAACCTTAATGAAAAATTCAACCTTATGACTATATGTTTAAGGTTGAAATTGCCTTTAGTGGTTGATAGGGTTATTACAGTTGAAATTGTGGGGTAGGTTGGATAGATGCCAGCACCTTTATTTGGAAACTAAGCCATAATTTAATCTAAATCATTTGGGGCTTGAAATATTTTGATAAAGTTTATGGTGTGGAAAGTTGGCATAAAACAATATAATGGAGTTGTTGCTGATAAATTCTAGACCTACCACAAGCTCTGCCTGGCTCTGTCTCTGGCTCTGCTTTTGAGTCTGTGTGAGTGCTGTCTAAATCCTACGTCGAAACGTCACACACACAGTTTATTACTGACTGGTTATTATTGACTGGCCTCTAGCTCAGTTGGTAGTAGCTCTGCCTCCTGCGCCGTAGGTCGTGGGTTCGATCCCCACCGAGAACAAATATTTGTGTGGTGAACATAAATGTTTGTTCTCTGTTTGGGTGTTATATTGTATTCTAAGTATGTATTTAAAAAAAAAAGTATTCAAGTATTATATCAGCTATCTGGTTCCCATAGTACAAGCTCTGCTTAGTTTGGGGCTAGATAGTGTTGTGTGGATTGTCTATAATAATAATATAATATTATTACACTGGTGAGCACTCGCACAGACTCGAAACTAGAGCCAGAGACAGAGCCAGACATAGCTTGTGGAAGGCCTGCTGCTCTCAGACTCATAAACAGTATTAATTTTATCCCAACGCAGGGCAATGACCTTCACCCTTTCTTCACTACATTTGTCTTCTCTGCCTGAAAAGCGCTGCTTTGTAGATATTGTCTGGTCAGGCAGCAAAAAGCTGAGTCAGGGCCTATTTGGCATATTTTATTTATAAGGACGTGACTGGTTAGGACCCAGTCTACGTTTTGCCATTAGTGTAAGCTCACATAAGAAAAATAATGTAAGCATAATCATTTATTGTCTGTTACAAACGTGTTCCAGCTCTGCAGATTGTGCCCGTCTTCTTGCTGTTTCCAAGTTGGAGTCAGGTTATTCTTTTATGGTTTCTAAAAGTTATCTATTAAAATAACTTCAACACCAAAACCTTTTCAAAAACATCCTTACAGAACCAATCAAAAGAAGGTTCTACCCCTAACTTATACCCCCGTAAATCCAGCGAAACATCCCCCAAATCTTTCCCCACATTTATTTCCCCCGAATATTGTTGGGATTGACATTTGCCTAGCAAAGGTTGGACGTTCTATTATGCAAATTCTCGGGTAGGTTTCTTGAAAAACTCTTTTATTTCTTGAAGTTTCGATATTGTTTTGTGTTTTATTCTAAGTTATTGAAATTTGGTCATTTGGATGTCGATGGCAAATGAAAGACGAAGTAAAAAAACAGCTTCGAAAAAGGCCGCCCCTCAATCGTAAAAAAGCTAAAAAGTATTTTGCCAGAGGCAAAAGGTTTTTATTCAATAACATTTCAATGATAACTTTGAAATGTTTTGTTAGATGCCTAGTAAATCAAAGTGATCTAGACTGAAGACTTTGTAAAGATGGATGAACAGGGAAATTTCTTACAGCTGATAATAAAGATTATTACTTATACTTATACTTATATTACATAAACTTTTCGCAGTTATGATCGCCATCATCATCATCAACCTTTTGCAGTCCACTGCTAGACATAGGTATCTCCCATGGCGTGCCACTGAGCCCGGATTTTGGGAGAGCACTGGTCTAGTGGTAACGGTCGTGGGTTCAAATCCAGTCGTGTACAGAGGCAGCTAGTGAGAGGCAGCGTTCAACATCTGTCTCTCTCCTACTTGAGTGAGCGATGCGTCCGCGTGGACAGCTGTATGACGTTGTCACGTTCAACTATCGTCAGTAAACCGACTTTACAGACAACCGATTTTTTTCAAATTGCTTAAGCGTATTTTGCTTGCAAGTTGAAGGTTTAAGAACGAAGCTTCTTCTTTTCATCATGTCACTCAGTCTTTCGAACCAGTGGTGAAAATATTTTAAGTGTGCCTCAATATAACATGAGCCATTATAATGTTTCGTCACTTTTTCCCATAAAAAAACATTCAGACACGATATTGCCAGACTAAAAATTGTAATTACACATTTTCGTCCATAAAAATTCATATCACTGACGTGGTGGGCAAAAATTAATATTTTTGTATTCATGGTGTTGCCCTAAATAATGGTTACGACCCCCTCTGATGCGTACATAAGAGGTTTTATTTCTTTTTTACGAGTTTGTTTTGTTAAATAATTATAATGGCTCGTATACTCCTACGCATAACTTATGGGAGCGCGAAATGGATAAGCAACAAACAAGCCAGCCTTCTGCACGTCTAGATCATCTGCAATGGCGATCAGTAGGCTTACCACAAGCTCTGTCTGGCTCTGGTTTTTGGTCTGAGTGAGTGTTCATCAGTGGATTATACTGTGTATATATAGATAGAAAATTCTTTATTGCACTAAAACAAAAATTGCATCGTACATAGGCGAACTAAATGCTAGAGAACATTCTCTTCCAGTTAACCTTTGTGTATTTCAGTCATTTTTGACGGGTGTGCACATACAGTTTATAAATATGAAAGGGAATTGTTTTAAAAATATCTGAATTAAGCAACAAGTAAGGTATGTACGAGTACGACGCAAATGAAATTTTACAAAATTGTAAATTTAAAATTTTATTTTATATTTTAAAAGTATTTACAAATAAGTATAAAAGTATGTGACGTTTCGACCTAGGATTTATTTAGTCAACACTCATACAGACTCAAAACCCAGAGCCCGGCAAAGCTTGTGGTATACTTAGATATTTTTACTTTATTTTTTAAAAAGCCTTATTTTGTCATGAGCGCAGTACCTATTTACCGAAGAATTTCTAGTCTCCATGGCAGAATTTCACATTTTCCATCACGGACACTTGCCCCTCATTTCCTGAACAAGATTCCTGAATCAGTTTCAGCAGAAAACTTTCCGAATCTCCGGAATCCCCGTGAAATCCCGATTTGCAAGTGAAAGGGATGTTTTCGCGGAGTGATAATAAGCAAGATGTCTGTGAAAATAAAAAATATATTGGTGGACTTTTAATATAATTTCCAGAAAGCTTTCCTACTATTGATTACTAGGATAAGTAATAATTATACTGAATTTTTGTTTATAATTGGTTCAATTATTTGACTGATTTTTTTGTAGCCTATATTATAATTATGTTGTAAAATCTATCTTGACATTCTACGCTGTAGGTCGTGGGGTTCCATCCCCACCGAGAACGAATATTTGTGTGGTGAACGCAGATGTTTGTTTTCTTACTGGGTGTTAGGTATATTGTAGTTTAAGTGGATATTTACAAAAATTAAAATGTGTGTAAGTATCATAAATAATTACAAGCTATGTAGTTCCTAAAGTGCAAACTCTCCTTAATTTAGGGTTAAATTGTCCACAATATTTATTATTTTATTCATTTTATGCTACGATTTTTATATCCTGTTATGTGCCGTCTAAATAAATCCTACGTTAAAACGTCACACACACAGTATTGCACCGGTGAGCACTCACACAGACTCAAAACCAGAGCCAGAGATAGAGCCAGACAGAGCTTGTAGTAGGCTTACCGATGGCTTCCGCGTTTAACCTACTTAAAAATAATACACTGAACTGAACTAACTGGTTATTCCACATCTAAGTTCGCATTACTCTCTGAGTTTTCTCTTGTTATTCCTTGGGAGTCCATTAAACCGTAATAGCGGGCTGGAATTAGACAATGTGAAGTTCAAAGAAAGTTGCTTGATAAAGTTTCAAAGAGGTAAATATTATTTAATTTTGGAAGATGAACGAGCTTGACTTTTTTTCTATTTATTTTCCTGACGTTGATGCTTTTGTTGGTATTATCGTTGGATGTCTAGAATAAATGGCCAGTAAAAATATTTAGAGGACTGCTTTTTTGTCTAGAATGGCCAGTAAAAATATTTAGAGGACTGCTTTTTTGTCTAGAATGGCCAGTAAAAATATTTAGAGGACTGCTTTTTTGTCTAGAATGGCCAGTAAAAATATTTAGAGGACTGCTTTTTTGTCTAGAATGGCCAGTAAAAATATATAGAGGACTGCTTTTTTGTCTAGAATGGCCAGTAAAAATATTTAGAGGACTGCTTTTTTGCCTAGAATGGCCAGTAAAAATATTTGGAGAACTGTTTTTTTGTCTAGAATGGCCAGTAAAAATATTTAGAGGACTGCTTTTTTGTCTAGAATGGCCAGTAAAAATATATAGAGGACTGCTTTTTTGTCTAGAATGGCCAGTAAAAATATTTATAGGACTGCTTTTTTACAGCTATTAGCGAATCGCCCTGGCTTCACCCAGTGTAATTTAGAAAAAAATGAGGTGAATAATGTGAAGTCACTTTGCACCTTCTGTGAAGCCACTTTGTCACAAGCAGCTTTTGTTTTTTTTGTTCTATCATCAATAGTTTCCGCAGCACACGTTATTGCATGTTTAGGGCTACGTTATTGAAGTTTTAGTAAGGATTCCTATACCTAATTATTTTTTTAAATACTAGTGAAGTTAAACTTGAGAAACCGACTTCATTATCAAACTGGTGAACCGATTATAATAAAATTTCTATGGGACCAATCTGGAAGCTTTGGACCTTTCAGATTAAAAGATTATTTCATTCATTCATAAAACCCGACATGAAATACAACCGAATTGAGAACCTCTTCTTTTTATTGAAGTTGGTTAATAATATTGCCAATGTATCCAGGGATAGTGTAGTTTTCCAACAGTTTAAGATTTTTTCAAATCGATCCTGTAGTTTCAGAGACAAAACAAACAATCAAATCTTAAGCTCGTAGGCTCGTCAGTTTTAGCACGTAAATAGATCGCCCACTTTATCTCGTTAAAATATTAAGTATAGAAAATGAATAATGTATTTTCTTCTAACGATTCTCTCATTAATTATAATCCCTCACAGAAATGTAAACTACTGATAACTCAAAGCTCTGAGACATCTTAAGATGTTTTGCCACGACCTACCCACAAAATTTGCTTTAACCCGTTAGTGTTGCCCTTTTTGCAACCCGCTTTCAACCATTGTGCCTAAAGGCTCAATTTCTGTTGATAAATTGTTTATGCAAGTATTCAGACCTTTATTGTGTTTACGTGTTGTCACCGGATATCCGGTCCCTTGAAACCTTCCTGAAACCCTGCATAATGTGAATCTGGGAAAGGTTATGATGTTTGATTTTTCTTTCTTTTTAGGGTTCTGTCACCAAAGCGTAAAACGGAACCCTAATACTAAGAATCGACTGTTCCTCCGTCTGTCTGCCCGTTTGTCACCAGGCTGTATCGCAAGAGCCGTTTAATAAAGATGGTTGAAATAATTTTCACAGAAGATTGTATTATGCCACTATACAAATAAATATTTAAGGGGCTCCCATACTACAAACATGATTTTTACTACTTTTCTATTCGATATTGATAACAGCAATGGGTAGACACTTGAAAAATTTGTTTTAGATTCACTTTAATAATAGTTAATTCTAGTACTAAGCTTTGTTATATAAAACAGGTACAATTAACACCCAGACAGAGAACAAACATCTGTGTTCACTATTTGGTTCTCCGTGAGGATCGAACCCACGATGCTCAGGAGGCAGAGCTACTACTAATTGAGCTAAGAGGCAAATCTGCTCTAAGTTGCACTTCTCAACCCTTACTGAGGTCACAAACGAAATTCGGCATACACAAAGAGCATTCTCACTCAATTGCTTCACACGCTGGAATCCATCAACTTCCTATGTAGTCTAGAGAGTTCTAGAGTCTAGAGAGCCTCTCTGAAGCGCACTTATAATCCTTTCACCACACTGGTTTGAAACAACTAGAGACTTTAGTAGTAGGAGAGCTCTTTGTGAAGGGCTCGTTCGGAGAAGGGTACTACCACCATGCCTATTTCTGTCGTGAAGCAGCATTGCTGTGTTTAGGTTTGAAGGGTGTGGGTGCCGGTGTAATTACTGGCACGTGAGGCTGAATATCTTTATGCCTCCAGTTGATGGACGCAGAGCAGTGCATCGTAGGGCACGTTCCTGACGTGCGTGACCTACGAGGCATGCCTTTGTTATAGGCGATGGTTACCACTTAACACCAGGTGGGCCATATGATTGTTCCATCAGCTAGTTACATAAAAAAAAAAACTCCGGCATACCCAAAGAGGGTACTCACTCAATTGCCCCACACGCTGGAATCCGTCAACTTCCTAAGTAGTCTGCAGAGTTCGCGCATTCCCAAGAATGTGGCCACAGCCCGCAAGTATGATGGGACCTCCTTAACATTCCTGCCCAACAATCTGGAATGGAACTTTTGAAGCTCTTCATAAACTAGTGGATTTAAACTTTAGTCTGCAATGCGAAGTAGCTTTTGTCTCGTTATTGTATTACTTACAGTCGCCCGCGGCTTCATTCGCTTTGTGATTTATTCGTGAGGTAAGGTCTTAGAGCGAGTAAAGGAGAAGAGAGTTATACTTGAAACGATACAAAATCGAGGAGGAAAAATGTTTGGACATCTTCTACGACATGACAGCTACATGAAAACATAATTAAAGGAAAGGTTGAAGGGAAACAGAGAAGAGGAAGGCCAAGAATAAGTTACATGAACCAGATAAAAGAAAAAGTCGCTGTCATGTCGTCTATGGAAGTTTCCGCATTCGAAAGACTTCATTGGAGAAAACTGCATCAAAACCCCGACAAGAGCTAAGCCCTTAAATTTAAGAAGAAGAAGTAAAAGAGGTCTGGCGGGAAATAGATACGCGCGTTGTTACTGAAGTCGTTCAGAAAAAGTAACATCAACCAGAGAAAGACTAGGTTACGCATCGAGATATAAGTACTACGTACTAGAGAAGACACCGTAAATTCCTACTTTGTCTCGTTCAACTGCGGCGATCGCGCCGCACCGCACTCAGTCGCTCTCTAGCTCGCGCGTAAGTGCCGTGATTTACATGGCGCTTAAGACCTTTTTGCCGAGAATAAATACTTCCGCAACAAATCAATTACGAAGAATAGGACAATTCAGTTATTTGACGTAGCTTCTCTAGTACGCAGTACTTATATCTCGATGAGGTTACGCTGTTACAGAGACTTGTCCTAATGGTTGGACAGCGAACCATTTCTCGTGCCGGCCGTAAAGGTCTAGGAGCGCTGGTCCGCAATACGCAGGGGGAGGGGTGGTATGACTCGAAATCTAACTGGTCTGGTGAATCCATGTCCACATAGGATACCTTTTTATCTAAAAAAAAATCGGTTGTCTGTAAAGACGGTTTACTGACGATAGTTGAACGTGACAACGTCATACAGCTGTCCACGCGGACGCATCGCTCACTCAAGTAGGAGAGAGACAGATGTCGAACGCTGCCGAACACGGAGGCCGATTGTGCCTCTTTGCCGCTCGTTCCGCGCTCTCGCTTGCACTTCAAGCCTTAAATGGAACGCCTCAGAGCGAAGTAACGCCGCATGAGTCATGTTTTTTCGTGCGTGCAGCCGGCTCCATCGAATTATAAGACGTTGTCACGTCAAAAAATGGGACCGGAGCTCTAGAATGATCTAAAATAATCCAACTCCAGGGAAACGCCGGGCTTCGCTGCTCGTACTCCATAAAACTAGTGTTGTACCACCTTGAAGCGTACAAAATCTGTTTGTTTTAACGGACGTAATTTGTCGACTGATGTGTTTTAGAAACAACAGTAGGCCTACCATGAGCTCTGTCTGGTTCTGTCTCTGGTTCTGATTTTGAGTCAGATAGTCAGATAGTCAATTTATTTATAATTATTACAAATTATAGGTCAGATACAAATAAAAATCATACATTTATATAATAAGTATTCCTAAGTAGGTACTAGGAAGTACTTACCTATTAACTCATAAATAATTTTTATATTGCACAATAAAATATTATAAAATATTCTTCCACACAAAGAACGCCCTCTCAAGGAGCCATGATTTTAGTTAGTAGAGTCTGTGTGAGTGTTGACTAAATAAATCCTACTTCAAAACGTCACACACACAGTATAATGCACTGGTGAGCACTGACACAGACTCAAAACCAGAGCCAGAGACAGAGCCAGACAGAGCTCATGGTAGGCCTACAGCTTTGGGAAAACAATTATCGAAAAACCCTTGTTCCCAAATTTTTACAAACAAAGAAAGGGAAAGAAACATTGACAAGACTTCAATAGGCTTTTGAAGCTTTTGTTGTGATAACAGAAATGTTATTTTTATCATTTTGTTTGTGTCTAGCTTGCGCCCGTGGCTTGGCTTCATAGTGGCTGCTCCTATCGTAACTTTCAAGAAGGAGTCACAACATCAAAATGGTCAAAACCTTAAAAGATTGATGATGAAATTAAAAAAAAAAACTGTTATATATTTTAGTATTTATATAGCCTGTTAATGTCTATTGCAATGCTGGCAGCTTGAAATTTACAAATAAAGTTTTGCATTTAAATCAATAATAGTCAAACAGATATTTACGTTTTACTGTATTTAATTATTCCACGTCATATTTTAATATTTAACAAACACATTTATTTACAGCAAGAAACTAAATTAAACAAATAGCTCAACTGTTTCTTGTGTATTTTATACATTTTACAAATATTTGTTCATTTGTAAGTCTCTTTGTGTAAATAAATGATCAAAATATTGATATTCCATTTGTTAGTAAAATAGTGCAACCAATTGGAATTCCCTGTTCTAGATTCGCTCGTTTTTGTCATGTAAACTGGATTTAAATTAAAATTATCGCATATAATCCTAGCATGCCCTGCACGTCCGAAATTCTACATTTGCCAACTCCTATATATGTGCCAGATTCTGTTGCTGCACTTTGCCGCATACAAATTAGTTCGTTTCATATTTCGCTGACAAAGTTTGAAAGACACACCATTTTACCTATGAAGCTATGCTTTGGCTATATCAGATTTTTTATTTTTATGTTTTTCTATTATTGTTCTATGTTGAATTCAGATTTTTGTCTCTGTTGTAATAATAATGTATTTTTATAAGGTAATTTGGTAGTACGATACGTGCTAAATCAGAAGTATACCTATGCGTAAAGCCAGCGATAAGTAATGGAAACGTTTTTGAAGAAAAGAAACAAGAGTGAAAAGAACAGAATTTTCCGAAACGTTTCTGAATTCAGAAAATACCTCGCAGGCCTAAAGCAGTGAGTCCTGAGCCTAAGGCACTTGTCAGACTGTTAGCGAGCAAGCGGTTTAACTAACTTCTCGCTCAATAAAAGAAACAAAAGAAAT
Organism: Thera obeliscata; assembly: GCA_947578465.1. Classification (NCBI taxonomy): domain Eukaryota; kingdom Metazoa; phylum Arthropoda; class Insecta; order Lepidoptera; family Geometridae; genus Thera; species Thera obeliscata. The sequence goes on along the minus strand of OX387923.1, from coordinate 8,391,043 downwards.
AAGCCAAAGAAAAGATGGATGGACAGTGTGAAAGATGACATGGATAAGAAAGAAGTAAATACAGACATGACGGCTGACAGAGAAGAATGGAAGAGAACACATGTTTGACCACTGGAACGTTTGGAGCGGACCGCAGAATAATGAATATTTTCTGTGGAGCGGACCACCTATTCGTTTAGAGTTTGAATAGAATAGAATAGGATAGAATAGAAATAATTTATTTGCCTCAGTTTAAAATGAAAAGGTACAGTAGTTTGGATTATTTTTCTCGCTTATCGCTGGCTGTCGGGCAAGTGGCTAAAGCTTTTAATTAATATACAAACGACATCTCAGTCCGACCACTGGAACGTTTGGAGCGGACCACCTATCCGTTTAGAGTTTGGATTCTCTTTCTCGCTTATCGCTGGCAGTCAGGCAAAAGCCTAAAGCTTTTTAATTAATATACAAACGAAATCTCAGTCTGACCACTGGGACGTTTGGAGCGGTCCGCCTATCCGTTTAGACTTTGGATTCTCTCTCTCGCCTATCGCTGGCAGTCGGGCGAGTGCTTAAAGCTTTTTAATTAATATACAAACGAAATCTCAGTCCGACCACTGGAACGTTTGGAGCGGTCCACCTATCCGTTTAGAGTTTGGATCCGTTCCAGAATTTTAATTAATTCCGTCGGACACATGAAGTTTGGAAGTTCTGGTCACGAACTGTGAAGTTTTCGAGGTATTTATAGCCACACAAATTCAGTTGCAATTAATTACATGTACCAACTGACCACTGTTTCTCGAACATAGTAAAATTGGTTGTCTGTAAAGTCGGTTTACTGACGATAGTTGAACGTGACAACTCCATACAGCTGCCCACGCTGACGCATCGCTCACTCAAGTAGGAGAGAGACAGATGTCGAACGCTGCCGAACGCGGAGGCCGTGCGTGCCTCTTTGTCGCTCGTTCCGCGCTCTCGCCTTCACTTCAAGCCTTAAATGGAACGCCTCAGAGCGAGGTAACGCCGCATGAGTCATGTTTTTTCATGCGTGCAGCCGGATCTATCGAATTATAAGACATGGTCACGTCAAAATAAATAAATTAATAGTGTGAACAATTCACACAACACTATCTATAACCCCAAATAAACCGGAGCTTGTAAAAACATAATTAGAATACACTCAGACATACCTAATCACAAAAATTTACATGCACGTTCCTGACGTGCATACACGCCACGCTTACTAACAGACCAAAACCTTTGTTTTCAATCATTTTTATTACTTTTTCAATCAAAATTATAGTTTTATCTCCCAAACACAGCCTCCGTGAATAAACACGCACGGGCATTTTTCATTGAAATGCAAATACAACTGTATTCATCCGAATGTGATTGGAAAATAAAGAACTAACTGTTTTGCTTAAAACAATAATAGCGCAGTGGATACCATTTCTGATTTATGTGTTTTGACCTTACAGTAGATTGTAACACATAAGCCTTGCGCACATCTAAGCATTCTGCGGTGGCGTACAGTAAAACAATGTCAAATATTACAGCTTTATTTAACAGCGTTTCATTGATCGCCACCGTAAAATGCTTAGATGTAGATGGTTTTACAAGGAGTTGAGTTTATTTAGTTTTTTCACGGATTTGTTGAGCTATCTCTAGATCGTTTGTTGGTGCAGATAGCTCAACTATTTTTTGTGTGTTTTATACATTTTGTTTAAATAGGTGTTTAAAAAACGCACAAAAAATTATTATACCTATTACAATCCTAAATATGACGATATCAAGCTAACTATTTATAATTTGATCGTGTGTACCTACTTACCTTAAAAAACCTCGGCCTGCCTCCATGTTTGCTATACCATAGGCAGGGTCCATGTGATACCTACTTACACTTAAAAACTATGTATATACAAACTAAACCATGTGTAAAGCAATAAATGTATTGAGTATTGAGTATTAACAAATTTTAATTTACTTTTTTAGTCATAATGTACCTAACTCAACTTATATTACTTAACTATAAAACTTCATGAAATATTTTTAGAAAGAAGACAAAATACCAAAATGGTACATTTATCGCGTCTTATCCTAATCGATTTAGGCGCAGGTGCTAAATAGATTTAAATCCAAATCCGATAAATCCAAATCTAGCCACATTAAATCACATCTTGGAGCTGCTCTTGAAGTGAATAACTCAAGTCTGTAAGGGCTGTAAATTAGGCTCCAAACACACGGACTTCACTGCTATCACACAGACTTCACAGGTTTAAGATTAACTGCACGTTTGAATTACAGTTAGTAATGTTCTTCTGCGTAGGTATTTGACGTAAAATTTGAACTTCATAAAAGTGTTTACGGTGCAGAAAAATACAATTAAAATCGTTTTTATTTAAGCAATGATCATTTTACCGATATACTAGTTATAAGTGTTACTTGATTGATAGCGGGAAGTCGGTGGATGGAAAGAGCTCAGAATCGTTCTTCCTGGAAATGTCTAGGGGAGCCCTATGTCCAGCAGTGGACTTCTTCAGGCTGATGATGATGATGGATATTTATTATAATGGTGTTTTAAAAAAAAACATCTTTTATTTTTGACAGTTCAATTACTTACAAAAAAAACTAAATGACCACCTGCAGCCACAGTCAAGCTTAATGCAGTCTGTGCCGTCATCCGTGTGAGTGCAGTCTGTCTAGCAACACCTTTACGAAACCATTACTTAGAATAAATCTTGTTAAATGACAATACGTAGCCGGGAAGAATTTCTGTGAAATAGTTTTTTTTCTCTGATTTAAATTTTAATGCCATTTTACACGTCCTGGTTGCCGCATACCGGGTTCCAAACGTCGCACTCAAAATTCAAACTTCAAACTACACACTTAAATTTGCCATTGAAGTTAAACGCGAATTCTTTTGGCACGAATTGTCCCTAACTTTCTTCTACCTCCATCTCTATATATTATCTCTATTTATATATAAATTTTATGTTGCTTTGTGTACGGTACGCTTCAAAAACTCAAAAAGTTCAGCCCGATCCAGCTGAAATTTTAGCATGATATTTAATCCGCATCAAGGATTGTTTTTACAATCACAATGTGCCACACCGAAGCGTGGCAGGGAACTGTTAGTAGTACATAAAATTGGACGCTATTTAATATTTTTTTGGCTTCTAAGGCATGAGTTAAAAACTTTCCCCTTACGCTATATAAATCATCTACAATAGATGCAAAGGTCGATTTACTCCTACATGCTGTTAGCGACGCTTTGCTGGCTACCTAGATCCTGTCTAAGTACCTGTACTAATATTAATTAGGTACTGTAGGAATCTGCCATGTGGGTAGTTTTTTAATGATTGAAAAGAGAAGGTAGATTTGTAAAATTTAGTGTCTATGGAACATCCATGCGCTGTGCGCAACCAATTTTAGAAAATAAATCTTTCTGGCAAACTAAAGCGGTATTTTGTTCTAAGCATCGGTCCACAACAATAACACATGCTATAAACATGTCATGTCATGTTTATAGCAGCATTAGCAGCAACAAGCATGTCATTGTATTTTCTATTCAAAACTTACTCACGGTTTCAAGTTTCTTCAAGTAGAAATTCTATTACCCCCGACCGAATCACCCTATTATTCAACCCCGTTATAAATGATATTTCGTCAGCGTACTGTGTAGGGAAACTGTTAATTTGTCGCTGTCGCCACTTTAATACCAGACTGTGTTTAGCGGTAAGATGTGTTTAAACTAGAGTAATTTAATGTTGAATTTTGTTGTGTAATTTCAAGTTTTATGAAGGTAATAAAATATTGTATCCTATTTGGCGCTAATGGATTAAGTACACCTGTAGGCCTCTACCATGAGCTCTGTCTGGCTCTGACTCTGGTTCTGGCTCTGACTCTGGTTCTGGATTTGTCTGGATTTGTGTGTGACGTTTCGACGTAGGATTTATTCACACTCACACGAGTGTGAATAAATCCTACGTCGAAACGTCACACACACAGTGTTATACATATACTGGTGAGCACTTACACAGACTCAAAACCAGAGCCAGAGACAAAGCCAGACAGAGCTTGTGATACTGGTGGCTTGTTCAATCAACTATTGGTAATAAGGCAAGATTTCTAAGTCTTAATATATCGTCGGTGCGCCTGCCAAAACCACTATGTGTATTTTTTTTACAATTTTTTTTTTTGCTAGCTGGAATCATTTTTTAACTTCGCGTAGGCTGAAAAAACAATCATGTGTAAATTCCTTTTAGAAGCCGAGTTGACAAAACCGTTTTGTGCACGTTTTTTCATTCTGTGGCAATGAAAAATCGGCTATGTGTCCTCAAAAAAGTTTTTGGTCAAATGTATGCACTTATCAGAATTGGATTACACATAGACGGTAAATCATGGCAACATTCCTATCCCGCGCAGTATACTATGTGTTTTGAGCGGCAGAAAATTATTAAAACTTTTGTTTATCTCAGTAAAACAAAACACGGGTGAGTAAGTACAAAGTGATTTAATTACATATAATATACATACATATACATTGCTACTTTGCTACTACGTTATGTTATTAGATGTTATTTTCGTATTGTTCCTCTAAAATTATGTACCTACCTCAGTACTTAACCTAAAAATAATTTCTCTGCATGGTTTTTTTGTGTTTGGCTGTTTTGTTTTTTATTATTTCACTAGCCGACTTCCGCAGTTTTGCTCGGACATTTTTATTTCATCTTCTATTAGTCTTGACGCAATCTTGACGTGAATAGGAATTTATTTAATGTTAACGGAAAATTAGGTACACCAGTCTTTTTTCTAGGTCTACTCGAGTCAGTTTTCCAGGTAGAGATTTTATAATGTGGGGAACTAAATCGGTGGTGGTGGTGGGACTATGCTTTGTCTTGGCCTTGCAAGCTTTTTTATTAGCTTTAGGTAGTTTGTACTCCTTATGTAATAAATTGTCTTCTTTGAATGCAAAGAGGGTATCACGTTGATCTTATCTTGGTTTAAAATACGATTTATGTTTTAATTCCGTTTTCTTTCTTTTGGTGTCTTGCTCCTTAACGATTTTTCGTCCGTAATATTGATTTTTTATTTATTTATAATACTGTAAACAGTATATTTTCGCTACCAACGTAGATTCACAGGTGGTTCGGTCATTTTGCTTTATTGCTTTTCTTCTTCCAGGTGTATTTAATTGCTACATCTATCAACATGACGTCGCGTAGCAATTGGCGAGGGAGGCTTCTAGTAGACTTGAGCACGGGAAATATTTCAGTTGATAAATCTGGACAAGGTACATCAGATACGTTCATATCACTTAGTTACGATCCAACAGCTGCGAATCAAAAACAACATGAGGAATCAAGGCTCAGTTCGCCATCAGTAATGGAAACATTTAGGGAATTAGAACCACCACCCGATCTATCTGCTCCAGAACCTATGGAAAATGTTAATATGAGCATACGAACACCTGAGCCGTTTGCTAAAGAGCCTGTTTATTACGGCGACATAACCATGCCAATGTTTGAGCATATTGCTACAGAGCCTATTGAATACTATGATGAGAACATACCAGCAACATCTGACCCTTCTGCTGACATAATACTACACCATCACTCTGAACTCACCGCTCAACCATTGCCGATAACGAGTGCAGATTTAGAAACACCTGTCTGCAATGAAACATCTTGCTTAGATGAAGTTACTGGAGTGTTTATAAATAAAAGTACGGGGGCTGGACACTTTCTTTTAGATGAGAAAACTGGAGAACTGACGGAAATAGATGCAGAACGAGACAAAAATAGTGACGAATTTGATCTGAATGAAATACTTGAAAAGAGGAAAAACAGAAACTTTAATCAGAAACAAAGAGTCACGGGGAAGCCATATACGGGAAGAAAAATGGAAAAAAGTGTTGAAGACAACAAACAGACCCTCAGCTTCATTGCAAAACACAAAAGAGAGATGAAAACAAAGGCTTGTTCTCATAGTGGAATTGAAGCAAAGTCAGCTAGGACTTTTTTGTGTGGAGCTATAAGCGAAGAGCGAAGAGAAGCTACTTTCCGTTATTACTGGAGCTTAGACACTTGGGATGCAAAAAAAGCTTACCTTAAAAACTTAGTTCGACTTCGCCCTATTAAAAGAAGACGTAAATCAACACAAAGAACTGCAAACCTTGTAAAAGAGCAAGGGTTTGATTGCTTTTTTCCTAATGAAAACAACGAATTAATTCGAGTGTGCAAAAACTTTTTACTAAGAACTCTGGTCATGACAAATGACACGTTAAGCACGTGGATAAAACACTTGCATGAATCTAGATCAGACTCATCGCATGTTGAAAACAGCCAACCAAGAACCTCTAAATCAGCTTCAGTGAGAGAATGGTTAGAATTACTGCCAAAAGTACCTAGTCATTACTGCAGGGCAAGTACATCACGCATCTATGTTGAAGATTCGTTTAGAAGCAAGACACACATGCTTAAAGTCTACAAGAAGTGGTGTAGCGAAAATGAAAAGGAAGCAGCAAAACGAAAATTATTTTGTTTGGTTTTGAAGGCTGAAAAGATATCGATATTTAAGCCAAGAAAGGATCAATGTGATACCTGCACTGCATTTAAAGAAGGAAATTTAACGCAAGAAGAATACGAAACACACAAAGCAAAAAAAGAAGAAGCTTACAAGGCCAAGACAAATGCACAGGCATTATGTTCCCCTGAGGTTTTGGTGGTCACCATGGATGTGCAAAGTGTCCTGCTCTCACCCAAACTACAGGTGTCTGTGCAGTATTACAAACAAAAACTGCAAATTCACAATTATACGTTGTATTGCAGCAATGACAAAGATGTCCACCTGTATGTATGGCACGAAGGCGATGGAGGAGTTACCGCAAACGAATTTGTAACTTGTGTCATAGATTTTCTAAATCTAAAGCTGGGAGAAGGTTACAAAAAAGTCATATTAATATCCGATGGCTGCTGTTATCAAAACCGAAATAAAGTGTTGTCCTCAGCCTTATTGAGCCTTTCCGTGGACAAATGTATAGAAATAGAACAAATAATTCTTGAAAAAGGACATACGATGATGCAGGTGGATAGCGTTCACTCTACATTAGAGCACCTATTTAAGCCACCCATTTACTCACCCAATGATTACATTAACCTCATGAATCAAGCTCGACTAACGAAGCCCTATGTAGTACATCACCTAGAATACGGTTTTTTTAAAAACTTTGAGCGCACATGTCAGCTTGACTCAATTCGACCTGGGAAAAAGACAGGAGATCCTGTAGTTTGTGATGTAATAATGAAAGAATGTAATAGGTCTCCGATGTGGGAGCCGATTTGTAATAAAATAATCAAATGTAGGGCTATCACTAAAGAAATACAAAGAACAAAAATATTCGGGCGCCAGATAGCCTACTGCTAATAGAAAAATAAATTTACCTGGATAGAGAGAGAGTCAGACGCGTCACTAGACCTTTAATCTAAGGAAAGGGGGATAAAATAGAACACTGTAAAATTTGGGAAAGATGGGGTTTATTCAAAACTTTTTGTTATGTCCGTGGAATCTTGATAGTTGTAAATTTAAGTTTATATCCAAAGGTTACTTCTTAATTATAGTTATTTTATTTAGAGTTTACTATTTAGCCTAAAAGTTGTACGCTGTTGTTACTGCATCGAATGAATGTTTAAATTAAAAATAAAGAATTGTTTGAAATACCTGTTGGTTTGAGCTTTACAAACCCATAAGCCTAATACGAATCGTCCCTATAGTAAAACCATGGAGGCCGAGGTGAGTGGTCCGGTAGGGGACTCCGGTTGCGAACCAGCTTGGCTCCTCCGTAGTGTTCAGCAAGGGGTCAAAATGAAGGGTGAATGAATGTAAAACGGGGACTAATATGACTCAGCTCCAACGCGTGGTCATTTCTATAAATTTATGTTCCAAGGATAAATTTGAAAACTAGAAAAATAGTTTTAAAAAATAGTTTTTTTAAAAAATATAAAAATAGCGCCGAAGAGCTAGAACAAAGAGAACAAAGAATAATTACCAATTTATCCAAATAAGAAACGAACGTGTGCCTTTGTTAAGGAATTTGTCAAAATACATACCGCTATTTTTTCTTATAAATGTCCCTTTATGAACCAGGGCGGCATGATGAAGAAACGATGAAGATCGTGTTTAAAATCTAAAACAATTAAAGACTTCCATTAAGCTAACATTCGAGGTAAAAATACCACGAGATTCCAAAACTCAAAACTCACCGAAAGAACCAAATTAACGGATAAAAATCCAGAAAACTAATTCCAGTATTGTTTCACAAAACATGATAACAATATCTATTAAAATCAACCTGATTTTTACAGATTAATAATTTTTAAAATAAAAATTACGATCTGACATTGTTGTTCGTCAGACCGGGCGGAGAGAAAGCAAAGCCTGCTTCTTGATTTACACCAAGCTAAAAAAATCGCTTTCGAATCTGTCAACTGAACAGCGCTGCTTCCTTGTAGTGTCAGCTGTCACTGTCATTACTGTATTATGACAGACACGAAGCTAATATTCCAAAGAAGAAGAATAAAGGCATTGAGTCCTACTTTACGAAACGTAAACAAACGAAATATTATTAATTTCTTGAACAAAATTTATCAGCACCTGTAACGGCGAAAACGACTCGTTACATTACATACTATCCCAAAAAATAAAAGAAAGACTACTTTCTTTTATGCCAAAACATAAGAAAAGCATCAAAACAAATCCAAAACGTTCAAAAAATTTAAATTTAATTTAATTGAAACTCTACCAAAAATATTCTAAAGACTCTACCAAAAATATTCTAAAGACTCTACCAAAAATATTCTAAAGACTCTACCAAAAATATGCTAAAGACTCTACCAAAAATATGCTAAAGACTCTACCAAAAATATGCTAATAATACAAAATAGAACAAACCAAGAAAACGATCTTAGGCTTTTTGCTGTAGAAATCCGACTAGAATCTTAAGACTCTAGGAATCATTCAAACAACAAAGCAAAAGAACAAAAGAAAATGATAGATTTTCTTAAAACAATACTATAACTATTAACTCTATAATCTACTTTAAAGTGCGGTTGGACACCTTCGTCGCCGACTCTTAAATTCCGAAACTCCTTTATAAAGTGCGGTTGGACTCCTTCGTCACCGACTCATAAATTCCTAACTTCTCCACTCGCTAAAAACGAGGAAACCCTCACAGCAAAGGCTGTGCAAGTTCAAAAATCACAACACCAAAAGTGTGTGGAAAAAATGAGAAATGTACTGTGATCGGCGTAACCCTACCAAAATTTCCGAACACAGACATCCTACCAAAAACGTGTAAAATTTGTCTATTGTGATTGGCATAACTCCACCAACTTACCAGGCACAACAGAACAAAAAAAACATAGAACCGGAGGAAAATCCGAGAACTAAGGAAACAAAATATTTGCATATTGTGATTGGCATATCTCCACCAACTTACCAGGCACAATAATACAAATCAAATTATAGAACTGGATGAAGGTCCAAGAACTATCTAAACAAACGAAACTATAGAACCGGAGGAAGATCCGAGGACTATCTAACAAATCAAATTATCACTTTAGGGGTCCGCACCAAATGGCAGAAAAAATCCCAATACGTGAATGTCAAATCAGGGTGGTACCAATTGTTGTCAAATCCGGGAAACTAAACTATGAACAACACAAAAATACCCAAAAAACATAAACATTTAGGTTGTGAGAACAACACGAAACGTTCTAAGCAAACAAATATAACTAAGTTGTATAAACAACACAAAACAAAACAAATTCAAGGACAAAATATCCTCTAAACAAATTTACAAATGTACATAAGATCTTTTGATGTTGGAAAAATGAATGTGGTGAAACAAAATTACCTAAGCTTTAATTTAGAACTTTAAAATCTCAAAATTTAATGTTGTCGAAGTCAACCATACACTACATCATCATACAAGGCCATAATCACACTAACCTTTCATACATCAATTCTCATTCTTCTCATACAGAGGCCCAACTCCCAACGCTATCAAACTCAAGTTCAAAGTGTAAATCCAAAAATTAGCATTCTATAATATCCCCAACATGGCAACGACCGGAAGTATTTTTACTTAAATCTTTCAAAATATAGACGTTATCAGAAACTTTATCAATAATTTCACATTTAACAAACTCAGGTGCAAACCTAGCCGAAAAATATGCCGGGGCACTAGACTGAACAAAACTCCCTCTCCAAACAATATCACCAACAGCAAAAGAAACGGCTTTCCTCCCTATATTATAATAACGCGCATTACGCTTATAAGCTTTTAATAAATGAGCTTGAACTTTAACATAAACATCACCAAGTGATTTAAGAGAATAAGCAAAAGAATTCCTTTCTCCCATCTCAACTTGTGACAAATTTTCTAAAGAATTACTAAAACGGTGTAAAGAGGCATCAAAAATGAGTTCTCTTCCAAACATGAGAAAATTAGGTGTAAAATCAGTGGCAAGACTAACACTGTTATTCAAAGCTAATTGAACATGAGGTAAAAATTTTGACCAAGTGCGTTGATCATCTCTAACAAAACATGAGATACAAGTTTCTACCGTTTTATTATACCGTTCCACAGGATTATTCTGAGGGGTATACAATGTATTATAAAAGATTTTAACAATATTGTAACTTTTCATAAATTCTACAAAATATTTAGAAGTAAATTGAGTTCCATTATCACAAACTAAAATTTTAGGACAGCCAAATTTAAGAAATATTTCTTTTTCAAATAATCTACAAATTGATAAGGTCGTAGCTTTAACCAAAGGAAAAATCCAGCAAAATTTAGTGAAAACATCAACTACTGAAAGTATATACTTATGACCAGAATAACTTTTAGGCAAAATTCCTATTATGTCTGCAGAAAGCATGACCATGGGATGATCTACTTTTTTAGGATTAACCATAATACCAAAAGGGGGGGACGTACTATGCTTATACGCTTTACAAATATCGCAAGATCTAATATAACCTTGAATATCATTAAACATTCCATTCCAAAAATAGTGTTGTTTTAATTTCTTTAAAGTTTTATGAATTCCAAGATGACCTGAATTAATATCATCATGATTGGATCTAATAGTATCAATTATATTTTCCTTGGGAATAACTATTTTCCAATTCAAACGACTATTGGGATTAAATTTACTTTTACAAAACTTATACAAAACATTACTTTCGACTCTAAAATTTTTATATCTAGTAGGAAATTTTTGACAATTAATGAACACTTTTTTATACCAAGAATCTTCAATATCTTCATCGGGGGAAACGATTTGAATGGGGGCAATTAATAATGATGTGACTTCAATTCTTGACAATGCATCAGGAACTAAATGTAAGGAACCTTTTTTATGAACAACATTAAATGTAAATTGAGAAATTCTAGCAGCCCAACGTGCTAAACGTCCGCTTGGATTATTCAATTTTAATAACCATTGTAAACTAGCATGATCAGTAATTACTGTAAATTCCATTCCTTCAACGTAAGGTCTAAAATGTTCTATTGAATCTAAAATCGCTAACAATTCACGTTCCGTGGTACTGTAATTACGTTCGCATTTGTTCAATGAACGGGAATAAAATGCAATCGGATGTTGATTACCATCCGCGTCTTCCTGACTCAAAACACTACCAATTCCAACAGAACTAGCGTCGCAATGTAAAAAGAATGGTTTTTCAAAATTAGGGCATTGTAAAACGGGTGAGGTAACTAAAACATGTTTTAATCTAAGAAAAGCAATTTCCGCTTCATCATTCCAAATAAGAGATCTTTTAGAATTCTTGCTACCAGCCGTCAATTTAGTAAGAGGAGAAGCAATATCAGCAAATCTATCAATGAATCTACGATAATATGAACATAAACCAAGAAAACTTCTAAGTTCTTTAACAGTTTCAGGGCGAGGAAAATTCTCAATGGTATCTAATTTAGAAGGATCGGTATGTAAACCTTTACTATCAACAATATAACCAAGATAACGAAGTTTTTCTTTGCAGAAGGCACATTTCTTTAAATTAACTGTTAAACCAGCATCTTTAAGAGTTTTATAAATTTTATTTAAATATTCTTGTATCACCATACAAAAATAAGGATAATTGTTTACGGATGTTTTAAGTGAACCTTTATTGTATTCTTAAGGTATCTTTAGGAAGTGTTCCTTTACATTTCTATAAGTTAATATTAGTTATAACTTTATTGTGAGTGGTTATTGCATCTTTTGAATAATTTGACTTTAAACAACTTAACTTAAATAATTTAAAACTTAAATAACAAATAAACTTTTACACTTTAAATATTTAAAAAATTTTGACTTAACTTTTACATTGAAATATTCTACAACATTTTGATTTTGGAGTTTTTGTCTGTGAGTTATCATGGATAAAGCGGTTCAGTTTCCATCTACTTCTGTGGATAGTCACACTACATTGGGTTCGATAGTTAATAAGCCCGCACCGATTTCTGTGGAGCTTCCATTGAACATGGAGAGTGTAGGAATGACAGGGTTCCCGGATCCTTTCTTGAATACTGATTTGCCTGCTCATAGTTCTTCTACTGCTGGTCAAAACTTACCATCTTTTAATGCGATGAATGATTTTGTTCGAAAAAATTTGCCTGCTTCAAGTAATAAGTTGCCCGACTTGAAGAGAAGCCGGATTATTTTTGAAGGGAAAACTTGTGTTCGTGAGTTTATTACCCAGGTTGAGGAATACTTTTTGTACAAAAACTTCGATGAGTCTTTGTTGGTTGGTTCATTTTCGGATTTGCTTTCTGGTTCTGCCGCCAAGTGGTTCCGTACCATTCGATTTAATATAGCTTCTTGGTCTGAGCTTAAGGTTGCGTTGCTCAAGCGTTTTGATAAGCTTGAGTTCGATTACTTTCTGGAGTATGAACTTCGTACTCGAAAACAAAAACTTAGTGAGTCGCTTCCGGATTTCATTACTGAACTTATGGATATGGCTAGTCGTCTTGCTACCCCTATTTCGGAGTCTGTGGTCATTACCATTGCTAAGCACAACATGCTGTCGATCTATACACCTTATGTGGTAGGTAGACATATTTCTTCATTAGATTGTTTTATGAATTTAGGAAAAGAATTAGAGATTTTTGTTAATAGGAAGTCTATTAAGGAACAGTTTAAGCCTTTCAAGGTGGAGAAGATTCAGTCTAGTGCTGTTAAAACTGAAAACCCCCTTTGCTTGAAGTGTCAGTCTCCTGGACATACCTACAAAGATTGTACCACCATTCCTGGTATGGTTTGTTTTAAATGCAAAAAATTGGGTGTTATCACAAAGTTTTGCGATGTGTGCAATTCGGAAAAGAAAAACTCTTCGGAGTCAAAAAACTGATTAGGCATCATCGAGTACCAGTTTCTGAGCAAACTTCGGCTGACTCGATGAAGAAAATTGTTAGTCACAGTCTTAAACCGGATGATACCATTATTAAAAAAGAATTTTCTGATTGGTTAAAATATTTAAAAACTTTTTTTGGCGTTTATAAGGCTTCACCTGTACTTTTTGTTAAGAATAACGATTCAAGACCTTTTTTACAATTTTCTATTGGTAATCAAAAATTTTCAGGATTATTAGATAGTGGTGCTAATACTTGCGTTCTTGGTGCGAATGCTCACAAGCGATTTTTGGAATTGGGTTATGAGATGGAACATATACCTCAGTCTGTTCACGATTCTGCTTATACTGCGGACGGATCTGCTCAGAGAGTTATAGGTGCTATTAATCTTCCAGTTACTTGCGATAATGTTACAAAAATTGTTAAATTCATGGTTATACCTTTATTCGATTATGAGTTTATTTTAGGATTTGACTTTTGGATAAAATTTGACCTTGCTAAAGATTTATGGAAAAATATAGTTTTTGTTGATGATTATAATAAAATTCAAACTTGTTCAGTTACTTCAGCTGTTGAATTAGCTCCTTCTGAGAAACAACAACTTGATAAAACAATTTCACTTTTTGAAGATATTTCATATGAAAAGAAAGGTTTAGGTCTTACTCACCTGATCCAACATAAAATTAATGTTACTGGAGAACCGTTTAAACAAAGATATTGGCCGTTAAGTCCTGCTAAACAAAAGGAACTTTTTGATGAAGTGGAAGTTTTACTTAAGGAAAATATTATTCAACCTTCTAAATCTCCTTGGAGTTCACCTGTTTTGGCTGTTGAGAAGAAAGATGGTAGTACACGATTATGTTTAGATTCACGTCGTTTAAATTCAATTACGATTAGAGATTCTTATCCTCTTCCGTATCCTTCTAAGATACTGGATAGTTTGCGAGGAGCTCGGTTCATTACAACTATTGATCTTTCTAAAGCTTTTCTTCAGATAGCGCTGGAAGAATCCTCGCGTGAAAAGTGTGCCTTCGTAGTGCCCGGAAAAGGATTATTTGAATTTGTTAGTTTGAGCTTTACAAACCCATAAGCCTAATACGAATCGTCCCTATAGTAAAACCATGGAGGCCGAGGTGAGTGGTCCGGTAGGGGACTCCGGTTGCGAACCAGCTTGGCTCCTCCGTAGTGTTCAGCAAGGGGTCAAAATGAAGGGTGAATGAATGTAAAACGGGGACTAATATGACTCAGCTCCAACGCGTGGTCATTTCTATAAATTTATGTTCCAAGGATAAATTTGAAAACTAGAAAAATAGTTTTAAAAAATAGTTTTTTTAAAAAATATAAAAATAGCGCCGAAGAGCTAGAACAAAGAGAACAAAGAATAATTACCAATTTATCCAAATAAGAAACGAACGTGTGCCTTTGTTAAGGAATTTGTCAAAATACATACCGCTATTTTTTCTTATAAATGTCCCTTTATGAACCAGGGCGGCATGATGAAGAAACGATGAAGATCGTGTTTAAAATCTAAAACAATTAAAGACTTCCATTAAGCTAACATTCGAGGTAAAAATACCACGAGATTCCAAAACTCAAAACTCACCGAAAGAACCAAATTAACGGATAAAAATCCAGAAAACTAATTCCAGTATTGTTTCACAAAACATGATAACAATATCTATTAAAATCAACCTGATTTTTACAGATTAATAATTTTTAAAATAAAAATTACGATCTGACATTGTTGTTCGTCAGACCGGGCGGAGAGAAAGCAAAGCCTGCTTCTTGATTTACACCAAGCTAAAAAAATCGCTTTCGAATCTGTCAACTGAACAGCGCTGCTTCCTTGTAGTGTCAGCTGTCACTGTCATTACTGTATTATGACAGACACGAAGCTAATATTCCAAAGAAGAAGAATAAAGGCATTGAGTCCTACTTTACGAAACGTAAACAAACGAAATATTATTAATTTCTTGAACAAAATTTATCAGCACCTGTAACGGCGAAAACGACTCGTTACAAGTTACAGATGTCAGAGGGTTGCTATATAAAGATGGAGACATATTTTTCAAACTGCGCCACCCTGACGAATGGAAAATCTTACCACAAAGAAGATTGCGTGTAAACAGCAGCCTCAATGCTCTTTACAGCACACCAAGAAAAATAGAAAAATCTAAATACGAAAGCTTGCAAACATTAAAAAGCTACATGCACCGAGACTACCATTACTTTTATGACAACCTAAAACATAATTAAATTAAATTTGTAGGTACATGAAAACTTACCTAACTAGTTCAAAACAGAAGACTGATTCCTAAAGTATTAAACTGATTCCTATTACGTAACATCAATACTAATTAATGATAGTAAAGAGGTTGTTATTATTTGATTATTTTTTACATGTGATGTTACTGAAGTTTTGTTTAAGGTTAGCATTCGTTTGATATAAGTTATTATTTTAATTAGAAAACACTGTTTAATTTAAAGTTAAGTTCTTACCATTTTGATACTTACTGAATAAAGTTCCTAGTTTCTTGATAACGATGACTTATTATTAAAATAAGGTTCAATAAACTATTCAAAATAGTAATAAATAGGCAAAAGTTGCATGATATTAATATTATTTTTGCACTTAGTGGAATTGAATAATTTTAATGAGTTCCATAAAATCTGACATGTGCATAACCTTCACATGTAAGAAATGACACCCGCAAAACAAATCTGATAAGTGCACAAAAATGTCAAAAAAAATAATTACGCATTAACGTTGCATTAAAACATTTATTTATTACTTATTTACATAAAAAGATATTTTTTGCCATCATTATGCATTCCTCAAATAATTATTTATCAATTAATAATTAAATAAAATAGTTTTTAGTCTCTCCTGAAAACTTGCTCAAAAACACATACAGGTTTTGGCAGGCGCACCGACGATATGTAAAATGTGTAAGTAATCTGTAAATTATGTTTGTGTACGAATATTTTAGTTTTGAAATTTGTCGTAGTGCTAAATCTCTGGTCAGGGAGGCGAAAGTAATTTTAACCCTTGTACAGTCAGCTGAACACATTCTTGAATATAATATTATTTAAATGCAAGAAGTAGGTCTAAATCAACTAGGTCATAATGTATGTAAATAAAAAATTAAGGAAAATAAATTGGTAATTATGTCAATAAAATACAACAATCCATTCTTAAATAATTATTTACAAAAAATGAGTATTGCCAATCAAATGCAAAACATGACATATGACAGCAAGCGTCAGATTGACAGCAAACGTCAGATTGACAGATAATTTCAGAATTTGTTTCTGCCGCGCACGAGTAAGTTGTGGAATGAGCTGCCTTCTGCGGTTTTCCCTCGGAGCTTCGACATGGGGTCCTTCAAAAGGCGGGTGTATCACTTCTTGAAAGGCCGGCAGCGCATCAGCACCACCTCTGGTGTTGCAGGTGTCTATGGGCGACGGTGACTACTTTCCATCAGGTGGCCCGTCTGCTCATCTGCCAGCTATGGCATAAAAAAAAAAAAAAAAATTACATCAAAATACTCCTTCTATAGCATCGAATCAATATTTTGCTGTCAACGTGTTATTATCTGTAAAGCTGACATTTGCTAATTAATCAGTCATATTCTGTAAAATTTCTCATTTTCTGTCAATATGACATTGCACCCGACGTATTTATCTACTGCATGCATCTTAGTGCAGCTAACTGTACGTTGAAGCCTCTACTGAAATTCTGCGGTCTACTTCTATTTGTGGATCGCGTGAAGAGTAAACTAATTAAGGCTTTATAATGAAGCCTTTGTTTACGTTTACAAATTGACCATAAACTTGCAAAATTGTTCAACATTTTAATATAAAATAATGGTGTTCCTGTCAACTAGCCCAAAAGGAATCTCATAGTGGTCCTTTAAAAATCCTTTCACCACACTATGTTGATGTAGAAGAGGGGCCTATGCCCAGCAGTGGACTTTTGATGATGACGCTGTTACGAAAGAAACATGTCACCTTTTTTGTTCTTACAAAACATGACAATGCCAACTCGAACTTACCACCTCAAAAGGCTTTTGAAAAGGCTCGCCTTAGTAATGGCATTGACAAATCACCTATTCTTCTTTTACAGGTGAATACTGGCAGGTAAATGAAGGAACAATAATGTTCTATTTCACTTAAGGCTTGCGCACACCTCTGTCGCTGGAAATAGCGATCAATGAAACGCTGTCAAATATCGCTGTAAAATTGACAGCGTTTCACTGATCGCCATCGCCAGTGACCTAGGTGTGCGCAGGCCTTTAAGGCTAGAACACACCAAAGACACCATAGACGAACACGAACAGTCCTGTTATTCCGGCAACACGGCTCAATTGAGTGATCGCTGAATCTGCGTTCCATTTTCAAAATATCAAACAAAAATTTACAACTCACATCGAATTCAGCAACCACTTTTTTTTTTAATTCTGTACTGGCTGACAAAGTCCTTCCGCCAAGTCCTTTACAGCGATCGCTTGAGTGGTTTGTACAGCTGCGAACTACGATAGCGAACTGATCGCGCAAACGCAGTAGTAGTAGAGCTCATTATACGTGGCTCGTCCGGGGAAGTACTACCACCATGCCTATTTCTGCCGTGAGCAGCATTGCTGTTTGAAGGGTGTGGGTGCCTGTGAAATTACTGACACGTGAGGCTGAACATCTGCTTGCCTCAAGTTGATGGACGCAGGGCACATTCCTGACGTCCGTGACCTACGAAGCAACGTTTTGTTCGCGGCAGCGTATGAAAAACCCTATTTTGAAACTGATCGCTATCGCAGTTCGCAACTGATCGCCGCAATCTGTTTTATACTTTAACACCAAATTAATACCAATTCTTTTTAAATTCAATATTTATGCTAATGATTCTAAAAATACAAGAAAAATTACAGAAATCGGTAATTTCGTTTCCTTCACAATTTGTTCTCTTGTGATGCAAATCAGAAATTGATTTTTAGTAGGGACTGGATTTTATATGGAATTAGCTTGCCCAGCACATTATACCACCCTGACAGCTTAGTCGGCATAATCCACAAGAAAGACATGGCCAATACGTGCGGAGCTGACTAAGCCACGGGCTTCTTCTGTTTTTCTTTTATACAGCTAGCTGATGGAACATGCCTAGGACCCACCTGATGTAAAGCGGTAACCATTGGCTATAACAAAGCATTGCCTCGTAGATCACACACATCAGAAACGTGCCCTACGATACACTGCCTTGCATTCATCAACTTGAGGCTTAAAGATGTTCAGCCTCACGTGTCAGTAACACCGGCACCCACACCCTTCAAACCGAAACACGGCAACGCTGCTTCACGGCAGAAATAGGCATGGTGGTAGTACTTCCCGGACGAGCTCCTCACAAAGAGCTCTACTACTACTGAAAATCTTTAAA
Source organism: Thera obeliscata (assembly GCA_947578465.1). NCBI lineage: Eukaryota > Metazoa > Arthropoda > Insecta > Lepidoptera > Geometridae > Thera > Thera obeliscata. Next base: position 8,372,222 of record OX387923.1, on the reverse strand, counting down.
ATGTTTTCCTTCACCGTTTGAGAGCACTAGCATTGTGTACATAAATGTTTCAAACAGAAGAATCTTTATGTTACACATCTGGATATTTAATTATACAGGGTTATTCATTATTAGCTGCAAATACTCAGGAATAAGGTTTAACAAATAAAATAAAAAATATTTATAAAATGATTTTTTTAAGTTTTGTTATGAAAATCCCGAGAAAATCAATAAAGGAATCATTGGCGCCTGACCTTTGATCCGCGCCCGCACGCCGTGAGTGACACTCTGCGTTCAGTCACTGCCTGGGTGGGCATCGTCCTGTTCTCCATGGCAATCATTATGCAATAGCCGTAAAGAAATTAATAAAAATAAAATTTTGATACAAAAACTTAAATCAAAATTTAAAAAAAATCATTTCATAAATATTTATTTTATTTGTTGAACCTAATTCCTGAGTATTTGCAGCTAATAATGAATAACCCTGTATCTATGGATAGGACAGTAGTAGTCTCTTTGTGGATCTAGTAATATCAAAGTATCCGCTTCCATATTTTTTTTGTAAATAAACTAAATGTATCAATAAATACAGTAGTATAGTACATACTAGCACGGTCAAAGTCCACTAATACTGTCGGAAACGTTACGGTACAGTTTATCAAGTTCGGCGGTAACCGGAGAATTCGGAGCATTTCACACAGTTCATCTAAAGCCGTAAAACAAGTGTGTATTCTGTTTGCCCTTCACTTCACTTGCGTGGTACCTAAAAATAACCCACGAGACATAATAGCCTCGAACAAGCCTGAGAACAGGGAATAAAGATAGAAGTATGATTTTTGGTTTTTATTTATCTTGTGACATTCACACTCATCATTTATCATCAGCCTGAGGAAGTCCACTGCTGGACAAGATCTCCCCTACACAATAAATTTCCAGAAAGAACGATTCTGAGCCTTTCCATCCGTCGACTTCTGTCAAATATCGCTGTCATATCTGACTGAGCGTTTTAATGATCGCCACAGCAGAACGCTAAGATGTGTGCAAAGCATTAGTCGATAATGTGCTTTCTATCGCTATCGCTTCTTTAGAACGTTTATCGAAAGCCACCCGTTTTACCATATAAATGAATATTTAATGAGCTGTTCATTCTCTGATTTGCAAACGTAGCGTAATTAGGTATGTATTGAAATATACACACATAAGAATTAATTGTGAAAAATTTGAAATGGTTCAATAAATAAATATAAAATTATCTTAGATACGCAAAAATACTTCTATTTTTATTGTCCCAAAAGTTGAGAGCCGAGCGGGACAGTCCCTAAGAGTTATTCGTCGAGTGTGATTAGGATCCGATGGCGCAGTAGTCAGCGCTGCCCCATACCGAGGGGAAGGTCGCGGTTTCAAATCCCGCTCGGCTCTTTTGGGACACTATAAAAATCTTTGTGATTTCCGTGTAGTAAACACCATAAAATCAATAAACAAAAATACTTCTTTTTCGAAATGAAAAAATCTGCAAATAAACTAAAGTCATTGACAAAGCCGCAGCATTTCGGAATGGTTACTCAAGTAAGCTTTTCATTGGTATACTTCATCTAGAACAATATTTAACCCACTGCTAATAATATATACTGTGTCCTCGACTCACAAGTGGTCGTTAGGGGAAAGCTTGTCCCGAATTCGACTGCTAAGTTTGATAGTTTGAAGTGGTAAGAAGTTAGATCATTTCATATGAGTGAAAACTAATAATTATTTTAGTTTAGTGCTTGTAGCATTTTGCTTTTGTATTGCCTACATCTAAGTTGGAGCGGCATCACACTGGAACTTCACTGCTATTACTTCGTCATTTGTGAGCCGATTTGAAAAAATATTTTTTTTAGCCGTTTGACAATGAAGTCGGTTTCTCAAGTTTTTTAAACTTATATAATTATTAATATTGGTTTTTACAAAACATGAATGAGTCATGCAAAAAATAGTATGAACGACGCCGTAATTTGTTGCCTGTTCGTCAAGGCTTGGTCGCGTGGAGCTGGCACCTAGACTCACCTAACTTTAAGACGTTTCAAATTGATTCTTGTTATACAAAAAAAATGAATTTGAATTGTTTGAAGTGGCAATAGACCTGAGTCGCAAAACTGTCAACTATTGGGAAATAAAAGTTATCGCAGAAGTCTATGCTTCTTCTTATCGTGTCACTAGTTATTTGAAAACGGTGTGGTGAAAGGATCTGAGGTGCGCCACAAAGAAAAGTTTAAAGAAAGAAAGTTTTAAGATGCCTTCCGTGCACTTGATACAATATTTTCGAGCTTTTTAGGTCCTACGACATGCCGGTTCCCTCACGATGTTTTCCGTCACCGTTCGAGAGTACTGGCTTATTGCACATCAATATGCTAAGAGGATAGTGTGCTAGGTAAATCTATTCTATCCAAAACCCTATCCTAGTTAAATCCTTTCAACACATTGGCATTGGTTCGGTAGAAAGAAAAAGCTGGTAACATTCTTTCTATTTTCAAAAATAGTACTTTTTTAACTTTTGCAATCATAACACATACTCGTACTAAATCTATTACACGAGTATTTATCGCGTAAATTACCTTATTTTATTTTTAGGTTGCAATAGTGGTCGAAGGCAGACTCTCTCTCTGGCGAATCTTTATTTTCTCTCTTTCTCGGAAAAATAAATAAAATAGGGTGATTACGAAATAAACACCCGTGTTATGGATTCAGTATTGTTAAATTCATGTTATTCTTCTTAAATTTAAGAGCTTAGCTCTTGTCGGGGTTTTGATGCAGTTTTCTCCAATTATGTCTTTCGAATGCGGCCTCCTTGACTTCCTTATACGACATGACAGCGACCTTTTCTTTTATCTGGCTCATGTAACTTATTCTTGGCCTTTTTCATCCCGTTTTCGTTATCGTATAAGAAAAAAATAATCTATTTATAATATTTTATTTATCTTTTCTGCAGATAACTCAACTGTTTCTTGTGTATTTTGTAAATATTTGTTTAATTATAATTTTCTTTGTGTAAAAATAACTACAATTCATCTATTTATTATTATAGCCTGAAGATGTCCACTGAAGATGACATATTGTCATCATTAGCCTGAAGATGTCCACTGCTGGACAAATGTTTCCCCTTTGAAGGCAGGAAAGATTCTATTTATTTATATAATTAATTAATTAATATGGTCTACATTTCGACCACTTACACTAATTAATACTAAAACTAAGATTAAAATACTCGTAGAATACAAAAAAAATTGTAAAAATTAAAACAGAAAAAAAACTTAACATACAATTAAAATCAAAATTACCTACAAATATTTGAATCATAATACAAGTTAAATTATATACAAATTAAATGTCTAAGCTCTTTCCATCCACCAACCCATCGAAAAATTACCTGTAAACAGATATAAAGCTTTTTATACTTGTTTCACCTTTTATAAGGTTCTACATTTTGTTCACGGACGTTTAAAACTTTTAAAATATCCTCAAACCCAATTTCGCATGGTGGCGGCTAAATTTCCTGTTGGTAAGTACATTTTCCGCAGTTCAGTTTGACTCAACTTTATAATTACTGATGTTTGCGCCCGGAATTGGTTGAATCCTCGCACCTCAGTTTGTAGTAGCTCTTTTGCGCTGTAGGTCGTGGGTTTGCTTCCCGAGAACAAATATTTGTGTGGTGAACAAAGATGTTTGTTTTCTATCTGCGTGTTATAAACTATTCAAAGTACCTATGTCTTCTTTTTCCTGTCCTTATCCCACTTTATGTGGGGTCGGCACAACATGTCTTCTTCCTCCATTCCCCTCTGTCATCCGTCATCTCTGCATTCACTCCTTTCTTATCCATGTCATCTTTCACACTGTTCATCCATGTTTTATTAGGTCTACCTCTGCTCACATATCCTTCTACATCCATACTCATCCCCTATTCTAAATAATTATTTATAAAAAAATATACGTATTATAATAAGCCCCAAATTAAGCACTGCTTAATTTGGGGCTAAATAGTGTTTTTGGATTGTCTTCAATATTTTTTCTTTATTTATTTGATTTCGAAGTCAGATCAAAGCGCATCCGTAGACCAAAAATGTACGACAAACACACAAACAGTTTTCTCCTTACTTTCGGTTTAACTTTTCACACCCCAAGGGTAGCATATGGGGTAGAAAGTTTGCCCCTTTAAATACATGCCGTGATAAATCGTCCGTGTTTGTATACAAGTGTTTTTGGCCCAAAAGCGCAAATTATCATATTGTTCCACGTTATGATGAGAAAGTTTCGGAATATTTTTTGGCCTAATTCCACACGGGGTATGTATATTGTACACCCTGTAAAATTTGTACAGAAATATGACTTTTTGGGGTAGAAATAGGGCTGTAAATTGAGTGTAGGTTTTTTTATTGATTTTTTACTGCAAATTGGTAAAAGGAAATTCGGTATCACTTCTCTCTGACATGCAATTGGAGGTATTTTCAGATACTGAAAGATATTTCACAAGGGTTTTCTTCACCGTTTGAGAATATTCGTTTTTGCTGATAATTAGATGCAGGACCGTCCGATTAATAGAAACTTAAATGAAACTACGATAGTAAATGAATGAAATATAAAAGTAATGTTATTAACCGACTACAATTAAAAAAGGAGGAGGGTCTCAATTTGGTATTTTTTTATGTTTGTTACATTATAACTTCGTTACTTATGAGCCAATTTGAAAATTTCATTTTTATTTAAAAAGGTAACGTCGATTCTTTTTTAACTTTTTCAACAAGTAAATTTAAAAAAAAACCTGAGGATCCGACTTCATAGCCAAACTGCTAAACCGATTTTGATGAAATTTCAATGGAAACAACCTGGGAGTATGTATTATTTCTTCAGTTATTTTTTAATCCGTTCATAACTGACAAAGTTATGCGAAAAAAAACTATTATCACAAAAAAACAACCGAATTGAGAACCTCCTTGTTTATTTGAAGTCGGTTAACAAGCACAAACTTATGAAACTTCTGATCTTAAGGAAAACAAAGAAGGTACCAGCTGCGTGCAGTCGTAAAACTTTACGCAAAAGGGTTTTTATGGTTGTACTTGTTGCCAATAAGGCTGCTGTCAGTGTGTACTTGAGTACTACCTATTCAAATTGTGCTGGGGAAGCACACTTGAAAAGCTTGTTGGGACTTCTTTTTCAGGGCTCTGCAGTGACAAGGAAACCTTATTGCGCCTGACTGTTTGCTCGTCTGTCAACCACTGGTTCCTGAAACACAGTTTTCACTAGCTCGGGAACCTATGGATTCAATCACGCATACTGTACCATGTTTATGTCAATAAAGTTATTTTGTATTTATCTTTATAAATTGCAGATCTGTACCATGAGCTGGTTCTGGATTTGAGACTGTGTGAGTGGTCACCAGTTCATTATACTGTGTGTGTGACGTTTTGAATTAGGGTTTATTTAGTCAACACTCACACAGACTCAAAACCAGAATCAGAGACAGACCAGACACAGACAGAGCTCATGGTAGGCCTACTGTAGTGACAAGGAAACCTTACTATTCTGCCTGTTTGTTTGTCTTTAGAAATTACAGCTCTGTTCAACTTCAACTTCAGATGGCATCTGTCCATTCGGTCAATTTTGCAAGTGTCAAGTGGGGATATATCACATAAATAAATTGTATTTAGTCAGGTCAGTCAATAGAAAAGTCTGTTGTCACTGGCTTTGAAGAAAAAAATGGCGTTTTTCTTCAAAACCATCGGAAACACTTTCGCTTAAAACAAAAAATCAAAAATCAAAATCAAACGGTGAGTCAATCAATGCATATTTTGCTGGGCGTTGCAGTAGTATGCTATAACAGTGTTTAATACCTGTCACATTTGAATTTATAACTTAGGTACTACGTACTGACGTCTTGTCTCTGTTGGTCGTACCCCATCAGTAAGAGATAGCAACAGTGTATTGCTTATCGTTTGGCACAATTTTACAAAGGCGATAAATAATGGAAACAGTTGAAAAGATCTCCATAGCCAGTGGTAGCGATAACTCTAGACACCGCACGCTGTAAACCGCGCTTGAGTTTCCGATGCACGAACTTTGCTGAATCTTTGAAAGTAGAAATATAATGTTTCTAGAAGTGATAGTTAATTATTTTTCAACGCAAGCAAGGGTCACTTTGAAACGTTTTAAAGCTAGGTGAGTCTAGGTGCCAGTTCCACGCGACCACCTAGAAGAACAGGCAACAAACTACGGCTCGGTTCCTACCATTTTTTTTATATGATCCTATTACAAATCAAAAATAATTCTCCATACGTGTCGCGCAGCGGCGGACGCTGCCGCGCCACGCTCGCTTTGCTCGCTCGCTTTGCTCGCTCGCCTCGCGCCCCCATCTTGGAAAGTCTATTTTTGTTTTTCGATATCTGAGTGCAAGAACCGTTTTTATCCGCTTAATATTTTGTGTAAATAAATTATATTAAATTTGACTCCAACTTTACGGCCAAATTGCTGAACCACTTTTGATGAAATATCTGTGAGACCAATCCAAGTGTAACATGTTATTTTACTGGAATAAAAAAATAATAATTAATGGATTTTTTTTTCTATTATTTATTAATAGAAACAAGCCGTTAATTTCTTGCCTGTTCAAAAGTTCTTTTCGGTAGTGTGGAACTGGATCCTAGACCTAGTCTTACGACTTTGCAAAGTGATCCTAGCGATTCAAATGAAATGAAATGAAATGTATTTATTCGTTTGAAGTATGGTCAAATATTGAAAATCTTCAAAAATAATGTTAGCACCGCATACTTTGTCGCAGACCGACATGCGAAGTTTTTATGTTAAATTGCTAACATAAAGCTTATGGCCCAGCAATTCAATGAATAAATGATTTTTGGAGGTGTCTTTAATAAATTAGAGTCAATGACCTTTCATAGGTTACAGAATTATTTTTGTGGGCAAACTAATGAGTCCAGACTAAAACTAAATGTTATTATTGAGATTCCGAGCGCTAACGAGGGCTTTATTATGCGTTTATTACCATTTTTACGAAAGCAAAATAATACTCTTTGACTTAGTAATTAATCACTGTAATGTCATTGGGAGTGCACGAAAAGAGCCTCTTTGAGGCGCACTTAAAAACCTTTCACCACACTTGGTTTGAAAGAACCAGTGACACGATATTATGAAGAAGAAGCTTAGTAAGCTATCGAGTCTTCTTCTTCTTCTTCTTAAGTGATATTCTTGATATGATCGAAAAGGTTTCTGATGGTTTTGAAAACAAACGACCATCATATTTGTTTTCAAAGCCAATTAGGGCCGACTTGTCTAATATTCACTGACTTGACTTGACTAAAAACTATTATAATTATGTAATATAAAATATCCTCACTCGACACTAGCAAAAATGATCCAAAATGGACAGATGGCATTAACTAAAAAGAAAAATGAGGGGGGTAGTGATTAAAATCTGACCTAAAATTTGAATCATTGTCTAACCTGGTAATCGACATCGGCTTCATTTTTGACATTTGAAACCTAGCCTCGACTTTAACTGTCACTTTCGTATTGTATAACTATCAGGCTTATGAAACACCATTTCCACCGAAATTTAAACCAGACTAGATAGACTATGAGATAATTATTGAAATAGATTGAATAGGCCCACAAATATTGAAGCCACATCTAGCCTCTTTATCCCCAACAGTGTCGCGGCTAAAGTTCTTGGTGCATTTTAATGGCATCTAAATAACTTAGACTCAGCACAGCCTCGGGCTGTAAACACTCATAAAAGTGCTTTAAAATTCAAACTTTTACAGTTATTTTGTCCTTATTTGGATACTTTGCTCTGAATGTATCTTGAGAGGTTTGGAGATCATCCACTTGGTTAAATAAAATTAGTTTTGACGTAATAACGTCTAATAATTCGATGGAGCCGGCTGCACGCACTAAAAAACATGACTCATGTGGCGTTACCTCGCTCTGAGGCGTTCCATTTAATGCTTGAAGTGCAAGCGAGAGCGCGGAACGAGCGACAAAGAGGCACAATCGGCCTCCGCGTTCGGCAGCGTTCGATTTCTGTCTTTCTCCTACTTGAGTGAGCGATGCGTCCGCGTGGACAGCTGTATGACGTTGTCACGTTCAACTGTCGTCAGTAAACCGACTTTACAGACAACTGATTTTTTTTTATTAATGACATCTTCGCGGCAGACTTCACATGTGATGGTGGAACGAGCTGAATGCTTATGAGCGGGACTGGAAACTAAAGGCAGAAGATCATAGAAAATTGGGGAAGGCTTTTGCCTATCAATGGAACACTATTAATATAAACGCACCTTCCAGACTACCTAGAATCAAAGCGTATAATCTTTTTAAAGTACCTTTCTCAAGAACAAACCTTGGTAAACATGCAGTCATTTCAAGGCTCTGTAGTCAATATAACAGTATTGCCAAAAACAGCACGCTTGATATTTGTGACCCATCATATAAATTCAACCGGATGCTCAAACATGAAGTAGAGTTGTGAGGATCTTAAGGATAAACTTTGTACCTGCTGTTTTTTCTCTTTAATACGAGTATGTTTAGTAATTTTAAGGCTATTTAGTAAGCACTATTTGGGTGTGATTTTTATATTTTAAGATTTATTTATTTTTTCTCGAAGATTGTGTTTTGTAATTGAGTTTGTTTTTATTTTTATATGTTTGTATGTAACGTACTTGCCTAGTACTTATTGTCTGTTTAGTTTAGTTGAGATGATAATTTTGTGCATGCTGTGGCATCCTATAACTGGAGGGACACATAGTTTTAAGACGTTTTGTTAGTATTATTTGTTATTCAAGTGTTTCCTTTGTTGGATGTCCTAATAAATAAATAAATAAAATAAACACTACGGGCAACTAGTTTTGACTGGCTTATCATCTCAGTTGGTAGTAGCTCTGCCTTCTGCGCTGTTGGTCGTGGGTTCGATCCCTACCGAGATCAAATATTTGTGTTGTGAATTCAGCTGGCCCACCATGAGCTTCATATGGTTAGGATTATGGCTGTCAAAATTGTGTCAACAGTGTCAACACATTCAAACACAAGAAGAAAATGAATGTGTGGGTCAGCCTATCTATACACAATTTGACAGCCATAGCCATAACCATATGGAGCTCGTGGTAGCCCTGCAGATGTTTGTTCTCTGTCTGGCTGTTATATTGTATTTTCTAAGTATGATAATAAAATAAGAAAAAATGTATAGAAGCACTTTAACAGCTCCCATAGTGCAAGCTCGGTTTGTATGGGGCTAGATAGTGATGCATTTGCCAGTTTCATCACCCATAAAACCTCCTTTTCACGGTCACTCCAGACGGATCGTCTCTTAAACTCGCTCAAATGAACTGCCAGCTTGAAATATTCCACCGTCGACTACGAGTGGAATAAGATTAATCACTCTGTTTCCATTGTTACGTACCATCCGATTTTGTTCGCTTATGCTGAGAGCAGACTTGATACACGACAGTCTTAATACAGACTACCGCTTTACAAAATGTATGAAGACGCGCAGACTTCAAAGAAAACGTCTCATAGACGAAATTGTCTAAACCTACAAGTGAAAACTGCACAGTGACGAATCTGACTACGATTGTCGGCTTCTCTTTTGATTATAATGTTTGTGTAAGACAAAACAATCTCCCACCAAACGTACTCTAGTGGACAAAACAGTTTTGTTAAGTGTGCGACGTGTCGCGTCGTAGACAAAACAGTTTCGCGGCAGACTTGAAAGTATGTCTAAAGACTGTCGTGACTCAAGTGTGCGCTCAGCCTTAGACAACAAAAAACCGTGGCGCGTGGAATTTTTTTTTGAGATGAAACTGAATAAATGAATTGGGACTTTGACTTTGATTTTCCAAGTTTCCTGGAGGGGTTTTGGATAGAGTTGTCTCACAATCGTTTTTTCTTGAAATTTGAAAGGAAAGTCTTTGTTTAGCAGGTTGATGATGATGGTTATGATTTCGCTTTAGTTTAAGTATTTTCGTTGAATGTGTAATGTCCTATTCTTGTGGTGTACAATAAAGTGTTATCTATCTATCTATCTATTATGATGAATGGTTTACCTGAAGAAACAATCATCCATCGAATAAGTGCAGGTTTCGCATGCGCAAACACACTCCCCTCCTTCCAGCGTTATTTTTACATGACAATACTTATACCTATAGCATGTTATCTAACCATGATTCACGTGCGGTCCTTACGATTTTATCGTACGATACGAGCAGCACAGTGGAAAAGGGTCCCTCTGGTCACAGGTGGCGTTGGATTTTTGCCGTATTGTGATAGATGGGCCGAAGAAGTTTTATTATGATAGAACGGACGTATTTTATTGGAGAAAAAGTTTGCTTTACCTATTATTTCAGCTTGGCTTTGGTGAATTTATTGGTACCAAAGAAATTGGTAAGTTTTCTTTGCAACTTTTCAAAATCTTGATTTATTTCTAATAAAAATAACTTGGTTTCTTTGGATAAATAAGATGTTGATTTTAGATTTTTTTTATTTTAATTTTGTGGAAAGATCATACAAAAAATGGTGGGAACCAAGCCGTAGTTTTTGACTGTTCTTCTAGTCGCGTGGAACTAGCACCTAGACTCATGACTTTATGGCGTTTCAAAGTGATCCTTGCGATTCTACTGAATTTTGTATATTTTATAATTGATATTTTTATCAAGTGAGTATTAATTGTTAGAGCACTAAGACAGAGATTATGGAAATATTATTCAAGTAGTTGGACTTGTCTGTTTTTCCAGGTCGCTACAATCTAGGTCAAATTGGTGTCTAGACTTAACCACTCTGCAAGTCCTATGAGCTTTCACAAGCTATATCTAGTCGCTAGTGACTGCAGAAAAAGAAGCTTCTTTAAAATCCTTTCACCACACTCGTTTAAAAGAAGTGACACGATAAAAAGAAGAAACGATATATTGGTATACCAACTGTTTTGTTGCAATCATTCATTGGATACATTTCGGGGAGTGTGCCGAGGAACTTTTCAACTTGGTTCCTCCATCCCCATTCCATCACCGGACCACTAGACGTACAGAAACGAGGCATCCATTCATGGTTGATACACCTTCTTCCCGCACTAAGCGCTTTGCCTCCAATTTTATAATGAGGACAGCCAAAGAGTGGAACTCGTTGCCGGCGTCTATTTTTCCGAATACCTATAATTTTGACGTTTTCAAAAATAGAGTGTCTTCTAGGTGAGCGCGCTACTCCGTCGATCGCATCATTACTTAACATCAGGTGAGATTGCGGTCAAGCGTTGGCCTATAAATTGTAAAAAAAAGTGTAATAATAACAAATAAATGATACTAACAAGGAACTGCGCTCACATTTGTTGCTATCATTTTTCGACCACTATCAATCTGTTGCGATGCTAGTTTTATAAAGTAAAATTCATATTCGCTATCTCATGTTTATGACGTCAACAGTCAGTCTTGTTGTAGACTTTCCTTGTCAAAGATAAGTTTGTTTCATCTTCTTCTTCTTAATTAATGGCACCAGTCCATTTTGGATCAATTGCCATTCGAGTGAGGATATATTACATAAATAAACATTATATTTACTTAAATAGGTTTTAGTCAAGTCAGTCAATAGACAAATCAGTCGTCATTGGCTTTGAAGGAAAAGATGGCGTTTTTCTTCAAACCCAACGGAAACACTTTCGTTCAAATCAAAATAGCATAGGTTAGTATACACTTTCATTCCAACTGTTTACAATTTGAGCTAAGACCTAAAGTAATGTTGGTTAAAATACCACCGAAACTACACAGCAGAACTCAAAATAACACCAGAAAAACAATTAAAATGAAAAAAACTGTGACTTCCCAAAATTACAGAAAACGAATCCTCTAAGTTTATTTCAATTCATTTTTTATTGCAATCGAAGCTCAGAATAATGTCAAAACCGAAAGATGCGACTAGGTTTTGATTGCAATAGATACGCAATCACCCCACCGCGCTCCGTCGTTGCCATAGCATTTCACAACTGTTAGGCCCACCATGAGCTCTGTCTGGCTCTGTCTGGCTAGTCTCTGGCTTTGGTTTTGAGTCTGTGTGAGTGCTCACCAGCGTATTATACTGTGTGACGTTTCGACGTAGGATTTATTTAGTCAACACTCACACAGACTCAAAGCCAGAGCCAGACAGAGCTTGTGGTAGGCCTACAGTTCACAGCTGTTCGCCACAATCTGTTTAAAGCTTCAGACCTTTTGTTTTTATGTGCGCAATGGTGCAAAAAAACAACGATACGGGCCTTTGAAGATGTGAATTTTGTATGAATGGAAGCTAAAATCATTATCTGGGACAATGTTTTCAACAATTGTGATTTTTAATTCTTAATTCTTTGTTATTTTGAAAAAAAATCGGTTGTCTTTAAAGTCGGTTTACTGACGATAGTTGAACGTGACAACGTCATACAGCTGTCCACGTGGACGCATCGCTCACTCAAGTAGGAGAGTAACAGATGTCGAACGCTGCCGAACGCGGAGGCCGTGCGTGCCTCTTGGCCACTCATTTCGCCCTCTCACTTGCACTTCAAGCCTTAAATGGAACGCCTCAGAGCGAGGTAACGCCGCATGAGTTATGTCTTTGAAATTTTCCACCCGCGCGAAGCCTGGTTAACTAGTTATATAAAAATTAGACAACTGTTTCTATTTTCAAACTTTCCATAAAATACAAGTTTTCTTTTGTATTTCGACGGTCCGTGTTTTAAATACGAGGAATTCTTTAAAAGAAAATGTTTTTTAAAAGTAACTCTGTTCTGTTGATGGTACTAATTGATGTTGTTCCGGCTCTCACCGGATGCAACGAAGTTTTACCGGAAGTATGAATAAAGTAGCTAAGTATGCCTTATTAAGGCGACTGTGTACTGAGTAAAGACATACTAAAGCTGCTTTATAGCTAAGATATTTTGGTCTTTGGTATTTGGTCTCTATTCTTTTGGACAATCAGCTCTTGCCAGATTTCTGACGCAGTTTTGACGTGACAACGTCTTATAATTCGATGGAGCTGGCTGCACGCACGACAAAACTCATGCGGCGTTACCTCGCTCTGAGGCGTTCCATTTAAGGCTTGAAGTGCAAGCGACAGCGCGGAACGAGCGACAAAGAGGCAAAATCGGCCTCCGCGTTCGGCAGCGTTCGACAAATGTCTCTCTCCTACTTGAGTGAACGATGCGTTCGCGTGGACAGCTGTATGACGTTGTCACGTTCAACTATCGTCAGTAAACTGACTTTACAGACAACCGATTTTTTTTTCAATTAAGTTCACATCTGTTTCGCTTTACGGCACGTTACCCACGGCAGATGAAAGCAGGGACTCTATGCCAGAACCCCCACAGCCAACTATGTTTAAATACAAAAAACAACCATTTTAATTCAAATTGTTTCAAAAGTTTGCTCGCTTCGCTCACCCAATCAACTAAAAGTAGGCCCTCCGTAATTAGGTTACTAGATTAATTTTGTCACTATAAAATTAATATTGGTTTTGCTTCTAACCTAACCCCCCAACTTGTTTACCTACTTATACAAACTTCGTTACCTATGAATTCAAAGTTTTTAAGACGCGTTTTTTTTGAGCAGCTTGTGTTAAAAATATCTAAAGCATAAAATAGTTTAAGGAATAATTGGCTAAATTCGTTGTCCATTATAATTATGCTTTGCAGATTCAGGGATTTCATAGTGAGGTAGAAAGTGCACTTCTCTTTTATATTTTTTATACAATTTGCTAATAAAACATGCCTAAAAGATGGTAAATGATACCCTTAACCTAGAATAATATTATCACATTAACTATCTGGTAGGTCACGCTCGTGCCTTGCCTCCACTGTAACTGTAATTTTCCTAACAAGGTTATGAACTAAGAAAAAAGTTCTGTCATACAGTTCTTACAAACATACACGAATAGCGAGACAAAAAGTCTCGTCCTCAAAAATTCTGGCGGAAATTGTTACACACGAAACACACCACACGGGGTTATTGAAACACCAATTAATGACAAACAGTAAATAGGTGTGTACATACAAACATGTTCTTTGTTCGTCATAATTGGTGTTTCAATATTCAAGTAGGTATACGCTATACTCTAACAGAATTACACGTTTTCATTCACCGCCATGGAAATTAGCGTAATCTACCTACCTAATTTCAAATCCTGGTGAAACTGTTATCCTTATTAAGTAACTGGCGACTAGTTTGCGACAAATCAATCGCTACAGTCTAACATACCTAACTAACGTTAAAACTATAAATTTGAATTTCATTTCAAATGTGTGGTTATTTTTATAATAATAAGATCTTTTGTGAACACACCACTCAACGTCATAAGCCGCAATTATCGTTGCTATAAACAATTGACACCACATTCACTTTTCACTGCACTTTATACTTGACGAAAACATGTAAGTGTATTATTGTAGTACGCGGACGCATCGCTCACTCAAGGAGAGGGACAGATGTCGAACGCTGCCGAACGCGGAGGCCGATTGTGCCTCTTTGTCGCTCGTTCCGCGCTCTCGTTTGCACTTTGGGCTTTAAATGGAACGCATCAGAGCGAGGTAACGCCGCATGAGTCATGTTTTTTCGTGCGTTCAGCCGGCTCCATCGAATTATAAGACGTTGTCACGTCAAAAATATTAATTGTGTGCCGATTTAGACGGTACGGTTGTAGGTAATAAATATTGCACATCGGCTTTTCGGCTTTGTAGAGCGCTATCTCTTTCTGACGAGCACTACGCCCTATGAAGCCAAATACTATAGCTGTGCTACTATATTTTTAAATCAGTAGGTTTGGACTGTGTTTTATTTTATCAGAAACTGTAAATGCAGTACACTTCATATTGAATTCTTGGTTTTATCTTGATTTCACTCAAAATGCTGCCGAATTTTCGAGTCAGCATCTTTTATCAGAGTCTGTTCATTTTCCGAGTCTATTTATAGAGGCGAAGAAGCAATGGTTAGATTTTTACGTCATACTCTCCGTCAATATTAGTTCCACCAAATGACTGAGGAAGTGATACCACCATGCTGCCATGCAGCGTTGACGTGATATGGTTAGGAGGATGTAGGTAAGTACTGGTTAAATTATAGACACATGAGTCTTACGGCCAGAATCTGAAAGCCAGAACAACCGATAATCAACCCAATTAAATTTGACAGTCCTGCTAACTTATGTTAAGTTAGCAGGACTGTCAAATTTAACTGAGTCGCTGCAGAAAAAGCAACCACATAACAGACAATTAGTTAACATGCCATTTGACAGTGCGGAAGCAGAACATGCCAAATTCATTTAATTTTGTGCGTCGATAAGCCCAAAAATAGCAAAGACTTAAAAACTCCTCACAGTAAAGTAGGCCTACTACAAGCTCTGTCTGGCTCTGTGTCTGGCTCTGGTTTTGAGTCTGTGTGAAAGCTGTCTAAATAAATCCTACGTCGAAACGTCACACACACAGTATAATACAATGCTGAGCACTAACACACACTCAAAACCAGAATCAAAAACAGAGCCAGACAGAGTTTGTGGTAGGCCTAAACGCCCCACCTTTTTGAAAAATTCCATGATTTTGTGAATAAAAAAAATTGTGTGTGTCAGCTCCGACGCACGACTGGAGTTTACTCCCTAAAGGCAAAATAAGGGTACACACTACCCACGATCTAGCTGCCCTGCTCACACCAAATTAGATAGTTGCGCAAGATAAGTTGCGCACCAAAAACGTAAAAAGGTCATTCGTTCAGTAGATTTTACTCTCCACATTTTTCTCATACCGGGCGCTTTATATCAAAAAACCGATTCTTAAGGAGTAAACTCCAAAAACTTTAGAAACACTTCACGTGTTCATATTGCACGTGAGTATACAAAAAATGTTGGACGTTGGACGTCCATCATTAGCACGATGGGTTGACGACATTGTTAGCGTCGTGGGCCGCAGATGAACGAGGGTAGCTCAAGATCGTGGTAAATAGTCAGAGCAAAGAGAGGCCTATGCCTATCAGAGGGTTAAGTCAGGCTGCAGATGATGATGATACAAAAAAATTAAACTCATCTTCCCTTTCACCCTTTGTTTTCATACAACAAAATATTATTAAGAAACTGTGAACTCTCTGTTCAAAAATCCAAACAATAATTATGTAGCCTGAAAGCTTAACCCCCCAAATTGGTTTTTATGACGTAAGAAAAACGTCCCTGTCTCTCGAACTATGCTATCACCGATTGCGAGTGAGACGAGACTTCATACCAGCTAAAGAATGTTCAATAATATATTATTGGAGAGAGTTGCAAATATTTGAAATGAACGTCTGTTTGATGACTGTTGGGAATGTCTACAGATATGAATAACATTGCAAATACAGACTCTTCTATCCATGATAAAATAACATAAATAGATACCAAATGAAGAACTGTAAGAACTGTGTAAGTGTAGAAATAGAGTTATTAGAAAAAAAAACTGTGCTGTTTTGATTTTTTTTGTAATATAAGTGTAGAAATGGAGTTATTAGAAAAAAAACTGTGCTGTTTTGATTTTTTTTGTAATTTATGTGTAGAAATGGAGTTATTAGAAAAAAAAACTGTGCTGTTTTGATTTTTTTTTGTAATTTAAGTGTAGAAATGTGCCCTGCAGCAAGATGGATTGACGACATAGACAGGGTCGCGGGGCGGCAATGGTTTAGACTGGCACAGGATCGAGGTAGATGGCACAAACTAAGGGAGGCCTATACCCAGCAGTGGGTGAAGTCGGGCTGTGGATGATGATGATCATTTTTCTCATCATCGTTTTTAGGGTTCCGTAGCCAAATGGCAAAAACGGAACCCTTATAGATTCGTCATGTCTGTCTGTCTGTCTGTCTGTCTGTCTGTCCGACCGTGTCACAGGCATTTTTCTCCGAAACCATAAGAGCTACACTGATGAAACTTGGCGAGTAGATGTATTCTGTAAACCGCATTAAGATTTTTACACAAAAATAGAAAAAAAACTATAAATTTTAGGGGGTCCCCATACTTCAAACTGAAACTCAAAAAATTTTTTTTCATCGAACCCATACGTGTAGGGTATCTATGAATAGGTCTTCAAAAATGATGTTGAGGTTTCTAATATCGTTTTTTTCTAAACTGAATAGTTTGCGCGAGAGACACTTCCAAAGTTGAAAAAAGTTGGTCCCCCCCCCCTCTAACTTCTAAAATAAGGGAATGATAAAACTAAAAAAAATATATGTTGTACATTACTATGCAAACTTTCAACGATATTTAGTTTGAACGAGATCTAGCCAGTAGTTTTTTTTTTATACGTCATAAATCGTAAACCGCAATTTACCTTTCGACGAACTACAAGAACCTTTATATTATGTTACTTGATGCTACGGAACCCTTCATGGGCGAGTCCGACTCGCACTTGGCTGCTTTTTTATTTTTATAACGCTTTTATTAGCTTCACCTGTATGTATGTAACCGTCCTCTTTGAGCTCGATTTTGTCCTACTTTGAACGATCAGATTTGATTCAAACTTTGCACACCTGTCAAAGGTCGATGACAATGCAATAATATGAAAAAAATAAATAAAAAAAATGAAAAAACAAAAAAATACTAAAAAGATAAAAATAAAGTATGGTTTAAAAAACAAAAAAAAACGCTTTTATAACTAATTGAACTAAAAAGTTAAAAATAAAACTGTAATAATCAATTGAAAAATTTATATTATTGTACAAAAAGCGTGGGGGGGCTTGATTTTGATTGTTGTAAATATTTTATCAATAGTTTATTATATCTGAAGTTATTATAAAAAGTACCCCACGCTTTTTTGTACAATAATATAAATTTTTCAATTGATTATTACAGTTTTATTTTTAACTTTTTAGTTCATTTAGTTATAAAAGCGTTTTTTTTTAGTTTTTTAAACTATACTTTATTAATGATCAAAGCCAAAGTCAAAGATGTCTTTAATCAGTAGTATCACAAGGATCACTTTGAAACGTCTTAAATCTAAGTGAGTCTAGGTGCCAGTTCCACGCGACCAAGCCGACGCCGAACAGGCAACAAACTACGGCTTGGTTCCTACCGTTTTTTTATGCATTCTTCCACTTCAAAATGATTGATGATTGAGTGAATGCAGAGAAGACGGCTGACAGAGAGGAATGGAGGAAGAAGACATGTTGTGACAACCCCCCATAAAGTGGGATAAGGGCAGAAGGAGATTCTTCTACTTTCAGTAGGCCTACCACAAGCTCTATCTGGCTCTGTCTGGCTCTGGTTTCGAGTCTGTGTGAGTGCTCACCAGTGTATTATACTGTGTGTGTGACGTTTCGACGTAGGATTTATTTAGTCAACACTCACACAGGCTCTAAACCAGAGCCAGAGACAGAGCCAGACAGGGCTGGTGGTAGACCTACAGCAAGAGATATAATCAGGCTGTTTTACTGCCCCCAAGCTTTCGTTGTCCAAAAATCCACTTTCATACCCTGAGCTTGTTTTTCATTAACTAAAACATTATTTACGAAGGAAAACATGAATTTTACGCGTTCCATTAATACGCAATTATCCCGTTGTTCCCTCATTAATGGATTCAAAACAGATATAAACGTTTTAGCAGATAGGTAAAACGTGCATAAAAGAAAAGGTGGAGATAAAATCAACCTGTAAGCCTATCACAAGCTCTGTCTGGCTCTGTCTCTGGCTCTGGTTTTGAATCTGTGTGAGTGCTAACCAGTGTATTATACTGTGTGTGTGACGTTTCGACGTAGGATTTATTTAGACAGCACTCTCACATATGAACCGATTTGGCTGAAAATTGGTTGGGAGGTAGCTTAGAACCAGGAGAAGGACATAGGATACTTTTTATCCCGAAAAAGTAACGGGAACAGGGTTTTACGGGAACGGGCGAGCGAAGCCGCGGCCACTAGTTTTAAATAAGAATTAGATCAGGCGCCGTTTGTATGGGAGCCGATTTCTACATTTTACATTTCCACTATATATTTAATATATCACTAAATATGAGGATTCGAAGAAAAAAGAAGGGAGAAAGATGTTAAGAAAGTATTTCTATGTTTTATATTGTCGCTTAACTTGCTCGGAAAGTAATTCTTATGCGCTGCTGAAAGGCATTTTTTACTTTACGACTCCCGAAAAAACTGTTGAATTTGTATGGAGAAAGGAGCATACGCTCATGTATTTTGGCGACACTTTTCCAGCCACATGGCCGTTCTACTTTGTTCTGTGCTTTGAACCATGTCTCTGTCAGCAATTTTGTCCGGTAAAAAGTGGGATTTCTATGGTCTTCAAAACTGATATTTAGATTTCTAATATCATTATTTAGGGCTCCGTAGCCAAATGGCACAAACGGAACCCATTCGTTATGCCTGTATGTCTGTCTGTCCGTCCGTACATCACAGCCACTTTTTTCCGAAACTTTAAAAGCTATTATACTGTTGAAACTTGGTAAGGAGATGTATTCTGTGAACAGAATTAAGATTTTCACCATCAAATAGGAAAAAACAATAAATTTTGGGCCGCATACTTAGAACTGAAACTCAAATTGTTTTTTCATCACACCCATACGTGTGGGTTATCTATGGATAGGTCTTCAAAAACGATGTTGTGGTTTTTAATATCGATTTTTTCCTAAACTGAATAGTCTGCGCGAGAGACACCTCCAAAGTGGTAAAATGTGCCCCCCCTGTAACTTCTAAAATCAGAGAAACGTCAGTGCTATTATTGTTTACTGTCAAGTGTCATACAATTCATCAACCTCTATCAGTACACTGCTGGTAGGTCTCTCGCAAAACGCACCATTGAGCCTGGTCTTCGGCTCTTCTCCTCCAGTGCTTGCTACATTTGGCAGATCGTTGCCCCACCTTGCCGGAGGGCGTCCTACATTACGCTTACCTCCATTGAACCGGTCAGCAGGTATTACGTTGTCAGCATTTTCACTGGTATTCTCAGTGGAAAGAAACTTTGAGATAGGTTGACTCATAACATGATGACAGAGTAAGACGACACACATGACAAATATTGCAGTATTCATTTTGATCTGAAAAGAAAATTAGAAAAAAATATAAATAAGAAAGAATTAATTTGTTCTTGTTTTGTAGGTTGTATTAGTTTAATCCTACACATACAATACACGTTTGATGAGTATAGTTTTGTGGCTCTTGGTGCTATAATAATATTTAATAGTTTAGTATTAACATTAAAAAATAAGTTACGAAACTATAATAGTACATTATGATATAAGTGCGGTAGGTTGAAAATTACAGCCGAGGCGTTATTGCAAGCCCGAGCCGTAGGCGAGGGCTACAAGAAAGCAGAGGCTGTAATTATCAAAGCGCACGTATGTCATACGACGTTTTATAACATATTTGCGAGGAAATAAATAAAAATTAAACGAATAAATCTTTAATCACTTGTTAAAGCAGTTAGAAAATTTGAAATGTAAATGTCTTTTTAATTTAATTTCATTCCAATTTATCCCGTTTTAATCAGTTTCATTTTATTTCACTCAGCCTTACTCAGTCTCACTCAGCCTCACTCAGTCTCACTCAGTCTCATTCGGTCTCATTCAGTCTCATTCAGTCTCATTCAGTCTCATTCAGTCTCATTCAGTCTCATTCAGTCTCATTCAGTCTCATTCAGTCTCATTCAGTCTCATTCAGTCTCATTCAGTCTCACTAAGTCTCATTCAGTCTCATTCAGTCTCATTCAGTCTCATTCAGTCTCATTCAGTCTCATTCAGTCTCATTCAGTCTCATTCAGTCTCATTCAGTCTCATTCAGCCTCATTCAGTCTCATCCAGTCTCATTCAGTCTCATCCAGTCTCATTCAGTCTCATTCAGTTTCATTTCATAAATTTAGCATCTTGATAAACCGTACGTTTTACCTTATTAGAAAGCAACCCGTGCGTTTTACATTACATTACCGCACTAGTGCGTAATGACATACATAACAATACTGAAATTAGTGGAATAAGAGACCTTCTTCGAGCAAATGTGTTATAAAAAAAATTGAGAATGTAGATTGCCCATCAGATATTGATCGTCTTCTTTCTTGATTTTTATTTTCTAACAAAGCACATAATATTTACAGTAATTTAGCAAAAAAGTAAGTCACTTACCTCACTTTAAACGTCTGGTAATATAAATTATTATAATAATGATTTATATTATTTAAACTTACACGTAGTTCGAATGCAACAAAGTATGCATACTGAATAAAACAATTAAATAACTAGCGTTTTTATATAAAACTAAATCAGTATACCTTAACCCTTTCCCGCCGGGGTAGTTTTTTTTAACGAATTTCCGCTTTTTAACTTTATTATTATAATAAGGTAGGTAAAAGGAAACGCACAGATTTTTTTTAGATTTTTATTATACCTAGAAGTACTATTTCCGAGACCTAGACTTTAAAGTACCGTCAGGAACTTCGTGTTATCACAATGTTAGGAACTTTGATAGAAACAACAACAGTAATGAGATCCAATCATGTCTTATTAATAATTAAATTAATAGGTTTTTAATTACAGATTCACCTCGTGGTATACAACAAAACAATTATTCTTTTCATTTACGCACAAAAGCACGCTGGAATGCGAATATTTACTATGAGGTTTCAACTGAATTTTCTTCAAACTACAAACCTCACACCTTCCCCTGTTCTCTACGAACTTAGGCCAATGGATGCCTCTGTTACCTTAGCGTGCGTCTTTTACAGTGAAATAGTCAGATTTGCGCCTTTTGGAAGGGCCGCCTTTCACAGTATTATCAGTAGAAGTCTTCCTTTTCTGACTAGCCTCTTTCATTGACATCAAGCCTTCTGTAACAGAGCATCGAAAATCTTTTACGGTAGTCTGTTCCATTATAAGTCCATGAATGACATATATGACAAAATAATAGCAAATCTGTCTCTTGGCATTGTTTTACAAATAAGTGCATTGTTGAGATCTGGTGCCGAAGTGCTACGCCCCGGGCGAGTTATCAAAGTGAGAATTAGTTATCGAGTTAGTACCCATAAAAAAATCATACCTATGAATGTTGGGAATTCCTTCTATTTCAGGTTCAATACCTTGACTTTCTAAGTAGCTTATGGTTACTTTGGTATACAATATTTCCAATCCATACCTACTAAAAAATATCAGTCGGTGTGGTACAGTGAGAAAACAGTCTTCTACTACTTCAGTATCTGCAATGTATTTCGGTAAAATTGTATCTAGGTCCCTCTTTTTCCATTTACGGTTTGTTTCGGGCAATCGCTGGTTAGTTCGGTGTGAAGACGTATTTGCAGATGGTAGATCAGTCTGAGCACTAGATCCAGGTATTGGAGATGTGGGTACTTGATATATGAGCCACTCCATTACATCTTCATTTGACGGCGATAAAGGCGGAACTATGGCAAAAACACTATATGGAGCTCTTTCGAAAACCTCATTGAAGCCTCTTGGTGAGGGTAGTTGAAGATTTTCCACTTCATCATCGGACACACCTGCATCAGAATGTTCGTCGCAGTCCGGAAGCTCTTCTAATAACAGGGCTTCAATCAGAGCACTATTGTTTGTAATGTCCATCTCAATGACTGAAGCAGTAATAAAATAGATCAGAACAATAAAAAAAAATAAAAAAAACATTCGTTTATGATAAAAAAATACCCACTTTATCGAGTATGTGTATCATAAAAACACATAATTTTTGAGACTATAATCACCTGACGGCACTTCTTAGTCCACATCAGTTTTTATCGAATATTCAAATAAAATAAACTAATAATACATTATACCAGCTTTTAGAAATGTAGTCAAAGATATAAAGAACGTAAATTGTAAATAAAAATAGCACTTACCTATGATATTCTATTTATAAAAGATTTTCAATTACACTGCACAGTGAAGTGAAAAAATGTTCGACAGGTGGTGACTCGCTCTTCAAATTATTCGGCAAATTCACGCGGTAATTCAAATGACGCGTTGTGATTGGCTTACGGAAACGGTACTCTAGAGGATCCTCAGTTGTAGTTAACTAAAAGTGATTTCGTACCTAAGTTATTAGACGAAAAATGTGGCGGTACTTCTAAGTACCATAAGGCGGGAAAGGGTTAAAATAATATTTATAAATTATAACCTTATTTGGTTAAAAACTTTTTAATAAATGGTAGTGACGGAGAATGATGTCAAATTCGTCATAATTTGCAAACGCAAGGTACAAGGTACACATTATTAAACTTGTCATGGTAACCGCACTGCATAGCGTATTAAATAAAGTGATTATTACCTTTTCAAGCCTTGCGCACATCTAGCGCAATGGCGATGGCGATCAGTGAAACGTTGTCAAATATGACAACGATATTTGAATATAAATATTTTTATAATATGAATATTTTTTTAAGGCCATATAGCTCGAATTGACAACCGTTGGGGAATAAAGGTTTTCAAATTGCGAGCACGAACCGGAAGACGAAGCGTAGGGCGCCCACCCACCAGATGGACCGACGACATTGTTAAGATCGCGGGAAGTCGATCGATGGAAAAGGCTCAGAATCGTTCGTCCTGGAAATGTGTAGGAGAGGCCTATGTCCAGCAGTGGACTTCTTCAGGCTGATGATGATGATTTTACAGCGTTTCATTGATTGCCATCGCCATCGCGCTAGATGTGCGCAGGCCTTTAATTAATATTTTCCATTAAATTACGTAGATTCCCAGCTGAGTTTACGAATTGTATACTTACCTATATCCATTTTAGGGATATATGACTGCACTAGTGATAGTTAGTGCCAATACAACTAAAATAAAATAAAATAAACAAATATTGTGAACGCATTGGCTTGAGGCGTCGTGGCAGACCAAGAACAAGATGGCGTGACGACTTCGACAAGTGCTGCAGACTACAATGGAAGTGGTTTCTTTGGTCGTCTGACAATAGTTATTTGTTATACAAGAGTGCAAAGCTGCTTTTTAACCGCGTACTCAATTTTGATGACCGAGCAAGCGAAGGATTCTAAAATTTAACCACGAGCGTATAGCGAGTGGTTTAAAAGTTGGAATCCTAAGCGTTCGCGAAGGAATCAAAAGAGCACAAGGTGAAAAATCTTTGCACTCGAGTGCAACACGTAACTTTTCATCCCCCCTCAGCGAGGAAATGACTAAATGCAAAAAAGAACATGGCGCGACTAAAAGGAACACACCAAGAAGGTTCCGAGAATGAGTTTTTAACCAATTTAAAAAGGTTGTATGATAAATTCGGCACCATGCAGGTAGAAGTAAATAGGTTTAATGATGTTTTGAATTCACAAATACACCAAGAAGGTTACGAGTGCGAGTTTTTAACAAATTAAAAAAGGTTGTATGATAAATTCGGCACCATGGAGGTAGAAGTACATGTTGTGTATTCACAAACTTAGTGAACACGATATTCTAAATTCAAATTTACTTTATCCTCTTAGAGGATAAAAACGGCTTTTGCAGTCAGATATTGAACAGGAAAAACATACTTTCTGAGCTGGTAGGATGAAAAAGTACTTTTCATCCCACCAGCTTGGAAAGTGTGTTTTTGCAGTTCGATATCTGAGTCCAAAAGCCGTTTTTATCCGCTAAAAGATAAAGTAAATTTGAATTTAGAATATCATGTGCGCTGAGTTTGTGAATTCAAAACATCATTAAACTTATTTACTTCTACCTCCATGGTGCCGAATTTATCACCTTTTTAATTTGTCAAAAACCCGGACTCTGAACCTTCTTGGTGTGTTTAATTTGGCGTCAATAAAGCGCGCGCTTTTAACGGTTGGGTTAGATTGTCTAAGCGGTTGGGTGATGCCTCTATTGATATACTTCTTTGGCATGCTAAGATGGAGTCAGACTGAGATAGATGCCCTGGATAAGAGGGTACGTCAGCAGCTCACATTGAATCACATGCTACATCCTCGCTTGTCTGTGTGAGACTGTACAATCCGCGGAAGAAGGGGGGTCAAGCCTTTTTAAATGCCCAGAACCTCCACAACCGAGAAGTGTGCAGTCCTAGGGATAATTTCTTTGACAATCGGAGTGGGATGCATCGCGATGTGGTGGCAGTTGACAAAGGCCTCACATCGCTCTCCTTGGCAAACAAGAACTGGAGTAAGCCCGTAGTACTGAGCACTGAGAACCATAGGGAGCTAAAGAGCTACATGAAAGGTTCTATCGCGCCTTAACCGGGCCTGATGTGAACCTGCTCGCTACGTGAACTGGCTACGTTTCGAAGACCTGTTTAGGGAAACCAAGGGTTTTGCCTGTGCAATTGCAGACGAAGTAATGATGACGAACAACTATCGAAAGTATATCCTGAAGGACGGTACGGTCGACATTTGTCGGGCATGCCGCCGTCCTGGAGAGTCACTCAGGCAAATAGTTTTGAATTGTTCGCATCTTGCTAACGGCACCAAGGTATTTGCACAGGCACAATTTAATGGCCAGAATCACCCATCAACAACTTGCCTTTCAGTACGATCTTGTAGAGTCTAAGGTGCCTATCAGTACGGCCCGGTGCCAGTTCTTGAAAATGGTAATGCATTGCTCTACTGGAATCGCTTTAGCATCACGGATGCCTGCATATTGTGTTGGTCGACCGATCTCAGCACCGGGCAATGCTCGTGGACATCACCATTCCGCATGACGAAAACCTTGTGAAGTTCAAGAAAAAAAAGCTCAGCAAGTACCTAGACTAACCCACGAGGTAACCGCCATGTGGAGTGTTGATTCCACGATCATTGTCCCGATATTTGTTTCGGTGAACGGTCTAATAGTGAAGAGCCTCGACCAACATCTCAAGAGGCTCTCGCTGGATGGTTGGCTCAAGGGTAGGGTTACCATATGTTAATAGAGAGATGCCTGCTTATGTTACCTAAAATGCCTGATTTTTCAGAAAAATGCCTGTCTAAAGCAAAACGCTGTAGACAATAAGTAAAAGCCAACAGATAATAATGCAAAAGGATAGGTATTTATTACTGATATTTGTCAGAGGACGTTATTTTTTATAGTTCTTTCTTTTTTAATACATAAACGTAAAAATCTTCACAAGATACAGTTTTGTAATTTTCCTGAGTAATCAATATTGCTTTTACTGATTAAATTGTCAGCCGATTTCTTTCTTTACTCCACTGGGCGTTGACGAGAGAAAACATACGTTCAACGTTCGCATTGTGTGCCAAAATAGAGAACACAAACTGGCAGATTTTCACAAATTCAGTAATGTCACCATTCACTTCTCTAATTTTGAGAAAGTTGCACCACTCTGTGTAGTTAAGCTTTCAGTAAAAAATATGTTATCTGAACTTCTACAATATTCTTTTAGAACTTTGTATTCGTCAAACAGTTTCACGTCGTCAACACTGATATTCAGCTTAGAGATAAATTCTACAGATGATGCAAAACCAGAACTAGAGAAATTTTTCACTTCTTTTTGTAAAATCATCCACTGGAAGGAAGAGAAATCGTCGATATTTTTTATCCATTTTTCCAATTTCGCGAAATTTAAAAATGCCTGTTTCAGACCAATGCATGCCGGCCGCACGCCTGTCTAAATCTTAAAATGCCTGTCAAATGCGGCAAAAGCCTGTCATATGGTAACCCTACTCAAGGGTCAAAATAAATGTAGAAGGCGGTGATCCTGGATACGGCACGCTATGTCCTAAGATTCCTCACTCTGCGGCCTTGATCACCAGTAGCTTGGTCCTAGCCCTGCTGTTGGTGACGCACTAGTTTTTATTTTTTTAATAATAATATGTTTTTTAAAATAATTATAATATTGTAAAAAACTTAAAATATAAGAAAGTAAATAACAATCTGAATATGTAATAATAATAACTGTAAACGATCCACAGAACACTCATCATCATCAGCTTAAAGAAGTCCACTGCTGGACATAGGCCTCCTTCACACATTTCCAGGAAGAACGATTCTGAGCTCTTTTAATCCACCGACTTCCCGCGATCATAACAATGTCGATGGTCGCCATTCGAGAACCTTTATTCCCCAGCAGCTGTTGGTTCTTCAAGCTATAAGACCTGCTCATTGCCACTTCAACTTACTATTGAGCTATGTCGGTAGCCTGGGTTCCTACGGATATCCTCATTTCTGGTTCTATCACGTAGTGAAACTCTCAGTATAGCTCTCTCCATAACTCGTTGCGTTGTTGTTTATCGATACTCTATACAAACACCCGCTCATGAACTGACTCGCGTGCCTCAAATGCCAGTGAGTAATACTTACTGAGAACATACCTAAACAGGCACTCAGGAAGGAAAGAACCCTAGACTGCCTATACCTAACATTTGCTAGGTATCTCCTCGTCACGCAACGTCATTGATGAACAATATTATTTTCCTGTTTTGTATAATGGAATAACAATAATAAGACCGGTTTTTAATAAAATAATATTTTAATATAAAACTATACAAATTAAAATAATCTGAACAGTATATAATTAAAATAAGATGAAAAAGCAAAATGAAATAAATTCAACGACTTATAATTGAAATTAATTGAAATATTGGCATTTATTTTTTAAAGATTTTCTCAACTATTACATATCATTTGTGATGGTGTAGCCTTGAACCCTTTGAAGTGAAAATTGAGCGCATGTTCAGAAATCAGAAATATTTATTGCATGACTGTTGTACAGAAAAGATCTTAATAGCTATCACTAGGTAGGTACAGTTTTCACTGTTTGTCCGTTTCGAAAGGTTTTATTTCAAGAATATATCATAAATCAGGGATAAGAGTAATATATTTACCAAGTTTATACACCTTGCCATCAATGATGCAATTACCATTGGATGTTATGTAGCCATCACACGGACCTGTAACAAAGTAACTTGAAATAATCATAGCATCATTCTTTAATAAATAATAATAAAAAAAAAAATATTGTGGACAATTCACACAACACTATCAAGCCCTAAATTAAGCAGAGCTTATACTACAGAAACCCAATAGCTGATATAATATTTACAGCACATTCTTTTTGTAATTACTTAGAATACAATTTATCACCCAGACAGAGAGCAAACATCTGTGTTCACCACACAAATATATTTTGTTCTCGGTGGGGATCGAACCCACGACCTAGCGCAGAGCTAACTACCAACTGAGCTGAGAGGCCAGTCAATAAGGCCCTTCGCACATGGAGCTACTCAAAAATGGCTGAACTAATCAGTAATTACGATTACAAACCAGTTACAAATTGTATCTCGCACACGACGCTACTCAAGTTGTAAGGTTTCAGTCACTTCTGTCACACAAATTGAATATTTAATGTTTGCTCGTTTATTTTTATAACAAAAAACAAAGAAACTCGGGAAACCAGCAGCGTGGAGACTGGTACGACGCGTCGCGCGTGATCGGTTGCTAACGCGTTACTGACCAGTTAGTAACTAGTCGCGTCGTGTGCGAACCTCTATAGAACATGTATGGGCTGTGACGCTCAGGCAACTCGTTAGTAATTTAAGTTTGTGACTTGTTCTTTTTGAGTAGCTCCATGTGCGAAGGGCCTAATAATACTGAATTGTTATTGAATTTGAATACTGAAAGTTATCACTTTGAACCGTGTCTCTGTCAACAATGTTGCCGTTCAAAAGCTTTCTGTACTAAAATTTTTATTCGTGTTACTTTTTATAACTGCTAGTGTCGTAATTTTTTACTGGCCATACATACCGTCTTCTACAATATATTTCCGGGGTTCGGTGAACGATGGATGAACCCTCAAGATTGGCTTCGAACTAATGGCATGATGACACAGTAAGGCGGCACAGATGATCAATATCGGAGTATTCATTTTAATCTGAAAATAAAAAAAATAGTTATATAAATAAAAAAAAACCTATTTAAGACTAAACAACCAACGTAATCGACAAGCGTCGCAGCTACTAAGCTTAGTTCTTGCTTTGTAGGTTGTAGGTTTGATCTTACACATGCACGTGATGAATTGATTGGCTGCTATAAGGTATGAAGTAGTTATAAAAAAATGATTTTCATTGCTCATACTCTGAAAGTAGGTCTGAAGTTGCCTGAGGGGCCTAATTGAAAGTAATACTTTCAGCCCTAGGGAGAATCACTTTCTACTGACAGCTGTCAAATTATAAAAAAAAACAAGTTCTATTTTATTCAACCATGTTCCAACTTTCTAAAGTCTTTCTAACTGCAAGGAGGTTGTTGAACCAAATTCCAACTTTTTATTCAGCAAGTAGGTTGGAAACCCATTACAACGGTAAGAAGTTTAAAAAGTCTAATTAGAGCGCAATATAAAATTTAAATTTAAATAACATAAAGATAGTATTAAATAAATAATATAATCTTCTAAATTACTTGATTAATATATAGCTTCAACTATTTATTTAAAATAACATAGATTTGAGCAAACAATTTACCATTTATTAATTATGAAAATGAAAATAATGGCTGAATAATGCTGGCGAGCCGAAGCCAAAGGCCCGCCAGAGAAAAATAAAAAAAAAACCAGGAAGGCGGCAATTCGATCTTCATTTTCACTAATTTTTCTTTCATGTTTTTATTTTTACTTTCCTTGTATTCGTAATGAAAAGCACAGTGTTTACCTCGGGTGAAAGTCTTTTAAGTCCCTCCAGCTCCATTGGCGCCCTCGCTACGCTCTGTCGCCAAACCCGTCTCGGGACTCAAAAAACGTGACTTTCAACACTCAGGTAACAATGTACTATTTTAACAAGAAGTTGGCCCACCAGAAGTTGAGTGGCTTCCTTGGCTTTTAAGTAACTTACACTTACTTCACTTTAGACGTCTGGTTAAGTGGTTATTATTTAAATATCTAATATTATAATAGATATTTAAAACTTATTAGTTAATTTTGAACTTACAGTTCCAATTTCACATACTGAGTTAAAAATTAAATAACCATCGCTCTTATATATAACCAAAGTAAGCATTAACGTAATAAAATATAACCTTTATCCTTATTTGATTCATAATTATATGGAAACAAACGGGTTTTTGATCGCGATTACCTTTATTTGATTCACTATACAACAATAAATACACAAACTGTTCAGTAAACAACAATAAATACATTTTTAACAGGAATTACGGAGAATGACGTCAAATCAATTCTTACTAATATTATAAAGCGAGTGAGTTATTTTAGTGAGTTTGTTTGGTTGTACGCGCTAATTTCTGGAAATACTGCAGGGCTACCACGAGCTCCATATGGTTATGGCTATGGCTGTAAAATTGTGTGTAGATAGGCTGACCCCACATTCATTTTCTTCTTGGGTTTGAATGTGTTGACACTGTTGACACAATTTTGACAGCCATAAGCATAACCGCTCATGGTAGGCCAGCTGGTCCGAATTGGAATATTTTTAATATATAATACTTTTATAATATAATATTTTTGTGTTGGATAGTCCATTTATCGAGGAAGGCTATATAATATTATGTAATTATTAGAAACAGCATTAATGCTTAATGTTTCAAAAATCTATGTTTTTAGCTTTTCTAACACGTAAAGACTTTTCTATGTCTATTCTTCTCTAACACAAAAAATGTTTTCTTAAAATTCTCAGTTTTGATAAGAATATTAAGCTCCTAAATGCTCTAGAACGTTTTTTAACATTCTGGAATGATCTGGAATAATGAAAGTACCTATATTCGAAGACTTTGAAATTACTTAGAATAGTCGGTCATCATACAAAATATTCCTAAACGTTCTACAAAGTTCCTTAACATTCTGGAATGATCTCGAATAATCAAATTCACGGGCAACGCCGGGACTCACTGCTAGTTCAGCATAACTTCAAAACACAAAGGTACTGGATAGCAGGATAAATGAATTAATAATTATTTATGATATCTATGCATTTTAGGTCTATAATATGACTGTACTCGTGATTAATAGCCACGTCATTTAAAATAAATAAATATTCTGGTCAATCCACACAATACTCATCATCATCAGCCTAAAGAAGTCCACTGCTGGACATAAGCGTCCCCTACACATTTCCAGGAATAACGATTCTGAGCCCGTTCCATCCACCGACTTCCTGCGATCTTAACAATGTCGTCGGTCCATCTGGTGGGTGGGCGCCCTACGTTTCGTATTCCGGTTTGTGGTCGCCATTCGAGAAACTTTATTCCCCAACGGTTGTCGGTTCTTCGAGCTATATGACCTGCCCATTGCCACTTCAACTTATTCATTCTAAGAGCAATCTTTTTCTCATCGTGTCACTGATTATTTCGAACCAAGTGTGGTAAAAGGATTTTAAGTGCTATGTCGGTGACCTTGGTTCTTCTACGGATATTCTCATTTCTGATTCTATCACGTAGTGAAACTCCCAGCATAGCTCTCTCCATAGCTCGTTGCGCGACAATACTATCTAGCCCCAAATTAAGCAGAGCTTGTACTAAAGGATCCAGATTTCGTTTTGAATTTACTAATAAAGATTTCACGTGTTTCACCTCTGGCAATCAAAATAACATTTATATATTTTTTTAATTACATAAAACCTACATGAAAGAATGACTCATTCTCATTCAAACTTAGCCAATTTTCTGTTCCGTGAATTAGAGTAAAAGGGGGTAACATGAACTGGTTTTATTTTTCCCAACTAGGTGATAGAACAAGCATAATGGCCCACCTGATGTTAAGTGGTTAACCATCGCCTTTAACAAAGCATTGCCTCGTAGGTCACGCACGTCTGGAACGCGCCCTACGATACACTGCCCTGCGTGCATCGACTTGAGGCATGCAGATGATCCGCCTCACGTGCCAGTAATTTCACCAGTAGTAGGCCTCCTACCACAAGCTCTGTTTGGCTCTGCCTCTGGCTCTGGTTATGAGTCTGTGTGAGTGCTCACCAGTGTATTATACTGTGTGTAATGTAGGATTTATTTAGTCAACACTCAACCAGATTCAAAACCAGAGCCAGATAGACCTTGTGGTTAGCATAGGTATCATGAAAACAACCTGAGTTTCTTGTACCTCTAGTTTTTAAGTATTCTCTTAGTCCATGTTTTACCATTTAATTTTTGGTGTACAATAAAGTAATATTCTATTTTGTAAAAATCTTTAGCCAAATAACCCCAAAAAGAAGTAAACCTTAAATATTCCAAATTCGTTTCAACCCCTCTCACCCCGGGGGCTTCTGAAGAATGATGGCATATTTTATAACCGCAAAGGGAAAAAATTATAACCATTTTTAACTTTGAACTTGTCAAACAGGGAAAATTGGCCATTAGATATTTTCTCTGTGCTTTTGACACAACAAAGTTTCTAATTTCTTATTAGCCGACAAAGGAATTGGTTTAATTTTAAGTCTTTTTTTCGGTTTAGTGATGTATTTGGTTTTGTACAATGAACTGTATTTAATAAAGCCGTAGTGGTACTGGAGACTCCAGGGGTGTTATTAATAATCCTGGCGCAACGCTGGATTAGTTAAATTGTGTTTTGTCACATTTCTTCGACAAAACACGGATCAACCAGTCCAACGCTACGCTAGGATTATTAATAAGACCCCAGATGTTTATGGAAAGAAAGAAAGAAAACATAACACAGCTATAATAAGGTATAGATAAAATTTATTTCATTCGGTACCTGAACCCCCAATTTATCATGAGACTGATCTGATCAGGAGCTGAATGGTTTTGTTTTGAGTCTGTGTGAGTATTGACTAAATAAATCATACGTCAAAACGTCACACACGCAGTATAATGCACTGGTGAGCACTCACATAGACTCAAAACCAGAGCCAGAGACAGAGCCAGGCAGACCTTGTGGTAGGCCTACAGGTCAGGTTTAAATAAGTCGGGTAATTATCAAACTGTTTGGGTCACCATTATTTATTAGTGAAACGCTGTCAAATATGACAGCGTATACTGATAATTATCGTAGAACGCTTATAGCCCCTTCCCACTGGTGCGTGATATCGCGCACCAGTCCGCACCAGCTCGCACGACACACCATGGGAACGGTCTCGTGCGTCGCCGTGCGCGGTGCGTGATGATCTGCAGAACCACGCACCATAGGAAGGCAACAATAGATGTGCGCAGGGCTTCAGTAGTTTTTTTTAAAAAGCCCGTCACACACGTAGCTATATTAGTTTGACCACGACCGCTGTACCGCGCCTGAGGTAGCGCGCGGCGAGAAGGTGGGGAACCGGACTGTCTATATCAGACGCACAAGAGTTACATATCCAAAGATGGGACGAGCGTTATCTCGGGATGTCTAGACCGTTATTTTTAAAGTGGCCGAATATTGTTTTACAGTCCTCTATTGAAAAGTGTCAAACATCTATGCTTGAGGCTCCACTCAGACACAAGCAATGCTTTTGCATACGAGCCTTACAAGGGATTTTTGAAAATTCAACCCCAAAAGGGTTGCAGCGGAGGTTGAAGCTTGCATGGACAAAACTCAACACGAACGAAGTCGCGCGGGATTCCACTAGTCGCTGGATAAAATAACATATCGTTTACGATATCGTAAGATCAATCTGACAATATCGAGATCTAATGTGCATTCTTGCTCTTTTTTTCCTCGGCCCCCACCTCGCCGCATTTTCTTAGGGAGCGGCACAGCGGTTTCGGTCAAACTATAATACGAAACCCTATGTGATCAAGATTATGCTTTCGTTCATAGTAATATGTTCCGTGTGTGACGGGTTTAACATGTTGAAATAAGCGAGCGAGCACTCTGGCTGCTCTCATCATACTTGTTTCGTCCTAATATTTCCCCAGAAGTGTCCTCTCATAAGTCACCGAACTCATTAGTTGCACAACTTTTCCCCATAAATGTATGAGCAACTATTTCTCTGCCAACGAGTTTTAATCTCACAAATTCGTCGGTTTCTGTCCAGCCATTATTTATTTTGCTTCAAGTTATAAGCTGAAGCGGTTCTTCTTCTTCTTCTCGTGTCATTAGTTCTTTTTATTCGTCTGTTTCTGTTTAGCTTTTACTTATGTTGCTTCAAGTTATGAGCTGAAGTTTGCGCGAGAGTCACTTCCAAAGTGGTAAAACGTGTGTATCCCATTTTACAACTTTGGAAGTGTATCTCGCGCAAAAAGTTCAGTTAAAAAAAAACGACACTAGAATCCTCAACATCATTTTAAAGACCTATCCAACTTAGACAATTTAGAATTGTCTAAGCCTATCCAAAGATACCCCACGTTTGGGTTTGATGAAAAAAAAAATCACAGACAGACATGCCATTTGGCTACGTAACCCTAAAAAGTGCTACTTATGACATTTCTTTTATTTATCTACCTACTCATTTCACCACATCTCATAACTTGAATGTCACCTCAATGCAAAGATGATAAATTAAACATCTAAGTAATAAAAGTCGCCCACGCATTAATTTTGAGCCACACCCCTTGGTGGTACGGCCGTGTGGGGTGGTCGGCGGTGTTCAGGGGTGGTTAGGGGACCACCCCCACATAACAATCGTGGCTATTTGACATTAACGAGCGAACTTCAACCATTAGATCAGATTACTCCTGTTCAAATACTTAGGTGCCTTCATTTAAAAAATGCCGTTGAAATTGCTATCTCTCCTCTTAACGTGTCACTGATTCTTTCGAACCCAGTGTGGTGAAAGGATTTTAAGTACGCCTCAAAGAGGCTCCTTTCGTGCACTTGACGAATATTTTTGAACTTTTTAGGTTCTACGATATGCCGGTTTCCTCACGATGTTTTCCTTCACCGTTTGAGAGCACTGGCATAGTGTACATAAATTTTGGGCAGAAAATTCATTGGTACACGATTGGATTTGAATACACGACCTTAGAATTGGAAGGCGGGACCGCTACCACTAGGCCACCAGCGCTCTTGAAATTGCTATGTCTTGGATCATATAAAAAAACGGTAGGAACCATGCCGTAGTTTGTTGGCTGTTCTTCTAGGCTTGGTCGCGTGGAACTGGCACCTAGACTCACTTAGATTTAAGACGTTTCAAAGTGATCCTTGCGATTATTTTGAATAAATACACTTTAGACTTTTTTTTAACTTGTGCTCATCTTTCTTCTTCTTGCCCTTATCCCACTTTATGTGGGGTTGGCACATCATGTTCTCTTCCATTCTCTTCTATCAGCCGTCATCTCTGTATTCACTTCTTTCTTATCCATGTCATCTTTCACACTGTTACTTTTGTGATTGCCAAGTCTAGCGCAAAAAAAACTGGTGGTGCGTAACCTTAGCTTGCGGCGATAAATAAACGAAAATATGATTGCTAAAGATTACGCGCGGAGATGCGCTTGTTCAGGGGGCTAATTCTCGGGCCGATCTCGACCATTTTGCAATTTTATTTTATTGCTTCTTTTCGAAGAGAGAATGGATGATTTCCTTGAGAAATTCATCAACGACCTCATCGTAAAAGCCTCGACAGCTACGATATACGGAAAACGTAGAAAAAGCGCGGGGTTGTGAAAAGAACCATTAAAATAAAATTTCAAAATGATCGAGATCGGCCCGAGAATTAGCCCCCTGGAAAGAAATTCTCATTAAAAATGGGATGACCTGACTTTGAGTAGATTACCCATAGGTACTGTTAGAAAGGCTTACCCATCTAGACAATCTATCTCTGCTTTCCGCCAAGGGTCTGCGACTCCAACTGCAGTTCTTTAAATCCACTTCACAAACACAGAATCTTGATGGGGTTTAAATGTTATTGGGTTTATTATGCGATGGATGGAAAATGGTTTCTATCCAGGGGTTTTACAACG
Source organism: Thera obeliscata (assembly GCA_947578465.1). Classification (NCBI taxonomy): domain Eukaryota; kingdom Metazoa; phylum Arthropoda; class Insecta; order Lepidoptera; family Geometridae; genus Thera; species Thera obeliscata. The sequence goes on along the minus strand of OX387923.1, from coordinate 8,336,539 downwards.
ATAGCACAGATATAGTCTCTCGAACAGTAACTTTGTCGGGAGACGCGATGCGGGTCTCAAAAGATCACAATGATTCTTCTCAAGAGACGTGTCAAAACTCGACCGGCCCGCGCGGCGGTTAGACGATGACGATTTGCATTCGCTCGAAGCGAATGACAGGTGGATCTCATTCGGTCTTAGCATAGCAAGACCTTAGTGCGGTTGCTTGATTGAACAAGCAAGGAAAACCAATCTTTGTAGTATCCTTTAGAAAAACTACCTAAAGTCAGGATGAAAAAGATCAGTGGGGCGATCATGTAACTTTTGTTGCAATGGTTTCAATGGATATCCTATTGAAACTGTCAAATTTGCGATCACGTAGTAGCTTCGATTACAATCAAACGCGCATTGCAATTGAAACCATCTTTGACAATGAACGACTGCAACATGAGCGTAATGTTTCTATAGATATCATGAAACAGCGATCACGTAAGGCTGTTTCAATGGAAATGACAGCTTACGATTACTATCATATCAATCGCGAATAGAAACAAGTAAGGTGCTGTTGCGATGGATAGAAATTGAATAAAGTAAGTTATTTACAGTAAGTTTTTAGTGTTTTGACAATGATAAACAACGTTATTATTGCATTCCTAATCAAATAAAATCTAGTGCGTACCTATTACAAATCCGTTTCAACTAAGTATTTAAATTCATTTCAGTTTATCATATCAAGAGGATTCCTACTTGGGCTAGAGAAGGAACAGTGCCAAAAAAATACGCATTTCTTGATAGAAGATTGATGCAGGATGCCAGCAATCCGTTCTAAATCCCTCAGAGAGAGTTTATTTCGAACTTTCGCCTGACGAAGGAAGCGTTTGATATCCTGTGCTGGGATATCATCCTCATTCTACCATAGCCATGTGTAGAATCAGTCAAAACCTCCACGCGCAGGGGGAAATAGCTGGCTCCTGCCTATGTTACATTACATACTTCCAATATTTCATTATCAATTATGTACTAATGACTAGAATAGGATAGAAGCTGTTTCAAATTAAAATACAAAATGCTATAATTAGTCTGATTTATAAGCAGTAGGTGCCTTATCTATGTATTGTGGTAAAGAAATAAGGCGAGTTATTAAAAGAAATAATGTATTTTATTTAACTGTTTTATTTAATGGTGGTGGATGCTGTTGAACTTAAAGCAGCAGCAAATCCACACATGGCTCTTGTGTCGCCATTTCATTAAACGATCTGCTTATAGCAGCGACAGAATCCACCATTCCCTCTCTTCACGTTCCCTCTTCGACCACAAGGTGCCTTTTCTCTAGACTGTACACCCAGCGGAGCACATTGTCATCGTGATCTAAAAACAAAAAAAAATTACATCTACAAAAGTAGGTAGGTAAGCTAAATAAAACCTGTGAGTGTGAGTGGATGCAGCGTATAGGGTCCACCCCCAGTGCCCCCAACGTTTCGCCGGTTATCCACCACCTTGGACTTTATGGGGCACTTGTATCTACATATTACCATTAATTAATCAAAAAACATAGAACTTTGTTGTTTTACCATATAGAGCACAAAAAAATGATGAATAATAGCTGCACAAAACTAGGGTTATTGAAAACTATTTACCTACTACTTAATCCCTTCCATTTTTCACCAGTTTTTATGTAGCCGCCACCCACGGCATTTAACATCCTTGCAAGATTTTCCCAGGCTTTCAAATATTGTTGGTGCCCTTATTTTACTTAGGGGTATGGTTGATTGCTTCGACGAACACTGGTGGATTGGGATCATAACTTTATAACAAATAAAAACAACATATTAATCACTTGAGCAAGCTAGGAATAAAGAATTAAGAATGTTAGACTTTACTTACTTGAAATCAGACTAAATAACTTGAAAAAGTAAATTTTATTCGATATTTACGAAACCTTTGTAAAGAAGAAGAAGAAGACTGACAGAAACACAACACAAAATGAGTGAACGAGGTCTATTAGAAAGTCAAATAAAGTGGGCCAATCGTTTTCACACGGCTTCTTACTAAGATTATGATTTTTAAATTGGTCGGGTTAAATTGATTTGCAGGAACTTCACGCTGCAAAACTATCATTGCAACTGATAGATAGCGGTCAAAAAGGCATTGCAACAAGATACATGATCGCTATTCCTTGATAGTATCGTTTAGCTGTTAGTATCAAACTAATGATTGCAACTGAATTAGACAATCGCCCTACAGAAGTAATTTATATAAATGAATTAGACGCGCACAAGCTGTTGGCGTAACCAACTGGTATTCGCATTTTGACTGCCTTTAAGGCCTGCGCACACCTAGTTCGCTGGCGGTAGCGATCAGTGAAACGCTGTCAAATATTCGCTGTCAAATCTCAAATCTGACAGCGATATTTGACAGCGTTTCACTGATCGCTACCGCCAGCGAACTAGGTGTGTTCAGGCCATTACAACTCAGCTGTTAGCAGCTCTGCTTTCTGCGCTCGAAGGCGTGGGCTTGATCCCCACCGAGAACAAATATTTGTGTGGTGAAGACACAAGCTCTGCTTAGATTTAGGGCTCCACAGTGTTTTGTGGATTGTCAACCATATACATTTTCTATATATTACGTATGACCGCTCGCGGCTTTGCTCGGCACTGTTGATTTTTCGGGAAAAAAAATTCCTATGTGCTAATCCAGACTTTAATTTATCTCTGTGTCAAATTTAATCCAGATTCGTTCAGTCGTTCTGGCGTTATTGAGTAACTAACATTCATCCATCCATCTAAACTTTGACAATCATGAAATTAGTGGGATAGTGGAATTCTCGTGTTGTGATGTATTTTAGCGTAATTACGGTAAGGAGGCTTACCGCTTTATTACAGCTGCCCCTGTCAGTCACTGCAAAATAAAACTAGGGCTGCAAAGTTAGTCAAAGTTTCCGATTAAGTTTGCTCTCCTACCTGTACCTACACTCACTCTAATTTGAATAAAGGACTAAAACATAAGCGCCTAGCGTTTATAAATGCATTTGATGAGGGGTTGGTACAACATTTTTCCCCAACAGTTCTTTTCTGTCATCTCTGCATTCATTATTTTCTTATCCATGTCATCTTTTACACAATTTAACCATATTTTCATTATTAAGATGATGATGCATTATAATGATGAAGAATGCATTATTGGCGCATTATTGACGTAAGCGTCCACCCACATACATCCACATTATATATTGAGTATTGAGTATATAAAATATATGTACTTACCTATAAATGAGAAATTCATTCTTATAAATCTGTCATATTCTCTAATCTGCCCTCATAGAAGTTGTTGAGAACAGAAGAGGAAAGATGATTGGCCATCTTGTTCGACATGACAGCTTTATCAGAAATATATTATCATCGAAGGAAAGGTAGAAGGAAAGAGACAGATAGATTGAAAATTACTTATTGCACTAAAACAAAAATTGCATTGTACATAGGCGAACCTAATGCTAGAGAGCATTCTCTTCCAGTTAATCTTTGTGTAATTCGGACACTCCTAACGGTTAGTGCACATAAAATTTGTGAATAATAAGTATGAAAGGGAATTGTTTCCAAAATATTTGAACTAAGCAAAAAGAAAGGTAAGACACAAATTAAATTTTATATTAACTAAAAGTAGAGAGGAAGGGGAAGACCAAGTATAAGCTACATGAGCCTAATAAAAGCAAAGATCGCTGTCATGTCGTATAAGGAGGTCAAGGAGGATACCCTCACAAGAAATACCTGGAGAAAAATGGATACATTGCGCCGGACAAGAGAGTTGCTTTTAACCCTTAATTAGGCGCATGGGGTCAAGCCAATGGGGTCAAAAAATGATTCTGCTGATTAATCATGTTAATTTTTTATCTCAGCTATGCCAAAAAATGATGATTTTAAGAGGTATTAGAAGTTGTTCTATGTTTTTATTTATTTTAAGTGAAAGCCATGTTTTTATTTTTTTATTATGATTTCAATAAACCATTTAATGATTTTTAATATTACTTTCATTTTATTAGTTCCTACCACTCCATTTATATTCATAACTTTGGGGTCAGATGTGACCCCATGCGACTAATTGTGTGATTTTCTTCATGCGCCTAATTAAGGGTTAAATAATAAGAAGAAGGTAAATCTCTTGTAACTTGAGTCTTCGATGCAAAAAGCGAAGCTCGCAGTTGGGCGGCGTCCAGCGCACGTACTGCGGTGGTTATAAAACGTTTCCGACATTTTACTGGTTTTCGGATCACTCTTCACTTTATTTATTCCCTTCAAGGCTTCTCTTGCCGTCAAGCAGCGTTGCTCTGTTTTGGCTTGAAGGGTGTGGGCGCCGGTGAAATTGAAACGTGAGGCTTAATGCCTCAATGTGTATCATTAAAACACGTATTTGTTGCTTTGTTACCACTGCACATCAGGTGGGTAATAATTATGGTAAAATAATCATACTCTACAATAGGCCGCCGAAAAATTTATAAACCTACACTCAGAAACAGAAATATTTTGTGAACGTATTCCCAACCTTAGACTTATGACTCACAAATTAATTTTCCTGAACGTCTTATCAAGAGATCATCATCATCATCATCCTCATCATCATCATCATCAGCCCGTAGAAGAATGGCCTACCCTATACAATACATTTCTAGAAGAGCCCTCTCCATTCACGTACATTATATCATCTCTGAATCTTACACTTTTTACAAGAGGTCTTGCGGGTCTTCAAAATTTTGTCTAGGCGACTGATCGAAGCGACGCGTGACCCAAGAGCTGGTGGGTATCTGGCGCAGCGCATTGCTATTCAGCGTGGCAATGCCACCAGCGTCTTGGGGACGCTTCCGTCTGGTTCCGACCGTTACAAACGATCTAGAGATAGCTCAACTGATCCAAATCAGTGGATTTGGATCAGTTGAGCTATCTCTAGATCGTTTGTAACGATCTGCAGATAGCTCAACTGTTTCTTGTGTATTTTGTACATTTTGTAAATATTTGTTTAATTGTAAGTTTCTTTGTGTAAATAAATGTCCCTTTTTACATTATAGGTGAGATATCTCACTGAATGGCTTCAAGTCAGTGAACGTCTCCTTAACATGGTTGCTGAAACCGCCCCTTAACTGGAATTTGAATACTCTTGATTGCTCCCCCCACATACAGCTGTAAATGGTTTACGAGTTAACTTCAACTTAACACTTGCAATCATACGAACTATTCCCAAGTTTAACTTAACTTGATTAAGTTAACACGTATGAACATTGTAGGTGTGTAGATTTTAATCAAATGTTTATTTTGTAAAAACTAAAATAGGCAACTGTTATTTAGGAGATTCGTTTTCTGTAATTTTTATCTTTTCAGATAAAAAAAAAACTAAAAAGTAAAAAATAAATTATAGTTTGAAAACTAAAAAAAAACGCTTTTATAACAAATTGAACTAAAAAGTTAAAAATAAAACAGTAATAATCAATTGAAAAATTTATATTATTGTACAAAAAAGCGTGGGGGGCTTGATTTTGATTGTTGTAAATATTTTATTAATAGTTTATTATAGTTAGCTTTAAGACGTTTCAAAGTGATTCTTGCAATCCAACTGAATATATACACTTTTTAAATACGATTTTGATAAACCAAACTTACCGCCCACCTAATGTATAATTTAAGCTATAAAAGAAGACTTACAACCTTCGGCAGCTGGCTAAAGACCTTTAAAATGCAGCCCTTATTTTAAAAGGGTAGTTTTGACCCCAACACTAGGATAATTAAAAGTCACCCCCCATTGAATATTCATTGCATGCTTTACGTGAGCGGGGTGTTAACGCCATATTACTGGGGCATCACTTATGCCCATGTTTACTTTTTAACCGACTTCTAATAAAAAATCAGGTTCTCAATTCGGTAGTTTTTTAATGTTTTATAATGTAACTTTGTCATTTATGAGCCGATAATTTATTGATTCAGGAGTAAATTTACGGAATTATTAACTAGAACAAAATGTATAGTTCACCTATTTTATTGTGTGAGCATTCAGAGCTTATTTCACTTTGCAGGATTTGCGGGTGAGTATGAGTATAGGATGGAATGGAAAACGACATTCAAGTTGAGGGAGAAAAAATACAATACGTCAATAATTATATATACTTGGGACAACTTATCTCCTTCCAAGACCAATCAAGCCAAGAAATAGAAGGAAGAGTCACCAACGGCTGGAAAAGGTATTGGTCGCTTAAAGACATATTTAAAAACGATCAATACACGGTAGCAATAAAAAGGAGACTTTTTAACATCTGTATCCTACCAATACTTACATACGGCTGCCACACCTGGGCAAACACACAGAAAGACGCCCAGATGCTCATAACTTGTCAGAGAGGTATGGAAAGAAGTATGCTGGGATACCGAAAACAAGACAGAAAAAAAGCAACAACTTTGAGAAGCATAACGAAATTAGAAGATGTGGGAACAAAAACCAAAATCCAAAAATGGAGGTGGACAGGGCACATGCTCCGCGAAAAGTCCGAAAAATGGACTAGCTACCTAACCAACTGGACCCCTCGTGTATGCACTAAAAGAAAGCAAGGAAGGCAACGAAAACGATGGTCAGATGACCTCAGACAAGCTGCTGGCCCGCTATGGACCAGAGCTGCACGAGACAGACAAAAATGGAAAGAACTGGAGGAGGCCTATGTGTCAAAAGGACACGCTGTTGCCCCGCAACAGTAGACCGGCTTAGAAAAAAAAAATAGAAATGAGTATAGGTTGCACACACAAGTCTTCGTTTAATTAACTTTTAAACATTAGATTATTTAAGAACCGATTTATTTTATATTATTCGAAAGGTCCTGCATTTTATCAAGATTAGTAGTTTTTTGCCTACATGTTGCTAACTAATTTATGCCTGAGAGTATCGCAACTAGTTCCTTTATTAAAGTAATGCTTAGCCGGTCACGAACATCAAGAACGTGCCCTACGATGCACTAGTCTGGGTACATCAATTTGAGGCGTACAGATGTTTAGCCTCACGTGTCAGTAATGTCACCGGCACCCACACCCGTCAAACTGAAATACAGCAATGTTGCTTCACGGCAGAAAGAGGCATGGTGGTAGTACGCACTCCCACGAGACACACACAAAGAGCTCTACTACTAGTGCTAACTTTTTCGAGTTTATTTTTGAATTCACATTTGATTTCGCCAGCCGGTCATAGCTCAGTTGAGTTACTACCATATATGCTGAGAGACCAGTAGGCCTTCCATGAGCTCTGTCTGGCTCTGTCTCTGGTTCTGGTTTTGAGTCTGTGTGAGTGTTGACCAAATAAATCCTACGTCAAAACGTCACACACACAGTATAATGCACTGGTGAATACTCACACAGACTCAAAACCAGAACCAGAGACAGAGCCAGACAGAGCTCATAGCAGGCCTACAGTTAAAATAAAAAAAAAAATACGGGTTGCACTCCGGGAGTGCCGGCAGAAGTGAAAACTTGATTATTAACGTAGGAACCCTAAAAGTTGTTTATTTTATCAAGTTCCTCAATGTAGTAAAACCCCAATCAAAGTCCTAAGGAACCCTAAAAATTTTAGCATTATCAAGCTCCTAAGTGTAGTTGAAATTCCAATCAAAGTGCTAAGGAACCCTAAAATTGTTTACATAATCAAGGTCCTAAGTGTAGTTGAAAGTCCAATTAAAGGCCTTGTAACGGTGGAAAACTGGGTGCAGACAGGCAGACCGACTATTTCGGCTGCGTTGGCCCTGACTAGCTCAGTTGGGGTTCGATGTTCCTACCGCACAAAAGATTTTTATTCTAAAATAAAATAAATGTTAGAAATCAGTTACAGCGTTTTATTTAAAGAACACATACCTCTTACATGACATGTACATTAGCTTAGGAATGAAAAATTGAAACTGCACAGCTATGCTATCTTATATACTATATAATCCTAAAGTGATCCTTCATTTACATGACCTTAAAGTGAGCTCAAATAGCTACTTAACTACAAATTTATATGCTCAGCTATTAACCAGAATAGAGGTTATCCACATGCCAGACTATCTTTCTTACAAATGAACCTACTACTAATCAACAAGTTACAAATACATTGAACGCTACGTTCTCTGACATGGGATTGAACAAAGAAATTTAAAGGGACACCTTATACATATGAGAGGTTTAATGACCTCACGGGACAACAATATATTCCTTTACATAAAATGTAAGCAATGGCTATCATGGATACATGAGAGGTTCAATGACCTCGTGGAATACATAAAAATCAATAATGCTTATATTATTTACACGGGATGTTTAGTGACCATATGTTCAAACTTTATCCAAACCATAGCTCTCAAGCGAGCACAAATTTATTCAGGGAGAGGTTACTGCTTAGTGTGTCGGAGATGTGGATATTTGAATTTACCAATCCCAAGGCCCCGGATGACCCAATTAAATGAAACCCACAGAAAACTAACTTGTGAGTCACCCCTGGCGTCCGCCTCTAAAATAACCCAAGCGACCGTATTCTGACCGACAGGATGGTAAGATAGTAAAACGCACGACAAAGACGATGGCAATTACCACGTCAACGAAACCCTACCTATTGACAACAAAAATAGCACTCTCTACGGCAGCAAACAATCTCTTGGCAACGTGCGGACACAGCCCGCAGGATGCTGCGTCCCTAAAAATACAACTGATCCTCCCCTGTATGCCCCATGCTGTGTGATGCTTCTCAGATCCCCTACGTACCAGAAATGGGCGCTCGCCCAGCTTGCAGTCGGCTCGTATCGGCAGCGAGAATGCTGGCTTCGTGTGCTGGGGCTCGTCTCTGGGCACGCGGTGATGGTATTCGTTGGCGCAGCTTCGTCTGTAATACCCAAATCTGGTTAGCGAGGACTCCTCCACAAACCCAACGGTGCCAGGGTGCAGCTTTCGTACGTACCGGCGATTCTTCTAGGCTCGGCGTCTTTTCCGTGGAATGCCCCCGGCGGCTCCGCACGCGCCTTTTATCACCTTTGCTACCACATCCCCGCACCTCGAGCCACAAACTTCCGCCCAGAATATTCCAGAACACTTGCTCCAATAATCCACGGCATTTACGTCTCTCCGGCCAGCATTTTTAATGTCTGTAATTGCGAGCTCGCTTCACACATCGACCCAACCACATTATTTCTATTCACCCGCTAATATAGTTTATTTCTTAGTTAGTTACACTACTCGCCAATGGAGGCCCCTGCGTCTTGCTGATGGTGAAAACGTTGTCCTTTTCCAACACAAGCTAAACCCTATTTCTCTCCTTCTCCGACCCTATCGACATGCGACTACTTCGTAACAGATGTCACTAGTAGACACCGTTCGATACGAACATCGCTACCCACAAAAGTGTTGACATCTGTCAAATCCTGTATTTTGCGGCTACTACTTAACAGATGGCGCTCTTCGCCAGCCATCTGCCTAGCCATTTATAGTGTTTCTATTCGTTACCAGAGGTCGCCCTTACAACGTTTCAACAACTCACTCACCAACTTGCGTCTTGGCGCGTAAATTTAAATAGCTCTCCATTAGCTTTCGACTGATACGAAAAACTATTCTGCCAAAATAAATGAAATGCTACAATACCCCCCCGGCCGTTAAAAGTTTCACTACACTTAGTGAAACTGCGCTGCCCTCAGCGCTGGTACTGAAATGAAAAGCTTTATATCTAACTATAACCATATGCACATATTACAACTCAAAATAAACTTGACGAACAAAAAAAATATAAGAACAAACCAAACTCCTTATCACTGTAAAAAAAACGTACAATTCCTTATCTACTAAACTAGCCTAAAACAAATTCTCCTGTAAAAAAAACTTTATACAATCCTTGTACATTCCCTCCACGCCCGGAGATCCCTTCTACCATGGCGTGGCCTCATAAAACTAGCGGTCTTCTCAAGTCGTCACTTGTGCAGCTGAAACTATCGTTTCGTCCTTGAACCGTAAAATACAAACAAAACTGGCACGTCTTTATCGTGGGAGACCGGCTATCGGAGTGGACCCATCTGCGGCGACGTCGTTATACCTGTTCCTCTTGCCTCCCCTTTCTTATCGCCATCCATTCATCAATCTTGCATGCTTCATCTCTCATTATGCAAATGTCTAATCTACATACCCTTCTTTACAACCATCACCATTCACGCCTAGCGATACCCTACGTGGAACCGTGGGTACGCGACCTCTCGCCCGTACGTGTCCTACCCTTTGTGGTGGATACGCTCTGCTCATCCATTCTGCTCCTCACTGCAAGAAACCTAACTCCATCTCACGCCTGGTCCTATATGTAGTCCTTTCACCCGTCTGCCCTTTAGACATACAAACAAACATTTTCCAAAAAAGAACAAACCAAAATCTACAAGAAAAATGAGTTATCATATTTCCTACTGCCTTACAAACCAAAACCAAACCAAATATTTACCTACAGTTCACAACACCTACTGTGGTGTTGTGAAACCCTAAACCTTTAGGTCTTTCATGTGCCAAGACCCTAAAATCTTCCCGTCCATGTCCTCTAACTCGAAGACCAGTGGTGACAGTACCACTTTCACCCTGCATTTCTCGTACTTAGGACATAACTTCGCCATCTTGAACTTTGCCGCGTCGCTGAGCGGATGGGTTCTTTTCCAGACGATGTCCCCTACTTTCACTGTCGCTTCTCTTCTCCTGAGATTGTACGTTCTCGTGTTCGCCTGGTGTGCCTTGAGTATGTTCTGCCGCACTGTGGCAAAAATGTCTGCCAGGAGACCTAATTCTCCTGCAAACTCTTCCCTTGGCATTCCAGGTTGATATTCCTCTTCTGTAGCCGTGTAGTGCGATCCATCCACAATCGGTTCTCTGGCATGAACCAGAAAAAATGGTGAGAATTTGGTGGTTTCGTTCACGGCGCTATTAATGGCGAATTGGATCTTATGGATGTTCTGATCCCAGGACCTGTGGTCGTCTTTCACATACGCCGCCACGGCCGTCATGACCGTCTTGTTATAGCGTTCCACCAAATTCACCTGTGGCGTGTAGCGTGGTGTATAATGCGTTTTTGGGATTCTGTACTTTCTCAAAAGTGTACGGAATTCGGTCCCCGTGAATTGCGTTCCATTATCCGCAATCACGGTTTCCGGGACCCCGTGAATTAAGAAAACACCGTTTTCCAAAGCGTTCGACACCAGTGCGCTTGTGGCTCTACGAAGTGGGAATAGCAAAGTGTACTTTGAGAAACAACAAGTGACTACAAAAATATATACAAAACCTGACTTAGACCTAGGTAAAGGACCTACCAAATCTACCGACAAAACCTGAAACGGACGGTGACAAACCTTAGGTTTGCCCATTAGACCTGGAACTGCGCGGTTACTAGATTTGTATGCCGTGCATGTGTCACATCCCTCTACATACTCCTTGATGTCCTTAAACATTCCTGGCCAGTAATAACGTAAACATATCCTCCTGTGTGTCTTGAAGACCCCTAAATGCGCTGCTGTTGGAGGTTCGTGGTTTTCCCTGATAATTTCTCTTCTTCTGTCAAGTGGAAGGACCTCCTTCCACTCGAATTCCTCCATCAAAGAGTATTTGGCCTTCGAAAATCGGTACAGCTTGTCTCCTTCTATCCGGTACGCTGGGTAGTGACTCGGGCTGTTCTGTACATTCTGCAGGATATTGTCATACCACGGATCTGGTGCCGTTCCCGCTGTGTCTCCTATGGCATCTACCCTGAGCAACCTCGAGAGAGCATCCGGAACCACGTTGTCTGAGCCCTTCCTGTGTTCTATGTGAAAATCGAACTGAGACAGCCTGCAGCCCCAGCGGACCAGTCTACCTGTAGGATTTTCGAGCCGCATGAACCATTTTAAAGATGCATGATCCGTTATTACTGTGAAATGCCTAGAACCCAAATACGCCTGAAACTTCTCTACTGCAAAAATTACAGCTAACGCTTCTCGCTCCGTAGCACTATAGTTGCGTTCCGCCTTCGAAAGTGATCGGCTGACGTACGCTATAGGGTGTTCTGCGTCATCGAGCTTCTGTGTCAACATGCCTCCTATGCCGAATGATGAAGCGTCACAATGCACGAAAAACGGCCTGTCAAAATCGGGACACGCCAACACTGGTGATGATACCAAAGCTTCCTTCAGCTTGGTAAATGCCCTCTCTGCTTCTTCATTCCACTTGAACGGCGGAGCCTTCTTGGAGGTTGATGTCAACGCATTCAACGGCGCGGCTATTGACGCAAAATCTCTAATAAACCTACGATACCATGAAGCCGTTCCTAAAAACATCTTCACCTCTTTTGCAGAATTTGGAATGGGAAAATCCAAAATGGCACGGACCTTTTCTGGGTCCGTCCGTAAACCATGCTCATCTACAATATACCCCAAATACTGCAAAGACTTCCTAAAAAACTGACACTTTTCGTAGTTGACGGTTAGGTTCGCGAACTTCAACTTTTCTAGAACCCTCTCGAGCAATACCAAATGTGCCTTCAAATCGGAACTGACTATTATGATATCGTCTACATAAACATACACTAGGCCCTCCAAAATGTCACTGGCAAAACCGTTGTCAAATAAGAGGTCCATTAGGCGCTGCTGCCGTGCACTCGCACCACAAAGCCCGAAGGGCATCACCTCAAACTTGAAAAGGCCTTTTCCGGGCACTGTGAAGCTTGTTTTCTCCTTTGATGCTTCCTCTAATGGGATCTGCCAGAAGGAAGACGCTAAATCTATCGAAGACAGAAACCTTGCTTCCTTCAGACTATCTAAAATTTGTGGAATATACGGCATTGCATATGCATCTCCTTTTGAGACCGCGTTCAGTTTCCTGCAATCTAAACAAAACCGCCAGTCGCCGTTTGCTTTTGGCACCAGGAGCGCTGGATTGTTCCAAGGGCTTTCACTTGGTGATACTACGCCTAGTTGTAACATCTTGTCCAGTTCTTTATGCAAGGCTGCCCTTTTCTCCGGTGAGAGTGGATATTGTTTTGTTTTGATTGGCTGAGCGTCCCCCGTATCGATAGTGTGCTTCATCAGATGTGTCCTTCCTAAGCCTACCTTGGCGGAAGAGATGTCACGAAATCTTTTCACTACCGCGTCCGCTTCTACCCTTTCTGATGGCGAGAGCGACTGGTATGTGTGAATAGATCTAAATGGACCATCTGAAACACTACCTACACAACACGTTGGCCTGTGTTCTACCGCATTTCCCCTATTTATCACATTTGGAGCTAGATTGAAAGCCCGCCAGAAATCTATGCCAAATACTACATCCGAATTTATATCTGGAATCACATAAAATTTAATAACCCTAGTAGCGTCTTCAAACGTCAGTGGAAGCAACATGTACCCTATTGCCTTGATGCGGTCCCCATTCCCGACAAATACGGACCTATCTACCTCGTGAAGTGTATAACCTATTTTTTTCAAAATCTGTAGTGCTCTATTGCCTAAAATTGATAGACTTGCACCAGAGTCTAACAAACCATAAAAATCTAGATCTACCAACGTAACCTTTAAATATGGACGTGAATCCTTATGACATGGTGAAAATAGAACCGACACAGCTGATTCACGGGTTTGATCCCACCTCCCTTTTACGGGATGGGTGGATTGACTGTCCCGGTTCTTCCTAACTAGTTTTTTGAATTTTCCGATTGTTGCTGAAGCTTGGCCACCATCCTTCCCCTACACTTCGGGCAACTCCTGACTGTGTAGCCTACTTCCCCACAGTTAAAACACTTGACCTGCTGATTAAATCTTCCCTTCCTGCAGTCCTTAGACCAATGTCCCATGCCGCCACACCTAAAACAACCAGATTGTGGTGTCCTATCCGATTCCTGCTGAGTCGACACCGCCGCCAGCTGTGATCGCGGCTTGGAGCCTTTATACGCCAGTGTTGGGTTTAATGTCCTAGTCGATATTCTAGATGGTTCTATGAAAAAATCTGATCGCTGCTTTGCTGCCTCTAGCCTCCTACACTTATCCTTTAGCGACTCAATTGATGTTATGTCTACTAACGCTAGTTGTTCAGTAAAAGATGGCCTAATATTGTGGAGCAGAATCTCTAATAACTCTTGTTCTGGCAGTGGATTCTTCAGCCTAGCAACCAAGCAGTTCATAATCGAGAAGTAAATATGACTGGGCTCCTCCACCCCTTGTGTCCTCGCCCTTATTTCTCCTAATAACCTATAATCGTAGTCTATCGGACTAAACTCCTCTATCAACAATGACGACAGCTCGCTCCATGAAGAAACTTGGTCTTTGATGCCCCTGAACCATAGCAAGCCCTGGTCAGTAAAAAGCTCAGAAGCTGACTCAAATAGTTTTCCCTCTCTGGTACCGTTCGCTGCACTAAGTTCCTGCAACCTCTCTAAAAATGACCTGACATCTCCTACTCCATCAAACTTGACACCCCACTTCGCAATCGGAACCTTAGGACCCGCGCATTCTACGACAACTCGTTGATGGGTGCTATCCTTCACTGCTGGCAACACCTCGTTGGGACCTTCCGCCTGTATTGGGTCCCTTCCGTTGATCTTATCAATGAAGAATACAACGGCCAATAACTCCTTCTCCCTTAGTGTCCGTTGCTCCTCACTCTCTCCTTCTGGAACCCTGGACAACCTGAAATAAAGGTGTCCTGCCAAAGCACGAGCGCGCAGAAAACTGCCTTTGTCCTTGGTGTCCTCGTACTCAGACCATTTTAAACCCAACTCGTGCACCTTTAGTTGAAGCAACAAAAACTGTTCCTGTGTTTGGGGCGGAGCATCCGTAACCTCCTCCGACTGAACCTCTAGCAAAAGCTTTTTAAGCTGTTTACGAAGCTTATCCACCGTGGGCTCCGGAGTCTCAGACCTTATGGAGACCTCATATTGAAGTTCCTCCTTCGACAAACTGTGCACGTGGATCGCCGGATCTGTCATCTTGTCTACCTATAATAAAACCACGGTACCCAAAGACAAATGGGAAAACTACCAGAAGCAAACGATGTAAAAAAAAAACTTTTGAAACGAGCCTCCTTAAATAAAAAACGTGCTATAACCATCAAACGTGAAAGCAATTCCTCCAAAATAAACACAATAACGCTAAAAAAAAATTTTACTCTATACTCAAGGTAAACATTAGAATGTAGGTCAAGGCAAAAAAAAAAAATTTTAAGTTCCAAACGCCTAATCCTACCTCCCCAAAAAATAATCTAATGTTTACCCCTCAAAAGTTTCGAAAATCCCAGGTTTGTGTGTGTGTGTGAGGGTGTGTGTGTGCGTGTACGAGAGGACTCGTAAATAAAATTAAACTGTTATAAGTTTCAACAGCTGGTCGCTAACCACAGAAGTGTATTATGGTTCCTAATCCGTTGCAAAACTTTAACAAATATTAGTCTTGCAATATACATACAAAAAACTCTATGCTGATCGCAGCATACAAAAAAATATAACCACAGTAGCACTTTGCAAGACTATCTCCCTAACATGAAAGGAAGGAAGTGCCCAAAAAAAATTTTACATCAGGACAGGAATACACTCTTACAAAAATACACTAGCAGAAAAATACACAGGTGAAAGAATACATCGGTAGAAAAGCACACACAATAAAATTATACACCCTAAGAAAATACACACATGATACACAAAGAACCTAAAATATACTTAAAATTAGCTGGACTGTTGTCTGTTGCCTTGTCTGTTGCTCTAAAATGTTACAATAACGCCTACCTACAGTGGTCACTAAACGCAAAAAAAAATTTTCAAAAAAAAAAAAAAATCAAAAAAAATTTCAAAAAAAAACAAATTTTCAAAAAAATTAAAACTAGAAGTTGGGCGCCATTTTGTAACGGTGGAAAACTGGGTGCAGACAGGCAGACCGACTATTTCGGCTGCGTTGGCCCTGACTAGCTCAGTTGGGGTTCGATGTTCCTACCGCACAAAAGATTTTTATTCTAAAATAAAATAAATGTTAGAAATCAGTTACAGCGTTTTATTTAAAGAACACATACCTCTTACATGACATGTACATTAGCTTAGGAATGAAAAATTGAAACTGCACAGCTATGCTATCTTATATACTATATAATCCTAAAGTGATCCTTCATTTACATGACCTTAAAGTGAGCTCAAATAGCTACTTAACTACAAATTTATATGCTCAGCTATTAACCAGAATAGAGGTTATCCACATGCCAGACTATCTTTCTTACAAATGAACCTACTACTAATCAACAAGTTACAAATACATTGAACGCTACGTTCTCTGACATGGGATTGAACAAAGAAATTTAAAGGGACACCTTATACATATGAGAGGTTTAATGACCTCACGGGACAACAATATATTCCTTTACATAAAATGTAAGCAATGGCTATCATGGATACATGAGAGGTTCAATGACCTCGTGGAATACATAAAAATCAATAATGCTTATATTATTTACACGGGATGTTTAGTGACCATATGTTCAAACTTTATCCAAACCATAGCTCTCAAGCGAGCACAAATTTATTCAGGGAGAGGTTACTGCTTAGTGTGTCGGAGATGTGGATATTTGAATTTACCAATCCCAAGGCCCCGGATGACCCAATTAAATGAAACCCACAGAAAACTAACTTGTGAGTCACCCCTGGCGTCCGCCTCTAAAATAACCCAAGCGACCGTATTCTGACCGACAGGATGGTAAGATAGTAAAACGCACGACAAAGACGATGGCAATTACCACGTCAACGAAACCCTACCTATTGACAACAAAAATAGCACTCTCTACGGCAGCAAACAATCTCTTGGCAACGTGCGGACACAGCCCGCAGGATGCTGCGTCCCTAAAAATACAACTGATCCTCCCCTGTATGCCCCATGCTGTGTGATGCTTCTCAGATCCCCTACGTACCAGAAATGGGCGCTCGCCCAGCTTGCAGTCGGCTCGTATCGGCAGCGAGAATGCTGGCTTCGTGTGCTGGGGCTCGTCTCTGGGCACGCGGTGATGGTATTCGTTGGCGCAGCTTCGTCTGTAATACCCAAATCTGGTTAGCGAGGACTCCTCCACAAACCCAACGGTGCCAGGGTGCAGCTTTCGTACGTACCGGCGATTCTTCTAGGCTCGGCGTCTTTTCCGTGGAATGCCCCCGGCGGCTCCGCACGCGCCTTTTATCACCTTTGCTACCACATCCCCGCACCTCGAGCCACAAACTTCCGCCCAGAATATTCCAGAACACTTGCTCCAATAATCCACGGCATTTACGTCTCTCCGGCCAGCATTTTTAATGTCTGTAATTGCGAGCTCGCTTCACACATCGACCCAACCACATTATTTCTATTCACCCGCTAATATAGTTTATTTCTTAGTTAGTTACACTACTCGCCAATGGAGGCCCCTGCGTCTTGCTGATGGTGAAAACGTTGTCCTTTTCCAACACAAGCTAAACCCTATTTCTCTCCTTCTCCGACCCTATCGACATGCGACTACTTCGTAACAGATGTCACTAGTAGACACCGTTCGATACGAACATCGCTACCCACAAAAGTGTTGACATCTGTCAAATCCTGTATTTTGCGGCTACTACTTAACAGATGGCGCTCTTCGCCAGCCATCTGCCTAGCCATTTATAGTGTTTCTATTCGTTACCAGAGGTCGCCCTTACAACGTTTCAACAACTCACTCACCAACTTGCGTCTTGGCGCGTAAATTTAAATAGCTCTCCATTAGCTTTCGACTGATACGAAAAACTATTCTGCCAAAATAAATGAAATGCTACAGCCTAAGGAACCCTAAAAGTTGTTTATTTTATCAAGTTCCTCAATGTAGTAAAACCCCAATCAAAGTCCTAAGGAACCCTTAAAATTTTAGCATTATCAAGCTCCTAAGTGTAGTTGAAATTCCAATCAAAGTCCTAAGGAACCCTAAAAATGTTAACATTATCAAGTTCCTAAGTGTAGTTGAAACTCCAATCAAAGTCCTAAGGAACCCTAAAAGTTGACCACTTAATCAAATTCCTCAATGTAGTAAAACCCCAATCAAAGTCCTAAGGAACCCTAAAAATTTTAACATTATCAAGCTTCTAAGTGTAGTTGAAACTCCAATCAAAGTCCTAAGGAACCCTAAAAGTCGACCATTTAATCAAATTCCTCAATATAGTATAACCCCAATCAAAACCCTATACGGAACCCTAAATTTTACGTAAAGCCAAATCCTCAACGGGTCGGAACCGCTAGAAGGGACCTTGTCGCGCGACCTACAAGTAGGTCCTAAATGAAGTAAAACGGCAGACATAGGAGGAGGGGGTTCTGGGGGGCTAAGGGGGGTCACAGCACGGCTCGCTTCGCTCGCCGCGCTGTTCCCCGTGATCGCGTGGCGGCTCGCTTCGCTCGCCGCGACGCTCCCCCCGGGTTCAGGAAGAGGGGGTTCTGGGGGGCTTAGGGGGGTAACAGCACGGCTCGCTTCACTCGCCACGCTGTTCCCCGTGATCGCGTGGCGGCTCGCTTCGCTCGCCGCGACGCTTCCCCCGGGTTTCGGAGGAGGGGGTTCTGGGGGGCTTAGGGGGGGTCACAGCACGGCTCGCTTCGCTCGCCGCGCTGTTCCCCGTGGTCACGTGGCGGCTCGCTTCGCTCGCCGCGACGCTCCCCCCGGGTTCAGGAGGAGGGGGTTCTGGGGGGCTTGGGGGGAGTCACAGCACGGCTCGCTTCGCTCGCCGCGCTGTTCCCATGGTCGCATGGCGGCTCGCTTCGCTCGCCGCAATGCTCCACTCGAAAAATAAATACAGTAGATCTATAAAATCATGTACCAATGACCACTACTACCTGCCGCGGGCGGCCGCTAGTTCATAAAATCTATAATAGGTATGTACCTATACCTACTACAGTCACGAAAAACGCCTTGGTATGCTTGCTACTAACTATTATCTATTCTGTGACGTTACCGTGTCATAGTAACTACTAGCGTATCTGTAGCGTCGCTTTTTCGATTTTTATTATGAACTCTACGTTGTAGTTTTAGGGTACATTTCTGCAAAAAATCCGTCCTACGCTTTTTCGATCAGGGTCACGTGATCCTGACGCGAGTTTAAGATTTTATCCCCATTCAGAAAGTGCTCAACGCCGCTAAAGAAGTTTTCACTTCAAAAAAGAACTGTCAAAAAACTAATTTTATGATGACTATAACTGAATAAAACTAATTTTCCCCTCTCATCGCAATCTCTTAATACCGAGTGAAGTTAATTCGGAGGAGGCTTAGTTGTGGACGGTGGTATGCAAGAGGTAACAATTTCGTTACAATAATTACATGAAACTACTGGTGACATTACTGGCACGTGAAGCTGAAAATCTGTAAGCCTTGATGGACGCAAGGCACTTTCCTTACGTGCGTGACCGTAGGTAGGCAATGCTTTGGTATTGGCGATGGTTACCACTTAACATCAGGTGGGCCATGCTTGTTTTATCAGCTAGTTTATAGTCATAGTTTTTATTTAGGCCAACAAAAAATTGCACTCACATATTACAAAAAAAATTAGAAAATGTAATCAGCCCCGTTATCCGCAAATGAGACTTAAAAAATATCGGGCGGTATGAATGTAATGTATAATAAAAATAAAATCGGTTGTCTGTAAAGTCGGTTTACTGACAATAGTTGAACGTGACAACGTCATACAGCTGTCAACGCGGACGCATGGCTCACTCAAGTAGGAGAGAGACAGATGTCGAACGCTGCCGAACGCGGTGGCCGTGCGTCTCTCTTTGTCGCTCGTTCCGCTCTCACGCTACGATTCCAATGGAAAACTTGCCTTACAAGCACGGAAACCTTATTGTAGAGGTTAAAATAATAACTTTCTTGGTTCCCTCTCACCCGAAACCGAACTATCGCATAACTTTTGATACAGTTAATAAGGGTCCGGTCCGAGGTCACGTTAACGGTTAAATAGTGAAGACAAATACCAGCTTCAGTTGAAAGGGACAAAGAAAGTAGCTATTTATCGTTGTGGGGAGGAAAACTGGACTTTACGGTCTGGTTATGAGGGCTGAGTTATTTTTACGTGCCCTGCACGTTATTGATAAAGGGCATGCGAGTTTTATATACCATCGTGGAAATAAGTGGGTAGAGGTTTTTGTTAAGTTCGTCCTTTGAAGAAGTACTACCGTACTAGTGAAGTTCTACTAGAACAGTAGTAGTTCTTCTATCACGTTGTTTATTGGAGTGGTCTTGGAGAGGTTTTTGTTAAGTTCGTCCTTTGAAGTAGTACTACCGTGCTAGTGAAGTTCTACTAGAAGAGTAGTAGTTCTTCTATCACGTTGTTTCTTGGAGTGCTCTTGGTGACTTTTTTGAAAACTTCATTTTTTGAGCATTTTTTGAGGTCGGGAAAAACTAATGGCTTCTCACTACTAAAATTATATAGAAGAAACGGGTATTTATCGTGATTACCTTTATTATTTCCCGACGTTTCGACCGTGTTACAACAGCCGCGGTCACGAGCAGACACTCCACCCTTCCTGACATTGTCACGTAACCCTAACCTTAACTTTTATTCTACCAATCTGGAAGTAGGTATTTACAACGATAAAAAAAATCGTCAATTCTTTTTTTATGCCATAGCAGGCAGACGAGCTAACGGGCCACCTGATGGAAAGTAGTCACCGTCACCCATAGACACCTGCAACACCAGAAGTGGAGCTGCAATCAGAGAACTAACATAAAAAATTCAACGGAATTGAGAACCTCCTTTTTTAATTAAAGTCGGTTAAAAAGGTCATAATAACTAAAAAACTTAATTCCGAAATGTAATCACAAACGGACTTACATAAATAAAAACAATTGTTCCGGTTTCTGTTGAATGCAATTTCAACAGGATTTAAGTTATTTGCATAACAATTGCAATGTTTTTCTCGTTCATTGTTGAAAGTATAACTTAGGTGCAGTGTCCACTAAAGCTGAGAATACCTAAAACCGAATACAAATATAATAAATAAATATTGTAGACAATCCATACAACACTATCTAGCCCCAAACTAAGCAGAGCTTATACTATGGGAACCAGAGAGCTGATAATACTTATATACAATTATTTGTAAATACAATACATATTTAGAATACAATATAACACCCAGACAGAGAACAAACATCTGTGTTCACCATATTTTTTTTAACAATTTATTGGCTAATGCTTGACCGCAATCTCACCTGATGTTAAATGATTTATTTATATATTTAATTAATTAATTGGAACGGTCTTGAGACCAATTACACTAATTAATAGGTAAATTACATTTCCACATTCTAATACATAATTAATTTTACATTAAAGAAAATTATTACAAAAAAAAAATTAGCATGTCAAATTAGGTCAAATCTATCTTTCGTCGAATAAATAATAATAACAAAACAAAAATTAAGTAGTCATAAAACAGTCGCAAATAAAATGGATAACAACAAAATAATAAGGCTAATGTCAAGTTATAATAACTAAGTAGTAATAATTGAAATGCTTATAAAAAAAAATCGTCTGTCTCACAGTACTTGAGGCATTCAGCCAAGATTTCCCTCCAGCTGTCTACAGAAAAGTCACCGTTTGGGTTGGCTGTTAGGATAATGCGTGCTTAGGTCCAATTTCACCGTTGAAATTTAACGCGTTCTACTGACGTTTAAACTCGCTTAAGGCCTGCGCACACCTAGGCCACTGGCGAACGCGATCAGTGAAACGCTGGCAAATTTGACAGCGTTTCATTGATCGCGGTCGCCAGCGGCTTAGGTGTGCGCAGGCCTTCAAGCATTAACTGAGTTCAGTTGGTACATTTTTCTGTAAACGCGTTTAAAGACCTGTCAATGTCGTTGCATTTCTTTTGAAAATGGATACTCGTTTACATATAAACGAGTTTAGTGAAACGCGTTTAACGGTGAAATCCCCCCTAAGAATAAGTCACAGCTTGGGTTGGCTTTTAGGATAATGTGTGCTTATAGTCATCTAAGATAACCACAAGACAAGGCCGAGCATATAGCACGCTCGTTGGCCAGCAATCGGGATGCTGACGAGTTTATCTGCCAATTATCATCCACGGTTCAGTGGTGTGGACGATCGATAGCACACCCCATTGACCAGACATGGAAATACAGATCAGTTAGTCTGTTCATTCTTCGTAATTCATGCCAAATACTACGAGTATTATATTACTTTAAAGTATTACTTTGAAGAACCAAGTTCACCGACATTGCTCTTAGAATAATTGAAGTGGCAATGGGCAGGTCATATACCTCGAAGAGGTCCTACCGTTTTTTTATATGATCCTTTTACAAATCAAAAATAATCTAAAATAAAAGCAGTAAAGTTCCAGTGTGGTACCACTTCACTAAGTCAGACGTATGCAATAATATAAAAGCAAAAGTTTCAAAGACAGCACACGCTACGCTTCAAGGCCTGCGCACACCTAGTTCGATGGCGGTAGCGATCAGTGAATATCGCTGTCAAATTTGACAGCGTTTCACTGATCGCGTTCGCCAGCGGCCTAGGTGTGCGCAGGCCTTCAAAGTAATAAAATCACACACATGACACACATACATACAGAAATCCTACGTCAAAACGTCACATAGTACAATGCACTGATTAGCACTCGCACAGACTCAAAACCAGAGCCAGAGACAGAGCCAGACAGAGCTCATGGTAGGCCTGCTGCGGTCCACTATGATTTCGGAATTTAGGTTGATAACAAGTATAATGTAGAAAAGTATCAAGTTAGGACAGTAGCCCACCATTCAGTTATCTCAATAAAAAAAACAGCATAAGCTGACGTCACTATGCTAATGACGTCACATAAAGAGAGTGATTCACGGAACCCCACATATCACACGCGTCAAGGTTTCACGCCGGAAGGAAGGATGCTAGGCTTATCTCTCGTCTTTCTCTACCCTTGGCTTAAAGCATAAGAGGAAGCGAGATGGCTTTGTTTTTCATGTTAGTTTTTGTCGCTAGGTTTCAGCATAATTGGACCTTCCCATTTCATATCTAGAGGTGGCTAGAGTGAAAGAAAAAGAAAGTGTTTCACGGATTTTTTAATTTCTTATTAGAATTTCTAAATAAGCTGACAAAGCTGTCAGAATGGTATAGGTGCTGGGCAAGCTTATTTCCATATTATTACATACTAGCAGTTGGTGCCCGAGCTTCGCTCGGTATTTTTTTTTTTGGTAAACTGTTGTTGTTATAATAATAAACTCATAAAAGTTAAAGTTGTTAGTTTATAATAATAAACTCCACTACTCGTCAATAGATGGCGTTCTCTTTCCCACTAACTCATGACTTAATCAACAGATGGCGCTAGGAGTTATGATTTTATGATAAAGTTGATTATTTACTTTACGACATTTCTAAACATTTTCTAAAAATGAATCCTAGCTAGATCGTTTTATCGTCCCCGAAAACCCCTGTATACTTAATTTCATGAAAATCGTTGGCTCAGTTTCCGAGATCCTAAATAAATATATATATATACAAGATTTTCTCGTTTAAAGGTATAAGATTAAAGGTATAAGATTTCTATCTAAAATCCGGTCCCAGGCACTATAGCGTCCTGCAAGTAGGATTTGAGTAATCACCAGTTGCCCTGACGCTATATAAATCATCTACAATAGATGCAGAGATCTTTTTATTTATTATTTTATTAATTATGTCCAGCAGTGGTGTCCGCGTGGGAATCATAGATCACAGGGCAGACCACCAGCCACGGCCCTGTTTAATAAAGCTGGCAGTTCGACATTATGTCACAAAGCGACAAAATTGTGGAATTGTCGCGCATAAGCTATTGATAAAAGTGACAAATATGTCACAAAAGCGAGACAATTCCACAATTTTGTCGCTTTTTGACATATTTGTTGAATTGTCAGCTTTATTAAACGGTGATAATTATCGTCAAGACCACAGAATACTGAATACAGTAGAAAGGCGATCATGTGCCGTTTGTATGGGAGCCGATGTCGCCAGTTTTACATTTCCGCTATTATATTCAAAATATCACTAAATATTAGGATTCTAAGAAAAAAGAAGGAAGGAAGATGTCAAGAAAGTATTTTTGTGTTTTTTATTGTCGCTAAACTTGTTCGGAAAGTAATTCTTGCGCTGCTGCAAGGCATTTTTCACTTTACGACTCCCAAAAAAACTGTTGAATTTGTATGGAGAAAGATGCATAATTGAGATCTCTGAGAATTGTGCCTAAATAAATATAACTGAATGATAATCGCGAAAGCTTGTAATTCGGCCCACAGACTTAACATTGTTGGAATGTTTCTCTCAACTCAGGCTATTTTATAATGTAATTATGAGTCTTTGGGAAAACGTCGCGTATTAGCTCCATGCAAACACATCTTATAGCGTTACTGTCGGGGGAGTCTCATTAACAACCCCAAATTAACGTGATTGAGCCACTTGGTGTAAATATACGAAGAAAAGGAGACGAAGATTGTTGATGAATTTTCAAAATAAAACGAATGGATGTGGATGGATATGTGAGCAGCGCTAGACCAAAGAAAATATGAATGAACGGTGTGAGATGACATGGATAAGAGAGGAGTGAATGCAGAGATGACGGCTGACGGAGGGGAATGGAGAAGGAATTTTAATATTATGGACAATTCACACAGCACTATCTAGCCCCAAATTAAGCAGAGCTTGTACTATGGGCACCAGATAGCTAGTATAATTTTTATATACATTTTTATTTAAATACATACTTAACATAAAATATAAACAAACAAATACATAATGTGGACAATTCACACAATACTATCTAGCCCCAAACTAAGCAGAGCTTGTGCTATGGGAACCAGATAGCTGATACAATACTTGAAATCATATTTTTTTGTTAATAAAACACCCACACAGAGAACAAAAATCTGTGTTCACCACACAAACAGTTTTTTTTTTATTTAGCCATCTCGAAATGCACTAACCCTAAATAACCTGTTGCTATTCTAATGCGACAACATTTGATCTAAATCTATTATATTTAAATAATAGGTAAATCTATAATCATTAACAATATTAATACAATATGATAATTAAATTCAATTTCATTAATTTAATTTCGCCCCATCAGCTCTGTAGTTATTTATTTTATAGGTAGGTAGGGTAGGTAATAAAAACAACATATAAACTACTTTATTACTAAAATTGATGCCTATCTATAAATTTTATGTTTCAGCTTAAAATATTAACGATAATAAATCAGCATTGCGCTATTAAATACATAATAAATAAGTTACAAATAGTTGTTCTCGGCGGGGATCGAACCCACGACCAACGGTGCAGAAGGCAGAGCTTCCAACTGAGCTGAGAGGTCAGTCATGCTCGGGCCTCTTATTTATATTCGTTGGATATATCTTTTTAATGTCACGTGTGATCTTTCTACCCCCAAGACTCCTTATAAGGGTAAAAAACAATAAGAACCACTATCATGCTTATCTTTACAAAAAACCCCGAGCAAAATTTTACATTGCCCGAGGGAAATACTTCAAACTCCCATTTTGCTTGTACAGGAAATAAATTATACAGAGTCCCTAAGGCTTCAATTACACAGAAAACTTAATAAAAGCAAGACTACTGATTTTTAGGAGAAATCTCTTTGGTAGGCAATTCAAGGATGATAATTAAAAGCGACGCATAATCAACCACAGAATACTAAATACGGTAGAAAGGCGATCATGCGCCGTTTGTATGGGAGCCGATGTCGCCAATTTTACATTTCCACTATTATGTTTAAATTATCACTATATATGAGGATTCTAAGAAAAAGGAAGGAAGGAAGATGTTAAGAAAGTATTTCTATGTTTTATATTGTCGCTAAATTTGTTCGCTATGTAATTCTTGTGCTGCTGCAAGGCATTTTTAGGGTTCCGTAGCCAAATGGCAAAAACGGAACCCTTATAGATTCGTCATGTCTGTCTGTCTGTCTGTCTGTCTGTCCGTCCGTATGTCACAGCCATTTTTCTCCGAAACCGTAAGAGCTAGACTGATGAAACTTGGCGAGTATATATGTATTCTGTGAACCGCATTAAGTTTTTTACATAAAAATAAAAAAAAAACTATAAATTTCGGGGGTCCCCATACTTGAAACTGAAACTCAAAAAAATTTTTTTCATCGAACCCATACGTGTGGGTATACGTGTATCTATGAATAGGTCTTCAAAAATGATGTTGAGGTTTCAAATATAGTTTTTTTCTAAACTGAATAGTTTGCGCGAGAGACACTTCCAAAGTGGAAAAAAGTTGGTCCCCCCCCCTCTAACTTCTAAAGTAAGAGAATGATAAAACTAAAAAAAATATTATGTTGTACATTACTATGCAAACTTCCAACGATATTTGGTTTGAACGAAATCTAGTCAGTAGTTTTTTTTTTATACGTCATAAACCGTAAACCGCAATTTACCTTTCGACGAACTACAAGAACCTTATTATGTTACGTCAAGTACAAGTAACATAATATAAAGGTTTTTGTAGTTCGTCGTGCTACGGAACCCTTCATGGGCGAGTCCGACTCGCACTTGGCTGCTTTTTTAATTTACGACTCCCGAAAAAACTGTTGAATTTGTATGGAGAAAGGAGCATAAATGCATTTTGGCGACACTTACTTTGCTCTGTGTATTCAACTTTGCAAAATAAATGCCTAAGCTTGGCGATTATGTCAAACCTTCACAAAATGGAGGAGTCTTGTTCAGCAGTGGACTTACTTCGGTTGGTGATGGGGTAAATGAGATGACTCAACAGAACTTATTTGTCACAATATAATAAACCAAAATACTAAAAAAGCAGCCAAGTGCGAGTCGGAATCGCCCATGAAGGGTTCCGTAGCAACAAGTAACATAATATGACACTCTATTCAGCCTGCTCTTAAACGACCTGCCCGGCGCAATCCACGATGCAGAAATATATATGTACGCGGACGACGTGGCCGCGGTAGTCACCGCGTCCACGGACGAATTACTAGAGCGTAGGCTGAACGGAGTGGTCGAGAGCCTGGAGACGTGGTTTGCATCCAACGGCCTCGCTCTGAACAGGGAGAAAACTTGCTTCCTAAATTTCAAGTTAAATGGAGGTAGACCGTCGCCCCTTAGGGTCACCGCAGGTCAGACGTCGCTGGAACAGGTCCAATCTACCAAGCTGCTAGGATTCCAACTCGATTGCTCCCTCATATGGGACGCCCACATCGACAATATTTGTTCGAAGCTTGGGCGGTCCTGTTTTGCATTGCGTAGGCTGGCGGGCACCGCGTCACGTGACGTGGTGCAATCCTGCTATTACGCGACCGTCCACAGTGTCCTCACATATGGCGCAGAGCTGTGGGCGCGAGCCGCCGACACGGAGCGTGCCTTCGTGATGCAGAAGAGGGCCGTCCGCGCCATAGTGGGCGTCCCAGATGATGTGTCATGTAAAGACTTGTTCAAAGAACTCAAAATTATGCCATTGCCATGCGAGTTGATCTACCAAGTAGCAATGTTTACACACAATAGTTTGGGCCTGTTCCAGCGCCGTGGTATAAATACCAACCGCGCTCTTCGCAGCAACAAGCACCATCACAGGCTAGTCACACCACCGCACAAACTAAGCAAGACAGAAAGATCCGTATATATCCTGGGCCCTTCAGTGTACAACAGACTCCCGGGGATAATAAGAGATGCCGCTTCCGCCCGCATATTCAAGCATAAAATTAGGACATGGCTGTTGGAGAAGGTGTTCTACAGTTTAGGTGAATTCCTAGAATTGCCTGAACTGTAGAACATCAACCCCTGAGGCTGTCAAAGGCATTCCTAATAATGTCGACTGAATAATAAAATTTAATCCTATTAAATTTTTGTATAATTCAAATAATAATTTAGAATTTAAATGCTTACTTATAGTAAGTAGTGTATGTACCTCTATATTGTATTCATAATGACGTGTAAAATAAGTTTTTTACAAATAAATCTTGTATCTTGTATCTTGTATAAAGGTTCTTGTAGTTCGTCGAAAGGTAAATTGCAGTTTACGATTTATGACGTATAAAAAACTTTTTACCACTTTGGAAGTGTCTCTCGCGCAAACTATTTAGTTTAGAAAAAAACGATATTAAAAACCTCAACATCATTTGTAAAGACCTATTCATAGATACCCCACACGTATGGGTTTGATGAAAAAAAAAAAATTGTTGAGTTTCAGTTTCAAGTATTTTTAGTTTTTTTTCTATTTTTGTGTAAAAATCTTAATGCGATTCACAGAATACATCTACTCGCCAAGTTTCATCAGTCTAGCTTTTACGGTTTTGGAGAAAAATGGCTGTGACATACGGACGGACAGACAGACAGACATGACGAATCTATAAGAGTTCCGTTTTTGGCATTTGGCTACGGAACCCTAAACAGTGACGTTCAAAAACTTGAGAAACCGACTTCATGACGTAACTGCTGAATAGTATTTACCTTTCAGCCGGTCTACTCTTGAACGCGATTCCGATCCCAATCTTAAGTTTTGACGGAATTCTGACAGAAAACCCATAGGATTTCTGTCGAAATTCCGTTAAAACTTAAGATCAAATAATAAATTTTCAAATCGGTTCATAAATGATGAAGGTAGGAGGAGTGGTGTGGATGTGTGGGTGTGTGAAGATGTGTGTAAGTTGTAGAATGAACTGCCCTCTGCGGTTTTCCCTCAGAGCTTCGACATGGGGTCCTTCAAAAGGCAGATTTTTAATTGTCGTCGGTTTAAAATTAAAAAATTCACCATAAGTCTCGACTTACGTTTTCAGTGTAAATGCATCCAAAGCCCGGAAAATAAAAGGTAAGAGATAAAGCACTTATGAGGGAGACTTATGAGATCATTTGTTAAGCAAAAAACTCACGATAAAGAGTTCTGTGATAAAAACTTTGAGCAGAGAGAATACTTATTTTGATACGAGATAATATTTGCATAAATAATATTAGAGGAAAGGAAAAGAAAATGCTACAAAAAATGCTCAAACCCGCGTACAAAAGTTGTCACACAATGTATACAAATCTGAAAGAGATTCTCCTTAGCTATAAGGTTTCCTATTGTGCTAATAATCATCTAATAAATATTAATGTTAATTTTTTTTTATGATAAACAGAAGCTTGTTATTCCAATCTAGATTACGAACTATATTTATTCTAAATTTTATTCCAATATCATATTAATAAATAAATATAGTGGTGTTCCACACAACACTATCTAGCCCAAAATTAAGCAGAGCTTGTAGGTACTATGGGTACCCTTTTCTTGTGAATAGGGAGTGCATTCCAAAGACATACAGCCGCCACCTCAAAAGACTTGCCTCGGAAAGATGTTGAATGTTTTAGGGGTAGCCAGAAGATCAACAGATTTCAAGTTGCTATCATGTCAGAAAGGCAGGATAAATGTAATGCCTCTTTGAGGCGCATTTAATAAATAAATAAATAAATAAATAATAAATAAATATTGTGGACAATTCACACAACACTACCCAGCCCCAAACTAAGCATAGCTTGTAATATAGGAACCAGATAGATGATATAATACTTGAATACATTTTTTTTTGTAAATACATACTTAGAATACAATATAATACCCAGACAGAGAACAAACATTTATGTTCACCACACATAATTTTGTTCTCGGTGGGGATCGAACCCACGACCTACGGCGCAGAAGGCAGAGCTACTACCAACTGAGATAAAGGCCAGTCAAAATCCTTCATCATCCATTTAAAATCCTTTCACCACATTGGGTCAAGAAGCAGTGACACGACAAGAAGAAAAAGAGAGGTAGTTACATTTACTACTTACATAATTTACCTACTTACTTATAATAAATTTCCTTCTATTTACATAATTTACATAGGATAACTTTTTGTGTGTTCCTTATTCATTTTGATCATTACGAGCTGGTATGTCCGAGCTTTGCTCGGTATTTTTTTTGTCAATTGTGTTTTTAGGAATTATATTTAAATACGAATTACATACTGATGAAAATGGTGAAATATGAATAATATTTTTCGATCTTACTGACAGCGCCACCTTTTGGAATAGCTAAAATAAGTTTATGTTTAAGTTGATTAATAGATAAAAGTTGATTATTAAAAACAATAAAATAGATTTTCTAAAAAAATATCCCAGCTATATAAATCGATTTATCGCCCCCGAAACCTTCTGTATACTTATTTTCATGAAAATCTCCAGAACTTCTGTCTCGAGTGTTTACGTAGAAGTTCAATAGATGGCGTTCTCCGTGACACTAACCACAGAAAAGCAAAATCGCTTTTGCTACGCTAACTCGTGGTTTCGACTACTCGGCAAGAGATGGCGCTAAATGTTTTCAGTTTTGCTTTAACGAATAGACTCATTTTCTGGAAATGAATCCTAGCTAGATCGATTTATCGCCCCCGAAACCCTCTGTATACTTAATTTCATGAAAATCGTTGGCTCAGTTTCCGAGATCCTAAATATATATATATATACGAGTATATGCAAGATTTTCTCGTTTAAAGGTATAAGATAAGATAAGATTATACTTCGGCTTCGTCCTCGGTATTAGCAAAACATAAACACTTGTAGTAACGCTCCAGAGATCGCCAAATATCGCACTATATTGAGGGTATTTCTTTGTTTACACTCAACTTTCCAGTGGAATACGTCTTTTCTTTTTATTTTTTTTTGACGGTATTTACACTTTTCTTGGTTGCTGTGACCGAGCCCGGCCTTCATTTCGCGATTCAGTGCTCCGCCAGTTCGCACGTACAAAATTATTTATTTCGGTTTCTTGTTTTTTATAAAATTAAAAAGTGTTTGAAGAATGCCGAAACGAAGAAATGACGATCATCAGTATGATGATTTGTACAAAAAGCTGAGGAAGATTGAGAAGGAGATTCAACGAGACAAAAAATGTCGTCGCCGCCGTCGCCGAGTTCGTGTTTTATCGAGTTCGTCTTCATCGACATCATCGTCGCAGGACTCTTCTGCCAGACAGTCAGAACCTAAAGGTTAGTACCTACCTGCACGTTTCAATGTTATAAAAGTGGATAAACAGATATTGCATTGGTATCGCGGGCAGCTTATGGGGCTGTCTCGTACCACGTAGCAAGGTGTCGCGGGTAGCTTTTTGGGGCTACCTCTTCACTGTCAAAGCTCACTTCGTGGGCAAGCAATATCATGATAATAGTTTTCATAACGTTGCGGATAGCTTAAGGGGCTATCTCTTCGTTAATTGAACTTTATAAAAGTACCTACCGTAAAACTTATAAAATAAATTATAATAATAATAAAAACTACTTGTGTTACGGATAGCTTTTGGGGCTATTCTTCACAATATTATACAACAAGTGTTGCGGATAGCTTAAGGGGCTATCTCTTCACAAATTATGTTCAGCGTTGAAGGTGGATAAATGACTTATCACCTTTCAAACTACAGTCTGTAACGTTATAAAACGTTATTTTCAGACAGCGCCTCACCGAGTACCTCCCAAGTTGATGAATTGCCGCAAGACATGGCTCCACCATCCTCGTCAAGCCAGAGAAATGGTGATCTGCAAGAGGTTGCACTCTCCACGCCGGCCAATGAACCGGACTCTAATCGTGCTCCTGAGCTTTTAGAGGATGCCTCACAACCTGAATTAGATGCAGAAATACTTGAAATTCTTGGCGTAGATCCGACTAAGCCCAGTGTTTTTGGAAAACCTGTACAGAACGATGTGGCGGTTCGATTCGAACACATTGCCACTACAGGCCTAACAAAAGAAGACCGTAAGGAGCTAACAGATAAATATCTGATACCTGAAAATTGTAAACTTGTTGGACCTCCAGCCCTTAACCCTGAGATTAAGGCTGCTTTGTCAGAAATGGTGGTAAAACGCGACAAAGTAATCGAAACAAAGCAGTCAATAATGGCTGCTGCCATTTCCAGCCTAGGGCAGGCGATCACTGTTCTGCTTTCGTCTGACGAGAAAAATACAGATCTCTTACGTCTGCTTATGGACACAGGGCGCACCCTTAGTGATTGTCAGCATAACGATACAGTGACTAGACGTAACTTCGTTTTGTACGCAGTTAAGAAGGATATGAAGGAGTCGCTTCAAAACGCTAAGGTGGATAACTTCCTTTTTGGAGAGCAATTATCGGATACTTTAAAAGCTGCTAAAGCTATAAACAAGTCCAGCGCAGACTTGAAAGCCCCCCCACCACCTAAATCTACCACGTTTGCACGGAACTTGCCGGCAAAAAACTGGAGGGGATTCCAGCCGGCTCGCAAGAATGCAGCGCCGAAGAAAGAGACAGCGACATCGTCTCCAGCGACAACATCGACGATGACGACGAGGAGTTCGCGCCACAACTCTTACAAGCAGTCGCAGAATCAGCGGCCCGCTTACAAGCGCCGCTATTAGGACCTGCAGCCGATGGACACACTGCTTCAACATCATCGGTAAATTATGCTGGTAGACTAGAGCTATTTTACGACCAATGGTGTCTGATTACACATGATCCACTTATCCTCTCATATATTAAAGGCTATGAGATTCCATTTACCAGGCCTGTTTTCCAAAAAGAAATCCCTGTTTCTAGACCATGTTCTAGTGAAGAAGAATATTATTATAAAACGGCAATAAATGAACTTTTATTGATTGGCGCCATCTCTAAATGCCATCCTTGTGAAGGGCAATTTGTATCTAAAACTTTTTTAGTGCCAAAACCGAATGGTAAAATGAGATTTATTCTTAACCTGAAAAGTTTAAATAAGTTCATTGATACTAAACATTTCAAGATTGAAGATTTGCGTACTGCACTCAAGTTGATTTCCAAGGATTACTTTATGGCAAAACTCGACCTTAAAGATGCATATTTTTTTGTTAAAATTCATGCCGATAGTAGAAAATATCTACGTTTTATATGGAATGATCAAATTTTTCAGTTTAATTGTCTACCTTTCGGTCTTAGTACGTCACCGTTTGTGTTTACAAAGATTTTAAAACCTGTAGCTAAACTTCTCCGCTCTGCAGGCTACCTGTCGACCGTGTACTTAGACGATTGGTTTTTAACAGCATCAACTTACGAACAATGCTTAGAAAATGTTTCACAGACTAGGATGTTGCTAACATCCCTAGGCTTTCTCATAAATAATATTAAAAGTAACCCAATACCAAGCAAGTGTTGCTTGTTTCTTGGTTATAACATAGACTCAGAAAACTTTCATGTCAATCTACCTACCGAAAAAGTAGATCGTATCAAAAAACAAATCTGTAGTTTTTTCTCTATAAAAAGATGCAAAATAAGAGAATTTGCAAGTTTTGTTGGGTTACTGGTTTCTGCATGTCCAGCTATTGAATATGGATGGCTTTATACAAAACTATTTGAACGAATTAAGTATCTTAACTTGCAACAGGATGATAACTACGATAGATTCATGGACATTCCAAAGTCAATACTACCAGACCTTAGCTGGTGGAAACAAGCCGTATCGAAGTCTGTTAACAAGATAAAACTTGACAGCTACGACTTAGAAATTTTTTCAGATGCCTCAAACACGGGTTGGGGGGTAGCCTGTGGAGAACAAAGAGCTAGCGGTCTGTGGAATGACCAGGAACGTGCTATGCACATCAATTATTTAGAAATTTTGGCAGCTTATTTTGGTTTAAAATTATTCTCTAAGGACTTGTCTAACCGACAAATTTTATTGAGAATCGATAACACGACCGCTATCTCATACGTAAACCGCATGGGTGGTATCCAGTACCCACACCTCACGGAGGTTACAAAAGCATTGTGGCAATGGTGTGAAGAACGTCACTTGTACGTTTATGCTTCATATATTCGGTCTGTGGATAACACAGAAGCTGATGCGGAATCCAGGCGGATTCACCCAGACATTGAATGGGAGCTGTCTAGTGACGCTTTTGCGAAAATTTTAGAAAAATTCGGCTCCCCTAACATTGATCTCTTTGCAAGTAGAATAAACAAGAAGTGTGATATTTATATCTCTTGGCATCGTGATCCAGAGGCTCATGCTGTTAATGCCTTTACTATGAACTGGAATCAGTTCTACTTTTATGCGTTTCCCCCGTTTTCAGTAATTCTTAAAGTGTTACGAAAAATAATAACGGATAAAGCGAAGGGTATCGTAGTTGTACCACTGTGGCCTACTCAGCCGTGGTACCCCATATTTAGAAGTTTAATCACATCGGAGACTCTAACTTTTAGACCTAACGGAAATCTAATTTATACTACTCATTCCAGCAATCGCAAGATGCACACCCGGATTACCCTGGTTGCCGCAGTGTTATCAGGTCAGCATTCCTGAGAAAGCAAACGCCTGCATCAGCGATAGATTTAATGGTTGCGTCGCTCTCATCTAATTCTTTAAAACAATACAATGTTTATTTAAAAAAATGGTACACCTATTGCTATCAAAATAATATTGATTTATATGATGCATCAATTACTGAAGTCATAAGTTTTTTAACGTGTTTGTACAACACAGGAGCTCAATACGGAACTCTTAATACTTGTCGCTCTGCTCTTGCTCTGATCATAGGAGATCATATTGGATCAGATCAAAACATAAAACGTTTTTTCAAAGGCATATTTAGGTCACGTCCTCCTATGCCTAAGTATGATACAACATGGGACCCGTCCATAGTACTAACATTTTTAAATCGATGGTTCCCACATGATAACTTAACTCTTGAAAGTTTATCCAAGAAACTTGTTACCTTGCTGGCTTTAATAACCGCTCACAGGGTGCAAACATTTTCAAAAATTTATATTGACAATATAACAATTTCAACAACTAGTATTTCTATTAAAATAACAGAATTAATCAAAACCTCGCGTGTTGGTTGTCCACAACCCATTTTAGTATTACCTTTTTTCGATGAAAGACCGGAAATATGCCCTGCAAAAACGTTGCAATATTATTTAAGTCGAACAGAACCCCTGCGTGGGAACGTTAAAAAACTGTTCATAGGACTCAAAAGACCGCATCGTGGCGTATCCAGCCAGACGTTAAGCCGCTGGATCCGCAGCACGCTGTGTGATAGCGGCGTGCCAGCGGCGTCGTTCTCGGCGCACAGCACGCGACACGCCGCTACCTCACTAGCACACCGCCTTGGTGTTAATCTTGACCTTATCAGAAAGGCTGCTGGCTGGAGTGCCGGTTCTGATACGTTCTTTAAGTTTTATAATAGACCCTTGCAAACTGTTGAATCTAAGAACAGTTCGTTTGCCTGTGCAATCATTAACAATAATAATGAAGGGGTTTCATAATTTGATTATTTTTACTGTGTGTTTCTAAATAAAAATCTGATTAAAAATTGGTAATGGATTTTTTTGCATTTTTAGCCACAGCTTTATTAATCAATATTTCACGATAGGTACCGAAGATCTCTAAAGGTCTACAAGTGTTTATGTTTTGCTAATACCGAGGACGAAGCCGAAGTATAATTAGTGATTAAACGAACTTACCTGTAAGTGAAGTTCTATCATAATTATACGAAGGCTTCGTCCGAAGGTATTAGCAACCCACCCGCTCATTTTTATGCTCAGCTAATCTTAGCTCCCACCCGCTACGTGAAATATTACATTCAACTCTAAACTAAATGAAGGCCGGGCTCGGTCACAGCAACCAAGAAAAGTGTAAATACCGTCAAAAAAAAATAAAAAGAAAAGACGTATTCCACTGGAAAGTTGAGTGTAAACAAAGAAATACCCTCAATATAGTGCGATATTTGGCGATCTCTGGAGCGTTACTACAAGTGTTTATGTTTTGCTAATACCTTCGGACGAAGCCTTCGTATAATTATGATAGAACTTCACTTACAGGTAAGTTCGTTTAATCACTAATTATTAACTATTAATAATACCTGTGTTAACTGTGGTTGCCTTCAGAGGATAAGCACGGGGAAGGATAATTTTTGTTCGACCTTATTTTAATTTTTGTGTATTATTTCTTGGTGATCCTAATAAGTAAATAAATAAGTTCTTAGGTGTCGAGGAGAATAGGCGAGAATTGAAGAGGGAGTATAATGTATCCCAGTCGTGTTTGTGCCAGTGACCCGGACATTTTGACCCGCGCTGTGTCTCGTTTAATTGCACCCACGGGAAATTCATCCAGTGTTTTATTTGATTCCTTTAATCCTTATTTTCGATTCGGGACGCTGATCAATCCGTGAATTAAGTTTTCGATTTATTGCTTTTAAATGAAGAATGAAGCATTGCTTTTAAATGGCAAAAGGAGAATTATTTTTTGTGGATATTTGACACGTTGTTCTTTAGTTCTAAACTAAGTAAAGTAATATGAAAATGATACAATAATCTTACGAAAATGAATGTATTTGTAAATGTTACTTCCCGTTTATTGCTCTGAGACATAATATGGATGAGATAATAGAAGATGGCATGGATAAGAGAAGAGAGACAGAAATGACAGCTGACAGAGGGGAATAGAGAAAGATGACATGTTGTGTGACAGGGCAGTAGGCCTACCATGAGCTCTGTCTGGCTCTGGTTTTGAGTCGGTGTGAGTGCTCACCAGTGCATTATACTGTGTGTGGTGTGTGACGTTTTGACGTAGGATTTATTTAGTCAACGCTCACACAGACTTAAAACCAGAACCAGAGACAGAGCCAGACAGAACTCATGGTTGGCTTACTGGAAGAAGTTCATTGCCCTGAGACATTGACTTATAATATCATATCAACTGAACGGGAGTACGCCACATTAGGTTCGTAAGCATTTGACTATCGACTGACTAGAAACCATGGGTTTCTCAAGGTGTTTTCCTTCACCGTTTCGGTAACTACCACGCAAGGATTGTTTAACCAACTACCACGATGGCAGCTTCTCCGGATGCTATTCACCAGATAAACACCGTTTAAACAAGAAACCAACTTTGATACCATAACAAACAAAGGCCACTTAATTCCAGACTAAACCTAGCC
This sequence comes from Thera obeliscata, assembly GCA_947578465.1. NCBI lineage: Eukaryota > Metazoa > Arthropoda > Insecta > Lepidoptera > Geometridae > Thera > Thera obeliscata. The sequence continues at coordinate 8,299,623 of OX387923.1, read as the reverse complement.
TTACCAATTTATTTGTAATCGAGAAGATTGTTCAATCTACCGATTTATTTATCTTTCAAATAAAAATATATCCATCTCATGTTTAGGCCCGTCAAAAATAAGGATCGACATTTTATATTCGACGAATAGCGTTATTACGACCGTAGATGGGAAAATGTGCCCTAAAAGCTGTTTTTATCTAGATTTCATTTAGTTTTGAAGTCTCCCATTCGGTTTTTCTAACATTTTTCAATCTCCTCCATAATGAGGTTTTCTTCAAACCATTTATTTCATAAAATGCTCTAGAAAGCTCTGGTAAACATATTAAGATTGCTAACTTACATCTCTTTCTAATCAGTAAAGTTAGAAAGAGACTTAAAATCTCGAGCTTCCTTCATTTACATCCAAGTTTTAATACCTCTTCGCAAGTCAAGAAGATACTGTTAAACTAAAGGCTTGGGTGTGGCCATGAACTAGAGGTTTGAAGAAGCGCTTGTATTTAACCGACTTCAAATATAAAGGATGAGGGTTTTACGTCGTTTGTTATTTTTACACGCTTTAGATTGTTTTCACTTGTATGTAATGTTTTTATGTTTGTAACAGACTCCTTAGGGCGCGATTTTGACCTACTTTAAACGGCCAGATTTCATTCTTTGTATTTTATATTTTATAATATTATTATTTTTTTCAACTTTGTAGATTTACCTATCGAGGACCGGTGACAATACACTAATTTGATAAGATCATTCCATTACTCAATTTGCAAAAAAAGATTTTTAATGTTACGCATTTTTTAGTTATTATTTTTCTTTTTTATTATTATGATTTGATAAACTATTCTTTTACCCGGAAGGTTTCAGATTGATCCCATACAAATTTCATCAATATCGTTTCAGCAGTTTTGCCAAGAATTTTTTTCAAACATGTTTGGGGAAACAGTTTGCTTTTATGTAAAAACCAGTAGGGACGTTTTTGGTACAATTTGGTTTCTAACGGTACGAGTATGTGTGATAATTGTTTTGTAACTTGTTATTGATTTTATAGTGGTTCCTACACTTATGGAAATCACAAAGGTTTTTATAATGTCCCAAAAGTTAAGAGCTTAGCGGAATTTGAACCCGCGACCTTAACTATTGGGACATTATAAAAATAATTGTTTGTGTAGGCAAATGGTCAAGGCCCTTTTGCTGCTGAAGCATAGAAACACGACGCAGTTCTCCAGTATCGATGTATTGTTTGTATCTTTCTTCTTTTAGTGTCTTTGTTTTTTACTGGTGTGCTTATGTAGTAAATCAGGGATGCTCACATTTATAGTGTCAGCGATCGACCAGATAGTATTTTGAAAGCAAGGGATCGACTAAACTAATATGTAGGTCATCAGCAATGCTATATTTGGCGTGGCAGTGCCGCCAGCCTCTTGGGGACGCTTCCGTCTGGCACTTTTTTGGATCAGCTGAGCTATTTCTAGGTATCATGCATGCCACTACATTATTATCCGGGTATTTCCAGAAATTCTACTGGGTGCCTATATTAAGCATATTGCCGGCGATCGACTGGAAAAGCTCTTTCGCGATCGACCAGTCGATCGCGATCGACTGTTTGAGCACCCCTGTAGTAAATAAATAAATGTCTATGTCTACAAATTTGTCATTTAGTTTATTCTATACAATTTTCATTTTTTATGGCCACGCATACAATCTGCAGACTTTTGGTCTTAGCCAGGCTTAGGCGCGGCCACACTGACTCTGACACACGATAAGAGCATGAACGGAAGGAGTATTAAAAAGTTAGAGATTTCCGTGAGATATTACAGATTTGCCGGTCTGACTTCTTTTGGAGTTTTAAAGGTTATTCCCGGATAGAGGCCACCAGAAAATTAGATATCTTATACCTTTAAACAAGAAAATCTTATATAATATAAATGATAATCTGAATCTCGGAAAGGGCTCCAATGATTTTCATGACATTTAGTATACAGGGGTTTTCGGGGACGATAAATCGATCTAGCTAGGATTCATTTTAAGAAAATGATTATTTCACCCCGAGTTCAATAATTAAACATAAACTGAAACTGAATGTGACTGCTCCTGCCATCTATTGACGATTGTGAGCAACTAACTCGTATTTATTAAGTTGGATTTCAAGAATTACTTTGAAACGTCTTATAGCTAGGTGAGTCTAGGTGCCAGTTCCACGCGACCAAGCCTAGAAGAACAGACAATAAACTACGGCTCGGTTCCTACCGTATAGTATGTGGGTGTGTTCACCAATGTATTATACTGTGTGTGTGTGACGTTTCGACGTAGGTTTTATTTAGTCAGCACTCACACAGACTCAAAACTAGAGCCAGAGACAGAGCCAGACAGCGCTTGTGAAACCACAATGTTAAGAGAAAATATTAGCAAAAATAAGTAAACACGGCTTTGCATCTATTGTAGATGATTTATAAGCGTCAGGGGCAACTGGATTACTCAAGCCCTATTTGCGGACGCTATAGTGCCTGGGACAGGATCGTAGATGGAATAGGCTTGTCCAGCACCTATACCATCCTGACAGCTTAGTCGGCCTAATCCACAGGACAGACATGGTCAATACGTGCAGAGGCTGACTAAGCCATAGATTTTCTCACGATGTTTTTCTTCACCGTTTGAGAGCACTAGCATTGTGTACTTAACAAAACAGAAAAATGCATCAATACACAACTGGATTCGAACCTGCGACGACTTAAGATCGGAAGGTGAGGTTACTCCCACTTGGCCACCAGTGCACTAAGATAATATAGCACAGAAACTCTATTCGCTAATAAGTTACCATTATTTCGGCGCACTCATGGGTAGATGCCATTACGATAAGAGTACTATAGCATAGTCCACGTTACATCATCTTCTATCTCGTTCAAACGACACTTTCTAATGTTTTGTCTCGTTCTCTCGACCTTGGAGAAACTTGTGGTGTGGTACAAGAAGGAAGGTTCTAGAAAAATGCGTTTGATAGAAACAATACTTTTTTTAAATATTAGAATATTTTTCCTCGAACAAGCTCATTACAAAGAGCTACTAATGAAAATTTTAAAATCCAGATAAGGTCTGTTTAGGCCTTTTTTGAACCCCTTTTGGCCGTCTTTCACCAAAGTATTGTTTATGAGGTTATATACAATTTTAACCGCTCATGGTTTCCTTATGTTCTGTCACCTTATAAGAGATAGATATAAAGGTCAACTTAATTTTTTAGAGACGAAAGAACAGATATAAAAGCTATCGAACGTTTTATCTGCGCCTCTGTTCAGATAAGCCTTGGGCATTATCTAAGCATTATGCGGTGGTTATCAGTGAAACGGTATCAAACATCGCTGTCATATTTGACAACGTTTCATTGATCGCCACTGAGAACGCTGGCAGTGGCTGGTGATGGTTGTAGAAGCACTTTTTCTCAGAAAAATTCATCGGTAGCTTATTTCGTCAGAAGCGCTTAACTCGCTTTTCGCTTGTAACTGAGACCTAGCTCTAAGTATATTGACACCGCAAATATTCACAGAATTGCGCGTATCTCTACTACTATACTACTTGGTCAAGTTTAATTATTTATCGATGCTTTCTTCTAGTACTACTCGACCAAGAACTCGCCACGACTTGAACAGAAAACAAAAGAAGTTTAAAAAAAAGTGGCCAAGTGCGAGTTGGACTCGCCCATGAAGGGTTCCGTAGCAGTAAGTAATATAACATAGAGTTCTAGAAGTTCTAGTAGTTCGTCGAAAGGTAAATTGCGGTTTACGATTTATGACGTATAAAAAAAAACTACTGACTAGATCTCGTTCAAACCAAATATCGTTGGAAGTTTCCATAGTAATGTACAACATATATTTTTTTAGGCATTATCAGTCACTTATTTTAGAAGTTGGAGGAAGGGGGGACCAAATTTTTTCCACTTTGGAAGTGTCTCTCGCGCAAACTATTCAGTTTAGAAAAAAACAATATTAGAAACCTCAACATCATTTTTGAAGACCTATTCATAGATACCTCACACGTATGGGTTTGACGAAAACAAAATTTTTTGAGTTTCAGTTTCAAGTTTATAGAACCCCCAAAATTTATAGTTATTTTTTCTATTTTTGTGTAAAAATCTTAATGCGGTTCACAGAATACATCTACTCGCCAAGTTTCATCAGTCTAGCTCTTACGATTTCGGAGAAAAATGGCTGTGACATACGGACGGACAGACAGACAGACAGACAGACAGACATGACGAATCTATAAGGGTTCTGTTTTTGCCATTTGGCTACGGAACCCAAAAAATGAGATTTTTTTTATATTGATTCAGCTGATGGAACAAGCATATGGCCCACCTGATGTTAAGTGTTAACCATGGTCCATAAAAGAACATTGCCTCGTAGGTCACGCACGTCAGGTACGTGCATCCTACACTTCCCTGCATCCATCCAGTTGAGGCATACAGATGTTCAGCCTCACGTGCCAGTAATTTCACTGGCACCCACACCACACCCTTCAAAAAGATACCTAATTCATGGCCAAATTGCTGAACCGATTAAGTTTAATTTATATGGGACCAATCTTGAAAAAGCAATTCTAGATAAAATCTTTTGTTTTTATTCAGCTTAATAACTAGGTACTATACACTAGTTAAAAGGTTACATCAAAATAAACAATAATACAATGGGCGGTCTTATCGCTAAGAGCGATCTCATCCAATATTTAAGAAATTTCAAAGTGATATATTTCATACGAATAACTAATGATATTTAGCTTTGGTTTTGAAATTATTGCATTTTCTTTGCTTTCCACTTAGAAAACTTACTTAACTTTGTTTGTTCAAGTTATTTAGTCTAGTAACTTGTGCAATATAAACGAGGCTTGTCGTTGTTACTGAAATTATGTCAAGATATCAAGCAAATATTACTAATTGAATGACATTATTCGGTCATGTTACTTGCATACGCCCAAAATAACGCAAGATATAGATCAATTAATTAATCAATCAGTTATTTGCAAGTAAGAAATTTACAATTTATAAAAAAGTAAATCACATTTTTACAAGGTCACATTTGGTAGGTACAATAAAAACAAAACTGCAGCATGTATTTACACAAAGAAACTTACAATTAAACAAAATATTTACAAAATGTACAAAATACACAAGAAACAGTTGAGCTATCTGCAGATCGTTACAAACGATCTAGAGATAGCTCAACTGATCCAAATCAGTGAAAAAAACAAAAACAACAACAAAATACATAGGTAATTAGCGTTATGTAAGTACATCAACATTACAAGTCATGTGCCTAATATACCTAATAACTCTGCGTGTTACTTAAGGCGGAAAACATGAATCTCTGAAACGAAGAGAGTTCGGGAAAAGTCGTGAAAGGAGTCTTACTCTCGATTTATAAAAAAAAAGTAACGTCATGTTAATTATTTTCATAAGCCCATTTTATTTTTATTTTCTTAGAAAACTCTCAGATAAAAATTGGATACAAAAAGAGGATGGATACTTAAGACTAATTAAAAATTTACAGTTATAGTTACTTGATTGACGAAGAATTTCATTGTTTGAAGAAGACGGAAACCGTTACACAACGGTTTGAAATTTTGAATAGTTAAAAAAGAACATGCAACATTCACAAAAAAAACATTAAGTACCTACTTATGTATACATAATATAATAATATAGGTTAATCCATAAAAAAACGACTAATTAAACTACTGTTGAAAAAAAGAGACAGAGAAAAAGTTTTGAATTAAGCTTTTTTGTTTTACAAAAACCTCTATGTAGTTATATTGTTTGATTACCCCTCTTTACGGTAGGGGGTAAAAAAAAACAGCAAAATAAAATAATATTAAATGAACTTCATTTCCCAACTAACTCGTTAATAACTATTCTCCAGAATCCGTCAGGTCGAGGCAAAGTTAGCCACAAAACTGCAATTTGCGATGGGTTTCGCAATTCGGTCATTAACTGCAAGTGGCATTTACCTCGAAGAATGGATCGTTGCTTGTTTACTGGAATATTCTAAGTGTAGTTTAGGTGTTACCAACTTTATGTACTAAGCTTAAATACGATGTAATACGACCTCAAAAACTATACACACATTGTATTAAGGCCTACGCACACGCTGGTGGTAGCGATCAGTGAAACGCTGTCAAATCTCAAATCTGACAGCGATATTTGACAGCGTTTCACTGATCGCTACCGCCAGCGAACTAGGTGTGTTCGAGCCTTTATAACAGACAAGCGGCCTGTCCCGGCTTCACAAGGATAGACATTTATTTTTTAACACATAAATATAGCTTTATGTTACTCAGGGTGAATGCAGCTTTTCAATAGTGAAAGAATTTTAGAAATCGGCGCAGTAGTTTATTCATTACAAACATACACACGAAAAACAAAAATCTAGCCTCTCTATAATATTAGAATAGACTAGAAAATAGTGAGTACTGAGAGGACGAATGATCGGGGAGAATGGAAGAAAAAACCATGTTGTGCCGAACCCATCTAGTGGGATAAAAGCAGGAAGAAAAAGAAGATTTGTAACAGACTTTTCTTATTTATTTTATTTATTTATTTAAAACTTTAAACACAAACTTATGTGCTAGGAGGACTTAATGCTAACATCCTTTTCTACCAGTCTTCCTGGGCGTGCAAAAAGATAATGTGGCGTGTTTTTGAGTAAAGAAATAATGGGACTTAGTTGAATCTACTAAGTATATTAAAAACATGATTTCAATTGCATAATAAAATACATAGGTACTTACTTAATATATATAAATTATAATTATATAAATATACATACCATAAATATACATACTATAAATATACTTAAAGTTATGAATAATAATAACATACTTATATATTGTAACAAAATAGTAACTACTTATAGTTAACAAAGTCAAACTAGATAGGAATGGAGCAGTTAGTTTAGATTGTTGAGAAGATGCTCTCGTACCAATCTCTTGAATGAATCTCTGGACTCAGATTGTTTTATAGATAGCGGCAGTTTATTCCAGAGCTTAACCGCCACCACTGAAAAGGAGTTGGACATACATGAGGTATGGTGAAGGGGGGTAGACAGGCGAAGAGTGTTGGCAGACCTAAGCGGTCGGTCATGCGTATCGGACAAAAATTCAAAGCGGTCCTTTAAGTAACCAGGGGTGTGCGGATCTTTAAGAACCGAGAAGAGCAGACACATGATTCGTAGATTCCTACGCTCGCGAATGGGTAACCATTTGAGTTTAGCCCGAAATTCGCTGACATGGTCATACTTTCTTAGGTTAAAGATGAAGCGTATACAGGTGTTGAGGAGACGATCGAGCTTATTGAGGAGTTCCTCAGTCAGGTCCAAAAAGGCGACGTCGGCATAGTCTAAGATTGGGATGAGCAGTGAGTTAGCAAGTGATACTTTTGTAGAAATGGGGAGGAAGTTTTTGAGTCTCAAGATAGAGTGCAGAGTGGCATAGAACCTTCTAGATAACTCTTTAACGTGGGGTGACCAGCTTAAGTTGTTATCGAAGATGACCCCGAGGTTCTTAACCGTAGGTGAGAGAGGTATTAAAGAGCAATCGTAGTAGAGATTTGGAAGACTGGAGGCACCAATTTTACCGAGCTGACGAGAGCTGCCGATCATGATGGCTTGGCACTTACACGGATTTACTTTAATGCCAAACCGAGTCGACCATGAGAGTAACTGATGAAGATCGTCGTTGAGGACGCGGGTTGCAATGTCTAAGTTGTCAGGGGAAGCAGCATAGTAAAGTTGTAGGTCATCAGCGTACATATGGTAGTGGCTGCGAAGGTTGGGAGAGAGTACGTTAATGAAAAGAGAGAAAAGAAGTGGGGATAGAATACCTCCTTGAGGCACGCCTGCCTCAATCTCTCGCCATTCTGAAAAGTCTTCACCATCACGGACTCTTTGACGACGATTGTTTAAGTAGGAGGAGAACCAAGAGACGACCGAGGGCGAGAAATTTAGGCGAGGGAGTAGGGCTAATAAGAGGTCATGGTCAACTGCATCAAAAGCACTGCTAAAATCAATGAGGACTAAAACAGTTATCTTAGAGTCTTGCAAGTTTGCGCGGATGTCCTCAGTGACGTTTAGCAGTGCCGAGGTGGTACTGTGTCCCTTTCTAAAGCCCGATTGAAACGGATTAAAAAGCTGATTATCTGATAGAAATTGAGTTACCTGACTATGCACGACAGACTCGACCACTTTGGAGAAGAAAGGAAGAATAGAGATGGGGCGAAACTGACTGAGAAGAATAGGGTTGGAGATTTTGGGAAGGGGAATTACATGAGCCATGCGCCATTGGTCGGGAAACTGGGAAGAAGAGAGAGAGGAGTTGACAATGTGAGTGATAGCAGGAATAATTTGATGAATGACGTGAGAGATCATGACACGGCCAATATTGTCGCTGCCTACAGCATTAGATTTGAACGAAAGTAAAATTTTCTTGATCTTGTCTTCACTAACCATGGTAAAAGAGAATAGTTCGGTATTAGGGATAGGCAGATTCGATATCTCGGACATGCCAGCTATTTTAGCCAAAGGGTTAAGTTTGCATCTGCTGGTAAAGTGGATGTTAAGAGCATTTAGACCAACATTCAGCCTGGAGTTAGCACATTGCTTACCCATTCCGAGCGTTCTTAGAAATCTCCAGAGACCTACAGGTGAAGCGAGCTCAATTTGCTCAGCGATGTGGCGCTTTTTGGCTTTTCTTCAAATAAATTTAAATAAATAAGTGAAGTTTAAAAAACTTGACAAGACTTTAACCAAACTTCTGAACCGGTTTTGATGAAATTTCCACGGGGAAGAAATTAATTTATATCATTTATTTGTATTTGATTATTTATATAGTTAAACATAAACTAAGTAGAACAACAAATATATAGTACTAATCCGCTAATCCAATCTAAGTAAGTTAATTTAATGTAGACTCGTGTGTGCACCCCACGTAACACCTGCAAATCCTGCAAAGCGAAATAAGGTGTATTAGACACAACAATAATACCACAAGAAATAAAAAACTTAATAAGATTCGACACGTGTTTCGCCTCTCTACGAAGCATCCTCAGGAAAATCGACTCTCTGTGCACTATTAGGACGTGTTGCCTTGTCGAGCGCTGAGCAGAAAGTCAGCTGCTGAAAGATCTTTCTGCTAAGAGAGGCGAAACACGTGTCGAATCTTATTAAGTTTTTTATTTCTTGTGGTATTATTGTTGTGTCTAATACACCTTGTTGCGCTTTGCAGGATTTGCAGGTGTTACGTGGGGTGCACACACGAGTCTACATTAAATTAACTTACTTAGATTGGATTAGCGGATTAGTACTATATATTTGTTGTTCTACTTAGTTTATGTTTAACAATGGAATTCCGCAAAGTCACGCCTGAATCTATTAATTATTTATATAGTGTAAACTCAAATAAAATATTATTTTTAATACTACCTTTCACGTAAGCATTTTTTTATCTATGTTATCACATTACTTCGTTATTTATAAGCCTATTTAAAACATATATTTTTCACTCCTCTTGCTCAAAAGAGCCGCCATTGTTACAAGAAAAAAAAATATTTCTTCCACTAAGGAAAAAGTTTTTATTTTTGTCTGTCAAATTATGACAATGAACCTACAAAAAACGAAAACGTATTCAGTTATAAGTAGAATAAAAGACTCTGCTTATTGCTGTTCCTAAAACTAATGGCCTTACTTATAAAAATATGTCAGAAGATAAACAGTGGTTAAACTATTGCCATCTCTTACCACTGGGTAATGTCAAACAGAGACAGGGCTAACTTTAAGCAATGATTAAATTTAAATTGCGTTTATAAGTAGGGCTGTAAAAACAAAAGATTTTTGAAAATAGAACTAAAATCAGCGAGCCTTTGGTAAAAGGCATGCAATGCGTTGCACGCAGAAGAAATTAAAAAAAAGATATGGCGCGAAATTTTTGATTTTTTTCAACTTTTTCATATTGTAAATTGGATTTATTTTATTGTCTCGTGTATCGCAATCGTTATGAAAATGAGAGTGTAACAAAAAAAACATATTGTATGGTATGTATGGATAATTTTTGCTTCTTGTTTATCAATCTATTTATGTGAAAGATAAATACTTCTAGATAATTCCCATAGAAATTACACACACATACATGAAAAAAAACCTGCGGGCTTATTTTGAAAAGTTAGTGGCAAGAAAAGAAGTAGGCACGTGATTTTACTTTTTACAAATCTTCAGAAATCATGAAATATGACTTCGTTTCAACAGCGGAAGGCATAATTTACAACAAACTTGCAATAAAAATTCTGATATTAGGTATTAGTGCAGTAAACGCATCATTTCCTTCTACGAATTACTGTAGTTTTCGTTTTAATTACAGTTCCAATCCTTACCCAACATCGCGTGCTATGAAACTCCTTAACTAATAGTTAACAGTAACTGTGGGATGTGTTTATCTAGCTTTCAAAAAAACGTCACCTTAACAGTCTGGCGAAACGGTGAGAGAAAACATTGTGAGGAAATCAGAATAACTGGCCTCTAGCTCAGTTGGTAGTACTCTGCCTTCTGCGCCGTAGGTCGTGGGTTCGATCCCCACCGAGAACAAATATTTGTGTGGTAAACATAAATGTTTGTTCTCTGTCTGGGTGTTGTATTGTATTCTAAGTATGTATTTACAAAAAAAATGTATTCAAGTATTATATCAGCTATCTAGTTCCCATATTACAAGCTCTGCTTAGTTTGGGGCTGGGTAGTGTTGTGTAATTGTCCACTATATTTATTTATTTATAACTTAATCTTAGTGTTCTGGGTTGTGATCAGTGAAACACTGTCAAATACCGCTGTCATATTTGACAGCCTTTCACTGATTGCCATCGCAAGAAGCTTAGAAATGCGAAAGGCTTAAAAACGGTCGCTTTTTTATGGGAAATTGAGCGTTAGTTAGTGCGCGATGATCAATGAGTTTCCATACAGCGGATGTAGTTTGCTTCATATTGAAAATCATGAATATGTCATTCATGTTTTTTAATTTTAATTGCATGCGAGTAGTAGTCTCTGTATGTGTTTCGGTCCGGGTGCGTACTACCACCATGCTTCTGCCGTGAAGCAGCATTGCTAGCTGTGTTTCGGTTTGAAGGGTGTGGGTGCCGGTGCCATTACTGGCACGTGAGGCTGAACATCTGTATGCCTCAAGTTGATGGACGCAGGGCAGTGCATCGTAGGGCACTATCCTGACGTTCGTGACCTATCCACTCAACAGCCTAAAAAATATAATAGCTCTATAAAAATTACGATACTTCCCTCGTAATTTTTATAGAGCTATTATATTTTTTAATATTATTATTATTATTATTATTATTTATTATTATTATTATTATTTATTCGTGACCTATCCACTCAACAGCCTAAAAAATATAATAGCTCTATAAAAATTACGATGGAAGTATCGTAATTTTTATAGAGCTATTATATTTTTTAGGCTGTTGAGTGGATAGGTCACGAACGTCAGGATAGTGCCCTACGATGCACTGCCCTGCGTCCATCAACTTGAGGCATACAGATGTTCAGCCCCTTTCAATCTCCTTACAACCTTTTTTTTCGCATTAAAAAATAGCTATGCGGATAACGGGGCTGATTACACTCTAAGAACTACTTAGCATACTTTATAATTGTTTGTAATGTATGTGAGTGCAATTGTTTGTTGTCCTAAATAAAAACTATAAACTATAAAGCTACTAATACTAATATAATATAATACTAATATAATACTAATACCAATATAATACTTTCTTAGGCTTTTGAAAATCTGTTTAAATAGTTTAGTAGTTTTGGCGTGAAAGCGAGACAGACAGAGCTAATTTCGCATTTATAATATTAGTACTTGTATGTACAGTAATATTAGTATGGATAAGAATAAGGATTTATTGCAAATCCCGGCGGAGGCGTGCGGAAGAGGAAAAACCAAAATGAACAAGGAAAGAAGCGTGTGATATTTCTCGTAATGAACGGCAACATAATTGTATTGGCAGCGACCTGTGACCATCTCCTTTCTTATTATTATTATTGTGTAAAGTTTTCCATTTTCGACTTTTTAAAGAGTCGGTGATATAAATGACGAGCACGGGCCTAAGCCAAGTGCACATAATTAGGTTCAGTTATCTGTTGTCGGGCACTGGAAGTTGATGCTGGCACTATTATTATGAGCCTGTGGTGTCCCACTGCAGGGCAAAGGCCTCCCTTCCTTCTCTCCAGTCGTCTCTATTTAGTGCCACTTTGGACCATTCTTTAAGATAGGCGTCCATTTCATCCCTCCATCTTCGCCGTGGTCTACCGCGAGGTCGTTTCCCGTTTTTAGGAGTCCAATCGGTTGTGGATTTAGCCCACAACCGATCTTCTTTCGTACTATTAGTTAAACATATTCCTTATTCTTACAATTAAACAAATATTTACAAAATGTACAAAATACACAAGAAACAGTTGAGCTATCTGCAGATCGTTACAAACGATCTAGAGATAGCTCAACTGATCCAAATCAGTGCCAGACGGAAGCGTCCCCAAGACGCTGGCGGCATTGCCACGCTGAATAGCAATGCTTATACGCTGCGCCAGATACCCACCAGCTCTTGGGTCACGCGTCGCCTCGATCAGTCGCCTAGACAAAATTTTGAAGACCCGCGAGGCCTCGGTTCCCCACGGACCCAGAGTCTCAACCCCAAGAGGAGCAAATAAGTAGGCTCTGTCGAGACCTGCATATTTGCGCCTCTTGAGATCCTCGGCCAGATCTGCCGCCGCGCCCGCCACAACGGATTGCCTTGGCAGATGAGAAGGCGCAAGTGTGTCGACACACGTAGCATCCCACACATTCCTTATTCTTATTTTATTTTCTGACCTGGTCACCCTATGTGACAACTTAAAAGTTTTTGTGACGAGATGGTACTACCTCACTACATAAAAATCACAATAAACAACTGAGTGCATTCCACTCTCTTGAGAGTTCAATACCGGCATGAAAAGCGAGACACTGCAGCTTTCAGTTCAGTGAACATCTGTGTTCCTGTTCTCCAGAATTCCCTAGGGTCAGTGTAATTTCAAAGTAACTTAAATTAGAAGGGTCAGTGACACTATTATAGAAGTTATATTACCTACTTCTAGCTTTAAGGAGACTTGTAAGAGGTTGGGCTTAATAAAACTTAGAAATAAATCAAGACGGAGTTTTTAGTTCTACTGACTCTATACTAATTTAAACTGACTTGATACTTGATTGATTATATTTGGAATTTCGTCATCAATTTATGAGTGAATAAACTGTATTTTGGGTAATTGTTTAAATGCATTTTTGAAACTTTTGCTTTTGGATTGCCTACCTCTCACTAGTTGGAGGGGCACCACCTTAGACAATTTAACCACACTAAAAATTCACTGCTATTTTTGTTTTGTAAAAGGATCATACAAAAAAACGGTAGGAACTAAGCCTACTTGGTCAACAGACGCTGATTCTGGAAATAAAAGGCACAAAATTGTCTTTAGTACTTGTATCAAATAATTGTACCTAAGTCTTTTTAGGGTTCCGTAGCCAAATGGCAAAAACGGAACCCTTATAGATTCGTCATGTCTGTCTGTCTGTCTGTCTGTCTGTCCGTCCGTATGTCACAGCCATTTTTCTCCGAAACCGCGTAAGAGCTAGACTGATGAAACTTGGCGAGTAGATGTATTCTGTGAACCGCATTAAGATTTTTACACAAAAATAGAAAAAAAACTATAAATTTTGGGGGTCCCCATACTTAAAACTGAAACTCAAAAAATTTTTTTTCATTGAACCCATACGTGTGGGGTATCTTTGAATAGGTCTTCAAAAATGATGTTGAGGTTTCTAATATTGTTTTTTTCTAAACTGAATAGTTTGCGCGAGAGACACTTCCAAAGTGGAAAAAAGTTGGTCCCCCTCTCTAACTTCTAAAATAAGAGAAAGATAAAACATAAAAAAATATATGTTGTACATTACTATGCAAACTTTCAACGATATTTGGTTTGAACGAGATCTAGTCAGTATTTTTTTTTTATACGTCATAAATCGTAAACCGCAATTTACCTTTCGACGAACTACTAGAACTTCTAGAACTCTATGTTATATTACTTACTGCTACGGAACCCTTCATGGGCGAGTCCGACTCGCACTTGGCCGCTTTTTTTGTTTGTTTGGAAATAAACGTTATTCTTATTCTTGGTTGACTAGGTTTGGTCGCATTTGTTGCCTGTTCTTCTAAGCTTGGTTGCGTGGACCTAACACCTAGACTCACCTAGCTTTAAGACGTTTCAAAGTGAGCCTTGTGATACAATGTAATACCTATATACATTTTTGATTGATTGATTGAGAGTGTTTCCTTGCCTTATTTGATGGTATTGTACCAATAAACTGCATAATATTTTTGTTTTTGTGTTCTTTTATTCCTATGTGTTATTTATTTCTCAATTCCTGTCTTTTTATATTTATTTATTTTAATAAATTGCTTTTGCACAAAGTTAGTTAACCCGTGAGAAGGCGCGCCTAGTATTGTAACACGGATAGGCGCGCACGAGTAAATTGCTCATACTACTTTAAGTGCTCATATTTCTACAATACTAGTATTTTTGGCTTTATATGGGTTCATAATGAATAAAACAACTTTTATTTTATATGAAAACCAGAGTTTTCATCAAAACTATGAAAAAAAAATCAACTTTTACCACAAATAACGAATTAACCCATTTTGGATCTACTATTTTTGGTAGTCTTCAAAAAATTATCGATAAAAAAAATTCGCAGTTAAGTTTTAAAAACGTCACTCTACCATGAGTTCAGGACAAGTGTGCCTCTTGAAACACATTATACATGCATACGTTATGTGCTCGGTTCAGAGTAATTGCTTGCATGAAGTGCATGCTTTTTTGGACCGCCTATTCTTACATCTAGGATATATCGCACAGAATCCGCACGTATTGTAAACATGATTTTGTTCTCCATTCTTAGTATCTTCTAGCTAATTATCGAAATCCCCTTGCAAAACTGAAAAAAATTGAAGATTTAGTGCATTATTCAGATCCCCTACTTTTCACCTAATTTGTAGCAAGAACGAAAAACATAAGCATTTATGTTATGTCTCTATAGTAATAATTCTATAAAAAAATAATTTTATACAAATAAACATAATAATATACAGAAAAAAACAGAATAACTATTTCTGATAGGAAAAATAAAACTTGCGCGGATAGGCGCGCAATAAGCAAATTGCCGCGCGACGGTGTGGGACTTCTTCAAGTGCTTCACTGCTCAGTCGCAGCGGGGCTGAGCAATGCGTAAGTTGCGCAAAAGGAAAGGGGTTGAATAGTTAGGAAGGTACCTAGGCGCCCGGGACGCTATGAGGTCAGAAACACCAAAAACTTTCACAATCAATTTTTGTGTGAGCAAATTGCTCATAGCGCGCCTCCTCACGGGTTAATTGCTTTGAAAAAAAGGTTAGGTCTTACGTAACTAATAGCATTCACAAAAAACTTTGTCAATTTCTCTCATGACTTTTTTTGTGAATTGTGGTCAACAATGTCACCATCTGCGGCAATATTGACTTTGACATTGACTAACTTAAGACCTTACTCAACAGTACCAGTATTTCAATTCACTTCAATGCTTTTATGTTTGTTTGCAATGTTTGTTGTTTACGTAGAAAGCGGGTAGCCGGTTTAAGTGGCCCTTCATGAGAGAATAGTAATAATTATAGATGTTTTATTTGTATTTATTTTCAGACTGGCCTCTCAGCTCTGCTCGTGGTAGCATTGCCTTCTACACCAAAGGTCGTGTGTTTTAATAGTATTTATTTTCAGGCTGGTCTCTCAGCATAATGGCCATAGGTCGTTGGTTCGAGCCCCACCGAGAACAAATATTTGAGTGGTGAACGCAGATGTTTGTTCTCTGTCTGGGTTATATTGTAGCGAATAAGTAAACCTAGTGTATAAATATAAATAATGTAAGTTCAAAAATCTTCTGATCTATTTTTACAAACGAAGGCAAAATATAAGTTGTTGAAAAAGTTGGTTGTCAAAACTCTGGATGGTCTCTGGATAAACAAACACTTGAAAAAAAATACAAGAAAATTTCAGTATTTAAATAGGTATCTGAAAATTTCAGTATCTGGAAATGTGTAGGGGAGGCCTATGTCCAGCAGTGGACTTCTTCAGGCTGATGATTATGATGATGATGAAACAAGATAGTTTGTTAAACAAAACTTTGTTAATCAACAATAAGATTGGCTAACTGTTACTTGTTTCTGCAATCAGCCTGCGCTGGTCAAGCCCGAACCTGCTTTCCATCTAAACTTAGACTGTTGCACCACCGACCAGCCTTCCAGGCCAAGTCACCAGCGTCAGTGAGGACGGTGCCACGGGCATAAGCAGTTCGTAATGTGGTGGTTCATACTATTCTATGTGACGGCAGTTTTGGGTCAGGAAGTGTCTTTTAATTCTACTCTGGCAGTTTTAGAAGGTAAGGATTTTTGACATAAGACTAAACTGGTAAAAAAATGAGGTTTTTTATACAAAGTGGGAATTTTTGGAGCTTCAACACCGAATAATGGACCCCAAAGTATAGATAGATAGATAGAACATTATTTTTAGCACTAAAACAAGAATTGCATCGTACATAGGTGAACTTAATGCTAGAGAGCATTCTCTTCCAGTTAACCTTTGTGTAATGCACAGACATATCCAGGGTGGATCCAATTTTTTAAAAGTAACGTTTGCATTTTCGGGTATTTTTCATGAACGATTTTATATACTTTTGTTTTTATAGTTTTATTTTCATAAAATATACCATTGGAAGGGTAGGATCTGTTTTTTTTTTAAGTAGTGGTTCATACCATATGTGTCCAACAGGGTGCGTGTACTTGTCCTAAGCTATATACAAAAACTAAGCTATTTATACATTTACATGTTTGCAATAAATAAATTAATGAATGAAAATACTGCTACGAGCTACGAGTATCTCCGTAAAATGATTTTTCAGTGATCTTATCACACCGATTTCAGTAAAATTCATTTCTTCTAGTTTTTAAAGCGTAATAGTGGTTAGTGACCGTAACGCATTGCAATACAAGTCGGTCTACCATGAATGGTTAATGAAGTTTTGTACTGACGCTAGTTACATTGTGTGGTATGCGAAGCAGCAACAACTTAACTGTGTTCGATTACGGAGTTGACCACGCAATGTAACTCAAAATGTTAATACAATCCTTTGTATAAAGTGTCAATCAGTTTATTTAGGTAACTTCTGACATATATTTTACTTATGACATGCTCGTATATTTAACTTTTGACATTATAACTTCATCTACATATATGTAACCTTTAATATTGCATGCTTAGTTTTAAGTAGAATACATTGGACATAATTTATAAATTTACCACCTTTTTCAACATGTATTTTATGCAATAAACACTTTG
Organism: Thera obeliscata; assembly: GCA_947578465.1. Lineage (NCBI taxonomy): Eukaryota > Metazoa > Arthropoda > Insecta > Lepidoptera > Geometridae > Thera > Thera obeliscata. The sequence continues at coordinate 8,282,171 of OX387923.1, read as the reverse complement.
GGTGTTATAAATAATCCTGGCGCAACGCTGGCGTAGTTAAATCGTGTTTTGTCACATTTACTCGAGTTGACAATTGCATGTCAATGCAAGAGAGAAAACACGGATCAACTAGTCCAACGCTACGCCAGGATTATTAATAAGACCCTTTGACTTTGACTTTGAATCAAAGTTCTATTCCATCTTTGATCAAAATTGACTTGCTGTCGATTCGGACAAAATAAATTGGGACGCAATAACACTTGATTTTAATATTTTTGTAACGGTTAATTCGGACACCTCATCGTCATAGAAGAACGGTTTTTGTATGCAACTATTTTTCCGAATACTTATAATTTGGGAGTTTTCAAAAAATGAGTGAATAGGTATCTTCTAGGTGAGCGCGCTACACCGTCGATCCCATCATCACTTAACATCAGGTGAGATTGCGGTCAAGCGTTATCCTATAAATTATATTAAAAAAAAAAAAAAAAAAACTAGCTGATGGAACAGGTAACCATCGCCTATGACAAAGCATTAAAACCACTTCTGCAGAAGTACACTGTTGGACATACAGTTCTCCCCTAAACATTTTCAGGAAGAACGATTCTGAGTCTCTCTCAATTATTTCCACAAAGAAACTTACAATTAAACAAATATTTACAACATGTACAAAAAACAGTTGAGCTATCTGAAGATCGTTACAAACGATCTAGAGATACCTCAACTGATCCAAATCAGTACGAGACGGAAGCGTTCCCAAGACGCTGGCAACTTTGCCACGCTGAACATCAATGTTAATGCGCTGCGCCAGATACCCACCAGCCCTTGGTCACGCGTAGCTTCAATAAAAACTAAATCCCATTCTCCAAAACATTTCACTTCTTGTTGCTACATAGTGCCCTTCAAAACTAAACATAATATTGTACTACTGTTTGGATGCAATAATCGTACTCACCAAAAAGGTAACCAAGCCGTAATTAGTTTACTTGTTCTTCTAATAGGCATGGTCGTGTGGAACTGGCTAGACTAGACTGGAACCTAGACTCAGCTCTAAGACGTTTCAAAGTGATTCTTGTGATATAATTGAATAAATATTTTTTGACTTTTGACAAAGTATCTGTGGGGTGATTCTTAAGGTGGATTTACATCAAACGAACACAGAGCTAGAGCTAGAACAAGAGCATTCGTTCGTGATCTTTTAGTATAAACGAAAATTTGTATTCAGCGTTTACATCAAACAAACAAAGAGCTAGAGCTAGAACACAAGAACGCTTTGAAGAGACCGCTCAGTAGCGCGAGCACGTCCGAACACGCTAAGAGCCTGTCCAGATGGGGCGTTTTACGCGCGAGTGCCCTCGCGCGTTTCAATTTATATTGCGTCCAGATGCCGCGTTTTACGCGCGCTCCTACGCGCGATGTATTTGGGAGGGACCCAGGGACAGTTATAAACATGGAGCCAGACAAAGCAGTCGTGTTGTGGCTTGCATACCGCAGATGGAAACGTCGTAAACAAAGAGAAAGTCGACGATTTAATGTGCATCCAATTCTACGTGACAGAATGACACATAGTATGTTTATAACATTATACCCAAAACTCAGAGAACATAACGAAAAGTTTTTTAACTACTTTCGGATGTCAGTAACATCGTTTGATTATTTGCTAGAAATTATCAAAATTATCACTCTCCATTTTCGTTCCAAATACGTCCACTCGCGTCGGACTCGCGCGCACCACTGGACGCAGCAATGGCACCAGAGTATCTCGACTCGCGTGGTGCTCGCGCGTAACACGTGCGAGTCGAGAGTCCGGCGAGTTGCTCGCGTTTTACGCGCGATTGAGGAATCGCATGGCAGCGTCTGGACGGGATGTATAGCGCTCTAGTATCTGGAGAACGCGCGAATGCTTACGCGCGAGGACACTCGTGCGTAAAACGCCCCATCTGGACAGGCTCTAGGCAACTGTTCGCGCGCTCTTGCGCCGTTTACATCAAGCGAGCGAGCATTCTTAGAATATTCCATAGAATCATTGCGAACGCACTAAGAACAACGAAGGAATGCTCTACGCCTGTTTACACTAGAAGAATTAGCTGTAGTGGGGATAGAATGAGCATTCGCTCGTTTGATGTAAATCGACCTTTAGACAATGTCTAAGGGGTGATTGCGAATCTTTTGTTTCAATCAAAACATAATCGCATACTGTGAGTTTTGACATTATTTTGAGCTTCAATTGCAATAAAAAACGAATTGAAACAAAACAAATATTTGACAAGGAACTATTGCAACTTTATACTATTGTAATAAATAGATAGTGGTTGAATTGAAAATAAATTATAGTTTTTAAAAAACTAAAAAAAAACGCTTTCATAACTAATTGAACTAAAAAGTTTAAAATAAAACTGTAATAATCAATTGAAAAAAATTATAATATTGTACAAAAAGCGTGGGGTGCTTTTTATAATAACTTCAGATATAATAAACTATTGATAAAATATTTACAACAATCAAAATCAAGCCCCCCACGCTTTTTGTACAATATTATAATTTTTTCAATTGATTATTACAGTTTTATTTTTAACTTTTTAGTTCAATTAGTAATGAAAGCGTTTTTTTTTAGTATTTTAAAAACTTTAATTTATTTTTTACTTTTTAGTTTTTTTTTTCATATTTTTTTTTTCATATTATTGCATTGTCATCGACCTTTGACAGGTGTGCAAAGTTTGAATCAAATCTGATCGTTCAAAGTAGGTCTTTTTTTTAATTTTTTTTTTTTTTTATTTTTTTTATTTTTTTTTTCGTGTTATTGCATTGTCATCGACCTTTGACAGGTGTGCAAAGTTTGAAGCAAATCTGATCGTTCAAAGTAGGACAAAATCGAGCTCAAAGGGGTCGGTTACATACATACATACATACATAATATATACATACATACATACATACATACATACATACATACAGGTGAAGCTAATAAAAGCGTTATAATAAAATGATGGCAATTATGTGATCACTGTTAGTTGTAAGTATCATTTATTTGTTAGTATTATTGCAACAGAATTACTCAATCGTCCTGCTTGAGTATATCGACAAAATTGGCGTCTTAAAAATCTGTTTTAGAAGTTTTAGCGATACCAGTGTGTCAACCGGGAACCAATCGCACACCAGCTGACGTGGACACGTCACCATCTCTATTCCTGCTTCTTGAAGAATCCGCTAGGGGCGCTTTTGGTTTTCCATACAAAATGGTGGCAGAGGTGGGCGATACGATCGGCGATAGGCATCAGGCACCGCACACGGCGTCAGGCACCGCACACCGATTTCATACGATTGGTTCCCGGTAGGCCTACTGTGTGTATAAAATACTTTCATAAACAACATTTTGCGTGCATAAACGTGATTAACATTCTACAACTAAAGTGGTTGCACCGATTAGCCAATACACAGGCGCAATAACCTCTAATAAATAGAATATATATTACTTTTGAAACTATCATGGTTTTTAACACAATTTTTATGAAAAAACGGGAAAATTAATCATGGTAAATATCCCGTTGTTTCATAGAAATTATAAAATGAATATTATTAGGAAGACATGTTGTGCTGACCCCACTTTATGTGGGGTTAGCACAACATGTCTTCCTCCTCCATTCCCCTTGCATCTCTGCATTCACTCCTCTCCTATCCATGTCATCTTTCACACAGTTCATCCATGTTTTCCTTGGTCTACCTCTGCTCATATCCATACACATCTATACCCATCACTATACTAGTTACATGACTTTCATCCCTCTTCATGACAGCCACACAACAGTATACAGCGCCAAATTAAGTAGAGCTTGTACTATGGGAACCAGATAGCTCATACAATTTTTTTTTGTAAATACATACTTATAATCCAATATAACACCCAGGCAGAAAACAAACATCTGTGTTCACATCACAAATATTTGTTATCGATGGGAATCGAACCCACGCCCTCCAGCGCAGAAGGCAGAGCTATGAGGGCTGTCAAACCAATAAGTAACAGTAACACTATTTGGACACAAGGTTGACTATCATAATAACCATTTGTTCACGTAAATACTATAGTTATAATACGGAGCCCATTACATATAAATACTTACCTTAAAACTAAAATACATTATTTTAAAAATCATAATGTTCTGCGCCGTATTACGAAGTGTTTCCACCATCTGCTGATAAATAAAAGTTTTTAAATGGCGACCACGAACCAGAAGACGAAACGTTGGACCCCCCACCTACCCGATGGACCGACGACTGGCCTCTCAGCTCAGTTGGTAGTAGCTCTGCCTTCTGAGCCGTAGGTCCCGTTCGATCCCCACCGAGAACAAATATTTGTGTGGTGAACGCATATGTTTATTCTCTGTCTGGGTGTTATATTGTATTCTATGTATTTACAAAAAAAAATGTATATGTATTGTATCAGCTATCAGGTTCCCATAGTACAAGTTCTGCTTAGTTTGGGGCTAGATAGTGTTGTGTGGAATGTCTATAATATTTATTATTATTAATGATAAGATCGCGGGAAGTCGGTGGATGGGCTCAGAATCGTTCTTCCCGCGAATGTATAAGGCCTAAGACTTCTTTAGGCTTTTAATGGTCACGGGAGTGTCTATAGACGGCAAGTTTCAGCCAAAAACTCTGCATCTATGAAGGTTGTAAGCAGTTAGCACTCTCACTTTTGTTCGCTATCGAAGAAAAAAGAAAATAAATAAATTCGGCCATTTGTGAGTTGGATGGTACGGAAGGGTTCCGTACCATTATCTATAAACACGTTTGATGTATGGGCCTTAAGTATGTATTTATTTATTTATTTATTTATTCCTAGACTATGTTCTAGCCACATTGACTATGTCGTCCCACTAGGCAAAGACTTTTAGTTTTCCCTATCCCGAGCATGCTCCCACAAAATTATTAATTTATTTTTAAAGTGAATAATATAAATCAATATTCTGTGAATATTTCGAGCGTGAACCAGTTGTCGTTATTAATATCGAGAAAACAAAAAACACATTTATTGTATGAGAGCCCCTTGAATATTTATTTCATTTGTTTTTAGTAGTTTGTGTCGTAGCGGCAACAAACACACTTATTTTTTGATTTGCTAGATCTTTCATGTATAGATAAACCTGCTTCATTGAGGCAAATCCACCGGTGCGTGATATCGCGCACCAGCCCGCACCAGGGGGGCAATTCTAGACCAGTGACTTTTTTGTCACGGTAGATATATATCACAAGAACTGTCAAATTTAAATAGACATGACATTTTCAATAGATCGTATTCCAGCAATATCACTATAGACATTTATCGAGCGAAGGCCGTTAGATATGTGTCGAGTGGTGAGTAGTAGTCGACATTGACATCTCTAATATACTTTGGGTGACTTTGGGCTTTTTTTTTCTTTCGGTCCTTGGAGCAGGCTAGAGCCTACCAAGACCATACCACCTAGTCTTACTTTTTGATAAAAAGTCAATGATTGATGATGACAAGTTGGGAGCGAGAACGCGAATAATACTTTCTCATAAACCTACAATAAGTGAGGAGTGATTGAATTTAGCTCGTACTTAGTAATTATTCAATGGCACAGTTAGAAGAGCAGTAAATCAGACAGTCAACGTCTATACTTGTATCCGGGGTTCAAGCTTCGAGAGAAATATTCTTTTTGCATTGAATGGCCATCTAGTTGATAACCTTTGAATTAAAAATTCAAGTCATCGGAGTCCTTCTCTTGAGTGTAATGATCCTGACAATGAAGTTTACAGTTTTATGGTACATAACGTTCCGTGTGTTTCCGGAATTAATTATTGTAACTAACATTTTGTGCGAAAAGTCCATTGATTACTATCTAATGAAAATGAATCTATTATAAACAACAATAAGAACGCATTATAAACGCCGTTTAATAGGAAATATGTTTATTTGAAGACAATAATAAAGTTAGTGCTATCGAACTATTCTATCGATAGAAACGGAACGTAGATAAACATGAACAACAACGGGATAGTCTGTGGAAGTTCTAAGAATGAACCTTCTTTCTGACATCTATAATAGAGTAAAAGTCTAACGTAAAAGTCTAACGGTGGCTAGAATACGCATTTTAGCGCGGTTCGATATTATCTTCGACAAATTTGGTGATATGACACTGCTTTCGCGACATTTCAAATCTCTATTTCGAGCGTTAATCTCTAAAAGTCTAGAATTGGCCCCCAGCTCGCACGACTCACTATGGGAACGGTCTCGTGCGCCGAAGTGCGCGGTAGCACAGGAGTCTTTTCTGTGTGCGTTCCCGTGCGTCATCGTGCGCGGTGCGTGATGATCTGCAGAACCACGCACCGTAGGAAGGCAGCTTAAGAAGCAATAAATGATCATCATAATCTGTAAAATTAAAATTGTCAACTGTCAAAATATCACGGATCATGAGATATAGCCTGGTGACAAACAGACAGATAGACGGACAGGTAGTGGAGTCTTACTAATAAGGTCCTGATTCACCCTTTTGGTACGGAACCCTAAAAAAAGTGCACAAGCAGAGATGTGAATGTCGAGATAGGATATGAAGTAATAAGAATCAAAACAAAAACATTAATGTAAAAGAAGCGATAAAACAACAGATTACGAAATTATGTCAGAATCGTGTATGAAAGCAATAAAAATATATTAGAGGCAATCCACACAACACTATCTCGCCCCAAACTAAGCAGAACTTGTATCCCTTGGTACAGATAGCTGCCAGCCATAACCATATGGAGCTCGTGGTAGCCCTGCAGCAGGGCTACCATATGGTTATGGCTATGGCTGTCAAATTGTGTGTAGGCTGACTCACACATTCATTTTCTTCTTGTATTTGAATGTGTTGACACAATTTTGACAGCCATAACCATAACCATATTAAGCTCATGGTAGGCCAGCTTATATTATATACCTTCTTCTACATATATATATTTAAATACACAATTAGAATACAATACAACACCTCGATAGAAAACAATGCTTTGTTACAAGCGCTGGTTACTACTTAGCATCAGGTATAGGCAATATGCATACTCTAGGGTTGGTTGCGTGAAACTGGCACCTAGAATTAAGCCTAGCTTTAAGACCTAGCTTTAAGACATTCAAAAGTTGTAGCAATCTATGATAATATATACGTACCAACTACTGTGTATAAGCCTCGGCCTACCTCCATGTTGCTTTACCCTATTCACAGGGTCCATGTGATACTGACTTACACAAGAACTATGTATGTACCTAAACTAAACCATGTTTATGCAATAAATATATTGAGTATTTAGTGATCTTTGTGATACCACTGATTAAATAAATATTGAATTTGTTCCAACAGCTAAGTTGTATTAAAAAAATGTTTGTTTTGGTTATACAATCGAACCTGGGCCCTCAGCGTTTCTTGGCTAAGCCAATAAGCCAGGGTGTGTATTGATTCCACAATACAACAGGTTCCTTTCGTTTCTCAATGCATTCCATGCTGTTTACCTAGTAGTAGGCTCTAGTTTCCAATAATTAGTCATCCTTAGATAAATAGCTGTAAAAATGCGGTATTTTTTTTAATAGATTTGATAGATAGTACTTTATTATACGCAAGGTTACATTACAGTAAATAAGCGTAACTAAATAAAGTACAATGGGCGGCCTTATTGCTGAAAGTGATTTCTTCCAGTCGATTTCTTCTTTTTAATAGAACTAGTTGGAGCAAGGTGGGGCTGCGACCTGGTGGTAGCAGCCCCACCTTCCGATCCTAAGGTCGTGGGTTCAGCTCAGTCGGTAGAGGATGCGTTTGATCCCCAGCATTTAAACCATTTGAAAAAAATAAACTGGTTCCTATATAGTACAAGCTCTGCTTAGTTTGGAACTAGACAATGTTGTGTGGATTGTATATAATATTTATTTATTGCCTAAAACCGTACGAACGCTTTATAACGAGCGCTGTTTCTCTAAAACCAAGCTACTGGTATACCTAAATAGGGAAAGGTAACTAGGCACTACTAAGTCTGGAACCGGTGTTGTTTCGTCAGGTTTGAGTACGCACCGGTTGGCATGCAATTATGAAATCACTCGACTAGATTGTCGGAAAATGACCTGATGCAACGCTTTTATGTTTTTATTAATTTTATCGTAACATTAATAGCATTGCTCTTGTATAGCCGGTGGTTTACGCTTATTTTTGACCGACTTCAAATAAATAATGACGGACTAAATTTGTTTTTGACGTCACAACGTCTTAAGGCTCGAACACACCTAGTTCGCTGGCGGGCGCGGTGGCGAACCGTTCAGTTTCAACATAGGGAATTGTATACATCCGCACACACTGCCGCGTCTTTTGACAGTTGCACGCTGCGATCACTACTAATAAAAACGAAAGTTCCCAGATCGTGACAGACAAAGCATCCCCTATTTAATGTTTTACTACCCCCTACTTAATTTTTCTTAATTTTGTGTATTAAACAATCGTCAAATATTTGATCTACTGATTAGTCATCGGTGAAAACGACCCGTAGAGTCTAAAATTTGGAAAAAGAGAACTATTGAGGATTCGTTCTAATATTATTGAACTCTGGAAATTGTTTTTCCTATTAGTTTTATATATATTAATTTTATATATAGAAAAAAAATATATTACTTCTAAAAATATTTGTTTAACTACGTTAAAAGCAAAAAAAGATGTTGTGTAAGATAATAATAGGATAGAATCTTATTTGAAACTATTTAAAAATATAGTAATGCATAATGGGCGGTTATATCGCTGCAAATCAGTATTTTCCAATCAAATTTTGGATGGAGAGAAGCTTAGAATAAGATCAAATATCAATAAAATAAGGGCATTTACATATCTAGAATGAACCGTCATAATCAAAGTAAATCAATAAATACAAAAACAAATACAATCATAAGGCTAAGTTTATGGTATTCGATATGAATGTTTAACAGCGTGTAATATTTTGATTGATGGAGAAAAAACAGAACAAGTGAATGTATTTATAATATTTGGGGACTTTTTTATAAGAGATGGAATGCATAAATATAATATCGAAACAAGGAAGTGTATAATCACCACCCGTGGAGACAGTCGATGAAGTCGCGGGCATCAATTAGTTCAGCCACCCATCAGTTTCCCATCTGACATTACGTCCTGACTAGGGCGTGCAAACCCGGTTTTCCGGTTTTGCGAAAAGCCGGACAGCTAAGCAAAATTTATCAATAGTACTTTTTTAAACTTTTGCGATCATAACACACATTAAACTGTTACACGGGTATTTTTACCGCGTTTAGGCAAGCGTAGTGTAGGACGCCCTCCGGCAAGGTGGGGCGACGATCTGCGAAATGTAGCTGGCAAGCACTGGAGAAGAAAAGCCGAAGACCGGGCTCAGTGGCGCGTCTTGCGAGAGACCTACGTCCAGCAGTGGACTAATATAGGTTGATGATGATGATAATGATGATGATGGGTGTTTACCGTGTATAATTTTCCCCGACGCTTCGGCTATGTTGTAATAACTGTGGTCGTGGGCAGACTGGATGGAGCATTGACATGAGTGCTATCGTCGTTGAGAGGTGGAGGTATAATAACTACCCTCACTTCAGGACGCAATGATAGATAGGCGTATGCCTATACAGTGAGGGAAGTTTTACGTATTCCGATTTTCCTTAGTATCAGAAACATAAATCTTACTGATTGAGCCTCAAAAATATTGTTTTGTTTTTAATCCCCGTGAACAAAAACTACCTAGGTACCCCGGACTAGCGGGTGAATGAATTAAGCTTAGAAAAGATTGCGGCGAACAGTTTCGAACTGCGATGGCGATGGCGATCAGTTTCAAGCGTAGGGTTTTGCATTCATCCCCACACAGCGCCGCGAACTGTCATTGTACGCAGCGAGCTAGTATTAGTGTTAGATACTGTCTTGAAACTGCGCTAAATCTTGTTCCTCAAAAGTCAAAACAGTGGCAATATGGAGGCAATGGTGTGGGTGTTGTTTGCACAAGGTTCGCGCGTTCAGTTCACCATCACTTTATTCTTAGCCCTAATATGTCCAGGTAATTGAAACATTACTAAAAAGATGCATTATTTTTATAAATTGTTTTTTTTTGTCTAAAAGCATACATAGCTAAAAACCGATAAAACATAATAAAACCAATACTTTGTTTTTCTATTATTGCACTGCGTCTTTTTTTTAATACATCTAGCTGATGGAACAAGCATATGGTCCACCTGATGTTAAGTGGTAACTATAAAAAAAAATAATTAAAAAAGCCCATTCCATAACTACATTAAGTTACATTTCATGCATATTATTACTTATTATTTCGATTATTATTATATCATCATTATTATTTACATTCATACATTATAGTCATTATTTTGTTTAAATTTAATTTTAAACTTTATTTTTAATACATATATTTTGATGTTAGATTTATTTTTATTAGTTTTTTTCAGTTTTACTTTTTATTCATTTGTGTTCTTATTTTTCTTTAGCTAGGATCCCACTCGGGTATAGGCCTGTAAGTGGTAAAAGTGGTACCTATAGCCTGTAACAAAGCATTGCCTCGTAAGTCACACACGCCAGGAATTTGCCCTACGATGCACTGCCCTGCGTCCATCAGCTTCACGCGTACAGATGTTCAGCCTCAAGTGCCAGTAATTTCACCGGCACCCACACCCTTCAAACAGAAACACAGCAATGCTGCTTCACGGCAGAAACAGGTATGGTGGTAGTACTTCCCTGGATGAGCACTTCACAAAAAGCTCCACTATTACTACTAATCTACTCAACAATAAACTACTCAATAATAAAGTAAGTAATATTAAACTTCACTAGATACTAATTCCTATTTCGTACAATTTTTTAATAGTTGATTTTTTAGGTATCTTAGAATATTGTTTTCTTGTTAAAATTCTACTATATGAAAAAATATTACGTTGACCAAACCTGGAAACGGTGTTTGGCCGGAAGCCGGAGATAATCCGGTTTTTAATACTTTCCTGTTTTGCAAGCGCTATAGTTTTGACGTTTTTTCAAATTGACAATTGATTTCGAGTAATTCAAAGAGTTATCAAATGGAGATTACAATGGAGTAGCAGTATTCAAAGTGAAAGTCAAAGTAAAGTAAAAATGTTTAATTTTATTCACTGTACCTTTAAAATTACATAATATCAATGATCACTTTGAGAAGTCTTAGAGCTAGGTTTATCTTGTCGATAAACCTACAGCTACAGTATATCTATTTATATTATAAGATAGGTGATGAACTGACAGAATAGTATACATTGGTGGTGCACGACCAAATTTTAACCCACGATCTTTATAAAATAAATTAATAATGTAGACAATCCACAAAACACTATCTATCCCCGAGCTTGTCTTGTACTATAGGAATCAGATAGTTGATGTATTACAATCAACTATCTCATTCCTATAGTAGATACATTTTACTGCACGTCATTTTGTTAACACATAGTTAGAATACAATATAACACTCAGACAGAGAACAAACATCTGCATTCACCAAAGAAATATTTGTTCTCGGTGGGAATTGAACCCACGACCTACGGCGCAGAAGGCAGAGCTACTGCCAACTGAGCTGAGAGTCCAGTCAATCTTTGGATTGGATTGCTCGCTACCCTCTAAACTAGACTACCCGTGCTCTAATTCAATAGTATAAGGCCGGGTGTTTAATAGGTAGGTACTTAAGTAAGTACATCAGAAAACGTTTGATAGAAAAATTCTAATGAACCAAGGATACTGTTCAGTCTGTCAACTTTCTTACCATTTAGGTCTAGCACAAAATGTGTTCGGCGAAAATCTTGTGCGGATTAGAAATTTAAAACTGATTGAATTTGAATTGTTGTATTCGACGTTTTCTGACCTATCTAATCTATATCGCGCCCGACCTTATACTATTTATACTCGACTAGATATAGACATAGACTGCGGCGAAGAAAATAAAAAAAGGAAAGGTTATGATTTTCACCGCTATGTACCTATGCTATGTATGTTAACATGTCTGTTCCACGCATTTCATTTAATCTTGGGTGTGAGATGTTTGAGGATCGCTGGATGAAAACTATTTCTGAATGCTTGGGATTCTGCGAGCGTGATGTATAACTGCGTGTGATTTTCTACTTTATTTTTGTTTTTAATTTCCTGACATTTTATTTTATATTTTTCATTACTTATATTCAGAAAGAAGGTCTGAAGTTGCCTGAGGAGTGGGTTGAAAATAATACTTTTCAGTCCTAGATAGAATCGCTTTCAACTGACAGCTGTCATATAATTAAAATAAACTAGTTCTATTTTTATATTTATTTGATATAGGGGATACAGATGAGCAATCATAAAATACTTATACACACACATAGTGGTCAATATCATAACATTCCTGTTTGCATCAGCATGTTGGGTAAAAGCAATACCTACGAAGCCGTTTGACTTTGTCAAAAACAATGCTGCTGCTCTATGGGTTTAACAAGTTTTATATTTCCTACTTCTTTGGTCGTGGCGGCGGCGTAGCCACGCCCACCTCTTGTGTCAAAGTTTGGTAAAGTGATATGGTCGAAGACAGAAGGAGTCATTATTATCTACGTTTTGTGCAGCTCAGTGTAGCTCACACCAAAATTGAATCAAACCAAAACTTTTTATTTCAGCTCTCACTTAGAAAGCATTGCAGCCTTAACATACTTAATACTATGGTGACAAAAGTTCATTCAAAAGTAATGTGGTGAAAGAATTATAAACGCACCTCAATGAGGCTCTTTTCGTGCACTTGACAATGTTTTACGGTTTATGTAGGTTCTACGACATGCCAGTTATCTCACTATGTATTCCATGTACATAACTAGCCAATCGCCTTAGCTTTGCACAGGCTTAGTGTAGAAAAAAGGAGGGCAAAATGTGCTTTTGTATTTTGCACCCATGCAAAGCCTTAAATTTAAATCTGCAAATTATGAGTTGAAAAACGAGCCTTGTGGTCGGCTGGCAACCGTTGTCAACAACGATATGAAGGCCTGTGTACACCTAGGTCACTGGCAATGGCTATCAATGAAACGATGTCAAATATCGCTTTCAAATTTGACAGCGTTTCACTGATCGCCATGGCCAGCGACATATATAGGTATTTTTTTTTATTGTTGATAGCTAAACGTTTGACTGCCATCAAACCTGATGGAAAGTGAAAATGCAGCCTAAGGTGGAGCACGCTTAGCTATTATTCACTTGTTCACTCTTGACTTGAAAATTCCAAGGTTGTAATGCTTCGAAAATACTGACGACGGTAAAGAGCACATAGGTGTGCGCAGGCCTTGAATTGAAGACGATAGTAGAAGTGGTGAAAAAGTTGGACCGAAGAATTGGAACCCCGCGGCAAGCTTAGCCGTGATGGAGTTAGACCAACTAATTATATGGCTGAGCTTCCTGTGGGGTTTGGAGCCTTACGCCTATCTAATTTTAATGGCATAAAAAATATTCAAATGTACAATTTCATAGGTAAAGACCTAGATTAAGACGAGCTATGGAGCCTGGCGTTGCTCGCCCTGATCAAATTGGAAGTCGTTCTGGAAGAAGCACAAAGAGATATAAGGTTTACGGTATGCATAGCCAATAATAGAAACTATGTTGAAAATTTGCTTCTGCAATAAATACGTAAGGGCCAAAACCGCACATCATAGCATTTTATACTTTAGCATAGCTAGCAGTTTAATTTTAATAAATAACGTCTCAAAACAAACAGTGGCGATAATAGTTTAAACAGACTTTATTTATTCAGATTATTTGCTGCTTGCTACTTTGGTAGGTAGGTTAGGTATTTCAGTGAAAAAAATTAAAGTAGGTAACTATATTAACTGAATGATTCCGAAGTGAAGCCAGAAGGTCTGTAAGCGGCTTAACTTCTGCACTCGCACTTCCACACTTCTACAACAACTACATGATGTTTGAGCCGCTGAGTTGTTTGAGCTGAACAAGCTCAAGGTCGTAAATGAGCCGATTAACTGCAGGTAATTATTTCCCATGCCTAGCAGTAGTTAAGTGTTTTGATTGGGCTAAATATCTTTCATATCTTGACAGTCTAAATTGCGGCCAGTGCTGCCAGGTCCATTCCAGGGTTTGGCTATTTTTACTAATGTATTTTTATTTTTTTTAAATTATGCATTGTAGTCATAAACCTAGACACTTTAAATGCTTCTAGATACTTTGAATAGACACAAGTTGTCCGATAAAATAGGTGCGCATGTCACAGTGCTCAATAAATATCTTTTTTTTTTAAAAACTCAATAGAAATGTAATTTTTTTTTAACTTGGCAATTTATATGAACTACAAACTGCGACACGTATTTAAAATCCAAGGTTAATCCAAGATTAGCCTACAAAATAATAGCAGTTAAATGCTTTGAAATTGCGCTAGACCTAGCGCCAAAAGCGCCATTGTGATGGCAATGTACATTTCGGAGACTTTAAATTATTTGGGGGCTAGTTCGCCATCGCTAGCGAACTAGTTCGCTGGCGGTGTGTTCAAGCCTTTATAATTCGATGGAGTCGGCTGCACGCACGAAAAAACATGACTCATGCGGCGTTACCTTGCTCTGTGGCGTTTAATTTAAGGCTTGAAGTGCAAGCGAGAGCGCGGAACGAGTGACAAAGAGGCACGCACGGCCTCCGCGTTCGGCAGCGTTCGACATCTGTCTCTCTCCTACTTGAGTGAGCGATGCGTCCGCGTGGACAGCTGTATGACGTTTTCACGTTCAACAGCTATTGGTAGTAAACCGACTTTAAAGACAACCGATTTTTTTGTGTTTTAGAAATGAAGGCCTGTGCACGCACGTCTTTTCATTTGACTGGCCTCTCAGCTCAGTTGGCAATAGCTACCATCTGCGCTGGAGACATGGGTTTGATTCCCACCGAGAACAAATATTTGTGTGGTGAACGTAGATGTTTGTTCTCTGTCTGGGTGTTATATTGTAATCTAAGTATGTATTTACAAAAAAAAATGTATGTATAAGTGTTATATCAGCCATTTGGTTCCCCACACAAATATTTGTTCTCGGTGGGGATCGAACCCACGACCTACGGCGCAGAAGGCAGAGCTACTACCAACTGAGCTGAGAGGCCAGTCAGGTATAGGTGCTGAGCAAGCCTATCTATATATATACTAATATTATAAAGAGGAAAGATTTGTACTTATTTTTGTATGTTTGTAATGAATAGGCTCAAAAAGTACAGGGCCGATTTAAAAAATTCTTTCACCAATAGAATGCTACATTCTTCCAATTTGACATAGACTACATTTCATTTTGAAAAAAAATAGGGATCCTTGGTAAAATTTGAACAATGTAACCGAAGGTGTAGAAAAATGAGTCTTAAAATGTCTTTCGTTGAATGTGCTGCCGAAGCTATTAGCGATAGAACAAAATAATGTACAACAATATTGTCTACCCCGTGCGAAGCCGGGACGGGCTGCTAGTTCCATATAAAACCCTGTCCTAGGCACTATAGCGTCCCGCGAGTAAGGCTTGTGTGATTACACAAGCCCTACTCGCGGCCAGTTATAGTGCCAGTTGCCCTTGACGCTGTATCTCATCTGTAAATCATCTACAACAGATGCAAAGGCCTGTTTTAATTAGCAATTTCGTGTGCAGCCATTGTGAATGCCCTTTCGATTTTATATGATTGCACACACGGTACCACTTCCTCTATGATGATGTAGCATTTGGTAAATAATGGGTTATTTACAGTGTATTTGCTATACTAGCGTCCGTCTGTGGTACTACTTGCAGTACCTGCCAGTTTAAAAAAAAACGGCCAAGTGCGAGTCGGACTCGCCCATAAAAGGTTCCGTAGCATCAAGTAACATAATATAAAGGTTCTTGTAGTTCTTTGAAAGCTAAATTGCGGTTTACGATTTATGACGCATAAAAAAAAACTACTGACTAGATCTCGTTCAAACCAAATATCGTTGGAAGTTTGCATAGTAATGTACAACATATATTTTTTTAGGTTTATCATTCTCTTATTTTAGAAGTTAGAGGGGGGGGGGGGGGGCAACTTTTTACCACTTTGGAAGTGTCTCTCGCGCAAAATATTCAGTTTAGAAAAAAAGGATATTAGAAACCTCAACATCATTTTTGAAGACCTATTCATAGACCCCACAAGTATGGGTTTGATGAAAAAAAAAATTGAGTTTCAGTTTCAAGTATGGGGACCCCCAACATTTATTGTTTATTTTATATTTTTGTATAAAAATCTTAATGCGGTTCACCGAGTACATCTACTCGCCAAGTTTCATCAGTCTAGCTCTTACAGTTTCGGAGAAAAATGGCTGTGGCATACGGACGGACAGACAGACAGACATGACGAATCATTAAGGGTTCCGTTTTTGCCATTTGGCTACGGAAGCCTAAAAATGCACAAGCCGAGCTATGATGGGAGTTTCACTACGTGATAGAATCAGAAATGAGGATATCCGTAGAAGAACCAAGGTCACCGACATAGCTCTTAGAATTAGTAAGTTGAAGTGGCAATGGGCACGTCATATAGCTCGAAGAACCGACAACCGTTGGGGAATAAAGGTTCTCGAATGGCGACCACGAACCGGAAGACGTAACGTAGGTCGCCCACCCACCAGATGGGCCGACGACATTGTTAAGATCGCGGGTAGTCGGTGGATGGAAAGGGCTCAGAATCGTTCTTCCTGGAAATGTGTACCCTGGAAATGGCTTCTTGGACTTCTTCAGGCTGATGATGATGATGATCAATTAAAAAGTAAAACGTCATGAGAGTTAAACATCCACGTTTCCCTCTTAGTAGAATTAGGTGAAAAAAACCTTTCTTCTCTACTGTAGGCCTACCACAAGCTCTGTCTGGCTCTGTCTCTAGCTCTGGTTGTGAGTCTGTGTGAGTGCTCACCAGTGTATTACACTATGCGTGTGACGCTTCGACGTAGGATTTATTTAGTCAACACTCATACAGACTCAAAGCCAGAGCCAGAGACGGAGCCAGAGACAGAGCCAGAAAGAGCTTGTGGTAGGCCTACTGCCAGCGTTCTTCGCTCTTTTTTTAGTTTTTTTTCCGTTCTCTTTTATTTCTATGAAGTAATAATAGAAGGTTAATGTAGTACTTTGCAGCAAGTAGTTCTAAGTAGGTCATTAGATGTTGTTACTGAATAGATGCACAACACAGTTGCACTGACGACTTCTATGGCGTAGCGGTACTGAGATGTTGCTGCAGCTTTGATACAAGAAACTGACAGCGGACATAACTTTTGTATTTTTTATTTACGCAAAGAAACTTGTAGTTTATCATTATCATCAGCCTGAAGAAGTCCACTGCTGGATATAGGCCTCCCCTACACATTTTCAGGAACAACGATTCTGAGCCTGAGCCCTTTCCATTCATCGACTCGCGCGATCCTAACAATGTCGTCGGTTCATCTGTTGGATGGGCGCCCTACGTTTCGTCTTCCGGTTAAAATACACAAGAAATAGTTGGCAGACCGTTACAAACTAACTTCTTTTTATCATGACTTTTTTTATATATTATTTCAACTTTACCTACATCGCGTTGTTATTGAATGGATGTATAAAAACTTGGAACATGGTTTGGGAAATATGTAAATTATCTTTTTTTTTTTATAATTTGACAGCTGTTAGTTGAAAACGATTCTCCCTCTGAAAAGTGTCACTTTCAACCCGCTCTACAGGCAACTTATACCTACTCTGACTGGCCTCTCAGCTCAGTTGGTAGTAGCTCTGCCTTCTGCGCTGTAGGTCGTGGGTTCGATCCCCACAGAGAACAAAATATATTTGTGTGGTTAACAGAGATGTTTGTTCTCTGTCTGGGTGTTATATTGTATCTTTATATTGTAGCTATCTGGTTCCCATAGTACAAGCTCTGCTTAGTTTGGGGTTAGAAAGTGTTGTGTGGATTGTCCGCAATATTTATTTATTTAAAACGATTCTCCCTAGAGCTGAAAAGTATTACTTTGAATGTTACTTTCATCTTCTCAAGCAACTTCAGTAGGTCTACCACAAGCTCTGTCTGGCTCTGTCTCTGGCTCTGGTTTTGAGTCTGTGTGATTGCTCACCAGTGTGTATACTGTGTATGCGACGTTTCGACGTAGGATTTATTTAGTCAACACTCACACAGACTCAAAACCAGAGCCAGAGACAGAGCCAGACAGAGCTTATGGTAGGACTAAAGGCCTATTTTCCGAATATGAGCAGTTTTTTTTTTTCGCAGATGACCCGACCACCACCACGGAAGCAACGACCACAGAAACAGAACCAACTACAGTAGACCCGGTATCTCTCCTGGACTACTACTCCATGCCGGCTCTATCAGACCTGGATGACTTTGACCTGTGTTTGAAGAAGCCTGATGCGGTATACTGTATAGTGGACATGGTTCTTCTGGAAGATGAAACACCGTTGTACCGATTTATCAAGGTTTGTGTGTTTGGAAGTTTATTCAAACCTTTTAAATAAAAACTTAAGAAACAAACTTCCTGGCCAAACTCCTATACCAATTTTGATAAAATATCATCATCATCAGCCTGAAGAAGTCCACTGCTGGACATAGGCCTCCCCTACACATTTCCAGGAAGAACGATTCTGAGCCCTTTCCATCCACCGACTTCCCGCGATCTTAACAATGTCGTCAGTCCATCTGGTGGATGGGCGCCCTACGTTTCGTCTTCCGGTTCGTGGTCGCCATTCGAGAACCTTAAACTTTACTTGTTAGTAAATAATGCTTTTTTTTATGCAACTAGCTGATGGAACAAGCATATGGCCCACCTGACGTTAAGGGGTAGCCATCGCCTATAGCAAAGCATTGTAGGTCACGCATGTCAAGAACGTGCCCTACGATGCACTGACTTGCGTCCATCAACTTGCATACAAGCCTCACGTGCCAGTAATTTCACCGGTACCTACACCCTTCAAACCGAAACACAGCGATGCTGCTTCACGGTAGAAATAGACATGGTGGTAGTACGCACCCGGACGAGACACACACAAAGAGCTCTACCACAACTGAAATGCTACCATATTTCGGGTCACAAACCCACTACCTATCCCTGTTTGTGTTTGGAATCTTTGTGTAACAATCATTCCATTTCAATGTTATTATATCTCTAAGATTCCTTCTCCGTAAGAGCTTATTATATTTGCCGAAAACGGCCGGAAATACTGACAACAATCAATTTTAATGAATTCCGCTAGGATCAGTCAGGCCTGAATTTCCCCTAAGGCAGTCACAGTCTTATCATAATGTAGTAAGCTTCTGTAGGCCTACCACAAGCTCTGTCTGGCTCTGTCTCTGGATAGTTTTCTCTCGAGTTTACAACCCAAGTACCACGATCAGCGTTTTATAACGCAGCAGGAAGTTTTTTTTGCAATTTTAGGCTGATGCTTGACTACCATCTCACCAGTAGACTCAAAACTTGAGCCAGAGACAGAGCAGACAAAGCTTGTGGTTGTGGCAAAGCTTATTTGAAATACATAAATATATACCGCAGACGTTTTAGAGAAAGGCGTTAGGAGTACCCTAAACCGACGAGCATGTATGAAGAATGTTATGAGAGTGAATGAAGCGAAAGAGGTGTGTCAGGATCGTAGCAAGTGGAAATCCGTGATCTCTGCCTACCCCCATGGTAATAAGGCGTGATTTTATGTATGTATGTATGTAAATATATACCTCAAAAATCGGAAAGTATCCTTTTTGTGCTTGTACATAACCGGGTTGCGTAACTAGTTAGGTAGA
Source organism: Thera obeliscata (assembly GCA_947578465.1). Classification (NCBI taxonomy): domain Eukaryota; kingdom Metazoa; phylum Arthropoda; class Insecta; order Lepidoptera; family Geometridae; genus Thera; species Thera obeliscata. The sequence continues at coordinate 8,262,417 of OX387923.1, read as the reverse complement.
AAGATTTTTAACAGTTGAGCTACCTGCAGACCTTTACAGATGATCAACTGCTCCAAATCAGTGTCAAACAAAAGTCTAAAAAGCAGTTGACTGACTGCAGCTTTGATTAATGTTTGCAATTTTGGAAATGTATAATGTATGTTATAATGTATGTTTGTTATAATGTATAATGGATGTGTGTTATAATGTTTTAAATTTTGATGAAAGCTCATTTATTCCATAATTATAGCGGCGAGCATTTTGTTCCATAGAAGAACCAAGGTCACCGACATAGCTCGTAGAGTCAGTAAGTTAAAGTGGCAATGGGCAGGTTCTTTGAGCTGTATAGCCTATAGAACCGACAACCGTTGGGGAATAAAGGTTTCCGACCACAAACCGGAAGACGAAACGTATGAGCGCCCATCCACCAGATGGGCCGACGACGTTGTTTAGATCACGTGAAGTCGATGGATGGAAAGGGCTCAGAATCGTTCTTCCTCGAAATGTGTAGGGGATGCCTATGTCCAGCAGTGTACTTCAGACTGATAATGATGATGATGATAGCGGCGACAGTTTCTAGAAGCTTTAACTTCCTTGCCGGGTAATTTCCGTTGTTCGGTCAACGCTGCCAAGCAGCTATTTGCAATCAATCTTCGGTGGTTCATGACGCAATTGTAAACAAATATACTGATGGTCGGTCAAGGTTACATTTACAAGATTTTCATAAAACTTCGGTAAAAGCATCCGTGACGTGGTCGAGGCAGTGATTGATTGACTTGTGAGGACATGGGTTCAAATCTGATCATCGGTTCTAAATAGTAAATGTATGTGCACTATGCCAGCACCCTCAAACGGTGAAGGAAAACATCGTAAGGAAACCGGAGCCATTTTGAAGCGCACTAAAAATCCTTTTACCACGCGAATCCTTTCGCAGGTGAAAAAAAAAAACAAGTTGACTCTATATGAAGATAGTAGACCTACCACAAGCTCTGTCTAGCTCTGTATCTGGCTCTGGTTGTGTCTTAGCTTGATATGTAACGTATCAAGCATAATGTGACGGTAAAGTGATTTGAAAATAGAACACCATTTACAATGTTTTTTTTTTATACTACTAGCTGATGGAACAAGCTTATGGCCCACCTGATGTTAAGCGGTAACCATCGCCTATAACAAAGCATTGCCTAGTAGGTCACGCACAGCTGGAACATGGCCTACAATGCACTGCCCTGCGTCCATCAACTTGACGCTTACAGATACACCCACACCCTTCAAACCAAAACACAGCGATGCTGCTTCACGGCAGAAATAGGCATGGTGCACAATGCACTGAGCAGCAAACATCTACTTACACAGCCTCTTTGCACAACAGTAAATCCTACTTACTGAGCATGTATGATGTAAAAGTATTAATAAAACTTTACTGTCCCCAGAACTACTCCTCAAACTCGTATACAAACTACATGCACTCCAAACTGCATCGAGGAGTCTGCGCTTCGAAGGTCTGCGGGCTGAACCTCACTCATGCTGACGCCAGCAATGACACTGCTGATGCCTTGAAGGAATGCTTCAATCGGACCATGCATGAACAGTATGGACTTGAGGTGAGAAGACCAGGAGTTGGAATTTGAATCTTATTTCAGAAGTCATGGGGGTGAAATTTGAATGATTTGCTTTTGAGATTTTGATTTTGATTTGAATGACCTCTAAGTTCAGTTACTGTTGGTATTAGCTCTGCCTTCTGCGCAGTCGTGGGTTCTATCCCCACCGAGAACAAATATTTTTGTGGTGAACGTAGACGTTTGTTCTCTGTCTGAGTGATTGTATTCAAAGTATAAAAAAATGTATTATTTTATATCAGATATAATTATGTTTCCCATAGTAATATAAGACATATGATTAAAAATAATCCATCCCACGGGAACCATGCATTTTACCGGGATATAAAGTAGCTATGTACAATTCCAGACTATAATCTATCTCTGTCACAAATTTCATTCAAATCCGTTCAGTCGTTCTAAAGTTAACAATGGTTGTTTGTGTTATAGTTTTTATTTAGTTGCCCTAAATAAAAACTATAAAACAAACATCCATCCACCCATACTTAGTTTACAAACTTTCGCGTTTATAATATTAGTTAGATTAAGCTATCTAGATTCTAGAGTATTGTACGCTTTCTATTAGATTAGTACGTACTGAGTGAAATACCTATCAATACCTTTTGACGTATCAGCGTCAAATATGACTCATGTGGCGTTACCTCGCTCTGAGGCGTTCCATTTAAGGCTTGAAGTGCAAGCGAAAGCGCGGAACGAGCGACAAAGAGGCACGCACGGCCGCGTTCGGCAGCGTTCGACATCTGTCTCTCTCCTACTTGAGTGAGCGATGCGTCCGCGTGGACAGCTGGATGACGTTGTCACGTTCAACTATCGTCAGTATACCGACTTTACATACAACCCATTTTTTTTCATCAGGTGGATACCCTATCAGTTCGCTACTGCAAGACGCAGTCGGATAGTTTACCAGTAGACGCTTTGGACTACATCATAGGAACACTCTTGCTTCTTCTGTTACTTGTCAACTTTGGATGCTCAAGTTACTACTTCTTCTGGCCTCGGGAGAATGGAGAAGGTGAGTTTAGGGTCCGTTGGGGAATTAAGGTTCTCAAATGGCGATTACGAGCCGAAAGACGAAACGTAGGGCCCCACCCACCAGATGGACCGACGATATTTTTATGATCGCGGGAAGTCGGTGGATGGACGGGGCTCAGAATCGTTCTTCGTGGAAATGTGTAGGGGAGGCCTATGTCCAGCAGTGGACTTCTTTAGGCTGATAATGATGATGAAGATGCCAGCACACAATAACACAAACGGTGAAGGAAAACATCGTGAGCAAACCGGAGCCTATTTGAGGATTATTTCACCTGCGGGTTGACTCTATAAGAAAATCAGTAGGCCTACCACAAGCTCTGTCTGGCTCTGGTTTTGAGTCTGTGTGAGTGCTGTCTAAATAAATCCTACGTCGAAACGTCACACCCACAGTATAATGCACTAGTAAGCACACACACAGACTCAAACCAGAGCCAGAGACAGAGCCAGACAGAGCTCATGGTAGGCCTACTGTTATTTTGTTGATGTAACTTTTCTCGTGAAAATGTTACTTTTTGAGCTTTCTCATGATTATATTTGACTATTTGCTACTGGCAACACTGCAGTAAGTTCTCCGTCTCAACAAATATTCTTTTTCAGACAACAGACTTATGCTAGCTTTCTGCGTACAAAAGAATTGGAAAGCTCTGAAGCATGGCGGAAGCGCGGAGGGTGGACTCTTCAAATGTTTTCAGGCATTGAGGTAGGCTTTTAAGCGTTTTATTACATTTTAAACCCGTACCATCTTTGCATTCTTTGATTTTTTTTTCTTATTCTTAGTTGTATTATTATTTTCTTAGAAATATTGTTGGGTGTAAAGATAGTATGGTTCACCATACTATCCATAATATTTCTATTTGAGAGTTTTATGTAACAAAACCACAAATTTTGAAAACACGTCGGAATGTGCGGAATGCGTCGGAATAACAAGTGCGTTTTTTCTTATTGTGTAAGTTATCTATACTTCTATACTAATATTATAAAGAGGAAAGATTTGTACCTATTTTTGTATGTTTGTAATGAATAGGCTCAAAAAGTACTGGGCCGATAAAAAAAAATATTTCACCAATAGAATGCAACATTCTTTCAATTTGACATAGGCTACATTTCAAAAAAATTAGGGATCCTTGGTAAAATTTGAACAATGTAACCGAAGTGTAGAAAAATAAGTCTTAAAATGTCTTTCGTCGAATGCGCTGCCGAAACTATTAGCGATAGAACAAAATAATGTACAACAATATTGTCTACCCCGTGCGAAGCCGGGACGGGCTGCTAGTTAGTTATAAGTGTATTGATATAGAGAACCCAGTGGTAGGACAAACCTTACTTAGGCTTTAAACAACTGTTCGATATTAAATGTATCTAACTTTCTGTTTATTAAATAAATATAAATATAATTAGAAATTTAAACGTGACAGAAAACGATTGACGATAAATCGATCTAGCTAGGATACATTTTTTGAAAATGACGTTTTATTCGTGTTTTCAACAATCAAACATAAACTGAAAAATATGACTCTTCCTACTATCTATCGGCGATTGTACGCTCCACGTTACTTGTTTTTTTTAGATTCTACACTATGGTGATGATCCTGGGTCTCCATTCGATGATTTTCATCGGATACGGATACACAGCGAACCCTGAATTCATTGAAAACGTAAGTATGAATCAAAATTGTCCCTCTATCTACGGTAATGTAGACACCCCCTTATCTTTGAACTGACCAAGCAATTTCATTAAATTTTTTTGAGGATATCCAAAGGGACAAGGTCCATAAAGAATGATGTCTTTTTTTGTAAAATATGACGAAAATTCATATTTCTTTACTTGTGTTTTACGTATAACTTAAACTAAATTACAAAGCAAATGTTGAGCCACAGAAAAGGAGGCATTTCTTTTTATACAGGTTTCATTACTTAAAAGAAGAGATCCCAACCCTTTAAAGAAAGAAAAGAAAGAAAGGAAAAAAAATAATTTACAAAGCAAAGCAAAACTCACACTTACAATATAAACTAAACAACTTATCACTAAACTACAGAGGTGAGCTTTGTGCGTCGCAAAACGACAAGAGTAACTGAGTAACTTTATTTGTCAAAACCTGTAATTATAAAAAAATAAACTTAATATCGTTCATCACTCTGAAACAATACATACCTACTAACAACAGAACCATATACAGGTCCATGCAAACAGAGTCGCATGTTAATACTAGTCATAAATAAAGTAGCTACCAATTTCATACCGTTGTTTTCAAAATGACTATTAATTTTAAAAGCAAATAGTTGCACTGCTGAAAATAATACTGAATTAATTTGGGTCATTAAAATTTGCAATTTTGTTATATTATATTATAAATATCGTTATTAACTAAAAATTATGTGTTGAAACAGACTGTAGTGTGTGCCATCATTCAAAGCTAATAAGCTATAATGAAAGCTTTTGTGTGAGCCATTGGTACCAAAAATTGCAGTAAAAATACGGACAATGACAGGCCGGTTGCGTTTTCAGCACCAATAAATAAAGCAGGTAAAATTCTGGTTTTTTTTCTTAATACTACTTGCGGGTAGAAAAAGCAAATGACTCACCAGAAATCAAGTGGTAACGCTCAACTAATACCAAAGCTATAAATAAAATAAATAAATAAATATTGTGGACAATCAACACATCACTATCTGGCCACAAACCAAGCAGAGCTTGTACTTTTGCTTTGCCAGTGATAGAAACATGCCTTATAGTGCACTGCCTTGCCTCATCAACTTGAGGCGTACAGATGTTTGCTTCTCAAATATTCCTGTCGTCAAGAAGCGTTGCTATATCTGAGGGTAAAGCTGTGACTGATGCTTCCAATCTTAATACTATTTACCCCTGAAGCCTTGCATGAAAGAAGAGGAAGCAGGTGGTGTTCAGTGAAACACTGTCAAATATGAAAGCGTTTCACTGATCGCCACAGCAGAACGCTTCGATATGCACAAGGCTAGAAAGATCAACATAAAACTCATCACAAGATTTCCATATAAGCCTTAATATAATTTTTCATTCCAGTCATATGGCGATTTCTTCAAAAGTCTCTTGTTCAACGCGCGAGTGATCGTTCAGATATTCTTCGTGATGGGAGGCTTCCTCATGGCTTACAAGATGCTAATCTATGCTGAGACGCACCAGTTCTCTCTGAAGACTGTTCCAATGGCGCTGATAAACCGGTGGATTAGGTAATTTTTAACTGACAGCATAATCAGGCATTGACAGATGGCTGAAAAATATCAGAGTTTTCTTTTCCGTTTCACCACTTCAGTCTATTTTCAGCAGTTTGATAGAGTCCAGCCTGTACATTTTTGAGATAAACAATTTCAAGCCTTCTCCATTAACAGTTTTCCACTACTCCAGCTGGCAAACCAACCTGATTTCTTAAGGGTATTCAAAAGAACGTTGGATACTGCACAAAAGGCATCTGTTAGTACTAGCTTTTGGAAAAAAGCCTCGATAGCTATAGTATGGTACAGGCTGGGGTCATCATCAGCATTATCAACCTATATCAGTCCACTGCTGGACGTAGGTCTTTCCATAGACGCGCCACTGAGCTCAGTCTTCAGCCCTTCTCCAGTGCTTACCATCAGCTACATTTCACAGATCGTCGCCCCACCTTGCTGGACAGGCTGGGGTGTCACACGGAATGTTTGTCATAGTCGTTTTGACAGGGTATACTTGCATGCAGAAGATCCTACTTGATGCAATTCGCAGATTGTTTTTAACAACTAGACCTTGTATTTTCAAAAGGACCCACCTTTGTGAGTAACGATACATGATGTTTCCACTATTGTGCGGTTTCCTCAAAGTTTTTCCTTTTCCCAGGTTGATGCCAGCAGTTCTAGTTATCATGGGCCTAGCCATGACTTGGGTACCGCACATGGGTTCAGGTCCCATGTGGGATGCGGTGGTGAAACGTGAAAGGGAGATGTGCCGGAGTAACTGGTGGCAGCTGGTCATTCTGATGCCAAATCTCTTCCCGTTCGAGCATCTCTGCATGCCCCAGGCTTGGTGAGTCTTTAGGAGCTTTTGTAATCTAAACAGTCTAAATTTTTTACTTGCCTCAAATCAAATCAAAAGTGTAATTATTATTCAGTAGAATTGCAAGGATTACTTTGAAACGTCTTAAAACTAGGTGAGTCTATGTGCCAGTTCCACGCGACCAAGCCTAGTAGAACAGGCAACAAACTACGGCTTGGTTTCTACCGTTTTTTTATATGATCCTGTTACAAATCTCTCTCTTCGGTCGTATCACTAGTTCTTTTGAATCAGTGTGGTGGAAGGATTTTAAGTGTGCCTCAAACAGGCGCTTTTTATGCACCTGACACATTCTTTCGAGCATTTGAACTACAACCACAAAAAATTGTACAACGGCTATGTGACCGGAAAAGTGTCGCCAAAATGCTTGTGCTCCTTTCTCCATACAAATTCGGCAGTATTTTTCGGTAGTAATAAAATGAAAAATGCTTTGATGCGCAATAATTACTTTCCGAACAAGATGTCAAGCGATAAGTTGAAACAAAGAACTACTTTCTTTACTTCCTAATTTCTTCCTTTTACTAAGAGTTATACATATAAAATATGTATGTATGTATGTGTTATCCTCATACAATTGAAATTTAAAATAAAATAGTGGAAATATAAAACAAGTGAAACACTTACATTATTACAATACCTATGCACAAAACGTACATGTTTAACCATGTTACGAAATATACATTTCAATACGAATGGAGATACAAGCGAGATTCAAGGTCTTTGGGAAAATCCCCTAAAACGGTATGTCATTATACAGATCTTGAGTGCAATAAAAGTAAAACATAAAGATTGTGATCCTTATTGCAATATCCACTCAAGAAACCACATTTACACCGAAAGCTGGTATTTATCGACGGTCATACGGATTTTGAATGAACTAAATACAGTCACGAGCCACAAACTATAACCAATGTAGGAGTTTTTAGAATTTCCAACAGTATGTTGTAATTGAACAGAGCTTCTTTTCTTGAATGACTTCTCAGCTCAGTTGGTAGTAGCTCTGCCTTCTGCACCGTAGGTCGTAGTTTCGATCCTCACCGAGAACAAATATTGTGTGGTGAACGCAGATGTTTGTTCTCTGTCTAGGTGTTTTATTAAATTCGAAATAGGTATTGACAAAAAAAAAATATGTAGCATTATATTATATCAACTAACTGGCTCTCATAGTATGGTACAAGCTCGGTTTAATTTGGGGCTTGATAGTGTTGTGTGGATAGTTTACAATATTTATTATAATTAGCTATTAATATTATCAATAAAAACTAATAATGGCATTTCTCATTAATCGGATAATTCTGAATTTATCTCAAAATAAAGACAGTTTTAAAAGCTGTGTTAAAATTTATTTGTGTTATAATATTAATATTTAATGTAATAAGACTTTTGATTATTGTTGTACAAATTATAAATTTTACGAACTGCCCTTAGGAAAGTCACTTTTAAACTTCATGATGCAAAGCCATTTTTTTTGCCAGCGCCGACTTAAACAGTGTTTGCCGGTTTTCAACACAAATGCGTTCTGCAGCATCAAGGTTTCTGTAGCCACGATGAAAATTAAACATTTTGCAATTTAACTCAAAAACGAGAAGTTGTACTTTTCAAATATTAGCTTAGCCAAGAAGGCTGTATTATATATTTAGTGGCAAATAATGGTATTGCCAATACGACTGAAATAGACGGGAATTTCAAAACAGATGTGGCCAGTGTTTGTATTTGTATTCAGGAATAAAGCGGTTGGGAATTTGAGAACAGTTTGGACTAGTTTGTATTTTGTGTTCAGAACTACGGTTGTGATTTCAATTCAATAATAATGTTGAATATATTATAGAGTGTAGAACCAGCTCACTCCTTTGGGAAATATTTTAAACTGAATGATTACGCTACTCGTAAAACTGCCCTTAGCCGTTAGTAACGTTTTCAATACGCTAAAAGTTATTTAATTTAAACATTGCATAAATTAATTTATGCAAAAAAACTTATATTATTTTTTTATCATCGTTCGTCATACCCATTTTGACAAGTCCAATTTTTAAAAGAAATGGTAGTTTAGGGAGTCTTTTGCCCAGAACTGGGACGTCCACAATATTTAAAAATATTTTTAAAAAAAATTCTGTTATTTTTGATGAGACAACAACTTGTTACGTAACGTATTTTTGCTGTCTCATCTTTTCTCGATACAATAGAGAGGGACAAATAGGCGAAACGAAAACAACATTTCGTAGACGAAATGTTTTTGTATATTGTGGGACTCCTGTGTCCGTAATTAGACTCAAAAGTCGGTCCGTTTTTAGAGGAAATGTTGTAAATGAAGTGGTACTTGCACTTCTGATGATGATTTTTGTTGTAAGCAACGTCGTTCATAATCCAGTAGAATGTATTGCTGCGTAAGTAGATACCGATTAAACTAATCAAAGATGCGTGTAGTTGCAAAATGATGTGGCAATGGACTGCGCGTATTTGCAGTGAAGCGAGACATTCCGTTTCGTTGCTCATACATTATTGTCAGCAAACACAAATACAAATTTTTATTTTATTTTAATCTAGGATACATTTCATAGGTTTAGAACCCTTTTTTAAGACACCACTACACCATCTAGCCCCAAATTAAGCAGAGCTTGTACTATGGGTACTGGATAGTTGATATATTTCAGCGTGGCAATGCCGCCAGCGTTTTGGGGACGCTTCCGTCTGGCACTGATTTGGATCAGTTGAGCTACCTCTAGATCGTTTGTAACGATCTGCAGATAGCTCAACTGTTTCTTGTGTATTTTGTACATTTTGTAAATATTTGTTTAATTATAATATAACTTCTATGTAAGATAACTTAATGTAGACTTGTGTGTTTAAGTTAACTTAGATAGATTAGATTAACGGATTAGTATCAAATATTTTTACCAGTTAATTTAATAAAAATAAAAAATAAAAATTGTGGACAATTCACACAACACTACCCAGCCCCAAACTAAGCAGAGCTTGTAATATGGGAACCAGATAGCTGATATAATACTTGAATACATTTTTTTTTTTTGTAAATACATACTTAGAATACAATATAACACCCAGACAGAGAACAAACATTTATGTTCACCACACAAATATTTGTTCTCGGTGGGGTTCGAACCCACGACCTATGGCGCAGAAGGCAGAGCTACTACCAACTGAGCTAGAGGCCAGTCAATATTTAGTTTTACATACATTTATTTTTCGTAAATACATTCTAGGAATACAATATAATATATCACCCAGACAGAAAACAAACATCAAAATGTGTTTACCGTACAAATATTTTTTGTTCTCAATAGGGATCGAACCCACGACCTACAAAATCAAAAGTGTATTTATTCAGTAGAATCGCAAGAATCACTTTGAAACGTCTTAAAGCTAGGTAGAACAGGCAACCAACTACAGCTTGGTTCCTACCGTTTTTAGGGTTCCGTAGCCAAATGGCAAAAACGGAACCCTTATATATTCGTCATGTCTGTCTGTCTGTCTGTCCGTCCGTATGTCACAGTCATTTTTCTCCGAAACCGTAAAAGCTAAAATGATGAAACTTGGCAAGTAGATGTATTCTGTGAACCGCATTAAGATTTTTACACAAAAATAGAAAAAAAACTATAAATTTTGGGGGTCCCCATACTTGAAACTGAAACTCAAAAATTTTTTTTTCATCAAACCCATACGTGTGGGGTATCTATGAATAGGTTTTTAAAAATGATGTTGAGGTTTCTAATATTGTTTTTTTCTAAACTGAATAGTTTGCGCGAGAGACACTTCCAAAGTGGAAAAAAGTTGGTCCCCCCCCTCTAACTTCTAAAATAAGTGACTGATAGAGCTAAAAAAAATATATGTTGTACATTACTATAGAAACTTCCAACGATATTTAGTTTGAACGAGATCTAGTCAGTAGTTTTTTTTTATACGTCATAAATCGTAAACCGCAATTTACCTTTCGACGAACTACTACAACTTTTAGAACTCTATGTTATATTACTTACTGCTACGGAACCCTTCATGGGCGAGTCTGACTCGCACTTGGCCGCTTTTTTTTATGTGATTCCTTTACAAATAAAAAAATAATGATAAATAAATGTGAACAATTCACACAACACTATCTAGCCCCAAATTATACAGAGCTTGTTTTATGAGAACTAGAGAGCTGATATAATATACTTAAATACATTTTTTTTTGTAAATACGTACTAAGAATACAATGTAACACCCAGACAGAGAACAAATCTGCGTTCAACACACAAATATTTTGTTCTCGGTGGGGATCGAACCCACGACCTACGGCTCAGAAAGCAGAGCCACCATTTATTTAGGTGCCTATGTAGGTACTTAACTTTTCTGAGCATTTGGATCGCATCACGAGATCTCAGTTCAAGGCGAACTAATAGTTGTAAATACCATTTTAGAATACAATATAACACCCAGACAGAGAACAAACATCTGTGTTCACCACAAAAATATTAGTTCTCGTTGGCAATCGAACCCACCACCTACGGCGCAGAAGGCAGAGCTACTACCAAATGAGCTGAGAGGCCAATTAAAAAAAAACTCAAATACCTACAAAGAAATAACTACTGCGTAGAAAGCAGAGCTTGTTCTTGGTATGTCCATGCCTTCCTGCGCAGAAGGCAGAGCTACTGCCAACTGATCTGTTTTTTTACGCAAATGATAGACAAACGGGCTTTTGGCTCACCTGATGGTTAGTGGTCACCGTCACCCATAGACACCAACAAGACCAAGGGTGCTGTCGTTGCGTTGCCTACCCTGAATGAACTTGTTTACATTTTTCTTGAACCTATTCATGTTATAGCTGAGGGGAAAGACTTCTGGAGGTAGCTCATTCCACAATTTATGGGTATGGGGGAGAAACGATCTCGAGAAGCGAGCCGTGCGAGAAACCCAGTGACCCAGTGATCTGTGACTTCTAGTAAACTGTTCTTCCAGGTACCTCGGCACTGATACGCAGCTATTCCTCATGACGCTGGTCATCATGCTGGTGATCTGGCGCTGGCCGCGCAGCGGGGTGCCCGTGCTGTCCGTCGTGATGGTCGTCAGCTTGCTGATCCCGTTCTTACAGAGCTACTTCATGAATCTCATGCCTATTAGAGTCAGCATCTTTCCGGAGTAAGTACAGTCGCGGTATGAAAATGTTCGTCACCCTAGAGTCGGTTTTCGCTTGCACCAGTGATCATGAACACATTTTGACATAATTTGTGACGTTAACTTATCGGTGTATGCTGTCTATTCAGTTTCAAAAGGTAGTATGTGATCGTGATACGTTGAACAAATCAAGTTGAAAATCGACGAACATTTTCATGACGCCACTATACAAACAAACATGAGTGGTGTAAAATAAAAAGTTTTATTACTAGATTGGCAAAGTAAAATGCCCTTAGATTTTCATAAAAAAACACTTATTGATCCATAAAAAAAAAAAAAAATTTACAGACAAAACAATAATTTTATCCTATTTTTAACCGACTTCCAATCAAAAAGGAGGAGGTTCTCAATTCGGTTGTATTTTTTTTTTTTTTTTTTTATGTTTGTTACCGCATAACTTCGTCATTTGTGAGCCGATTTGAAAAATTTTTTTTTTATCTGAAAGGTACTGTTTTCAGATTAGTTCCGTTTTAATTTTATTAAAATCGGTGTTGCCATTTTTTTTTTAATAATTTTTTTAATGTTTGTAACTGCATGCCTCCGTCATTTATGCACCGATGTAGAAAATTTTTTTTTTATTTGGAAGTTTATTCTTACGTCCAGATTGTCCCAAACAAATTTCATTAAAATCGGTTTAGCCGTTTGGCAATGAAGTCGGTTTCTCAAGTTTTTAAACTTATAATTATATTTTTATATAACTGGACGATGCTTTTGCTGATTTTAATATTTTTATGTTGGTAACACTGTATATTTTATTTTGAAATTTTGAGAACCTTTACCAATTTCCGTTTTCATAAAATAATTTCTAATTCGGTTGGTTTAATTCATATAACTATTATTACCTATGATAAAAGATCACAAAAAATTAATTATATAAAAACCAACTCAAAAACTGGAGACGTAACCTTTTTGGTTGATGACCCAAGATATTAGCTAGAGATATTCAGCAATGAAATATAATAATTTGAACTTCTGCAATAAATTGAATCCTAATTTAGTTACGAATCTAATATCTAAATCACTTTAAAATTGAAAAGTTTCAGTTGTATCGGTTGGGATTGTTCTGTATTAAAAAAGTTTTATTCCAAAACTTTTTGACGTGATAACGTCTTATAAATCGATGGAGCCGGCTGCACGCACGAAAAAACATGACTCATGCGTCGTTACGTCGTTTCGTCGTTCCATTTACCTGAGCCCGAGCCCGGGTCGGGTAATGGGTAAGGGTAAATGAGGGTAAGGGTAAATGAGGGTAAGGGTAAATGTGGGTCCGGGTCCGGGTCCGGATTTTCATTCAGTTTCATTCAGTTCCATTCAGTTTCATTCAGTTTCATTCAGTATCATTCAGTTTCATTCACATTCAGTTCAATTCAGTAAAACTAAAATTTTCTTTTGAAAAATGCAACCATTCCATCAGTATTTTCTTATGACGTTATCACGTTCAACTATCGTCAGTAAACCGACTTTACAGACAACCGATTTTTTAATTTATCGGTTAAAACATTCAACGAATACAAATTATTTTAGTAATTTATTATTTACACTTTGATTAGTGTGAGTGCAGGTGATTAGTGCGAGTACAAGTGTGTAGTGCGAGTAGTGTCCAATTCACTGCGAGTGGCTTCGGTCCACTTTACCAATTTTTACAACAACAAGCGTCCGACGCTACACACTAAACGCTAAACACTCCTATCCAGACGTGTTTAGTGGCAGGCACGCTGCGAGTGAGGGGGAAGGGAGGGCGCGCGGGCTGGCTACTCGCAGTCCACTCGCAAAAAAATAGAACACGCTTCTATTCACTTTACTACACAGCCCACTAATCACTTGCACTAATCAGTCGCTGTCCACACCTAGTCACTAAGCACCTGCACTAATCACTTGCACTCGCACTAATCAAAGTGTAAACCAGCCTTTAGTCTAGGTAAAAGTTCAAGCACCGAAATTCCTTCAATTATTTCCATTCGCAATATTTGACCTTCAAACCTAATCAAAGTAAAAGTAAACAGGCCTTTGCATCTATTGTAGATGATTCATATAGCGTCAAGAGCAACTGGTGATTGCTCATGCTCCGCTACGGGACGCCATAGTGCCTGGTACAGGTTTTAGATGGAATAGGCTTGCCCAGCACCCATACCATCCTGACATCTTAGTCGGCCTAATCCACAGGAAAGACATGGTCAATACGTGCGGAACTGACTAAGCCATGGGTTTTCTGAAGCTGTTTTCCTTCACCGTTTGATAGCACTAACATTATGTACATACATTTTTCAAACCTAATCCTAATCCTAATACACGACTAGATTCGAACCCATGACCGTTGAATAGAACACTGGTAGTCTAGTGGTAGTATTAAAGTTAGATTGAATTAAAAGTCATAATATATTATATATTATTTATTCAGTAGTATCAGGGTTACTTTGAAACGTCTTAAAGCTAGGTGAATCTAGGTCCCAGTTCCACGCTACCCTAATACTACTGAACTACTAATAGAACCTTATTTCCAGATCCATAAGAGACATATTCGGGTACAACGATACGTTCTACCACGCGTACGTTTCAGCGCAAGGCAACTGGGCTGGATATCATTTAGGAGTTCTGACTGCATACTTCTATTATAAGGCACAGCAGAAGAAGTGGGATTTGAGAGAATCTATGGTAAGTCTGATCTTTTTGTATACAAAAGCTGATGGAACAAACACCACCACCTACCACAGCCTATTACTACGGCTGGTTTTGCACTGTTTTTTTGTATGATCCTTTTACAAATCAAAAATTATAATGGCGTTGTAGCTCCATTTAGGTGCCACTCCAACTTAGTGTGACGTAAGCAATAATGAAGAATCAATTTAATATAATATAATAAAGAAAGAAAAAATTGCAGATTGATAAAAGCTATTATATGAAACTTATTTTAAGTATAATTATAATGTATTATATATACACATATTTTTTTTTATACAACTAACTGATGGAACAAGCTTATGTTCCACCTGATGTGAAGTTGTTACCATCGCCTATAACAAAGCATTGCCTCGTAGGTCACGCACGTTAGAAACCTGCCCTACAATGCATTGCCCTACGTCCATCAGCTAAAGGCATACAGATTCAGCCTCACGTGCCAGTAATTTCACCGGCACACACACCCTTCAAACATATTTTCACACACTTGTTATACCAACAACGCGAGTAAAATTGCGTCCTCCAATAAATTTCAGCAAGAGAAGACAGGGGCGTTCCAAGTAGTTCCACATAAAGCTTCGTATTTTGGTGAAGAAAACATTATTGCGATTAAAACTCATCCTTATACGGATCTTATAAGGACGAGATTCCACTAATAAGGAGAAAAGTACTCAAGATTCGCCTGGTCTGCGCTGACATAGGGTACAATCCTCACTCAAGTAGTGAGAGCACTGGTGGTCTAGTGGTAGCGGCCCCGCCTTCCGATCCTAAGGTCGTGGGTTCAAACCCAGTCGTGTACCAATGAGTTTTTCTGTCGAAAAATTTAAGTACACAATGCTAGTGCTCTCAAACGGTGAAGGAAAACATCGTGAGGAAACCCGTGGCTTAGTCAGCTCCGCACGTATTGACCATGTCTTTCCTGTGGATTAGGCCGACTAAGCTGTCAGGATGGTATAGGTGCTGGGCAAGCCTATCCCATCTAAAATCCTGTCCCAGGCACTATAGCGTCCCGTAAGTAGGGGCATGAGTAATCACCAGTTGCCCCTGACGCTATATAAATCATCTACAATAGATGCAAAGGCCTGTTTACTTTACTTACAAGTAGTTAAATCCCAAGCCTCTTTAAATGCTATTGAAAATGTTGCAACTTGATATTAAATGAGCCATTTTAATGAGAACGTAAGGTAAGGCTCTCAAGATTCCCATTTTCTCGTCAAGGTTAGAGGTTCGGTGGAAACGGAAACTTATGATAACCAGAGATAAGGCCATATTTTTATGTAAATTTGGAAATTTTTAGTGCTGACCTATCTTAGCTTGAGGGTAAACAAATGTTTGACATTATGCAGAAGAAGTCCACTGCTGGGCTTACCGATAATTCTAGAAAGACTTATTTAAAGCCTGTTCAATTCACTGACTTCTTGCAATCTGTACAACGTCGTTAGTCCATCAGCTAGAGGCCTGACAGTGATCTGCTGATATTGTTATACTCCTCCTACGTTTGTTGGTTCGTGATTGCCATTTGAGAACCTTTATTACCAATGGTTAACCACACCATTGGCTTCCAGTTACAAATGGCTACCAGCTTTAAGATTCTTATTTGCCATTTCAATTGGCTAATTTCTTCTACAGATTTGCGGCAAAGTCCACACACCCTTTAATCACCAGTTTTGATTCCAGTTAGTTTATTCATAATCTTTTGGTGTGTGTCTCTGACCGATTGTTCTCTCTTAGCTGATGAAACTCCTGTTCCTGTCTTCCATCCCCATTGCCATGGGAGCAGTGCTTATGGGTTGGGATTTACACTACCGAGAGGCATCAGCGTTCGAGTCAGCGGTCTTCAACGCGCTGAACCAGAACTTCTTCGCTCTAGCCATCTGCGTGTTTATTATTGGTTACTTCTACAGGTGCAACCGTGAGTATATACCTATACCTGGACCACGTTGGGAGTCAATGATCTAGAGACATGATTTATAGTGCATGGAATACTCGGCAAGTTTATCATCCGCACTTGATGTGCGGGCAGGTTTTTCCGCAAGTAGGCCGCTGGTGGGCCCTTTTTGCGTGACCCTTGACACGTGTTGCTCGAACTTTTTTAGGTTCTACAACACGCCGGTTTCCACACGATGTTTTCCTTCACCGTTTTGAGAGTACTGGCATAGTGCACATAAATTTTTTGACAGAAAAACTCATTGGTACACGAGTGGATTTGAACACACGACCTTCGGATCGGAAGGCGGGGCCACTACCACTAGACCACCAGTGCTCTCTGCATGGAATACTCTAAACTTCTTCAAAATTTTCAGGAATCTACGTTGGTTCCGTTGAATGGGGTCCTCTCCAGCCGTTGGGACGTCTGTCCTACTGCGCCATGTTACTCCACGCAACTGTGCTGAGGACCTATGGAGGACAGATGAGGAGGAGCTTCTATGCTACAGACTATACTGCTGTAAGTTTGGCTTATTTCTACCATCGCTTTTGCCATTTCGTCAGTAAGTATTGTATGCAATGCTGCTACCAGAACTGCTGAGCTGCTGGTAGTACAGAGTAAATTTTGTGGCAATAAAATTAAAATATTAAATTATTATGGTGGACAATCCACACACCACTATCTAGCCCCAAACTAAGCAGAGATTGTACTATGGGAACCAGATAGCTGATATAATATTTAGGTACCAACATTTTTTTTGTAAATATACGAGTATTACTTAGTTACTTAGTACTTTATAGGGCGGATCTGACTTGGATAGATTAGGTTATGTTAGAACTTAAAAATTACGCGAGCAGAGCGAGCGCGCTGCCACAGTGCCAAAAAATGTATTTTTTTCAATATTCCAAACAGACTGTCTCCTTTAGGGTAATTTATCCATCGCTAGATAAAAAATTTATAATCAAAATATTTATCTGCTGCAGTGTACATGGGCCTTAACAATTTCACTGCGTAAAAAAGTGGATTGGTTTTAACAGGGTGTACATTCGTCGTACATTAATCAGACCCTATTCAATATAACCTTATTTACTCCACAGATAATGCTCTACGCTGGTATCGTCAGCACCACTTACCTCTTCGCCCTTCCTCTGTACCTGTTCGCGGAAGCACCAGCCTGCCAGCTTCAGAAGGTGCTGCTGGGCCCGAAAAGAAGACCACAGAAGGAGACAGAAGATGCTAATGCAAACCATGTGAAACCATCAGGGATTGGAGGCTCATCTATTTCTGTATCTACGGTTTCCACTCATATGTAGAAATATTCCAGAAATATAACATTCCAAGATTCCGAATCTTTTGTTGCAATCAAAACGTATCATCTGTCAGTTTTAATATTATTTTGGGCTTTGATTGCAATAAAAATAAATAAAATATTGCAGACAATCCACACAACATCTAGCCCCAAACTAAGCAGAGCTTGTACTATGGGAACCAGATAGCTGATAATATAATACTTAAATTTGTGTAGATTTCAATTCAAACCGTGATCATGGTGCATGCAACTGTGCCGAAATATCAGGAGTCAAAACTTACAAAATTAAATCATGGTAAATATCCCGTTGTTCATCAAAATAGTAATGTATGTATTACTCTTAATTTTTTTTTATAAAGCTTATATTATTTTAAGGAAAACAGCGTGAGGAAACCCGCGGCTTAGTCAGCTCCGCGTATTGACCATGTCTTTCCTGTGGATTAGGCCGACTAAGCTGTCAGGATGGTATAGGTGCTGGGCAAGCCTATTCCATCTAAAATCCTGTCCCAGGCACTATAGCGTCCCGTAAGAAGAGCTTTTGTAATCACTGACGCTATAAAAATCATCTACAATAGATGCAAATGTATATTTTTTACAGTAAAAGAAATCACAAAGATTTTTATAATGTCCCAAAAGACGGTCGCGTTAGTGCCGAACAGTCTCTAGGAGTTATTCGTCGAGTGTGATTAGGATCCGATGGTGCAGCGGTCGGCGCAGTCTCATACCTAGGGGAAGGTCGCGGGTTCAAATTCCGCTCGGCTCTTAACTTTTGGGACATTATAAAAATATTTGTGTACTCCTACAATATCTTGACGAATCATTCAATAGCGGATACATTGTGAACGAGCCAATGTGTCACAATGCCAATAATGGCACCTGAGGGTGTATGCTTCAGAGGGCACGTGAGGGCACGCTTAGTTGATCCCGGCTCAAGTTGAACTGGACATGACAGGGGCCTTGCTCGTTTAAATATTGGATGACCCCTTGTTCATAGCTCATAGAGAAAGTCTTCTAATAGTTGATTTTATGCCTCAAATATTCTACCTAGATATTTTTAGTGAACTCTTTACGAGCGCTATATTTTTAATGCAAACTAACCTTTTAAAATATCCACTGTGTAAATGAGGCTACTTTATTTTCGTCTATTTTTTGTTTATCTACCTAGGTATTTGTTAGTTTTGTTCTCTATTAATGTGAGTTTTTTTTTATTAGTGAAGGTTAGTAGTCATTATCCCAGGGATAAAAATCCTTGATATCCTTACGAAGTTAGGAGGAAAAATGTATTTTTTTTTTTCTAAATTCGTATTATACGTTTTTGTTTTACTTTTATTTAGTTCTATGTTCTGTGCTGTAAATAAAATACCAAATTGTTTTAAATGTAGATATTTTCTGAATAAAAGTCTTTAAAATATTTTAGTATTTTTTAAATTAGTTTGTCGAACCGACAGAACTAAGTTATTTAACAATCCACATAACTTTATCAAGCCCCAAACTAAGCAGAACTTGTACTATGGCAACCAGATAGCTGATATTTGTAATACTTGCATACATATTTTTTTGTAAATACCATACTTAGAATACAAACACCCAGACAGAGAATAAACATCGATTTTCACCACATAAATATTTGTTCTCGGTGGGGATCGAACCCACGACCTACGGCGCACAATGCAGAGCTATCAACTGAGCTGTAGGCCTAATATGAGCTATGTCTGGCTCTGTCTCTGGTTCAGGTTTTGAGTCTGTGTGAGTGCTCACCAGTGTCAAAAAATATTCTGTAACATGCGATCGAACTTATAACCTCAGCTCAGAAGGTACAAGCTACTAAGCTTAAGCCTACACTTTAGTTCTAATACAAAGACTTTGGCTCATAACATAGACTTTATACGTGATCGTACCCTAAAGCTTTGCGCACATCTAAGTGTCGCCACACACGGGCCACCGGCCACAACCACAAAACACCGCCACCGGCATATTTCCCGTTCGGAGTTTAGCTACCACATTTCGTCTACCAAATGTTGTTTTCGTGTGAGTGTCTCTCTCTTTTGTATGGAAAAATTAGACAAACTAGTTTCGATCGTTTCTACGTCACGTATTTTTGTGGTCTCATCTTTTCTCTATACATTATAGAGAGACAAATAGGCGAAACGAAAACAACATTTTGTAAACGAAATGTTTTAAATTCTGTACACGATTGACGCCGATACAACTACCACGCCACACGCTACAAATCGTCGCTATATAAAATGTATGAAAACTACAGGAATTATGCCGGTGGTGGCGTTTTGTGGTTGTGGCCGGAGGCCCGTGTACGGGAGCACTAAGCTTTTTGTGGTAAAATATCACTGCCATATTTGGCAGCGTTTCACTGATCGCCACCGCAGAACACTTAAATGTGCGCAAGGCTTAAGTCGTTTGAATACAACGTGTGCGTTTAAACTGCAGTCTCAAACAACGAAGTAGTTTTATGAGCTTAGCTGTAAAGTTTACGGAGTTTATGTATTCTTTGAGCTCATTTTAATTTGAATTTTATGCACACTTTGAAGCTTTGCGCACATCTAAACATTTTCTGTAATAAATAATGATTCCATAGTATGAGATTCTGTTATTATTCTGTACCCACGTACCATAATAAAAAATAAAATAAAAAAGCGGCCAAGTGCGAGTCGGACTCGCCCATGAAGGGTTCCGTAGCATCAAGTACCTAACATAATATAAAGGTTCTTGTAGTTCGTCGAAAGGTAAGTTGCGGTTTACAATTTATGACGTATAAAAAAAAAACTACTGACTGGATCTCGTTCAAACCAAATCTCGTTGAAAGTTTGCTTAGTAATGTACAACATATATTTTTTTTAGTTTTATCTTTCTCTTATTTTAGAAGTTAGAGGGGGGGACCAACTTTTTTCCACTTTGGAAGTGTCTCTCGCGCTAACTATTAAGTTTAGAAAAAAACGATATTAGAAACCTCAACATCATTTTTGACCTATTCATAGATAGATACCCCACACGTATGGGTTCGATGAAAAATTTTTTTTTGAGTTTCAGTTTCAAGTATGGGGACTCCCAAAATGTATAGTTTTTTTTCTATTTTTGTGTAAAAATCTTAATGCGGTTCACAGAATACATCTACTCGCCAAGTTTCATCAGTCTGGCTCTTACGGTTTCGGAGAAAAATGGCTGTGACACGGACGGACAGACAGACATGACGAATCTATAAGGGTTCCGTTTTTGCCATTTGGCTACGGAACCTTAAAAATGTAAGTATAACAGTATAATATCAACTATCTGGATCCCCATAGTACAGTAGGATACAGCTCAAGTTACCTAAAAACAAAGAAAAATGTCGCTTACTGTAAGGACATAAGAGCTAGCAGTGATAGCCTGATGTTCCTTGTGTACAAGCAGGACACAAGTACGTGCAAAAACTTGCTTGTGAAAAGTAATTGCGTCGCATTTCTTTGTTTTCTCCGTCCTATTTTTGCAGTACCTACCTGAGTAAGCAAGATGGAATTTTGGATTCACAATTTCCTGCGAAAGCGCGTGTCGCCACATCAAGCGCCTAGCGTCGTGTGAGTGAGAGTACGCCAGTTGACCTACCCGCGGTGTTCGACTATGCCAGTTAGAGATGTGCCGTCTATAAATTAGGGGTGTTATTAATAATCCTGGCGCAACGCTGGAGTACTTAAATCGTGCTTTGTCACATTTGTTCGAGTTGACAATTGCATGACCCTATGGGTCTTACTCTACGCTACGCTAGGATTATTAATATGGGTCTTATTAATAATCCTGGCGTAGCGTTGGACTAGTTGATCCGTGTTTTGTCTCTTGCATTGACATGCAATTGTCAACTCGAACGAATGTGACAAAACACGATTTAACTACTCCAGCGTTGCGCCAGGGTTATTAATAACACCCTAAACCTAAATGTCGATGAAGTAAATAGTGAATTTTCCTCTTCAGTGGTAAAACTACTCCGCTGTAAAAGTTGGCCAACCGACTGAGTCTGTCTTCAAGCCAGTGACTTGGAAGTCTTCGGTTTCTTAGCAGTTCCGCTCTTTTACCTGACTGATCAAAAGATTGTGTAACTTAGTGAAAAATCTAACTGAAGTAGGGTGGTTTTATGAAGGAAGTAGGGTTATTTTGGTTTGAAACTAATAATTAAAATTACTACCTACCTAATAGTTAATTTTAAAATTTGTATACAGGGTGTCCCATAAGTCAACGTCCAGCTGAATACGGGCAATAGGCCAAGTCATGACAGTTATCAGAAAAATACAAAAAAAAAAAAATTGTCGTGTACCTTTCGAGTTATGAGTATTTAAAAAAACAGGAAAAACCGACACCCTGTGATGATGTTTTAAGTCCTGTTACTACAAATATTAACTTTTCGTGAAACTTTTTTCTGCAATGTAAGCATGGATTGGATAACTCTTCTGTAAATTACAATTCACAGATTCAAAATTAAGTCATAACTGCCTCAGTTTTAAATAAAATCGTGGAGTTTCGGCCAAAATTTCATTTCAGATAATTACATCACCCAACTTTAACTGACTGTACCGTAAAAAAAATGTACTACACTACTTCGGCAAGCCACTTTAAAAGATGGCGCATTTAATCAGAATTCCAAAATGGTATGATACTTGCTAGAGTACCTACGTTTTAGTTTTGAAAATAAAAGTGGTAAATAAATATTTTTTTGAACAATTGACAAAATCATCTACAACACATGCAAAGGCCTGTAGGCCTCCCATAAGCACTTTCTGGCTCTGTCTCTGGTTCTGGTTTTGAGTCTGTGTGAGTGTTGACTAAATAAATCCTACGTCAAAACGTCACGCACACAGTATAATGCACTGGTGAGCACTCACACAGACTCAAAAACCAAAGCCAGAGACAGAGCCAGACAGAGCTCATGGTAGGCCTACTGTTTACTTCTTATGTTTTGTATCAGCTATCTGGTTCCAGTAATACAAGCTCTGCTTAGTTTGGGGCTAAGCATTGTTTCTGAATACCTATAATTCCCAACTTGTAAGTATAGTCTGGATAGGTGCTATTAATTTGGGAGACAGGCAGATTGTGATATGGCCGTTATTGGATCGTTGGACGAAAAGCCCAAAGATAGCAAGGCTGTGTGCATAACGGAGATAAAACGGACAAGTATGACTTGCACCACTTTTTTTTTTAAACAACTAAGTACCTATCTCAAAGATTTTTATAATTTACTGACTTCCGATATTGACTGGCCTCTCAGCTCAGTTGGTAGTAGCTCTGCCTTCTGCGCCGTAGGTCGTGGGTTTGATCCCCACCGAGAACAAATATTTGTGTGGTGAACACAGATGTTTGTTCTCTGTCTGGGTGCTATATTGTATTCTAATTATGTATTTACCAAAAAAATGTATTCAAGTATTGTATCAGCTATTTGGTTCCCATAGTAATAGCTCTGCTTAGTTTGGGGCCAGGTAGTGTTGTGTGGATTGTCCAAAATATTTAATTCATTTTTTTCAAAGTTATGAGCTGAGCAGTATTTGAACCCGCGGCCTTCCTCTTTTGGGACATTATAAAAATCTTTGATTTCCTTGTGTAGTAAACACTATAAAATCAATAAAAAAACTATGTATCTGTTGAAAACAAGATCTGAAAGGTAAAATACCGTTTAGATTTTAATAAACAAAAAAATCGAATTGACTACCTCCACCTTTCTTCATTTGAAGTCGGTTAAAGAGACTTAGAGGATAATTATTACGAAGTTATCCGATAATAAACATAAAAACCGAATTGACAACCTTCTCCTTTTCTATTTCAAGTTGGTTAAAGAAACTTAGACGTTCCCTCATCGTCATCAATATTAAATAATAATAAGTATTGTGGACAATCCACACAACACTATCTAGCCCCAAACTAAGCAGAGCTTGTGATAAGGGAACCAGATAGCTGATATAATACTTAAATACTTGTTTTTTTTTGTAATCATAGAACTGCTGGAAGGGGAAGACCTAGTAGGCGCATGTATCTCGATCAGATCGCAGACGTTTTAGAGAAAGGCCAGGTTAGGAGTACCCTAAACCGACGAGCATGTATGAAGAATGTTATGAGATTGAATGAAGCGAAAGAGGTGTGTCAGGATCGTAGCAAGTGGAAATCCCAAGTGGAAATCCAATCAAGTGGATCTCTGCCTACCCCATGGGAATGAGGCGGGATTTTATGTATGTATGTAAGTATGTATTGATAGCACGAAAACTCTTCATTGAATATAGCTACAATTCTGTTTTACTATGGTAGACCGCAAACAATACAAATATGCATAACGACGCCATAAATATCATCCTTCTTCCGCTTCTTTTTCTCTCCTAGAGCTGTCCCTCGTTGCTTGCTCCGACCAGGGATGTCCTATTCCCAAAACCGGGTAACAGTTTGTACATACATAAAATACAATATAACACCTAAGGTGGACTAATATAATATCTATATGAGTCCCAGTCCACTGCATCAACAGAATTGAAGACCAGTTTAACGTATTTAAAAAAGAACACGATTATTCAGATTTCATGAAACACTCCACTCCAAACACACCTTTGTAGCGGCACGTAGCCTTAATGACGTCACGCGCGGTCATCTACCAACTTAAGATATATGAACGACTAGTGGACTACCCGCGACTTTGTTTACGTGATATTTTTACAAAGAAAAAGTATCTTTAATTTTTTATTATGTCAAAATAGTTTTTTGTAAGCTTATTTTTTCTTATAGTGGACGACCCAGATGCGAAAAAAAGTTCCTTCCGGGTAGGCAAAGACAGCACCCTTGGTGTTTATGGATGACGGTAACCGCTTACCATCAGGTGCACCGTAAGCATCTTTTATCTAAAAAAAATGTCGTAAAATCTGACAATGTTAAATTTACATGCATAATAATAAAGACCTGCGCACACCTAGGTCGCTGGCGGTGGCGATCAATGAAACGCTGTCATATATTGCTATCAAATTTGACAGCGTTTCACTGATCGCCATCGCCAGCGACCTAGGTGTACGGCGGCCTGGAGGCGATAAATATACTGAATACTGAATGCTGACGAATTTAATCTAACAGTGGCCTTCTCAGGCTGATGATAATGATTTTGCGTTAATCAGTCAACTTTTATGCATGTTTTTATATACCTACTTACCTAGATGATCGTTATATGCGAGGTTCACTTCACCCCCTGTAATGAAGAGATGATTGTGGTTTAAAAAGATCAGCGGGATCTAAGCACGTTTTTGAAGATTGATCACCCCTGCCAACCCCTAATCTTGAACTTGACTTTGGAGAAATGTTATTTTTATTTAGGGGTGGCGGACGACTGGGTTGAAGCAAGTCATAATCAAGTCTAAGGGATTAATTTGAAACATCTGTAAGCTAGGTTTTGACGTGATAACATCTCATAATTTGATGGGCTGCACGCACGAAAAAACATGACTCATGCGGGGATACCTCGCTCTGACAAGCGAGAGCACGGAACGAGCGACAAAGAGGCACGCACGGCCTCCGCGTTCGGCAGCGTTCGACATCTGTCTCTCTCCTACTTGAGTGAGCGATGCGTCCGCGTGGACAGCTGTATGACGTTGGCACGTTCAACTATCGCCAGTAAACCGACTTTACAGACAACCGATTTTTTTTAAACACCTATGACCGCATCATCGCTTAACATCAGGTGAGATTGTGGACAAGCGTTAGCCTATAAATTGTAAAAAAAAAATACTAGCTGACGAAACAAGCACTTAACACGTTAAGTGCGAAGCGAGGCCTAAATCACCCCTGATGCAACTTCCCGGTGGTGCGGCGAGCAAAAAAGTGAATTTCTCTGTCGTGCGAATGGCATAGCTTTGGTTTGGTCCAGTGTAGGAAAGAGATAAATATATATTTGAGATCACTAATGGTTCCGGACTCGGTGGTGTACCTACCTTGGTACCGGATGTCTTAGGCCTCGTGCCGCACTGAATTAATATAATTTTAATGCAGTGCGGAACGAGGCTAAAACGTCCCATATCCCCCCTGACCTCGTACCGCACTCAACGCGAGCTTCCCGCGACCAGTGTTGTGCATCACGTCGATTGGATTCGTCTTTTTTTTCTATTCTACCGCATTAAGATTTTCATATACAAATAGAAAGATAAACCTTATGCATAAACCGTAATCCATTATTTTCCAATAATAAGTCTGTAATAGGTGCCTCTTAATGGTATAGAATGGAACGCTTCGTGCGCGAGTCCGACTCGCACTTGGCCGGTTTTTTTTTCTTTATGGCGCCTTCAAGCACAATTTAGATTATTAAAAAAAAAATGTATCCTTTGATAGCTTTGTGTTGTTTTGCCAGGTTTTGCCCTTAAAACAATCTAATGAGATATAATTGAAATCGGTCAAGTCGTTGCGTAGTTAAGACAGTTTATAAACGTCGATATTATTTTTCCCATCACTAATCGCAGCGAAAATTTGCCCTATTTCAGTGCGTTACGAGGTGTATAAGATCCCATATTTTGTTTTGCTAATAATTCCTAAACTAGCCATCAGATCCCGGGGCGACGGTGGATTAGGGTTCATCAATTCACTGTCTATATCAATAAGGACCAAAATTCTCATTTATCTTTGATTTCGCGCCAGAAAATGGATTTTAGTCTGTAAAAGGAGGTGGGGTCTAATAGACCGCGTGTCGCCCTAACGTCTGGTCACGGTACGGGCCGATTATACCTCGTGCCGCAGGAACGGAAAGTGTGCAAAAATTGGTGCCGCAGCTAACGTGTTAACCTGATGTTAAGTGGTAACCATGGACTATAACAAAACATTGCTTCATAGGTCACGCACGTCAGGAACGTGCCCTACGATGCCTTACGCCCATGAACTTGAGGCATTCATAAGGTTCAGCCTCACGTGCCAGTAATTTCACCGGCCTAACGCCCTTCAAACCCAAAACACAGCGATGCTGCTTCACAGCTGAAATAGGCATGGTGGTAGTACTCACCCGGACGAGACACACACAAAGACTATACTAAAAGGTAGGTGAATATATAAATAAATAAAGGCCTGCGCACACCTAGTTCGCTGGCGGTAACGATCAGTGAAACGCTGTCAAATATTCGCTGTCAAATCTCAAATCTGACAGCGATATTTGACAGCGTTTCACTGATCGCTACCGCCAGCGAACTAGGTGTGTTCGGGCCATAATGCAGACAGTTGGTGGCGTTAGAAAGAGATAGCGCTCTACAAAACCGAAAAGCCGATGTGCAATATTTATTGCCTACAACCGTACCTATTCAATTTCTGATGGATGTGTATTCAATAACTACTCTATAATCAGTGTTGCCAATTATACAGATTTATCTGTATTTATACAGAATTTTGGCTAGTATTACAGATTACAGATTTTACCTTACTTTTATGCAGATTTTTGGAATCTGATTTTGTCTATGATAAAGTAATTCAATTTGAAAGTAAATTCATACCATAGAGTAACCATAGAGTAAAAACGGGAACCCTATTACTAAGGCTTCCTGTTCGTCCGTCTGTATTTCTGTTGCCGCTATAACAGCAAATACAAAAAATAACAAAATGTTTTTAGACACTAATAGTACGGAACTCTTCGTGCGCGAGTCCGACTCGCACGAGGCCGGTTTTTTTTGCATATTTTCTGCTCTATTCTGTGTTGTTTTTGTTTTTTTGATTAAATTGCATCAGTAAATAATATTTGTTTATCCTTTACAGATTTTTACAGATTTTTAGACTTTGAAACCCAGATATTTTGGTTTGGCACGTGGCAACACTGTCTATAATACACAGGGTTGGCGTTGATTTCAAACTACGAGTACCATTTACAATACCCGATGCATCGTATCGGCTGCATTCCAAAACGGGATATTATCGATAGTAATCGATATTCACAGTGACCGAGTATTTGAATATCCCGACGGGAGTCATCCACATCGGGTTTATGAACCGGAATTACATGGAAAGCCGGTTCATCATATAATAAATAGTATATTTTCCCTGCCACTATTTTGTAACTACCAAAAAAAAGGGTAGGTACCTAATAAAGTTTATGAATGAAATGAAAGCAAAAATCATTTCATTCATAAACGCTAAATACCAAGCGGAACCGAACAGCGTAGTTTTTTTTCTCTCTAGTACGTACCTACGTAACTAATGTGCCCATAATTTTATGCAGGATTTCTGAAAATTTTAACATTTAATAAATTTGTCATTTTATCGAAACTAAAAATTCTGATTGCACATTCATAATGTTCTACCCCTACTTTATTACCCTTTTTTTTGGTAGTTACAAAATAGTGGCAAGGAAAATATACTATTTATCATATGATGAACCGTTTGAATCATTTCTCAATATTTGACTAAAAATTTTGGTTATTTAAAAATATTTTTTAAAGTCTCAAAAAGTTTTTTTTTCGTGGTTTTTTTTTGGTAATTACAATATACAGGTGTATAGATGATATCACTGTAGCTTTCTTCCTAAACAGAAACCTACAGTGGAAATTACCCCAATTTATTTGTGACAGAAATGAGACAAAAATGGGTATGACCAATAAAAATTCCTAAAAATAAAGATAGGAACTCACTATGATCATCTTCAGTATAAAAAAGTCCACTGTTGGACGGCGCTTCACAAAGAGCTCTACTACTACTAATCATGTTTATATAGCGATTTTCAAACAATAAGTAAAATAATGTAGTATTTCTAGGGCTTTTAACGAAGCAATAAAATGACAAAAAATGAAAAAAAAACAATTAAATGTTATTTTATTTATTTATTTTGTATAGGTAGGTAATAGAAATAATTCTCATCCAGTTAGTCTTTGTTTTGATAGACCATCAGTCAAATATCACTGACTTAAAGCACACAAAAAAAGTTGTGTGCTAGTGGTCTTCTTAAAAAGCCGGCAGCGCATCAGCACCTTCTCACAAGGAGGGAGGGAGGTTGCAGGTCTATGGGAGACGCTTTCTATTTGTCGTTGCATGGTTTCCAGAAACCTGCTTTCTATTTGCCGTTGTGTGTGGTTACCGGAAACCTGGTTTCTGTGTAATTGCGTCCTTAATCGAGTTCCTGTGGGATCGGAAACTGGATAAGCTGGTAAGATTGTGGTCTGTGCGCGAATAGTGAGCACTAATTGATCTATTGTGGCATCCGTTGAGATAAAAGCGATGTGGCAATGGGCTGGCCACATAGATTATAAAAATAAAGTATATTGTGTATTCAGTTCCAAATACTTAACATGCCTTTCTAACACATTCCTGAAAAAAAAAATTATAATGTCCCAAATGTTATGAGCTGAGTGGGATTTGAACCCGCGACCTTCCCCTTGGTACGGGGCTGCGCTGACCAGCTGACCACTGCGCCATCAGATCCTAATCACACCCGACGAATAACTCCTAAGGACTGTTCGGCACTAACGCGACCGTGGCTTCATCCACAAATCTCGCTCGGCTCATAACTTTTGGGACATTATGAAAATCTTTATGATTTCCTTATGTGTATAGTGTATATAGTAAACACTATAAAATCAATAAAAAGTTCCTGAAAACAGTTGATGGACAGTACAGTTAGGGCAGCATACGTTCCTGACGTGCGTTGGTTTCTTGTGTATTTTGTACAATTTGTAAATATTTATTAACGCAGAGAAACTTACAATTAAACAAATATTTTCAAAATGTACAAAATACACAAGAAACAGTTGAACATCTGCAGACCGACATACTATCTACAAATAGTTCATCCCAAACTGACGGAAGCGTCCCCAAGACGCTAGCGGCATTGCCACGCTGAATATCAATGCTAATGCGCTGCACCAGATACCTACCAGCCTGCGGGTCACGCGTCCCTTCGATAAATATTTATATTAATTTTCTTTGTGTAATTATTGTACCATCTATTATAAGAAAACCGTCATAAAAGAACAACAGCAAGCCAAGAACAGCTAATTAAGTGATTAGAACTATCAAAAGGCCTTTACTAATGATGTCTTGTTATATGAACAAAGGTAGTAGTTAAGCCGCGGTTTCATAAAACACGGTACTTTAAGTAAAGCTCTTTGTGTGTGGCTCGTTCGGGGAAGTACTACCACCATTCTGCCGTAAAGCAGCATTGCTATGTTTCTGTTTGAAGAGTGTTGCTGAAATTACAGGCACGTGAGGCTTAACATCTGTATTTTTGACGAGACAATAAATCATAATTCGATGGAGCCGGCTGCACGCACGAAAAAACATGTCTCATGCGGCGTTATCTCGCTCTGAGGTGATCCATTTAAGGCTTGAAGTGCAAGCGAGAGCGCGGAACGAGCGACAAAGAGGCACGCACGGCCTCCGCGTTCGGCAGCGTTCGACATCTGTCTCTCTCCTACTTGAGTGAGCGATGCGTCCGCGTGGACAGCTGTATGACGTTGGCACGTTCAACTATCGTCAGTAAGTAAACCGACTTTACAGACAATCATTTTTTTTTATACAGCTAGCTGATGGAACAAGCATATGGCCCACCTGATGTTAAATTGTAAGCATCGCCTATAACAAAGCATTGCCTCGTAGGTCACGCACGTCAGGAACGTGCCCTACGATGCACTTCCCTGCGTCCATCAACTTGAGGCATACAGATGTTCAGCCTCACGTGCCAGTAATTTCACCGGCACCTACACCCTTCAAACCGAAACACAGCGATGCTGCTCCACGGCAGGAATAGGCATGGTGGTAGTACGCACCCCCACGAGACACACACAAATAGCTCTACTACTACTAATTGAAATTAATGGGCGCAGGGCAATGCATCGTAGGGCACTCCGTAGGGCTTCCATATCTCCGTTTTTTAACGGTCGTGAGTTTTTTCGGCATCTGTTTCTTAAGAAACCGTACCTTAAGAGGCTTTTGACGTATTGTTCATTAGATGGTTGAACAAAAAGCTCCTTAAATCAATGCTGTAAATAGATTCATTGTTACAATATAGTTTGTAAAGGATTCGAGTAGGTACTTACCTATCTACTCAACTTACGTAGGTACCTACTCAACTCATCTATCTACTCGAGCGATGAAAAGATCTTAAGATAAAGTAAGGTTTACATTGAGCTTGAATCTCGATTGAGTGCTCAATATTTTTGTTTAATGCAAACCCATTTTTTGAAAGCCCTCACTTTTATAAATAATAAATAATGCGGACAACCCACACAACACTATCTAGCCCCAAACTAAGCAGAGCTTGTACTATGGGAACCAGGTAGCTGATATAATACTTAAATACTTTTTTTTTGTAAATACATACATGGAATACAATATAACACCCAGATAGAGAACAAACATCTGTGTTCACCACACAAATATTTGTTCTCGGTGGGGATCGAACCCACGCCCTCCAGCGCAGAAGGCAGAGCTACTACCAACTGAGCTGGGAAGGCAGTCAAATTTCAGTTGATAGTAGTTCTGCCTTCTGCGCAGGAGGGCGTGGGTTCGATCCCCGACTAGAACCAATATTTGTGTGATGAACACAGATGTTTGATTTCTGTCTAGGTGTTACATTATATTCTAAGTTTGCAGTTACAAAAATATGATTTATGTTAATCCGCTAAAAAAAGACCTTCAACTCAAACAAACCATTCAAATCGAAACACAGCAATGCTACTTCACGGCAGAAATAGGTCGTGAAGTAAGTTTAAAATAAATGGATTTGGGATGGACTTGTCTATAATATTTAAAAAAGACCTACGTCCAGTGGGCTTACCACAAGCTCTGGTTTTGAGTCTGTGTGTGTGTTGACTAAATAAATCCTACGTCGAAACGTCACACACACAGCATAATACACTGGTGAGCACTCACACAGGCACAAAACCAAAGTTAGAGAGCCAGACAAAGCATGTGGTAGGCTTACTGCAGTGGACTGATATAGGTTGATGATGATGATACTATTTATTGTCCAAACACAAACTCCATGTAAACCAAGCGTCAAGACACACCTATTAAGCACGGAGAAGCTAAAAAAGATCCTGTTCCATTAATTTTGATTACCTTTTGCTAAGCTCGACTCATCCATCGTTCATTCTACAAGCTTTCTTGTCAGACTATTTGATTTGCTAACAAGTTGCAGACGTATTTTGACGTTACAACGTCTTATAATTCGATGGAACCGGCTGCACGCATGAAAAAACATGACTCATGCGGCGTTACCTCGCTCTGAGGCGTTCCATTTATGGCTTGAAGTGCAAGCGAGAGCGTGGAACGAGCGACAAAGAAGCACAATCGGCCTCCGCGTTCGGCAGCGTTCGACATCTGTCTCTCTCCTACTTGAGTGAGCGATGCGTCCGCGTGGACAGCTGTATGACGTTGTCACGTTCAACTATCGACAGTAAACTGACTTTACAGACAACCGATTTTTTTACGGAAGAACTCTCTCTTTTATCGACCTTTGTGACTAGTGAGATGAAAGGATTCAAGGTGCGCCTCAAAGAGGCTCTTTTTGTGCACTAGACCGGACTGACCAGATAGCTTATATAATACTTATATATTTATGTTTGTTGTTGTAAATACATGTTAACAATACAATATGACACCCAGACAGAGAACAAAAATCTTTGTTCACCACACACATATTGGTTCTACGTGGTGATCGAACCCACGACCTAAGGCGCAAAAGGCAGAGCTACTACCAAGCTGACAGGCCAGTCATATAATTATGTGTTACTCCAGATCACTGGAGTGTTACTCTAGTGGTCTAGTGGTAGCGGCCTTCCGATCCTAGGGTCGTGGGTTCACATCCAGTCGTGTACCATGTCGAAAAATGTGTGTGCACTATGCCAGTACTCTCGAAACGGCGAAGGAAAACATCGTGAGGAAACTGGCGTGTCGTAGAACCTAAAAAAGTTCGAGCAACACGTGTCAATCGTCACTCAAAAAGGGCCCGTCAGCGGCCTACTTGCGGAAACCAGTCCGTACATCAAGTGCGGGTGATAAATTTGCCGAATGTGTTACCACAGTACAATTATTATTATTATGAGCTTTCTATGTTCCACTGCTGGGCAGAATGCTAAGTTCCATCGCTCGTTGGCAAACCTTGAGCCTGGACTTTTGGATGTTGGTCAGAGACCAGGTCTGCGCATCATATGTCTCGGGAAGGATGCATACTACACACGGTCGCGTGGAACTGGCACCTAGACTCACCTAGCTATAAGACGTTTCAAAGTGATTCTTGCATCGTAATGAATAAAAAATTATTGAGTTGAGTTGAGACACTACAGTACAATATCCTACAGCATTAAGTATAAGTAGTAGCACTATTAATGCCGCTATTTAGCACTAAGTAACTTTCTAAGACGTCTATCTTAAAAGCGTTATATTATTCAAGGTACATTTAACTTAACTAAGTAGTTTGTTGCAACTCTCTTGAGCTTAGGTAATACATGCAGTTTATGTTTAAGGCTGGATAAACAGTGGGAGCTAGGCGATGGCCGTGAAGCAGCATTGTTTTGTTTTGGTTTGAAGGGTGTGGGTGCCGGTGAAATTACTGGCACATGAGGCTGAACATCTGTATTCAGTATTCAGTATATTTATTGCCTTATTATGTACTAGCTGATACCCGCGACTTCGTCCGCGTGGATATTTGAGTTCGTTTTTTTAGCTTGATATGACCAACTGCTAGTTACCATAGATTTGAGCTTGTACTTTAGAGTGTATTTGACTTTTAAGGTGAGTGCTGTTGGAGCCGATTTTTTTCAGCAGTGTTTAGTTTAAGTATGATAGATGTTTACCGCGATTTTGTCTTAATTGTTATCATTGGTTTTTTTGTATACATTTGTGTGTATTAAAACCTGGTTATAAATGCTGCGGAAGCTGGATTTTTTTTAATGTTTTTTTTTTCGTATTTTGTAACGCTATTTTTTGTGATTTTATGTTATATTAGTGGCTAATTTGGGGTTTCGTATGCGTGTTGGTGTATAATCGAATCAGATTTTTTTAATTTGACATTACCAACTGCTGGTTACTATAGTTTTGAGCTTGTACTTTAGAGTGTATTTGAATTTGAAGGCGAGTGCTGTTGGAGCCGACTTTTTTCAGCAGTGTTTAGTTTAAGTATGATAGATGTTTCCCGCGATTTTGTCTTAGCGGTTATCATCGGTTTTTTCGTAAACATCTGTTTGTATTAAAACCTGGTGACAAATGCTGCGGTAGCTGAAATTTTTTAATGTTTTTTTTTCGTATTTTGTAAAGCTATTTTTTGTGATTTTATGTTATATTAGTGGCTAATTTGGGGTTTCGTATGCGTGTTGGTGTATAATCGTATCAGATTTTTTTAATTGGCATGACCAACTGCTGGTTACTATAGTTTTGAGCTTGTACTTTAGAGTGTATTTGAATTTGAAGGCGAGTGCTGTTGGAGCCGATTTTTTTCAGCAGTGTTTAGTTTAAGTATGATAAATGTTTCCCGCGATTTTGGCTAAGTGTTTATCATTGGTTTTTTGTAAGCATTTGTGTGTATTAAAACCTGGTGACAAATGCTGCGGTAGCTGAAAATTTTTAATGTTTTTTTTTCGTATTTTGTAAAGCTATTTTTTGTGATTTTATGTTATATTAGTGGCTAATTTGGGGTTTCGTATGCGTGTTGGTGTTTAATTGAATCAGATTTTTTTAATTTGACATGATCAACTGCTGGTGACTATAGTTTTGAGCTTGTTCTTTAGAGTGTATTTGAATTTGAAGGCGAGTGCTGTTGGAGCCGATTTTTTTCAGCAGTGTTTAGTTTAAGTATGATAGATGTTTCCCGCGATTTTGTCTTAGTGGTTATCATCGGTTTTTTTGTAAACATCTGTGTGTATTAAAACTTGGTGACAAATGCTGCGGTAGTTGAAAATTTTTTAATGTTTTTTTTTCGTATTATGTAAAGCTATTTTTTGGGATTTTATGTTATATTAGTAGCTAATTTGGGGTTTCGTATGCGTGTTGGTGTATAATCGGTTCAGATTTTTTTAATTGGCATGACCAACTGCTGGTTACTATAGTTTTGAGCTTGTATTTTAGAGTGTATTTAAATTTGAAGGTGAGTGCTGTTGGAGCCGATTTTTTTCAGCAGTGTTTAGTTTAAGTATGATAGATGTTTCCCGCGATTTTGTCTTTGTAGTTATCATCGGTTTTTTTGTAAGCATTTGTGTGTATTAAAACCTGGTGACAAATGCTGCGGTAGCTGAAATTTTTTTAATGTTTTTTTTTCGTATTTTGTAAAGCTATTTTTTGTGATTTTATGTTATATTAGTGGCTAATTTGGGGTTTCGTATGCGTGTTGGTGTATAATCGTATCAATTTTTTTTAATTGGCATGACCAACTGCTGGTTACTATAGTTTTGAGCTTGTACTTTAGAGTGTATTTGAATTTGAAGGCGAGTGCTGTTGGAGCCGATTTTTTTCAGCAGTGTTTAGTTTAAAAATGATAGATGTTTCCCGCGATTTTGTCTTAGTGGTTATCATCGGTTTTTTTGTAAACATCTGTGTGTATGAAAACTTGGTGACAAATGCTGCGGTAGCTGAAATTTTTTTAATGTTTTTTTTTCGTATTATGTAAAGCTATTTTTTGTGATTTTATGTTATATTAGTGGCTAATTTGGGGTTTCGTATGCGTGTTGGTGTATAATCGTATCAAATTTTTTTTAACAATGTTTAGTTAAGGTATGAAAGATGTTTCCCGCGATTTTGTCGTAGTGGTTATCATCGGTTTGTTTGTGAACCTTTGTGTGTAGTCGAACCTGGGCCAGATGCTGCAGTAGCTGATTTTTTTTTAATGTTTGTTTTGTGTATTTTGTTAAGCTATTTTTTGTGATTTATCTTTTTCCGTTTTTTCTTCTTTTAGGGGAAAAATTTTCCTATTTTCTTTCTTAGTGCACCTCTGCTTTATTAGAGGAACACATCTTCTAAGTTTCATGCTTCTAGGGCTAACGGTTTAGGCTGTGCGTTGATTTTTCTTTAAACCATTTTTCCCCTTTTTCTCCTCTTCGGAAAATAATTTTCCATTTTCCTTTCTTAGCGGATGCCTACGTCATAACATCTACCTGCATGCCAAATTTTAGCCCGATCCGTCCAGTGGTTTGGGCTGTGCGTTGATAGATCACTATGTCAGTCAGTCAGTCAGTCACCTTTGAGTTATATATATATAGATGTAAATAATAACAGTGTCAGATCTTAGAACTAGTTTTTGAATCAATACATAATTTACCCTGTAAGGGTGTTGCAATACTGGAGAAGCGGGCCGATATTATTATAATCACGCAGATTTGTAAGCAGGTTTAGTATAAAATGTTATAAGGGTTATTTATTATTATAGTTATTCTTTTCGTTCGTCGTTAAAGAACTCGTCTAGTGTGTAGTAAGTTTGTTGTAGAAGCATCTCTTTAAGTTTAGTTGTATGCCTCAAGCTGATGGACGTAGGACACGTTCCTGACGATCGTGACATTGAGGCAATACTTTGTTATAGGCTATGGTTACCACCTAACATCAGATGGGCCTTCTGCTTGTTCCATCAGTTAGTTGTATAAAAAAAGGTTACTGACAGCCCTAACAGCTTAGTTGGTGTACTACCAACTAAGGGGGCGTCCATAAATTACGTGAGGTGTTTTTTTAAATTTTCTGTCCCTCTCTCCCCCCTGGTAAGATGTCGTGAGATTTTATCCAACCCTCCCCCCATCCCCCAATCTCACGTGAGATTTTTCAAAATGTGGGCTTCTTACGTAAACGCGTTGGATTGTTATTGTAAAAAGAAAAAAAATGCTTTTTGCTTCTATTTACGACTAGTTAAGACTCCGTTCATCGAGTCTCATGTTCGGCTGACAGTGGCGCGAAAACAAAGGACGGGCCTAAAACTAACTACTGAAACGGGACTAAAATAGTATATATTTTTTGTTTCAATCAGAAAAAAAATTGCGTGATATTTGTCGTGACCCCCCCTCTCTCCAACGTAAGATTAGGTGAGATTTTACTCGACCCCCTCCCCCCCATAAACATCTCACGTAATTTATGGACGCCCCCTAAGCTGTGCGGGCTCCTGCGTTCTTAACTCTGCCTTCTGCACAGGAGGGCGTGAGTTCGATCCCCACTGAAAACAAATATTTACCAGACAGAGCCAGGCAGAGCTTGTGGTAGGCCTTAAGAGGGAATCACACAGGCGTCTCTCCATACAAACGCAGTCCCCTATTTCCTCCATGGATAATGCCTCTAGAGTAACCATTTTGTCTCAAAAAATCCAGATTTGCTATATACGGCTATATAAGAAAATATGACCCTCATATGATTTATATGAAATATGAATTGGAGGTGATATGTTCTTTATCAATAAGTTTCTGAAAAAAAAGGAAAACATACGAGCACGTATATAGCAGATCTGGATTTTATGAGAAAAAATGGTTACTCTAGAGGCATTATCCAGGGAGGAAATAGGGGACTACGTTTGTATGGAGAGTCGCCTGTGTGATTCCCTCTTATGATCTTACAAATGATTTTTACATATCTAAAAAATCCCTTCCACGTATAATAGCTGGTAGCAAATCTGCCACGCGTTTAAGGCAAGAATTTCAGGCGTCTTAATAAAGGAGAGATTGTACCTATTTTCTCCACGGAGGGATAAATTGCGAGCCTTGCTTCTGACAGAGCAGTCGTTATGGTGGCATTTTATGGGGGTACTTTGTCACGGGATGAGCGAGGAGTACTAAGGGAACTCGATTTAAATTTGATGAGAATTTTACTGTGTATAAATCGAGGTTATTTCCGATAATTTGCACGTTAGTGATAATGTTTGTGTTTGTTACATTACTCCGTAATAGCGGAAGTGATTTTGATTGAACTTGATAATACTATTGATTGGATTGTGGATTGCCGCACTATTTATTTATTTATTCATTCATTAAGATGTTAAAAAAGTTTTTGATAGAAAAGGAATATTATAGTTATGGAGTATTTGTGTGATAAATTTGAGTTATAATATTGTATTAATTATTATATTTCATTATTAAGGTTGTTCCATTCCGATACAAACTGAATTTACACAACTATGGGCAAACAAAGTATAAATGTACACTGAAATAGCTGTAATAGAATTTTACAGTGGTCTTTATTGCCGGCCAGTTATATAAAGTTGGAGAAAACTGTAGGATAACAGAAATAGTAACAAAAAACCAAAAAAGTATTTTTTTCGTCATTCTTTCTAACGGGTACTCGGCATTGAATACGTGAATGAGCTTAAAACATATGTCTCAAAATAGTCGTAAAATGTTAGTTTTTTTTCTAAAGCCCCGACTGCCACGACCAACAACTGACACTCCAACTTTATATAACTGGCCGGTAATAAGGACCACTGTAAAAGCCTCTTCTTCTTCTTCTTCCTGCCCTTATCCCACTTTATGTGGGGTCGGCACAACATGTCTTCTTCCTCCATTTCCCTCTGTCAGCCGTCATCTCTGCATTCACTCCTCTCCTTTCCATGTCATTTTTCACACAGTTCATCCACGTTTTCCTTGGTCTACCTCTGCTCACATATCCATCCACATCCATACTCATTACTCTCCTAGTCACATGACTTTCATCCCTCCTCATGACATGCCCGTACCATGCCAACCTATTGCTCTTCAGTTTTTCTGTCACTGGCGCTACTTTCAAACTTCCCCTGATATACTCATTCCGTATCCTATCCATTCTTGTCACTCCACACATCCATCACAACATTCTCATCTCTGCCACATGTACCTTTTTTTCATCCGTCCCTTTTGCTGCCGTTGGGCAGCAAAAGGGACTCAGATCCATACATTACGACAGGTCTAATGATCGTCTTGTACACTTTACCCTTAAGTTTAAGGGGAAGTCTTGGATCACACGTAGTTCCGGAGACTTGTCGCCATTTCATCCATCCCGCATTTATTCTATTTTTCACGTCTCGGTCAATGTCGCCGTCGTTTTGGATCAATGAGCCGAGGTACCGGAAGTCGGAGCAGACTGGTAGGGATACACCATCTAAGGCAATTGGGATAAAATTGGATGGACCACCGAAGTCACAAAACAGATGCTCTGTTTTGGTTCTGCTGATCTTCAGTCCGACACTCTCCAATTTATCCCGCCATTTTCCCAGCCTGCTCTGGACCTCAAGCGCATCTTCTCCAACAAGAACAATGTCGTCGGCGAACAGCATACACCAGGGTGCCTCTTCCTGTATGTCTGATGTCAAAGCATCCATTACCAGGAGAAACAAATAAGGGCTTAAAGCCGACCCCTGGTGTAAGCCTACAGCCACATTGAACTTGCCGGTAACTCCAGCCTCGGACCGGACGTGTGTGCTCGCTCGACTGTACATAGCTCGAATGAGCTGTATGTACTTCTCAGGCACTCCCTTAACTTTCATACTCCACCACAGAACCTCCCGGGGCACTCGATCATACGCCTTTTCAAGATCCACGAACACCATAATTATGCAAATTTTTGTGGACACGTCTGTATTTCTCACATAATTGACGAAGTGCAAATATGGCATCCGTGGTTCCACGCCCGGGCATGAACCCAAACTGGCTCTGTGATACCTCACTCTCTTCTCGCATTCGTCTCGCTACAACCTTTTCCCAAATCTTCATACTATGTGACATGAGCTTTATTCCTCTATAGTTGTTACAATCCTGTACATCACCCTTGTTTTTAAAGATGGGCACCAGCGAGCTGTCGCACCATTCATCCGGGATCGCCTCTTCTTGTAACAACTTAACTTAACCACTGTCAAAGCCTATTACAGCTATTTCAGTGTACATTAATACTTTATTCGCCCATAGTTGTGTAAATTAAGTTTGTATGGAAATCGTACCCCCTCTGACATTTTATTATATTTGCATACTTGTGACATTTAAATATTTTGCATGCTGCAAAACATGGCTGAACTTCTTAATGTGTACCATCCTGTAATTAGAACCTGTGTTTCGCAAATAAATGATTGTATTTTAATGTATTGTATTAATTCATTCAAAGAGTTATCGGTTTATAACATATTTCTTAGATGAAACGATACCTAATGAAACCGATAGTAGCACCTGAAAACGGATTGTTCAGGCTTTTTTCAGTCTTTTGTGTGATGGCTTGAATAAATAAGGTTTTTACTCACTTAGTGACCTGTTGGGGGATACATGTTTGTGAAATCACGTGATTTGCGACGCAATTTTCTAAGGTAATAAGCTATTTTCTACGCATATTTTTAGGTAGATTTTTGCTTCTTACATAATTAGGTGAAATAAAGTTAAAAAAATCTGGTTTGTATGTTTTGGACATTTTGTGGCGCTATGAAAGGCTCATTTTGTGTTAAACTGTATTTTTAATTAAAACCCTTAAAAATCCTTTCACCACACTTGGTTCGAAATAATCAGTGACACGATAAGAAGAACCGCCTATTCAAATGAAAAAAGAGAAGGTTCTCAATTCGGTTTTGTTTTTTATTTTATTTTTGTTATAGCATAACTTTGTCATTTTATATGAACTTGAATGATTTTTTTTTGAAAGATTATCCAGATTGGTCCATAGAAATTCATCAAATCAGTTTAGCAGTTCGGTCATGATGCCGGTTTCTCAAGTTTTTTAAGCTTATATTATTTATAGTGAGTATTTTGTGTAAAACTTCACCTTTCAAGATTTTTCATCGAAGAGCAACACCAACCAACCACCTTCTTACCAAGGTTGTTGCAAGGTCACTGACATAGCTCTTAGAGTTAGCAAGTTGAAGTGGCAAGGGCAGGCCATATAGCTCGAAGAACCGACAACCGTTGGGGAATAAAGGTTCTCGAATGGCGACCACAAACCGGAAGACGAAGCTTTTGGCACCCACCCACCAGATGGACCGACGACATTGTTAAGATCGCGGGAAGTCGATGGATGGATTCTTCTAGGCTTGGTCGCGTGGAACTGGCACCTAGACTCACCTAGCTTTAAGACGTTTCAAAGTGATTCTTGCAATTGTATTGAATAAAATTTTATTGAGTTTGAGTTTGGAAAGGGCTCAGAATCGTTCTTCCTGGAAATGTGTAATAGAGGAGGCCTATGTCCAGCAGTGGACTTCTTCAGGTTGATGATGATGATGAACAACCTTCTTAAGTTCAATTTTCATCACAAAATGCTGAATACCCTCTTTTGCTTTTATACAAGCACTAAAACAAAGTCAAATACTCGAAAAGTTTCATTAAGTTTTAGTACAAATAATAATTTTAGAAGTGTTCGAACAACGAACTCTTTATTACAACAGAATCTAATGCTGCCTTCCTACGGTGCGTGGTTCTGCAGATCATCACGCACAGCCGACGACGACGCACGGCAACGCACACAGAAAGGGCTCCTGTGCTACCGCGCACCTCGGCGCACGAGACCGTTCCCATGGTGTGTCGTGCGAGCTGACCCGCCTCCGTGCGCGATACACACACCGGTGGGAAGGGGCTATTAGACTATGAGTTTTAGTATGATACAGGGTGTGCAACAACAGGTCCATAAAACTATCTGAACGGTTTTATACTTTAGAAATTCGGCAACAGGTATTAAATAAATAAATAAATATTATAGACAATCCACACAACACTATCTAGCCACAAACTAAGCAGAGCTTGTACTATGAGAACCAGATAGCTGATATAATAATTAAATACTTTTTTTTGTAAATACATACATAGAATACAATATAACACCCAGACAGAGAACAAATATTGGCGTTCACCACACAAATATTTGTTCTCGGTGGGGATTGAACCCACGACCTATGGCTCAGAAAGCAGAGCTACTACCAACTGAGCTGAGAGGCCAGTCATAGTCAGTATTGCTCATGTAATTTCTTATGTGATGACGTCTGACAGAGGGGAATAGAGGAGGAAAACATGTTGTGGTGACGCTACATAAAGAGGGATAAAGCAGTGAAAAGAATTTCTAGCGAACATAAAATGGTAGAGATTGCTGTTTGCGATAAAGCCGCTTATTGTATTACTGTGACTGTTTATTTTTAAGCTAAAACTGTATCTTACTTACCTTCTGAATCACCTCAGTTGTTAGTAGCTCTGCCTTCTGTGCTGTAGGTCGTGGGTTCGATCCCCACCGAGAACAAATATTGTGTGGTAAACGTAAATGTTTGTTCTCTGTCTGGGTGTTATATTGTATTCTAAGTATTTATTTACAAAAAAAGTACATAAGTAACTATACCAGCTACCTGGTTCCCATAGTACAAGCTCTGCTAAGTTTGGGGCTAGTTGTGTGAATTGTTTACAATATTTATTTATTTATTTTTTTATAGAGTAACGTATCTTTATAATATTTATTTGATACATAATATTTCTATCTAACGCGCTTGGCAAAATGCCTTAAACCAAAGAGTAGATGTATTAGGTTAGGTATGTTACTCTTCCGGGGCGAGAAAGTGAATATACACCATGACCCTTTCTCGTCCCACTCTTGGCGGCGGACGGCTCACAGGGGGGTTTTTAGTGGGTTCATGCCCCACATACCCTCTTTCGTCTCTCCCCCGCGGCGAAAGAGAAATGCGAAGGCATTTTCCCCTCTTTACAAAAAAAAAAAGGTATGTTACTCTTAAAACTCCGACAAATGCTTATACGTAAGCCAACTATGGTATTTACTACGCAAAATTATTCTCTATATCAATACACATAAGATGGAATATCCTAAACCAGTGATGAATTAGGAAATTCACGTATCCTCAATCACTTGAAGAGTTGTTTATTTGCCAAGCGAATTTAAACTTTGAATACAGGATGGTAGGGATTAGGGTTGCTGACGGGATTCAGTTGTCATTGATGCATATCGATTGTACCGACAGAGCCATTACGATAGACACTTACAAGGGATTACCCTAATTCGCAGTGCAAGTGTCGCCGCGTCAGTGTGACGTGATCAGGAATCATTGACACCGAAACGAACCTGTAGGCCTACCATGAGCTCTGTCTGGCTCTGTATCTGGTTCTGGTTTTGACTCTGTGTGAGTGTTGACTAAATAAATCGTACGTCGAAACGTCACACACACAGTATAATGCTCTGGTGAACACTCAAGCAGACAAAACCAGAGCCAGAGACAGAGCCAGACAGAGTTCATGGTAGGCCTACTGTTTATTTAATCACAAGTATCACTTTGAGCTTTAAGTGCGTCTAGGTTAACTCAAATTAATTTTTTGACGTGATAACGTTTTAAAATTCGATGGAGCCGGCTGTACGCACGAAAAAACATGACTAATGCGGCGTTACCTCGCTCTGAGGCGTTCCATTTAAGGCTTGAAGTGCAAGCGAGAGCGCGGAACGAGCGACAAAGAGGCACGCACGGCCTCCGCGTTCGGCAGCGTTCGACATCTGTCTCTCTCCTACTTGAGTGAGCGATGCGTCCGCGTGGACAGCTGTATGACGTTGTCACGTTCAACTATCGTCAGTAAACCGACTTTACAGACAACCGATTTTTATATTCAGTTGTATTGTATCACAAGGATCTCTTGATTTGACGCGATTTGAACCCGCGTCCTTCCCCTTGGTACGGGGCTGCGGTGACCGCTGCGCCATCGGATCCTAATCACACTCGACGAATAACGACTTAAATCTCGCTCGGCTATAAACTTTTGGTACATATAAAAATCTTTCTGATTTCCATAAGTGTAGTAAACACTATTAAATCAACAACAAGTTGTGAAAAAGCAAGGTGACATCTCTCGTCGATTCAACTGAAAGCAACTTCGGTTATCGAGGGTAAGTAGTTGACTGTAACGTCAAACCTGTAGATGGAGCCACGGTCGCGTTAGTGCCGAACACTCCCTAAGAGTTATTCGTCGAGTGTGATTAGGATCCGATGGCGCAGTGGTCAGCGCAGCCCCGTACCAAGGGGAAGGTCGCGGGTTCTAATCCCACTCGGCTCTTAACTTTTAGGACATTATAAAAATCTTAATAATAACAAAGATTAATAAATTATTTAATAACAATTTGGTTACAATACAGTGTGACTTGAGCCGTCTAAGCCTGATATTGGCGCCAGTGGATTCGGCTGACACACTGTGAACAAACATCAATCTACGATCAGCTCGTCCAGGGTGTTTGTGTTCCATCACCAAATGATTTAGTAACTGTGTGGACTCCGTAAGGTATTTACTGAACGGACTGTACCAATATGTCTGTCACTGAAGCTTGCTTTGATGTGGTCTAATTTGAAGAGCTTGATGTATTAAATCAGCTATATAGTTTCTATAGTACCTACAAGATCTGCTTAATTTGGGGCTAGATAGTATTGTGTGGATTGTCCACAATATTAATTTATTTGTCAATGTACCTACTTATTATTTTTTACAATATAGTGTAATATAAAAAGAGACCAGACAGGGGATTATTTCAATCTGTTACTATCAAAAGTTTGATACTAACTACAATAACTCATCCTTTGTAAGTGTTATTTATTAATAATACTAACAAGGAATTAATAATAATAATATACATATATTGCGGACAATCCACACCTCACTTTATAGCCTCTATTTAAACAGAATCTATGAG
Source organism: Thera obeliscata (assembly GCA_947578465.1). Lineage (NCBI taxonomy): Eukaryota > Metazoa > Arthropoda > Insecta > Lepidoptera > Geometridae > Thera > Thera obeliscata. The sequence continues at coordinate 8,218,123 of OX387923.1, read as the reverse complement.
AACCAGATAACTGATATAATACTTAATGATGTATATTTTTGGTCAATACTAATAAGACGAAAACTCTTCATTGATTATACGTATAGCAACAACTCTGTTTAACTTTATTACACTGCAGACAATACAACTACACCTCACGACGCCATATCTCCTCTTCTTCTTCTTTTTCCCTACTAGAGACGTAACTTCTTGCTTGATCCGAATATAGATGTCCTATTCCCAAAACTGGTGAACAATACATAGGTACTTGTTCCATCAGCTAGTTGTATAAACAAAAATGCGTAAAATACAACATCACACCCAGACAGTGAACAAACATCTGCGTTCACCACACAAATATTTAATTTTGTTCTCGGTGGGGATCGATCCCACTATCTACGGCGCAGAAGGCAGAGCTAGGCTTGGTCGCTTGGAACTGGCACCTAGCTAGTGATCCTTGTGATACTACTGAATAAATATGTATTTGACTTTGACTACCAACTGAGCTGAACTGAAAGGCCAGTCGCCAATCTATAGCATCAAATCCCATGTGTTAACGTTCTGCCAACCACCAATAAACAATCTAAGAGGTAATAAAGAATCAATAATAAATCGAAAAAATACCCATCTTCAATAGAAAAAATCTTAATATTTCCAATAGCCTGTATTTCCTGACAGATAAGGTTAGTAATCACTTAGCATCCTATCTTCTAGGGAGATCGTGCGTTGTTTTTACACCCCTTTAGGTTTTTACTGCTTACCTACTGCGGCCCATAAATTGAGTTCGACCAGATAAAATAGATCTCTGCTATTACTCAGGATCGGTACTGACGTCTCTATTTACCAAAAGTCTACACATACTGGTAAATATTGCTTTGTCAAGACATAGCTACCTAATCCTACTAACCCACTTATGTATGTACTAGCGGCCGCCCACGGCTTCGCTCGCCCCGTTTCTGTTACTTTTTCGGGATAAAAAGTATCCTATGTGCTATTTCAGACTATAATCTAACTTTGTGCCAAATTTCATCCAGTAGGCCTACCACAAGCTTTGTCTGGCGCTATCTCTGGCTCTGGTTTTGAGTCTGTGTGAGTGCTCACCAGTGTATTATACTGTGTGTGTGACGTTTTGACGTAGGCTTTATTTAACCCGGCGTCATGGGGGTTGGGTCAAATTGACCCGGGACGTTTTTTTTAGCTTGCAGATTCGTAAATACGTAGGTGACGTTGCCATTTTTCTCAGTAGCTGGAGTTAATGAGTTACTCTAAGTGTTGTTGACAAAGAAACAGTTGGACGGCGACAGTGCTTGCAGCTGCGTGTGCCCAAAGTTAAAAAAGGTATTTATGACCCATCCCCGCACTCGGTGTAACAATTTTGCGACATTGTTTTCGTAATGATTTTATAAGATTTGTAATAATTTTTGTTGCTTTTGGTGTAATTTTATGTGTATTATGCTTTTGTTATGATTGGTTGTTAATTGATTTACTTTTTCCGCCAGAATGTGGCAAATTTGCCTCGAGCACTGAAAAAAAAAATTCGACAATTCGCTGGCAAAGGTTTACAGGAGCCTCCTGCTAAGAGAGCCAATGCTCGTAGAAGATGTCAGGTATTTCCAGCGAAGAAAGATCGCAAAACAACCCATACTTATCATGGTTGCAACAAATATATTTGCTCTTAACATGTCGTACCTTTCTGCAGTGATTGCATTTACAATGATGATTCTGATTAGATTTTAGTAAGTTTTTTCCAAAGATGTCTTAGTTTAGTTTATAAAAGTACTATAAAAAATTATAGATTGTTAATTAATTCTTTAATTCTTTCTTTAATTCTTTAATGCACACAGAAATATTTACAAAAAAAGTAATAACAAAGGACATGTACATAGGCGAGCTTAACCCTAAAAGAGTTTTCTTCCAGCAAACCTTTGGTGCTAAGAGAAAGCTAATAGTAAAGAGGTAACAATGTGTACATATTTAAAGATTATATTTGACAGAAATATGAAAAACTCATCTACTAATAAACAAACTACTTACACATACATATACATACTACTAAGTACATTAAATACATACAATAATTAACCTACCCATATATACATATTATATAAATATATATGTATAATATATACAAATATAAAAATAATCGTATTTTGACCAAATTAAATAGAAATACTGAATTTACTTACAAGGAGAGATAGTGCTCTTTTACTCTAGCTTTAAAAATATTGAGAGAAGTGCTAGCGCGAATAGCGTGGGGAATGGAATTCCACAGTTTCACACCGCGGACTGTGAATGAACCTCCGTAACGGCTGGTAGCATGAGAAGGGGTCATGAGAAGAAGGGACATGTTAGTTCTGCAAGGCTTGCCGCGTGGAATAAGAAAATTGAAACGCTCACGAAGGTAAGAGGGAGAAAGAGGATTGAATAAAATGTTATAGAGAAAAGAGACGACGTGAAAATCACGACGACGACGGATAGGAAGCCATTTCAGCTGGGTTCTGAACTCGGATACGTGATCAAACTTGCGCAAACCGAAAATAAAACGGATGCACAAGTTTTGAAGACGCTCGAGCTTGTTCAAGAGTTCCTCCGTGGCATCTAAGAAACAGACATCAGCGTTAATTAATGATAAGATTAGTGAGATTTAGCTAAGGAATGCAAATTTTGTTGATTTTATTACGTGTTTCTTTTTAAAGGTTTATATACATAATAAAAACTTTCTGCAATGAAAATTCTTGTTTAATTTACTAAACTATGAAACAATAAACACATAAACCTAAAAATAAGAATTCATGTCTTTGAAATATTAGAAATATCGTCGGTCAAAATTTTGGGTCATAATGACCCACCCCAACGTCGGTGTAGTCATTTTCCACCCCCATGACGCCGGGTTAATCAACACTCACACAGACTCAAAACCAGAGCCAGACAGAGTTTGTGGTAGGCCTACTGAAATATAATTTGGTGCACAACAGAATTTGAACCCACGATCGGAAGGCGGGTAAAATAAAGAAAAGCCGAGCTCAGCGTTCCCTGGTGCCAAACATCTGGGAAGAAACCGTCTGATAGACCCGATACTGGTGTTTTACGACACCTGTTTCGGTAACAAATGGGCTTGATTTTATATCTCCGTAAACAAAGTGGCTGGGGATTTTACCGTCTCATTTTTATCTAGACGTACGATCACCCTTAAAGGGCTCAAGGTCGTTGGTAACTATTTTAGCTCGTGGTAAACCAAATTAGAGATAAAACAGAAGTTATAACTATTTAGAGGTGAAATTCTGGCTCCTACTGAATTTAAAGAGCAAATTCTTCTAAGCTCCGCCATTTTGGAGCCCAAATGTCCAGTCCATCCATTATTTATATAGTACCGTTTATATTCATTAAGAAACCGAATCCGTGGCCAGAACAGCATCGTGAACGTATTGTCCGAAAGGTGGGACTGTCTCCTGAACCATTTTTGGATGCAGCTGCACACTCTGCAATAAATAGTCTTCCTGAAGTCACTAACACTAGTCTATAAGTTACATTGTTACTAACAAAATTATGGATGCATTAATGTCTGAAATAAATACTACATATTCTATTCTATATTATTTAGAGACGCGTATGTACGGTACATACATCATACATACATAGGTAGTTCTCGGAACATATTGTACCAATTTTATTAGTCTATCTTGTACTGAACGGGCAATCAGGCTATCAAATGCATGAACTATGAGGCTTAGCACTGGTATTCTTAGCCTTACTTAAATTTTCCTCAATTTTCCACAACTTACATAAACACTGGTTGTGCAGTGGCAAATTTCGGCAATTTTTATCATCCGCACTTGATATTATGCGTGTCCGCGTTGGTTTTTCCGCAAGTAGGATGCTGAGGGGCCCTTTTTGCTCGACCCTTGACAAGTGTTGCTCGAACTTTAGACCACCAGTGCTCTTTGGGGTTGTGCAGTGGTAGAAAACTATTTTCTAAGCTTCGAGTCGCGGGTTTGAACCCCGTCGTGTATACAGTCCACATTTTACTGCATACACGACGGGGTGTGAAGCATAAGATTTTAGTTGGAGTAGTTTTGCACGGAAGACCTCAAATCAAATATGTTTTTATTTAGAAGTATCACAATTTTTAATCACTTTGAAACGTCTTAAAGCTAAATGAGTCTGGGGTGTGGGACTGTGGACCTCTCCTTGCTCAGCGTGGTGAAAGCCATACTGAGCAATAAGAGGTCGTGGCAAGCAGTAGTCTCCTTCTGCGAAGAAGTGATGGCACAGAAGGAGGCTGCGGAGAGTCAGGGAAGACGACCATGCTGACCAGCTCCGACGGAGACGGCGAGGACAGAGAAGGAGGCGGTTCGGCCGCCTCCTCCATCCTTTGTAGATGGGGTCACTGGTGGAATGTCGGGGGATGTTCCACTGGCTTACACGGCCCCACTTGACTACGCACTTACAGACGCAAGGGTCCGGTTAAGGGAATCCGGGCCTACCGTCGGGGCGAGAAAGTGAATATTCACATGACCCTTTCTCGTCCTACTCTTGGCAGCGGACGGCTCACAGGGGGGTTTTTAGTGGGTTCATGCCCCACATACCCTCTTTCGTCTCTCCCCCGCGGCGGAAGAGAAATGCGAAGGCATTTTCCCCTCTTAAAAAAAAAAAAATGGAGTGTGGGACTGTGTAATTAGCTCGTAATATTACTAACATTAGTTTTTAAGTTACTTTATTACTAACAAAGTATGGATTTTAAGTCTGAAATAAAAAAAAAAAAATTTTTATTAATTAATAATTTATTTCCTGTACAAGCAAAATGGGAGTTTAAAGTATTTCCCTCGGGCAATGTAAAATTTTGCTCGGGGTTTATTGTAAAGATAAGCATTATAGTGGTTCTTATTGTTTTTTACCTTTATAAGGGGTTTTAGGGGTAGAAAGATCACACGTGACATTACAAAGAGCCCGAGCATGACTGGCCTCTCAGCTCTGTTGGTAGTAATTCTACCTTCTGCGCCGTAGGTCGTGGGCTCGATACCCACCGACAACAACTATTTGTGTGGTGAACGCAGATGTTTGTTCTCTCTCTGGGTGTTATATTAACAAAAAAATATGATTTCAAGTATTGTATCAGATATCTCGTTCCCATAACACAAGCTCTGCTTAGTTTGGGGCTAGATAGTATTATGTGAATTGTCCACATTATGTATTTATTTGTTTATATTTTAAAGATGTACGAACTGGTATGCCCGAGCTTTGCTCGGTTTTTTAATAATATTTTTCGATCTTATTAACAGCGCCATCTACTGGAATAGCTAAAATAAGCTTAAGTATAAGTTGATTATTAAAAACAATAAAAAAAGATTTTCTAAAAAATTATCCCAGCTATATTAATCGATTAATCGCCCTCGAAACCTGTATGCTAATTTTCATGAAAATCTCCGGAACTTTTGTGCCGAGTGTTTACGTAGAAGTTCAATAGATGGCGTTCTCCGTGACACTAATTCGTGATTTTGACTACTCGGCAAGAGATGGCGCTAAATTTTTTTTAATATTAAAATAACTTTTAACCCGATTCTTTTCTGAAAATGAAACCTAGCTAGATCGATTCATCGCCCCCGAACCCCTCTGTATACTTAATTTCATGAAAATCGTTGGCTCAGTTTCCGAGATCCTAAATATATATAGGAATATATGTAGTGAGTGACGTCACGGACGTTGTAAGTGCAGTATACGCTCCGTACATTGTACTGTTTTAAAAATATTAACTTGCTCCAGAACGTTGTGAATTATATTTAAATAATCTTGCTTACTTGTAATAAGCGTGTGGTAGTGTTTGCAAGAGCCTGCGTTTGGATTCTGGTGAGATATCAGCATGATAAAATCTAGTGCTTCCCTGTGGTATATTAATTGTCGGTGTGGGTAGACTGTATCAGCTGATCTCCAGTCACTTATTATCGATATTGAACAGTGCCACCTAGCGAACCAACCCGACTCCCTCAAAGGTATCGGTATTGGCGCCATCTACTTCAAAAGAGCTAAACTAATTAAAGACGCGCAATGCCTTTGGAGAACCCAAACAAAAAGGCGAAATGTGCCGCATGTGGGAAGTTTCTTTCAACGCCAGGGGCCGCCACCTGCTGTATCTGCCCAGCGATGTATCCATAGGGTGCGTTTCGCTGCCGGAAAGTGCGCCTCTCAGTAAGGAGTGGGCTTGCCCGGAATGTAAGAAAAAGACACGGCGAGGTGACAACAGCAGCACCCCTTTCAGGAGCGTCTGCGGGAGCATTGCGCACGACGCCGTGCACTCCCGGGGGATCGCCGTCGCTGCCTCCGCCGTCGCTGATGCCGTGGCAGCCGCTACCACCAGCACCGCGCCAACCGGACGCTGTTCCACCGCGTCCGCGAGTGCGGTTCTACTGGACGAAACGAGGACACATCTTTGCGCGGCAGGCCGAGGGCAAGCCTGCTTTCCAGGTGCGATCCGAGGCCGACGTCGTGCGGGTTTTTGGTCTCAGTCCCGTTTAAGTTCCGCTCTTGTCTGGAAAGGAAGGGTTAATTTAGTCATAAGCATCGAACCGCAATTTGCGTTAATCTTTGTTTTTTTTTGTCTTTACTCTTTTTATGTCACTATGTAATTACTACATGGGAAATAGTTGGTTACTTGTACACTTTTTTACTACTAAATTATATAATTATGTAAACAAAATATCATTACTTGAAATAATTAACAGTCAGCTATCGGTGTTTAAACACAATTGCCACTTTGTTAACACATGGTTAATAGTTCAGTGGAATTTTAACTTATTCTCTAATGGTTAATACGCGCCACCTTAGAGTTGGTTTATTCAACGCGGGCTCGCTAAATACGCGACATGATGAGCTTATTGTCGCTGTAGAGGAGGCTGCGCCAGACGTTATGGCCATTAATGAGACCTGGCTTAGGGCGGGGCAGGACGAGAGGGTCCCGAAACTACCGGGTTACCGGTTACGCCATTCTCCGCGACCTGATCACGTCCGCGGGGGGCGCGGCGGGGGTGTCAGTTTCTACCTACGGAAGGGCATTAATGCACGAGCTTGTCCCCACCCCACTCTACCGTCTGTGGAGCAAATGTGGTTGCAGATGAATGTTTGTGGCGTGCATCTTATTATCGGAACAGCATATCGGCCTCCGTGGCAGGATGTCAATTTATTTCTCGATGCGATCACAGAGTCGATATCATCATTTACTAAATGTGACAAGATAATTTTAGCTGGGGACCTCAACATAGATCTTTTTGATGACAGCAATAATAAAGTAAAACTACTTAATGAATTTCTCCATTGTCTAAACTTAACCCAGGTTGTATCTGAACCCACCCACTTTACCGAACACAGTCAGACCCTGTTGGATGTCGTGTGTACTGATGCCCATGTACGTAAAGTCAATGTCAAGCATATTCCTGACTTGGGAGCCCATGCAATGATTCTGACAGAATTTAGTCTTAGACAAATAAAACCTCCACCTCATCTAATCATTTACAGGCCCCTGGTGAGCGGACTGGTTTCCGCAAGTAGGCCGCAGACGGGCCCTTTTTGCATGAGAAAAAGGCCCCTGAAAAGCATCCTTATGGATATCTTCTCCAACGATTTAAACAGCCTACAATGGGACTACTTTAAGAACCCAGCAGACGTAGATAGTCTGGTGGAGGTACTGACACATTATGTCACAGTGTTATTTGATCTTCATGCCCCCATTAAGATAAGGAAATTTAGGGACCCACCTCATCCCTGGATCACTGACACTGTCAAAACGATGATGAGTATCCGTAATGATTACCATAAAAAAAGCAAGTCCCTCAAAACTGATGCCCCTAAGAACTGCTACAAACAAATGAAGCATCTAGTAATTGCAGCTATTGAGAGCGAGAAAAGAGCCTACTTTACAGAACATATAAATAAAAACATTAAGGACTCCAAGAAACTATGGAAAAATTTGAAAGATACAGTCTTACCTAATAAAAAGCAGTCCGTAGAACTTCCTCCACAATTTAACAATCCTGATCTAATGAACTCTCACTTCCGGGGATGAGAGGGTATCTATCTCGCAGCTCACTTTTTTCGAATACCACAGGTTTCACTCTGAGACTTTTTCACTGGAACCTGTAAGTGAGGACATGGTTCTATCAATTATTCGTAATTTAAAATCAAATGCGCAAGGTCTTGATGGCATCTCATTGGATATGCTGTTGCTGACTTTACCTCAATCCCTAACTTTAATAACTACAATAGTAAACCAATCTATAATAAGTGGAGTATTTCCTGAGAGCTGGAAGGTCGCTGTTGTAAAGCCTTTGCCTAAAAATACTAATCCTAGCTCTTTTCAGGACTTAAGACCTATTAGCCTACTACCATGTCTGTCAAAAATCTTAGAAAAAGTAGTAAGCCTTCAACTCACCAAGTATCTAGAGAAGTATAGTATCCTCCCGCAGGCTCAGTCTGGATTTCGTAAAAGCCATAGCACATCAACTGCTCTCCTTGATGTAGTAGACAACCTGCTGAAGGCTCAGGATGAGGGAATGTGCAGCATTCTGGTACTGCTTGATTTCTCGCGTGCATTTTATTAATGTCCCAATCCTCTTGTCCAAACTTGCCTTCTATGGTTTTGATGCTAAAACGGTCAATTGGTTTCACAGTTACTTAGATAATAGGAAACAGTTTGTCGAACTATCTATGCCAAATGGTTCTAACATGCAATCAGTCCTGCAGCCTGTCCCACGTGGTGTCCCTCAAGGATCCATACTGGGATCCATATTATTTGTCCTCTACAGTGCAGATATAATCAAAAGCCTCACCTACTGTAACCATCATTTGTACGCTGACGATTTACAGCTATATATATCTCATTTCGGCCACCAAATTTGCTCAATACGGTAAATAAAATTAACCTAGATTTAGCCCGGGTATCTGACTGGTCCAGGTTGAATTCCCTGATTATTAACCCCAAAAAATCAAAATTTATGGTAATTGGTAGCAGGCACAATGTACAAAGTCTACAGGATAGCCCAATTAATATTATAGTAGATGGTGAAACTGTGGAGAGGGTATCAGAGGCAAAAAACCTTGGACTAAAAGCATGTAGCAGATAGTGTACGCAATTGCTTTTACAGGTTGAAGCTATTATATAAAATTCGTCCTTACATCAGTGAAGCAGTCAGGATCAATCTTTGCGAGTCCCTCATTCTATCTAAACTCAATTACTGTGATGTTGTTTATGGGCCGTGCCTCCTGGGTAAAACAGAGAAGCTGATCCAACGAGAGCAGAATGCATGTGCAAGGTTCTGTTTCCATATCCCACCTCGGTCACATGTTACCCCCTATTTGAATACATCAAACTTACTCAGAATGATTGCACGTAGAAGGTTACACTTGTCAGTGCTGCTGTTTGGGCTCATAAACAGTGGATCGCCCAAATATCTCATGGAAAAGTTGGTGTGGGCGCAGGCACAATCCAGGTTCCCCAGTAGGGCTTGCACTTTTGTGTTCGCCACCCCAAAGCATAGACCGATTGCATTCCGGGGGTCTTTTAGATTTGCTGCTTCTAGATGCTGGAATGATATACCCTATTCAATACGTACCCTGAAAAACGTAAATACTTTTAAAATGAAGCTTAAAAAATATCTTTTCGAATTACAAATTTCTAGCTAAAACATGACAAATTTCCTACCCTGTGGCTAGGCAAGTAGATGCATTGTAGGTATACATACCTACACATTTACTAAATAAACTAAGCAAAATGAAAATCTTACCCATTAGTTTATATGCAAAGTGCCGCGTGAGAGTTCTCGTTAATTTCTTGGGTTATGTGCTTAAAATATAACACACATTGTACGGTCCACATACCGTACAGTTTTGCTTACACTGCATTTTCATGCAAATGCGTGGAATCCGAGCGGGCGCGGTCAGTCTTTGAACAACCCGCGACTCATCAACACCTTTTGTAAAGCAATAAATAAACGTGTGTCAAATTAAACTACTTCTATTCTTGATGTCCCGTACATCAATGGTCCTTCGAGCCTCCGAAGGCGGGTCCAAAAACGTGAAAAGCATTTTGTGTTTTATGTGCCCAGTCTGGATTACCACAGGACATAGCATTGCTCTGTAGGTGAGAAAGCAGTCTTCGGTGAGTTAGTATTTCGCTACTCTCTACAAGCTATCAATACCATCGCTACAAGATGGATGATCTCATAGCAAATCAACAGCAAGTCATGGCAGGAATGGAACAGGTCCTGACCAACTTTAAAAAGGACGGTCCTGAGCGCAGGACCTCAGCGAACATCAATAGAAAGCTGAGCTCTTTAGAAACTTATTGGCAAGAATTTCAGTGCAACCACAGCAAATTGTGCGAATTTGATGATAAAACTGGAGATTACTTTGTAACTGACGCGTATAAGCGTACTTCAGATTTTTACGTTGATACACGTTCATATTTACAAAAGTATTTGTCATCTGACGCAAAAGCAGACGATAAACACCTTCTGCGTCCGGCTACCCCTCTAGCAACAGGAGGGCAATCCAGGGCCGAGACACCAGAAGCAAGGCAACAGCCTCCGGAGTCCAGCTTCCAAATGCCACGCAGCAGCAGCGGGCAAGAAACGTTCCAGCGTCCGGCTACACCTCTAGCAACAGGAGGGCAAACGAGAGCCGAGACACAAGATGCAAGGCAGCAACCGCATCAACAAGAGTCCGGTTTCCAAGTTCCACGCAGCAGCAGTGGACAAGGAACTAGCAGCAAGCTAGATGAAATGCTAAGGAAGCAGCAAAGTAACTTCAAGGCATTCATCAGGACGTTACATTCAGTAAACATCGAAAACCTCTCTAGCAAATGGGAGTTCGAGGATACATTAAAGTCAGTACAGAACCGCTGGTCAGTTATTGACTCCCTGCATTGGGAAATTGATGGAGAGCTCTACGAGGATGATTTCGAGTATGAGCAAACCTATAATAGGTATGAACGACAGTATAATAACATCAAAAAGTCGCTCAATGAAAAAATGTGGTCTCAGCATCATAGAGAAACATCAACGCCACAGATGGATATACCTACTTTCAGCGGGAACTATCAACATTGGGTGTCCTTCAAGGATTTATTCGTAGAGGCGGTGCACAATAATATGTCTTTATCGAACGCCCAAAAAATGCAGTTCCTCAAGAGCAAGCTCAAAGGCGAAGCAGAAAAATTGGTACAGCATTTACTAATTACCTCTGATAATTATGAAGTGAGTTGGAATATACTCCTACGTCGCTACAATAATTTAAAGTTAATATTCAACAGCCATATGAATACCTTAACTAACTTACCTACATTGCAGCAGCAATCGGCAGCAGCCATTAAGAAAGTTTATGATACCACTAACGAGTGCCTTAACGCAATAAAGGCCCTAGGAATCAACACAAGTACCTGGGACCCAATCGTCGTATACATCATTTCCAACAAATTGGATGCGGACACGCATATAGATTACGTCGAGTCATTAAAAAATCCAAAAGAGCTACCTACTCTTTCAGATCTATTAGATTTTCTTGAACTAAAATTTACTTCGCTAGAAACTTCTAGGCGCAAGCCCGAAGCAAAAACTCAGCAGCAGGAGTTGTCAACAAACAAGAAAACTCATTTTTTCAAATCTTTTACCAGTCATAAATTCAATCAAGATCAAGGTTATCAAAACTCAAACGATAATTTCCAGAATAAAGTTACGAAATGCGCAGTTTGTAACATGAACGATCATAACAGGCTATATCATTGCGAAACATTCCTTGAAATGCCGCCCTACATGAGACAGAAGACTGTCGAAAAATTATCCTTTTGCAAAAACTGCCTTATGTCACATAGCAATAAGAAATGTTTCTCTAAAAAAAGATGCCAAGAGTGCGAAGGAGAACACAATACCCTATTGCACAACGCATCGACAGGCAGAGTTCAAATTTCATCGCGAACACAATATGAAGCCGACAATTCCCAGCAAAGTCAGCAGAGGGGTAATGACCATGTTTTACAGGGAGAGGCAGGGGAAATCCTTCTAGCAACAGCGTTAGTGAACGTGACCAAGGCTGACGGCACTCATCTTACGTTACGAGCGTTGATCGATCAAGGATCACAAACATCCTTGATCACCGAAAATGCAGCACAAATTTTAGGTATGAAACGCAAAAGATGCCAAGGAACAATATTTGGAGTAGGAGCCAAAGAAATGATCTGCAAAGGGATCATTGGGATTTCTCTATCATCGCTATACATTGATTACAAAATCAACACTGAGGTATTTGTCATGAAACATGTAGTCAACAATTTACCTAATCAAACATTCGCACAACCAACATGGCCTCATTTGGAGAATATTCAGTTAGCAGATCCGGAGTTCTTCAAAAGCCGATCCGTAGACCTTCTACTAGGTGCAGACGTCTACGCGGAAATAATTTTAGGTGGTGTCATCAGACAAAATCCATCCATGCCAATAGCTCAACAGACGCGTTTTGGCTGGATCTTATGCGGCAGTGCTAACGTCACAAAATCGTATCACTGCAACGTGGTTTTGACCGAGGAAAATGACCTACACAGATTTTGGTCAATCGAAGATATTGCCGATCAAACCAAAATGTCTACAGAAGACTTGGAATGCTTACAGCTGTACAAACAGACAACAGAGCGAGAAGCAGATGGTAGACACATCGTTCAACTACCACTACATTCCGTCGCAGATGACAAGTTAGAAAAATCAAGGCCAAAAGCATTGGCACAGTTCTATCAAATAGAACGAAAAATTAAAAATTGCGAAATCGTTTCAAATGCATATAAATCATTCATGCATGAATACCAAGAATTAGGTCACATGCACACATCAACAGGTGACGGTAACAAAACACCCGGTAACAACATGCCGCATCATAGTGTGCACCGCGCTGACTCGACTACAACTGCGTTGAGAGTTGTATTTAATGCATCAGGAATGACGTCACGTGGGTACAGTTTGAATGATGTTATGTACAGGGGCCCGAACTTGCAGAAGGACCTACTTTCTTTGGTACTCAAATGGAGACAGTACAAATATGCATACGTTGCAGACATTGAAAAAATGTTTCGCCAAATTCAGGTTCACAAGGACCACCAGCGATACCAGAAGGTGGTTTGGCGTGACTCTGAAAGCCAAGCAGCTCAGGATTTTTGTCTTCAAACCGTAACATATGGTACAAAGGCAGCTCCTTTTCTAGCCATGATGACTCTTAAGCAGCTAGCAAGCGACGAGGGTCATAAATTCCCTGCAGCAGCAAGAGTCCTGGAGGAGCAGTTCTACATGGACGACCTAATCAGTGGAAGCCACCAAATTGAATCAGCACAGGAACTGAAGATTCAACTTACTGAACTTTTAAAGCTAGGTGGATTCAATTTACGCAAATGGTGCTCCAACGAGCTATCTTTGATAAGCAATGATAACGCAGTCTCAAAACCTCACGACACCTTCGATTTTCGTCATCAAGAGTCTACTAAAACATTGGGACTCCTCTGGAAAGCTAAGGAAGATGTTGTCTCATACAAATGCAAAATGCATCGACCTACCTGGTTAAAGTCATTCAAAAAAGATGATGAAAGCGTAAAAATCGATACTGACTTAGAAATAAAGACAACAAAACAATCAGTCAACACAGCACAAGTTGAAAGTACACACATAAGTACTAATCTAAGTATAGTTGAATGTTTGCTAAGCAAGCACAGCAGTTTGATACGAGTGACGCGCGTCCTTGCCTGGATTATGCGAGCAATAACGCATCCAAAGGAAGTGAGCAGCTCAGCAGAGCAAACACGTAAGAAAAATACAGTCACTACGTCATGCGTCAATTTAATGACTATGATCTTCATGTTGATAATGTTATGTTCTACTACTGCAGTCCAAAGCACATACAACATCACAGCAATGCAAAGTAACAACAGCATTTACTTTCACAAGGTTTCAGACATGCGAATAATTCAAGACAACTGGAAACTCGTCGTTTACTATAACATGAAACCATACTGGAAAGGCACTAATTTACTAACTGCATACAAAAAGCACTTAGAAGGATTGTGCTCAAAGTTCGAAGGAAGGGAATCCCACTGCGACATCATGCTACTGCAATTACGTCACGGATTCTCAGAACTACAGTACTATAACGATATACTACAGCAAAGCAATAAGCACGCGCGCAAGAGACGAGGAATTATAGACGGCGTGGGAAATATTGCAAACAGCCTGTTCGGTGTTTTAGACAGCCGCTTTGCGGAGCAATACGAGGCCGATATTACCAAAGTTAGGCAAGACCAGAAACATCTAGTAACGTTGTGGAAAAATCAGACCTCGGTAATTGAAGCGGAGAATAATCTACTTAAAAGAGTTGAAGCATCAATGGAAGAACAGCATAAGGTATTTAGCAAGCACTTGAATGAATTGGAGCAGTGTCTAGTATGATCGCCAATAACATACTAAACAGCCTCAAAAACATTCAAGACACTTTGCTAGAGACCATCACGAACTATAAAGAGTTCAACGTCCATCTACTTACACCAATGCAGCTTTGTGTCGAACTCAACAACATTTCTGGACAATTATCTAAGGACTTATCGTTGCCTATAAATAACATCCAGACAGATCTAGCAAAGATCTACAAAGTTCTGAAGGTTAGAGCCAGAATGTCTTCGCAATACTTTATCTTCGAAATACAGATTCCTTTAGTCAATAGGGATAATTACGAATTGTTTAAATTGTATCCAGTCCCTCAGCGAACACAAAACGCCATCGTAAGCATAACACCGATTGCAACGTTTCTAGCAATCAACATTGAAAAGGATACCTACATACCGATTTCAGATATCGAATTATTGCAGAGATGTTATAAGCTGGAGAAAACTTTACACATATGCGAGTTACAGAAGCCGGTGTACCAGAAAGCATCTGGAGAAAATCTTTGCGTCAGAGACTATAACAACACTCAATGTATAACTACCGTAAGCACGTGTCAACCTACCTGGACAGAGCTTATAAACGTTAACAATTTCATGATCACCTGTTGCGGTCAATGCACTGCGAGATTTATCTGTGGATATCATGTTACACAGGAACAACTAACAGGTGTCAACATTATCGCACTAGGAAATGACTGCGTCAACAAGGGCGAGTCATTCACTATAACGCCACATAAGCAACACGCTAGCACTTTGAATACAGAGCCAAACATACTTTCTATAGAGATTGCACCCGTCAACAACATCATAAATATTACAATACCGATCACCCACTTTAATGAGAGCAACAGCGATATTAAAGGCTCGATCGAGAGTATCAACGAACGAATCGCCGAGATCAAAGAAGCAGCAGATCACTTTGAACAAAACGACGAGATGTCCCCTCACGACGTTCATCAATACGTCGCTATCTACGCAGTGGCAGCAGCAGCGTTGGTGTGCGCCGCGATCGTCTGGTGGCGAGCGCGCGGTGCCCCCGCCACTCCGGCCAGCAGCACGGTGCGGGCCACGTCCAGGGCGTGCGCTCCGCCCGTGCCGCCGGGCTCCGTGGGCACGCAGCCCATACCCTCGAATCGTGCGGCGGTCTCATCGGTAGTCGGTAATAGTGTTGTGTGTGATGAAAGTGAAAGGGCGTGTAATGTACAATCTTACAGTGTGAAGTGCGAAAGGTCCAGCAAGGACTCAGGTACATCGCTGACTTTCAGTAAAATAAGGTTTATAAGTGATCGCGATTAATGTCGGTATCATGCTGCGTTTACTAACATAATATTGTTTCATCCTCTTGTATCATGATACCATAATCGCATACTAACCAAACCATCTCACTTCATACTCATTCTCTCGCGCCCCCCGGAACATGTACGGTCCACATACCGTACAGTTTTGCTTACACTGCATTTTCATGCAAATGCGTGGAATCCGAGCGGGCGCGGTCAGTCTTTGAACAACCCGCGACTCATCAACACCTTTTGTAAAGCAATAAATAAACGTGTGTCAAATTAAACTACTTCTATTCTTGATGTCCCGTACACACATAGTAAATGTACTTAGGTACCTTTATTTCATGCCATAAATTCTTCAACATTTTTCTGTTCTAACACCATAATTAGCTGGCTCACTCACGATTGCTCCCCACAACACCACACTGTACTTCGCAGCAGAACAGCCAACACAACATAAACACAAGACATGCAATACATACTTATCTTTCTCAAGTTTATTTTCTTTACGATTTTCCAAATTTCCATTCATTTTCGCTTCGGTTCAGTCGCCGGCGGGCCCGCAGACAGATTCATGACGTCATCATCAATACTGTCAACATCCAGTAGAAGTAGAAGCACCGCAGCTCTTTTCCGATTCGCTATAAACTCGTACTGCCTGCGTGCTTATTGGCTCATAGCGTCGCAACCAATAAATGCTCCGTGTGCTCAAATGTCACATGATCGACTGCTATATGGGTTGCCTATCAAATTTCAGTCCAGGATATGATTAATTAATAATTAATAAAAATGTTTTTTTAACTTTCCACCGGTTTGTTTATTAGACAAATTCTATACCAATCGAAAGTATAGACCCCATAGAATATGCAAACGTTAGGTTGCCTATTTTTTTCCGGTCACAACTCTCGGGTTTTGCACCGGTATGTTTATTGAATAAAAATACTGGGGTCTATACTTTCGATTGGTAGAGAATTTGTTTAATAAACAAACCAGTGGAAAGTTAAATTTTTTTTTTTTAATTATTAATTAATCATAATTATCCTGGACTGAAATTTGATAGGCAACCCATATAGAATATATTTATTGGCATGTTTAATTATATATAAAATACGTTTCATTAAATAACCAGCTCGGTGAAGGTCCTTCTTCTAGGGATCTTAGACTATACCAGTGTTGCACTGAGTGGGGTGACCTACACGATGCAACAGATACTGAGCCAGGGCCTTATTGACCTTTATTAAGTTGATAATAAGTTACTACCTGTTGTAATTAGTTATTAAGTAGTCATAAGGTCATAAAATGTTTTTCTTTCTTTCTTCTTTCTATATAGTATATTATACAAGATTTTCTCGTTTAAAGGTATAAGATTTATAAAAATAATATACTAGCTATCTGGTGCCCATAGTTCAAGCTCTGCTTAATTTGGGGCAAGATAGTGCTGTATGGATTGTCCATAATATTTAAATTCCTCCTCCATTCCCCTCCGTCAGCCGTCATCTCTGCATTCACTTCTCTCTTATCCATATCATCTTTCACACAGTTTATCTATGTTTTCTTTGGTCTAGCTCCGCTATATCCATCCACATCCATTCCTCTTCCATTCGTTTTGTTTTGGGAATTCATCAACATTCTTCGTCTCCTTTTCTTCATATATTTACACCAATGGCTCAATCACGTTAATTTGGGGTTGTTAATGAGACTCCCCAGGCATGCTATAAGATGTGTTTGCATGGAGCTAATACACGATATTTTCCTGAAGACTCATAATTACATTATAAAATAGCCTGAGTTGAGAGAAACATTCCAACAATGTTAAGTCTGTGAGCCGAATTAGAAGCTTTCACGATAACCATTCAGTTTTATTTATTTTCAGCTCACTGGGGGGAAAGGGGCTACTTTCAGCCCACTGCGCAAACCGAAGTTGTCCTTTTCCACCGTCGTCGAACAGAAAAATCGTATACATACAAACGGGAAGTAAAAAAGAACGCCTCACATCCCATGTTTGTCAACCTCGGCTTCACCTCGGTAAACAATTACATGGTGATCTGAGACATTTCATATTTTACTTCCTTGAATATGTTATTATACTATTATATTTGTCCTGGTATCATAACTGGGAAATCCTGCCGGATTTTCGTGGCGGGAAATGTTGGGTTTACTTACACTATTTTAGTTTAGTAGTACAGTATTTTAGTGTTAGTTAAGCATTATTTGCTTTCACGCTCACCACCCAAATGGAAGGGGTAGGAACACGTCCATTGGAAGTGTTTATCGTGACTCCATACAAAAACCCGCTCATGTACTGGCTTGCGTGCCTCAAACTCCAAGCAATACTTACTGAGAATATACCTATTAGATACTCAGAAAGAAAAAAAGCCCTAGGCTGCCCATACCTAACATGTGCCTAGGGACCACCTCTCCGTCACCTTGCAACGTCATTGATAAAACAATAATAATATGTTCCTGTTATAATAATGTGATACGGGTTATAAATAAAAATGTATTTTATTATGAAAGTATTATATTATGAAACTATACAAAAAATTAATCTAAGAGTATGTAATATAATTTAAATACTATGAAATATCAAAATGAAATATATTCAAAGATATAAAATTGAATGAAACATTTAAAAGATAAAAATTGTTTATTGCGTGGTCTAAACACATAACACTAGGTACTACTTAAAGGGGTCTCTACACATTTGCCCATGCTGGCCCACTACAGGCCAACGCCAATGTGTACAGGGGGTATTAGTATATGTTGACGGACATTTGTCAAGCATGGCGCGCAATCGGGGAGTTGTCGGTTTTTTGGGCACACTTCAAAGGAATCGTGGCGTAGCCTGGCCTGTGGTGTTTACACAATCGTCCAATGTTCAGTTCATCACCGGCCGCTGACCGGGATAGAACACTTTTGTGTTGCGTTCTGTAATACTTGTAAACAGTATACAATAAATTATAGTTTAAAAACTAAAAAAAAAACGCTTTTCTAACTAATTGAACTTAAAAGTTAAAAATCAAACTGTAATAATCAATTGAAAAATTTATATTATTGTACAAAAAAGCGTAGGGTGCTTTTAAAATAACTTCAGATATAATAAACTATTGATAAAATATTTACAACAATCAAAATATATTTATTTTTTTCAAATATTTTTTTTTTCATATTATTGCATTGTCATCGACCTTTGACAGGTGTGCAAAGTTTGAATCAAATCTGATCGTTCAAAGTAAATAGCCGCAGCCGTAATTACTTCGACGTCCGTCGCAATTGGTTTGCCAGGCAGCAATGAGCCATGCGCCAGTGTGTGAACACCAAGTGATCGTGGTCTACAATTGTGCATTGGCGGAGCCTGGCCCAGCATGGGCAAATGTGTAGAGGCCCCTTTACATTTCGTATTTATGTCAAATCTGATTCTGACGACGACTGTACAATTTACGTCACGTGGTATTTGGTCCGAGTCGCCGGAAGAAAAAAATTAAAATTAAATCACTCCGGCGAGTGGTACTGCGGTCCGAGTACCTAACGGTCCGAGTCGACGGAAGACTCTCTAAACATGTTACACTTTAAACATATTAATATTACCTCACTTACAAAAACATAATAATACCTATTATAATATAATAGTGATAAAATTTATTGCCATTTCTTACCACAGCAGGGCTACCACGAGCTCCATATGGTTATGGCTATGGCTGTCAAATTGTGTATAGATAGGCTGACCCACACGTTCATTGGACCCTGTTAAGCAGAAAAGATCCAACCCACAATTTTGTAAAATCGAGTTATCTACGTATTCATAATGTACTCATCAAGTTTCATATATGCACAAAAGATCCAGGCAGTTTGATCACTTTAACCTATTAAAAGTTATATTGTGTCAAAGATACCATCCCCAATAACCAATTTCGAAAAATGCAAAAAGTACCATGTTGCATGGATCTATTTAAAACTTTTAAAAGTCTCAATAATTGTTGTATACTTATCATACCGAGAGCGATATCAAAAGCCTTATGCATTTAATTCCACGAGATGCTCACACCTTCTACAAAAATCTAACGGTCGACAATAATGTAGAAGACGACATTGATGGATTTGGTGTCGAACCTGATTTTGAGATAGAGTTTGAAGCTGAGGAAAGCGATATTGCTTAAATAAATTGGAAAACCAACCAGTGATTGCCGATTTATTTTTTATATATATTTTTTTTTCATCTCAAAGCAACAATTTGAATTAGTTTTTCTCATTAAACTGTTTTTATATATGTACAGATTTTAATTTCCTTCCTTCTAAAATGCAACACATTAAACCAATGTTTATTATTTTAATATTGTATTTTGCATAAAAGATCCACGCATAGTTTTTCAGAAATTACAGATATTCTTCATATGAAAATGTACAATAAACTACTTTCAAAATAATGTATATGTAATGGCCTACTACACTACTAACTTTCAAGTAGGTACAGTATCATACGATTTTTTTATTCTCTGCCTAACTTTAAACTGCATTTACTCAAAAGTAATGAAACGTTGGTTGGATCTTTTCTGCTTAACAGGGTCCCATTTTCTTCTTGGGTTTGAATGTGTTGACACTGTTGACACAATTTTGACAGCCATAACCATAACCATATGAAGCTCATGGTAGGCCAGCTGGATAATGTCAAACGGTGACAGAGTTAAACTTTAAGCTATGATAATTTTTTTTTTTTTTTTTTTTTTTAATTTTTTTTTTTTTAAATTTAAATTGTTATAGTTCAGTTGGCCCTCGGTGGCCGCCGTGAGGTCACTTTTGGTTTCATCTGAAAACCAGCGTCACTCACTACGCTTGTAGTGGGTGGCATATAGCTGAGATGGGACCGGTTTTGGCTCACGCGCATATGGACACGCGCACAGACGGATTTGTGCTCCACTTACATATATTTGTATTTACTCTTTGTTCTGTTTACTATTCTGTTTTCTTTCTTTTTGTGTTATGTACTCTGTTTGTGCTGTGTTTATGTGTGTTGTGTGTCCAAAATAAACGTATTTTCTTTCTTTCTTTCTTTCTTTAAATCCCATAGAAAAAAACCCCAGTCCCGGCGCAAAAGAATTGTATCTCAGATTTTAGATAATTATTAGTAGAAACAATATTAGGTGTCACTATTTCCTGATTCGATGGCTAACATTGTACTAATTGACATTGAATTGGCAAAAAATGAATAAAACACACACATTATCCTAGTACATAATGTTGTTATTGAGTTTATTGTTGTTATGTTGTGTTTCTGTGTTGTTTGAGTGACATTTTTATATCGATTGTAAAGTAGGTATATAAAAATACAAAAAATAATAAATCCTGCTAGTTTATCACCTGATAATTATATGTAATTGTGTGAGGTAGGTATTTAAAAGTCCTAATATTATTATTTGGTGTACCAAGAGAGATAAATTAAAACCACTATAATTTTTTCAAGTGTTTGTTGTCTATGGGTATTTTATACAAATCTCAATAAGAACAAGGACGACATAAGTTTATTAATAGGTACATGTTTCAAGTATCTAAATATATTAATATCAAATTTAGGCCTATAGCTGGATGTTCTATTTCATTGATGATCATTGTGTAGACATTGGATCATGATCGCGCATCATGAATTCTGAGAAACGATAATGAAGACGTAATGAAATAATATAAAAGAGATAAGTTAAAACCCGATTATTAACGGTGGCATGCT
Source organism: Thera obeliscata (assembly GCA_947578465.1). Classification (NCBI taxonomy): domain Eukaryota; kingdom Metazoa; phylum Arthropoda; class Insecta; order Lepidoptera; family Geometridae; genus Thera; species Thera obeliscata. The sequence goes on along the minus strand of OX387923.1, from coordinate 8,196,690 downwards.
ATTACCGGAATACAACGGTGGTATGATTATTATGCGGTGGTGGGCTAACGAGCTATGGAGAGAGCTATGCTGGGAGTTTCACTACGTGATAGAATCAGAAATGAGGATATCCGTAGAAGAACCAAGGTCACCGACATAGCTCGTAGAGTTAGTAAGTTGAAGTGGCAATGGGCAGGCCATATAGCTCGAAGAACTGACAACCGTTGGGGAATAAAGGTTTTCGAATGGCGACCACGAACCGGAAGATGAAGCGTAGGGCGCCCACCCACCAGATGGACCGACGACATTGTTAAGATCGCGGGAAGTCGATGGATGGAAAGGGCTCAGAATCGTTCTTCCTGGAAACGTGTAGGGGAGGCCTATGTCCAGCAGTGGACTTCTTCAGGCTGATAATGATGATGATGATGAACGGTGGCATTATTTTCCTTATAAAATTACTACCTACAAAATGTATATAAGTATGATGCTGGCTATACATATCAGTGTGTACGCAATGTCCCTATTATATTATTTTTTTGCAATTACCCACACGTTTGTGTTGTTAATGAGTGAATTAATACAGTAAAATGAAGTTCTTCAAAAAAATGGCATAGGTTTAGGTACATTATATTATATAATTATGTGACAATGTGTTTATATTATGTGTTTTATTCATTTTTGCCAATTCAATGTCAATTAGCACAGTAACATGAAGTTTTTCCTAAAAAGTGTCATTTTTGCATTTGGCGCCTATGAAACTTCTCTGGGTAAAAAAAACATGTTAGCCACCGATTCAGGAAATAGCGACACCTGATATTGTTTCTACTAATAATTATCTAAAATCTGAGATACAATTATTTTGCGCCGGGGCTGGGGCTGGGGCAATATTGGCGGAAACCCTTTAAACTGAGTTCACAAGTGTGGCTATGAGTTATAATAAGGTGTTAGTAGAACTAAACAAAAACCTAACCGCTGCTTACGTACTAACTCCGTAATACCATAGACTAAGGAATTTTCCTTAGTCTATGGTAATACTAAGGACCTAGATTAAATATTTTTTTTAAGCTTAGACTATAGGAAAATAACTAAAAAAAGAATGGACTTAACTACACATGGCAACCATTTAAATACATTATTATAAGCATTGATTTAAATATTAGCTCAACTGTTACATATTCTGTGATAATTGTGATAGCTTTGTATAGGTACATTCAATTGAAGATTGAACGCGTGTACTTCTAGGCTTGGTCGTGTGGAACGGGCACCCAGACTCATCTATAGCTTTAAGACGTTTCAAAGTGATTCTTGAAATTGAACTGAAAAGAGACAGTTTTGATTTGATTACGGAAGCCATCTTTGGTACCTATGTTATTTTACTTGTTATTACATAGGTATCAGTTATTCTTCAGGAATATCAATATCATCGTCAGTGATCAGAGTAATATCTTCATTAGTTTTAAACTCCTGGCCTTCAATGCAATTACCACCACGTGTTTTCAAACCTTTACACGGACCTGCTGCCAAAAGTGCCATGGCTTGAGGTACATCTTCTAATCCTGGAAGCGGTTTATCCTTTTGAACCGTGTCTCTGTCAGCAATGTTGTCCGTTGGAAAGCTTTTATTTTCGAAATTTGTGTTCATTGCGCTTTTAGACCTGTCAGTGTCATCATTATTTTTTGTCGTACTATTGAAGCTAACATCAGCTAACAAGCTGCCACCAGCAGTTACTACGCTGTCAGCATTTTCACTGTTATTCTCTAGGATCTTCCAATGATAGAGTAAGACACAGAGTGAGATGCTAACGAGTGAGATGGCACAGCAGATAACCAATCTCAGAGGATTCATTTTGATCTGAAAAAAAAACAATACGTTAGAAAATAAAAAAGCTTTTTTAAAGGAAAAACAATACACAAAATTGACTAGCGTCTCAGCTTAGTAGCTTAGTTCTTGCTTTGTAGGTTGTGGGTTTGATCTTACACATGTCATGAACATAGTTCTGTGGCTGCTCAAATACATTTTTAAGCAGTCAAGTATTTACGGGATTCGTTTTCTGTAATTTTGGGAAGTCACATAGCTTTTTCATTTTAATTGTTGTTCTGGTGTTATTCTGAGTTCTGTTGTGTAATTTCGGTGGTATTTTAACCAACATTACTTGAGGTCTTAGCTCAAAGTACTAGCAATTGGAATGAAAGTGTATTAGGTATGTCATATTCTGATTTGATTTTTTTTCAAAGCCAATTATGGCTGACTTGTCTATTGACTGACTTGACATGACTAAAAACTATGTTACGTAATGAACTAGGTTTTTCTTGGTTTTTATTATATTAAGGGTTTTACATAGGTAGGTATACTGTGTTATAATAAGTAGTGAGCGAGCGCGACAACGAATATTTTCGAGTAGCTGACGTTTCGGACAAATTTCGCTGGGACAAAGTGTCCCAAATGACACTTTTGATTTTAATATTATTTTTACTGACGTTTCGGACACCATCAAATTATTAATACTTTTGAGTACAGTCAGGTAAAATATGTTAAAGCAAAATATAATGTAATGTGATAAAGCTAATCAAATTGCTTTGCGAGCGTGTGGTGAAGTACTTATAAGTTAAAAAAAACAACAAGTCTCATTCACATAGCGTATATTTGGCATAAACCTATATCTTGTGTATGATCACATAAAAATATATCAAAGATGTTTTTTAATTATTCTAAGACAGTAACGAGTATGTTTAAAAATCACAAATAATCAATAGCTAAAGCAGACCTAAAATTATTACTTATTATTACTTATTGTTTGTTTTCAACATCAGCAAGGCGTATTATTTATTAGTATTAATCATCTCCAAGACCTATTATCCAATTAAAAAACAGTAAACCTCTATAACAAGATAAATAAAAACATTAACCTAGAACAATCACAGTAATTTACACAGCATTTGGCACAGTATTTTACCAAATAAACACTTTAAAATAATCTATTTTCCATATTATCTTTTTAAATAAAACTTTTTTGTGTTTGGGATTTTTACTATTTTTATATAACAAGGCGTTCTATGCATAATTCAATATTTATTTGTCCTTGCTCAAATTCAGTCAAAGTAATATACGGTGTTCATTGAAATCAATCGTGGATTTAGATTTTTTTTACCCCCAAAATAAATAAATAAATAAATAAATCTATTTCGTCACCTTGCTATGCCGCCACCGGCGCCGCCGCGTCACGGTAAAAACCTGTTTTTTTACCTGACTGTACAATGCAGTTATTTTAAATGGTGTCCGAAACGTCAGTAAAAATAATATTAAAATCAAAAGTGTCATTTGGGACAATGTGTCCCAGCAAAATTTGACCGAAACGTCAGCTACAGTAGTTTTCGCCCAGATGATGATGTCATGAGAGCCATAACCATAAAGTGTGCGTTCATATCATAACAACCATCGCGCTAATCAAGTTAATAAAAATAACTTCGCAAATAATGCCTTATTTTATAACGAATTTGATTACCATACATAAATTATAGTTTAAAAAACTAAAAAAAAACGCTTTTATAACTAATTGAACTAAAAAGTTAAAAATAAAACTGAAAATCAATTGAATATAATAATCAATATTATTGTACAAAAAAGCGTGGAAATGAATTTCAACTTATAATATTCTTAACAAAATGACTTTAACATAACTTCTATAGGACATTGCACTACTCAACAAGGTAGAGCGAGACGGCACTAGCCCGTCCCGCTCTTTGGCTCATAATAAATTTCACGAGCAATTTTTTTTTTTTTTTTACAGAACTAGTTGATGGAACAAGCATATTCATGGCCCATCTGATGTTAAGTGGTAACCATCGCCTATAACAAAGCATTTTCCAGTCACGCACGTGTGGAACGTGCCCTACGACGCACTGCCCTGCGTCCATCAACTTAGCTTATACATTATACTGACAGCTTAGTCGGCCTAATCCACAGGAAAGACATGGTCAATACGTGCGGAGCTGACCTTAGCCACGGGTTTCCTCACGATGTTTTCCTTCACTGTTTGAGAGCATTGTGTATATATATTTTCTATAGAAAAACTCATTGGCCTCTAGCTCAGTTGGTAGTAGCTCTGCCTTCTGCGCCGTAGGTCGTGGGTTCGATCCCCACCGAGAACAAGTATTTGTGTGGTGAACATAAATGTTTGTTCTCTGTCTGGGTGTTATATTGTATTCTAAGTAAGTATTTACAAAAAAAAAATTATCCAAGTATTATATCAGCTATCCGGTTCCCATATTACAAGCTCTGCTTAGTTTGGGGGTGGTTAGTGTTGTGTGAATTGTCCACAATATTTATTTATTATTTATTGGTACATGACTGGATTTGAAACCACGACCTAAGACCACCAGTGCTCTCATTATTGATTCAATTTGCCTATAACATTTTAGTCAGTATCAATTTTGCCGTAATATTAAACAATTTGTATCAATTTATCTCTTCACTTCAATTGGCAAACACATCTTAATTAAATCGGTTCATTAATCACAAATTAATTAACTATCGAAGCTGTAACAATTACTATTCAGCCTATATTGAACAGTGTAGCGGTAATTTACAGGTGTGTATCGATTAGTATTGAAAGTGGCGATGAGTTTGTAATCTGTCGTATCAGGAAAACAGAAAGAGCCTCACGACTTTGATCCTGAGGCACGGTAGACATCCAGTATATGAAGGATATTAGGAAATTTAGCGTTAATTCTGTTCAGAGGTGTATGAAAATAATAATAATAATTTAACTACGATCTTCTGCTTTAAGTTGCCAGTCCCGCTCAAAAGCGTCCAGCTCGTCCCTCCATCTCATGCGAGGCCTGCCGCGACGCCGCCTCGCTGTGTCAGGGCACCACTCGGCGTAAATGGGGGGAGGCCTTTGCCCAACAGTGGGACACTACAGGCTAGTAGTAATAGTAATAGTAATAATTTAACTATTATATGCATGAAACCTAAATGAACCAAAATCTGTTGTTATGGAATAAATGTTTGTTTTATTTTATTTAAAGAAGTTTTTATGGAATAAATGGGCTTTTTTATTTTATTTTATTTAAAGGATCAGGTAATTAGATAAAGTTAAATTTATTTACGCACACAGAAACCAAGAAACAGTTTTGAGCTATCTGCATACCGTTACAAACGATCTACAGATAGTTCAGCTGGTCCAAATCAGTGCCAAGCGGGAGCGCCCCTAATACGCTGGCGGCAATAAATAAATAAAATTAAATAATGTGAACATACATTTTTGGGATCAATATATTTTCACATAGTCCATCCATTTTTTTTATAGTACCGTTTATTTAGAGACGCGTATGTGTCGCGGTATGAAAATGTTCGTCACCTTAGAGTCGGTTTTCGCTTGCACCAGTGCCAATGCCTTGATCATGAACACATTTTGACATAATTTCTGTCAGTTTCAAAAGGTAGTTTGTGATCATGATACGTTGAACAAATCAAGTTGAAAATCGACGAACATTTTCATTCCGCCACTATACAGTACTCATACATACATTAGTTCTCGGAACATATTGCACCAATTAGTCTATCTTGTACTTTACGGGCAATCAGGCTATCAAATAAATAAATAAATAAATAAATATTGTGGACAATTCACACAACACTACCCAGCCCCAAACTAAGCAGAGCTTGTAATATGGGAACCGGAAATGCATGAACTATGAGGCTTAGCACTAGTATTCTTACCCTTACTTAAATTTTTCTCAACTTTTATTATAAGTTGAGAAAAATTTATGTAAAAATGTATTTAAAAATTTTTTTGAACTCATGTATGTATGAGTACTGTATAGTGGCGGAATGAAAATGTTCGTCGATTTTCACACTGGTTGTATGGTCTTTGGCCTACCTCACTTATCCATCTACATTCATACTCATCACTCTCCTAGTCACATGACTTTCATCCCTCCTCATGACATGCCCTTACCACGCCAGCATGTTGCTCCTCAACTTTTCTGTCACCAGAAGGCCTACCACAAGCACTGTCTGGCTCTGTCTCTGGCTCTGGTTTTGAGTCTGTGTGAGTGCCCACCAGTGTATGACGTTTCGACGTGGATTTATTTAGCCAGCACACACACAGAGCCGGAGATAGAGCCAGACAGAGCTTGTGGTAGGCCTACAGTAGACTTCGTCAGGCTTTTGACGACGAGTAGGTATCTACATTAATACGGTGTTCATTTAACGGTCAGATATATATAAGAACCCGTAGTCAAATAAATGGATTATTCTTAGACAAGTCATTTTTCACTTGAGTAGAATTTCAGCAGAATTTTAATAAAATTAATGTATCGCTGAAACTAATTTAAGTTGGAAACTACTACTATAGTGGCAGACTTTGACTTTAACTAAACTAAGAGGTCTTTTCTGGAAATGTCTAGAGGAGGCATTTACCTGTGAAGAGGTAAATGTTCTTGTTCTTGCAGACGAGGATTAGAAGGATAACTACAAAATCTTATACCTTTAAACGAGAAAATCTTGTATATCTATCTATATATATAAATCTTTCGTGTAAAACCAGAGCCAGAGACAGAGCCAGACAGTGCTTGTGGTAGGCCTACTGGAAATTAAAAGCAACGTTATTTAACCCTGAACTAAGCGCTTATTTCTTATCGATAACCAGAGAACTGAGAACTGCGAACTATTTTTTTTCCTTAGGTAACTGGTCATTTCAAAGACGTAGACAGTTGACATTTTACATTATTGTGGCTATCTGCTAAGGAAAAAAATGCTCAGAGACAGAGCCAGACAGAGCTCATGGTAGGCCTACTGGAATAATAATGAATTAAACCAATTCTTGTTTGCAAACAACTCTCTGTTACTCGAATAAAACAATAAAAGCAGTAAATAAATCATGCAGTAAATAAATCCGATAATATAAAATATGTTTGAGCATCAATTTAATGTATTCATCCACAAACAAGTCCACTTACAACATTGAAAAGCAAAATAAATTCAATTTTGTGTATTATGTGAATGCATTGCAGTTTCATGTCGCAGATACACTAGGAATATTGCCAATTTTATAAAAGACTAGAGATAAAAGACCAGACTACTTATGAATGTAAAATTTCACATTTTGCACCTCATTTTAACTGATTTCAAGTAAAGAAGAAAGAGGGTTCTCAAGTCGGTTGTTTTTTTTATGTTTGCTAAGCTATAACTTGATCACTTATTAATTTTGTGTATAATGTGAATGCATTGCAGTTTCATGTCGCAGATATACTAGGAATATTGTCATTATTATAAAAGACTAGAAATAAAAGACCAGACTACGTAAGAGTGTAAAGTTTCAAATTTTGCTCCTCATTTTAACCGAGTTTGAACTCGGAAGAAGGTTCTCGATAAAGAAAGAAGTGGGTTCTCAATTCGGTTGTATTTTTTGTGTTTGCTATGCTATTACTTTATCATTTATTTATTTTGAGGATTATGTACATGCATTGCTATTTCATGTCGCAGATACACTTAGAATATTGCCAATTTTATAAAAAAACAGAGATAAAAGACTAGAATAGGTACGTAGGAGGTTTAAATTTTCCACCCCTTTTTAACCGAGTTCAAGTAAAGAGGTTCTCAATTCGGTTGTATTTTTTTTGTGGTATAACTTTATCACATATTAATTTTGTGTATAATGTGAATGCATTGCAGTTTCATGTCGCAGATACACTAGGAATATTTTCAATTTTATAAAAGACTAGATAAATTTAGTCCATTGATTTTCAGTTCTACCTGTTTTTCTGTAACACAATGTCTACGTAGGAAACAGTGGCACTAAAACTGTCATGTAATATTAATTGTTTGAAATAAATTGTATTTTTGTATGTTTTACCTACGTATGTGTAAAATTTAAATTTTGCACCTCTTTTTGACCGAGTTCCAGTAATGAAGTAAGAGGTTCATATTTAGGTTGTATTTTTCAAAAGTTTTTTGTGGTACCTATTACTTCTTCATTTATAAGCAGACTATTGGTCGTCCGCAGCTTCGCTCGCCGTTACCGTTCCCGTTAAAAAAAAAACCTTTTAAACCTTCTCTGGACCTCCACAAATCATTCAAGACCAAAATCAGCCAAGTTGGTCCAGCCGTTATCGAGTTATAGCGTCAGGAAGGAAAACCCGACTTATTTTTAGGGTTCCGTAGCCAAATGGCAAAAACGGAACCCTTATAGATTCGTCATGTCTGTCTGTCTGTCTGTCTGTCTGTCTGTCTGTCTGTCTGTCCGACCGTGTCACAGCCATTTTTCTCCGAAACCATAAGAGCTAGACTGATGAAACTTGGCGAGTAGATGTATTCTGTGAACCGCATAAAGATTTTTACACAAAAATAGAAAAAAAACTAAAAATTTTGGGGGTCCCCATACTTGAAACTGAAACTAAAAAAAAGTTTTTTCATCAAACCCATACGTGTGGGGTATCTATGAATAGGTCTTCAAAAATGATGTTGAGGTTTCTAATATCGTTTTTTTCTAAACTGAATAGTTTGCGCGAGAGACACTTCCAAAGTGGAAAAAAGTTGGTCCCCCCCCCTCTAACTTCTAAAATAAGAGAATGATAAAACTAAAAAAAATATATGTTGTACATTACTATGCAAACTTTCAACGATATTTGGTTTGAACGAGATCTAGTCAGTAGTTTTTTTTTTATACGTCATAAATCGTAAACCGCAATTTAACTTTCGACGAACTACAATAACCTTTATATTATGTTACTTGATGCTACGGAACCCTTCATGGGCGAGTCCGACTCGCACTTGGCTGCTTTTTTTTTATATAGTAGATTTGAAAAAATATTTTTTTGTCTGATAGATAACGAAATGGCTGAAATAAAAGTTTAACAATAACATGCATTTCCGTCATATTTGCTAGTCACTCTAAAGACGGAACAGAGGGCTCTTGTGGTTATTTCACGTCTGCATGTACATGCCCGTACACGATCACCCTTTGGTATCTCACACACGTAGGGTTGTTATTAATAGTTTGCACCTAAAACCTTTTTAGGGTTCCGTAGCCAAATGGCAAAACGGAACCCTTATAGATTCGTCATGTCTGTCTGTCTGTCTGTCCGGCCGTGTCACAGCCATTTTTCTCCGAAACCATAAGAGCTAGACTGATGAAACTTGGTGAGTAGATGTATTCTGTGAACCGCATTAAGGTTTTTACACAAAAATAGAAAAAAAAAAGCAGCCAAGTGCGAGTCGGACTCGCCCATGAAGGGTTCCGTAGCACGACGAACTACAAGAACCTTTATATATGTTACTTGATGTAACATAATAAGGTTCCTGTAGTTCGTTGAAAGGTAAATTGCGGTTTACGGTTTATGACGTATAAAAAAAAAACTACTGACTAGATCTCGTTCAAACCAAATATCGTTGAAAGTTTACATAGTAATGTACAACATATATTTTTTTTAGTATTATCATTCTCTTACTTTAGAAGTTAGAGGGGGGGGACCAACTTTTTTCCACTTTGGAAGTGTCTCTCGCGCAAACTATTCAGTTTAGAAAAAAGCTATATTAGAAACCTCAACATCATTTTTGAAGACCTATTCATAGATACCCCACACGTATGGGTTCGATGAATAAAAAAATTTTGAGTTTCCGTTTTTGACGTATAAAAAAAAACTACTGACTAGATCTCGTTCAAACCAAATATCGTTGAAAGTTTACATAGTAATGTACAACATATATTTTTTTTAGTATTATCATTCTCTTACTTTAGAAGTTAGAGGGGGGGGGACCAACTTTTTTCCACTTTGGAAGTGTCTCTCGCGCAAACTATTCAGTTTAGAAAAAAACTATATTAGAAACCTCAACATCATTTTTGAAGACCTATTCATAGATACCCCACACGTATGGGTTCGATGAAAAAAAATTTTTTGAGTTTCAGTTTCAAGTATGGGGACCCCCAAAATTTATAGTTTTTTTTCTATTTTTGTGTAAAAACCTTAATGCGGTTCACAGATTACATCTACTCACCAACTTTCATCAGTCTAGCTTTTATGGTTTCGGAGAAAAATGGCTGTGACACGGCCGGACAGACAGACAGACAGACAGACAGACAGACAGACAGACATGACGAATCTATAAGGGTTCCGTTTTTGCCATTTGGCTACGGAACCCTAAAAAACTATAAATTTTGGGGGTCCCCATACTTGAAACTGAACTCATAAATTTTTTTTTCGTCGAACCCGTATGTGTGTGGTATTTATGGATAGGTCTTCAAAAATGATGTTGAGGTTTCTAATATCGTTTTTTTCTAAACTGAATAGTTTGCGCGAGAGACTCTTCTAAAGTGGAAAAAAGTTGGTCCCCCCCCTCTAACTTCTAAAATAAGAGAATGATAAAACTAAAAAAAATATATGTTGTACATTACTATGCAAACTTCCAACGATATTTGGTTTGAACGAGATCCAGTCAGTAGTTTTTTTTTATATGTCATAAATCGTAAACCGCAATTTACCTTTCGACGAACTACAAAAACCTTTATATTATGTTATTTGATGCTACGGAACCCTTCATGGGCGAGTCCGACTCGCACTTGGCTGCTTTTTTTTTAGTTTTTCTGTTCCAAACCTGGGAAAAGGTCTCTCTCTAAATTTTTCATTGATCTCGATCCTTGGTTTTAATTTTAATTTAATTTTTAATTACCAACCAATGCTTCCCAGAACTTTGAAATATTTTTTTTTTTATTGTAGACAATCCTCTGGTAGCTACACCACTGAGACAGACTCACTTTAAGCCATCAGAAGTATTTAAAAAATGACAACCATCTTAATCACCTCTCATTATTTCAGTGTCCTTTGAGCGAATTCGTAAAAACTTTTTTTAGGGTTCCGTAGCCAAATGGCAAAAACGGAACCCTTATAGATTCGTCATGTCTGTCTGTCTGTCTGTCCGTCCGTCCGTATGTCATAGCCATTTTTCTCGGAAACTATAAAAGCTAGACTGATGAAACTTGGCGAGTAGATATTGTATTCTGTGAACCGCATTAAGATTTTTTCACAAAAGTAGAAAAAAAAAACAAAAATTTGGGGGGGTCCCCATACTTAAAACTGAAACCCATTTTTTTTTCATCAAACCCATACGTGTGGGGGGGTATCTATGAATAGGTCTTTAAAAATAATGTTGAGGTTTCAAATATTGTTTTTAGGGTTCCGTAGCCAAATGGCAAAAACGGAACCCTTATAGATTCGTCATATCTGTCTGTCTGTCTGTCTGTCTGTCTGTCTGTCCGGCCGTGTCACAGCCATTTTTCTCCGAAACCATAAGAGCTAGACTGATGAAACTTGGTGAGTAGATGTATTCTGTGAACCGCAATAAGGTTTTTACACAAAAATAGAAAAAAAACTATAAATTTTGGGGGTCCCCATACTTGAAACTGAAACTCAAAATTTTTTTTTCATCGAACCCATACGTGTGTGGTATTTGTGGATAGGTCTTCAAAAATGATATTGAGGTTTTTAACATTGTTTTTTTCTAAACTGAATAGTTTGAGCGAGAGACACTTCCAAAGTGGAAAAAAGTTGGTCCCCCCCCTCTAACTTCTAAAATAAGAGAATGATAAAACTAAAAAAATTGTTGTACATTATTATGCAAACTTTTTTTTTTTTTTTTTTTTTTTTATGCAAACTTCCAACGATATTTGGTTTGAACGAGATCTAGTCAGTAGTTTTTTTTTATACGTCATAAATCGTAAACCGCAATTTACCTTTCGACGAACTACAAAAATCTTTATATTATGTTAATTGATGCTACAGAACCCTTAATGGGCGAGTCCGACTCGCACTTGAATGCTTTTTTTCTAAACTGAATAGTTTGCGCTAGAGACACTTCCAAAGTGGTAAAAAGTTGGTCCCCCCCCCCTCTAACTTCTAAAATAAGAGAATGATAAAACAAAAAAATATATATGATGTACATTACTATGCCAACTTTCAACGATATTTAGTTTGAACTAGATCTAGTGAGTAGTTTTTTTTTATACGTCATAAATCGTAAACTGCAATTTACCTTTCGACGAACTGCAAGAACTTATATATTATGTTACTTGTTGCTACGGAACCCTTCATGGGCGAGTCCGACTCGCACTTGGCCGCTTTTTTTTATTAATCCTAGAGTTATAATTTGTATTAATGTTATATTGTTTACTTTTGTTTTGTTTTTAATATTTATAGGTTGGATCCGGTGTATATTATTGTGATTATTTTTATTATTTATTAAGTGGTTGTCATTGTTTAATTATTAAATCTTGAATTCGGATGATGAAGGCTGCTATTGTATTAGGATACAACTGTAAGGCTAAATGACTAAGTATATATGTATTACCAAATAACTCGATAAATTTGTTCTGGGTCACTAAAATACTTTTATTGACCCAGATACTTTGACAGGTGTGCAAAGTTAGAATCAAATCTGATCGTTCAAAGTAGTACAAAATCGAGCTCAAAGGAGTCGGTTACATACAAGCAAACATACATACAGGTGAAGCTAATAAAAGCGTTATAAAAAGGAGGAGATTCTCAATTCGGCTATATTAGTAGGTAAGTAAATAAGATATTCGATATTCCTAAAAAGTATTTACTTATTATATCTTACCTAAGTAGGTATAGGTATCTTTTTGCTTAGCTTAAATATTTTGAAAGGTTATGAATGTCAAAACTACACAAAGGTTAACTGGAAGAGACTGCTCTAGCATTAAGATCCCATTAAGAGCCTTTGTACGAAGCAATTTTTATTTTAGTGCAATAAATAATGTTCTATCTATCTAGTATTTATACCCCATACAACCAGTCTGTATCTATTTATGAACCCTGTAATTTTTACATTACACGCGGAAGTATTTAATTTCAAAACGTTTAATGACGTACTTGCCTGTATCTGGGTTAAAGGTAGCTATTTCCAACTGTCTATTATGAACTGGTGATCTGGTTGGTCTACACACAGCTCTGACATTTGAGGTTTGAGGCAACAGTGTATATCTATTAAAAAAATCGGTTGTCTGTAAAGTCGGTTTACTGACGATAGTTGAACGTAACAACATCATACAGCTGTCCACGCGGACGCATCGCTCAATCAAGTAGGAGAGAGACAGATGTCGAACGCTGCCGAACGCGGAGGCCGATTGTGCCTCTTTGTCGCTCGTGCCGCGCTCTCGCTTGTACTTCAAGCCTTAAATGGAACGCCTCAGATCAAGGTAACGCCGCATGAGTCATGGTTTTTCGTGCATACAGCCGGCTCCATCGAATTATAAGACGTCACGACAAAAAATAAAAACTATATTATATTGTGGACAAGCCACACAACACGATCTAGCCCCAAATTAAGCAGAGCTTGCACGGTGGATATCTGATAAATACTAACGAAATATATATTTTTACATGCATGGAATACAAATAAAACACTCAGACAGTGAACACACACCTGTGTTCACAAAACAAATATTTGTTCTCAGTGGGGACCGAACCCACGACCTGCGGCGCAAAAGACAGAGCTATTACCAACTGAGTCGAGGAATATTCTCTCATCTACGGTACGAATTTGTTAACTGATTTACATACAAGCCCTCGTTATGGAATGTCCAAAATATTTCTTTATTTATGCTATTACAGCCCTACTTATAAACGCAATTTAAATTTAATCATTGCTTAAAGTTAGCCCTGTCACTGTTTGTCATTACCCAGTGGTAAGAGATGGCAATAGTTTAAGCACTGTTATAAGTAAGGCCACTAAGCTTTAGGACGTTTCAAAGTGATCCTTGTATAAATACATAAATACATAGTAGTCCACTGCATAAATACATATATGAATTGGAATAAAAGCTTGTTAAAAAAAATGCAACAAAAATATAACCGCAGTTCTAAAATAAGATACTGTCAGAGCTCAGCATAAAATAAACATGGCATTGTTACGACTTACATAACCTGAAACTACCTTTTAGTAAGATGGTTAGAAATAAGAAAAAGAGGCTATTAGAAAGTGCTACCATTAACCGTCTGCAACAATGTCTTCTTTATTCTTCAATCCTACCTTCTGCACCATAGACCGTGGGTTCGATGCCCACCGAGAACAAATATTTGTGTGGTGAACGTAGATGTTTGTTCACTTTCTTGGTGTTAAATTGTGTTCTAAGTAGGTATGTTTTTACAAAAACAAAGGGTTTTGTCAACTAGAAACCTGGTTCCCATAGTACAAGCCCCTTTCAATATTTTTAAAGCAATGCGCATTGAGCATTGCTTGGTTGTTATAAATATAAATAAATATTTTGAATATTCCACGCAACACTATCTAGCCCCAAACTAAGCAAAGCACATACGATGGGAACCAGATAGCTGTTATCTTACATAAAAGCTTTTATTTTGTAAATACATGCCTAGAATAAATAAAATATTGTAATAAATCCACACGACACTATCTAGTTCCAAACTAAGCATAGCTTGTACTATGGGAACCAGATAGCTGATATAATACTTACATACTTATTTTTGCAGTTACATACATAGAATACAGTATAACACCCAGACAGAGAACAAACATCTGCGCTCACCACACAAATATTTGTTCTCGGTGGGGATAGAACCCACGGCCTACGGCGCAGAAGGCAGAGCCACTACCAACTGAGCTGAGAGGCCAGTCAATCAATACAACCTTCATTTCAAGTGACCTATATTTCAAGTTCTTATTTTAACTTATTGTGTTGTACTGTAAAAAAAAATGGTCATTACACAGGCCCTATTTGCGGGACGCTATAGTGCCTGGGACAGGATTTTAGATGGAATAGGCTTGTCCAGCACCTATACCATCCTGACAGCTTAGCCGGCCTAATCCACAGAAAAGACATGGTAAATACGTGCGGAGCTGACTAAGCCACGGATTTCCTCACGATGTTTTCCTTTACCGTTTGAGAGCACTAGCATTGTATTATTGTTGCACTGTACCTACATAAAATATATTCTATTCTACAGTGAGCAAAACGCACAAAATTAAATATATTTTATTTAGTTCTGTTTTAAAATCCTTTCAGGAACAGCGTAAGCGATGCTTTAGATTCCAGCGGACCAATCAAACGAACGAATTCGATTTCGCACGTTTGTTCACGTTTGTTCAGAGGTCGCTACTGTCGCGCAAGCAACACTGGTTCATTTAGAAAAATTAATTAAAAATAGTAAATACTGTCAATTCAGATCAAAACTGTGATAGAAGTGTTGAAGATCACACGATAAACAAGTGATAGTGTTATTTCATCGAGACTAATCACGAATTAAAAGAAAAGTGACTAAAAGTGTAACTCGAAAAACCCGTACAACTTGGTGAACAGTGAAGTGTCGTATATACCAAAACATTGCGTTACAAACTAACACAGACGATACTTCTCAATTGATTATCATCTGATCAACGAGACTCAGTGAATAGTGAAATTTATTGTTGACTATAATCATTTTACCTACTGTGTTGAGTGCAATCATTTTTTTTTTCGTGAGGGTGGTTATAAAAATATTAACTACGGGCAGTAACGAACACTATTATTCTGCCAAAGTATTATGATCAACAGTATTGTAATTTCGTTGGCTCTTCTGTAAGCTTCAGTGGCTAAGCGGTTAAGTCACCCACTTCAATCAAGTGAAGTAAGCGGCTCAGGTTCAAACCGCTGCAACAAGGTCACTTTTTGTGACTAAAATTTCTTCTGCTTATATTTACTGAGCGTATTCTAATTTCGTTGATTAAATTATAAGCTTCGGTAGCCGAGTGGTCCAGGCATCAGTTTCAAGAAATTGAAGAAAAGGACGCAAGTTCAAACCCAAATGGGAAAAAATTTTTGCGATAAAAAGTTCTACAGAGGACAAAGTCCTGCAAAGTCATAACAGGACTAGCGACGCCATCTGTCAATTGGGAAACGCTAGCTTAGCGGACACCTACAATAGCACAAACCAAAGCTAGAGGACGCTAGCTACAACATGGAGGAAGTAATGAAGGCACTACGGCAAATTCAAGAAGACATAACGACACAGAAATCAGAAATGAGAAACATGGAAGAAAATATAACACAATCGATAAACAGAAACATAAATGAAAAATTCAACATTATTGAATCAAGAACCAGACAGCTAGAAATAAAAGTGGAGCAGCAACAAGCAACCATAGATGTCATAGAAAAACAGATCAGAAAGAAAAACTTGCTATTTTTTGGAGTAGATGAGACAGAACGAAACTACCACGACCTACAAAACATAGTTCTAGACATCATAAAAAATACTATGCACATAGAATGCCAACCGTTTGAAATTGACACAGTGAGAAGAATGGGGAAAAGAAATCAAAATATCAGACCGATAGTAGTAACCCTAACAACATTGGGCAAGAAAATAGAGCTTTTAAAAAATAGTAAATGCTTGGAAAATACAAACATGTATATCAAAGAGGACTACCCCCAGAAAGTCTTACAAAAACGTAAAGAATTACAAGAAGAATTAAGGCTCCAACGGGAGCAAGGAAACAACGTAGTGCTTCGCTACGATAAAATTGTCACATTAGAACCAAAAACAAAACAAAACATAAGCAACGAGGGTTCACGAACTAAAAAAAGATCGCTATCTCATTCTCCTGATACGCTGGGGAAGGAAGATGCGGCAAAAAAAGACAACACAACGAGGTATCTGCTATCAAAGAGAAATAAAATATCGAACGATATCACAACTTACCTGCAGCAACCTATCAGAAGCGCAGAAGCAGTACCTCTAGTGCGCCAAAGCAATAATAAGCAGAATACTCCAAAAAACATCTAAGAAAGGCCTCTCCATCTCCTCCAATCCGGCTGGTCACCGTGGAGGAGTACGACCAGAACCCCCCAAAACAAACACACTCCACAAAAGAAAAAACAGATGAGAAACAAAATTACCTATTCATAGGAAGCCTTAATGTACAAACCTTACTGGCAGAAAGCAAAATTATGGAACTAAATATGGCAACAAAAGAACTAAAATGGGACATCATAGGCCTGTGTGAGGTAAGAAGAAAGGAAGAAATAATAGAAGAGTATCCCGATTTTATCTTATACCACACATCTGGTACTAATGGAAGAAACGGAGTTGGTTTTTTACTCAAAAAATATCTTAAAAACAACATCATAAGTCTGAAAGCTTATTCCGACAGAGTAGCTGCTCTGGAGATATCCATGCCAGATGAAACGTTGTGGTCAATCATCCAGGCCTATGCACCTACTGAGAGAAGTAGTGAAGAGGATATCGAACAATTTTACGACACAATCGACACCGCCATAGACTCCTTAGACACAAAACATCTGGTTGTTATGGGAGACTTTAATGCTCAAATTGGCCAGATGAGACCAGGCGAGGAAAAAATATTCGGAAAGTACTCTCATGGAAATAGGAGTAAACGCGGACGAAAACTTGTCGAGTTCGCATTGGAACACGACCTTAAATTTACAAACAGTATGTTCAAAAGGAAGACTCACAATAAATGGACTTGGAGCACGCCAAATACGAAATACTTTAATGAAATTGACTATATTTTGACAAATCAACCCAGACACATACACAATTTTGACATCATAAATAATCTGAATTTCTATACAGACCACAGAATGATTAGGTGCAAAGTCTTAACAAAACAAAAACGAAATAGAAAATTTGTGAAAGTTGCCTCCCAACAAGCTCGTAATGTACCAAAACTCTCAAGAGAAGGTAGAAAGTACTGGGAAGATAAGTTTGAAGAGTCCGTGAACAGTTCAACCAACGTGCAAACGCAGTACAATAACTTCGAAAAAGAAATGAAATCACTTCTCAAAGAATTACCTAGAATCAAAATGAATACCGGAAACTCTATTAGCCTAAGTTTAAGGGAATTATTACAAGAGCGCAAACAACTGTATAAAGGCAAAAGAACAAAAGAAATCAAAACAAAAATTACCAAAATAAGTAAAGAAATAAACAAAATGATGGCCAAAGAAAAACAGATACATAGACAAGAAACATTCGAAAAATATATAGAGAAGACAGGAGGAGTAAAAAAAGCCTGTAGAGAACTCAGAAATAAAACACAATGGACCGCTAATCTTAAAAATAAACGTGGTAAACTAACATACAAGCGACCGGAAATAATCAATGAAGCGACAAGTTTCTACGAAGAACTTTACACATCGGACGTATCAGAAACGCCACAACCCTTACAATTTCAAAATAACACCCAAACAACGTATCTAACACCCTTGAATAGCGTACTTGTATCTGAAATAGAACATGCAATACGATCTCAGAAAAATGACAAGACACCCGGAGATGATAATATAACCAACGAAGTACTGAAGTCAGTATCAGAATCATTACATAACCCACTCCAGACATTATTCAGCAACATTATCAATACAGGAACAACGCCTAAACAATGGTCAAAATCCACAATTACGCTACTACATAAAAAGGGTGACAGGAGTGACTTGGGAAACTACAGACCAATTAGTCTTATCTCAAACCTATACAAGATTTTTTCAAAAATAATACTACAAAGACTGACGAAGACACTGGACGAGAACCAGCCTCCTGAACAGGCAGGCTTTCGCAAAAACTACTCAACACTAGACCATATCCAAGTAGTCACACAAATAATACAAAAAGCTAACGAGTACGGAATGACTCTATATATGTGCTTCATCGATTTTAAAAAGGCGTTTGATAGCTTAGAGTTCAACGCTATTTGGGAATCACTACTAGAACAAGGCGTAGATGAAGAATACATCAGCATCATACACAGTATATATTCAAAAAGCTGTGCTAAAGTCAGACTGGAAAGAGAAGGGGAAGAATTTTTCATTCAAAAAGGTGTTCGACAAGGCGATCCCTTATCACCTAAAATATTTTCGGCCGTACTAGAGACCATTTTCAGAAACTTAAACTGGCAATATCAAGGACTGAATATAAATGGAGAACACTTGAGCCACCTACGCTTCGCGGATGACATTGTGGTATTTTCCGAAAGCCCGGCAACTTTGGCACAAATGCTAAACGACCTCACAAGAGAAAGTAAGAAGGTCGGTCTATCGATCAATACATCCAAAACAAAGATACTGACAAATGGAACATCCCTGGATATAGTAGTAGATGGTGGAATAATTGAATACGTGAGAGAGTACACCTACCTAGGTCAATCAGTTTCCTTTGAAAACTGTACAGCAAAAGAGGTACAAAGAAGGATCGCTCTATCGTGGCAAAAATATTGGAGTCTAAAGGAGGTAATGAAGAACAAGCAAACTAGTATTAAAATTAAAAAGAAAATATATGAAGTCATTATCCTACCGTGTTTGACTTATGGCTGTCAAACTTGGTCTCTTACTAATGAAGACGAGAAAAAATTAGCTATTTGTCAAAGGAAAATGGAAAGGAGTATGTTGGGAATCAAATTATCAGATAAAATAAACAACATAACGATACGGAAACGAACAAATCTATGTGACATTATCTCAAGAATTAGGACACTGAAGTGGAACTGGGCTGGACATATCTGCAGAATGGATGGCACCAGATGGACTAAAAAAGTTATAGAATGGATACCACGAAACCATAAAAGATACAGAGGGCGGCCAAAAAAGCGTTGGGAGGACATCTTCAGACTGAAATGTGGAGCAGACTGGATGAGGCAAGCCAGGAACAGAGAGTCATGGAGGAAAGCGGGGGAGGCCTACGCCAAAATGGCGACTACAACAACATAAACATTGACATAATAACAATAATAATAAATAATAATAATACTTAATAATTAATATTGAAATTTGTATATAATATAAGTGTGTGAAATTGTAATGTTTAAGTTTAGGTATAATACAAATTTTATTAACTTAATTAAGGAAAGTAATGCATGTAATTCTCTTTAAGTGTTGTAGAATAAATGGCTTTTTTACTTTTACTTTTACTTTTACTTTACGTTTGTTCACACACATTTTTTCACATTTTTTTTTAAATAACTTTTTTAATGTTTGTAATTGCATGCCTCCGTCATTTATGAACCGATTTAGAAAATTATTTTTTTATTTGGAAGGCTATTCTTATGTCCAGATTGTCCCAAACAAATTTCATTAAAATCGGTTTAGCCGTTTGGCAATGAAGTCGGTTTCTCAAGTTTTTTAAACTTATAATTATTTATTAACCCGTACTGTCCCACCTGGCTAAAGTTTCCTCATTTTCTTCTACTCTCCTCGCTCTTCAGTAAAAACTTCCCAGTCGTTGTGGAAGGAGTCGTTAAGCCAGTGCTTACGTAGGTATGCTTCTTCTTCTTCTTCCTACCCTTTTCCCACTTTTATGTGGGGTAGGCACAACATGTACTGTGCAACAGGGCGAGTAGGTACTGCATAATTATTTTTTTTTTTTATTTTTTTTTATTTTTATTTTACTATTGTATGTGTTATGTTAGCTTTAAAATTGGATCTTGTGACATCTGAATAAACAAATTTTAATTTAATTTAATAATTGCTTATTTTTAATAGCTCAATAATTATTTAAAGATACAAAGATATATCTATATCATTCAGTAACTACGTCATTTCTAGTTAATCGTACATAATGTGGGTTGGTCGGTAAAGGAATAGAGCTATTTAAGGTATTCGCCTCAAGGAAGGAAAGGAAATTCCTTTGCGGGTTCTAATGTAGGTTTCTGACAATACGAAATATATAAACAAATGGAATAAACCTTGCATATTTATTTATAAATCATATTTAAATAGATACAATAATGGTTTCATTTTATTTTTGGGTCTATCATATTTTTAGGGTAGGCAAAGATCAAGGATTTACACTTTTTTATGCACAGGGGGAACACAAATGAAAATTCCCGAACTGAATAGGCATGACGGCTAATTTTCAAAATCTCTTCTATCATATTCAGAAGTATCTATTATGTCTAAAATATATTCTTAGCGGATTCCTTTTCACTACCAATGCCGGTTCGAGCGGTCGACTATAAAAGGCAGCCGCGCAAGGCACTCTGACTCATTCTCTTCGACAAACCCATCCCCTGGGCTAGTTCAGCTCGCTATCTCGGAGTGCATCTTGATCGTCGCCTGAGCTTCTGCCAACATACCAGAATAGTCAGTAACCGCGCCAAGTTCATGCTTGGTAGACTCCATAGCCTTATCTGCGCAAAGAGTAAAATGTCCCTTAGAAATAAGGTGACACTTTACAAAACTTGTACCCGCCCCGTCCTGACTTACTCCTCAGTAGTATTCGCCCACCGCCCTCAGACCCTTAAGGCCTTTCAGACTGTTCAAAACAAATTCTTGCGCAGAGCCACAGGTGCGCCTTGGTATGTGCGCACCATCGATCTCCATCGCGACATAGGCCTCGAGTCGATCACCGAATTCATAAAGCGCGCCTCTCGACGCTACTACGATTCAGCCCCCCACCATCCGAACCCCCTTGTCTCTACCATCCCCGATTATCCAAGCGAACCACCCGTCGACCAATCCCTCCGTAGACCGAGGCATATCCTCGGTGATCCCGATGACGTTATCACCGCCGCTAACGCGGAGGCGATCGAGTCATCCAGTCCGGACAGAAACACTGCACAGATTCACCGACCCCGCCGGCGGGGTCGAAGACGTCCCTTAGTGCCCGCCCTCCACGGGCCTAATCTAGATTTAAACCCCCCCCCTGGCAACAGCCCAAGCCGAGGTCGTACCATAGCGGTGCCCTTGAGTTTGTTTTTTTTTTTTTTTTTTTTTTTTTTCTCGCTGGGGAAATGCGTTATGCATCCCCTCCCAATGGAGGGTGGGAGGGGTATGTGGGACTCTCCGGTCTCCGGCATACCCACTAAAAACCCAGCGGCGCTCCAGCTTCGTCTATGTGGAGGGAGACTGGGAAACCGGCAGAGCCTTGACATCCAGTCTCCCGCCGACGACTACCCACCTTTACAGTGGAGTCCGCACGCCCCACCCTTATAGGGAGTCCAACGGGGGTGGTGAAGGAGTGCAATGCAGGAGAGGGGGCCTCCACGCCACTCTCCTGCCATTCACCACCGCATGGGGAGAAGGTAGGCGACTTTACAGTCACCTTCTTCTGCCCCTTCTCTGCCTGCAGAGGGGTGCGTGAGGGTCTTCCTCACGCGCGCGCTCTGCTGCCTCCTTTTGCGACATCACAACCTCACAAAAGGAGGTGACCGCTGCCCAGCCTCTCTCGTCTCCCAGCATGGAGTTGACCACACCGGGAAGAGAGAGGTCTGGCCCGACAACCGCAATTAAATCGCGGCGCGGTTCAACCCATGACGGGCACACCTCGAGGGTGTGCTGCGCCGTATCCTCCGCTGCGCCACAATCGTGGCACGAAGGAGCTCCCTCCCTTCCAATCCGGTGCAGGTACGTTCCAAAGCATCCGTGCCCGGATAGCACCTGCACCAGACGGAACGAGAGGAAGCCGTGAGGCCGCTCGAGCCACTCTCTTAAGACTGGTCCGAGCGCGTCTAGCGTTCGGCGGCCAAATACGGCGGAGGCGAGGTCCTCTGTCCAATGGCGGACGATCGAGTCTTTCGCCTCACGCCGGACGGCCTCCCGCTCTGCCGGGGCGGGGTGCTCTCCGAGTACCCTACGCCCCACCGTCCACTCGTACACTTTGGCAAGCACCCACGCCTCGAGTTCCCAAGGAGGGGTGCCCGCCAGAGCGCATGCCGCTGCAAAACTCACCGACCGGTAGGCTCTTGCCACCCGCTGCGCGATTGCCCTTTGGGGCTTGCGGATCGCGGTTGCGTTCTCTCTCCTTTGGAGGGAGTCCGCCCAGATTGGGGCCCCGTAAAGGGCCATACTCCTGAGGATGCCGGCATATAACTGTCGGCATCGCGCTTTGGGTCCCCCCATGTTTGGGAGGAGCCACGACAGTGCGCCCGCCACCTTCAGCAGACGAGTCGACAGCCCACTGAAATGCGGGCCGAAGCGCCATCTGCTGTCCAGTACCAGGCCCAGATATTTCATCTGGGTCTTCACTGGCACCTGGACACCCTCCACAACGATGTGGGCATCGGTGGGGATGCGCTGTCGAGGCCCGTGGAAAAACACGGCCTCGGTCTTGTGCAACGCCACCCGTAGACCAAGACGGCGGATCCTCCCCACCACCAATGATCCCCCGGCTGAGGCCAGGCTCGCGGCTTCCCTAAAGCTCTCCCCCCGGGCAGTGAGAAGAGTGTCATCTGCGTAACAGATAACACTCGTGCCACGGAGGAGGGCCCCCCGCAAAAGCCAATCGAATCCGATGTTCCACAGGAGTGGTCCTAGGACGGACCCCTGTGGAACGCCAGACTCCGCGGCATACCGCCGAAGTTGGCCCGCTTTATCTACGAGGAGGACTGCTCGGTCCTCCAGGTAGCTAGTCAGGAGGCTCCTCAGATACTGAGGCACTCCATGGTAGCGGAGTGCTTCTAGTATTGTTGAGTGAGGGACGGAGTTAAAGGCGTTAGCTATGTCAAATGACACAGCCAAAACTCCGTCCCTTGCCTCTACGGCTTCCCTCACCTGACTTTTAAGCCGGGCCAGCGCGTCGACTGTCGAACGCCCTTTTCGAAAGCCGAACTGGGCGTCCGACAGGTTCGGCCCCACCTCCAGCAGGAAGCCATTTAGCCGTCTAGCGACAATCCCCTCGAACAACTTACCAACCTCATCGAGAAGAACGATAGGTCGGTATGCCGAGGGGGAGTCCGCTGGGCGTCCCTCTTTTCGGAGGAGACACAACTGCCCCTCCTTCCAAAGTTTCGGGAACCTCCCAGAAGCGAAACACGCGCTGAAGAGGTTCCGAAATCTTTCCTTCATCTGGCTACCAGCGATGGCTAAAACGCGCGCGGGAACACCGTCTGGCCCTGGGGCCGTCTTCTTGGCGCGGAGACGGAGGGTCTCCACGGCGAGCTCATCCACCGTTACTGGAGGGACCTCATCCTCCAGTGGAGCTGCCCCTTGTGGTGGGTCCATCACTGGTGGTGTGAAGTTAGTCCTGCCCGGGAACAGTGACCGGATCACACCATCCAGCAATGCCGGCTCAAGGGTCTCCGTCAATGGGGGACCAAAGGGGCGCAGTTTGTTCCGCGCCGCCTTGTATGGTCTCCCATAAGGGTCCCTATCAAGGCCCTCCAGCATCTCGGCTCGCGCCGCGTCATTAGCGGCACCCATTGCTGACTTGAGGACCTTCTTTTGCCCTTGAGTTTGTTGCCCCAACCTAATTTT
Organism: Thera obeliscata; assembly: GCA_947578465.1. Lineage (NCBI taxonomy): Eukaryota > Metazoa > Arthropoda > Insecta > Lepidoptera > Geometridae > Thera > Thera obeliscata. The sequence continues at coordinate 8,172,491 of OX387923.1, read as the reverse complement.
ACCGGTTGAGCGCCCTCTGCGCTCACCATTGTCCGGTAGCGCTGTAAGAATCGTCAGACGATCACCAGCATTTTGTCCATTCGAAAAAAAAAAAAAAAAAAAAACTCTGACTCATTCTGCGCGTAGCGTTTGGTGGTGACGGACGGTTGTAGAGGCTCATTATGTACTTAGGCACTTAATATAATTGGTGTTATTTTCATAGTCGATTCATAGAGGTTTAACGTGTTGGTTAAGTTCTATTGTCAGTAGTTGATCAGTTGGTAATGAAATAACAAATAAATGTGGTTAGGTTCAGTGGTTGATATTTTAAAAAAAAGTTGTTTCCTTTCTGTTTCGTAAGATCAGAAAGGTGGGATCACTTATGTGCGCTTGATCGTTTTGCTATCCTAAAGTCTGATAAACACGTGGTGGAATTTTTATTGGCGGGTAAGTCAGTGAAATAATAATGGAACGTGCTAGTCGATCTAGGAATCGTGATATATCTCGTAGATCACGACGCCGTAGGGACAAGTTCCGTGAAGATTAATGTGTGGCTACATCTCGGGTTAGGGACCGTTCGGTTATTCATCAAGAACGGTCATCTAGACGTCGTGAATGCATGCGCAGCCCACCGACTTGCTCACGTAGGCATCGTAGCAGATCGCGTGACTGATCGCGTGACCGATCGCATGACCAATCGCGTGACCAATCACGTGGCTGATCGCGTAGCCGATCGCCTAGTGGATCGCGTGACCGATCGCGTGACTGTCGTGGCTCGCGTGATGTGATTTTAGTCACATTTGACATTTGAATGTAAATTAAAGGACTTATTGATAAAAAAATGCTATTATAATATAAATGACTTTTTCAATGATACATTGCCTGCGTTATAATAATAATTTAATTGACTTCTACTAACAACTAGCTTTTAATTAATCTACTTTTTCAGACTTCGGCCCGCTTCCACTCCAAATATTGCTATGCCCTGAGCATTAGGGCCTATTATGTATTTACCATTTTTTACTTTAAGACCTCACCATGTAACATAATAATTGCAATAAATAATATGAGTATGAGTATGAGTATGAGTAGTCAAATTCTTACGAGATTAGATAAAATCGAGGGTACGGTTCCACCGTCGTTGTTGTCCACCGATATTCCGTCACAACCTGAAATCAAACGCCACGCGTTGACGTCGCTTCCTCAGCCTCTGTTGGCATCAACTTTGTTTAGCCAACAAACAGGATTTACGAAGGAGTTCTCACAAACATCAAAGGTTGAGAGCGAAGCAGACAAACTAGTGAGGGTACTTTCGAAATTAATTTACAACATTTTTACATAATCTTCTTTCGATCAGAGTGTTCATGACTTCAACGCAATACAATTGGTGTGCAGAGGTCGATCGCAGTCGGTTGATAAACAAATGGGACGAGAGAGAATGTCTTGGTCGGATAGGTGGTTGTTTACGTGGTGACGTGAAAACTTGGTTGAGTGAGTGGGTGACGAATGATAGAACATGGAGCAACTTCAAGGTAGAATTTCACGCGCCGCGTCTGTGTGAGATTGATGTTCCTAGCATTTTGTATGACGTGATGAGCAAGAGTTCCAGTCAGTTTCCGGCGTATGCTGAGTATGCTCGCAAGTCACTCTTGTGCCGTAACGTCGTAACGGGTCTTTCGGATGAATTGAGGTCAGCAATTGGAGTGCGAGGTATTACTGACCCACAGTTTAAGCAACAAATGCTAAGTTGTTGCCAAAAGATTTGGTGAAGTTCTTGTCTTTATTTATACGCTAAGCCTAAGTAAGATACGCGTCAATCTCATGGTTTAAATCGTACACAGGACCAACGCTTTCAGAAGCATGGTCAATCAAAGTGTAAGCTTCTGTTATTATTCCATGAGTTTTAGATGTTATTTGAAACCTTGTGGTACCTTAATTGACAGGAAGTGTGGACTTTGTTACTAAATTGTTAATAGAAGGTATTATTAATTAATATTAAGATGATTAGGTTCATAAAAATATTATTTGTTTTGTTACCGTTACAAAATACAGAATTATTCAGGGATCAATAAATCAATATGGTAATTGAATTTCCATCGGTTGCTTGAGCTCCAACCTTCAAGCTTCAAGCTTCAAGCTATAAAAATAAAGATTATGGATGGTTTGGGTCTGCAAGCAAGCGAATGGTTATTCAAGCAGGCATTCGGTTTTGAACCGTCGACAAGACAAGTCCACTTAGTTCGTCTCGGCGATAGCCATGTACAAGTTTAGCTTAATGTATCTAGATCCATAAAGTACTCAAGTTGTTAATAAAACTGAAGAAAAGGCTATAAAGTGGTTTGAATTCTACATCCTCGGTCTTCTCTGTTAGTGGATCTTTCAAGTCAGAAGTGGGTAGAATCAAGGTACGTAATATTTTTTATATTGTTTCAAAGTAATAGCTGTAATTCTTACAATTATCTGGTAAAAACGCATGTATAGTTTATCGTGTGACACACATGGCCAAGGCTACTCTTTGGTAGTGTTATCACACGATTGCTATAATTTATTTGGTTGAGTAAATGCATTCAGAGGTTATCGTGTGGCACACATGGCCAGGGCTACTCTTTGGTAGTGCTACCACATGATAGCTGTAGTGTATTTTAGTTTTTTTTTTAGTAAATACATACACAAGTTGTCGTGTGGCACACATGGCCAGGGCTACTCTTTGGTAGTGCTACCACACGATAGCTGTAGTGTATTTTAGTTTTTTTTTAGTAAATACATACACAAGTTGTCGTGTGGCACACATGGCCAAGGCTACTCTTTGGTAGTGCTACCACACGATAGCGGTTGTTATTCTAGGAAAGTTAAATGCATGCATAGGTTATCACGTGGCGCACATGCCAAGGATACCCTTGGGTGATGCTACCACATTAAATGTGACTAAGCGCTGCTTGTATTTCTTTTATCTACCATAGATTGTCATAAAAAAGAAATACTGTAGTTGGTTATCGAATAAATCATCCCTTTTATATATTTCTTTTCATGCGACGGCGAGGAGAAACCAACGGAGAATGACGTGTGTCATCCGACCATGGCCGCAATAGAACATGGACCACCCGGACATGGAGCATCAAGAAGATTGGACTCGACACTGGAACGCGACTCAATGCCACTACACCGAAACTGGACTAGCTGGGCGATTGCAAGTTGTAGCCGTTCGTTGCTGTTTCACATCGTGAAGATTGGTTAAGCGCTACCAGCAGAATGAAGTAAACGAAACTGCAAGACATTTCAGTAGAAAATTAACACGTGAGTTCACGTCTCAATTCCCAAAGATTTTTAATATTGGCTCATCAAGTACTAGAGTAGATTCAGCACTGATGCTAAACTGAAACGATATACCTAAATTAAATAATATATGACTTAGGTTAATGGTGTGAACCATGAATGTGTAATGGTCATGTGAGGGTATGTGTGTGAATGTTGTATCAGAAACTTAATATTCAGATGATAACGATAGAGGGTAAGAAGTGAAATATAAAAAAGGGGAGTTCTTATGATTTTGGGTTGCTTACGAGCTTAGCGGTAGATAGGCATTTTTTTTTTTCTCACTTTTGCAAAGAGTATATTTACGGAGTGTAGTGGAAGAATTCTATCGGATTTAATTGGTATTCTATGTATGTACGTATCCCTGGGACATCTTCTGGTCTTCTCCTGTTGGTAGGTGCGTACCTACCCTCAGTTTCTTATCGAGGTTGTTTCTAAAAGTGCGGTTGTGATTAGTATAGATTTATTTGTCCTTAAGGTGGTTTTTAAAATTTTCGATACAGTTTGTCCAAATGGCGAATACTATTCAAGAAAATAGGAGTGATCCAAGGTTTAAATACGTTTCTGGTGAAGATAGGTACCTACGTTGTCAGTTTTTTGTTTTACTTTTATTTATTTATTTGGATATGCAATGGATTACAGCGACCTTGTCTGGGTCATTAGACAGATGATGTGACGTCTGAGGTGGGGGCAAGTTTTATCATTAATATCATTCCAGTAGGTGCCACCGTGAGAACAGTAGCAGGAATATAAGAATAATAGGAAATAGAGGCGCTAAGAAAAATAGTAGATGGTTACTTGTTTGTTTATTTAAATCACCACAAAATTACGCACAAAAAAAAATATAGGTTCAAACAAACAAAATATTCTCCCTCGTGCTTACTCACTGAAGGTTGCCTTCAGTACTAAACTGGTAAACTGGTTTTATAAATAGGAAGGGTAATGAAAATAATTGACGAATATGATATTATAAATAGGAGGGGTAATGAATAAAGACAGGTACAATGATATAGGTAGGAAACCACATCACACACTTAATATTTATTTACTAGTTATCAGGGTTTTCAAAATTGACTTAAAAGTCTAGAAAGGTAAACTAGGTGCACAATTAATCTTAAGGTGGGTACTTTACAACTAAACGTTTAATAGTCTATGACGTTGACTCCTCGATCTAACTAAGTATAAGAACTTTTATGTAGACGCGAAGGATGTCTGCTTCGGCTGATCACAATACTGGTTTGGCGACAATGACATTCAGTTGAGGTTTGGAATGACTTAAGACTACCATGCTCTTGGTTACGATTGGACAAATTCATAATTATCCAATCCTTCGTAGGAATGAAGGATCGTTTTCAACCTAAAATCGGTTAGTATTAATTATCAGAAAACAAAACAACAGTTTATACTACAAATATTTTGTTAATGCAGTATATTTTTTGTATACCGTGATCTATCCGATTGCAGTATAACTTACTCAACATCGTTCATTATGAAAGGTAAACTGCAGTGGTAGAATCTGCGAAGGGATTAAAAATTAGCCTCAGCAGTTAAAAGTAAATAAGTTAAAATCATGTTCATTTATTATTGATTGTCTAAGGGGTGTTATAATGCCAAAGTGCAGTGTGTCTAGTTCAGATAGATAGATGGATAGATAGATAACACTTTATTGCAAACAAGGATACCTCATTGGAACTAAGCGTACCTAACTAAATAAAGCGTTATTAGCTTGTTATTAAGTATAAATCGTTAGTTCAATGCCTATTAAATCTGTACATAAAGTACTACCTTACAGAATTAAACTTACCTACTACATAAGTTTATGAATCATCGTTTCAATTTTATCCATACCCTTTTCAGGGTGAATTTTGTTATGGGTAGAATTTTTTTTGTGCGTAGGAAGTTGCTATCCAGTGACGTTCAACAAAGGATGAAACCGTCGTTTTGTACGAGCTAGTGGTCAGAAAATATTATAATTGCTCTTTCTTTATGCGTGCGGTTTTCAGGAAAGTAGATAGGTCTGTTAGGCCTTTCAATATTCCATCTTTTAGTGCCTAGCCTATCTGGCTGGTGCTTTTGTTAACAATGCCTAGTCGTATAAAGATAATAATTAAAAAAAAAAAAAGATACGACAAAAAGCTGTTTCTTGCATATGCCTTGCTGGCGTTAGCTATGTCTGTTAAGACGGTAGATGTCTTTTATGTTGTGAGTCATCGAGGTACACGTACTGCGTCAGCTGTTGTTAAAACAACGTGTTTTAGATCCTCCTATGTTTCAGTTGTCAAATGTGATGAGTTTCTTATTTCAACGCTGTTGCCTCTGGCATTAGGTTCCAGGTTTCAATTTGGTTCTTGAAACTGGATTTTTGTGTCTTTATTGGTAAAAATGTTTTAAATCAACGGCGACGAGACACATCACTAGTCGAGAATGCAAGATCAAAAAAAAAAAGATTACATCGAAATGAGTAGATGGTTGTTCCGCGTGTTTTATAGGAATACGGAGTTCTTAGCTATAAACAAATGGGTAGTTTTCGCTGAAATAGTGAGGAGGTATCATATTGGTTGACATGAGCTCTATCGCATCCATTTTACATCGTTGATGGAGAAGAAAATAGCTGCAAATTTGTCCTGGTCTCCCTTGTGTTAAGCGAATAGATCTAGAATTTCCGATCTGCATAAGTCATTAATCTTAATAGTAATGTTGCGATTTTACTTAATTACGGTTAGAAGAGTATAAAAGTAATTAATGACAGCAAAATTAGAAACCTTTTTATTATTATTATTGCGGATAGCCAAACAAAAAATTACTAAGTAGAAACTGGTTGATAATCATTAGCTAAAACACAAATGGAACTGGGAAGATAGATTAATGATGACCTTATTAAACTTTAAGTCTGTCTGTCCGTCGCGCTTTCACGCCAGAAATAATGAACTGATTTAAATGACATTAGGTACACAGTGTAGAAATTGAGAAAGGGCATAGACTACTTAAAAATAAAAGGATGGTAAGGGGTTGAAAAGAGGGTTGAAAAGATTTTAAATGAGTGAGCGATGCAAGTATGTGTTATGTTGTGACAATTATTAGTAAGATTCCATTATATAAGTATTAAATCCATTATATATGTAAGTAATAAAATCATATTAAAAGCCTTTATTGATAAATAAAAATAAATGAGACGTGAACCACCAATAGAAAAATGGATGAAATGGATATAGCACTGATGAAATGATTTCCTTTGATCACACTACAAATAAGTGTGCATTAAACAGAAAAATAGATGAAATGGATAGCACTGATGAAATGATTTCTTTTGATCACACTACAAATAAGTGTGCATTAAATTGAAAAATGGATGAAATGGATATAACAATGATGAAATTATAACTTTTGATCACACTACAAATGAGTGTGCATTTGTTGATACATTCAATTACACTTTCTGTCGACTAGCTTAGCTTAGCTTAGCTTAGCTTAGATTAGCTTAGATTAGCTAGATAAACAATTGAATAAATAATTATTAAACGCAAGTTATTACATGATGTCTTAGTTTCAAGTCAATTATTAGTATTGTTTAAACGATTAACATTGTGTTAACGATTATTTTATTTAAAGAAAAAAGTTTTTAATCATCTATCTAGCTACCATAGCACGAATTCTACTTAATTTGGGGCTAGATAGTGTTGTGTGGATGGTCCACAATAATTATTTATTCAGTATGGTCAGTATAGTCAGTATGGTCAGTATGGTCAGTATGGTTAGTATGGTTAGTATGGTCAGTATGGTTAGTATGGTCAGTATGGTCAGTATGGTTAGTATTGTAGTATTGTAGTATTTTAATTTTGATTTTGATTTTGATTTTGATTTTGATTTTGATTTTGATTTTGATTTTGATTTTGATTTTGATTTTGATTTTGATTTTGATTTTGATTTTGATTTTTTACTTTTGTCACTCATGTTTCTCGTGTTACTTATGTTGCTCATGTTACTCATGTGGCTGATGTTACTTATGATACTGATGTTACTCATAAGGCTGATGTTACTGACGTTGTAGATGTTACTGAAGTAACTAATTTTAATGATGTTACTGATGTGACTGATTTAAATGAAGTTACTGATGTTACTGATGCTACTGATGTTACTGATGCTACTGATGTGACCGATGTGTCTGATGTGACTGATGTGACTGATGCTACTGATGTGACTGATGTGACTGATGTGACTGATGTGACTGATGTGACTAATGTTGATAATGGTGATAATGTTGATAATGTTGATAATGCTGATAATGTTGATAATGTTGATAATGTTGATAATGTTGATAATGTTGATAATGTTGTTAATGTTGATAATGTTGATAATGTTGATAATGTTGATAATGTTGATAGTATTGTAGTATTTTGATTTTGATTTTGATTTTTTTTACTTTTGTTACTCATGTTTCTCGTGTTACTCATGTTGCTCATGTTACTCATGTTGCTCATGTTACTCATGTGGCTGATGTTACTTATGATACTGATGTTACTCATGAGGCTGATGTTACTGACGTTGTAGATGTTACTGAAGTGACTGATTTTAATGATGTTACTGATGTGACTGATTTAAATGAAGTTTCTGATGTTACTGATGCTACTGATGTGACCGATGTGTCTGATGTGACTGATGTGACTGATGTGACTGATGCTACTGATGTGACTGATGTGACTGATGTGACTGATGTGACTGATGTGACTGATGTGACTGATGTGACTGATGTGACAGATGTTGATAATGTTGATAATGTTGATAATGTTGATAATGTTGATAATGTTGATAATGTTGATAATGTTGATAATGTTGATAATGTTGATAATGTTGATAATGTTGATAATGTTGATAATGTTGATAATGTTGATAATGTTGATAATGTTGATAATGTTGATAATGTTGATAATGTTGATAATGTTGATAATGTTGATAATGTTGATAATGTTGATAATGTTGATAATGTTGATAATGTTGATAATGTTGATAATGTTGATAATGTTGATAATGTTGATAATGTTGATAGCGTTGATAGCGTTGATAAAGTTGATAATGTTGATAGCGTTGATAGCGTTGATAGCGTTGATAACGTTGATAACGTTATTAACGTTGTTGATAATGTTTAGAATACTGATAATGATTGTTAATAATTAAAGATATTGATAATAAGAGGTTGATAAAGTTCATGATAATGTTCGTTGATTATGTTCATTGATAATATTTGTGGTTTGTTGATAATTTTCTTTGCATGTTGTTAAGTATTGTTGAATTGATAAAGTTGAATAGTTAATAATATAAAGGTATATAATATATTGATATTGTTAGTATATTGTTCGTATTGGTACCTAGTTGATACAAATGTTTGAAAAAAAAATGTGGATGTTTAACAAAATGGTCACTTTGTTTATTGTTTTGATGAATCATTACAAACGTGTTATTTCATAAACTATGTACCTATCACGAGGTCGTGACTGTTTATCAGGATGGACGAACTTGTAAGCTTCTGTTATTATTCCATGAGTTTTAGATGTTATTTGAAACCTTGTGGTACCTTAATTGACAGGAAGTGTGGACTTTGTTACTAAATTGTTAATAGAAGGTATTATTAATTAATATTAAGATGATTAGGTTCATAAAAATATTATTTGTTTTGTTACCGTTACAAAATACAGAATTATTCAGGGATCAATAAATCAATATGGTAATTGAATTTCCATCGGTTGCTTGAGCTCCAACCTTCAAGCTTCAAGCTTCAAGCTATAAAAATAAAGATTATGGATGGTTTGGGTCTGCAAGCAAGCGAATGGTTATTCAAGCAGGCATTCGGTTTTGAACCGTCGACAAGACAAGTCCACTTAGTTCGTCTCGGCGATAGCCATGTACAAGTTTAGCTTAATGTATCTAGATCCATAAAGTACTCAAGTTGTTAATAAAACTGAAGAAAAGGCTATAAAGTGGTTTGAATTCTACATCCTCGGTCTTCTCTGTTAGTGGATCTTTCAAAAGACATCTACTATGAAGGTTACGTGTTTCCATTGTGGTAAAGAGGGTAGTTCACTTTTTTTCGTTTGCTTTGTGGATTTATCTGATTAGGGTGCACTGGTGCACCGCTTTTGTGTTTTGTTACAGCGTACGTAAAGTGACAAGGTCGAGCCGCTCCAGGTCTCGACACAGGCGACCGTCTGGATCACGGAGGACGCGTTCGCTGAACGAGGACAGGAGGTCCCGTATCCAGCGCTCCCGTAGTCGCTCACGGAGTCAACCGTCGCATTGGCGGCGCTCCCGTGACCAGCGTTCCCGTAGCCGATCGCTTGCGCGATCACCTCTTCGACGCTCCCGTGACCAGCGTTCCTGTTACCGATCGCATGCACGATTGCGTGCGCGATCGCGTGCGCGATCGCAAGCGCGATCACCTCACCGACGCTCTGGTAGACAGCAGCGCCGTAGCCACTCTCATGAGCGTTCTCCACACCGACGCTTGCACGGCCATCGGTCGGACACTCGATGGCGATGCGTCCACGAGCTACCCCACGTGATGACCACATCAGGCGCCCCCGTTCGCCTGACCAAGCAGGCTGTGGGCATAGCTGTGCTGAGGTACAAGGTAACCCGGTGTGTGAGGAGCGTCCGCAAAGCGTGCGCACGCCTTCCATGCCGCCAGCACCACGGAGTAACTGTGAGTCTTAAGACACTGTTTTATCGCACTTAAAAGAGTTAGAGAAGCGTTCTCTTGACTCGTTTTCTTTTTGAGTCCTTACATTTTAAGTCGTGTATACAAGATTTAGGCGTTGAACTCCATACTATAACGCCAGACATGCACCATGCCAATGGACAAGTAGAACGGTACGTTAGGACTGCCTTAAACATGTTCCAAATCGAGCCTTATAGAAAACGCAAGTGAGCTGAGCGGTTATAGCAACTCTAGCTAATTCTCAACCTCACCTAGCAATAATCCATGCAGACTTCCGCGTTGAATTTGTTGTTCTAATTTGCGATCCGAACACTGGTACGAGATGTTGCTCTCAGTGCTAGCTCTGCAAATTGCGAAGCTAGGAGACAAATTATAAGGCACAGGACGGTCGAGCGGTTATCTTAGAATCAAGCATCAATGATGCTCGTGTTAACCGGTAGGGACGGACGTCCCCCACGTGTGTTTCAGAAAGCGATCTCCAATCCTCGGCTGCCGGCTGGGCTGTGCACGGACGCCAGTTCTGTTGGACTTGGTGTCGTGCTAATGGAGGAGCATGCTGGCGGGCCGGTGGACGCGCAGAGGGGCGCGGTGGCACAGGAGCTGCGGCGCGCGCTGTGGCAACGCTGGAGCTGGCGCTGGAGCTGACGGTGGAGCGCGCGTGCGGGCGCGAGAGGCGCTGGCGGTGCCACTGGTGGTGGTGCGGCTGGCGGAGGCGCTGGACGCGCAGAGGGGCACGGCGGCACGTCGCACGTGCTGGCGCGTGCGCTGGGCTGGCGTCCGAGCTGCTGGCGTCCGAGCTGCTGGCGTCCGAGTGGCGGGCGTCCGAGCTGCTGGCGTCCGAGCGGCGGGCGTCCGAGCTGCTGCTGCTGCTGCGGCGTGGCGAGTGGCGTCAAGCGAACTTTGGGCCTCTGATGCGTCAGGGCAGTAGGCCGCTTTTGGTCTCTGCCTGTGACTTTCCGGCGTTAAGCGAACTTTGGGCCTCTGTCGCGTCAGGGTACCAGACCCCATGGTCTGTACCTGTGACACACTTTAAGCAGTGTATGACGAGTAATGGAGTCCGGAATCCTTTATTCGAGATACAATGTATCGTTGTTTGTGAAGTACTTTTGTTTCTCATGTTACTCATGTTGCTCATGTTACTCATGTGGCTGATGTTACTTATGTTACTGATGCTACTGATGTGACTGATGTGACTGATGTGACTGATGTGTCTGATGTGACTGATGTGACTGATGTGACTGATGCTACTGATGTGACTGATGTGGCTGATGTGACTGACGTGACTAATGTTGAGTCATTATTTCTTGAAGCCTGAAGCTATCCAAAGGTTGTTTTGAACTAATAAATCACTTAAAAGTACTTTTGCTTGTGGACGCTTGAGTGCACGCTTGCGCCCATGACATAAGGAGCTTATTTTATTCAGTTTAGCTGTAAATGCTTACTGCTTTTAAAATTGTTGTTACTTTGTTAAAAGAAATGATCTTTTAATATTTGACTAGCTTCAGACTATGTTGCGCTTATTTTCAAGTCGCTTCAAATCTATTTTTGTTGTGTGTTACAGAGAGTGATCAATCTGATGATGATCAGCCTGTAAGGGTTGAACCTCCTACGGTTGATACTGCAGGCGAGGACGCCTTGCTGTCAGGAGAGGCCGTCTTAGCGGATTCCTTTTCACTACCACCGCCGGTTCGAGCGGTCGACTATAAAAGGCAGCCGCGCAAGGCACTCTGACTAGCGCATGCAATCAGATAATCGATAATCGATAAATTATCGGTAATCGGCTCATTTTCGCCAGCGATAATTATCGAAAATAAAAACGATAAAAACCGATAAGCGATAAATTCAAAAATGTATGAATGAACTATTATTACGAATAGTTCATTCTTATTCCTAACGATAACAAACTGTTAAACAATGCGTACATTCTAATTGCTATTATTATTTGGTTTCTTTATAAAAAAAAAACATTTATAGATAATGATCACCTACTTACTAGTCCAAGCATTATACTGACTGATTTACTTAAAAAAAAAAAAAAAAAAAAAACGTTTATTGCCTCGTTTATAAACCTAGGAACTACACTATCATACTAAACATAAACTAAAAATACGAGCACAAAGGGTCTCATTCAGTTATCGCTGGAAGTATGTACATCCAGCACTGATTTTAAATTAAACCCTCTCGGTTGGTTGTTCACCGAGGAATTTAGAGCAATAAGCGAACCCTTCGTACTTAAGAACCTAATCGTTAAAATAGCTCATAATTATTAGAACGGAAAGTGTCATCTAATTAAAAGCTTTTCGATTAGTGACACTAATCGAAATAATATGCAATAAAATCATATTTATTAGTAAATAATGAGTTATCAATCCCAAAATTGTAATGTAAAGTTCAATAAATTTTAGCTATTTTCCATATTAATGGTACATGCAATCCTTGAACAAACAGTGAACAACCGAAAGATGTTAAAAAAAATATATGTAAAAATCAAAACAAGAAAGTGACAGAAGGCATCCTCTGTTCAATGCCGTTTCATCCACTTTTCACTCAAATTTATTGTAACATCGACACGATAGAAAATGAATGATATAAGTAGAAATAGATAGATAATAGTAGGTTATACGTAAATCTTCTTGTTGAGTGTAGATATGACAAATAAAGCAGTTAAATTAGAGACCGAAACATGAAGGTTTTTCCCTTTACCAACAACCGATAATTCTCGATAATTATCGAAAAATAGAGCGATAAATATCGTATTATCGATTATCGAAAAGTTTCGATAATTGCATGCCCTAACTCTGACTCATTCTGCGCGTAGCGTTTGGTGGTGACGGACGGTTGTAGAGGCTCATTATGTACTTAGGCACTTAATATAATTGGTGTTATTTTCATAGTCGATTCATAGAGGTTTAACGTGTTGGTTAAGTTCTATTGTCAGTAGTTGATTAGTTGGTAATGAAATAACAAATAAATGTGGTTAGGTTCAGTGGTTGATATTTTAAAAAAAAGTTGTTTCCTTTCTGTTTCGTAAGAATATCATATTTCTAGTAGAAAATTAAGGTTTTTGTGCAATAAAAGTACATTTAAATTTAAATTTTCAAATTCACGCCAAAACGCTCGCTGGTGGTAGGGCGTCTGTTATTACGTCACGGGTAGGTATATAATATTATATCAACAGTAAACATTGGTGCTTTTGTACTAAATCAGAATGACGTTTATAATAGCCGTGACGTAATTCGCTCTGACCGGTGTTTAAGCCATCATGGCGGATTGTTGTATTTTGTAGATTAATTCTAACAAATAAATTATTAATAAGATAATAAATACATTTTTCAAAATCTTTGAATCCTTTTTCATTAGATCAGATAAATATTTTGGCGATACTTAATTACTGTCTTCATGCCTATTTAGGTACACGATGCGCCTAGTAAATTGAGCAGTGCAAAAGGATCATCGTTGCAGCTTTGCTTAAAGATGGAGCGTAGGCGCTAACACCACTTGCTACGTCCCTCCTCTCATTCTCCTGACATTCCTTTTTCGCTTCATCATTCACTCACATAACTTTCTTCATACGTGCTCATCTGTTTAGGGTAGGTACCCCTGACTTGGATCTTTTTCTCTACAACATCTGCTATCTGATCGAGAAACGTGCGTCCTTTCTTCCAATTCCATTCACACTCGCCTGATTTATTTTTTACCTGAATTATTTTTGTTTTGGTTATCTTTGTATCAACTTGAAAACCAATCTGGGTGTCGGCTCCCGTACTATTGGGTTCGTTTATTAGTCTACCAGTCGTACTATAGTGACACTTATAGCAAGGAGGCAGCTCTATTACGGGTTCTAAGGAAAATCTGTGCTTTATATCGTAGTTGTACTTTACGAGTGTCGAGTCTGGAACGGCCCTTATTGTTTGGTGCATGTTACAAGATTCATATTTTTATTGGTTTTATTTATATTTTGATGATGATGATGATGATGATTTATATTTATTTAATACACCTGAGAAAAACAGTGAGTTATTCGTCGAGTATAATTGGGATCTGATGGCGCAGCTTCAGAGCAGCCCCGTACCAAGAGAAAGGGCGCGGGTTCAAATCCTGCTCGGCTTTTATAAGACATTTTGTAAATCTTTAGATTTAGGTGTTTGAGTTTGACAGACGGATTAACATAAATAACGCAGACACACTCTAACTAAAGCCTTATAATAAAGGCTTTAGTTAGAGCTTGTGCAATAAGGCCCATAATGCGTGTTCTTTTGCCTATTACAGTCTGCGCAAAATAAGTCTGCGCGGGACAGATGGCGGAATTCATGAATAAAATGGACTGGAAATATTATCTTCGGATCACAAACATGAATGGAAAAATCTTATCATAAAAAAACGCAATGCAAGTTCATTTTTGTGATCGGGAGATAATTATATACATACCTACCTAGTTAGTTTTTTTTTACATTTTCTGCCAACGGCGACGCGCATTGGTGTCTATGGGCGACGGTGACCGCTTACCATCAGGTGGGCCGATAGTCCGTTTGTCTATAAAACAATATCCATCGACACGGTCGGGGATTAATTTTTAGAAAAGAGTTTTCTAATGTAAAAGAATTTTCCTTATTCAAGAAAAATATCCGCCCATTGGTCGGATGACATTGTCTGAGTAGTTGGGAACTGTTGGGCAGCAATGGCGGAGACTGGCACAGGACAGAAGAGAGTGGCGTAATAGGGTGGAGGCCTATACCCCAGCAGTGGGTGCATACAGGCCGAATAGATAGATAAATAGAAGGAAAATATAATGTTTAAAAAGTCACAAGTCTTCATTTAAGACCACAATGTTCCCATGACGCACTTGGCCTCATAGAATCACCAATAAAAAGGGGCCTTATAAGAAAACTTGTGGCGAGCTTTTCTTCTTGTTCAATAAGACCTATTATGTATGGAAACCCTTGATGTACCGGTACTGTATAACATACACCATACATGTAGTTGGTACTGGTATTCCAATAAAGAGTCCGTGTTACGGTTGCACTTACTCGTACCGTACCCGAAGTCCGAGTTTTGCTACCACATTTCGTTACCAAATGTTGTTTTCGTTTCGCCTTCGTGTCTCTGTCTTTTGTAAGGAGAAAAGATGAGACAGCAAAAATATGTTACGTAGTTAGAGTTGTTGTCTCATCATTTTTCCATGCAAAAGAGAAGAAGAAGTTGTAAATGCACTGGGACTTTGGGTACTGGTGAGATGCATACCTCTCTGCCTGTTTTACATTATATTTTTCTAAAACTTCCAAATTGAAGTCGCATTCAAAGACCTCTTTCTTAGATTATACCTACTTATTCTATATTATTTTTTATTAAACAGTTTTATTTTGTTCCGTTCAAATTAGCAATAGGAAAAACAATTTAAATTATAAATTAAGACTCAATAAATCACCCACCAAATGATCTTCTTTTTTTTTGTGCTGGCTTGGATGCAAAGTCCTGCCGCCAAATCCTATATGATTTTCTTT
Source organism: Thera obeliscata (assembly GCA_947578465.1). Classification (NCBI taxonomy): domain Eukaryota; kingdom Metazoa; phylum Arthropoda; class Insecta; order Lepidoptera; family Geometridae; genus Thera; species Thera obeliscata. The sequence continues at coordinate 8,156,990 of OX387923.1, read as the reverse complement.
TATTATCCTTGTGTTGTTTCTATCCTTTATACCCCAAAAAAACCTAACAGAAAAAACTGTGGTTGAATTTTAATAAGCGCCATCTATGTTTTTGTATCAAAACTATACTGCACACACACGCACAAAACCTTTGCGGGTGAGATTGGTGAAAGTTATATTTAACAAAGTGACGTAAAGTTTTACTAGAGGGCGCTGCCGTTGATATCTAGTACCCTGTCTAACCAATGTTCTACATAACTTATGGAAGTTAAATGAGATCATTTTTGGCCTTGTCAGCCAAACTTAAAGTTAAACCCATGAAATTTAAATGACGTGAAAATAAACTCACAAAAAAAAAAATACGGAAAAAAATCTCGCTCGCTGTATTTTTCCAGTAGGTAGGTATCCAATTTTCAATCCTCAATCCTACTTTCTTACCTAACGTAAGAGTCTTTTTATCGTCTACCTTACTGTTTTTATTAGTTTATACCATGTTTTAGTTATCAGTGGAAACTTTTAATTGGCCTTTAGTTTTTATACCTTTATTGAATGTTTGTACCTAGCTGTAAGTTTTCTTAAAATTATTAAAATAAAAATAAAAATAAAATAAGATTGTATGTGTTAACTATAAATAATAACAGTAAATTTACATCTTTTAAAGTGCAGTAGGTTTATGTAATTGACACTAGCAGATTTTCGGTGTAGTCATAGGTGAGAGATCCAAGCCAATTTACTAATACTTATCCGTTTAGCTTTGAAAATACAACAATGCTTTATAACCTAAGTTTATAACACAACATTTTACTATTTTATTGTATAGAAAATTCGAAACGAAGGGACTAAAGCGTTTGGCAAATGAGGTATTTACAGACTTAGTTTGAATTTTAAATACTCTCATATCATGATAGCAATAACCTACTATTGAGTATGGTCCTGTGAACCGAAAGAGATGTTTTGAGAATGAAAAGTTGACGCATGGTGAGAACACCGGATTCACTATAGACTATAGACGTTGGTTGTTGGGTATCTGAAAGGCCTTTTTAACATTGTTTTTATCACTGATCTTTGGGCTCTTTCCAACTGGATAAGTATGGTTTTCGCAGCACTGCCCCAGCTAGTAATGCAGTACTGTAGGTAAGTTAATACAGATTGGCAAAGGGCTAAGTAAGTAGATTTTAATGTATTCCAGCTTGCAGAGTTCCTAAGTAGACGCATGACGTTAATGAATTTGCGTGTTTTAGCCGACATGCTATTTATGTGTTCTCTAAAATTAAGGTTTTGATCTACCAAAACTCCCAAATATCGAATAGAGTTAGTTCTACATATCAGTTCGCAGCAACAGTCAGATGGCACTATGCTGCTACATGTGTGGAGTCGGATGGCAGAAAGAGATTAAGAGGGCGAGGATGCCCGAGTCTTGTGAAAGCAGATGAATTTAGTCTTTTGCGCATTAAGGGTGAGAAGGTTTCTCAAAAGCCAGAGATTAATTTGTTTCATGCCCTGCTCCGCATGTGATACAGCATCATCCCAGTCTGAGCCATGGAAGACAACCGCGGTGTCATCTGCATAGCATACGATAAAAATAACGATATGACAAAAAAAAGACTTCAGAACCTGAGCAGGACCTCCTTGCCATCCCATGTAATGCTAAGAGTACCGAACAGAAAACGATGCGACATTTGTGCAAAGGCCCATGGCCCATGTTGAAAATCGCACAAAATATAATGTATGTGGGCTATGCACTGTTCATTAGTGTTTCATTTCTGATCGAAACTGATTTGCAGAGTTCCACTCATAAAGATATCTTGTAAATATATAATTAAATAAATATCTGTACAAAATGACTAGTTTTTCATATAAAATGTCTGAAAATTTCATAATTCAACTTTACTTAGAATCACCATTTATCTCGACCCTTGACGCATATTGGGACGCCAATGAGCTTTCCAAAAAAACTGTGGGGTTTTTATATTTTTTTCTGAGTTGGATCCTTATAATATATCATAATAAACCTAATAAAATACGTAGTTACTTTAAAATAACTCGATATCAATCTTGTGCGTCAAAGAGTTAACGGCCTCTATGAGACCTTGGTAAATCCGTGACACGTGTTAATAGTGATGTACTACGACGAATGTTATATATCGACAATCGACATCCCTCGTAAACTCATAATGTATTCCACAAATTAAGAAAACTAATTCAAATGAGTGGATTATGCAATAATGTTGAGTTTGGGTATTTCTATTCTATTTCTACCAAATTTCAACGAACTCTGTGTAACCACTGTTATAATCTAAATATATAAAACTCTTTCGTTACTGACTGACTGACTGACTGACTCACTGACTGACTGACAATCAACGCACAGCCTAAACCGTTAGTCCTAGAAGCATGAAACTTGGAGGGTATGTTCCTCTTATAGCGTAGAGGTGTACTAAGAAAGGAAATTGGAAAATTCTTTCCCGAAGAGGAGAAAAAGGGGAAAAAAGGTTTAAAGAAAAATCAACACACAGCCTAAACCATTAGTCCTAGAAGCATGAAACTTGGAAAATGTGTTCCTCTTATAGAGGAAAGGTGCACTAAGAAAGAAAATAGGAAAATTATTTCCCTAAAAGAAGAAAAAAGGGAAAAATAGTTTAAAGAAAAATCACAAAAAATTGCTTTACAAAATACGCAAAAAAACAGTAAAAAAAAATCTGCTACCGCAGCTTCTGTCACCAAATTTGAATACACACAAAAGTTTGCATAAACCCCACCGTAACCACTAAGACAAAATCGCGGAAAACACCTATTATACCGAAACTAAACACCGCACCGCTTCAAAAAATGGCTAAAGAACATGCTCAAAACTATGGTAACCAGCTGGTCATGTCAAATTAAAAAAATCTGATTCGAAACCCTAAATTAGCCACTAATACAACATAAAATCACAAAAAATTGCTTGACAAAATACGCAAAAAAAACCATTAAAAAATTTTCAGCTACCGCAGCATCTGTCACCAGGTTTGAATACACACAAAGGTTTACAAAAAAAACAATGATAATCACTTAGACAAAATTGCGGGAATCGTCTATCATACTTAAGCTAAACACCGCTGAAAAAAATCGGCTACAACAGCACTCGCCTTCAAATTCAAATAAACTCTAAAGTACATGCTCAAAACTATGGTAACCAGCAGTTGGTCACGTCAAATTAAAAAAATTGATTCGATTATACACCAACACGCATACGAAACCCAAAATTAGCCACTAATATAACATAAAATCACAAAAAATAGCTTTACAAAATACGCAAAAAAAAACGTTAAAAAAATTTCTGCTACCGCAGCATTTGTCACCAGGTTTTAATACACACAAATGTTTACAAAAAAACCGATGATAACCACCAAGACAAAATTGCGGGAATCATCTATCATACTTAAACTAAACACCGCTGAAAAAAAACAGCTACAACAGAACTCGCCTTCAAATTCAAATACACTCTAAAGTACAAGCTCAAAACTATGGTAACTTGCATTTGATCATGTCAAACTAAAAAAACCAGATTCGATCATACACCAACGAATACGATAGCCCAAATTAGCCACTAATATAACATAAAATCACAAAAAATAGCTTTACAAAATCCGCAAAAAAAAACATTAAAAAAATTTCAGCTACCGCAGCATTTGTCACCAGGTTTTAATACACACAAATGTTTACAAAAAAACCGATGATAACCACCAAGACAAAATCGCGGGAATCGTCTATCATACTTAAACTAAACACCGCTGAAAAAAAACGGCTACAACAGCACTCACCTTCAAATTCAAATACACTCTAAAGTACAAGCTCAAAACGATGGTAACTTGCATTTGATCATGTCAAACTAAAAAAACAAGATTCAATTATACACCAACGAATACGATAGCCCAAATTAGCCACTAAAACAAAATCACGAAAAAGAGCTTTACAAAATACGCAAAAAAACATTAAAAAAAAATCTGCTACCGCAACATCTGTCACCAGGTTTGAATACCGCAAAGGTTTACAAAAAACCCCATGATAACCACTAAGACAAAATCGCGGGAAGCACCTATCATACCAAAACTAAACACAGCTGAAAAAAATCAGCTACAAGAGCATTTACCATCTTTCGAACACACTTTATATAGTTTTGAATGCAAACTCAAAACTAAGGTAACCAGCACTTGGTCATGTAAAACCAACGCATACATAACCCAACTTAGCCACTAAGGCAAATTCACGAAAAATAACTCTCAAAAAATACGCAAAAAACAGTGAAAACATATCAATAGTTGTCCGCTTTCCACCATAAAATAGTTTCTTTAAAACGAACTCAAACTATGACTTTATACTAACCACGCGGACGAAGTCGCGGGTGACAGCTAGTATAACAATAAAAAGAAATGCAAACTCCAAATTAAAAAAAAAATGCAGTGGCGCAAAATCTGTTTATTTTAGAGAAATTTTGGCTTGGATTTATATATTTTTCATTACTTTATTTACTTTTATTTCTTAGGAAGGCTCACAGTTTAATTATATAATAATAATATAAATTATCAGCGTTGCCAGATGGGTTCGCAATAGTACGCACGGCGTAGGTACCTACTATTTTTTGCTCTTGCGTACTCGCGTACTCTTCCGTCGATTTGCGTACTATTATTATATTTTAACATAATATAATTTCCTTTGGCTCATTTAGCAAGCGCTTTAATTTTCATGTCACGTCAAGTAGTTCAATTTGTTGCGTCTTTTCTTAATAAATAATTGTGATTGTGTTTTATCGATCAAAATTTTATCGATAACTATTTTCATTCGTGAGGCCGGTGCGCGCGCCACGCGCCTTGGCGCCTTGGCGACGGGCGACGGGCGGCGGAGGCGGCCAAGGCCAAGGCGGAGCGGCGGAGGCGAACTCGTCGTCAACCGGGCAGGGGCACGAGCACGACGAGCTCGAGCAGTAGTAGTCGTGCGTCGTGTAGTCGAGCTTCATAATTTTTCAGAGTATAAGAGTTCTTTGTGTGTGGCTCGTCCGGAGAAGTACTACCACCTGCCTATTTCTGCCGTGAAGCAGCATCGCTCTGTTTCGGCTTGAAGGTATGTTGAACTCAGCGAATCGTATTGGGAAGAACCCGTTCCAAGTTTAAAGAGAAAGCCGAAGCCGTATAACACTTAGCTTATATCATCACCTTTTTTGACAATTTGGTAACACACTAAATCTTACTGAAGTAGCAGCACGAACAGTACGAAAATCGGGCGGGAATAAAATTTGTGATTTGATGCAAATTAAACGCGATGTAATGTGATTTAGGTGTTGCAATTTTTGCGTGCCGTAAAATAGGGTATACCCTACACACCCTATTTACGGGGTGTGACATCCTAGGACATAGGACATCGGGCCGAATTTGATGATTACTCAAAATGTATGCTTTTTAGGGTTCCGTAGCAAAATGGCAAAAACGGAACCCTTATAGATTCGTCATGTCTGTCTGTCTGTCTGTCCGTCCGTATGTCACAGCCATTTTTCTCCGAAATTGTAAAAGCTATACTGGTGAAACTTGGCGATTAGATGTATTCTGTGAACCGCATTAAGATTTTTATACAAAAATAGAAAAAAAACAATGAATATTGGGGGTCCCCATACTTGACTCTGAAACTCAAAAAAAGTTTTTTATCAAACTCATACGTGTTAGTCCAGTAGGAATACAATATTTTTTCCACATAACCTTCGATAATTCTAAAGTTTTTTATTTTCTCTGGGTTGATAACTTTAGTGAATTCATTGCTATGTACAAAAATGCTAACAGTTTAGAGCTATGCAATAGGTATTAAGTAGGTATTCCCTATTATTTCATATTACAACAATAATATAAAATTTTAAATTAAATGATTTACTGTTTCTTTATTAATACCATCTTAACTATATATTAGTGGAAATGCTAACAGATAGGTACTGTGGAACAATGGAAAACTGAAAATGTCCCGTAACTCATTGTATTTTATTTATTAAACAAAAGGCATAGCACGTATTTGTTGAAACTTTTGTATGGAAGCATAGTTTATTATTACGAATATGTAGGCACAAAATTATAAAATTAAATTCAATATTTCGCTTGTCGCAAAGTAAAAATACAATTACTTGTGCAGCATATTACACAGTTGTTAGAACTTTTTGTATGGTGTAACCGACTGTAACCAATATACCTATGAGCGTAGGAAATTATTTGAAAAAAAAAAATTTATTGAATGAGTTACGGGTTACGGGACATTTTCAGTTTTCCATTGTTCCACAGTACATATCTGTTAGCATTTCCACTAATATATAGTTTAGATGGTATTAATAAAGAAACAGTAAAACATTTAACTTTAAATTTTATATTATTGTTGTAATATGAAATAATAGGAAATACCTACTTAATACCTATTGCATAGCTAACTGTTAGCATTTTTGTACATAGCAATGAATTCACTAAAGTTATCAACCCAGAGAAAATAAAAAACTTTAGAATTATCGAAGGGCATATTCTTCTGGCTACTGGACTATGTGGCTATTTATTATGACCCTTTTTACTGTAGGTTTGCATAAGATATTGTTGGAAATAAATGGCTTATTTGAATCGTTAAATCACTGTTATTAATCTAATCTTTATTGTTTACTGTGATCGCATGCAGTAAACCGTTATTGGTTTATCAATACCAGAGGTTCCCAACCTTTTTTTTCTCATAGACCACTTTCTAACTTTCCGAACGAAGCCGTAGTTTGTTGCCTGTTCTTCTAGGCTTGGTCGCGTGGAACTAGCACCTAGACTCACCTAGCTTTAAGACGTTTCAAAGTTATCCTTGTAATCCTACTGAATAAATACACTTTTGATTTTGTTTTTATCTATTTTTTTCTGCTTTTATGAAACAACGGGATATTTGCCATGATTAACATGGTCAACATTAACATGTCAACTCAACAAAATTTAATCATGGTAAATATCCCGTTATTTCATAAAAATAGTGTTAAAAACCATGATAGTTTCAAAAGTTATATTTTTTTCCGGCGGACCCCCTGCCCTGCAGATATACATTTATATTATATTTCCAGTCAACAAAAAATATGGAATAAGATCTATGGACATTTGCGTTGCGGCTGAGTTCCTACCACAAATTAACAGTTGTCTAAAAAAGTTTTAACAAGAAACAGTCGCTAAGCTTCTTAAAATATTATCTGCCTACATTGATAGGTGAAGCCAATATTTTAGTTCTTCACTATCAAAACCAGTTAAATTTAAGTGGACCCCCGCTTGCAAATTGTGAGCCCACATTTTTTTGTCACGCCATCCATCGTATAACCCAGTCAAGTCTACCGTGGACCCCTGGGGGTCCACCTGGGCCAAGTTGGGAATCAATGATCTATACGAATACTTAAGAACTGATAACATACCTAGGCTTATCTTTGATACGATATCTTTAAAATTTTATCATTTTACAAAATGACGTGACATCGGTTTAAATTATGAAAAAAGTAGGAGCGAAAACTATAAAAATATTAATTAGAGATAACTATTAACGTTTAACCCTTTGTTTGGCGATGCAACTATATTACAACAATTACTTTGTAAAAATATACAGCCTTAGGGTTTTTTTATTTTTTTTATTTATCGATTTAGTCATTAGGTATCGTTCAGGTACAACACTAAAAAAATATTTGACTCTATTATTTTGCGGTTTTACATCACTATTTACGTCAGTCAGCTGAGATGTCGCGCGCAACCTAAGCAACCGAGCCGTAAGTTTTTCGAATTTATTTATTTTTTCTAGTCATGGTCCTGGTTTTTTGCTTGAATACTACTAACATTGAAACAAACTAACGTTATTTACCATAATCCTACTGATAGATACGTTTTTTTTCGGTTATAACAAGCTTTCTAACCTAGTTGTTGTATAAAAGCAACCTTGCCAAAGGCCCGTCATTTTAGTACATTCTGTATTTGTTGTAAAAAAGTAACGTTGCCAATTGCCTAGGGTTTATGTAAATTGTTTTTATGCGATAGATTTGCGCAATTTCGTATGTTTTTTTGCTGAGTTTTGTTTTTGATTGCATGCGGTGCTTATGATTGTTCACAGGTGCTTCAACGCGCTAGATCCAACCGCATTCTAGTTGTTATTCCGGTAGCTAATGCGAGATCCGACGACAGTGATGACTCTGAGCAAGAAGAAGGTCGTCACGCCACATTAGCTACTTGGAGAAAGATGAAGACAATTATACCAGCTCGCCAACACCTTAGACTCCCTCATCATCAGATTGGATGAACCTGCTGGATGATAGTCACCTGCCCAGCAGTGGAGAAAGAGGTCGTTGCCGTTTGTGTCAGGCAGGATTTTCGCTTATGGTATGCACAAAGTGCAACGTGTGGCTGTGTATTACCAAAAACTGAAGCTGTTTTTATGATTTTCATGTAAAAAAATAAATATTAAATAAACTTTTTTATAATAAATAAACTTTTTATTTTTTTACCCTTGTTTGGCAATGTTGTAAAAAAGTCTCATAGGTTTTTCGCAAAAGGACTAAACCTAGATTTTTTTTTTAGTTTTTGTATCTTACCTAGGGCCCTATATGAAAGGTTTATAAAGTATTTCAAAAAAACACAGAGTTGTATGTCTTGCCAAACAAAGGGTTAAAAAACTGGAGAAACTGACTTCATGATCAAACTGCTGAACCGATTCTGATAAAATGTATATGGGAGCAATCTAGAATAAAGAAAATATAACCGGTTTGAGAACCATACCGGAGAAGGAAGTTGGCCTCCTTTTTTTGTCTTTGAAGTTTTGAAATAGGAACAGCAGCAATAAGGACCGATTTCATGGATGAATAATCTACCGACGTTTAATATTTGACAGTTTTTTGACGTGATAACGTCTTATAAATCGATGGAGCCGGCCGGCTGCACCACAGAGCACCAAACACGCTTTTGCTTACGCAAAATAGAGGGAGCATGATGACTTATTACTAAGAGAACCAGTGTCGCCAAACTCATACACGTAAAAACAAACACACATGGAAATAAAAGTTATGATTGGTCGAAAAAAACGTTAAAAAGGACCTAAAACCAAAAAAATAATTTAATTGATAATAAACCTTAAAGCTATCGTAACATGGTTCTAAACTTAATAAAATAAACAGTGCTAAAATGAAATTCTACTTACCAACAGATGGCAGCTTTCATTCAGTATTTTTTTCTTTTAGTCTCTATTTAATTGTAATAATATTGATAATACAATGGCTGTTACTTGATTGACAACAAAACAAAGCTACTTGACGCTAGATGGCGTTATAGAAAACAATTCTGTTAGTCTTTATCCACAAGGTATAAGATTCATAATACAATGGCTATTACTTGACATAGCCACTCACTTAGTGATGTGCCAATGCGGATGCAAGACGAATGTATCGACATCGATGATTACCTACCTACTTCTTCTTCTTATCGTGTCACTGATTCTTTCGAACCAAGTGTGGTGAAAGGATTTTAAGTGCGCCTCGAAGAGGCTTCGTGCACTTGACACATATTTTCGAACTTTTTAGGTTCTACGATATGCCGGTTTCCTCACGATGTTTTCCTTCACCGTTTGAGAGCACTGGCATAGTGTACATAAATTTTTGGGCAGAAAAACTCATTGGTACACGACTGGATTCGAACCCACGACCTTAGGATCGGAAGGTGGGGCCGCTACCACTAGGCCACCAGCGCTCTACTCACCAGCGCTCCTACCTACTGATGTGTAACGATCGGTAGCGCGTCAGGTTATATTTGTGGTGGTCGAAATAAAAAGCTTTTCTTATCTTTCTTTCTTTATTTACACAATCAAAGGTATTTCAACAATATATTTATATCCACTTTTTTTTGTCATAAAATCTTCGTCCCTAAAGTGCTCTGAGCAAATGGTGCTTGATTTTGAAGGAAACCAATTTTGTTTTCCGGTTGCATTTATCCATTGATTTTTTATATCTGGTGCCTTGGGAAAACTGAAACCAGAAGATATTATGTAGTTTCTTCAAAATATTTCTGTAATCTATCTATCTGACTATCTGGGCAGGCACCATAGGCATTGAATAAGAATAAAGAAGTAGAATTATAAATACATTCAGAATGAGATCACCACTATAGCATAAAAAAAATCAATGCCATACAGTAACTACATATTTACATAACCAATAAAGTATTCGATAACACGTTCATCAGTTTATTGGGGTACAGCTCTAATTGAGTAGCGAAGATGAGATTTTTAGAAACGCGACCTTAACAAATAACGTTCACAGTCTATTTTTGCTTGACGGTTTTTCATGTTAAAAAACCAAGCAAAACCGCTATAAAATAATAAAATATTGCTTACCGGTGATACGATATGCCCCCATTAGTTAAATTTTTGGTTCGGCTATCGTTTTTGCACTCCAAAACCGCACAATACGGCATTTTTTTATTTTTTTGTATTTTTCTTAGTTACGTTTCTTCTGACAGACTTCAAACACGACTAAACAAAGGAGGGCTTGAAGTCGTGGTACTGCGCGTATTTGAAGCGTGAGAAGGTCGTCTACATACTAGTTCCATTACTTCTTTATTTCGTGGGCTGCACGCACGAAAAAACATGACTCATGCGTCGTTACGTCGTTTCGTCGTTCCATTTACCTGAGCCCGAGCCCGGGTCGGGTAATGGGTAAGGGTATATGAGGGTAAGGGTAAATGAGGGTAAGGGTAAGGGTTCGGTCGGGTTCCGGGTCCGGGTCCGAGAGTTCGAGTCCGAGTCCGAGTCCGAGTCCGTGAGTCACAAATATTAATTAAAATTCTTTTGAAAAATGCAACCATTCCATCAGTATTTTCTTATGACGTTATCACGTTCAACTATCGTCAGTAAACCGACTTTACAGACAACCGATTTTTTTCATATGTCAAATGCCCCTCCATAACTATACTCTTTGGTCAAATGTTAGTTCAGATAGCTACGGTAAACAGGACGCTAATAAAAAATTGTAAGATCTCTGGTTTTCTTTTTTAATTTCATTTCTTTTATTGAAATTAGTAGAGCATAATGAGACATTCATATGGGTAAGTACCTACCTAGTGCCATTTCAAACCTCGTATTCTCGTATGTAACTTGTAAAACCTGATATTATGAATTTATAATCTAATCTAAGTAAATATTTAAATGGTAATAATAATTACAATAATAATAATATAATATAGTATATATAATATAGTAATAATAATAAACATTAAATTATTGATAAATAAGTTCAATTTATTTACACAAAGAAACTTACAATTAAACAAATATTTACAAAATGTACAAAATACACAAGAAACAGTTGAGCTATCTGGAGATCGTTACAAACGATCTAGAGATAGCTCAACTGATCCAAATCAGTGCCAGACGGAAGCGTCCCCAAGACGCTGGCGGCATTGCCACGCTGAATGGCAATGCTTATGCGCTGCGCCAGATACCCACCAGCTCTTGGGTCACGCGTCGCCTCGATCAGTCGCCTAGACAAAATTTTGAAGACCCGCGAGGCCACGGACCCAGAGTCTCAACCCCAAGAGGAGCAAATAAGTAGGCTCTGTCGAGACCTGGGACGTTATTCACTATGACATTGGAGATTCCGTGCCCAAAACGTGTGACGTCACAACGTGATTTAAACACCAACGCGATTCTTACCGTGCCTTGGTGTGGAATCGAAAAATGGTATTCTCTAAGCCACAAGCAAGGATGTTATATTATAGGGATGGATAAATAAATTTCAAAGCGTGTCCGTTTTTTGTTAGTGTTCAGTTGTAGATATGTGTTAGTGTGCGTGACTAGAGAAGTAACGACATTAACTAACCTATCGATGAATTACGACGATTTGACGACCTCTGTGGTGCAGTGGGCGAATGTCCACCTACGACGCAAGAGGTTGCGGGTTCGATTCCCGCCTTAGAACAAATATTTGTACGATCTGCAGGTATTTATTCCGGGTGTTCTGGTCTTTTCTATATAAAAATAAAAAATACCTATACATGTAATGTATTGTATTATGTAGGTATATCAGTTATCTAGCACCCATAACACAAGTTTTGCTTATTCTAGGGCTAGATAATGTTGTGTGACTTGTCCAGCATTATTTATTGAATACCGAAATCAATGAAAAAGGCGTCATAATTGGATATAAACTCTTTGATTTGTTCAACTAAATTACAATAATATAATTCAATACACAATGAGGGATTTTCACGGTATGAAAATTTATGAAACGGTTTAAACTTTTAAAATTCTCACTGCTCGCTTGGGTGTTGTAGAAAGGTCTTGTGTTTCCACACCACTTTCTTGCATCTTTTTCCGTCCTGGGGCATTTTGGGAAACTAAAAAAAATTATAAATGAGATAAATAAACGAGGCCGTTAATTACTATTTCAGCCGAGCATTGTATACTTAGTACTATTCTCTAATTTGCGAGGAAACAAAAAACAAATTAATTCTAGAATCAGAAGTTTACTTCTTCAGCTATGTCTCTCAATCGAGTTTTAAATCTTATTCAGCACCCAACGACTAAGTACCTACTTAGTATTTATTAAACAAAATAAAATTGTGATAAACCTAAGAGAACATAACATCCACAGCGCAGAGTAGATAGGTAGGTATCAGATTTTCATTCCCGCCAATTTGACTGTGCGCGGTTTTTTTTAGCATTTAAAAAAAAATATTGTGTACAAAAAAAAACGAAACGAAAGATGTTTCACATTATTATGATTCCACAACATTACAACAGTCACTTCATAATCCTAATATCAAGATATCAAGCTAACTTACCTTAAAACCTCGGCCTGCCTCCATGTTTTCTATACCCATGCAGAGTCCATGTGATACCTAATTACACCTAAAAACGATGCATGCAGAAACTAAACCATGTGTTAAGCTATCGACACCAGTGACAGTGTTTTCAGAGAATTCCGTCGCGTTTCGCAACGCGACACTCACCGCGGGTAAAGTGCTGCCTCGGCAGATCCCACCATAACCGTGTGACAATCCCAGTGAATCACCTCATTTCTACCTCTGTCTCTAATATTGAGCATTGGTCATTATTATAATTAATTTGTAATTTTTATTTTTAATTAAATTAGATATAAAACAAATTCTGGTCGTTTTTGTATCCTCCCTGACGGCCGTACATAATTGGCGCAGGCGATAAGGGATACTCGCGGTCGGTTTCACGAAAATTTCCGCTGAAACGCCGCCCGTGTGGCCATCAAAAGCTGCTGAGTATCAAACGGATCTACAGTGCGTGCTGCTCCAGGAGGTATCCAGAAATCGATAGTGCAAAGGGACCGGAAATAAAATCATGTGAGTACATTAGATTCTTTTTAGTGGTTGCTCATTTCCTAGACTGTAATCCTTACCAACTAACACCATCATCATCAGCCGACAGAAGTCCACTGCTGGACTTGGCAAATAAAATAAATCAAGATTTTTCATTCAAGAAAATCAATTGATTCTAGGTTAAATAGTAGTAGTAGAAATAGATTCATAGATAATAGGAGAAATATTAATTTAGAAAATATATTAGAAGAAGGATCAAAAATCATGGCTGTTTCAGAAGTAGATACCATCTATAAATCATTGAGATTAGTTCCGGAGTTTGACGGGAACCCGAACGTACTAACTAGGTTCATACAAATATGTGACGAGTTGGCAAAACAGTTCGCTAAACCAGAGTGCAGCGACTTATCAAAATATGCTTTAATCAATGGAATTTTAAATAAAGTGGTAGGTCCTGCTGCTCGCTTAATAAATTCAAATGGAATATCAAATGACTGGACAGGCATCCGTAGTGCTTTAGTCAACAATTTCGCGGATCATCGAGACGAAACTGCTCTTTATAACGACCTAGCAATTTTATGTCAAGGTTCTAGTAGTCCTCAAGAGTTTTACGAGCGCTGCCAGACACTTTTCAGCACCATTATCACCTATGTCACTTTACATGACACAGTGCAAACCGTAATCGATGCTAAGCGCGATTTATATAGAAAATTAACCCTTCAGGCGTACTTACGTGGACTAGCTGATCCTCTAGGATCGCGCATACGCTGCATGCGCCCCGAAAGTATAGAAAAAGCGTTAGAACTTGTTCATGAAGAGATGAATACCATGCATATGCAAGAACGAAACCAATGCCTACCTGATAGAAGGTTAATGAACTCAATGACAGTACCTAATCATTTTATAAGCTCATATAAAATGCCTATTCACATCTATACTAAGAAAAAAGCTAGGCGTATACCTAAGTCACGTCTAAAACGAGTACCTAATAGTGCTCGTTTGTCGCAGGAAATGACTCCTCGTCCTGACCTTGACATTGATCCAATGCCTCCAGCTGGTACAAGTGGACGAGATAATACTTGAGAGTTTAAATAAGAGATCTTATAGACGGCCTAGGTTATGTTATAAAAAGCATTTTTGGAAATTTGGACTTTTGCAACTAAATAAGTTTAAGCAAGCAGTGGGTCTCGTATAGTTTGACTGTCATGATTTTATCTTACGAAATTAGTTTAAGGTTTATTTTGATTTAATTAAATTAGGGTACTATATATATTATATAGTTAGTTAGTAGTTTTTATATAGATTATAAAGTTTTCAATTGTTCGTAATACTAACATATCCTTCAAAGATTATATATCCTTAGATCCAAAGCATTATAACAAAATCCTATCACCTACCTACCCATTTGTAGCAATCCACGAGAGAGATCTTTTGTCTATTGAGACTGAATGTCCGAAGTACAGTAACGGTCACCTTTGCGAATACGATCCAAGCTAACACAACAAGGACCAAGGACCAAGAGCTTTTACTTCGGCAGCACATCCACGGATCTTGCCATTTCACTTTGGTTATCCTATCTCCGGAAGTCATCGAGCAGTTGGATGATCACCACTACGTGATGAGCTTTCCTAACCTCATGAAAGTTCGCCATACATGTTTTCAAGACCAGTATAAGATTCTGCAGGGCAGTCATGTAGCCATCGTGCCCAAAGGATGCGCACTTCACACTTCAACCTATACCATTCAATGAAGAAGAGGCGTATAAAGCACCAGTCAAGAACATTATAATACTGAATAGCGTTGATTAGAACAACCTACATTCAAGTATTGAAACCACAGATGGACCCCTCTCCAGAGAACCAGTTCCAGTCCCCCATCTGCACTATTCTCAGCTATGGCTCCAAAATAGATGCAGATCTTTCGGAGGGAGATGTTAAGCTATCGACACCAGTGACAGTGTTTTCAGAGAATTCCGTCGCGTTTCGCAACGCGACACTCACCGCGGGTAAAGTGCTGCCTCGGCAGATCCCACCATAACCGTGTGACAATCCCAGTGAATCACCTCATTTCTACCTCTGTCTCTAATATTGAGCATTGGTCATTATTATAATTAATTTGTAATTTTTATTTTTAATTAAATTAGATATAAAACAAATTCTGGTCGTTTTTGTATCCTCCCTGACGGCCGTACATAATTCATGTGTAAAGCAATAAATGTATTGAGTATTGAGTACTTAGTAGTCATGATCCCCCAGTAGGATTACACTAGGATACCCGTATCGTGGGTATCAGGAACTACGAGTGACCCGCTACAAATATTTGCAGATCTTACAAACATTTATCCCGCAGTAAACTCATTCAAAGCATTGAGTTATATGCATAAAAAACGGAAACTAAAATATTATCGATATAGCCAAATTGGCTGGTGTAGTACATCACTAGCACAGATGCCTAAATCAATACATTTTATTTTACAATAATTAATGGTTTTACACTTAGTTTTCATCAATAACACTTATGAATCTAGGACTAACATGAAATAAAATTTAATTATTACTGTTTTTCTGGTAAAAAATCTCGCTCTTTTAGCATGTAAAAAGATGAAATATATTGACTAAGACTTACGTATTAAATGACTATTCCGGGTCTTTTACACCTCCTTTTGTTGTTCTGGAAGAACAATACACAGCAGAACAACACATTTTTTCACTAGGTGAATTGATTTTTAACCGACTTCCTATCAAAAAGGAGGAGGTTCTCAATTCGGTTGTATGTTTTTTATTTTTTTTTTTATTTTTTTTTTTATTTTTTTTTTTATTTATTTTTTTAATGTTTGTTACCGCATAACTTCGTCATTTGTGAGCCGATTTGAAAAATTATTTTTATATCTGAAAGGTACTGCTTCCAGATTGGTCCCATTTTAATTTTATTAAAATCGGTGTTGCCATTTTTTTTTAAATAATTTTTTTAATGTTTGTAACTGCATGCCTCCGTCATTTATGAACCGATTTAGAAAATTATTTTTTTATTTGGAAGGTTATTCTTACGTCCAGATTGTCCCAAACAAATTTGATTAAAATCGGTTTAGCCGTTTGACAATGAAGTCGGTTTCTCAAGTTTTTTAAACTTAAATTATACTTTATAGCTTTCCTTAAAAGTACGGCTTGCATCGCTAAGTAGAATGAGGGTTGCCGTCGTATTTTTAAGGGAATTCCTATTTAAATTATAATCTATTAAGTAGACGTCTTATGCGTTGGAGAATAAGGTGGGTGCCAAGTACCTGCGTTCTACATAAGAAGAAAGAATAAATTAATCGTAGCATTGATCTATGAAACATTACAAACTACGAGTAGGTGTACGATACGGGTGGGTATGTAGGTAGATACCTATCTTCAACAGGAATGTCAATACTCAATACTCAATACATTTATTGCATAAACATGGTTTAGTTTAGGTACATACATAGTTCTTAGGTGTAAGTCAGTATCACATGGACCCTGTGAATAGGGTAAAGCAACATGGAGGTAGGTCGAGGCTTATACACAGTAGTCGGTACGTATATATTATAATAGATTGAGAAATTCCAGAAATTATAATGTAGATAGTTTGTTACTTTATTTATATGTCACTAATTAATAAGCTTGGTAAAACAGTTTAAACGATAATGTCAAGGTCTTAAAAGTAGTCAAAGTTAGGTTTAGTGCGTAGTTATTCATTTTTATTTTATTTATTTAGTCATTAGTTATGTCAAATATTCTTTAATGTCATAGTAGGCTTTGTCAATTAGGAACAACTTTAATGTTTTTGTAAAAAAGGAATCTTTTTCTATATTTTTTATTTCGGTAGGAAGCTTATTATATATTTTTACTGACATTCCATACGGGCCGTCGCTGTGCATTTTTAGTTGAGATCGCGGTGTTATTAATTTGTTTCTTCCCGGTCTTAACACGTATCTTCGAGGCATGTCATTTAAGTTTTTATAAAGGTGGGGATATTTCCTTACAAATTTACACATTTCTAGAATATAAATACTGGGTAAAGTTAATATTTTCAAGTGTTTAAAGTAAAACGTAATGTAAAACGTAAGGATAACCGTACGATCTATAGCTAGTAGTCATGGGCCAATATATTGGTATTACACAATTTGTTGCCTGAAATAAATTATTTCTTAGGTACAGCCAAAAATTTCATGTGTGCATCGGCATCAATCATGTAGGTACCTAGAAGTCATAAATTCGTTTGGTACTAACGTAAAAATATAAAAATAAGTAATATGTATTATTTTGTTCGACAAATATACAGTGAAATATAGGTATAAACGAAATATACAAATAATGCACATAATTACTTATCTACTACAATCATTATTTTCGTAATAAATAGAGCTCCAAGATAAATAGACCAATAAAACAAAACTATAGAATTACCAAACCAAATCCCACTATTCTGGGCAGTAAACTCATTTTAAACATTTGTGATATTAACTATTCAAAATAAAATATTTGTAATAATAATCCCTAGGTTTCATAAACGATTGCAAACTAATTTATAATAAATAAAATGAATTTAAAAAGATGATCAACTTACAGTTCACTTCCGGCGTGTATACAAGCTTGTGATTGAACGCTGCTGGTGGAAGGTCGCAGGCTGCTAGATCCCGGACGGGCGCATTTCATAGACTATGCGTCCCTACTGAGGGCGCTTGTACACGCTAAGAAAAAACGCCGGGTCTACCCAAGAATTCGTGTCGTAACTAGAAAATAACTGTGTACACTGCTCGCGGCGGTGCACGAAAAAAATCTTATCTGCGCAAGACACGACGCGGCGAACGTTGTTGCGTTTTCGTGTGTGGAAAAGACAAAATTCTTGTCTTGCGCAGATAAGATTTTTTTCGTGCACCGCTGCGAGCCGTGTACACAGTAATTTTCTTGTTACGACAAGAATTCTTGGGTAGGCCCGGCGTTTTTTCTTAGCGTGTACAAGCGCCCTGACGCGACGGAGACTCAGCCCCCCCGCCCTACGCCACTTCCTAACAACGCGGAGCTACGAAACTTTGATGCGCTAGTCATACTAATATGATAAAGACGAAAAACATTTATTTAAAAAAAAAAGGTTGTGACGAATAAACACAAACTACTGGACCGATTTCAATTTTTTTATTCATTATTAAAATGCTACATTATTCTTGAATAATGTTATCAATAAAGCTATATTTATTACTAGCCCCGGGTGACGCCCTCGCGCGGGCGTCATTTAGATAAAAGGTAAAAAATGTGATGTTACTGCCTTTGAATTTTTCCACCCGTGTGAAGGCGGAGCGGGTCGCTAGTTTACCATAAATAAGTTCTGATAAGTTTTCGTACGTACATACGACATTTATGCGTCTGTCTGTAAGTTTGAAAGACAGACGGTCAGAGCCATAGGAAAAGGTTAGAAACTATAGGTAAACGGTTCTAGTAGGACCTTAGGACCCAATACGGATGAAATGTGTGACCGAGAACTTATTTGACTGGAGCTGGAGAGTTTAAAAATCAATGTGATAGAAAAAAATAGCAATTTATAGATGTGCTTCAAAACGTAGCGCTTTGCTACGAGCTGCTACGCGCAGTTAGTCGTAGCCCACTAAGCTACGCTGTTTTTAGCCGATTAAAGAGGCGGTTCTCAATTCGGTTGTTTTTTAACCGACTTCCAATCAAAAAGGAGGAGGTTCTCAATTCGGTTGTATGTTTTTTTTTTTTATTATTTTTTTTTTTTATTTTTTTTTTTATTTTTTTTTTAATGTTTGTTACCGCATAACTTCGTCATTTGTGAGCCGATTTGAAAAATTATTTTTTTATCTGAAAGGTACTGCTTCCAGATTGGTCCCATTTTATTAAAATCGGTGTTGCCATTTTTTTTTAAATAATTTTTTTAATGTTTGTAACTGCATGCTTCCGTCATTTATGAACCGATTTAGAAAATTGTTTTTTTATTTGGAAGGTTATTTTTACGTCCAGACTGTCCCAAACAAATTTCATTAAAATCGATTTAGCCGTTTGGCAATGAAGTCGGTTTCTCAAGTTTTTTAAACTTATAATTATGTAGAAACGCTTTATTTTTAACACAATTTATTGAGTTTTCTCAGCACAACAAGACAATGTTTTGTCTAACATGTCGGAAATCAACAGACACGATTTACACAGGAGTAAGGTGTTGCCAAACTTACATCTACTTGTTTGCTGTTTTCTTAATACTACCTACACTCCCTCATGCGCCACTCAAACATACTGAGCAGAAAATTACAATTTTGAGGTTATTGTTTGAGAAATATGTTGGGGCAATTTGCTACCAGAAGGCTATCTAGGTAAAGTAAATAACCCTCCTATCAGTCCCACCACGTCCCACGATTTTCTACTGGTCAAGATGTCTCTTACACGCACTCCCATACAGGTAAGAGATTGTGCTGGATGCCCTCAAAAAATAAAGAACCGTCAATTTCTGATATGCTCAAAATGCAATTTAACTTATGATCTGGAATGTGCAAATGTGTCCCTAACACGTTTCATGGGTACCCTTATTGGAGAGCATAGAGCAAACTGGAAATGTGCAATGTGTTACCAAAAACCAAAGGGGGACAATACAAATACTCCAGTAGGAAGACATGCTGATGAGAATGTAACTCAACGTAAAAGGAAGACAAAGAAACTTTCCCTAGATAACTTATCTGTTGAAACTCTAGATTGCTCAGATATTACACTATTCAGTAGTCCAAACAGCGGCTCCAAAAATGTATTTGAATGCCACAATAACCCTCAAATAATAAACTTAAAGCTGGAAATTGAGGAACTTACAAACCAGCTCATTGCAGCAAGAGAAGAAATACTGAACTTGAAAATTGAAAATACTGACCTAAAATGCACTATACAGAAAATTGGTAAAGAAAACAGCCAGCCGCTACAGATGTCTAGTTTATCAGAAACCACCAACCAAAGTACAGCGGCCAACATTGAGAACACACTGTCAGAGAAAACAGAGGATACCAATAGTCAAAGCACTAATTCTTATGGTATAAATAAAATGCTAGAATGCAGTGGTCATGCTAGACCCAAGATCGTCATTATTGGTGATCAAATGTGCAAAGATTTAGCATCAAAACTAATAGCGGAGCGCTCCAAAGGAAAAAACACAAAAAGCTACACCGTTGTGAACTACTGCTATCCGAACACACCAACAGATATTCTGCTCCAAAATATGAACATAAAAAGTCTGGATCTAACAGAAGATGACTGGGTAATTTTGTTGACTGGGTCAAATGATAAAAACCCCACAAAGTTTTTCATCGAGCTGTCATCGGTTTTGAAAAAACTAACAAATTCCAATGTGTTGGTATCTGAAATAATGTATAACCCTTACATAAGTGAAGAAAAACTTAACAATGAAATGAGAAAAATTATAAACAACATGCACAAGTGTGAATATCTATCTGTGACATACACAAACAAATACAGTAATTGTGATAAACATAGTATGGCTGCACAGTTGCCTAAAATTATAAATACATTTATAAATAAACAAGACTACAAAGACTGCTACATAGGTAAAAATATTCTAAAAATGACCAAATCACAAGTAAAGCCCCAAACACCAAAAGAAAAAATATGTGATCTCAATTTACATACAGATACCCAAAAACCAAAACGGGGTACCATACCTTTTTACTTCACCAAAAAAAGTGTTCCAAAAATATCAACTCCTTCGAAAATTGGAAAAAATGAGGAAGTTACTGACGATAGCTCACCGAAAATGGCAAGGGTGCCATTCTTCTTGGGAAGAACAGCCAAAAACTATTCACCCAAAATAGATGAGGTTGTTCCTGTCAAGTTTTTTCGAGACAAATAAAAATAAAAATAATGAGAAAAATTATCTAAATATAATGCATCTTAACTGTGAGGGCATAAGGTCTAAAATAGATCAGTTAGAACTATTTACAAATGAGCGACAGGTAGAAATTTGCTGTTTCTCTGAAACTTTCATGAAAGATGATGCAATTCAAATTTTAAAGCTAGATGGTTATCAAATTGCAGCTAATTATTCTAGAAAAAGTAGATCCCGTGGAGGAGTAAGTATCTTTGTAAAACATTTTATAAATTATAGAAAACTAGATTGGATATCAGAAATGTCAATTGAAAAACATTTTGAAGGTTGTGGAATATTTTTACCAGAGTTGAACATGACTGTGGTATGCCTATACAGGACACCTAACAGTAGTTTCGAGCTATTCATTAAATCTTTAGAACTTCTCCTCTATAAACTAACATTAAGGGCAAGGAACAACAAGAAAAAAATTATTCTGACAGGTGACTTCAACATTAACTTACTGTGGAACTATTGGGTGTGTTGTAGGTCTTAAATATCTCTAGTCCAGAAAGGTTAGGCAAAGGTTTTGCACAGAAACAGATGAAAACACTTCAAGTTCGAGCACTCACAGTTTAATACTTATAGGTAGGTATACCTACGAACATTTACAACTATTCACATTAGTACAAGTGCAGATAGAAGGCACAGTTAGGTAAATAACACGAGAGTAAAAGATCGCGGAGCAGCGCGGCACCGAGCGACACAGTGTCCACGTTATTCGATAGATTCCAGCTGACTGGCGAGCGCCGCACCGACCGAACCACCGAACGCGGGCAGCGCGGGCGCTGCGGGACGAGGTATCGCGGGCGGGGGGCTAGCACAGGCCCGCGCGAGCGCTGTGTTGTTATCCACAAGAATTGCGCGTGTCCATTATACCTTAGATTAAATAAATATCGAGTGTCACGCAGCGCGTCCGTAGTTAATGTAAATAATGTAGATAGGTATGTCTGTGAACTGTGTATGTGAATGTAAGTAGGTATATGAAATGTGGAGAGGATCCCCACATCACTCCCTTTCGAAGACCGTCACTACGGGCGATAGTGATCAGGAAAACGGACGTGTCTTCCAGATCTCGTAGTGCGTAGCATAGGATTAGAAGTTACCTCCGCAGGTTTAGTCTCCAGATCGTCAGCGAGCTCAGGTGACGACGCAGTCGATAAGATGTAGGCCGGTTTCAAGCGGTCTATCGAGACGGTCATCGCCTTACCTTTAACCAGGATTTTAAAAACTTTGTCTCCACGCTGCAATACCTCGTGAGGGCCAGTATAAGATGGATGAAAACATCCTCTCATCATTTCTTCCCTAAGGAATACATGTGTTGAGGAAGCGAGGTCCTTGTAAACGAAAATCCTACTTTTGCAATGTCGTGACGCAGGAGCAGGTTGCAGTTTACCGGCTATCGAGCGCAGTCGAGCAGTGAAGTCAGTAAGATCGGTGGTACCTGTAACGGAGCTGTCAAAAAATTCACCGGGGAGTCGTAATGGTTCTCCATAAATAAGTTCAGCCGAAGATGAATGCAGATCCTCCTTGATCGCACTCCTAATGCCCAGTAGGACTAGTGGTAGTGATTCCGTCCAGTTGCTGTCAGCATGACATGTAATCGCTGTCTTAAGCTGTCGGTGGAATCGCTCCACCAATCCATTGCAGGCTGGGTGGTAGGCTGTGGTTCTGCGATGTTTGAAACCAGCGAGTTTTGCTAGGTACTCAAATAGTGCGGATTCAAACTGACGCCCACGATCAGTCACGATGTCCGTTGGGCAACCAAATCGAGCGATCCAACCAAGGAGGAATGCTTTTGCCACTGTTTCAGCCGTCATGTCCGCAATAGGGATAGCTTCCGGCCATCTGGTGAAGCGGTCCACGGCAGTTAGGCAGTAGCGGTAGCCGTTGGAAAAAGGCATGGGACCTATAAGGTCAATGTGGATAAAAGCAAATCGGGCTTTGGGTAAATCAAAATTGCCAAGTGGAGCAGACACGTGACGATTGATTTTAGAGCGCTGACAAACCAAGCACGCTCGCGACCATGCATGACAGTCCTTCCTGACCCCAGGCCAAACGTAACGCTGGGCAACAATCTTAGCGGTTGTTTTTGCCCCTGGGTGGCTTAGGCAGTGGAGGCTGTCGAAAACTTGCTTTCGTAAAGATTTGGTCACGAAAGGTCTTGGTGTGCCCACACTCACGTCACAAAAAATCTCCATCTTGCTACCGGGCTGTTTGATTTTCTCCAAGCGAAGCGATGTCGTTTCGTCATGGAGCAAAGAAGTTAGCTCGGGATCCGAGATCTGTGACTCAGCAAGTACTTTCAGGTCAACTGGACTTTGTATCGCCTCAATTCGAGACAGCGTGTCGGCCACAACATTGTCCTTTCCGGAAATATGCCGGATATCGCTGGTGAATTGTGAAATGAAATCCAGATGTCTGTATTGTCGCGGAGAACAGTTACTCTTGCGCTCGCTGAAGGCATAACATAGCGGCTTATGGTCGGTGTAAACTGTAAAGTCCCTGGCCTCGAGCATATGGCGGAAGTACTTTATACCCTCGTAAATAGCAAGCAATTCGCGGTCGTAGGGTGAGTACTTTTGCTGAGATGGACTGAGTTTCCGCGAAAAGAATGCTAGCGGCTGCCAGACATTGTCTTTATACTGCTGAATTACAGCACCCAATGCTAAGTCGCTAGCGTCAGTGACTAACGCGAGTTTGGCTTGGCAATCGGGATGGGCTAATAAAGCAGCATCGCAGAGACTTTCCTTGGACTGCTCGAAGGCTGAGAGTGATTCCCCCGTCAAGTCTACAGGGTCAGAGGCCTTTACTGTGCCAGTCAACAAGGCGTTTAATGGGGCTTGGATTTTGGCAGCATTGGGCATAAATCGCCTATAAAAATTCAACATGCCTAAAAATCGCCTGAGTTGACGAACCGTTTTTGGCGCAGGGAATTCTTTTATAGCTTCGACTTTAGAGACAAGCGGTTTGGTACCAGAGGCAGAAATACTGTAACCTAAAAACGTTACCTCAGAGGCACCAAACGTACATTTTGAGGTGTTCACCACTATACCATATTTCTTCATGCGTTCGAAAAGCTGTCGAAGATGGCTTTCATGTTCAGCTGTCGACTGGCTAAACACTAAAAAATCGTCAAGATAACAGTAACAAAAGTCCAGACCTCTGGTCATTTCGTCTACAAACCTCTGGAACGTTTGTCCTGCGTTCCGAAGACCGAAGCTCATGAACGGAAACTCGAAAAGACCGAAAGGGGTTGTAATTGCGGCCTTCTGGATGTCCTCCTCGTTCACAGGAATTTGGTTGTAGGCCTTGACCAAATCGATGGTTGAAAATACCTTACAGCCAGAGATGTTATGAGCAAAGTCCTGTATGTGCCTTATAGGGTACCTGTCAGCGATTGTCCGTGCGTTGAGTAGCCGATAATCTCCACAAGGGCGCCAGCCATTGTCTTTCTTGGGGGCCAAATGCAGAGGTGAAGACCACGGGCTCTCAGACGGTCGCGCCGTACCATTGCTCAGCATCAAGTCAAACTCCTGCTTCGCCACCTTGAGCTTATCAGGAGCTAACCTGCGAGGGGAACAAGAGATGGGGGGACCGGGTGTAGTGCGTATGTGATGTACAGTGTTATGTTTATGGACGTGGGGCGTGCCAGACGGTCTAGTTATTTCCGGGAATTCCGATAGGATTTTATGAAAAGGTGTATCGCCAGATGGAATCTTTACAGAGGAAACAGTGCCAGGAGCATTATCTATGATAGCATTAGTTGACAATGATGTTAGATTATCTATAATACGACCTATGCGCTTGTTACGTACGTCTACAATAAGATTATAGAAACTTAAAAAATCCACACCGATAATAGCTTTAGTGACGTCAGCTACTATAAAATTCCACGGGAAATCGCGTCTAAGCCCTAAATCTAGATTGAGCTGGAGTGAGCCGTATTTGTTGATGACAGTCCCATTGGCAGCTGTTAGCTCGTAGCTGGCCTTGGCTCGACGTTCCCGAAGTGCAGACCGAGGGAAGACGCAGACGTCGCTTCCGGTGTCCACTAAGAAGGTTGTCTTAGACTTGCGGTCGGTAACGAAGAGGCGACCAGAAGAAGTGTGGCAATCGTTAGTCGCCTCTAACGATCGCCCTGGGCGTTTCCCGTACTCTTGAAGTCACATGGCTTAACACACTGGGTCGCGTTGGATCCATGTCGGTTGTGGTACCAGCAGTTCGGGAATCGGCGGTAGCTAGACTGCGATCGAGTTTTGGATCCAGAGCGTCTGCGTTGATGGTTGTTCGCACCACTGGGTCTGTCACGTGATCGAGGTTGATGGTTCAACTGCATTGTCAGATTTTTAACAGCCGCTTTCAGCTCAGCAATCTCGGAAGCCATCGATTGCATCGAACCAGGAACAGGGGATGGGACTGAAGTTGATGCTACCTGGACGCCGGGTGCCACGATGTCATGTACTCGATCCGCCAGATCAGCAGAAGCCTCCAGTGTCATCGTCGGTTGTGATGCGATCAGCGTTTGGAGATTACCTGGTAGTCGGCTGCACCAGATGCTTCGGATGAAATCATCAGGGACGGTAGTTCCAGCTAGGCCTTGAAGGTGACGCAGAAATTGTGAGGGTTTACGATTACCCAATTCTTCGTGCATGAGTAGTTGCTGTATTTTCCGCTCCCGTGATGCTGACAATCGCTTAATTAACTCCTGTTTTAGTTTTTCGTATTTGTTGGTCAATGGGGGAGACGTTATAATATCCTTTACTTCTTTGGAATATTGAGGATCCAAGTTGCTTGTGACATAGTAAAATTTTGTCGTATCCGCAGTGATGTTGGAAATAATAAATTGTCCCTCAATTTGCGCAAACCAAAGTTCCGGTTCCTCCGGCCAAAATGGTGGTACGCGTATTCCCACTTTGTAAAGTTCAAGCGGGGTAGTGGAAACGCGCTCACTTTGCGTCGCCGGAGATTCGGATTTGTCCGACATGGCCGCTTCTGGGGAATCTTTGTTACTCATCGTAGTCCTTTTAGTGTTCTTCAGGGGTCACCAGTTGTGGAACTATTGGGTGTGTTGTAGGTCTTAAATATCTCTAGTCCAGAAAGGTTAGGCAAAGGTTTTGCACAGAAACAGATGAAAACACTTCAAGTTCGAGCACTCACAGTTTAATACTTATAGGTAGGTATACCTACGAACATTTACAACTATTCACATTAGTACAAGTGCAGATAGAAGGCACAGTTAGGTAAATAACACGAGAGTAAAAGATCGCGGAGCAGCGCGGCACCGAGCGACACAGTGTCCACGTTATTCGATAGATTCCAGCTGACTGGCGAGCGCCGCACCGACCGAACCACCGAACGCGGGCAGCGCGGGCGCTGCGGGACGAGGTATCGCGGGCGGGGGGCTAGCACAGGCCCGCGCGAGCGCTGTGTTGTTATCCACAAGAATTGCGCGTGTCCATTATACCTTAGATTAAATAAATATCGAGTGTCACGCAGCGCGTCCGTAGTTAATGTAAATAATGTAGATAGGTATGTCTGTGAACTGTGTATGTGAATGTAAGTAGGTATATGAAATGTGGAGAGGATCCCCACACTTACTAACTATAACCAAAGAATCTCAATTATTTATCAATACGTTAAAAATGTTCAATCTACATCCCACTGTAGATAGGCCTACTAGAATAACTAGTCACTCAGAAACCTGCATAGATAATATAATTACTAACATACGAAGATATGAAATAGAGATCCTAGATTTTGGTATTTCGGATCACACGGGTCAAATATTAGGGATCCCATCGAGTCTCAGTTTTAAAGAAAAGTTTTGGTTCACGGAGAAACGAAAAGTTTATAAACATTTAGATATTTTTATAAAATATCTATCACAGCTAACTTTTTCTGAAGTGTTTAATCAAAGTAACCCTAACCATGCCTACCAAGTGTTTATGGAATTAGTTCTTCTTATATTTAATATGACCATACCAATTGAAAAATGCAGAACCACGTATAAAAAGAAAAACAACTGGAAGTCGAAAGGAATAATTGTAGCAAGTAAAAATAAGAGAAAAATGCATCTAGAGTGTAAAAAAAATAAAAATCCAACAGAACATGATAAATACAAGAAATACTGCACTACTATGAAAAAGGTCATAAGAGTGTCTAAGAAAATCACAAATATTAAATATATAAAGAGCAGCTCTAATAAAACTAAAGCTACATGGACAGTAATAAAACAATACACTAGTCAAACTAATAACATACATACAATGATAGATAAGATACAAATAGGTAACAAAGAAGTGGTGAATCCCTTGGATGTGGCAAGTTCATTTAACAGTTACTATATTAACCTAAATCAGTCTGGGACTATAAACTCCATACCTCATACATATAAACAATCAACATCTAAAAGTATTTTCCTATCGCCTGTAGATGATTCAGAAGTTAAAGAAATAGTAAAACAGCTTAAAAATACAAAAAGTGCTGGATATGATGAGATACCCATTCAGTTAATAAAAAGTAGTATCCACATTTTGGCGCAACCACTAGTTCATATCATTAATTTAAGTATTGAAAGTGGATGTTTTCCTAATGATTTAAAAAAGGCATTAATCGTGCCTTTACACAAGAAAGGAATAAGGACCAATATGAGTAATTTTAGGCCCATTGCAATTCTTCCTTGTTTCTCAAAAATATTTGAAAAAGTTATTTACAATCGAGTTATGTCCTTCCTAAATTTTAATAATATTATAAATGAAAACCAGTATGGTTTTCAAAAAGGGAAAAACACATCTCTAGCTATTTTTAAAACCCTTAAACAAGTAGGAGAAGAGTTAAATAACAAAAAGCACGGAATTGCGTTGTTTCTAGATATGTCCCGGGCATTTGACTGCGTCGTGCATAAGAAACTTTTAGAAAAACTAGAAGAAGTTGGTATCAGAGGAAAGGCCCTCTCATTATTAGAGTCATATCTACACGGAAGAAGTCAATCTGTCGTTATTGATACGTACGATAAAAAAACCAAAACTATAAAACGAATAAAGTCTAATTTCCAGCATATTAGCTTAGGAGTGCCACAGGGCAGTATTCTAGGCCCGCTTTTATTTCTAATATATGTTAATAATCTGCCAGGTATTACTGAGCATTCATGTGTTATGTACGCGGATGACGCTACCATCTATATACCACAAGGAAATAAAACAGTCCAACAGCTAGAACTAGACATAAACAAAACATTGGAAACGGTAATTAATTGGTTAGATTCTGTTAATCTTAAAGTAAATCATGTTTACTCCCATTTAACTTACGGCATAATATTTTGGGGTAACTCTGTAGTAGTTCAGTCAGCCTTCATAATGCAAAAAAAGTGCCTTCGAGCCATTTATAACTTACAAAGTACTGAATCTCTCCGATCTATTTTTAAAGAAAACAATTTTTTAACACTTACAGGAATATATATATTAGAAATAAGCTTATTTGTAAAAAATAACAAACATTATTTTTTTGATGTTAAATCTAGCCGAATTGAGAATTTGCGAAACAAACATAAATGTAATGCCACAGATCAACAACACCATGTACCACAAAAGTTCATATATCGCAGCAATAAAAATATATAACCATTTACCTACTGATTTAAAACAACTGGAAGGTAACATGTTTAAAAATAGTTTAAGAAAGTGGCTTATTCATAGAGTCCACTATAATTTAGGTGAATATTTTGATCTCTATTAGCGCCTCTAGTATAGTAGATATGATTAGATTATACCTACTTAGGTACTTTGTTAATTGTTTTAAACAATATTTCAAGTTTTATGTATTATTTAAGATAATAATGACTGTATGTTCTTGCCAAATAATTTGTATAGGTATATAATTTGTTTTTATTGTTATTGGGCACAAACTTGCCCTTTTATTGTACGTCCGGAACGGACAAACTGTGAAATCTGTACCTAGCTAGCCATAGCCACTAAGATCTTTTCTGTACAACAGTTAATGCAATAAATATTTCTGATTTCTGATTTCTACTCGTAGCTACGTTCCGTGGGATAGACAAAGATAAGATCACTGGTGTAATACACAGCTAAGTAAGAGCGGCAACGCCTTATCGCGGATTCCATTGATTATTCTTCCAAGGCCACAAGACTAGTTGTCTATGCCCCACGTTTTATTTCACATGATGCGTTCAAACTCTTGCGTCTGATCCACTCGGAAAATTATCGGTTTTTAAATAAATTTGCAGGATAAGTTTTTGTTTCCATATTTTCAACTCAAATAATAAATATTTTGAATTATAAGCATGCTAATCCATCTATTGTTGTGCTTACAATATTTTAAAGCGATTTGAAAATTTAGAACCAAACATATTTATAACACTAAATGACATTCCAGTCACCTATGACTAGTTTCGGAACGTATGTTTTGATTGCGTGAATGAAATTATATCGGCGCTCTTATATTTACGCAATATTCACCACAGCATGTATATCAAAACTTTTTTTTAATTTTAATTTGAACTCTCTGGGTTGAAGTTTTCTGTAATATTCCACTATCTTTCTTCATCTTCTTTCTTTATTCTTTCTTTGTAAGCTTAATTACGTTTAATCTCACTGCATTTATCTATCATCGATTTTTAATTAAAGCTTTCATCATTTTATAATAATAAGTTGATGATACACACTAGCAAACATTTAGCAAACATTTTTTTTTACGGAAGTCAAATCTTCTCCTACCTTGGCTTTTAGCGGATGCATTAGGTAAAAAAACAAAAAATGGGTGGTTCTCACGACAGGGATAGGGTGATGATGATGTTAGATTTCGTGACTCTAAGATATTTTCGAATTACAGATACGCTAGTAGTTACTATGATGACACGTAACGTCACAGAATAGATAATAGTTAGTATCAAGCATCTTACGGCATTTTTCGTGACTGTAATAAACATACCTATTAAGGCTTGAACACACCGCCAGCGAACTAGTTCGCTAGCGATGGCGAACTAGCCCCCAAATAATTTGAAGTCTCCGAAATGTACATTGCCATCACAATGGCGCTTTTGGCGCTAGGTCTAGCGCAATTTCAAAGCATTTAACTGCTATTATTTTGTAGGCTAATCTTGGATTAACCTTGGATTTTAAATACGTGTCGCAGTTTGTAGTTCATATAAATTGCCAAGTTAAAAAAAAATTACATTTCTATTGAGTTTTCAAAAAAAAAAGATATTTATTGAGCACTGTGACATGCGCACCTATTTTATCGGACAACTTGTGTCTATTCAAAGTATCTAGAAGCATTTAAAGTGTCTAGGTTTATGACTACAATGCTTAATTTAAAAAAAATAAAAATACATTAGTAAAAATAGCCAAACCCTGGAATGGACCTGGCAGCACTGGCCGCAATTTAGACTGTCAAGATATGAAAGATATTTAGCCCAATCAAAACACTTAACTACTGCTAGGCATGGGAAATAATTACCTGCAGTTAATCGGCTCATTTACAACCTTGAGCTTGTTCAGCTCAAACAACTCAGCGGCTCAAACATCATGTAGTTGTTGTAGAAGTGTGGAAGTGCGAGTGCAGAAGTTAAGCCGCTTACAGACCTTCTGGCTTCACTTCGGAATCATTCAGTTAATATAGTTACCTACTTTAATTTTTTTCACTGAAATACCTAACCTACCTACCAAAGTAGCAAGCAGCAAATAAACTGAATAAATAAAGTCTGTTTAAACTATTATCGCCACTGTTTGTTTTGAGCCGTTATTTATTAAAATTAAACTGCTAGCTATGCTAAAGTATAAAATGCTATGATGTGCGGTTTTGGCCCTTACGTATTTATTGCAGAAGCAAATTTTCAACATAGTTTCTATTATTGGCTATGCATACCGTAAACCTTATATCTCTTTGTGCTTCTTCCAGAACGACTTCCAATTTGATCAGGGCGAGCAACGCCAGGCTCCATAGCTCGTCTTAATCTAGGTCTTTACCTATGAAATTGTACATTTGAATATTTTTTATGCCATTTAAATTAGATAGGCGTAAGGCTCCAAACCCCACAGCAAGCTCAGCCGTATAATTAGTTGGTCTAACTCCATCACGGCTAAGCTTGCCGCGGGGTTCCAATTCTTCGGTCCAACTTTTTCACCACTTCTACTATCGTCTTCAATTCAAGGCCTGCGCACACCTATGTGCTCTTTACCGTCGTCAGTATTTTCGAAGCATTACAACCTTGGAATTTTCAAGTCAAGAGTGAACAAGTGAATAATAGCTAAGCGTGCTCCACCTTAGGCTGCATTTTCACTTTCCATCAGGTTTGATGGCAGTCAAACGTTTAGCTATCAACAATAAAAAAAAATACCTATACCTATATATGTCGCTGGCCATGGCGATCAGTGAAACGCTGTCAAATTTGAAAGCGATATTTGACATCGTTTCATTGATAGCCATTGCCAGTGACCTAGGTGTACACAGGCCTTCATATCGTTGTTGACAACGGTTGCCAGCCGACCACAAGGCTCGTTTTTCAACTCATAATTTGCAGATTTAAATTTAAGGCTTTGCATGGGTGAAAAATACAAAAGCACATTTTGCCCTCCTTTTTTCTACACACCTGTGCAAAGCTAAGGCGATTGGCTAGTTATGTACATGGAATACATAGTGAGAGAAATGGCATGTCGTAGAACCTACATAAACCGTAAAACATTGTCAAGTGCACGAAAAGAGCCTCATTGAGGTGCGTTTATAATTCTTTCACCACATTACTTTTGAATAAACTTTTGTCACCATAGTATTAAGTATGTTAAGGCTGCAATGCTTTCTAAGTGAGAGCTGAAATAAAAAGTTTTGGTTTGATTCAATTTTGGTGTGAGCTACACTGAGCTGCACAAAACGTAGATAATAATGACTCCTTCTGTCTTCGACCATATCACTTTACCAAACTTTGACACAAGAGGTGGGCGTGGCTACGCCGCCGCCACGACCAAAGAAGTAGGAAATATAAAACTTGTTAAACCCATAGAGCAGCAGCATTGTTTTTGACAAAGTCAAACGGCTTCGTAGGTATTGCTTTTACCCAACATGCTGATGCAAACAGGAATGTTATGATATTGACCACTATGTGTGTAAAGTATTTTATGATTGCTCATCTGTTCCCCTATATCAAATAAATATAAAAATAGAACTAGTTTATTTTAATTATATGACAGCTGTCAGTTGAAAGCGATTCTATCTAGGACTGAAAAGTATTTAGGTCGTGGGTTCAATTCCCACCGAGAACAAATATTTCTTTGGTGAATGCAGATGTTTGTTCTCTGTCTGAGTGTTATATTGTATTCTAACTATGTGTTAACAAAATGATGTGCAGTAAAATGTATGTACTATAGGAATGAGATAGTTGATTGTAATACATCAACTATCTGATTCCTATAGTACAAGACAAGCTCGGGGATAGACAGTGTTTTGTGGATTGTCTACATTATTAATTTATTTTATAAAGATCGTGGGTTAAAATTTGGTCGTGCACCACCAATGTATACTATTCTGTCAGTTCATCACCTCTCTTATTATATAAATAGATATACTGTAGCTGTAGGTTTATCGAAAAGATAAACCTAGCTCTAAGACTTCTCAAAGTGATCATTGATATTATGTTATTTTAAAGGTACAATGAATAAAATTAAACATTTTTACTTTACTTTGACTTTCACTTTGAATACTGCTACTCTATTGTAATCTCCATTTGATAACTCTTTGAATTGCTCGAAATCAATTGTCAATTTGAAAAAACGTCAAAACTATAGCGCTTGCAAAACAGGAAAGTATTAAAAACCGGATTATCTCCGGCTTCCGGCCAAAAACCGTTTCCAGGTTTGGTCAACGTAATATTTTTTCATATAGTAGAATTTTAACAAGAAAACAATATTCTAAGATACCTACAAAATCAACTATTAAAAAATTGTACGAAATAGGAATTAGTATCTAGTGAAGTTTAATATTACTTACTTTATTATTGAGTAGTTTATTGTTGAGTAGATTAGTAGTAGTAGTGGAGCTTTTTGTGAAGTGCTCATCCAGGGAAGTACTACCACCATACCTGTTTCTGCCGTGAAGCAGCATTGCTGTGTTTCTGTTTGAAGGGTGTGGGTGCCGGTGAAATTACTGGCACTTGAGGCTGAACATCTGTACGCGTGAAGCTGATGGACGCAGGGCAGTGCATCGTAGGGCAAATTCCTGGCGTGTGTGACTTACGAGGCAATGCTTTGTTACAGGCTATAGGTACCACTGTTACCACTTACAGGCCTATACCCGAGTGGGATCCTAGCTAAAGAAAAATAAGAACACAAATGAACAAAAAGTAAAACTGAAAAAAAAACTAATAAAAATAAATCTAACATCAAAATATATGTATTAAAAATAAAGTTTAAAATTAAATTTAAACAAAATAATGACTATAATGTATGAATGTACTACACTGCCGTCAATTGATGTTTTGTTTTCTTTTCCATGCAAAGGTTGCCTGGAAGAGATCGCTCAAAGCGATAAGGTCGCCCATTGTTTTGCCAAAAATCTTCATGAATCCTGTATTATGTTTCTGTGTGGTGAACAATAAAGAGTTATCTATCTATCTATCTATCTAATGTAAATAATAATGATGATATAATAATAATCGAAATAATAAGTAATAATATGCATGAAATGTAACTTAATGTAGTTATGGAATGAATGGGCTTTTTTTTTTTTTTATAGTTACCACTTAACATCAGGTGGACCATATACTTGTTCCATCAGCTAGATGTATTAAAAAAAAAGACGCAGTGCAATAATAGAAAAACAAAGTATTGGTTTTATTATGTTTTATCGGTTTTTAGCTATGTATGCTTTTAGACAAAAAAAATCCATTTATAAAAATAATGCATCTTTTTAGTAATGTTTCAATTACCTGGACATATTAGGGCTAAGAATAAAGTGATGGTGAACTGAACGCGCGAACCTTGTGCAAACAACACCCACACCATTGCCTCCATATATTATTGCCACTGTTATGACTTTTGAGGAACAAGATTTAGCGCAGTTTCAAGACAGTATCTAACACTAATACTAGCTCGCTGCGTACAATGACAGTTCGCGGCGCTGTGTGGGGATGAATGCAAAACCCTACGCTTGAAACTGATCGCCATCGCCATCGCAGTTCGAAACTGTTCGCCGCAATCTTTTCTAAGCTTAATTCATTCACCCGCTAGTCCGGGGTACCTAGGTAGTTTTTGTTCACGGGGATTAAAAACAAAACAATATTTTTGAGGCTCAATCAGTAAGATTTATGTTTCTGATACTAAGGAAAATCGGAATACGTAAAACTTCCCTCACTGTATAGGCATACGCCTATCTATCATTGCGTCCTGAAGTGAGGGTAGTTATTATACCTCCACCTCTCAACGACGATAGCACTCATGTCAATGCTCCAGTCTGCCCACGACCACAGTTATTACAACATAGCCGAAGCGTCGGGGAAAATTATACGCGGTAAACACCCATCATCATCATTATCATCATCATCAACCTATATTAGTCCACTGCTGGACGTAGGTCTCTCGCAAGACGCGCCACTGAGCCCGGTCTTCGGCTCTTTTTCTCCAGTGCTTGCCAGCTACATTTCGCAGATCGTCGCCCCACCTTGCCGGAGGGCGTCCTACACTACGCTTACCTAAACGCGGTAAAAATACCCGTGTAACAGTTTAATGTGTGTTATGATCGCAAAAGTTTAAAAAAGTACTATTGATAAATTTTGCTTAGCTGTCCGGCTTTTCGCAAAACCGGAAAACCGGGTTTGCACGCCCTAGTCAGGACGTAATGTCAGATAGGAAACTGATGGGTGGCTGAACTAATTGATGCCCGCGACTTCATCGACTGTCTCCACGGGTGG
Organism: Thera obeliscata; assembly: GCA_947578465.1. Taxonomy (NCBI): domain Eukaryota; kingdom Metazoa; phylum Arthropoda; class Insecta; order Lepidoptera; family Geometridae; genus Thera; species Thera obeliscata. Next base: position 8,121,863 of record OX387923.1, on the reverse strand, counting down.
TGATTATACACTTCCTTGTTTCGATATTATATTTATGCATTCCATCTCTTATAAAAAAGTCCCCAAATATTATAAATACATTCACTTGTTCTGTTTTTTCTCCATCAATCAAAATATTACACGCTGTTAAACATTCATATCGAATACCATAAACTTAGCCTTATGATTGTATTTGTTTTTGTATTTATTGATTTACTTTGATTATGACGGTTCATTCTAGGTATGTAAATGCCCTTATTTTATTTTTTATTGATATTTGATCTTATTCTAAGCTTCTCTCCATCCAAAATTTGATTGGAAAATACTGATTTGCAGCGATATAACCGCCCATTATGCATTACTATATTTTTAAATAGTTTCAAATAAGATTCTATCCTATTATTATCTTACACAACATCTTTTTTTTCTTTTAACGTAGTTAAACAAATATTTTTAGAAGTAATATATTTTTTTTCTATTAAAACTAATAGGAAAAACAATTTCCAGAGTTCAATAATATTAGAACGAATCCTCAATAGTTCTCTTTTTCCAAATTTTAGACTCTACGGGTCGTTTTCACCGATGACTAATCAGTAGATCAAATATTTGACGATTGTTTAATACACAAAATTAAGAAAAATTAAGTAGGGGGTAGTAAAACATTAAATAGGGGATGCTTTGTCTGTCACGATCTGGGAACTTTCGTTTTTATTAGTAGTGATCGCAGCGTGCAACTGTCAAAAGACGCGGCAGTGTGTGCGGATGTATACAATTCCCTATGTTGAAACTGAACGGTTCGCCATCGCGCCCGCCAGCGAACTAGGTGTGTTCGAGCCTTTATAGATTTTATGAACTAGCGGCCGCCCGCGGCAGGCTTTGCCCGCCCAGCAGGCAGGCTTTTAGTGGTCATTGCTAACATCCATCCTGTGGAATGTTTGTTTTATTTACCTACATTTTGTAGATCTACTGCATTTAGTTAGGTATGTACCAAGGCAGGCAAGGCACTGAGGGCTGGTTTCCGCAAGGCCTCTAGTGGGACCTTTTTGCTTGGCGCTTGACACGAACGTGTTGCTCGAACTTTTGTGGGTTCTCCAACACGCCGCGTCGGTTTCCTCACGATGTTTTACTGGCATAGTGCACATAAATTTTTCTACAGAAAAACTAATTGGTACACAACTGGATTTGAGCCCACGACCTTAGGATCGGAAGGTGGGTCCGCTACCACTAGACCACCAGTGCTCTCTGCCAACGAGCTTACCTGATGGTGGATTCAGAGGAGCTGGTATTAATTATAATCATATATGTTACATATATGATTATAATTAATACCAGCTCCCATTTTCACACAGAACGCCTACCTACATATAATATGTAGGTAGGCGTTCTGTGTGAAAATGGGACTTCTCAGCAAATAGGTAGGTATGTACTTATAGGTACTTAGGTAACTTATCATCATCATTATTATATACTGTACAGATTTGTATTTTTGAAACTAATAAACTCAAGTACTACTGGACTGATAATTTTTTTAACTAATGAGTAGTTCGACAGGTGGTACAAATGAAATGAAATGAAATAGGTATATTTATTTGCAAGAAGTATGGAACAATTATTAGATCCCAGCTTCCTCATCCCCTTTTTGAAGGCGAAGTAGCATTTAAGCTGAGTGAGGACCATTTTGGCTCATAAACAAATACTTATAAGTATACCTAATTGGATACTGTCGGCACCCTTTTCAGCAATAGAACTAGGATTATGTGTGTACCTATTTCTTTCTATGTGTTTCTGTACCTATGTCTTCTATATTTTATTTTCTCTTATGATTTCTTGTGTAGCGGTACCTTTACTCAATGTTCTTCTCTTTCTGTGGTTTTATTTTCTTTAGTTGTGTTTTTTGAGCCAAATAATAGAGTTTATAACAATAATTAATTCAGAATAATAATTCTTAAAGAAAATTGAATATAATTTATATGAAATCTTTAACGCTATAAAAACATTGATACAACATTGTAGATATCTTTAGTAGGTAGTTACTTCATCACACACATTTATCTAGTTACTTCATTCACAATCTGACTTCACACACTTTTGGCAGGGTTTTAAACACACATCACAGACCCACTAAAGTCTGGTCTACGTCTACCACTTTCTAGCGCTAAGTTTGACACATATCTTCAGCCCACTGAAGATGAAAGCCCAAGAGGTGGCTGGCATGCGGCAGAAGTGTCCAGCCCTGAAGAATTAAAAGTTCTTCTCATTAGTGATGACTGCCCAGTTCTAACTATGCGTAGGAGTTGCATAGGAGCGGTTGGTTCCCACCGCTGCTGGAGGCGTTGGAGTCGTCTGTGTTGTAGGAAATGGTAAATACTCTTCAAATGATATTAATAAGACAGATCAATTATTACTGATGCTGTTGCAGCCATCACATTTCTTTCATATTTAATATTCCGGTGGATTTTATTTCGTAAATAGTAGCTCCTCGTATCTCTTCTTCTTTTTAATGAATGGCATCTGTCCTTTTCGGATATCCTCGTATCTCGAAATAGCCTAGCAAGAATTATAGAACAGTAGCAAGCAGAAGCAAGCATGACATTGACCTTTTGACATTTGACAGTTGAGATGTCAGTTTTGACAGTTGAAATATAAGATTTACGCACACAAATGTAGATATACATACGTATACGCACACATAAACCATAGAAATCTGCTTCTTCTTTTTTCGTGAAAATAAGATCGGCCAAATTATATAGCAATGTCCTTCATCCAAATAAACCACGATCTACACTTTGAAAAGGCAAAAAATAAAGTGGATGTTATTCTGCGAAGATAAAATGGATATTATACTGCGGTCCTACAAGGCTACCAAAGAATTATGTATATTTTTTCCTCCTTGAGATCTTTGCAAGCAGGATAATTACTCCTCAAAGGTTTACCAGCTTATCACCAAGTAAGTGCATCGATAAAATAAGAATACTACGGTACTAGTAGCAGTGGTAGTATAGTAGGTAAGTACCTAGATGCCTGCCTTCAGCAGTGGAGTGGACCATTTCTACCTACTTGACTGGCTCAGTTGGTAGTAGCTCTGCCTTCTGCGCCGTAGGTCGTGGGTTCGATACCTACCGAGAACAAATATAATTTGTGTGGTGAACACATAATATGTTTGTTCTCTGTCTGGGTGTTATATTATATTCTAAGTATGTATTTACAAAAAAATATACTAAGTATTAATATCAGCTATCTAGTTCCCATAGTACAAGCTCTGCTTAGTATGGGGCTAGATAGTGTTGAGTAGATTGTCTACAATATTTAAAGGTTGATATTGATTTCGGACCTCATACGTCCAATAATGAGGTCCCGAAGGAGTAAATGGACGTATGATTGCAGTCTGGTACCCTAGAGATGGAAAACGCAACAGAGGGCGGCAGTTGAAGCGTTGGGAGGATGAGCTCCCTAAGGAGTGGCGCAGAGCATGTCTGGACCGAGCCAAGTGGCAAACCCTGGAGGAGGCCTTTGTCGAAGGACAACCCGACCGACCTATGTAGTACCGCCACATCGGTGTCATACATAATAGAAACTTTTGCTTAGTTAGTATATTTAGTAAGTAGGATTAGTATAAGTTAGGTTAAGCAAAACTGTTTTGGTCAGAGAAATAAAGGCTTATTTTTATTTTATTTTATTTATTGATTTCAGGTAAAGTCGCTGTGAAGAGGAAGTTGTTAATGCCCTCAATGAGCTGCTTCCAATCTATGTGAAATTTCCTACCACCGAACAAGAAAGGATGTAATCAAACAAGTGTATAATTTAATTCTACTAAGTATTTGTTTGAAATCTCCATACAATCCTGTAAAAAAAAATGGTTTCAATATTATAAAAGCTAAGCCACACTACTTTCATTGTTTTTCTTTATTTTATACCATGTAGATAATTGTATGATACTTTGTTGATACAATGCTATACAACTTTCAAACATAACCTCAAAACATGCTCAAGAGAAACGAGCCATACTAACTTTATCAGGAACACGCTAATCTGTGGCGTATCGCGCAAGAATCGAGCGCGTTCATTTGACAGATCTAACCGTGCCCAAATCGTACCGTGCCGCGCTATGGAATGACAACTTTGGCATAGGGAATACGATTTTAAGCGATTCCACGCCGATGTCTTATCGTGTTCACGTAACACGCGTGGTTTGGCAATAGTGAATAACAGCCCTGCATATTTGCGCCTCTTGAGATCCTCGGCCAGATCTGCCGCCGCGCCCGCCACAACGGATGTCCTTGGCAGATGAGAAGGCGCAAGTGTGTCGACACACGTAGCATCCCACACAAGTGGCCTCCCCAACTCCCAAGGAACAAGCGTCATAACATTAAATTACTTAGGACAGATTTTTCCATCTACGGACTATAATACTAACGCTGTTCGTCAAATAAAAAACAACATTCCTTGTATTTGAGTTCTTTGCTGAATTGAAAGTTTACATCTTACTACACAACACAGTGAATATATCTGAAGTGATATTGGTGTGACGAAACGAGAAATTCCACTTGTACATTGGATGGACGACCGTACATCTGTCACTTTCTACCTAATCATCTAAAACAGCGTTCGTACTATATTGTAAGTAAATACACTTAGTGCTTACCTGTTGTATTTTATAAACCATATCAGTAGCTCAGATACTCATGATGTCAGAAACGCCGACTAAACACCACTCCAGTCCGAACCTACACGAAATGTCCACTGACGCTAGTACTAGTTCGTCTCAGTCACATCTGCTACAACGTAAGCGAAAAACACCTCACGATGATGCTTTACAGTTTTTCAAGACCGAGATGAAGTCTTTTAGAGCGGAAATGTATGAGATGTTTACGGAAATGAAGCTTGAATTCCAGTCACTCCGCGAGTTAAACGTGACAGTATCTTCATCACTAGAAGAACTCAAAAGTCAACATAAAGAGACGCTTCAAGAAATGTCTGATATGAAGAAATCAATTGAGTTTGTCATGGAGGAACAACGTGAAAATAAAAAACGTATTGATGATTTTTCTGTCAAAATGCAGCGTTTAGAGGAAACCGAGCTTGAACTAAAAAACTTAAAAATTACACTTCACCAGATTCAACTTCACCACAACAAGCAACAACAGTTTTCCAGGTTGTTGAACCTTGAAATCTTCAATCTACCGGAGTTTAGAAACGAAATCCTTACTGATCATGTCATTAACATCGCTAAACATGCCGGCGTAACCATTTCCTTGAATGATATCGATTATGCGAGCAGAGTGCAGCCAATGCAACCGGTCGCCGGCCGCCCGCGCACTGTGATTGTGAAAATGCGATCCCGAGAGTTGAAGGATCGCATTATGGCTGGACTGCGATGCATGAAGGGCGTAACCACCATAAACATCGGTATTCAAGGCCAAGAGCGGAGTGTATTTGTTAATGATCACCTTACGCAATACAACAAGCAGCTATTCAAGAAGTGTAAAGTCGCAGTTCAAGAAAAGGGTTACTCCTACGCCTGGTTAAAAAACTGTCGCATTTTTGCGAGGAAGACCGATGGAAGTTCTCTGATCAAGATAGAATCAGAAATAGACTTAGCAAAAATAATCTAGCACGCTTTTCTTGCATTGTACTTTTTTTTGAGTTTATTTGCTTTAATTATGTTCATCATGTTTTTTATTTGCCGTTTATATCTAAAACATTGTTAATTTCTCCTACACACCTCACTCAATCCCACACTACTTATACACCACACATCAAACTCACTTGTTTTATACAAAAATACATGAACATACATTCATCAATTATTAACGCTTGCCTACCTATTTATTTATGCAACTTTAAAGTATGTAACACATTCTATCTACTTTTTTTGCCTACTTGTACGCCACTGCTCAGGAAGGTAATGTGTTTCATGTATGTGCCTACATCACACGATTTACCCCGGTTAACTAGCTCTCAATCAGAAAGTTACTTAAATATATTTTGCTATGATTACTTTGTTTTTATTTTTATTTTGCTTTATTTTATGGATTCTTTTCCGGTAATCAATGGATTCATTTAGTAAACTTTATATTTATTATCAGAATGTCCGAGGCTTACGCACAAAAACAGTTGACTTTTACAGAAATATCTCATTAAATATATACGACATTTTAGTGATAACTGAAACATGGCTACATTCAGGTATATTAAGTAGCGAGCTATCTACTTCTGAATACGATATCTTTCGATGTGATCGCGATTTGGCAGCTACTAACACAACTAAAGGCGGCGGTGTCATGATATGCGTTCGTCGTGCTCTGGGAGCACTGCTTCGTGTCGATAGTTCTAACTCTTCCTCTTCTTCTGCCGATCAACTCTGGGTCACCATTCCATCTAAGACGTTACATTCACCATTTAACCTTCATATTGCTGCAATTTATATACCTCCAAACTATAGAACTATACCGGAAGATATTACTCGTGTCTTAAATACCGCTACATCGCTTCACGACTCTTTGCCTAATGATCACTTACTAATTATTGGTGACTTTAATTTACCTGCTATTCAATGGACCCATAATGGCCCAATTCACCTTAAAAAAGGCTGTGTTGAAGTGCAAAACAGTGGTATTGACCTTGTAGAACAATTTAACTTCCTCGGATTGGATCAATTCAACAGATTGAAAAACATAAGTGGGAATACCTTGGATTTAGCTTTCAGTGACTTACCCTTATCTATTAAAGAATGTGATACTCCTATACTTAATGAAGATAAGGCACATCCCAGTTTTACCATTACAGTTGAAGATATAAACATTAAACCGTTAAAAGAAGCTAACACAGATCGAACTTTATTTAGGAAGGGTGACTACGATAGCATTAATCTACATTTATCTAAAATTAATTGGACTGATCTCTTTAATTCCTTTGATACTATTGACTCTGCTGTTGAATCTTTTTACAAAATACTTTACGAAACTATTAACCTACATATACCCCGACGGAAAGTACAACAGTCGCATATTTATCCTCGTTGGTATAATAGCCCTCTTATTAAACTCATCAGGCGAAAATGGAAGGCTCACTCAATATGGAAAAGATATGGTAACCATAGAGATTATTTAGAGTTTAGTGACCTACGGAAAAAAGTTCATGTCATGGAAAAGGATTCTTACGCAGACTTCTTATCATCCTCGCAGAAAAATATTAAATCTAATCCTAAACACCTATGGACCTTTGTAAAATCTTTGAGAGGTGGTTCTAACTACCCTAGTTCTATGACCTACAATAAGTCTTCCTATCAAAACAGCATTGACATCTGCAATTCATTTAATGACTTTTTTAAAAGCGCTTTTGTCAAACCGTTGGCTAATTATGATCCTAACAATTTTACTTTTGATAATAATACCAGTTCACAAGTGATTCACAGTGTAGAATTTACGGAAGCTAATATTTTAAGGCTTTTGAAAACCGTAGACATAAATAAATCTGCCGGGCCTGATGAGGTGTCCCCTATTTATATTAAAAACACGGCTGAACACTTAACATTCCCACTTATGCTATTGTTTAAACGTTCTCTTAGAGAGGGCACGTTTCCTGACTTGTGGAAACGAGCTAACATTATCCCGATTCACAAAAAGCTCTCTAAGACAGCTGTAGAAAACTATCGTCCAATCTCTATATTAAACATATTTAGTAAAATTTTTGAAAAAATTGTCTACGCTCAGATATACTCTACGATTTCTAATAGTGTTACAGATTCTCAGCATGGATTTCTAAAAAATCGATCCACTATCACCAACCTTTCAGAAGCTACGGGATATATACTTGATAATATGGAAGGTGGTGGGCAGGTAGATGTAGTATACACAGACTTCGAAAAAGCCTTTGATCGTGTTGATCACTTCATATTGCTTGCCAAGCTAGAAAATATTGGTATCCATGGTGATCTTCTACGTTGGGTAAAATCTTATCTTACTAACAGATCCCAAGCTGTTGTTCTCGGAGGATTCAGATCTAACTACATTAGTATTACTTCTGGTGTTCCTCAGGGTTCGCATTTGGGCCCGCTCTTCTATAATGCATTCTTACAAGACATTCATAAATGTTTTGATAAAGATATAAAACACCTACTCTACGCCGACGATAAAAAAGTTTTTATTCGCGTTAGATCCGTATATGACTGTCAAAAACTCCAAGACTGTTTAAATGGTTTGACTGAATACTATGCAAAAAATAGAATAACAGTAAATAGTAAAAAATGCCAAGTCATCACATTCACTAGAAAAAGTAAACCTATTAACTACAAATATGCAATCAATAACACTACTATTGAAAGAGTTGACACTATCCGGGACTTGGGAGTAATTTTAGATAGCAAATTGACAATGTCAGCACATATAGAAAATGTTATTAGTAAAGCCTACAGGAACTTAGGGTTTGTTAAAAGAATCAGTAAAATGTTTTATGATCCAGATTGCATTATAGTTCTTTACATAACATATGTTAGAAGCGTATTGGAATATGCGAGTCCAATATGGAACCCTCAGTACATCACCTATAAAGAAAAGTTGGAGGGCATACAAAGCAAGTTTATCCGATATCTTAACTACCGCACTAAAAACCTCCAACCTTACACTGAAAGTTGTCAAAAATATAAATTAATGCGACTAGTAGATCGTAGAATCCTTTTGGACATGGCTGTATTACACGACATTTTAGTAGGAGACCTTAATAGTAATTTCTTAACCAGTTCTATATATTTCAATACACCTAGATATAGAACTAGACATAGCAAACTTCTTCATATACCACACAGAAAAACCAACTATGGAAGTAACTTTCTGATTGACCGACTATGCAAAACCTATAATGGCCAATTCTCAGATGTTGACCTCTTTTCTTCATCTAAACGATCCTTTAAACACCGTGTTTCTGAACTTCTTCTGAATAAGTAATTATAATTTTTGATGGGCAAGCGAAATAATCTTGAGACTTATATCAACTCTGGATAAATTAAATTCACACACACACTTTTACTTCACACAAACACACACACTCTCGCACACATACATACTCTCTTATCTTACAGCACAGAACATTCACTCGCTAACATACTGCTAGAGAGCAGTAAAGCACTTTTTGTAATAAATAATACTTAGGAAAATCTGTTATTGGCCTTTTTTAAGATTATATAATACCCCGCTTTCCAACTTCTGTAATTGCTGTTGATTTTCTAATAAAGAAAAATAAAAATAAAAATAAAATTGACAAGTGAGTCATATAGTATCAAAACCGGCAATCTCCATAGAGAAAATAAACTTATCTATGCCAAAATAGTCTCTAAGAAATAATTTTCCATCTTGATTTATAAGTTTTTTACAGAAACAGCATTCTCCCAACCAAAAATGACTTTAAACTTTTGAGTAAGTTTCAAAAGCGGCAATCTCCTATACAAAATAATGACAAAATAATGAATCAAAAAACGTTTTTCATGTTTATTTCAAATGTAAGTAAAGTGGAGAATGCCGTTTTTGATATTAAATGACTCAAGTGTAAGAAAGAGAAGAAAGGGATAAATTTATCTATAGATGGAAAAGTTGGCCCTTATTTGCTTACCTTGTTTGCCATCATAACTTCAAACCACTAAGCACTGTCAAAACAGTCTAAAAAGTCCTGCACTAGGTCCCAATCATACAATAATTAAAAAAATATTCTGCCCATTGTCGCAACACTGGCAGTTCAAAGGGCTATGAAAAAAATTTTAAAAGGGGCTTGTATCCAGCGCCGATATAAGTCAAAATAAATATTGACTGCGACCCTAGTTAACATTCGAATTTAAAAATCGTCGCGCGTGCGTTCCTAACAAGGATTTTTTAACCAATGGAATGGATACGAAACGCTCGAAAAGCTAATGAAATCACGGTCAACCAATTTTTGCGGGACGCGGGAGGGAGGGTTTATTTCTGCTTCATTTTGGCATATAGCGTTGTCACTGTCTAAAAGTCACTGCTGATTTACTCTAGTGCTTGATGCAGTCGATGAAATTGTATCGATAAAAATGAATGAATGACGGAAAATACCAGAGCACTAATTTTAATTTTTATGCTTGATTTGGTTTTATTTAGTGCCACTGAAGGGGATGGGTTGGGTAGCTATCGACTTTTCTGTTTTACCTTACCGTACCTACTAGTACTAGTGCCCACTCGTGGCTAGTAAGTTCTTACCTGCATACTTTTACTTACCTAATCGTAGTTCTAAGTACGTAAAGTGGATACATACTTTACCAAATGTTGTCAAAGGTAGGTGTAGTTTACATAAACCTTATAATATCCATCAGGTCCGGGGCTCAAATTTGATTGAGCACCGGACGGTTATAGGTATAATTATGTCTAGATATACAGAGGTATCCAATGAGTGCTAGTGGTACAGTGCTATCATTACACTGATAAAACTAAGTCATATTTATTTATTTATTTCTTATTTTTTACGGTGGACGTGACAGTTTCGATGCTGAGAGAGGTCTTCTGCCTGGCGTGGCGCTCCAAAGGAAAGTGAAAGCGCTCGTTTGGCTAGCAACGATGCGAGTCTTGCTAGCAAAACGAGCGCTTCTCTTTTCGAGTGAGTGGAGTCGACACGCGACACTAGCACCGCCACTCACACTCACTCACTAGCGTTCACTGTACATTGCAATCATCAATCCACAGACCAACAAAACTTAATATTACTAAGTACGCATAGGTACATTATAACGAAACGTGGTTAAAGAGCGATTCTTCAGGAAGTTCAGACATGGCCAAAATTCTAGCTTCACAATATAGTTTAGACCTTTATATATGGACTACAATAATGATTTTATAAAAATAAAACAGGATTACTCGGATAATTTCAGATTATGGTTAGAAACGAGATGATTTCGATTCAAAGTGGGTTGTACGACAGCTCCGCTCAAAAGTAAAAGACAAGCTTACCCATTTGTTCCACTCTGGACGAACGAACTGACCCAATAGCAAAACAATAGCGTCCTGTGCTTATTCTGTATCGATTTCACCCAAGTGATTGACACTTGACGTTTCCAAATCAAACTGACAGCTAATAGATGACGTTAAATTAAAAATGAGAATTATCACTTCTCTGACACATGCATATGCATATATTGCAAGTTATAAAAACTTATAAAGTTAACTTTATAAAAGCTAGATGATTTACTATTTATTTATTATTTAGTATCGATGACAATTTCTAATATTATTATTGATACGTAAATTATTAAAATATAATAGTAAGCATTTTTCTTCTATCATAAATCTACTACTTACTGGTTTTACTGCAAGTTTACTAAGTATTTAATCTATCTATTACTGCAATAACATGTACAATACTATTTATGTTTACTGGATTAAGTACTTACGCCTAAGTTATTTTCCGGTACTTTGCGACTTTGTGATGTTTTCATCTCATAATCTTTCGTTTCATGTGTCTAAAAGTATATTTACACGATAAAGTTTATAACAAGAAGATACCGATCACTCTAAAGATCCTCGCCAAGTAGAAAAGAGATACTGCGAGAATGGTCACTTATGTATGGGACCATCCTCGCAGTATCTCCTTTCCAACAAAAGAATCAATATAATCGGTTCATAAACAAAGAATTTATGCCCGAACAGACATAAAAATATACATAATTTTACATTATATAAAGTGGATTTGCCCTAAGGCACAGTTGGGCAGCAGATATTAGGGGTGGCAAATCGTGACAAAAAAACCACCGATGATAGCAAAAAATATATCAAATGCAAAGTACCTAAATATTTAAAAGGCTGCACATAATATGGCGCCGGCCGGAGCGGACCAAACCGCAACGCAACGTACCTGTAGTATCTTCCTAAATAACTTTTGTAAAATTTACGGTATAGAGTGTGCTTAGTTTTATATATTTAGGAAAAGAAAAAATAATTAATTTATCATTAGATTTAGATAAAAGTTGGCAATAAAGTAAATTCATTATGTATCTAGTCTATATCATATAGACTAGATACATAATGAGGGTGCTGAGAAGGGGTGGCACATGGCCTGGGGCCTAGGACGGCCAACACTGCAAATCTGCCACTAATTATATACAACCAAATTGAGTAACCTATTCCTTTGATTGAAGTCGGTCAGTCGGTAATAAATTGTGATCATTTGCCATGCTTAGCCGATTGTCACTCTTTGAGCAAGGACGATTTTAAGCAGTAGCTTCCACAAGCTACTGCATTAAGATGATGATGATTATTATAAGAGTTGTATGTGGCATTTCAAGCTCTAACTTACAAACTCAGACAAATGTAGTGTATGAACAGCATCTTTGTATAGTTTTCTTGTTGTTTTAATCTTTGGATCGAAGAACTCCGGCTCAAAATGTAAACTACATAATTATTCTGTTATGTTTTTGTGGGATCCATGCCCGCTGTCTACGGATTGCTTTCACCCACTCTCTCTTCCTAGCCGGATCAGTTGGGAATCTGAAAGTGTGTTAGTTTGTTCATTCATTTACATCGATATCTTTTCATCGATAGTTTCAAGCCCTATTTGGAAGCATGAAAGAAGAACGAATGAAAAATGAACGGTATAATCTGAATTGTTTCAGTATACCACTTTTTTGGTTACATTGCACTGAAAAAATAGCACCTACTTAAAATAGTGTACTAAGGACAAAACTATAATAAGTGGGGCTCGTTGTGTTATTTACAAAGTGTTTATGTTTATGAGGTAATTATGTACGGCCGTCAGGGAGGATACAAAAACGACCAGAATTTGTTTTATTACTAATTTAATTAAAAATAAAAATTACAAATTAATTATAATAATGACCAATGCTCGATATTAGAGACAGAGGTAGAATGAGGTGATTCACTGGGATTGTCACACGGTAAAGGTGGGATCTGCCGAGGCAGCAGTTTACCCGCGGTATAGGTGTCGCGTTGCGAAACGCGACGGAATTCACAGAAAACACTTGCACTGGTGTCTCATAACATGACATCTCCCTCCGAAAGATCTGCATCTATTTTGGGGTCATAGCTGAGAATAGTGCAGATGGGGGAACTGGAACTGGTTCTCTGGAGAGGGGTCCATCTGTGGTTTCAATACTTGAATGTAGGTTTTTCTAATCAACGCTATTCAGTATTATAATGTTCTTGACTGGTGCTTTATACGCCTGTTCTTCATTGAATGGTATAGGTTGAAGTGTGAAGTGCGCATCCTTTGGGCACGATGGCTATATGACTGTCCTGCAGAATCTTATACTGGTCTTGAAAACATGTATGGCGAACTTTCATGAGGTTAGGAAAGCTCATCACGTAGTGGTGATCATCTAACTGCTCGATGACTTCCGGAGATAGGATAACCAAAGTGAAATGGCAAGATCCGTGGATGTGCTGCCGAAGTAAAAGCTCTTGGTCCTTGGTCCTTGTTGTGTTAGCTTGGATCGTATTCGCAAAGGTGACCGTTACTGTACTTCGGACATTCAGTCTCAATAGACAAAAGATCTCTCTCGTGGATTGCTACAAATGGGTAGGTAGGTGATAGGATTTTGTTATAATGCTTTGGATCTAAGGATATATAATCTTTAAAGGATATGTTAGTATTACGAACAATTGAAAACTTTATAATCTATATAAAAACTACTAACTAACTATATAATAGTACCCTAATTTAATTAAATCAAAATAAACCTTAAACTAATTTCGTAAGATAAAATCATGACAGTCAAACTATACGAGACCCACTGCTTGCTTAAACTTATTTAGTTGCAAAAGTCCAAATTTCCAAAAATGCTTTTTATAACATAACCTAGGCCGTGTATAAGATCTCTTATTTAAACTCTCAAGTATTATCTCGTCCACTTGTACCAGCTGGAGGCATTGGATCAATGTCAGGGTCAGGACGAGGAGTCATTTCCTGCGACAAACGAGCACTATTAGGTACTCGTTTTAGACGTGACTTAGGTATACGCCTAGCTTTTTTCTTAGTATAGATGTGAATAGGCAAATTTTCTATGACCGTGTCGTGTATATAGCGGGGTGCTAACTTTTGCCTGCTAGCCATAGGGTTTCTAATAAATACTTCTTGTTCAGGAGTATAATTGCGTTCAGGTTCTCGATCCCTATTAATTTTCTCAGTTATTTCAGTTCGACGTGAAGGAGTGCATTCGTTAATAATTGCATAGACCCTGAGCATGCGCTCCTTATGATCTTGTATATATTCTTGCATTAGGTGTTGAGTTACATTCATATCTACGGGATCACGAGGATCGAGGTGACCGGTTATAATATCAATAGGTCTACATTTTGTGAAGCTGTGAATAGAGCTATTATATGCTAAAATAGCGTAAGTCATAAGTGCTGAAATTTGTTCATCTCGATGTTCTAATTTTAAGATACGCAAGTGCTCAAGAAGAGTAGAATGTAGTCGTTCTACCATTCCATTTTCATTGGGCGTATTTGGGCAAGTTTTATGATGTTCAATTTTGTGCAACCTAGTGAATTCTAAAAACAGCTGGTTAGTAAATTCGGGGCCATCGTCAGTGGTGATGGAAAGAGCAATGCCGTGATGAGAAGAGAACTTTAATAAAGCCTGAACAACGCTAACAGCGGTAGCATCTCTCAGAAAATATGCTTGAGCATATTTAGAGAAAGCATCGATTATAGTGAGAAACTTCTGGGATTCTACACTAAGTAAATCTAAATGTAGTACTTGAAAAGGTTTTGTTGGTGGTGGTACAATTTGGAATCGAGGTCTAACTGGGTTACGATCATATTTGGCTTGTCCGCATATGTGGCACTCGTTAATAAATTTAGTTACATGTTCTTTCATTTTAGGCCAATAGTACCTTCGTGAGAGGGCTAGGTAGCTTTCATTAATCCCTCTATGATTCGTTTTTCCCTCGTGATAGTTTTTTATTTTGGTTTGCTGGTTTAGATAGTCTTTTACATTTTCTATTTCAGTTTTTGAAAGAACTAATTGCATTGCCGAATTATGAAAATTCCTCTGAATAATAGGTAAGATAGAATACATTTCCAGTGAAGGGTTTATTAAAATTCCAGTTTTTACTCTAGGATTAACAAGTTCTTTAATCGCGTTGATAACGTCCTGTTCTAGATTATTTTTACAGACTTGAATAGAAGTTCTCGTGTGATTCTCGAAGGGCTTTGTGACAATAGGCCTACTTTTGATGTCACTTAATATGACATTGAATACGATCTGCCTGCAAAATTTATTCAGGGGATCGTCTGAAATGGGTACTTCTAGGATAGGATTTTCTGCATCACTATGTACACTATCAGTCCTTGAATCAGCAGTTTCTGTTCTAGAATTATCGCTTTCTGTTCTAGAATCCGACTGGGATCCTTGCGAGACATTGACTATGATCGAACTAAGTTCTTCGTTATGTAATTCGATGCGAGAAAGGGCGTCAGCGTTGGTGTTAGCTTTCCCTGGCTTATATTCGGATTCGTAGTCATATTCACTTAAACGTAGTCTCCAGCGCGTTAAGCGGGAATTGGGTTCCTTGATATTCATTACCCATTGTAACGGACGGTGATCTGTCAGTATCTTGAATTTTCTACCGAAAAGATATGGGCGGAAATATTTTGTGGCCCACACGATAGCTAGCATTTCTTTTTCTATCGTGCTGTAATTGATTTCACTTGAATTAAGTGTTCTAGATGCGTACGCGATAGGCTTATCAGATCCGATAGGGCCTTGAGAGAGGACAGCTCCAATTGCCAAATTTGAAGCATCCGTCGTCAGTAAAAAGGGTTTTGTAAAATCTGGATATTGAAGAATGGGGTCATTTACTAGAAGGGTTTTACATTTTTCAAAGCATTCTACATAATTTGTGTCAAGTGAGATTTTAGAACCTTTCTTTAAGCATTGGGTCATAGGCTTAGTAATTTTTGCAAAGTCGGGTATGAACTTCCTATAGTACCCAAGTAGTCCTAAGAACCTTTTGATTTCTGTAGCGGTTTTTGGTATAGGGTATTTTTTTATTGCCGATATTTTATCTGGATTAGGCTTTATCCCATCTCTAGTTATAACGTGTCCTAGGTATGCCGTTTCTAGTTTTAAAAATTCAGATTTGTCCATTTGTATTTTAAAATTGGACTCTCGTAGTTTTTGAAATACTTTCTGCAAGTTAACCATATGTTCCTGAAGGGAAGTACTGAATACTATGATATCGTCAAGATATACTAGACAAATGGTGTTCTGGAGTTCTCTAAGAACATTGTCCATGACCCTCTGAAAAGTAGATGGACTATTTTTAAGGCCCATAGGCATTCTGAGAAACTCATAATGACCTTGCTCTACATTGAAAGCAGTCTTCGAAATATCCTGAGGGTTCATTTCCACTTGGTAAAAGCCACTAGCCAGATCTAGCGTAGTAAAATACTGGCAATTACCTAATTTATCTAAGACATCTGCGATATTTGGGATCGGGTATTTATCGTCTACGGTTTTTTCATTAAGCTTTCGAAAATCTACTACTATTCTCCACTTCACTTTTCCTGATGCATCAGCTTTTTTTGGTACTACCCAAATTGGGGAGCTCCATGCGGAATTCGAAGGCCTAATGATACCCTGTTCTAACATTTTACCAATTTGATCTTGTACCTCTTGTCTATGTATATATGGGTACCTATAACTCTTCGTATAGACTGGAGCGTCATCAGTTGTTTTAATTGTATGTTTAATTCTATTTGTGAAGGTCAAAGGTTCACCTTCCAAGTAAAAGACGTCCTCATATTGTTCACATAAAAGCTCTAAGTTTGTACGTTCTTCGATGTTTAAATGTTCTGTACGAAGCCGCGAGACTACTTGCTTCGCGCGAGGCGAGCATTGTTCAGTGCGCATGCACTCGTTAGTATGTACTTCAGCGATAACGGCATGATCCATCGAAAATATGACGTCATTTCGGCTCGGGTTCGTTACTTCGACTATTCCCCGGTTATGACTCACCGTAGTTAAACATTCGCTTATTACGCAATTAGAAATCGACTGTTCTTCTATAAACGCATCTCCATCATGAACATTGATGGGAATGTTCAATAATTTGGATGTACCTGCCGGTATTATTTCTTCGTACAAGTTAGCGTTACGTGAGTTGTACACTACTATAGGGTTCGAAGTTGTTTTGGTGGTAAGTATTTTATTTTTATAATCTATTACAGCCTCCCATTTATCCAATAAATCCGTTCCGATAAGTCCATCAAAAAAATCGTGGAACTTGTAGACATAAAATGTCGTGTTATTTGTGTCGTTAAATTCGGCAAAACTAGGTAGTGTGATGGAATAGTCACTCCTACTTTTAGCATGAACGTTACACACTTCAAAAGGGTCGTAATTTAATGGAAAGTCACTGAAATATCTTTCTACAACAGCGGGACTCAAAAACGATTGGTTGGCTCCCGTATCTATTAAAAGTTTCATAGGTGGTGATGAAATCTGAATATACGGAAGTTGACGTTGCGTGTGTAGATTTATCTCTATTTTAAGGTGCCTAATTTCGGTATTATCTGACTTATCAGTAGAACCTAGAGCAGTAGCGTTCTCGAACTCTTCTGATGGTTTCGTTTCGTTGTGCTCGATGACTTGAGCAGATGACTCATAGTAGGGGTCATATACATACTCTACATACTCACCGTCATAATAAGGTTCAAGGTCGGTGGTATAATACTCGTCGAAATAGGGTTCGTTCAAACAATCGTTGAAATTCATTTCCCTGGTCTTAAAATAATTCGTTGGTGGTGGATTACCTGATTTTCTCCAATCATGCCCTGATAGATCGGGTCGCGATGGTGGAAGCGTCTTAGTGACGTAGTGGCTTACGCCGCTCATTGGATAAGGTTGCTGGTTCGATTTCGGTGGCATTTGAAATGCGTTATGTTGTGGGTTATAATTAGATGGAAAAGCCCTAAAAATTTGCTGGGTGCGAGTAGGACCAAACTGACGGGGTTGGTACACGTTCGGTTTCCACTGTGGTCCAGGTTGTGGAGCAAATTGTGGACGTACAGGTCCTGATGTGGCGGCTGTATTAAAATATGGTCGCGGAGCTGGCATTGCGAAAGGTTGAATAGGCATTTTATATGAGCTTATAAAATGATTAGGTACTGTCATTGAGTTCATTAACCTTCTATCAGGTAGGCGTTGGTTTCGTTCTTGCATATGCATGGTATTCATCTCTTCATGAACAAGTTCTAACGCTTTTTCTATACTTTCGGGGCGCATGCAGCGTATGCGCGATCCTAGAGGATCAGCTAGTCCACGTAAGTACGCCTGAAGGGTTAATTTTCTATATAAATCGCGCTTAGCATCGATTACGGTTTGCACCGTGTCATGTAAAGTGACATAGGTGATAATGGTGCTGAATAGTGTCTGGCAGCGCTCGTAAAACTCTTGAGGACTACTAGAACCTTGACATAAAATTGCTAGGTCGTTATAAAGAGCAGTTTCGTCTCGATGATCCGCGAAATTGTTGACTAAAGCACTACGGATGCCTGTTGAGAGGTTGATTCCGCAATGGAAATGTTGGATGAAAAGCAATCGCAACTTGCACTTATCAGCACGGCGGGCCTCGACAAATAAAATACTTCTTGTGGAATATTGCGTGGTTTATTCTGATAACCCTCGTACAGCTCAGTGAAACGGATTCACGATATTCACATATATGTTTACAGATAAGATTAATTACTATTAGCTTATAACAATTTATTACACACACGAGAGAGGCGCCATTCGGTCAGAGAGCGAGCAAAAAAAAAATCTCAATTACACAGATACGTCATTGTCGTAGTGACAGCTGACATTGACAGGAGATGGAACGGAATACCAATAATTCTAACACTCCTCCTTATTCTTTACATTTCCTAGAAATCACAGCTCTAAGAAAATTTACAATGACAATGACAAAGCTCTACATTTGACTCTATAAGTATGTCTCTACATAAAATATTATTAATGAGTGAGAACTCTACATTCACAAAATAAAAGCTCTACCTCAATTTATGCTAAGAACAACATAACAATAGGCATGAGAAAATTACAATTCAAAACATTTTCATTTTCCTATTTTAGGTTTAGACACTTGACAAAGTCATCATGTTTCAGTTTACACAAGGGTTTAGTCAAAACATCAGCCAACATCTGGTCTGTGGACAAGTATTTAACATTTATTTGTTTTTCTTGAATCAGGCTTTTTACATAGTGATACCGCAAATCTATATGTTTTGTTCTTTTATGGGAGTATTCCTTTACAAGCAACAATTTTTGAGCACTTTGATTATCATTGTATACGGTAACATCAAACTTTTTATCAATTATTTCCGTCAAGAAATTCATAATAAAACATATGTCTTTGCATACATCACCAATTGCAAGATATTCAGCTTCAGTGCTAGACAAAGCTGTACATCGCTGCTTTCTAGCCTCCCAATTGATGACATTTTCACCAATTTTTATGACAAATCCGGTATAAGATTTGCGGTCTGATAAATCATTGGCCCAGTCTGCATCTGCATAGGCATTAATATTAAAATGCCCACTCTTGGCATAGTGCAGTCCGTAATTTATGGTGCCTGCTAAATAACGTAAAATTCTCTTAGCAGTGCGCCAATGATTTATGTCAAAACATGTATTGTACTGACTTAATTGACTACAAGCAAAGGATATATCTGGACGTGTACAAACAGATAGGTACATCAGTGAACCGAGTAATTGCCTATACTGATAAACATTATCATTTAAACAATTATCCTCTGATTTGTCCAGTTTACAATTTACAGGTAATGGTGTACCGACAGGTTTACAATCAGTCATTTTATACTTATTCAACAAACGTTTTACATAATCAGACTGATCAAGAATAATAATATCTTTCTTTACTGTTACATTTATGCCTAGACAATTCTTAACAGTACCCATATGGCGGATTTCAAAATGTTGTTTTAACAATGACAATACTATATCTATACAGCCATTATGAAATACATAGAAATCATCCACATAAAGGGCTAATATTACATATTCATTCCTGTTTCTCTTAACATACACACAGGGTTCGCATTTGCTTTGTTTATATCCATTTTCTGATAAAACACTACTTATTTTTAAGTTCCACATGCGACTTGCCTGTTTTAACCCATAAATGCTTTTCTTAAGTAAACATACTTTATCCATATCATTATGAGGTTTGAAACCAGTTGGTTGCTCCATATAGATAATTTCATCTAATTTGCTATTCAAGAAAGCTGTTGTTACATCTATATGATCCATACATAGGTCCAACTGATTAGCAATACCAAACAAGATTCTAAGTGTTGAATGTCTTACTACAGGTGAAAAAGTTTCAGCATAGTCGATACCTTCTATTTGACTATAACCACAGGCAACTAACCTAGCTTTATACTTCAGAAATTTTCCTGTTGCATCATATTTCTTTTTAAATACCCATTTATTTTTGACTACGTTATGAGATTTAGGCCGATCTACAAGCTCCCACACTTTGTTTTTTATCATGGAATTGAACTCACCTCTCATAGCATCTTCCCAATGATCTTTTTCTGACGAATTTATTGCGTCACGAAATGTCTGGGGATCATCAAATGAGCCTGCGGCTGCGGATTCGCTAGCCGCGACAAGTAATGATGTTAGATCGAAGTCCTTATATCTATTAGGTACAGTACCTCGTGTGCTACGAACTGGCCTAGAGGTGCACACATCATCAGTTATACCACCTGACGAAGTAGGCTCTCCTCCTTGACCTGAGGACGCCGCCGGCAGAGACGAACCGACATCCAATGGGACATCATCATCATCAGCGTCACTAGAAGCTTCTTCCACGGTGCAGTACTGGTCAGACAGTGGTGACCACGTTGGTGGCGTAATATCCACATCTGAAACCGATTGAATAGATTCATTAGCATGACTAGTTTTATCACTACAATCATTTTCAGGACAATGCTGATCATTACTTGAAATATTTATATTAAAATTGTTATTACATTCATCATTATTTAGAATTTCATTATTATTATTAAATTCAATATTCTGAATGTCAACATTATTTTTGTCATTATTTAAAATAAAACCATTATGGTCAAAATTAATAAAATTCTCTCTACCTAGCACACATTCCACATCCGATCCTTTTCCAAGAAATGTATCCTCATGAAAAACAACATTTCTAGAGTAGATAACCTTTTTAGGATAATCAGGATCACTGAGACGGTATCCTTTGCAAGATTCACCATAGCCTACAAACACTAACTTTCGTGCCTTCGGGTCTAGCTTACGTCGCCGCTGATCAGGTATGTGTGAATATGCCACACAGCCAAAAACGCGCAAGTGACTAAGATCAATGTTAGATCCGGTCCATTCGCATTCAGGAATTTTATCCGACAATGAACTTGAGGGTGACCTATTTTTCAGATAAATGGCCGTCATTACAGCCTCACCCCAATAGCGATTGTTAAGACGTGATTCCTGTAATATGGCCCTAGCCTTCTCAAAAATAGTACGGTTAACACGCTCAGAAACCCCGTTCTGCTCAGGGCAATAAGGCACAGAGGTTTGATGAATTATGCCTGCTTGTTTTAAGATGTCAGATAATCTGCTATTGCAGTATTCTGTACCGTTATCAGTTCGTAAAATCTTTATTTGCAAACCTGTCTGTTTTTCTACAAAGTTTTTAAAAGTGACAAAATGGGAACTTACCTCTGATTTGTTCTTCATGAGGTAGCCGAATGTTTTCCTCGTCTTATCATCAGTAAAGGTCAGCAAGTAACGCGCTCCACCCCAGCTACTGACTTGCATGGGACCACAGACGTCTGAGTGTACGAGTTCCAGTGTGTGAGCAGCAGGGCGTCCATCCGTACGTGGAAAAGAGGCACGGCTCATCTTTCCAGTAAGACAAGAGACGCAGCTGCCTGGCATTATGTTATCATTCTGAAAAACAACACCAGAACACTGACCACCACCACCCAATATTGACATACCTTTATGGTGTAAGTGACCCATTCGCTTATGCCATAAGCTCAATGGCAATAATCCTGCAGCGTTGGCGCTCAAAGTTCCCTGCCTTTCATGAAGGGAGTTTGAGATACCTGTATAGGAGGTGTGGCGACCTTGCACCCTTAACTTGAAGAGCCCATTATTTAAGTCTGCTTTTAAAATATGGTTGCCTGTGATTTCACATTTATCATAAATTTTACAACAATTTTTGTGGAATATTACAATATAACCTTTTTCTGTCATCTGACTTACAGATATTAAGTTATTAGACAAGGAAGGAACGTACAAAACTTTATCTAGGCGAATATTAGAAGATAGAAAGACTTTACCTAAACTTTCACTTGAAAGGCTGTCTCCATTTGCTATAGAGATAGCACATTTCTTCGAGGTAGTCTCTTCAACAAGGTCAGGATCAGAAGACATATGGTTGGTAGCACCACTATCGATGATAAATTCTCCAGTACTAGAAGCTGAGTATGCAGAAGCAAGCAATGTATGCTCATCAGGCTTCGCAGCTTTCTCCTCTCTTCTCTTCTTGAAGCATCGTTTCTCTACGTGTCCAGTCTTCTTGCAGTATGTACAAATTGATCCACGTTGATTCTTCTTATTTATTACTAGAGCCGCTGTATCTGTATGGTTACCATTTCGTCGATGATCTTCCTGAAGAAGTCGCGTACGAACGAGCTCACTGGTCAGTCCGTTCGCTATACTTGCTGTTTCTAAACCAGACACCAGGACATCAAACTGCTCGGGTAACCCTGACAAAAGTATTTCAGCTATCTCGCCGTCTTCTATACTTTTTCCTATGTCCTCCAACTGAGCCACCAAGCTCATTACCCCTTCGATGTAGCCAGACATGTCCGGAAAGTTGCTGTACTCTGCTTTATGAAGTTGTCTTAGTAACAGAACCTTTCTGTATAGGCCTTTGTCTTCAAATGTGTCTGATAAGCGCTGCCAGGCTTCCTTGGCTGTTTTCGCATCTCGACCAAACTGGTACAAATTTGGTTGCATTGAGAGACAAATGCGCGCTAGGGCCCTTTTGTCCCGCGTAGCATCAGTGTCGGTGCCCAATACGCAATCCCAAACTCCGTCTAACGTCAGCACCATCTTAATGGCAAATTTCCAATTGAGGTAATTGTGGAGTCCTTGCAACTTTTCAATAGAGGTTATATTGTTACTTGGTGTAGTGCAATGTGAAGAGCCAGCATTGGGGTTGAGGTTAGAATTGCTGTCAGTCATCCTGCTCGCAAGATGAACCCACGTAAAATACGAACACACAGAAATGTACTTATCTTCGTTTCTCGCTAATGCTGTTGCATGCAATGCCTTCCAAATTCGCTGTGCCCGCAACCTGTTGAGAGGTTGATTCCGCAATGGAAATGTTGGATGAAAAGCAATCGCAACTTGCACTTATCAGCACGGCGGGCCTCGACAAATAAAATACTTCTTGTGGAATATTGCGTGGTTTATTCTGATAACCCTCGTACAGCTCAGTGAAACGGATTCACGATATTCACATATATGTTTACAGATAAGATTAATTACTATTAGCTTATAACAATTTATTACACACACGAGAGAGGCGCCATTCGGTCAGAGAGCGAGCAAAAAAAAAATCTCAATTACACAGATACGTCATTGTCGTAGTGACAGCTGACATTGACAGGAGATGGAACGGAATACCAATAATTCTAACAATGCCTGTCCAGTCATTTGATATTCCATTCGAATTTATTAAGCGAGCAGCAGGACCTACCACTTTATTTAAAATTCCATTGATTAAAGCATATTTTGATAAGTCGCTGCACTCTGGTTTAGCGAACTGTTTTGCCAACTCGTCACATATTTGTATGAACCTAGTTAATACGTTTGGGTTCCCGTCAAACTCCGGAACTAATCTTAATGATTTATAGATGGTATCTACTTCTGAAACAGCCATGATTTTTGATCCTTCCTCTAATATATTTTCTAAATTAATATTTCTCCTATTATCTATGAATCTATTTCTACTACTACTATTTAACCTAAAATCAATTGATTTTCTTGAATGAAAAATCTTGATTTATTTTATTTGCCAAGTCCAGCAGTGGACTTCTGTCGGCTGATGATGATGGTGTTAGTTGGTAAGGATTAAAGTCTAGGAAATGAGCAACCACTAAAAAGAATCTAATGTACTCACATGATTTTATTTCCGGTCCCTTTGCACTATCGATTTCTGGATACCTCCTGGAGCAGCACGCACTGTAGATCCGTTTGATTTAAAAAAAAAAAAAAATTAAAAATTTGTTTATTCAGATGTCAAAAGATCCATTTTCTTAAAACTAACATAACACATACAATAGCACATCAAAAAATAATAAAATAAACAGAGAACATTATAGTACTGTAGGAGATCACACGAATGGTTACCTAGTTAATGTAATAAACTTGACTGGCATTGGGATTGATTAAGGCAGCCACCCAGTAGTTTTGTAGTGGGCTGTCCCATCTGCCAGCCAGTACTCTAAGTATACTGTTGGAGCTAGCCAACATTCTGCGCTTGACGGAAGCTATTTTATTACGCATTATGGCGTGAAAGTCATTGACATGTGCGTCAGCAAACATGCCCGACGCACTGCAGAATCTTGGTAGCCCCAACAATACCCTAAACATGTTATTGTACAGGACACGCAAGGCGCTGAGGGACGACTTATTAAACCTACACCACAGGCCGCTTGTGTAAAAAGATTGACAGAATGATTTAAATAAAGTTACTTTGACCTCACCTGAACAATGCGCAAACCTGCGGGCCAGCATATTGCCCCTTACCGCCAGCGCCCTGCGCTCCCTTTCTATGTCGGCATCATCTTTCAAATCAGTAGTGACCATATGACCTAAATATTTAAACACAGAAACTCTTGCTAGCTCACAACCGTCAAGATAAACGGGGGGGATGAGGCTGAGGCAGCAGCCACGAGCTGAAAAAACCATCATTTCACTTTTTTTGCTATTGTATTGCAGCCCATGCGTTTTAGAATAGTTTTCGCAAACCCGCAGCAGCTTCCCCAGGGCGCAGACCGACGGGCTCAGCAGCACCATGTCATCCGCATAGCTAATATTATTAACCATTTGGCCATCAACGGAGCACCCTGCATGCATGCTGCTCAGCTCGTCGATGAGCTCGTTCACGTACAGGCAGAAAAGCTTCGGGGATGTTAACCCCCCCTGCCTCACTCCACATTCCAGCCTGTACGTGTCCGATACCTCACCCGCCCACCTCACACAGTTATCCTGATGCGCGTACCAGTGCCTAAACAGATTTACAACCTCACATGGCATACCAGTGGCCTCTAGTTTCTCCCACAGTATCCTATAAGAAACACGGTCGAACGCTTTTGACAGGTCAAGAAAGCACCCATAGACTGGCGTCTTTCTTTTCGTATAGTACCTGACAGTCTCCTTGAGGGCAAAGATGGCGCTTTCTGTTGACAGCCCAGCTCTAAAGCCAAACTGCGCATCATTGAGTTTAAGGTGTTTGCCCAGCTGCTTATCAAGGAGACTGTCAAGTACTTTCGCCGAGACCGTAGCCAAAGATATTGGCCTGTAGTTATTCCTATCGGACACGTCACCTGTCTTGTTTTTAACTATAGGAACAACCAAGGTGCGTAAAAAATCAGGTGGCATGTACGTATGTCTAAGACAGAGATTAAAGAACAAGCACAATACCCGCGGCAGATGGGCCCCCGCATGCTGGAGGTGCTCGATGCTGAGCCCGTCGTGGCCCGGCGACTTTCCACGGCTCATATTTTTAATAACTTTTTCAATATCACGAGCCGTGAAATAAACAAGCGCCGCGTCCCCCGCGCCGCCTCGCGCGGGCGCAGCCTCGCGCACCTCCCCCCCCGCACAGTGCCCCCCGCCTGTGCCCACCGCCAGCTGGTCAGCCGCGCTAGGTATAGGTAGGGCTTGCACCCTAAAAAACTGCATGAACGAGTTAGCAATATCCTTAGGGTCACTACAACCTTCTACACTAGAGGGCTGGCCAGATTTTGAGTTCATGCCTTGAGTACATTTCCAAAATTTTGAAAAATCTTTTTTACTATGATGCTTAGCAATAATGTCCATTTTAATTTGATTTTGATTTTTTAAACACCATTTTAATTTAGCTTTAAAAATCCTACGAGAAGTTAACATTAAATCATATACTTGTCCGTATGGTGGTTTGCCATACATCAGCCAAAGGTTAAAACAACGTTTCGCTTCTTTATGTGCTTCACTAACATGCCAATTCCAACCCACTACCTTCTTTTTATTACCCTTATTTTTATTTTTATAGGTCCTACTTGCCCCCTCTGAAAGGATACTTATTATACTTCTATACAGACTATCTAAAATATGTTGATGGTCACTACTGTCACAAATATAATTATGAAAGGAACATTCTCTTAACTCCTCTGGAAAATCTATGTCACGCAATCTACTAGTACAAAATTTGCTATATTCATCAATTTGTTGAGCATCCCGGGCCCCCCACACTACTTTATTACATGTCTGTTTTTTACATTGCAAATCTGATCCCAATACATTAATATCACATTCAATAACCAGTGGAAAATGATCAGATGAGTACACATTATAATCAATTTTGATGTTTGTAATTGTGTTCCAAGCAGAAGCAGTTAGTAGACAATGATCCAACCATCTTTTACAATGATGCGCTTCACTAATAAAAGTAAAATTATTGGATGTTGAATTTAAAAATTCTAGGTCCGCACATAACCACTTTTGTTCTTTAGTAAATGACAACATTTCCCTACCAAATGCTTCTGATGGATGTGCATTGTAATCTCCAAGCATATACACACACTGGACATCACTACCTTCTACTATTGCACATAGAGCACCTAAACACTGTGTAAACAATGCCAAATTGTCAACGCAGTCCGTTGGCATATAGACACTACACACTATAAAGGCACTATTACCCGTTGACACTTTTATTGCCACAATCCGGTTGTTGTCACAGGGCACCACGGAAACGTCATGGAACAATGCTTTGCGCCATAGAAGCGCAACTCCCCCGTGCGGTCGGCCGCGCAATACGCCAGCTGTCATGTCCACTGCTGATGATCCAGTGTACCCAAAGTCCGAGTGGATATCTCCTAGGTATGGTAGATCGTGGGGGAGAAGCCATGTCTCCTGGAGGCATACTATGTCTGATGTATCACATAGTTTCCGGACTTCACTCGCAGATGTCTTCACATTTTTACAATTGAAGCTTATAAAAGTTACCTTGGTTGTACTATCCATACTTATTATGTATTGTTTTGTGCAACACTCCCCTCTCCATTCTTGAAGTACACAAATTGGCGGAAATTGATACCCTCCGGCCATAGTTGGTCATTCAAAAATAGGCTCAATTTACACTTAGATACCCATACTTTGTAGCTGTTATACTCCTTGTCCTTTTTCATATTCATTTTCACTAGTTTTACACTCTCCTTGGTGTTCTCAAAAATGTAATCAACTATATCCTTTTCTGTGGTATCCTTGTGGACATTGGAAATATAAAGCGATATCATAGACTCAGCGATACTCAGATAGTAGATTGATACTCAGCAGCTTTTGATGGCCACACGGGCGGCGTTTCAGCGGAAATTTTCGTGAAACCGACCGCGAGTATCCCTTATCGCCTGCGCCAATTATGTACGGCCGTCAGGGAGGATACAAAAACGACCAGAATTTGTTTTATTACTAATTTAATTAAAAATAAAAATTACAAATTAATTATAATAATGACCAATGCTCGATATTAGAGACAGAGGTAGAATGAGGTGATTCACTGGGATTGTCACACGGTAAAGGTGGGATCTGCCGAGGCAGCAGTTTACCCGCGGTATAGGTGTCGCGTTGCGAAACGCGACGGAATTCACAGAAAACACTTGCACTGGTGTCTGATAACATGACAAGGTGTTTGGAAGTGTACCAACCAACAAACACTAGCAAGCTGAAAAACTGCCGAATGAAACTGAGAAAAAAATTTATTTATTTATTTTTTCCTCTACTAGAGGAAAAAATAAATAAATAATAATAAATACCTAAAATACCTTAATACCTACGTATATAAAGTATAGTAGATATTTATTATTATTTATTTATTATACTTATTTATATTATTTATTTCTAGGTAGAGACTGTTTGGGTCCATCGGTCTTATGATATTTTTCAAATGATTGTATGTCTCTAGTCCAATTTTCAAGTATAGTAAGAATTGTAATGAAATCTCTTGTATTTATATGATAATGATTAAAAATACAAGCTTTTATCAGATACTGCACTTATATTTATCCTATTATGAGTCGACTGTTCATGCCGTTTTGTGGAAGGTCCGGTAGCTCTTGAAAAACCTTCCCCAATCTTCAGATACTGCCTCATCGGGGGTCTTTGGGAAGTGTACCCATTTATTGAATTCTCTTGATACTGAAGATATGACAGATCCATTAGGATGCCTAGCCATAGCCGGTACCAACTAGCTCCTATGCCCAAGAAGTATAATGTGATGAAGACCTAGAAAAATAATGTAATCTTATAATAAAATAGTACTTAGTTTGCAATCCACAATGGCAGAACAGTGTAGATAGATAGATAGATAGATAGAAAATACTTTATTGTACACCACATAAAATTAACAAAGAAATACAGAAAAACATCAGAGTGGAATACAATGGGCGGTCTTATCACTAAAAGCGATCTCTTCCAGACAACCTTGGGATGGACTGGACTTGAAAAGAACGATAGAGGACGATGGTGTAGATAAAAACAACAAGTGTACCTACTAATCTAACTTGTTCATTGAAAATAAACATGTTTTCCTTTCTTGTTGTTATGTCATAGATAATAAGTCAATTCCTTTTATCCTGTGTCGAAGGCACAGTAATATTCAATGTATCTGGCAATCAATGTTATGTTTTTGAGTGATGGCCACACTAATGACGCTTGTGTAAAAAGTTGCTCACGGACGGAGGTCCGAGGAAGTTTTAGGGTTCATGCTGAAAACACCAATTTAATATCATCACATTTAATATCGGCGTTACATTAGATATAGTTACTGTACTATATAATTATTGGCACAGGTAAGTATAGATTAATTACAGAGCGATTGCACGTCACGTGGTGCTTGTCGCGCGGTCCGAGGGCAAGAGGGTTTTTGTCCATGCAGACGAGCTATCGCCGTGTCTCATTACGTTGTCAGCTTGTGTGTGGGCGGATCCTAAGCGGGCGGCAAGCACTACGATTGGTGTTATCTACCATATGGCCAACATAACGGCACTCCTAAATATACTAGATGGATGCGTTCATAATGGTAGTTAATATTAAGGATGCGTTCGCCACAACCACCCACCCACGGAGAAACGAACTATAAGTCGAAAATAGGTCGAAACCTAACCCTACGACCGGAACGAGTAGTTGTTAGTTTTGGCGGGGTGACAGGCTCCGGCGCTGGAGGCGAAGGCGCTGGAGGTGCAGGCTGCGGCGTGTTATCTGTAACGTGAGATGCTGCTTTATTGTTTGGTATCACTGAACTTGGAGGGACAGTTGGCAAGGAAGCAACGTCTAAATGTGCAGGTTTGACCCGGTCGATGCTCACTGCGACTTCCTTGCCACCTATCTCCAAGGTAATAATTTTGAGGCCCCTATCTTTAACTCTATAAGGCCCTGTGTAGGGAGGCTGTAGGGACCGCCGTGCTGAGTCGTCTCTCAGCATGACGTGTGTGGTCGTCGCGAGGTCTTTGTGTATGAAAGATGTTGTTTTGGCATGTCGAGATGCAGGCACTGCCCTCATTATCGACATTTTCGCCCTTAGCTGTGCGACAAATTCGCTGGCCTCAACGATGTTTGATTGAGTTGGGATTACTAACTCTCCCGGTAGGCGGAGAGGTTCGCCATATACTAATTCAGCTGCTGAGCATCCAAGATCTGCCTTTAATGAAGATCGGAGGCCGAGGAGAACGACGGGTAGGGCACTGAACCATGTGTCAGTGTGACACATGATAGCCGCCTTTAACTGACGGTGTAATCGTTCTACCATGCCGTTGGCTTGTGGATGATACGCTGTAGTCCTTACCCTTTGTGAGCCACATAGGTTGGTCAGCCGCTGGAATAAATTTGACTCAAATTGGCGGCCTTGGTCGGTGGTTATTGTAGACGGCACACCGTAGCGAGCAATCCACCCACTGACAAACGTTTCAGCAACCACCTCCGCTGTGATTGACGTCATAGGCCACACCTCTGGCCAGCGTGTATAACGGTCGACGGCCGTGAGGCAGTAAGTGTGACCATGGGAGTATGGCAGTGGGCCTATGATATCAATATGCACGTGTTTGAAACGCCCAGATGGTGTGTTAAAATTGCCCAGCGGAGCGGTGTTATGCCGCGATACCTTTGACCTTTGGCACGCCATGCACGTTCGAGCCCAGGCTAGACAATCCTTCTGCATGTTGGGCCACACATGTCGCTCAGCCACCATGCGTGCGGATGCCCGCGCGCCAGGGTGACTCAAGTTGTGCAGCCGGTCAAACACTGCGCGACGCAGCGGACCAGGCAGGTACGGACGGGATCTTCCAGTGGATCTGTCACAGAAAATAGAAATTTTAGTACCGGGTATTTCAACTTTTTCTAGTTTTAATGATGTTTTAGACGGAAGATGTTTTAACTCGTCATCATCGTCTTGAGCTTTAGACAGGGCTGCAAAATCAAATTCCAGTGAGATAGATTCAATGCGTGACATTGCATCTGCTACTACATTATCGGTCCCCTTAATGTGTTGAATGTCGGTTGTAAACTGACTGATGAATGAAAGTTGGTTTAGCTGTTGCGGTGGCAACTTTTCTCGACGCTGTATGAAAGCATATAATAATGGCTTGTGGTCAGTAAAAATCGTTGCGTGTCGGCACTCTAAAATGTGTCGAAAGTGTTGCACACTTTCATACACACCTAGGAGTTCTCTGTAGTACGCTGGTTGTTGAGCCTGTTTTTCATCTAATTTCTTGCTGAAAAATGCAAGGGGTTGCCATTCGTCATCAACCTTCTGCTGTAAGCAGGACCCAACGTGCGTGCTGGACGCATCGGTAAAAAGTCCTAAAGGGGCAGACATATCGGGATGGGCGAGCAGTGTTGCAGATGATAAGCTCTTTTTGCATGCTTCAAATTGTTGCTCAAGCTCAGGCGTCCATGGAAATGGCTTTGCGCCTTTGCCGTTGATGGCAGTGACTGCATCAATGAGCGGGGCTTGGTGTTGGGCAGCCTGGGGTAAAAACTTGCGATAGTAATTCATCATACCTAAGAAACGTCTCATGCCTTGAACTGTCTTAGGCAGAGGAAACTCTAACAGGGATGCAATGCGTTCCTCAGGCGGCTGTGTTCCAGCTGCGCTGATGTGGTAACCTAGGAATGTAACCTCAGCTAGCCCTAAACGACATTTCGAAGCATTGACAACCACGCCATAATCCTGCAGTCTTTGAAAGAGTTTGCGAAGATGGTTGGCATGGTCAGTGGCATTTTCAGAAAATACAAGGATGTCATCCACGTAGCTGTAGCAAAAATCGAACCCTCGAACAACCTCATCAATGAATCGTTGAAATGTTTGTCCGGCATTGCGCAAACCAAATCCCATATATGGATGTTCGAATAATCCGAACGGAGTGATTATGGCGGTTTTGCAAATGTGGGGTTCATAGACAGGTATTTGTTGGTATGCCTTAGCCAGATCTATAGTACTAAAAACGGTAGCACCTGATAGGCCTTGGTTAAAATCCCCGATGTGCCGCACAGGGTACCGGTCGGGTATGGTTCGTGCGTTGAGCGCGCGGTAGTCACCGCAGGGACGCCAGGATGTATCGCGCTTTTGGGCTAGATGCAGCGGCGAGGACCAAGGGCTCTTGGAGGGCCTCGCAGTGCCGCAGTTCAACATATCGTTAAACTCCTTTTTAGCAGCGGCCAGCTTATCAGGTCCCAGGCGGCGCGGTCGACAGCTGATCGGCGGGCCGTCGGTGGTGTGGATGTAGTGGACCGTTTCATGCTTCATTTGCCTTAGGATGCCAGGCGGCCGCAGTATCTCTGGAAATTCAGACAAGATTCTATTAAATTCTGACCCTTCTGCGGATATAACTTTGATGCTATTATGGTCAGCGTTAGACATTTCCACACTAGTGACTAGGCTGGTCATACCATCCACGAGTCTCTTTTTAGTGCAGTCTGGCAGAAGGTTGTAGTGTGCTAAGAAGTCTGATCCAATGATGGCTATATTAACATCGGCCACAACAAAGTTCCAACAAAAATCGCGGCGCAACCCAAGGTTTAAATTTAATTGTATGGTACCATATGTATTTATGACAGTGCCATTGGCAGCGCTGAGTTGGTATGATGTTGGTAGGCGTCGCCCAGATGTTAATTGTTTTGGGAAACAACAAATGTCTGATCCTGTATCAATGAGAAAGCGGTATTTCGTCACTTTGTCTGTTACAAAAAGGCGACGGCTAGTTGGGTGGCAGTCAGCTGTCGCACTTACTGACTGCCCGATGAGTTTTCCGAGTTTTTGTTACTGTGCCAGTTGCAAGGTGACTTGCACTTGGTGGCCTTAGTGTCGTAAGTAGAGTGATACCAACACATACCTTCTGTTTGTGGGCTCGAGCGCGAACATGAGCGCGAGCGTGAGCGGTTGCGGTGTTGTGCTCCCCTGTTGCTGGCTGCAGCGAGGCTGGCTACCTGCTTTGTTAGGTCGCCCACCAACCTACTCAAATGCTGCAAGTCATCCTGCGGACATACATTGTTAGTGCTTGCTACCTGCACTTGGGGTGCGGGGTTGACCTCGTGAAGCTTGTCCGCCAGGTCACCGAGCTCCTCCAGGCTCGCATTTGGCTGTGTGAGCAGGATCAACTGCATCTGCCGTGGTAGCCGGTTCGTCCACATGGATTGCAACAGCCGGTCCGGTATGCCTCCACCAGACAACGTCCGCAGGTGGCGAAGGAAGGAGGACGGCTTCCTATCCCCCATCTCTTCCTTCTCCAAGAGCCTGCGAATCTTTTCTTCATAGGACTCAGAAAATCTGTGGATCAAAGCGGATTTAAGTTTTGTGTAGGGCTCATCTTCCGGTGGTTTTATGATGAGTTCCTCTACTTCTCCGGCGGTAGCAGTGTCTAAACGTGAGATTGCATGGTAAAACTTAGTTAACTCCCTCGTTATTTGGTTTAAATGAAATTGGGCCTCTAAGCTTGCGAACCACAAAGCAGGGCGGTCCGGCCAGAATGGGGGTACTTTTATGCTTACTCTATTTATGTTACCTTTTGTCGCGTCCTCCACATCCAACGCCGTAGCTCCCAGCGTCGGAGCCATCCCTTTCTCTTCCATTGTTAAGTTATTCTAATATTATGCGAATACCTATTTGATGATGTGGTGGTGGTTGTGGTAACTAACGAAACTAAAACACTTATAGCATAGAGTCTCTAATAAATGTTCTTGAAGAATGCTGTCCTGTAATTCACTGCACTGGTTTGTATTTGTAATTGTTATTTGATAAACTGTTGTGATTGCTTGCTCGTCGTAAGTTTACGCGACGCCTCCGCTCCGCACGGGTGGCGCTGGTGATGCCGCCGCGGGCGCGTCGTTTGTTTGAGAAAGTTTACGTGACGCCACCGCTAAGGGGGCGCTGCCGATGCCGCCGCGGGCGCGTCGCTGGTCCAACAAGGTTGACACGCGTGCGCGTAGGTATGCTTGTAGCTGTACCTGGCACTGCGTGACGCCACACCTGAAGAATTGCGCCGTCGTCGCCAATGCTGGCCTACGTGACGCCCACGTAGTATTTCTCTATGGTGACGCCTCGTAGTCACGTAGTAGTTGTGCTGGCCCTTCGTGGCGTCGTAATTGTGCTGGCCCCTCGTGCCGTCGTAGGTAGGGCTCCGCTGCTGTCCAATTCGTGCGCCGATATCATGCGCGTCGTGTCGTCGTATTAGAACGTCGTATCAGAACGTCGTATCAGAACGTCGTAGTCACCAATTTAGGGTTCATGTTGAAAACACCAATTTAATATCATCACGTTTAATATCGGCGTTACATTAGATAAAGTTACTGTACTTTAAAATTATTGGCACAGGTAAGTATAGATTAATTACAGAGCGATTGCACGTCACGCGGTGCTTGTCGCGCGGTCCGAGGGCAAGAGGGTTTTTGTCCATGCAGTAGGAGTGAGGCATATATATCGGAACAGGTAAAAATAACAGGTATTTTAAAACAACAGCTTGGAACTGTTGTCTAAACCACTGAAAACCTGTTCCAGTTCCATTCCACAACAGCCCGAATCTGCCGAAACATGCGTCTCTTTATTCTAGCTTATGGAGATTGCTTTTGTTAGAAGGAGACGCCACGCACGGAACATGTGAGGCATATATATCGGAACAGATAACAAAATAACAGGTGTTTTAAAATAACAGCTTGGAACTGTTGTCTAAACCAACCAAGGAGAGCCTGTTCCAGTTCCAGTTCCATTCCACAACAGCCCGAATCTGCCGAAACATGCGTCTCTTTATTCTAGCTTATGGAGATTACTTTTGTTAGAAGGAGACGCCACGCACGGAACATGCTCTTCTCTATTCTAGCTTACGCATCTTACCTTTGTTAGAACGAGATAGCCTGTTACAAGCAGAGAACAGGTGTTGCGTTCGGAAAATACTATGTTGCATGCAACACAACCAGCTGTTATTTTGGAACAGGTTTTTGGAACTGTTGTTTTACTGGAACTGGAACAGGCGGAACAGGTTTCTTATTTTACCTGTTCCAACTCACTCCTACCATGCAGACGAGCTATCGCCGTGTCTCATTACGTTGTCAGCTTGTGTGTGGGCGGATCCTAAGCGGGCGGCAAGCACTACGATTGGTGTTATCTACCATATGGCCAACATAACGGCACTCCTAAATTATAACTAAATACTAGATGGATGCGTTCATAATGGTAGTTAATATACCACAAAGTAGTGTTTTAAGCGTTCGCCACAAAGTCAAAAAATTTAATTCCCGTGAAGCACGGCTAGTTTTTCAGTACTGGCGGAGGCCAAATTATCAAATCAGGCAATCATGTAAATATGTGTAGGTACTGTTCTCATAACGGCAGGAAGCCGACTGTATTGTGTGTGCTCAAAGTATCAATAAACGATTCAAGTGTATATCAGTGTGATTTCAATTGGACTTCATCATCATCAGAATCAAAACGCCACCGTTGGAGTACGCTGGTCTAGTCATAACTCATTAGGCGAGGCCAGGCCGGCTATCTGAACCCGCTAGCTGGCAAGTACAATCAACATTTGGTGGCCCATGAGTAGGTAGAAATTGGGGATTCTGGATATTTACATATCCAGAAGTCCCCAATTTCTACTATTCATCTATTCAATTTGATCTATTCGATCTATTAATTTTTATCTATCCATCTATTCAATTTGATCTATTAATCTATTATTTTTATCTGTCTTTCTATTCAATTCGATCTAATCATCTAGTATTTTTTATCTATCCTTCTATTCAATTTGATCTATTAATCTATTAATTTTTATCTATCTTTCTATTCAATTCGATCTAATCATCTAAATTTTTTTATCTATCCTTCTATTCAATTCGATCTATTGATCTATTAATTTTTATCTATCCTTATATTCAATTTACCTTTTACCTTTTCTATTTAAAAGCTAGTCTTAGTGCTATGGTAAGCTCGCCTATAACGTAAACTTCACATTATGCGTAATGCGTATTTTTTTTACCTTAGTAGTAACTATGTGGAAGTATGGGAAAAAAATGGTCCAGTTAGGTGCATAAAGATGATTTAATTCAAAGTATTTTTGTAAAATTTTTATCTATCTTTCTATTCAATTCAATCTAATCATCTAACATTTTTTATCAATCCTTCTATTCAATTCGATCTATTGATCTATTAATTTTTATCAATCCTTATATTCAATTTACCTATTACCTTTTCTATTTAAAAGCTAGTCTTAGTGCTATGTTAAGCTCGCCTATTACGAAAACTTTACATTATGCGGTGTCATTAATTTTTATTATTCTAAAAAATGTTATCTAAAGTTTAAGTGAAAGAAAACTAATAAAATACGGATTAAGATTTAGCTTGTAATCGATCTTAACTATTCACTTGTTTATTTATTTTCTTACTCTATTTTTCATTTAGCTTCCTATTCATATACTCACTCTGTAGTATAAGTTTTTTACCTTAGTAGTAACTATGTGGAAGTATGGGAAAAAAAATGGTTCAGTTAGGTGCATAAAGATGATGTAATTCAAAGTATTTCTGTAATTATAAATTAACATACATTCTTTCTATTCAATCCGATCTATTTTTCTAATATTTTTTATCTATCCTTCTATTCAATTCGATCTATTGATCTATTAATTTTTATCTGTAAATGGAGTGAATGAACAAAGTATTAGAGAAATAACCACAAGCGCGTGTCAGAAGATTTGTAAGTTTTTTTATTGGTTTTATAGTGTTTAATCACACACCAAGGGGAAGGCTGCGGGTTCAAATCCCGCTCGGCTCTTAACTTTCGGGACATTATTAAAATCTTTGTGAATGTAAGTAATATTTATAGAAAACTAGGAGAAATACCTAAATGCTATACTCATAATGATACAAGTAGATTTAATACGTATTCTCAATAACTGAAAATAAAACCAAACGAGTCATCGCACTGAATG
This sequence comes from Thera obeliscata, assembly GCA_947578465.1. NCBI lineage: Eukaryota > Metazoa > Arthropoda > Insecta > Lepidoptera > Geometridae > Thera > Thera obeliscata. Next base: position 8,085,125 of record OX387923.1, on the reverse strand, counting down.
CCAAATATTTACTGTTGGAAACAGCTGTATTATTTTAGAAGTATATTGGAATAACTTAGAGGAGATGCGCCCTGGTTTTACGTTCCACGTGTTTTTTTAATGATAAACTCGATTGTGGATAATCTAGTTATAATCTGTATCAGTCAAATAAAGAAGGTTCGCATTTCATCGAGTTAAAGGTGTACAATTGCGATGAGATTCGCAATATACAGCTTATGAATCGTTGGCAGCACACCATAACTACTGTTAAAAATCAAACAAACAATTGCGATGAGATTTGCAATATACAGCTTATGAATCGTTAGCAGCACGCCATAACTACTGTTAAAAATCAGACAAATGATGACACAAAGGCCTGAGAGCACCTTACACAATTCATTAAAGCCTCTTGTAAGGAATTCAGAAACTGTCGTCCAGACATTCTCAGGGGTGCGGTGCTTACTTTTGAGTAGGTTGCTAGTAGCGTAGTTGGTGAAGCGCTAGTTAAGTACTTATTATAATGATAGCCAGACATAACATAAGATTTTCATCTTTAGGTATCTAATATTACAAACAAAGTGCATCTATTTCATGAATAGGAATAATTTGAGAATGTAATCATGTGAATGATTAGGTTTTATCACAGAATTAAAATTATTTTGCTGTGCCTACCTACCTGGCCCTGAACTTGAAAAAATCGAATGCGTTAAATGTCGCATAGAGTTAACACGTTATGAATACAGATATCATTTGACAACTAATTCGCATAAATCAAACTGTTTACTAAAGACTATAATATAGATGTTATAACTACTGCATTCAAAAATCGAATAGTAACTTACGGCCCGTTCACACATGGGAGTCCGTTTTACTGGTACGTTTTTAACGGATACGTCATAAATTTATGCTCTGTTCACACATAGGCACCGTATACGTTCAACGGATCCGTCATTACTGGATGCAATGTTTGAACAGCCCAACGCCATCGACGAAAGAAACGTACACGATAAAACGGAACAGTAAAACGGAGACATGTGTGAACCGGCCGTTAGCGCTTAAACCCTGATCGGGAAGTCGAGTACCCAACACCAGAGGCGTTCCTGATTGAAAATAAGAGATATATCTGATTAAATTAATGCAGTTTTCACTAAAAGCACATACATGTATCAAATTGAATTTTAAGTTATCTGCTTATTTTACGATAAAAAAGTCAAATGAGCAGCAATTGAAGTAGTCTAACACAAAATATGAAATCGTTTATCAATGCACTGATTTGAATGAAGTATGTATTAGTTTAATAAATGTTTTCGAGACAAGACTTGAAGAGTTTGAACTGTGCAAGTCTGGCTGGATATATTCATCAACGAGTCATATGGAAATTAATGTTAATAAATACAGCCCTATGAGAGGAGGTACATACATAGATCTGCATTCATTTAATATTTTTTATCTATCCTTCTATTTAATTCGATCTATTAATTTTTATCTGTCCTTTTATTCAATCCAATCTGTTCATCTAATATTTTTTATCTATCCTTCTATTCAATTCGATCTATTGATCTATTAATTTTTATATGTCCTTCTATTCAATTCGATCTATTCATCTAATATTTTTTATCTATCCTTTTATTGAATGAGTGCTTTAGTATTCTCATCTAATCTACACGCCTCGACAAGCCTCTGTTTATGTTGAGAGTGGTCTAGCCATGTCGGATGGAATGAAATGATAACTTATTCTTATCGAATGTTTATAGTGCATGGTAGAAATTAAAGTACTAACATCGAAGTGGCTGAACACTTTGCATTGGATGGCATCATATCAAGCCAGTAAAAGTATGAGTAAAAAATAATTATAAAAAGTTTAGAAAAATATTTTTATTGATTTAATATAAACCTTCCGACAAATAGGGCATATATAATTATTTAAAGATAAGGCACATTTTGTACAAGCAACAGCGTGACCACATGGAATAAAAACATAGTTCAACTTATTTTCGAAACATATTTTACAGATTAAATTCGGATAATTTATTGTTTCTTCTGGTTCTTCAATATGTGTATTTTTAGCAGGTCTCGACGTTTCACAGCATTCTGCTGATTTTGTTTTCCCGCTAACGATCGAATTAAATAGAAGGATAGATAAAAAATATTAAATGAATGCAGATCTATGTATGTACCTCCTCTCATAGGGCTGTATTTATTAACATTAATTTCCATATGACTCGTTGATGAATATATCCAGCCAGACTTGCACAGTTCAAACTCTTCAAGTCTTGTCTCGAAAACATTTATTAAACTAATACATACTTCATTCAAATCAGTGCATTGATAAACGATTTCAAATTTTGTGTTAGACTACTTCAATTGCTGCTCATTTGACTTTTTTATCGTAAAATAAGCAGATAACTTAAAATTCAATTTGATACATGTATGTGCTTTTACTGAAAACTGCATTAATTTAATCAGATATATCTCTTGTTTTCAATCAGGAACGCCTCTGGTGTTGGGTACTCGACTTCCCGATCAGGGTTTAAGCGCTAACGGCCGGTTCACACATGTCTCCGTTTTACTGTTCCGTTTTATCGTGTACGTTTCTTTCGTCGATGGCGTTGGGCTGTTCAAGTTACTATTCGATTTTTGAATGCAGTAGCTATAGCATCTATATTATAGTCTTTAGTAAACAGTTTGATTTATGCGAATTAGTTGTCAAATGATATCTGTATTCATAACGTGTTAACTCTATGCGACATTTAACGCATTCGATTTTTTCAAGTTCAGGGCCAGGTAGGTAGGCACAGCAAAATAATTTTAATTCTGTGATAAAACCTAATCATTCACATGATTACATTCTCAAATTATTCCTATTCATGAAATAGATGCACTTTGTTTGTAATATTAGATACCTAAAGATGAAAATCTTATGTTATGTCTGGCTATCATTATAATAAGTACTTAACTAGCGCTTCACCAACTACGCTACTAGCAACCTACTCAAAAGTAAGCACCGCACCCCCTGAGAATGTCTGGACGACAGTTTCTGAATTCCTTACAAGTGGCTTTAATGAATTGTGTAAGGTGCTCTCAGGCCTTTGTGTCATCATTTGTCTGATTTTTAACAGTAGTTATGGCGTGCTGCTAACGATTCATAAGCTGTATATTGCAAATCTCATCGCAATTGTTTGTTTGATTTTTAACAGTAGTTATGGTGTGCTGCCAACGATTCATAAGCTGTATATTGCGAATCTCATCGCAATTGTACACCTTTAACTCGATGAAATGCGAACCTTCTTTATTTGACTGATACAGATTATAACTAGATTATCCACAATCGAGTTTATCATTAAAAAAACACGTGGAACGTAAAACCAGGGCGCATCTCCTCTAAGTTATTCCAATATACTTCTAAAATAATACAGCTGTTTCCAACAGTAAATATTTGGCATTCAGTGCGATGACTCGTTTGGTTTTATTTTCAGTTATTGAGAATTCGTATTAAATCTACTTGTATCATTATGAGTATAACATTTAGGTATTTCTCCTAGTTTTCTATAAATATTACTTACATTCACAAAGATTTTAATAATGTCCCGAAAGTTAAGAGCCGAGCGGGATTTGAACCCGCAGCCTTCCCCTTGGTGTGTGATTAAACACTATAAAACCAATAAAAAAACTTACAAATCTTCTGACACGCGCTTGTGGTTATTTCTCTAATACTTTGTTCATTCACTCCATTTACAGATAAAAATTAATAGATCAATAGATCGAATTGAATAGAAGGATAGATAAAAAATATTAGAAAAATAGATCGGATTGAATAGAAAGAATGTATGTTAATTTATAATTACAGAAATACTTTGAATTACATCATCTTTATGCACCTAACTGAACCATTTTTTTTCCCATACTTCCACATAGTTACTACTAAGGTAAAAAACTTATACTACAGAGTGAGTATATGAATAGGAAGCTAAATGAAAAATAGAGTAAGAAAATAAATAAACAAGTGAATAGTTAAGATCGATTACAAGCTAAATCTTAATCCGTATTTTATTAGTTTTCTTTCACTTAAACTTTAGATAACATTTTTTAGAATAATAAAAATTAATGACACCGCATAATGTAAAGTTTTCGTAATAGGCGAGCTTAACATAGCACTAAGACTAGCTTTTAAATAGAAAAGGTAATAGGTAAATTGAATATAAGGATTGATAAAAATTAATAGATCAATAGATCGAATTGAATAGAAGGATTGATAAAAAATGTTAGATGATTAGATTGAATTGAATAGAAAGATAGATAAAAATTTTACAAAAATACTTTGAATTAAATCATCTTTATGCACCTAACTGGACCATTTTTTTCCCATACTTCCACATAGTTACTACTAAGGTAAAAAAAATACGCATTACGCATAATGTGAAGTTTACGTTATAGGCGAGCTTACCATAGCACTAAGACTAGCTTTTAAATAGAAAAGGTAAAAGGTAAATTGAATATAAGGATAGATAAAAATTAATAGATCAATAGATCGAATTGAATAGAAGGATAGATAAAAAAATTTAGATGATTAGATCGAATTGAATAGAAAGATAGATAAAAATTAATAGATTAATAGATCAAATTGAATAGAAGGATAGATAAAAAATACTAGATGATTAGATCGAATTGAATAGAAAGACAGATAAAAATAATAGATTAATAGATCAAATTGAATAGATGGATAGATAAAAATTAATAGATCGAATAGATCAAATTGAATAGATGAATAGTAGAAATTGGGGACTTCTGGATATGTAAATATCCAGAATCCCCAATTTCTACCTACTCCCATGAGGGGAACGCAACGGATTCTACGTGTGGAGGACGCGTGGAGAACCGTTTTCATCAATCATCGCATCGTCAGCGAGTCGTCTCATCGCAGGGGGCGTAAGGCGCTTTCCGGTGCATCGTGTCATCACAAGTCGGTGGCTTGTCAACGGACGGGACAGGGAGTCACCGTGCCGTTGGGAGTCTACTCATCACCATCAGTGTACGGAGATATCAGTGCTGTGAAAAAGGTCATTTTCGGGGTGAAGGTGTTCGGCCAATCAAAGTGCTAAAAAGTGTCATCAAAAAATTCATCAACAAGTTGGACGCCATTTTGTGATTGCATCATCCTTCCTTTGTAGGCGAAAAATCGTGTTGGTCACGTGGGGACTGTTGGCCAACATAACAAACATTCAGCTCTCATTCAAGAACGTCACGTCGGTGTGCGGTTGGCAACCCTGCTAAGGATTGGACGGAACATCAATCAAGCAAAATAAAGGACATTATTTGATCAGTCTATTCATTCATTCAGGACAATTTTAGAATCTGTCAAAGTCAGTCGTGTCATTTGATGTGTCAGAATAGTCAGTTGTCAGTGGTTGTCATACAGACAGTGATCCATTGTTTTGGTTCAAGAATAACAACTGGGGTTATTTATTTTATAAGTTAAATTCATTTGTAATTGAATCAACTAGGTCACAATGGCTAGTAAATCGTGTAAGGTTCAGTTTAAAGCACGTCATCGTATGCTCATGGATTTTGGGGCCACAATACTGGATAGCGAATCCTCTATTGCAGTTTACAAGTCAGTTCTCAGAGGTCAATATGTTACTGGTCAAAGTGGAGCAAAGGCTGGAAGGCAAGGTGAGGTCTCCGGGAATGGAGTGCTCACCCTCCACATCAAAGGAGAATCAGGTAAGAGCTCGTTTACCTTTCATTGAGATTCCAAAGTTCAGTGGAAAACTGATTGACTGGGTGCCATTCTTTGATCTTTTCCAATCATTAGTGCATGAACGCGCCAACATGTCCGATGCGGAGAAGCACTATTATTTGAGAGCGTCATTAGAGGGTGAGGCACTCTCCATTATCAGACAACTACCCATGGACGAGAGTAATTATGAGGTGGCCCTCAATCTACTCAAGGGCAGATATCAAAATCATCGATTATTACTCGATACATATCTAGATCGAATCATTCACTTACCGGTAGTTCAACCAAATCATTCTCTGCGTTCAGACTTCTTTGACCTGCTTAGGGAATCTATTCAGGCCTTAGAGGGGCTAAAGGTGCCGGTCAAGGAGTGGTCATATTTCATTTTGTACATGGTGTTACAGAAGTTACCCGAAGCACAAAGATGAAGCCCTGTCTCGTCCAGCATTGCGAGACGCCAAAACGCTTACGTGCAGCCATGAAGGAATCCACTTTAATGAGAGTTCATTTTACCCAATATGGTGATATTGGGTAAAATGAACTCCATCCTTGATTAAAAGATCGATTTTTTGTGATCATCACCTAACTAGCTGTTACCCACGACTTCGTCATCGTGGATATTTGAATTCGTTTTTAGAATTCCGTAGCCAAATGGCAAAAACGGAACCCTTATAGATTCGTTATGTCTGTCTGTCCGTGTATGTCACAGCCATTTTTCTCCGAAACTATATAAGCTAGACCGATGAAACTTAGCGAGTAGATGTATTCTGTAAACCGCATCAATATTACACAAAAGTAGAAAAAAACAAATAATTTGGGGGGTCCCCATACTTGAAAATGAAACTCAATTTTTTTTTATCAAACCCGTACGTGTGGGGTATCTATGAATAGGTTTTAGGGGTTTAAGGCCATGATGCTACCCCTAACTACATAATCTACATTCTTGAGGATACTGCAGCAATAAACACATGTTCTAAATACTTATTTATTTTCACCAAGGCTACATGTTCGCACAGTGTGAGCGGGGAGAGACGACTGGCGACGCGACATTGAATTCTTACGCGTCAGCCCGATTCCTGTGGCTAAGTACCTAGCCGCCACAGTACTCCCCCTCTTACAAAAAATTTTGAAAAAATTTAAAGTACACAAAATCATAAAACATAAAACTTATCACAAACATTCCAAGAAACAAATTGCAGTTACGTACAGTACACTCATAAATGCAGTCAAGACAATATTGCAAATTCGCTTACGCCGCAGTAGCTCGCTACTTTGCCTTATGGTCTCGAGTTACCGCTGCTGTACCTACTAACATACAATTCTACGAACTAACACTGATTCTAAAAATAGCACTGAATTTACTTAACTTTTGGAAAAAAAACTACGCTACGCTGATGATACGCCTCGTCCGATCCTTTGTCACAGCATCTTCTCATAATCACCGTCATTTTCCTATAGGTCTCTATAATATACTCGTAGCGCAAGGGTCTCATGCCAGTCACTCATTGCAGTGGGACTGAGCTATCTCCAGATCCAACACTGATCCTCCGGCGAGCATACCTTCTCCAACCGGGCTACACATTCTTGAGTGAATCTGCAGGTCCAAACTCCATTTTCTTCAGGATTGAGTGCACCTCAGATGTCGCTGGCTTCCATAAATTCTTCATGCTACCGCTCTAGACCGCGCATGATTCTTCGTTGGCTGGACCGCGGGTGGGTGGACATCCTCTTCCCTGGCCATACACTGCCATCTTTATTTTCTATTATCACATCACGCTGATGACCGGCTCTACATACAGGCTTCATTAGTGGTTGGGACGGGCTTTGGCTGACGTCATCGCATTCTTGCATCCACGTGGCGTGTCGTTATTGCGTCATGTTGATGTTCTTTTTATTTTACCTCCCGAGGTGTGGACTTCGTCGGGAGGGAGTCGTCTCCGCTGCTGGTCTATAAGGTCACCATTGTTCTTCGGAATCTTGATCAGGGTTCTCCGTGCTGCCGCGTTCCTTCGGGTGATCACCGCATGTTACATCACACCGAAGTTTGTCGAGGGTCACCACTTTAGGGGTTTAAGGCCATGATGCTACCCCTAACTACATAATCTACATTCTTGAGGATACTGCAGCAATAAACACATGTTCTAAATACTTATTTATTTTCACCAAGGCTACATGTTCGCACAGTGTGAGCGGGGAGAGACGACTGGCGACGCGACATTGAATTCTTACGCCTCAGCCCGATTCCTGTGGCTAAGTACCTAGCCGCCACAAGGTCTTCAAAAATGATATTGAGGTTTCTGATACCGTTTTTTTCTAAACTGAATAGTTTGCGCGAGAGACACTTCCAAAGTGGTAAAAAGTTGGTCCCCCCCCATAACTTCTAAAATAAGAGAATGAAAAATCTAAACAAAATATATGATGTACATTACTATGCAAACTTTCAACGATATTTGGTTTGAACGAGATCTAGTGAGAAGTTTTTTTTTATACGTCATAAATCGCAAACCGTAATTTACCTTTCGACGAACTACAAGAACTTTTATTAGTAAAAGTACTGGTCCCATAAGGATATATTCAAAAGCAAACTTCCGGTCCACCTTAAAAAGAAATTAATGGATAATACGATCCTCCCTACTTTGTTGTATGGCTGTCAAAGCTGGCCGTTGACAAAACATATTGTTAAAAAAATTGCCACGTTCCAGAGAGCAACAGAAAGGTCTATGCTTGGCCTAAAACTTAACGATAGAGTCAGGGGCGACACCCTAAGAGACATCACGAAAGTTACAGACGCAGTAAGCATGCTCTGTAAGCTGAAGTGGAAGTGGGCGGGTCACGTGTCCAGAGCACTTGATGGCAGGTGGAGCGAGCGGATCCTGCATTGGTACCCACGAGATGCGGCACGCGCACGAGGTCGACCTAAGAAAAGGTGGTGCGACGATGTGGTAGAGGTGGCGGGACCCGCATGGACGCGAGTGGCACAGGACCGCTATGAATGGAAGCGCATGGAGGAGGCCTACACCCATTTTTGGGTGCCCAAAAGAAGTGTTAGTATGTAAGTTGTATATAAATGTTTAGATGTAAAATTAGAATTAAGTATCTACCCTTCCTTTGGAAATAAATGGCTTATTTATTATTATTTATTTATTGTTGCTACGGAACCCTTCATGGGCGAGTCCGACTCGCACTTGGCCGCTTTCTTTTAGTTTGACATGACCAACTGCTAGTTACCATTGTTTTGAGCTTGTACTTGGAGTGTATTTGAATTTGAAGGCGAGTGCTGTTGGAGAGGCCTTTTTTCAGCAGTGTTTAGTGTACGATAGATGTTTCCCGTGATTTTGTCTTAGTGGTTATCATCGGTTTTTTTGTTAACCTTTGTGTGTATTCAAACCTGTAGGCCTAAGATGACCGCCACGAGAGTCGATTTATCTCGTCAAAAGTAGGGATATGTCTATATCTCTACACGAGCTAAGATGACCGCCTAAATATGTCGTCATCATCTGTCAAATGAAGATTTACTCGGAATTCGAATTTTGATTTTTGAATTTTGTCGTCAAATGGTAAGATGACCGCCATATTTTCTCGTCTTTTGACGTGTCTGCGCGGTAAATTTTCTCGTCGACAGTTTTTGAAAACGAGATAAGTCTTCCGCTTGTCTTTTAGATTTTGTTTAGCTAACTTTTCAAAGGGTGGCGATACCTTACTATAATCATCTTATTGCGATGTACGCCGATAAGCAAAACAGAAAGATTCAACGGAAAAATAATCAGAGACGTATGTGGTATGTGATCTTTTTGACGTTGTTCGAATTCGAAGGTGAGTACCTAGTTCATTTGAGGTTAACTACTCATAGATTTCTATGTGCTATCCTGCTTATAATGTTATTGTAAAGGTCTAAAATTAATAATAACAAATTAGGTTAGTGTGAGTCAACACTTCTCATACATTTACCCAATTCACTCAATGTTTCAATAGTGAAGACGTGTCATTGGATCTCAGTTTACCAACTACGAACTACCTATATACTACACTACGAATTTATGCAAAGTAAAAACTGAGTATAGTTACCTACCTATCTAATACTTTAGTAAAAATATTTTAATAACAGGGTGAAATTGGACGAAGATGTACGAGTCGAAAACGAAGAAGTTATCAACGGAGATTTGGCTGCAGAGATAGATAGATAGATAGATAGATAGATAGATAGATAGATAGATAACTCTTTATTGATTACTATGACACATATAGGAATAGGTACAGTATTTTGCTTAAAACTAAAAATTCACAGTAAAACAATGGGCGGCCTTATCGCTAACAGCGATCTCTACCAGGCAACCTTGGGATGGACAGAATCGAACATAAACAAGAGAGGGGGGGAGTTTGATTTGATGAGATTAAATAAATATTATGAGTATTTTCAAAAATATTACCTACATAAACGTACTTACAATATATAAATATACATTACACAAATAAAAATATTATATAAATACAAATATCTAAATATATAACAATACATTACACAAATAAAAATATTATATAAATACAAACATTCATATATATATACATATATATATTATATATATATACAAAGAACAAAGATAGACTATAAACTAGTTAGGTAGTGATCATTGACCATCCTTTTAAAGATATCAATGGACTTAGCCTTTCTGATATCGACAGGTAACGCATTCCACAAGCGGACAGCCTGCACTGTAAATGACCTTTTGTAGAAAGTAGAGGAGTGAACAGGGGTTTGGAGTTGTAGGGTTTCGGATGAGCGAAGGTTACGAGTATGGGAAAGGTGCAAAAATTGAAATCGTTCCTTCAAGTATGAAGGAGTTATAGGAGAGAAAAGAGTATTATAGAGAAGATTAAGGATGTGAGCATTCCGACGAAAACAGATTGGCAACCACTTGAGTTTATTGCGGAATTCGGAAATATGATCATATTTGCGTAGACCAAATATGAAGCGTATACAGTAGTTTTGAAGACGCTCAAGCTTATAAAGTTGCTCTTCAGTGATATCTATAAAGCAGGCGTCAGCATAATCAAGAATTGGGAGTAAGAGGGATCGAGCAAGCGCAATTTTGGTGGCAGTAGGCAGAAAATTTCGAAGTCTTCTAAGAGAAGCACCAGAAGCAAATATTTTACGACTTAGTTCAGCTAAGTGTGGTCGCCATGAGAGTTGCTTATCAAATAATACGCCTAAGTTTTTGACCGTATCACTTAGCTGTATACATTTACCATCAAAAATCACTTGGGGGAGATGAAACCAGTCTATTTTTGATATCATTCTGGAACTGCCAATAACAATGATTTGCGTTTTGTCTGGATTTACTGAGATGCCAAAAGATTTGCTCCAGTCCAAAATACTACGCAAGTTAGAGTTAGTGGTCTCAAATGCCTCGTGCAATTGAGTGATAGAGGTTTGAGTATAGATTTGGAGATCGTCTGCATAGAGGTGATAAGACATAGAAAGGTGCTGAGAAATTGAATTTATAAAGATTGCAAAAAGGAGAGGAGATAAAACGCCGCCCTGCGGCACACCAGCCTTGATATCACACCACGATGAGTACGAGTCATCCAAGCGAATACGTTGCCGGCGGCCATGCAGGTAATTGCGAAACCAATCAATTACCATAGGAGATATGTTAAGAGAGCGGAGAATGGCCAACAGAATATCGAAATCGACATTGTTAAAAGCACTACTAAAGTCAAGGAGTGACAGCAAGGTTACTTGTCCGTTATCCATGCCATGGCGTATATCATCCGTGATTTTCACCAGGGCTGATACGGTGCTATGGCCGGTACGGAAGCCAGATTGAAAGGGGTTGTGGAGACTGTTGCTAATAAGGAACCTGCTTAGTTGTTGGTGAACGAGACGTTCTAAGACTTTGGAGAGGAATGGGAGAATAGAAATAGGACGATATTCAGAAAAGGATGTTGGATTTGGTTTCTTGGGAAGAGGAGTAACTTGGGCTTCTTTCCATACTGATGGAAATTCGCCAGTAGTCAGGGATGCATTTAGTATGTGCCGAATAACGGAAACTATTTCATCAATAATAGGCATGATCATGTTTCGGCTAATACTATCGCTTCCGATGGCATTCGAGGATATAGACGTTATGCTCTTCTTAACATCACTATCAGTAAATTGAGTGAAACAAAAACTAGAGTAGTCAGGAATTGGAGTAGCAGAAAGATTATTTAAGGTCAAAGTTTTCCTGTTACTATCGAACACAGAAGAAGTAGAGAAATATTTATTTAAGGAATCTATGTTCAAATCTTTAGGAGTGTTGTCTTGACGAGACTTTCCAATTCCTAGTGACTTAAGAAACTTCCAAACTTTGGCAGGATCTTGATTATCAATAGAGTCATGAATATAACGGCGTTGCGCGTCTCTACACACTCTATTGCAGCGATTCCGACTGTCTACATACTTTACCTTGTTGACCTCAGATGGACGTTGTTTGTATCTGGATTTATGAACGGCTTTCTTATGCATCGATGATCTAAGTTCATTTGTGATCCATGGCGCAGGTAGATGCTTGAGCTTAATAGTTCTCAAAGGAGCGTGAACATCATACAGTTTGATCATTGCGCTATTGAAAAGATCCACTTTGTCGTCAATAGAACTTGCATTCAAAATGTTAGTCCAGTCAACATTTCGGGCATCCGTTTTTAAGTTTTCCAGATTTAAACCACCAAAGTTGCGCTGCAGGAGAAGTTTGGGCTTGGCTTTTGGAGGACGAACTTTGTAAGAAAGGAAGATTAGATCATGGTAGGAAAAAGCATCCGCGGGACACTGACCATGCTTAGCCACATGGTTCATAGAAGATACAAAAATTAGGTCCAAAAGAGAAGGCGTGCAATTAGGAAAGTTATGGGTAGCATTAAGAGGAAGAATGGTCAAATTTGTCGCGTTTACTATAGACTCAAGCAATTTTGATCGATGATCCTGCTTTAGCAAACAGGTGTTGAAATCACCCATGACAATAGTGTGATCAACAGTACCGACCAAATCTTCCACAAGTTTTTCAAAAGACTGGAAATAGTTAATGCGTTCAGAGGGGCAGTAAAAGACACCGAGTAAGATTTTTCTGTGCGAGAGTAAAATTTCTACAAAGAGATGCTCACCAGCATTGGGTGGTGATGGTTGCGCTGATACACTTACAATTGAAAAAGGAATATGGGCGCGGAGATATATGGCAACGCCACCACCACCACACCAGGTGCGGTCATTTCTTATAAGGACAAAACCAGGTAAAGAATAAGAGGTTGTAGGGAGACAGGGCTTTAACCAGGACTCTGATACTAAAATAGCGTGGATGTTTTTATGCTCAAATGACGCCAGCATGTCGGGATAGTGGGCCGGAATGCTTTGTGCATTAATATGCACAACGTTAAAGTTTTTTTGAAAAATCCGCAACAAAAGAGTTTACAGTGGAGGAGAGAGACGGGATACTGCTGAAACTGTCAGCGCTGTCGACATCAGATGATGAGCAGGAAACAAAGTCATCATCACTATCACCATCATGCGACATCTACCCCAAGCAGTAAATAATAATAATAACAGTATGTATGTAATAAAAATATAATATATATATAATAGGTAAATATATAAAATATGTGAATAAAATATATAAATATAGTACTTACCTCTAATAAGTAAGTACCTAGGTCCCTATATTAGATAACTTGTAATTTGTCTAATTTGTTTTATACTGTCCACCTGCCAGTTGTGAATAAAGATAAGTACATGTGGAACAATAAAAATAAGCTACACTTCTACGCTGCTTGCTTCTTGCTTGAAAAATTAAAAATTACGGTAATTTCCGACCGAGTCTGATGTAAACAACAACACAACAAACCAACATAATCAAGAATAACTGCACTGGTAGAATGCACTACCATATTATGCTGCCAACACTTCAATGACGCAGGGAAAAATTAACATGACAGTTGACAGTCCGGAGACATCCGGCAGACAGTGACAGTGACATCCAGTTATTTATCTGTTTGTTTTGATTGCAGTGGTTATCTGGGATCAGTGTTGCAAAAGTTCCCGATTTATCGGGAGATCTACTGATTTTGGCCATGGTCTCCCGATATCCCGATTTAGCAATCCTATCTCCCGACTTTTTGCATTTGTCAAAATAAAAATGGTAATTCAAAAGTAAAATGAAAAAAATATTCTAAATACGGCAACACTAATACAATTCTATAGCACATCTTCTTTATGCACGGGAACTTCCCTAAATGCTTCGAAACACGTCTAATTATGCCCAGCAAATTGCACTGAAACACATTAGAATATAGTTTATTATTGTCTGTGGGAAAATTGCAGAACACAACTTTGTTCGGGTTATAGGTATTATATCCCGCCCGAATGATGTCGGTAAGTTTGCCAAGTCGGTAAGTGGTTTAGTATTGTATTGATTGTTCGTTCATTTCATTGAATACACTTGTATTGTTCTGTTGTGAGTTGTTTGTTATCTGTTGTGTTTTACGATGTCAGATTCCGAATCTGATGGTGATGTCTCTAATAATTATATACCAAGTACTAGTAGTGTAAAACGTAAAAATACTCGCAAAATTATAAAAAGGAGTGGGAAATAAAACCAGAATAATTGTATATTGATTATATGATGGCATTATTATTAAAATTACTCTTGTTTCATTCCAAAAAAAAATCTCCCGTTTTCTCCCGATTTTTAGCTGGCAAATTCAACGTTTTTTACTTTTATACTTTTGCAACACTGTCTGGGATGAAAATCGAATCGTTCATTTTAGTCGATGGCTAGTACAAAAATAAACGGAAGTTACGTGTAACTAAAAAACTGAAAAAGTACGGTATGTTCGTTCGATATAACTAACTGCTACAGACACAGATATTACCTACCTACCCGGTCGGAAGAAAAAGAAGCATTCGCAAATCGCAACACTACTTTCTGACCGCAGCGGCCCGCCTTGGTTTCGATGTTCCGGCAATCGCCCTTGTCGCGGGCGCCGCCGACGACGACGACGCCGCCGATGACGCTGAAGCCGGTGGTGGCGTCGGCATCGGAGTGGCGTCCTTCGGCTCCTCGATGGCACCTAGGTCCTCCATGCGCCTGACGCGATGACGACTGCCGTCTGCACCGATCACGTACACGAAGCCTTCCATCGTCCAGCATTTAGCGATTCCAAAGCGCTGTCTAGCCGCCATAAACACTTCATGTCGCGGTTTTGTCAGGAATTCGGATACAGTTATACCCGACCCCTTCAGAGCTGACTTCGCTGACCATATTTTGCTTCTGACTGCCACATCCCGGAGTTTGAATAGAATGGGTACTAACTAGGCAAAATTAATTAACTAGGCTTACCAGATGTAGATTGCCGGCCCATCCTGTGACAACGACTTATGTCACTAGATTTGAAGCTGCTTTGCTTCAACAAATCCACAACGGTCTTTACAACGGCGACTGCTGTGGCAGAGGACCAATCACCTGCGGGTCTGCTTCGGCAAGGCCAAAGACGCGCAGAACTTCTACGTTATGTTAATGAATAGAATATTACAAAAGCTTTAAAAATATTTATCTCTATTGGTAGCTTGATTTTTTAATAACCTTATCAACCATATAAGCACCTACAAAGAAAGCCCTCTTCATTAGTTCAACATTATTTAGTTAAAAAGACAATTTTCTGTGTGTAAATAAATTTAATTGTCATAAATTAAAATAGGTATATTATTTACAAGATATTATGCTAACCTATGTAAGGTGGAATGTTTGGTTTGTGGATGGCCCGTGAAATCTGAAAAGAAACAAATACATTAATATACGGACATGCTCATAAAGGTATTTCTGTATTCTCTATCCTGCATCCTGCAATCATTCCTTTAGTGCAAACTGCTTAGTCTACGCACATAAATACATATGTAGTTCTATGAGTTAGTTTAGTTAGGTACGGCTCAATGGACACTGAAAACAAAACTTGGTAGTTATGTACTACGGAGTATATTAAAGTAACTAATACTTACATATCGAGGGTTTTGCACTGCACCCTCAATATATAATTTTTTTTACCTACTTTAAAAATCCTCATTGATAAATAGCAAAAGGTCAAAACAGGTATGGTTGCTATCAAAACGTACAATTTTCCACTGGTCACCGTCCTACCTATATACTCGTCGGTCTTGAGGCGGTTCCACCCCGCTGTTATTTGTTGGACACTTTGCAGTGAGCTATATTCACCTGCGGCAAATTCATAGTGTTCGGACATATTATACCGGCAAAGAAACTCTATTTGGATTCTGTTACTTCTTACCCTGAAATAATAAGACAAACAAGTATAGCTAGCAGCATAAGTTTGACCGATTTTGAGAATACAATGAATCTATTTTGCTAGTCCTATCGGTTTTTAACAATAAATAGAGGTACCATAGGTATTTACTTACATTTTCATTCCGTTTGCTTCCCTATTATTTTATTATAATTTTGGCGGGGTTTTTTTTTTTCAGTCACAGGTACCAAATTGAATGAACGAAACCATTAAAAAATAAAAATACAATGGTAGAATATGGTAGAATATGGAAGAAATGATCACTGGTTTGTCTTCACGACATAGCCGAGTCGTCGACGACAGTTGTCTCTCTCGTGATGCTCATCTTACCGTAATCGACAAACGAATCGATGTCGACAAAATTTTGTCTTCTCGCGAAGACATATGTCACGTCGGTCATCTTAGGCCTACTGGTGACAGATGCTACGGTGGCTGAAAATTTTTAAATGTTTTTTTTGCGTATTTTGTAAACATCTTTTTCGTGATTTTCTTTTTGTGGGTAGGTAATTTGGGCTTTTGGCAATGGGCGGTCTTACCGCTATGAGCGATCTCTTCCAGACAACCTTTGGATGGACAGGATCATTTGGATCGATTCACGCAATCTCAGTTCGGGGCGCACTACTAGTTATTGTGATGAGTTTCATTGATGAGCACTTAACTGAAACGATAATTAGTGCGCTATTTATTTATATTGGACCAAATAGCACACTAATTTATCTTCTGTCATTGGTTTTATTTGTCAAAGCATGTATCATAAAGGTTTAATAAGATGATATTTACCATTAAAATACATTGTTAGTACCTACTTTTTTAAGTATTTAGATTTTCTAGGATTATAAAAATGCAGGCCGAATTTTTACCCGGTATTAATAAAATTTACCCGGTATAAATGGGTATTTTTAATTTTTAACAATTCCTCCCTTCCCTTTCCTTTTTTACCCTTCCAATTTTTACCCACCCGCCCATCTCTATCCGTGAATAATCCAATCCTTAGCACACCGTGTTGTACGTGTAATGTCCGAGTTCACGTAAACACGTAGCAAATGGTCAGTCCAACGGTCACTCCGTACGATGAAATTGGATGTGATTTTCCAAAAAACTCGTTAAATCCGGCGTCGAAAGGATCAAATTATGTAGCGGCGTGATGTCTACACAACGATATTATGTATATACTGACTTTCCTACTTAACTGGATGGATAGGGAATTTTCTTAATTAAAAATGCAATGCTCATGTTAATGACAAAAATGGCGAGTGTAATGAATCAATCAATGAAATGTACAGAGGCAAGGATAGCGGGGTATGGGAACAATAAATTGACCAATCAGCGCGCGCTATCACGTCATCGTGTTGTGTTCTAATTGGCAGTTCATGACGCGATTACTGGGTAGGTTTTTAATGTCTATCTCCAACAAGCAGGTAGGAAGAGTCCTTACAAAATAACTCTGCGCGCGATTGATGTCGGAAAACATAAAAATTGACTGGAAATAAATTTTCCGAAAACATGAATGGGAACATCGACCTTGCATTGCGTTTATTACAAGTTCAGATAAACAAAAGACTAGGAGACCATTTCCTGTCATTTTCAGTTATTTTAAGAAAAGCTGTAATGTCGTACCTATGCAATCAAAGATTTAGGGCATTGCAACAAGATTGCAACGCAAAGTCTAGGCAGGGGTGAATGACAGACAGGTAAAAAAAGTCGGACTCAAATATTTATTAGGTACCTTGCCAAAAATCCTAATTTGCGGAGAAAACTTAACTTTTTGTGTAATAATAATGTTATTATTACACAAAAAATATTTTTTTGCATTAAAAATGATTAAAAAAGCCGGACAATGTGTAGACAAAAGTAAAAACGATAATAGCCTTATATTATGGATATGATAGTTTTTGCGTTAAAAGGATCACAAAAAAAAAAACAGCCAAGTGCGAGTCGGACTCGCCCATGAAGGGTTCCGTAGCATCAAGTAACATAATATAAAGGTCCTTGTAGTTCGTCGAAAGGTAAATTGCGGTTTACGATTTATGATGTATAAAAAAAAAAACTACTGACTAGATCTCGTTCAAACTAAATATCGTTAAAAGTTTGCATAGTAATGTACAACATATATTTTTTTTAGTTTTATCTTTCTCTCATTTTAGAAGTTAGAGGGGGGGGACCAACTTTTTTCCACTTTGAAAGTGTCTCTCGCGCAAACTGTTAAGTTTAGAAAAAAACGATATTAGAAACCTCAACATCATTTTTGAAGACCTATTCATAGATACCCCACACGTATGGGTTTGATGAAAAAAAATTTTTGAGTTTCAGTTTCAAGTATGGGGACCCCCAAAATTTATAGTTTTTTTTCTATTTTTGTGTAAAAATCTTAATGCGGTTCACAGAATACATCTACTCGCCAAGTTTCATCAGTCTAGCTCATACGGTTTCGGAGAAAAATGGCTGTGACATACGGACGGACAGACAGACAGACAGACAGACAAACATGACGAATCTATAAGGGTTCCGTTTTTGCCATTTCATTTCATTTATTTATTTATTTCATTAACATTTGTGTCTGAAAAATAGTACATAATAAGCAAAAATAATATAAGTCATAACATAAATAAAATAATCAAAAAAAAGTGATAAAATTGTGTTCGTGTATTTATGATCTGCATGTGCAAATGTTATCAAGACGCTATCTTTACAAATAAACCCAAAAACAGTTGAACAAAAACAGTGAACAAATAAGATAAATTACGTGTCTTGAACAATATTTATTCCATAAAAGTGGCCCACAAGAAATTAAAACACTCCAAAACATCAAACTACGTGTGTGTGAACCGAAAACTGTGATAAATACTTTGAAATAGCAAACCCACAACATTTGTTTACGTACAAACCGTTACGTCAAACAAAGCTAGTTCATCTAAGTCATCAATTCATCTATGACCTTTGGACCCACTAAGACTCGTGACTGGGACGTGACTCGTTCGAATAACTGGATATCGCCATCAGTCTAATAATTTCGTCGGTAGCTACTATGACCAGTTGGTGCAGCGGGCTACCGTAGGAAATAAGTCTGAAACCGGTCCGTGACCCCGGGTTCGAATCTACATAAAAGTGTCCTGCTTCTTCACTTTTTGTACCCAAAAATTATAATTACTAGTCAACTGTATTAGTTGGTATACCTAGTAGTTAGGCTAAATGACAATAGAGGGTGCCACAAGTTAAACAATCTGCAAAAATGGAAGAAACAAATAACGTGACGAAACGTAAACCACCACTAACTAAATCAATATCGCTAGAAGGTATCAATAGCTCACTAAGCTCTACACATTCCGCTGATATATTGGGAATGAGCTTTGACCTTTCAACGCATCATGTATTGACGAGCAATATGGAGGAAATGAAGACAGAAATAATAAATCTGCGAACTCACTTAGATACTACTCAGAATGAGCTAGAAAATGTAATTTTAGAAAATAACGACTTGAAGAAATTAATTGCAAATCTATCTAATGAAGTAGACATTTTAAAGCAAATTTGTAGGAGTCCTGTATCCTCACTTCGGAAAAACATGTCATCAAAAAAGAGCGCAAAACGTCGGTTATCTGATAATTTCAAAAATAGTCCAAGCACAGTGCCAGATGACATTTGTACTACCCATATCGGCGAGAAAATTACCAACGCGACGATATCTAAACATGCGGAAGAATTGGCTTTGAACCCCGAAATACAAACTGAACAGATTAATACAGTCAATGCGGAACATATTTCAAAGTCTGAAAAAGAAAAGTCAAACTCAGAAGGAATTATGCAGAAAAGAAACATTGATAACCTAAGAAATAACAACGAAACAAAAAACCTCATAAGAAGCTTTTTTTGTTTGGAGGGCAGCAGTGTACTGGCTTGTCATCAAAACTTAGAAAATCTAGAGTAAGAAGCCCGTATGAGCAGTACCAAATAGTTTCATTTATCAAGCCAAATGCTAAATCAGTGGACATTCTGAACTGTGCTAAGTTATTTGACATTTCACAAGAGGATCGTGTACTAATTTGTGTTGGACAAGACAACATGACTCAAACCCTTTTGAAGTTATGACAGAGTTGTGTGTAGGTATATCTGAAAACAATTAAATGTCCTGTTTTTATCATAGAAATTTTAGAAAATAAATATCTTAATGTAAATAAATTAAATGAAATGCTAAATATGCTAAGCAGGCAATTTAAAATGTGTACATACATTAATTTGAATATTGACATAGATTATAACAATTACTTTTCAACTTTAGACATGACAATGTGTGGAAAAATTAATTTCATTATTATTGACCAATACGACTACAATGAGAAATTCTTAAACTTTAGAAAAAATGCACGAGCTGCTGGGCAAAGCAACAACTTACAGAGAGGCTCCGGCTTCAATTACGAGCCTGCTAAACTACATAAGGGTACGCAAACTGAATATCAACCACCAACGCAGGAGACAAGCAATTCAAATGATGATGAGTTTTTTCGTGCCTAAACGAGAGTTAGTATTTAGGGTTCTCCATCAAAATGTGAATGGATTTCTGAGTAAGATTCATCTTTTAGAGATACATATTTTAGAATTACGTGAACAAAACAAGGAACCGGATTTAATCTGCTTGACAGAAATACATATGGATAAGAGTTGTGAAAGTCTTATTAAGATTTCAGGTTACATTCTAGCAGCCTCCTTCTGTAGAGTCAAAAAAACGAAACGATGCGTACGTGGTGGGGTGTGTATATTGGTCAAACACGGTTTGTCTTATAAAGGCGTTACCTTCACGGAAAAACATTGTAGAGAGACACACTTCGAGTGCTGTGGAATAACCTTAGACATCCATCTTGACTCTCGGCAGTGTGTCGGCCATAAATTATACGTATTCTGCATTTATAGAACACCTGACTCAGACATTAACTTTTTCATGGACAAGTTAACCAAAATTTGTCATCACTGTCTCAAGAGTTGTAAAAAAATAATTTTGGCGGGAGACTTAAACATTAATACCATACCTTCTAATAAAACAACGTTGCAATTTCGTGATATTCTCATGAATTATAATCTTTCGTTGCATATACACGAGCCTACCCGTCAAAATAGTTGTATTGACCATTTGATAAGCACTATTCCTTCAGCTGTTGGTGAACTTCTACACTGGGATATTTCTGACCACAATACTGCGCAACTGCTAAATGTTCCTATCAGTTATAGAGATATACCTTTGCAGGAATATTATATCTATAGGAGGGACTATAACTTAAATAATATATGCAAATTTTAGGAATGCTTGGAGAACTTATCCTTCAGTGAGGTTTACGATCAACCTGATACAAATTCAGCGTATGATGTTTTTCAAGACTTGATGTTAACCTTCTACAATTTATGCTTCCCAAAGATTAAAATAAAAATTTAACTTAAATCAAAACGACAAAAATGGATAACGAAAGGATTAAGAATAAGTTGTAAGGCAAAAAGATTGTTGAGATATAGCTACTACAGGGAAAAATCAAATAAAAATAAAAAAAACTATAAATCATACTGTCGACTCCTGAAAAAATGTATTGAACAATCAGTGAAGCTATCTAGTGAAAATGCCATAAAAAACTCCAAAAACGTATGTAAAACTTCTTGGCTGTTAATTAAGCAAGAGTCAGAAAATGTTAAATCTATAAATATCCTTAATAATATCGTAAAGAATCAAAAACGTATTACGAGCCCTGATAAAATAGCGGAAGAATTTAACAAATACTGGATTGACATCACAAATAAAGAAAATAGCAACCTGCGGATTACTCAAAGTAGCAGTATAATATGTAGTAGTATGTTTTTGCAACCTTTTGGATTTGAAGAAGTTCATAAGCTAGTACAATTGCTTAGAAATACTAAAGCCGTTGGGTGCGATGACTTTGCTACGAATATTTTAAAGGCATGCTCAAGAGAAATTGTACCGGTTTTAACGTATTTGATAAATTTATCTTTCGCGGAGGGATGCTTTCCAAATGCCCTAAAATACGCTATTGTTAAACCATTATATAAAAAAGGCGAGCGTGATCAACTTGAGAACTATAGACCTATAACATTAATACCAGTTATATCGAAAGTGTTTGAGCGAGCAATGCAAAGGCGTATATTATCCTTTATTGAAAAACACAACATACTCAAAACCGAACAGTATGGATTTCAAAGAGGCAAATCGACAACTTTAGCGTACTTTAATCTTACTAAAAAAATAATTGACGACTTAGATTCTGGAAAAAAGGTCACAGCTATATTTTTTGACATGTCCAAGGCATTTGACTTTGTTTCACATGCATTATTACTAGATAAATTAGAAAAATACGGTATAAGAGGCCCTGCTCATAAATGGTTATCTAGTTATCTGTCAAATAGAAAGCAATGTGTTGAAATTAATAATATTGACGAAAATAAAGAACTAAGGCCATTCAGGTCAAGCTATAGGCATAATAAATAAATAAATAAATAAATATTGTGGACAATTCACACAACACTACCCAGCCCCAAACTAAGCAGAGCTTGTAATATGGGAACCAGATAGCTGATATAATACTTGAATACATTTTTTTTTTTGTAAATACATACTTAGAATACAATATAACACCCAGACAGAGAACAAACATTTAAGTTCACCACACA
Organism: Thera obeliscata; assembly: GCA_947578465.1. Lineage (NCBI taxonomy): Eukaryota > Metazoa > Arthropoda > Insecta > Lepidoptera > Geometridae > Thera > Thera obeliscata. The sequence goes on along the minus strand of OX387923.1, from coordinate 8,062,423 downwards.
AATATTTGTTCTCGGTGTGGATCGAACCCACGACCTATGGCGCAGAAGGCAGAGCTACTACCAACTGAGCTAGAGGCCAGTCATTCAGAAATTCGAAACGTCACGAAGACCAATTTAATACAATTTAGTAATTCTAATAAAAGACCTGACAAACTTAATGTATTCTATAAAGAACACAAGTTATCTAATTGTGAACGAAACAAAATTTCTGGGCATCATATTAGACCAAAACTGTAACTGGAAGGGACATATCGATCATATCTCAAAAAAATTGAACAAGTTTGTATACGTCCTCTATAAGCTTCGTAAGTCTTCAAACCAGAACACCATTTTGACGGCCTATCATGGATATGTAAGCTCAGTTTTAAAGTATGGTATTATCCTCTGGGGCAACTCCACCAATGTACAAAGAGTCTTTATCGCTCAAAAGAAATGCATTCGAGCAATTGTAGGGATAGCTCCATGGGAGTCGTGTAAGCCAATCTTTAGAAAGTTAAAGTTGTTGACATTGCCCAGCATGTATATTTTAGCTGCTGCTAAGTTTGTTAGAGAGCAATCGAATTTGTTTAAAAAAGCACGGGACTTATATCATCGGTGTGTAAGGGACCCCGATAGAATAGTACTGTCTAGAGTGCCTAAAACCGCACTTTATAAAAAGAATTGTTTTGCTATGTGTGGACAGATTTACAATAGAATTCCCGATGAAATTAAAGATTTACCAACTAGACAATTTTTAAGAATTATGAATGGATAATAACAATTTGTATAATGTATATTTCATTTCCTTTTGTATTGTATTCTTTTCTATTATAATGTATATTTCATAATGCTTTTACGACATTATTTGATGACATTATTTGTAAGTAGGTACATAAATCATATCGGCCCGCTTCTCCAGTATTGCAACACCCTTACAGGGTAAATTATGTATTGATTCAAAAATTAGTTCTAAGATCTGACACTGTTATATTTACATACATAATAAGGCAATAAATATACTGAATACTGAATACTGAATACTAAACAAAGACATTTATTATTTAGTTAAGTAAGGTGTAATTTACTATTTGTGACTAAATTTTTTTTTTTTTTTTTTGAACCTATAATTTTTGCATCCCAGCAATGTAGTGGGGAATGTGTGCTACTTATATATTATATTTAAGATCTTATGTACATACACCATTCAGGCAAATAAATGATTATGATTATGAATGTCACTACATATTTATAAAATCATCAGTAGAATAAAAACACCCTTTCAACAAAAGCTGTTTTAGTTTAGTTTTGAATAAATGTAGACTGTCTACGTTTACTGTCTGATTTGGCTTCGGAACCCTAAAAACGTAGAAACCAAGCCGTAGTTTGTTGCCCTTCCACTTTAGTAAACGTTAGTTAGGTGAGTCCAGACTCACCTTAGTGACTTAGTGTTTTTTTTAATTTTTAAAAATTCAAATATTTATCCGGCCAATTTTAAATGACAAATAATGCATATAGTCCACACCTGAACGAGGATTGGTTTACGACGTTTACTTAGTGCCAAAATCCATTACTATTGTCCTATTTGTGGACAGTGATCAATCGTAACAACCGATGATGGATGGATGATCGTAACAACCGATAGGAACTGAATAATCGATTATTTTAGGTGAATGAATAATCGGAACTGACCTATCGAATCTACAAAAAACCTCAACGAAGGCTGTGCATGGGCAAATGAATACTGATGAACTAATACGACGTTGTCACGTTCAACTATCGTCAGTAAACCGACTTTACAGACAACCGTTTTTTTTTTAATAATATTTTTCGATCCTACTACCAGCGCCATCTGCTGGAATAGCTAAAATAAGTATATTATGTATAAGTTGATAAATAGATAAAGTTGATTATTAAAAACAATAAAAAAAGATTATCTAAAAAATTATCCCAGCTATATTAATCGATTAATCAAGCCCGAAACCTTCTGCATAGGTACAAATTTTCATGAAAATCTCCGGAACTTTTGTGTCGAGTGTTTACGTAGAAGTTCAATAGATGGCGTTCTCCGTGACACTAATTCGTGATTTCGACTACTCGGCAAGAGATGGCGCTAATTTTTTTTATTATTAAAAAAACTTTTAACCCAAGTCTTTTCTGAAAATGAAACCTAGCTAGATCGATTTATCGCCCCCGAAACCCTCTGTATACTTAATTTCATGGAAATCGTTGGCTCAATTTCCGAGATCCTAAATATATATATATATACATATATACAAGATTTTCTCGTTTAAAGGTATTTAAAGGTATAAGATATCTGTGCTACTGAGCAAGCAGGCTGTATCGTGATACTACCCTAGCGTGTACCTAGTCAATGCCCTAGTCTAGGAAATCTATGTAAACCTCTACGGTGTCGTGTGATGCTCAGGGTTGAGACGATCTGCCTCGGTCTGGTTTTTCTCCACCACGTGGCCTACTAAGAGACCGCTCGACCACGAGGACACTCATCACATGGCACCGCAGACCCGCTGTTTGGCTGGTACTATAATGTACTGAAACTTTCAGGGTTCCACCACCACCTTTGCAACTTCGAACCGAAGCAGACCCTTGCTGCTGCTGCTGCGCGCCGCCTGAGCCTGGCTGAGCAGAGCTGCGCCACCACGTGCCCTACGCTGCCCGCCGCCTTGCCGGTCGAGCCACGTGGTGCCCTGCCGCTACAGAAGCCATACCAGGACAGTACCGTCTTCGGCCGGTTCACTATTCCACCCACGCTTACCTCGCGGTCTACGCCCTCAGCATCTGTTTGGTGTCTTAATTGAGTACATGAGAGTGTCCCCTTTTCAACTTCAACCCCACGCCCATAGCCGTCTGCTGCCCCTATATTTCTACCCTATATCTATATTTCTATACCTATATTTCTATATTGTTAGCTGTCGTAAGAAAATAAATGCCTGTAATGTAACCCGTTTTTCTACTTAGCTTCTCTCTAGGCAGGACTCCTACCTCCCTAATTTAGGTAGGCCTGCCAACTATCTGCCTGACACGTGACCACTACGTCACGTGGCACCCTTTTTAACTAGCCTAGGCTCACCAGATGTCCATTCAAAACAGGGAAGGTTAAAATCACCAGCGATAATAAAGTTATAATTAGAGTAATCATCATGAATTTTAGCTATTTTATCTATTAGGGACGTGATTCGAGACGGAAGTCTTTGATTTGGGGGAATATAGACTACGGCAATGTGAATATCATTTGTTGCGCCTACACTTTTAGCAGGGATGGTGATCCAAATGCATTCCGGGTCCTCACTCTCCCAGTCAGGTCTAAGACGCGCCTGTAGTTCAGGACGACACAGAACCATTACCCCCCCCACCCCTTGACTTACGATCACTACGAAAAACATTGTATTTCCCATCACAAAGTTCCGCATCAAAAAATCCATCATGAAGCCAAGACTCTGTGACCATGATTATATCAGCATTGCAGAGTAAAATATTCCTATAAAATACGTCCAGTTTCGTGCATAGGCCTCTAACATTTTGATATAATATTTTAAGTTTTTTACCCGCACTATCCACTTTTGTTTCCTTTGTTTGGGCAAGACTGGTAGCTTTATAACATTATATAACATCTTAGTATAGATGCAATATATATCATAATTATATATAATGATATTGTGTGTAGTTTTGAGTACCTAAAAAAGCACGGGACTTATATCATCGGTGTGTAAGGGACCCCGATAGAATAGTACTGTCTAGAGTGCCTAAAACCGCACTTTATAAAAAGAATTGTTTTGCTATGTGTGGACAGATTTACAATAGAATTCCCGATGAAATTAAAGATTTACCAACTAGACAATTTTTAAGAATTATGAATGGATAATAACAATTTGTATAATGTATATTTCATTTCCTTTTGTATTGTATTCTTTTCTATTATAATGTATATTTCATAATGCTTTTACGACATTATTTGATGACATTATTTGTAAGTAGGTACATAAATCATATCGGCCCGCTTCTCCAGTATTGCAACACCCTTACAGGGTAAATTATGTATTGATTCAAAAATTAGTTCTAAGATCTGACACTGTTATATTTACATACATAATAAGGCAATAAATATACTGAATACTGAATACTGAATACTAAACAAAGACATTTATTATTTAGTTAAGTAAGGTGTAATTTACTATTTGTGACTAAATTTTTTTTTTTTTTTTGAACCTATAATTTTTGCATCCCAGCAATGTAGTGGGGAATGTGTGCTACTTATATATTATATTTAAGATCTTATGTACATACACCATTCAGGCAAATAAATGATTATGATTATGAATGTCACTACATATTTATAAAATCATCAGTAGAATAAAAACACCCTTTCAACAAAAGCTGTTTTAGTTTAGTTTTGAATAAATGTAGACTGTCTACGTTTACTGTCTGATTTGGCTTCGGAACCCTAAAAACGTAGAAACCAAGCCGTAGTTTGTTGCCCTTCCACTTTAGTAAACGTTAGTTAGGTGAGTCCAGACTCACCTTAGTGACTTAGTGTTTTTTTTAATTTTTAAAAATTCAAATATTTATCCGGCCAATTTTAAATGACAAATAATGCATATAGTCCACACCTGAACGAGGATTGGTTTACGACGTTTACTTAGTGCCAAAATCCATTACTATTGTCCTATTTGTGGACAGTGATCAATCGTAACAACCGATGATGGATGGATGATCGTAACAACCGATAGGAACTGAATAATCGATTATTTTAGGTGAATGAATAATCGGAACTGACCTATCGAATCTACAAAAAACCTCAACGAAGGCTGTGCATGGGCAAATGAATACTGATGAACTAATACGACGTTGTCACGTTCAACTATCGTCAGTAAACCGACTTTACAGACAACCGTTTTTTTTTTAATAATATTTTTCGATCCTACTACCAGCGCCATCTGCTGGAATAGCTAAAATAAGTATATTATGTATAAGTTGATAAATAGATAAAGTTGATTATTAAAAACAATAAAAAAAGATTATCTAAAAAATTATCCCAGCTATATTAATCGATTAATCAAGCCCGAAACCTTCTGCATAGGTACAAATTTTCATGAAAATCTCCGGAACTTTTGTGTCGAGTGTTTACGTAGAAGTTCAATAGATGGCGTTCTCCGTGACACTAATTCGTGATTTCGACTACTCGGCAAGAGATGGCGCTAATTTTTTTTATTATTAAAAAAACTTTTAACCCAAGTCTTTTCTGAAAATGAAACCTAGCTAGATCGATTTATCGCCCCCGAAACCCTCTGTATACTTAATTTCATGGAAATCGTTGGCTCAATTTCCGAGATCCTAAATATATATATATATACATATATACAAGATTTTCTCGTTTAAAGGTATTTAAAGGTATAAGATATCTGTGCTACTGAGCAAGCAGGCTGTATCGTGATACTACCCTAGCGTGTACCTAGTCAATGCCCTAGTCTAGGAAATCTATGTAAACCTCTACGGTGTCGTGTGATGCTCAGGGTTGAGACGATCTGCCTCGGTCTGGTTTTTCTCCACCACGTGGCCTACTAAGAGACCGCTCGACCACGAGGACACTCATCACATGGCACCGCAGACCCGCTGTTTGGCTGGTACTATAATGTACTGAAACTTTCAGGGTTCCACCACCACCTTTGCAACTTCGAACCGAAGCAGACCCTTGCTGCTGCTGCTGCGCGCCGCCTGAGCCTGGCTGAGCAGAGCTGCGCCACCACGTGCCCTACGCTGCCCGCCGCCTTGCCGGTCGAGCCACGTGGTGCCCTGCCGCTACAGAAGCCATACCAGGACAGTACCGTCTTCGGCCGGTTCACTATTCCACCCACGCTTACCTCGCGGTCTACGCCCTCAGCATCTGTTTGGTGTCTTAATTGAGTACATGAGAGTGTCCCCTTTTCAACTTCAACCCCACGCCCATAGCCGTCTGCTGCCCCTATATTTCTACCCTATATCTATATTTCTATACCTATATTTCTATATTGTTAGCTGTCGTAAGAAAATAAATGCCTGTAATGTAACCCGTTTTTCTACTTAGCTTCTCTCTAGGCAGGACTCCTACCTCCCTAATTTAGGTAGGCCTGCCAACTATCTGCCTGACACGTGACCACTACGTCACGTGGCACCCTTTTTAACTAGCCTAGGCTCACCAGATGTCCATTCAAAACAGGGAAGGTTAAAATCACCAGCGATAATAAAGTTATAATTAGAGTAATCATCATGAATTTTAGCTATTTTATCTATTAGGGACGTGATTCGAGACGGAAGTCTTTGATTTGGGGGAATATAGACTACGGCAATGTGAATATCATTTGTTGCGCCTACACTTTTAGCAGGGATGGTGATCCAAATGCATTCCGGGTCCTCACTCTCCCAGTCAGGTCTAAGACGCGCCTGTAGTTCAGGACGACACAGAACCATTACCCCCCCACCCCTTGACTTACGATCACTACGAAAAACATTGTATTTCCCATCACAAAGTTCCGCATCAAAAAATCCATCATGAAGCCAAGACTCTGTGACCATGATTATATCAGCATTGCAGAGTAAAATATTCCTATAAAATACGTCCAGTTTCGTGCATAGGCCTCTAACATTTTGATATAATATTTTAAGTTTTTTACCCGCACTATCCACTTTTGTTTCCTTTGTTTGGGCAAGACTGGTAGCTCTATAACATTATATAACATCTTAGTATAGATGCAATATATATCATAATTATATATAATGATATTGTGTGTAGTTTTGAGTACCTACTGTGTGCACAGCATAATAATATGTAAAATAAATAAAATAAATAAATATTGTGGACAATTCACACAACACTACCCAGCCCCAAACTAAGCAGAGCTTGTAATATGGGAACCGGATAGCTGATATAATACTTGAATACTTGTTTTTTTTTTTTTTGTAAATACATACTTAGAATACAATATAACACCCAGACAGAGAACAAACATTTATGTTCACCACACAAATATTTGTTCTCGGTGGGGATCGAACCCACGACCTACGGCGCAGAAGGCAGAGCTACTACCAACTGAGCTAGAGGCCAGTCATAACAGAAGGTAATTCGTAGTTATAATGGAGTTGGTGGATGTTTGACAGTTTTATAAGATGGTTGTCTAAGCAACGGCAGAATAGGTTTGCCACGATACAAGTTATTGTCGATGTACAATAGGTTAACACATGGTAATATGGTTCAGATCTTAAAAATAATATTATTTCTAATAAAAAGTAAGCTACAGTGGCAGCGATACAATTACAAAGGAACTTAGCAAAACTCTTTAAACAATCTTGGGCAAATCGTAAGATGAAGATATTGGAATGGGAGGCGTAATCTCGCTTCTTCGTGCGTATATGCGACAGTTTTTTGTCCATACAAATTTGAAATTGGCCTCTCTGGCTCTTTGCTTACATGCGCTCAACAGCATTTTATTCTTCCTCGTAAGGTGGACGATTGACGAAGACACGCATAGCCTCACCTCCCAGTCCCAATTCCTTAGCATTAAGGTTACGGTGTTTACGAGCCGCAGCAACAATGCTGTCCTTGACGTCACGCGCTTGTACACGCTAAGAAAAAACGCCGGGTCTACCCAAGAATTCGTGTCGTAACAAGAAAATAACTGTGTACACTGCTCGCAGCGGTGCACGAAAAAAATCTTATCTGCGCAAGACACGACGCGGCGAACGTTGTTGCGTTTTCGTGTGTGGAAAAGACAAAATTCTTGTCGTCTACACGAAGAATTTGTCTTGTCTGTCGCAGGAACGGCAAATTTTCTTAGCGTGTACAAGCGCCCTTAGGGCGCTTGTACACGCTAAGAAAAAACGCCGGGTCTACCCAAGAATTCGTGTCGTAACTAGAAAATAACTGTGTACACTGCTCGCAGCTGTGCACGAAAAAAATCTTATCTGCGCAAGACACGACGCGGCGAACGTTGTTGCGTTTTCGTGTGTGGAAAAGACAAAATTCTTGTCTTGCGCAGATAAGATTTTTTTCGTGCACCGCTGCGAGCAGTGTACACAGTTATTTTCTTGTTACGACACGAATTCTTGGGTAGGCCCGGTGTTTTTTCTTAGCGTGTACAAGCGCCCTTAGGCGAACGATGAGGGAGCGCGAAGAGCCCGCAGTCCCAGCTTGTCGTGGTTGTACTCGGTGAGCAAATTCAACATCCGAAGGCTCTATTGGGACTCCGATGTGCTGGGCAACTTTCAAAACGATGTCCGTCGTATTTTCTTCCTTGTTTTCTGGAATTCCCGTTACCTCAATGTTCTGCATTCTCGACCACTGCTGCTGCCTAAGATTCTCCTCCTCAAGCTTTTTGATCCTAGCAGATTGCAAATTCAAAGTTTCCTTGAGGGATTTATTTTCGTCTCTGATATTTCTTAATTCAGAGTTGACAGAGCCAAATAAATTCTTAAAATCAGCAAGCTCCTTGCGTAGTTCATCATATTGTCTGCTCACGAACGACAGTGATTCCTGGTAGCCTGAGCACTGAGTTTTCATTGAGTCTAGCCGTTCGGAGAGTCCATTAACACATGCATGACTCAACCACAGCCCTCAAGTCTCGCCCGTTAGCATTCAACATCTCCTTCATCCTGTCTTCCGTTATGTAACTGGCGTTGAGCGACGCCAACGGCGGCGTCGGCGTCGGCTTTCTACGCAAGGTAACTCCGCCATCGGGTTGCACGCTCTTATCCCCTGTTTCAGCGGTAGCTACAGGTTTCAGTGAGCTTGAAGGGCCAGACCGTACAGGAGTATCTGTATTGTCCAATTTTGGAAGCTTACTGATGCACTCAAGGCATTTCCATTTACGCTTATTTTCATCATTCAACGCTCTATATCTCTTTGTGTAGGGCCTGAGTGCACGCTCTATTCGAGCGTCGGGCGGGGAGGAGCGTGCAGCGTTCATGTTAAACACGTGCTACCCGTAGTGGCCGTCCTGAGTGCGGCCGAGCGGAGCGTGGGCAGCAGCGGGCTTGTTTGCGTCGAGCGGGGCGTCGCGTGCAAGTTCAAACCAGTTTGTGTTTTGCAGCGGTGAACGTGCGTTTGAAGAAATAATTTCAGAAATACAAAATAAACCTGAAATATGGTTATCCTCGCATTCTTTATATAAGAACAGAATAGTTAAAGCAAGAGTGTGGAGGGAATTAGCAATAAAACTACACATTGAAGGTAAATATCGTTTTAATAAGTTTTATTGCTAGATAGGTAGGTATATTACATACGTTTATTTATGTAGTACTTTACAAATTCATTCTATTTTGCCAAAATGTGACCGGCTCACACGAACGCTAAGCGTGCACTAAGGCCATTCGGCAAACGCTCTTTCGCCGCATGAACGCAACGCTGAACGCTCCGCTAGACGCTTCTTCACTCAGGCCGTACACTTAGGTGAAAGATTCGCGCACTGTCAAAGTCAAAGTCAAAGTCAAAGTCAAAGTCAATAATTTTTTATTCATTACGATGCAAGAATCACTTTGAAACGTCTTAAAGCTAGGTGAGTCTAGGTGCCAGTTCCACGCGACCAAGCGTAGAAGAACAGGCAACAAACTACGTCTCGGTTCCTACCGTTTTTTATATGATCCTTTTACAAATCAAAAATAGTCTAAAATAATAGCAGTGAAGTTCCAGTGTGGTGCCACTTCACTTAGTCAGACGTATGCAATGCAATAATACAAAAGCAAAAGTTTCAAAGACAGCACACGCTACGCTTCAAAGTTATACTATAGTATCTACACAGCTTATCTTATCTTATACCTTTAAACGAGAAAATCTTGTATATATATATCTTATACCTTTAAACGAGAAAATCTTGTATATATATATTTAGGATCTCGGAAACTGAGCCAACAATTTTCACGAAATTTACTATACAAGGGTTTTCGGGGGCGATAAATCGTTCTAGCTAGGATTCATTTTTAGAAAATGACGAGAAGTTGGTGTTTTGCAATAATCAAACATAAACTCAATATACGACTGTTCCTGCCATCTATTGGCGATTGTGAGCAACTAACTGCAAGCTAGAAGGCGTTGTTAATTAAAAATAAGCCAATAAAGATACGACTCTTCCTGACATCTATTGGCAAATAATAATACTATTTTTTTTTAAACCCGAGCGAAGCTCGGTCATACCGGCTCGTATATATATATATATATTTAGGATCTCGGAAACTGCACCAACGATTTTCACGAAATTTAGTATACAGGGGTTTTTGGGGGCGATAAATTGATCTAGCTAGGATTCATTTTAAGAAAATGATTATTTCTTTCCGAGTTCAATAATTAAACATAAACTGAATATGTGACTGCTCCTGCCATCTATTGACGATTGTGAGCAACTAACTGCAAGCATAGCCAGATGGCGTTGTTCAGTAAGAATAAACCAGTTAAGATGATAATAATTATGACTCTTATGATTTCTTTAAAATACAAATTAACGAAAAAAATTCCGAGCGAAGCTCGGATTTTTTTCGTTGATTTATTTTTATACCAACTAGTATAAAAATAAGATACGAAATAGTAGGTACAGACATTGCAAATTGACATGTTAGCTTCCTATGGGTAGAGTGACCGGGACATCGGGCCACGCAGTTTTATCATTCATATAGCTATCTAGAGTATAGTACGCTTTCTTTATTAAATTATTCTTAACATAGGCTTTAAACTTCCGAATAGGAAGCTTAGTTGCATTTTCCGGAAGTTTATTATAGAAGCGTATAGTGTTCCCCATAAAAGACCCATTTACCTTCTGCAGACGAAATTTGGGAATATAAAGTTTATTTTTATTTCTAGTGTTAATATCATGTGAATCACAATTTTTCTGAAAGCTACAGATGTGTTTGTAAGTGTACAATAAGTTTTCATATATATATTGTGAAACTGTAGGTCATATTTCTGATTACAAGCTGCACAGTTCATGAACTTTTTCTCGCATAACACTGCTTTACAGCCTCCGCACTTTTGTTTCTCCATACGACTTAGTACTAGCATAGACAAAGGAAAACAACTTGTTTTCCTTTGTCTATGGTACTAGCAAACTTTCCTCGGGGCAAAGTGAGAAACAAGAAACAACTTGTAAGTAATGATATTGATAAAAAGCGACACCTTGCAAAATTACAACAGCAAAACAGTTCAGCGAGGTGAGATGTTTCTATGATGTTTTAAGCGGGCGCAACGCAGTGCAATGTAAGTACTTGCAGCCGAGCGCAGCCAGTGAAGGTCAGCGGTAAGTCGCAGCATAGACTAAGGAAAACAGTAGACTGCCAATCTCAAACAAGAAAACGTGCATCGATAAATGATTGCCTACAACGACGCTAGATGTCGCTGATCGTTTTGAATCTGACAAAAACGAGTGAAATGGTTTTTACAGTATTCGTAACAATAGGTTAGTTAGCTAATTGATATTGTAGTACGACAACAAATAGAGAGATGGCGTTAATCTGAGTAGCATTACTTAAACTTGCGGCGTTGCCAGCTTTCGCTACTACATGCATCCAAATGGATGGAGCAAAAATAGCGTAGAGTGTGACGCGACGTTGTCAGCTGGTGCACGGAGATTTTATTTACATATTTTTTTTGTTTGTTCCAAGGATTATGGTCATTGCATAGTATAGCCAACAAGTTGCGCTGAAACGTCAAAAGTGACACTTAGGCAGGACAGGCAGGACCAACCTGGATTTTTAAAAACGTTTGTCTATGTTAATAACTTGTTACCTATTTGTAAAATCTTATGCGTAAGTTCATGGACAAATTATATAAATAGACTTACAATCTCGAACAAAAATTCGTGCCTCGATAATTAATTACCTGTGAAGGCGTGAGATGGCGTTACGTGTTTCGAATCGATGTTATTAAATGCTGCATAAATTTGTTTGAACCATTTCTTTACCACCACTTTTAGAAGTACGAATAAATACGCTAGATGGCGCTATTTCCAAATGAAGCAAAGCGTCAGCCTGTCATGAAGCGCGTGGCGTTGCCAGCTCATATTGTAACCTGCCCGCGCGATGTTGCCGCTCTGCCGTGTTTAGAAGCTCAAGCCATGATTTTTTGAGTTTACATTCAATTCAACAAATTGCCAGAAATTTTAATGCACGCACGGTGCGGGTGGCGGGGTACAGGGGGTGAAGACGCTTGAAGCAGACGGGACATTCGGTTGTGTGAATCGCTCGGACTTCGAACTAGTTAAATACCTACCTACCTAAAAACTGGCATAAAACATAATGCTTATGAACCATTAATTTCAACAAAATATTGTTTTTGTTAATTTATGTAAAGCTACCGCTCATCATCAGGAGGAAATATTGATAAAAAGACTTGAAAAATTTCAACAAAATATTTTTTTCTTTATTTATCTGGAGCTCAAAAAACAGAGTACATACCACTCAACGTCCGGTGGAAATATTGATAAAAAAACTTGGAAAAATTTCAACAAAATATTTTTTTTCTTTATGTATCTGGGGCTAAAAAAACTGCTACCACTCAACATCAGGTGGAAACATTGATAAAAAAAGTCACTAAATTTCAATGCGCGCTCACCTCACTTGGACATAATATGTAGCCGTGGTTACATGCGCGCTCGAGTAGTTTTTTTAATTAATCGTAATAATCGATCTTACCGATAAAATTATCGATAACGGACCAGTTCTCTCCATCCCTAGCTGTTTGTTTATGGTTTGCTCAGCAAACAAAGCATACCTACCTAGTCTGTGAAACAAAGCAAGCAAACCTTTCTTTCTTTTGCTGTCCATTTGTTACATTTATTACAAGTTTAGTTACATTTATTAGTAAACTACTGCTAGGGTACTATTTCATGCGATTTTTTTGCTCAGAGTAAATCGTCATTAGTTCGCAAATAATAATAACTACTGTTTAGCTCCATCTAGTAGTAAAATGATGCGTTAATTTACAAGCTTTCATTTTTATCACAGCGCCATCTGTCATTATACATGAAAAACAGGTAAAATAGTCGATGGGAAATAAAACTAAGAAATTTATCATTCTGATCATTATTACACATTCTAAAAATACTAGATAGTTTTTGATGGTTTTCAAAGAAGAAATTAGTTAAGTTTCTCGGTTTCACCGGCTGCTAGCAAGGTTTCCAGGCTATGAGTCAGCACCATCTAGGCATAATACGGGATTTTGAGCTTTTTAAGAGTTACGGTTTTTTGTTCAAGATTGTCAGTCTATTTAGATAATTTGTCCATGGTAAGTTGGGTAAGAAAACCGAATGAAACCGAATGACTGAATGAAACTGAATGAAACTGAATGAAACTGCATGGAACCGAATGAAACTGAATGAAAATTAATGAAACTGAATAAAACCGAATGAAACTGCATGAAACCGAATGAAACCGAATGAACTTAATGAAACTGAATGAAGCTGAATGAAACTGAGTGAAACTGAATAAAACCGAATGAAACTGCATGAAACCGAATGAAACGGAATGAAACAAAATTAAACCGAATGATACCGAATGAAACCGAATGAAACTGAATGAAACCGAATGAAACTGCATGAAACCGAATGAAATTGAATGAAACCGAATGATAACGAATGAAACTGAATAAAACCGAATGAAACTGCATGAAACCGAATGAAAACGAATGAAACTGAATAAAACCGAATGAAACTGCATGAAACCGAATGAAGCTGAATGAAACTGAATAAAACTGAATGAAACTGAATTAAAATTAATGAAACCGAATGAAACTGAATGAAACGGGATGAATTGGAATGAAATGACATTTACAATCTGTTATGTCATTTCATTTCATTTCAAATTCTCTAACTGCTCTAACAAGTGATAAACAATTTATTCGTTTAATTTTTATTTATTTCCTCGCAAATGTGTTATAAAACGTCGTATGACATACGTGCGCTTTGATAATTACAGCCTCTGCTTTCTTGTAGCCCTCGCCTACGGCTCGGGCTTCAATAACGCCTCGGCTGTAATTTTCAACCTACCGCACTTATATCATAATGTACTATAATGCGGTTCACAGAATACATCTACTCGCCAAGTTTCATCAGTCTAGCTCTTATAGTTTCGGAGAAAAATGCCCATGACATACGGACGGACAGACAGACAGACAGACAGACAGACAGACAGACATAAAGACAGACAGACATGACGAATCTATAAGGGTTCCGTTTTTGCCATTTAGCTACGGAACCCTAAAAATCGATTGGTCATAGTACCGTTGGGACATTCAAAGTAATAGTTATAGATTAGTCATAGAAGGACGAGAGCTTAACAGTTAAGGCTACATTCGTTCGATATTCGGGGTCAATGACCTAGCCCTCTGTCAAGTGGACAGGAAAACGATGGAGTGATAGTAATGCCTGTGTTTTATTATAGATAGTGCAATCCACGAAGGCGCGCCCCACTATTCCTCCTAACCGTTTATAGTATATGTGTGCAAGCTTCCGTCAATGTTTGAGTGTTATCGGTACACACTAATTACCTATGAGTGCACACGCACACTACAATGAATAGACTACGGTTCGCGACTGCCGCTCGGAACAAACTCCCCGCACCCCGCGAGGGGCGCGTCTTCGTGAATTGCACTATCTATAATAACGATTATAATTTTATATTCTTTATGTAATTATGTGGTCTTCTTCTTCTTATCGTGTCACTGATTCTTTCAAACCAAGCGTGGTGAAAGGATTTTAAGTGCGCCTCAAAGAGGCTCTTTTCGTGCACTTGACACATATTTTCGAACTTTTTAATTTCTACGATATGCCGGTTTCCTCACGGTGTTTTCCTTCACCGTTTGAGAGCACTGGTATAGTGTATTATGTGGTAAGAATCTAAATTTATAAAACTCTTACGTTACTGACTGACAATCAACGCTCAGACTAAACCGTAAGTCCTAGAAGCATGAAACTTGGAGGGTATGTTTATTTTATAGCATAGGGGTGCACTAAGAAAGGAAATTAGAAAATGATTTCCCTAAGCGGAGAAAAAGAGGAAAAACTTTTAAAATAAAAATCAACGGGGCGTAACGGCAACGGGGCAGGCGAAGCCGCGGGCGCCCGCTAGTGTGTTATATAATGTTAGTTTTTTCAATTTCAATACCTAATAAAAGCATGTTTAATTTTTACTGACAATTTTTTACCTTAACTTTACTTTAACATATTATATTATTATACAAACGTAATCTATATAAAAGAAAGTCGTGTTACACTATTTATAACTCGAGAACGGCTGAACCGATTTGGTTGAAAATTGGTGGGAAGGTAGCTTAGAACCGGGAGAAGGACATAGGAACTGGGCGAGCGAAGCCGCGGGCGGCCGCTAGTTATTAATAATAATTATTGGAAGAAACGGGTATTTAATCGGGTCGAGGGATGCATAACGATCGCGTTAATTTAAATGGTGCTATAATAATCTTATACCTTTAAACGAGAAAATCTTGTATATATATATATTTAGGATCTCGGAAACTGCACCAACAATTTTCACGAAATTTACTATACAGGGGTTTTTGAGGGCGATAAATGGATCGCTAGCTAGGATTCATTTTTATAAAATGATTATTTAGCCCTGAGTTCAATAATTAAACATAAACTGAATATGTGACTGCTCCTGCCATCTATTGACGATTGTGAGCAACTAACTGCAAGCATATCCAGCAGATGGCGTTGTTCAGTAAGATTAAGCCAATAAAGATAATTATGACTCTTATGATTTCTTAAAAATACAAATTAACAATAAAAAATATGACATGGGCAATGAATTATTGTTTTTTTTTTAAGTGTGTGAGTGGTTTTTTTTAAATCAACTCCACCCTACTGTTGTTCTCGCAATATATTCCCCATAAGGCATCGAAAACCTCATTAGGCCAGCCATATTGGCTGTATCGTTATCTAGCCAGCACGACCGACCCTTAGTTAAGGGTACCTACAACCAGTAGGTCAATATTTCTGTTTATTAAAGCTTCTGTAAAATCAAAAACAGTCGGCTGAACGGTGGAGGAAAACATCGTGAGGAATCCTGCGTGTGAGCTTCGCACGCATTGACCATGGTCTTTCCAGTGAATTAGGTCGATTAAGCTGAAAGGATGGTATTCGATGCTGGACAAGCCTGGAAATCTAAAATTCAGCCCCAGGATTATAAAAAAAATCGATTGTCTGTAAAGTCAGTTTACTGACGATAGTTGAACGTGACAACGTCATACAGCTGTCCACGCGGACGCATCGCTCAATCAAGTAGGAGAGAGACAGCGCTGCCGAGCGTGGAGGCCGTGCGTGCGTCTTTGTCGCTAGTTCCGCGCTCTCGCTTGCACTTCAAGTATTAAATGGAACGCCTCAGAGCGAGGTAACGCCACATGAGTAATGTTTTTTCTTGCGTGCAGCCGGCTCCATCGAATTATAAAACGTTGTCACGTCAAAAATGTATTTGATTTTTTTTATTGTCACTATATGTATAGCGGCCACCCGCGGTTTTGCTCGCCCCGTTCTTGTTACTTTTTCTGGATAAAAGTATCAAATTTTATCTCCCTTTCCTGGTTCTATTCTAAGCTACCTATCCACCAATTTTCAGCCAAATCAATTCACTCGTTCTTGAGTTATAAATAGTGTAACTGACATGACTTTCTTTTATAAATATAGTTTATTGAAGCACCAGTAAATCAAAATAAAAGTCAAAAACATATTGAGTAGTATCACAAGGATCACTTTGAAACTTTGAGTCCACGTGCCAGTTCTATGCGACCAAGCCTAGACGAACAGGCAACAAACAACGGCTTGTTTCCTACTGTTTTGTATAATCATTTTACAAATGAAAATATTATTGAAGTTACAGTGGGTTCCTACATCAAATCATGGTGCCATATGCTCTGTTCCTCAGTAGCTCATTGTTTTGATGATGCTGTGACCTTTGTACCTTATTTCGAGCTTCTCACAACGCCCATAACTGCACCAAATCGCCGCAGCTTCCTTATTGAGCTATTGGTGTTATTCCAGAGCTCCATAAAGCTACTATCGGTAACTCCAATTTCTCTACTATGGTTTCTTATACATTTATTTACACATTATATAATACATTTTACAACTAGGTAATCCTACTATATCGGGGTTTTCACGGACTTCAAATGGCGAAGGAGGTTCTCAATTCAGCCCTTTTTTTATGATTATTATCGCATAATTTCGTCATGTATGAATCGATTGGAAAAAAAAACCTTCTAAATCGGTCCATAGAAATTTCGAAGTCGAAATCGATTTGTCAAGTTTTTTAAACTTCACTATTGCCAATATCATCAACCTAGTGAGAGCACTGGTGGTCTATTAGTGGTAGCGGCCCCTCCATTCAATCTTAAGGTCGTGGGTTCAAATATTGTCGTGCACCAATGAGTTTTCTGTCCACCAATCCCTCGCACCAAGCCCTCTTTCACCCCTCTGTGACCTTAATAGACTATATTCCATAATTGACTTAACCTGCTATTTTATTTAAAAAAAAATATTTCTTAAAAAACAAACAGTAGTACCTACTTACATTCTAATTGATAATTTAAAACAAGTTAGGAGAAATCACACATATCTTAAATGTAAAGTAGCCAGTGCGTTGTGTCTCTCTAATTCTTCTACTTCTTCTTATCGTGTCACTGATTCTTTCGAACCAAGCGTGGTGAAAGGATTTTAAGTGCGCCTCAACGAGGCTCCTTTCATGCACTTGACTAATATTTTCGAACTTTTTAGGTTCTACGATATGCCGGTTTCCTCACGATGTTTTCCTTCACCGTCTGAGAATGCTGGCATAGTGATGTACATAAATTTTTGGGCAGAAAAACTCATTGGTACACGACTGAATTTGAACCCACGACCATAGGATCGAAAGGCGGGGCCACTACCACTAGACCACCAGCGCTCTAAATTATGTACTAATTACAGAACGCCACAGCGCGCGCAAAATGAACAACTAAATTACAACTCTCTCTCGAGGCTCCTAGGTTCCAGAACACTCCCCTTAACATCTCTGAGAGCATTGGAATCCTCGGTGTCGACATTTCGAGTGACGTCCAATTCCGCTGTCACTTGGAAGGTAAGGCCAAACTGGCCTCTAAAAAGCTCGGCGTCCTCAACAGAGCTAGTCGATACTTCACGTCGGTTCAAAAGCTTATGCTTTACAAAGCACAAGTCCGACCACACGTGGAGTATTGCTCTCATCTCTGGGCTGGGGCGCCCCAATACCAGCTTCTTCCTCTTGACCGGATCCAACGTCGGGCAGCTCGTATTGTCGACGATTCCAAGCTCACTGATTATATAGAGCCATTAGGTCTACGGAGAGACGTTAGTTCTCTTTGCGTGCTCTATCGTATTTACAATGGGGAGTGTTCTGAGGAACTGTTTGGTTTGGTGCCCGCATCGGATTTTTATCATCGCACCACACGCCGCAGAACCAGATTCCATCCCCACCATCTGGATGGCTGGTTTTCCACAACTGCTCGTTTTTGCCGGTCGTTTCTGCCGCGCACGAGTAAGTTGTGGAATGAACTGCCTTCTGCGGTTTTCCCTCGGAGCTTCGACATGGGGTCCTTCAAAAGGCGGGTGTATCACTTCTTGAAAGGCCGGCAGCGCATCAGCACCACCTCTGGTGTTGCAGGTGTCTATGGGCGACGGTGACTACTTTCCATCAGGTGGCCCGTCTGCTCGTCTGCCAGCTATGGCATAAAAAAAAAAAAAAAAAAAAAAACTAATATTTCAACGGTAAAATAATCTATAAATTCTTCCAGAATAAGCCACTACTAAGACACGCAGTCAGCGATCCCAATTTGTGGTGAACACATTACCAAGATACCATCATCACTGGTGGATGGACTACATCAATAGTTCACACGCCATTGACCGTAGGGAAAACTGAATAAGTACGAAGAAGAACGAGGAATACTTTTTTTTTATAACGGAAAATCTCTCGAATGCTCCATGGTTCCTTAAGAGCACCGAGCTGCATAGTGAACTTAAAGTCAACACAGTCAACGACGAAATCCAATACAAAAATTCAGCAAATTTTTATCATCCGCACTTGATGTGCGGGCTGGTTTTTCCGCAAGTCCGCTGGCGGGCCCTTTTTGCGTGACCCTTGACACGTATTGCTTGAACTTTTTTAGGTTCTACACGATGTTTTCCTTCACCGTTTTGAGAGTACTGGCATAGTGCACATAATTTTTTTGACAGAAAAACTCACTGGTACACGACTGTAGGTATTTGAACCTTCGGATCGGAAGGCGAGGCCGCTACCACTAGACCACCAGTGCTCTCTTCATCTAAATACAAGAAACGCTTAAACTCACATCCAAAAGCTGGCTGCACAGCTTACCACCATCAGGTACCCGAGGAGGCTGCGCAGACAGCACGTCATCGAACTATCCGATCGATGGGCAGATATATATAATGCCGAAGAATAAGAAGAAGCGCTCACTGGTGTGCGAATTCTGAGAGAAAACCTACCTACAACAAAACTGCTCATAGTCTGATCGCAGATGAAACAGAACAAAAAAAAGCGGCCAAGTGCGAGTCGGACTCGCCCATGAAGGGTTCCGTAGCAGTAAGTAATATAACATAGAGTTCTAGAAGTTTTAGTAGTTCGTCGAAAGGTAAATTGTGGTTTACGATTTATGACAAATAAAAAAAAAACTACTGACTTGATCTCGTTCAAACCAAATATCGTTGGAAGTTTCCATAGTAATGTACAACATATATTATTTTTAGCTTTATCAGTCACTTATTTTAGAAGTTAGAGGGGGGGGGGACCAACTTTTTTCCACTTTGGAAGTGTCTCTCGCGCAAACTATTCAGTTTAGAAAAAAACTATATTAGAAACCTCAACATCATTTTTGAAGACCTATTCATAGATACCCCACACGTATGGGTTTGATGAAAAAAAATTTTTGAGTTTCAGTTTCAAGTATGGGGACCCCCAAAATTTATAGTTTTTTTTCTATTGAAGTGAAAACTTCTTTAGCGGCGTTGAGCACTTTCTGAATGGGGATAAAATCTTAAACTCGCGTCAGGATCACGTGACCCTGATCGAAAAAGCGTAGGACGGATTTTTTGCAGAAATGTACCCTAAGACTACAACGTAGAGTTCATAATAAAAATCGAAAAAGCGACGCTACAGATACGCTAGTAGTTACTATGACACGGTAACGTCACAGAATAGATAATAGTTAGTAGCAAGCATACCAAGGCGTTTTTCGTGACTGTAGTAGGTATAGGTACATACCTATTATAGATTTTATGAACTAGCGGCCGCCCGCGGCAGGTAGTAGTGGTCATTGGTACATGATTTTATAGATCTACTGTATTTATTTTTCGAGTGGAGCATTGCGGCGAGCGAAGCGAGCCGCCATGCGACCATGGGAACAGCGCGGCGAGCGAAGCGAGCCGTGCTGTGACTCCCCCCAAGCCCCCCAGAACCCCCTCCTCCTGAACCCGGGGGGAGCGTCGCGGCGAGCGAAGCGAGCCGCCACGTGACCACGGGGAACAGCGCGGCGAGCGAAGCGAGCCGTGCTGTGACCCCCCCTAAGCCCCCCAGAACCCCCTCCTCCGAAACCCGGGGGGAGCGTCGCGGCGAGCGAAGCGAGCCGCCACGCGATCACGGGGAACAGCGTGGCGAGTGAAGCGAGCCGTGCTGTTACCCCCCTAAGCCCCCCAGAACCCCCTCTTCCTGAACCCGGGGGGAGCGTCGCGGCGAGCGAAGCGAGCCGCCACGCGACCACGGGGAACAGCGCGGCGAGCGAAGCGAGCCGTGCTGTGACCCCCCTTAGCCCCCAAGAACCCCCTCCTCCTATGTCTGCCGTTTTACTTCATTTAGGACCTACTTGTAGGTCGCGCGACAAGGTCCCTTCTAGCGGTTCCGACCCGTTGAGGATTTGGCTTTACGTAAAATTTAGGGTTCCGTATAGGGTTTTGATTGGGGTTATACTATATTGAGGAATTTGATTAAATGGTCGACTTTTAGGGTTCCTTAGGACTTTGATTGGAGTTTCAACTACACTTAGAAGCTTGATAATGTTAAAATTTTTAGGGTTCCTTAGGACTTTGATTGGGGTTTTACTACATTGAGGAATTTGATTAAGTGGTCAACTTTTAGGGTTCCTTAGGACTTTGATTGGAGTTTCAACTACACTTAGGAGCTTGATAATGTTAACATTTTTAGGGTTCCTTAGGACTTTGATTGGAATTTCAACTACACTTAGGAGCTTGATAATGCTAAAATTTTTAGGGTTCCTTAGGACTTTGATTGGGGTTTTACTACATTGAGGAACTTGATAAAATAAACAACTTTTAGGGTTCCTTAGGCCTTTAATTGGACTTTCAACTACACTTAGGACCTTGATTATGTAAACAATTTTAGGGTTCCTTAGCACTTTGATTGGAATTTCAACTACACTTAGGAGCTTGATAATGCTAAAATTTTTAGGGTTCCTTAGGACTTTGATTGGGGTTTTACTACATTGAGGAACTTGATAAAATAAACAACTTTTAGGGTTCCTACGTTAATAATCAAGTTTTCACTTCTGCCGGCACTCCCGGAGTGCAACCCGTATTTTTTTTGTGTAAAAATCTTAATGCGGTTCACAGAATACATCTACTCGCTCTTCATCCAAGTTTCATCAGTCTAGCTCTTACGGTTTTGGAGAAAAATGGCTGTGACATACGGACGGACAGACAGACAGACAGACAGACAGACATGACGAATCTATAAGGGTTCCGTTTTTGCCATTTGGCTACGGAACCCTAAAAACGGTTGTCTGTAAAGTCGGTTTACTGACGATAGTTGAACGTGACAACGTCATACAGCTGTCCACGCGGACGCATCGCTCACTCAATTAGGAGAGAGACAAATTTCAAACGCTGTCGAACGCGGAGGCCGATTGTGCCTCTTTGTCGTTCGTTCCGCGCTCTCGCTTGCACTTCAAGCCTTAAATGGAACGCCTCAGAGCGAGGTAACGCCGCATGAGCCATGTTTTTTTTGAGTAGCAGCAGCCGTGCAGCCGGCTCCATCAAATTATAAGACGTTGTCACGTCAAAAAAAATAGTGAAAATTACCTTTTGCTAGAGAAAACTAGCATTAACTACAAGCTCATGAATATTAAGCCTCCGCTATACTCTGGTCTAAAAACAAAACACGACCGGAAAGTTGGAAAAATTTAAAATAAAGATGGCGTTGCCTGACCTGAGCTGTGAATTCATGTATTTTATACCAACTATTACTTATTCTGTGCTTGGGTCTGACATTTGTCACGACATTACAATGTGTTGACTAGAATACGCTTCGTTAGACAAAAACACAGACAGATATTCAGTAAATAAATATAACCCAATTGTTATGTTAGCTGATTCCCGTCGCAGAGTTTCCATTGCATATTTTTCATCCAGGATTGGTGATAACAATGGCAAGCTGTGCGGTATTTTTTAAACTACCACGAACGCTACATTTTAAATCTAACTTATATAGTAGTGTAGTAGTAGTAGTCTAATTTATATAGTATAACAAGCAAATAGCCCCAGATTTAATAAAAGAAACCTTCCAAGAAGAGATTTTCCTCATATTATGCAAAACCAGAGTGAGTTGCAAGTTCATAAATGTCGGAATTCGGTGAATGAACACTTGTATTTTTTAAAGGTAAAAAACGGAACCCTTATAAATTCGTCATGTCTGTCTGTCTGTCCATCCGTATGTCACAGTCACTTTTTTTCAAAAAAATGAAATGAAATGAAAAGAAATAATTTATTTGCTTGAAGTATGGTACTTACAAAACTGTAAAAGCTATATGTACTGATGAAACTTGGTAAATAGATGTATTCTGTAAACCGCATTAAGATTTTTATACTTAGAACTGACACTCAAAAAATATTTTTTCATAAAACTTATGAGTTTTCTTAACATTAAGTAAAAGATTATTAAACCAGTTAAGTATTTACGACAGAGATGCGTTAACGTCATCGTAATTAGCCTTCTATCTATCGACTTTAAAAATTAATGAGGTATCGTCAGCAAATAGTACTGTTTCACATAGTTTTTTAACCAAAAAAGGAAGGTCATTTACGTACACTAGAAACAAGAAAGGACCTAATATCGAACCTTGTGGCACCCCTATGTCAATAACTGACCCAAAAGATCTCTCACCGCCCACATCAACTTTAAGGATTCAGTCAAGTACGATTGTAATAAGTCAATGGAGCGATTTAGAATGCCGTAATGTTTAAGTTTAGATATTAAGAGGGTGACGGACGCAGCTCGCAACTTCAATTCGAGGCGCGGGCAAAAATTGCTCCGAATATAGCTATCTCTATTCATTTGATGCGGGCGCCACGGAATATATAATAGTAGTATACACACACAGGCGCTCGTGTGACGCGCTACTTCTATACGTGAATCCAACCATAGTGCCGCGCTTGTGCGTGTGCGTCAGCCACTGATAACGATTTTTATGCATTGCCTAATTTCGTCAACGTTACTAACACCCGTTTTCACTAAACCTAGGCGACGCCTAAATCGGATGCCTAAATATTAACGGGCCGACGTACACAGCTCGCAACTTCAATTCGAGGCGTGAGCAAAAACTGCTCCGAATATAGCTATCTCTATTCATTTGATGCGGGCGCCACGGAATATATAATAGTAGTATACACACACAGGCGCTCGTGTGACGCGCTACTTCTATACGTGAATCCAACCATAGTGCCGCGCTTATGCGTGTGCGTCAGCCACTGATAACGATTTTTATGCATTGCCTAATTTCGTCAACGTTACTAAGCGTCAGATAGGCTAGTGGCTAGGGCGTGCGGATTCACACTGAGAGGACGAGGTGGGCGGGAGTTCAAATCTGGTCAAAGAGAGTTGACTTTTTGCACCCTACAATTTTATGTTTTTATTTTTTGTGGCTGCATTACCTGACTAACCCTCTAAGCTTATTGCTTGCTTGTTTCGCTTTTCTAGTATTCAATAAGCAAGGATTGGTCATGCTCTGAATGCAAGAATAAAGTGAAAAAAAAACAACATTCCTGAACCGATAAAGAACCTTCAGAGTAGCTATTTACGCACTTAGAAAAGACACCAGGAAATTCTCTAACATGATACGAGTGAGTTTATTCATCAGGTAGGGTTTGTGCGGGTTCTGGACCAAATTGAAGAAGAGTAAAGAGAACCATTGACTCCGAGTTGAGTTGAGAGAGCCATTGACCCCGGCGCGGAGCGATGGAGTTGTGGTTGATGACGTTCCAGTAGAGGATGATGGGTGGGAGTCCGCTCAACATCAGGTGTGGTGTGGTTTGCTTGACCTCATTGGCCTAGTGGTTGGAGGGTGCGGGTTCAAAATCAGTGATAACGTTACAGTAATAGATGATGGGTGGGGTCCGCTCTACGTCAGGTGGGGTGTGGTTCGCCAGACCTCATCGGCCTAGCGGTTGGGGGGCGTGGGTTCAAAACCAGTCATGACGTTACAGTTGAAGATCATGGGTGGAGGTCCGCTCAACATCAGGTGGGGTGTGGTTCGCCAGACCTCATCGATCACACACACACAGCAATAAAAAACACGCAAAGCGGCTCACTTACCAAAGTACAGAAAGTATAATAATGTGACTGCATTTAAAAATATACTTTATTCGTTGAGCAATTAGGTTGCTTTTATTCTGCTTATTTACATTCGCAAAACCAACGATTGCGAACATCGACCTACAATTACATGGACCTCGGCTTTCGCACAAAACTCGCGAAAAAAGTGTACCAAGCTAACCTACTATAGGTGGATACTTATACAGGGTGGATACGACTGATGAGACAAAAAATAAACTGCATATACTAGGCACCATTTTCGAGCTCTGTACCAAAAATCTTTTAATTAGGAGCAGTAGTTTAGCCGCAAATAATTTTTCAAGTTTTTTCATATTGTGAACACGATGTATTTTTCATAGCAGATGATTACCTATACCTACGAAGCGGTTTTGCTACTCCGACGCAAGTAATACACACACAGACTCGCATTTTCACTACGAGAGTGACATAGAGAGAGACAATGACATAGCAAAAATCCCGCGGGTAAAAGAAATAGACATAGGTCAGTGCGTTCTTTCTTATTGCTACCTAACTACTTTCAACTTCAGTTCGCGACCGCTGACCGTTCGGAACGGATGTGCCTACCTACCGGAACACGGAAGCTTACGTTTTTATTTTTACGAATTGAAAACTTAGACAGGCAATTTGTGATAGGATAGGACACTAAATAAGTTTAGGACAGTATTTCTTTTCTCTATTGTGACAGGATACGTAACTTGGGATTATTATTATTTAGTGTTAGTGTTTTTATTGTGATTGACTGTTTTTTATTGTAATGTGATGAAGACACGTTATTAAAATTTGGTTTTGTGTGTTCAACAATGCCTCGTGTAACTTACACGGCGTCAGAATACACTGACATGATTTTTATTTACGGCGAATGCCGTGGAAACGCATCTTTGGCTCTACGAACATACAGAGAGAGGTTTGGTGACAGCCGCAGTTGCTCTAGAAACGCCCGCACTATACAAAAGTACTACTTATAAATTAAGTGAGTGTTGTTGTGATCGTACCTACCCAATTCAAAGGCGGCTCAGGCCTCCACTCGCGTCGCGCCAGGTCATTGCCCCGGCCGCCGCGCCGCCTGCCTGGGCATGTCGCGCTCCGGCAAGCGCGCGAACGTTGCCGTTTTACTATCAAGGGTGTTTGCGTTTTACTCGGATCGGTAAGCTATTTAGTTTGTTTGAAATAAAAAAAATCTCATTTTTGTAGCTTTTTATTTTTATACCGTATCGATTTCATACTTAACACGTATAGTGTACGTAGTGAAAATATATTTATGTCTTATCACAATTACTATAAAGAACTCAATTTTGATTGCATGAAGCAACTTCTAGTGAACGTTACAGAAATTTTTCCAAGTCTTTTTATCAATATTTCCACCAGACGTTGAGCAGTACTCTGTTTATTGAGCTCCAGTTATATAAAGAAAAACTATTTTGTTAAAGTATTTCTCAGTCTTTTTATCAATATTTCCACCGGACGTTGAGTGGTAGCAGTTTTTTGAGCTCCAAATAAATAAAGTTTTTTTTAAATTTCTTGGTCGTTTTATCAATATTTCCACCTGACGTTGAGCTGTAGTTTATTTCTTGAGCTCCAGAAAAATAAAACAGAAATATGTTGTTCAAATTTTTACAAGTCTTTTTATCAATATTTCTACCTGACGTTGAGTGGTATCAGTTTTTTGAAGCCCCAGATAAATAAAGAATAAAAATATTTTGTAGCCATTTTTCTTAGTCCTTTTTTCAATATTATAACCTGACGTTGAGCGGTAGTCGGTTTTTTGAGATTCAGATAAATAAAGAAAAAAAATATTTTGCTGAAATTTTTCCAAGTCTTTTTATCAATATTTCCACCTGACGTTGAGTGGTAGCAGTTTTTTTAAGCCCCAGATAAATAAAGACTAAAAATATTTTGTGGCAATTTTTCTTAGTCCTTTCATCAATCTTTCCACCTGACGTTGAGCGGTAGTCGGTTTTTTGAGATCCAGATAAATAAAGAAAAAAAATATTTTGCTGAAATTTTTCCAAGTCTTTTTATCAATATTTCCACCAGACGTTGAGCGGTACTCTGTTTATTCAGCTCCAGTTATATAAAAAAAAAACTATTTTGTTCAAGTATTTCTCAGTCCTTTTATCAATATTTCCACCGGACGTTGAGTGGTAGCAGTTTTTTGAACTACAAATAAATAAAGAAAAAAAATAATTTGTTGTAATTTTTCTTAGACCTTTTATCAATACTTCATATACAGGGTGGAATTTTGTAATGCCACCTGGAGGGAAAGTACTCTTAATACTGCAGATAGAAAATTTTACTCAAAGGAAACATTCCTTTATTTTTGAATAGAAAGCAAACTGCATTCAAAGTTTTTCGAAAATTCTCTCACACCCGGGAATCGAACCGGCTAAATTCAGAAAAATTATACCTTGTACTTTTATTGCATCGATCGTTAGTCAATTATAAGGATGAAATCTCTCTAACAAACATGATAAATTAAATGAAAGAAAAACCAGGAAATCTTAAATTAATTTAATTATTTACAAAAAATGGTTAACTAACTAGTTACTTGAAATTAGTTGCTTGAAATGGGCTCCATTCTCTTGGATACACAAATTTATTCTTTTAACGAATTCATTTCTTTAAAAGAATAAATTTATTCCTTTCAAAAAAAAAAATTAATTTAAAAATTATTTTATTTTTAATTTTAGAAATTGCTTTCTATCCAAAAATAAAGGAATGTTTCCTTTGAGTAAAATTTTCTATCTGCAGTATTAAGAGTACTTTCCCTCCAGGTGGCATTACAAAATTCCACCCTGTATAGAAATTAATGGTTCATAATTTGTTTTAGTCGAAATGTTGGCTTTTTTCGAAATTTCGGCAGACTTATTGACCTAGTGCTGCACCTTGATTTCGTTTACCCAACCTACAACCTACCTAGGTACTTAGTATTTCCCATCTTCACTTAGTACCCTTCCTAAACTAACAATTATCAAATATCTAAGCATTATGTTTTATGCCAGTGTAGGTATTTAACTAGTCCGAAGTCCGAGCGATTCACACACACAACCGAAGTGTCCCGTGTGCTTCAAGCGTTTCCTCCCCCTGCACCCCGCCACCCGCACCGTGCGTGCGCGATAGCAATAGTAGCCGTTTGAAAATGCCATGAATTTGATCGTGTTCCGTAATACCAAAAATGATGACTGAAAACTTTTTGTATTCTTCACATAGTATTGTTATTCTGTAACTAGACAATATAAACTAGGTTCCTTAACAAAAAACACGTAAGATATTGTTGTTTTTAGTACGAAACCAATAGGTAGAAAACTTGATAAGTTTAGCATAAAAATGTGCAAAATGCGATTGGTGTTTATTTCATTTTAGGTAAGTAATTTGAAATAAAAACTGTTGAGGAACCTAGATAAATACTATGCAAATACAATTATTACAATAATATAGTGTAAATCTGTCTAAATTAGAAATCATTTTGGTATTCCGTTTGTATGAAAATTTTCCATACGTCAGCCCCTTAACTAGTTTTTTCGTGTGCGCGAGCTGCAAGCAGCTCGCTTGTCGGTGTGCTACTCCCAGTTTTACATTACACTTGCACTTGTAAAACCCCAAAAAGTAGTAAAGAAAGTCCTAAGTAACCCTAAAAGTCGATCAGTGAATCAAGTTCCTCAGTGTAGTAAAACCCCAATCAAAGTCCTAAAGAACCCTAAAATTGTTTACATAATCAAGGTCCTAAGTGAAGTAAAATTCCAATTAAAGGCCTAAGGAACCCTAAAAGTTGTTTATTTTATCAAGTTCCTCAATGTAGTAAAACCCCAATCAAAGTCCTAAGGAACCCTAAAAATGTTAACATTATCAAGCTCCTAAGTGTAGTTGAAACTCCAATCAAAGTCCTAAGGAACCCTAAAAGTCGAACACTTAATCAAATTGCTCAATGTAGTAAAACCCCAATCAAAACCTTATACGGAACCCTAAATTGTACGTCAAGCCAAAACCCTTAACGGGTCGAAACCGCTGGAAGGAACCCAAACGTTGACTACCGGGTCGCGTGCATCGCGAGCTGCAAGCAGCTCGCGTCCTCAATGCGTTCCCACAGGGGCGGAACCCTAAACCAAGTGAAGATCCAATCAAACACCTTAAAAAACCTAAAATTCAATCTCCAATCATAGTCCTCAGTCGAATGAACCGTTTGAACGACCTTAATCGGACGATTTTTGCAAAACCGGAAGTGGCACAGCCGCCATTTTGAATTTTGAACTGTCAGTCTAGTGAACATTTTTTCACACCCCTAAGACACCCTAAATTTCAGTAGGAGGGGGTTCTAAATTTCCCTAAATTTCAGTAGGGTGGGCGTGGTCGCGTGGCGGCTCGCTTCGCTCGCCGCAACGTTCCCCCCGGGTTCAGGAGGAGGGGGTTCTGGGGGCTTGAGGGGGGGGTCACAGCGCGGCTCGCTTTGCTCGCCGCACTGTTCCCCATGGTTGCATGGCGGCTCGCTTCGCTCGCCGCAATGCTCCACTCGAAAAAAAGGGTCAAAAATAATAAAGGGGTCTAGAGGGGGGAGGGGGGCAAAATTTATTTTGCTTTCAAAATAATCTCACCTTCCCTACATGACCCAAAAAAAAGTCTTGCAAGTCACTCCGCTTGGAAGATACGAAAGGGGGGGGGTGAAAAAAGGGGCAAGAGGGGGGTGTTTTTTTTGTTTTTTCAATTCAGGAAGAAACCCTCTATACGAAACCCCAATCGAAAACCCCCTATCTCGACGGCATCCGGTAGCACTCACAAAAGGGGGGGTCCTGGGGGGCAATTTTTTTTGTACAATAACATTCTTATCTTTTTTCTTCTCTTTCATCTTCTCCCTTTTAATCTTTTTTTTTCTGAAAAGTAATATTTCATCAAAATCGGCTTAGCCGTTTTGTTTTATTGTTTGTTACTGCATACCTTCGTCATTTAATTTTATGATCCAATTTAGTAAATTTTTCTTTTATCTAAAAGGTTATACTTCCAGATCTGTATGTAAATCTAGTAAGTATAACTGAGTGCATAGAATTCATGCCTATGGAAATAAATAATAATAATAATAATGCTGGACAATTCACACAACATTATCTAGCCCCAAGCTAAGCAAAGCTTGTGTTATGGGTGCTAGATAACTGATATACATAATACAATACATTACATGCATAGATAATTTTCATTTCAATTCATAAATGAATTGAAATGGAAATTATTTATGGGTGGCTTTAAGCTTTGCACTCATTTAGGCCTTCGGTGCTCATTGCGGTGGAGATCAGTGAAGCATTGTGAAATAACACTGTCTATTCGACTTATACTATTGTATTTTATCGGCATTTAAAAATATTAGGTATACCAAAGAGTTTCGACAACCCCAACTGACTCTTCAAAGTTCTGTCAAACGCAAAATCTTGGGAAACTCCTTGCTGCGTGTATAGAAATAGGCACATGTATTTTGGTATTTGGGTATTTGAGCGCACCGTGCATGAAGCCTTTGACAGAAAGTTCCAGAATTCGGGACATTACAGACACCTCCAGATTTAAAAGACGGCAATCAAAAATACTCAAAACCCATGATATTATTGTTATGACTGGGCTCTCAGCTCATTTATTAGTAGCTCTGCCTTCTGCGCCATAGGTCGTGGGTTCGATCCCCACCGAGAACAAATATTTGTGTGGTGATCATAGATATTTGTTCTCCATCTGGATGTTATATTGTTTTCCAAGTACCTATGTATTTACAAACAAAATGTATTTAAGTATTACATCAGCTATCTGGTTCCCATAATACTAACTCTGCTTAGTTTAGGGCTAGATAGTGTAGTGTAGATTGTCCATAATATATATATATATACTTCCTTTTCATTGTAATGGGCTCCCAAACTCTTTGCAAAATCGACACTATTTTTTTAAAGGCCTAAAATCGGCTACTAGTTTTTGAGTCTTCTTCTTGTCATGTCAATAGAAAATTAAAGCTGGTGTGGTGGATTATGAATGTGCCTCAAAAGTTTTGCTACTTCACTTGGTTTCATTTATTGTTTTCCTTCACCGTTAGAGTGTACTGACATAGTGCACATAGGTTTTTTGGCAGATAAGATAAGAATAATGTGTGCATGACGGGGTTTGAACACACGCCTTTAGAATCAAAAAGCGGGTCGCTACGACAATATAACCGGTGCTAAGCAACCAGAGCGCCCCTCCACCTAATGGACCGATGACATTCTAAAGATCGTGGGAAATCGGCAAATCGTTTTTTCATGGAAATGTATAAAGGAGGTCTATATCTAGCAGTGGACTTCTACTTACTGATGATGATGACGGAAAGCACTGGGTAGATAGGAAGATAGCTACTTATGCAACTACAAAAATGGAGGTATTTAACAAAAGCATTGCGCTTCGCTGGTCACGCACGATAGGAACGTGCCCTAGAATGTACTAGATAAGTTATATGCTACATAAAATATATACTTCTACAGGCTGATGATGATGTGAATACAGGTTATCGATCATAATGTATGATGAAGATGGTATTATGTCATTTCGTTATACTGTGACAATTTGTTTTATGTTACACTGTGGCAAATTTATAGTACCAGTAGTAGATATGATTTAATCTAGGGTATATTTTACGTAGTCAGAGATGAAATGTCATGTCGCGAAATTTGACATAGACCTCTCCTCGTCGGCCGCGCGGGCTGTACTGAAAAGTAAGAAGGAAATCCTACCTATATATATTTTTGAAAATTTTATTTTTTTATAAAAACTACGGCAACTAAGAAAAGTTCACTAGCATACGGTTTTTACGTATTTATTTATGTATACGGGAACAAAACTTTCATTGCAATGGCTCTAACAGCAACGGAAAAAAACCATTTCAAATCCAAAAAAAATTGAGAGTTTTTGGCAAACTTTGCGTTCAATTTTATCGAACCCAGTGAGTTTAAGAGAATTTCTAGCCGGAACATAATTTTTTTACACCATTTAATTGTTATATTTTACAAAAAAATTAAATGGATTCGTCCATACAACGAAAAAAAATGCTACTTTACATTTTCGGTTTCACCTCATGTAGGCCCACGCAGAAAAGTTTTAAACTTCCAACAGGAACCTAAGTTATGGGGTACTTGGATTAAACAAAAGCAGGAAAGCTTACAAGTCTAGATAACTAAGTTAGCAGCGTAAATAACAGTAGGCCTACCACAAGCTCTGTCTGGCTCTGTCTCTGGCTGGCTCTAGTTTTGATTTTGTGTGAGTGCTCACCGGTGTTTTAAACTGTGTGTGTGTGTCGTTTTGACGTGATTTATTTAGTCAACACTCACACAGACTCAAAACCAGAGCCAGACAGAGCTTGTAGTAGGCCTACAGGTAACTTTCTTGACGTGCTTACAGTAAAGCGACGTAGTTACCTACTAGTCGCAAACTGAGTGTTCTAGGACTATTTTGTTTAATTTTTCAGGAACACATTAATGTTAATTTTCAACTGACTTCAAATAAAAAATAAGGAGGTTCTCACAATTCATTTGTTGAAGCAAAAATGTGCATTTCTCCAGCTTCCTCATATGGAAATTGCGAATTCTGAAAACGCCAACATTTAAAGCATAATTGGAGCAATCATTGATTTGAAGGAAAATTTAGCAGCAAAAAAAACAACGACTCTATGAGACTTTATAGGTGTGTTAGCTGGAGAGCGGCTCCACAGCTTCCTCATTCAGTGTGGGCAAACGGCTAACGATAGAGCTATATAGTAAACGCCAAATTTTAGAGCATAATTAGAGCACCCGGCATAAAAAAAATCAAGTCTCTAGCTCGAAAACTCTTTGAGTTAGAAGACTATAACAACGTGTTTGCTGGGAAGCCATTTCTCCAGCTAACACATGTGGATCTCAGGAATGGCTATAGCTAGAAAGTTGCTTGATATCTCCAAATTTAGAGCAAAAAATATCATGGATGCTCCAAATATTTCAAGTGTCTAGGTTCAAAACTCACCGAGTTAGAAGCTTTGATGACTGTGTTAGCTGGAGACACGTTTGTCTGGCACGCACATGCTACATCTGAGGATCTACAATAGCTACAGATTCGGTTGACGTGTCCAAACCGAGCTATGAATTAGAGCACTCGGCTCCAAAATTTTGGACTCTCTAGGACAAGTAGATTCCTAGTAATGAACAAAAGAACATTTTGCCGCCAGAATTTTCAAATGTATGTTCGCACCCGTAAAAATGCGGCGTTGCCGCTCTGAAAGTTTGGTATCAGCGTAGGAATTTGAACGTTATTCGGTTTATTTTAGATCGCGATACGAGTCATTTTCGTATGCGCTTAGCGGTTTTGATTTCTGAAACCTCAAACTCATATTTTCTCTTTTTGTTAGGTTGAGAGCTTTCTCTCTATCTATATGAGAATTGTGTGTTGCCCGTTCTTGTTCGTTTTATAGTTTCTTTAGTAATGCGTGTCTTTTAGGTATTCTTAGAAAAAAAACTTTATTTGGTTCTGTAAATAAGTACCTGCTAGGCCAGTGTTGATGATTCTACCTACTCTGCCTGTTGTTAGCCGTCTGTTCTCTGTGTTTTACTGTATTCAGTCAGGTTTTTATGAGCGTATCGAGTAAACCAGGCGGACGGAAAATAGGTATTTACTGCGGCTTGCTAGTTGTGTGCGTACTCACGCACACTTGCCCCCTATCACTTGCCATCTCACCAGATGGCAAGTGATAGGGGGGGCATCTCACCATGTTGTGCCGACCCCACCTGGTGGGTAAGGGCAGGAAGAAGAAAAAGCACTTTTTGGGGTTTTTTGTTTCATTTTCAACTATATTCCTATATTGTGAATTGGACATAAGTTTTTGAATCCAAGACGGCGGCTTCATTTTTTTCTTAAAAAATGGATATGGGTATCGTTTAATAGGTTTTTGGGGGCTCTGGTTGTGAATTCGACAATAATTTTTGAATCCAAGATGGCGGCTTCATTTTTTTTTCTTAAAAAATGGATATGGGTATCGTTTAATAGGTTTTTGGGGGCTACAATTGTGAATTCAACATTATTTTTTGAATCCAAGATGGCGGCTTCATTTTTTTTCTCAAAAAATGGATATGGGTATCGTTTAATAGGTTTTTGGGGGCTCTGGTTGTGAATTCAACATTATTTTTTGAATCCAAGATGGCAGCTTCATTTTTTTTCTTAAAAAATGGATATGGGTATCGTTTAATAGGTTTTTGGGGGCTCTGATTGTGAATACGACATTATTTTTTGAATCCAAAATGGCTGCTTCCTTTTTTTTCTCAAAAAATTGATATGGGTATCGTTTAATAGGTTTTTGGGGGCT
Source organism: Thera obeliscata (assembly GCA_947578465.1). Taxonomy (NCBI): domain Eukaryota; kingdom Metazoa; phylum Arthropoda; class Insecta; order Lepidoptera; family Geometridae; genus Thera; species Thera obeliscata. The sequence goes on along the minus strand of OX387923.1, from coordinate 8,028,489 downwards.
ACAATTGTGAATTCGACATTATTTTTTGAACCCAAGATGGCGGCTTCATTTTTTTTCCCAAAAAATGGATATTAGTATCGTTTAATAGGTTTTTGGGGGCTCTGGTTGTGAATTCGACATTATTTTTTGACTCCAAGATGGCAGCTTCATTTTTTTTCTAAAAAAATGGATATGGGTATCGTTTAATAGGTTTTTGGGGGCTCTGATAAAGAATACGACTTTATTTTTTGAATCCAAAATGGCTGCTTCATTTTTTTTCTCAAAAAATTGATTATGGGTATCGTTTAATAGGTTTTTGAGGGCTCTAATAATGAATTCGACATTTTTTTTGAATCCAAGATGGCGGCTTCATTTTTTTCCTTCAAAATGGATATGGGTGTCGTTTAAAAAGTTTTTGGGGGCTCTGATTGTGAATTCGACATTATTTTTTGTATCCAAGATGGCGGCTTCATTTTTTTCTCAAAAAATGGATATGGGTATCGTTTAATAGGTTTTTGGGGGCTCTGGTTGTGAATTCGACAATATTTTTTGAATCTAAGATGGTGGCTTCATTTTTTTTCTTAAAAAATGGATATGGGTATCGTTTAATAGGTTTTAAATGGCTCTGATTGTGAATTCGACATTAATTTTTTGTATCCAAGATGGCGGCATTATTTTTTTTCTCAAAAAATGCATATGGGTATCGTTTAATCAATAATAATCAATAATCATTTATTTGGTAAGCATATTACAAGTCAAAAAGAATTTAGTATAGGCACAGATAAGATAATACTATACGTATAGGTATTGCCTAATACACATTATATACCTAGTAACATACAAAAAAAATAATAATATTTATAATACAAATAGTCATAATAGTTCAATTCAATCATCCAATAATAATATTAAATTAAATTAATTAAATAAAAATAAGAATAATAAATACATGATCGGGTACATTATGTACCTATGTACAATACAAAGTCAAGTCTTGTCGATGAATTCCTCGTAACTATAGAAGGTGTTACATATGAGCCAGCGTTTCAGTCTATGTTTGAAGGAACCAATACTAGCAGCTTCAGTAATTGTAGTCGGTAATCTATTGTATACTGTCGGCCCCATTATGTGTGTGAGCTTGGCTGATTTGGCTAGAGTGCGAGATACGATAGCGAGTCTATTAGCTCCACGGGTATTCAATGGATGCCTATCTTTATTCCTCGCGAACATCCCTGGATTGCTATGGACGTATACGGCTACCTGAAAGATGACGATACATGGGAGTGTCAATATTTCCAGTTCTTGGAAGTACGGCCTCGCGGAGGTATCTTGCGGTATCTTCACCATCGCTCGTACGGCTCGCTTCTGCATGCGGAAGGCCCGCTGCCAGTCAGCAGCACGCCCCCACAGCTCAGCTCCGTATTGTAGGAGCGAATGGACAGTGGCGAAGTAGCAAGAGCGAACCACGTGACCCGGCAAAAATCTGGACAGTCGACCAAGCGCATAGCATGCACCACCTAGCTTTCCACACACTTTATCAATGTGGGACTCCCAGGTGAGCACTCTGTCAAGTTCGAAGCCGAGAAACGTAGTTCTCTCCACTTGCTCCAGTTTGTTACCCCCCGCTAGAACCGTCAAGTCCCTACACGGACGTCCCGATAAGCAAACATGGACAAAGTGTGACTTTGTCAAGTTGAGGGCTAATCCGTTGTCACCAAACCAACCGGCCAGTCGCGAGGCGGTAAGATTCAGCTTCTGCTCTAAGCTGTCCAAAGAAGCGGCAGTCACTACTGCAGCTACATCATCAGCATACATGAGTACATCCGCCGTGCTCACCGCTTCTGGAAGGTCGTTGAGGAGCAGAGAGAAAAGTATGTTCGATACTGCGGACCCCTGCGCCACGCCCATGGTCGTGGTAAGTGGGCTTGACCTCGTATCGCCACCTTCTCCCACGACAACCTGTGACCTACCACTCATCATATTCCTGAGAACATCCAGCGCAGCGCCTCGTATACCGTAATGGCTCATCTTAGCCACTAGTACTGCGTGGTCAGCCACGTCAAAAGCTTTCGAGAGGTCGCAGCAAATTATAGCCACCTGCTGCTTCCTCTCTCGAGCTTCCATGACCCTTCGCAGTACTTCACGGGCCAACGATGTAGTAGACCGTCCCTCACGGTAAGCATACTGCCTATCTGATAGTGCGTGTGTAGCAGCTAAGTATGATGTAAGCCGCGAGCTGATCCCGTTCTCAATCACTTTAGCTATCGCTGGAATGATAGAAACTGGTCTATAAGAGTCTATGTCCGCTCTTCTTCCTTTACCCTTGAATATTGGTGATACCTTACTGAGCTTGAGACAAGTCGGGAAGGTACCACTTCGCAAGCACAAGTTGAAGAGGTCAGCCAATACGGGAGCCATAGGCCCCGCTGCGGTACCCAACAGTTTCATGGACATCCCATATGCATCCTTAGAGGGCTTGGGTGGTATCCGTTTGGTGATGATACGGTACACCTCCTCAGCTGTAAAGCAAGTTAGTCTCAGCGAACGATCAGCAGGCGGTCTCGATGACCCTAAAGCAGTCTGCACTCTGACCAAACTGGCCTTCGGTGCATCACAGGCGACAGCAGCTCCAACAAACCTTGCGTTCATTGCGTTCGCAGCATCTTTCTTTGAATGAAACGGTTTACCGTTTGCATCCAGAACTGTATCAATAAAGCTTACCGGGCTGGTATTACACTTACCTCTCTCAGTATTTACAAGTCGCCACATAGTTTTGCATTTATTTTTACTATTTAAAATAATGTCAGAAAAGTATTCATTTTTCCTAAATTTAATTAAATCATCGTATTTCCTATTAATGTCACCTAATAATAATTGTATTGATTCGCATTCATTATTTTTAGAGTGTATGTCAATAATGTCAAATAATAATAACCTGAAATTTTCAATTTCCTCAGTTACCCACGACATAGCAGCCCTAGGCATTGCCCTCCTCAACGGGAAGCAAATGTCAAATTTACTAGTAATAATGTTAATTATAGTCATTGCGTAGGTATCAATTGATGTGTTACGTTGCCGTATACCATCCCAGTCAATACTCAATAAAGAACCTGTGAAGTTGTCTCGATTTATCGATGAAAAATGTCTAGTAAACATTACTTGCTTGTCAGTGGACAGCTTATCACAATAGATTTTTGCCCTAACAGCTAAATGATCACTAATATTGGTGGTAACAGGTGACGAGATTATGCTACCAGCCGCTAGATTTGTATAGACATGGTCAATACATTTCGCGGTGTAGCTCGTTATTCGAGTTGGGAAATCCACCACATTAGTCATATTGTAGGCCGACAGTATATCTGAAAGTCTTTTAGTATCACAATGCAGTTGGTCTAACGAGTTTATATTAAAGTCACCTACAACTACACAATTCAGCCCTGAAACACTGATCATTTGCAACAAACCTTCCAAGTGAGGGAGGAATTCGATTGCACTAACTAACGGTGTTCTATACACACAGATTATAGAAAAATTATAATCTAATAAATCAATAGCGGAAATCTCACAATATCGTTCAACTGAAAGCTTACACACGTCAGTGTTTTCTTTGCATTTGATACCGTCCTTAACAAACAAACACGAACCTCCGTGAGTTATATTATTCCTACAATAGTACGATGCTAGTTTATAGCCACCAATAGTAATACACTTCATTTTAGATTCATCAATAACAAAGTGTTCCGTTAATGCTATCACATCACACGTTAATACGCTCGCTAGCAGCACTTCTAATTTATGAGTTTTTTTATCGATGGACTGGATATTTTGTAAGCATACCGTTATCCCGAAGTCATTCTTATGTACCGTAGAACATCCGTTTAGTGGCGGTGAGTGTACGCCTGTGGCGGCGGCTGCGCTAGCCGCGACTGGCGGCGGGCGAGGAGCCGCCGGCCGACGATGCAGTTGTAGGCTCCCCGCGAGGGACGCGGGGACGCACGAGAAACCAGTCCGACACCTTCACCCGCGGTGGCCACGAACTAGGCAAGCTTAGTTTCTCGTACAGTCGCTCCGGGAAGCCAATCACGAACGATGAGAACTTATCGGTTTTTATGATCCGCTTCTCGACTATATACTCCTTACAAAGTTCTTGTTTATTTAAGTAGTTCAGAACATTTTGAACAGTTGTTTCGGGTGTGAAGGACCAGGCTTGCAAGTACTTTATTTGTTCTACAGTATGTAGATCTTCATCCGTTTGTCCAGTTCCTTTCACGACTTTCCTTTTTTGCAACCGCTTATGGGTCACTGTGGTCCAGTCATTAGGGTTCTGAGAGTCATTTTTCGTGCTGTCCAATATCTGGACTGGTTTGTCAAACGTTAATGAGCTCGCCGGTTTTGTGGCCACACTCGCCCGTTTTTTCTGCACTTTTAGGGTGACGTCAGGCGTAGTTGATGTTTCGCCTATGGATACTCGATGCTTCCCAGCAGTTTGAGCTGCTTTCGTAGCAATGGCGTTAAGTCGTACTTGTCTCACAGGCCGCTGCAGCGCTGGCTGAGACACGGTGACCGGGGCAGGAGCGGCGTCCAGGGTCTTGCCTTGGGGGCAACTACCCTCAACAGCTGACATGAGATTCAAAATGGTTTTCGTTTGAGAAGCAATCACTGAGTTTAGTTCGATCACTTTGCACTCCAAATCACCGACTTTTTTTGTTAAGTTTATGTTGAGTTCAGCAACAAGCTTCTGAAGTTCGCGTACTGCGCTTTCGACGACTTTTTGTGCCATCTTCGAATTTTGCGAGTTAAAAGTTACGGGACCGCACGTACGTCCTAGGGCACGAACTACCCTATAGGTAGTTTAATAGGTCTTTGAGGGCTCTGATTGTGAATTTGACATTATTTTTTTATCAAAGATGGCGACTTCAGTTTTTTTCTCAAATAATGGATATGGGTATCGTTTAATAAGTTTTTGGGGGCTCTGATTGTAAATTCAACATTAATTTTCGAATCCAAGATGGTGGTTTCATTTTATTTCTTAAAAAATGGATACCTATGGATATCGTTTAATAGGTTTCTGGGGGCTCTGAAAAAATAATGTTGAATTCACAATCAGAGCCCCAAAAAACCTATTAAACGATATCCATACCCATTTTTTAAGGAAAAAAATGAAGCTGTCATCTTGAATTAAAAAATTAATGTTGAATTCACAATCAGAGCCCCCAAAAACCTATTAAACGATACCCATATCCATTTTTTGAGAAAAATATGAAGCCACCATCTTGGATTCAAAAATTAATGTTGAATTCACAATCATAGCCCCCAAAAACCTATTAAACGATACCCATATCCATTTTTTGAGAAAAAAAATGAAGCAGCCATTTTGGATTCAAAAAATAATGTCGAATTCACAATCAGAGCCCCCAAAAACCTATTAAACGATACCCATACCCATTTTTTAAGAAAAAAAATGAAGCTGCCATCTTGGATTCAAAAAATAATGTCGAATTTAAAATTCGAGCCCCCAAAAACCTATTAAATGATACCCTTAACCATTTTTTTAGAAAAAAAATGAAGCTGCCATCTTTGATTCAAAAAATAATGTTGAATTCACAATCAGAGCCCCCAAAAACCTATTAAACGATATCCATATCCATTTTTTGAGAAAAAAAATGTAGCAGCCATTTTGGATTCAAAAAATAATGTCAAATTCACAATCAGAGCCCCCAAAAACCTATTAAACGATACCCATACCCATTTTTAAGGAAAAAAATGAAGCCGCCATCTTGGATTCAAAAAATAATGTCGAATTTGTAATCCGAGCCCCCAAAAACCTATTAAACGATTCCCATATCAATATATTGTGAAAAAAAATTAAGCTGCCATCTTGGATTGAAAAAGTATTGTCGAATTCACAATCAGAGCCCCCAAAAACCTATTAAACGATACCCATACCCATTTCTTAAGGAAAAAAATGTAGCAGCCATTTTGGATTCAAAAAATAATGTCAAATTCACAATCAGAGCCCCCAAAAACCTATTAAACGATACCCATACCCATTTTTAAGGAAAAAAATGAAGCTGTCATCTTGAATTAAAAAATTAATGTTGAATTCACAATCAGAGCCCCCAAAAACCTATTAAACGATACCCATATCCATTTTTTGAGAAAAATATGAAGCCACCATCTTGGATTCAAAAATTAATGTTGAATTCACAATCATAGCCCCCAAAAACCTATTAAACGATACCCATATCCATTATTTAAGAAAAAAAATGAAGCCACCATCTTGAATTCAAAAAAAAATGAATGTCAAATTCACAATTAGAGCCCTAAAAACCTTTAGAACAATAGGTATCTACGTTAACAACTTTTGAAGAAAAAAAATAAAACGTTTTCCGGAATAGAGCCCCCCCACTTTTCTTCATAATTATTATATTTATAATATCGAGGGCGTAGGTGGAGAATTAGATAACTAGCACTTTTTTCAAAATCGACTTTATTGCGTTTTCTTAGAGTCTAAAGTAGGCTGCATCGTTTGGTCTGACTCACGTTCAAATATCTCTATCCGTCACATAAATAAAAAAAAACATAGAAAAATTCGCAGAAATGCATAATACAAAATAGACAAAAAAAATATGAGGAAGAAGAGAACAACTGACATAAAAAATGCATAATTTTACCGAAATGCAGATTTGCTATCGAATAAAATGCATAAAGTGAGTTGTTCATTTTTACCTCGACGCAAAATGTGACGACGCAATTTGATGTGAAGAAAATGTGTTGTGTTAAAAATGAACAAGTCTTTTTGTCATTTTTTTCCTATTGTATATTGTTTGTCGGCGCTCAATTAAAATTCATTAAGTACCTAACTTATGTTGGAACCAAAACGTTTGGTACGAATAGGTGGTATACTCACCTGGTATGGGTAGTAATGGGCCGTGCGTCTGCTAGTCTTATGGTGGAAAGGAGATGGCGGTATGAGGTCATGAAGTTTCCGGGCACATTCTCCAAAATGCAGCCTATAGAATATTGCTAAGCAAGCAACTTTACGACGGTGTTCCAGACTCTGGATCTTCGTCTTCGCCATGTGTTGCTCGCCTATTAGCCTGATAGCTCTACGTTAAATCGAGTCTAAGACAGCAAGCTGGTGCTTGGCAGGGCCATCCCAGAGGTGACAGCAGTACTCCATACCAGACCGGATTTGTGCTTTATACAGACTGAGAAGCTGTCCCGGTGTGAAGTACCGCTTCACCCTGTTTAGGATGCCAAGCTTCATGGAGGCTGTTTTAGCCCTAGACTCGATGTACTAGCCAAAGTTGAGAGCAGGCGTAAGCGAAGCACCGAGGAGTTCTAGGTGATTCTGTATCTCTATAGGTACATATCAGAAAACAGGGCCCTGTAGAAGTCGACTTTTCTTTGCTGAAAAAAGGCAGGCTTGCGTTTTCGATGCGTTGAATTTGAAGGTTGAAGGTGAAGCATCAGAGAATGGAATAAAGTATTCCATTGCTCTTTTGATCACCTCCGTAACGGCATTAGCACAAACTGTCGGATCGCTAGAAGAAAAGCAGGTTTGCCGCCAAGGATAAGACGCAAAGAAATTGCGCATCTCATCCCAGTCTGCTGACTTGTATAGCCATATTCGCCTACATCCTCTAGGAAAGGGATCGGAAGGCGAGTATGATGATACAGACCTCAACACACAGTGATCTGAAGTGCCCTAAGGAGGTATCACTGACACGGTGTGACGATCTGGTTCATTTGTCAGCAGAAGATCCAGGCAGTTGGCTGTGTGGCTCTCAACGTCCGGTATCCTGGTTGCTTCACCAAATAACTGTGTGAGGTTAAGAGTGAGAGCGAGCTTAATATGTAGAGGCATATCAAACTCACTCTCACTCTTAACCAGCATGGTCCAGCATGGTCTGTGATAGATAGGAGAGCTTATTTTGTTTCATATTTTTGTTTTCAGTAGAAGAGCCGGTATCTTTATATCAGTTTTATTTTATTAATTAGTTGTATTTTATTTTGAGTTTTATTTGTAAATTACCTGTGTTTTATTTGAAGCTTCACTAGTCCTTATGTCGATAAAACCCAAGTTTTTTGCACAAATAATAAGATTTTATTTGGTGTCATAAGTAAATAATTTGGTGAATGTAGTTTATTGGATATGTAGTAAAATTAGATATCAGCACTTAGCGTGTGAATTTTGAACCTGATGACAATTTTTAGAAGTGAAAGAACTGAACAACTGACATGATAAAGAAAATAACTACACCTAAGTTCCAAAACCTCAGAGAGGGGAAAATAGATAACTTTTTTTGGACTGTTTTCTCATTAATTAAAATACCTGAGGTCTCAGTTATAGATTCAGAACATAAACATAAAAGTGCTGTATAACATATCAAAACACCGACAGTAAATTTTGTTCCACGTAAAAACTTATCGCTGTTTTTGTCGAAAAAAAACACTAAATCGACGTTTTCTCGCGATTTTGATTTTGGCAGTTATCTAATTCTCCACCTACGCCCTCGATATTTCCATTCGCTTTCCCGTGAGTATTTACTGCAGCTCGCTATAGATAGTGCAACCCACGAAGGCGCGCCCCACTATTCCTCCTAACCGTTTATAGTATATGTGTGCAAGCTTCCGTCAATGTTTGAGTGTTATCGGTACACACTAATTACCTATGAGTGCACACGCACACTACAATTAATAGACTACGGTTGGCGACTGCCGCTCGGAGCAAACTCCCCGCACCCCGCGAGGGGCGCGTCTTCGTGAATTGCACTATCTATAGTTATGTACGTACTCACAGACACAATGATAGTTTCGCACGATGCCATTTACACCTAGTGTGACAAGAGTAGGTAACTCATGATTTGAAAACATTGTTGGTTAGTTGAGAGACTTAGAGATATAATTTCATGATATTTAAAACTAAAAATAAAAAAACTGAAGTCAGGTTTCTTAATAAATACATATTTAAACTTAAACTAACCATTATAAAACTTTTCTTTGGTGTTTTTTTGTTTCATTTTAACCTATATTCCGCTTCTTGAGCTACGTAATGAGTGTTTAAGACATGAATCCTAGGGTAACTATTTACCAGGCACGGGCAACACACAACTCCATCCGACTAACGTTCAAATTCCTACGCTGATACCATACTTTCAGAGCGGCAACGCCGCATTTTTACGGGTGCGAACATACTATTTGAAAATTCTGGCGGCAAAATGTTCTTTTGTTGATTACTAGGAAACTACTTGTCCTAGAGAGTCCAAAATTTTGGAGCCGAGTGCTCTAATTCATAGCTCGGTTTGGACACGTCAACCGAATCTGTAGCTATTGTAGATCCTCAGATGTAGCATGTGCGTGCCAGACAAACGTGTCTCCAGCTAACACAGTCATCAAAGCTTCTAACTCGGTGAGTTTTGAACCTAGACACTTGAAATATTTGGAGCATCCATGATATTTTTTGCTCTAAATTTGGAGATATCAAGCAACTTTCTAGCTATAGCCATTCCTGAGATCCACATGTGTTAGCTGGAGAAATGGCTTCCCAGCAAACACGTTGTTATAGTCTTCTAACTCAAAGAGTTTTCGAGCTAGAGACTTGATTTTTTTTATGCTGGGTGCTCTAATTATGCTCTAAAATTTGACGTTTACTATATAGCTCTATCGTTAGCCGTTTGCCCACACTGAATGAGGAAGCTGTGGAGCCGCTCTCCAGCTAACACACCTATAAAGTCTCATAGAGTCGTTGTTTTTTTTGCTGCTAAATTTTCCTTCAAATCAATGATTGCTCCAATTATGCTTTAAATGTTGGCGTTTTCAGAATTCGCAATTTCCATATGAGGAAGCTGGAGACATGCACATGAAGCAAAATGCAGCCCTTTTCTTGAATTAAAAAGGTATATAAGTATATATCAACTAGCTGGTTCCCATAGTACAAGCTCTGCTTTATTTGGGGCTAGATAGTGTGTGGATTATCCAGAAAATTTATTTTTGACATGACGTCTTATAATTCGATGGAACCGGCTGCACGCATGAAAAAACATGACTCATGCGGCGTGACCTCGCTCTGAGGCGTTCTATTTAAGGCTTGAAGTGCAAGCGAGAGCGTGCAACGAGCGACAAAGAGGCACGCACGGCTTCCGCGTTCCGCAGCGTTCGACATCTGTCTCTCTCCTACTTGTGTGAGCGATGCGTCTGCGTGGACAGCTGTATGACGTTGTCACGTTCAACTATCGTCAGTAAACCGACTTTACAGACAACCGATTTTTTTTAACAAACTTTTGATTCGCACCCACCTAAAACAACATTTTATAACCGCAAAAACTACAATTAGAAACTAAAACTAGTAAAGTTAAAGATTTATTTAAACGTTGCTTTGTTAATTAGCAAATTCCGTGCTCAGTCGCTATTAGCGTTAAATCTAAAACTTTCAGTATTTATGCATCCTGAACGCCTTTGTCGAAGTAAACTATCTCAACTACTCACCTAATGTAGAACGAATCCTGTAATGTCTGACTTAGACAAGGTTGTATGAATTTTCATGTAAATGTTGAACGGTGTCTATTTTTAAGGATCTTGAACGTCTTTGTCGAAGTAAACTATCTCAACTACTTTAAAGATATAGAACGAATTCTGCGTGATGTTTGATTTAGACAAGGTTTCATGATAATGTTACGGTGTTTATTTTTAAGGTTTTAGATCATCATCATGAGCCTAAAGATTTAGATAGATTTATACTATAGTGTACACAAAGGAAGACACATTGTAAAAGAAACATTACAAATATTAAAAAAAAAACATTAAAAATGTACATGTAATGCCTATTTCTGCCGTGAAGCAGCATCGCTGTGTTCCGGTTTGAAGGGTGTGGGTGCCGGTGATATTACTGGCACGTGAGGCTAAACACCTGTATGCCTCAAGTTGATGGACGCAGGGCAGTAGGTACATCGTAGGTTCGCACATCTGAAAATCATAATTTCTATCTATCTATCTATACATGCTACCCACTGCTGGGTATAGGCCTCCTCCATAATACGCCATTCTCTTCGGTCCTGTGCCAGTTTCCGCCATTGCTGCCCAACTAAGCCGACAATGTCATCCGACCAACGGGCGGGTGGTCTGCCTCGTGGTCGCTGTTCGTCTCTTGGACACCATTCTGTAATCGTCATTGTCCATCTTCCATCATTCCTTCTGACCACGTGTCCTGCCCATCTCCACTTCAGACTATGATCCTACAATTGCTTCTTCTTCTTCTTATCGTGTCACTGGTTCTTTCGAACCAAGTGTGGTGAAAGGATTTTAAGTGCGCCTCAAAGAGGCTCCTTTCGTGCACTCGACAAATGTTTTTCGAACTTTTTAGATTCTAGGACATGCCATTTTCCTCATGATGTTTTCCTTCACCGTTTGAAAGCACTGGCATAGTGTGCATACATTTTTGGGTAGAAAAACTCATTGGTACATGACTGGATTCGATTATAAATTAATATAATTGCTATAATAATCGGAATATTACAAATAGTGACAATGACAAAAGAAATTACTAAGTTCAAAGTTAACCCAAATAATCCGAAAATAAACGAAAACACCTTGAAATTAACCTTAATAACTGCCTGAAAGGAAATACCTAACTTCTAACTACAGTTTGGTAAAAAGCAGGCAAAGTCGCAAGCTTGGTAAATGCGCTAATCCAATAATACATTTTCCTTACTCAAGCTCGGAAAGCATGTCTGACGTTGCCTCAGGACCGGGTTAAAAGTAATACTTTTCAGCCCTTGAAAGAATCATTAGTACTGACTGTCTGGCAGGCCGCACACCAGGCATACACTTGTATCTCATTAATTGTGGCGCTGCTGGCACCACATTTGAAACGCGACACATTTAACGCCCCCATATATCTGTACGTGAGCACGCACACTGAGGAAACATTTGTAGCGGGCGCACTTTGTGGCGAGACGTTGTCCGCGCTACACGAATTCAAGATCGAACACGTTCGTTATTTGTGGCGCCACATCAAGAAATCATCGTCGTTAGACGATGATGTCGACATTCTTAAAGCGGTGCCACGCTACAACTGTGCTTTCGATGTGCGCATATACAATACATTTGTAGCAAGCTGAATTGTAGGGCATTGATTGTGGCGACGTAAATGTTCGATGCATGTAGCATGTGGCGCTGGTGTGCGGCCTGCCTTACTTACTTACATATCAAACTACAAACCACTAAAACTCCGTGTACCAATTGCTACTGATTGCTGTTATTTTATTATTTTGCAAGTACCTATTGATCAATGACATCTGAATAAAAACATTTATAATTTAATTTATTTTAATTTAATAAAAAAATAATACAGATAATCGCGATAAATATCCGTTTCTTCCACTAAATATGCGTAGCGATCGCGTTAATTTAAAAAGTGCTCGAATCATTTTCAACTGATAGCTGTCAAATAAGTAAAAAACAATATCTTGGTGTCAAAAGACTACGGGATTTGACAAAAGGTTCCAGCAATTGTTAACACCCATAGATGTTTTTTTTTTAACGAAACCACAGATTGTATTTGGCATTGCGTAAGCAAAAGCGTGTTTGGTGCTCTGTGATTTGGCACTCGCGCATACTCAAATAGGTAAGGTATTTCCTTTCCAACCTCTTTGGATTTACTACGTAAAATAAAATTCATGGTATAGCTTTTATTCATGTTTTTATTTATACTTTCCTTGTATTTGTAATAAAAAGCACACTATTTAGCTAGGATTAAACTTATTTAGACTTATTTAGTCCCTCGAACTAGGGGATTATAAAATGTATTTTACCCCCTAGGGTAAGAATGTAGTAGTGATACATTTGTTTTGTAAACACATTTATAAAATACAATACCTTTAAGAGCACCCATACAGACAGAAAAAAAAGCATCTATGTTCAAGACACACAAATTTGCTCTCGGTGGGAATCGAACCCGTGACCTAAGGCGCATGAAGGCAGATCTACTTCCAACTGAGATGAGGGACCAGTTCAAATATAACAAGGTGAATTTAATATCCGGTAATTAGCTACCTGTTTTCTACGTGCACTACCTAGAATATAATTATGTTCGTGACAAGCACGGGGGTTGTTCAGGGGGAGGTAGTGACGCAATGTCATGGTAAAATACTTATATTATCACTGCTCCAAATAGTGTTTCTTAATATAATTAACCTTTATGAATTATGCCGATGATAAAAGATAAACGTAATGTTTGTTCTCTGCCTGAATGCAGAGTGAGTACCTACCTAAGTAATTTTCAGTAAAAATGAATTTACAAGAAAAGTATCAACGCTTATCTGGTTCCTTAATAAGCTTGGCTTAGCTTGGGGTAAGATAGTATTGTGTAACCCCAAACAACCCCAAATATAAGTACACTCATCAACAATGTCTAGGGATATTCAGCATATTATTGATTTTACAAAAACTGAAAATAATTTCTGTAGAAAACTAGGTATGGCAAGGCATTTATTTTATATTGTTTATTTATAATAATAAATACAACTGTTTGATATTATTTATTAATAAAAATTAAAGTAGGAAAAAATCGAAAAATCATAAAATCAATTAATTCGAAATGAAATATTCCTAGACAAATGTTGATGTGACCTACATTAACGCTGTTTTTCTTATACGTGAAAAAACCAACCACAGTTATTTCAGTGTATATTAATTTCATCACCCTTATATGTCAAAATCAAATTAAAAAAAAAATAAACAAGCTTACATCAAAGTTCAATCTGTATACACCGCCATCTATCGGAAAGCTATAGCACTATGTTAAAAGCGCATCCAATGGCAATGTGGTAATCGTTTCACATTATCTATCTGCGCAGGAGTTCAAGCACCTTACAAAACAACTCTTTAAAAGTGTAAATTTATTCAAATTTAAAGAAAAAGACTATAAGCCCGCATCCTTTCCACGACAGTTGCGTATAGTGAGACAGAGATAGAGTAACTGGTAAGAGAAACAGAGACGACAGAGTAGTCGGTAAAGACGTCTAGACTCGTTTATTCAACAATAGCTTGATGTGCAACTATTTTATCATAATTATATTATTAACAATCGTATTTTAATATTTTTCATTCAAAATCATCTACAATTTTGGTTCCCAGAAATATAAAAAATTTAATGTTATATTATGTACTTATGTTTTTTAAAAGAATATCATCAAAAAATCTTGCACAAAATGCCACTATTCAACTGAAGAATTTCAATCTGAATAATTAATTTAGCTTTTTTATTTATTTTTATTAATTTTCCATTCTTTTATTAAACTTTGAAATGTGTGTGAGTTTTTATTGACGATGTAGGTATAATTTTTAACTTATTCTATTGTTTATGTTAACTAATGAAATTGTACACATACATACCTACTATGACATATTATTGCAGTGCCCAACAGTGCATGTACTAGACCTAAGTTACCTAGAACTGCGCTATTTATAAGATTTTAGCAATTAATAAATGCAAATGAAATTGAATAATGGCTACCCCCTTCAAAATAGATAAATAACCTTAAATAAAGGTGGTCAATATTTTTCATTCAAAATCATTTATAATTTCGTTTCACAAAATAATGCCTTATCTAATGTTACTACTGTTAGTTTTTGAATAATAACTACTACCTTAAAAATCCATACCTAGAGAAACCACACAGGCTAAATATAGTTCCCAAGTATTTAAGGGGATACCTTACACCTACCGTAAAGCTTTTCCGTTTAAATAAATCACTGCTAATACTTGTTTTTATTCTTTTTTCAACCCAACCTGACTGCTAACGGTAACCAAGCACACACAATTACTCAAATTACTTATAATTACTTACTCTGTTTGAGCACCAACATTACACGCGAGCGAAAACGATGCTCCATAATTTAATTAAAAAAACTGTCCAATAAATCTTTCTTTCGTAAGAAAAGAGGCATAAAAATAAATAAGCAACTGTCTTAAGAGCGGGTCGTGCGAAAATTTGAGATTTTTTTTAAAAAAATTCATAACTAAATAACTAAGTGACATTTTAAAAATCGCAATAGGACTAATTGTAGACTATACATTTGAGATTAATTCGAATTTAAGTGTGTTAAAAAAATATACTATTTAACATGACATTCTATTTAACGCTAATGAAAATCGTATGTCAGCGTTAAATAGAATGTCATGTTAAATAGTATATTTTTTTAACACACTTAAATTCGAATTAATCTCAAATGTATAGTCTACAATTAGTCCTTTTGAGATTTTTAAAATGTCACTTAGTTATTTAGTTATGATTTTTTTTTTTTTTAATCTCAAATTTTCGCACGCCCCGCTCTTAAAAAAAGCAGCCAAGTGCGAGTCGGACTCGCCCATGAAGGGTTCCGTAGCATCAATTAACATAATATAAAGGTTTTTGTAGTTCGTCGAATGGTAAATTGCGGTTTACGATTTATGACGTATAAAAAAAAACTACTGACTAGAACGAATATCGTTGGAAGTTTGCATAGTAATGTACAACATATATTTTTTTCGGATTTATCATTCTATTATTTTAGAAGTTAGAGGGGGGGGGGGGGCAACTTTTTTCCACTTTGGAAGTGTCTCTCGCGTAAACTATTCAGTTTAGAAAAAAACGATATTACAAACCTCAATATAATTTTTGAAGACCTATCCATAGATACCCTACACGTATGGGTTCGATGAAAAAAAAGTTTTTGAGTTTCAGTTTCAAGTATGGGGACCCCCAAAATTTATAGTTTTTTTTCTATTTTTGTGTAAAAACCTTAATGCGGTTCACAGAATACATCTACTCACCAAGTTTCATCAGTCTAGCTCTTATGGTTTTGGAGAAAAATGGCTGTGACACGGCCGGACAGACAGACAGACAGACAGACAGACAGACAGACATGACGAATCTATAAGGGTTCCGTTTTTGCCATTTGGCTACGGAACCCTAAAAACAGTAGTAGGCAACAAATAGGCTGGCAGCGCATCAGCACCACCTCTGGTGTTGCAGGTGTCTAAGGGCGACGGTGACTACTTTCCATCAGGTGGCCTGTCTGCTCGTCTGCCTGCTGAATGAAAAAAAATTGGCTTCATGAGGCGTAGTGCACATCAGAAAGAGATAGCGCTCTACAAAACCGAAAAGCCGATGTGCAATATTTACTGCGTACAACCGTAACTTGTGACGTAGTTGAAAAAAATACCAAATTTTTTCACACTGGAATTTCACTGATTTGTTTATTTTTGTTTTGTAAAAGGATCATACAAAAACTATGTACAGAAAATGTATGGTATGATTAGCAGCATCTTGCCTTGTCCCTTGTCGGATCAAGCCAAGATGTTATAATGGCTTATATAATGGCTTAGATCTAGCTAGATTCTAGAATACAAACTTATTCTCTAGCTGCTAGAGAATAAGTTTGTATACATAAATTTAGATTAAGGTGTCATGTTTGATAAGTTTAGTTCTAATTATTATTTTGTATACGATGTTTTACTATGCGATAAAAAAAAATTAATAAACACAAAACGGCTTAACATTTTTTGAATAAATTTATATCGGACCAATCTGGACACATAACTTTTCAGATAAAAAAATATTTTTTCAAAATCTGCTCCTAGATGACGAAGTTATTCTTAAACAAACATAAAAAAAAAGTAATTGAGATTGTCCTCCTTATTTATTTGAAGATGGTTAAAAAATGGTTCATACCTAACTTTATTATTCCGCCTATAGTTTGGTGTCCCCTACTTAGACAATTTATTGTCTAAGGTCCCCTATATAAAAGACTGAACAACACTGCAATTTAGTCTCTGGTGATTTAGTGCTTTTCACCCAAACTCAGACAGCGAGCTCCGATTACTAAGAAGTTCTTAGTAATCGGACCTCGTTGACTCAAAACATCGAGATGCTTTGAATAGTTTCCCATACATATCTAAAATCGTTTTATAAAAATAATATGAATTCGCAAAACTTGAAAAACTGCTAAATGGCCCAACTGCTGACCCGATTTGAATGAAATTTCTATTTCGAAAAATCTGATTCATATTCATAAAAAAAAATGGGACTAATCTGGAAATAATACCTTTCAGATAAAAAAACAAATCAACTCATAAATAACTACGTTATCCGATGAAAAGTAAAAAAAAAATACAACCGAATTGAGAAGCTCCCATTTTTATTTTATTCGGGCAAGTTTTTTTAACTATATAAGGTTTTCGTTTAGTGTTAAACTTTTGGATCTACAAATATTTTTTTCAAAAAACTGGCCAAGTGTGAGTCAGTAGAGTATTTATCAGAGATTTATCACACCACGAGACTCAAACCAGCTCCTTTTGAGGCTGCCAGGCCAGAGAAACCGTCAAAAGGAAGTCCATGACTTCTGCCTACCCCTCCAGGAAGTACTTGAGTTATTCTGAGCGCTATTCAACGATGACCTAAGTGCATTATTACACAATTCAATCACGACACAGGAAGTGTTTTTGACATCTATGATTGTATCAAATTATCGTAATCTCTGGGCTTAAAAAAAGAGTGACGTCATCATACGATCAGAGTAATCAAAACTGACGTAACCAATAAAACGAAAAAAATATTTGTGCGTAATAATATCATTTGAAACAAGCATTATGGGCCATCTGATGCTAAGTGGTAACCATCGCCTGTAATACTCGTAAAGCATTGCTTCATAGGTCACGCGGCTCAGGAACGTGCCCTACGAGAAACCAATGTTTGTTCTCTGTCTGGGGTATATTGTATTCCAAGTAGATACCTATTCAAAAAAATATGCGTACCTATAGGTACCGTGGAATGGGGTTAGTTTGATTCACGGGGTAACATTGATAAAAACTTTATATTTTTTTAAAACAGGAATTGTTTAATTTCTGAACGCAACCGAAAAATTTCGTCTTTTGCGTTGGCAGCACTGAATGTCACTCTTTGACATTGCATAAGCGCTGCACGTACAAACAGATCGCTACCGGAGATTTTCATAAAAAATGGTGAGTATTGTGTTTAAAGTATTTTAGGGGTTAAAATAACTTCCAGGGTAGCAGATTGGATATGAAAGTTGCTAGAAAAAATGATAGCTTATGTTGTTATGTGTTTAATTAGCTTGAGAAAGAAGTTGTTTTTGTATTCTTACCTCAAAAATTTCATTCAGTGGCGGTTTATTTTCTATAAGGGGTGTCATTGATCATAGGCATGGGGTTACTATGGTCATTGATCAATCACACCCCATAACCTAGCAAGTTTGCTGTTTGTGCTTTTTTAACATAAATTATCAATATATTTGCAATGATGGCTGCTTTATATGCTTTTTTTTCCTTCAGCGCTATGCCAAGAACATACATGAAGCGTTTAGGCGCTCGCGCCTATCGGAATTATAATGAAGACGTGTTAGAACGAGCAGTAGCTGCAGTTGCAGAAGGTCGTATGACCTTACGTGGGGCTACAGAGAAATTTAAAATACCGTATGGTATTTTAAATTTCTTGGTAGGTAAAATTTCTGATCTCAAGGAAACTTTTTTGATTATTTTTCTATTTTTTTATTTAACATTTAAGATGTTGACTGATCAATGTTCCTAATTATGTTTTACAATTAATATATCTCAATTAAACGTTAAAATAAAGGTGATTTTTCAAAAAGTATTTTTATTGCCTTGATCAATGTCACCCCTAAACTTTAAAAAAATTAATATCTTTTTTTGCACTTAACCGATTTTTTTTGTTCTTTCGAAATAATAACGTTTAAAGGGGTTACTTTCATTTGCCGTGAAAATATTAGGGGGTATCAAAGTAACCCCACTTGCGGTTTAACATTGACCACTCACATTTATATTTTTCATCGACATATTATTTATTTAAAAAAGAATCTGATTCATTGTATCGATTGTATAGTAAAAACCGATATTCCAATTTTTTTTTCGTCTTCGGTACGTTTGTATTTTCGAAAATACGGCCATTTGAATTTTTAAATTGATCAATGACACCCCATTCCACGGTACTTACCTAAGTATTATCATATCATCTAGGTATCTGGTTCCCATAGTACAAGCGCTGCTTAATTTGGGGCTAGATAGTGTTGTGTGGATTATCCACAATATTTATTTATTTAATGTTTGGATGTATAAACAAAACATAATTAAAAAAATATTTTTAGAAATAAAATCCGAGCCCTACAACCAAAACAAACTAAACCAAATATCTAAATTCCTCGCACCTCGTAGACTAATTAGCACCAGTGCGAAACGTACTCAGACAAAAGCTAAAGCTTGCTGAAGTCAACCGCAGATTAATGCAGAGTTACTGAGATGACAAGAAAAAAAAACTTTTGCCTAAAGCTAACCGGTCTTCAGCCAACTTCACACCGCGAAGGTCAAGCGAGCGAAGCGAACCGATCCGAACATACGATCAGATGCTACTTGGCCAGTGTAGGGGGCGCACGCGTGTCAGCCGCTCCACAGAAACTTTTACGACTCCCATTTGGCACACACAATAAGTTTTTTACGCGAATCAAGTAAAAAAGTACATTTTGTGTTGTTCTCCCACTGTTTTCTTTCATAAGAGTGTTCGTTTTTTGAGTTTTGAAACTAGAAAGTTGCCCAGTTGTATAGTAAGTGTGTTGTGTTTCAATGTGAACAGTGGTTTTTAGTGAGTTTTTTGAACTTGCAACGGGAGACTTTCTTCAATTTCGGTAAGTGAATCCAAACTTGCAACGAAATCTGAGCTTACGTGCTAGTATTCATTTTGCACGCAAGACAACTTCAATAAAGAAACTTGATCTATTTTCACTTGTTTGGCAGCCTTGTGGCGTACGAGCGTAAGTCTGAAACAGTATCTTTTAGGGTCAGATGTGAGACTGGTTTACAATAATATTTGTGATAGTACAAAACAATAGGTATTCACTTTAATTATAAACATCATAACATTAATGTATTAATAAATCGTTTATTATTATAACATGCATAAACATCTTATAGGTATATTCAATAAATACGAATAAAACTAAATGGAATTCACTTGGCAACCCGCAAGCATTTAGCGCATCTATGTAAAGAGTTCAAAAGGTCATTTTGCTTGTTTAATATTTAGCTATAACTTATCTCTAAGCTATAACTTTACTGGTCGTGTCATTTTAATTAGTAAAAATATTATATAAATATAATTATAATAATATAGTCGTTGGATCGGTTTTTGTCGTTAATAAATTTAAATATCTTTTTAAAATATATTACAAACATTATATTTTTCTATTGGATATGATATGATATAGATGTTTTCTTGCTTGTCTTTACTACAGTAATATTATACCTCTGCAATAGTGAGTATAAGAAGAGCTGTCAAATTTCGATGTCATATTTGACACCGTTTCACTTTTCGCCACCGCGGAACGCTTAGATGTGCGTAATGCTTTAGGTAGGTAGGTTACCCATACACAATTGTTTTCATCTTCTTCGATAACCCCTTGAACTTACTTGTATCTAGTTGTGAGTATGTAGGTATGTATCTATTATACTATCTATAACAGTCCTGAGTATTAGTCAGACCTCAAGCCCCTCAAGCCCCGCTATCCGGAGGTCGGCGCATTTCAAATCCACTCAATCATAATCGACAAGGGTCAATCTACTTTCGTAACTAGTTGCTAAGAAGGTACTTAGTTGCATCAGTACTCGCTTACAAACCGCTTACTTTAGTATTATTTATATCATAGGTTACTATGTTTTACGCGTTGCTTTAGCCGTTTACTTCTAGCATTTTTCTAAAGAGTTTAGTATTTTATTAATTACTATCACTCTCACAATGGAATTGAAAATAATGCTGCCCTAAAGAAACGATCCAATCATTGGTCCCTTTTAAAATTAAATGTTTTTTCCTTAATCGACTTAAAATTAAACAAGAGGTTCTCAATTCGGTTGTATTATTTTATTTTTGCTTCGGTTTTTATATCTGAAAGGTTGGTCCCATAGCAATGTCATCAAAATCGGTTCAACAATTTGACCATGAAGTCGGATTCCCAAGTTAGATTCCAAACTTATTACTTATTAATATTTAATTACTATACTACTTATTTTTTTATGACTGTATTTGTATACTAGAAATTATTACATTTTGAGAACAATCGTAATACTTGAAGAGCGACGATACAGACCGAATGACATTTTTATTCTATACCTACCTAGCTATAGATACAGGGAGGCAGGTTTCAGAACAAGTTGAAAAGTAGTTTTTTCATTCGAATGAACTGAGCAGACCTTGACAACTTGAACTGACAGGCGTATGAGACTTTTGGTGTTAGGTTGCATGGGCCTTTAATTTAATACATGTAAAATGTAAATTAAATTAATACGCAATATGTGAAATTCAAAATGCATTTGACTTTATTTGAAGATTTAGAACATGATGTTCAACAAAATTCTAGTTGTATTAGTTCTATCATGGAACTAAAAGGATAAATATTGTAGCAGTTCTATGACATCAGAGTAACCTTAAATCAAATGAGTTACTGGATTCAAAATACAAAATGCAGAAAAAACTGACGTATTTTCATCCAAGAACCGCAACCTCCTAAGCCAAAATATCAAAGAATACAATCAATCAAACTAATTGATATTCCACTAAATCTCACAGACAGCACAATGTACAATGCGGAGAAAGTGGTTATGGTTAGTCAGCACACCCACACCTGGCCTATTTACAACGCTTTAACAATTAAGATACAATGGCGTGCGGTGATAAAAATAAATAAATATACTGTTGACAATTCACACAACAATATCTAGCCCTGAACTTAGTAGAGTCCTATCGGAACCAGATAGCTGAGATAATACAGATAATTATTAATAAATTGAGTACCTACCTACAATTTATTAATAATTATCACGAATTTATAGGTCAGGTACAAAAAAAAATACATTTCAAATAAAATTCATAAATAGGTAGTACTTGGTACCTAATTAAACATAAACAATTGTTATACATAAAAAAAATCATGCAATATAAGCATGGCAAGCAAGCTCAAACACCGTCATACACTAATTTTTGTAACTTTTTTGTTTGTTCTATGTTAAAGTACCTATTTTATCTACAGCCTTTAGCACATTTAGATCGTTTACGATGGCAATCATTGTACCGATAATTATTATTACAAGAATATTTTATTTTATTTTCACGAAAAAAGAAAAGAATTTTGATAAAAACAGTCTTTAGCAAGCTTGCTTATATTAATCTAGTGATCCGCCCCAGCTTTTTATGGGTCGCTAGTAGAAAATGTTAGATAGCCTATAGCGTTCCTCGATAGATGGACTATCCAACACAAAAACAACTTTTCAATTCGGGCCACCAGTAACCGAGATTAGCGCGTTCAACCAAACAAACAATCAAACTCTTCATCTTCATGTATTACTCTAAATTAAGTGAATCATCTTCTTATCCAACACGTAGACATTTAATAATTTTGATTGTAAGATACCAACCTGGAGGCTTATTGTCTAACTTGAAATCCATTCCCATTTCACATTCCAACCAATCACGCAATATGAAAATGACGTATCATGACAAAATACGTCATTTTCGTATTGTGTGATTGGTTGGAATGTGAAATGGAAATGGATTTAAAGTTAGACAATAAGGCCTCTGCTTATTGAAGAAAGTCAGATAATAAATTGATAAATAACAATTATGTTATTCTTCAAATTACTTATTGTAAGTTATCTCCTAAGGAGAATTGTAAACAAATAGGGAATTAAATAGGTACACATTAAACTATTTGTATTAATCTAGAGGAGTCTTCTCTCTTCAAATCATGTACTAAATCATGTGACTAGGAGAGTGATGAGTATGGATATGTGAGCAGAGGTAGACCAAAGAAAACATGGATGAACTGTGTGAAAGATGACATGGATAAGAGAGGAGTAAATGCAGAGATGACGGCTGACAGAGGGGAATGGAGGAGAAAGACATGTTGTGCCGACCCCTCATAAAGTGTGTTAAAGGAAGGAAGAATAAGACAAAATAAATGGCAGTGTAATCAAAGTTTATTTTACTAGACTGGCCTCTTAGCTGAGCCGGTACTAGCTCCTTCGCCTTCTACGCCGTAGCTCGTGGGTTCGATTCCCAAAACTAACAAATATTAATGTGTGATGAAAATAGTTTGTTCTCTGTCTGAGTTTATTATTGTATTCTAAGTATGTATTTAGCGAAAGAGGTGTGTCAGGATCGTAGCAAGTGGAAATCCGTGATCTCTGCCTACCCCCATGGGAATAAGGCGTGATTTTATGTATGTAAGTATGTATTTACAAAAAAAAAAAATTATAATGTATCAGCTATCTGGTTCCCACAGTACAAGCTCTGCTTAATTTGGGGCTAGACTGTGTGGGTTGTCCATAATATTTATTTTATGTAATAAACATACTTGTCAGACATAAGTGCGTAAATGCAAAATAGATAACAATACTTTTTAGGTCAAGATTGTCAATATTAATCATAATCTGATAATTCTATACTCAGATTAGTTTTATACACGCATGTTTTAGATGCAAAGTGCGGTATTTAATAATAGTTTTGGATTTAATTTATTAAAAACAAAGTTCATAAAGATGTCAAGGTAACGACATACAATAGTAATGCTGTGTTTAATAATCTAATTATTTTTAATTACATGCGTACTTGTAACTTAAAATAATAATTATTGTTGAGTACAGTCGGCTGCACTAAAATGGTAATTTTCTGTCACAGGATATGAATTGAATTGAAAAGTTCAAGCCCTTTTTGATACATACTCAAAAAGTACTTGGACATTCCAATTCAATTTATATCTCAGCTTAGTTGACACACACGCAGATGTTTATTCTCTGTCTGGACATTATAATATTGTATTTACAAAAAAGATGTAGTTATTAAATCCTCTATCTGGTTCCTATCGTAAAAGCTCGGCTTATTTTGGGGCTAGAAGGTATTGTATCGATTGTCCAAATTATTTATTTCAGAGCTTGCCCTGTAAATGTCAATAGTAATCGTGCGATGTTACCATCAAAATTACTTTCTATTACAGCGGACTGTACCAAAATTAAGAAACTATTCGGTAATCTGTGATTTCTTGAAGGCCTCAATGAAAGTGGGCTTTAACAATTCTAATCACTAGTCACGAACCAAACGCTTATCAAAATTAACCTAGCAGATAATTCAAATTAATCGCTGTAATCAAATATTTTGACATTGACCTACCGATAAAAAATTATGTTGAAGAAAATTAGTGTTATTGCAAATTGAGGTCATAATTTTCACTATTTTTCAACATTTTTGGATTGGCACATGATTATTTCAGGGTCTGAACTTTTAGTTTTACGCTTAATTTGTTATAATGTTTTGTCTTAGTATCTTTTTATTGGCTGGACATGTGCAACGAATGGCAGAAGACAGGTGGTCCAAAACGGTAACGAATTGGTACCCCCTTGATAAAAAGCGTAGACCAGGCAGACCCCGGAAACGATGGAGTGACGACATCGTAAAAATAGCAGGTAGCGCTTGGAGTAGAGAAGCTAGGGACAGAACGAAATGGAGGCAAATGGAGGAGGCTTTTACCGCTCTAGGCGGTCCCTATTTACAAATTGATTAGTTTAGCTATATCTAAAGTAAAAAGGAATTTAAATATAAGTTATTAATATAAGAATGTAAATTAGTTAGAATAAGGGAAATAAAGCTTTTTATCTTATCTTTATCTTATCTTTTTATTATTTTTTCCAAATAACGATAAGCACTGTTCATTGTTTTAAAAGTGAAGCACCGTTCGCAAGAACAATACATCAGTTGTCATTAGATAATACATGAATGCAAGCCTTGACCGATTTGTGTGGACCGGTTCACTTCCTAGATTTAATTGTTTTTTCAGTTTTACCGTTGCGTTTTCTTGTGCGTGCTCTTCTTCTAATCGTGTCACTGGTTCTTTCAAACCAAGTGTGGTGAAAGGATTTTAAGTGTGCCACGAGGAGACTCTTTTTTGCACTTGATACATTTTTTTGTGTCTGTTTGTGTCTGTTTGAAAAGCGTCATAACTCAAAATGTATGCGGTTTGGTTTTTTAATATAAATGTTTAAAAGACTTGCTAAGAATCGTTCATTCTGGAAATGTATAGGGGAAGCAGTGGATGATGATGTTGAAGTATTTAACACAAATTCACCAGACGCAAAGCCATCGTAGGGTACCTAATGTGCATGAACCTTTGCTTTAGATCATAGTTACCACCACTTAACATTGAGTGGGCCATAAGATTGTTCTATTACCAAGTTGTAAAAAAAAACAATTTATGTCAATGTCGTAGATAACTATTTTATCGTTCTTATTTATTTTAGTTAATTCGATAATTTCTCGTTTTATAATCATTAATCGGCGGTTCAATCAAAATACCGTTATGTCAATCAATAAGTTAATTGGTAAATCATTTGCTTGTAAAGCTATCTATTACTTACTAAACTATTAAAAATGCATAACCTAATCTAGTGGTTACCCACTAAGCGTATAAGAACAAACCAATTTAGAACAAAATAAGTAAAAAAAAAAAAACAAATCAAATATAAACTTTTATTTTGCTCCAATGGTGTTAGGACATAATAATGTGTTAAAAAAATTATAAAGTGACACACATTCCCCATTACATAGCTGGGATGCAAAAATTGTGGGTTCACAAAATTTGAGAAACTAAACCAATTTTGATGCAAATTCTATGAGACCAATTTGGAATTACCGTTCAGATGAAAACAATTCAAATTGGTTCATAAATGACGTTATGCGATAACAAGCAAACATAATTAAATAATTACAACCGAATTGAGAACCTCCCATTTTTATTTGAAGTATGTTAGTAAGTCATAAACTTCAACAAAGTTTATTAAAATGCAAATATCAGGTAAACTCTACCAGAATAACCGGTGTTTCAATTAATTAACTAGGTATATTGCATCTGCTAACCACCTATTTTTCTACTCATCACGAACTTGCAACATCCGTATTTCTAGATAATGCAGTACGCATTTTATTTTTAAGTGACTAATAATTTCCATCACGATTTACCTGGAATTTTGAGGTCAAGATTATCCACATCGAGATTTCCTATTTTGTTGTTTTTAGACTTACGTCATTGTTGTGCTACGTAGCCAATACCATGAAATAATTGGCTCGTACTTAAACTTTTAAATAAGTATTTTTTAAGTAACTGTGGACATGCACGGTATGCATACCTAAGGCACTGGACTAAGAAAGTTTCACTGTATCTGTAATTTTTGAAAGGTCACCCAAATCAGAAAATAAAATAAAATTGAATCGTTTTTGTTATTAAAATACATACATAAGAAGACCAAGTTCCAACTGGAAAATCGGAGAACTAGCAAAAAGTTTTCCAAAATCTAGATTTCTAGAACTAGAATCTAAATTTTATAAGGTTTAGGG
This sequence comes from Thera obeliscata, assembly GCA_947578465.1. Taxonomy (NCBI): domain Eukaryota; kingdom Metazoa; phylum Arthropoda; class Insecta; order Lepidoptera; family Geometridae; genus Thera; species Thera obeliscata. The sequence continues at coordinate 8,002,063 of OX387923.1, read as the reverse complement.
ATTATTCATATTCATATTCATATTCATTTATTCATTGTTTCATGTGTATTATAGGTCTTAGGGGGTAATAACGTCCAGAACATGAGCCCCGCTGGGGCATTACAATGGCCTTACGGCAAATTAAATTAAAATAGGTAAATCTAAGTAAGTAAGTAACAAACTTCTTATTTATAGAATCTAATATAATGTCAAAAATAGTAACAATCTTCACCTATTGTACCTACCTAATACGAGTGGCTGCCTACCTACTTACAATTTTAAATAAATGTCAAAAACAATTACAATAATTTTTATATAATCTACCTACCTAATACGAGTGCCTACCTACTTACAATTTGTCAGATAAAAAATCTTCTACGGTGTAATAACATTTATCGATAAGAAATTTTTTAAGTTGGCTGCGAAAAGAGGAATCCTTTGTTTGATCCTTGATATAACTAGGAATTTTGTTATAGATAGTTATAAGTCGAATGTATGGGCTGCTGTCAAATGTTTTTAAGGTGGTCGGAGGCTTAATAAGCATATCTTTGTTACGTCTATTATAGTTGCTATTACTTTCTGACTTTGATTTAAAAAAAGTTCTGTGTTCTCTTACGAATAGGGTCATTTGCATGATATAGATACACGGTAATGTCAATATACGCATTATTATGAAGTGAGGCCTACAGCTTTGTCTCTGCTTGATGTTCGCAAGTATTCGCACAAGCTTTTTTTGTTTGATGAATACATCTTTAAAGTCCACACTGTCTCCCCATAATATAATCGAATAATTGAACCAAGAAAAGGCGTTTGCGTAATATGCTGACAATGCGGTTTGGTAATCAGTATTGCGTTTTAAAATACTTAGCGCGTATGTAAATCTGGAAAGTTTTACTTTTAGAGTGTCAACATGTTTTTTCCAATTCAGATGTGTGTCCAGATGTATACCTAACAGGTTAAACTCCGAGGATTCTTCGATATTTAAATTTGTGGTCATAAAGGTTAAATCTAAAGGTTGTCTATGATAGGTCTTGAATTGCATTAATTTAGTTTTGTTTAGGTTTACTTCTAAATTGTTCTGCCTGAGCCATTGTTTGGTTAATTCAAACGTAGATTTTATTAATTCAAGGTCGGTGTTTGTTTTTATTTTAAATAGCAAGGATACGTCATCTGCAAAAAGTAATTAGCTGTTATAATAATATCCGGCTCAAATAAATCATATTTAGTTAAAAACTAAAACCACTCTCTCCTTCACTAATTCACCATTATTTGAAATCTAGTGAAAGTGGTTTTCTGTCAAATTATAAGTTAACACACTAAAGAACCTCAATCTATTGACTATTGAGTGAAAGTTATTTGTTTTATAATTTGAATGACTTTGCAGAAACTAAAAACCAGAGGTAAAATAACCTAATTGCTTAGGCCGTAAATCTAAAGATCTCATGTTATTTGTTTTTCCTAGCTTTCATTGTTTAGATGGGCAAAAGCCTTCCTCCGAAGATTTTTAATTTTCTTTATCCCGGACCGAACCTGCATCTCATTATTATCAGTATATTTATACCGACTTTAAATAAATTGAGAATTCTGTTGTATGTTTTTCATGTTCGTTATAACTTCGTTATTTATGAACCGATCTTTTTTATCTCAATGGTAATACTTCCAGATTGGTTCCATAGAAATTATATTAATATCAGTTCAACAGTTTGGCCATGAAGTCGGTTTCTCAAGTTTTTTTTAACTTCATTTGTATAAAATTGTTATTACAAAAGTTACTTTATTTCTTTATATTTATATTTTATATAACTTAGAGGAATTAAGCATACTTAAAATGACCTCATAAGAATTATAAAGAAAGAAAGGAAGCCAATAACAATAGTAATTTTTATTACCAAACCAGCGGCCGCCCGCCGTTTTTTTTATTGTCAATACAATTACCCAGTTTTTATAAAACCTTTACTTACGAGCGCATTCTCGCAGCATCCCAAAACGGGGTCAAGAATTTGCGTACGTGTCACAGTAACAAAACGTACGAGTGTAATGCCCGTGTTAGTTCATTATTAGTCATCATCGGCCTTAGTTTTATAAAATAACAGGCCAAGTGCGAGTTAGACATGCGCACGAAGGGATCCGTACCATTATACCATTATCATAATATACCATAAAAACGGCAAAAAAATCATGCCTGTTGTATGGGAATCTTAAATATTTGTTATGTTTTATTTAATTAAAGTGAATAGGTACTTATTTATCGAAATATTCTATGAATCAGTTGCCGTGATTAATATCGAGCAAAAACGAGAAAAAAAACAGGTGTGTTAAACGGGAGTCTTTTAAATATTTATTACGGAACCCGAAAAACTGAAAAATAATGTTACTACATACCAAAACTGTATATTGTGGACAACACACAACACTAATCAAACCCTAAATTAAACAGAGCTTGTACTAAGGTAACCATCTACATTTAATTTCCATTTTTGAATACAATATAACACCCAAGCATCCGTGTTCACCACACAAATATGTGTTCTCGGTGAGGATCAAACCCACGGCCAAGGGCGCAGAAGGCAGAGCTACTACCAACTGAGCTGAGAGGCCAGTCAAATGCTGAAGGGTTTGGAGGCCGTTCATCAGTTCTTGGAAACTTTTACGCAATTTATCGATAGCGGCAAATAACAGAAATGCGATAAGAGTCTGGGGAATTGTGTCAGTTGATAACCTGATTTTAACACGTTAGCTGCGGCACGAATTTTTGCATACTTTCCGTTCCTGCGGCACGAGGTATAATCGGCCCGTACCGTGACCAGACGTTAGAGCGACACGCGGTCTATTAGACCCCACCTCCTTTTACAGACTAAAATCCATTTTCTGGCGCGAAATCAAAGATAAATGAGAATTTTGGTCCTTATTGATATAGACAGTGAATTGATGAACCCTAATCCACCGTCGCCCCGGGATCTGATGGCTAGTTTAGGAATTATTAGCAAAACAAAATATGGGATCTTATACACCTCGTAACGCACTGAAATAGGGGAAATTTTCGCTGCGATTAGTGATGGGAAAAATAATATCGACGTTTTTAAACTGTCTTAACTACGCAAAGACTTGACCGATTTTGATCAATTATATCTCATTAGATCGTTTTAAGGGCAAAACCTGGCAAAACAACACAAAGCTATCAAAGGATACATTTTTTTTTAAATAATCTAAATTGTGCTTGAAGGCGCCATAAAGAAAAAAAAACCGGCCAAGTGCGAGTCGGACTCGCGCACGAAGCGTTCCATTCTATACCATTAAGAGGCACCTATTACAGACTTATTATTGGAAAATAATGGATTACGGTTTATGCATAAGGTTTATCTTTCTATTTGTATATGAAAATCTTAATGCGGTTCACAGAATAGAAAAAAAAGACGAATCCAATCGACGTGATGCACAACACTGGTCGCGGGAAGCTCGCGTTGAGTGCGGTACGAGGTCAGGGGGGATATGGGACGTTTTAGCCTCGTTCCGCACTGCATTAAAATTATATTAATTCAGTGCGGCACGAGGCCTAAGACATCCGGTACCAAGGTAGGTACACCACCGAGTCCATGAACCATTAGTGATCTCAAATATATATTTATCTCTTTCCTACACTGGACCAAACCAAAGCTATGCCATTCGCACGACAGAGAAATTCACTTTTTTGCTTGCCGCACCACAGGGAAGTTGCATCAGGGGTGATTTAGGCCTCGCTTCGCACTTAACGTGTTAAATCGATAACATTATGATTGACTGAATAGGTACAAAAAGAGGCAAAAGAAAAGGTAGACCAAAGAAGAGATGGATGGACTGTCAAAGATGACATGAGCAAGAAAGGAGTGGCACTTTTTAAATTAACGCGATCATTTTGCATAATTTTATGGAAAAAACCGGGTATTTAACGCGTTTACCTTTATTATTTCCCGACCTTTCGACCGTGTTACAACAGCCGTGGTCGCGGGCACACTGGAGTAACCAACCAACCAATTAACTACCCTCACTAAACTTTGTCGTCAGAATTAGAAACGTCCACGTTCATATACCCGGTTTTTGACGTGACAACGTCTTATAATTAAATGGAGCCGGCTGCACGCACGATGAAACATGACTCATGCGGCGTTACCTCGCTCTGAGTCGTTCCATTAAGGCTTGAATTGCAAGCGAGAGCGCGGAACGAGCGAAAAAGAGGCACGCACGGCCTCCGCGTTCGGCAGCGTTCGACATCTGTCTCTCCTACTTGAGTGAGCGATGCGTCCGCATGGACAGCTCTATGACGTTGTCACGTTCAACTATCGTCAGTAAACAGACTTTACAGACAACCGATTTTTTCCTTATAATTAAGAAAGGAGTGAGCACTGAGATGACGAATGATATAGGTGAATGGATGAAGAAAACCTGTTGTGCCGATCCCATGCAGCGTGGGATAAGGGCAGGAAGATGATGGTCAAAGAGAGACTGAATAGAAACGAAGAAAGAGTTCTGATAAAGATTCTTGAAAGGAACATAGACAAATGTTCATCATCATTAGCCTGAGAGGACTACTGCTCAAATCTTGACCTATCGTCCAAACTCAAAATCAATCAAAATTTATTCATTTCAATTCCAAGAATCACTTTGAAACGTTTTAAAGCTAATGAAATGAAATGAAATGAAATGTATTTATTTGCTTGAAATATGGTCATTTTTGAAAAACTTCTTATTAATAATAATGTAGTACCACATACTTCGTCGGAGACCGACATGCAAAGTTTAATGTTAAATTGCTATAACATAAAGCAAAACTAAATTTAAAAACAATAAACTACAAAGACAATTAAAAAAATACTAGAAATTTAAAGACAATTTAGGTATACAGTACAAAAACATAGAACATGCTTAGAACAAAAATAAATAATTTACAGAACGAATTTTAAGGAGAGTCTAGGTGCCAGTTCCACGCGACCAAGCCTGTATAGAAGAACAAGCAACAAACTGCGAGAACAGGCAACAAACTACGTCCAATGCATGAAAGATCCCTTTCATATTTGTTTGTGCACTATACCTACACGTTTATGATGTCAAAATTACAAAAAGATGGAAGAGAATGCACTCTAGCATTAAGTTCGCCTATGTATGATGCGAATTGTTTTAGTGGAATAAACAATTGCTATCTCATGTGACTAGGAGAATGAGTATGGATGTGGATGGATATGTGAGCAGAGGTAGACCAAAGAAAACATGGATGAACTGTGTGAAAGATGACATGGATAAGAGAGGAGTGAATGCAGAGATGACGGCTGACGGAGGGGAATGGAGGAGGAAGACATGTTGTGCCGACCCCAAAATGGGATAAGGGCAGGAAGAAGAAGAAGAAATAGTCTTCTATCTGTCTATTGGTCTCTTCTTCTTCCTGTCCTTATCTATCTATTTTATCTATCTGTCTTGTAGTTTTTTTTATCTATCTTTCTGTCTATGGTAAATAAATAATCCAAGCTTAGATGCGTAGATAACTTGAGTTCCTATAGAAGATACTGAACCTTTTACAATTATCCTGTCCCAGGAAGTAATTACGAAGAAAAATAGCAGGAAACGTACCGAATACTTTGAAGCAGGTTTGTACTTGAGGATACGACGAGGTGTAAGATACTTGAGTGTCGGTTTTATTTCCACGCAAAATGGCAGTAAAATTTATTTACTGACTTGTCATTAAAGCGCTGATGGTTTGGTGGTAGTCTGCCTCAGTTTTAAAGGGTTCAAATCCGGGTGTCCACCATTAAGTTTTTTGGTCCAAAAATGTGTCGACTATGCGAAAAAAAATTCCCAAATGGAGAAGAAAAAGTTCGACAACATATGTGTTCGAAAGAAGCTTAGAAGCGCATTTCAAAATATTTCACCACACGACTTGGTCGAAGATAATAAATGAACAGAGACATTTATGTCAGTCAAAATATTACCTTCATTCCCAAACACTGATAAGCAAAAATTATAAAAATCAAGTAAAAGAGAGATGAATGACCACTTGATGTTAAGTGGTCACCATCGCCTATAATAAAGCATTGCCTCGTAGGTAGGTCACGTACGTCAGGAACGAGCTTACGATGCACTACTCTGCGTCTATCAACTTGAGGCATACAGATGTTCAGCCTCACGTGCCAGTAATATTTTTTGACAGAACACATTTCGTTACTATACGTCAATTCTATACATTTTTCTAGAGCTATCGAACTTTAAAGCAATGCTTAGAGTCTACGCAAGATATCTATGCGCGTGACATATGGCAGAAAATGTAAAAAAACTGAGCTTAAATAATCTCTCAATCATAAACATGAACTTGCATTAAACGCAGTGCAAGTTCGAATCCCCATTCATGTTTGTGGTCGGAAAATAAACTAGATCACTTTTTTCATGTTTTCCTACACCTGTCACGCGCAGAGCTATCTTGCGCGGGCTCTGGAAGCCAAACAATGACCTAATCACTAAATAAGCCAGTTTTGTGGTTTCTTGGCATTGACATTTTGATTATGTTGACTAGATAAATTTATCTAATACCTATTAGTTAGGTATTTAGAAGACCTAAGTTTATCATGCGCACTTGAAGTGCGGGCAGGTTTTTCCGCAAGTAGGCCGCTGGTGGGCCCTTTTTGCGTGACCCTTGACACGTGTTGCTCGAACTTTATTAGGTTCTGCAACACGCCGGTTTCCTCACGATGTTTTCCTTCACCGTTTTGAGAGTACTGGCATAGTGCACATACATTTTTCGATAGAAAAACTCATTGGTACACGAGTGGATTTGAACCCACGACCTTCGGATCAGAAGGCGGGGCCACTACCACTAGACCACCAGTGCTCTTTTAAATGACCTAGATGCTCTGTTAGAAGACCTAGTATTTAATATAAAAAGTTAAAGCATTTATTCATTAAAAATACAAGCTTGAATAAATTGAGCTACATGGCGCTGTCTACAAATTAATTATTTAAAAAAAAATGGGGCTTTTTTTTCTACATAACTAAATTACTTGGTAATATTATGTATTTACAAACTTAATTAAAATATTCGGCGGGAAAAATCTAGAAGATGCTTATACCCAAGAGGGATCCTAAATATTTTTCACACCACCTGCTCGACAATGTCAAATTAAATGTCATGCAAAACTAACCTAAAGTGAGTCATTAGAGACTAAAGGTCTAGCAGGGCTTTAATATTGTACTGAATTTCATTATGTCACTATGTTCATCACGCACTAGTCAATAATGTGATTTGAATTTGGAATATACGAACATTTACTATAGGTACTAGACTAGTATTATCTTATCTGTGCTCTAAGTAACATACTAATTGTTCGAAAATCAAACTAGCCACTACGAGAGTATAATATAAATAAAAAAAACACAAATTTAAAAAAAGGCGCGAATCGAATATTGATTTTTTTTGTTTTTTTATAAATAACTTTCCTAATAAACTACAAATTCTCACAAAAATGTCAAGTGACGATAGTGATTTGAATCCGGAGAACATTAAATCGGAAGCCATTGGCATTACCAACAATCTACTTCCAGAAAAGTCCAAGGAATCGTACATGATTTTTTTAAATGGTTAACTACAAAGAGCGTCAAGTCCGTATCTGAATCAGTGCTTTTAGTCTACTTCCAGCATTTATCATGCACAAAGAAGCCAAGTAGCCTATGGTGCATCTATTCGATGCTCAGATCAACAATAAGCATTAAAAATAATATACAAATCAATACATACACCAAATTATTGGCATTTTTAAAAAGGAAATCAGAAGGACATCGTCCTAAGAAATCTAAAGTTTTCACAGCTCAAAATGTGGAAACGTTTCTAAATGAAGCTCCTGACCACAGCTTTCTTGCCCCAAAAGTACCTACCATTCATTGATTAAATATTTAGTAACTAAAATAGCTACATGCTTACAATAGGTAAGTAAGTAGTAAGTAGGTAGTAAGTAGGTAGGATATTATACTGATGTGATGTTATGAGCTTATGTTAAATACTCGTAATTGTTATTATTGTAAACCTAAAACGTAAGGTTCATGATTGCTTTGTTAATAAAAATAATAAACTTTTTATATTTTAACTGACACACACATGACTGTGTCAGTCAAATCTAAGAATATTTATAACATGTAATAGGTTATACATACATACTTATTAGTTCCATGGGAACTACATAAAAAACGATATTTTACGTAAGATAAGAGACCTTCCTACTTAAATACTTATCTAGCTACCTATTTTTGTTACAGGTAGCACTGATTTTTGGAGTGAACGGTGTTTGTCGTGGAAATGAACTCATAAACATTAAAATCCAAGATATTGAAAAACATTCAAATTTGTTGCTTTACACAACAGTAATACTCAAATAAATTCAATAAATGTACCGAATAAAAACACACTTTTTAACTTTGTCTTTCCACAACTGGTCTAATGTATCAAACATTATCTTTAACTTTTAATGGTTTTGAATAAGTCTAATAACTGTTAATGTAATTTTAATAAATTCTTTGATTCTAGTACTATTGCATTTTGTTGTCTCGTAGATGGTGTGAAAAGTAGAGTATTCACCTCGGGGATAAAGGTGCCTTCGTCTTGGGCGACCTTGAATCCCTCGCTGCACTCAGGATTCTGTCTTAACTCCCTCGCTTTGCTCGGGAGTTAACTCTAAACTCCCTCGCTCTGCTCGGGAGTTAACGCTAGAATCCTTCGTTTCGCTCAGGATTCAATACGTCGCCCGCTACATAAGCCACTACTTTATCCCCTTGGTGCATAATCTACTAATAAACAATATAATTATTTAAAAATAAATTAGATCATATTCCTAAAAAACTAAATTCTATGGTAATATTATAATGTATTTAAAAACTCAAATAAGATATTTGGCTGGAAAAATCTAGAGGAGGATTATACCCAAGAGGGATTCTAATTATTTAATTCAATGTACTAATGTATGTAATGTGTATTTTGGATCTCTTATAATTATTACTAAGTGAAAATAAGAGTACCGTTGCGAGCAAACCGCAAATAAAAAAAAATGCGTGTTTAAACAAATAAAGTTTTATCTATCACTCAAAGGTTTTTCATACAGCCGTATCGACAATCTTGTTTTATTTCTTATTTCTTTGGGACCAAGATAAGAGTAGGTATATGTATAACCTTGCAGAAAAAAAAAGAAATTACTAAATCGGTTCATAAATGACGAAGGCAAATAAATGCAGTAACAAACAGACAAAATAGAAAACCTCCTATTTTTTGAAGTCGGTTAAAAATAGTACCCTATTTTTGTGAAGTCGGGTACTTGGTGTGCGGACGTGTGGTTACATTTTTTGGTTCTACGACACGCCGGTTTCCTCACGATGTTTTCCTTCACCGTTTGAGAGTACTGGCATAGTGCCACGACCGAAAAACCCATTGATACAAGACTGGATTTGAAACCACGACCTTAAGACCGCTACCACTAGACCACCAGAGCTCTCAGTGCGAAGTCTGGTAATACCAGACCTAAAATGTCATGGTTCACTTTCCGATGAACACAACGAACTTTGTAACTTGACCATTGTACCATAACTGGGCTAAAGAAAGTGACATTGATTGGTTTGTGTCACATTTGTCACAATCGGCTTATTTTATGCTAATACAAATGATAGATTACTTTCCATACGCTCATTATGGTCTCTCACCTCAGTTGGTAGTAGCTTCTACCTTCTGCGCCGTAGGTCGTGGGTTCGACCGCCACCGGGAACAAATATTTGTCTAGTTGAATTTGGATCAGTTGAGCTATCTCTAGATCGTTTGTAACGGTCTGCAGATAGCTTAACTGTTTCTTGTGTATTTTGTACATTTTGTAAATAATCATTTGTTTAATTGTATGAGTCTTTGTGTAAATAAATGTAGTAATGTTAAAAACAGTATTTACAAAAAGAAATGTTTTTTATGTATCAAATCAACTATCTGGTTCACATAGTACAAGCTCTGCTTAAATTGGGGCTAGATAGTGTTGTGTGGATTGTCCAAAACATTTATTTATTTTATTAGTTGGCGTTGGAGGGACGATCTCGACGCTTTCGAGCGAGGATGGTGGGATATAGAAATGGATAGAGACAGTTTGAAAAATTTGGGGGAGACCTTTGCCCAGCAGTAGGACGATAAAGGTTAGGAAAAAAAAATGTAGTTAGTGCCGGCTAACAACTTGGAAGATAGTGAATACAAAAGGGCTGATACATAAATTAGTATCCAAGGTTAATGACCTCAACTTGACCTAGTGACGAACAAAGAACCAGTGACACAAGCACAAGTTATATCCTACAATCGCCCATCGCTGTAACTTTTAGATTTCAATCATAGATAAATCTTTTCGTGCTATTCTGATTTATCGTACGATTTATGGCTTAAGCTAAAGGTTAGTTTCGTTAAGAGGTTCCTATTGTTAAAATTATTACGACCGAATAACTATAATCCTTGGACAGTCAGCGACAAAATTAAATAAAGGCGCAGACAACCGTCAATCATTATTTGGCTCGCATAATTCAAAAGTTGGAGGAGGCCTTCACCCAATCTGGGGTTCTTGCACCAACACAACCAAGACATCATAATAATTAAGTACTAACAAATAATTTAAGTATACTAACCAATGAAACTAAATATGTAGTAATAAGCTATAATAAGTTAATGCAAGAAATAAAAGGCTTTTTTATTTTATTTATTTATTTTTAATTCAATAGTTTTATAAATCTTCTTCTTTCTGCCCTTATCCCCCTTTATGTGGGGTCGGCACAACATGTCTTCCTCCTCCATTCCCCTCTGTCAGCCGTCATCTCTGCATTCACTCCTCTCTTATCCATGTCATCTTTCAAACAGTTCATTCATGTTTTCTTTGGTCTACGTCTGCTCACATAACCATCCACATTCATACTCATCACTCTCCTAGTCACATGACTTTCATCCCTCCTCATGACAAGCCCTTACCACATCCAGCCTATTGCTCCTCAATTATTCTGTCACTGGCGCTTCTTTCAAAAGTTTTATAAATGTAACTTAAACATCGTGAAGAAACTGGCATATCGTAGAAACTAAATAGTTCGAAAACATGTGTCAAGTGCACAAAGGGAGCCTCTTTGAGGCGCACTTAAAATCCTTTCACCACACTTGGTTCGAAAGAATCAGTGACACGACAAGTAGAAGCAGAAGAAGAATGTAACTAATAAAAAAATGCAAATTCGGAAAATATAACTAACGTTCAGCGAAAATATCATTATAATCGATGCATGATATATTAAAACATTTTTGTTTAAATTCAAAAAGCAGCAACAATTTGTTTTTGTTATTTAAAACTGTTCAGTATCTGGCATTGCTGACGCTGACGAAAAGCTGAATGAAACCTGAGAAGTAGGCTAACATCGTCACTCCTTGGGTTCTTGAAGACGGAAGGCGAACGGGGCCGGCCGAGAAGACGTTGGCTGAACGCTCGATGTTCACTGGAAAGATTGGTTGGAGATCCCCGGTCCCTGGGATGAGTGGAAGGTTTTGGGGGAGACCTCTGCTCTACAGTGGAACACAATAAATGCCTAACTGTCACCCATTACGATGATGCCCGCACAGAACATTGCTAACGAACAAAGTGGTCGTTACCCCATGACAGCCTTGGCGTAGGCTTAAAAACTTCACCAGAGTTAGTGACTAGCTTATCAGAACACCATGCTTCATTTGCGCTCAATGAAAGTGGTAATAATTGCTATCCGTTTTCCATTTTTTGAGGTTTTTAGGCTGAGTAATGCGTAGTTCCTGTGATTGTTATGGAAATTGGAAAGTTCTAGTATGACGGCAAATAAGCATGCGGCTTACCATGCGGCTGGAAATAAAATTTTAGGGCATGAACATCGTGCACTAAAATGACATCATAGATAGCCGTGATGCTATCAAATCACTTCCTAATAACAATATAATGATCACTCATGCGTTTAATTTTTTTAACCGACTTCAAAAAGGTGTGCAACCTTCACGGGTAATTCTTACGCACGAATACTGTGAGCTTTTTTAACATCAGATTCTTCTTCTTCTTCTTCCTGCATTATCCCACTGTATGTGGGATGGGCACATGTTCTTCTCTTCCATTCCTCTCTGTCAACTGTTATCTACGTGCTCATTCCTTTCTTATTCTCTTCCTTTCTGTCATTTCCGTTGTTTGGTATCTGTTCAACTTGTCTGCTCATATGGTAATGGCTGAAAATCAGCGTTTTGCTCTCGAGCTCTCGAACTTATGCGCTGAGCTATTCCCATTTTGTCTAGCTGTAACACGCACACCATTTTCATTTATTTTTTAGTAGATTGCAGCTGTGTTTTTAGTTTTAATTATGCTTTGATTTTATATTTTTCTTGTTATTATATTCGTGTGTTTATTTTCTAGGCAAATAAATTATTTATCTATCTATCTATTTTAAGGCAGAGTTTCATATTATGAAGATCCATAAAGGCCCATTCATTTCAATTTCAATTTGTTCAATCTAATTTAGCATTATAGATAAATCGAATGCACTATATTAGTTAACAAGAAACATAAAATATAGGTCTTCTTTTTCTTCTTTTTCCTGCCCTCATCCCACTTTATGTGGGGTCGGTACAACATGTCTTCCTCCACCATTCCCCTCTGTCAGCCGTCATCTCTGCATTCACTCCTCTCTTATCCATGTCATCTTTACCACAGTTCATCCATGTTTTCTTTGCTCACATATAAATTACAACATTTCCTTTTTCCACGAACGCTGTCATGAACGCTGTCATGAACGCTGTCAAATATGACAGCGTTTCAGCTGATCGCCATCGCCATCGCCTAGATGTGCGCAGGCCTTAAAACGAATGCAAAAAAGAAATTCTATTAACATCCAGATGGGCAAACTGTTCTTCTTCATTTCTTATTAAGGGGCTTAGTTAGTTTATAGTTTGACCGCAAACGCTGTACCGCGTCTGAGGTAGCGCGCGGCGAGACGGGTACCGGACTGTCTAATGTCAGACGCACAAGAGATACATATCCAAAGATGGGACGAGCGTTATCTCTGGATGTCAAGACCGTTATTTTTAAAGTGGCCGAATATTGTTTGACAGCTCTCTATTGAAAAGTGTCAAACATCTACGCTTGAGGCTCCACTCAGACTCAAGCATTGCTTTTGCAAACGGGCCTTAGAAGGGATTTTTGTAAATTCAACCCCAAAAGGGGTGCAGCGGGTGTTGAAGGTTGCATGGACAAAACTCAACATGAAGTCGCGCGGGATTCCACTAGTCGCTAGATAAAATAACATATCGTTTACGATATCGTAAGATCTATCTGACAATATCGAGATCTCATGCATGTGCACTCTTGCTCTTTTTTCCTCGGCCCCCACCTCGCCGCATTTTCTTAGGGAGCGGCACAGCGGTTGCGGCCAAACTATAGTTCATGCGAACTTATTTGAAAAAGTTTTTTGGTTACTCATCAATATTTTTTGTCAGTAATTTTTTATTGTGAGTAATATTCACGAGTAGCACGTATAGGTACTTATAATATAGTTTTTTGTATAAATATTATAAATAGTTGTATAAGAACATCTTTTTACCACCGTATTGAACGGATCACGATCTTGCAATTATTTACCAGGAAATATTTAGCTAATGTAATTATTACAAAAAAGCATTTTTTGTCTATAAACAGTAGAACAGTTTTTGTAATCGTATAGAAACCAGTTAGTATTCTAGAAGTGTCGATGGGCTTGCAACCTGTCACGTAATACCAACTACTCCAAAATGGGTATGTGCCACAAAAATATTTGGACGTACTCCTAATAGCCCTTTCCCACCGGTGTGTGATATCGCGCACGGAGGCGGATCAGGGGCTCAATTCTAGACCAGTGACTTTTTTGTCACGGTAGATATATATCACAAGAGCTGTCAGTTTTTTTTGTGAATTTGACAATTCTTGTGATTATATCTACCGTGACAAAAAGTCACTGGTCTAGAATTGAGCCCCAGCTCGCACGACACATCATGGGAACGGTCTCGTGCGCCGAGTTGCGCGGTAGCACAGGAGCTCTTTCTGTGTGCGTTGCCGTCTTAGACAATTTAGATCAGGACCTGCCTTGCATGGATCTTCCCCTCTGCCAAAAGGTACAAGACTAATGAATCTGACATATCTAGCACGTTTATAAAAACCACTTCGTAATCGATCTTTATCAGTGTCAGTATCGGTATCGCGGTGAAAGGACCTCTTCTAAAAATGCCAACATGTGCAGTTGCAGTGTGTAATAGGAAGTCCAACACATCAAGCTTGTAAAAGGATGGTGTAACATTTCATATGTAATTATTTTTTTGCATAATTAATGTTTTTTTCTATTAAAATAATGTGAAATTGTTGTGCGGCGTTTAGCTCTAGAACATCGATTCAGTATACGATTATACGAAAAAGATCGAATCGCCTCGAGTTTCCTGCCGTCAATTATCCGCATTTAATTTTCAACCTTATCACAAAATGAAATAGACTGTAATTGCGAAATAATCTCTAATTGCCAAGCAATTTTAGTCACTAGCAAAAATTTAAAATTGTAACGAGACTACCTATGACGTACCTATGAACTCCCTACGAGACTAGTTGGCATTTCAAAAATGAATTTTTGACCTTACAGATTTAGATATTAAGTCGATTTGGCTTTGAATTTTTCCAGACCTGACAGGCCCGAGACATCAAAACCCCGCCCTCCGGTAGCGAGACTAGTGATAGAGGTGGATAAATGTTTACACACAGTTTTTTATCGATATCGATAAAAGCACGGGTGTTCTAGCGAGTAGATTTGTCTTAGCTTTCTGATTGGTTGTGGGTTCAAATCCAGTCGTGCACCAACGGATTGTGTTGAAGTTGTAACGTGTTATTTTATACATAACATTACGTAGCCTACATGTTTAATTTAACAATGTAGCTGTTGAACAATTTAGGAACTTAAAAAACTTTTAACTTTATACCTTGTGGAAAAACCAGCCCGCACATTGGAGTGCGGAAACCGCACACCAAGTGCGGATGATAAAATTTGCCAATTTGCGTATTCGGACATCCAAAAGCATAGCATTTGACACAAATTTAGTTCCAAACATTTATTCATCCCACCTTTTATAAGATGGATAGTTTTTGTGATCTTTTACCTTGAAAAACTAACGTAGGCCTCATAGAATTTCATGCTATTTTTTAAAGAACTTTTAGAACACCTTTATGACGGTGTATACGAGTTTCCAGCTTATTCGCTCTTATTCTGAGGTTGACCCCATATTGGTCCTAAAATGATAAGTTTATTTAGGCCAAATAAAAACATCGATATCTTTGATTTTAAGCTCAGAAAATTTATCAATCTCTATGAAAGTGTCAGTTTTGAGTAGTAATGCTGCCAACTTAATCAAGATGTAGTTTGTTGAGATTTGGGGTAAAAATTGGTTCTTAGTGCAAGTAATGAGTAACATACAATAAAGGATTTGTCCCTCATGGCATCCTAGAGAGCTGGCTGTAGTTTTAGCGTTGTCCAGTCCAGATCAATTGAACGAAATGAACTAGTCTGCCTGTGATATTCATTCATTAACAATTATACATTTGTGTCTGAAAAATAGTACATAATAAGCAAAAATAATATGAGTCATATCTTAAATTAAATAATTATCAAACAAATTGTTATCAAATAATACCAGCAATGTCACTTCATATTTATAAAATCATCAGTAGAATAAAAACACCCTTTCAACAAAAGCTGCTTTAGTCTAGTTTTGAATAAATGTAGACTGTCTATTATTTTAATGTCAATACGTAAATTATAATATAATTAAAAGGCCTGATATCTATAAGATCATTAAGGAACATGCCAAAAAATATTGGTAACTGCCCCGGATTCTGTAACAACTTCTTGTTTACCAAAAATGCTTCTTATCTCTACGAATTGTTTTATATTCGTAAGGTATATACATAAACAGATTAAGTACGTCACCTCTGATACCGTAGTGTTCTAGCTTAGCAATCAGTAATTTATGATTTTATAGTATCGAAAGCAGAAAAAAGATCACACACAACAACACTTTCATTTTATTAGTAAGATTTGTAACAACATCGTTCACCAAATAGTCTATAGCATCTACCGTACTTACATTCACCTGGTAGCCAAACTGTCGTTCATATAGAGTTAATTTTTAAATGTGATACTAACCTATCTCTGATAAGTTTTCCAAAAACTTTAGAAACAATAGGTAGCAACGAGATAGGCCTATAATTTTTATATTGTTTGTCTTGAACATAAATAATACCCGACGACCATTAGTGCCATGAAATCTAAAATAATATTCAGAATGAATATTTAATAAATAAATCTTACTGACTTCGGAAGCCTTACATTCTTTCATACTTAACATAGGGTAAAATAAAATGATGATACGGCATCACTGTTGTGGTTCTCTGTATTTTGAATGTGTGTCACCTGTTTATACAGTAAACTTGAACTAGTGTTAAAGATTTGTATTTGTGTGCGTTCATAACAACACAAATAATTGTTGTGTGTGTTACGATCGTTTGAATGTGTGTCGCTTTCGTTTCAGTGTGTGCTTTCCTCGTCCCCCTCAAAATATGGCAGAAAAATTTGTTAGGCTGAATAGATGCAAGGCAAGTCCTTAGGTTAAATTGTCTAAGGTTGCCGTGCGTCGTCGTCGGCTGTGCGTGATGATCTGCAGAACCACGCGCCGTAGGAAGGCGGCATAATCCTAAATTGATTGATTCGTCAGATAAAAATAAATGTATTAACATTTATTTTTATCTGACGAATCAATCAATTTATTTGTATATTTTCATTAAAATTTATATGGATAATGTTTCTGATAATTTTGAAAAAACGGCCACCATTTGTTTTCAAAGCCAATTAGAGCCGACTTGTCTATTGACTGACTTGACTTGACTAATATAATCCTCACTACTCGACACTAGCAAAATTTATCCAAAATGAACAGATGCCATTAATTAAGAAGAAGAAGCATTCCCAGGGTTGCAATTTTTTTTCTGTATTTATAACGCTTTTATTAGTATGTTTGTAAGCTTGTATGTAACCGACACCTTTGAGCTCGATTTTGTCCTACTTTGAACGATCAGATTTGATTCAAACTTTGCACACCTGTCAAAAATCGATGACAATGCAATAATATGAAAAAAAAAAACGAAAAAGAAAAAACAATATAATTTAAAAAACTAAAAAAAACGCTTTTTATATTATGTGGGGGGCTTGATTTTGATTGTTGTAAATATTTTATCAATAGTTTATTATATCTGAAGTTATTATAAAAAGCAACCAGCAAACGCTTTTTTTGTACATAAATTTTTCAATTGATTATTACAATTTTATTTTTATCTTTTTAGTTCAATTAGTTATAAGAGCGTTTTTTTTTAGTTTTTTAAGCTATAATTTATTATTACTAAAATAGGCACAAATAAACAGTCAACTCAATGTCATTTGTATAAAAGGAACCCATTTAGCTAGTTAATTTTGAGTCATTAGCGTATATTGAAGATGAGGTAAACATTAAACACCATTTGACCTTAGTCTTTGTGGGACTATAATAGCTATTTTTTGGTGACAATGAAAAAGCTGTTAATGACATCAAATTAGCTTCTATTTATAGCCATATTGAATTCCTTAATGGCAGATTCGTTTTTGGTAATTTTACTTGTTTGCCAATTTTATGGTGTATTTTTATTTATTGAATTCTTGAATACATTAAAACAACAGCTTTAATACATATATACTAATCTGCAGACCGTTTCAATATCTAGAGATAGCTCAACAGATCCAAATCAGTGCCAGTTACTAATCGGTTAGAAATAGCCAAGCAAGCAAAGACAAAAGATCACCATTCTAGTTTTTCAATCGACATTGCAACTGTCAAACTAGTAGTACTAGTTGGTACTCCAATAGTATCGATACTCACTCAAGGTCCTTACCATCACGATGTCATTCGAGAGGACCAGTCACAGTCCAAAGATACAGCTAGATCACTACTTCTCCCTGCCTTTATCCCACTCAGTGGGGTCGGCACAGTAGTAGTCCAGAAAGGCAAGTTCCACTTCTTTCGTCGATTTTTTTATTTTATTTTATTTATTTAACGCAAAACAGATTACAATCAAATAGACACTTAATAATCATAAAGTTCATTACATTCTTAGATCTAGATTCGTAATCAAAACATAATATGAATATGACATCATTGAGTGTTGCATGCGTAAAATTTTAATTTTGCCCTAAAACTAGAAACAGCAACAAATACCTATTTACTATTATTGCTAGATTTATAATATATCAACAGCAAACCGTAATCGCACCGCTTCGTTTCGCGTAGAATCGATCGAAATGAGTCGTTGTCTCATAAATTTTTCATAAAAAAGATAGAGACACGTGCTCACACGAAAACAACATTTGGTAGATGAAACGTGGTAGCAAAACTCCGATTTCGGGTAAGGGCCCTGTCAACTGTTGCTGGGGAGTGGGGGTTACAAGTGGTGAGCGAGATGACGGCTGATAGAGAAGAATGGAAGATGTGAACATGTTGTGCCGACCCCACGTAAAGTGGGTTAAGGGCAGGAAGAAGAAGAAGAGGCTGGATATGAACACACTTATTTTTTAATAGTGCCTCTAAATTGTATTATTTGATTATTTATATTATTTTTAAATATAACATAACGAATTTTTGACTCTGCTGACATAACTTTTATTATCTTTTTGACATTTTCATTTGTTTTTCACTGGGAAACTATATTTTTCTTGACATTTGACTATTTAATATTTTGACTAGGTATGTTAAAATTATATTAAGTATATTGTAATTGTTGTGTTGTTTAGACTAACTTTTATTTATTGTAATGTGTATTTTGCATTTGGGCGCTTTGGCGCTAGCTGTTAGCCCAAACTGCTTTGTCTAAATAAATAAATAAAATAAATAAACACAACCTTTAAACCGGAAGGCAGAGCAGCTACCAGTGTCACTGAGCTGAAATGAACCAGCTGATTCGCTCTGAGCTATGGACTTATAAATTAACATTCAAGCACGAGGGGTCTAGGATTAAAACAATGGGACCCCAATTTCTCAACATGTACTCAAAGATGACAATCTAAAATAAGGACCCGTATTTTTGATTATGTCAAACTAGCTGTGCCCCGCGGCTTCACTCGAGGTTATTGTATACTCGAGGTTGTTGTTGTTATATTTCCCTTTTTGTGGAATGAACTGCCTTCTGCGGTTTTCCCTCGGAGCTTCAACATGGGGTCCTTCAAAGGCGGGTCTATCACTTCTTAAAAGACCGGCAGCGCATTAGCACCACCTCTGGTGTTGCAGATGTCTATGGTCGGTGACTGCTCTCTATCAGGTGGCCCGTCTGCTCGTTTGCCCGTGGGTCTACCACAAGCTCTGTCTGGCTCCGTCTCGGTTTTGAGTCTGTGTGAGTGCTCACCAGTGTATGTGTGTGTGACGTTTCGACGTAGGATTTATTTAGTCTACACTCACACGAACTCAATATCAGAGCCAGAGACAGAGCCAGAAAGAGCTTGTGGTAGACCTACAGCTATAGCATTAAAAAATCCCCTTCATTATTAGAAAGATAAGTGAGCCCGTCAAAACAAGACTATAAAGAATTTTTTCTTAGAATTTTCTCGAATCCTGTCAATGTGACTTTTAATTGAACTACTACCGGGTACTAGCAAGTTGAAACATGCCCAGACTAGGTTCTTATAAGGTGTTGTTGTGGGCGGGCCGGCTTCACTTCAAACTAAGTACCTATAGGTGTATGTGATGGTATTTTGAGATCTCACTTGTTGGTCACGTGAGATGCACGAATTGAGTGAAACAAACCTTAATGAAAAACCTTACTTATAAAAATATGTCAAAAGATAAGCAGTGCTTTTTTTTTATCAATAACTTATTTATTTACACAAAGAAACTTACAATTAAACAAATATTTACAAAATGTACAAAATACACAAGAAACAGTTGAGCTATCTGCAGATCGTTACAAACGATCTAGAGATAGCTCAACTGATCCAAATCAGTGCCAGACGGAAGCGTCCCCAAGACGCTGGCGGCATTGCCACGCTGAAAAGCAATGCTTATACGCTGCGCCAGATACCCACCAGCTCTTGGGTCACGCGTCGCTAAGCAGTGCTTAAACTATTGCCATCTCTTACCACTGGATAATGACAAATAGTGACAGGGCTAACTTTAAACAATGATTAGTTTATAAGTATGGCTTTAAGTGAAAAGGAGTATGTTCCCGTGAAAACAGAATGCCAACACTGTAGGTACTTAAAATAACTCTTGCTTGTACTTACATTTTATTACGCACCTGTGCGTCTCATGTACATGGTTAACTCATCATCATTAACCTGATGATGCATAATGTAAAAAGAGTACATTTTCAATTAAAAACAACTCTTATTTAATTAAAAACAGTAGAACTTTCAAACGAGATGTAAGCCCTTATTTTTAAGAATTTAGAGAATATTTATAGAATTTTGAAGAAGTTATCAGACCTATTGCATCTTGCTATATAGAAGATTCCAATTCAAATAGTTTAGAGGGCATCACACCTGCGACTCTCCATACAAACGTAGTCCCCTATTTCCTCCCTGGATAATGCCTCTAGAGTAACCATTTTTTCTCATAAAATCCAGGTCTGCTATATACGTGCTCGTATGTTTTCCTTTTTTCCAGTAACTTATTGATAAAGAAAATATGACCCTCATATGATTTATATGAAATATGAATTGGAGGTGATATTTTCATTATCAATAAGTTTCTGGAAAAAAGGAAAACATACGAGCACGTTTAAAGCAGACCTGGATTTTATGAGAAAAAATGGTTACTCTAGAGGCATTATCCAGGGAGGAAATAGGGGACTACGTTTGTATGGAGAGTCGCAAGTGTGATTCCCTCTTTGTTGTTAGATACAGGTGATGTAGTAGACTAGTTTCAAACTTAAATCCTCTAGGCCTACCATGAGCTCTGTCTGGCTCTGTCTCTGGTTCTGGTTTTGAGTCTGCTGTTACCGCAAGTAATTTTTCCCACTTTGGTGGCGCTAATTATCACAAATTATCACATTACTTACATAATTATAGGAACATTATTTATTTAGGTACAATAATATATGTAAGCAATCTTGTATTATTTACAACGGATACTTCATCTAATTTCCTATCTAATCCTTTGCTTTCAAAGAGTAACTTTATAACTTTCTTTCCCAAATAAGGACATGTTGTTTTTATTTTCATTGCTAAATGTCATTAGGTCAGATATTCGACGCCCACAGAGAATTAATGTAAAGAGGGTAATAGTATATACTTTTTGTATACTCAACATCAAAAGTGGGTAACGTTAGATAAATAGAAAATTCTATACAAAACAACAATTGCATTGTAAATAGCCGAATGTTAAATAAAGTTGTAGTTAAATTCAATTTTTAAATACTACTTGCATCATTATCTCTCAAATTGTTTTTTCATCCCTAATATTTAAAAAAGCTTTAATAATGTCTTAAGCTTCTAACCCCCGAATACTGAAACGCAACTCAGATTTAAGCACGTCTCAAGCGACGAATATTTGACAGATTTTCATTGAAAACTGTCAAATATTCGTCGCTTGAGACGTGCTTAAATCTGAGTTGCGTTTCAGTATTCGGGGGTAAGTCTTGGAATTATTCTTCTTATCGTGTCACTGATTCTTTCGAACCAAGTGTGGTGAATTTTAAGTGCGCCTTAAAGAGGCTCCTTTCGTGCACTTGACACATTTTCGAACTTTTTAGGTTCTACGATATGCCGGTTTCCTCACGATGTTTTCATTCACCGTTTGAGAGCACTGGCATAGTGTACATAAAATTTTGGGCCGAAAAACTCATTGGTACACGATGGGATTTGAACCCACGACCTTAGAATCGGAAGGCGGGAATTATTAAAAACTAGCGATCTGCTAAAAGATAATGTAGCTTCCTTATAGTGAAATAGTTTTTGAAATCGGACCAGTAGTTTTTGAATTAATTCTTTATAATCATTCTAATAGCCGGTTTTATGGGTAGGGCATCACTACACTACTGAGCACGGGCAACAAACACATCACTAGTTGGGAGAATATAGATATGGTGTCGTAATCGTAGATTACTGTTTTTCGTCATATGAAAATAAGCTAAGTTTAGTTTTCAATGGATTTATATCTTACCTTATCAATACCAAAAAATAAATCTTTCCTCTTTGTAATATTAGTACGATATAAGGCCAAGCGACAAAATAAGTTGCAACTTTTTCTGTAAAGTTCATAATTACAGTCAAATAAAGGGCCACAGTTAACTATAGCTCCAAATAGCTTTGCTGCATGGGTGGGTTGCCTGTATTTCATAGGGGAGGCGATAATGTATAGTGGCGGTATGAAAATGTTCGTCGATTTTCAACTTGATTTGTTCAACGTATCACAATCACATACTACCTTTTGAAACGGAATAGACAGAATACACCGATAAGTTAACGTCACAAATTATGTCAAAATGGGTTCATAATCAATCAATCTGGTGCAAGCGAAAACCGACTCTAAGGTGACGAACATTTTCATACCGCGACTGTACACCCCGTTATTACGATGCCAGTTAAGCCATATGCACACTGGAGTAATTCAAACATGGATTTTTGCCTTTTTTGTTCTGGCACTGGATACTTATACCTTGTCCTTGATACTTTTATGGGCGGATCCGACTTGGATAGGTTAGGTTATGTTAGAAATAAAAATTACACACAAAATGAGCGTGCCGTGGCAGTGGCCGCCACAGTGCCAGAAGAATGTTTTTTTTTCAATACCATCAAAGGAGATGTCCCGTTTAGGACAATTATCAAATCGCTAGATGAAAATAAGTAATAATAAAAATATTTATCTGCAACAGTGTACATGGGCCATTACAATTTCACAGATGAATAAAGTGGATTCGTTTTAACTGAGCGTACATTAACTGGGTGTACATTAACCGGACCCTTTCATGTAACAATTTCACTGTTTCGACATTTCTGATTATTCTACCAATTACAGCATCAACACCTTGCAGAAGTACTATTATTTTATCTTACAACATAGAAATTACATCGGCAAAATTATATTCTTGCCTTAAATTAAGTTATTACATGTAATTGGTATAGTTTTACGAAGGTACTCTTGTGCAATAGTTTTTGGGAAATAGTTGCAAAGATTATTTTTATTTACAAAAACTGTAGAAACCAAGCCGTAGTTTGCTGCCTGTTCTTCTGGGCTTGGTCGCGTGGAACTGGTACCTAGACTTGCCTAGCTTTACGACGTTTCAAAGTTATTGTTTTTTTTTTAATTGCAATTTTACTTAAATTATCAAAGCCAAAAAGTTTCTCAACCCTATTAATCTGTCATATCAGGAGGCCTACGTACCTTTTTTACCTAATAATTGTCTACTTTAATAGTTTTTCTATTTTTCATTCATAAATGTTTGTTTTTTTTGGTTATGATAGACAGCGTTTAACCTCCTTTAACCCCATTTAACCTCCTTTACGGGTAGTTTTGTAACAGCCTGTATTTTTTGACGTGTGTTTATGCTTAGACAAACCCCTTATCAACAAAACTTGCAATTTTTTTGGCATTATAGTTAATATTATTGACTTAGCAAGCTTGCTTACAATCCTATCAGAGAGTGAATGTGTGTCAAATAATGCTTGTACAACAACTGGCTTGAGACTGTGTGGGTAATTATTGTGGTTGTCATTACAAAGATGAATTAAACTAGAAGCGATAGTCCATTTAATGCAAGACTCTTTGACGCATTTCTAATCCTTTCACCACACTGGTTCCAAAGAATAAATGACTCAACAAAACAAATAAAAAAGTCGCAAAATAGGAGACATCATTAAAAATTTTAGACTCCAATAAAACATTTATGATGTTATTGGTCATGATAAGAAGTCTGAATACAAAGAAACAGCATTAAAAATTATTACAGAAATCTAACTGTTATTTTATCGTATTGATGAATTGCTATGATTTAAAGCTACATTCTATAGTTTTAGTAATGGTATACTATTAAGAGTTTAATTTATTAGTTATTGTGTATTATGTTATGACGTTGAAATATGGTGAGAATTTGAGGTTATTAAATAT
This sequence comes from Thera obeliscata, assembly GCA_947578465.1. Taxonomy (NCBI): domain Eukaryota; kingdom Metazoa; phylum Arthropoda; class Insecta; order Lepidoptera; family Geometridae; genus Thera; species Thera obeliscata. The sequence goes on along the minus strand of OX387923.1, from coordinate 7,977,888 downwards.
CTTGCACCTCTGACATTCATTATATTTCGTTCATTATCATTAACTATTCTAGTTTGGTAATTAAAATACGAGAACAACTTTAATCATTAATGTAGAAACATAGCAAGTTTTAGCACAAAAATTAAAATATTCAAAGCGGAATTGTATTTAATTTTGGATTCATCAATCATGCGTTTAATTAAATTAATTTAAAATTATATCAGACCTTAAAAATGCGCTTCTCAAAATGGATGTATTTTAATACCTTCTAATTAAATTAATATGGACGATATAATTTTGTGCATGTTCACACAAAAAAACAACCTATAAATTCGGTTACAATGACATGGTCGTATGATTGATGAGCACGGTGAATATTATATTTAGGACAACACGCATTTTAAATCAAATCTGTTACGTAATAAGTATAAAAAACATTCAGAATTTAACCCTTGTCAAATTCAACAGAGAACCAAAATTAAAATGATAAAAAAATATAGGTAGTACTTACTTTTTTTATCTTACGTCAAAACTTTCATCGTGATTTAAAATACCTACTTCTAAATTGACTAGTTAATTTCATCATTTTATTGAAATTTAGCATAAGAAAAAAAATATCGAAGTCATCGTGATTGTGGTTTCTATGTTGAAATGTTTAAAATTCGAAGTTCTTTTTAGGGTTCCGTAGTCAAATGGCAAAAACGGAACCCTTATAGATTCGTCATGTCTGTCTGTCTGTCTGTCCGTCCGTATGTCACAGCCATTTTTCTCCGAAACCGTAAGAGCTAGACTGATAAAACTTGGTGAGTAGATGTATTTTGTGAACCGCATTAAGATTTTTACACAAAAAAACTACAAATTTTGGGGGTCCCCATACTTTAAACTGAAACTCAAAAAAAATTTTTTCATCGAACCCATACGTATGGGGTATCTATGAATAGGTCTTCAAAAATGATGTTGAGGTTTCTAATATTGTTTTTTTCTAAACTGAATAGTTTGCGCGAGAGACACTTCCAAAGTGGAAAAAAGTTGCCCCCCCCCCTCTAACTTCTAAAATAAGAGAATGATAAAACTAAAAAAAAAATATGTTGTACATTATTATGCAAACTTTCAACGATATTTGGTTTGAACGAGATCTAGTAAGTAGTTTTTTTTTATACGTCATAAATCTGCAATTTACCTTTCGACGAACTACAAGAACCTTTAAATTAATGTTACTTGATGCTACGGAACCCTTCATGGGCGAGTCCGACTCGCACTTGGCTGCTTTTTTATTTTTCGAACTCAACTACGCTCACATTTCTACTAAAGTACCTACGCTTGCCAATGTCACATCTAGTAAACTTTATGTTCACAAAAACAGCAATTACTCAAATATAATGAGGTTGAACTGGGTTAGTGTACACCTGGTGTTATGTGATGTCAATTGAAATACAACGTCTCAAATTGTATTAGATTAGAAGATAATGTTATATTTATTGTTTATCTTGAACAATTACAATTTTTTGTCTAAAAACAATGCCAGTCCTTGTTTCAACATCTGAGATTAAAATTAACTCTGTCTTGGGAACTGCCAAAAACTTAAATGTAGGTTCTTTTTATACAACTGATTGAGGGTTACCCAGATTAAGTTTACCTTATATACATTTTAAAAAATAACGGCTTGTTAATAATCTAAGCTGTCAAAATAGACGCAGTGAAATCTAACCTAAAAGGGGTAAAAAGATTACCTAAAATCCAATAAAAAAATCCAGGTTCCAGGAATATCCTAAAATCCAGGTTAAATAAATTAGTTTTGAAGCCATTTTGTATGCCCTAGACTAAAATTCCTTTTTTTTTTGTTACAGGATACTCCACTACTGCAAGAGGTAAGATAATAACATATTATTTGCGCAATTTAATGTTCATTTTTTGCTCGACTGCACCCCACAAAGAGGTTACAGACCAATTTAATTTGATTAGTATCCAATAGGGACGTGCATATTTTCGGCTTCGGCCACTTTTGTGCTAAAGTTTAGTCTAAAATATTTATTTTTAGATAATAAGAATTTGTATTTGAAATATTATTAGGTTTTTTTAAACTAAAATATCTGCAAACACATCTGTTTTTCATCAAATATGTTAGCAAAATCTCATTGAAATTAGACCAAATGAATCAGAAAGAAAAGGGGGGGGAGGGGTTCATAGTATTCTCATGGTAGTAACTCTGACTCCTAAACCGATGGTCGTGGGTTCGATCTCCACCGTGAACAAATATTTGCGTGGTGAACGCAGATGATTATTCTCGATCTAAGTTTTATATTGTATTTTTAATATTTCAAGTAAATGGTTTTTGATAAGTGAATAAAATAATACAAATAAATCTTTTCTCTAACTCTCGTGGTTTCGGACTTGGCCATCACTGCGCTCAAAAAACCATCTCTTGTAAGTATTTTATCTAAGCATCTGGTTTCCATAATACAAGCTTTCCTTAATTTTGGGCTTGTTATGTATGGATTGGATTGATTGTGAAGTAGGTAGGTAAAAAGAATAAACAATAAAACACATATTATTATAATAAAAAAAATAATGATAATACACACGCAATGTCATGCAGTAGATATTACAACTTGTTTGAATAATTTATGCAGGCTCAGTCACGTTACCCCACCTTGTCTGTCATCACCATAATTACGTCTGTCATCTGTCACTGTTGACAGCCAACCTTCATTCCTTACTTGCATCATCCTAACGGGATAGCGGTACCTAGACAGGTTTTTTAATACTAAGTAGAAAGCGATTCTTTTTAAAGGCCTGCGCACACCTAGGCTGCTGGCGTCGGCGATCAGTGAAACACTGTCAAATTTGACAGCGATATTTGACAGCGTTTCATTGATCGCGGTCGCCAGCGGCCTATAGGTGTTTGCAGGCCTTAAAGAAAATACGATCGGGAACTTATCAGTTATCATAGTTTTGAACGTATTTTTTAAATTTTATTATTATGTGCCCCTGGGTCCACTGCTGGTAATAAAACAACTGTCCGCATCAAGCGCTTTGCTTCAACTTTTATGTTGCGGACAGCCAAGGAATGGTATTCCTTTCCGGCGTCTGTCTTTCCAAAGACTTACAACTTGGACGTTTTCAAGACAAGAGAGGATAGGTATCTTCTAGGTAAGCATGCTACACCCTCGACCGAATCATCACTTAACAGCAGGTGAGATAGCGGTCAAACGCCTCCCCATTCCTTGCCGTTTCTACGACTTGCCGGCTTCCTCAGGGTTCGTTGGAAGGAAATTAGTCTGTTGAATCGGTATTTTTTTTGGATTCAATGAAAAAATCATGCTCATGTTTTCATACAAAACTATTTTTAGTTTATTTTTATTTGCTATAATTAAGAAGTTATTAGATAAATTATTTTAGCTTATAAATCTTTTATTGAACCCTGAACCGAAAACACGCCGCGCCGATAGTTTCCGAACGAAACCGACCGAGTGTGACGTCACAACTATGGCGACCAATGGTGGTGCGTTTGTGTTCACGTGATTGTTTTTCAAATTTTATGAATTTTCAATTTTTTATAACCAATCAAATATTAATTTTAATAGTTTTTTGCATCGAATATCTTTATAATTTATAATAAAGTTTTAAAATAAATAAGAAAATTGAAGACTTTTGTTAGATTCAAAAGACCAATTCGGCTTCGTTTTCGGACCGGTTAATCTAACTGCTACAACACTATTGGATGTGTTGAGCTAAATAATGGAAGGATTGATTTTGATGAGGATGTTTCACGTCAAACAATTCGTTTTACCGCGGTTCAGTCTTACAGAAGATGGCGGACGCGAGTTGGCAATTAAAATAAAATGGCTAAGATGTGAGTAACACTAGTTTAAGCAGTGTTCCGTGGGAAATAACCAGTGTGGCGTGTGGCTTATTTGCATTGTTATTGCTTCTTTTTTATACAAATTGCTGCATAATCATGAACAAGCATATGGTCCACCTGATGCTAAGAGGTTATCGTCTATAACAAAGCATTGTCTTGTAGGACACGCACGTCAGGAACGTGCCCTACGCACTACCCTGCGACAATCAACTTGAGGCATACAGAATGTTCAGCCTCACGTGGCCGTAATTTCACCGGCACCCACACCTTTTCGCATAAACAACTTTTAAGATTTATCTTTGATAAAAAAATATATATTTTAGGTTACTTATATTTAAATTATCTTTAAATATTTTAGTAGGACCTATTTTATTGGATAACAAGTAACATCATAATCCCCTTCTTGTACACGTACCCACCTCTATTTACACATATATCTATCCTTAAAGGTTTGCTGGAAGAGAACTCTTTTTAGGGTTAAGCTCGCCTTTGTCCATGTCTTTACTTTATGTTTCATAAATACTGTCTATATAAGTGTGCAATAAAGAATAAAGAATAAAGAATCAATAAAAAAACTCTAAAGAGTCTCGAGCCCAAATAGTTTAGCTTAAAGACATTTACATAAACAAGCGTTACTTAGGTGTGACGTTCTGCTTAAAGTGCGCCCTGTCACTGTTTGACATTACCGGATGGTCTCTTACCATCCGGTAATGTCAAACAGTGACAGGTGACAGTTGCTTGAATACACTGATTATTTTTTGAAAAACGCTTGTAAGTAATGGGGTTAAAGACAGTCATAGTGTCATAGACAATAAAAAGATCCGTTTTCACACAACTAGAAGGGTACCCTAAAGCTTGTGCGTGTATATTTTTTAGGTTAAGGTAGTGATGAACTGTCAGACAGGACTCAAGTTTGATAATAAGTGGTTAAAGACTTGACCTTCCTGCCCTGGCTAAAAAGGCTTTTATGCGATCATCAGCATCATCATCAGGAAAGGAGTTGACTGCTGGACATAGGGCACCCTAATACATTCCCAGGAAGAACGATTCTGAGTCCTGGAGCCTAATTCTCGGGGCGACCGAGATTGTTTGACATTGCACAACCCCGCACTTTTTTTACGTTTTCTGTATATCGTAGCTGTCGAGGCTTCTACGATGAGGTCGTCGATGAATTACTCAAGGAAATCATCCATTCTCTCTCGAAATTTGTTTCTTTTTCTTTTTTTCTTTGGCTTTTAAACAAATAATCAACACAAAAAGCTTTCCCATTCCCAAACCCTTCAAAAACTCCAGTGAAATTACCTTACGAAATGATTTAAGACAGAGTCAGCGATACTTTGGTCGTTTTCTGACACAGAGTTCGTCTTTCCCCATTGTGGCTGTCGGGTAAATCACCCGATTTATGGGGAGAGTGCACGCGATCACCCATTTTATGTTTTTTCTTACATCACAGCTTTTGCACGGATTATATTAGTATTTTCACGGCAGCTTCACTACAAAACTGTTATATTTAAGCCCAGGTTGTGATTTTTGTCGTGACAACGTCTTACAATTCGATGGAGCCGGCTGCACGCACAAAAAAACATTACTCATGCGCCGTTACCTCACTCTGAGGCGTTCCATTTAAGGCTTGAAGTGCAAGCGAGAGCGCGGAACGAGCGACAAAGAGGCACAATCGGCCTCCGCTTTCGGCAGCATTCGACATCTGTCTCTCTCCTACTTGAGTGAGCGATGCGTCCGCGTGGACAGCTGTATGACGTTGTCACGTTCAACTATCGTCAGTAAACCGACTTTACAGACAACCAATTTTTTTTATCTGAGCAGTTGGCTCCCCCCATTCCCTCCAAACAGCGCGATCCTTGGCTATGCTTATCCAGTCCGGCGCTTTACTTTTGGGATCTTTTGTAAATCTTTGTAATTTTTGAAGCGTTTAAAAATAGTGGTAATAGTAGAAATTCGAATTTCAAAATATTTATATCTTGCTTTTTCTATTTTATAGCCTGTGGCGTGTAACGTTCTTATTTTAAACGAACGTTCGAGTTTAACTCCGTAGAGAGTTTGAAACTCCTTGCTTTCTAAAGAGTTTTTTTCTAATCTTTTCCTCGTTGAGATTGTCTCAGACAAGGAGATCGCCCACACAAAAAAAAAACTTAGTGTGTGCTATCTTTGAAACTTTTGCTTTTAATTTGTAATAATATTGCCTACGTCTAACTAAGTCAAGTGGCACCACACTGGAACTTTACTGCTTTTATTATTATTGTTTTGTTAAAGGATCATGCAAAAAAGGTTGGAACCAAGCCGTAGTTTGTTGCTTGTTCTTGCGTCGGCTTGGTCGCGTGGAACTGGCACCTAGACTCACCTAGCTTTAAGACGTTTCAAAGTGATCATTGTGATACTTTTGAATTAATGCATATTTGACTGTCTTTAAGACGTAGATGTATCAGAGTACCTAATGCTTATGCTATAATCAAACTTATTTTCAGTGCTATAAATATCATTTTGCTTTGGACATCTATAAGAAGTGATCCAGACTTAGCTTATGTTAAAGCGGTGTAAATAATAAACACGTAAAGTGTGTTAGAGTAGACCTAGTCATAAATTATCTATTTAAAGACTCAATAAAATTGGTATCAAATAGCAGTTTATTCTTAGATTTCTTTGTGTCTAAATATGTATAAATAAATATTATGGACAATCTACACAACACCATTTAGCCCCAAACTAAGCAGAGCTTGTACGATGGGAACTAGATAGTTGATAAAATACTAATATACATTACAATAATACACTGCGTCTTTTTAACCGACTTCAAATAAAAAATAAAGAAGTTCTCAATTCGATTGTATTTTTTTCGTCGTCATCCGATTTGTCAAATTCTTTTTTTGTCTGAGATCCTTCCATATTAGTGCCATAGAAGTTTCATCAAAATCGGTTCAGCAGTTTATTTGAGAGCGCTGTTGGCCTAGTGGTAGCAACCCCGCCTTCCGATCCTAAGGTCGTGGGTTCAAACCCAGTCGTGTACCAACGAGTTTTTCCGCCCAAAAATGTATGCACACAATGCCAGCGCTCTCAAACGGTGAAGGAAAACATCGTGAGGAAACCGGTATGTCGTAGAACCTAAAAAGTTCGAAAATATGTGTCAAGTGCACGAAAGGAGCCTTTTTGAGGCGCTTTTAAAATCCTTTCACCACACTTGGTTCGAAAGAATCAGTGACGCGATAAGAAGAAGAAGAAGCAGTTTGTTGACGGTTTCGCAAGTTATTTAAACTCGAACTACTGTCACTAATTTAGTTAGAAAATGTAAAACTTTCGCTGCACTAATTTTACAAGTCACGTCACAGACATCTAACAGTTAGTACGTAACTCGGTGTCAAACCACTTTTACTATCAGACAAAACTGCTCTAGCAAGCATCACTTACTGGGGATATCGAGTCGGTGGTGAGTCGCTTTTGGTTTGCACAGTAATCACTTAAACAAAAAAATGTTATGTAAGAAGTAACCTTTTACTATTAGATACAAGTCTTCTTCTTATCGTGTCACTGGTTCTTTAATACAAGTGTAGTGAAAGGATAAATAAAATCTGGGCGTGAAATAAAGCATTTCGTAAATTAAGTTGGAATATGAATTCGAAAAACCTGTGTGAGTTAAATTAATTACTTATACAAATATCCTATAAAGTTTATACAGTTAATCATGTATGTTTTTACCTGTTCGCTAAATTTAGCTAGCACCATTTTTATGAACAACGCAATATTTATGATGATTTAATTTTGTGACTCCCGATATTTAGGCACAGTTACATACATACACCATGATCACGGGTTGATTAAATCATGTTAAATGTCCCGTTGTTTATAAAAATAGTGTGAAAACCATGATAGTTTTATTAGCTAGCTGTTTCATAAACATAAAACTACCATTATAGAACTGTTATTGTTATTTTGACAGCGTCCAAAAACCAGTGCTAAGGGTACTGTTACAAAACGCATACTTTCTCCATACGATATGCACACACCCTTTCTCTTGCATAGAGACAATGGTGTTACAGATAATTGCTATGTTTCCAACTAAATGTTATGTTACATGCTATGTGTGAAATCGCACGCACTTCAATATGTCTGGCTGTCACTGTCAGTGAGTCACGTGAATTTGCAAAACATAATAGGCATGACGACAAATTTTCAAAATCTCTTCTATCATATTCAGAAGTATCTATTTATGTCTAAAATATATCATATTTCTGTAGAAAATTAAGGTTTTTGTGCAATAAAAGTACATTTAAATTTAAATTTTCAAATTCACGCCAAAACGCTCGCTGGTGTCATGGCGTCTGTTATTACGTCACTGGTATGTATAACAACAGTAAACATTGGTGCTTTTGTACTAAATCGGAATGACGTTTACGTAGACCTGACGTAAACGTTATTCACTCTGGCCGGTGTTTGAGCCATCATGGCGGATTGTTGTATTTTGTAGATTTATTTTAACAAATAAATTATTAATCTCGACATTAATAAGAGAATAAATACATATTTCAAAATCTTTGAATCCTTTTTCATTAGATCAGATAAATATTTTGGCTATACTTGATTACTGTCTTCATGCCTATTGGACTGACCTCTCAGCTCAGTTGGTAGTAGCTCTGCCTTCTGTGCTATAGATCGTGGGTTTGATCTTCACCGAGAACAAATATTTGTGTGGTGAACAAATACTAAGTAGATTATATATTTACAAAAAAAATACTATACAAGGTATAGACAGGTATTTGGTGGAACTTCAACTTTCATGTGTAAGCTTCTGTTATTATTCCATGAGTTTTAAATGTTATTTGAAACCTTTTGGTACCTTAATTGACAGGAAGTGTGGACTTTGTTACTAAATTGTTAATAGAAGGTATTATTAATTAATATTAAGATGATTAGGTTCATAAAAATATTATTTGTTTTGTTACCGTTACAAAAATACACAATTATTCAGAGATCAATAAATCAATACTGTAGTTGGATTTCCATCAGTTGCTTGAACTCCAACCTTCAAGCCTCAAACTTCAAGCTGAAAAAACAAGGGTGGGGAAGGTTGGGGTTTGCAAGCCAGCGGATGGTTATTCAAGCAGGCATTCGGTTTTGAACCGTCGACAAGACAAGTCCACTTAGTTCGTCTCGGCGATAGCCATGTACAAGTTTAGCTTAATGTATCTAGATCCATAAAGTACTCAAGTTGTTAATAAAATTGAAGAAAAGGCTATAAAGTGGTTTGAATTCTACATCCTCGGTCTTCTCTGTTAGTGGATCTTTCAAGTCAGAAGTGGGTAGAATCAAGGTACGTAATATTTTTTATATTGTTTCAAAGTAATAGCTGTAATTCTTACAATTATCTGGTAAAAACGCATGTATAGTTTATCGTGTGACACACATGGCCAAGGCTACTCTTTGGTAGTGTTATCACACGATTGCTATAATTTATTTGGTTGAGTAAATGCATTCAGAGGTTATCGTGTGGCACACATGGCCAGGGCTACTCTTTGGTAGTGCTACCACACGATAGCTGTAGTGTATTTTAGTTTTTTTTTTTTTTTTTAGTAAATACATACACAAGTTGTCGTGTGGCACACATGGCCAGGGCTACTCTTTGGTAGTGCTACCACACGATAGCTGTAGTGTATTTTAGTTTTTTTTTTTAGTAAATACATACACAAGTTGTCGTGTGGCACACATGGCCAAGGCTACTCTTTGGTAGTGCTACCACGCGATCGCTGTAGTGTATTTTAGTTTATTAATTACATACCTACGTTGTTGTGTGGTACACATGGCCAAGGCTACTCTTTGGTAGTGCTACCACACGATAGCGGTTGTTATTCTAGGAAAGATAAATGCATGCATAGGTTATCACGTGGCGCACATGCCAAGGATACCCTTGGGTGATGCTACCACATTAAATGTGACTAAGCGCTGCTTGTATTTCTTTTATCTACCATAGATTGTCATAAAAAAGAAATACTGTAGTTGGTTATCGAATAAATCATCCCTTTTATATATTCCTTTTCATGCGACGGCGAGGAGAAACCAACGGAGAGTGACGTGTGTCATCCGACCATGGCCGCAATAGAACATGGACCACCCGGACATGGAGCATCAAGAAGATTGGACTCGACACTGGAACGTGACTCAATGCCACTACACCGAAACTGGACTAGCTGGGCGATTGCAAGTTGTAGCCGTTCGTTGCTGTTTCACATCGTGAACAGCAGGATGAAGTAAACGAAACTGCAAGACATTTCAGTAGAAAATTAACATGTGAGTTCACGTCTCAATTCCCAAAGATTTTTAATATTGGCTCATCAAGTACTAGAGTAGATTCAGCACTGATGCTAAACTGAAACGATATACCTAAATTAAATAATATATGACTTAGGTTAATGGTGTGAACCATGAATGTGTAATGGTCATGTGAGGGTGTGTGTGTGAATGTTGTATCAGAAACTTAATATTCCGATGATAACGATAGAGGGTAAGAAGTGAAATATAAAAAAAAGGGGGAGTTTTTTTTATATTTTAGGTTGCTTACGAGCTTAGCGGTAGATAGGCATTTTTTTCTCACTTTTGCAAAGAGTATATTTACGGAGTATAGTGGAAGAATTCTATCGGATTTAACTGGTATTCTATGTATGTACGTATCCCTGGGACATCTTCTGGTCTTCTCCTGTTGGTAGGTGCGTACCTACCCTCAGTTTCTTATCGAGGTTGTTTCTAAAAGGGCAGTTGTGATTAGTATAGATTTATTTGTCCTAAAGGTGGTTTTTAAAATTTTCGATACAATTTGTCCAAATGGCGAATACTATTCAAGAAAATAGGAGTGATCTAAGGTTCAAATACGTTTCTGGTGAAGATAGGTACCTACGTTGTCAGTTTTTTGTTTTACTTTTATTTATTTATTTGGATATGCATTGGATTGCAGCGACCTTGTCTGGGTCATTAGACAGATGATGTGACGTCTGAGGTGGGGGCAAGTTTTATCATTAATATCATTCCAGTAGGTGCCACCGTGAGAACAGTAGCAGGAATATAAGAATAATAGGAAATAGAGGCGCTAAGAAAAATAGTAGATGGTTACTTGTTTGTTTATTTAAATCACCACAAAATTACGCACAAAAATAAATATAGGTTCAGACAAACAAAATATTCTCCCTCGTGCTTACTCACTGAAGGTTGCCTTCAGTACTAAACTGGTAAACTGGTATTATAAATAAGAAGGGTAATGAAAATAATCGACGAATATGATATTATAAATAGGAGGGGTAATGAATAAACACAGGTACAATGATATAGGTAGGAAACCACATCACACACTTAATGTTTATTTACTAGTTATCAGGGTTTTCAAAATTGACTTAAAAGTCTACTAAACGTTTAATAGTCTATGACGTTGACTCCTCGATCTAACTAAGTATAAGAACTTTTATGTAGACGCGAAGGATCTCTGCTTCGGCTGATCACAATACTGGTTTGGCGACAATGAATCAGAATCAGAATCAGAATCAGAATCATTTATTGACAAAGATAGTACACCCTAACAATAAATTGCTATGTGTCCCAAAACCTTGGCTCGTCAAACGTAATTAATTAACAATTTAGTTCTGAACTACTCTTAAAGGTAGGTACCATAAAATAATAAATATAAACCTTAAAACATAATGCGCCACTACACAACATAATGACATTCAGTTGAGGTTTGGAATGACTTAAGACTACCATGCTCTTGGTTACGATTGGACAAATTCATAATTATCCAATCCTTCGTAGGAATGAAGGATCGTTTTCAACCTAAAATCGGTTAGTATTAATTATCAGAAAACAAAACAACAGTTATACTACAAATATTTTGTTAATGTAGTATATTTTTGACGTGATAACGTCTTATTTATCGATGGAGCCGGCTGCACGCACGAAAAAACATGACTCATGCGTCGTTACATCGTTTCGTCGTTCCATTTACCTGAGCCCGAGCCCGTAATGGGTAAGGGTAAATGAGGGTAAAGGTAAATGAGGGTAAGGGTAAGGGTTCAGTTTGGGTCCGGGTCCGGGTCCGGGTCCGGATTTCCATTCAGTTTCATTCAGTTCCATTCAGTTTCATTCAGTTTCATTCAGTATCATTCAGTTTCATTCACATTGAATTCAATTCAGTAAAACTAAAATTTTCTTTTGAAAAATGCAACCATTTCATCAGTGTTTTCTTATGACGTTATCACGTTCAACTATCGTCAGTAAACCGACTTTACAGACAATCGATTTTTTTTATACCGTGATCTATCCGATTGCAGTATAACTTACTCAACATCGTTCATTATGAAAGGTAAACTGCAGTGGTAGAATCTGCGAAGGGATTAAAAATTAGCCTCAGCAGTTAAAAGGAAATAAGTTAAAATCATGTTCATTTATTATTAATTATCTATGGGGTGTTATAATGCCAAAGTGCAGTGGGTCTAGTTCAGATAGATAGATGGATAGATAGATAACACTTTATTGCAAACAAGGATACCTCATTGGAACTAAGCGTACCTAACTAAATAAAGCGTTATTAGCTTGTTAGTACTACTTTACAGAATTAAACTTACCTACTACATAAGTTTATGAATCATCGTTTCAATTTTATCCATACCCTTTTCAGGGTGAATTTTGTTATGGGTAGATTTTTTTTTGTACGTAGAAGTTGCTATCCAGTGACGTTCAACAAAGGATGAGACCGTCGTTTTGTACGAGCTAGTGGTCAGAAAATATTATAATTGCTCTTTCTTTATGCGTGCGGTTTTAAGAAAAGTAGATAGGTCTGTTAGGCCTTTCAATATTCCATCTTGCAGTGCCTAGCCTATCTGGCTGGTGTTTTTGTTAGCAATGCCTAGTCGTATAAAAATAATAATTGAAAAAAAAAATACCTTTTAAACGAGACAAAAAGCTGTTTCTTGCATATGCCTTGCTGGCGTTAGCTATGTCTGTTAAGACGGTAGATGTCTTTTATGTTGTGAGTCATCGAGGTACACGTACTACGTCAGCTGTTGTTAAAACAACGAGTTTTAGATCCTCCTATGTTTCAGTTGTCAAATGTGATGAGTTTCTTATTTCAACACTGTTGCCTCTGGCATTAGGTTCCAGGTTTCAATTTGGTTCTTGAAACTGGATTTTTGTATCTTTATTGGTCAAAATGTTTTAAACCAACGGTGACGAGACACATCACTAGTCGAGAATTCAAGATCAAAAAAAAAAAGATGACATCGAAATGAGTAGATGGTTGTTCCGCGTGTTTTATAGGAATACGGAGTTCTTAGCTATAAACAAATGGGTAGTTTTCGCTGAAATAGTGAGGAGGTATCATATTGGTTGACATGAGCTCTATCGCATCCATTTTACATCGTTGATGGAGAAGAAAATAGCTGCAAATTTGTCCTGGTCTCCCTTGTGTTAAGCGAATAGATCTAGAATTTCCGATCTGCATAAGTCATTAATCTTAATAGAAATGTTGCGATTTTACTTAATTACGGTTAGACACTAAGAGTATAAAAGTAATTAATGACAGCAAAATTAAAAACCTTTATATTATTATTATTGCGGATAGCCAAAAAAAATAGTACTAAGTAGAAACTAGTTGATAATCATTCGCTAAAACACAAATGGAACTGGGAAGATAGATTAATGATGACCTTATTCAACTTTAAGTCTGTCTGTCCGTCGCGCTTTCACGCCAGAAATAATGAACTGATTTAAATGACATTAGGTACACCGTGTAGAAATTGAGAAAGGGCATAGACTACTTAAAAATAAAAGGATGGTAAGGGGTTGAAAAGAGGGTTGAAAAGATTTTAAATGAGTGAGCGATGCAAGTATGTGTTATGTTGTGACAATTATTAGTAAGATTCCATTATATAAGTATTAAATCCATTATATATGTAAGTAATAAAATCATATTAAAAGCCTTTATTAATAAATAAAAATAAATGAGACGTGAACCACCAATAGAAAAATAGATGAAATGGATATAGCACTGATGAAATGATTTCTTTTGATCACACTACAAATAAGTGTGCATTAAACAGAAAAATGGATGAAATGGATATAGCACTGATGAAATGATTTCTTTTGATCACACTACAAATAAGTGTGCATTAAATAGAAAAACGAATGAAATGGATATAGCACTGATGAAATGATTTCTTTTGATCACACTACAAATAAGTGTGCATAAAATTGAAAAATGGATGAAATGGATATAACAATGATGAAATTATAACTTTTGATCACACTACAAATGAGTGTGCATTTGTTGATACATTCAATTACACTTTCTGTCGACTAGCTTAGCTTAGCTTAGCTTAGATTAGCTAGATGAACAATTAAATAAATAATTATTAAACGCAAGTTATTACATGATGTCTTAGTTTCAAGTCAATTATTAGTATTGTTTAAACGATTAACATTGTGTTAACGATTATTTTATTTAAAGAAAAAAGTTTTTAATCATCTATCTAGCTACCATAGCACAAATTCTACTTAATTTGGGGCTAGATAGTGTTGTGTGGATGGTCCACAATAATTATTTATTCAGTATGGTCAGTATGGTCAGTATGGTCAGTATGGTCAGTATGGTTAGTATGGTTAGTATGGTCAGTATGGTTAGTATGGTCAGTATGGTTAGTATGGTCAGTATGGTTAGTATTGTAGTATTGTAGTATTTTGATTTTGATTTTGATTTTGATTTTGATTTTGATTTTTTACTTTTGTTACTCATGTTTCTCGTGTTACTCATGTTGCTCATGTTACTCATGTGGCTGATGTTACTTATGATACTGATGTTACTCATAAGGCTGATGTTACTGACGTTGTAGATGTTACTGAAGTAACTAATTTTAATGATGTTACTGATGTGACTGATTTAAATGAAGTTACTGATGTTACTGATGCTACTGATGTTACTGATGCTACTGATGTGACCGATGTGTCTGATGTGACTGATGCTACTGATGTGACTGATGTGACTGATGTGACTGATGTGACTGATGTGACTGATGTGACTAATGTTGATAATGTTGATAATGTTGATAATGTTGATAATGTTGATAATGTTGATAATGTTGATAATGTTGATAATGTTGATAATGTTGATAATGTTGATAATGTTGATAATGTTGATAATGTTGATAATGTTGATAATGTTGATAATGTTGATAATGTTGATAATGTTGATAATGTTGATAATGTTGATAATGTTGATAATGTTGATAATGTTGATAGTATTGTAGTATTTTGATTTTGATTTTTTTTTACTTTTGTTACTCATGTTTCTCGTGTTACTCATGTTGCTCATGTTACTCATGTTGCTCATGTTACTCATGTGGCTGATGTTACTTATGATACTGATGTTACTCATGAGGCTGATGTTATTGAAGTTGTAGATGTTACTGAAGTGACTGATTTTAATGATGTTACTGATGTGACTGATTTAAATGAAGTTACTGATGTTACTGATGCTACTGATGTGACCGATGTGTCTGATGTGACTGATGTGACTGATGTGACTGATGCTACTGATGTGACTGATGTGACTGATGTGACTGATGTGACTGATGTGACTGATGTGACTGATGTGACTGATGTTGATAATGTTGATAATGTTGATAATGTTGATAATGTTGATAATGTTGATAATGTTGATAATGTTGATAATGTTGATAATGTTGATAATGTTGATAATGTTGATAATGTTGATAATGTTGATAATGTTGATAATGTTGATAATGTTGATAATGTTGATAATGTTGATAATGTTGATAATGTTGATAATGTTGATAATGTTGATAATGTCGATAATGTCGATAATGTCGATAATGTCGATAATGTTGATAATGTTGATAATGTTGATAATGTTGATAATGTTGATAATGTTGATAATGTTGATAATGCTGATAATGTTGATAATGTTGATAATGTTGATAATGTTGATAATGTTGATAATGTTGATAATGTTGTTAGCGTAGATAATGTTGATAGCGTAGATAGCGTTGATAGCGTTGATAATGTTGATAGCGTTGATAACGTTGATAACGTTGATAACGTTATTAACGTTGTTGATAATGTTTAGAATACTGATAATGATTGTTAATAATTAAAGCTATTGATAATAAGAGGTTGATAAAGTTCATGATAATGTTCGTTGATTATGTGCATTGATAATATTCGAAATTGACAAGGTTTGTTGATAATTTTCTTTGCATGTTGTTAAGTATTGTTGAATTGATAAAGTTGAATAGTTAATAATATAAAGGTATATAATATATTGATATTGTTAGTATATTGTTCGTATTGGTACCTAGTTGATACAAATGTTTGAAAAAAATGTGGATGTGAACTTTGTCAAAATGGTCACTTTGTTTATTGTTTTGATAAATCATTACAAACGTGTTATTTCATAAACTATGTACCTATCACGAGGTCGTGACTGTTTATCAGGATGGACGAACTTGTAAGCTTCTGTTATTATTCCATGAGTTTTAAATGTTATTTGAAACCTTTTGGTACCTTAATTGACAGGAAGTGTGGACTTTGTTACTAAATTGTTAATAGAAGGTATTATTAATTAATATTAAGATGATTAGGTTCATAAAAATATTATTTGTTTTGTTACCGTTACAAAAATACACAATTATTCAGAGATCAATAAATCAATACTGTAGTTGGATTTCCATCAGTTGCTTGAACTCCAACCTTCAAGCCTCAAACTTCAAGCTGAAAAAACAAGGGTGGGGAAGGTTGGGGTTTGCAAGCCAGCGGATGGTTATTCAAGCAGGCATTCGGTTTTGAACCGTCGACAAGACAAGTCCACTTAGTTCGTCTCGGCGATAGCCATGTACAAGTTTAGCTTAATGTATCTAGATCCATAAAGTACTCAAGTTGTTAATAAAATTGAAGAAAAGGCTATAAAGTGGTTTGAATTCTACATCCTCGGTCTTCTCTGTTAGTGGATCTTTCACATGCAAGAACTAAAAGAAAATAAATATACAAAAATGTGCAGTAAACAGTAGAAAAATAGTAAAATAATTGATTCGTAGTCACCTAAAAACACACAACCTAAAAGAATTAAGAAAATCATGTATTCAAAACAGTTTAAAAAAAATCACACAGTTAAGTCCAACAGTTCCCCTTTGAAGTCAATTCATGCAAAGATAATAAATTGAAATCGTGTTTTCACCAAAACGTCTAGGTGTCACTGTCAATTACATAGAAATTTTTTATTACATAAAAAATATTTGTATTCAAAACTGTTTAAAAAAATCACAAGTTAAGTTCCAACAGTTCCCCTTTGAAGTCAATTCATGCAAAGATAATAATTGAAATCGTTTTTTCACCAAAACGTCTAGGTGTCACTGTCAATTACACAGAGATTTGGGCGCAAATTAGCATGACATTTCAAAGGAACGTTGATTCATTCATATGTGAATATCAAGGTGACAGTTAGAAAATATGATTGTTATTGTGATATAATTTTTTGGGTGCGCTCGGTATTAAAAGTATGTCGCTCTCACTTTCTTATCAGCTTTACAAACGATTTTAAAATCTGCGTGGGCGCACTTCCAGGCGCAATAGCTTTTCTATTGTGTTGTGGACAGATCTATATTTATGCAAATAAGAGGTGTTTATCTAGCTTTCGTTTGGAACTTAGGAATAAATGTAGTATTCTCATATTTCAATCCAAGAATCCTTACACCACACTAAATTTCCAACTAAACTTTGTCCATCTAAGGTTGTCTTCAGCGTGTAGACCGCCTATTGTACAGTCGCGGTATGAAAATGTTCGTCACCTTAGAGTCGGTTTTCGCTTGCACCAGTGCCTTGATCATAAACACATTTTGACATAATTTGTGACGTTAACTTATCGGTGTATTCTGTCTATTCAGTTTCAAAAGGTAATATGTGCTCGCGATACGTTGAACGAATCAAGTTGAAAACTGACGAACATTTTCATACCGCCACTGTACATAGGTAGGTATATTTTAAAATATTTTTTACGTGTTTATCTATTGTTAGTTGTAAGGTGCAATAAAGAATTTTCTATTCTATTCTAGTTCTAAAGAACGACATGATAAGAATATTTTGTATACCTACTTAGGTATTTGTCTGATTAAAATTAGCCAAAAACTTAAAAATTGCCAATTAGATAATGTTTTTTAATGAAAAGTTCCTAAGGTTGAGCATATTTTGAGGTGGGATAAACCAATAAAATCGCGTCACCGCCACTGTGTCACTATTGCGTACTGACAATTCTCGGTCAAAGATCGACAAACTTCCCCATAGGTCGGGGTATATCCGCCTGCAGGCAGCCAGGAAGGAAAAACCAGTGACACTCCGGGAGAGACGACAGAAGTGAAAACTTGAACAATTACGTGTGTATGCCTGGCTGCCTGTGGGGCGGACAGACTCCGACTTTTGGCGAAGTTTGTCGATCTTTACCGAAGTGACGGTTATGTTACAATGTCGCGAGTTCAATGGTTTTTTTTCCATCACAAAAGAAATTCACTTCAACTTCACTTAAAAAAAATGTATATAAGTATTATATCAGCTATCTGGTTCCCATAGTACTCGCTCTGCTTACTTTAGGGCTAGATAGTGTTGTGTGGATTGTCTATAATATTTGACCCCAACTTTTGGCAAATTTGTCGATCTTTACCGAAGTGTTGGTTACAATGTCGCGAGTTCAATGGTTTTTTTTTCTCCTCAAAAAAGTTTTCACTTCAATAACTAAATAACTGACATTTCAATAGTAGTCATCATCCACACATGCCCTACAACAAACGACAAGTCGCACGTCAATCCGACCCGCCTCCATTCGACACCTCACGACCTATTATGAAGTCCTATTGTTTCATAATTTTATCGCAATCTTTTTCAGAACGCAAATTGTAAAAAAAGACCAGCCTTTGTCTCGTCTTGCGAAACAGACACCCATGGATGATGATAATAAACGTTTTAATGATACAGTCGGCTACACATCAGGATAAACACCTCACAAAAAGGTAAAAAAGGGGGGTAAATCTAAACAGTTCAAAATGTCTTGTGCACGAAAGGAACCTCACTGAAGCACACTTAAAATAATTTCAAGCTGGTTTGAAGGAATCAGTGGCACGATAAGAAGAAAAAGGTATCCGATCTCGGCAGCAAGCAGACTGCTGCGCGGAATCAGAAATAGCTAATTCGCATGACATTCTTCATACATGCTCGTCGGTACTCCTGACCTGGCCTTCCTCTAAAACGTCTGCTATCTATCTGATCGAGATACAAGCGCCGAGGTTTTCCTCTTCCAGCAGTTTCATTCACACTCTTCTGATGCACCTTTTTTTCCTTTCAGATAAAAAAAAATGCAAATCAGTTCATAATAAATGACAAAAATAGGCGATATCAAACATTAAAAAAAAATGCCCAGTAATCCATACCCAGAAATTGTGGAATGAGCTATCACTATATGTCTTTCCTCTCAGCTATAACATGAATAGGTTCAAAATAATTAAAAAAATGCTTCAGGGTAGGCAACGCAACGACAATACCCTTGGTGTTGTTGGTGTCTATGGATGACGGTGACCGCTTACCATCAGGTGGGCCGTAAGCCCGTTTATCTATCATTTGCATAAAAAATACAATCGAATTGACTACCTCCTCCATTTTTATTTGAAGTCGGTTAAAAAATAACACCGTTTGAAATCATCTTCCGCGCTGCATCAACCGTTTCCCTAGTGCAAGGCAATCTATGATTACGCAATAAATACTCAAACTTCCTGGAAAACATTATCCCTTCCATCTCACTCACTCGCCTTTATAAGACAGAGATAGCACCGCAGCCATCTCACTCACTCGCATTTCAAAGAGAGAGATAGCACCGCAGCATACAATTATGGGCCCTATGCAAATGTTATTAAGTGGTAGCCCATGTCGATATCTCTCATTAATCGATTACGAATCGAATACTTAATAATCGAGTCCGGGTGGAATCGAGTTTGAGATTGTAGCTTATCCGTTGAAGACATTATTGCGTATGAGAAACTATGACTTTTCTACAGAATAGCTTTGAGAGAACAACAAACAAATATTGTAGACAATCCACACAACACTATCTAGCCCCAAATTAAGCAGAGCTTGTACCATGGGAACCAGCTAGCTGATATCATACTTAATTTTTTTTTGTAAATACATACTTAGAATACAAAAAAAACAACAAACAAACAATATGTGTCAAGTGCACGAAATGAGCCTCTTTGAGACGCACTTAAAATCCTTTCACCACACTTAGTTCTAAATAAACGGTGACACGATAAGAAAAAGAGCTGTTTTGCATGAATCATAATAAGAAATTCACACACCTATGCTCTCAAACGGTGAAGGAAAACATCGTGAAAAAAACAGCCTGTCGTAGAACCTAAAAAATTCGAAAATATGTGTCAAGTGCACGAAAGGAGCCTCAAAGACGCACTTAAAATCCTTTCACCACACTTGGTTCTAAAAGTTGTTTTGCATGAGAGAATAATAATAAGAAATTCACACACCTACCCGGGTCAAAACACTCAAGAGTGCCCATAAAAGAACAATCACCATCAAAAGCTATCTTCGCGCATGAAATACAACCTACAAGCCCAAGTCTTATAATAACACTGTCATAGTTAAATTTACTACTCAATATCGGTAGAATTGCTATGCGATTTTGAACCTTAACTATAAGATATAAGATTGTTTTTAGAAGATGATATTATCAAGATGGTCATGTCAAATTGATTTCGTATTTGTGTAGTGATAGTATATCATAATACATTTATTTACACAAATAAACTTACAATTAAACAAATATTTACAAAATGTACAACATACACAAGAAACAGTTGAGCTATCTCTGGATCGTTTGTAACGAATCTGCATAGGCTCAAAATTGTAATGAATAGGCTCAAAAAGTACTGGGCCGATTTAAAAAATTCTTTCACCAATAGAATGCTACATTCTTCCAATTTTACATTTCATTTTGAAAAAAATTGGGGATCCTTGGTAAAATTTGAACAATGTAACCGAGGGTGTAGAAAAATGAGTCTTAAAATGTCTTTCGTCGAATGCGCTGCCGAAACTAATAATGTACAACAATATTGTCTACCCCGTGCGAAGCCGGGACGGGCTGCTAGTGCTATATAAATGTAAAGTTTCATTAAAATCCATACTTACAAACTTTCGCGTTTATAATATTAGTAGGATATTGCATGCAGTAGGCCTACCATGAGTTCTGACTGGCTCTGTCTATGGCTCTGATTTTGAGTCTGTGTGAATGCTCACCAGTGTAATAATCTGTGTGTGTGACGTTTTGACGTAGGATTTATTTAGTCAACACTCACACAGACTCAAAACCAGAACCAGAGACAGAGCCAGACAGAGCTCATGGTAGACCTACAGGATATCGCAGTGGTCAGCGCAGCCCCGTACCAAGGGGAAGGCCGCGGGTTCAAATCCCGCTCGGCTCTTAACATTTGGGACATAAAAATCTTAGAGAACATAATCTGCGATCACCACACAAATATTTGTTAAAGAAACAACAAAGTCTAACTAAGCGCATAGATATTGTAGATAATTTTCTAAAGGCATTTATTTTCTAGGGTTTCCTGTATACAAAAGAAAACCCACCAGTGATCCATGTCGTTAAGACTGACACGAGAGTTCCGTCGGTAATATGAACTCTCGTTAATCCTGTCTCCTCAGAAATGATTGATGACGTACACACAAGGATATAAAGCGGGCTATGCACTAACAAACATGAATGTTTTTTTTAAATAACTTAAATAACTTTTAACTCGCGGGGTGCGGGGAGTTTGCTCCGAGCGGCAGTTGCCAACCGTAGTCTATTCATTGTAGTGTGCGTGTGCACTCATAGGTAATTTTTTAGTGTGTACCGATAACACTCAAACATTGACGGAAGCTTGCACACATATACTATAAACGGTTAGGAGGAATAGTGGGGCGCGCCTTCGTGGATTGCACTATCTATAAAGCCTATCAAAATATCAAAAATTTACTAATAAGTTAGTATCACAAAGAACACTTTGGTCTAGAGGTCTTAAAGCTAGTGAGTCTAGGAGCCAGTGCCACGCGACCAAGCGACACCAAGCACTAATGTTTAGTGGTAACGATCGCTTTTAACAAATCATTGCCTCGTTGGTCACTTGCGTCAAAAACGTGCCCTAAGACGCATTGCCCCGCGTCCATCAACTTGAGACATACAGCTGTTCAGCCTCACGTGCCTGTAATTACACCGGCACCCACACCCTTCAAACCGAAACACAGCAATGCTGCTTCACGGCAGAAATAAGCATGGTGGTAGTACATTCCGCACAAGCCACACACAAAGAGCTCTACTAATACTAAAGAGGTGGTTGTAAAGAGGCCATACCCAGCAATGAGGTACCATAGGCTTTGAAACTTTTTGGTATAATAGGTTTCCAACCTCATTGGTAAGAACATACTGCTAAATAGATGTAACTAACCTTATTATTATACCTTTCTGGTGGAATTTATGTTCGACGACTTTCGAAGCAAAATAATCCATCAAGGTATTAAATACTCAATCTTGAAGCCGTGTCATTAAAGTTTAAAATGGATCGCGTTTGTTTATTAAGATTTATCACGGCTATAGGTGATTTAATTCTTCCATAGAAAAGCAGACATTGTAGTTATAACTTATCCAAATAGTTAAAAGATGCAGCTTGTACTCACAAAACATCTACAAGAAAATAATTTTTAGATATATAAAATACGCAAAAAAAAACTCTGAAAAAGACAACAAACAAAAAACTAAAATTTGCATCAGAATGAAGGAATGTTAGTGAATGTGCTTTTTTGTTGACCCTACCATGCATCGCTACTGATTAAACGGCTGAGGCGCTTACGCAAGCGATTGCAATTATGTTCTTTTTGCTGACGCTACATCGAAGTGCAACTTTTTGTTGACGGTACATGTTTGCTGGCTTCCGCTTCAAGAAGCACAACATAGTTAAGCTATTTAACCGGCTTCAAATAGAAAAGGATTTTTATTTCGATTATTTTGATACATTGTATAAGGCAAAACGAAACTGTACTAAAGCTATTTAAATATGTTAGGCCAAATATTATTTTGAAACATTAGGCAGTATAAAACTGTCTCCTCCTTGCGTCGTGTTCCTCATTACTGAGGGTCGTGATTCCCCCGAAGTTTTAACGATAGTCCGCCATCTCCGTCTATTTTTGGCATTGTGAAGAGCATCGTGAAGTTTGGTGTTTAATGATGAGCGGATTTGGTCAGACCATCGAAGTGGACTTCGACCTCTCGGGCGCTTGCCGTCGACCTTTCCAGTAACCATGAGTTGTTCCAGGTTATTCCCCTCTTTCCGGGCGATGTGGCCGAAAAACTCCAGTATTCGACGCAGGCAGGTGGTGGTATAAAACTGTACTAATCTATAAATACCTAAATCCTAAAAATAGTCAAGTGTCGTTGACCTCGGTACGTGGTCAGAATTCGATGCTAGGCCGCTTTAGTTTTATGGCAGATCCACCATCTCTCATAAAAATTGACTCGGGAGGATTCGTTTTCTGCCATTTTGGGAAGTCACATATCTTTTTCATTTCAATTGTTTTTCTGGTGTTATTTTGATTTCTGTTGTGTAATTTTGGTGGTATTTTTACCAACATTACTTGAGGTCTTAGCTCAAAGTGTTAGCAGTTGGAATTTGGATGTGATATTCTGATTTGATCGAAAATATTTCTGATGGTTTAAAAAAACGATCACCATTTGTTTTCAAAGCCAATTAGGGCCAAATTATCTATTGACTGACTTGACTTGACTAAAAACTATTTTATTTATGTAATATATCCTCACTCGACACTGGCAAAATTGATTCGAAATGGATAGATGCCATACTTAAAAAGAAGAATAATCGATTGTTCTGACTCGGTTCGATCCATGATTTTTTTCGCTATGTTTTTCTACTTTATTGTAACTATCAGAACAAAATAAAGGACTGTATTAAGAAAGGCTACTGATGATCTTTTCTGTGTGCATTTTGACGAGACAACGTCTTATAATTCGATGGAGCCGACTGCACGCACGAAAAAACATGACTCATGCGGCGTTACCTTGCTCAGAGGCGTTCCATTTAAGGCTTGAAATGCAAGCGAGAGCGCGGAACGAGCGACAAAGAGGGACAATCGGCCTCCGCGTTCGGAAGCGTTCGACATCGGTGTATTTTCTTATGACGTTGTCACGTTCAACAATCGTCAGTAAACCGACCTTACAAACAACCTGTTTTTTTTGTCTTTTTCGATTTTATGGAACACAGTACTTAGAAAATAATCACAAGTCATCCTTGTGAAGGGTTTGTGGGATAAATTTTAGTAAAATTCAGTTCTTAAAATTAAACTTCAATAAAACTTAATAATTACTTATTATTCTAAGGATTAAGTAGTACTAAGCCCACTTACAGAAAGAGTAACGAACGTAGAAGTATTAAATAGAGTCGACGAGGAAAGAGCCCTAATAGGAGTTGTTGAGAACAGAAGAGGAAAGATGATTAGCCATCTTGTACGACATGACAGCTTTATCAGAAATATTATCGAAGGAAAGGTAGAAGGAAAGAGAGGAAGAGGAAGACCAAGGATAAGCTACATGAGCCAAATAAAAGCAAAGATCGCCGTCATGTCGTATAAGGAGGTCAAGGAGGTTGCCCTCAAAAGAAATACCTGGAGGAAAATGCATACATTACACCGACAAAAGCGTTGCTCTTAAATAAGAAGAAGAGAAGCCCACTTACTATGCCACTTTGATTGCACTTTGATATTTTTCTTTATTCCTTTGTTAATTTTATGTGGTGTACCTACAATAAAGTATTTTCCATATATCTATCTAAATATCTATGCCAAGTATTTTGTGCTTACAACAAAACAAGCTACATGCCAAACAATCTTGACAAAATCCTGCCCTAAAATAGTTAGTAGATAGGAATCTATAATAATAATAATAAATAATAATAAAAGCCTTTTATTCAGATACTTATAAACTAGTTATACAAAAGTTTTTCTTAATTCTATTTTAATCGACAACAGTATCTGTTTGCCCAAGTTTGACAAAGGCCTCTTCCAACAACTTCCACTCTTCTCTTGCTCTTGCAGTTCTAGACCAAGTGTTTCCTGCGACCGCTTTTATGTCATCTACCCATCTTTTAAATTGTCTTCCACGTTTTCTTTTCCTGTTTAGTGGGTACCAGCTTGCGATTTGCTTTGCTCCATTTGTCTGATCCACGTTGTGTGTGTCCTGCCCATCTCCATTTGTTTTTTCGAATGGTCCACGTGACATTTTTTATTTTTGTCAGTTCTCTAATTTTAGTATTGTTTATTCGTTCGGATAATCTTATGCTCAACATGCTCCTTTCCATTGATCTCTGACAAACTTCTAGTTTCCTATTTTGTGCTTTTGTGAGAGCCCATGTTTGGCATCCATACGTTAGCACGGGTAGCACACACGTGTTATAGAGTTTTCTCTTAATGTATAAACTTGTTTCTTTGTTTTTCATAATTTCTCTGAATGTCCAGTATCTCTTCCACGCATTACCTATTCTTGTTTCGATTTCTTTTGTGGTTAGGTCTTTCGGCGATATTACTTGACCGAGGTACGTGTACTCTTGAACATATTCGATTAATTTGTTATTTATTTTGATCGGTTCTTCTGTACTATTTGTCATGGCTTTTGTTTTAGATGCGTTCATTATTAGACCAACTTTGCGACTTTCTGTATCTAACTGGGTTAGCATATTTGTTAAATCTATTTCATTTGAGGAAATTATAATTAGATCGTCGGCAAACCTTAAATGAGTTAACTTTTCTCCGTTGATATTTAATCCATACTGATTCCATTCCATTTTGCGAAAAATTTCTTCAAGCACTGCCGAGAACAGTTTGGGCGATAAAGGATCTCCTTGACGCACTCCTCTTTCGATTCGTATTTCGTTGCCTTCTTTTTCCAATTTGATTTTGGCGGAACTTTTCAAGAAGATGTTTTTTATGATTCTTATGTATTTAAGTTCGATTCCTTGGTTTTTGAGAGCTTGCCAAATTGACTCGTGTTTGAGGAAGTCGAAAGCTTTACTGTAGTCCACGAAACAGCAGTAGAGTGGCATGTTATATTCTTTACTTTTCTCTATAATTTGTTTAACAACGTGTATATGATCGAGTGTTGAATAGCCGCTTCTAAAGCCGGCCTGTTCTTTCGGTTGGTTCGCATCAAGACTTATTGTTATCCTGTTTAAAATTACTTTTGCAAATATTTTGTAAATGTTAGACATAAGGCTGATCGGTCTGTAGTTACTTACATCACTTTTATCACCTTTCTTATGTAGTAGCGTTATGGTCGATGTTAGCCACTGGCTAGGGATGTATTCGCTTGTTAAGACGTCGTTGAATATTTGTGTAATAACTGGGGATATCAGTTCTTTGCACGCCATTAAGTATTCATTACTGATATTGTCTGGGCCGGGTGATTTGTCTCTTTTTTGAGTTTCTATGGCTTTCTCTACTTCTCTTAGTAATATTACGGGTACTTTTCCTTCTCCTTTTAAATCTACTGGTGCTATAAAGCTTCTTTTTGAAAATAAGTCACGGTAAAAATTCGTTGCTGTTGTTAGAATATTTGTTCTGTTGGCAGTACATATTCCAGACCTGGTTTTTAATTTCGGTATCCACTCTTTCGTTTGTTTCAATTCACGCAAGGCTTTTTTGATACCACCGGTCTTGCGTATATGGGTTTCAAATGTTTTTAGTCTGCGAGTTTGTCTATCTTTCCTCATATTTTCTTTGATTTGTTTTGATATTTCTGTTCTAATTGTTTTAGTTTTTCCTTTAGTTCCTAATAGGTTCGCTCTTCTTTCCAAAAGTTTTAATGTTACCTCGGTCATTTTATCTTTGCTTTCTATGATGTTTTCCTGTGTAGTTGTAGTTAGTATTTCACATAATTTATCGTATTTTCCTTGTATATCATATTCCTTGACCGCCTCCTTTAAGTTAACAAGCTGCGTTTTTAACTCATCTGATGGTATTACTTCTCTTTTAATAAAGGGTCTTGCCTTGAACGGTCTTTGCTTATTATCGTTGTTTGCAATTAAGTTTGCCCTGACCATTCTATGGTTGCTGTTAAAGTTAAGGTTTTTGATCACTCTACAGTCCTCGAATAGTTTACTTTTGTTTGTTAAAATAGATAGGAATCTACAGAGTGACAATCGCAACTAGTTCCACTGCATTGTGATTCATTGACCGTGTTCAGTGGTGAAATATTTGTATTGAACAAGATAGTATCATAAACGTTAAGTTGTTGGGGAAAGTGGGGTAGCACGGGCCGTTTTAACAAGAAGCCAAAATAGGATAGCACTGAGTCTAAAATAGTGAGGTTATTCGCGCGATAATTAAACAAAAATGTATAAAAAATATACCTAAGTATTTAAAAATAAAATATATCGAGGCTTTGTTGTTATTAATATAACAAAAAAGTTTATTAGCACAGTTTTTTATTTATTTAAGTTTTCTTTTTTCTTTTTTTTTTATATTATTTTCTTTTTTATATTTTTGTTAACTTTGCTAATAAACCATAACCATTTATCATAAAACTTAAACTAGTTCGAACTTCTATACTCTAGATCTAGAAGATATATACTGAAGAACATACCTACTCCTAAAACAGCCAATCTAATGCACTTAAATTCCAACTTACATTTTTATATAAAACACATACCAGTACTATCAATTAGTGATGGAAAAACCGTGAGGAAACCAACATATTGTAGAATCTAAAAAAAATAGACCGAAAACATTGTGTTGGGTGCACAATTGGAACCTATCTGAGGAGCACTGAAATTCCTTTCACCACACCGTTTTGAAAGAATGCAGTGATAGTAAAAAGAAGAAGACGATCAAAAATCATTCAGGACAAAAAACGGGCCTTGAAACGGGTCTTGCTACAAATATAATCTTCTAGTAAAAAACATTTATTTACACAAATAAACATTTACATAAACAAATCTTCTTGTACCAATTTCTATGTTCTACAAATATCAGCACTCAACGTGATAGAATAACATCTACATAAACAGACAAATTGAACGGCGTAATATCTATCTATTTTATCTCACAGAAACTTTATGTGATACTACAATTTCACTTACAAATTCTTTGGCGAGTTGCCTAATCAATTCAGATTCTGATCTGATGAAGGGTGCTGTACCAAATCAAATTACTGAGTAATTTGGCGAGAGAAAGTCAGAGCTTATAAATTAATAAATAAAATAAATATTGTGGACAGTCTGCATAACACTATCTAGCCCCAAATTAAGCAGAGTTTGTAATATGGGATATATAATCGGATATCTGATATAATACTTATATCCACTTTTTTTGTAAATACATACTTAGAATACAATATAACACCCAGACAGAGAACAAACATCTGAGAGGCAGAGCTACTATCAACTGAGCTGAGAGGCCAGTCAAATTTTATTTATTTTATAAAATATCTTAAACCTAGGCGAGTCCAAGTAGAGAAAAACACGAATTATCTTTCAAAAATATGTGTCAAGTGCATGAAATAAGTCTCTTTGAAGCGCACTTAAAATCCTTTCACCACACTACTGGCTCGAAAAACCGGTGACACGATAAGAAAAACATATTTTTTTGTTATAAGTACCTTTGTGCCAATGTAACTTAGTGAAGCATAGGCAACACAAAAATAATATTATAATAGGCAATAATGCCAAGAGATGCACATAAACGCTTCGCTTCAAAATAATAAAAATGAACGCGAACACAAAAATATGAAAAGGCACTCGTATACCAAATGAAGCAAAATGTAAAGCTTCATGTATTCTTACTTTGTTGCTTCGGCCGTGATTCATAGTCTTTCTTAGTACGTACCATACTATGCCATTAAAATACTATCAAGTCCTTAGTAAGCCTTGAAAAGGAACAAAAATGACATTTTGACTAATGTGCTCACGTCCTAACGTGCGTGAAAGGACCTTAATGTGAATAGTTCCTTAGGGATACTGACTACTAAAGCACAGCGTGCAAATTGTATTAACGTAAGACTAATGTTTTATTAAAGAAAAACAAAAAAAAAATCTTTCCTATCAACGGAATTCCAAAACAGCGCTTGTGTCTGAGTCTGAGTCGAGCCTCAAGCACAGATTCTTGTCATGTTTCAATGGAGAACTGTCAAAAAACCTATGCTATGCCTAGCCTAAGCCTATGCCTAAGCACTGTTTCTGAATACGGGCCTAAGTCTTACAATAAAAGGTTCACAGTCTGTTTGTAATCTTTTCATTCCTAACTTTGCGTGTAGATTCATTTTAAATCCTATCACACATACATGACAGGCGTCATGGCCCAGTTGGTTGGTCTTGGGTTCGATCCATGCCGAGAACAAATATTTGTGTGGTGAACGCAGATGTTTGTCTGTCTGGGTGTTATATTGTATTCTAAGTATATATTTATCAAAAAAGTATATAATTAATATATCAGCTATCTGGTTACAGACTCTGCTTAGTTTGGGGCTAGATTAGTGTGTGGAACTGGGACCTAGACTCGCCTAGCTTTAAGACGTTTCAAAGTGATCTTCGTGATAACATTGAATACATATTTGAATTTGCACCTAAGTGCTTCGGTAGACAGTGGCATTTATTTTAAGAATATTTCTTTAGAATTCCTTAGTGCGTCATAAAGGGAAAAAACTAAGATGCAGACGGCATCGAACCCATTATACTATCGAAGGAATTTTATACTTCACCTGTCGAATTTTCATGACTAGTATTATAACTTTAAGTTTCTTGCCTGTTCTTCTAGGCTTAGTCGCGAGGACTAGGGTCTTAGAACCACCTAGTGTGAGACATCAAACTGATCCTTATGATTCTTTTTTTTAATACATCTAGTTGATGGAACAAGCTTATGGCCCACCTGATGTTAAGTGGTAACCATCGCCAACAAAGCTTTGTCTCGTAGGTATAAATGTTCAGCCAGATGAACCGACCGTCGCGTGTATGGCCGAGAATCGTTCTTCCTGGAAATGTGTAGGAGAGGCCTACACTCATCAATATTGTCTAGGGATATTCAACATTTTATTGATTTTTAAAAAATTTGCAAAAAAAATTGTTTAGAAACTGGACATGGCAAGAATCTTTATTTTGTAGTGTTTATTAAAAATAATAAAAAAAACTGTTATAAATTATTTAATAATAACAATTAAAGTAGAAGTTCGGCAAGTTTATCATGCGCATTTGATGTGCGGGCTGGTTTTTCCGATAGTAGGCCGCTGGTGGGCCCTTTTTGCGTGACCCTTGACACGTGTTGCTCGAACTTTTTTAGGTTCTACAACACGCCGGTTTCCTCACGATGTTTTCCTTCACCGTATTGAGAGTACTGGCATAGTGCACATACATTTTTCAACAGAAAAACTCATTGGTACACGAATGGATTTGAACCCACGACCTTCGGATCGGAAGGCGGGGCCACTACCACTAGACCACCATTGCACTTTAATAAAAGTAGAAACGAAATCTCGTAAATTTGAAAATCAATTCGAAAGGGAATATCTCTAGACAAGGTTGATGTTTGTATGTCCAGCAGTGGAATTCTACAGGCTGATGTTTTTTTTTAGTTTTAAGCAACAAGGTGATTCAATATTCAAAGTTAGGTTGAACGTGTATGGATTTAAAACTAGCAACGGTCAGGTAATACCTTTTCTGAATTACAATCAAAGGAAACCGTGTCGATGCGATTTGTGTAATATTGTATCTGTGCTAATTTTATAAATATCCAGTACCGCAAGTTCTGTCTGACTGCCTCTGACTCTGGTTTTGAGTTTGTGTGAGTTTTGTCTAAATAAATCCTACGTCGAATCGTCACATACACAGTATAATAAATTAATAATACACGATGAGCACTCACACAGACTCAAAACTAGAGCCAGAGACAGAGCCAGACAGAGCTTGTGGTAGGGCTACAGTAGATCAAACGGTTCTACTTACCAGAGCGATTCTCAGAGCGTTTAGACTTTAAGGAGAGTTTGACAATAAGACACAAATAGTTAATAATAATACTCATTTAATATTTTCAACTGACTACAAATAATCTTTTTATCAAGAAGGCTACATTTCCACATTGGTTTTATATAAGTTTTATCAAAATTGGTTCAGCAGTTTGGAGATAAATTCGGTTTCTCAAGTTTTTTAACATAATAATAGTATACTTATATACTTCTATTACAATATTACATATACTTATATTACAATATGACACCATACAGAGAATTTCAGTCACAGTTCGGTTTTCCCCCAAATCAACAAAAAAAGATTAAAAAATTGCTTTCACGAGAAAATTATATAAAATAAAAATAGAAAATCATATACTATATTAGTATACAAAACTGTGTGTTATGTGTGACACAAGCTATCGAAATCTCACGCGGTCATTCAAAAATATCCAAGGTCACCGACATAACTGTCGAATT
Source organism: Thera obeliscata (assembly GCA_947578465.1). Classification (NCBI taxonomy): domain Eukaryota; kingdom Metazoa; phylum Arthropoda; class Insecta; order Lepidoptera; family Geometridae; genus Thera; species Thera obeliscata. The sequence continues at coordinate 7,946,470 of OX387923.1, read as the reverse complement.
AGCAAGCTATAAAGCTGGTCATATAACACGTAGAACCAAAAACCGTTGGGGAATAAAAACTCAAATAAATCACGAACCAGTAGGACTACCACAAGCTCTGTCTGTCTCTGGCTCTGGTTTTGAGTCTCTGTGACATGAAATGACTTATTGTTTGCTTGAAAAATGGTTGTGAGTGTGAATGTGTGAGTGCTGACTAAATAAATTCTATGTCGAAACATCACACACACAGTATAATACACTAGTCAGAACTAACACAGACTCAAAACCAGAGCCAGAGACAGAGCCAGACAGAGCTTGTGGTAGGTACAAAAGACGAAACGTAGAACGGTCACCCACCCAACTGACGACATTGTAACTGGCCTCTCAGCTCAGTTGGTAGTAGCTCTGCCTTCTGCGTCGTACGTCGTGGGTTCGATCTCCACCGGGAACAAATATTTGTGTGGTGAACGTAGATGTTTTTTCTCTGTCTGGGTGTTATATTGTGTTCTAAGGATGTATTTGCAAAAAAAATACCTACACGATTTTATCAGTTATATGGTTCCGACAGTATAAGCTCTGCTTAATTTGGGGCTAGATGGTGCGCGTGGATTGTCCACAATATTTATTTATTTATTTATTGTATAGATCTCGGGAAGTCGGTGGAGGTCTCAGAATCGTTCTTTCTTGAAATGTATGAGGTCTATATCCGAAGCTTCCGTCAATTGGGACCATAAGGTGTTGGGACCGCGGTTCCATTTGCCGGATTGATTTAATTTTATTCCATCAGGGGCCTTCTTCAGACTGATGATGATGATTGACTTTGTAGGCTGATGATGACTATGATTTATTGTACGACTAATTTTGCTGATAAGCATGATTATTGATTACGACCTTTTAAGACGAATTCAAAATAAGAACTTGAGAAACCGACTTCATAGCCAAATAATTTAACCGATTTTGATAAAATATCTATGGGAACAATCTGAAAGTATAATTATTACTTTTTAGATAAAAACAAACATAAAAAATGTAACCCAATTGTGAACCTCTTCCTCCTCTTCTTCCTTTTCTTATTTGAAGTCGGTTAAAAGGAGGTTCTCAATTTGGCGAATTGGTTGTCACTTCTACAACTTGCTGATCTACTTGTATAAAGGTCAGCGCACACGTACTTAGAAAGCGTTTAATAACACGTAATCATTGCACAATTTCACTCTCGTGTGCGCATACCTTTAAATAGGTCATAGAAATCTGCTTTCTTGTCATTGTGTTTGTAAAACCACCTGATGCGGAATAAGAGATAGGTACTCTCAAAGATGTTATAACAATATAACAAAGACCGTGTAAAGTTGGTAGATGGAGAGGGCTCAGAATCGTTTTTGACGTGACAACGTCTTATAATTCGATGGAGCCGGCTGCACGCCCGAAAAAACATGACTCCTGCGGCGTTACCTCGCTCTGAGGCGTTTCATTTAAGGCTTGAAGTGCAAGCGAAAGCGCGGACCGAGCGACAAAGAGGCACGCACGGCCTCCGCGTTCGGCAGCGTTCGACATCTGTCTCTCTCCTACTTGAGTGAGCGATGCGTCCGCGTGGACAGCTGTATGACGTTGTCACGTTCAAATATCGTCAGTAAACCAACTTTACAGACAACCGATTTTTTTCTGGAAATCTCATGCTAATTCTTTACCTGTAATGTAATTCAATTCACTATTTCTAAGTATATATATTTCTAAATAACTAGCGACTTACCCCGGCTTCGCACGGGTGGAAAAATTCAAGTGCAGTGACTAAATTTTTTTCCTTTCAATTTTTTCAATATTACACCCGTGCGAAGTTAGAGCGAATCGCTAGTATTTTTATATTATAAGGTAATTAGGTATCGCAAACCCAAATTCAACTAAAACAGCGTTCAACCAAACATGCAAACAAAAATCAAACAAACTCTCTAGCTCTAAAATATTAGTATACATGCTGAGAATAACGCAGTGGGCTGCAATATAGGTAGTTCGTTAAATAGGTAGGTAGAATGATACGCTGTTTGTTATCCCTGAATGAATCAAATAAATAATAATGAGTTCTTTAACGACGAGAGAAAAGAATAACGTTAATTATAAGCACCCTTTTTATAATTATATATTAACCTGCTTACAATCTGCTTGATTATATCATATCGGTCCGCTTCTACAGTATTGCAACACCCTTACAGGGTAAATTACGTATTGATTCAAATGATAGTAATAAGATCTGACACTGTTAAATTTACATGCATAATAAGACAATCATCATCATCATCAGCCTGAAGAAGTCCACTGCTGGACATAGGCCTCACCTACACATTTCCAGGAAAACGATTCTGAGCTCTTTCCATCCACCGACTTCCCCGATCTTAACAATGTCGCTGGTCCATCTGGTGGGTGGGCGCCCTACTTTTCGTCTTCCGGTTCGTGGTCGCTATTCGAGAACCTTTATTCGCCAACGGTTGTCGGTTCTTCGAGCTATATGACCTGCCCATTGCCACTTCAACTTACTAATTCTAAAAGATATTATAATAAGGCAATAAATATACCGAATACTGAAAATCTAGTAGGCCTTTGTGCAGAAATGGACTTACTCAGGCTTTTGACGATGAGGTGGAATACCACAATAGTTCGTTCCAACGCTTAGGAAACACTTAAGTGTGTCGGGCACGCGACTGTCTGCTTGAACTTTGACATAGTTACAAAGGTGAACTTATAGCATTTCAATGTCTGCGAGAGACCTTTTTAAGAGAATATGACGTTTTTAAGTATAATTCGAATAATATCAAATCTTGAAACGGGTATTTATCGCGTATCTGTACTAATATTATAAAGCTGAAGAGTTCATTTGGTTGAACGCGCTAATCTCGGGAACTGCTACTGGTCCGAATTCAAAAAATATTTTTGTGTTGGATAGTCCTTTTATCGAGGAAGGCTAGAAACTGCATCAACGCAAAATGTTGCAAAAATCTATGCCTATCCTTTTCTAACACGTAGGGACTTTTCTATGTCTGTCCTTTTCCATCACGTAAGGACTTTTCTATAAATTATAGAATTTGACAAAATGTTCTAGAACAGAATGCTCCTAAACGTCCTAGAATGTTCTTTAACATCTTTGCTGCTAGTATAAAATACGCGGATAATATCGTCGTAGAGTCTGCTTGCGACCACGGTCATAGCCAAACTTATTTAAAAAAAAAAAACCCACAATAATATAAATTAAAATTAAATTTTTATTATTACCACGATAAATGCCCGACTAATAGTTTCAAAATGTGTTATGATCGTGAAAAGTCTAGGTGCCAGTTCCACGCGACTCGATATAAATCATCTAGAATAGATGCAAAGGCCTTTTTCATTTTAACATTATAAACACAAACCTGGCAGCTAAAGACAGGAGTAGGTACGTACAACAACACTAACCTAGAAGTATGTGCCTCTAGAAAGATAGACAAAGCATATTTCGCAAAGGCAAAAACAAACCTACACCAATAAAAGACGCCTGTCAGAACAAAAATGTAAACTGGGGCCGAGCCCCGACATATCCGGACCACCAAATTAATATAAGTAATCATATAACCTTCAGTATACACCTGGGGTGAATGCACACGAATCAAATTCAATTAAAATCAAATCAAATAACTGCCTAGCCAACTAATTCTAGTTGTAAAACAATTTGATTATATCTTTTAATCTAGAGTTTGTAGTCGTAGGAATCTAGTTCGATGTTGTAATGATTAACATTTGTGGGTCAAGTGATGTACTTCAAGCGATTATTATCTACTCATAGGTAGATGGACTGGCCTCTCAGCTCTGCATTCTGCGCCGGAGGTCGTGGGTTCGATCCCCACCGAGACAAAATATTTGTGCGGAGAACACAGATGTTTGTTCTCTGTCTGGGTGCTTTATTGTGTCATAAGTATGTAATTATATAAGTTGTATATAATAAAAATGTATATAAGTTTTATATTCAGCTATCTGGTTCCCATAGTACAAGATATGTTTAATTTGGGGCTAGATAGTGTTGTGTGGATTTTCCAATGTATTTAATTATATTAGTTATAGGTAGAATGTAATAAAAGCGTAAAGCCCCACGCACATCTAAGAGATGCTGATCGCCATCACCTAGATGTGCACAGGGCTTAAATAGATGAAGAAATAGAATGTAAATAAATCATAGTTTAAAAAACTAAAAAAACACGCTTTTTTAACTAATTGAACTAAAAAGTTAAAAATAAAACTGTAATAAACTATATATTTTATTTTTTACTTTTTTTTTTATCATATTATTGCATTGTCATCGGTCCTTGATACGTATGCAAAGTTTCAAATTAATCAGACTTCTGGAAATTGGTGAAAATGATGTTCAAAGATTCCGTTACATACTCGAGTTACAATTAACCCAAGCTAATAAAAGTGTGTTAAAAAGTAGTCGTAGAGCTCTCTATGTGTGGTGTCTCGTCCGGGAAAGTACCACATCATGCCTGATTCTGCCGCATTGCTTGTGATAAAGTCGTCAGTCGATAAATTATACCAATCCAGTTCCATTTCCAATGTGATGTCGACATAAAGTGTCTACATGCTCCCTGACCTTTCATCGTGTTCAATCGTACGCACTATTGATTCCTTTGAGTAACTTGGGATTGTTGATGGTTACCATTTCACGTCGGGTCCCACCCGACGTGAAATGGTAACCATCAACAATATGCTTATTCCCTCAGTCAAAATACCAGCCAAGATATGAGTTGGACTTGCGCACGAAGGGTTCCGTACCAATCAATAAAACGGCAAAAACATGGAGACTTTAACACTTATTTTAGTGTACGTAAATTTTTCGACAGAAATACTCATTGATGCACTACTGAATTTGAACCCACGGCCTTAGGCCGGTTACAGTGCTCGACCGACCGTCAGTGCGTACGTCAGTCGCGCTTGTCATATGTATGAAAATTCATAAACCGTACAGTGCTAGACCGACCGTACGCACGCGTATTTTGCTACGCACTGCGTACGAGGACCGTCGGTCGAGCGCGTGCGCATGCGTACCGTCGCGCGTCGGTCGACTGACGCGCTATGTAAACAAATGAACGGCGTTCATTTGTTTTAAGGGGCCTCTACACATTTGCCCATGCTGGCCCACTACAGGCCAGCATTATTATTACCAGCATTATTATTATATATATTACGCGTTCATTGAACGCGTTCAGTGCTGTACCGACCGGTGCACCGACCGCACGCATGCGTGTATTATTTTTGTCAAAACTCCATCCAAACATGAACCTTATCGATACTGTACACGTCTGGTCAGTTTATTGGTACGCAGAGCACTGAATGATACAAACTGACGGTCGGTCAATGCGCATCATCAGCACCGACGGTACGCACTGACGGCCGGTGGAGCACTGTAACCGGCCTTAGGATTAGATGGCGGGGCTGCAACCACTAGAGCACCAGTGCTGATCTGTGATTATCACACACTTGTTGCGAATTATGAAATAAAGTAAAAGTCAAAAATTATTTATTAACAGTACCCGAAGTCTGAGTTTTGCTACCACATTTCGTTACCAAATGTTGTTTTCGTTTCGCCTACTTGTCTCTGTCTATTGTATGGAGAAAAGATGAGGCAACAACTCTAACTACGTAACGTATTTTTGCTGTCTCATCTTTTCTCCCTACAAAAGACAGAGACACGTGGGCGAAACGAAAACAACATTTGGTAACGAAATGTGGTAGCAAAACTCCGACTTCGGGTTCTGTTCTGTGATTATCGCACACTTGTTACTAGTTGAAGGCAGAGCTACTACCAACTGAGCTAAGAGACCAAGCGTAAAAGAAGCCTCTAGGCAGCCTATGAACCCATCATAGCTCGTTACTTACTCAAACTTATTACTGTATTTACTCCCTAACTGAAATCCCATTAAATAGTCGTCAAGCCATAATACTTATAATAATATGCCTTGTTCGTACTGCATTTTTCATTTAAGCCCCGGTTTCCTAAAAAACGCCGAAGGTAACATAACCTGATGATAAAGAGTGGAAACTAAGAACGAATTTGACCATCGTCGTCGAAAAGCGAATTTTCTGTTTTAGTATAAAATCAGCTATCTGGTTCCCATCGCAAAATCTTTGCTTAGTTTGGCGCTAGATAATGCTGTGTGGATGGTCCACTAAAGTAAACTTATTAATTTGATTGTATTTGTTTTTATTTAACCATTAGGTACGTCACAAGCGTTATAAAAGCCTGCGCACAGCTAAGCGATGGCAATGGTCATCAGTGAAATGCTATCAAATATCGCTGTCACATTTGACAGGGTTTCACTGATCGTCATCGCAGATCGCTTAGATATGCGCAAGACTAAGAAGATATAAATTGGTATGCCCTGCTATTCCGGCAACACGGTTCAATTTTGAGTGGTGTTAGAATCTGCGTTCCATTTTCAAATTTTTAAAACAAAAATTCGATTGATCGCTTGAGTGATTTGTGTTGCTAGAATTGCTAGCCGCTGTCACATTCTGCTGACAATATGACGGACGTAACTTTTTAAACAAACCAAAGCTAGACAGGTCTAGTGATGGGAAAAACGGGATGGAATATTGATTAAATAATCTTGTTCTACTGGTTTTGTATACCCGTGGGCACAATATCACTTAAAACATACCTGCAATTAAATATAAACCTTATGACGTAAACTTTAGAGTCAGAATCGACAGACCTTACAGCACAGCTGGCTGGCTCTACATGCTGAGCTGAATGACGTGGGTTCGATCCCCACCGAAAACAATAATATGTGTGAGGTAAACGCAGATGTTTGTTCTCTGTCTGTAAATGCAAGATTTATTTACTTAAAAAAAAAATACGGGTTGCACTCCGGGAGTGCCGGCAGAAGTGAAAACTTGATTATTAACGTTGAGCATGTTTAATATTTTGGAATGGTTAGGGGGGGCTTGTTTGTTATTTGGCACGCTGTAACATACACGAACATTCGCGCAAGCGCCCTGCGCTGCCTAAACGAAACAGTAGGCCCAGGCATACATTTTCGCCGCGCCGTAGAGAGGGGATAGCTGTCTACTCTCCATCCGTCTTACGCTTTTTCGATCAGGGACGTTATTCACTATGACATTGGAGATTCCGTGCCCAAAACGTGTGACGTCACAACGTGATTTAAACACCAACGCGATTCTTATCGTGCCTTGGTGTGGAATCGAAAAATGGTATTCACTAAGCCACAAGACTAGTTGTCTATGCCCCACGTTTTATTTCACATGATGCGTTCAAACTCTTGCGTCTGATCCACTCGGAAAATTATCGGTTTTTAAATAAATTTGCAGGATAAGTTTTTGTTTCCATATTTTCAACTCAAATAATAAATATTTTGAATTATAAGCATGCTAATCCATCTATTGTTGAGCTTACAATATTTTAAAGCGATTTGAAAATTTAGAACCAAACATAATTGATAACATTATATGACTATGACATTCCGTCACCTTTGACTAGTTTCGGAACGTATGTTTTGATTGCGTGAAATTATTTAATTTATTTACCAATGTCCTTCATCCAAATAAACCACGATCTACACTTTGAAAAGGCAAAAAAACAAAGTGGATGTTATTCTGCGAAGATAAAATGGATATTATACTGCGGTCCTACAAGGCTACCAAAGAATTATGTATATTCTTTCGTCCTTGAGATCTTTGCAAGCAGGATACAATGACTCCTCAAAGGTTTACCAGCATAACACCAAGTAAGTGCATCGATAAAATAAGAATACTACGGTACTAGTAGCAGTGGTAGTAGGTACCTAGATGCCTGCCTTCAGAAGTGGAGTGGACCATTTCAGGCTGCTGAGGTGAAGTGGATGAATGTACCTACCTACTTGACTGGCTCAGTTGGTAGAGTAGCTCTGCCTTCTGCGCCGTAGGTCGTGGGTTCGATACCTACCGAGAACAAATATAATTTGTGTGGTGAACACATAATATGTTTGTTCTCTGTCTGGGTGTTATATTATATTCTATGTATTTACAAAAAAATATACTAAGTATTAATATCAGCTATCTAGTTCCCATAGTACAAGCTCTGCTTAGTATGGGGCTAGATAGTGTTGAGTAGATTGTCTACAATATTTAAAGGTTGATATTGATTTCAGGACCTCATACGTCCAAAAATGAGGTCCCGAAGGAGTAAATGGACGTATGATTGCAGTCTGGTACCCTAGAGATGGAAAACGCAACAGAGGGCGGCAGTTGAAGCGTTGGGAGGATGAGCTCCCTAAGGAGTGGCGCAGAGCATGTCTGGACCGAGCCAAGTGGCAAACCCTGGAGGAGGCCTTTGTCGAAGGACAACCTGACCAACCTATGTAGTACCGCCACGTCGGTGTCATACATAATAGAAACTTTTGCTTAGTTAGTATATTTAGTAAGTAGGATTAGTATAAGTTAGGTTAAGCAAAACTGTTTTGGTCAGAGAAATAAAGGCTTATTTTTATTTTATTTTATTTTATTTATTGATTTCAGGTAAAGTCGCTGTGAAGTGGAAGTTGTTAATGCCCTCAATGAGCTGCTTCCAATCTATGTGAAATTTCCTACCACCGAACAAGAAAGGATGTAATCAAACAAGTGTATAATTTAATTCTACTAAGTATTTGTTTGAAATCTCCATACAATCCTGTAAAAAAAAATGGTTTCAATATTATAAAAGCTAAGCCACACTACTTTCATTGTTTTTCTTTATTTTATACCATGTAGATAATTGTATGATACTTTGTTGATACAATGATAAACAACTTTCAAACATAACCTCAAAACATGCTCAAGAGAAACGAGCCATACTAACTTTATCAGGAACACGCTAATCTGTGGCGTATCGCGCAAGAATCGAGCGCGTTCATTTGACAGATCTAACCGTGCCCAAATCGTACCGTGCCGCGCTATGGAATGACAACTTTGGCATAGGGAATACGATTTTAAGCGATTCCACGCCGATGTCTTATCGTGTTCACGTAACACGCGTGGTTTGGCAATAGTGAATAACAGCCCAGGTCACGTGTCCTGACGCGCTGACGCGAGTTTAAGATTTTATACCCATTACAGAAAAAGTGCTCAACGCCGCTAAAGAAGTTTTCACTTCAAAAAAAACTTAAAAAAATGTATATAAGTAGATTATTGTATCCGCCATCTTGTTTCCTACAAACAAGCTCTTCTTAATTTGACATTGTCCACAATTTTTTTATATTAATTATAATCCTAGTAAAATAAAGATGCAGGTTAAAAATAAAATAAATTAATTTCGATTAAAAAAAATGAACAGTACCGAAAGCATGAAGATTGTTTCTGATTGAAACCGAGCTAAAACGAGTTCAATATTTTCATTTATTACATAAAAACTATTTAGAGACCAATTGTATAAACTGAAAATCATCAGAAGAGAAGGAGAAATCAAATGCTATTAGGGTTAGATTTTATATAACGTATAAAATATTTTATTAAAGTATAATAATTTAGAACTCTCCAACCAAAAGAAAAAATTTAAACAACATTTTTTAACGTCATAATCTATTGAAAACAGTCAATAGATTATGACGTTAAAAAATATTTAGACGTTGAAAAATCTAGGATAATGTGAACCAAGTCGCGTGCTAAAGCAAGCTATAGTAAAGCCAGTTTTTACTGAGAGAAACTAATTGAATAAGTCAGAAAAAGGAGTTTGTCTTGTTTCCAAGCAACGTACTCTAATGTTAGGACTTCGATAGAACATGATATTGATTGATGATCAGTCATTTGTATATATACAAGCGGCCGCCCGCGGCTTCGTTCGCCTTGTTCCCGTAACAAGGCGTTTCCGAACTGTTTCCGTAAATTTTTCGGGATAAAAAGTATCCAATGTCCATCTTCTGGATTTCAAGCTCAGCTTAGTTATTCTTGAGTTATAATATAAACACGACTTTCTCTTATAAGATTTAAAACAAATCTATCCCACGAGAACCATACATTTTGAACCATACATTGTAACGTATTTTTAATATTTTCTAACTTTAATTCCAACTGCTCACACTTTAAGCTAAGACCTCAAGTAATGTTGGTTAAAATACCACCGAAATTACACAACAGTTCTCAAAATAACACCAGAAAAACAATGAAAATGAAATAGCTATTAAATTCTCTTCACCACACTTGTTTGAAAGAACTGACACAAAGAAAAAGTGACACGAGAAGTTTCAACCCATAGAGGTTGTTACTAAGGTAACCACAGGTGCTTACAAAACATTTAAAACAAGCCTTTTACGGCGAAGGAAAGTTCAAAACAGAGTTCAAACAAAAGGTGTGGAATTTATTTTAAAAGGTGTCAGTCTAGGAGCAATAATTGACAAGTTAGCACTTTAAGTACGAACAAAACCACTTGTGTAAAAGTTTTTAATCCGAGTGTAGACTCTGCACATCACATTATGTGCAAACAAATTGTCAAGCAACTTTTATATTTTGGGCAGTTTAACGCCTGCGCACACCTAGGCCGCTGGCGAACGCGATCAGTGAAACGCTGTCAAATTTGACAGCGATATTTGACAGCGTTTCATTGATCGCGGCCGCCAGCGGCCTAGGTGTGCGCAGGCCTTTAGAAAATTAAATGTCTATTTCCGTAAATGTTGCACTGTTAATAATTGTATGTCCTGTTTTTTTAATAATATCTTTACTTTGCTTGCTTTGTATCATGTAGGTACAAGATACCCAATGTTTTTTTAGTATTTTTAAGTCTCATAAAAAAATCGTCTTATTGTTACATAGTAGCTTTAGCTCAGACCAATCTTATATTTTTTAACAACAACTGAGAAAAACTTGATATTTTTTATACGTACTGAAAACAGCCATGATATTGATAAGTTCCATGGTCAGATCATTATGCTTCTCTGATGTTCGCCTATTTGTTTTAACTCTTGTGTTTCAAAGTTTTTAGATTCGTTTGTTCAAGCTGATAAAAGGTTTAAATGAGGATTTTACGAAAAAGGAAAGTGGGAAGGCCCTTAGAGGTTTTTATGATGCGTCAATTGAAACAGGTCTCTAATATTAACATTGGTTCGAAGAATTAAGACGTGTTAAAAGTTAAGGGAAAACAAAGACGTCTATTGTTAGGAACTGGTAAATGGTTTCAGAACGCATTTTTGTGTTGATGATTTGTGTTATGTGGAAACTGTTTTGGAGCTAAGTTTGCTTTTAACTATTTTTTCAAGAGAAGTTTCTTTTTCTCTATTTGTGTTCTCAGTTTTGACAATAGTGTATTGCAATGAGTGAATAAAGGAGCGAAAGCCAAAGAAGAACCAAGAGAGTAGCGGGTAGCGTAAGGGTTAGAATCCTGAGCGTCGCGAGTTGCATACATGCTATTCATACTTTATACCATGACTACGAGAAAAATAAATTGAAATAGTTTTTATTCTAATGGTAAAGTTCTTCTCGAAATGATGTTGACCAATCAACACTTAATAAGTTATTTGCTTATAGAGTTTGTACTGCGAGTATTCTTTCGCCGCAAGGAGGTTTCATAGCATACAGATTGTGGTCGAATAATTGGTGTGTTCTTAATTCAAACACCAAAATGTCGTTTAATTTTTTTTTATGAATAAAATAAGCTTTTTAGGGAGGGTTTATTGTTTTTTTGAGTAAGAATAATAAAAGGCTATGTAATTGGTGATTGTGCCGTTTCATTTCATTTTTTTTTGAAGCTGGGTATATATTTCCCTGAACATTTTCTGTATGTTAAATAAAATAAATTATTCCCACTTCTCAGGAGTTAACTTATTGTCTCAGCGCAGTTCAGTGAAGTGTGAAATTAGCATTCAATGACATCACGAACTGGAAATACTATCTCCTATTCGTGATGTCATTGAATGCTAATTTATATTGCGGTATTAATATGCAGTATTAATATGCGCGCCTGGTACTTATCTGTATGCACGGAGCAACGCCATCTAGCGACAAAAGAATTATTCACTAGCTTTGTACATAAAATAGAATAGAAAAAGCTTCCTCACGATGTTTTCCTTCATCGAAGTTCACTGGCTTTTTGTTCTTAAGATTCTTTTGATGGTAGGCCTCACAACTCTGTTCTGTCTCTGTCATATTATGCCTGTAAAAATGTATTCAAGTATTATATTAGCTATCTGGTCCTCATCATACAAGCTCTTCTTAGGTTTGGGTCTAGATAGTGTTGTGTGAAATGTCCACAATATTTCTTTATTTATAATCAATCATCTTTGAAGCGGAAATAGGTAGGTCATGTAGCTCAAAGAACCGACAACCGTTGGGGAATAAAGGTTCTTGAATGGTTGGTGACCACGAAACGGAAGACGAACCTATTTGAATGAAATTTTAATCATAAATTAAGTAGAACAATAAATATATTGTACTAATCCGCTAATCTAATCTAAGTAAGCTAATTTAATTACTTAGATTAGATTAGCGGATTGGTATTATATATTTATTGTTCTACTTAATTTATGTTTAACAATGGAATTCCGCAAAGTCACGCCTGAATCTATTAATTGAAATTTTAATAAAAAAATTTTATAAAATATTTTGTAAGCAATATAAGTAAAACCTTGTTTTAAGTTTGCAACCTGTATAAGCATATCATAAGCTAATTTTATCACAAAAAATATCAAATGGATTAAAAACTGTTTAAGTATACCGATTAGTATAAATTTATGATTTAATCCTACTTTAAGATATCGGTAGATACGTAAAGTTCGAAGACACCTTTAATTAAGGCCCCACATGCATCCCAAGCTTCCTTTTAAGGCGGCACGGACATCCTGTGCGTGCGTCCACATACTAATAATATCAATCTTTGCTAGTCATAGTCACAGGATAAAAATAAAATAGTTGAGGAATATGCTGGATATATTATGTGTGTGGAAGTCTATAATCAGTGTGTGTTGCCAGTGATGACTTATGGAACTGAGACGTGGTCGCTAACTATTGACCTCATGCACAAGCTCAAAGTCGCGCAACGAGCTATGGAGAGAGCTATGCTGGGAGTTTCACTACGTGATAGAATCAGAAATGAGGATATCCGTAGAAGAACCAAGGTCACCAACATAGCTCGAAGAACCGACAACCGTTGAGGAATAAAGGTTCTCGAATGGCGACCACGTACCGGAAGACGAAGCGTAGGGCGCCCACCCACCAGATGGACCGATGACATTGTTAAGATCGCGAGAAGTCGATGGTTGGAAAGGGTTCAGAATCGTTCTTACTGGAAATGTGTAGGGGAGGCCTATGTCCAGCAGTGTACTTCTTAAGGCTGATGATGATGATGATATGCTGGATAGGTTAAGCCCTACTATTTTTGTCATAAAATTACTGGCACGCGAACCTGAACATCTGTGTGCCTCAAGTTGATAGACGAAGAGCAGTGTATCGTAGGGCACGGTTTTGACGTGTGTGATCTACGAAGCAATGTTTTGCTATAAGCTTAATTACCACTTACTACTACTCCCTCTGGTTATCGCTTAAAAGTTACTTTTTTACTCAACGAGCAAGGCTAAAAAGGAGGTTGTTGAGTTTAGGTCTCGTATAATATAAATAGTATAATGTAAATCAGTGAAGATTTATGGATAAGTCTGCATAATTATTTCATTTGTTTGCACTTTATGTTGAACGAGTTACCTCTGCTTATAACAATTGCACTACCTCACCTTTATAAGTACTATGTACTTATTATCTGTACTATCTATAATATTATAAAGAGGAAAGATTTGTATTTTTGTGTGTATGTTTGTAATGAATAAACTCAAAATCTACTGTGCCGATTTCAAAAATTCTTTCACCATTGGAAAGCTATATTCACCTTAAGTAACATATGTTATATTTAAGTGTTTAAAAAAAATGTTCACCGTGCGAAGCCGGGACAGACAGGTAGTAAAAAATAAAGAAAAATAGAATATTGCCAGCGCGTTGATGTCTTTTCTATGAGCGATGGATACAATTTTGTAGCAGATGTGCTACGAAAATATTTTCATGGCACACTTTGTACTAGAACTAATAATTCTTATTGTAGCTAAAATTATAGTTCAACCGACTTCAAATAAAAAAGAAGAGGCTCTCAATTAGGTTGTATTTTTTCAGATACAGACACATAAATCAGTAAACCAGTACCAGTAGTTATCGCATAACTTCATTATTTGAAAAAATCTTTTTTATATGATGCTATGTTTCCATGCGTGCCGTGCAGCCCGGCAGGCTGCCTGGCAAGCTGCGCGGCATGCAACCAGTGTTACCAGGTACACGGTAATTACCGTAGATGCACGGTATTTTTGGCTTAAACACGGTATACGGTAATGTTTCACTACCGTGTCATTTTCTACGGTATTTTTAATTATGAATTACCTTGACAGTCAATATGTAAATAATTACGAAGTAGGTATTCCCCGATCATCAAAATACGTCTAAATTTAAAAGTATGCCCTTTGCCCTGCCCACTAGTTAAACAATTAGTGTATATGAAAATTGGTTGTATAATAAATGAATGAATGAATCGCTTTCTCGCAACTCTCACCGTACTCTTTTTTCTTCGATAGTTTTGTTGGTGTTTGATTGACATTTGGCAAGTGCGCAGTGCATTATTCAATGAAACAATACTTTTAATTTCGTTCGACACAACGTACCTACACAAAAATGGGTAGTCATAGTGACACTGATAGCTTTTTTCCCCCAAGCATTGTGGATTTTTTTCTTGTCCTTATGGAATTTATGCTCGGGGTTCCATAACAATTCTTGTTCCTGGTAATGTTCCAGGAACGTCAAAATTGTCTCGTTAGACTAATCGACCATGTTGTAATTATTACGACCAATATAGAAGAGTACTCGGTGATTACGACTTTGTAACCTAACTAAACATGAAGACATTTGTCAAACAATAATTGACTCGTTGTCTTAGCAACAGTCACAGAGGTTTTATTATGTCTGTGTGGTGTGTGTGTGGTGAGGTTGCATCAGTTGATGCAACCTCAACAGTAATCTCCGATCGTAGCGACTTTTTTTAGCAACGTCCACTCGTCACGAAAGCGCGAGAGAGACTGACTGCCCACCAGTGTTGCCACGTGCCAAAGCAAAATATCTGGGGACAGACGGACAGATAGACAGACAGACAGTCAGACGGACAGACAGTGAAGTCTTAGTAACTATATTAACTATACTAATAGTATTATCAAAAGTGGATCTAAATGAATATTTTTTGCCTTTATTATGTTTAAAGATGTTCATCTTATCATAGACTAAATCAGATTCCAAAAATTTGTATAAAAGTAGGGTAAAATCTGTAATCTGTAATACTACCCTAAATTCTGTATAAATACAGATAAATCTGTATAATTGGCAACACCAATTTGGCCCGCGCGCGCTTGGGCGTACCGTTTCCACGCGCGTGAATGTGAATGTGCACGTTGAATGTCGAGTTGAACGCACGCGTGGAAACGTGGCATGAAAGGTAATAATACTTTCAGATTGGTGCCATAGAAATGTCATTAAAATCGGTTTAGCAGTTTGACCATTATGTCAGTTTCTCATCTCAAGATTTATAAAATTACTTTTTTTTATTGGTTCAACGAAGATGCAACTTTAAGCAAGTAGTAGTAAAGTCAAAATAGAATAATTTATATACATCTTTTTTCCCAGCTTTTACCAAAGCACCAGACCATAGTATTTGACATTTCACTTCCAGGAAAAAAGCGTTTCATTGCAACGCAACAATTTCTTTGCGAAAATTCTTTAAAAATATTCTGTAACGCTATACTAAACTCAATTAGAACCTCCAAGGGGTTATCATCTTTACACGTATGAGATACAGTGGAAAATCGCTTGGTGGTCTCAGGTAATTGTTTTAACTGTACTTGGTGAAGAAAATTGAATGTTATCACATTAGAATAGGGTATAATTTTGAGTGAATAGGGCGTAATTTTAGCATAGGGTGGCCAACGATGCGTGTCGTCAATTTTCGCATAAAATGATACATGCGGGTATGACGAGGTAATATTATGGGTCAATAAACCTCCTTTATCGCGTTTTGCCAATGTCAATGTCAAGATGTGTTTTGTATAATGTTATAGAAATTATCATGGCAACTGATATTGTTATATTTCTTCGAAAAAACATTGATTGCGAACTAGAGGTTCTGTTATTGAAACACTAGCATTAGCGAGGAGTCGTTATAGAAACAATATTTTTTTACTTTTTTAACTTTTGTTTTATTTTCTTCGGATTAAAATATTTTTCTCTTTTTTCAGATTCAAAATCCTGTCAAACTGAATGAACGGTATGTGTTTTATTACAGCTATCAAATATAATATGATATAAAAATATATAATATGCGGCCTTCAAAATTATTTATTATATTTATACAAATGTCATATTTTTTTCTAAAATACTTGTAAATAAGTGTCAGTGGTCTTATTACACCCTGTCCCTTTCTTGTAGGTATTTTTCGCGCTATTGTTAAAATTACCAACTGGTCCATTCGAAAAGAATTCCAAAATACTGGGCTCCCATAAATTTCCAAGATGAGTCTGTTCCAATAAAAACCCTCCAAAAAAGGTGACAATAAAAATTCCATACGAATTTCCATGAAGAACGATTTCGTGTGTCCTTCCTCCTTTTTCGCACGACATTCACAGCAAATGCAACGATTTCAGTAGTAGTAGAGCTCTTTGTGTGTGTCTCGTCCGGGTGCGTACTACCACCATGCCTATTTCTGCCGTGAAGCAGCATTGCTGTGTTTCGGTTTGAAGGGTGTGGGTGCCGGTGAAATTATTGTGAGGCACCGGTGCACGTGAGGCTGAACATCTGTATGCCTCAAGTTGACAGACGCAAGGGAATGCATCGTAGGGCACGTTCCTGACATGCGTGAGCTACAAGGCATTGCTTTTTATTATAGGTGCTGGTAACCAATTATCATCAGGTAGACCTTATGCTTGTTTCATCAACTAGTTGTATAAAAAAAAAACACTTAGAAGGCGTTCCTTATAGGCGCACATCTAGGCAATGGCAATCAGTGAAACGCTCTCAAACATAGCTGTCATGTTTGACAGTGTTTCACTGATCGCCATCGCAGAACGCTAAGATGTGCGCAAGGCTTAATTTTATACCTACGACAGAAATACTAATGGTCTATTTTATGTGGCGTATTTTTTTTTATCTACTGGTTTGACATTACAGTCAACTACTTACATTACTTTGTTTGGTTGTAAAGTCTTGTATAACTGGAACTGACGCAAATATTATGTCTACTCATAAAATTAAAAATCCATAAAAATGAAGCAACTTTTTAAGGTTTTAAATCGTAAAATACAATTTAAGTTTCGAGCATGCAGTTTTAATATTGATAAACGCATAAGCATAGTTTTGTCATAAAACTGTATTGAATATTAGCTACTAAAAAATATATATTATTATGAAAATCTGTCTATTTTGGTCTGTTTCTTTTTTGGACTGGTTTCTCAGCTCAGTTGCGCCGTATTCCTGAGTTCGATCCCCACCGAGAACAAATATTTTTGTGGTGAACATATTTATAGATCAGATTGTGTTATATTTTAATCAAGTATGTTAATCAGCTATCTGGTTCCCATAATACAAGCTCTGCTTATTTTGGGACTACATAGTGCTGTGTGGATTGCCCAAAATCAGAGTGTATATTTATTTGCCGAATCTCATGTACAAGGCCCACAACTTTTTTTAAGAGTTTTATTGAAGTAGTTACGCTTCACTTTATCCAAATAAACTTTATTTATGTACTTTGTAACTTCATCATCATCAACCTGAAGAAGTTCTCTGCTGCACATAGGCCTCCTCTATACTTTTCCAAGAAGAAAGATTCTGAGCCCTCTTTCCGGCATCTTCACTACGACGTCAGTCCTTCTAGGTAGTGGGCGTCTTACACTGTCATTTTGCCATAGTAGTCAGTAATATTGTTGTCATATTTGACGTTTCACTGATCGCCACCGCAGAACACTTTACTGCCTTGCGCACATCAAGCGCAATGGCAATGACCAAAGTCAAAATCAAAAATGTATTTATTCAGTAGTATCACAAGGATCACTTTGAAACCTCTAAAAGCTAGGTGAGTCTAGGTGCCAGTTCCACGCGACCAAGCCGACGCAAGAACAGGCAACAAACTACGGCTTTTATAAGAAGCAAACAAAAAAATAGTAGGAACCGTTTTTTTGTTTGATCCTTTTACAAATCAAAAACAATAATAATAATAGCGATGACGACCAGTGAAACGCTGTCAAATATGACAGCGATATTTGACAGCGTTTCACTGAAACCATCGCCATCATGGTTAGGGTGCGGAAGGAAATTATCTAGGCTTCGTCTACTGACGTCAGGAACGTAGTTGTAACCACTTCTCGTATTTAGTTTTGACAAAAGTAGAACAATGTAGGCCGGTAATGAGTCAAATAAAACGGTAGTCTGCAGACTCTGCAGTCCTAACCTTAAAATGCTAGGCGCTCAGATGTGCGATGTAATTGGTAGAGTTAGTTTGAACAGAGAGGTACTTAAACAATAAGGAACCACAGGAAATATCAAATAAGGTCTGAAAATTATTTACATAAAGACACCTATAAAAAACAAATATTTACAAAATGTACAATCTGTCCTTGGTAACGAATTATTAAAGAAATAACTAAAACACATAACACATAACACATAAACATAATTTATTTCCTTATTAAATAGTACAGCTTTCTTGTAACTCTTAGGGCTAAACTTATATGTTAGACAGTAAGCTACTTTAAACTAGACCTTACATGTTAAAGATTGTTTAGGTAAAACAGTAGTGCTCTGCGTATCTAAGGGCTGTTTTAGTGTAGCTCACTATATTAGGTAATTGGTAGTTACAGATCTTACCCTCCGTGCTAGATTACTCTGTGTTACGGCAGGGTAATTACTTTAACATAATATAAAAACAAGTGTTGAACAAGCAATTGTACACTAAGTTGGTAAGCGCAGGTACTTGATTCTTAAACTAAAACTTTTATACCTAATAAGAGAACTAATTAGCTTATATATAATAATATGAGATAAGTACTAAATAACAAATTTCTTGTAAAAAAGAGGCGCTTAGTATTGTAGAATTTTTACAATAGATACTATGTATAATAATAAACCTTTGAAACACTCAAAACAAAAGAATATCTAATACCTTTTATCTATAAGCATTGTTTTTTTTTTATATTTTAAATCAATAAAAACGAAAAACAACAAAAAAAATCGACCAAAAAGGTTATGCTTAGCGGAAGCTAAAAAACACAGAAGCTTATTAGGTCATAAAGGACCTCAGTCCGTACCTGGTTCTAGTCTAGGGTATTCAGGTCAAAGCACCAAGGTTATAGGCACATGACGAGGTTACAGGAATGTGCGTAGGCGCTGTCATGTTGACATGTCGCTTATTGCCGGCTAATGATGTGCTACTTGTCTATGATATAGAAATGTCGATGAAAACATACCATAGAGATTTTTTTTAATACGTTTCAGCTAGCAGACAAGTACGGCCCACCTGATTGGAAAGCGGTTAACTAATCAAAATAAATAAATAAAGTTTAATTAACCTCTAAGTGACAAAAGCGGAATTAAAATAAGCCTAGCAAAAAATAAAAAAGA
Organism: Thera obeliscata; assembly: GCA_947578465.1. NCBI lineage: Eukaryota > Metazoa > Arthropoda > Insecta > Lepidoptera > Geometridae > Thera > Thera obeliscata. The sequence goes on along the minus strand of OX387923.1, from coordinate 7,926,832 downwards.
TACATTTTATAGACAAAAAAGCTATTGTAAAATGTAAATATCATTCTATTTCTTTACATAATAACTAATATAATGCATAATCTAAAGAATCAAAGTTTATTTATCTATTAGCCACTTTATTTAAATTAATGCGAAATTATAACTTTTGAAACTATCATGGTTTTTTATACTATTTTTATGAAACGACGGGATATTACCATGATTAAATTTTTCTGAGTCTGCATGCAACTGTGCCGAAATATCGGAAGTCAACTCAGAAAAATTTAATCATGGTAAATATCCCGTCGTTTCATAAAAATAATGCGAAATTATAATACTTAGGTATTATACCATTAGCTGATGGAACAAGCATATGGCCCACCGATGTTAAGTGGTAAGCATCGCTTTTAACAAAGTATTTCCTAGTACGTCACGCACGTCAGAAACGTGCCCTAGAAAGCACTGCCCTGCGTCCATCAAATTGAGACATTCTGATGTTCAGCCTCACGTTCCAGTAATTTCCCCAGTACCCACCCCCTTCAAACTGAAACACAGCAATGCTGGTTCACGGCAGAAATAAGCATGGTTGTAGTACGCAGCCGGGGCCTTATTGTCCAAGTCAACTCGTAATCTTCTTCTTCTTCTTCTTAATGAATGGCATCTGTCCTTTTCGGATCAATTTTGCCAGTGTCGAGTAGTGTTAATGAGAATGATGATAATAAATTACATAGATAAAATACTTTTCCGTCAAATCATCAGTCGTCTGTCAGGTCAGCCCTAACCTAATTGTCTTTGGAAGAAAGATGGCAGTTTCTTCCAAATCCATCTGAAACATTTTCGATCAAATCAGAATATCACATAATACACTTTAATTCCAATTGCTAACACATTGAGCGAAGACCGACATCGGCTTTGTTTTTGACATTTGAAACTAGCCTAGACTTTAACTGTCACTTTCGTGTTGTATTAAGGCCTGCGCACACCTAGTTCACTGGCGGTAGCGATCAGTGAAACGCTGTCAAATATCGCTGTCAAATCTCAAATCTGACAGCGATATTTGACAGCGTTTCACTGATCGCTACCGCCAGCGAACTAGGTGTGCTTAGGCCTTTACTATCTGACATAAACAACGCCACCACCACCGAAATTCAAACCTAGTGAATGAATGGAACTTGATGGAAATTCGTATTTTGAAATTACGTAACGCCGAAATGAACTTCAGTTTAACCTTAGACAATACAAAAAAAACTGAGTGGTCGTGGTGTATTTCAAGTTAGACAATAAGGCTGCATGAGGAGCCACACACAAAGAGCTCTACTAGTGCTATCTATTAAATTCCTAGACCCAACATTTACGAGCTTTATGGACAACAGTGACATTTTAAAATTGGCAACATTAAAGTTATCACACTCGTAAGTATCCTTAACGTTTAAACGTCAACGTTAAGTAACGATCATCGATAAGACTTTATCGAGTCGATGGTACAACACTATTACTTTGTCATCGTGAGGTACCTATTACGGAATTTATAGGTTTTTTATTCTTAAAGATAGGAGTTTTATGCTTTCGTTGATACACAAACTTATACACAAACTTTTGGTAAACTTTATCGAGAACTAATGATAGCGATGGACGAAATAAAATAAATAATATTTGTGGATCATAGAGACATATTCCGACTAAGTCCATAATGTTAATTACATTAATAAATAAATAAATATTATCAATCCACACCACACTATCTAGCCCCAAATGAAGCATAGCTCGTACTATGGGAACCACATAGCTTAGAATACAATCCAAACCCAGACAGAGAACAAACATCTGCGTTCACCACACAAATATTTGTTCTCGGTGGGGATCGAACCCACGGCCTACGACGCAGATGGCAGGGCTACCAACTGAGCTGAGAGGCCAGTCAACTGAGCTGAGAGGCCAGTCAAGTTGATATTGCTAGTAACATGCATAAATAAATAATAACAATAAATATATTTTGCAATAATAAAACAAGTCAATAAAATAGACAAAAAATTGACCACTTCCTGTTAAGTCAATGCGAATACTTTCACTTTGTTTTCTATAAAATACACGAATTATTAGTTTTGTAGTAGAAACGACGTTTCACGTAAATATGCAGATTATTTTAATTGCTGTATCAACTTTGGTGCGGTTCAATGTCAACTTAGTCATATAACCGGACTCACAGCCATCTTACTGTGAAAAAACGTATGTGATTAAGTCATTTACATTTTGAATTCTATTTTAAGGCAAACTAGGATTTTAAATACGCAAATATTTCTTGTTATTTTCTAGTTTTATAAACTTAGCAGTGCGTCTTTGTTTATAGTCTAGCTACTAGACTTACAGGTTATTCGCTACAAAAGTAATAATATATTCAAATATTAAGTGTTAAAACAAGTAAAAAAAAATCCCTAACCTGTTCAAACTATTTCGGAAACAAAGAAGCTTGTCCCATAATTTTATAAAAAACCTTCCCGCTAAAAGTATTTTTTTTGTTAAAAAAGGCTATGGTCTGGCTCAGTGTGAAGCTTAGTTCAAATAAAGAACTAGAGAATCAGGCCATTGATTGGTTCTTCATCGTGCCATAAAGTGTTCTATTTTCAAAACACGAGTGAAATGATTTAATGCACTGGCAAGCGGAACGCCAGCCGTCAATTGGAAAAAAAAATCTAATGACGTTAGGGTTGTGCCATTATTCCCCGCGTCAATTCATCTACGTCAAACAACTATCACGCATCTGAACCAATCAAACAAGCAAAAAAGCAAGCAAGCGTAACTAATTTTGCTCTAGACTGGACATCGGCTTGTCATAGCTATATTTGGTTTCATCACGACCACTTAATTCTGCTGCTTGAAAGGAAAAATAAAACCTTTTTTTGTGCTTCTAAACGAGCTAATTTTACCATACTTGTAAGAATGCGTTTATTTTAGCAATAAATAGGTAGAAAACTAGCTAATTTTACAAACATATTTTGGTACCGTTTTCATGAAAATTATTACATGGATGACCCATCACCTATAGTTACTTATATTTATTGATTTATCTAAAGTTTTACCTAGAAAATACGCATGAAATAATTATAAACAACAGTCTTCTTCTTATCGTGTCACTGATTCTTTCGAACCAAGTGTGGTGAAAGGATTTTAAGTGCGCCTCAAAGAGGCTCCTTTCGTGCACTAGACACATATTTTCGAACTTTTTAGGTTCTACGATATGCCGGTTTCCTCACGATGTTTTCCTTCACCGTTTGAACAACAGTTGAACTATCTACTACCACTAAATAATATTAAGAATGTAAAAAACTTCAGGGCTCAAATTACGCACCAATAATTTTTTTTTTCAAGGAACCAACACTGTTATCGCGCAAAAGAAACTTGTCCATGCAAAAATTCAATAACTTGGCTAAAATGTACTTACAAACTAAACCAGCTGTTTCAGAAGCACTTCGCTCTTCTAGGAGAAAAAGCAGCTTTTTTTTCTGACACTATAAGGCTGCGCATTGGATCGAGTTTCAACCATACTGCCAGCGCTGGGAACACACGCCTAATGGTGTTATTTTACATGAACAAGTACTTTCATCTCGTAGGCTGTAAGCTTTTTTATGTCTTTTTTTAATGTAAAAGTTAGACAAACGAGCTTACCTGATGGTAAGCGGTCACCGTCGCCCATAGACACTAACAACACAAAGGGTGCTGTCGTTACGTTGCCTACCCTGGGGGATTTTTATAACGTTTTTCTTGAAGCTATTCATGTCTGATCTAGTAGTAAGAAAACTTTTTGAAATTTCTCCTTCTTTTTCTGAATTACACCGGTGTGAAGCCGGGGTGATTTGCTAGTATTGTGTAAAAAAGGAGTAGGTACGACACCTACTTAACTGGTAAAATACAAAACAGACTAATACCCAAACATTGTACATTTATTAACGCAAAGCAACTTAAAATAATTAAACAAATATTTAAAAAATGTACATAATCTGCAGACCGTTACAAACAATCTAGAGATAGCTCAACTGATCCAAATCAGTACCAGACAGAAGCGTCCCCAAGATGCTGGTGGCATTACCACGCTTTAGAGGAATGCCAATACCCAAATATTTATTTATGAAATATGGGTCAGATATCTGAAATCAAAACGGTATTTTACCTTAAGGCCGGACAATAATTAATGAGGTTAAATTTTTAAATTTAACGACTTTAAGTTTGGTCCGGTCCGGTTTCAACGGGACAGTATCGTTAATATTACCGTAACGTCCTCAAATGGAGGCGGGACCGATCCGGCTAAACGTGTTCCGATATTACAGGTTTTATTGACACACAATAATTATACATTTAAATCCATGGGAAACCCCCAGAACAAGGTGATTAATTACAAAAACAGGTTGCTTGGAAGAGATTGCTCGCAGCAATAAGGTTGCTCATTATGTTAAAATTCTTTACCTGTGGAGAACAATAAAGAGTTATATACCTATATAAGAATGCAAAGAAGGAAGAAAGAAAGAAAACTTGTTTATTTGACCCACAAACACATTTGACAAAATAGTAGGTATAGGTAACAATAAGCAGCAAAAAACAAACCACTAAAAACTAAAAGGAAAACCTAGAAATAAACATAAATTTGCTTGGACAGGTATGAATATCCTTAGAACATGAAAACGTCTGCTTGGATTGATACCCAACCTAGCCTTAATCCATCCTATCAGTTTTCACACGAAAAAAATGTATTGTGTTAAGTACACGCCTGGAGCCTTAAAGTCCTTTCAACACACTGGTTCCATGAACTAATGACACGACAAGGAAGAGAGAACGAAAAAAACCGTATAAAAATGGATTCAAATCAGAGCTATTATTTTGAAGTTATGAGGTCACAGGCAGACAGACATACAGACACACACTAAAACTTTAAACTTATAAAACCGTTCAAATAATCATCTTTTGCCACATATTACAAAAAGCTATTATTATAAAACATGAAATGATTAAATTAAAAAAAAATATTTTCTAAGAAACTAGAAAATTGAATAATGAACTTTGTTTTCCATCTGTAGGTATTACAGGTAGAAAACACCTCTTTGAATAGTTAAAAAAATAATATATGCACTTACCTGGCTATTATCCGACTTTTTGAACAACACAACCCTAATTATATCGATATTCCGGGAAGCCGAGTCGATATTCTAATCGATTATTCGTTCCGAATATGGCGTCGGTTCGATTAAACGTGACTGGATGTTTTAAAATGATTATTAATCGTACATTGTGTTCGTTGCTACATGGGATACCTAGCAAAACAAGCCACATTAGCCACAACGTTGCTACATGGGTTACCTAGCTTGAATGAAGATGTACGCAATCTTAGCGTTCTGCGGTGGGGATCAGGGAAACGTTGTTAAATACCGCTGTCATGTTTGACAGAATTTCACTGATTGATTGCGAGCAAGGAATGCTATGTGTGCAAGGAATAAGGCTAACAAGAAACAAATTAATTGACCTTTTTCTTAAAAACAAGACCTAATTAAGGGAAAAACTTTTAGTTTCTTGTTAAGTTTGTTAATTCTGATTATTTATTTACTTAAATTTAGTTTTATGCAAAAAGAATATCTATAGTTGTATTTTTCTTGGGCCTGTGCTGGACACAGGCCCTGGAGTGGAGGCTTTCTAAGGTACACGTAGGTAATATCCTTCCAGCACACTGGTTTTAAAATTAGGGACACGACCTGATGAAGCAGTGGACATAACAAGCTCGCAAGTTGCAATAAAACATAATTATTTCGTTGACTCTATTTAAAACTCATAAAATATAATTTATTTAAATTCTGTCAATCAAAAACCAGCTATTAAATTTAAAAAAGTAGGAACTTAATGATTCGTTCAACAAACAATTTAATCTTCTAATGAGCAAATTAATTTCATTAATTAACATGTCTATTTAAAATTGTTTATCGTATACTCTTCGGTTGTCAGAAGAAGCTGAACAAACCAAGTGTCCAAATATAGCTTCACATTCAAACTTATTATACCTACATACACTCAATTAGTCAAACAGCTTTACCAGGCAATAAAGCTGAGGCGACTAACTAAAAACGAAAAGGTATTTTTTTTTAACTGACTAGTGTTTTAAGTTCTATATTTTAATCAGAAATATTTACAATAAACTCCTACAAAAGAGGTTTCCTGCAAAGGTCACCTAGGTCATCTACAAATTAATTAATTCATTTAGTTCGGTCAACATTTGGTTAGGACAACTTATAAATCTATTGTTAGTACTTAATTCACAGTGGAACATCTCAGCACAGGACCGCACAGAATGGAGGGGATTAGGGGAGGCCTTTGTCCAGCAGTGGGACATAGAAGCCTCATAATAATAATAAGTACTTAATTAATTATACACATATTTGAAAAGAACCCCGCAGCCTATACGACCTAACCTAAGTTGATAACTTGGTATGCACAATAGGTAGTGCAGCCTATGGTGTAGTTTTGCTTGTCATTACATGAAATATAACGCAACGGTTCATGTAATGATAATCAAACCAACTTCATACAAAGGCCAACCAAAAACTTTTTTATTCCAGCAAGTCCTTGAAGCTCAGAAAAAGTCAATTGTCGTCTGTATTCTGTCTATATAATACTGTTTTTATTTTTTACTTTTAAGTATTTGGTTACCAGAGATGCTAAGGTACTTTTGACATTTAACCGTAAAATCGACTAATAATCTTGTCAATTAGCATCAAGATATAAGTTTGACGGAAATGGTTATCAAAATAGCACATCAGAATTAAGAGAGATAAGAAATTTCTCACCTCGGAGTTGTGATGGTGTTTTTAGTACGGCATTATAAAAATTAAATATTATGGGAAAGGCTCAATACACATTAACACTTGTGAAAATAATAAGAGTTTTGTCGCCTTGAAAAGTGTTGAGTAAAATTATGTTGTAGCTACTGTATATCAAATAAAATTTCTTATTTATTTCTTATGTATTTGAGACGTGCGAACTTGTTTTAGTAGTTTCATGCAAGTAAGAGGTTGCAAAGTTACTTTTGAACTTTCTTTTCAGTCATAAAAATACTTTATAACATTTTTTTTGTTAATATATACTTAAGATACAATATAACACCCAGACAGAGAACAAACACAGGTTTTCACCCGACAAATTTTTGTTCTCGGTGGGGATCGAACCCACGGCCTATGGTGCTAACTACCAACTGAGCTTGATGATGATAATTAGGGACCTGTAGGTAATAGATGATAAAACCATTTATCTCGTTAGTACTAATAACCAGTAGCTATCAATCAACGTTGACTTTTGAACCCGCACCATGCATCAAACAGAACGGGAATCTTGAAATATCTGGAAATCAATCGGAAATCGAACCCGGGACCTTTGGGGTCATCCACCACTCCACGGAGCCCATTAGCCTTGAGCCTTAAGGCTTTAACGGTGTATTCCGTAGAAAATGACTGCAAATATTGTTTCCTTGAAATTTAGTTATATTATTGGCGTTTGTTGTACACATTTCGATATTGTTATCTATTTTCGGCTCTGGTGAATAACCGTTTATATTAAAGGTGCTGGTTTGATTTTCAGCTGCGGGTTAGAATAATAGGTATGCGACTGTATCTTAGGTAAATAGTAAATTACCGGCTTTCAAAACAAGCGGCCAAGTGCGAGTCGGATTCGCCCATGAAGGGTTCCGTAGCAACAAGTAACATAATATAAAAGTTATTGTTGTTCGTCGAAAGGTAAATTGCAGTTTACGATTTATGACGTACAAAAATAAACTACTGACTAGATCTCGTTCAAACCAAATATCGTTGGAAGTTTGCATAGTATCATCATATATTTTATTCGAGTTTTAACTCTAAGTATGGGGACCCCCAAAATGTATAGTTTTTTTTCTATTTTTATGTGATAATCTTAATGCGGTTCACAGAATACATCTACTTACCAAGTTTCATCAGTAGGTTTAGCTTTTAGAGTTACGGAAAAAAGTGGCTGTGACATACGGACGGGCAGACGGACGGTCAGACAGACAGACATGACGAATCTATTAGGGTTTTGCCATTTGGCTACGGAACCCTAAAATTATCGCAAGCAAAATAATTTTATTGATACAAACATGGTACAGTATAGGTAGGTACATGATTTAATCCATACCTATGGATATAGACTATGGACTAGTAAAAACTGTGTTTTAGGAACCAGTAAACGGGTATTTATCGCGATTATCTCTACCATATAACCTCAACCATATTGTGTACGTCTTAGGCTCAAATGCCTTCTTCTCCACAAAAGGGGTCCTATTGTGCCCTAAGCTCTACAATCACGTGGGTGACATGACAACAAGGAACCGCCCACCGGGATCCACTGAGATAAATCTCACATCTTATCACACAGTGCTAGCACGCGTTTCTAACGGAATCGATGCTATTGATGGTAACTTCAAACTGAATACTGCGAAACTACAGCTTATTGATTGGTGGAGTAGAACAACAACCGAATGGTGGCCAAGAACCGGCTACAGAAGCGTAGGGCGCCCTGAAGCAAGATGGATAGATGACATAGACAGGGTCGCGGGGCGGCAATGGTTTAGACTGGCACACGATCGAGGTAGAAGGCACAAACTAAGAGAGGCCTATACCCAGCAGTGGGTGAAGTCGGGCTGTGGATGATGATAATGATGATGACAGCTTATTGTAGAACCTAAAAAGTTCGAAATGCAAACTAAAAAAAAATCAAAAAAATACATGACAGTGTCATGAAAAATGAGGCGCACATAAAAACCTTTCGCCGCACTGGTTGTAAATAACTAATGGCATGAAAAGAAGATGAACAACCATATGTTTGTTCTATCAGCTAATTGTTTAAAAATCGTAGCAGTACTCTGCATATTTCTACGGAAAAGTAGCGTCGATCGGTTTAAGGGTACAGATGTTTGTTCTCTGCTCTGAGTGTTATATTGTTAGTAAATTTTTACAAAAAAATGTGTATAATATGTACTCATACTCATACTCATATTATTTATTGCAATTATTATGTTACATGGCCTGTCTGTGTCTATGTCTTAAAGTAAAAAATGGTAAATACATAACAGGCCCTTATCTTTAGAGCATAGCAATATTTGGAGTGGAAGCGGGCCGAAGTCTGAAAAAGTAGATAAATTAAAAGCTAGTTGTTAGTGTTCTATTGAAGTCAATTAAATTATTATTATAACGCAGGCAATGTATCATTGAAAAAGTCATTGTAAAAGCTATCTGGTTACCATAGTACAAAATATGCTTAATTTGTGGCTAGATAGTGTTGTGTGGATTGTCTACAATATTTATTATTCTTCTTATAGTGTCACTGATTCTTTCGAACTAAGAGTAGTGAAAGGATTTTAAGTGCGCCTCAAAGAGGCTCCTTTCGTGCACTTGACACATATTTTCGAACTATTTATGTTCTACGACATTTTGGTTTCGTCACGATGTTTTCCTTCAGCGTTTGAGAGCACTGGCACACTGGAATTTGCAGAAAATCTCATTGGTACACAACTAGATTTGAACCCACGATTTAAGGATTGGAACTTTGGAAGGCGGGGGCGCTACCACTAGCCCACCAGCGCTCTCTTAATATTTATTTATATTAGTATATTGGAAATTATTCAAATTATTGTAAAAACATCAACCAACTTTTGCTAGTGCTTTGGGTACGAGATAGTGTTTGCCTCTCTTCCGTAATCCGCAAAATTATTGTCACCGTGATGTTTATGAACATCAGGGACCAGTATCTCATGCCTTGGAATCCGGAATCCTGAGGAAACTGTTATGAAACTTGTGGTATATGGCGTAATAGCTGTCTTCTTTGCTGTAATTTGTAGGTTCGATTTCGATCTCTATTTAAAACAAACATTATTGTGTATATTCCTAATTTGTAATATGTTGCTGTTATTAAATAAAAATTGTGTAGCATTAAATAAGTTTAAAAAACTTGAGAAACCGACTTCATTGCCAAACGGCTAAATCGATTTTAATGAAATTTGTTTGGGACAATCTGGACGTAAGAATAACCTTCCAAATAAAAAAATAATTTTCTAAATCGGTTCATAAAATGACGGAGGCATGCAGTTACAAACATTAAAAATAAAAATAAAAAAAAATAAAAAAAATACAACCGAATTGAGAACCTCCTCCTTTTTGATTGGAAGTCGGTTAAAAATAAATAACTTTTTATTTATTTTATAGTGTTTACTACACATAAGGAAATCACAAAGATTTTTATAATGTCCCAAAAGCTAAGAGCCGAGCAAGCAAGCAAGGGGTAAAAGCAAGGTGGACATCTCTCGTCGATTCAACTGAATGCAACTTCGGTTATCGAGCAGGTAAGTAGTTGACTGTAACGTCAAACCTGTAGATGGAGCCACGGTCGCGTTAGTGCCTAAGAGTTATTAGTCGAGTGTGATTGGGATCCGATGGCGCAGCGGTCAGCGCAGCCCCGTACCAAGGGGAAGGTCGCGGGTTCCTTTTGATTTGATTTGAAAATGAGAAATACAATTTTTTATGAGCGATTATGTAAGTTGGTTCCCACTTAATTGCACAGCGCCTTTTTTTTGTACAACTTATATGATGGAACAAGCATATGGCCCACCTGATGTTAAGTGGTAACGGAATGTGTTGTATAGTCAAATTGGCCGTCTATTATTCATTTATGTATTTATATGGGAACAGCAATCAGCCTACATTTATTAATTGTTAATCGTGTTTGTGCATGATATTCATATTTAATTTAAATTCATTTTTATTGTTTTATTATATTGTGTTAGGTATATTATTATCAAATGGCTATAAGACACTATATTTATTTACACAAAGAAACTTACTATTAAACAAATATTTACAAAATGTACAAAGTACACAAGAAACAGCTGAGCTATCTGCAGATCGTTACAAACGATCTAGAGATAGCTCAACTGATCCAAATCAGTGCCAGACGGAAGCGTCCTCAAATGGCTATAAGACATTCAAATACCATAAACATTACTAAAGAATAAAAAAATTGAAAATTTTAATTTGCTTTAAAATATTTTTTCTTCATTTTTATTTTATTTATGGCTTTGTCGCTAAGCAACCACACTGTCCTATAATAACACAGCAATTAAAACTTGATTTAACTTTTCTTAAATGTTATAAAATAATTTTATTTAAAAGTCACAGTGACACTCGAACTGTCATGTAACTGTAGATGTTTGCTATTATTTTTATTAACTTAACCTTGACCCGAGATTTAGTAAAAATTACCAACGTAAAATACCACAGTATACACAACTATAGTTCGGCCGTTCAGAGAATGTGTTTGACAGTTTGATCAGTTAGTCACAGTTAGTCACATAGTTAGTACAGCACTACAAATATAAAGCGCTGACATAACCTTGTAATAGCGCAGTATAGATTTAGAAAAATATTGTATAACAAGTTATTTGACACTCAGTTTGGCACAAAATTATAAAATTCATTGATTATTGATATAATAATGTTTTTTTAATGCTCATCAATTGTTAAAACGGTAAACAACCAGCAAAAATATTTTTATCGTAACTGCAACGCCATTACAAAGTTACGTTGTCAGTTCAATCGCGACGTGTCAGGAACGCATTCTCTGAACGGCCGAATTATAAAGTTACACAACTTTCAATTCACATCATCGATGTTAAACTATTGAAAAATGACAGTTAAGGTCACGGCTTTTGTTGTACTACTTCATCTTGATTTTATAGCTCGTATCTGTCATTACGACGGACGATCGTGCCATTGTCAAAATATGCATTTAGATATCAAGTCAGTCAAATGCGTCAAGTCAACTGGCATTTGTTTTGAAGAAAACTGTGGTTGTTTGAAAATCCACGGGGAAACATGTCTGCTTAAATTATCACAAGTCAAAACTCGCAAAAATTTAATCATGGTAATTATCCCGTTGTTTCATAAAAAAGTGTTAAAAACTATGATAGTTTCTAGGGTTACTTTGTAAATATTTGTATAAATAATTGTTCGTTTCTTTGTGTAAGTAAAGACTAACCCACTAATTTTAAAGTCGACATGGGGTCCTTCAAAAGGCGGGTCTTTCAGTTCCTTAAAGGCCGGCAGCGCATCAGCACCACCTCTGGTGTTGCAGGTGTCTATGGGCGACGGTGACTACTTTCCATCAGGTGGCCCGTCTGCTCGTCTGCCAGCTATGGCATAAAAAAAAAAAACAGCAATTAAATAGCTATGTTGCTTTCAATGATGTCCGAAGTAGTTTGTTCACAGCTAAGTTACACAACACCATTTAATTCACATCATAGTTGTTAACCTATCAATGATGACAGATGACAGTAAGGTCATGGTTCTACTACTGTATACTTGTTACTATTCTGTGAAGCTTGAACTTTAGTGTTGTCAAAATCAAAACTATTGAATTGACATGCCGGAAAAACTAACGAAAAATAATTAGGTGTCAATCTATACTTATTATGGACAACCCACAAAGCGTTAAACTAAAATATTAAATTAAATTTCTTGTGCTAATAGAACAAGCATATGGCCCAATAAATATAATACTACAGAGCATTTCCTCGCAAGTCACACACGTCAGAAACATGCCCTTCAATGTACTGCCCTGCGTCCATCAACTTGAGGCATACAGATGTTTGGCCTCACGTGCCAGTAATTTCTACGATTTCCCTTCAAACCGAAATACAGTAACTTTACGGCAGAAATAGGTATAGTTACTTTTATTATTATGGTTATTTGAGACTGATGATTAAAGCAACAAAGAAAATAATAAGGATATTATTTAATTTATATTTGACTCGCGTGTACAAAAACATACGACAAGAAAACCAGACTTTAGTGACGTCTTCCTCTGCGGTTTTCGGCTGCATAATCACAACACAACCAAGTCAAAGTTATAACAAATTTGAGTAACGAAATACCCAACTGTCACCTTCGTACTGTCATCTATTCTGTGTTCTATTCAATGCCTATTGTGTTTATTTTGCAATCTGTGATTCTGTACAGCTGACAATAGGATGCTTTGAAGTTATAATGATTTTCTTGCGATATGTTTATACTATTTTGAAGAATAATCGTTTGTGTTTTTTATGGATAGATAAACCCTTTGTACTTTTATTTCAATAGGCATAATTTTATACTTGTTTTGTTAACAAGTGAAGTTTTAAAAACTTGAGAAACCAACTTCATGGCTAAACTGCTGGACCGATTTTTATAAAATTTCTAGTGGACCAATCTGGCAGTATAACCTTTGAGCTCTTTGAACTAGTTTATAAATGACGAAGGTATGCGATAAAAAACATTAAAAAGACAACCGAATTAATATTCTCCTCCTTTTTTATTTGAAGCCGGTTTAAAAGGAACCCATTAAATACCTACTATAGGACAGATATATATTTATCATGAAAATCTTAGACTGTCATCGCAATTTTGGTTTAAATATACTCCTTTCATCAAGGATTACAAACTTTTTGCTGCTTAATTTCTAAGCACAGTTACAAAGTAACAATGAACAAAAGTCAGCTCAATCTCTAAGAGCGGGTACGTCACAGAATCGTGCACGTTAGAATCGACCTTTCGCCTACATATCGGTCAGTATCTCATTAACGGGACGCTCAGATAACTCGGGATGGTGTGAGTTATACACTTTTACTTTTAACCGAAAATACGCTCACTTTTTTCCTTTTTTTTACGAATAGCGGATGTAACAAGCGTATGGTCTATCTGATGTTGAGTGGTATCCATCGCCTAAAACATAGCATTGCCTCGTAGGTTCATTAGCTTGAGGCATACAGATTTACACGTAAGCTAGCTTCACGTAAAAAAATTTGCATGCCTTCATCGCTCAGTTGGTAGTTTTTTTCTACGTGGGTTTGATTTACACCGAGAACAAATCTTTGTGTGGTGAACATGGTATGTTTGTTCTCCGTCTGTATTCTAAGTAGTCTAAGTATTTACAAAAATATATATTATAAGTACTATATCAGCTTTTAGGTTCGCATAGTACACACTCTGCTTATTTTGGAGCTAGAGTGTTGGGTGGATTGTCAACAATATTTTTATTTGACTTATTTTTTACTAGTTTCTTGTTCTTCACTGAGTCTGTTGAACCAAGTGTGGTGAAAGCATTTTATTTTGTTATAGGCGATGGTTACCGCTTAACATCAGGTGGGCCATATGCTTGTTCCATCAGCTAGTAGTGTAAAAATATTTTTTAACAAAATTAAGTTCATTCAGGGATTTCATTTAAGTAAGTAAATTAATTTAATGTAAAAGTTTCTTGTAACTTGTACCAAACACCGTCAGTTCAAAAGCACTGGTCAGTGCGTTGTACAAACAACCTCACATGCATTGCGAAAGCTACTTAGCGCTGACTGAATGTCAAGGGTTCTTGTGTTTACGTTTTATGTGCGAGATTCCATAAAAAAACGTTTTTGTGGTTAGCGCATTTGTGCATTTTACGGCAGATTTTGACAGCTAGCTGGTTTAAAATAATTTATTAGACAGAGTATTTAATCGTTGCGAGTTATTTTATAGAGGCTATGCTATAATGTTAAGGCTTTAATCTTTCTTGGTATTTTTAACTTTAAGGAAGCAAGTAACATTATTCTGTTTTTAATCGAAAATAAGATGTTTTCAATTAAATGCGTATATATTTGTAATGTATAGTGAAATATCAGGACTTTAATAAAGAAACGAAAAAGAAGAGAAATGTTAATATCTCAAATAATTAGAGATATATAATTATTATAATATTATAATTATTATAATATACGAACGAGAGGCTGGTGGTTGAGACATGGTGACCAAAGGGCTGGCGCTTACCTAGGGCAAAGAATTAGCTTAGCTATTCAAAGAGGTAACGTTGCCAGCCTTTTTTTTGTTGCCAGGGCACATTGCCTGCGGTCGGTGATCTGAACTCTGTTTTCTACCTGTAATACTTTCAGGTGGAAAACAGAGTTCATTATAAAATTTTCTAGTTTCTTATAAAATGTATTTTTTATATTTTCTTCTTAATTATTTCATGTTGTATAATAATAGTTTTTGTAAATAATGTATATTCTGTTGTAAATAAATATCATCTCTAATATTCCTGGAATATGACAAAATAGGTTTTAAAATATCAATAGAGAAAAATTTCACATTTATCAAAGAATAATGTAGTTCTGCCCGAGTTGCTTACAATGTAAGGCAACAAGTCTGAACGAAGTATATTTCCTAGAATACGATGCATCCTTAATCTCACTAAAGGTGGGGTTTCGGAAGACGCGACAAAGAGACTCACAAAAAATAAAAAACTAAGAAATGTATCTCTGGGATATGTGGGGATCGAACCCACGACCTACGGCGCAGAAGGCAGAGCTACTACCAAATGAGCTGAGAGGCCAGTCTAAATGGGCAGTTACTGCGAGTCGCATAATATGTCATGTGACTAGGAGAGTGATGAGTATGAATGTAGATGGATATTTGAGTAGTAGGCCAAAGAAAAGATGGATGAACAGTGTAAAAGATGACATGGATAAGAAAGAAGTGAATACAGAGATGACGGCTGATATAGAGGAGAAGAGGAGAATGGAAGAGGAGAACATGTTGTGCTAACCGCACATAAAGTGGGATAAGGACAGGAAGAAGAAGAAGAATAAAAGTTCCTTCAGTAAGCAACGCAACGACAGCACCTTTTGTTGGTGTCTATGGGCGACGGTGACCGCTTACCATCAGGTGGGCCGTAAGTCCGTGTCTCTATCATTTGCATAAAAAAAAAGACTGCAAGTCGCTTATTGGAAACGCCAATCGAAAAACTTTAAGATGTCCGTAGTCTTCCAACAATAAAACCAAACCACAAAACAACTTAGAACAAATCTCATTAAATGCTAATGTATCGGTTATTTATGTATATACATAAATGAAATGTTTGCTTACTCACTCACTGACTGAATCACATTTTTTTTGAAACACTAGTGATTTAAAATTTGGTACTCAATAGTTGACTCATTAGTTTGATTTAGCTACTCTTCGAGGGCTGACTTTGAAAGATTTTTGACGTGACAACGTCTTATAGCACGCACGAAAAAACATGGCTCATTTGGCGTTACCTTGCTCTGAGGCGTTCCATTTAAGGCTTGAAGTGCAAGCGAGAGCACGGAACGAGCGACAAAGAGGCACAATCGGCCTCCGCGTTCGGCAGTGTTCGACATCTGTTTCTCTCCTACTTGAGTGAGCGATGCGTCCGTGTGGACAGGCTGTATGACGTTTTCACGTTCAACTATCGTCAGTAAACTTTTTTTTTTAATACAATTTTTCTACTTTTTTTAACCGACTTCAAATAAGAAAGGAAGACGTTCCTAATTCAGTTTATTTACTTTTATGTTTGTTATCACACAACTTCGTAATTTATGAGGCGATATGTAAGGTTTTTTAAACTGGAAGGTCCCATAAAAATTTTATCGAAATCGATTCAGCAATTTGGCCATAAAGTCGGTTTCTCAATTTTTTTAATTTCACTCGTTACTCGCCTGGATGAAATCACTTTCTGCCATAAGACCGCCCATTGTACTTTATTTAGTTACGCTTATTTACTATCCTTGTGTACAACAAAGTGTTAATCTATCTATCTATAGATAAATAGATCTAAGTGCCAGTTATAACACCGCAAGTAAAACCACATGCAAAACAAAGTCCAAAGCAAAATAAAAACATCCACCCACATTTCCCCGGTTTTATTACCAAATAAATCCTATGTTTAATATCATCTAGCGTAAAATTACCCGTCGCTCGTAAAGTGAAATACATCCCATTCGTGTAACAAATAGTATATTGTGCACGCTTAGATACAAAAAAACTTCACTTGGGAGGTCCGTTTTACATACACAAATATTACATTTATGAGACACCCTGTATTGTAATTTTATGTGCCAGTTTTCTTGTCCTTTTGTGTTTTTGTTTTCTGTAGGCCTACCACAAGCTCGGTCTGGCTCTGTCTCTGGCTCTGGTTTTGAGTCTGTTTGAGTGCTCATCAGTGTAACATGTGTGTGACGTTTCGACGTAGGATTTATTTAGTCAAAACATACAAAGACTCAAAACCAGACCCAGACACAGAGCCAGACAGAGCTTGTGGTAGGCCGTCCTACTGTTCGGAAAATGTATGTACACAATACTAGTATGTATGTACTTTCAAACGGTGAAGGAAAACATCGTGAGGAAACACGTGGCTTAGTCAGCTCTGCACGTATTGACCATGTCTTTCCTGTGGATTAGGCCGACTAAGCTGTTAAAGGTGCTGGGCAAGCCTATTCTAAAATCCTGTCCCAGACATTATAGCGTCCCGTAAGTAGGGCTTGAGTAATCACCACCCTTGATGCTATAAAAATCATCTACAATAGATGCAGAGGCTTTACTTGACTTTCATGTCTCTTTGTGTGCATATTGTCGAGTAAAAGGCAAAAGAGTTCAAACTTCACTTTTTTTTTTAAATAAATACTTATTTTTTTAGTAATAAATAAATCATTATTTTTTTCTGAAAATAAAATATTTTTTACTAGAAATACTACGGGTTTTAATAATTAATTTTATTTTTTAATTATTTAATTGTTTTTTTATTTGTTTCAGATTTAATAATTGGAGAGTAGGACATCCCAAAACCTATTGCTTGGAAGGTAATTCTCACATTTTTTTTGAACTACACATAAAGGTACAGTGTAGGTGTTTTTTTTAGGGTTTCGTAACCAAATGGCAAAAACGGAACCCTTATAGATTCGTCATGTCTGTCTGTCTGTCTGTCTGTCTGTCCGTCCGTATGTCACAGCCATCAAACCCAAACGTGTAGGGTATCTATGAATGGGTCTTCATAAATGATGTTGAGGATTCTAATATCGTTTTTCTAAAGTGAATAGTTTGCGCGAGAGACACTTCCAAAGTGGTAAAATGTGTCCCCCCCCCCTCTAACTTTTAAAATAAGAGAATGACAAAACTAGTAAAAATGTATGATGTACATTACTATGCAAACTTCCAACGAAATTTGGTTTGAACGAGATCTAGTTAGTAGTTTTTTTTTATACGTTATAAATCGTAAGCCGCTATTTGCCTTTCGACGAACTACTAGAACTTCTAGAACTCTATGTTATATTACTTACTGCTACGGAACCCTTCATGGGCGAGTCCGACTCGCACTTGGCCGCTTTTTATTTTTATATAGATAGCTAAGTAGTTGTTTGCCTGATGAAAAGTGAGGATGCAGCCTAAGATGGAGCATGCTTAACAATAATCCACCTGTTCCTCTTGTCTTAAAAAATCTTAAATTAAAACATTCCGGAAATATTGACTACTATAATTATACTTTATACTATTTGCATATAGTTATACTATATGCAAATAAATCATTTATCATAGGTACATTTATTTGCATAAAAAAAATACAAAATACACAAGAAACAGTTGAGCTATCGGCAGACCGTTACAAACGATCTAGAGATAGCTCAACTGATCCAAATCAGTCACTACACTTAGGTAGGTACTATTATTACTTTTATTGAGCACAATGTTTATTTCCACACTTCTTATCGTGTTACTGGTTCTTTCGAACCAAGTGTGGTTAAAGGATTTTCATTTCCACACTAATTTATTGTAATAAAGTGCATACCTTTATTGGTTGCGTTGTAGACTTAAGTAATAGAATAAGGAAACCTAATTTACTATGCCCTTAAATTTAATTGTGGACTGTGGGCGCGGCTGTAAAACTTAAAACTGTAACTTATACGCAACGTAAATCTTATTTTATTACTGCATGCAACAAAACATTGTTACTGCCTTTCACGAATCTAAGAATTAGAGGGTAGACAGGAGGCACGTCCAAGAATACCTTTGATCGCGCACCCTAGGCCAGCAGTAGTAGTATAGTAGTAGAAAGCCTTGCGCACTTTAGGAAAATTGAGCACTTACCTACCTTTGGTTTTGACAGGCGAAACGGCTCAGTTGGTAGCCCTGCCTTCTGCGCCTTAAGTCGTGGGTTCGATCCCCACCAAGAACAAATATGTGTGTAATGAACATAGATGTTTGTTGTCTGTCTGTTCTGTTATATCGTATTCTAAGTAGGTATGTATTTACAAAGTACCTTATTAGGTAAGCTAAAGGTTAGCTATCTAGTTCCCATCGTTCAAGCTATGCTTAGTTTGGGGCTAGATAGTGCTGTGTGGATTGACCACAATATTTATTTATTTTATCCTTATAATATTATAAATGCAAAAGTAGCTCTGTCTGTCTGTCT
This sequence comes from Thera obeliscata, assembly GCA_947578465.1. Classification (NCBI taxonomy): domain Eukaryota; kingdom Metazoa; phylum Arthropoda; class Insecta; order Lepidoptera; family Geometridae; genus Thera; species Thera obeliscata. The sequence goes on along the minus strand of OX387923.1, from coordinate 7,907,548 downwards.
GTTCGTCTTGCTTTTGCGATAAAACTACTGAACCGTTTCAAATGAAATTTAGTACACAGATAGTCTAAAGCAGGGATTCCCAAAGTGGTCTATATCGACCCCTTGGGGTCGATATTGGTTTCCTAGGGGTCGACACAAACGACAACTGATTTTGGGGGTCGACGAGGTCTAAAAATCGACCCCTATTAAATTAACACAAGTTCTTATTTCAAACTTTCAAGTTAGGTAGGTAGGTACTGTATTATTTATGTTGTGTTACGTGTAGGTACTGAGAAAAATTAATTTTTTTGTAGGAAATAGCATTGTTGTAGTAATGTAAAGTCTCAAGTTCGTACAACTTACGTTTATTTTGTTAAATTTTGATGAGAAAATGAAGTCAACTTTAATCACTTAACCAAGTGCAAAGTTTTTTTTCCAATTGGTACCTTAGTATCAAGGTATTTTGTATCAATAGGAAACGACTAAAGATAAGACTCTATAGCAGCTGTTTTAAGTTAGCGGACCGTTGTGAATAAGGGGGTAGATCTTAAAAGTAGGTAATTTGGCGATGGGGGTCTGAGGTAACTGTTCATTTTGGAAAAGGGGTCACTTGTCCAAAATTGTTTGGGAATCCCTGGTCTAAAGTCTCTAGAGCCTGAGAAAGGACATAGGCTTCGTTTAAATTTGAAAAAATAAACGCAGCCTATATCCTCTGTCTAACTTTTTGATTTGAAGTCGGCTAAAAAGGGCTGTAAGGGGTTGAAAGGGGGATGAAAACTTGCATGGAAGTATATTTTTAGAGCTAGAAGCTTGAAACTTATTTTTTAGGTTGTCGATTTGATATAAATAATTATAACATTAAAAGTTTGCTATAGTTTTTCCCTGAAGTTCCTCTGCAAATTAAAAATGTCATTTATTCCATTCAGTCCTACTAGTAGTTCGATAATCTTACTATTTGGACAGAAATATTCCAAATACTAGTCACCTAGACTCACCTAGCTTTGACGTTTCAAAGTGATTCTGGTATCGTATTGAATAAAAGTTTATTGAGTTTGAGACTAAGCTACTCAAAGATTATGACATTAAAAGTTTGCTAAAAACTTTTCCCTGAAGTTGCGCTGCAAATTGAAAATGAAATGAAAATACTTTATTTGCAACACATACAAAAATAGCGACGAAGTAGTATACTTAATATTTAAAATGCTACCCAAAGACGCTATTTCACGCGGACGAAATCCCGGGCACAGCTCCTTTTTTGTTAAAAACGGCCATAACATAGCGCCCGTTATTAGTAAAAGCATTGCAGCAAGTTAAGGCCAAGTTGAAGCTATTAAGGGGTGACCGTTACGCCAGGCTCAATTAATGTGAGATTAGTCGACGCTCTCAATCAATTCCGGTGCATTGTGGATTGGTCCAAGTCACTGGCGGAACTTACCAGCAAGATCCCATTGGCCCATTGGCCCCACAGAACAAAGTAGAACGACCATGTGGCCGGAAAAGTGTCACCAAAATACATGACCAAATGCACTCCATACAAATTCAACAGTTTTTTCGGGAGTCGTAAAGTGAAAAATGCCTTGCAGCAGCGCAAGAATTACTTTCCGAACAAGTTTAGCGACAATATAAAAAACATAGGAATACTTTTTTAACATCTTCAAAACAATAACTGCATATTTATTTTTTTCAAAAATCTTATACTTTTGACGGAAATGGAGACGAATGATTAAAAAAAAATACTTGTTGTATTATTGAACCAATGGATTCCGTTGCTGATAAAAATCAATCTTTGCGAATAAATGTTTTACTAAAAATGAATGGAAATAATTTTTTTTTCGCTATTTTATATTTTTATACAGAAGAAAACTCACCTTCTATTCAAACTTTTAAAATAAAAGATTTTTGAAAAAAATAATATGCATTTATTTCACGACTTTTCCCTAACTCTCGTGGATTCGAACTTGGTCATCACCGCCCTTCTCAAAAAAACCATCCTGTATATATGTATAGAGGGTAGAAAACACCCTGTAGAACCCAGGGTGTTTTTTATTATGCAAGATGTTGCGGCAGAAATAGGCATGTTGGTAGTACGCACCCGGACGAGCCACACACAAAGAGCTCTACTACTACTAATTTTATTTAATGATGTTTTCCGTCACCGATTACACCTTGCACCGCACTCCCATCAGTCCAGGAAGGTATTAGCTCGGCGTCAGCTTAGATACATCGGATTTGCCTGTAGCTAGCGCCTTCCCATTTTTGAGCTGAACAGGTTTTGATAAGGTTTACAGGAAGTTTGCAGGCCTACTTGTAAGGTGCTGTTATAAATGCTTACAAGTTAATCTTTTGGAGCCTGGTTTGTGGTGAGTTTGGTTACCGTCGTGAAACAAATGTTTTCATAAGTACTTTTTAAACTTTCGCGATCATAACACACACACATAATAAAGATTTGTATTATGTCCCAAAAGTTATGAGCCGAGCGGGATTTGAACCCGCGACCTTCCCCATGGTACGGGGCTGCGCTAACTGCTGCGCCATCAGATCCTAATCACACTCGACGAATTACTCTTAGGGGCTGTTCAGCACTAACGCCAAATCTTGCTCGGCTCATAACTTTTGGGACATAAATAAAATATTTGTGATTTTCTTAAGTGTAGTAAACACTATAAAATCATTAATAAAACACATCTTAAAGTTTCAAAAACTTGAGCAATCGAGATCATGACCAAACTGCTGAACCGGTTTTGATAAAATTTCTATAGGACCTATTTGAAACCTTTCAGATATTTTTTGACGTGACAACGTCTTATAATTCGATGGAACCGGCTGCACGCACGAAAAAACATGACTCATGCAGCGTTACCTCGCTCTGAGGCGTTCCATTTAAGACTTGAAGTGCAAGCGAGAGCGTGGAACGAGCGACAAAGAGGCACAATCGGCCTCCGCGTTCGGCAGCGTTCGACATCTGTCTCTCTCCTACTTGAGTGAGCGATGTGTCCGCGTGGACAGCTGTATGACGTTGTCACGTTCAACTATCGTCAGTAAACCTACTTTTCAGACAGCTACATTTTTTTCTTTAAATCGATTCAAAAATGTCAAAGTAATGCGCTAACAAACATAAAAAAAAAAACTAAGAACCTTCTCTTTTATTTGAAGTCGGTTAAACAGTACTACGGCATGATTGTGTTCGTCTTCATACATGTGTTCAAAATTATGTAAATTAAGTCATTACAAAATAACTTTCCACACCATAATATCGCTCATTAAATTCAAAAGGGCCACATTCCGAAAAAAATCAAAATCGTTTTTATTGCATAAAACATATCAAAATTGTCCAAATTTTTATATTCGAAAGAGACACCCATTGCTTTAGAGTTTAAAATGGTCCAATCACACAACTGCCCGTGGTCCATTTTGTCATGTTGACGACTAACTTCAGAGCAAAACGGCCATATTGTTAATTGCGACCCGGCAGTCTGCGTAAGCGCACGTCAATTTTATTAAAAAGGGCCATATTCCGGAAAGTAGTGGTGTTAGAGTGTAAAAACACAGTGAAAAGTGCCATATTTTGAAATGTGACCGTCTTTAATTAAAGAAAACACGTGAGTACAATATTATTTTATAAGGAAGCATGCCATATTTCAGAATGCGTTTCTTTTATGTTTAAATACTGCAAGTTTGATAATAATTTTATTGAAACAAAAGTGCAGTACATGGAATATGTCTGTTTTGCGTATAAAATTACCTTGATTTTGATTAGAATTTTTTGAGCTTTTTGTTTCATGGCTGTTTTGATGTTCGTGAGATATAACAGTATTTTTATTAAACGATTTCTTTACTGCTAGTTGATCCGACAGACGTCCTGTTAATATTTCAATTTGCTGGCCTGCACTGTAATATGAAAATTTCGAATGATGATGTACCTCAACATGAAATTATGACAATATGAATATAAGATCTAATAAATGGTATTTGCCTATTTGTGGTGCTATTTAGGTAACTTGCTGAAGTTACTTTTGGGGTTCAAGTACCTACAGCAACTCACATCTTTTTTTTTGTTCATAGAATGCTTAGTCGTGCACATCGGATTTTGAACATGGTCAGAACAAAAAATGAAGATCTTCAAACATCAACACACAATAACACAAACTTTGACTCAACTTCCAACTTCGCCGATCAAAGATTGCTGTCCCCGTCATTCTTGTCTGATAGTTCTTGTGATAAAAATTCAATAGCAGGCAGCCAAAATAACCTTCATCTGTCAATACTTGATGAAAGTACTGCATCTGATGTGAGAACTCCAGAAAAAAAGAGCTGATTTCGTTGTTGAGGAAAGTACAGAAAATACAGTGTTCTGTACTTTCATCAACAACGAAATCAGCTCTTTTTTTCTATAATAAACTTCCGGAAAATGCAACTAAGCTTCCTATTCGGAAGTTTAAAGCCTATGTTAAGAGTAATTTAATAAAGAAAGCGTACTATACTCTAGATAGCTATATGAATGATAAAACTGCGTGGCCCGATGTCCCGGTCACTCTACCCATAGGAAGCTAACATGTCAATTTACAATGTCTGTACCTACTATTAACCTATCTATTTATTATTATTTTATCTTATTTTTATATCTGTGTAGATACTTTATTATAACTTTGAAGCGTAGCGTGTGCTATCTTTGAAACTTTTGCTTTTGTATTATTGCATTGCATACGTCTGACTAAGTGAAGTGGCACCACACTGGAACTTCACTGCTATTATTTTAGACTATCTTTGATTTGTAAACGGATCATTATAAAAAAACGGTAGGAACCGAGCCGTAGTTTGTTGCCTGTTCTTCTACGCTTGGTCGCGTGGAACTGGCACCTAGACTCACCTAGCTTTAAGAAGTTTATTGAATTTGACCGAATTTAAATCAGATAGCGACTCAGATGAATCTTCATCTACGTTGTTTTTTTCAATTAAACCATTTTTTGTAATTAATTTTGCAAGTTTTTATGTTTTTTGGTTCTAACACAAGTGCGTGATTCTTTATTTTAGTTTTTTTTAAGCATTTAACAAAACTGCGACGTAAAATTTGAAATTAAACTTATTTTATGTATGATTTGTGGCCTTTCATTTAATAAATTCATATAATATTTTGAACATTTTTATATACAATAGGGACTTATTTGACTCTGTACGTTTCTGGGTGAAAGTTACAGTAAAAATTATACTATAGGTAAATAGCGGTTTAAAATACGCATTGAATGATATATCCCACATGTATATACGAAATATGATTTACAAAATAATACGAAAAAACGACGCCCAAAACTTCAAAACGCTCTCCTGAAAAAAATGAAGTTTTTGGAATGTGGCACTTTTGAATTTAATGAGCGATATGGTCCGTGGCCATCAAATTTGGCCCAGACAGGACATTCACCCGACATTGGGTGCATAAACGTTCTACACTTCGAGACAAATAAACCGCAGCAACGAAATACAAACTCTACTCAGGGTTAAGCTCGCCTTTGTACATGTCCTCTATTTCTGTTCTTTTCCTTTTATATTGTGTGTAATAAATAATCAAGAATTAAGAAAAACATTTAGGTACTTTTTACTGATCGAAGTGACGCGTGACCCAAGAGCTGGTGGGTATCTGGCTCAGCGTATAAGCATTGCTATTCAGCGTGGCAATGCCGCCAGCGTCTTAGGGACGCTTCCGTCTGGCACTGATTTGGATCAGTTGAGCTATCTCTAGATCGTTTGTAACGATCTGCAGATAGCTCAACTGTTTCTTGTGTATTTTGTACGTTTTGTAAATATTTTGTTTAATTTTAAGTTTCTTTGTGTAAATAAATACCATTTTACTATATTTTGAATATAAAATAACACCCAGACAAGGAACAAACATCTACAAGTAAGTTTCATTTAAATATTGGTGCTTGATGATCATGCCCTAGAAAAAAAAAATCGGTTGTCTGTAAAGTCGGCTTACTGACGATAGTTGAACGTGACAACGTCATACAGCTGTCCACGCGGACGCATCGCTCACTCAAGTAGGAGAGAGACAGATGTCGAACGCTGCCGAACGCGGAGGCCATGCGTGTCTCTTTGTCGCTCGTTCCGCGCTCTCGCTTGCACTTCAAGCCTTAAATGGAACGCCTCAGAGCGAGGTAACGCCGCATGACTTATGTTTTTTCGTGCGTGCAGCCGGCTCCATTGAATTATAAGACGTTGTCACGTCAAAAACTTAGAATCTGCGTTTAAAACATTGTTTTTTTTTTATTTATTTAAAAACAAAGAACCTTATTTCATACACATCAGTGATTTTATTGTGATAGTTAACGCTTCCGTAATAAAAATCACGTTATTTTATAATTAGCTATCATTTGCAGCGTCAATACACATTTATCGTGTAATGCTGAAAATCTCCTAGTTACGGGGTAGGAAGATAAGAAACACTTATATTACAAAAGTTTTTATTTGTGCTTTATTCGGTTAACAAACATAGGAAAATATTAGGTTCTAATTACTCTAAGGGGACCGCTATGCCCCTAGGCTTCTTCGGATCCTTAAGAACTTATTACTTGTAACTTATTACTACCTACCTATAAACTTATTGTCCGTAACTAGAAGTATCTGGGGTTGGTGACCTGCCTGCCTCGAATTCGGTTTGGCTACTAATAAGGAGTTGCGTTAGTTTATCCTACCGGTGTTGAACAGGATTAGGTCCGTCGTAAGGGTATATGGTCCGTGGGTGGACGGTGTGATGTTGGCAACAGGGAACAACGGCGGGCCTTAGGGCGCCGAAGATAGCGGCCGCAGCCGGTGTGTTGGTGCTTCCACGAGCACCTTGACTAACCTCGGAGGCTGAGATCTAACCAATATCACGTTCGCAAGTCGGTAGCGGTCTCGGAACGGAGCGGGCGTGGGCAAATGCGCGCTGGTCCTTCAGCCGAAGTTTCGACCACGGGGAGTGACAGTCGGTGCTCCCTTGTCGCAGGGACGAGTGCCAATATTCAGAGCCTGGGGCCCGTATGCGGCAGGAATCTCCAGGAGCTACCAGACGGCCTCTACTGATCACGAGAAAAGGGAACAATTTAGTATCGGCACTTTACAAAAACACTGAACTCGCTCGCTTCCAGGAATATTCGACTCACTTGAGGCTGCTAAATATTATGCGTAGGGTATATCTTTATCCACTACGGGACAATAAAATCGACAGAAATCTGTTAAATAAGATAACGAAGAATCAATTCGGTTTTCAATGGGTCGTTGCTCTCTCTGTCAGCCAGCTGTTTCAAAAATCCAGACCATAGACTCAGAGTAGAGGGATTCGCGCTAGCGATCTTATAATCGATTTTCAAATGAAATCGATGGAGGAAAAAAAAACAAACGAATCGGCCCGAATTCAGCCGTGAAAAGGCGGACGGAGGTCTAGGACGAATGCATAACGTTTTGAAAATCCTGTATCCTGTAAAAACAGGGCACATTCTCGTAACAATGGCAATATGTTAGTAGGATAATCGATTCTCGATACCCGATGGCGATCAATAGACAATCCCTCGGATCGATCAACTCCTATTCGCAATAGACAGTCTGTGGCACGTCGCGCGGGCATGTTGCCAGCTACCGGTTTGCGGTTACCCAAAATTCAACTGCGCAATATCGACCGTAAACCCTGATCATCATTATTTTCCTATGGACAAGACCGTAAGCTCGGATATGGAATCGCGTAAGCATTTTAAGACGTAGTAAGTATTCAATGATGGATAATATGGAGGTATAAACAATATAATGGGCTCTCGGGGTTGGGTGTCAAGCCGACTAACCCAACCCTTAGTGTGGACCGTACTGAGCGGGCAGCCCCGAACCAGTTGACGTAAATACGAACAGAAATTATGCTTCCAAGCTCATGTGATAATAAAATAATATGTTTTGTGGACACTGTGACAGAAGGACTGATGTTCCTGTCGCACGGCGCCGAAGGCGACGTGCGAAAAAAACTAAATAATGCGGAGCCGTTCCATTTGGCGATGTTCTGATATAAAAACTATCTCGCTGAAAGGAAGCTTCAAATTGAATGGCGGGAACGTTTGAAAAGGTATGAGTTTATTCGATCGTTACCTACTATTGTGTTTACCTATTAGAAATCGGGTGTTACAATCGGTAATTGTTATAGTTGTAAAGGAAACACACAAGTGTGTAATAACACATTGCGATGTATGCACATGCAAATAATGTCCAATTAGACAGATTTATAGCGCGCGACTGAAATCAATTACTCTTTTTAGAGTTCCGCACCCAAAGGGGAAAACGGGACCCTATTACTAAGACTCCGCTGTCCGTCCGTCCGTCTGTGTGTATGTTTGTCTGGCTGGTTGACTGGCTATCTGACTGTCTGTCTGGCCGTCTGTGAAAACGTGTTTTTTTTGCTGGTTATTACTCGATATTGATAACGGCAATAGGTAAACCCTTGAAATATTCACAGACTATTGAGTTATATTATTCCCTTTAAATAATATAATTGTATTAAAATAAAATTTATTTTAATTTCAAATAATAAAGTTTATACCAGTATTTCATTTCTATTACTCACACAACAGACATTCGTTTTTGCCATTTTTATAGATAATGGTACAAAACTAACGCGAGTCCGACTCGCACTTGGCCGGTTTTTTATATAAACATAAACCTTGCCTCCAACAATAAAATGCTTATAAATCAAATGAAGGAACCAGTTTATTGTGCTCATTTTTTTCAATGAAGAAACCTATTGAAAAAGAAATCGCAAAGCAAGTACCTACGAGTAAGTCTGAATTGGTATTTATAACAAAGATTTTATAACGATTATGATTTGAACCCACGATTTCCTTGGTACGGTGCTAACCACTGCGCCATCGAATCGCCATTGTTTAAAAAAAAACAAGGATACTTGTCAGAAACTGTAGTAGTAGTAGAGCTCTTTTTGAAGGGCTCGTCCGGAGAAGTACTACCACCATACCTATTTCTGTCGTGAACCAGCATCGCTGTGTTTCGGTTTGAAGGGTGTGTGTGCCGGTGACATTACTGGCACATGAGACTAAACATCTGTATGCCTCAAGTTGATGGACGCAGGGCAGTGCACCTTTCCGTGTGTGATCTATGATGCAATGCTTTGTTATAGGCGATGGTTACCACTTAACATCAGGAGGGCCATATGCTTATTCTATCAACTAGTCGTATTAAAAAAATACACAACTCCATGTCCGTCAGTGTACGCGTCCAGTTATAAATCCGCGGCCACATCAGCGGAACGTCAAGCATAACGGTGGTACCAGTCTTGCACTGGACGCGTGCCAGTGTGCACGCAGCCTAAAACTTTCACCCCTTAAAGTTCGTATGAACACAACAGAAACCGAAGTCGAAGTTTTGCTACCACATTTCGTCTAACAAATGTTGTCGTGTGAGCACGTGTCCCTCTTTTGTATAAAAAATTGATGAGACAAAAACGGGTTTCAATCGTTTCTACGTCACGTATTTTTGCTGTCTCATCTTTTCTCCATACAATAGAGAGAGACAAATAGGCGAAACGAAAACAACATTTCGTAGACGAAATGTGGTAGCGAAACTTCGACTCGGGGTACCGAAAACGCAAAATTGACCGCTTTTGCGTTTAATTGCGGAAACAGTAGGTCCGTAGGTCGTGGGTTTGATCCCCACCGAGAACAATTTGTAACGCAGATGTATGTTCTCTGTCTAGGTGTTATATTGTATTATAAATATGTATTTAGAAGAAAACAATGCATATAATGTATTAAATCAGCTATCTGGATCCCGAAGTACAAGTACTTCTTAATTTGGAGCTAGATTATTAGGAGTTTGTTATTTAGATTGCCCGCAATATTTAATTATTTAAGAGTTATTAATATTTTTATTAGCAATATTAATCAAAGAACGTGTTCAAAAAGAACGTTGCAAACTTAATAAAATAAAAAAACAAAGAAAGTGCACGTTAGCTATTCCCAACCACACACCCTTTTCCTGTCAAGCCAAATTAATATTCCTCTTCCATCTCGCAGGATCAAAAAAAGAAAAAATATCTCCATCACGATGCGTATAAAATTAAAAATAAGCGCCCATACCTCGGAGGAATAGTACCCCGGCGCGTTTTATGCAAAATACGTTTTTTTGTAAATGATGTATTAAAAAGTAATCATAGATTGGTAGATTGCCGATATCCGATGGACTGTGGCTCTCAAGGTTCGAGCCATAGCTAATCCTTTTAATAAAACATAAAAAAATAAAACTTTAACTTTATAGAAGTTTATAAAACATAGTGTCAAAGAAATAAAAGTTACATAAGACATAGGCAATCAAATTTGCTTGTCATACCACATATAAAACATGAATGGATAACAAATTAATGACTTTACTTGACTTATGTACATTATTTTTTTCCATCCATTCTTCTTCTTTCGTATCGATATAACAATCGTTATCATTAAAGTCACTTCCATTGATAAAAACAGAAGGAAACAAATTAAAACTAACGGAATTTATGGATTTCTAAAATATGACGTCATGCTACAATATGCCATATGCCTAATTATATGGAGGAAAAACGGGTATTTATCGTAATTACCTTTATTATTTTACACGTAATTATGCATATGGATCGCGTTAAATTAATAAGTGCTAATGCCATAATATGCTATAAAAGAAAATGGGTTCAGTAGACGCAGTTATTCTGCCAAGACTCTATACGTACATTCAAAATAAGTGGCCAAGTGCGAGTCGGAATCGCCCATGAAGGGTTCCGTAGCAACAAGTAACATAACATTTATGTTATGTTACTTGTTGCTTCGATGAACTGCAAGAACTTTTAAGTTCTTGCAGTTCATCGAAGGTAAATTGCTGTTTACGATCTATGACTTATAAAACAAAAACTACTTACTAGATCTCGTTCAAACCAAATATCGTTGAAAGTTTGCGTAGTAATGTACATCATATATTTTTATTAGTTTTATCATTCTCTTATTTTAGAAGTTAGAGAGAGGACCAACATTTTACCACTTTGGAAGTGTCTCTTGCAAAAACTATTAAGTTTAGGAAAAAACAATATTAGAAACCTCAACATCATTTTTGAAGACCTATTCATATATACACGTATGGGATGATTATTAAAATAAAATTTGAGTTTCAGTTTCAATTATGGGGGGACCCCCCAAGTTTTTGTTTTTTTTTCTACTTTTGTGTAAAAATCTTAATGTGGTTCACAGAATACATCGACAAGACCCTTAAATATACAACTTTAATGCAGCTTGCAAGTATATTTAATTTTGTGACCACTTCATCTTCCATCATGCATCAGTGATCATAATCGATTGAGCTTTGGTATGTGTCGAACTTTTTGTTGTCAGATTTTGATGTTCATTTTTGGTAGGACATGAAAAGAATCGTATTATTTTTATCATGAATTTAATTTGAATATTAAAGCAGTGAGCTGTAAATTAAATTTAGTTTTACAATCATCATCCGCAGCCCGATTTAATCCATTGCTGGGCATATGAGACTTTGCTCATACCATTCACCACGATCTTAGGCTACCTTCATCCATCTGCGGCCCACGACGCTATAAAAGTAAGGTACAATACAATGCCCTGCACCCATCAAATTGAGACTTAAAGATGCTTCACGTGCCAGTAACTTCACCGGCACCCTTCAAACCGAAACACAGTGGTTCTGTTTCACGGCAGAAATGGGCATGGTGGTAGTACTTCCCTGACCTTTTAAAAGAGTTCTACTACCTACCTCAATACCGGGTATATGTCTACCGGAATCTCATGGCAAATGGAGAAATAAAAATTTATTGCGTGCAATAATGGGGAAATTGGATTAAACGATCTTGATACTGTTTTATTTTTATTTATGTCTTTGATAAAACAGGTGACAAATAACGTTGTCATATGAAAATCTCAATTTATTATTTATTTTTATGCCATGCGATTCCGGGAGACCTATGCATCTGAAACTTTGAGAACCGCAGCTGGCGACCGTAATAAAATGGTTAATTCGTGTTGTAAGACTCGCATCAAGCTTGGGTTCCCTCGCTTCTTTTATTTTCATGTAGCACTAGCCCAACCTGTTCCCCGTTACCGACTGCCTACAGCTGAGGGGGATTTGTGTCCGTATTCAACCATTTTTATAACGCTTTTATTAGCTTCACCTGTATGTAAGTTTGTATGTAAGCTTGTATGTAACCGACCCCTTTGAGCTCGATTTTGTCCTACTTTGAACGATCAGATTTGATTCAAACTTTGCACACCTGTCAAAGGTCGATGACAATGCAGTAAGATGAAAAAAAAAAGTTAAAAAAAAAAAAAAGTTAAAAAAAAATATAGGTAGTTTAAAAAACTAAAAAAAACGCTTTTATAACTAATTGAACTAAAAAGTTAAAAATAAAACTGTAATTAATCAATTAAAAAATGTATATTATTGTACAAAGAGCGTGGGGGGGTTTTATTTCTAACTTTTTAGGTCAATTAGTTATAAACGCGTGTTTTTTTTAGTTTTTTAAACTATGATTTATTAGAATACAATACAGTAATATTCTTCAATCCCCAGCAGCCCTTGTAGTCTGTATATATAAATAAAAATAAATATTATAGACAACCCACACCACACTATCTAGCCCCAAACTAAGCAGAACTTGTACTATGGGAACTATATAGCTGATATAATACTTATATGTATACGTTTTTTTTGTAAATACATACATACTTAGAATACAATATAACACCCAGGCAAAGAACAAACATCTGTTTTCAGCACACAAATATTTGTTCCAGGTGGGGATCGAACCCACGACCTACGGCTCAGAAGGCCAAATATATAAAAATGTTTTGTTGGTGCAGCGGAAGTAAAAAATCTGTGTAATACTTAGCACTGGTTATTCACAAGATAAATACCTACTTCTCTTCTATCCAAACTAGGTTACAAAAACAAAACTGAAATAAAATAAGAAAGGTGACAAGTATCCACTCAGTTTTACGACAAGTCTCTTTAGTCTATGATAGCTAGTCTTGTCCAAATTAGGGTTCCGCGGGACAAATCAAGTTGTAATAAATCAGTCGCAGCATGGGAACCGCGATACTTGTCAGTTCTGAGAGCTGAGGCTATGGGTGTAGCGATAAGCTGAGAGAGAGCGGGTTGACTTTAACTGAGCGTTTTTTGTGAACAGTGAACAATGCTTGTACTTTAAGAACCAGAAACAGATGGCACAATAACAATATAACAGTCAGCTACGTTATTAACTTAGTTATTAACTTTTAACAGTGGGTTAATGAAAACACGTTATAAATAGTTCCTAGCAATAGTAAAGCAACAAAAAATGGGTTTATACACACAACACGCATAGTTTTTTGGTAAAATATGATTTTATAGAACGAGGAAGGAAAGAAATACTTTTTCATTCCACCAGCTCAGAGGATAAAGTAAATTTGAATTCCGAATATCGCGTTTACTAAGTTAGGTTTGGTTTTAGTTTTAGTTGCGGCTAACTCTTTCTATGAAAATTGTATTGCATTTACCAAACAGAACACCTTTACTGAAGCATAGTTCTTTTATAAATAATCCGCTTATAAAAAGCGGGTGTTATGAAGTGAGCGGGTGTTATCACCCGCTCACTTCATAGCCACACCCGTACCTCCTTATTCGTCGATCCGGTACAGTTAGCCGCAATATCATCACTGGACAACGGCGCTAATCGTGCTGTGTAGTCGTGATGTACACTCGCGAACATAATATCTAAATATAGATTTTACAATGTCACAAAAATTTGAAAAAGTGATTGAAAATTTTACAGTATTTCAAAAAGAATTTATTAAAAAAATAATAAATTCATTTTGGGATATTGTAAAATTTGAGACTTTTATACTTTTAGAATTTTATTTTCTTTGTAACTGGCCTCTCAGCTCAATTGATAGTAGCTCTACCTTCTGCGCCGTAGGTCGTGGGTTCGATCCCCACCGAGAACAAAAAATTGTGTGGTGACCGCAGATGTTTGTTTTCTGTCTGGGTGTTATATTGTATTCTAAGTATGTGTTTAAAAAATAAAATATTTGTTAGTGATTTTATCAGCTATCTGGTTCCTACAGTACAAGCTCTGCTTAATTTTGCGCGTTGTGTGGTTCGTCGACAATATTTATTTATGTAGTTATATATTTTTTAGTTTATATATTTTTTATATTAAATATACCAATTAAATATACCAATTTTTAGATTGAAGTACTTATGTAGCCCAAAAAAATAAGGTAGGAAAACTTCACATTATCAATAGCAAATTCTGTTTTATTAAAAGGTTTTGCGGCAAGAAAAGGTTCTACGTACTTTTACCTAACCCAGATTTCATAAAATCTTATAAGAGAATTTAATAAAGGTTTTGCGGAAGCAATTTGTGAGATTCAGGACCAGATTAGGATTTTTTTTTTGCAAAAATAATTATAAATGTCTGACTTTGACGTTTAATAAAAGCTGTTGATCTTCATAAACTTAATAAATGATTCCTTAGTTAATACTTATTTTGGTCTGATTCACACGGTTAAGAAGTTTCTTGAAACACATTTAAAAATACTTTTTTTTTGTACAACTAGCTGAGAGAACTAGCTTATGGCCCACCTGATGTTAGGTGGTAACCACTGCATTGCATTTTACAAAGCATTGCTTTGAAAGTTACGCACGTGAGTAACGTCCCTTACTCCCTTGCATCCATCAACTTGAGGCATACAGATGTTCAGCCTCACGTGCCAGTAATTTCACCGGCACCCACACCTTTCAAACCGAAACACGGCAGAAATAGGCATGGTGGTAGTACGCACCCGGACGAGATACACACAAAAACCTCTTCTACAACTTTGAACTAACATAAAGCTTTAGTAGATGGGTGAGTCAGACTCGCACTTGGCCGCTTTTTTTTAGTTCCATTTTATTTTTGTTTTCTGTTTTTGTTTCTGTTATGTGAGTTCCCTAATTTAGTACTTAAAATGTTCTCCGTTGGAGGTGTGACAAATAAATGTTTTTTCTTTCTTTCTTTCTAGTAGATAAGTAGATTAGATTATTATTATTACTACTATAGCCTTTTTGGCGTGAAAGCGCGTCAGACAGAGTTAGTTTCGCATCTATCTATGCAGGTATTTATCTATGTGTATAAAAGAAAGTCGTGTTAGTTACACTATCTTTAACTCAAGAACGGCTGAACCGATTTGACTGAAAATTAGTGGAAAAATTAGGCAAAAAGCAGACAGATAGCTTAGACATACTCGTAGGATAATTTTTATCCCGTAAAAATTACGGGAGCAGGGCGAGTGAAGGCGCGTTCGGCCGCTAGTTTATAATATAAGTAAGGGTTCAAGACTTTTCCATTTGACGATACCCACAGCAAAGATATCTATTGAAAAGTTTCGCTCCGGTCGTTCGTGATGCCATCTCTATTCTTTGGTGAACTGTTTGATTTGATAATGTACGATTTTTCGGTACTGATAGCCGTTTGGTTACGATAGATAAATAAATGAAATATTTGGGAATATTTCCATAGTACAGTGGAATACAGCTCAAGTTACCTAAAACAAAGAAAAATGACGCTTACTACAAGGACATAAGAGCTATCAGTGTATATAGCCTGATGCGTATCCTTGTGTACAAGTTCTCATGGGTCCCATAGTAAATAAATAAATAAATAATTAAATAAATATTGTGGACAATTCACACAACACTACCCAGCCCCAAACTAAGCAGAGCTTGTAATATGGGAACCGGATAGCTGTTATAATACTTGAATACATTTTTTTTTGTAAATACATACTTAGAATACAATATAACACCCAGACAGAGAACAAACATTTATGTTCACCACACAAATATTTGTTCTCGGTGGGGATCGAACCCACGACCTACGGCACAGAAGGCAGAACTACTACCAACTGAGCTAGAGGCCAGTCGTATAAGTTTGGGACTAGATGTTTGGATTGAGTTCCCATAGTTCCCACAGTACCTACAAGTAATAGTTCCCATAGTAACAGTTCTGCTTAGTTTGGGGCTAGATAGTACTGTGTGAATTGTCCGCAATATTTAAGTAAAACAAAAGCTTAACATTTTATTTTGCTTATTTTTTTTTCTGACTGCTCAAGAGCTTCAATAATTTGATGGTGTTTGTGGTATTTTTTACTGTCGATCCAAAATATTAAAATCTTTTGTGTCAGTTCGGTCACTGTGTCCTAAAAAAGCCTTGCGTACGTCTAGCGCGATGGCGATCAGCTAAACGCTGTCAAATATAACAACGATATTTGACAACGTTTCACTGATCACCATCGCGCTAGATTTGCGCAGGCTTTAAATGCAACATCATCAGCAGCTTTACCTACAAAAAACAGTTTAGTGTTTATTTTACTGTACATTATTTTAACGTAAAGGAAACTATTGAACGATAAAACCCGTTAAATTGTTATCGTTGTGTTATTTCGTGCTAAAACTATAGAGTTAGGCTTGGAGTACAATGAGTGCGTTCGAAGCTAATAGAAAAATAATTTTCACTAATCAAAAAATAAAAATATCTGCATTATCAACAGGATCATTTTTTTTTTTTTTTTTTTTTTTTTTTTTTACTTAAGGGGCCGACGATGGGTAAATTTTCATACAAACGTAATACCAAAATGATTACTATTTTAAGCAGATTTTCACTATATTATTGTAATAATTGTATTTTTATTATATTTATCTAGGTTCCTGGGCAGTTTTTATTTTAAATTACTTACCTCAAATGAAATTAACGCCAATCACATTTTACAATGAAAAAAAATGTGTAAATGCGATTGGTGTTTATTTCATTTTATGTAAGTAATTTGAAATAAAAACTGTTGAGGAACCTAGATAAATACTATACAAATACAATTATTACAATAATATATTGTAAATCTGTCTAAATTAGAAATCATTTTGGTATTCCGTTTGTATGAAAATTTTCCCTCCGCTGGCCCCTTAACGACTCGTTTCGCCTATATGTGTCGCTCTCTTTCGTACGGAGGAATGATGAGATAAGAACTCGTTTCAATTGATTCTACGTAACGTAATTTTGTTGTCTCATCATTTCTCCATACAAAAGAAAGAGACATTAAAAAACGACATGCCTGAAACGTGAAACGCTGTCAAATAAATGACAGCGATATGTTTCACTGCTAGCTACCGCAGAACGCCCACTGAACTGTTATTTTATGCATTGCAATTTTATGAATGGTGATTTACTTAGGTCTGCTCTTGGTGTACCTACCGCGGAACCCAGCGGCGCGGAACGTAGTGTTACGGAGTTACATAAACTCATTGTTCGTGTACAATGACCTTACACTTGGCTCCGTGTGTTACTTGCTTAATTGTTTGATGATGATATGCAAACAAATATTTATGGAAATTAAGTTTTGCCAGTTTTTCTTTACTTAGTCTTGTGGAACCGGCCTAGATCCTCATACTTTATGAGACGTTTCAATTTAAAGTAAGCCGTGTGAATTAATAAAATAAAGTCAAGTTTTATTTGATAAGCATCTTCGAATGAACTTCATAAATTCCACAAGTTTTTTTGAGGCAATCTGGCATTTCACGTTTCGTGCTAGTACACGGCGATTTCCATTTGTATTATTCTTCACGAAGTCTTCATCATAAAACCAACTGCGGTATGATTCTATGACAATTTCCTCACAGTATCTTTCTCTAATTACAGATGTGAGAAGCCTCACGATGGCAGCGACTGATGGTCAGGTCTTAGTCGCAGCGTCGCGCTGGTGTGATGAGGGTTCCTATCTCCGGGAGTTCGTCTCCAGGAACCGTCTGCCGAACGTCAGCAAAATCATTAAAGGCCAATATGGAGGCCTTGGAGTACCTACCTTACCCAGCCCAGGGCTTCAATCCACAGCTCTACTCATATCAGTTGGAAAAAGAAAAAAAATCATCGCCCAAGCGATCAAACTCAAAGAAGGCCGAAGAATGGTCTCCGTAGGCCCAAGAATCGCTATCCCAGAAAGCTATAAAGGCTACTTCGAACTGCTTAGTGAAGAGGGAAGAGCAGTCAGATGCATGGAGTCAGTGTCAGAAGTCGCTAGAAGAAAACTAGATGACGGATGCTTAGTCAGAGAGCCAGTTAGAGTCATATGCGCTAAGACAGACCTAGATGGAAACATCACAGCAGATGGTGCCAGGAATCTACCAGCTGGAGAAGTAATAATGCCAAGAGGAGAGGCCTTTCTGGGAAAGAATAAGTATTTAAAGTGTACAGACTCGAAAGGGGATACGGTATTGATGAGCTTGGACCAACGAGGGAAG
Organism: Thera obeliscata; assembly: GCA_947578465.1. Taxonomy (NCBI): domain Eukaryota; kingdom Metazoa; phylum Arthropoda; class Insecta; order Lepidoptera; family Geometridae; genus Thera; species Thera obeliscata. The sequence continues at coordinate 7,889,248 of OX387923.1, read as the reverse complement.
TTTTCGGCCATAGCAAAGGAGGAGAATATAAGTGGTGTGCATACAGCAAAGACGTTGCTATTTAAACGATTACCAATCACAGTCAGACTGGTGCATGGAACTCCACCAAGAGGACTGAAGAGTGCTAGTCATTTTCTCCCTGAATTAAGACTTCTGTCAATGTTCGAAGAGGAACATGTATTCGCTCTACCCTTACAGAAAGAAGGAAATGCAATGATAGCACTTCCATTAGCAGCACCTCTAAAAATGCAGAAATGCAAGAATGAAGACCAAATCAAAAACTTCATGGAGTTCTCTAGACTAGTCGAAAAGTGCAATCGTTTACTTGTGGATGTGGTAGATAGAATACAAGTCCTAGATGGGAAACTGGGTGATCCAAAGCGACTGCTTAATGGCCCATTACACACTCCTCCTATAGTTAAAACTGGATACTTCCTCCGAAGAAGTGTTTCATCAGACAGTGCTAATCAACATAAGCACATGTCAAGACATAACCACATATACAGCAGTCACAGAGACGAGAACAGCATTCCAGATGAATACGATGAGATTGACCAAATATACGACTATGTTAGAGGTTTTGCTCCACTTCCTAAAACCATAAAGGCATCTTACTCGAACGAGCCTGCCTTTAAACACGAATCAGCTCCAGTCTCCCCTGCTGCGACGCCAATCCACATGCCCCTAATCAGCGAGACAAAGCCAGAACCTCCTCCCATCGAAACTATTCCAACAAAAAAACCGATAAACATTCAGAAAGCTGAAAAACGGACCCGAAAAGCCCCTGTCAAAGAAACCCCTGTCACAGTCTACAAGGAAAAATGCTCCATAGCACCAACCCCAAACTTACCCAAGCTCTTCATAAAGAACAGCGTTAATAATAACAAAACTAGGATGGTTTTTAGACAGAAAAGTAGCTCTCCGACAAAAGAATGCTCTAGTCCTTTAGCCAGCCCGATCCGAACAAGTAAAGATGACTCCCCAATCTTCAACATTCGATACAAAAGTCTTAGCAATATCCACAACGCTATGGAGCTTGACGGGACCTTAGACTCGAGTCATTCTGGGGGACGAACATCAGGAGATTCAGGAAACGGACCAAAACTGCCAGAAAAGAGGTCTAGAAAACTGAGCCGACCGAAGTCATTGACGAATTTAGTTTGGGAGCTGAAAGGCTGTCCATTGGAGACGGAGAAACCAAAATGTAGAGTAAAAAATGAAGCATGCAAGAAGCTTGGCACTAAACTGTCTTTGGGGGCGCAGAAGAGGGTGCCAACACTGTATCTTTGATTGTAAGTATGATTTAAAATATCTAACTACCCCTTAGCATACACTCCATATTCCAGCTTATACTCTTCAATCTTGAGTCCAGTAATTCATTCCTGTGAAACCACTACGATACGGCTTTCTTCCCTATTATTTACTTATTTATTTATTTTATTTAGACAAATGCAATTTGGGGTAACAGCTGGAGCCAAAGCACCAAAATGCTAGGCCCAATTACAAAATACACTTAACAATAAATAGAAAGAAAGAAAGAAAACATATTTATTCACAGACACTTAGCAATTTAAAGTACGATATCTACGCTATACTTACATACATACAAGAAATATAAAGAGCCAAGAGCTGCAAAACGGAATACGGAATAGGTGAAGATAGTCTAATAATAAATACAATTTTCAACATACATACATAGTCAAAATATCACAATGTCAAGGATACAAAAGTATAATTTACCAGTAAACATCAATACAAGTGTTTAATTGTTTTGATTTTTACTACAATTAGTTACCTCTTACGACATCCATTGGTAAAGAGGGGGTTCTATTTTTAGGGTTCCGTAGCCAAATGGCAAAAACGGAACCCTTATAGATTCGTCATGTCTGTCTGTCTGTCTGTCTGTCCGTCCGTATGTCACAGCCGTTTTTCTCCGAAACCGTAAGAGCTAGACTGATGAAACTTGGCGAGTAGATGTATTCTGTGAACCGCATTAAGATTTTAAGCTAAAAATAAAAATAAAACTATAAATTTCGGGGGTCCCCATACTTGAAACTGAAACTCAAAATTTTTTTTTTCATCGAACCCATACTTGTGGGGTATCTATGAATAGGTCTTCAAAAATGATGTTGAGGTTTCTAATATAGTTTTTTTCTAAACTGAATAGTTTGCGCGAGAGACACTTCCAAAGTGGAAAAAAGTTGGTCCCCCCCCCCTCTAACTTCTAAAGTAAGAGAATGATAATACTAAAAAAAATATATGTTGTACATTACTATGTAAACTTCCAACGATTTTTGGTTTGAACGAGATCTAGTCAGTAGTTTTTTTTTTATACGTCATAAACCGTATACCGCAATTTACCTTTCGACGAACTACAAGAACCTTATTATGTTACATCAAGTAACATAATATAAAGGTTCTTGTACGGAACCCTTCATGGGCGAGTCCGACTCGCACTTGGCTGCTTTTTTTACTAATAAAACGCATGACAGGAAAAGCGATTCTGTGTTTCTGTGTACCACAGCAGCAAAAAGGTTGCATTGCAGGCTTTACAAAGAGCCATCGATCTTTAAATAAATGCCAGTGGCTATATTAGCAAAGTATTACCATTAACGAATACTAACATTGGTGGATCTGCAGATTTCGAAATGTTTCGTGATATGCCAGACGAAGTGTTTGTTTCCAATAAATCTGGGAACTTTGTGGGGTAATTGCTTCAAAGTGTAAGCTTTTGTGGGTTCGACTCCAATCCAGGAAAAACAAACATGTCGATGTCAAAGAAAATACTAAGTAATTTTTTGTACAAGTTGCTTTTTAACCGCTCTTGACCAATTTTGATGACCGAGCAAGCGACGGAATCAAAAGAGCACGAGGTGAAAAATCTTTGCACTCGAGTGCAACACGTAACTTTTCACCCCACCTCAGCGAGGAAACGACTAAATGAAAAAAAAGTAAATGGCGCGCGTAAAGTAAATTAAAATAAATAAGATGGTTCCAAGTCTAAGTTTTTAACAAATTAATAAAGATTGTATGATAAATTCGGCACCAAGGAGGTAGAAGTAAATAGGTTTAATGATGTTTTGAATTCACAAACTTAGTGCACCCGATGTTCTAAATTCAAATTCTGCCCTTCGATATCTGAGTGCAAACGGATTTGCCTCAGTTATCGATGAACAAAGATATACTTTCCGTTTGATTTTATGTCTGAGGCAGGTGTTTGATTATCATGACAGGACAATGGAAATATGATCTGCATAAGACATATTTTTGACTATTTAAGAGCCTCGTAGCCAGTTGGTAGTAACTCTGTTTTCTGTAAGTTGCGGATCGATCTACGCTTAGAACAAATAATTTTAATATTTTAATATTTTTAAATAATTTTAGCTTAGCTTCATCATCAGCCTGAAGATGTCCACAGCTGGACAAAGGTTCCTAAACATGTCCCGGTTTAAGAAACATTTTTAGTTTAAAATCAGATATTTTCATATATTTTATGTTATGGAATCGTAGGAAACTTAGGGTCAAGACTATGATTGCTATTTTTTACCCAATAGATAAAAGATCCCATAAATTTAGAGTTTTTATAAATTCGACAAGGTAGTGTAGGTATGTAGTGAATCTTCACGTATTCGGAACCAATGCAAATTGTTATGTTCAACATCCAATCCATGAAAATTGTACGAGGTGTATAAAAAAAGATCCAGAAAACTAAAGGTAGTAGATATATTTCAGTGGAAGTAGAACTCCATCTCGTCGTCGTCGTCTGTTTTCTTTATCGTGTTTGCATGCTGGGTTTTTCTGGCGAAGTGTGTGAATCTGTATTTAAGATCTAAAATGTATACCATACTTCAAGTACCACATTTCATTTCATTTCCGTATCTTTTGTTGCAATCAAAACCTAGTCGCATCTGTCAGTTTTGACATTATTTTGAACTTCGATTTCATTATAAAATGAATTGAAACAAAACTTATGACAAGGAACAATTTCAAAAAGACTGAATGTTAACGCGAGTTGAAGTTGAAAACATGAGATAGCGAAAAGGAACTTTGCTGTGTAAAACTAGTATGGCAACAAACATTGGTCGAAAAAATATGGCAGCAAGACATGACATGATCGCTGTTCCTTGTTAGTATCATTTATTTGTTAGTACTAAAGTTTTGATTTTAACAGGATTACATAATTGCCCAACTGCTTGTTGCATCGCTTATTCTGATAATAATAGTCCAGGTTTTCTTTTCGAGAGCTGTATTTACACACCCTGTATACCTTACATAAGCAAGAGCCTTCGATACATCCTGCTGCATCGGTCATTGACCAGCAACAAAAACTAGAGAAATCTATTTTATCTATTGATTGTAACACGCGATCTTTAAATGGTTTTTATAGCGATATGGGATTGTTCTAAATGAATTCATGACTATATTAAACTAGCTACGTTTAGGTTAGTTCAAACTAGAACTTGAAAGATAGAAAGAAAGAAACAAAAAACGTTTAATTATCGCACACCTCCAATGGAGATTTTTTTGAGTAGGTACTAAAATAGGAGAAACTCTATGAGTAACTAAAAACTGAAAACAAAATAAAAGGTAACTAAAAAAGGTGCAGAATAGTCCCCCATATGCCGAGTTTTTTTTTATTCAATTATAAATTTGCATCAAGCGTGTTGTTTTAAGAAGTGCCTTTTGACCAATTATAGGTAGGTAGCTAAGTTAAATATAAGTAAAAGAAAAAACATACATAGCATTGGGCTTCTATAGAAGTAAACCTTGATTGTTTTTATGATTCCGGAAAAGTTAGATGCGACAAACAGGCCTCGTCTCAGCTCGATGGTGCTAACCATCCAGAGATGGAAATCAACGCTGGTTTTCAGACAAACTACGAGAATGTAGTTTTAGTTTAGAATTAGGCAGTACTAATTTGTGCTTGTACCTGCATGGTAAAAAAAACAGGCCTTTGCATCTATTGTAGATGATTTATATAGCGTCAGGGGCAACTGGTGATTACTCATGCCCCTACTTACGGGACGCTATAATGCCTGGGACAGGATTTTAAATGGAATAGGCTTGCCCAGCACCTATACCATCCTGACAGCTTAGTCGGCCTAATCCACAGAAAAGACATGGTCAATACGTGCGGAGCTGACTAAGCCACGGGTTTCGTCACGATGTTTTCCTTCACTGTTTGAGAGCACTAGCATTGTGTACATAAATTTTTCGATAGAAAAACTCATTGGTATACGACTGGATGGTATGTATATGTATATGCAGATATTTTGATTTTATACGACTGAATGGTATGTATAATTATGTATTTTGATTATCCCTGTAGGTAACCTGCAATAATTCCCTCATAAAATTCATGTAGGTATATCGTGACTATCGCCTACAAAATGTCGCAGTTTAGTAATTTCGCGACTGCCATAATGGATTCACAGTATAAACTAATTGGCTTGGTAATGTAGATAATGGGGGAGTGTTGCCACACCCTGGCTTCGCACGATAGCTTCCACACTGATTAAGGTACATACACCTTATTTTTCCACAAGGTTATTTGGGTGAAGTCGGAGTTTTGCTACCACATTTCGTATACCAAATGTTGTTTTCGTGTGAGCACATATCTCACCTGGCTTGCACAGGTTTTTGAATAAAGATTCAACACAAAAATAATATTTTTAACTACTAGGATAGATAAAAAATAACACTTATCTGGAAAAAGTGTCGCTCTGAGGCGCACTTAAAATATTTTAACACACTGCACAGGTTTGAAATACACAAATGGTTTGAAAAATACAAATACCAGTGACACGCTAAGAAGGAGTAATAACGAGAAAGTCCGGGAAGAAAAACATTTGAACTGAAAATAATTGAAATAGCTTCACAAACCTAATAAACATCCTTGCATATCTTTTAATATTTAAATGTACCCTCATGATGTCATAGGTGTAATCTAACGAGGGTAGTCAGAATAATGTCTTCCAAATATTGATCGTAGCAAATCTCCACGCAAGCAAAGCAGCGGGAGACAACTAATAAACCATAGATAACTTAATATATCTGTGGTATACACGCATCTATAGACTATATCCGTGAAACAACTTGACTCCGCGCAAGATAAGTATGCACGTGACAGATGGTGGAAAACCTGAATAAAATGGACTGTAAATAATGTTCCGGTTAGAAACATGAATGGGGAAATAGCACTTGTATTGCGTTTAAAGCCAGTTTTGTTTATTTATTTATTATTAGGGCATCCGCTAAAAGAAACACGAGAATAACAAATAATTTGCAAAAAGTCTTAAAACTATGCATCCCTCCAGATAGAGGACGCCACAGCATGTACTAAAAATATCGACTCAACTAAACAGACAATAAGGTATCAGTCAAGTAAGTTACACAGAAACTTAATTTTAGAAATACAAATACTAAAAACAAAAAAAAACTCAATTTTAAAACATAAGCTTAATACAAAAATGTTAGTGTTATTTCAAGTCAGTTATTTTTAAATCAAATCAAATTATTTATTTTATGCCACACAAGTATTACACAATGACATAAAAATTGGTTGTCACTCAGATGTTGGAGTAGCGAGTGCCACTGTTATAGTCTTCCATGACACCAGATTTTACATTTTCTCCCGCGCATAGTTATCTTGCGCGGAGTCTAGGTTTTTGCCCTGCACAAGTTCTAAGTCGATGTTTAATTCAGATCTTATTTATAGATCTCTGGACGCTCTTGGGTTAGAAGTCTACAATCTAGTTTTTGTGAAAGGCACCCGTTTGTGATACTAAAGAAATATGTATTTATAATGTGCATCGTTAAATAAGTTTTTGTTGGAGATTTTTTAAATAGAATGGAAAGGGCAACTACTTTTTGTTTCACCACGTCTTTTTGCAAATTAAAAATAATAAATAATGATTAAATAATACTAAATCTATTATTATGTGTGTTCTCCGGGTCCCACTACTGGGCAAAGGCCTCCCCCCATTTCCTCCAGATATCGCGATTCTTGACTATGCTTGTCCAGTCCGTCAGGAAACCATCAAGCTCGTCTCGCCATCTCCGTTTTTGTCTGCCGCGTTTCCTTCTCGCTAGGTCAGGATAAAAAAAAATTATAAAACAATAATATTTTTTTTATTTTATTTCAATAAATATGTCATACATTGATTTATAAACAACACTCACGCAAATGTAGCAATAGCAATATACACGCATAATGTTTCTAAACTGTCTAAAATAAAGAAGCTGGCTTGACAATTTGCTTACATTTAGTTGTACGTAGGTACAGATGCAGGTATAATCTTTGTAAAAGTATCAAAAGCTTTTACGAAGAGAAAAATTCACTGGTGCACGTCCGGAATCAAACTTTATGATCTTATTAATAAGGCAGTAGAAATTAAACAAAGCTATTTATATTAGGTAGAATCAAGGATTTTTTAACCAAGGTAGAATGTATCTCAGAAGTCATGTAAGTGACTTTATAAAGCTAAAACCAAGGAGGTTGGAAACCTATGTGGTTTGTAACAAAAGAGTTTAAAAATCTATGGCTAAAACCTAGAATATGTTTACAAAAACATTTATTTTGCATTTGTATTACAAAACCCTTCAATTATTATTTTATGAAAATGCACCGCCATTTTGAATAAATTACCAAAACCTCAATTGCAGATGATTACCATTTAAATTAGGTTTTCATTCGATTATCAGAAATTGGTTTGATCAATATTGCATTAATTTCGTTCAATTTGCAAGCATTTTCGCAATCAAAATAATTTGGGAAGCTAATACTTTCCAAAGATGAACTGTTCTATATAAGCCTAGATCTATTGCGGAAGGATTTTTATTACAATACCATGATAAAAGTAAAACAACCTATTAAATCTTATTAAATAGTTCTGGATAATGGTAGAAAATACCAAAGTTCATTCTGAAAGTTTTAGGTCTCAAAATTATCAAAATGGCGTTTTTACATCGAGATTCAATATCGATGGATTTTTTCAATAAGACAAGTTGCACGAAAGGAGCCTCTCTAACGCGCAATTGAAATCCTATCACCACACTGGTTCAAAACGACCGGTGACACGTTAAAAAGAATGAAACAAAGTGATGTAATAAGCACATGGCTCGCCTTATGTTGTGCGCTTACCTCTGCCTATAACAATTACATTTCCTCACAGTGCACGTCCAGATGACGTGTCCTAAAAGACATCGCACTACGACTACCTACTTATCTACTTCTTCTTCTTATCGTGTCACTGATTCTTTCGAACCAAGTGTGGTGAAAGGATTTTAAGTGCGCCTCAAAGAGGCTCCTTTCGTGCACTATACATATATTTTCAAATTTTTTAGGTTATACGATATGCCGGTTTCCTCACAATGTTTTCCTTCACCGTTTGAGAACACTTGGGCAGAAAAACTCATTGGTATACGACTGCATTTGAACCCACTACCTTCGGATCGGAAGGCGGGGCGGCTACCACTAGACCACCAGTGCTCACAAATACTTATCTACTGAATTACTTCCACTGACACAGTTTAAAAAAAAACAGTTACCACAAATCATTTTTACGACAAACACTAAACAAACTTACTAGGAGCACAGAAAGATGTAAGAAGACACAAAACTCGGATGCTTTGATAGCGCGGTCAAAAACATGTAATCTCTGCAGTAGATCGTATTACGCAAACCTATAGGTATTCAGATCTAGTTTATAGATTAGGAGGCGTTCAACTTGCCAGTTGGGATTTTTTGTTCAGCTTGGTGATGGTTAAGGCTCGGCGCAAACGGGCCACCGGCCACAGCCACTGGTGGCCGTCACGCGCGGCTTTTGCAGCAGCAGTGACAGCCACCAACACATAGTTGTGATGTGCCGACCCCGCATAAAGTGGGAATGGACACGAAGAGGAGACAGGCACAGTCCATTCTCTGTTGTACAGTCTCACGATCGTCTTCGACAATTAGCGAGGTTTCCACTAAAACTTGTTAAACGCGGGAGAGGCTTAGTGAGAGTGACACCTTAGCGGCATTTAACCGTGAAACACCGACACTTAAGGCCAACTCACATCATCATGGCGATCAGCTAAAACGCTATCAAATATCGCCGTCATATTTGACAACATTTCAGCTGATCGCCATTGCCATCGCCTAGATGTGCGTTGGCCTTAAGTGTCGGTGTTTCGCGATCCGTAGCAATGGCGATTAATGGTGAATCACAGTTACTAGCTGTGTGTGTGTGTGTGTGTGTGTGTGTGTGTGTGTGTGTGTGTGTGTGTGTGTGGTGGTAGCGAGTGGCCACCACCGTTCAGTCGTTAGCTACGATGCACAATCCTAAATCATCATCTTCCTGCCCTTATCCCACGCTAAGTGGGTCGACACAACAGGTTTTCTTCTTCCCCTCACCGCTATCATTCGTCTTCTCAGTGATCACTCTTTTCCTGCTCATGTCATCCTTGACGCAGTCCATTCATCTTTTCTTTGGTCTACCTCTTCTTCTATAAAATCCAGAGTTCCTAAATAAAATATGAAAAGCTTGTGAACTAGAGAGACACAACGCGAACCGATTACTCTACATTTTAGATTGTTTATTTAAGTGTGATTTCTCTGTTGGATGCCCTAAATAAATACAATGAAATAAAAATAAACTGTGTGTCGCTGACCACGAGTGGATGTAGCCGGTTTCCCATTTGCGTCGAGCCTTAGTCGCAGGTGGTCGGTGGTTAAGGACGTAAAAAATGAGTAATTGACGTCATTGACTTTAGATAAAAATCATCATCAATACAACATTATTACTCTTTTTTTTTATATTTAATAGACCTAGCCATGATCTCACCTGATGGTAAGCGACGATGTAGCAGGATAGTCTACAAGAAACTAATTCACTGTGACCTTTATAGAAGCCCAGATTGTATTAGTCAGGACAAACAGACGACGGCAGTGAGTTATACTCCTTGGATGTTCGCATCATAAAAGTGGAGCCAAAACGCTTGATATGAATGGGTGGTATACTCACCTGCTATGGGTTGTAATGGGCCGTACTCGTTACTGGTACTTGTAATGAGGGTATAAGTACTAGCCATGACGAACCTGGCATAGAATGGGAACCAATAATAGATATTGACAGGCGAAAGCGGGATTACACCATAGCTAACTCGTTTTTTTTTTTGAAAAATAGGTTAATCTAGGTTCAGGCAGTGTTGACTTCTTCAGGATAAAAAACAGACAATAGACTCAATCATCTGCATGGGCATCTTTCAATGTCTCACAATCACTCAAACACCGATCACATTTCTTATTAAAGTTTTTATCATTATCGTTTAAATAGTTTCAAAAGTAGATTAACACCAGAGATTTTTGAGACAAAAATAACTTATCAAGACGTTTTTTCCACTTTGATCTGTCAAAGTGAATCACAAAAGTGATAAGTGAAGTGGTGTTCCTCTTTGGTCAAGACAAAATAATTCTAAGCCAGCATCACTTCAGGTCAACCGACGACCGGGCTGTGACCGCGCGCTCTCTGCCCTCTATCTCGAAAACGGTTCACCGTATGAAAAATGTTTTTAAACAAAAATTGTGTAGAATTTTGTATTATACAATATTGATATTAAATACAAATAGCAAAAAACCTATAGGAAATGAGATATTTACAAAAAAAGTTTTTTGACCTTGAAATTTAATAGTTGCGCACACCCTACCATATGCAGGTTTTGAGACAACTTTTAGGGTGTCAATATACAAATATTTACAGACTTACAGCTGGGTATCTCGAATTCCGAGGTGAACTTACTATAATGACTGGACTATTACAATTCCACGTGGTAATCAACTTATGAACTGCATTTCCGTGTTCCAAATGAAGTGAACAAGAAACAAAATATCATGCTATCTTCGTTCAATAGCCAGTGACCATCTATGCAAGCTATGCAACGTAACGGTGTCTCCTTTTTTGGGTTTGTAAGAAACCGCCTTATCATTCGATCGGTAACTGTTATTATTCAGTCCGTGTTATATTTGTAAACAGACGCCCGGAGCTATTATTTATTTATGGTGAGGATAGTGATGTGCCGTTTCCGTATACTTATTAGGCTAACTTATTAAAATAAATGCAGGTTTATGTTTTTTCAAGGTTTCAAGAGTAAAAAATAAACCAAGGATATTAAATTTAATCTATTTAGCACTTAGGAGTGTCAAGTCTAAAGTTTTTAATGATTTTATTTTAATATTTTTCTGTTTTTTAGACGTAAAGTAACGTGTAATATTATCAAACGTATTTTTTTACTTTAAAATTATTAATAATGATTTAAAACATGTAAACATCTTAAGAAATAATTGCATAGCTACTTATGATTATTTAAGTAAATGTTATTAGCATTTTGTAACTTTTATTGATAATGATATACCTAAAACATTTAAATATTTCTTACAATAATTATATAGCTACTTATGCGTATTTAAGTTTTTTCTAATAAGTTTGATCACATCACTAATAATAAAAGTTTAGACCATCATCTAACCACTCACTTCAATGGTACTTGGGGAATGATTTGTGAATTTTATTGACATATTGCTACGTTCAATAAAATTCGATAACTAATAAATATAAAGTATACTTACCCATACCATTTTTAGATTTGTTTTTCGTCGTTTCTAGAAGCAACGGAACTTTTCCATTTCATTTTATTACTGTAGGCCTACCACAAGCTCTGTCTGGCTCTGGTTTTGAGTAAGTGTGAGTGCTCACCAGTGTATTATACTGTGTGTGTGACGTTTCGACGTAGGACTTATTTAGTCAGCACCAGCGCTCACACAGACATAAAACCAGAGCCAGACAGACCTTGTGGTAGGGCCTACTGGTGTGTTTATTTCAGTTATATATAATTAGTTTATTTCAATCACTTTCTTTATTTCAGATCCAAACACTGAGAAGTACCTACAGCTGATCTAGAAGCATCCAACAAGCACACAGCTGGGAAACTATCAACAGAAGAAACCTTTAAACGATGGGAAGACAGTTAAATTGATTGACTTTTCCATTTTCAATTTTAGTTAGATTATGAACAGTGACATTAAGTTGGCTAACGATTAGTATTTTTTTTTAAATCTACTGGTAAATAACCAAAATCAACAATATTTTTTTTTTCATAAAAGCTTTTATAAAACCTCTACAAATATAATGGAAATTATCTTAAATTGTTCATCAATTAATGACACTAATTGGAATAATTGAAAATATTATTTGATAAGCTATTTTACAAAAGAAAGCTGCCGTATTATTTCTTAGATTAAACTGTATTAGTATTATCTTACTAAAATTGAAAAAGGTTATTACAGCTAAAGATTGTTACACTTTATTATGAGTTTGGGTTTTATCTACTCACCTAATTATTTAGTGTTCCATTTTTTATCAAACTATTTTGTGTTCTATCTTAGACGCTTAACTAAGTAAATATTAGCAATTTAATCTTCATTATTTTATGTTAGTATATAGTTAAGGCGACACGATTTATGTGAAATAATTAAATACGCTAAAAGAACTTAATTTTGATCTCTTTACGATTAATTATAAATGTTATATTTATGATTTATAATGCCATATTAAGATGTAATTCTTCTTGGTGTTCTTATAGTTTTAGAAACGAATTCGTATTTCGATTCATCGCCGCTAGATGGCGTTAAAATATTTTAGTTTTAATGTCCTATTACAGTAGACATACAATAGCTGTACTAAGCCTTTCAAAACAAAGTATGTCTATCAAAGCTTTACACCCTTTTGTGAAATGTGAACTTTTATAAAATAAACTATGGTGCCTTAAAGTAGAGTTTCACTACACTTGTCCCGCGTTTCATGAAGCGCCAGAAGCCTATCAATAGGTTCCATACATAAAGGTAGGTAAGTAAAGAACTAATTACACTAGAACAGACAGTGCGAGTCTGCTTCCGATGAATCTGTCTCTGTCTGTCCCGTACAAAATTTCTGAGACAGACAGCCGAGTGAGTCATACTCAGTGAAAAATTCTACCCTCCAATTGCAAAGATAATGAACAATGTATCTTACTGCCAATTTTTTCATATCAGTTTTAATCATCTTGGTATTCTATGCATTTACCTTATAACAGTCATAGTAAATGTAGTCTTTATAATATCTAGTTATTTTAAATAAAATTTAAGGGTTTTCGTAATAAAGGTATAGTTTTCAATAAAGTCAAAACTGTCAAAAGTTAATCCTAATTCCTATAAGTAGATAAGTATTTACTTAGATGTTATGTTAGTTGATAAATTTCTTGGAGTCTCAAAATCAATTTGATTCTTCGACATATTTATCAAAGACTAGGCATAGTACCTACTTATATATTTTACTTCCTATTTGCCTACGCAATAAGTTATTTGATGTAAAACCTGAAAACATGTGACATTTCTCATTTTTGAGCGTGATCTGCGTTGGTTATAGAACATTATAAAATATGATTGTAATTAAAGCATTTTAAATTAGACAGTTTAATTTGGTTTTTATTTCAAATTGTATAGCTACTTTTGAAAGGAACCTATGACATCAAAATCAATGTGAATTATGTCACATCCAGTTTTAGTTTTATTCTTCCAATATCGTACAACAACCTACTCAGTACTTTATTGATTATGTATTCTTTTAATAAGCTAGATGTCCTTACACCTTCTTAGGATATTTTTTTTTATCTACTGTCATGCTAAATGTAAGTTTTCAAGTCTCGATATTGTAATATTACTCAATAAATGCAATGAAAGTGAATTATTTGTTTTATTTTAAAGAAATTCAGTAAGTAAAATAGCGAAACTAGACAATAAAATGATCTCGTCTAAACTTCAAATAGGAAACAAACGAACGTGCTTTGAAAGTTATCAAATATAATCAACTACAAGCGCCATCTATGTCAAGAGACTTTGAACTAAACTAATTATGGTACGGTAGTATGCCTATAGAAATTGAAAGCTAGATGTGCAGTTATTTAACGCCATCAAAACTAGGTGGCAGCACTACTTAAAAACTATCTTTGTAATACCATGGACGAATTATATTATTCGTCCATGGTAATACCTTGCTCTAAGTTAGCATGAGAGTGAGTTTTCTTGCAGTAGTTACTTATGAAATTAAATGAAAATTATTTATTGATTACTAAAGCAAACACAATAACATTAATAATTATGTGTTATCGCCCACTTGCGACGACAGTGTGACATCTCAAGTTATACGATTTTTCGTTTTTCTGATATTCGGAATCGCGATCGCGCGCTCTATTATCTCCAAAAACGGGATAATTTTTGCTCCATAAACAACGAAGGAATGAGAGAATGAGACAAAATATCACAATATAGCACTGTCTCGTTTGGTGATCATGTTGGCTTCGACATAGCGACAGTTCAGTTGTCACCTGGGCGTTGAGACGTGAAGCACTCTCGGTTTTCATAGAAAACGTGACATCACGAGGATACCACGATTTAGGTGAAAAAGGTTAGTTTATTTTAATAATTTTAATTTATTCGACAACGTGGTACGATGAACTTATCATACTGTTCTTGCAAACCAAAAAGCAAAGTTAACGAGAAATGTTAATGATGTCACGTTGTTCTTGTAAGAAATTCACAGCATCATTGCGTCATTTTGAATTATAACGTTGAAGATGATACTTGTTTTTCTTTTACTGGAAATAAGTAGTGGGTCATTTGTTGATGTTCTGTTGTTGCCGAATACCTTTTGATAAAATTTAGTGGTATGTCCATCTGCCACGTTGTAAACACTAAACAGCAATACAAAACACCAGTTATCTTTCCAGATGGCGACAAGGTCTACACTAGTTTTACGATAAGCACAAACTAAAAATGGACGAGGACTTGCCCAGTAGCACTTAATTTCTTGAAACAACACGAATTCATTCAAAAACTGTTTGTTTATCAAACAGTCTAACCAACAAACGATAGATAGATTAACTCTTTATTGTACGCAAGGAAATGAATAATAAAACGTAATTAAACGTTTAAGAGGATGAATCAATGGATAATCAACAAACGCCACAAAAGTAGCACCATCGTAGCCTATAAACGAGTTCATCTTCTTCAAGTACTTCATGCAGCAGCTTTTTCAGTTGTTCATCTTTTTTTATCTTAAAAATGAAACTTATCCGGATTCTAGTCTTCTCCATATTTCTTTACGGTGCAGAAACATGGACTCTGAAAGCGCATGATCGCAGACGCGTGGATGCGTTTGATATGTGGTGTTGGAGGAGGATGCTCCGTATCCCGTGGACAGCGCGTGGGACCAATGTGTCAATACTCAAGAAACTCTAAAGTGACCACTAGGCTATCAACCATCTGCCTCCAGCGATTCCTTGAGTATTTCGGGCATATAGCCAGGAAACAGGGTGACAACCTGGAAAAACTTGTCATCACTGGCAAAATTGAGGGCAAGAGACCACGAGGCCGAAGCCCGATACGTTGGTCCGACCAAATCCGCTCCACTCTCGACGTGAAGGTCCATGAAGCTATTCAGGTTGCCGGTGACAGATCCAGGTAGCGAAACATTGTCAGGGACAAATTAATCCATGGAGGGGGTCACGACCCTCAGCAGTGAGGAGCACGACGCGAGGAGGAGGACTGATACCAATTTGTATTTTATTGAAATAAAATAAATATTGTGTGCGTAGTACAATACCCATGTGCCTAATTAAATACAAGTCAACATGTAATTTATTGTAACAAAATGTACGATTAAAATAGTTACCACTGTGTCAAATGAATATTTTATTCCTTAATTAAGAAACTGATTTTCAAGAATATCGTTTTATTTTGACATAACTAAATAAAAAAATAAATAAAATAGATAAATGTAAATCTTTACATCATCTTCAACGTGACAACTGAACTTGTCACTTTGAAAACTTTATTTTTGTCTGAAACAACGTGACAAGTTTTCCTTATTTTTTTAAAACTATAGTTTTAACTTAATTTTGTTCCAGAAGTGTATTTCTTTTTTAATATTTCATTTCATTATTAGTTATTGTCTAATCTGTTCATACATAATAAAGCTATTTTGACAACAGTTTAAAAGTTAAGCTCATTTAAAAGTCGGTTTCTGTAAAATCCATGTTTTTGAGATGTCACACTGTCGTCGCAAGTGGGCGTTATGTGACTACTGCGAAAACTCATTCCTGTCAAGACTTCAATGCCAAATTAGATAGTGTGGTAAGGTCTTTGACTCTGAAGAAGATGAAATTTCATGAAGTTGCAGTATGATGGCGCAATGGCGGTGGCGTCACCTTTGATATAAAATTAAATAGCAATCAGCTAAAAGAACATTGCTCCTCAGTTGAAACGAAAGGATGCAAGCCAAGGCCAGACACCTATCAGCATGCAAACTGCTTAGTGTTCTTATTATACAGGATAGTCAACGACAAAAATAGATAAACACAGTGTATCATCCACAAATTGCAAAAGGCTTTTTTTAAACAGCCGGTTTCAGACATATTTTGTTGCATAAAGATATAAACTAAGTAATTACCTGTCTACGATACCTATAGATTTACAATTTCATGATAAAAGCCGAGAAAAGGTATTGATTTAGGATTCTAACCAATAAGCGACAAAAGTACATTAACAATTTTTATTTATTATTCAAAATAGCAGAAAATTTAATTGTTCATTTACTTTTGCCACTGACTGTTCTAACACAGTGGCCTCGATAAATTTCTATCTGATATCGTGACAACTTAATACAGACAGAGAAAGTTGCCTGTGTGTTTGCAACCCGTAACATATAGATGGAATTAGACAAAAAATCAGTTCAAAAATACCTAGGTAGAGTGGTGTTAGGGTTAGCCAAAAATAATTTAAGTAGGTATCTACATGTCTAACTTTGTAAGCTAAGGATAAATAAGTAAACAGTTCTAGAGTTTAACTTTATTTGGTTTTATTTGGTAAGCCCTTGCCAACCCCTCCATAAAAATTAATGTAATTTACTAATAGGTATATACCTATATAGTGCGTGTAAAATTAGAAAGTATTTACAAGTTTACAACTATCTAACTAAACGATTAAAGCCAAAAAAATATCCTTCATTTATCATTTATGTCGGTACAAACAAACCCACCAAAACAGACTAAACAAACAAAATATGTTTTATGTTATAGTTTTCCATTTCGTTTTAATAGGTTCCTACTATAAACTAATCGATTCCTACTTTAAATTAAGGGAAAAAAGAATTCAAACCTCCTAAATGCCCTTCATCCCTTTGCCTTTGGAATATTAATCTCTCTTCATCCCCCCCGTCAATCCCCAGCCCCAATCTTTCAATCAGTTTCTCCCCTTTATCGCCGTGGAGCTCGATGAAAGTCTTTCGTCTCTTCAGTGAAACATCCGGATCAAAAATCCACAGTTTCCGGTCGTGGATAACCGGATGGCCAACAATATTAGTCCGGATGAAACCGGCTACTGGCCCGACACCATCGGAGAAAGCATGTCGGTAGAGCAGAGTAACGATGCAAAGTGACAGCTGAAACAATATGTCAATGTCAGAGTTTGGCGGCGGAGTTTAATAGTGCTCGTTTTCAAGGGACCTAACATTGAATTAAGTGTATAACTTATCACCATAGTTGACTAAAATAATCAAAATGTAGCCTGAGTTTATAAGTTTGAATATAAAATATATACATTTAAGTCAGGAGACATCCACCCTGCCTGGGACATAGACTTTGAAACTCCATGCTAACGCAAGCCTGGGATGGGAGCACTGATTAGAGTCGTGACAATACTTTATTCTACATCTTTTTGTTGATATTTTATGTCTTATATAAATATAAATGTTTTGTTAATTTAACACGGGTAATAAAGTTAGTAAGTTCCTCTATTTAAAGGTACTATAAACACTCACGATTATACTCTTCATCTTTACACTGTCACTGAATCCTTTTCCACAAATTCTAGTTTTCAAGAGAACAAATAAAATTAAAACTATAAAACTCCACACAAAAGGTATCGGACCGCTCGCTCCCGCACCGACTTGATTATTGCAACTTTTACATTTTAAAAGCAGTCTACGTTACTTAATCGCTGTGGCATTACGGACAGGGTTGTTCAATGGCCGGGCTGTGTAACACGCACGTTATGTTTAGACCTGGATCTCAAAATAAGTCTAAATACACTAACTTATACTAATCTAATAAACTAAATACACCTATTTAATGTCATTTACTTACTTAGCCATTTTTTTTTAAATTTCATTATTCCAGCTTGTATGGCTGTGACTTGACAACATAAAAAAATTGACGACGACGAATTTAAACAGAGAGATTTAAACAAACGAATGGATTGGGAATAAATATATTAATTAACGAAAATAAAACGAAACTCTGATTCCCAAGCACAGTAGACTGTAAACTTTAAGAATTAGGTTTCTACTCTCTAAGGAGCTCTAAAAACAAAACACGTAAGTGGTAACCCTAACGATGCTATATTGCTATTATCAAGTTACAACATAGGGTTAATGACGAACACGTCCTATTCATAAGTTTTGAGCAATTTGTCTATGAATTTTACAAAATACTGTGAGTAATTTTATTTGACCTAGCATATTTTGCGTAATCCCTTGTTTGGGTGCAAATTAAAATTCATTAGTTTTCAAATATTTTGTCAGACAGTTAAAACGTGTCGATTGTAAAAATATTTAAGTGATCAAACTAACTTACCAAGTGACGTTCGATCATAATTGTTCCATCCTTGGCGAAGAGATTTAATTTATTCACTTGTAGTAGTCTCGCCTACGCTTCAACTCACTCGCACGTATTTCAGCTCCATAAGAAAGAAAGAGATAGCATACGCCATGCTACCCTGGTTCCATAAGCTTCATTTAGTTCAGAGAATAAGCACGTACAGGTTCTCCAACATTGCACATTGGGGTATCCTAAGGGATGGGAGGGACCTTAAATCTCTTCGCCAAGGATGGAACAATTATGATCGAACGTCACTTGGTAAGTTAGTTTGATCACTTAATTGTTTCATCCTTGGCTCAAGATTTAATTTATTCACTTGTAGGATGTTCAGAGAAAATGAAAAAATGTTGGAGAAAAATAAATCAAATAAAATGTAAAATATTATGAAAAATTGTTTTTTTTTTTTTTTTTAATCTAGTGTTGATACTAGAATATTAGAAATAAACAATAAATAAAATATTTCTTTCAAAAACAAAACAATTAATTTTTTTTTTTTTTTTTTTGGTAGACAAAAATAAAATTAATCAAAGTAAATTTAGTTTGTAAAGCTGGAATCAAATTCATAATTAATGGTCTGCTAATGAAATGAGCAGTAGCAGTAGTTTTTATAATAACATCTACTCGGGCGCCTTCTGTTCGTTGTGCAGCAGAAGTATTTGTGTAACGAGTATTATGTGCACTAAACACACTGATAGTGTCGATGAGGCATCGACTTGCTAGCATTTCTTTTATTCAACCGCCTTAAGTTTGTGATCAAGCAGGATGGTTGTATCTTGCTTGGAGGTTTTTTTTTTTTTTTTACCGTCAATGTGGCCTGCATTGTTACTTGATCGATCGAAATCATAGCTATGCATAAAGGACACCAGTGTACTTACAGAACGAATGCAAGGGCGCTATAGTTAAATATCAGCTTCGGTTGAGCTTACCTAAACACTACGCATATACATACATTACAATTCATCCACTATCCTAATATTATGTTTCATTTTAGTCAATGATAATGGTTGGCATCTTTGACCAAACAAAACCACGGAACAGCCAACAAAACGACTAGGTTTTTCGTGAGTCAGGGAACTCAGGAGTTACAACAAGTTTGGGTCTAAGTTGGCCTGGTAATCAGCACATCACTTGTGCTACACGTGGAGTCATTGTCATGAAAGCTGGGTTTAATTTTGAAGGAACTCAATCATACGAAATATCCGCTATCTGGTTTCCATAATACTAGCTCTGCTTAATTTGGGGCAAGATAGTGTTGTGGGGCTATCCACAAAATCTATTATTACAATTGGGGAATTTTTTAACTACTCGGTGTCTGAAAAAAAAACAACGGTGTTAACTGAAGTACACAACCCTAAGCTCATGTCATAAGTGCAACTCATGGAGGATCCCAGTTAGCAGAATTTTTTGTCAATTCTGCACGTATTAAAAATTGCCGCCTTTTGTTTAGTAATAAGGCATATTTATTTTTTTATTTTTTTATTTATGAGGTACATATTTTTTGGTAAATCTAAATGGGACAAGGATAGAAACAGCTGTTTTGAAATGACACCGGTTGACGAAAGGACTATTGGAATTACTGAAACTTTTTGCAAGCGCCACAAACGTTCGAACTCGTTCATGTTGTACTACTTTATTTCAGTAAATAAGGGATAAAGCGGAAAAATCATTATTTATCGAGCCATACGAAGATCTTTTCCGTAAAAACTGATAGGAAGTCACAAGACCTTGATATAGTACCCTGATATGGTATGAACCTATACGCTAAGTACCACAGTACCCCCCATGGTTTAAAGCTAAAGGTATATTGAGACTTAGTAAGTACTATTGAACAAAGATGCAAGAATCGTAATCATTGCTGTATAGGGAATTGTTGTCTAGCCAAGGCTTGCTGGGTAACACCTTCGGCACCAGGGAAAAAACGTCGGTGAAGAGGGTAGAACATTATAGACAAGCGAAAAAAAAATAAAACCATCATGCGGAATGAGATCAGATAAGAAGCATGAAGGAACAAGACTATTTCAGTAACCTGATTAGATAAAACATAATTATGTAACACCCTTAATTTTGCGTATACATGGAAAATGCATATATATAAAAAAATTAAAAATACAGGTCCCTTGACTGTAAATGCATACACGTTGTACACAGTAGGATCTCTTTTTCGAAAGATTACTATTACTACTGCCATAGTAATAAACGCAAATTTTTAAATACTTGTAAATTAGCTATGTCACTGTTTGTCATCATTCATTTGTAAGATGGCAATAGTTAAGGCATTGTTTATCTTTTGACATATTTGAATTTGTCTTTTACCCTCAAAGCGAATAGATCTATCTCTGATTTGTGTTTATTGTTATTAAAGCTTTTAATGCATTGCATTCAAAATCAAAATTTGTAGAAAAGTAACGAACAAATAAATGTTACGTATTCTTTTGAGTTATAATTTTATCACTAAGGCAAGGCAGTAGCTGCTGTATTGCTGATATATGTATGCGCCAGCAACTGCAGTTGTAGTGCTGTTACAGCTGCCAGAAGTTCCAAATAGACGACAATATCTCGTATTAACTCATTTCATAAATAGCTATTGGTCAATATCTCGTATTGACTCGAAGCATTCAAAATTCTACGGTCTAATATCACGTATTAGATCTGAGAAAATACAATTCCGTTCAGGTTACAGCTGCCAGAAGTTCCAAATAGACGTGTTATAGATATTTGATAACGATTTTTTCTCTTTTACAAGTTGCGCCTTGGGCAATAGAATAAAATCGGTATATTTCAAGATCGAAATCGATAGGAATAGCAAAACTTATTTAATTTCTGTAAGAATAATCTGTTGTCAGAATAATATTTACCGACGACAAAAAATACCATCGTGTATATAAAATGGTAACGTTTATTTTTAATCGTAATACTCAATACTCAATAATATTATATTTATTGCATACACATGGATTAGTTTAGTTTTGGTAATAAAGGTACGTAATAACGCAAAGCGCTACACAAACGCACTCCAAGGATGTTGTGTAAGCCCAGCCTTGACAACAGCAGAACAGTCTGCAGTTAAAATGCTCAAAATGGACAAAGCGTTTTTTTTTTTTTTTTTTTTTTTTTACTCAGGAAGCTTAAAAAATTTAATTGCTGCTTTAAACATGCTTTGAGCAATCTTTGTAAGTATTACAAAAAAACAATTTTCATCTTTAGGCATAAGATTTATAATAATACCTTATCGTAATACCATACACCGTAATAGTGTAGTAAAACCATAAAGCGCAGCTTAAGCCACCACCGTTACTTTTGGCCCCTTTGGCTCCCCAACGGTTTTCATAGGGATAGCCTAAAGTAGGTATTTAATAGAGCTATTACTTTTTAATTAAAATAATAAACATCATTTTTTGAAGACGAAGATCTCAGAATAAAATGTTAGAAATTTCTTAATAAGAAATTTTCTCATCAGATAATTATAAGTACTTCTAGAAAAAACTAGAAAATATTTCATGTGACTGCATGTACCTGTGAGGTTACTGCTTTTGCTTCGATATCCCCGACTGCTTGTACCGATGCGTCCAACGCACCAACGCCACCAACCACCAACGCTTGCTGCCCACGGGTGGATAAAGGCTGGTATGCAATCGGTCGGCGACAATACGGCACCAGGCGGGGCGCACCGCCCTGCCGCCGGCCGCCGTCACCGCGTGGTTCCAGTGTCATGAACCACGGTTACTCAATAATTGGCCGACAGGCGCTTTTGGAGTTTGAATTACTTGCAGAAGAAACTCAAAAATGTATATAAGTTTTAATATCTTCTGTTTACTACGCAGACTTAATGAGATAGCTCAGTTGGTCATCAATCAATGAAAACATGTTCCAACTTTTGTTGCATCGAAAAAGTATCATAAGCATTTATCAAGCACAGCAAGCAGGCATGATAGCCAATTTTGCTTTATGAGGATTTTTGAAGCTCATGGGATTTTTGAGCAGACTCTTTAACATCAATCGTTAACATTGAGTTTATTTCTCGAAAGGCAGTTTTCGTGAAATAGGTATTCCTTGAATAAATGTTCTTTTACCTCTTTTTGAGTCCGTCCCGTAGAAGGTTCCCTCATAAGGTTCATCGTTTCTATGTTATCATAGGTGTAAGGACCCCACTCGTTTGTCTAGACCTCAAAGGTCTTGAAGGCAAGCGAAAGCTCTGACAAAGCAAAAGGCAAAGCATTAGCCTCTTAGGCTACTACCGTCACTGTATTTGTCGCACTGGGCGCTGGGCATCTGGTTGAACTAGACTTGTCACCACAGGTGGTGTTGTCGTGGCCAGACGGATCGTGTTTGGGCTTCCAAGGGAATGCACGTTGTTTTCATGACAGGTGCTAGCGATCGTGCCGGTGGTGACGGGAGCCAGGATAATAAAAAAAAAGAAGGGTTAATATCCCGTATTAACTCATTTCATAAATAGCTATTGGTCAATATCTCGTATTAACTCATTTCATAAATAGCTATTGGTCAATATCTCGTATTGACTCGAAGCATTCAAAATTCTACGGTCTAATATCACGTATTAGATCTGAGAAAATACAATTCCGTTCAGGCGGGTACATCTTGAGAAAATCCGCTGAATTCACTTAATTTCACATGTCACACCTTTTTACGACACCTTTCTTCTTTATCACTCACTGTATTCCATCTAGACATGACGATGAAAATCATAAGTAGATACGGAGTATATATATTTTTAGTCAAGTACTACGTGCGGTAGCCGTGCGCGCACGAAAACGAATGAAGCTTATGGAACCAGGGTAGCATGGCGTATGCTATCTCTTTCTTTCTTATGGAGCTGAAATACGTGCGAGTGAGTTGAAGCGTAGGCGAGACTACAAGTGAATAAATTAAATCTTGAGCCAAGGATGAAACAATTCTCTAACTAGTAATGAAGAAATAGTAATCGATGGTAGAATACAATCCTGATTCATGCCGACCTCACCACCCCGATTAAAACGACAGTGTCCCGCCAACACACCCTGGCTCTCTGATTGGCTACCGCTACGCTCTGCTTTACCGACAGCGCCCACGTAAAATAGCGCGGAAAAATCAATAATTCTGCCAAGCTGACGTCTAGTTTTCCACAATATTGTTATAAAAACAAAACTATAGAAGAAAATGATGCAGGAATACGAGGAAGATTTCTTTTTTGAAGAAGACAAAATGTACGTAGATTCATTGTTTGCAACAAATGTCCTTGGTACCATGAGTTTTTGTTATCATTTTGTGTTTATCTATTTCCTTTGCAGTTATCTTGTTTGAGCTTTAGCAGTGTTCGTCAGAATTGTAAATTCACTGGTGAATATAGTGTTTCGATGTGGAGGTCGAGCGATCAGATTTTCACGAATATGTCCAGTTATCCAAGGATATACCCGATGCACGCTCCAATCGCCAACATGTTTGAAGATAGAATGTAATTTTTGTTTTCCATTTTGTATCATACACAAACTCACAACACTACCTACCTACACCTCATCATCATCATCAGCCTGTAACTAGTTCGGGACCACGGCACTACAAAATTTAAGGAAAATTGTGATAATTATATCTACCTAAGTAGGTACATAGTTTTCGGTAGGTAGGTACTTATATAAAATTAACTTACTTTTACCTTAAAATATGTAGGTAAGTTTAAGAGGCGTTTACAATATTCACGGCAATAGAAAACTATATTCAAAAATCTTTTTTATGTAGCAAACCAATGGAAGTACCAAAAAACAACCTGTTAGTGTCAATTGAGGAAACGTAAGTCTATTCTACCATTTACCAAATCTAATTATTAACAAAATATGTAAACCTACCTATAATACTTCTAATATTTTTTATTATGTTAAGTGCTACTGATTCAAATCAAGAAAACCCGAAGAATATTTCCGAAGTCAAAGGAATTGAGGAGTAAGTATTTTTTTTTATTTCATCATCATCATCATCATCCACAGCCCGACTTCACCCACTGCTGGGTATAGGCCTCCCTTAGTTTGTGCCATCTACCTCGATCCTGTGCCAGTCTAAACCATTGCCGCCCCGCGACCCTGTCTATGTCGTCCGTCCATCTTGCTGCAGGGCGCCCTACGTTTCTTTGTGCCCTACGCTTCTTTTTTATTTATATGATAAAAATGGAGTTAGGACTTTTTAGGTTCTAAAACACGTTGGTTTCCTCGCGATGTTTTCCTACACCGTTTGAGAGCACTGTGTACATAAATCTTTCGACAGAAAAATTCACTGGTGCACGTTTGTATTTTAACCCAGAACCTTAGGATCGGAAGGCGGGGCCGCTACTACTAGACCACCAGTGCTCTTTTATAAGTAAGGCCATTAGATATAAGAATCAATAATAAGATAGTAATAAATACCTTAGAGACTTAACTTAATAAAATAAAATAAAATTACTAATCAAATCTTAGGGGGTTTTTTCGTTAGCGCACCCCTAAAGCGACGATAGACAATTCCTGGCGGCCAGAAATCCGAAGTGAGAAACATGTCGCCATGCTTCGCAGGCACCTGCCTGTCTCTCATTCCCGATGGCTCTAGCCGCTGCAGATGTAGCTGTATTGGTGGGGGGGGTATCAGTACTTGATTTTCATAGACATTGGTCGCGGGGCGGCAATGGTTTAGACTGGCACAGGATCGAGGTAGATGGCACAAACTAAAGGAGGCCTATACCGAGCATCAGTGGGTGAAGTCGGGCTGTGGATGATGATGATGATGACTTGATTTTCTAGATTGCCTCAAGAGGTTGAAGTTCTAGCAACTGTTGCTACGGATTGCATCTACAATGATTTACGGCAAGAGAGATACATGATCTACCATCAGGACTTAATGTAAGTTTGCGCAATGAAAATATTTAGGATATTATGATAAAGTTATATAATATCCTAGATATCTTCGTTGTATAGAAAAAAATGTATAGTAGGCAAGCATTACGCTAGAAAGCGTTTTCTTCCCGACTCCTTAATCTGTTCTTAAAAGAATTGTCTACTTGTAGTCAATGTGAAGTGTTGACTACAAATTGTCTACGTGTAGTCAACACTATGTTTTTTTAAATAACTTAAAAATTTACTACTTAGTAAAGAGTTTTCTCTTGAAATAACTCAAAAATGCACTGGAAGAGAGCGATCTCAGTTTTCTCTTGAAATAACTTAAAAATGTACTAGTAAAAGAAAAAAAAATATGTTGACTACACGTAGACAACTTGTAGTCAACACTTCTCATTGACTACAAGTAGAAAATTCTTTTAAGAACTGTTTTTATACACCCTGTGAATATTTTCTAGAACGCAACATGGTTTTGTTCAA
Organism: Thera obeliscata; assembly: GCA_947578465.1. NCBI lineage: Eukaryota > Metazoa > Arthropoda > Insecta > Lepidoptera > Geometridae > Thera > Thera obeliscata. The sequence goes on along the minus strand of OX387923.1, from coordinate 7,863,188 downwards.
TCTTCATCAAGTTAGTTATATCATAACATTCTTACGTAAAGAACAATATATTATACTTGAGAGCAACTAATCTGGGTCACTGGTATAAACCTTGACATGTTGACATGTATAGACTAGAGCAGATGTTTTTTTTTACAAAACTAGATGATTGAACAAGCATATTATGGCCAACTTGATTTTAAGTGGTAACCTTCGCCTTTATCAAAGCATTGCCTCGTAGGTCACGCACGCTAGGAACGTGCCCTACGATGCACTACCCTGCGTCCATCAACTTGAAGCATACAAATATTCAGCCTCACGTGCCAGTAATTTCATTTTACGGCTTACCGATGTTTTTTTTAAATTCTAAGAGAATTGAGAATATTTTGGTGGGAGTAGGTACAACTTTTTTTTTAAATCTCGCTTTCTTGGTTTTGTATCTTGTTAGTTTTCATCATCTTATTTTTGAATTTAAGTAATTATTTTTGGAATCTAGAGTAGACTCTACCTCTGCCTGGTAAAGCGTTGCAATGTTTTGGACTGGAATATAGTTACCAAAATATGGTTATTATTATTCTTCTCTCCATCGTGTTGGTATGGTGACCTGGATTAATTGCTCTCAAGTGTTTTAAGCTAAGCTCTACATTCGAAGCATTAAGCTAGTAAAAAAACACATTCACTGTTTTTGTGTGTTTTTGTTTCAGGTTTTGCGAGATAGATGACGCTAGATAAATTAGATGCTAGATTATAAACACATAATGAGTTTTAAAGGTAGTTCCCATTAAAATATACATTTAATCACAGTGTTTTATTTCCCTGTAGGTGTGTACATAATAGTTCATTTATTTTTTTACAAGGCGTGTGTAATTAATTTAAGCTTAAATTTGAAAACACCTTAAGCTAAGTAGATTAACAGTAGGTTAGGTATTCTATTTCTATTTCTAAGCCTGTCTACTGTTGCGGGGCAACAGCGTGTCCTTTTGACACATAGGCCTCCTCCAGTTCTTTTCATTTTTGTCTGTCTCGTGCAGCTCTGGTCCATAGCGGGCCAGCAGCTTGTCTGAGGTCATCTGACCATCGTTTTCGCTGTCTTCCTTTAGGTTAGGTATAGGCACTATCAAACATACTCTTCAAAACTTTGGTAAGATGAATTTTGTAGTTGCTATTTATAATTTTATTTATTGCTTTGAAAATATATAATTTAATTTGTAGTTAATTTAAAAAAATAATATTTTTCAGGGGGATGACAGTCACTTCAGGAAGTGTCGTACTGAATAAGGATGAAAAAAATCTTATAGGAATAAGTATAGGGGGTGGCGCCCCCTTTTGTCCATGCTTGTACATCGTACAGGTAATTATAAAAAAATGACAGTCCGGGAATGTAAAAAAACAAAAATTATGTGTATGCCCCTCCCTGGCTGCCTGTGGGCGAACAGACCCCGACGCCTGACGAAGTTTGACGATCTTTAACGAAGAGGTGTCGGTAACGCGACGCGAGTTAATTTGTTGTTTTGCCACCAAAAATGCTTAAGCCTTCTCAAATAAATTTTCACTCCAAACATTGTTATGTGATCGACAAGCATGATAGTCATCCTCTTTTATACGAGTATCTTGTATTATTTATTTATTTTTATTTAAACTACGGCTTGGCTCCTACCGCTTATGAAAGTTAACAAGGAATGACGTTTTCAGATATTTGACAACACACCGGCTTCCAAAGAGGGTACTTTGCAAAGCGGAGACGAGCTGGTAGGAGTGAGTGGACAGACTGTCAAAGGGAAGACAAAGCTTGAAGTGGCCAAGATGATACAGTCCGCTAAGGTTGGTAAGATAACTACGCTTGTTTGGGTTTGCTTATTCATATTCATCCTATATCAGTCCACTGCTGGACGTAGGCCTGTCCCAAAACGCGCCACTGATTGGTTCGTCGGCTCCCGTGGCGAACGGACGTACGGAAGACCCAAGTTATTAGCATTTATTTATTTACTGTTCCTTACCCTTTCAAATCACGTCTTTTTGTTCGCCACTTTACACATTTTGTAAACTCTTTTAGGTCTCCCGCGACACAGGCTAGTCCTAGTGCGGGGTCCATTGTATATCTATTTTTGTTAACTGTTTTCTCGAATAAATATATTTGTATTTGTACTGAGCCCGGTCTTCGGCTCTTCTCCTCCAGTGCTTGCTACATTTCTCAGATCGTCGCCCCACCTTGCCGGAGGGCGTCCTACACTACGCTTACCTGAACGCGGTCTCCACTCTAGTATTCGTTTGCTCCAACGATTGTCTGTGCTACGGCAAACATGACCGGCCCACTGCCACTTCAGCTTACTAATCCTTGTCGGCACAACGATTAGCGCAGCCCCGTACCAAGGGGAAGGTCGCGTGTTCAAATTCCGCTCGGCTCTTAACTTTTGGGACATTATAAAAATCTTAACAAGCATTTATGTTCACCACACAAATATTTGTATAAAATATAATAGGTAGGTACTTAAATTTATCATTACACATTTTATTCCAGGATGAAGTAACAATAAACTACAATAAATTACACGCGGATCCAAAACAGGGGAAATCCCTGGACATAATCATGAAGAAAATGAAGCATCGTCTTGTTGAGAACATGTCTTCAGGAGCCGCTGATGCCTTGGGCCTCTCACGAGCTATCCTATGCAATGATACGTTGGTAGCCAAGTTAGATGAACTTAGGGATACGGAAACCACGTATAAACGGCTGGTGGAGAATGCTAAAAGGTGGGTCTTCTTCTTCTAATACGTTAGTAGCCAAGTTAGATGAACTTAGGGATATCTCTAAGTTCATCTAACTTGGCTACCACCGTACGTGGTATGGAAACTACGTATAAACGGCTGGTGGAGAATGCTAAAAGGTGGGTCTTTTTCTTCTTATACGTTGGTAGCCAAGTTAGATGACCTTAGGGATACAGAAACCACGTAAAAACGGCTGGTGGAGAATGCTAAAAGATGGGTTTTCTTCTTTTGATACGGTGGTAGGCGTGCTAGCCAAGTTAGATGAGCTTAGGGATACAGAAACCACGTAAAAACGGCTGGTGGAGAATGCTAAAAGGTGGGTTTTCTTCTTTTGATACGGTGGTAGGCGTGCTAGCCAAGTTAGATGAACTTAGGGATACAGAAACCACGTAAAAACGGCTGATGGAGAATGCTAAAAGGTGGGTTTTCTTCTTTTGATACGGTGGTAGGCGTGCTAGCCAAGTTAGATGAACTTAGGGATACAGAAACCACGTAAAAACGGCTGGTGGAGAATGCTAAAAGATGGGTTTTCTTCTTTTGATACGGTGGTAGGCGTGCTAGCCAAGTTAGATGAACTTAGGGATACAGAAACCACGTAAAAACGGCTGGTGGAGAATGCTAAAAGGTGGGTTTTCTTCTTTTGATACGGTGGTAGGCGTGCTAGCCAAGTTAGATGAACTTAGGGATACAGAAACCACGTAAAAACGGCTGGTGGAGAATGCTAAAAGATGGGTTTTCTTCTTTTGATACGGTGGTAGGCGTGCTAGCCAAGTTAGATGAACTTAGGGATACAGAAACCACGTAAAAACGGCTGGTGGAGAATGCTAAAAGGTGGGTTTTCTTCTTTTGATACGGTGGTAGGCGTGCTAGCCAAGTTAGATGAACTTAGGGATACAGAAACCACGTAAAAACGGCTGGTGGAGAATGCTAAAAGATGGGTTTTCTTCTTTTGATACGGTGGTAGGCGTGCTAGCCAAGTTAGATGAACTTAGGGATACAGAAACCACGTAAAAACGGCTGGTGGAGAATGCTAAAAGGTGGGTTTTCTTCTTTTGATACGGTGGTAGGCGTGCTAGCCAAGTTAGATGAACTTAGGGATACAGAAACCACGTAAAAACGGCTGGTGGAGAATGCTAAAAGATGGGTTTTCTTCTTTTGATACGGTGGTAGGCGTGCTAGCCAAGTTAGATGAACTTAGGGATACAGAAACCACGTAAAAACGGCTGGTGGAGAATGCTAAAAGGTGCGAATGGGTGCTGGTATATAAATAAAATAAATGTCCTGTTTCAGGATGCTAAAAGCCTACTTCGACCTTCTCGTGACATACAAAAACATGGGCGATATATTCGCGGGTATAGGCGTAAGGGAGCCTCAGGCAAGAGCCTCGGAAGCCTTCTCCAAGTTCGGGCAGTACCATCGGGAATTAGAGAGAGACGGGATTAAGATGTTGAAGGCTTTGAAACCGGTATGTTGGCCTTCTACTCATCTCTGTCACTGATTTTTTCGAACCAAGTGTGGTGAAAGGATTTTAAACGTGCCTCAAAGAGGCTTCTTTCCTGCACTTGACATAGTGTTGTTTTGGTTCTACGACACGTTGGTTTCCTATACATTTTTGAACAAAAAATTAACTGAATGCTATTTTTTTTTAACTCACGACCTTAGGATCACATTCAGCAAGGCCGCTACCGCTACATTTAATTTGAACTCAGCCTGCTAATTTCTAATATTTTTCTACGATATTCCTTCACTTTCTCCAGATTCGTAAAACCAACTAGGTTTCTAATATTTTCCTGCACCATTCCCTCACTTTTTCCAGATTCTATCCGACATGGGCACATACCTAAACAAGGCTATACCTGACACGAAGCTCACAATTCGCAAGTACGCTGACACTAAGTTTGAATACCTTTCATACTGTCTGAAAGTTAAGGAAATGGATGATGAAGAGTATGGATATAACGCGTTGCAAGAACCTTTGTATAGAGTTGAGACTGGGAACTATGAATACAGGTAACTTTTACTTTTGTAAAACTTCATTGCTATTTTTATAACGCTTTTATTAGTTTCACCTGTATGTATGTATGTAACCGACCTCTTTGAGCTCGATTTTGTCCTACTTTGAACGATCAGATTTGATTCAAACTTTGCACACCTGTCAAAGGTCGATGACAATGCAATAATATGAAAAAAAAAATAAAAAAAAAAATGAAAAAAAAAACGCTTTTTTTGTACAATAATATAAATAATTCAATTGATTATTACAGTTTTATTTTTAACTTTTTATAGTACATAGGCGAACTTAATGCTAATTAGGATTTTCTTCCAGTTAACCATTAGTTCAATTAGTTATAAAAGCGTTTTTTTTTAGTTTTTTAAACTATATTTTTTTTTTTGTAAAAGGATCATATAAAAAACGGTAGGAATCAAGCCGTAGTTTGTTGCTAGTTTTTCTAGGCTTGGTCGCGTGGAACTGGCACTTAAACTCATCTAGCTTTAGGACGTTTCAAAGTGATCCTTGAGATACTACTGAAGAAATACACTTTTGATTTTGATTTACAAATTTTAACACCGAAAGGAGAATTTGATATTTTAAGACTGGTTTGTTTACATAATATACTCTTCACTAAATTCGGCTGGAGTATAGTTACTACTCTGTAATCATGTATTTATTTTGTTTTAAAACCGCTGCCCTCGCAACCACTCGGGATTCTATTCAAGAGTTTTAATTGACTAGAATCCCGAGCATGTCTACCATATTCTACTCTGTTTTCACAAACACTTTATTATTGTGGCCGAATCTATTGTTACAGATTGATTCTTCGTTGTCGTCAAGACGCAAGATGTCGATTCGCTCGCCTTCGTTCGGACGTGCTCGTTAAGCTGGAATTGCTGGAAAATAAGAAGACTCAGGATGTAGCTTATCAGCTCAGAAGGTTTATAGAAGGACTGGCGTTATACCATAAGTATGTAAAACATGCAAAATAGTAGGTATATGGGCGGGTTGCACCATACGTAAGATACAGTCTGATTTAAAAAAAAAAAAAAAAAAAAAAATTACGTAAAAAATAAAATAAGAGGAAAAAAAAATGGATGATGAAGAAAAATAATAAAAATAATATATATATAATAATAATATATAATTACCTATATAAAATAATATAAATTTAATTAAATTTATATTAAAAAAGAGGAGGTGCTCAATTTTTTTTCATATTTTTTTTATTTATGATTATGAAACACACAATATACAAGTAACAATGACATTATATTGGTTAATGAGATTAACCTTAGACTTATTAAAAACGAAGGCAGAAATATTATTAATGGATTGATTAAGTTACTCTGAGATGATAAAACCAACCCTTTATAATTAGGTATTAACGTCCAAATATAATAAGGTATTTATACTTATTTTACAGCGAAACGTTGGAACAGTTGAAAGAGAATTCAACACTTTTCCCAGTAGAAGTGGACTTATCCCAGAATGCGTTCCAGTACAAATCCACCAGCCAGTTTATTCAGGTAAGATAAGATTCAGTCAGTATTGTCAAACTTCTTCTTCTTGTCGTGTCACTAGCTCTTTTGAACCAGTGTGGCGAAAGGGTAAGAGGCCCTCCCTCGAAGATCAGTTGAGAGTATCTCTGCCTTCTGCCGGTCTACTCTTGAACGCGATTCCGATCCCAATCTTAAGTTTTGACGGAGTTTTGACAGAAATCAATATTTCTAATAATGATTCAAAATAATTCAAATAATTAATAAAAATAAATTAAATAGGTACTTAATTAAAAAAATTAATAATTTTTTTTCAATATTTGGGTTTTCTGTCAGAACTCTGTCAAAACTTAAAATTGGGATGGAATCACGTTCAAGAGTAGACCGTCTGAGCTGGAGGGCGTGAGTTCGATCCCCACCGAAAGGAAAAACACAGTATAATGTTCCTACTTATATTATGTATCTGGTTCCCATAGTACAAGCTCTGCTTAGTTTGGGGCTAGATAGTGTGGTGTATTGTCCACAATATTGATTTAAGTATTTATATTCTTACAGGATAATCCAGACGACGAAGAAGATATTGAATTCGCCAAAGAAATAAAAGAGTACCACGATATTATTTCCGAAAGCGAAAGAGAAAAACATAAAGCTACCAACAGACGACCGAATGAAAAATCAACAGAATCTCAACAACTTTTACCAGAATTCGACAGTTCTGACCAAACTTACGACAGATCTGACCAAACTTTCGACAGATCTGACCAAACTGGTGACATTGACAATGACAGATCGGAGAATCTTAAACTTTTGACAGAGTTGGGATTGGCGGATGATTTTGGAGATTTTCAAAATGGCGCGGTGGACGATTTTTTGCCGAAAACTAATGATGTTGATGATGTATTTGAGAAGCTGTTGAGTGATTTGAGTTTTGGTAACTAAAGGCTTGACTCTTGAGCCTGAGTCGAGCCTCAGACTCAAGGCTCTCAATCTATGCTTGAGAGTGATTGACTCAAGCATAGATTTTTGTCAGTTCTCCATTGAAAAATGACAAAAAATATGCTTGAGGCCCGACTCAGACTCAAGCACTGTTTCTGAATACAGGCCTTAAAGTATCTTTATAACTGGCCTCTAGCTCAGTTGGTAGTAGCTCTGCCTTCTGCGCTGTAGGTCGTGGGTTCGATCCCCACCGAGAACAAATATTTGTGTGGTTAACATAAATGTTTGTTCTCTGTCTGGGTGTTATATTATATTGTATTCTAAGTATGTATTAACAAAAAAAAATTATTCCAGTATTATATCAGCTATCCAGTTCCCATATTACAAGCTCTGCTTAGTTTGGGGCTGGGTAGTATTGTGTGAATTGTCCACAATATTTATTTTATTATTTTTATTAACTATGAAAAAGCTTACACTAATATTTGATAGGAGTTTTAAGCCTTTTTAAAAATGCTAATATGTTTCTAGTTATGAAGCTAAGTTCATTCTTGAAGTATTTTTTTAACAGCTTAAGATATTTTGATAGTTCTGTAATTATTTTAAAATTTGTAACTTTGTATAAGTTAAAAATATATCTTCCAAAAACATACCTAACCATACTAGAAATAAATGTGAGGTGAATTACCTACTTTCTTTTAATTGGGTTAGGTAGAGCAACGAACTTTTGTAAGTAAACCGTTAGGTACCTAGGTATCTAGGTAAGTACTTTTAGTTTATAAAAATAATCTGTTTACCAAATCATGTTGTTGATGTGCCTAAGGTTCAGTTTAGCTTGCGGGATATTATTTTGAAGAAAACCACTGTTACGTGCACACTTTGTGAAGTTTATTTGCGACTGACTTACTTACCTTCGTTCACCTGTTTATAATAGCTACAAAAAACATTTTAACCTACTTATTGACACAACATACCGCCCACCAAAAGGACGATCAGTCCTTTTCTTAATAAACTAATAAACATGCTAGATTGATTCTACGACAATGTCTATTAATTGATACTATCTACCTAATACAATACATTAGCACGCAACTAATAGTATAGGTAAACATAAGTTCTAGCCTAGGCGAATACTAAACATAGTAGGTAAGATATCCACTAAGCCTAATCATAAGGTAAGTAGTTATTTGAACAAAATGAAATAATAACAAAATCTTAGTGAACTTCATAACAAAACATGAGGAACAAAAGGTTCGTATTCTACCTATAGATCACTTTATTTCTACAGGGTATAGGTATCTACGAATAAACATTAGATAAGTTTCATCATCATTACACGATTTGAATAGCTATTAGAAATAACATAATAAAATAGATTTTTCAACGCATATTCGGTATCAATTGGAAGAATAGTAAGTGGTATTGGAGATCCAGTATTGGTACGTAAGTAGCTGAACACCTGCGTGCAGTGTTTGCTTGTGTGCATCGACTATAATCATGGTCATTAATTGGTTCTTGCTTCACAGAATTATAGGATGTTTGGTGTGTTCATCGAGAGTTGACAACCGCCCACCCTGAGGATATCATCTTTGTTAAGGTAAGTTTTTATACTACTGTCTCCCTTCATTGGTTTGTTTCTTCTTATTCTGTCAATTTCATCACTATATTCTTCTTCCTGTATTAACTTAATGAATGCCATCATTGCTTTTTCTAACACTTCTATAGTAAAGCTTTCTTCTATGTTTTCTTTTCTCTATGTCTCCTAATCTTCTTCTTGAATTCACAAACTTTTGTAGTAAGCAATAACCTTCATCACTTCGTTTAGGTTTTCAGCTTGGTCAAATTGTGACGGTAAGTTCTTCATGGTTTCGGTTTTGTTTTGTATATTAAGATTAGCCTGTATTTTCTTCTTTCTTATTTTCAAGTTTATAGGTTCTACTTCTGTGTGTTTTAATGTTGTTTCTTTTTCAGATAGCCGTGCTGAGCTCTTCCACCACAACTCCGAGTTTTTAGACCAGCAAGTAAATGCCTGGCTTCGATATCATCTGCGTTTGCTTCTGATGGGACATGGTACAACTGATTGCTGTTGATATCATACATTTTTGTCGTAGGTATTCTCATGTCTTGTTCGGATTTTGATGCTTTGATTCTTGTTCTGACTTTTCCGCTTTTAGTCTCTGATCTAAGGTAAGTCTTTGCTTCATACGCTTGCCTAGAGGCATCGCTGTCAACTTGTACAGATTTCATTTTAGCGTTTCTTTTACCAAGCCATCGATCTACATGTATTTGGTCTACGTTTTCAAAATCTGTTATTGGTACTTTCTTCATTCTAATTTTAGTTGTGGGCTCTTTTCTTTTGCTGTCAGTGTATCTTTTTCTTTCTAGAAGCTTCCTGTTCATCATCTGAGTTTTCCTTGCGTAAGAAACATGTTTTCTTCTCCATCTCGTGATAAGGTTTCTGGGATCATCTTGAAACTGAGGACGATGAAACAGAATTGAGTTCTTTGGGGAAGCATCAAATACGACGCGTGCCTTCGAAGTTTCCTTGTCATCACGGACTACGGCATGGAGAGGTAAGTACACTTCTTTCTCTTTTTTTCTTTCCGTTTCAGATATTTCCTTCTTGTGCTTTGGTATTACATTTTCTTTCAAAACCTTTGTGTAATCTTTCTTTGGCTGTCGATTTCCTTTGAATTTTCTTTCTAATTGGAGTAGTCCGTTTTTTGCTATATCTTTGGTCTCTTTTTCAGGTGATTTTCGGTCATCATCAGTTTTGAAAGATAGCTTTTCTATGTTACTTCCTTCATTTGGTCTTTTGTGTGTTTCTTGATAGACAGTTTCATATGATTCTTCTTCTCTTGTTTGTGTTTTCTTATGATCTTTGTGCTTTTCATCGATATGTTCTTGATTTCGAAGGACCAGAAATGATTTATCTTGCCAGTTCGTTGAATTGATTTCTCCGAACAAGATCCATCCGAGGTTTGTTAGTTGTGCACACGGAGAACCTCGAGGACCTTTAATTATTTGTTGTTGCACTATCTGTGCGTACTCTTTGACGCCTAAAAGCAAGTCAATCGGCCCTGGTGTATGGTAGCTTGGATCTGCCAGATTGAGTGCTTCTAGGTGTGTCCAATGGTTGACAGTCACAGCTTTGGAGGGGAGTTGCTTGGTAAGTGGTTTCCTCATTACATACGGTTTCAGTTCCATTTTGAACTTAGGATCCCATCGGGAACCAACCTGCAGCTGTACCACGTGATCGACGTTCGTTCTTGAAGATCCCGCTCCAGTGATTCTTCTTCTCGCTGGCTGTTTGATAAGATTGAGCATTTGAGTCGCCCTTTCGGTAATAAACGATGCCTGCGAACCTTGGTCTACCAGCGCGCGAAGAACAATGGTGTGGTTTTGCTCGTTTCTTGATGTCACCATTGCCGTCGCTAGTAGTGTTACGCCTATGCTCGGTTCAGTACTGTTTTGATGTGACGCGATCATTGTATTGACCTGTAGTTCCTCTCTCACTTCTACGCCGTGGTATGATGCCTTCGGTTGAGTAGTTCCTGATGATTCCGAAGTATCCTGATCCTGATGTCGGTGTAGAAGCGTATGATGGCGCCGTCTGCATACACGACAGGACATCTGCAACCGACACTGGTAAGCTGCGTGTCCTGGTACTAAACAGTTAAAGCATAAGTTGTTCTTCTTCACATATTCCTCTCTTTCTATAGGTTGCAGTTTGATGAATTCCTTGCAATGGCATAAAGTGTGGTTTTCCTTGCATAAAAAGCACTGTCTGCTTGTTGGTGATGATGATGATGATGTATTTGACGTGGTGGTAGATGACGAAGTGTTTGTAGCGACGTGGCATGAATGTTCCTTCAAAGGTTTGTCACGGGGGTTCGCCGTCGATGAAACAAGTTCGATCATTCGATATTTTGATTGTAGAAACGATTTCAATTCTTTCCAGGTAGGTAGCGATTCGGATTCTTCCTTGTATGCAGATTCTTCCCAGTCTTTATGGGACTCAGGGTCCAATTTTTGCACAACCAAAAATATGATTATAGGATCCCATGAGTCGATAGGTATTTTCATATTTTGCAAGTTATTTAGACAGTCCATGGTGACGTCTAGAAGATTCTTGATCTGAGCAGATGATTGAATGGAAATCTTTTTGTGGTTGAATAATTTCTTCAAGACTGAGTTGATAATTAATCTTTTGTGTCCATACCTTGCCTTGAGAGTATTCCATGCTTGTTCATAATTTTGTTGTGTTACCTGGATGTGTTTCAACAATGTTTGAGCTTCTCCAACAACACTCGTCTTCAAATAATGCAATTTTTGCACGTCACTAATTGTTTTGTTTTCATGCACCAATGAAAAAAACATGTCCTGGAATGTGGACCATTCCTCATAATTCCCACTAAACTTTGGTAGTTCTATCCTCGGCAGCCTCACGAGTTGGTTTTGGTTACTACTTTGCATTTCCTGCGATGAAGAGGTCCCGGTAGTAGGTACAAATGGTGGTGGGCTGAACGAAGCCACTATGTCACGTAGTTCCGCCAGCAAACATAAGTATAAGTCCTCGTATACGTAAAAGTCTTCGTTTACAAAATAAGGCAATATCATGCGTTGTTCTTTCGGTGTAATTCTAGCTAAATCATGATGCGTCGACTTAAATGTTAGCCAGTATTCTTCTATGACTTTGATTCTTGTTTCTACATAACCTTTTGTCAATCTTGATTTAGGACATTTCTTCAGATTAACTTGTGTTTTTTGTAAAAGTGCCGCCGTGTCTTCCAATAGATTGATCAATTCTTGCGTAGAAGTCATCTTGGTGCGAATATAAATGCAAAATCCTTATCGCTGCTCAGGAATGCGGCGTCTATTGTTCTCGTAGGCCGGCCGAAGCTCCGTAGCTCGATAGTAATCCGGCTCGAAGGACCATATGTTGATGTGCCTAAGGTTCAGTTTAGCTTGCGGGATATTATTTTGAAGAAAACCACTGTTACGTGCACACTTTGTGAAGTTTATTTGCGACTGACTTACCTACCTTCGTTCACCTGTTTATAATAGCTACAAAAAACATTTTAACCTACTTATTGACACAACACATGTTTTGAAATGTGTTTTGTATCACCTTATGTAAATCTAATTTAAAATAAAGTAAAATTAAAATTACTTAAGAACGAGTAGGTACTGTATGTATTTTTAAGAGCTCTTGGTATGGGTACAAAATAAAATTGAAAATGTATATTTCTTGTTTTATTAAAAACGTGCAGTAATAAATATTTGCAAGGCAAATTACACAAACGTAACAATATTATGGGCATTTAACTTAAAATACTTTATTATAATAGTTAAAAGCATGCACCACAGTTCCTATTTAGATTTTTTAAATTTCACTTCTCAGGCATGGTACGGGACCTACAACAAAACCACACTACAACTGATTTAAATCAATTTTAAACCATTTTTCACGAAACCAATAAATAATTGAACACTCATACAAATTGCACTATTTAAGTGTAAATATTACACTTATTCGTAAATATATTCTATCCTTCTCGTTTTCACAAGCCATGGATATTGAATTTTTCCTTCAAACGCTAATTTTAGCTCGTCACCGGTCAAATGCAGTCCTTTTACTGTACTTAGATGCTTATTTCTCAATGTTTTACTACTTAGATGCTTGATTTTGTCTTGTACGGCGTGCTTTTTATGCAAAACACGATCATGAACTCTAGGTAGTATATGCAGAAAGTCTAATTCCTTCAACTTTTCCAAATCAATACTATCTGCGATTTCGTGAAGATTGTTAGATGCATTTTCTGTTAGTTCTTGGAGTTTTGTTGCGGCTTTTTCTTGTAGCGTTTGTAGTTTTTCGGAAGCTTTTGCGGAGAATGCGTGAAGGTTTGTTGCAGCTACTTCTGTGAGGGTTTGGAGATTGGTGGCTGCTTTTGCTTTAAGACCTTCGACGTCGAAGGTAGCTTGGGATTGTTGGAGTGCAATGAGCAGTGTTACCTGTAGGAATAAATATGATGAAGTTTCTATTGATTTTATAGTGTTTACGTAAGGAAATCACAAAGATTTTTATAATGTCCCAAAAATTAAGAGCCGAGCGGGATTTGAACCCGCGACCTTCCGTTTTGTATACGGGGCTGCGCTGACCGCTGCGCCCTCGGATCCTAATAACACTCCACGAATAACTCTCAGGCCCGATCTCGTTTGGGAAATTATAAAAAATTCAAAGATGATCAAATGATTTAGTCGCTAATATGACTAGACCGGAAGAGGCGTAGGACGTCCCTGAGCAGACCCAAGCATTGTTGAGATCACGGGAAGTCATTGAGAAGTTTTTGAAATGGTTATTCCTGGAAATGAATGAGGAGGCTTATTTCCTGCAGTGGAATTTGATGATAATGATGATTTCCTATCTCCGTAGCCTAGTCACCGTAGCCGAAAGCTGTTTTCGGCTACGCAGACTGTCAATGGATGGACATATTACTGTTTATTGTTTGAGGGCTTCGTTGTTCCGCTTTCCGATGTGCCCTATTGTGGCTGGTACCCAATTTTCATTTTTTTATAATAATTTTGCCGATGATTAGGCTAGGTAACAAAAAAATATACATACCTAAGTATAAGTACCTAAGTATTAAAATATGTTAATCATTATTATCATCTTTCTAACTGCATGGTCTTAATTCATATTGGTCGATAAGTAGCCTTTATTAAAGCGACACATCGCAACTATTATTATGAATCTATGTAAAATAATTTTAAAAATAAATAAATGGAACTTGGCCTACTGGTGTTTGCCCAGTAGTGGGATGGATCTGGCTTAATAAAATGTAAATGGCCTGAGTTGTGATTTCGATTCCCACTTGGGACCAAAATTTGGGGTCTCATTATATTTAATAGGTATTTAGTGCATTTACTTACAGATAACTACTTACTTTCAAACGATGAGGGAAAACATCGTGAGGGAACTCATGGCTTAGTTAGCTCAGTCAGTGGATTAGACCGACTAAGCTGTCAGGATGATATAGGTCCTGGGCAAGCCTATTCCATCTAAAATCCTATCCCAGGCACTATAGCGTCCAAGGGCTTGAGTAATCACCAGTTGCACCCTATATAAATCATCTACAATAGATGCAAAAGTCTGTTTACTTGCAGATAAAAGCACTTACCAAAGCAATAGGTCCCTTCATGTTGACACGGCTGTCCCAATCAGCAGAGAGTCACCACGACTGAAGCAGCACAGCGCAGGACTCGATATAAGCTAATGATTGCAGCAACCTATTAATTTATTGGAGGGTTACTCTGGTGAAATGCGCTGGGATCGTCTTTGCGTCGAGTTTGTATCGCTTTGTTAGTAGCTGCTATGTAGTCTCCCTTCCACCATAGGACTAGCAGGCGCAGACTCACTAAGTGAAGTGACACCACACTGGAACTTCACTGCTGTTGTTATTATTTTTGATTTGTAAAAGGATCATGCTTACAAAAAAACGGTAGGAACCAAGCCATAGTTTGTTGCCTCTTCTTCTAGGCTTGTAGTCGCGTGATACTGGCACCGAGGTACCTAGCTTAGGGACGTTTCAAAGTTATCCTTGAATTACTGCTGAATAAATAAATCTTTGACTTTGCACGGAAATAAAAAACAAATCTGTTCATATATTATTATGTCGAAGTTATGCGATAACGAACATTGAAAAAAAAAACAGCCGAATTGAGAACCAACCTCCTTTTTTATTTGAAGGCAGTTAAAAAATTCAAGTCGTACATTTGAACCCACGACTTTAAGATCGGAAGGCGGGTCCGCTACCACTAGGCCACCAGTGCTCTTAGGTGCTAAATACTTACTCATATTTTTTTGGCTTTTGTTTTTTTTTCAGATTTATTTTGTCAATCTCAAAAATTCACTTCCTAACCTATAAACCCACATCGCCTTTCCATCGCTCACGCACCACACCAAACCAGAATAAGGACGGAGAAAGTATTAACAGTCCGTCCTTATATGCCATCATCGAAATTCGCGCCACAGTTCCAAGACACGCCATTGTGAATCCCAAATTATGTACGACATGAAGATTTATGTACATCACTTATGTAATAAGTACTTAGTTGAATAACATGGCCCGTTTTGGAGCCAGGATACATCGAGAAAGGAAACAAACGCTTTAGGAATAGAAACTTGGTGAAAATGTATGTTCTATGGAAAGATATGCACACCGCCTCACTTCTACGGTTGATAGGTAGAAGGCAAGTGAAGTAGGTATAAGAATAAGAAAAATTTATTGTAAGGCTGTGTAAGTAGATCTTAGGTACATTACATTATGTATTTTTGTTACAAAAGTCTACCCATTTCGGGCGTATAATATTGCTATTCTCAATTATTTCAATTACTTATTTGAATTTTCACAAATTTAAGAGACCAACTTTAAGCCAAACTGTACCCGAAGTCGGAGTTTTGCTTCCACATTTCGTCTACCAAATGTTTTCGTGTGAGCACGTGTCTCTCTCTATTGTGTGGAAAATTGATGAAACAACAACTCTAAATACGTAACGTATTACTGCTGTCTCATCTTTTCTCCATACAATAGAAAGAGAAAAACGAAAACAACAATTCATAGACGAAATTATTAAATGAAATGGAACTTTCCTTTTGAACCGAATTAAAGCTTAGATTATTGTTTCTCGTGTTTTAAAGATAAACAGAGATCTAACTATATTCAATGGATAAATTTGACCTTATTAATAGTGATCCTTGAATTTTATTGAATAAAAATATTTAAGACTTTGCTGAGGAAAGACGACGTCATTAAGGGTGGAGGGCTCAGAATCGTTCGTCTTGGAAATGTAGGTATGTACAGGGGAGACCTATGTCCAGCAGTGGACTTCTTCAGGCTGATGATGATCACGTTTTATAATAAGGAGGAACGGGGTCTAGTCTAGTATAGGAGTATCTTCTTCCTGTCTGACAACATGTCTTCCTCCTCCATTAAGACTAACAAAAGTCTAAAAGTTAATTGCCTTAAAACCAAACTGAACTCAAAACACTTATTTTGTTATCAAACATTTGAAATAAAATAAAACAAACTATTTCTTAAAATAAAAATATATTAAAACATATAAACAACGTGATAGCTTAATGTATGTACGTTATATGCACTAAATTATGAATAAACAATAAAACTTTACAACTCCCCCAGTTGAATGTGAATTAATTGTTTTGAAAATATACAAAGAAATTAACAATAACATGCTTTGATATTACATTAATTTAATTTTTATTTATATCTTGAATCTAACGTAAATGGAGGGTAGTTTCATGATCAAAATTTGGGTAATAAAGAAGTTTTTAGACTCCAAAAAAGTTATTTCTTAAAATGTATGAAGGCCTAAGTCCATTGCTGGACTTCTTCAAGCTGATGATAATGAATAAAACATTTTAATTATGTAACTTATATATTAAAAACCTGCATTACATATTCAGATTACCTCGATGCCAAACCGACCAAAAACGCTTTCAATATTTGACTAATATAAGAAAAAAATGTAATTACATTTTAGTTAACTAGTTTTAGCACTAAGCGTTTCATAAGAGTGCAATTCACTTATTTTAAAGTATTTATTTTATGAAGAAATATATTGAAACAGATTCATGTTTTTATTTACACACAGCTTAAGATTAAGCTACACGTCCACTAAAGCGGTACGGACAACATGATAACAAAGCATTCCCTGACACTTTTAGCGACTCGCTAAAACATTCTTGTCACTGTCTCTCTTTGTTGGCATGAAGTCAACAAATAGAGACAGCAACAGACTTAGCGGTTGCTAGTTGAGTGCTGAATGACCAATATGAATACAGGCCTAGGTTTAATATTTTGATACAGATGTGTGTAAATAAACGCTTTGTTTTATTGAGAGTGGGTTTTATCATCTAAGAGTGACGATATCCGTTAGGTTAAAATATTATTGTTAGTTTTTCACATGTTTAAGGGCTAATTTTTCCATCTACAAATCCTATTCTAATTTAAGAGCAATGCTTTTGTCGGCGTAATGTATGCATTTTTCTCCAGTGTTTTTATTTGAGGGCAATTTCCTTGACCTTCTTATACGACATGACTACGATCTTCGCTTTTATTTGGCTCATGTAGCTTATCCTTGGTCTTCCCCTTCCTCTCTTTACTTCTACATTTCTTCGATGGTATTTCAGATGTAGCTGTAATGTCGTACAAGATGGCCAATAGATGGCCATCAACAATTTTTTTTTTTTTACTTAAACTTGGAGACATGTATAGGTTTGAGACCCTCTTTTAAATCTACGGAATAACGCAATTCATCAAATAAAAAATGACAGTCCTTGTTGTTGACAAGTCGAAACAAGAGATTGACATTTTTTTTTTTTTTATCTGAAAGATAAATGATAAATATATCTGTAATGAAAAATTAGCCGTTAAATACATAATTTTAATCTAACGGAGAGTGTTAGGTATTCACTCTCAGATTGTTAAACCCGGCTTTAGTATTGAAAAACATACCTAAGTTGAAACTTTACCCACAGCCCTATAATTCTGTAATTGTCGTGTATGATCTAAGCTATCTACTAGTTACATACATAAAAGCGAATCCTAAGGGTTAGATACATAATATATTTTTACATAACCATTCTGTAGTAGATTTGTGGAAATATTACTTTTAGTCGATTAAAGACTTATCCACCGAAGCGTTACCTAACAGTATCAAGGACTTTATCATATCTACAATCTCCAAGCAACTAAGTTCACAAAAAAAAATGTTTTGATCAGTGAGATACATTTTTATCTGACAGATGTGTTGCTCTGACATAGTAATATTAACACAGTGAGGTTCGTTACGCTATGGTGGATAAGTAGCTTAATTATTTACGTAGGTTGTGCAATTTCTATTTCCGTGATTTTAATAATAGACAAGTGACAATCAAAAACGCAAACGAGAAAATAATGATAATGACAACATTGCAAAATTGACAACCAATTAGAGCTAATTTTATAAACCCCATAAACTTTCATGGCTTTGGTCACAAGAAACTGGCCTAGATTTAAATAGTTGAACTACATATTAAAGAGCCCTTTTGATTTTGATATTTTGTGAAATTTTCCTTAGATTACATTCCATACATCATTTCACTGTCTATCTCGCTCGCACTTGTGGCTCTTATGGAGCCGCATAGTGATATGCGTAAGATGGTTATAGGCGCATATCGATAAAAATAAAATGAAACATCGACCCATCAAATGTCGTAACCAACTCATTCCGAGATCAAATGAGCCAACTCATGAGTTGGCTTTTACGAC
This sequence comes from Thera obeliscata, assembly GCA_947578465.1. Lineage (NCBI taxonomy): Eukaryota > Metazoa > Arthropoda > Insecta > Lepidoptera > Geometridae > Thera > Thera obeliscata. The sequence goes on along the minus strand of OX387923.1, from coordinate 7,844,685 downwards.
ATTTGATCCCAGAAGGGTCAACAAGGTAGAGAGTATTCTGGCCCTGAAAAAGGCCGACAGTGACTATAGTACAATTAAGATACAACTAACTTGAGAGCTGAGAGATTTCATTTTTGTAGTACTTTTTGTTTTCAATTACCACTTGTCTAGTGCCTTAAAATGTATATTTCCCACAAGCCTAGCTACAGCTCCAGACTGCACTCGTTAGATATATCACAAACGCGCGGCGCGTTACCTTATGTGGCCCAGGACTGCAACTGTGCCAGTTCATCATCATCCTCTGAAAAACACAAAAAATATGATTTTAAATTTCATTCTTCTTCTTATTTAAGAGCAACGCTCTTGTCGGCGTAATGTTTGCATTTTTCTCCGGGTATTTCTTTTGAGGGCAACCTCCTTGACCTCCTTATACGACATGACGGCGATCTTTGCTTTTATTTGGCTCATGTAGCTTATCCTTGGTCCTTCCTCTGCCTCTCTTTCCTTCTACCTTGCCTTCGATAATATTTCTGATAAAGCTGTCATGTCGTACAAGATGGCCAATCATCTTTCCCTTTCTGTTCTCAACAACTCCTATTAGGGCTTTCTATTTAGGCTCTTTCAATACTATTAAATAATTATGTTTTCTAATTAATATTGGCCGCCCGCGGCTTCACTCGCTCCGTTACCGTTCCCGTTGAAAAAAAAACATATTTATTCACCTTTTAAACCTTCTCTGGACTCTCACAAATAATTCAAGACCAAAATTAGCCAAATCGGTCCAGCCGCTCTCGAGTTTCAGCGAGACTAACGAACAGCAATTCATTTTTATATATTAAGATTATTTAATTTTATTTTACATTGACTGACCTCTCAGCTCAGTTGGTAGTAACTTTGCCTTCTGTGCCTTAGGTCGTGGGTCCGATCCCCACCGAGAACAAATATTTGTGTGGTGAACGCAGATGTTTGTTCTCTGTCTGGGTGTTATATTGTATCCTATGTATGTATTTACAAAAAAAAATATAAGTATTATATCAGCTATCTGGTTCCCATAGTACAAGCTCTGCTTAATTTGGGGCTAGATAGTGTGTAAATTGTCCTCAATATTTATTTATTTTATTTATTGTGATCCTATTTGTTTACCCCAACACATTTAAAACAAACGGTTGTCTGTAAAGTCGGTTTACTGACGATAGTTGAACGTGACAACGTCATACAGCTGTCCACGCGGACGCATCGCTCACTCAAGTAGGAGAGAGATAGATGTCGAACGCTGCCGAACGCGGAGGCCGTGCGTGCCTCTTTGTCGCTCGTTCCGCGCTCTCGCTTGCAACTTCAAGCCTTTAATGGAACGCCTCAGAGCGAGGTAACGCCGCATGACGTCATGTTTTTTCGTACGTGCAGCCGGCTCCATCGAATTGTAAGTCGTTGTCACGTCAAAAATACTAAGTTTAAGTGTAACATACCAGTCTGCTTAGACTTGCTCGGCTTAGGCTTATCGCGCACCAGATCTGAAGTGGGCACATCGGGCAGATTGTCAGATGGTACATTAATGCCCAGCATCTCTTTGTCAAGATCCTCCTGAAACATTACAATTATTATTACATTATTTTTTTTATTGATCAAATCAAATCAAAATTGTCTTTATTCAGTTCAATTACAAGATTTTTGTATGACCTAGTGAATTAGGTTTCAAGTTACTAAAACATATTATTTTTAGTGACCAGAAAGGCAAGTCCCATTTCATTCTCTTCGTTTCGCCTATTTGTCTCTCTCTATTGTATGGAGAAAAGATGAGACAGCAAAAATACGTTGACGTATAAACGATTGAAACGAGTTGTCTCATCAATTTTTCATACGAAAGAGAGGGACACGTGCTCACAGTTCACACGAAAACAATTGGTAGACGAAATGTTGTAGCTCAACTGGGACTCGGGGTATAGGATGATATTATTACTTACTACATTATTACTTTTCTATATTAATTTTAACTCATTTATGTACCCATTTATCTTTTTATTCGCATTTAAAACCTTGAAATTTAATAGGTATTGCGGAGGGGGGCGTTGATGTTCGCGACAAAGTTTTTAACTCCTGCGAATTTCATCGTTTTCCATCTGTTTCTGCTCCATTTAATAAGATCCAAATAAGGAAAAAAAAAAAAAAAATACTGACCTGTTCCAACTCCTCAAGCTCCTTCTCCAGCTCATCTTCATCGATATCGTTGGGGAAGGCGACATTGTTGCTGATAGCGTCCGTGATCTCGCGCGATATGTCGTGCTGTTCCGCGATATCGTCCATAATGTCGTGCACTTTGTCCACGTCGCTGGAATATAAAGGTTACTATTTAACACACCAAACCAAAAGAGGTATATGCATAAGAACGTAGTATAACTAGCGGCACATAACTTTAGCGCTGAGCGATACGCGGAGGGGATAGCTGCGCATGTCGCGCACACTGGATGTGTGGATGTGTGCATTGTCCTATTGGTACAGAGAGCGGAGTGCGACTGTAGAGTCAATCAGCGCTACGCACGCCCGCCCTTCATACCGCTAGCCCCCCTCAGGTACCTTATTTTTGACTTCTGCGCAATAACGGTCAGCGCTAAAGTTATGTGCCGCTACCTATACGTGGTAGTAGCGTTTCTGAGAGGATAGCGCGCTGAGAGGGGTTCGCCCGAGGATTTTTAGTCAAATATTGAGAAATGATTCAACAAGCAAAAAACATTTCATTCATAAACGCTAAATACCAAGCGGAACCGAACAGCGTAATTTTTTTTCTCTCTAGTACTACGTAACTAATGTGTCCATAATTTTATGCAGATTTTCTGAAAATTTTAACATTTAATAACTTTGTCATTTTATCGAAACTAAAAATTTTGATTGCACATTCATAATGTTCTACCCCTACTACATTACCCTATTTTTTTGGTAGTTACAAAATAGTAGTGTATTTTGTTTAAAAAAAACAGGTTAGATACGTACATATCCTTGTGAGCGAGCTTCATAGCATTGGCAGCATCCTTCATAGTGTTCAGCACTTGGGCGTTAGTGTTGGCGCCTTCCAACGCTTCTCTCTGTGCCTCGATCTGCGTGAGGGTTCCGTCGATCTGCGTAAGCTGCTTCTCATAGCGCTTCTTGCGTTTGAGGGCGGCAATGGCGGCTAGAATTTATGGAAAAAAAATAATTAGACTGATTGTTTTGTGTTCCTATTAATAACTAGCCACCTTCAGAAGGGCATTCATATTTTTCATCTCAATCTCATCTTAACTACACTCGTGCGAAGCCGGGGCAAATAAATTCGGCAAATTTTTATAATCCGTCCTTGATGTGCGGCTGGTTTTTCCGCAAGTAGGCCGCTGGCGGGCCCTTTTTGCGTGACCCTTGACACGTGTTGCTCGAACTTTTTTAGGTTCTACGACACGCTCCGGTTTCCTCACGATGTTTTCCTTCACCGTTTTGAGAGTACTGGCATAGTGCACATACATTTTTTGACAGAAAAACTCATTGGTATACAACTGGATTTGAACCCACGACCTTCAGATCGGAAGGCGGGGCCGCTACCACTAGAACACCAGTGCTCTTTGGTGAAGCCGGGGCAAGTCAACAGTAGTAAATAATATAGCCTATGTTACTCAGAGATAAAGTAACATTCTAATGGTAAAAGAATTGTTGAAATTGGACCAGCACCCAAAGTCCCAGTGCATTTACAACATTTCGTTACCAAATTTTGTTTTCGTTACGCCTACGTGTTTCTCTTTTTTGCATGGAAAATTATGAGATATTTTCTCCATACAATAGAGAGACAAATAGGCGAAACGAAAACAACATTTATTGGTAACGAAATGTGGTAGCAAAACTCCGACTTCGGGTACAGTCGTTTTTAGATTATTTGTTACATACAAAAATACTCTTTATTGTTGATTTGAGAGGATGGACTTTCCTAATGAGAAAACTTGACTAAAATACTACTCTGCAGTGTCTAGATATTTGCTTAAGTCATGGCATGTGATCATGTCCATTCACAGATATTGTGCCTTTGTGGCTAATGACCATAAATAAATATAAATAAATATTTTAGACAATCCACACTATGTGGTCCCAAACTAAGCAGAGCTTGTACTATGGGAACCAGATAGCTGATAAACTACTTATGTAATTTTTTTTGTAAATACATACTTTGAATTCAATATAACACCCAGACAGAGAACAAACATCTGAGTTCACCACACAAATATTTGTTTTCGGTGGGGATTGAACCCACGACCTACGGCGCAGAAGGCAGCGCTTCTACCAACTGAGCTGAGAGGCCAGTCAAACTATCTCTCTGAGACCTCTCAGTCTCGTATGCCTGCAGTGCAGTGGCATCTACGCTCTAACAACCGGATTACAAAAATGCACCAGTTTGTTAGGCCACTGGCGGGCCCTTTTAGCGTGACCCTTGACACGTGTTGCTCGTACTTTTTTAGGTTCTACAACACGTCGGTTTCCTCACGATGTTTTCCTTCACCGTTTTGAGAGTACTGGCCTAGTGCACATAAATTTTTCGACAAAAAAAACTCAATGGTACACGACTGGATTTGAACCCACAACCTTCGGATCAGAAGGCGGGGTTAGAACGCTAGTGCTCTTATAAATAGTGTAACTAACACAACCTTCTTTTATGCATATAGATTAAAAACTAATCCATCCCACAGGAACCATACATTTTACCGGGATAAAAAGCAGCCTATTCCAGACTATAATTTATCTGTTGTTCCAGATCCATTCAGCCTTGCAAGGGTTATTGAGAAACAAACATCCATCCATCCAAACTTTCACTCTTATAATATTAGTGGGCTCTCAGCCTGGCCTCTCAGCTCAATTGGTAGTAGCTCTGCCTTCTGAGCCATAGGTCGTGGGTTCGATCCCCACCGAGAACAAATATTTGTGTGGTGAACATTGATGTTTGTTCTCTGCCTGGGTGTTATATTGTATTCTAAGTATGTATTTACAACAAAATGTATATAAGTATTATATCAGCTATCTGGTTCCCATAGTACAAGCTCTGCTTAGTTTAGGGCTAGATAGTGATGTATAGATTGCTTATAATATTTATTTATTAGTGGGATAATTACCAAGATTTCCTACAGAACACTGCACCAAAACAAAGTAGTGACTCATTTTTAAAATTTTTGAATATTTGTATCTTAAACTGTGCAATTTGACTGTGTTGTGCTTAGCTTAGTTGTCTTTATCAACACATGTACATATGCTAAGCAAGTGTATTATAGTTTCAACCTCACACCAGCCTTTAAAACCACAGGTAATTAATGCCACATTAGCCTATTTATGTATAAAAATTGTAGTGACATTAGACTATAAGCTGTTAGGCACCTACTAGTTAAATAAAACCTACCTGCCTGTAATAGGTAAGTAGCTAAGTACACCACTAAGTACTTAGCTACTTACCTTGCCTAAGTTATAAAGAGTACCAAACTGTACTTTTAGTACTTTCTATGCCTTTTGCTAAAACAGGAAATAAATAAAGTTAAAATGTGCTAGTATTTATATTACAATAACATATCTTTGGTCAAAACAAGGTCAACATGACAAAAGAGGGCATGTTGGTAAGGTGATGAGTTTCTCGACCAAAATACTGACCTCTCTTGTTCTTTGTGCCATTTTTTCTCGCCGTTCCGATCTCAATTTCTATTTTCTTTTCTAGAAACTCTTGTTTCTTGATGAGTAATTCCTCAGTCTCTCGTAACTTTTGGATAGCATCGTGTGTTGTGGGGCCTTTTTCTTCCTTCTTACCACCGAAGATTTTGCCAAGAAAACTCATTTTGGTGTACACAAATCCTATAAATACTAAACGCACACGTAAAGTAAATAACACTAACTAATTACGCAGAAATTGCGAAAAATTTCGTACAACACTCAGAAATTACTTATTTTTCTTTTTAGAAGTATGCGTCATCTGAGATACGTTCGACACCCTACGAATCCTACGATACGTTAGACGATGCGTTCTCAAAAATACGTAGGTATTTATTTTTCATATACACGAATCCGCGCCCACGGACTCACCAAGAAATAAACACTGTAGACAGAAGGTATTTTAGTATATCATCAACCATTCAATAGTATTTTGCAAGAACATGAATTTGAACCAAAAATATATATCAAATTAATGTTTTGTCGTGTTTGCAGAACGAGAACGCACTCAGGTGACAGCAGCATTGACAATTTTAATTTACTGTTGTCAGTATAGTGTCATGGTCACGCAAGTCAATGTCAGTGTCAGTTATTTTTTTATCTAGTGATGTGCTACGCTTGATTGATCTTTATCGATCATTAAAATAGTAAATAGTAAACATGAAAGCTTCCCAAAATACCTAGGGGTAACGCTGGATAGATCTTTATGCTACAAACAGCATTGTCAAAAAACGGAAATGAAAGTTAGCTCACGTAACAATTACTACGGTGTCTAACACCTACAAAATAGGGAGCAGCACGAGATGTCTTACGGATGACAGGGACAGCACTGTGCTTCTCCACAGGCGAATACGCGTGTCCAGTATGGCACAGGTTAGGCATATGCTTAATTGGTTGAGGTAGCGCATAATGACACAATATGCATAACAGGGTGTCTCAAGCCAACTCCTCTCCATAATTATGCTGTACCCTCTGGCAGGCATCTCACCACCATGCGTCATGCGTGCGGCTAGATATTACATGCTCATCAGAAAAATACAAACAAGAGCATGACAGCCGCCACTCTTTACACCGGCACCAGCTTAACAGGCCACAAACGCCCATCCAGCGGTCACTAGATGTGAGCTGTGGCAGGAGAAAAAGCCCCCACCACCTGATTACATTTCTCCTCAGAAGCGACTACCACCCAGACACGATCTGCCCTGGCCCGTGTGGAAGTCGCTAAACCGACTCCGCACTCGAGTAGGCCACTGCAGGAAAAATCTCTGTGAGTGGGGATTTAAGGACCTTGGTCTGGCTGCATGTAACTGTGGCGCTCCATCACAGTCCATGAAGCACTTGCTTGCATGCCCCTTGTGCCCAACTAAACACCTGCACAAGGGAAGACCTTAATAGAGCGACAACAAGTGCTATTAATGTAGCCACCTACTTTGTAAAAGTTATTTAATGAAAAATCGACACGCTAGGAAGAATAAAATAGTGTACCTGTAATCTCACTACGCAGAACTAGTTTTTACTATTTTCATCGCTATCTTATTAGTTAAATGTGAAGTTCGTTTGTTAATTTAAAATTCAGTTTTTGTTTACGATTTCGATTACATCACTATATTTTTTGGTCGATTTATTTCATCATCGATAATATTATACAAACATACAAACCAGACATCACTATGTACGTATGTGTGTGTTTGCAGCTTAGCTAAGTTAGAGCCTCAAGGGAAAAAACAAAACGCAAGACTAGGCGGTAGTAGTATGGTCTTGGTACTATAGCCTGCTTCGAAAGGAGCGAAAAGAAAAAAAAAAAGCAGCCAAGTGCGAGTCGGACTCGCCCATGAAGGGTTCCGTAGCATCAATTAACATAAATTATAAAGGTTTTTGTAGTTCGTCGAAAGGTAAATTACGGTTTACGATTTATGACGTATAAAAAAAAAACTACTGACTAGATCTCGTTCAAACCAAATATCGTTGAAAGTTTGCATAGTAATGTACAACATATATTTTTTTTGGATTTATCATTCTCTTATTTTAGAAGTTAGAGGGGGGGGGACCAACTTTTTTCCACTTTGGAAGTGTCTCTCGCGCAAACTCTTCAGTTTAGAAAAAAACGATATTTGAAACCTCAACATCATTTTTGAAGACCTATCCATAGATACCCCACACGTATGGGTTCGATGAAAAAAAAAAAATTGAGTTCAGTTTCAAGTATGGGGACCCCCAAAATTTATAGTTTTTTTTCAATTTTTGTGTAAAAACCTTAATGCGGTTCACAGAATACATCTACTCACCAAGTTTCATCAGTCTAGCTCTTACGGTTTCGGAGAAAAATGGCTGTGACTCGGCCGGACAGACAGACAGACAGACAGACAGACAGACATGACGAATCTATAAGGGTTCCGTTTTTGCCATTTGGCTACGGAACCCCAAAAAGGGTTATAAGCATGGATTTAATATCACTATTTACTTACTATCACAGGGAAGAGGGATGGGATTCCTCTTCCCTGGTTATAAGCGTAGACAGATCTGTCTACGGTTATATCAAGGAGTCTAATTATGGAGGTTTTAAGCATGGATTTACGGGGATCCTCCCCACTACTTATTATACTCTTTGCGGGGATCCCTCTTCCCTGGTTATAGGTATAATCATATACAGATGATATAGCCCTGGTTAAAGCTTAGCCTATGATTGTAGAAAGTTCCTTCCTCTGTGTAGTTTTAGGCCAGGTTAGCGAAAACATAATAGGCGGACGCGTCCGACGGACGCGGCTGACAGCCGCGACTGATAGATATCTAGATAATGAATGTACACTGAAGTGTGCAAACCATCGTACGCGTCCGACGTCCGCGGCTTACATCCGATAGTTTGCACACTTCAGTGTACATTCATTATCTAGATACTATCAGTCGCGGCTTTCTTTCGCGGTGTTTTTGGTCGACTTGATTTGCTGTTTCATAGTTTGGTTTTACCGATATATCGATATTTTTTAATATCAATATCGATATTGATATTTTTATTAAAAAATATCGATATATCGGTATGATTTGACTTGACAGAGAATATTCGTGCTGTTGAAATTGAAATTGACTAACAGAGTTGCCAACTTAAAAACCAAACTATAAAACAGCAAATCAAGTCGACCAAAAACAAAAAATACATAAAATATAATTTGTTAAATAATGTTAGTAGGTATAAAAAAAGTATTTTCTTTTTGGGATTTTTTAATCCTAAAACTTATAAATGTTTATTGGTCTGAAAAAAAATCGGTTTTTATACCTTTTCGATACTTAGATTTTTATATCGATTTAACGAACTATTAAATATCGCTCAAAAATATCGATATATTGAAAAAATAATATCTATATATCGATGTATCGATATTTTTTCAACAAGCCTAATTTGTTTTCGCCTTAAAGGCGAAAACATATTAGGCGGACGCGTCCGACGGACGCGGCTGACAGCCACGACTGATAGATATCTAGATAATGAATGTACACTGAAGTGTGCAAACCATCGGACGCGTCCGACGTCCGCGGCTTACATCCGATAGTTTGCACACTTCAGTGTACATTCATTTTCATTATCTAGATACTATCAGTAGCACAGAACACATATACTCAAGAGCGATAGGGCCTGGGCGGACGCGTCCGACGGACGCGACTGTTATTTAACTAGCTAATGAATGTACACTGAAGTGTGCAAACTATCGGACACGTCCGACGTCCGCGGCTTACATCCGTAATGCTAACCACAGAGTACTTTGTTGAGTAGAGTTACCTTAGCTATGCTTTTGTTAAGTTTTGTTTATTTTGTAAGTTTTTATCTGAGATTTGCTAAAAAGAAAAAAATAATTAGTGATAGCGTCGGTGCTACGATAGTACAGTACTGCCGTGTTTGAAAGACGCCACGCCATGGCTTTGTGCAGAGTCTGTCTGGTCGGCGATATAAAGCTAATGGACCTTAGCAGGATCTACAAGGTCTACCAAAAACTTACAAACACCGAGGTACGTTTCTAACCATTACGACGTAGGTACTATAGACAGTCGTGAGCTGCTGATCATATCAAAATTAATAACTATTTTGGGCAATATACACAATACTATCTAGCCCCAAACTAAGCAGAGCTTGCACTATGTATTGGCTACTACAAAGGTAGATTATGAGAGTATTATGTCATTTTCCTATTTGTGTAATATTCCAGTCGGACATAGAAACAGAGTATGGCATGCCTAGCACAGTATGCTATGTCTGTCACCGGCTGCTGCAAAGGTTCCACATGTTCTCCGAGATGGCTTGCACATCCAACAGAATACTACAAGATCTGCTACAAATCAACAATGAGGTAAAGTGAAGCCCTATACTCAGTAGGCTAACCCACTAATAATAGATTGGTGGCTGCCCACGGTTTTGTATGCTTAGCTTTTTTTCCATTCCTGTTTAATTTTCGGTGTTTAAAGTAACCCATACGTAAATCCAGGTGGCAATCTACACACATCAAAAGTGTCAAGGATAAAGTATGTTTAGACTCCGCTTGTGAGGATTTCAATTTGAACTTGTTTAGATTTTCAAAGTTATGGTTCTTTAAAGTGAATTTCAATAAAAATAATTGATATTTCTGCAGGCAATGTTGGCAAATTATTTCAAAAAGCTTTAGTTGGTTGAGTAGGTACTGATACATTAATTATGGGCTGTCCAGGCTATCCGCAGTAAACGTCGCCAGTACCACATCTCATACGCGTCTATTTGTTGTCTGTCAGTGGCCTAAAGGATCCATGTTTCAAAATAAAATAGAAAACACGAGAGTATGAACTACATGTATTGTTTTTACAAATGATGTTGCTGCGCTTTCAGAGGCGTCTCTAGCTCATGTAGCGCCCGTGTGCAAACATTACCCAAGCGCCCCCTAGTAAGTGCGCGTTCAAAATGGAATGGATACATAAGTACAAGTAACAGCACATCAAGTTACAACAAACTGTCAAATTTCCCCAATGGGTAATTAACTCTATTGCTTGGAGATTTTTAAGAAGAAATAAGTTTGGTTACCACAATGTCCTGTTGACTATATTTAGAATTATTATGCAAGGTGTTCTGGTGTAAACCCTAACAAGCCAGGTTTAAAAAAAATCAACGCACAGCCTAAGCCGTAAGTTCTAGAAGCATGAAACTTGGAGGGTGTGTTTCTATTATAGCTTAGAAATGCATTTAGAAAGAAAATTTGAAAATTCTTTCTTTATGAGGAGAAAAAAGGGGTGCCGAGTGCCAGCTGCACTCGTCGGCCCCTATGATGTTATTCATCAAATATTAGAAGAGCTCAAGATGCTATACAAAATCTATGCAGAGCGGAGCTTTTTTTACGTTGGTCATTGAAAGTGCGGCGCCCGGCCAACGCGCCCGCCAAGTTGAGCTCCTTAGCGGTCCTAAGGGGTGCCGAACGCAGAGCGGAGCGCTTTTTACGTTGGTCATTGAAAGTGCGGCGCCTGGCCAATGCGCCCACCAAGTTGAGCTCCGTAGCGGTCCTAGGGGGCGCCGAACGCAGAGCGGAACCCTTTTTACGTTGGTCATTGAAAGTGCGGCGTCCGGCCAACGCGCCTGCTGATAGTGGCCGAGCGCCCCGCCGCGCCCCCTAGGAACGCTGCGCCCGTGTGCACCGCACACCCTGCACAATAGGTAAAGACGCCGCTGTGCGCTTTCATCTCTTCTGTAGTTGTGTCATGGCTGTTTTGGCATCTATACCTATGCATTTAGGGCCTCTGTTTCAATGTGTCCTTTGATTGTAATGAATTATGACTGATGAGCCGATATGACCGAGCTTCGCTCGGGTTTAAAAAAAATAGTATTATTATTTTCCAATAGATGTCAGGAAGAGTCGTATCTTTATTGGCTTATTTTTAATTAACAACGCCATCTAGCTTGCAGTTAGTTGCTCACAATCGCCAATAGATGGCAGGAACAGTCGTATATTGAGTTTATGTTTGATTTTTGCAAAACACCAACTTCTCGTCATTTTCTAAAAATGAATCCTAGCTAGATCGATTTATCGCCCCCAAAAAACCCCTGTATACTAAATTTCGTGAAAATCGTTGGTGCAGTTTCCGAGATCCTAAATATATTTATATATATACAAGATTTTCTCGTTTAAAGGTATAAGATATATCCGAGATACATAAATTGATTGACAGTTTCATATTTTATCAGTGCATCGGAGCGATTGATGGTGGCGAAGCCGTGGACCACCATCAATTTGGTTTTGTTTTTGTTAATACATCCATACAGTTCCATACTGATTGCTAGTGTGCTATTGGTTTCCCATTGAATTGTTTTGAGTTAGGAGTATTTTTGTTCCTCACAGTACCACCCTAATAGAGTGGAACAGGCTAATCAGCCGCTGCCTGTGACTCAGTGTTGCCAATTACCAGCAACACAACTACTGGATCAATGTGGATTTAATTTGGCAACTATAAGTCTTAATCCGGATTAGCACATAAGAATATTATTTACCTCCTCCTTAAAAAATGTAGGAACAAAAAATATTGCTTCCAAAACGGAAAAACGCCTTAAAGTTTGTTAGTAGCAATCATCACTAACGCGGGGGTGAAGCCGCGGGCAGCCACTAGTTCTATATATTGCAAAGTTTATTATACCATGATGCTGTCTGTTGTTTCAGGTAACACACAATGCACTGAGAGTGCATCCTCAGAATGTAATACTGAACTTAACCTTGACTCCAACAGTGCACTTATCTCTTAGTGGTTTAACAAATGCGTCAAGCACTCCTGTACTTGTAAAAGATGAACAAATACTTGAGTACAAAGAAGAAATAGAAGAAGAAACCCTTGAACACGAAGAAATTGACATTGAGGAGTTCAAGGTAGAGTCTCCCATAGATGTAAAAGTCAATGATGATTCAAATGAAACAGATGCTGTTCGAGAAAGTAGTAGTATTCATATCAATAATATAAATTCGTGTTTCATATGTGATGTATGTAACAAAATATTCAAAAAAAAATTGAACTTGGTGGTACATTTAAAGATTCACACCAGAGTAAAAAAATATTCATGTGACAAGTGTGATAAGAGATTTAATACAAATGATGATTTAAAAGTACATATGCATATTCATGCTGGCGAAAAGCCATATTCCTGCAATAGATGTGAAAAGACATTCGCTCTAAAATTTAATTTAACAAGACACATGCAAATTCACACTGGGGAAAAGCCATATTCCTGCAATAGGTGTGAAAAGACATTTACTCAAAAACATAATTTAATAAATCACGTGCGAATTCACACTGGAGAAAAGCCATATTCATGTAATAGATGTGAAAAGTCATTCGCTCTAAAATGTATTTTAACAAGTCACATGCAAATTCACAATGGGGAAAAGCCATATTCCTGCAATAGATGTGAAAAGACATATAATCAAAAACATAATTTAACAAGTCACATGCGAATTCACACTGGGGAAAAGTCATATTCCTGCAATAGATGTGAAAAAACATTCTCTCGAAAAGATAATTTAGCAACTCACATGCGAATTCACACTGGAGAAAAGCCATATTCCTGCAATAGATGTGAAAAGTCATTCGCTCAAAAACGTAGTTTAACAAGTCACATGCAAATTCACACTGGGGAAAAGCCATATTCCTGCAATAGATGTGAAAAGACATTTAATCATAAACATAATTTAACAAGTCACATGCGAATTCACACTGGAGAAAAGCCATATTCCTGCAATAGATGTGAAAAAACATTCTCTCAAAAAAGTAATTTAGCAACTCACATGCAAATTCACACTGGGGAAAAACCATATTCCTGCAATAAATGTGACAAGACATTCGCTCATAAATGTAATTTAAAATCTCACATGCGAGTTCACACTGGAGAAAAGCCATATTCTTAGTTTTGCCGGTTTTGGGAAAAGGACATCCTTACTGAGACCAAGCGACGAGACACATCACTAGTGAAAAAGAAGAAGATGGCGTCGGAATGCGTAGATTATAGTTTGCCGTGTTTAGAGACGAGCTGGTATTTCTTTTTTGTAAATTGTTTTTTTAGACATTATATTTAAATACGTAGGTATTATTACATACTGATGAAATGATGAAATATATTAATAATATTTTTCGATCTTACTAACAGCGCCCTCTGCTGGAATAGCTAAAATAAGTTTCTGTTTTAGTTGATTATTAAACACTAAAAAAAATCTTATCTTTATAGGTAGATCGATTTATTGCCCCCGAAACTTTCTGTATACTTACTAAATTTCATGAAAATCTTTTATGTCTGGAGTCAGCAGGAAAGTCTCCGGGGCATAACGAGCTCAGCATCGAACATCTGAGGCATGGTGGTTTTCATCTTCCGCGAGTACTAGCATTATTTTTAAATATTTGTATAAGTCATTCGTACTTACCTCATAACTTGATGCAAACTCTGGTGATACCCATTGTTAAGAATAAGACTGGGGATGTCTCAGATCAATCAAACTATAAACCCATATCATTGGCTGCGGTTGTGGCGAAGGTATTTGACAGTGTGCTTAACACTTATTTGAGTTAGCATCTTAGGTTACATGATGCTCAGTTTGAGTTTAGGCCCAGTCTTTCAACCGAGGCTGCCATTTTCAGTCTTAAGCACACTGTAAAGTATTATACGTATAGACAGACTCCAGTCTATGCGTGTTTCCTGGACCTATATAAAGCCTTTGACCTTGTCTCCTACGATATTCAGTGGCAGAAGCTTATGGACACGGGCACCAGAGCTGGTTTCGATTTTTCGGTTTTGGTGCCTAAACCAGATAAACCGTGTGAGATGGGCAGGTGAGTTTTCGGAGTCATCTAGGCTGGAGTGCGGGGTGCGGCAGGAGGGGTTGAGCTCGCCCTCGCTCTTTTGCCTGTACGTGAATGAGCTGATCGAGAGACTGAGCAGCATGCATGTGGGCTGCTTCATTAACGATGTGTGTGTAAACAACCTCAGCTACGCCGATGATATGGTGCTGCTCTCTCCATCGATCAGTGCACTTCGAAAGCTCATCGCAGTGTGTGAGTCGTTTGTGATTGTGACTGCTCACGGGCTCAGTTATAATGTGAAAAAGTCGGAGGTCATGGTTTTTAAGGCTAGTGCCAAATGTTCTATGTTTGTTCCACCTGTGTTACTGAACGGATTGCCACTTGTAAGAGTGCATCAATTTAAATCAGGGATTCCCAAAGTGGTCGATATCGACCCCTTGGGGTCGATATTGGTTTTCTAGGGCTCGACATAATCGAAAACAGATTTCGGGAGTCGACGAGGTCTAAAAATTGACCCCTATTAAATTAACACAAGTTCTTATTTCAAACTTTCAAGATAGGTAGGTAGGTACTCTATTGTTTATGTTGTGTTACGTGTACTAAGAATAATCAATATTTTTGTAGGAAATACCATTGTTGTAGTGATGTAAAGTCTCAAGTTCGTACAAAGTAGGTACGTTTATTGTGTTAGATTTTGATGAGAAAATGAAGTCAACTTAACTCACTTAACCAAGTGCAAAGTTTTCCAATTGATACTTTAGTATGTAGCTATTTTGTATCAATAGGAAAAAACTAAAGATACGCCCCCTTATTCATAATAGTCTGCTAACTTAAAGCATCGCTAATTCTCACTCTGTCTCCTTCTATTGAACTCGAGAGAGACCTGTGAAAAATAACACACTGTAGCAGCTGTTTTAATTTAGCGGACCATTGTGAATAAGGGGGTTGATCTTAAAATTGGTAATTTGGCGATGGGGGTCTGAGGTAACTGTTCATTTTGGAAAAGGGGTCACTTGTCCAAAATAGTTTGGGGATCCCTGATTTACCTATATATTTAAGACATCTGGTTACCGAAGACCTTAGAGATGATGCTGACATGGAAAGGGAACGCAGATCATTGTCAGTCCGAGGGAATATGCTGGCACGCAGATTTGCGCGTTGTACAGATGCAGTGAAAATTACTCTATTCAAGGCATACTGTACTTCGCTATACTCTGCGAGTCTGTGGACCAGCTATACCCAAAAGACTCACAATGCTTTGCGGGTTAAATATAATAACGCATTTAGAGCACTGTTGCGGCTTCCGCGCTACTGCAGCGCGTCCGGTATGTTCACCACGATGCGCACAGACACATTCGACGCCATTTGGCGCAAAAAGACAGCGTCGCTGCTATGTAGACTGCGCGGGAGTAGCAACAGTATCTTATAAGCGATTGTTGAAAAACAAAATTGTCCTCTGGTATAGAGACTCATCCAGAGGACTAAATCGTTAGTAGTTATAAGTTACTAACCCACTTTTTCTGGTTTTGTTACTAACACCATGGACTCCATAATTGTCTAAATAAAGAATTTTTAATTATATATCCGGAACTTTTGTCTCGAGTGCTTACGTAGAAGATCAATAGATGGCGTTCTCCGTGACACTATTTCGTGAGTTCGATTACTCAGCAACAGATGGCGATAAAATTTTAGATTTTTTAAAATAACGTCTCTTCTGAGTAATTTCTGAAAATGAATACACAAACTTAAGATTAAATAACAATATCAACTTATATAAATAAATTAAAATTACCTACACTATTTTAGGAGTACGACCAGAACCCCCCAAAACAAACAAACTCTACAAAAGAAAAAACAGACGAGAAACCGAATTACCTATCCATAGGAAACCTCAATGTACCCTAGCACCCTTGGTGTTGTTGGTGTCTATGGGCGAGACGGTGACCGCTTACCGTCAGGTGGGCCGTAAGCTCGTTTGTCTATCCTTTACATTAAAAAAAAATGTACAAACCTTACTAGCAGAAAGCAAAATTATAGAACTATAATAATGGCAATAAATTATAGTTTAAAAAACTAAAAAAAAACGCTTTTATAACTAATTGAACTAAAAAGTTAAAAATAAAACTGTATTATTCAATTGAATTTATATTATTATACAAAAAGCGCGGGGTGCTTTTTATAATAACTTCAGATATAATAAACTATTGATAAAATATTTACAACAATCAAAATCAAGCCCCCCACGCTTTTTGTACAATAATATAAATTTTTCAATTGATTATTACAGTTATATTTCTACCTTTTTAGTTCAATTAGTTATAAAAGCGTTTTTTTTTTAGTTTTTAACCATAATTTTTTTTTTACTTATTAGTTGTTTTTTTTTTCATTTTTTTTCATATTAATGCATTGTCACAGGTGACAGACAGTGTGCAAAGTTTGAATAAAATCTGATCGTTCAAAGTAGGACAAAATCGAGCTCAAAGGGGTCGGTTACATACAAGCAAGCTTACATACAAACTTACATACAGGTGAAGAAATGGCGCAAAAGAAGGTGGTGGATGGTTTTTTTTGGATTCCAAATTATTCCTTCATGTCGATACAATTCTATGAATTGTAAAACCTCATTGCTTATCCACACCGGCGCCGCCATCGCTATCGGAACATGGGAACGTAAATTTCACTCACGCGCAACGATACTGTCTCCGCTGACGAGTAACAACGAACTGAAACTGAACAAGACGCCAACGCAACGTCAACGTGTGAACGCTGTTTGCGGAGCGCGCCAAGATCCTTTGATGCGTGCACAAAAAACCGACACTATTCGGATGGCCTGCCAATGTTGGCGCCAACTAGACCAATTAAGCCAACATACCGCCAGTTAACTCTCTACACGTTGGCCCAACACCTTGGCCCCATGTGTACAGCCGGCTTAAGGCGCTGCGACCCGCAGTGTACCTACTACTTCGCCTCTCACTGAGAGCACGCCCGTTCACTCACGGCGTAATACCGCGAATTCCTAGCTTATAACTAGAACTATTATTTTGTGACTATCTTGTAAACTGTGGTAATCCTAAACTCTCTATAGATATAGAGTGACTCTGGTGCCTATCCGAGACGCTAGACGGCTAGGCTCTAATCTAAATCTTCACTTTCCATGAGCCTAAAATCGTGCAAGTCAGGGCTTCTGCAGTAGTAGTATTTGTTTGTTTTTTATTTTTATGTTTATCTTATACCTTTAAACGAGAAAATCTTGTATATATACAGGGTGGATACGACTGATGAGACAAAAAATAAACTGCATATACTAGGCACCATTTTCAAGCTCTGTACCAAAAATCTTTTAATTAGGAGCAGTAGTTTAGCCGCAAATAATTTTTCAAGTTTTTTCATATTTGGAACACGATGTATTTTTCATAGCAGATGATTATCTATACCTACGAAGCGGTTTTGCTACTCCGACGCAAGTAATACACACACAGACTCGCATTTTCACTACGAGAGTGACATAGAGAGAGACAATGACATAGCAAAAATCCCGCGGGTAAAAGAAATAGACATAGGTCAGTGCGTTCTTTCTTATTGCTACCGAACTACTTTCAACTTCAGTTCGCGACCGCTGACCGTTCGGAACGGATGTGCCTACCTACCGGAACACGGAAGCTTACGTTTTTATTTTTACGAATTGAAAACGCAGACAGGCAATTTGTGATAGGACACTAGGTAAATAAGTTTAGGACAGTATTTCTTTTCTCTATTGTGACAGGATACGTAACTTGGGATTATTATTATTTAGTGTTAGTGTTTTATTGTGATTGACTGTTTTTTATTGTAATGTGATGAAGACACGTTATTAAAATTTGGTTTTGTGTGTTCAACAATGCCTCGTGTAACTTACACGGCGTCAGAATACACTGACATGATTTTTATTTACGGCGAATGCCGTGGAAACGCATCTTTGGCTCTACGAACATACAGAGAGAGGTTTGGTGACAGCCGCAGTTGCTCTAGAAACGCCCGCACTATACAAAAGTACTACTTATAAATTAAGTGAGTGTTGTTGTGATCGTACCTACCCAATTCAAGGGCGGCTCAGGCCTCCACTCGCGTCGCGCCAGGTCATCGCCCCGGCCGCCGCGCCGCCTGCCTGGGCATGTCGCGCTCCGGCAAGCGCGCGAACGTTGCCGTTTTACTATCAAGGGTGTTTGCGTTTTACTCGGATCGGTAAGCTATTTAGTTTGTTTGAAATAATAAAAATCTCATTTTTGTAGCTTTTTATTTTTATACCGTATCGATTTAATACTTAACACGTATAGTGTACGTAGTGTAATTTAATGCCCATCTGTCGTATCCACTCTGTATACAACGTGTCCCAAAATTCAACGATAAGCCGGCACCAGAGGATGGACCTACGAATGACTATTCGAGAAAAAAAAAGAAAAAAAAAATACCTCTACTTTTTTTTAAACATTTTCCAACAACAAAAATCTATTTTGGGCACATAGTAGAAGTGATTATACTATTAACAACAACTTATGAAATTTGGTTCTTGATTAGAAAAAGTGTCATTATTTTTTTTTTGTGGCTAGTTTTCCTAAAGTATTAAGTGGGTGACAGACGTACGAGCAAGTACGCGTACTTATGGCTCGCCGACCTTTTTCGCTTGTGTGTCACCGTAAGTACGCGTACTTTAAAACCGCCGAGCAAAATCGTCGGCGATCCAACCGGTCTGAAATCTTGCTCGTAGCTCGTCATGGCTCGAACGTGTGGCAGCATTGCGAGCCGCGAGCCGTGATTTTGTTTCGCCAGTTCGTGGATGCGCACGCTTGTCGTGTTAATTTTTGCAATTTTTGTTAATTTTAATTCAGAAATTTCAAAATGAGTGATTTCCGAACATATTCGCATGAACTGCTAACTGAATTCATAGAAGCTTTCCGAAATTACCCTTGTCTTTGAAAAATTAGAAGCAACGATTACAAAGACAAAAATATGAAGCTGCACAGCACAGCATAAGTACAATAATTTATTAGAAATTATACGTAAGGTGGAAAGAGATGCTACGATTGAGAACGTCAAGAAAAAAATTAATTCATTAAAAGCTGGGTACCGTAAAGATCATAAAAAAGTGCAAGATAGCAAGTTTTTAAAATGTAATACGATATTATTCCTAAATAACACAAAGCTTCTTCAGTCGACGACATCGCAATACAGAGTGAGTAAGCTTCACGTGTGTCACCAACGTCGAGCCGAGTAAGTTCGCGATCTTAAAAACCGCGTACTTTAAGTTCGTACGTCTATCACCCACTTTATACCATTTTAAAATCTAGGTTAGTTGCGCTAATTTTTTAAAAAACTTGCCATAGTAGTGTCCATATTTTTTTTTTACACTACGATGAGTTAAAGTTTACTGAACGTTAAAACCTTTCAAAATTTTAGGGAAATAATTTTTTTTGGTTGTTTTTTTGTATAAAACTACGAAAATTCTGTAATTTTCAAAGATTATGGTGAATAGTAGTACTACTTAGGTTGCCGATACAAACAAAAAAACTGAAATTTTTGAAAAGTTGTGGTCATGGTAGTTAAAAGTGTCATAAGGGGTATACATTTTCGAAGAATTTCCATTTTTTTAAGTTATTTAAAAAAAAGTAGAGGTATTTTTTTTTTCTTTTTTTTTCTCGAGTAGTCATTAGTAGGTCCATCCTCTGGTGCCGGCTTATCGTTGAATTTTGGGACATGTTGTATACTAGCCGTTGGTGCCCGAGCTTCGCTCGGTATTTTTTTTTTGGTAAACTGTTGTTGTGAATTATATTTAAATACGAATTACTTACATACTGATTAAATCACAGAGCACCAAACACGCTTTTGCTTAGATTAAATATTAATATTTTTCGATCTTACCGACATAATTATAAACTCCACTACTCGTCAATAGATGGCGTTCTCTGTCCCACTAACTCATGACTCAATCAACAGATGGCGCTAGGAGTTATGATTTTATGATAAAGTCGATTATTTACTTTACGATTAAGGGGACATTTTCTAAAAGTGAATCCTAGCTAGATCGTCTTATCGTCCCCGAAAACCCCTGTATACTTAATTTCATGTAAATCGTTGGCTCAGTTTCCGAGATCCTAAATATATATATATACAAGATTTTCTCGTTTAAAGGTATAAGATATATATTTAGGATCTCGGAAACTGCACCAACGATTTTCACGAAATTTAGTATACAGGGGTTTTCGGGGGCGATAAATTGATCTAGCTAGGATTCATTTTCAGAAAATGATTATTTCTTTCCGAGTTCAATAATTAAACATAAACTGAATAAGTGACTGCTCCTGCCATCTATTGACGATTGTGAGCAACTAACTGCAAGCATGTCCAGCAGATGGCGAATAAACCAGTAAAGATGATAATATGACTCTTATGATTTCTAAAAATACAAATTAACGAAAAAAATTCCGAGCGAAGCTCGGTTACCAACTGCTAGTATTGTTTGGTAAGTAATAATGTAACATGATAAAATTGTAACTTGACCTGCCGGTCTACTCTTGAACGCGATTCCTATCCCAATCTTAAGCTTTCACGGAATTTTGACAGAAATCCTATGGGTTTCCTGCTTCCCTGGTTTCCTGTCAGAATTCTTTCAAAACTTAAAATTGGGATCGCAACGCGTTCAAGAGTAGACCGGCAGTGCAAAATATGTACCTACCTACCTACCATTAAATGACTATCTGACTACAAAATACAAACATGTTTATAATTATTACTAACAGCTCCTGAATCCACCATCAGGTACCTAAGCTCGTTGGCATCAGTGCCTACCTTATTCATAATACCTACCTAAATGCAGTCCTCCTCCATAGTCGGTCCCTCATTGTTGAGGATCGTGACCTTTTCCCATTCTGTGTACAATATCTCTCCATTTGAAGCGGTCGGTGGCCTGATAGAGCGCCTGATGCATCGGCATTTCCAGCTGCTCAGATACCTGGTCCGACCAACGCTTAGGGCTTTGGCCTCTAGGTCTTTTGAGTTTTGCCTGTTATAATCAGTCTCTCGATACAATCGGTATTTCTGCGAGATTTGTCTAAATGCAGTAGATTTGTATAAAATCATGTAGGTAAATAAAACAAACATTCCACAGGACAGGATGGATGTTAGCATTGTTAGCAATTATTGAGATTTTCTAGATAACAAACGCAGTATAGTTTTTATATCACACACATTTTATTATTATAGGCCTATCCGCCATTACAAGAACTCGCAAGACAACTGCCATCGTATTACCAACGACAATATTATTATAGATTCACAATAGACACTAGTGACCCTAGAATGGTCTCGGCCTCTTTGCCATAGGAAAACATAAAACCTTGACACCTTCTCCTATTTTTTTTAAAATATGTGAATGAGATTCAGATTATTTTTTAAAAAATAGGAGAAGGTGTCAAGGTTTTATGTCGCTCAGCACCGACGACACGTAGACACTGTTTTTTCTGTGGCGGAAACATTCACCAAAGAATAAAGTGCCCAGCATTCCACTCAACTTGCACAAAATGTGAAAAGAAAGGTCACTTCGCCAAGGTTTGTAGAAGTCAAAATGCAAATAAGCCTGCAGCAAGCGCAGTTGTTGAAAAGGAGTTGTATACTGGAAAAATATCAGCAGCGTCACCAGCGAGTCTACGCAGAACAATAGTCCCCATCACTATTAATAATTACAAAGCCGATGCTTTAATCGATAGTGGAAGTTCAATGAGCTTTATCGACCAAAATTTTGCAAAGCTGCTAAATTTAAAACGCCATCCATGGAAAGAAGTTATAGCATTAGCTTCAAAAAAACGGACTACATCCGTCGATGGATTATGCTATGCAACCATCATGTTAAATGAGCATACATACACTCGAAGGCCTTTGTACATAATAGAAGATTTATGTGCTGACGTTATTATTGGTCATGATATTTTAAACGACCATTCATCGGTAGAGATAAAATTTGGAGGTGCAAAGAAAACACTCAGAATATGTAGTGTTAGGGAAGCTACGGTGCCTCCAGTTTCACTTTTCACTAATCTATCTACTCACATGAAACCAATCGCCATTAAGTCACGAAAGCAGACTGAAAATATCGAGCAAATGACGCCTGCTTTCAGAAAAAACGCTGAAGTAAAACCAAGGTTTGCCAAGATACAAGGCAATCTTATTAAATCAACTGCACCCTTTAAAAGACTAAATCTTGATTTTAAGGGACCTCTACCAACCAATACGCAGAATCGCTACATCTATAGCAACAATCATAGATGAATACTCTAGATTCCCATTTGCCTACCCATGTAAGGATCTCTCTGCTAGCACTGTTATCAGATGTGTTAACGATTTCTTCACTAAGTATGGTGTCCCACATTACATCTATTCTGATCGTGGTACCGCCTTCATGTCAAACAAATTACGAAATTTTCTAGCATCGGATGGAGTTGCTTGTAGCCGGATGACACCTTATGATCCACAAGGAAACGGGCAGGTGAAACGACTCAATGGCACCCTGTGGAAATCTATAAAGTTGTGCCTGAAGTCTAGAGAGCTTGACACAACAAACTGGGAGCGTGTGCTATTCCCAGCCCTTGATTCAATCCGCTCTTTGTGTACGACGAATCATGCTGCACCCCATGAGATATTGTTTAACCATTCACACCGAACAGCAACTAGAACGGAAAGTGAGTCCGATGAACGGTTTGAGGATGCTGTTGAAGAAATACTGGTTCCATCTTCTGTTCGACGTTCTACTAGAGACAGGAGAGCTCCTGCTCGCCTGCAAGACTATGATCTTGTCAACAATAAGTTTTAAAAAATATGGCGGTGAATGTGGTGTAAATACTTTTTGGAACCAACCTATATTTTATATCTGACTGTTGTCAAAACTGACTTGTCATTCATACTCAAATTTTATTCAGATAAAACCATATATTGGTTTTCTTGTGTTTTATTTATAACAGGTAGAAAAGTTGACGTCGTCAAAGAATTTTCACCTATGGAAATTCGAACTAAATGTGCATTTTCGAGCAAGCCAGCTGGAAGGTACTGTAAAAACATCAGGAGAAAAAATCTTATTACTTGGGTGTAAAACGGCTGCAGTAATGTATACAAAGTTATGTAGTATTTTTGAGGGAAATGAAGAACGAAACAAATGTTCGCTACTTCAAGAATTCTTCAATTTCCAGTACAAAGATCAGACAATGACGCAACTAATAACAGAAGTCGAAAATTTGGCAATGAGACTGAATAGCTTGGGTCAAGAAATCGATGATGACTTGGTGATGTCGAAATTGCTGACATGCTTGCCAACCTCATACAAGTTCTTCGTAACGGCTTGGGAAGCTACATCAAAAGAAAATAAAACACTAATAAATCTAACAAACAGGCTGCTCATGGAAGAGTCTAGAAATGAAACAAAAGAAGAACCAATGGCCTATAAAGCTTCAACACACAGGATGAAATGTTTTAAGTGCGGGAAGTTGGGGCATATTGAAATAAATTGCAAAACGCAAAATGAGAGCTTTAAAATAAAAAATAATACAACCCAATGTACCATTTGTAAGAAAACAAATCATGCGGAAGAAAATTGTTTTTTCAGGAAAAACAAAGGAAAGGCTGAAACATCATTTTTGACAAGCGCTGATAAAAAGACAGAATCGATATTTGTGGTTGATTCTGGAAGCACAGTTCATATGACAAACAATCTAAATCTGATGTCAGGGTATCAAGAAAATAAAACTGAAGTTGCAGTTGCTGATAACAACACCATGATCTCAGAGGGTGTTGGGGCTGTGAAAGGTACCAGTTGCAATTTAGAAAAGACATTGTTTGTTCCTGAACTGGCACAAAACCTGATGTCGGTGAGTGCAATAACTAATAACCAGGGTTCAGTATTATTTACTGGTGATAAAGTAGAAAAATATGTAAAAATAAAGAGCTCGTTTTAAAAGGAATGAAAGAAAATGGATTATATATTATGTTGATATAAATAAAAATAATAATGATGAAGTTTATTTGCTTATGCAAGAAAAAGGGACTGCCCTTGAGTGGCATAGAAGACTGGGACATCCAGGTAAAGGAATATTACAGACATTAACAAAGGTGGCAGATGGAATAAAAATAGATGGAAATGATAAAATTGAAGAGAACTGTGAGATATGTATAAAAGCAAAGCAAACAAAGCTACCACATAATACAATAAGAAAAAGAGGAGAAAGAAATCTGGAAATAATAAACACAGACGTATGTGGACCTTTTGAAACTGAAACGCATGACGGAAAACGGTATTTTGTCACGATGATTGATGACTACAGTCACTTTACAAAAGTATACGTCATAAAGCAAAAAAGTCAAGTTCCAGATATAATTAAAAATTATGTTGTAGAAAAAGAACGAGAAAAAAATGAGAAAGTTTCATGTATTCGGTGTGATAACGGAGGAGAGTACTCAAACGATGATTTGAAGACTTGGTGTCTAAATAAAAGTATAAAAATTGATTTTACAGTTCCATACACACCAGAATTAACTGGCAGATCAGAGAGATTTAATAGAACTATTCTAGAGAAAACTAGAGCAATGTTGTTAAACAAAAACATTGAAAATGAGATGTGGGGTGAGGCTGTACTGAGTGCAGTTTATTTAATAAACAGACTACCAAGTGATGCTCTACAGAAAAGAACACCATATGAAGTATGGAATAGAAGACGTCCTGACATATCAAATATACAAGAATTTGGAACAATTATGTATTTAAAACATCAAGGACATCTAAAAAAGTTACAACCAAGAAGTAAAAAACTAATGATGGTAGGATACACTAACAACGGCTACAGGCTGTGGAACCCTGAACAACGTAAAACTGAAATAGGAAGAGATGTTGTTATTGTTAAAAATGTTGATAAAAAAATGGAAAATGACGAAGAAAGAGTAAGAGTTACTACAGATGAGACAGTAATAAATGACACAGAAGACAATGTAATAATATCAGATGTTATTGAAGAAGACGAGATTTACTACAGTGAAGAAGAACAGGAAAATACTGAAACTGGTCGAGATGAACTAATAGAAAGACCTGATGATGATTCACCGATACAACAAGAAGTTGAGGAACAAAGAACATCAAAGAGAATCAGAAAACTCCCTGCTAAGTTTAGTGATTAGAAAGAAAAGAAGAAAGAAAACTTATTTATTTGACCCACAAACACGTTTTACAGATTAGTAGGTATAGGTAACAGTACGAAGAAAAAAAAAAACAACTAAAAACATAAAAATATAAAAATAAACATAAATTTGCTTGGACAGGTAGTAAGTAGTTAGGTAGCTACACTAATACCTATCCAAGCTGTGTTGTGTGGGGCAAAGGGGTCCCGTCTCAGCTTAATGCTGCATAAAACCCAAGTGGGTAATGTGCGGCGCTGGTTTTCAGACGAGGCCAGGGTTCGACACTACGAACAACGGTAAACTACAAATAATACATTAAAGATAAGTTAACTACAATAGGTACATTTGTGATTTCCTAAGTGTAGTAAACACTATAAAATCAATAGAAAAAAAGAAATATATAATGCATTATACATACTTAGCTAAATTAGACATTAGACAACTTAAAATTATTTACGCAGAGACGCAGAGGTTAAACATGGTGGAAATGAAATAAACAAACTAATAACTACAAAACGAAAATCAAAAAGATGTTCTTATATATAATCTTTATATCTATTCATTCAAAAGAATAAAGTCGTGTTAGTTACACTATTTATAACTCAAAAACGGCTGAACCGATTTGGCCGAAAATTGGTGAGGAGGCAGCCTAGAACCAGGAAACGGACATAGGATACTTTTTGTCCCGAAAAAGTAACGGGAAAGGGGCAAGCAAAGCCGCTTATATATATGGCAGATATAGGTACCTTATTATGGTAAGTTATTAATAGGATAAGATGATTACTTATCCTAAGTGGACACGTCAAGAAGCACTCAGCTGCTCCTCTATGAGCAGTCTCCTGAGTTGTCTTCTAAATGAATAGACAGTTTTCAGGGCGCGCATTGGCGGGGGCAGATCATTCCAGCACCGAGAAGCGGCAAATTTAAAGGAACCACGGAAAGCCATAGACTTGTGCTTCGGTGTAGCAAAAACAAAGGAACATGCTCTGTTTGGGTATCGGTTTTCTGAACGTGCCCACACAAATTTTTCAAATAAATATTTTGGATACTGCTTGCCTATTACCCCAAAAAGGAGAACTGCGAGATGAAGTCGTCGGCGTGCCGCCATTTTAAGCATGCCTGAGGAGTTTAAAAAAGGTGTTATATGGGAACGGGGAGGTACCTGAAAACAAAAACGAGCGCAAGCATTTTGGACCCGCTGAATCAGCTTTACAGTCCTACCAAGTAGACATGGCCCATATACTACATCACAATAGTTTAGCTTAGATAGGACTAGCGATTCACAGAGATTAATTCTGACTGGTTCGCTTATATATGGTCGAATTCTATACAGTAGCCTCAAGCGGTAGAAGCAATTGCGCACACACTCATCAACATGCCGTTCAAAGCGAAGGCCATTGTCCATGACCAACCCAAGGTTTCTGACCTCATCAACACATTCAACAGCTTCTCCATCAACAACCATATTTATATGGGTAGAATTTATAGTTTGCACTTTCTTTCTGGATCCAACAAACATAAACTTTGATTTTTTAGGGTTAATGACTAGGCAGTTATCTCTTGACCATTTTGATATTTCACTTAAGTCTGAGTTGATTTTCGCTACAGCAGCAGTAAGGTCCGAGGGTGGGAATGAGAAGCACAGCTGCAAATCATCAGCGTACAGGTGATATCTGCAGTGTGTGATTGATTCGATGATGTCGGCACTGTACAGCACAAATAGAATTGGTCCTAAGATTGAGCCCTGCGGAACACCCCTAGGAACTGGCTGCAGAGCAGATTGTGACCTTGACCCGTCAGGCATGGATAGTTCAACCAACTGGTGTCTGCAATCCAGGTAACTATGAAACCATTTAATGGCCCGTGCATCGAACCCATAGTATGTAAGTTTTGAAAGGAGAAGATTAATATTAATGGAATCAAATGCACGAGAAAAGTCCAGCAGCACCAGAATATTTAGCATACCTTGATCCTGTCCACTTAGTAAGCCGTCAACAACATCGAGTAGAGCAGTTGACGTACTGTGACACTTACGAAACCCAGACTGAGCTTGAGGGAGAATGCTATTGTCCTCAAGGTACTTTGTAAGCTGCAGGCTAACTACCCTTTCCAATACTTTAGATAGGCAGGGAAGCAGACTGATAGGCCTAAGATCTTGGCAGGTGGTTGGATTATTGGTCTTAGGAATCGGCTTAACAACAGCCACCTTCCAAGACGTCGGAAAAATGCCATTTTCTAAAGAACAATTTATGATTGTGGTGATGGCTGCTAAAGATTGTGGTAAGGTCATTAGTACCATGTCTAGAGAGATTCCATCCACACCTTGGGCACTTGATTTAAAACCACGAATAATTGACATAACCATGTCTTCACTCACAGGGTTCAGGGAAAAGGTTTGGGAGCAGTACTGGTGATGTTCGTAAAAGGTCAGCTGTGAGATGGAGACATGACTATCCCCAGGAACATTTAGAAAGTGGGAATTAATAAGATCTGGATTATCAAATTGTGGTGGAAGATCAGCTCCTTGTTTTTTATTAGGTAAAATTGTGCTTTTTAAGTTTGCCCATAATTTTTTGGAATTATTAACGTTTTTATTTATATTTTCAGTAAAATATGCCTTCTTCTCACTGGTAACTGCTGCGATAACCAGTTGCTTCATCTCTTTGTAACAATTTTTTAATACTAATGTTTTGTTAGACCGATATCTGTTATGATAGTCATCTCGAATTTTCATCATGGACCGGACCGTGTCAGTGATCCATGGGTGAGGAGGCTCCTTGAATTTTGTAGTTTTAAGAGGAGCATGCAAATCAAATAAAGTGACCAGAAAGTGAGTTAGTGAATTTACAAGATCATCGACATTCGCTAATATTACAAAATTTTCCCAACATACACTATTTAGGTCGCTGCTGAAAAGGTCCATTACAATATTTTTTAATGGTCTGTAGGTGACTAGACGCGGGCATGACTTCTCCTTTTTTATGTGTAATTCCACTAAGAGCATGGCATGGTGCCCCAAGTCTGGAGAATACTTAACAGTGACATTACGAACACGGGCATCAGTACATGCAATGTCAATCAATGTCTGACTATGGTCCGTGTAGTGAGTCGGTTGAGTATATTAAGAGTAATTTGATAAAGAAAGCGTACTATACTCTAGATAGCTATATGAATGATAAAACTGCGTGGCCCGATGTCCCGGTCACTCTACCCATAGGAAGCTAGCATGTCAATTTGCAATGTCTGTACCTACTATTTAATATCTTATTTTTATATCTGTGTAGATACTTTATTATAACTTTGAAGCGTAGCGTGTGCTGTCTTTGAAACTTTTGCTTTTGTATAATTACATTGCATACGTCTGACTAAGTGAAGTGGCACCACACTGGAACTTCACTGCTATTATTTTAGACTATTTTTGATTTGTAAAAGGATCATATAAAAAAACGGTAGGAACCGAGACGTAGTTTGTTGCCTGTTCTTCTACGCTTGGTCGCGTGGAACTGGCACCTAGACTCACCTAGCTTTAAGACGTTTCAAAGTGATTCTTGTATCGTATTGAATAAACGCTTATTGAATTGATTGAATTGAGTAATTACCTGATTCAAATCAAGACTGTACAAAAATTGATTTAGAAGTTTGGTTGTCCCGCAGTTAGGTGATAACAAGTCTATGTTCCAGTCCCCCAACAATATAATGCGATCATAGTTAGTGAAAGAAGAGACAGATTCAGTCAATGCTTCAAGAAACTGATGGGGGTCCTGTCTGGGCGGTTTGTATGCAGTCCCTATAATGATGTCCTGACCATTAACCTTCACAAGCAACCACATCTGCTCGACAAATGGCACATGTGGGTGATTATGCGTTAAAAACTTATAATGATGCTATTTCAGGTACAGAAAGAGACAGTTGGAAGAAGGCAATCGATTTGGAGAAGGAGTCTCTTCTAGCTAATAAAACGTGGGAAATAGCTGATGATAGCAAGATACACAGAGTAAGGAAAAAAAAAAAAAAAAAAGTTTGTTTAGTAGTCAGAGGTTTTGAGCAATATGGTTATAGAGTATGATGAAATCTACAGTCCACTAGTAAGTCAATCAGCTTTGAAGTCTCCGTTTGCTATAGCTGCTTATAATGATTATGAAATAATGAGTTTCGATGTAAAAACAGCATTTTGTATGGGGAACTGTCTGATAAAAAATATTTATATGTATAGATGGTGTCAAGGTTTTATGTTTTCCTATGGCAAAGAGGCCGAGACCATTCTAGGGTCACTAGTGTCTATTGTGAATCTATAATAATATTGTCGTTGGTAATACGATGGCAGTTGTCTTGCGAGTTCTTGTAATGGCGGATAGGCCTATAATAATAAAATGTGTGTGATATAAAAACTATACTGCGTTTGCTATCTAGAAAATCTCAATAGCAATGACCTGACCACTAAACTATCACGCGGACAAAACTAAAAACGCCTCTGCCAGCTTAAACTGACAGCCCAGCAGACTCATTGATGCTCGTAAAAGCCCCTTCCCACCGCACCGGTGCGTGATATCGCGCACCAGCTCGCACGACACACCATGGGAAGTGGGAACGGTCTCGTGCGCCGAGGTGCGCGGTAGCACAGGAGCATTTTTTGTTGCCGTGCGTCGTCGTGCGCGGTGCGTGATGATCTGCAGAACCACGCACCGTAGGAAGGCAGCTTATGTGAGTAGTAATTGTTCGGATTCGTTTTCTGTCATTTTGGGAAGTCACATAGCTTTTCCGTTTTAATTGTTTTTATAGTGTTATTTTGAGTTCTGTTGTGTAATTTCGGTGGTATTTTAACCAACATTACTTTACTTGAGGTATAACAGTTGAAATGAAAGTGTATTATGTGATATTCCGATATGATCGAAAAGGTTTCTGATGGTTTTGAAAACAAACGACCATCATTTTGTTTTCAAAGCCTAGTAGGGTCGGCTTGTCTATGCCTGACTTGACTTGATGAAAAAGTATTTTATTTATTTATATCCTCATTGACACTGGCAAAATTTGAGTTGAAATGGACAGATGTCATAGGGATGTCGGAAATGCAATAAAGTATCGATATATATCGTATCGGTGTTTTTTGAAAATATCGATATCGATATTGATATTTTTATGAAAAAATATCGATATATCGGTATGATTTGACTTGACAGAGAATATTCGTGCTGTTGAAATTGAAATTGACTAACAGAGTTGCCAACTTAAAAACCAAACTATAAAACAGCAAATCAAGTCGACCAAAAACAAAAAATACATAAAATATAATTTGTTAAAAGATGTTAGTATAAAAAAGGATTTTCTTTTTGGGATTTTTTAATCTTAAAACTTATAAATGTTTATTGGTCTGAAAAAAATATCGGTTTTTATACCTTTTCGATACTCAGAATTTTATATCGATACATCGATATATCGAACTAATAAATATCGCTCAAAAATATCAATATATTGAAAAAATAATATCGATATATCGATGTATCGATATTTTTTCAACAAGCCTAAGATGTAATTCATTAGTATCTCTTATCTCTTACTAACTACTATTCTATTCTGTTTATGTGCATGGATTTAATTCCTCTTCCCTGATTCTGCTGTGATTCATTAAGAAGGAGAAGAGGTACCAATGGCAATATCACATAACGCAGCGCTAAATAATATTCATACTCATTGCCACAAAACAAACTATTAGGATGCTAGCGCATCTCATCGCCTAGCGAGCGTAGCGTCTGACTTCTGACTGAAAGATCCCACGCCATGGCTTTGTGCAGAGTCTGTCTGGTCGGCGACATTAAGCTATTGGACCTTAGCAGGATCTACAAGGTTTACCAAAAACTTACAAACACCGAGGTACGTTTCTAACCATTACCTCCATAGCTATAGTATGTGCCTCTAATGCCGACGTGCTAGGTATATACAGTCTTGAGCTGCGATTTCGTATAATTAAAATAAGTAAACATTGAGGGCAATTTATAAAGCACAATACTATCTAGCCCCAAACTAAGCAGAGCTTGTACTATATACCTATCGGCTACAAAAAGACTGATTCTGAGAGTAAAATAAACTTTACTCTCAGAATAGACTTAAGACTTTTGCATCTATTGTAGATGATTTATAAAGCATCAGGGGCTGTTCTTACTCATTCTCTTATTTATGGGATGCTGTAGTGCTTGGGACAGGATCTTAGAACCATTGGGGGAACCAGAACCAGAACTAACACTTTTACAACATTAGAGCTACTCATTCTAAGCCCAGGAAGCTTCTCTGCTTCTTGAAGAAGTTATGCTGGTTATAAACATATTAAAATAAATCCTCAGTCAGATGTGTTATGGGCTAAATCCACAACCGATTGGACACCTAAAACTACCTCGCGGCAGACCACGGCAAAGATGGAGGAACAAATTGGATGCCTACCTTAAGGATTGGTCCACAGTAGCACAAATAAGAAACAAATGGAAAGAAGGCAAGAAGGCCTTTGCCCTGCAGTGGGACACAACAGCCTCTTAATAGTTGAATAGTCCGTAAAATTTTACAAACTGATGTTTACAACAAGATTGTGATCACTCAATCACGTCGTGTTGGTACTAAGGTTGGCTTAGGCCCGTGCATTTCAGTTTTTCTTGGTTCATAGCAATGAACCGAGCACTTAAAGTGAAAACTAATAATAATGATAATAAATTGCCTTAGAATTTAAATGCTGAACACAAGTAATAAGTGCCTTTACTATTGCTGAAAAATTAGAAGCATGTATTGGTCATTTCAGTCCATACTACTCTTGTGGTATGTATTGATAAAAGTAAAATATGACTTTTTCTTTGTGTAATGTTTCAGCCGGACATAGAAACAGAGTATGGCATGCCTAGCACAGTATGCTATGTCTGTCACCGGCTGCTGCAAAGGTTCCACATGTTCTCCGAGATGGCTTGCACATCCAACAGAATACTACAAGATCTGCTACAAATCAACAATGAGGTAAAGTGAAGCCCTATACTCAGAGTAGGCTAACCCACTAATAATAGATTGGTGGCTGCCCACGGTGTTGTATGCTTAGCTTTTTTCCATTCCTGTTCAATTTTCGGTGTTTAAAGTAACCCATACGTTGTTCAGGCTTCAGCATACATCCTTATCCCTCCAATCCAATACCCTGTAATACCTACCTATCAAGCTCACAGCGATTCAAATTTCGCGCCACGGCCACCTCAAATCTAAACGAAACAGAAGAACTGTCATGTGAAACAAGAAAATCAAGATGTCTGCCCCATCCTCGTGAAGCGTGTGTGTGCCGCGTATAAAAAATCAAATAAATGTGAAAACTTTCCAAAACCTCCTCAAAAACCAATCTAAAAGTGAAATATCCTCAAAATCAGTTAAACCAAGTAGTGCACTACAGTGAACAAGCAGAAAGACGCCGAATCGTGAGTACCTATCCCATTCCTCTGAAATACATCTGACCTTATCATTCTATTTGCCTGTGCTGGTCTGTCGAAGGAAAAACAATATCAGCGTTACGTCTAGGTCGTAACATAGGTTCGAGCCGGATGTACAACTGAAAAGTTGGCCGGTATTTCGTATTTTTGGGGAATTTTTCTAACTTTTTCTTGAAATTGCATTATAACCCGACCAAATCTAGTTGGTCGTTGGTCGCCTTACACCTAATCGGATTCACACGACTTCTTCATTTGTCCGCATTACCTTTGCCGCGTGGTTATTCAATTTAAACTTTTATATTTTTTCAACCACGCTGTTCAATCGCAATAGCTTGCACACAATCTCACTAACTTATCAAGTATTCACACATTCCAATCTTACCTATACCTACCTAAGTTTGTACATCATCTTAGCTTCATACTTACCGGTAGAATCTTATCTCGTCAAATAATTCATACCTACCTACATAATGGAACAGAACAAATTAAAAGTACTTGTATCTCAACGCGAATATATTTATCGAGCAATACAAATTCTTTATGATCTTTCGAAAGAAATGTTTCAAGATCGTTCAAAGATACCTACTTTTAAGTCTAGGTTTTCTCGAGTTCAAGCTATTCGTGAGGAATTTGTTCAAGTCAACGAAAACATTCAAGCTTTGCAGCTAACGGTAAATCCTGATCTAGACATTGACCAAAGTTCAATTAGCTCATTTGACGATTTGTACTACGCAGTGATTGCGGCATCCGATGCGTTGTGCGCACCACCACCCGACAAAGTCGTACCGGGTTCCGATGGTGCGCCCGCTAGCTTTCCCGCCATTTTGCCCGCTCCGAGCTCGAGCGTAAATGCGCGTTTACCTAAACTTGAGCTACCTAAGTTCGATAGTCAAACTGAAAACTGGCAAACGTTCTACGATACGTTTACGACATTGATTCACGAAAATACTTCGATCTCCCAAGTAGAAAAGTTTCATTATCTTGTGTCGTGTCTAACAGGCCCCGCAGTATCTCTTGTGAAGGGGGTACCTATTACCACGGCAAATTATGAAGTTGTTTTTGACAACTTGGTCGAGAGATATCAAAATAAACGTATTTTAGCAATTACGTATTTGGATAAAATCTTACATTATCCCGCTATAAAATCAGGTAGTTTCCAAGAAATACAAACGTTAACTAATGCATTTTACGAATCTGTTAACGCTCTCAAAGCTTTGAATATTCAAAACCTTGGTGATTTTATTTTGTTTCATTTAGTTTCAAGAATACTTGATGCGGACACACGCAAACGCTTCGAATCTCAAAACTGTTCACAAGTACCCTCTTATAGTGAATTGTTGAAGTTTCTTCAAGACTACGTTAAAGTTTTAGAAACTAGCAGACTATCTTCAATGAATCCTTCGCCTCCTACCTCTCGAGGCACCCTTGACGGGAAATCCTCAGCGGCTCGTAATCGCCCGATTAGCAGCGGATCAAAACGCTCAACTTATCTTAACAAAACTAGCCCGTCAACTTATGTGGTTACCTGTTCGTGTTGCAGTGAAGCGCACTCGACCTACCGGTGCCCTACCTTTCAATCTTTAGATTCTCAAGCTAGACTCGCATTAGTAAATAACAAAAAATTATGTACGAACTGTCTGCGTACCAATCATGTCATAGATAAATGTATATCTAAAATATCTTGTTTAACCTGCGGATTACGTCATCATACCTTGTTGCATACCGAACCTCCCCACCCTAGCGGGAGCAGCGCCACTCAGGCTAGCACTAGCGCGCATATAGGGAACAGCCGCGGCGTAGTGCTACTTGGTACATGCAAACTACGCGTATGCAATATACACACCGGCGCACAACATGTAGTGCGCGCTCTTGTGGATAGCGGCGCGCAGGATTGTTTTATCACAACCGCTTGCGCCCGGACACTAGGTTTAAAGCTCCGTCACTGCAATCTTACTGTAGGTGGCCTAGGACAAAACACAGTGCTCCAAGTCCGGGGCGAGACTCGGTGCGTTCTACGTCCGCTCGACGGAGATGATCCGCATTTTAAAATCCGACCTATTGTGTTGGATAACATCACCGCTCAAATGCCTAGCGTGCAGTTACCGTCAGTCGTTCGAGACCATTGTAGGCACTTAACCTTAGCCGATCGCGACTTCGACATCCCTGCGGACATAGACATTCTTATCGGAGCGGAATACTTCCACGACATCTATGACGGTCAACGCATAAAACTAGGACCCGGGCTACCTACCGCCCTTCACAGCGTCTTCGGGTGGATCCTGACGGGCGCAATCGAGTCCAATGTAGGTATACCTCCTCCCAACACCTCCTCGTTGTTAGCTGCGACCCGCGCACTCGACGAGCAGGTGAAACGATTTTGGGAAGTCGAGGAACCACCGCACACCCCGATTGCGGTACCTGAAGACGAATTATGTGAACGTATGTATACGGATCTTACATACCGGGAACCTGACGGTCGCTACGTTGTACCTATACTCATCAAGGATCAAGATCGAACCTTAGGCGACTCGTATCCTAGCGCTTTGTCGCGGTTAATTAATATAGAAAAGAAACTTAGCCGACATAGCCAACTTAAATCCAATTACATCGACTTTATGCGAGAATATGAAAATTTGAATCACATGGAACTTACCCCCGCTTCACAAACAAACAAATCTTATCTTATCCCGCACCATTGTGTCATTCGACCACAAAGCACGACAACTAAGCTGCGCGTGGTGTTTGATGCAAGCTGCAAGACCGCTAGTGGTCTATCTTTAAACGACGTTGTGTTTACTGGACCTAAGCTTCAAACGGACATCATTGATATCATCACAGGGTTCCGTCTGCATGTAGTCGTCTTTACATGTGACATTTCCAAAATGTTTCGAAACTTTCTGATCAGGCCTGCTGATCGCTGTTACCAGCACGTATTGTGGCGAGAGTCTGCGAGTCTTCCTCTTAAAGAGTACGAGCTCCGCACCATCACCTATGGTGTGAGCAGTTCACCATATCTTAGCATTCGCACTCTTCATCAGCTAGCCGCGGACCACGGCGCTGAGTACCCTCGCGCAGCAGAAGCCCTGCGTCATGAGACATTCGTTGATGACGTCACTACCGGAGCGCCATCTGTTGAGGAAGCTCTAGAATTAAAAACTCAACTTATCCAGCTTCTTAGTTGCGCTCAGCTAGAACTTCGTAAATGGAGCAGTAACTCAAAATCTTTCCTCGAAACCTTACCAGTAGACCATTGTCAAACCCCCAAAATCTTTTCGGAAGAAGCCGATAAATCTACGCTTAAAATCTTAGGAGTCCAATGGGACCCCGCGGGTGATATCTTCACATACTCATTCTCCGAGGTACCGGAAATTGAGTATACGAAACGTTCAATCTTATCCCACGTTGCTCGTATCTTCGACCCGTTAGGGTGGCTTACCCCGTTCATCCTCAAAGCAAAATTGCTCCTTCAAGATTTATGGCGCCAAAACATAACCTGGGACGAACCAGTACCCAGTAACATATCTCGTGACTGGCGAGACTTTATCTCAGATCTTAAAAACTTAAAACTAATCGAAATCCCTCGCCAGGTCTTACCTTCAGCGGCCCACGAAATCCAGCTTATCGGATTTTGTGACGGCTCAACAAAAGCATACGGATGCTGTGTCTATCTTCGTGTTGTCACTAACCAAAAGGTTCAAGTCTCCCTTTTGATCGCTAAGTCCAAGGTTGCACCTCTCAAGGTTCTAACAGTGAACCGCTTAGAACTATGTGGCGCTGTCCTGCTATCTAAAGTAGTGGCGCGTATCTACTCCTTGCTTAGCTTAAAACTGAACATTGCTCAATCGTATCTATTTACCGACAGTTCGACGGTGCTGTCGTGGCTGGGTACAGAACCACACAAACTTAAAACTTTCGTCGCGCACCGTGTGGTGCAAGTAACTGAATTGACATCCACGTTTGTGTGGCAGCATGTGTCCACCCACGACAACCCGGCCGACCTTTGTAGCCGCGGCCTATCCTGCGCTCAACTTGCTGCTTGTGAAAGTTGGTGGTCTGGACCACCCTGGTTATCTACAGACATATCCAACTGGCAAGTCCATGCAGTTGACGATAAGGATAGCGTTCCTGAACTGAAGACGTCACACTCGTGTCTCATCGAGACACAAGGAGCTGACGCACTTCAGACTCTCATCGAACGTACCTCCAACTTCACCCGACTACAAAGAATAACCGCTTGGCTATACCGCTTCATCAAAAACGCCTCTGTCAATTTGCCAAAACGTAACTTTAACCCTTATTTATCGTCGGTCGAGCTTGATCAATCACTACAGATTTTAGTAAAACATGTTCAGAAAACAGATTTCAATGACGTCACATCTCAACTAAAGTCAAACAAACCCCTTCCCAAACACCTTCAAAAATTATCTATCTTTCTCGATCCTTGCGGAGTTTTGCGTGTGGGGGGACGTTTGAAACAATCTGACTTACCTTATAGTGTCAAACATCCATATCTTTTATCCAAACAATCCCGACTGAGTGACCTCCTTATCGACCACTATCATGTATCTTACCTTCATAGCGGGCCACGCCTCTTACATTCATTGATTCAGCGTCGATTTTGGATCCTCGGTATTAGAAATCTTATTCGATCTCGGCTATCGAGATGTGTAACTTGCCGCAAGGCAAAACCTACTCCTTTTCAACCTGTTATGGGTGATCTTCCTCCTTCCCGACTGACACCTGGATCTTGCTTTCAGTCGATCGGAATCGATTTCGGAGGTCCCTTTATGGTAAAGGAAAGCCGGCGCCGTAATGCCCGCATCTATAAATCCTATATGTGCCTTATAGTATGCCATGCTGTAAAGGCCATCCACCTTGAACTGGTCACCGAGCTGACCACTGAAGCTTTTATCGCATCTTTAGATCGTTTTGTTGCTAGGAGGGGCCTTTGCCAATCTATAACTACTGACGGCGGAACCAACTTTGTGGGCGCGAAACGCTACTTATCCGAAGTAAGTGAGATGTTGGATCAGGAAAATCTGACCATCCGCGATCAGCTTTCATCTCGTGGTATCGTGTGGAAAATTAACCCACCTTCTGGGGCCCATTTTGGTGGAATCTTCGAGAGCGGTATAAAATCCACTAAGTATCATCTCAAGCGAATCGTAGGAACCCAAGTTCTAACTTTCGAAGAACTTTATACCGTGCTCACGAAAATAGAAG
Source organism: Thera obeliscata (assembly GCA_947578465.1). Lineage (NCBI taxonomy): Eukaryota > Metazoa > Arthropoda > Insecta > Lepidoptera > Geometridae > Thera > Thera obeliscata. The sequence goes on along the minus strand of OX387923.1, from coordinate 7,806,373 downwards.
CGATGTTAAACTCGAGACCTTTAACCGCGCTCTCATCCGATCCTAATGAAGTTGACGCTCTTACAGCCGGTCACTTTCTTATAGGCCGTCCGTTAGTATCTTTACCCGAACCAACAATCAACGATAACCTATCTCTGCGCTCTCGCTGGCGTTTGCTACAGCGATTATCTCAATCCTTTTGGAAAACTTGGTCTAGGGACTATTTACATACCTTACAACAGCGAAATAAATGGCTTAAAACGGATAATAGTCAACCAAAACTGAACGATCTTGTAACTATTATCGAACCTAATCTGCCTGCGAATACCTGGAGAACAGGTCGCATAGTGAAACTTCATAAAGGAAATGACGGTCATATTCGGGTCGTCACCGTTAAAACTAACAAAGGCGAGCTAATCCGCCCAGCGAATAAAGTCTGTCTTATTCCGACATCTCCGGACATACTTAGTGATGTCCAATCTTAGTTAGTTTTAAAATCATTCTAATCTTATATTTAAGTTTATATAATTATGACTCGCATAACAACCTTTTAAAACATAACTTAGCTTAAATCATAACTTTATCTTTTATCTATCTATAACTCACCTAGACATCCAAACATGACACATTATAGCATACACTATACAAACCTTTTATCCTATAGTTTGCAATTCCTGGCATTCATTCACGCTTAATTACCTACCTAAACTTCTTATCTCAACTGGGTGACTGACCTAGTAAACAGGTGTGAATCCGCTTAGCTGGTATAAACTTTAGGATCTCGAACCTTTAATGTGTCTTATGAAATCCTCAGTTGATTTCATGTGGGGGGATATGTTCAGGCTTCAGCATACATCCTTATCCCTCCAATCCAATACCCTGTAATACCTACCTATCAAGCTCACAGCGATTCAAATTTCGCGCCACGGCCACCTCAAATCTAAACGAAACAGAAGAACTGTCATGTGAAACAAGAAAATCAAGATGTCTGCCCCATCCTCGTGAAGCGTGTGTGTGCCGCGTATAAAAAATCAAATAAATGTGAAAACTTTCCAAAACCTCCTCAAAAACCAATCTAAAAGTGAAATATCCTCAAAATCAGTTAAACCAAGTAGTGCACTACAGTGAACAAGCAGAAAGACGCCGAATCGTGAGTACCTATCCCATTCCTCTGAAATACATCTGACCTTATCATTCTATTTGCCTGTGCTGGTCTGTCGAAGGAAAAACAATATCAGCGTTACGTCTAGGTCGTAACATACGTAAATCCAGGTGTCAATCTACACACATCAAGTGTCAAGGATAAAGTATGTTTAGACTCCGCTTGTGAGGATTTCAATTTGAACTTGTTTAGATTATCAAGGTTATGGTTCTTAAAAGTGAATTTCAATAAAAATTATTGGTATTTCTGCAGACAATGTTAGCAAATTATTTCAAAAAGCTTTAGTTGTTTGAGTACTGATACATTAATTATGGGCTGTCCAGGCTATCCGCAGTAAACGTCGCCAGTACCACATCTCATACGCGTCTATTTGTTGTCTGTCAGTGGCCTAAAGGATCCATGTTTCAAAATAAAATAGAAAACACGAGAGTATGAACTACATGTATTGTTTTTACAAATGATGTTGCTGCGCTTTCATCTCTTCTGTAGTTGTGTCATGGCTGTTTTGGCATCTATACCTATGCATTTAGGGCCTCTGTTTCAATGTGTCCTTTGATTGTAATGAATTATGACTGATCCGAGATACATAAATTGATTGACAGTTTCATATTTTATCAGTGCATCGGAGCGATTGATGGTGGCGAAACAATGGACCACCATCTATTTGGTTTCGTTTTTGTTAATACATAGGCACAGTTCCATACTGATTGCTAGTGTGCTAGTGGTTTCCCATTGAATTGTTTTGAGGTTATTTTTGTTCCTCACAGTACCACCCTAATAGAGTGGAACAGGCTAATCAGCCGCTGCCCGTGACTCAGTGTTGCCAATTACCAGCAACACAACTACTGGATCAATGTGGATTTAATTTGGCAACTATAAGTCTTAATCCGGATTAGTACATAAGAATATTATTTACTCCTCCTTAAAAAATGTAGGAACAAAAAATATTGCTTCCAAAACGGGAAAACGCCTTAAAGTTTGGTAGTAGCAATCATCACTAACGCGGGCGCGAAGCCGCGGGCAGCCACTAGTTCTATATATTGCAAAGTTTATTATACCATGATGTTGTCTGTCTTTTCAGGTAACACACAATGCACTGAGAGTGCATCCTCAGAATGTAATACTCAACTTAACCTTGACTTCAACAGTGCACTTATCTCTTAGTGGTTTAACAGATGCGTCAAGCACTCCTGTACTTGTAAAAGATGAACAAATACTTGAGTACAAAGAAGAAAGAGAAGAAGAAACCCTTGAACACGAAGAAATTGACATTGAGGAGTTCAAGGTAGAGTCTCCCATAGATTTAAAAGTCAATGATGATTCAAATGAAACAGATGCTGTTCGAGAAAGTAGTAGTATTCATATCAATAATATAAATTCGTGTTTCATATGTGATGTATGTAACAAAATATTCAAAAAGAAATTGAACTTGGTGATACATTTAAAGATTCACACCAGAGTAAAAACATATTCATGTGAAAAATGTGATAAGAGATTTAATACAAATGATGGTTTAAAAGTACATATTCAAATTCACAATGGCGAAAAGCCATATTCCTACAATAGATGTGAAAAGGCATTCTCTCTAAAAGGAAATTTAGCAAATCACATGCAAATACACACTGGGGAAAAGCCATATTCCTGTAATAGATGTGAAAAAACATTCTCTCGAAAAGGTGGTTTAACAATACACATGCGAATTCACACTGGGGAAAAGCCATATTCCTGCAATAGATGTGAAAAGACATTTAATCATAAACATAATTTAACAAGTCACATGCGAATTCACACCGGAGAAAAGCCATATTCCTGCAATAGATGTGAAAAAACATTCTCTCGAAAAGGTGGTTTAACAATACACATGCGAATTCACACTGGGGAAAAGCCATATTCCTGCAATAGATGTGAAAAGACATTTAATCATAAACATATTTTAACAAACCACATGCGAATTCACACTGGAGAAAAGCTATATTCCTGCGATAGATGTGAAAAAACATTTACTCGAAAAGATCATTTAACATGTCACATGCGAATTCACACTGGAGAAAAGCCATATACCTGCAATAGATGTGAAAAGACATTTAATCATAAACATAATTTAACAAGTCACATGCGAATTCACACCGGAGAAAAGCCATATTCCTGCAATAGATGTGAAAAGACATTTAATCATAAACAAATTTTAACAAAGCACATGCGAATTCACACTGGAGAAAAGCCATATTCCTGCGATAGATGTGAAAAAACATTTACTCGAAAAGATCATTTAACATGTCACATGCGAATTCACACTGGAGAAAAGCCATATTCCTGCAATAGATGTGAAAAGACATTTACTCAAATAAGTAATTTAAAAGCTCACATGCGAGTTCACACTGGAGAAAAGCCATATTCCTAGTGTTATCCGGTTATGGGAAAAGGACATCCTTACTGAGACCAAGTGACGAGACACATCGCTAGTGGAAAAGAAGAAGATGGCGTCGGAATGCGTAGATTATAGTTTGCCGTTTGCATTTTTTATTGTAAATTGTATTTTTAGAAAATATATTTAAATACGAATTACATACTGATGAAATGATGAAATATATGAATAATATTATTAGATCTTACTAACAGCGCCCTTTGCTGGAATAGTTAAAATAAGTTTCTGTTTTAGTTGATTATTAAAATCATTTAAAAAAAAATCTTATTGTTATAGATCGATTTACTTACCCTGAAACCTTCTGTATACTTAATTTCATGAAAATTTTACATGTCAGGAGTTAGGAGGGAAGTCTCCAGGGCATGACGGGCTCAGCATCGAACATCTGAGGCATGATGGTTTTTATCTTCCGCGAGTGCTAGCATTATTTTTTAATATTTGTATAAGTCATTCGTACTTACCTCATAACTTGATGCGAACTCTGGTACCCATTGTTAAGAATAAGACTGGGGATGTCTCAGATAAATCAAACTATAAACCCATATCATTGGCTGCGGTTGTGGCGAAGGTATTTGACAGTGTGCTTAACACTTATTTGAGTTAGCATCTTAGGTTACATGATGCTCAGTTTGGTTTTAGGCCCAGTCTTCCAACCGAGACTGCCATTTTCAGTCTTAAGCACACTGTTAAGTATTATAAACACATTATAAGAAAGAGATAAGATAAGAAAGAGATGAGATATAGGTAAGAGATTAACACAACTTCTTATTTCAAACTTTCAAGATAGGTAGATGTACTCTATTGTTGATTCGTGTTTCTGCATTATCAAACATATAGACGTAAAGAAGAAAACTCTTGGCATATTCCTTGACCTATCCAAAGCATTCGACACCGTGTCAATCCCTATCTTGGTCAATAAATTAGAGCATATAGGCATTAGAGGCATTGCCCTCGATATGTTCCGGAGCTATCTTACAAACCGTACACAGTATGTGACAATAGACAGTTTCCAAAGTGAAGAGGAATGCATCCATTTTGGAGTTCCTCAAGGGAGTGTTTTAGGACCTACACTCTTAAATGAACTTTGTAACCTATCACTTCCCAACTGTAAAATCATTGCATACGCTGACGACACAGCACTCCTTATCCATGGGAAAAATTGGCAGGATACCCGAAACTGTGCTGAAAGCGCCCTCAAGTCTGTAATGAGCTGGCTGAGTGCAAACCTCCTTACTCTAAACATTCTTAAAAGTAAGTTTATTCCTTTCTCAACCACCCTTGCCTCGCAACCGCCCTCTTCTTACTCTCTCTGTGCTCATGTTTGCCAAAATCATATTTCTTCACCTAACTGCATCTGCTTGAACTTAGAACGCGCGTCTACTCTTAAATACCTTGGAGTTATGATAGACAACACTCTTTCTTGGAAATCCCAAATTGAATCTAGCGTCTCGCGGGTAAGAAAACTTATATTTGTCTTTAAAAATCTTCGCTCATCTGTAGATTTTGACTTATTGAAAACTATTTATTATGCCCTCGCTCAATCTATCATCACATATTGTATAACATCTTGGGGTGGCTGCTAAGACACATTTGTTAAGACTTGAACGAGCTCAGAGAGCCGTTCTCAAAGTTTTATTAAGCAAACCTATCTGGTTCCTGTTGTAATATTGGACCATGTACACCATTCAACGTATCTGAAGTCTATGGATAGTAAACAGATTTCATGAGTAAATCTTTTCATTATCTATCTGTGCAATCATGTCTCCGTGACATTGACAGCTTCCAACTTTCTGCGGTTCACTCATAGACAAAATACTATCTCTTGTTCGATTTGCCTCTCACAATGTAACGTGTTCTATTTAGCTGCCTTTTCTGTATAATCCCAATTTATCCTTGTAATCATAAAGTGTACCTTGTTTAACTTGCTTCAGTGGACAATAATAATTATTGTACTGTCTGATATCTTCGTTTAATTTCCTGCCTGCCTTGCACACCTAACCTCACATCCACTGTGCAGTTATTAGGCCTCCGCATAGCCTAGCGATCTGCTCTACAGGTTCTGAGCCCAAGGTAACTAGTGAGAAGGAAGAAGACTTTACGGGGTGCAGGCAGGCACGGCAGTACCTGGAAGAAGTGCGGATTTTGTATTGTGTGCTATGTCACAGCCGCAAGAAGGTAACGCTGGCGGGCACACGCCTCATGTGTCGTCGTCGGGTTTGTACACATTTGATAAATTAGATGGGATTGGTTCTTACCACAACTGGAAGTTCCAGATGAAAATGGCACTGGTTATGGAAGGCTTATGGGCATGTGTTGATGGTTCCGAGGCTAGCAGCAGCACGGATCAGAAAGCTTTGGCCAGAATTTGCTTGGCAGTAAAACCGAATTGTATCCAGTATTTGCGCGATGCTACGAGCGCTAAACAAGCATGGAAAAGGCTTCAGGATGTATTTGAGGACAAAGGACTTTACCGGAGGGTTGTGCTTTTGAGAAAACTTCATAGATCTGATTACCTTGAATATAATTCAATGGGTGCTTACATAGAAGGTATTATGACGCTAGTACAACAACTTGCAGACATCGGAAGAATCATTGATGATAAAGAAGTCGCAGAAATTTTACTTAGTGGACTACCTCAAGACTTTGATGTGTTAGTTTCTGGTTTGGAAACAGCTAACCTCTCTGGTTCTCTTACGAGCGAAGCAGTGCGAGCTCGACTTCTTCAAGAGGAGTTCCGGAAATCCACAAATAATGGCAAAATAAATGAAGATGTGGTTTTATTGACTAGAAGAAGACCATTGACTTGCCATTACTGTCAGAAGCAAGGGCATATCAAGTCAAAATGTTTTAAAATGAAGAACGACTTGAAGAAACAAAGCGGTAGCGGAGTGAATATAGCTGCGGAGTCTGCGGACACACTGCTTGTGTATGCAGTGTCACTCTTATCTGTCTATGGAAGCGTGGACTGGATAGTGGACTCCGGGTGTACTTCGCACATGTGCTGTGATATGGACCTTTTTAGAGACATTAATATTCAATTTAAGTCTAAAGTTACAGTTGCTAATGGTGAAGCACTGGATTGTCAGGGTCTTGGTGCCGTCTCTTTGAACCTCAATAATAATAGTGATCTAAAGTTATTAACCAATGTTATGTTTGTTCCTAAATTGACTACGAATCTCATTTCAGTTAGTCAACTGACAAAGTCAGGTTTTGGTGTTGTATTCAAACAAAATGGTTGTATGATACTAGATCCTCAAGGCCAGCCTTTTGATAATGCAACATGTTGTCATGGCATTTATAAGCTTGATTGTGTTTCTAATGATAATTGTATTTCAGAATGTAACGGTGCTACCACAAGTAATAAAGCAGAACAATGTTCAGCGGCTATTTCTAGTGTGCCATTGGAGATATGGCACAAGCGACTTGGGCACTTGAGCTTGCATGGTATGTATGGGATTCGGAATCTTGCAGATGATGTTGTTTTTGAAGACGACTGTCATGGTAAGTTGAAGAATTGTATCTCATGTATTGAGGGGAAGCTTACAATGAAATCTTTCCCTAGGGGCCAGGCAAAGAGAGCTCTTCAGTTATTAGAGTTAGTACGCTCTGATGTTTGTGGGCCCATGTCAAATAATAGCTGGGGTGGTGCACGGTATTTTGTTACATTTACTGATGACTTCTCTAGGAAAACTTTTGGTTATCTTATGGGTCATAAGAATGAAGTCATTAAGTATTTTAGACAATTTAAAACCTTAGTTGAGAAGCAAGTGGGTAAAGCAATCAAGCGACTTCGAACAGATAATGGAGGGGAATACTGTGGTAAAAGCTTCGAAAAGTTTCTGTCTGATGAGGGGATTATTCATGAAACTAGTATTCCTTACAGTCCCCAGCAGAATGGCGTATCTGAGCGCCTTAATAGGACCCTTATAGAAAAAGCCAGATGTATGCTCTCTGAGGCGCGCCTAGACAAGCGTTTTTGGGGTGAAGCTGTTACTACAGCAATTTATCTTAAGAATAGAAGCCCCACAGCGGCTTTGTCTGGCGGCATTCCTGAACAGGTGTGGACAGGATCCAAAGTGACCCTAAGCCACCTGAGAGTATTTGGGTGTAAAGCATTTTCTTTGATACCAGGACATAACCGTCACAAGTTCGATGCAAAGTCTAGAGAATGTATTTTTGTGGGTTATTGTGAAACGTCCAAGGGTTATAGGTTAGTTGATCCTACTGAACCAAAGAAAATAATTAAATCTAGAAGTGTTCATTTTATTGAGTTGACTGAAAATATTGATAGATCTAATATGATGAATAAATCTGACATGAACACTAATTCTAATAAATTGCAATGTGATATAAATTCTAATAATATTATTAAATCTAAAATGATAAATAATAATGAGAATAATTTTAATATGAATGACAAAGTTTCTGTACCAATTTTGAACTGTGATAATAGAACTTATAATGAATTTATACCTCCTTCTGCAATTTCAGGTGGCGAAATGGAGAGTGGATGTGTTGGAAGTGAGGCCCCCAGCGCTACCACGTCTACCGATGCTGATGGGGAGGCATCGCCATTTATGTTCGTTGACTGTGACCAGGTGGAAGAACATGAGCAGTCTTTGGCAGAGGAGGGCGGCTCTATGGTGGAGTCAAGCGGTAATTCGAGCTACGAGGAGGCACAAGAGGTGCCCTTTCAACGTGCTGTGAGGAGCACAAGAGGTATCCCACCTAAGAGGTATGGTGACTACGAGTATGATTATTCTCTCTACTCTCATGGGCAGATTACGTTCGACGAACCTGCGACGTATGAGGATGCCATGGCTAGTCCTCTCCACATGAAGTGGCAGGAAGCCATGCAGGCCGAGTATGACTCGCTGATAAGTAATAGTGTCTGGAGGTTAGTGGAGAAACCTCTAAATAAAAACATCGTTAAAAGTAAGTGGGTATATAAGATTAAGCAAGATGCCTCTGGTAATTTTGAAAAGTATAAGGCTCGCCTTGTTGCTCGCGGTTTTAGTCAAAAACCTGGTATTGATTTTGATGAGACTTTCTCCCCAGTAGTCAGACACTCGACAATGCGTATTTTATTTAATTTGGCAAATGAGTTAGATATGGACATAGAGCACATAGATGTGACTACTGCTTTCCTTCATAGTCAGTTAAAGGAAGAAATATTTATGGAACAACCAATAGGTTTTGTACATGATAATAATAAAGTATGTTTGTTACAGAAAAGCATCTATGGGTTGAAACAAGCAAGTAGAGTATGGAATGATACTGTTAATAAATTGCTACTTAGTAATGGTTATGTTCAAACAAAATGTGAACCTTGTGTATATGTAAAAAGAAACTCTACCAACAATGTAACTATTTTAGCTCTATATGTAGATGACTTTTTTCTGTTCAGCAATGATAATGTAGAGAAAAACCAATTATTGTCCATTCTTAATAGTCAATTTAATATTAAAAATTTAGGCCCAATTAAGAATTGTCTTGGTATAAATATTGTAAGAAATAGAGAAAAGGGTACAATAATGTTAAGCCAAAGAGATTATATTAAGAGATTATTATTTCGCTTTGGAATGTCTGAGTGCAAAGGTATTTCAACACCTATGCAATTAAATGAAAAGTTCTATAAATCTGACATTAATGTATCTGATATTGAATATAATTTTAGAGAGTTGATAGGAAGTTTAATGTACTTGAGTGTCTGTACTAGGCCAGATATTACTTATGCATGTAATGTTTTAAGTCAATTTAATAATTGTTATGATAAAAGCCATTGGATAGCGGCAAAAAGGATCCTTCGCTATTTAGCTAAGACAATTGATTTTGGTTTAGTTTTTGTCAAATGTAAAAATTTAGATCTTGTAGCATATGCTGATGCGGATTGGGCGAATGACCCTATTGACCGAAAATCATATACTGGTTATGTTATTAAGCTAGGGTCTAATACTGTCAATTGGGAGAGCAGAAAACAGCGCTGCGTCGCTATGTCAAGTACTGAAGCAGAGTACCTCGCCATTAGTGACGCCTGTAAAGACATTCTATTCATCAAACATTTTTGGTTTGAAATAATGAATAGAAATATTGTATGTAGGTTATTCAATGATAATCAAAGTGCGCAAAGTATGTTAAAGTCTATACATTGTCATAAAAGGACTAAACATATAGATGTACGCTATCACTTTGTAAAGGATTTGATTAATAAGAACTATGTTTCAGTTTCATATATGCCTACTACAGAAATGATAGCTGACATTCTAACAAAAGCTTTGTCTTCATGTAAACATAATGAATTTGTGTGTCAGCTTAATGTAAGAACTCCTTGAAGTTATGTAAAGGAAGTTGGAGTTCCGTTGTATGGTGTAAGGGGAAGTGTTGTAATATTGGACCATGTACACCATTCAACGTATCTGAAGTCTATGGATAGTAAACAGATTTCATGAGTAAATCTTTTCATTATCTATCTGTGCAATCATGTCTCCGTGACATTGACAGCTTCCAACTTTCTGCGGTTCACTCATAGACAAAATACTATCTCTTGTTCGATTTGCCTCTCACAATGTAACGTGTTCTATTTAGCTGCCTTTTCTGTATAATCCCAATTTATCCTTGTAATCATAAAGTGTACCTTGTTTAACTTGCTTCAGTGGACAATAATAATTATTGTACTGTCTGATATCTTCGTTTAATTTCCTGCCTGCCTTGCACACCTAACCTCACATCCACTGTGCAGTTATTAGGCCTCCGCATAGCCTAGCGATCTGCTCTACAGTTCCCCACGTCAGAAATATACTCCCTATTTCAAGTCCTCACAGTCCGTCAACTATTTATTTTACATACTACCAATCGCAAGCATTCACAGTTAGCTTATCTTCCTCTTAACGATAACCTTAAACGTAGGTCTGACTTGGTCTGTAAAATTGAAAAACGACGCACCGCTTTAGCCAGTCGCCATTTCTTTTATTTAAGTGCCTCATTATACAACCGAATTAACAATAAAATTAACATATACCCCTTAACAAGTTATAAATGCAAGCAAAAATGCCAACAATGGCTTCAAACTCTGTCTTATGAAGACACGGAGCAACTCATGAAGATAGCTGAATAAAATAAAATATATGTATATAAATATAATGTATAAGTATGCATATATCACGATCACGATTTCTCACTCATTAATACAACTTTGTTAAAAAGCCCATACAATAAGAATATCAAATCACATTTACTCACACAAACGCACCCACACCCATATTTACACACACACCCTCACCCACACCCACACACACCCTTACCCATACAAACAAACGACACAATTTATGTACACTACAGGTTCTTCTCTATAACCAGACTCTCATGAGACTGGCGTACCAGGAGAACCACCCCAAAATTTTTAAACCTTTCACACTTACGCAAACCCATTCACTCTACACAAAAACACAATCACGTAAAGAATTTTGTTTTAATTAAGATTTAATTAAGTTTATATTATGTTATAGCTTCAATTCTTCTACAGTTTGGAATTCCCTAAGTCGGAGGAGGGCGTTAATGTTCGCGACACAGTTTATAACTTCTGCGAACGTTATCGTGCTTTGACCTTATTTGTGCCATGTATTTATTCCAAAATAAACATTTTTGATTTTTTGATTTTGATTTTATTACGTGTACCTACTAAGAATAATCAATATTTTTGTAGGAAATACCATTGTTGTAGTGATGTAAAGTCTCAAGTTCGTACAACGTACGTTTATTTTGTTAGATTTTGATGAGAAAATGAAGTCAACTTTACTCACTTAACCAAGTGCAAAGTTTTCCAATTGGTACCTTAGTACCTAGCTATTTTGTATCAATAGGAAAAAACTAAAGATACGCCCCGTGATTCATAATAGTCTGCTAACTTATAGCATCGCTAATTCTCACTCAGTCTCCTTCTATTGACCTAACTCGAGAGAGACCTGTGAAAAATAACACACTGTAGCAGCTGTTTTAAGTTAGCGGACCATTCGGGCCTGGGGACATTGTGTGCACTCTACGAGAGTCGGCACAGACACGATAGGATGGATCCCGGTAACGAAATAAAAAATAAATTTTTACCCTTTATTTATTGTCTAAATAAAGAATTTTTAATTATACAGGGTTATTGGTAATTATATAAGAAACCAGTTAAGGGCTTCTTCTTTACATCTTAACAAACAATATTTGTTCTACGACTTTTGTCAAAAATCAATACACTTCCCAAAAAAAAAATTTTATGTTTTTGTAACACGTTTTAGCTCTGTCTATTGTAGACGCTTCAGGGTAATGACCGGTGACCGGAGTCGCATCGCGACCCCGCACCGCGCGCCCCTTTCATTGAGATTGCCGCGCGCCGCACCACGGGGCATAGAGTTATAATTATTTAGAATTACAAGTTTGTTAAAAATAACTTATTATGTTTTGTATGGAAAAAAAATAACGAATTATTGAAAGTCGTAGAACAAAAGTTGTTTGTTAAGATGTGTAGTGTCGATGTCTACCCGCAGATGCATAGCATGTGGGTAGACGCATTATATGAATAAACCAGTCAGATTCCTAACTCGGCGTTTCATTAGATGTTCCACTGGCGACGATTCGAATTTACGCGTAATTTCGTGATTTAAAGTGCGTGATAGTGCAAATAAAATGCCGATTGGCAAGTTGGAACCTTTTGACTTGAATTCCAAGCAATGGCCAGCCTATATCCGCCGTGTAAAACAATATATTGTGTTGAACGAAATCAAGGAGGGGTTACTCGTGTCGTTGTTGATTACGGTGGTCGGTGAAGCTACGTATTCTCTCATGTGTGATCTGTGTTCCCCGGACCATCCAGAAACAAAAAAGTTTGATGAGTTGGTGAAGTTAGTGACCGATCATTTAGAGCCACAGCGATCAGAAATCGCCGAGCGTCACATGTTTCGCTTGCGTAGACAAAATGGCACCGAGTCCCTCACAGAATATTTACAAAATCTTAAACACCTCGCGACTACGTGCAATTTTGGTGCATCCTTAGAGGAGAATCTCCGTGACCAGTTCGTGTCGGGCTTAGCAAACGAGACGATGCGGTCTCGTATATTTGCGGAGAAGAACATAAAATATAAGGAAGCTGTGGAACTGGCTCTGGCGCTGGAGGCCGCCGAGCGCCACGCGGAGGTGAGCGGCGCCACAGTGGCCGCGGCCTCTAGCGTGGTGGCTACGGGCAGCAGCGGCGCGGTGGGTGAAGGCCTGCATCAGGCGAACGTGAGGCGGTGGAGCAGCGGCGGCGGGCGCGGGGCAGCCGCGCGGACGGGGCAAGGCGGCAGCGGCAGCGGCGCTGCGGCCGGCCAGCCCCGCAGCGCCGCTGAGCCGGCTGCGCGCTGCTGGCGGTGCGGTAAGGCGCATCGGCCGGACAAGTGCCGGTTCGCGCATGCGCGATAACTGCGATGAGTGTGGTGTGCGTGGCCACTTAAAGGTGATGTGTAAAAGAGGGCGTCCAGGTGCCCGGCAAAATTATGTGAGTGACGACGACGAAGGCGAGGACTTCTTCAACATCAAGGTGGACGGTACAGGTGATCAACCTTACATTATTATGGCACTGGTAGATCGTCAACCCCTCGAGTTTGAAGTAGACACCGGTAGTAGAATCTCAACTATTAGCGAGGACTTTTATAGACGGCATTTTGCGAACAAGGTCATTAAACCTGATCATTTAAGGTTACGTAGTTACGTCGGGTCAAAAATGGAATCGCTAGGGTTCATTGCTGTCGATTTAGTTCTTGGAAATGTGTCAGCGTCGGGTTGCAAGCTACACGTGATTAAAAACGGGGGTCGTCCTCTATTGGGAAGGGAGTGGGTGCGCGCTTTAGGAATTCATAACATAACGATTGATTTGAATGAGATAAGCGATGAAACCTGTGATCCGTGTGTGACCCGACTCATAGCGGAATTTCCGGAAGTGTTTACGGAAAAATTAGGAACATGTAAAAAAACGGTTCAATTGTATTTGAGTGATGATAAGCCGGTGTACGTGCGCGCGCGGCCCGTGCCGCTCACGCTGCGTGCGCGCGTCGAGCTCGAGCTCGAGCGCCTGGAGCGCGAAGGTACCATCTACCGCGTCGAGTCCTCAGACTACGGTACGCCAATTGTGCCAGTCATAAAGGAATGCGGTGATATTCGAATTTGCGGTGATTACAAGATAACGATCAATCCAAAACTCAAACGCGATCCCTATCCTCTTCCTCGAATCGAAGAATTGTTTGCGACATTAAGTGGGGGGGAGGAGTACTCGAAAATCGATTTGAAACATAGTTATCAACAATTAATGTTAACCGATGATTCACAACCGTATACCGCTATAACTACGCACGTAGGTACTTTTGTCTATCGCCGCACACCTTTCGGCTTATCTTGCATTCCAGAGAAGTTTCAAAAGATCATGGAGGAAACTATTCGTGGGATACCTCATACCGTAGTGTTCCTCGATGATATTTGTGTGACAGGCCCCACGAGACAAGAACATTTAAATAATTTACGGGCTGTTTTAGGAAGACTAAGTAAAATGGGTTTTACTGTAAAACGTGAGAAATGTAGTTTTTTACAAACAAGTGTAAAGTATATTGGGTTTATTATAGATAAAACCGGCCTCCGCCCCAATCCGAAAAAACTGGAGGCGATTCGTGATGCCCCGCAGCCGAATGATGTAACTCAGTTGAAAAGTTTCTTAGGCATGCTAAACTATTATGGGAAATTTATACCTCACTTAAGCATAATATTACATCCGTTGCATGCACTTCTTAAAAAGGGGGCCACTTGGGACTGGAGCCCCCAGTGTGATCAGTCGTTCTTGGCGGCAAAACGAGCGCTTTCCAGTGATAAAGTACTCGCGCACTACGAGGAGGGGCGGCCGCTCGTGCTGGCGGTGGACAGCAGCGCGTACGGACTGGGCGCAGTGCTGGCACATGTTTACCCGGACGGCAGCGAACGGCCCGTCAGTTGCGTGTCTAGGACACTTAATTCCGCAGAAAAAAATTATAGTCAATTAGATAAAGAAGCGTTAGCTATTTTCTTTGGTGTGACTAAACACCATCAGTACCTTTACGGTAGACGTTTTACTTTGCGAACAGATCACCAACCGCTAAGCTATATTTTTGGAGAAAAGGGTGGCATTCCACAAACGGCGGCAAGTCGCCTTCAAAGGTGGGCTGCCCGCTTGGCTGCTTATGACTTTTCTACAAAATTTGTTAGATCGAGTGATAACGGCCCAGCTGACGCATTGTCTAGACTGCCCCTGCCGTGCGAGCGTCGGCTCCTCCCAGAACCGGTTTGCTATGTTGACTTGGTACGCGATGCGATGCCAGTCAGTTCGAAAGAAATTGGAGTGGAGACCGATAAAGATAGGGCAAGCAAAATTAAAGGCTATGTCATGTTCGGTTGGCCGTCTGTGTCAGGTTGTGACGAAGAGAAACCGTATTTCGCCCGTAAAGATGAGATTTTACTTGAGTTAGGCTGTTTGATCTACAAATATCGACTTATCATACCTAAACCACTACAAAACAGGGTTTTATCGGAAATACACGAGGGGCACTTAGGGGTTAATAAAATGAAAAATTTGTCACGTAGTTATGTCTACTGGCCCACTCTGGACCAGGATATTGAGAAGCTAGGTCGTGAGTGTGAACCGTGCCGCACCGTGCGGGACGCACCGCCCCGCGCGATGCTTCACCCGTGGGAATTTCCCTTAAAACCCTGGCATCGCATCCACGCCGATTTTGCAGAATGTGGCGTGTGGGGGCTAGGACTACTATGTAATCTGTGGCGATCGACGACTGTAGGTTTGCAAAGGTTAGCATTTTAGAGTAACGTCGATCGCAAGTCCGAGCCTGGCCCGCCAGTCGTCGCCGCAACCGTGTAACGATCGGTTCATACAATAAACGTGGAAAACATTAATATCGGATTTTCTCTTGGCACGTGGTACACCTGCCACACCCAGATAGAGACCCCCATCCGACTAGTGCTTCTCCCCAAGTATATCTCAACAGTGGTGACGTCAAGATACCAACAAGTGGTGACCCCTGTGAAAGTGAATAAACAGTATAACGGAGTATTGTGAAAAAAGTGGCGGCGATTCCCTCTCGACACACGTCCGGTCTCGAGAGGTAGTATAAAAGGATACGTATCAAGGTCAAAAGTGACTATAAGGTGTAAAAGTGCGCAGACATGTTCGCGCAAACAGCAGTTCCCCTACCGGCAGTGAGCGGAGAAAATAAGAAAAGTGAAGAGAAAGACATGGCGAGTACGTCCGAGCTGGCGGCCATAACCGTGTCGGCGAGAATTCCAGACTTCTGGAACGACATGCCTCGGTTATGGTTCGCGCAAATGGAGAGCGTCGTGGCATCGCAAAAACAAGGAGACACCGTGAAATTCAACCGTTGTTGATTATAAAGAGTTAGCTGAGGCACAGGAAACGGATACTCAAATTACACTCATGCAAAGCGATTGTAATAACAAGTTTCAATTTAAAAGAATGACATTGCCAAGTAGTAGTGACCTAATTTATTGTGAAATCTCAACGGAAAATGCCAGACCATATCTTACAGAACAGTTCAGGAAAGTAGCTTTTGATTCAGTACATAATATTAGTCATCCAGGTAAAAGAAGTTCAAGGAAGATGATGACTCAACGATTTTTTTGGCCAGGAATGAATAAGGATGTGAACAATTGGGTGAAAACATGCACTCAATGCCAAAAAGTTAAAGTTAATCGGCATACAGTATCTAATTTAGAAAGTTTTCCAGATAGTGATCGTTTTGAGCATATTCATATTGATTTGGTAGGACCACTGAGTCCGTCTCAGCAAGGGTATCAGTATTGTCTAACTATGATAGACCGTTTCACTCGTTGGCCGGAAGCCATTCCTGTTGCGGATATAACGTCCGATACAGTAGCTAAAGCCTTTTACGAGAATTGGATTTGTAGATTTGGATGCCCGCTTAGGATAACAACTGATCAAGGAAGACAATTTGAGAGTGAACTATTCAACAGATTAATGAAAATGTTAGGAATTAATAGGATACATACTACGAGCTATCATCCGAGCTCGAACGGAAAAATAGAGAGGTGGCATAGGTCCATGAAGGTGGCATTGACTTGTCGTCTGACTGGTAATACCTCATGGGTCGATGAGTTACCATCGGTATTGTATGGGCTGAGAGCAGCATGTAGAAGCGACAGTGGCATAAGTGCAGCAGAAATGACACTTGGTCATTCATTGAGACTACCAGGAGATTTTTACAGTAAGGTAAGTCTAGCAATAAGTGATAATTATAACTTTGTCGACCGACTGCGTAGTATTATTAGTAATCTAAAACCGCAGCCTCGACCAGTTAGTAATAGTAGGAAAATATTTGTTCATGAAGATTTAAAAGATTGTTCGCACGTTTTTGTTAGGAATGACATGCTTAAAAAGTCTCTTCATCCTACGTACGATGGCCCATACCGCGTGTTATCTAGGAAAAATAAGGTATTTGAGATTCAATATCCAAATAGGAAAGCATACGTGTCTATTGATAGATTAAAACCAGCATATTTGTTAGATGCTGATAAGTTAGTAGAAAGTACGGAAAAAGTTATAGAAAAAAGTGTAAAAAATCACGAGAGTGTGGGAATCGAACCCGCACCTCGAGCAGAAGCAACGCACCGCCAAACCAGCAGCGGTCGTGTGGTGAAGCTACCTGTTAGGTTTAGAGTTTAGGTTACGCGTCCATAGTGAGCTGAGCGATGCGATAGCGATACGCTCATAGTACTTTAGTAGAGCTTTCAAGCAAATAGGAATATAGTGCGGCATCGCAACGCATCGCGCTGCTAGCTGTGGGACAATAGGTTTAGAATAATTTTTGCAACTCATAACTTAGAATGTTCATGTATTTTATTTTTCTTTGAAAACATTTTACTGTACTAATAATATAATTTTGCCAATAATGTAGTTTTGTGACCCAGTCAAAAGTAATTGTGCAGCTTAATGATAGAATGTTAGAATAAAAATTGCACAAAGAAGTCAGACTTTCACGAGAAAGTACGTTAATGTTGGTTGATTTCATTATTTGTGAGTCTGTACCTAAAATGGGAAAGACATACAGTAAACAGGAGGAAATAATTATTGCTCAGAATGGAGCAAACGGTGCCGATTATTCGGCCATGGAAAACCACATTCAGTTATACGCCATTGGAACGGTGATAATAGTGATCATAATCAGTTTAATTTTGATATATAAATGTTGCGGGAAGTGTCGTTCCCATGTGAGTTCTTGGTTGCGTAATGAGATGAGAGATACCATACAGCAAGTACAGGCGCAAGCGCAAAGTGTGTAAAGGAATTAAGACATTATAAAAGAAACCAGTGTTGTTTGTAAAAGATAGATATAATTAAAAAACTTGTGTATGTAACAGACAGTATATTGTATAACTATATGACATTTCCTTAATAAAATCAACGTATATAAAACAAAAATTGTAAAAGTATTAAATTTAGAGTATGAACATGAACCTCTTTTGGTTGCGTCAGTTAGGTACCTACATAACGATGTATTACTCTGAGGCAATAGGTCAAAGTCCGTATTGTTATAACAGCAAGGCAAAACAGTGTAAGCATTTTTTTGTTCGTTGTGAGTTGCACTATATAGTTATGTTTTATGAATGTTCAAGTATTAGGGTTCAATAGTTTTAAAGGTTTAATTTTTTTTGTGTAAAAAAAATTTTTTTTAGAAGGGGATGACTGTGGGGGCTAGGACTACTATGTAATCTGTGGCGATCGACGACTGTAGGTTTGCAAAGGTTAGCATTTTAGAGTAACGTCGATCGCAAGTCCGAGCCTGGCCCGCCAGTCGTCGCCGCAACCGTGTAACGATCGGTTCATACAATAAACGTGGAAAACATTAATATCGGATTTTCTCTTGGCACGTGGTACACCTGCCACACCCAGATAGAGACCCCCATCCGACTAGTGCTTCTCCCCAAGTATATCTCAACAGTGGTGACGTCAAGTTACCAACATGGCGGTAAGAAATATATGATTTTAGTTGATGCTTTTTCAAAATGGATTGAGGCTATTGCGATGAATCGGACGAATGCGGAATCTACGATTGCAGTGTTAAGATCCATATTTTCAAGGTTTGGGTTGCCGTCACAACTCGTCACTGATAACGGTCCACCGTTCCTGTCAATAGAGTTTAAGGAATATTGTAGTCAAAATTGTATCAAACATGTGACGTCGGCACCGTACAGGCCACAGGGAAATGGGGCAGCGGAGAATGCGGTAAAAACTGTAAAAAAAGTTATCAAACGGGCTATGTATGAGGGCGAAAACGTGTCTAAAGCTTTGTGTAAATTTTTATTTCAATATCGTAACGTCGAGCATGCGACAACGAACGTCCCGCCGGCCGTGGCGCTTCTAGGCCGCCGGCTGCGCGGGCGCCTCGACGCGCTGCGGCCGGACGTGGCGGCCGTCGTGCGCACCGCTCAGGATCGCCAGGTTGCCAATAAGGGAGGCCAGCATCGAGACATTGGCCTCGGTGATCCGGTGATCGTCCGCGGTTACTCTAACAAGGGACAGAAATGGGTCGAGGGTAGGGTTGCCGATCAAACGGGGCCGGTCTCTTACAGAATCAATGTGGGTGATGGGGTGCAGTGGCGTAGGCATCAAGATCAAGTTATTTCTTTAAACCCAAGGAAAAGTAGATTTTCACTTTCACGCGCTAATTTGAGCTCTAGCCCGCAGAGGCCGGACAGCGATGCCGACGACACATTTGAGGATGCTACGGGGGAGGGGTCGGAAGTAGTGCATAGTCCTAAGGGTCAGCCGGCTAGTGTCGCGTGCGGACCGGCTGCGCCGCCGTCGCCGGTGCCAGTGACGCGCGCCGCGCACTCGCCGACGCCTCCGCCGGCGCCGCCGCAACAGGCCTCGGCTCGTGCTGTGCGAGCTTACAAACGAGCCAAACCATGATGATGTATTCCACTTTATATTATAGTTTAGAAATAGGTAGTTATGTTTTATTATAAGGGTGATGGATTTTAGTATATAGTTATAGGTGCATATGTATAGTGACTTCCTACTCCTCTGTTTGAAAGGGGAAAATTGTAGTGTCGATGTCTACCCGCAGATGCATAGCATGTGGGTAGACGCATTATATGAATAAACCAGTCAGATTCCTAACTCGGCGTTTCATTAGATGTTCCAAGATGTACAGAAGGAGCTTTTAACTGGTTTCTTATATAATTACCAATAACCCTGTATATCCGTAACTTTTGTCTCGAGTGCTTACGTAGAAGATCAATAGATGGCGTTCTCCGTGACACTATTTCGTGAGTTTGACTACTAAGCAACAGATGGCGATAAAATTTTTGATTTTTAAAATAACTTCTCTTCTGAGTCTTTTCTGAAAATGAATCCCAGCTAGATCGATTTATCGCCCCCGAAAACCCCTGTATACAAAATTACATGAAAATAGTTTTTTTGCTAGTTTCTAATAACTTTGTTTTTATTTAAAACACAAACTTAAGAAAATATAACAATATCAACTTAAATAAATAAATTAAAATTACCTTCACTATTCTAGGAGTACGACCAGAACCCCCCAAAACAAACAAACTCCACAAAGGAAAAAACAGACGAGAAACCGAAACCTCAATGTACCCCAGCACCCTTGGTGTTGTTGGTGTCTATGGGCGACGGTGACCGCTTACCATCAGGTGGACCGTAAGCTCGTTTGTCTATCCTTTACATTAAAAAAAAAGGAAAACCTTACTAGCAGAAAGCAAATTTATAGAACTATAATGGCAACCTTATACCCAATAATCTAATAATGGTATCGCAGCCTGTGAGAAGACCCTTAAGTAAAAAAAATATATTTTTCTTAAACATGCGCGGAAATATTGTCATTACTTTTGAATATAGAACACGCGAAGTATCATATTTACGTAGACTGAAAAACCAAAATCACTTCCCGGCGCGTTCTCGCTCCGGCAATGTTGTATGAAACGGTGTGCTGTTTGAATTTAGAACTCTTTCATCTATCGTACACATTGCGTTCTCGTGGCTGTATAGCCACAGATGCGTTTACCTTTCGGCAAAAAATGTAAAAAAAAAAAAAAAAATTGCGGTAAAGCGGAGTTCGTTGATAATTGGTTAATAAAAAATAAATTTATTGTGTAATATTTTTTTTTATTTCCTTGCATTTTTTTAAGAAAAGCACTATACAGCCTGAGTTTGAATTCGTATGTTATCCCGAAAGGTGGTGATAGGGACCATGGTTTTGCACAAGCTATGAAAACCTTTCTGTGAAATACGAAATCTAAATCTTCCATACAAAAAAAATAATCAATTGACAAAATATTTTGTGTGAAAACCCTATATCTTGGGCGGGGCCGGCGCTAATTTGGTAAATAAGTAAGTAGTAATAAAACTTACAAACTAGGTACATACCAATTTACTGGCTTTCCATGGTATAAGCACTCTGTTCTGAAGACGGGTAGCTACATAGGTAGGTACTACTACGAGTACTAGGTACAGGTAGGTTTTGCACACATTATTCACAAGCACTTAAGTAGGCCATACCTACGACAGTTAAATGATTTTTGTACACTGAGTTTAACTTTTCAACATGCGCTCGCAACGAAATAGTCCACGAAATACTGAAAATGACTGAAATGCCTAAGTTTATTTTTAGATTTTTGAGTTCGGTTTCCTTTGACAGCTTAGACAATTTAACCTAATTGTCTAAGTTTGACAGTGCCGAATAATTTTAGGGTCCCGTCCCGTTTTCATTGAAATAAACAAAGGCGAAACAAACATTATGAAATACTTACTTAACCCAATATTGGGTTAAGTAAGTCGTGTGTATGGTTTTATAGTGTATGACTTCGTAAGCTCTCGATTCGAATTCAATTAAAGTAAATAGGCAGTTTTTTTACAATGTGTAAATAAAATAATTTTTAATGAGTTCATTGCATCACATCCTCTTCGTTCTGAATCATACAACAAATAAACAAAATAAATACTTGAACATAAATTTCATGAAAAATATTATACGGAACCCAACAGACCCCATTTTTATAAAATTAGGGTGACGATTCAAAGGAGGCGGTAATACATTTTTATTGCTTTTTGACTTACCAATGGCAGATTTTGGGTGTCAAATAAGACATAGTTCAACAGAGGTCAAGTACCTAATCAGCTGGTTATAGGGTTGCCTAACAAGCTTTTAAGCAAAATCATGGCGTAAATTTTACACACCATTTGTTGAATGAAAAAGTCCTGATTCAGAAAAGTCATAGAACTAATGCTGTTGGCATTCAGGAGTAGCTTATCCCCCTTTCGGGATAACATATGAATTCAAACTCATGCTGTATATGCCTCGGCCGAAATGGCAATTGCCTGTCTCGTATCATTGAAGTCCTCGCCTGCGGCTCGGCCTTCAAACTCATACTCGACCTGCAATTGCCTATTTCGCTGCCTTCTACTATTTCTTAAACATGCGTGGAAATATTGTCATTACTTTTGAATATAGAACACGCGAAGTATCATATTTACGTAGACTGAAAAACCAAAATCACTTCCCGGCGCGTTCTCGCTCCGGCAATGTTGTATGAAACGGTGTGCTGTTTGAATTTAGAACTCTTTCATCTATGGTACACATTGCGTTCTCGTGGCTGTATAGCCACAGATGCGTTTACCTTTCGGCAAAAAATGAAAAATAAAAAAAAAAATTGGCGGTAAAGCGGAGTTCGTTGATAATTGGTTAATAAAAAATAAATTTATTGTGTGCTATTTTTTTTTATTTCCTTGCATTTTTTAAGAAAAGCACTATATGTACTATATGCCTCGGCCGAAATGGCAATTGCCTGTCTCGTATCATTGGTCCTCGCCTGCGGCTCGGCCTTCAAACTCATACTCGACCTGCAATTGCCTATTTCGCTGCCTTTGCAATAATGTACTATTATGAGTTCACGAGCCCAGTGATATTTGTTTGTTTTTATTTTGATGTTTATATTGTGATATAAAATATTGTAACATGATAAAATTGTAACTTGACCTTTGCAAAATATGTGTAGGTAGGTAGGTACACATATTTTGCACAGGTCAAGTTACACTAAATGACTAACTGACTACGAAATACAAACATGTTTATAATTATTAACAGCTCCTGAATCCACCATCAGGTATTTACCTAAGCTCGTTGGCATCAGTGCCTACCTTATTCTTAATACCTACTTAAATGCAATAGATTTGTATAAAATCATGTAGGTGGTAAATAAAACAAACATGCCACAGGATGGATCAGGATGGATGTTAGCAACATGAATCTACATACTTCTTGGTTAGCAATGACCTGACCAGTAACTATCACGCGGACAAAACTAAAAACGCCTCAGGCAGCTTATTATAGTTCGGCCGTTCAGAGAATGCGTTTGACAGTTTGATCAGTTATTCACAGTTAGTCACATAGTTAGTACAGCACTACAAATATAAAGCGCTGACATAACCTTGTAATAGCGCAGTATAGATTTAGAAAAATATTGTATAACAAGTTATTTGACACTCAGTTTGGCTCAAAATTATAAAATTCATTGATTATTGATATAATAATGTTGTTTTAATGCTCATCAATTGTTAAAACGGTAAACACCCAGCAAAAATATTTTTATCGTAACTGCAACGCCATTACAAAGTTACGTCGTCAATTCAATCGCGACGTGTCAGGAACGCATTCTCTGAACGGCCGAACTATAGCAAGCTGCCAGAGGCGTTTTTAGTTTTGTCACAACAAACAAGTCAGAACCAACATTTGCATCCTGTCGTCTGCGCAGAAGAGGCGCAGCACGATTCGCGAAAAATGGCGGATGTGCGCGGTACCTTCGTTAGAGGTCGGCGCGCGCATGCCGCTTTGTAAATGAATGATGATTCTCTTTTATTTTTCTACTATCACTCTGTAGTAATTATACCTCTTTGAAATCAGCTTGAAATATTCTAACTAATTGAATAATAATTATTACTTGTTTACAAATGTACACTTCGCTACTCGAAGTCAAAGATTTAGAAAACGGATGGAAATACACACTTGGAATTTATGTGATGTAGTACAAAGTAGGTTCAATGAGTTAGACAAAAACATTGATATCCAAAAACATGAATATATTTACAAAAGATTCATGATAAAAAAATAACCTACTACCATACAAAAACATTTAGAAATTCAACAATCAAAACTTTCAAAAACTTGCAATTTTCTATGATAACAGTGCAAAGGATTTCTCGGACAGCGGAACGGCCCGCTCCTGGCTCATGTATGGAATGGAATGGAATGTATATACCTATTTATTTTACTATTTTGAAGAAACCTAATTACATTCTAACAATATAACACTTAAATAACATAAAAATATGTATTGTTGACCTATTCCACTGGTTTTTTAGTAAGGACAGTTAGATTTTAAGTCTAAACAAAGAGATTTTGTTGAACTTCGCAGAAAAAAAATGACTGCGGAACGGCCCGCTCCTGGCTCATGTATGGAATGCTAGTATTTATTTCACTATTTTGAAGAAACCTAATTACATTCTAACAATATAACACTTAAATAACATAAAAATATGTATTGTTGACCTATTCCACTGGTTTTTTAGTAAGGACAGTTTGATTTTAAGTCTAAACAAAGAGATTTTGTTGGAGAACTTCGCAGAAAAAAATTTGGTGGCTGATGAAATTAGCAAGTTTTGAATGAAAACTTATCAAAACCGAAATCAATGAATGTAAAAACATTAAAAACTTACCTGTTCATCGTTAGAATAGCACCAACAACAAAATAATTCACTTTTTACCCTGTAAACCAGCAACAAAACACAAACTTGTTGCACGATGACCGGCCGCGAAAGTGCTCGTAAATCGAATGAACTTGTGAACTTTGTCTCCGTTGGCCGTATTTTTATGAACATTTGCTACCTGTCTCTATTCTTCAACGAAGCCAGTGACTAGGTTAGAGAAGTGCAGCTATAGGTTAATGCCGTTAATTTCGTACAAATACTGAGAGGCATGCGATCGGCCATGAGCCCGCCGGTGCGCCGATGTGTGAATTTTGAAGGCAGCCAGGTTCTGGCTGATTGCCAAACTAAGGGATTTAGTAAAAAAGATTAGTACCTATAAGTTAAGTTAATCAATACTGTTTTTTTAAGGTCGGCGTAATAAAAGCTTATAATTATTTATTTCATTTTATTTATGATCGACGGTTCCCACTTAACATCAGGTGCACCATGAAAATGCAACCATTCTCTAACAAGAAAGCATCAACTTTCAGGTACCTACAATAACTTTTCAAAACAAAAGTATCAAACCCTCTTTTGAAGCTGGAAACACATGCGGTGTTTCCAAATGTAAATTTTCGAATTCCACTGTCTTTGAAAATTGCAAACATACATTGGTTTGACCCTACAAATACTACGTTTTATTTAAAGTATTGTCGTTTCCCCACATAATTTATTATTATTATTTATTTATAGACGAGCAGCTTTCGCTGATGTGTCTACGTCAAACAGTGTTGAATTATAGTCATTTGATTTAATTGATATTGTCATTGTTATTTTTTGGTCAATATTTAAGCACTAATTTATTATTTCGTAGCCAGTTGTCAAGTTTGTTTTTGAAGCCATTGACCGAGTCCAGTTCTGGACCACCCGGTTACCAAAGAAGTCGTGTGCCACATGTGTGTTGGTAGGGGCACGGACTAATTTTATATGATGCCCACGTGATGCCCTGTCTTCATTCCATAAGAGAATATTCTGTATGTCAGGCAGGCTGTACTGGTGCGTCAAAATTTTGTACGTTTCGATGAGATCCCCACGTAGTCGTCTTTGTTCCAGAGTAGTGAGGCGTAACACAAGCAGTCTCTCCTCATAAGACTTACGACGTAGACCATGAGGCATCTTGGTTGCCTTCCTCTGTACACTTTCCAGAAAATTGATGTATTTTTGGAAGTATGGACTCTAGACTTGATAACCATACTCCAACAACGGTCTGATGTATGTCTTGTAAATCTTAGTGAAGAACGGTTGAACCGTCATAGCTTGAAATGATCTACAGATCACATAGACAAATGAATTGGCCTTCTTAATTATAGAGGTGATATGCCCTTCCCACTTTAAATTAGACGCAATGTTGACTCCTAGATCCTTTTGTAGGTTGACTGAGGCCAGGTTCTTCCCATCCAAGGTGTAAGTAATTTTAGGGTTATTTTTACCAAGGTGCAAAATGCTGCATTTTGACAGGTTTAGTTTAATAATCCAATCTTTAGTCCAGTCTTGGATTCGATTCAGATCTTGCAGCTGTCCCGAGCTGATGAGAGGATCGGCAAAAAACTTACCATCATCAGCAAAAAAGGCAGATGTTGAATCAATGAGGTCAACCAGGTCTGTTATGAATATTCCGAAGAGGTGGGGGGCGAGCACTGATCCCTGGGGTACCCCACTCAGAACCCGCTTTCGTTGTGATAGAGAGTCTCCCACACGAACTTGGAATGTTCTGCCTCTAAGATAGCTAGCTATCCAATTAAGCAGCGTACCACGAATGCCAAAGTGGTCCAGTTTTTTTAAAAGACGCTCATGCGGTACTTTGTCAAACGCGCGTTCAAAATCCAGGTATACTATACCTACTCAGGCCACAAAAATCCAGGTATACTACATAGTATACCTGGATTTTGAACGCGCGTTTGACAAAGTACCGGCCTCTTATTATCCAGTTCTTTGCTCCAAGCATGTTGTGGTGCCGGAGGGAGGGGCGTGAAGGTTTCTAATGAAACACGTGTTCACAGGTAGCAATTTCGTCGTATATTGACTAATTGCATTCTCTTACATAGATACCAATATAGTTAGTAGTACATCACCACATCAAAGGGGTTGTCAAGAAAAAAAAAAAAAATACGGGTTGCACTCCGGGAGTGCCGGCAGAAGTGAAAACTTGATTATTAACGTAGGAACCCTAAAAGTTGTTTATTTTATCAAGTTCCTCAATGTAGTAAAACCCCAATCAAAGTCCTAAGGAACCCTAAAAATTTTAGCATTATCAAGCTCCTAAGTGTAGTTGAAATTCCAATCAAAGTGCTAAGGAACCCTAAAATTGTTTACATAATCAAGGTCCTAAGTGTAGTTGAAAGTCCAATTAAAGGCCTAAGGAACCCTAAAAGTTGTTTATTTTATCAAGTTCCTCAATGTAGTAAAACCCCAATCAAAGTCCTAAGGAACCCTAAAAATTTTAGCATTATCAAGCTCCTAAGTGTAGTTGAAATTCCAATCAAAGTCCTAAGGAACCCTAAAAATGTTAACATTATCAAGCTCCTAAGTGTAGTTGAAACTCCAATCAAAGTCCTAAGGAACCCTAAAAGTTGACCACTTAATCAAATTCCTCAATGTAGTAAAACCCCAATCAAAGTCCTAAGGAACCCTAAAAATTTTAACATTATCAAGCTTCTAAGTGTAGTTGAAACTCCAATCAAAGTCCTAAGGAACCCTAAAAGTCGACCATTTAATCAAATTCCTCAATATAGTATAACCCCAATCAAAACCCTATACGGAACCCTAAATTTTACGTAAAGCCAAATCCTCAACGGGTCGGAACCGCTAGAAGGGACCTTGTCGCGCGACCTACAAGTAGGTCCTAAATGAAGTAAAACGGCAGACATAGGAGGAGGGGGTTCTGGGGGGCTAAGGGGGGTCACAGCACGGCTCGCTTCACTCGCCGCACTGTTCCCCGTGGTCGCGTGGCGGCTCGCTTCGCTCGCCGCGACGCTCCCCCCGGGTTCAGGAAGAGGGGGTTCTGGGGGGCTTAGGGGGGTAACAGCACGGCTCGCTTCACTCGCCACGCTGTTCCCCGTGATCGCGTGGCGGCTCGCTTCGCTCGCCGCGACGCTCCCCCCGGGTTTCGGAGGAGGGGGTTCTGGGGGGCTTAGGGGGGGTCACAGCACGGCTCGCTTCGCTCGCCGCGCTGTTCCCCGTGGTCACGTGGCGGCTCGCTTCGCTCGCCGCAATGCTCCACTCGAAAAATAAATACAGTAGATCTATAAAATCATGTACCAATGACCACTACTACCTGCCGCGGGCGGCCGCTAGTTCATAAAATCTATAATAGGTATGTACCTATACCTACTACAGTCACGAAAAACGCCTTGGTATGCTTGCTACTAACTATTATCTATTCTGTGACGTTACCGTGTCATAGTAACTACTAGCGTATCTGTAGCGTCGCTTTTTCGATTTTTATTATGAACTCTACGTTGTAGTCTTAGGGTACATTTCTGCAAAAAATCCGTCCTACGCTTTTTCGATCAGGGTCACGTGATCCTGACGCGAGTTTAAGATTTTATCCCCATTCAGAAAGTGCTCAACGCCGCTAAAGAAGTTTTCACTTCAAAAAAATTTTTACTTAAGAAAAACTTTTTTTTATTTTAACCTGCAAGATAATGCTAATATGGAACGGGAACGCAGAGCATTGTCAGTAAGGGCCAATATGCTGGCTCGCAGGTTCGCGAGATGTACGGACGCTGTTAAGATAACACTATTTAAGGCGTACCTACTGTACATCCATGTACTCTGCGAGCCTGTGGTTTCAGCATACCCAGAAGGCTTACAATGCTCTGCGGGTCCAGTTTAATAATGCTTTTAGAACGCTGTTGCGGCTCCCGCGATTCTGTAGTGCCTCAGGCATGTTCGCAGATGCGCGCACGGACTCGTTTGACGCCATCTGGCGGAAAAAAACGGCCTCACTACTGAGCAGAATGCGCGAGAGCAACAACAGCATCTTAAAATAAATTTCATCCAATTATGCCTGTCCTCTGGTGTGGAAGCTCGCCCAGAGGACCAAATCTGTTTTAGTTATTAAGTACTAACCCCTAGCCTTAAGTTTTATTAACACTATTGGACTATCTAAGTTGTCTTGAATAAAAAACTATATTATTATTATTATTTTATACATTGTAAAAATATATTTATCTTAAACTAAACATAGATTTATTTCTACACCTATATTCTATCCTAAAACAACTAGGGCTTACACAAGTTAGCAAGTTTGTAACTGTTGATCTTCTCCGTACAAATCCATGCTGCCTGGTTGAGATTTTACATTCTTGGCTTAAAAACAGTAAAAACCGGGTTAAATGTTCGCAAATAATTCTTTACATCATACATGCTCAGTAAATAGGATTTAGCACAAAGAGGCTGTGAAAGTAGGCGTGTGCAGCCCAGTGCATTGTAAATGCGTTCCATTTTCAAATCACTTTTACCGTCACACTATGCTTGATACGTAATGGTTCATTAAAGTTCAAGAGCTATGCAAACCTCCTTGGTGATGGTTCATTACAGTTTAAGAGCTATGCAAACCTCCTTGGTGAAACAATCTCTTTTCTTACAAAATTATATGAAAACTTTTTACTGAAAAGATATAGTAGCTCACAGATGTGTGCATAAGTGTCTACGACTGTTTTAGCAGATACCTACCGGTACAAATATTTTACTATTAATTTTAATAAAATTAATAGTAGGTATAATTATAATAATACTTATATTATTATTGTAATTTTATTTTTCTCAAATTAAAATTACATTTTGTCCTACCCGTATAAATGTTGTGTTGTAGGTATTGTAAGCCTATTTCTGCCGAAAAGCAGCATTGCTGTGTTTCGAGTTGAAGGGTATGGGTGCCGGTGAAATCACTGACACGTGAGGCTGAACATCCGTATGCCTCAAGTTGATGGTCGTAGGGCAGTGCATTGTAGGGCACGTTCCTGACGTGCTTGACCTATGAGGCAATGCTTTGCTATAGGCAATGGTTACCACTTAACATGAGGTGGGCCATATGTTTGTTCCATCAGCTAGTTAAAAATTTACCTCGCATGAATGATGTAAAGTAGAATGCTTACCTCGGTAGTAGCTATTGCACCCTCGAACTATATTTGCCCTCGCTCGCTTTGCTCGCTCGGGCATCTAAATATCTCGGGTACACTCGATCCATTAGCGCCCTTTGCGAGCTGCGCTCGCACGGGCGCCAAAAAGGATCTTGTTCTGCAAAAACTCACTTACTGCCCTTGTACAGGGTGGGCCATAAGGGTGTTGGCGGTTTCAACATTCAATAAAAAAAGAACTACGAAACATAACAAAAATATATTTGCATTTTTAAAAAGTAGAAACATAGGAATTTTTAAGACCTAAAAATAATGTTGCCCAAATGGCTTCCCTCGGCTGCTTGGCACTCTTGGAACTAAACTCGCAAATTTTGGAAAACTCGTTGAAAACTTGTTCTCGGTATTTTGTTACTTTCCTGAATAATATTCCCCTTCAGCTGCTCTAAATTGGTCGGATTATTCTCGAAGACTACCGATTTGAGGTAGCCCCATAGAAAATAATCGCATGCAGAGAGAGATCAGGGCTACGTGGTGACCATTCAATTTCGAAATGAGTTTTCCAGGAAAAATAATTTTCAGCAGCTCTATGGATACCCTAGCCGTATGACATGTGGCCCCATCCTGTTGAAACCACATGCTCGAGCTCTTGCAAGGCTGGCACCAGAAAGTCTGTTATCATGTTGCAATAATTTGTTAGCTCTAACCCTCATCGCTTGCCCTCTTTCGTCCTCTAAAAAGTATGACCCAATAATACCGGTTGACGTTATCTTAGCCCACACGACAAGCTTAGGGCTTTGAAAAGGACATTCATGCAGCGTTGGGGATTAGTCTCGGACCAGAACCGACAATTTTGCTAGTTCAAATGGCCATTACGGTGAAAATTGGCCTCATCACTGAACATCATTCCAAGAGGGCCAAGCAGCCGAGGGAAGTCATTTGGGCAACATTATTTTTAGGTCTTAAAAATTCCTATGGTTCTACCTTTTAAAAATACAAATATATTTTTGTTATGTTTCGTAGTTCTTTTTTCATTGAATATTGAAACCGCCAACACCCTTATGGCCCACCCTGTATAACAATCTACTATTCCATAACTTTCACAACAACACTTGTGAGGCTTATGGGACGGAAATTCTCAGGCTGCGTCTTATCACCTTTTTTGTAAATTGGTGTTACTATGGCGTGTTTCCAGTCCTCAGGTAGATATCCTGTTTCAAATGACCTATTCATAAGTTCAGCCAGGGCCGGAGCTAGGGTCTTCACACAGTGTTTAAGAATTATGCATGGTAATCCGTCTGGTCCTGGGGCTGACTGAGTATTCAATTTCGATATGAATTTTTCAACATCTTTGGCTGTAAATGACATGTCATACAAACTGTTCTCTACATAAGTGACAGAGGTAATTCTAGCATTTTGATCTATAATGGGCTCTTCTGAGTATGCCTTTAAAAATTCTTCGGCGAAAGCCTCCGCTATGTCAGTAGCATTTGTAACCAAATCACCGTTGCAAGTTCTAATTGCCGGTGGGATGCTAACCTTGGTAGTGGTGCAACGACGCGTTGCACCACTACCAACGACGTATATGAGAACAGAAAGCCTTGTCTCCATGTTCCAGAATTTTAGATTCATACATACTTCTCTGCTTTCTAGTCAATGCAACGCACCTGTTGTTCACCTCACGGAATTTGATATAGTCATCACCCGAGCCAGACAATCTATATTTATTCCATAGCAATTTCTTGTCTGCAACCAGTTTGAGAATACCCTCATCAATCCACGGTTTATTTATGGTAATGTTACTTTACTTTAAGTTTACTTTACTCGTGAAAATGTTTTTTTTTTAACTGTCCTAAGATATTTTTGACTATTTGCTTCTGGCAGCCTCGTAGAGAGTATTATATTCCTTGCTGGCAGCACTGGTGCCGCCGTAACATATAATTTCGGCGCTCTTCTATTTACGCAATATTCACCACGGCATGTTTATCAAAACTTTTTTTTAATTTTTGATTGTACTTTCTGGGTTAAAGTTTTCTGTAATATTCCACTATCTTTCTTTATTCTTTCTTTGTAAGCTTAATTACGTTTAATCTCACTGCATTTATCTATCATCGAATTTTAATTAAAGCTTTCATCATTTTATAATAATAAGTTGATGA
The DNA here is from genome assembly GCA_947578465.1 of Thera obeliscata. Classification (NCBI taxonomy): domain Eukaryota; kingdom Metazoa; phylum Arthropoda; class Insecta; order Lepidoptera; family Geometridae; genus Thera; species Thera obeliscata. The sequence goes on along the minus strand of OX387923.1, from coordinate 7,774,719 downwards.
TACACACTAGCAAACATTTAGCAAACATTTTTTTTACGGAACTCAAATCTTCTTCTACCTTGGCTTCAATTATGTAAAAAAATAAAAAATGGGTGGTTCTTACGACAGGGCTAATGGTGATGATGATGTTAGATTTCGTGACTCTAAGATATTTTCGAATTACAGATACGCTAGTAGTTACTATGATGACACGGTAACGTCACAGAATAGATAATAGTTAGTATCAAGCATCTTACGGCGTTTTTCGTGACTGTACTATACATAGGTACATACCTATTATAGATTTTATGAACTAGCGGCCGCCCGCGGCAGGCTTTGCCCGCTTAGTAGTGGTCATTGCTAACATCCATCCTGTGGAATGTTTGTTTTATTTACCTGCATGATTTTGTAGATCTACTGCATTTAGTTAGGTATTATGAATAAGGTAGGCAAGGCACTGAGGGCTGGTTTCCGCAAGGCTTCTAGTTGGCCCTTTTTGCGTGGCGCTTGACACCAACGTGTTGCTCGAACTGTCACGCCGGTTTCCTCACGATGTTTTACTGGCATAGTGCACACACATTTTTCTACAGAAAAACTACTTGGTACACGACTGGATTTGAACCCACGACCTTATGCGGATCGGACGGCGGGTCCGCTACGTCTAGACCACCAGTGCTCTCTGCCAACGAGCTTACCTGATGGTGGATTCAGAGGAGCTGGTAATCATTATAATCATATATGTAGGTAGGCGTTCTGTGAGAAAATGGGACTTCTCAGCAAATAGGTAGGTATGTACTTAGGTAGGTAACTTATCATCATCATTATTATTATTATTAAAAGCCTGTTGTGTCCCACTGCAGAGCAAAGGCCTCCCTCCCTTCTCTCCATTCATCTCTTGTTTGGGCTACTGTGGATCATCATCATTATTATAAATTGTACAGATTTGTATTTTTGTAACGAATAAACTCAAAAACTACTGGACTGATAAACTTCTTTTGCCACTATAATGCTGAATTATCCCCGAATAACATAGTTACATTATACCTAGTTCGAGCAAATGAAACCTACAGGAAATGAGTCTCTTTCACCAATAACTCTGCATTTGCAGTTCAGTAACTACTGAGTAGTTCGACTGGTGGGTGGTACAAGACAAAGGAAATGAAATATATTTATTTGCAAGAAGTATGGTACAACTATTAGATCATAGGGTATGTAAAAAAGCGGCTCACATACTTTGTCGGAGAACAATATACAAAATTCAAACAAAAAGTAGAAAATATAAGTTTAATTAAAATGAATCAGTGTGTCAGAATAATAACAATAATCAATTCAGAATAATAATTCATATAGAAAATAGAAAATAATTTATATGAAATCTTTAACTCTATGAAAACATTTATACAACATTGAAGATATCTTTAGTAGGTAGTTACTTCATCACGCACATCTACCTAATTATACTTCATTCACAATCTGACTTCACACACTTTTAGCAGGGTTTTAAACACACATCACAAACCCACTAAAGTCTGGTCTACCACTTTCTAGCGCTAAGTTTGACACACATCTTCAGCCCACTGAAGATTAAAGCCCACGAGGTGTCTGGCATGTGGCAGAAGTGTCCAGCCCTGAAGAATTAAAAGTTCTTCTCATTAGTGATGACTGCCCAGTTCTATTGCGTAGGAGTTGCTTAGGAGCGGTTGGTTCCCAACGCTGCTGGAGGCATTGGAGTCGTCTGTGCTGTAGAAAATGGTAAATACTCTTCAGATGATAATAATAAGACAGATCATTAATTACCGATGCTGTTGCAGCCATCGCATTTCTGTCCTATTTATTAATCCGGTGGATTTTATTTCGTAAATAGTAGCTCGCATTTCGAAATAGCCTAGCAAGAATTATAGAACAGTACTTCACTTCACTTCTTCTTTTTTGGCTACTGCGACTTTATTATAGAACAGTAGCAAGCAGAAGCAAGCATGACATTGACCTCTTGACATTTGACAGTTGAGATGTCAGATTTGACAGTTGAAATATAAAATTTACGCACACAAATGTAGATATACATACGTATACGCACACATAAACCATAGAAATCTGCTTCTTCTTTTTTCGTGAAAATAAGATCGGCCATATAATTTAACCTACAGGACTTGGCGGAATAACTTTGTCTCTATGCCAGAAATAAAAAAAAAAAACAATCTTGACCATGGACATAATTAGCACTTCACTTCACTTCATAATTCTTCTTCCAAGATTTACGAAGTATGTAGATTCATGTCCAAGATACAATAATGACAATGACAGCCCAGCAGCGTTTATCTCATTGATCTCTCTCTCATCAGCATTGAGTAGTATTATTGTTGGGATTCGTTTTTAGGGTTCCGTAGCCAAATGGCAAAAACGGAACCCTTATAGATTCGTCATGTCTGTCTGTCTGTCTGTCCGTCCGTAAGTCAGTCATTTTTCTCCGAAACTATAAAAGCTAGACTGATGAAACTTGGCGAATAGATGTATTCTGTGAACCGCATTAAGATTTTTACATAAAAGTAGAAATAAAACAAAAACATTGGGGGGTCCCCATCCTTGAAACTGAAACTCAAAAATGTTTTTTTCATCAAACCCATGCGTGTGTGTGTGTATCTATGAATAGGTCTTTAAAAATGATGTTGAGGTTTCTAATATAGTTTTTTTCTAAACTGAATAGTTTGCGCGAGAGACACTTCCAAAGTGGTAAAAAGTTGGTCCCCCCTAACTCCCCCCCTCTAACTTCTAAAATAAGAGCATGATAAATCTAAAAAAAATATATGATGTACATTACTATGCAAACTTTCAACGATATTTGGTTTGAACGAGATCTATTGAGTAGTTTTTTTGTATACGTCATACATCGTAAACCGCAATTTACCTCTCGACGAACTACAATAACTTTTATATTATGTTACTTGTTGCTACGGAACCCTTCATGGGCGAGTCCGACTTGCACTTGGCCGCTTTTTGTCATTTCGGGAAGTCACATAGCTTTTTGATTTTAATTTGTTTTTCTGGTGTTATTTTGAGTTCTGTAATTTGTAATTTGTTCTGTTGTGTAATTTTGGTGGTATTGACGGAAAAGTATTTTATCTATGTAATTTGTCATCATTATACTCTGTTATACTCATTATTACAGTCCGGCAAGTATAACTTGGCGGGTCTGAAGTGAGCTGTTCGATCGTTAATGGCCAATGACTGATGGAAGATTGGCCAAACGGCTAGCTTCAGACCCGCCAAGTTATACTTGCCGGACTGTACTCGACACTGACAAAATTGATCCGAAAGGACAGAGGCCATTCATTAAGAAGAAGAAGAGTAGTATTGTATTGTTTTGTTCTGTTCTGTGCACAAAACGTAAGACTAGGCGGTATGGTCTTAGTACTAAAGCCTGCTTCGAAAGGAGCGAAAAAAAAAAAAAAAAAAATCTGTTCTGTGCTGTCACGACTCTTCTCTTGGGTCACGCACGACTTGATAGGGTATGAACGAGGTACCAAACCAATATTACATACCGTAGCGCAGCGCTAGATACTCATTGCCTGGCGTAGCGTCTGACTGAAAGACGCCACGCCATGGCTTTGTGCAGAGTCTGTCTGGTCGGCGACATTAAGCTATTGGACCTTAGCAGGATCTACAAGGTTTACCAAAAACTTACAAACACCGAGGTACGTTTCTAACCATTACCTCCATAGCTATAGTATGTGCCTCTAATGCCGACGTGCTAGGTATATACAGTCTTGAGCTGCGATATCATTTAATTAAAATAAGTAAATATTGAGGGCAATTTATAAAATACATAATACTATCTAACCCCAAACTAAGCAAAGCTAGTACTATATATCGGCTACTAAAAAGACTTTTGCATCTATTGTAGATGATTTATATAGCATCAGGGGCTGTTCTTACTCATTCTCCTATTTATGGGATGCTGTAGTGCCTGGGACAGGATCTTAGAACCATTAGGGGAACCTGACTGGTCATTGTCCCCTGAACTAACACTTTTACAACATTGGAGCTACTCATTCTAAGCCCAGGAAGCTTCTGTGCTCTTGAAGGAGTTATGCTGGTTGTAAACATACTAAAATAAATCCTCAGTCAGATGTGTTATGGGCTAAATCCACAACCGATTGGACACCTAAAACTACCTCGCGGCAGACCACGGCAAAGATGGAGGAACAAATTGGATGCCTACCTTAAGGATTGGTCCACAGTAGCACAAATAAGAAACAAATGGAAAGAAGGCAAGGAGGCCTTTGCCCTGCAGTGGGACACAACAGCCTCTTAATAGTTGAATAGTCCGTAAAATTTTACAAACTGATGCTTACAACAAGATTGTGATCACTCAATCACGTCGTGTTGGTACTAAGGTTGGCTTAGGCCCGTGCATTTCAGTTTTTCTTGGTTCATAGCAATGAACCGAGCACTTAAAGTGAAAACTAATAATAATGATAATAAATTGCCTTAGAATTTAAATGCTGAACACAAGTAATAAGTGCCTTTACTATTGCTGAAAAATTAGAAGCATGTATTGGACATTTCAGTCCATACTACTCTTGTGGTATGTATTGATAAAAGTAAAATGAGACTTTTTCTATTTGTGTAATGTTTCAGTCGGACATAGAAACAGAGTATGGCATGCCTAGCACAGTATGCTATGTCTGTCACCGGCTGCTGCAAAGGTTCCACATGTTCTCCGAGATGGCTTGCACATCCAACAGAATACTACAAGATCTGCTACAAATCAACAATGAGGTAAAGTCAAGCCCTATACTCAGTAGGCTAACCCACTAATAATAGATTGGTGGCTGCCCACGGTGTTGTATGCTTAGCTTTTTTTCCATTCCTGTTCAATTTTCGGTGTTTAAAGTAACCCATACGTAAATCCAGGTGGCAATCTACACACATCAAAAGTGTCAAGGATCAAGTATGTTTAGACTCCGCTTGTGAGGATTTCAATTTGAACTTGTTTAGATTTTCAAAGTTATGGTTCTTTAAAGTGAATTTCAATAAAAATAATTGATATTTCTGCAGGCAATGTTGGCAAATTATTTCAAAAAGCTTTAGTTGGTTGAGTAGGTACTGATACATTAATTATGGGCTGTCAAGGCTATCCGCAGTAAACGTCGCCAGTACCACATCTCATACGCGTCTATTTGTTGTCTGTCAGTGGCCTAAAGGATCCATGTTTCAAAATTAAATAGAAAACACGAGAGTATGAACTACATGTATTGATTTACAAATGATGTTGCTGCACTTTCATCTCTTCTGTAGTTGTGTCATGGCTGTTTTGGCATCTACACCTATGCATCTACGGGCCTCTGGTTCATTATGTCCTTTGTTTGTAATGAATTATGACATGACTGATCCGAGATACATAAATTGATTGACAGTTTCATATTTTATCAGTGCATCGGAGCGATTGATGGTGGCGAAACAATGGACCACCATCTATTTGGTTTCGTTTTTGTTAATACATAGGCACAGTTCCATTCTGATTGCTAGTGTGCTAGTGGTTTCCCATTGAATTGTTTTGAGGTTATTTTGTTCCTCACAGTACCACCCTAATAGAGTGGAACAGGCTAACCAGCCGCTGCCTGTGACTCAGTGTTCAAATTGCAAATATAAGTCTTAATCTGGATCAGCACATAAGAATATTATTTACCTGCCCCTTAAAAAAATGTAGGAACTAAAAATATTGCTTCCAAAACGGGAAAACGCCTTAAAGTTTGGTAGTAACAATCATCACTAACGTGGGGGTGAAGCCGCGGGCAGCCACTAGTTCTATATATCGCAAAGTTTATTATACCATGATGTTGTCTCTCTTTTCAGGTAACACACAATGCACTGAGAGTGCATCCTGAGAATGTAATACTGAACTTAACCTTGACTCCAACAGTGCACATGTCTCTTAGTGGTTTAACAGATGCGTCAAGCACTCCTGTACTTGTAAAAGATGAACAAATACTTGAGTACAAAGAAGAAAGAGAAGAAGAAACCCTTGAACACGAAGAAATTGACATTGAGGAGTTCAAGGTAGAGTCTCCCATAGATGTTAAAGTCAATGATGATTCAAATGAAACAGATGCTGTTCGAGAAAGTAGTAGTATTCATATCAATTATATACATTCGTGTTTCATATGTGATGTATGTAACAAAATATTCCACAAGAAATTGAAGTTGGTGATGCATTTAAAGATTCACACCAGAGTAAAGACATATTCATGTGACAAGTGTGATAAGACATTGAATCATAAACATAATTTAACAAGGCACATGCGAATTCACACTGGAGAAAAGCCATATTCCTGCAATACATGTGAAAAAACATTCTCTCAAAAAGGTGGTTTAACAAAACACATGCAAATTCACACTGGAGAAAAGCCATATTCCTGCAATAGATGTGAAAAAACATTCTCTCTAAAAGGTAATTTAACAAGTCACATGCGAATTCACACTGGGGAAAAGCCATATTCCTGCAATAGATGTGAAAAGACATTTGCTCGAAAAGGTCATTTAACACCTCACATGCGAATTCACACCGGAGAAAAGCCATATTCCTGCAATAGATGTGAAAAAACATTCTCTCGAAAAGGTGGTTTAACATTACACATGCGAATTCACACTGGGGAAAAGCCATATTCCTGCAATAGATGTGAAAAGACATTTAATCATAAACATATTTTAACAAGTCACATGCGAATTCACACCGGAGAAAAGCCATATTCCTGCAATAGATGTGAAAAGACATTTAATCATAAACAAATTTTAACAAAGCACATGCGAATTCACACTGGAGAAAAGCCATATTCCTGCGATAGATGTGAAAAAACATTTACTCGAAAAGATCATTTAACATGTCACATGCGAATTCACACTGGAGAAAAGCCATATTCCTGCAATAGATGTGAAAAGACATTTACTCAAATATGTAATTTAAAAGCTCACATGCGAGTTCACACTGGAGAAAAGCCATATTCCTAGTGTTATCCGGTTATGTGATATTGATACCAAGTGACGAGACGCATCGCTAGTGGAAAAGAAAAAGATGGCGTCGGAATGCGTAGATTATAGTTTGCCGTTTGCATTTTTTATTGTAAATTGTATTTTTAGAAAATATATTTAAATACGAATTACATACTGATGAAATGATGAAATATATGAATAATATTTTTAGATCTTACTAACAGCGCCCTCTGCTGGAATAGTTAAAATAAGTTTCTGTTTTAGTTGATTATTAAAATCATTTAAAAAAAAAAATCTTAGCGTTATAGATCAATTTACTAACCCTGAAACCTTCTGTATACTTAATTTAATGAAAATTTTACATGTCAGGAGTTAGGAGGGAAGTCTCCGGGGCATAACGGGCTCAGCATCGAACATCTGAGGCATGGTGGTTTTCATCTTCCGCGAGTGCTAGCATTATTTTTAAATATTTGTATAAGTCATTCGTACTTACCTCATAACTTGATGCAAACTCTGGTGGTACCCATTGTTAAGAATAAGACTGGGGATGTCTCAGATAAATCAAACTATAAACCCATATCATTGGCTGCGGTTGTGGCGAAGGTATTTGACAGTGTGCTTAACACTTATTTGAGTTAGCATCTTAGGTTACATGATGCTCAGTTTGAGTTTAGGCCCAGTCTTTCAACCGAGGCTGCCATTTTCAGTCTTAAGCACACTGTAAAGTATTATACGTATAGACAGACTCCAGTCTATGCGTGTTTCCTGGACCTATATAAAGCCTTTGACCTTGTCTCCTACGATATTCAGTGGCAGAAGCTTATGGACACGGGCACCAGAGCTGGTTTCGATTTTTCGGTTTTGGTGCCTAAACCAGATAAACCGTGCGAGATGGGCAGGTGAGTTTTCGGAGTCATCTAGGCTGGAGTGCGGGGTGCGGCAGGAGGGGTTGAGCTCGCCCTCGCTCTTTTGCCTGTACGTGAATGAGCTGATCGAGAGACTGAGCAGCATGCATGTGGGCTGCTTCATTAACGATGTGTGTGTAAACAACCTCAGCTACGCCGATGATATGGTGCTGCTCTCTCCATCGATCAGTGCACTTCGAAAGCTCATCGCAGTGTGTGAGTCGTTTGTGATTGTGACTGCTCACGGGCTCAGTTATAATGTGAAAAAGTCGGAGGTCATGGTTTTTAAGGCTAGTGCCAAATGTTCTATGTTTGTTCCACCTGTGTTACTGAACGGATAACGGATTGCCACTTGTAAGAGTGCATCAATTTAAATCAGGGATTCCCAAAGTGGTCGATATCGACCCCTTGGGGTCGATATTGGTTTTCTAGGGCTCGACATAATCGAAAACAGATTTCGGGAGTCGACGAGGTCTAAAAATTGACCCCTATTAAATTAACACAAGTTCTTATTTCAAACTTTCAAGATAGGTAGGTAGGTACTCTATTGTTTATGTTGTGTTACGTGTACTAAGAATAATCAATATTTTTGTAGGAAATACCATTGTTGTAGTGATGTAAAGTCTCAAGTTCGTACAAAGTAGGTACGTTTATTGTGTTAGATTTTGATGAGAAAATGAAGTCAACTTAACTCACTTAACCAAGTGCAAAGTTTTCCAATTGATACTTTAGTATGTAGCTATTTTGTATCAATAGGAAAAAACTAAAGATACGCCCCCTTATTCATAATAGTCTGCTAACTTAAAGCATCGCTAATTCTCACTCTGTCTCCTTCTATTGACCTAACTCGAGAGAGACCTGTGAAAAATAACACGCTGTAGCAGCTGTTTTAAGTTAGCGTACCATTGTGAATAAGGGGGTTGATCTTAAAAGTACCTAGGTAATTTGGCCATGGGGGTCTGAGGTAACTGTTCATTTTGGAAAAGGGGTGATTTGTCCAAATATTTACGACATCTGGTTACCGAGGACCTTAGAGATGATGCTGACATGGAAAGGGAACGCAGATCATTGTCAGTCCGAGGGAATATGCTGGCACGCAGATTTGCACGTTGTACAGATGGAGTGAAAATTACTCTATTCAAGGCTTCGCTATACTCTGCGAGTCTGTGGACCAGCTATACCCAAAAGACTCGCAATGCTTTGCGGGTTAAATATTGAACCAGTTAAGTGTATAGTTTTAGGTGGCTACTTACTTAACAGTAGTTTAGGTAACTTTCCGAGGTAGGGATCAAAAAAACCAAGCTAGGTTGTAAAAACCTGTGTTATGGTTTTTGATGCCTCCCTTTGACCGTCACGTTTACTTATTAACCCACAGTTTAGTTATTAACCCACATGTTTTTGTTACTAACACTATGGACTCCATAATGTCTCAATAAATAATTTTTAATTACCTATACATATCCGGAACTTTGTCTCGAGTGCTTACGTAGAAGATCAATAGATGGCGTTCTCCGTGACACTATTTCGTGAGTTCGACTAATCAGCAACAGATGGCGCTAAAATTTTTGATTTTTTTTCTGAGTCTTTTCTGAAAATGAATCCCAGCTAGATCGATTTATCGCCCCCGGAAACCCCTGTATACAAAATTTCATGAAAATCGTTTTTTTTTCTAGTTTCTTAAATAAATTAAAGGGATATTTTTCGCCGTACCTAATACCTACTAGATTCTAGTATTACGGCGGGAGTATTCTAAGTGAAAATGGGTGAGTAACTTAAAGCGAGCATGAAGGCAGGTACCGTCGGCTTTTCTTCGTTCTTCATAGTTCTTTTCGATTTGATGCCACGGGGCGCTGCCGCTGGAACGATGTGCCTCCCCCATCGGCCCTTTAAAGCAGTTGGTGCTATAAAGCTTTTAAAAGCAGTGTGTGTGCAGTGTGCTCACTGGCCGGTTAGTCGATTGCTCCGGCATACGCTGCCTATTGCAGAAGGTAGAATTAACATTTTGAATCAACAACTATCCGTTCGGCATAAACACTGGAGAAAAGCTATACCTACTTATTCGTTTTCAAGCCCCACTAATGTGCTATGAAATTCTCTCAAAAAAGTCATTTCACAAGGCACATGCTAACACACGAAAAAAAACATAGTCCTGGGGGCTAATTCTCGGGCCGATCTCGATTATTTTGCAATTTTATTTTATTGTTTCTTTTCACAACCCCGCACTTTTTCTCCGTTTTCCGTATATCGTAGCTGTCGAGGCTTTTACGAAGAAGTCGTTGATGAATTACTCAAGGAAATCTGCCATTCTCTCTTCGAAAAAAAAGAAATAAAATAAAATTGCAAAATGATCGAGATCAGCGCGAGAATTAGCCCCCTGGGGGCTAATTCTCGGGCCGATCTCGTTCATTTTGCAATTTTATTTTATTGCTTCTTTTCACAGCCCGGCACTTTTTCTACGTTTTCCGTATATCGTAGCTGTCGAGGCTTTTACGAAGAGGTCGTTGATGAATTACTCAAGGAAATCATCCATTCTCTCTTCGAAATGAAGCAATAAAATAAAATTGCAAAATGATCGAGATCGGCCCGAGAATTAGTCCCCTGCAAGGTCTCGCAGCTTGTGAGAAGACCCTACCTACATGCTCAATTTAGTAGTAGTAGAACCTCTTATTTAGATGATAAGGTTCAATTTCATTCATTGTTCAATTATATTCCTTTTATCCGATGTCACAGTCATAAATTCGATTAATTATTGGTACTCATTCTTATCTTAGCAGTCACTATATAGTTCGTTTTATCTGGGTGTACATTAACTGGCCGTACAATAACCGGACCCGCCTCTCGCTTACATTAAAAACAGTGATGCCAGATTGGGGGTAATCCCCCCAAACATGGGGGTTTTTTATAGCTATGGGGGGATGTTTGGAGGGAAAAATCTGGGTTTGAAGGGAATAAGGAGATTTTTATTCAGTACAATAACTTCGTATGCTAAATTTTCCACGCACGATTCGCTAGCAAAGCACAATCCTAACCATGATGACAACCGAGTGAGTTTAGCTATCTGCACTGCCGAATCCATTTTAAAAATAAGGTAAACATTACTAGATGGATGCAACCCTTAAGAATGCTAAACAAGTTTTACTCTTAAAAAATGTGGGGGACTGCAGATGACGTATGTGAAGATGTTGAAACAATTGAAGTTAATGCTAACTCTTTCATTTTGACTTCAATTTTAACTAAAGACACCGAAATTGATTGTATTTTATTAAGATTCTGCATTTTATGGGGGGGTTTTTTCTTTATAACCTGAGAAAAGGGGATTTTTGGTAAGATTTGGGGAGAATGTGAAACCGCAATATGGCATCACTGGCGTAGGGCTAAATAATCATGTGTGAGTTCGGTTAATGTACGTCCAGTTATTGAACAGCATGTTTTTGTACACCCAGTGAAAACGAAACCTTTTTTTATTTTTCGGATTCGTTTTAACCTGCCGTACACAAACTGGCTGCGAATTAACTGGGTGTACAAAATTGTCACGTGATGTTATTGTACAGCATGTTAATTAGAAGCCATTAAGGCCCTTGCACACTAGAGCAATTCAATTATAACTCATTTTTTTAAAGCAATGGATACTTCTTGTCCTAATGGTGATAGCCCCTTTGGAGTTATTGTAAAAAAAACATTTTCTGGCACTGGCGGCCGCTACCGCGGCACGCTCACATTGCTCGCTCACCTTGCCCAACCTATCCAAGTCGGACCCGCCCTATAAAGTCTCAAGGACAAGTACAAGTATCCGCTGCCAGAACACAACAGCAAAAATAAATTATTGAATTGCTTCAGTGTGCATGAGGCTTAACTGGCATCGTAATAACAGGGCGTACAATAACAACACGTGACGACATTGTACAGCATGTTATTACGCGACCTTTTATTGTACTCCCCGTTAATCCAATCCCTGGCATCGTAATAACGGTGTGTACATTAACCTGCTGTACATTATCCTGCTGTGGCTGTGCATTAACGGGTCGTACATATAGGAGTGGGTTGGAACAGGTAAAATAAGAAACCTGTTCCGCCTGTTCCAGTTCCAGTAAAACAACAGTTCCAAAAACCTGTTCCAAAATAACAGCTGGTTGTGTTGCATGCAACATAGTATTTTCCGAACGCAACACCTGTTCTCTGCTTGTAACAGGCTATCTCGTTCTAACAAAGGTAAGATGCGTAAGCTAGAATAGAGAAGAGCATGTTCCGTGCGTGGCGTCTCCTTCTAACAAAAGTAATCTCCTTATGCTAGAATAAAGAGACGCATGTTTCGGCAGATTCGGGCTGTTGTGGAATGGAACTGGAACTGGAACAGGCAGGGAACAGGCTCTCATTGGTTGTGTAGCGTTACCCATTGTTAATAACGCATACATGCATACATATTGTTTATGTTATAAAGCTTATAAAAGCATGAGCGAGTGACAAATGGTGACTCTACCGTAAGACAGTCTATCGGAACACTCTTTCGTAACACTCGCTCCTAGCGCGGTCACGCTAACTAACTGTAATAATTATTTGTTTTATGTTTAATTAAAAGAACACATTCAAAAATAAATCTTATTATTTAGCAAACATCTTCCACACAAATTATACGGAGATCAAAAAGCTAAATTGGTGACCCCGACGTGATCATTTTTTCTGGTTTAAATTCACGTATTATGTGATAACCAGTAAAAGTGTACTAATTAAACGTGAAAGTGCAAGTGACTATTTTAAATTAAATTCAGTGGTTTGTGCCAAGTAGTAGTTTTACAATAACTACCACCTCCGATCACACCGAGCTTAACATGGAGCCTGGACCGGAGGGCGCGGCGTACGCAGCGCAGGCGCAGCCATCCACCGACAGCCTCATCACTGCTGTCACTATCAGCTCCAGGATATCCACCTTCTGGACCAACCAGCCGCGACTCTGGTTCCACCAATTCGATGCCATAGTCGCGCCACAGAAAGCAGGTGACTTGCACAAGTTTCAGTTAGTTATAGCTAAGCTGGGTAGGGACGAGTTAGCGCAAGTAAGCGACATTTTAGAGAACCCACCCACAGACCATAAGTATGACTGTATAAAGGCCCGCCTCATATCAGCTTACGAAGAATCGGAGACCAAGCAGCTCCAAAATCTGCTCACGGAAATCGAACTCGGCGACCAAAAACCGTCGCAACTACTACGGCGGATGCGCGAGTTAGGTCGCAATAGAGTACCAGAATCTACTCTCAAAATATTATGGATGAACAGACTACCACAAAGTGTCCGACCCGTAATCACTGCATGCGACACAGTTGACCTTGAGCAGGCGGCCAATATTGCCGATAAAATTATAGAAACTATGAGACCTGCGGATGTGTTCCAACTCCAAACACCATCATCATCATCATCGACGTATGTAACGGAGCAGCTAAAAAAATTAACGCTCGAATTAACCGCTTTGAAAAATAAATTCAACCAAATAGATAACGAGCGGCGAGAAGGCGGTCGATCAAAGGAGCGTAATACTCGTAGTACCAGCAGATCACATTCACGCGGTAGAGGTAATTTCATCAAATATCAGAATCAAACTGCTGTTCCTGGTGACAGCGACTTCAAATGCTACTACCATTTCATATATGAAGATAAAGCCACCAAATGCGGTCACGACCAATGTTGCAAGAAAAGGTCGTTAAACTAGAACAGGCTACTAATGCGGCGAGTTTAGTTGCCGATCACACATATCGCCTCAGTGTTACGGATTATAAGTACGGCTACCGTTTTTTAATTGATACCGGTGCCGACGTATCCGTACTTGCGTGCAAAAAACGCCCAAAACAACAACCAGACGACTATACACTATATGCTGCGAATGGAACGTCAATATCAACATATGGAGTGAAAACATTAACTCTAGATCTTGGCCTCCGGCGCCCAATGCGTTGGACATTTATTCTAGCAGACGTACAACGGTCAATCATCGGAGCAGATTTCCTAGCCAAAAATCAACTATTAGTTGACCTACACGGCAGAAAACTAATAGATAAATTGACCAACATTTCCAAGAATATACAAGCTATTTCGGATAATTTCCCTACCATAAAAGTCGTCAATACCACAGATAAATACCATACACTACTGTTGCGGTATCCCGATATAACTAAACTAGAATCATTCAAGTCGATTCCCAAACACAATGTGCAACACTATATTTGCACAAAGGGCGCACCCGTATATGAGAAAGCGCGACCCTTAAATCCAGCCAAATACAAATTAGTAAAAGAAGAGTTTGAACGAATGATGGAGTTGGGTATATGTAGACCATCTACTAGCCCGTGGGCAAATGCACTACACGTCGTCAATAAAAAAAACGGCGAATTAGGTCCGTGCGGTGATTATCGTCGATTAAATGCAATAACAGAACCCGACAGATATCCAATACCAAGATTAATGGATTTCACATACATTTTAAGGAATAAAACAATCATGTCTAAAATTGACATACGACGCGCATATCACCACATACCCATCGCACCGGAGGACATTCCTAAATCAGCAGTAATAACCCCCTTCGGATTATTTGAATTCTTAAAAATGAATTATGGTTTACGCAATGGGGCCCAAAGCTTTCAACGCTTCATAAACAACGTCATGAAAGACACAAAAAATACCTTCTGCTATTTAGACGATATATTAATCGCTTCCGAAAACGAGGAAACGCATTTAAAAGATCTTGATGAAATATTCAAACGACTAAATAAATTCGGCATAACAATAAACAGCGGAAAATGTGAGTTTGGCAAAAAGGAACTACTATTTCTCGGTTACCACGTCAGCTGCAATGGCATCAAACCGAATCAAGAAAAGGTGAATGCCATAACAGACTATTCGCAACCCGAAACTATCCAGGAACTAAGACGATTTCTTGGACTCATCAACTTTTACAGAAGCAGTATTCCTAAAGCAGCCGAAGTACAATCTGTGTTAGAAAAATACTTACACAATTCTAAGAAGAACGATAAAACTAAAATCGTGTGGACACCAGAAGCCACAGATGCGTTCAACAAATGTAAACAATTAGTAAGCGAAGCGGTACTACTAGCCCATCCAGATTCAACAGCAAGTTTAGTGCTAATGACTGATGCTTCGGACAGCTGCATGGGAGCCGCACTACACCAATCAATCAACGGCGCACTTCAACCACTAGGTTTTTATTCAAAAAAACTCACTACAGCTCAAACTAAATACAGTACCTACGACAGAGAACTTTTAGCGATCTTCATGGGTATTAAGCATTTTCGTTATATCATAGAAGGACGAAATGTTACAGTAGTGACCGACCATAAACCTCTTACTTTCGCCTTAACAAAAAAAGAGTCGAAATCCGATTCACCAAGACGCTTACGTCAACTTGATTTTATCGCGCAATTTTGTAATGAAATAAAGTACATAAAAGGAGAAATGAATGCTGCTGCTGATTTCTTATCAAGAATAGAGGAAATCCATTTACCTGATATCTTCGATTATGAGCTGCTGTACCAGAGCCAGATCGAAGATGCAGAGTTACAGGAGTTAAGAAATAAAAATAATTTACAATTTAAATCGATTATCATGCCATACTCGGAACGAGAACTAATATTTGAAATATCAACATCGCAAGCTCGTTTATACCTACCTACAACATTCCGAGAACAAGCTCTCTTATGTACTCATGGACTAAGCCACGCAGGAGTAACTGCAACAAGACGCCTTATTACACAACGTTATTTTTGGCCCGGCATGAACCATGATGTCGCTAAATTTGTACAAAAATGCATAAAGTGTCAAAAATGTAAAGTCCAAAGACACACAATTACACCACTTGGAGAGTTTGAAAATTCAAATCGATTTACTCATGTTCATATTGATATTATCGGACCATTGATACCCTCAGAAGACTTCACATATTGCCTCACCATCATAGATCGTTTCACTAAATGGCCTGAAGTCATACCCATTAAGGATATCACAGCCGAAACAATAGCAAATAAGTTTGTAGAGCATTGGATTTCAAGATTTGGCTGTCCAGTAAAAATAACAACTGATCAAGGTAGACAGTTCGAATCTCAACTTTTTACACAATTAACAAAAAGACTAGGCATAGAAAAAATCCACACTACAGCATACAACCCTAAGGCAAACGGACAAGTAGAGCGCATGCATCGCACACTTAAAGCATCCATTATGTCACGCTGCGACAACTCTAATCAATGGGTGAGAGAGCTACCTATGGTACTTTTAGGTCTTAGATCAACTATAAAAGAGGACATAGGATTTAGCCCAGCGCAAATGACCTTTGGAATGCCTATCCGTCTACCAGGAGATTTTTTCGTACCATCAGAAGCACATATTAATGATGCTGAGTATACACGTAATTTAATGGAAACATTGGCTACAATACAATCAAGTGCAAGAAAGCAATCGGATCATAGAAAAACTTTTATACATAAGGATCTCGCAACTACGGACTACGTCTTTGTTAGAAGAGAAGTGAAAAAATCACTAACTCCACCGTATGAGGGACCCTTTAAAGTAATAGAACGGAACCCTAAATTCTATACAGTTCAAATAGGTTCTCGAAAAGTCGTTATTTCGCTAGATAGGCTCAAACCAGCTTACGCTATTAACTACACACCTAGCAACGCGACCCCAGAAACAATAGTTTCTCAGAGTCCGACACTTGTTGAAACAACAATGCCACTAAGTAACCCAAATAAAACACTTCGGCAACCTGATGAAATGGGTCCGCCGAAATCTGATGTGGGAACAACAGCTCCAGTCATAACGAGATCCGGTCGGACGGTTAAGAAGACTGTACGATTTGATATTTGACTCTAGCTTATCAAGTGCTCACTATTACCAACAGCGAACAATATCGCGGTTATAAACAAAGATAATTCAGGACTACTCATTCACGCACTTGGGAACAAAGGGACTGGCCTATTTACAGCTACTGTACACTTCAAAAGTCAGCACCTTGTGCCAGCCGCGTAACGCACTCAGCAGGGGTGCCATGTAACCACTTGACATCGGCGGCGGTCAACAAAAAGTGTTCAAGTATAGTATAAACAGTGATTAACAATAACAAAAGTGCAGTGCGCGTTTAAGTATCTTTGTTCTAAAAAGAGACCTTTTGTTTATCAAAACATTAGCCACAGTGTACGCTATAATTACCATGAACTCTATATCACTTTAAGTATTAATATTATTAGTAGGAATCTTTTTATGAGATATTTTTTTTTATGTTAAATTACAATTATGTTAGTTTGTATTTGTTACAAGTTTACAAACTTTAAACTTTTTATTTTATATACCTACTTTTAAAATTATGCTATAATTTTTTTTTTTTTTTTATGTGGGATGTAGATGTAGCGTTACCCATTGTTAATAACGCATACATGCATACATATTGTTTATGTTATAAAGCTTATAAAAGCATGAGCGAGTGACAAATGGTGACTCTACCGTAAGACAGTCTATCGGAACACTCTTTCGTAACACTCGCTCCTAGCGCGGTCACGCTAACTAACTGTAATAATTATTTGTTTTATGTTTAATTAAAAGAACACATTCAAAAATAAATCTTATTATTTAGCAAACATCTTCCACACAAATTATACGGAGATCAAAAAGCCAAAGTTGGTTTAGACAACAGTTCCAAGCTGTTATTTTAAAACACCTGTTATTTTGTTATCTGTTCCGATATATATGCCTCACATGTTCCGTGCGTGGCGTCTCCTTCTAACAAAAGTAATCTCCATAAGCTAGAATAAAGAGACGCATGTTTCGGCAGATTCGGGCTGTTGTGGAATGGAACTGGAACAGGTTCTCAGTGGTTTAGACAACAGTTCCAAGCTGTTGTTTTAAAATACCTGTTATTTTTACCTGTTCCGATATATATGCCTCACTCCTAGTACATTATTGCCTCCCATTCCCATTGGTGCCGGCCGTATGTGTACAGTTTGCGAATATTTCAAGAGAAATATTATCAAATCGGCGCTCTTGTATTTACGAAATTGAATTTTTATTTTAACTTTTAGGGCTAAAGTTTTTTGTAATATTCGACTATTTTTCTACTTCTTCTTTCTTTGTAAGCTTAATTACGTTAAATCTCACTGCACTCATTTTACATTGATTTTTTATTAAACGTTTCATCATTAAACAATAATAGGTTGATGATGCACACTAGCAAACAATTAGCAAACATTTTTTTTAAGGAAGTCAAATCTTTCCGTAACTTTGGCTTTTACTGGATGCAACTATGTAAAAAAAAGAAAAAAGGTGTTCCTCACGACAGGGATAGGGTGATGATGATGTTAGATTTCGTGACTCTAAGATATTTTCGAATTACAGATACGCTAGTAGTTACTATGACACGGTAACGTCACAGAATAGATAATAGTTAGTAGCAAGCATACCAAGGCGTTTTTCGTGACTGTAGTAGGTATAGGTACATAGGTACCTATTATAGATTTTATGAACTAGCGGCCGCCCGCGGCAGGTTTTGCCCGCGTAGTAGTGGTCATTGGTACATGATTTTATAGATCTACTGCATTTATTTAGGTATTATGAATAAAGTAGGCAAGGCACTGATGCCAACGACGAGCTTCGGCAAATTCACCATCCACACTTGATGTGCGGGCTGGTTTCCGCAAGGCCTCTAGTGGGCCCTTTTTGCGTGGCGCTTGACACGAGCGTGTTGCTCGAACTTTTGTGGCTTCTACAACACGCCGGTTTCCTCACGATGTTTTACTGGCATAGTGCACATAAATTTTTCTGCAGAAAACTAATTGGTACACGACTGGATTTGAACCCACGACCTTAGGCGGATCGGAACAATGGGACTTCTCAGCAAATAGGTGGGTATGTACTTATAGGTACATAGGTAGGTAACTTATCATCATCATTATTATTATTATTAAAAGCCTATTGTGTCCCACTGCAGGGCAAAGGCCTCCCTTCCTTCTCTCCATTTATCTCTTGTTTGGGCTACTGTGGATCATCATTGTTATTATAAATTGTACAGATTTGTATTTTTGTAACAAATAAACTCAAAAACTACTGGACTGATAAATTTCTTTTGCCACTATAATGATGAATTATCCCCGAATAACATAGTTACATTATACCTAGTTCGAGCAAATTAAACCTACAGGAAATGAGTCTCTCACCAATAACTCTGCTTCTGTAGTTCAGTAACTACTGAGTAGTTCGACAGGTGGTACAAATGAAATGAAATGAAATATATTTATTTGCAAGAAGTATGGTACAATTATTAGATCAAGAATTTTGTATATCGGAGAATGATATACAAAATTCAAACAAAACGTAGAAAATATAAGTAAAATTAAAATGAATCAGTGTGTCAGAATAATAACAATAATCAATTCAGAATAATAATTCTTAAAGAAAATAGAAAATAATTTATATGAAATCTTTAACGCTATAAAAACATTGATACAACATTGTAGATATCTATAATAGGTAGTTACTTCATCACACACATCTACCTAGTTACTTCATTCACAATTTGACTTCACACACTTTTGGCAGGGTTCTAGACACACATCAAACACCCACTAAAGTCTGGTCTACCACTTTCTAGGGCTAAGTTTGACACACATCTTCAGCCCACTGAAGATGAAAGCCCACGAGGTGTCTGGCATGCAGCAGAGGTGTCCAGCCCTGAAGAATTAAAAGTTCTTCTCATTAGTGATGACTGCTCAGTTCTAACTATGCGTCTACGCTGCTGGAGGCATTGGAGTAGTCTGTGCTGTAGGAAATGGTAAATACTCTTCATATGATAATAATAAGACAGATCATTAGTTACTGATGCTGTTGCAGCCATCGCATTTCTGTCTTTTTAATATTCCGGTGGATTTTATTTATTTCGTAAATAGAGTAGCTCGTATCTCTTCTTCTTCTTAATGAATGGCATCTGTCCTTTTCGAATCACTTCTTCTTCTTCTTCTTCTTTTTTGGCTATCTTTTTCGAATCTAAACAGTAGCAAGCAGAAGCAAGCATGACATTGACTTCTTGACATTTGACAGTTTGAGATGTCAGTTTTGACAGTTGTAATTTATGATTTATGCACACAAATGTAGATATACATACGTACACGCACACATATACTATAGAAATCTGCTTCTTCTTTTTTCGTGAAAATAAGATCGGCCTTATCAAATCTCTTAGTTTTTACTACTTTACGCCGAGACAAGTAAATAAACATGGTGCGAGTAATAACCCAAGATACCTACGATGAAGTTGTCCGCGAGAACCTCTCCGAATTCGACATGAGTCCTGAGGAGGCCATGCAAGATGCTATAGCTCAGTTTGAAGCTCAGGTAAATACCAAAATTTAGTTTTGAGGTATACTGAGAAATATCCTAGCAACATAGTCTTCTAGATTTCTTGCGCTGTCACGTACCATAACCTTCAGCAATACAGGTTTTTCAATCTACTAGGTCAGGTCTTGTTACCTTTTTAGGATGCTATGGTCCCATTACAAAAACAAAAGGAATAAACTCATCTGCAGTTTCTAGGCACGGTAGATATTTCAGATTTCTTCGTAGTTAAGATCCATGATGATGTTTAAAAAGGTAGACAGAGGCAAACATTTGGTTAATAACCCACTATTTAAACCACCCTTTTAGTAATTGACCATTTATTTCAATTTAGTTTGAAAAAAAAATAGAAGATTATGTCATGAATAACAAAGAATAACCAGTTTTTTCAAAGTTACTGCGACCATCCTCTCATCAGTCGTGCATGACACATAGTGAGTCATTTTATAATTACCATGAATTGCATCCAAATAGTACCTAGAAATCTAGGTATAGGATCTAAGTAATCTACAACATCATCTCAATTATTATTAGTGTTCTAGTATTTTTCTTTGTCTTCCATCATAATTTATGCTGTTTAATTTAAATAACACGTCCACTTATATTATGTATCTTGTAAGTGTTATTCCTCAACGGCTTCAACGGAAGACCAGCGTAAGTTATTCTAACTTGCACATGCTGAGTTGGGACCAATTTGCTACTATACCTACTTACTCACTATGTTTATATTTAATGTTTAGTTATAAGTTATGTGTAACCTATTTTAGTTTACAAGGTTGCAAATAAATGTTTTGATTTGATTTTTGATTTGATTTTGATTAGTCAAGAATAATCTATGATGTTGCTTCAACTCAGATCTATCTAAACAGGGTGGAATTTTGTAATGCTACCTGGAGGGAAAGTACTCTTAAACATTCCTTTATTTTGGAATAGAAAGCAAACTGCATTCAAAGATTTTCAAAAATCTATTCTCCCACACCCGGGAATCGAACCAGCTAAAATCAGAAAAAATTATACTCTGTACTTTTATTGCATCGATCGTTAGGGTAAATCATAAGGATGAAATTTCTCCAACAAACATGATAAATTAAATGTAAGAAAAACCAGGAAATCTTAAATTAATTTAATTATTTACAAAAAATGGCAAACTAACTAATTAATTGCTCGAAATGGGCTCCATTCTCTTGGATACACAAATTTAATCTTTTAACGAATTCATTTCTAGTAACCTAGCCTATTAGCCGGTTCGATTCCCGGGTGTGGAAGAAGAAAATTTTCGAAAATCTTTGAATGCAGTTTGCTTTCTATTTAAAAATAAAGTAATATTTTCTTTGAGTAAAATTTTCTATCTGCAGTATTAAGAGTACTTTCCCTCTAGGTGGCATTACAAAATTCCACCCTGTATATAGGACAACCTACTGACAAACATTACAATTAGTTAATTTACATACATTATTTTTTTTTTATCATTGACAATGTTAGGCAAACCTTTTTGTTAGTTTTTAAGTAACATTGTTAATCAAAATTTTACATGACCTTATAGGACAGAATAGCTAGTTATGAATTAAAATGTATTGCTGTTAATTAGTCTCGCTTAAACTCGAGAATGGCTGGACCGATTTGGCTAATTTTGATCTTGAAGTATTTGTGAAAGTCCAGAGAAGGTTTAAAAAAATAAATATGTTATTTTTTAACGGAAACAGGGTGAGAGAAGCCAAGGGCGGCCGCTAGTCAATTATAAATAAATATTGTGGACAATAATAAATATTGTGGACAAAAATAAATATTGTAGACAATACTAAATATTGTGGACAATACTAAATATTGTGGACAATAATAAATATTGTGGACAATAATAAATATTGTGGACAATACTAAATATTGTGGACAATAATAAATATTGTGGATAATACTAAATATTGTGGACAAACCACACAACATTATCCAGCCCCAAAAGCAATTAGGCACTTCTTGTACTATGGGAACCAGATGGCTGATAGGTATAATACTTATGCACATTTTTTTTTAATACATACCTTCCTAGGATACAATAGGTATAACACCCAGACAAATATTTGTGTGTGTTAGCTGACTTAAAAAAAAGAGCAATTTGTTGTATTTTTTTAATGTTTCTGATCGCATAACATCTTTATTTCTGAACAGAGTTGGTCTAGTGGTAGCCGATCCGAAAGCCGTGGGTTCAAATCCAGTCATCTACCAATGAGTTTTTCTGTCGAAAAATTTATGCAATAGCCAGTACTCTCAAAACGGTGAAGGAAAACATCGTGAGGAAACCGGCGTGTCGTAGAACTTAAAAGTTCGAGCAACACGTGTCAAGGGTCACGCAAAAAGAGCCCGCCAGCGGCCTACTTGCGTAAAAACCAGCCCGCACATCAAGTGCGGATGATAAAAACGCACCGAAAAAAACTTCACTTGTGTATTTGTGACTTTGATACTGTTTATTGCAGGGTGTGGACCTGTCCCATATTATAAAAGACCTGGCACTCTGCTCCGGAGAAGACCATCTCATCAGCTCCACTATTGCCAAGCTTAAGGATCCTTGCAGCACCGAAGATACTGAACAGCTGTTGACGGATTTAGAAGTTGTAAAGGTAACAATATTATGTAAAGTAAACCGGCCTTTGCATCTATTGTAGATGATTTATATAGTCAGGGGCAGCTGGTGATTACTTATGCCCCTACTTACGGGACGCTATAGTGCCTGGGACAGGATTTTAAATGGAATAGGCTTGCCCGGCACCATCCTGACAGCTTAGTCGGCCTAATCCACAGGAAAGACATGGTCAATACGTGCAGAGGTGACTAAGCTGCGGGTTTCCTCACGATGTTTTCCTTCACCGTTTGAGAGCACTAGCATTGTGTACATAATTTTTTCGACTGAAAAACTCATTGGTACACGACTGGATTTAAACCCAACAATCTTAGGATCGGAAGGCGGGCCGCTACCACTAGACCACCAGTGCTCAAATAATATAACAGACAAGTTAATTTTACAAATATTTGAAAACAGCAAACTGAAAAGATGAAAATTCCTAAGAACCTGGAAATTACTCCATTTTGTTAGAAGTATAATAAATTAATATTGTGGACAATTCACACAACACTGTCTAGCCCCAAATTAAGCCGAGCTTGTACTATCGGAACCAAATAGCTGATATAATTATGTACTTAAATAATTTTTTTTTGTTACATACTTAGAATACTTTTTATAATATTATTAAATATATGTAAATTTAAATTATTGTATATTTCAGACAGAATGCGAAAAAGATATAGCACACAGAGTTCGCGCAGGCAACGACGGAGCCTACAAATTACTACTTGACTTGCTCTACAGCAAGTCAAGTGTGCTGCAGCAAGAGTTGAGAGACAAGGACAGAAAGATTATTGAGAGTACGCTGAATGCTCTGGTCGCTTTGATGGACAGTCAACCTGACTTGTTGGATGCTAGAGGCATTGATATGATCAAAACGTAAGATTACCCACCCCTATTCAAACTATTTTTAGGGTTCCGTAGCCAAATGGCAAAAATGGAACCCTTATAGATTCGTCATGTCTGTCTGTCTTGTCCGTCCGTATGTCACAGCCATTTTTCTCCGAAACTGATGAAACTTGGCGAGTTAATGTATTGTGTAAACCGCATTAAGATTTTTACACAAAAATAGAAAAAAAAACAATAAATTTTGGGGGTACCTACTATACTTAAAAGCTTAAAACTGAAACTCAATTTTTTTTTCATTAAAACCGTACGTGTGGGTTATCTATGAATAGGTCATCAAAAATGATGTTGAGGTTTCGAATATCGTTTTTATCTAAACTGAATAGTTTGCGCGAGAGACACTTCCAAAGTGGAAAAATGTGTGTCGTCGTCCCTGTAACTACTAAAATAAGAGAATGATAAATCTAAAAAAAAAATATGATGTACATTACTATGCAAACTTCCAACGATATTTGGTTTGAACGAGATGTAGTAAGTAGTTTTTTTTATACGTCATAAATCGTAAACCGCAATTTACCTTGTGACGAACTACAAGAACTTTTATATTTTGTTACTTGTTGCTGCGGAACCCTTCATGGGCGAGTCCGATTCGCACTTGTCCGCTTTTTTACATAATCTAGCATACTTGCAAATAAATATATATCATTTCATTTTAACAGGTTATTTGATAGGCAGGTATTGTATTCTTAGAATACAATAACAAAACCCAGATAGAGAACCAAGATCTGTGTTCACCACACAAATATTTGTTCTTGGTCGGGATCGAACCCACGACCTACGGCTCAGAAGGCAGAGCTACCAACTGAGCTGAGAAGCTAGTCGCAGTTACGCCTTGCTATTAATTATAATGTCGTCGGTCCATGTGTACCAACCTAACGTTCACAATCTTGTTACAGATTATTAGACAATGTGGAAAACGAAGACATAATACTGGCAACACTGAAATGGACGTCTAACTGTTGTTTGAAACACGAAATGAACAGACAAAAACTATTCGCTAAAAACATACCGGAGAATCTCAAGCTACTACTCAATGTCAATGACAATGAAAAGGTACCATTTATGCCTCATTTTTGGTCTAAGTACAGCTTTTTTGACTGGCCTCTCAGCTCAGTTGGTAGCTCTGCCTTCTGCGCCGTAGGACGTGGGTTCGATCCCCACGGAGAACAAATATTTGTGTCGTGAACACTTTTGTTTGTTCTCTGTCTGGTTGTTATATTGTATTCTAAGTATGTATTTACACAAAAATATATGTATACAAAGTATTATATCAGCTATCTGGTTCCCATAGTACAAGCTCTGCTTATTTTGGGGCTAGCTAGTGTGGATTGATCTCTACAATATTGATTTATAATTTTACTAGTTATCATTTTTCTTTATTTTCTATTGAATTGTCTACAATATCATCATCATCATCCACAGCCCGTCTTCACCCACTGCTGGGTATAGGCCTCCCTTAGTTTGTGCCATTTACCTCGATCCTGTGCCAGGCTAAACCATTTAATTACATTAAAATATTGATTTAGTAGTAGTAGAGCTCTTTGTGTGTGGCTCGTCCGGGGAAGTACTACCACCATGTCTATTTCTGCCGTGAAGCAGCATTGCTGTGTTTCGGTTTGAAGGGTGTGGGTGAAATTACTGGCTCGTGAGGCTGAATATCTGTATGCCTCCAGTTGATGGACGCAGGGCATCGTAGGGCACGTTCCTGACGTGCGTGACCTACGAGGCATTGCTTTGTTATAGGCGATGGTTACCACTTAACATTAGGTGGGCCATATGCTTGTTCCATCAGCTAGTTACATAAAAAAAACGGTTGCCTGTAAAGTCGGTTTTCTGACGATAGTTGAACGTGACAACGTCATAAGAAAATACACAGATGTCGAACGCTGCCGAACGCGGAGGCCGATTGTGCCTCTCTGTCGCTCGTTCCGCGCTCTCGCTTGCACTTCAAGCCTTAAATGGAACGCTTCAGAGCGAGGTAACGCCGGCGCCGCATGACGTCATGCTTTTTCGGGTGTGCAGCCGGCTCCATCGAATTATAAGACGTTGTCACGTCAAAAACAGCTTCAAAATCCGTTTTAAAGATTAAGCATACTAAAGGACAGACAACGACAACCACTTTGCTCTATACTATGTAGTGACTAGTTATATTTTTTTAGTTTGTATTGAAATGTCTACAATATTGAATATTTATTTAATTTCAGTTACTGCTACAAACCCTAGTGGTGATCAGAAGGCTGACGTTAGATGACGACATACGGCATGAGTTCGGGAAGGCGCATGAACACGCGAGGGAACTGGGCGTTATGATGTTGGAGCCTATTAAGAATCTATTGAATGGTACAAAGAACATTTTCTAAAATAAAAATTTAATTAAACCCATACGTATCTATGATAATCTATGATATTTTTCTCCAAAACCGTAAGAGCCCGAACGAGATCTAGTCAGTAGTTTTTTTTTATACGTCATAAGTCGTAGACCGCAATTTACCCTTCGACGAACTACAAGAACCTTTATATTATGTTACTTGATGCTACGGAACCCTTCATGGGCGAGTCCGACTCGCACTTGGCTGCTTTTTTTTTGAATACGTCGTAAACCGTAATTTATCTTTCGACGAACTACAAGAACTTTTATATTATGTTACTTGTCGACTCCCTTCATGCGCTTTTTTTTAAACTCATTTAGTTGTCCAGATCACCTGGAGCCGCCGCTGGTATCGGAGCTGCTGGTGTCGCTGTCGTCGCTGCTGGTCCGCAACGAGCTGTGCGCGGCGGCCGGGGATTGCGCACTGCTGGACGCCATTGTCAAGAACTATGACCGGCCCGCGGTTATACAGCAGGCGGCTAAATTGTGAGCATTATCTTATACCTTTAAACGAGAAAATCTTGTATAGATATATATACAGAGTGGATACGACAGATGGGCATTAAATTACACTACGTACACTATACGTGTTAAGTATTAAATCGATACGGTTTAAAAATAAAAAGCTACAAAAATGAGATTTTTTTTATTTCAAACAAACTAAATAGCTTACCGATCCGAGTAAAACGCAAACACCCTTGATAGTAAAACGCGCTCCGGCAAGCGCGCGACATGCCCAGGCAAGCGGCGCGGCGGCCGGGGCGATGACCTGGCGCGACGCGAGTGGAGGCCTGAGCCGCCTTTGAATTGGGTAGGTACGCTCACAACACTACTTTTACTAGTAGTACTTTTGTATAGTGCGGGCGTTTCTAGAGCAACTGCGGCTGTCACTAAACCTCTCTCTGTATGTTCGTAGAGCCAAAGATGCGTTTCCACGGCATTCGCCGTAAATAAAAATCATGTCAGTGTATTCTGACGCCGTGTAAGTTACACGAGGCATTGTTGAACACACAAAACCAAATTTTAATAACATGTCTTCATCACATCACAATAAAAAACAGTCAATCACAAATTGCCTGTCTTCGTTTTAAATTCATAAAAATGAAAACGTAAGCTTCCGTGTTCCGGTAGGTAGGCACATCCGTTCCGAACGGTCAGCGGTCGCGAACTGAAATTGAAAGTAGTTAGGTAGCAATAAGAAAGAACGCACTGACCTATGTCTATTTCTTTTACCCGCGGGATTTTTGCTATGTCATTGTCTCTCTCTATGTCACTCTCGTAGTGAAAATGCCTGTGTGTGTATTACTTGCGTCGGAGTGGCAAAAACGCTTCGTAGGTAGGTATAGGTAATCATCTGCTATGAAAAATACATCGTGTTCGAAAAATGAAATAACTTGAAAAATTATTTGCGGCTAAACTACTGCTCCTAATTAAAAGATTTTTGGTACAGAGCTTGAAAATGGTGCCTAGTATATGCAGTTTATTTTTTGTCTCATCAGTCGTATCCACCTTGTATATATATATATATATTTAGGATCTCGGAAATGGCACCAACGATTTTCATGAAATTTAGTATACAGGGGTTTTCGGGGAAGATTAATCGATCTAGCTAGGATTTATTTGTAGAAAATATCGGCGTTCGGAGTTAAGAACAAACAACTTTTTCATAATATCATTACTCCTAGCGCCATCTGTTGCTCAGAAGCAAAAACTAAGCTCTGTGAGAACCTGAGAACTCAAGGGTTATGTTTCACAGAGAACGCCATCTATTGTCGAGTTTTGGAACTAAAGGACTACGTAAATACTCTGTAGACAAGTTCCAGAAGTTTCTCATTCTCATTGCACTCGTGTTTTTTTTTTAAATAACCAGTTCTTATTTTTTATTATTATGTAGTATGTTAGTAAAATCGAAACAAATGATTTCATCATTCATAAGTACGTTATCAAAAAAATACCGAGCGAAGCTCGGTCACTTTCTGCTAGTGTAATTATTAATAGGATGAAAACTCTTCACTGAATATACCTAGCTAGAACTCTGTTTTACTTATACACGGCAAAACAATAAAACTACGCAAGGCGACGATACTGTCTGCGATATTACGCATATTATGGCTCACCTGATGGTGGTAACCACCACCTATAACAAAGCATTGCCTCGAAAGTCACGTACGTCAGGAACGTGCCCTTCGATGCACTGCCCTGCGTCCATCAACTGGAGGCATACAGATGTTCAGCCTCACGTGCCAGTAATTTCACCGGCAGCCACACCCTTCAAACCGAAACAACTCTATTGATAAAAATAAGGTGGAAGCAGTTACTTAAAATTGAACAGATAATAATACATGAGCGGCCTTATTGCTAACAGCAATTTTTACTAGGTAACCTTGGTATCATCGTCATCACCGTCACCCTTGATTAAGTTCACTAACACTGAACAGGTCATAGACCTTCCCTATACATTTCCAGGAAGAAAGATTCTGTGCTCTATCCACGATGTAGAAATATAATATTGTTGTTGCTAAATTACCTATTTTTGAATGAAATTAATTTCAATAAAACTAGCTATGAAAACAGTGCAGTAAAGATGCCTTTATTAATACTACTTAATGTACTAAACTACTCACACACTTTGACAAAATGCATAAACCTGGTGTTGTATTAACACTTATCTACTTCTAGATTGTCAAACATAACACTATTAAATCTATGAATTTTTAAGTTTCTAAAACAGCTACACCAAAATGAATTTCTTTAGAACGTTTTTAAAACCCGCACATTTTCTCCGCAGACTGATAATGTGATCTAACAAAGAGACATCTCTCGTTATCCAAATGCAAAGTCTTACTCTTCACCATTATTTCGTTTTCTAGCATCGATCGTTCATGTATCAACTCTGCTCTCAACTTCTCAGTTTCCAAATGACGTCTTTGCAACAAACTCATGCTTTCATTCAAATCTCTGACTTCTTCTATCAGGCCTACCAGCGATCCTTCTCTACAATTCTCGACGTTAGGTCTACAGTTCTTAGTGTTCAATCTCGTTTGAGCCACTTGGATTCTCTGAGAGACTTTCATCATTTCATCGTGCAACGTTTCTAGAATATTCTCAGTTTCAACAATCTTTTGCAGGATCAATCGTAGCTGGTTTTCTAGATCAATTTTCACCTCTGTTGTTCGAGCAATGCGTTCAGTCAAAGCGTTGTTGACTTTTATGTCTTGAGAACGCAGATCTCTGGCTGTGTTTATCAAAACTGCGTCGACCTTAGCTCGTAGATCCTGGGAGCGTAATATAGCATTCTTAAACTGTACTAGACCGTCTACAGTGAAATGCTCCCAGGATTGAACATCCGATTGCCCTTCCGATAGCCTTGTGGCTCCCGAGGACTCTTTTACGTTCTCCGACTTAGTTTGCAATTCGTAGTTTGCAGTTTCATACTTGAAAGCCAGACATTTGTTACTCCAGTCCCTTTCTAAAGCGTTTTTAGCCGCGACATTCATTCTCATCTGGTTCTCGATATCTCTAAGCATCTCTCCGTGTAGACGCCTTACGTTTTCGATCACCGCTGATTCGGTAAAAAGCTGTTCTTGCGGCATATCGTATATCAAATCGGACTGCATTCTCATACGTCTCAAATCTAAACATTCCTCGTTGATGTAACGAGGTATGTTCAGCGTATCCATTGCATTTTTCAACTGCTGTCTTTGACCCTCCAAAATATTTATTTCAGCGTCTATATCTCTTATAGCTCGTTCTAGCTCAGCTTTCCAGTAGTTTATATGTCTCGCTCGATGTTTAAGCTGGTCTGTGCTATCGCTGAAGTCTTCGCAAGATGTCTGATTCACTTTCACGATGCAGTTCTTGGTGATGGAAGTGTTTTCATCAGTTACATTGACGATATCTCCCTGTAGAACTCTTTGGTTATGTTCATGCCATTTCTGGACAGTTGTCAAGCCGTAGTTTCGATCTCCGAATGATAGGTAGTCTCCGTTTTCAGCTGTTGACATTATTCTTTCCATATCTTCCCTGCCAGCCATTTTTATTTTATTTTGGAATCTTTACAAAAAGACTGTCTCAAATCGAAGTCTCTCCTCATCTAACCCAATGTGTATCCGTTGAATCGATAAGAAAGCAAAGTAACCATGGGGATAACTTTACGCGGAAGACATTTCCAATGGAATTAGGTCAAGTCATAAACTCATAACGATTATAGTCACGCAATTTTTAGCGAAATGCCTATAAAATCCCGTTTCCTGACTCCATGACCAATGAATTCAATTATAAAACATTAGTAATCATCATCATCAGCCTGAAGAACCAGCTATCTTAACAATGTCGTCGGTCCATCTGGTGGATGGGCGCCCTACATTTTGCCTTCCGGTTCGTGGTCGACATTTGAGACCTTTATTCCGCAACGGTTGTCGGTTCTTCGAGCTATATGACCTGCCCATTGCCACTTAAACTTACTAATTCTAAGAGCTATGTCGGTGACCTTAGTTCTTCTACGGATATCTTCATTTCAGATTATATCACGTAGTGAAATTCCCAGCATAGCTCTCTCCATAGCTCGTTGCGTGACTTTGAGCTTGTGCACGAGGCCAATAGTCAGCGACCACGTCGTGTATAAAACATGTTTCAATAATACTTAATTGTAATTTTGTTATGTTTCCAGAGCGACTGCTTTAGCTGGCAACGACGACGTGAAGCGAGATCTAGTAAAGAAAGGCATCGCGCCGATTGTCGTCTCAGTACTCAGCAGACATGCGGTAAGCACTTAGAAACATTGATAGAAACATAACGAAATTAGTTGATATCAGGGAAGGAAAAAAATGCGTCGTGCTTTCTAAATCCCACTCGATTTATGACTTGGCATATAGTAGTTGTTTTAAGAGGCTATCCATCGTCAAATACCGCTTCTTTTTCAAGCCTGTGCCTGAAAACCAGCGCTGCTTGGCACGGTAGCTACTGCCATGAGGCAGCAAAAAACTGAGCTATTTGATTTTGATTGATTTTTATGTCTTGTAACCATTCAGCACGGGACGGCGCTGGCTGGGACCTAGTTTCTGTTGTTGGTCGTAGGTATACATATATTATACACAGGTAATGTTGTACCTATTATTTTCTCCGGTGAACCGATTTTGAGATAGAGGGAAGAGAGCGCGTGGTTACAGCATCACTTCAGGTCAACCGACGACCGGGCTGTGACCGCGCGCTCTTTGCCCTCCATCTCGAAAACGGTTCACCGTATGAAAAATGTTTGTAAACAAAAATTGTGGAGAATTTTGTATTATAATAACTTACTATAATGACTGGACTAGTGTGTATTTGAGCCTTTATGTCAAATAAATGTATTTTCTTTGTTCTTTATTTCTTTCAAATAACTTAAACATTACTCACTCGTACATTGAAACATTTTTGAATAAATAAAATTCCTACTTATTTATGAAAAATGTTTTTTAATAGATTTTTGACGTGATAACGTCTTATAAATCGATGGAGCCGGCTGCACGCACGAAAAAACATGACTCATGCGTCGTTACGTCGTTTCGTCGTTCCATTTACCTGAGCCCGAGCCCGGGTCGGGTAAATGAGGGTAAGGGTAAATGAGGGTAAGGGTAAGGGTTCGGTCTTGTTCCGGGTCCGGGTCCGAGAGTTCGAGTTCGAGTCCGAGTCCGAGTCCGAATCCGAGTCCGCGAGTATTTTCTTATGACGTTATCCCGTTCAACTATCGTCAGTAAACCGACTTTACAGACAACCGATTTTTTTTTTATTTGCAGAGTAACGCAGCCACCGCAGCCTTACTCCTCAAAGGCATAGCAGCACTAACCTTGCGGGAACCCGCGCATAGTCTGCAATTCTTCGAGAACGGCGGCCCTGAAGCCATCGTGGAATGCATGAAGATACATCCTGACAACGCATCTGTACAGGTCAGTTCAGTGAAGGAAAACATCATTAGAACCCGCGCATAGTCAACAGTTCTTAAGTAACGGCGGCCATCGTAGAATGCATGAAGATACACCCTGACAATGCATCTGTACACATAAAATAAATAAATAAATGAGCCACCTAGCCCCAAACTAAGTAAATACCCCCTTCCCTCCTTCCTTAGTGGTTTTTTAGATGCTATTCTTAACAAATAAATGCAATATACAAGGTGTATCTAAATATGTGTACTATGCGAAGGTGGGGGGTTTCAGACCACAATGGTGATCAGTTGTGGGGGGGAGAAAATTAAAAATTCCTATTTTCAGTTTCCCATACAAAAATATTTAATTTCA
Organism: Thera obeliscata; assembly: GCA_947578465.1. Taxonomy (NCBI): domain Eukaryota; kingdom Metazoa; phylum Arthropoda; class Insecta; order Lepidoptera; family Geometridae; genus Thera; species Thera obeliscata. The sequence goes on along the minus strand of OX387923.1, from coordinate 7,742,297 downwards.
TAATGCCTAAACAACCCTATCCTTGTAACCCCTTGACCCCTTGACCTACTACCTCTGTAGGTCTACTTCTACTACCTACTACCTCTGTAGCTGAGTTTAGGGTTGTCACTTTGTATAAAGTCAGCTGTTCATGTTGAAACTTCGTTGCAGTTTTTTCAGAGATACCAATCGAAGTTCGAAAAGTCGTTGAACAAAAGTTGTTCCCCGGGGGGTGGAAATTCACCCCTCTTCGGGATAGTACACATATTTTGATACACGTTGTATATAGGTTAAAATGGTAAATAAATAAAAAAATATATATTGTCATTTTTCTTTGTTTAAATTTTCTATTTTTTCTTTTCCAGAAAAATGCATGCTGGGCCATTAGGAACATGGTAGCCAGATCTCGAGAACAAAACGAAAAGTACCACGAGCTGGGAATAGAGGCGCTTTTGAATACGGCCTACGAGAAATTCAGCGACGACTTCGGCTTTGACATCAAATCAGCGCTGAGAGATTTGGAGTGTGATGTAAAGTTAGATGAACAATGGACGGGGAAGGGGGTTCAGTTGGAGAAGTGATATCAAAAATGCTTCGACATTCGACTTCGACATTCCCATAAATGGGTGTAAATTGACAAATAACTTGGCGGGTTTTAGCTCAAAAAAAAATACTTAAACCATAAATAAAAATACGCAGACATCTTTTGATAATACCAAAATGAAATTGTGCAGAGCTTCATTTTAAATTTGCTGCACTGATTTTTACATACATTTAGCTTAAAACAGTTTGCATACAAAAAAAAACATGGAATTAATATTGATCCTATTAAAAAAAAAAAAACTGTCTGTAAACTAAGAACCGCAAAGTTATTTGTCGGGTACATAGCTTCTCAGTGATATTTATACATTAACAGCCATACTTATAAACACAATTTAAATTTAATAATTGCTTGAATTAGCTCTGTCACTTTTTGTTATTACCCAGTGGTAAGAGATAGCAATAATTTTAGCACTGTGTATCTTTTAACATGTTCATTAGTAATATTGCACAATTACTAATCTGAGGTTATGTAACTTATAAGCAGCTATAATACTAACACTCCCACCGATGGACCGACGACATTGTAAAGATCGCGGGTATTCGGTGGATTGAAAGGACTCGGAATCGTTAAACATAAAACTAGGAAAAATATTTAACTTGCATATCTAATCTATGCAAGTTAACTTTATGTAGACTTGTGTGTGCATCCTACGCACCCGCTAATGCTGCAAAGTGAAATAAGGTGTATTAGACACAATAAAAATAAAAAATTAAAAAGATTTCGACACTTTAGATTAGCTGATTAGTTCTAAATATTTTTCCTAGTTTTATGTTTAACAATGGAATTCCGCAAAGTCACGCCTGAATCAATTAATGACTCAGAATCTTTCTTCCTGGAAATGTATAGGGGAGGTCTTTAGTTCGCGCCACCACTGAAGTCTGATAGACGCGGCGTCACAGAATCATATTCCAGTATTGCTATTTTTTGTACGTAAAGAAGCTTAGCTCCCCGCTATTGCAATAATGGCGGGTACCAGATTTGTGAAATGTGACATGCAATGAAAGAATTTGCCAGCCACGTTGTCGCAATATATCATGCAATGTAACAAGAGTTCCCATAGTGTGGACGCCTTGCTCGCACGAACAGAGCATTATTTCAACTCGTGCGCACCGCGATCCGCCATTTGTCGGTTTTTTCGCCGAATTCAAGGGGCGCGCAGTTTACACGAAGCGCCAGTGTGGACGGGTTGTGAACCATGGAAACTATCCATTTTCTTCGCGTGCTCTTGACAGACAGCTACATAATATGTTCGCCGCGCATGCTCAGCTAGTGCGCGCCCTGCGTATAGGTAGAGGCACATAACTTTAGCACTGACCGTTATTGCGCAGAAGTCAAAAATAAGGTACCTGGGCGTCGATTCTAGCAACACAACGCTCAAGCGATTGCGTAAATCGATGTGAGTTGTCAATTTTTGTTTGAAAAATTTGAAAATGGAACTCGGTTTCAGCGATCACTCAATCGAGCCGTGTTGCTGGAATCGACACGCTGACCGTATGAAGCGAAGGCTAGCGGTATGAAGCGCGGGCGTGCGTAGCGCTGATTGGCTCTCCGGTCGCACTTCGCTCTCTGTAGTCTGTCAATAGGACACTCTGCACACATCCAGTGTACGCGACATGCGCACACTACGACGCATGCGCAGCTATCCCCTTCGCGTATCGCTTATCGCTAAAGTTATGTGCCGCTTGTTATACACATTTATGAAAGGCTTCTTTCGTGTTACATTTCGCAAATGTGTACCCGGCTTTAGAATTCAGTCGTGGCGCGGACTCTATGTTCAGTAGACTTCTACTGACTGATGATGATGAATACTAATACTCAAGACTAATGATATAGCGTACTGATGTAATAACAAATATTTTATGAAAAGGTGCTTAAAAAAACTGCATTTTTATTAAAAAAACTTTTTTATTGATCACAATCGTTTCATTATAATTACATAACAATTAAAACTGCTATCACAAAGATTTTAGTAATGTCCCAAAAGTTAAGAGCCGAGTGGGATTTGAACCCGCGACCTTCCCCTTGGTTTGGCTGCGCTGACCGCTGCGCCATCGGATCCTAATCACACTCGACCAATAACTCTAGGACTGTTCTGCACTAACGCGAACGACCGCGGTTCTTTGTGATTTCCATGTGTAGTAAACACTATAAAAATAATTGAAACTGGTATGTTGGAAACATTTAAAATTATCAACAGTGAGTAATTTGTCTTTTACACAGATCATAATTAAAACTTTACAGAGGTACCTTTGGATGAAATGTGATTTCAGTACATGCATATTTTGAATTAAAATAAAATCGAAATATAAAATATAGTATAGTAGTAGTAGAACTCTTTGTGTGTGGCTCGTACGGGTGCGTACTACCTCCATGCCTATTCCTGCCGTGAAGCAACATCGTTGTTTCGGTTTGAAGGGTGTGGATGCCGGTGACATTACTGGCACGTGAGGCTGAACATCTGTATGCCTCAAGTTGATGGACGCAGGGCAGTGTATGTGTGTGCATAAGTCGATGCTTTGTGATAGGCGTTAGTTACCACTTAACATCATCCACAGCCCGACTTCACCCGCTGCTGGGTCTCTTTAGGACTCTCTGTATGAGCCACTGTTGTCGGTCTTAGGCACATAACATCAGGTGAGTCATATGCTTGATCAATCAGCAAATTGAATAAAAATAATTAAAAAATATAAAAATCAAATCGAATGCAATCATACTAGTTATAAAAAAACAATAAAACTAAAACATACAAAATCGTTTTGTACTAGATTCAAAATTAAGTAACACAATATTTGGTCCATGACCGTACCGTAACAGACATTTTTTGCACAAATGCAAACTTTTTTGTCTTAACTATATTAAAATACATTTAATTTAACATAACATAATCTCAAAAAATGTGACTTGAAAAAGGTAAAAAATTAAAATAAAACACGTTTGCCCATTCAACAAAAATCTTTTGAATGATTCGGTAGTAAAATCAAACTATTATACAGGGTTATTCATAATTAGCTGCAAATACTCAGGAATTAGGTTCAACAAATAAAATAAAAAATATTTATGAAATGATTTTTTTTAAGTTTTGGTTTAAGTTTTTGTATCAAAATTTTATTTTGATAAATTTTTTTACGGTTATTGCATAATGATTGCCATGGAGAACAGGGCGTCAATTCCAGCAACACGGTTCGATTGAGTGATCGTCGAATGATCGCTGAATCCGCGTTCCATTTTCAAATTTTTCAAACAAAAATTGACAACTCACATCGATTTACGCGATCGCTTGAGTGATTTGTGTTTTCAGAATCGACACCCTGGACGATGACCCACCCAGGCGGTGACTGAACGCAGAGTGTCGCTCACGGCGCGCGGGCGCGGATCAAAGGTCAAAATAGGTCTGGCGCCAATGATTCCAAAGGATATTCTTTATCGATTTTCTCGGGATTTTCATAACAAAACTTAAAAAAAATCATTTCATAAATATTTTTTATTTTATTTGTTGAACCTAATTCCTGAGTATTTGCAGCTAATTATGAATAACCCTGTATAGAAGAATCATGAGGTCATCAATTTCTGATGCTGACTATACCAGCCTATGACCTGAACGTACAAGCAAATACTTAAAAGTACTCAGTTATACTAAAGGCCTACGCAGACCGATGGCATGGCAAGAGATTTTGCTGTCAGCGCAGTAGCCGCTTAGATCCCGCGGCATTCCAGCGCCTTGCCACGGTATGCCACGCCGCCTTACTCCGCCGGATGTCAAAACGAGCGCCGAAGTCCTTGGCATGCCGTTACTTACCGTAGTACGCCACGGCATCCCGTCGCGGGAGCCCGAGGCGCGATTTTCAATGCCGGGCAATGAAATCTCTTTCCGACGCCACGGCATCATTTTAAAGCAACTTAAGTCGTATTTCTATAGCGATACGTTTGAATGACCACTAGTACAAATATAAATCCCTTGCCATGCCGTAACGGTCTGCGTAGGCCATTAGTATTCAGAGATCATTGCAGTTCGTAGTTTGAAGTCGCTCCCTTAATTTTAAAACTAATATTGTTTTGTACAAATAACAAAAAAAATTGTACGCTAGTACCAAAATGGAAGAATCAAGAAATAGCAACAATATGGCAGACATGATAATTATTCATTTATTAATAATCGTATGTTTCCACCAATAAACAAGTGAAGTTTAAAAAAAACTTGCGAAACCTGTTTAATAAAATTTCTATGGAACCAATCTTGAACTAAAAAAAATCAAATCGATTAATAAAGTCCGAAGTTATGCTATAACAAACATTGTATTTTAAAAAAAGATGAACATTATTGATATTTTGAAATACATAGCTTGTTTTCTCGGTAGAAACATTTGACTGCGATTTTTCATATTTCGATAAGAAAATGTTGCGCCACATGTTTTTGAGTTTAGGCAGTGGAAACGCGCGATTACCGATGAGTATTTATTTATCTTGGTAGGAGGTAGATCGGTGGGTATGTATAGTATAGTTGTGAGCTTAACGGTCCTTCGAGCGAGCTACTACCTAAGAACAAGCAATAGCGATAGTAGTACCAGAACTACTAGCTAATACATCCTACGATATCGTGTTAAGTACTCATGTAACAATACGGTAGTGGTTATAAAAAAATACTAACAAACGGTGAAGGAAAACACCGGGAAGAAACCGGCATGTCGTAGAACCGAAAAATTCAAAAACATTGTGCCAAGTGCACGTGAAAAGCTTCTTAAAGGCCCGTACAATCCTTTCACCTTACTGGTTCATATGGATTAGTAACATAACAGTTAGAACGGTCGTGAATCTGTTTACAACAATCGCAAAGACTATTCTTAATTGATCGTTTTAGCTATTGCTTGTTCTCAGTTAATAGCCCTGCGGATCCAAGATGGCGGCTACACGTTCTTATGTTATAGCCCTGTGATCCAAGAGGGCGGCTATATGTTCTTAAGTTATAGCCCTGCCAAACCAAGATGGCGGCTTCATGTTTTTAGGTAAAAGCCTCGTGAATACAATATGACCCGGTAAGATGCAGCTACGCGTTCTTAGGTCCTGTTGATCCAAGAGGGCGGCTACATCTTCTTAGGTTATAGCCCTGTTGATCCAAGAGGGCGGCTACATCTTCTTAGGTTATAGCCCGGTGGATCTAAGATGGTGGCTACACGTTTTTGGGTATTAGTCTCGTGAATAATACAAGATGGCGGTTTTATGTTCTTACGTAATAGCCTTGTGTAACCAAGATGGCGGCTACATGTTTATAGATAATAGCCCTGAGGATCTAAGAGCGCGGTTACACGTTCTTATGTTATAGCCTTATGAATCCAAGATGGCAGCTACATGATCTTAGATAAAAACCCTATAGATCCAAGATGGATGCTTCACGTTCTAAGTTTATAGTCATGTGACTACATGATGGCCCTGTGTATCCAAGATGGCAGCAACATGTTCTTAGGTAATAGCCCTTTGGATCCAAGATGGCGGCTTAATTTTTTAAGGTAAGGCCTCGTGGATACAAGATGCCAGCTACATGTTAGGTTATAGCCCTGTGGATCCAAGAGGGCGGCTACACGTTCTAAGATAATAATTACATCCGGTACTCATGCGCCTTTGCAAGAAACTTGTCGTACTTCCATTTCCTGTAGTTCATGATACTGCGGCCGTTCATTATCGTGTGCACCATTATCTTCTCATTGTACTCCAGACTTGTTAGCAGCTGGAAATACGGATTTTTAGATTAAAACTAGTTTCAGGAATGTTAGAAAAATAGCCACACAACAAAAAAAAACAATTGAGAGACCTCCTTATTACTTGAAAGGTTAGCTGGTAGATAATGCTATCCAGCATCAAGCTCGCCTTATATGTTCCTCATCCTCATCATCATCAGCCTGAAGAAGTCCACTGCTGGACATAGGGCTCCCCTATACATTTCTAGGAAGAATGATTCTGAGCTCTTCCATCCACCGACTTCCCGCGATCTTAACAATGTCTTCGGTCCATCTGGTGTGTGGGCGCCCTACTTTTCGTCTTCCGGTTCGTGGTCGCCATTCGAGAACCTTTATTCCCCAACGGTTGGTGGCGCCTTACATGTTATTTGTGCAATAATTAATTTTCTATCTTGTTTTGTACATAACATAGACCATCCTTTGGCCACAATCTCACCTGATGGTAAGTGACGATGTAGCCGACGATGGAGCAGGATGGTCTAGAAGACACCTATTCACATTTCCCTTGAAGGGGCCCAGATTGTAATGGTCAGGAAAAACCGCCGACGGTAATGATTTCCATTCCCTGGAGGTTCGCATAAACTCCAAAATCTCATTTTTCAAGTCTGTTTAAAAAAAAATCCTTCTCTAGAACTATTTTTAAAAGCATGAAATTACTTACTTTTGGTGTTAGCAGAAAGTACTGTGCGTTATCGCATTCCGTGGTTACTTTGACCAGTAGTTGGAACATCTTGCGCTCGTTGATCGGATCCATTCCTTGGTTGATCTCGTCAACACATCTGAGAAAAAAGTAAATGTTGTAGACATTTTTGTTTGACTGGCCTCTCAGTTGGTAATAGCTCTGCCTTTTTGGCCGTGGGTTCGATCCCCACCGAGAACAAATATTTGTGTGGTGAACACCGACGTTTGTTCTGTCTGGGTGTTATATTGTATTCTAAGGAGCCTCTTTGAGGCGTACTTAAAATCCTTTCACCACACTTGGTTCGAAAGAACCAGTGACACGATAAGAAGAAGAAGTGTATGTATTTACAAAAAAATATACAAGTTTTATATCAGCTCTTTAGTTCCCATAGCACAAGCTCTGCTTAATTTGGGGCTAGATAGTGTCGTGGGATTGTCCAAATTATTTATTTTAAGGCTTGTTTAGTAACCCGCATCGTTGACGTTAGTCAAAAAGCCGCCACCCTTAAATGGAACTGGGCTGGTCACGTCTGTCGCATGCCTGACACCTTGTGGGCTAAGAGGACCTCAGAATGCATTCCACAACATAAAAGGCGGCGACGTGGAAGACCAAGAATGAGATGGCAGGACGAACTTGACTACCACCTTAGATCGTGGCCTGTCACTGGGTTGAGTCGCGAAGTGGAAAGAGGGAAGGGAGGACTTTGCCTTGTAGTGGGACAAAAACGGCTGAATAATAATAATAAATTAGCTGTTTTAAGTCGGGGTCGGCCAAGAAAGCGTTGGAGGGACGATCTCGACGCTTTCGAGCGAGAATAGTGGGATAAAGCGATGGATAGAGACAGTTGGAAGGATTTGGGGGAGACCTTTGCCCAGCAGTGGGACGATATAGTGTTAGGAAAAAAAAGTCGGCTTACTGACGATAGTTGAACGTGACAACATCATACAGCTGTCCACGCGGACGCATCGCTCACTCAAGTAGGAGAGAGACAGATGTCGAACGCTGCCGAACGCGGAGGCCGTGCGTGTCTCTTTGTCGCTCGTTCCGCGCTCTCGCTTGCACTTCAAGACTTAAATAGAACGCCTCAGAGCGCGGTAAAGCCGCATGTCATCACGTTTTTTCGTGCGTGCAACCGGCTCCATCGAATTATAAGACGTTGTCACGTCTTATAAGCGTGGGTTATACCTGAAGGGCACGGTGGTGAGTGACTGCAGGGCCATGAGATAGAGCGCGGTGGATAGCGCGCGCTCCCCGCCGGACTGGGCGTGTCGCGTCAGCTGTTGCAGCTGTTCCGACGCGCGGAAGCTCACCAGGATACTGATGCCGTACTTGTCGTAGTCCTCCTAAATATACAAATAACACAGAAGTAGTATAAATCTGTGTTGCATTTTTGCTTAGACAGATATTAAGGGGCCGACGGAGGGCGAAGTTTCATACAAACGTAATACCAAAATGATTACTAATTTAAGCAGATTTTCACTATATTACTGTAATAATTGTATTTGTACAGTATTTATCTAGGTTCCTGAACAGTTTTTATTTTAAATTACTTACCTCATATGAAATAAACACCAATCGCATTTTACACATTTTTTTCATTGCAAAATGTGATTGGCGTTAATTTCATTTGAGGTTAGTAATTTAAAATTAAAACTGTTCAGGAACCTAGATAAATACTATACAAATACAATGATTACAGTAATATAGTGAAAATCTGCTTAAATTAGTAATCATTTTGGTATTACGTTTGTATGAAAATTCGCCCTCCGCCGGCCCCTTAAGAGGCCATAAATATAAACATTTTACATCGAATTTGGCTATATATTTATGTATGTGAAGTTTAGTATACACTTACGTCAGTACCGGCTCTATCCAGTTTGATCTCCCCGGCGCATCCTAGCTTCGCGAACATATCGCCGAAACTCTTATTGATGTTGCCGAGAAGAAACTCCAACGGAGGAAGCCATTTATCCCTGTAATATACACATTGTGACTCTATAACTTTTGAAACTATCATGGTTTTTAACACTATTTTTATGAAACAACGGGATATTTGCCATGATAACATTTTTGAGTTGACTTCCGATATTTCGGCACAATAATTTACTAAAAAAATATTTTTTGAGATTGTCAGCAAATAACATTTCTTTCTTCAGTTCAACCGTGATCATGGTGCATGCAACTGTGCCGAAATATCGGAAGTCAACTCAAAAATTTAACATAGTAACTGGCCTGGATTATTTGACTGGCCTCTCAGCTCAGTTGGTAGTAGCTCTGCCTTCTGAGCCGTAGGTCGTGGGTTCGATCCCCACCGAGAACAAATATTTGTGTGGTGAACATAGATGTTTGTTCTCTGTCTGAGTGTTATATTGTATTCTAAGTATGTATTTACAACAAAAAGAATGTATTATTATATCAGCTATCTGGTTCCCATGGTACAAGCTCTACTTAGTTTGGGGCTAGATAGTGTTGAGTGGATTGTCTAAAATATGTATTCTTCTGTTCATTTTATCATTCAAGATTTCATCATTTTATATGAGGAGCCTTTAAGTTTTCCTAGTCTTAAGGCTGGTTTACACTTTGATTAGTGCGAGTGCAGGTGATTAGTGCAGGTGCTTAGTGACTAGGTGTGGACAGCGACTGATTAGTGCAAGTGATTAGTGGGCTGTGTAGTAAAGTGAATAGAAGCGTGTTCTATTTTTTGCGAGTGGACTGCGAGTAGCCATCCCGCGCGCCCTCCCTCCCCCCTCACTCGCAGCGGGCCTGCCACTAAACACGTCTGGACAGGAGTGTGTAGCGTCGGACGCTTGTTGTTGTAAAAATTGGTAAAGTGGACCGAAGACACTCGCAGTGAATTGGACACTACTCGCACTACACACTTGTACTCGCATTAATCACCTGCACTCACACTAATCAAAGTGTAAACCAGCCTTTAGTTAGAGCAGGGTTCAAACTAACTTATAACTATTAATTACCTACTCAAGTAAGGAACCAACCTGAGTTTCTTCATTTTATCTTCTAGAAGTTTGTTCATATCACTAGAACTGCTGACATCTCTCCTTAGCTTTGCGATCGTCTTCTCTCGTTCGTCGTATTCTTTTATCACCTGGAACAACCAACAAAAAATTTACTTTTAAGTATTTTTTTACCTACATTTTTTTTTTTAATAGTATTTGTCAGATTCCGAGTGGAATTCCTTACAAAGACTAACAAATATACCTATATATTTTTTCACTAAATATGTATACCACTTCAATGCGGTACCCTAAATAACATTCGAGGGTGCAGTGTTAAAACCCGATAAATGCAAAACATATCGAAAATTTGTTTTCGACAAATCCCGATAAATTAAGTTTGATCGTGAGTTATAAACAAATTTTAGTTTTTTTTTGCATTTGTTGGTTTTAACACTGCACCCTCGCATTACAATCTGACTAAGTAGGCTAATGAGCAATTTTGATTTGACTTACTTTTATAGAAATAAATATTACTAAGAATGTGTCCATCGGCACTTTTCTTACAGTTTGAAAGAAAGAAAGAAAAGCATTTTATTGACCTACTCATATACACAGGAATACCTACCTACTTAAAAAATAAAATCACATAAAAAATTATAAAAAAGAAAATAATCATTATAGGATAGGCAGGTAAGCAGCTGTCTTTAGATACTACACTACAGGTCAATTAGGCCCCGGCTCAGTATTTGTTGCACTGTGTAGGTCACCCCACTCAGTGCAACACTGGTATTCTGCCGGGCCTAGGGCGAGTAATGTCACGGACGATGTAGCTAATAAAAAAATTAAATAGTAAGTATACAAAAAATAAAAATAAGAGAAGTGAGCTAAGACTAAGTAGTGCTTACATTATTATAAAGAAAACAAAAATTAAAAAGTTATCAGTGCGATGGGAAGCAGTTTTCACTATGTGTCAATTTTGTGAGAAAAAGTGCCATCTATCGATTGATTGATAGTTTCCAGATTTCAAAATGTACTCTGTGATTGATAGACGATATCAACGTATGCCCGCCAGCAATAACGATAAGTTGGGTCATTCAGAGCGTTCATTGGCCGATAGAAACAGACGCCACGCTAATAGCCAATGAGAAAAGCAGGCGGTCATTAGAGCGAATCGGAACTGAGTAGTTGGTGCGCATGAGCCGAGCCGTGGACTGAAGCGAAACGAAAATAAATGGAAATTTTGAAAGAAAGAAAATTGAGAAAAGTGAATACCTATCGGTTTTGTGGAACTTTGTGTTGTTTGTGTCTTGTGTTGGTTGTTCTGCTGCGAAGTACAGTGTTGCGGGGAACCATCGTGAAAGAGCCAGCTAAATAGCTGGACTGCTGAGAATATAAAAAATCTACTGAGATATTTTATTGAAAAATAATAAGTATTGCATGATTTAGAAGGGTTATTATGTATGCATAATTATGGACATAGCAAGGAATAGAATAAGTCCCACGCAGCACTTCGCACATAAACCTAAGGTAAGATTTTATAATTAAATACTGGTAGATAGGTAGGTACCTTGTATTTTAGGTACTTTACCTACCCATAATGTTTTAGCTTGTGACTTGTAGTTTTAAAAGATGTTTTTTGAGCGTTAGTCGAAAAGTATTTACGGTTTTCAGGGTACGTATTGGTGGAGGTATAACATTCCAGCATTTAGAAGCAGCAAATCTAAAGGACCCCCGGAATGCCATTGATTTGTGCTTTGGGGTGGCAAACACAAAAGTGCAGGCTCTACTGGGGAATCTGGATTGCGCTTGTGCCCACACCAATTTGTCCAGGAGATACTTTGGGGATCCACTATTTATAACCCCAAAGAGGAGCACTGACAAATGCAGTTTTCTACGTGCAATCATTTTAAGCAGATTTGATGTGTTCAAATAGGGAGTAACATGAGACCGAGGTGGGATATGGAAACAGAACCTTGCACAGGCGTTCTGAACTCGTTGGATTAACTTCTCCGTTTTACCCAGCAGACATGGCCCATAAACAACATCACAGTAATTGAGTTTCGAGAGTATGAGGGATTCGCACAGATTGATCCTGACTGGTTCACTAATGTAAGGACGTATTTTGTATAAAAGCTTCAACCTGTAAAAGCAGTTACGCACACTATCCGCTACATGTTTTTCGAAGTGCAGGTAGCTATCCATAGTTAGCCCAAGGTTCCTTGCATGCGATACCCGCTCCACAGTCTCTCCATCTACCATAATATTAATTGGGACATCTTGTAGACTTTGAACATTGTATCTGCTACCAATTACCATAAATTTAGATTTTTTGGGGTTAATAATTAGTGAATTTAATCTAGACCAGTCAGATACCTGAGCTAAGTCTTCATTAATTTTATTTACAATATCAAGCAAGTTAGGAGGCCGGAACGAGATGTACAGCTGTAAATCATCAGCATACAAGTGATGGTTACAGTAGGTGAGACTTTTTATTATATCAGCACTGTAGAGGACAAATAATATGGGCCCCAGTATAGATCCCTGAGGGACACCACGTGGGACAGACTGCAGAGCGGATTGCACCTTTGAACCATTTGGCATAGACAGTTCGACATATTGTTTTCTATTTTCTAAATAACTATGAAACCATTTGACCGTTTCAGCATGAAAACCATAGAAAGCAAGCTTGGATAAGAGAAGTGGGACACTTATAGAATCAAAAGCACGTGAGAAGTCGAGCAGTACCAGAATACTGCTCATCCCCTGATCCTGAGCCTTCAGTAAGGTGTCCACTACATCAAGGAGAGCAGTTGATGTACTATGGCTTTTCCGAAAACCAGACTGAGCCTGCGGGAGAATACTATACTCCTCTAAATACTTGGTGAGTTGAATGCTTACTACTTTTTCTAGAACCTTTGACAGACATGGTAGGAGGCTAATAGGTCTTAAGTCCTGGAAGGAGCTAGGATTAGTATTTTTAGTTTCTACTTAAGGCGACACTTTGTACTTGTGTTAGGTTCTCAAACATCTGTGCTCACCACACAAATATTTGTTCTCGGTGGGGATCAAACCCACGACCCACGGCGCAGAAGGCAGAGCTACTACCAACTGAGCTGAGAGGCCAGTCAACAATCACAACAGCTCTCTTACCTGATCATCCCCCTGTTCCATACAGTCCATTCTAGTCTGTAGCTCATAGCAATGCTCCACCAGAGCTGTGACGTCAGAGGGTAGCACATCAAAGTCCGCTTTGTAAGGAAAGTCGGGGTCCTGAGGTAGCTTGTTGTTGCAGGAACGCTTCGCTTCTGTAAGCTTCTCTTTGGCGTTCGATTTGGCGCGGTTGAGACAGCCTTCTATGTTTTCTAGGGTCGCCTGAGGAAAGAATCAGCCACATTTTTGTTTTTTGACGTGACAACGTCTTATAATTCGATGGAGCCGGCTGCACGCACGAAAAAACATGACTCATGCGGCGTTACCTCGCTCTGAGGCGTTCCATTTAAGGCTTGAAGTGCAAGCGAGAGCGCGGAACGAGCGACAAAGAGGCACGCACGGCCTCCGCGTTCGACATCTGTCTCTTTCCTACTTGAGTGATGCGTCCGCGTGGACAGCTGTATGACGTTGTCACGTTCAACTATCGTCAGTAAACCGACTTTACAGACAACCGATTTCTTATTTTTATACTCATAGAGCTATTTGACACTGACAGCCGACGCCAGCAACCTAGGTGATCGCAGACCTCTAAGGGGGATAATCATACAACTTTTGCCGGCTGCTCTGCTTGCATGTATTAGGCCAGTACGCAATTTCGATTTATCTCAAAGAAAATTGCCTTCTGCGTTGTAGGCCGTGGGTTCGATTCCCACCAAGAACTTAGATGCTTGACGGCAGAATCAAGCATGGTGATAGTTCTTCCCCGGACGAGCCACACTCAAAGAGCTGCTACTAAATATTAGTTACCTGTACGTTTTGCAGCTCACTCTTCAAATCCCGCAGTTCAGCCTCTTGCTGAACTATTGCATTTCTGCTGAATTCCAGTTTCACCTGAAACAAACATGCAGACATATTATTAGACAGACCTGCAGCCTTATTGTCTTGAAATACATTTAAATCCGTGATCTCTGCCTACCCCCATGAAAATAAGGCGTGATTTTATGTATGTATGTATGAAATACATTTTTTGAAGTGAAAACTTCTTTAGCGGCGTTGAGCACTTTTTCTGTAATGGGTATAAAATCTTAAACTCGCGTCAGCGCGTCAGGACACGTGACCTGATCGAAAAAGCGTAAGACGGATGGAGAGTAGACAGCTATCCCCTCTCTACGGCGCGGCGAAAATGTATGCCTGGGCCTACTGTTTCGTTTAGGCAGCGCAGGGCGCTTGCGCGAATGTTCGTGTATGTTACAGCGTGCCAAATAACAAACAAGCCCCCCCTAACCATTCCAAAATATCAAACATGCTCAACGTTAATAATCAAGTTTTCACTTCTGCCGGCACTCCCGGAGTGCAACCCGTATTTTTTTTTATAATCCACACAACACAATCTAGCCCCAAACTAAGCAGAGCTTGTACTATGGGAACCAGATAGATCATATAATACTTATATACTTTTATTGATGTAAATACATACTTAGAATACAATATATTATAACACCCAGACAGAGAACAAACATCTGCGTTCACCACACAAATATTTGTTCTCGGTGGGGATCGAACCCTCAGAAGGCAGAGCTACTACCAACTGAGCTGAGAGGTCAGTCATTAAAAGTGAACTTTAAAAAATAAATATTATAGACAGTCCACACAACACTATCTAGCCCCAAATTAAGCAGAGCTTTACTATGGGAACCAGATAGGTGATATAATACTTATACAATACATTCTTATAATAATATCCAAAAGTTATGAGCTGAGGACTCGAACCCCTTGAATTTACGAGTAATACGAAACTCAAGTATAATTATAATAATATTATAATTCTTTAATCAAATATAATCGTTATTACTATGGAGTCATTGAATTTATTTAGATACTTAATTGTTTCTGTGTACAGCGTTGCGCACATCGAAGTGCTCTGTAATGGCGATCAGTGGAACGGTGTCAAATATAACAGCGATATTTGACAGCGTTTCACTGATCGCCACCGCAGAACGCTTAGATGTAGCCTTAAGATCTATTTTTGGTTGAATCATGGTATAAAAGAGGTCTCTTAAAATTTACTCCTTCATTATGTTTGAAAATAGTGTGAATATAATACATTATTAATATGAAATCTCGTCATTGTTTTAAATTTTAACTGTAGGCCTACCACAAGCTCTGTCTGGCTCTGTCTCTGGTTTTGAGTCTGTGTGAGCGCTGGTGCTGACTAAATATCCTACGTAGAAACGTCACACAGTATAATACACTAGTGAGCACTCACACAGACTCAAAACCAGAGCCAGAGACATAGCTAGACAAAGCTTGTGGTAGGACTACTGTACCTACTTGG
Organism: Thera obeliscata; assembly: GCA_947578465.1. Lineage (NCBI taxonomy): Eukaryota > Metazoa > Arthropoda > Insecta > Lepidoptera > Geometridae > Thera > Thera obeliscata. The sequence goes on along the minus strand of OX387923.1, from coordinate 7,726,861 downwards.
AAATTGTGTCATACAAATTATTGAAGTGAAGAACTAAGAGGCAAGAACGACGCATAAATAATTTAAGCCAAGACATAAACTTTTAAAGACAGCTATTTACGAACTTCAAACAAATAATGACGATTTCATCTGTGGCCAGACAAGTAAGTAAATAATGTTGACCTATATTAATTGTTAAAATAATATAAAAACCATTTTCTTCACATTCTAAAATAAACGTTACTGACTGACAATGATCGCACAGCCTCAACAAATGGTCCTAGGAGTATGGACATTTTGATGGTAGATTTTTGGTGAAGTGTAGGTGCACTAAGGTGATATCAGACGATTCATTCTTTGTTCACTTTTGCCTTTCATTCGGCACCTTTCATGCGAAACGAAACGTGTTGATATCAGACTATTAATTTTTTGTTCATGCTTGTTCATTTTTCGGCACCTTTCACTCGAAATGAAACGTGTGAAAACAGAATGAATGAATAGTGCCGAATGAATTCATTAATGAACCGATCCAACGATGTTGGATATTTTCATTCGGCATCTTTCACTCGCATTCCGAATGAACCATTAAAGAATTCATTAGGCACTATTATTTCATTCTCTGTTCATACGTTTCATTTCAAGTGAAAGGTGCCGAATGAAAGGCGAAAATGAACAAAAATGAATCGCCTGATATCACCTTTAGGGATGCTCGAACCACTCTTTCCGGTCCCTCGCGAGTCTCATCCACTCATTCCCAGCACTTGCTGGGATGTCATTCGACCAACGGGCGAGTAGTCTGTCTCTAGGTCTTTGAGGATCCTTTCGATCCGCCTTTGTCCATCTCCCGCTTTAATCTCACTACTATTTTAAATGTGAAAGTTTGGATGGATGGATGTTTGTTACTCAATAACGCCAGAACGGATCTGGATGAAAGACACAGAGATAGATTATAGTCTGCAATAGCACATTAGGCTACTTTTTAACCCGGTAAAATGTATGGTTCCCGTGGGATGGATTTGTATTTAATCTATATGCATAAAATAAAGTCGTTAGTTACACTATTTATAACTCAAGAACGGCTGAACTGATTTGGCTGAAAATTGGTGGGGAGGTAGCTTTGATCCAGAAGACGGACATAGGATACTTTTTATTCCGTAAAAGTAACGGGAACATATCTTCTTTGTCACAGATGATGGTAGCGGTGTCACCACAGCTAGCCGCGTTGTCAGTCGGTGGTTCTATGGTATACCCAACCCTTTTGCTGCAACAGTTGAAGAACGAAACCTTCGTAGAATTGGATGTGGCTACGACGTCTTGGATAGGTACGTTTCATGTTAAATTACATCTAAACTCACCTACCTTTAGGACGTTTCAAAGTGATTCTTACTATTCTAATCTTCTTATCGTGCCACTGTTTCTTTCAAACCAAGTGTGGTGAAAGGATTTTAAGTGCGCCTCAAAGAGGCTCCTTTCGTGCACTTGACACACATTTTGAATATTGACTTTAAAGGTTGTCTGAAGCTTTTGCTGATATCTAAACGTAAACACTTTATTTCTACAACATATCTTCTTTGCACAAGTTCTTACCAAAATAAAATTTGTAAACTAAATTAATTAATTAACTTAATTTCGGGTTAGATAGTCTTGTGTGGATTGTCGACAAAATTTCTAGTTTATTTATTCATTGATTGCGGGATAAAATAATTCATTTATCTGGGGTTTTAGCTTAGGGGTTGGGGCTTAGGGCGTTTTCACACCTCCGTCTACTAACCTCCTCAAAGAAGCTCTTTATAATAATGTATATTAATTAAGAGCTATTATTACTAGGCGACTTCGTCCGTGTGGTTTTAGTTCCTGCCAAGATAGGGCGCGTAATTTTAAAAATCCTAATTAGTTTTATTTTCCAGGGTCCATATACGGTTTATCAGGGATTCCAGTAATTTTTTTACCGTTGCTGATGCAATGGAAAGGAAGGAAAATCGGTTACATCATCACCTGCCTTTTCGTCATCGCCGGCTGGACTCTATCTCTTATAGCAAACAGCATAGCAATGATTCTCATCAGCGAATCATTTCATGGCTTAAGCGCAAACAGTGTTCTACCTGTAAGCCTCTTGGGCATGACCGAAATGCTAGCTCCTAAGTACAGATTTATATCAATGCAGATCTTCGGTCTTAACATAACTCTAGGAGTGGCTGTAGCTGGTATTTTGGGAAGATTCCTTCACTACAAAACTGTTAGTTCTATAATGTTAGCGCCGGTATTGGTGGCTATATTTGTTGCTTTCTTCTGGCCAGAATCTCCCGCCTGGCTAGCTTATAAAGGAGAGTTTGATCGATGCGAGAAGGTATTCATGTGGTTGCGAGGGACGGATGACCAATCAATGATGGAACTGTCAGAGCTTATCAAAGCTCAAAAAGAAACTTTGGTGCGTTCAAAGGAGAGGTTCACGTGGAAAAGCTTTTGGAACAAGATGATGAGACGAGATTTCTATATGCCGGCGTTTCATACGTACGTTTTACTGAACATGATGCACTGGAGTGGTGGCGAGACTATAATTATATACTTCATAGAGTTAGTAGAGAAATCAACGAGCAATGTCAACGCAGTATTTTATGCAAGCATTGTTATGTATTCGACGCTATTTCTCGGATCAATAGTAACAAACGTTGCAATAAGACGATACAATAATAAAAGCGTCCTGTTTTTTAGTACATTTGGATGTTTAATAAACTTGATAGCTGTTTCTATTATAACATTTCTTCAAAGCTTAGAAATTATATCCGAGGATTCATTGCTATGTATGTGTTTTTTGGTAGGATTCGTTTCATTTTATGGTATGGGCTTGAACGCAGTGGTGTTTTACATAGCAGCTGAACTCATGCCTGTCAAACACCGAAGCATTGGCGGTTCCCTGTATATTATACTGAACTGTGGCTTGTATGCTTCAGCACTAAAATCATCACCGTATTTACTGCTATACATAAAGATGTCAGGAACATTTCTTATATACATAGTTAATTTAATAATATGTACAGCTTATGTGTGGAAATATGTGCCAGAAACAAAAGGCAAGACTTTGCAAGAGATAGAAGAGTTTTATACGAATGGAAAATTTAGAGAGCCTGTTAGAAATGGCGAATGTGAAGAGCCTTTAACAGGGCAAGTTTTAGCAGCCAAATAAACAAATGTTTTCTTGTTCTGAGGTATTATTTTGATCCCAACCCCACACGAGACATAAATGCCTTCTCTATAGTTTACTTGATATTATTTATTGATAGTATTCTGTAGTTCTTTTTCTTTAAAATTTTGAGATCTTAGTTTTTTTCGAGGTTTGCATTTCCCTCCAACCGAGTCTTTGATTGTGGCCTCCTCGACTTCCTTATACTATACTAGCAGCCCGTCCCGGCTTCGCACGGGGTAGACAATATTGTTGTACATTATTTTGTTCTATCGCTAATAGTTTCGGCAGCGCATTCGACGAAAGATATTTTAAGACTCATTTTTTACACCTTCGGTTACATTGTTCAAATTTTACCAAAGGATCCCTATTTTTTTCAAAATGAAATGTAGCCTATGTCAAATTGGAAGAATGTAGCATTCTATTGGTGAAAGAATTTTTTAAATCGGCCCAGTACTTTTTGAGCCTATTCATTACAAACATACAAAAATAGGTACAAATCATTCCTCTTTATAATATTAGTATAGATGACAGCGACCTTCTCCTTTATCTGGCTCACAATTGTGTTCTTTAGGTTGTTAATAAAACTGCGAGTCTCGATGTCTCGGTCTCGATAATCTAAGCTATCTATAGCTATAAAAGCTAGCTTAGCCACGGAAATCGGGCTGACGCGTAGGACTTTGATGTCGCGTCGCAAGTCGTCTCTCCTCACTCACACTGTGCTAACCTGGCTTTAGTGTAAATAAACAAGTATTTGGTAACCTATATAATAATATTATATACATTATATTTTTCCAGGGACAAAGGGACAAATGGAAAAATCTGGAGGAGGCCTATACCCGAGAGGGGTCCTAAATAAATATTTTTTTAATTTAAGGTGTTAACCATTAATTTGTATATTTAGTTATTTAGGAATAAATAAAGGCTTTTTTATTTTTATTTTGATTTTATTTTAATATGGTACGTGAGTTTGTTGTTGCATCATCCTCCAGAAAGTAAATTATGAAGTTAGGGGTAGCATCTTTCCTTGAGCCTCTAAATAGTATATTTCATTACAAGTGCGGGAAGGCTGTCATTGCAAAGAGTTCCGATAAATTGACAGTCGGAACAAGTTGCAATGACGGTTCCGCACGTGTACTGAACGACTATTTTTAATACAGTTGCGAAAAAATTAAGCTATTTAATAAAATAATAAAAATACCATTTGCTTTTTTCTCTTCTCTCCACGCAATAAGTTCGTCGTATGTATGCATGTAGCGACTTTTTGACTTTTCCGGTAAAATGTTCTCCGAAGCATTTTGTGCAATTATACTGAGTTCCGGTGGTGTTAATTCAAAAAAACTAGGGTCGAAATTACTCATTTTGTGCAACAAACAAATAAACTCGCAAAGAAAATTTCTGGAAAATGGCGCCAACCGTAAAATATAAGCAGAGATTTTTTTTTTTCTTCACCCATTCTGGAAGGCAAAGGGAACTATACCCATACAGCCAAGTCTTCAGTAGATTTTTTTTATTGATATGAATTGAAAATGAAATTTAATGAGATGAAATGAAATGAAACCTAACATAACTCATTCAATCAAATCATTAAATCTGTTAATGAAACAAATTAGTAGCTTCTTTTTAGAAATAGTACGTATTTGCATGAATCATAAAAACTTCATGGTTGGTTTTTCTTTTTAGACATTATTTTGACAGTTGGGAAAGAAAAAGCACTAGTGCGGGAATGGTAAAAAAAAGCACGCGTGTGTAATAGCCCCCATCCCGAACGCTATACGTCCCTGCAATACGCCACTTTTTGAGCAACTGTATTAAAAAGTACATTACTGCAGTCAAAGACCGTGCAGCATTTTTCATCTTTAAATTTTTCAATTTAAAAAAAAACAATTATACAATTATGATTAGATAATGCGAAAAAAAAATACTTATAAAACCTGTCGAAAAACAATGGCACGTGAGAAAATAACTAAATAGGTCGTAAAATGAATGTCCTAGACCCAAAATTATAATAGGTATTTATACATAGAATGATAATTTAAATTAATTATAGTTACCATGTATTTACCTACCTTTGTTTTTTGACTAATGGGAACATAAAAATGCTTATGATGAATGATGTTTTTTAATAACGAAATATAACATTTAATTTAATACAATAAAAAACAGTCAAAATTCTAATTAAAAATATATACACAAGGATACGCATCAGCCTATACACTGCGAGCTCTTTTGCCCTTTCTTTTTTTCAAGTATTTTCCACCTGTAACCTAACTTATTATTGTATGTTTTTTACATTCCCACAAAATTATCAAATATTTCAAAGTTGTAAAGGTAGGTTTAAAACGTGACAGGTTCAAGAAATACAACAAGGTATACAGGTGTGTTTTTTCGATCGCCCTGTGAGGGCAAAAACTAAAATACTGCAATCATGAAAATAAATTATGTGGACTTTCCTTGATTTAGATAAACGCAATAAAAATATATTGGGGAAACTACTAAAACGGGAGATAGTTAAAATGCATAAAAAATCTGAAAAATCCTTGATAATTCGAGGAGTTTGATTTTATGTAAAATTTACTGGCACGCGAGGCTGAACATCTGTTTGCCGCAAGACGCAGGGCGGTGCATCTTAGGGCAGATTCCTGACGGGCGTGACCTACAAGGCAATACCTTGTTATAGGCGATGGTTATCAGGTAACAGCAGGCAGGTCCTATGCTTGTTCCATCAGCTATATTATAAAAAAAAACATAACTTCTTCTTCCGAGCATCAAGTTATGATTGAAAATTCATTAGATTTTGCCCTAAGAGGGCGATCGAAAAGACCCACCCTGTATTACAAAAGGGCAAAGTAATTAAGAATGCAATTGTCTCAAGATTATTATGCAGATGGTTTTAAAACAATAAAGAATACTTTTAATTTAATGTCTGTGTTACAAGCTGTAACATTCTAAAAAGATGTGGCCTATTTTAAGTATAATAAAAAATAAATTATGACCATTTTACCTCTGTTTCGCCAAGTAAGTAAATTGCTCATTTTTACCCGACTGCCCAGAAGTAGGGCAATGTTAACTACATTCTTATGACATTACCGTACTGTATGAATGTATTTTTGTTCCTGTTTGTTCTGTGACTGGCCTCTCAGCTCAGTTGGTAGTTCTGCCTTCTGCGCCGTAGATCGTGGGTTCGATCCCCACCGAGAACAAATATTTGTGTGGCGAACACAGATGTTTGTTCTATGTCTGGGTGTTATATTGTATTCTAAGTATGTATGTATTTATAAAAAAAATGTACATAAGTATTATATCAGCTATCTGGTTCCCATAGTACAAGCTCGGCTTTGTTTGTGGCTATATAGTGTTGTGTGGATTGGTTACAATATTTATTTATATATTTATTTACGAGCTGGACGCTTTAAAGCGGGACTTGCAACTTAAAGCTAAAGATCGTAGTGACTGGCGCAAAATGGGGGGAGGCCTTTGCCCAACAGTGGGACCCTACAGGCTAGTAATTTATTTATTTGTACGTCAGTGCAGCCGGAGCGGTTTGATGGATTTTGGTAAATGAGGTGTCGTTGGATTCCTCTGGATCACGACTGACAATAGGGGGGACCAACTTTTTTCCACTTTGGAAGTGTCTCTCGCGTAAACTATTCAGTTTAGAAAAAAACGATATTAGAAACCTCAACATCATTTTTGAAGACCTATCCAAATAGATACCCCACACGTATGGGTTCGATGAAAAAACATTTTTGAGTTTCAGTTTCGAGTATGGGGACCCCCAAAATTTATAGTTTTTTTTCTATTTTTGTGTAAAAACTTTAATGCGGTTCACAGAATACATCTACTCACCAAGTTTCATCAGTCTAGCTCTTATGGTTTCGGAGAAAAATGGCTGTGACACGGCCGGACAGACAGACAGACAGACAGACAGACATGACGAATCTATAAGGGTTCCGTTTTTGCCATTTGGCTACGGAACCCTAAAAACCACTTCAGATAAATAAATTATGCAACGGTCAACAGAACAGCGCGGCATTTTATCACGATAGCCGGTATAAGTTTCCTATGGCATGGCTATTGTACTCTAAGTTGGCTCCTAATAACTCCTCAACGGTTTACAGCTCAGTCACGAAATGTTGCAAAAGCTTTTTATTGTAAAAAGGCATTTTTAAATGTTTTATTCAATGTTTTGTAACATTATATTTCAGTTTTTAGTGGCTTCCTCGCCTCAGCTGGCCGCAATTTCGGTCGGCGGTTCTGTGACGTACCCAACATTGCTGCTACAACAGCTGAAGTCAAACGACAGCTCCATTCGCCTTGACATGAACACTGGCTCTTGGGTCGGTACGTAACCTTCTTGTTCTTAGAGTGCCGCTCTTTCTACTGAAGGTTTGGAAGTCTTCTTCTTCTTAAATTTAAGAAGAAGAAGAGCTTAGCTTTCGTCGGGTTTTGATGCAGTTTTCTCCAATGAAGTCTTTCGAATGCGGCCTCCTTGACTTCCTTATACGACATGACAGCGATTTTTTCTTTTATCTGGCTCATCGAACTTATTCTTGGCCTTCCTCTTCCCCGTTTCCCTTCATCGTTTGGAAGACATACTTTTAAATTTTTCCTTATCCAACTAAACAGGCCTTGGAATCTTATTTATTTAGCGTTATGGGTAACTGTTTTACCATGCCTTCCCTATCTCGGGCAAGCTTAAATAAAGTCTTCTACTTTCTTGATCCCATCCATTACCTGATGTGACGAAGCCATGATGTTCTTCTACCTACTCTTCTGCTGTCCAAAAACTTAAGAGCAGATGGTAATACTCCAGCCGTAAGACGTCTCAAGTAGGCTTCTTTTCTTTGCTTTATAATCCGCACGAGACCAGACTTCTTGGTGTCCATCTTTCTAAGTGCCTTTATAGTTAGGGAGGCGAGGTAGCTAAATGGCGTAATTCAACGGCGCCGTCGAGACCTATCAAAATCGAAAGATAAAATAATTTCGAAAAGAAAAGCTCGTATGGCAAAAACCATTTTAGCGGTGGGTTTGGCGTGTACGGTTTTTCAAAAATGTAAAAAAAAACAGTTACTTGGGCATTCTCGAGCGCGTCAGATATTCATACTACGTATGCCCCGAGTGCCTCTGATAACAACGGTATACTAATCTGCCGGTTTGCGTGGTGGGGGTAGGCATATAAAGTAGTCAAAAATGCAAAAAAAAAAAATTTACTCGAGCGCGTCAGATTTTCGGAAGGGGTGTTAAGCAGGCCCCAAGGAAGCTCCCTTTAAAAAAACTGACGATTTCGGCGTGGCGATAAGTTACGATGAATTTTTGAAAATGCAAAAAAAAATAGTTTTTTTGAAATACTCGAGCGCGTCAGATTTTCATAGGGGAGGTTTATCTCGGTATCCAGAAAGCATTTTTTTTTAATCTGACAAAAATGTTGGTGGGTTCTCTTAATCTGACCGAAAAAGGTTTTTTGGTTTCTTTTTTTTCCTTTCTTTGGACAAAAATGTAAAGAGACCTTTTTTGTGTAAAATAAAATTACCTTTTTTGTTTATTTAAACTTTTCTTTTGTAATATGTATCGTTCGCGACTTATATGCCGTAACGCGTTCTTAGGAAGACGAAATGGCTCCTCCACACTTCCGGTCATGCGGAAACCGGCAGATTTTGTATTTTTAGTAAGTTTTAGATTATATTCTTCAAAATAAAAATAAAAAAAATCGCGCTCGAGAATGCCGGATTAACGTTTTTTTTTTACAAGTTCGCGACCCTATAACTCGGCGGCGTCAAGGACTTATCGTCAGATTAGTTAAATTTAGTCTTTAAACACTAAAATCGACCCCCAATATCTAAATCTGACGCGCTCGAGTATTTCAGACTATCCATTTTTTTTTACTAATCTGATCGTCTATCCTAGGCGCGCGTCACTACATATAGAGCTAAATACTTTACAAGGTTTTTCTATTAGGTCTAAGGTATCTCTCATATCTTAAACTGCCACGCTCGAGTATTTCCGAAAATTCCCCTATTCGCCTCCCTAACTATTAAATGAAATGCCTTTAACTAGAACTTCTCCTTCCAGGATCTATTTACGGCTTAGCGGGTATAGCAGCAGTTTTGATGCCAATCCTCATGCAGTGGCGTGGGAGGAAGTCAGCTTTAATCGTCACCTGCTGTTCCATAGCCATTGGCTGGGTTCTGTCGTACACCGCGAACAGCACCACAATGATTCTAATCAGCGAGTGCTTCCACGGCCTAGGCACGAATAGTCTACTACCAGTGGCCTTGCTGAGCATGACTGAAATGCTTGCGCCAGAATACAGAATCATATCGATGCAACTCTTCGGTATCAACCAAGGAGTGGGAATGGCGATAGGAGGCATAGCAGGACAGTTTCTGAGCTTCAAGACTATCAGCATTATCATGCTGATACCAGTGACTGTTGCTATTGCGATCGCTTTTACGTGGCCTGAATCGCCACCGTGGCTCGCTTGCAAAGGGGAGTTCGACAGATGTGAACGAGCGTTCGTCTGGTTGAGAGGAACAGACGAGCCATCAAAGAGAGAGTTAGTGGAGCTGATTACAGCACAGAAGGAGAATTTGAAAACGCGCAAGTACAAGGAAAGAATGACTCTGAAAAGGTTCTGGAGTCAGGTCACTAGCAGAGATTTCTATGTGCCCAGTTTACACATTTATCTTCTCCTCAACCTCTTGTACTGGAGCGGGGGCGATGTAGTCTTGATATATTTTATAGAATTAGTATCAAAGTCTAGCCAGAACGAAAGCGCTACGTTTTACTCTGCTATTATTCTGTATTCAATCATTTTGGTAGGATGTTTTATAACCAATGTAACAGTTAGGTTCTTTGATAACAAGACTGTATTATTGACGAGTACATTTGGTGTCGCGCTTAGCTTGATAGGTATTTGCATTGTAACATACCTACAGAGTGTTGGTGTTTTACCTAGAAATTCTTTATGGTGCATGTATTGCTTGATTTCGTTCATGGTATGCAACAGTTTAGGTCTGAGCGGTGTCGTATTTTTCATTGGAGCTGAATTAATGCCAGTCAAACATAGGAACATAGGGGGTTCATTGTACATTATATACAACTGTGGACTATATGCCACAACATTAAAGGTATCACCGTATATGATACACTATTTGGACATGTGGAGAACGTTTTTGATATTTACATTGAATATTATAATTTCCTCGTGTTTGGTCTGGAAGTATGTGCCGGAAACAAAAGGTAGAACGCTACAAGATATAGAAGATTATTATACTTATGGAAAATTTGTTCAAAGGATAACTGATGATGACGCTTCGGTTCATATTGTGAAAGTTAACGTATAGTAAATTAAAATATGTGGTTATAGTAAATTGTTACACAAGGGCACTAAGAGAGCTATTGCAAAACAAGATTTTTTTTGACGCCCGTGCGAACGCAAATCGCAAAGGGCGCTAGTGGATAGAGTGCACCCGAGATATTTCGACGCCCGAGCGAGCGAAGCGAGCGAGGCCGAATATAGTTCAAGGTTGCAATAGCTAACTTACAACCGAGTTTAGCATATTTATACCATAATTTCTTTTTTTATATAATTGTTTGGTGGGTGGACTTCCTAAATCGTAATTAAAGATATTTTGTAAAGATTTCCTTCTTTTATCTTAAAATAAATATCGTTTGACAATTCACACAACACTACCCAGCCCCAAATTAAGCAGAGCTTGTAATATGGGAACCGGATAGCTGATATAATACTTGAATAGGTTTTTTTTTTTGTAAATACATACTCAGAATACAATATAACACCCAGACAGAGAACAAACATTTATGTTCACCACACAAATATTTGTTCTCGGTGGTTAAGGTCTTTTAATGTAAAATTTTCGGCACTGCCCCACATTTTAATAATATATTCTAGGTGTGGTTTTATAAGTGAAAAGTAAATACAGTAACGAGTGAAGGATTCTAGAGTAGAACCCTGAACGTAGCGAGGTATTCAAAGAACGTCGCTCGAGGTTAAATAAATTTGGTAGCGTGTGGCAAACTTTGCTTTTCATCCCCCTCTATGAGAAAATTAAATAAGAAATGCTTTTAGCAGTGACGAATTTATATTTATATGACCAAATAACGCTAATTTCCTTGAGAACAGTGTTTTAGCAAACAATGAGTTAAAAATAAATGTAGATTTGCTTCAAGATATACAGCGTGATACAGGATCTAGTCATACCTAAGTCATCCTTATGTCCATTCTGTATGCTTGATAGTCTTTGCTTTTGAGAAAACAACTATGACGCGCTAGGCCTAGGCACTGCATGTTTCAATCGTTTGGTTAGACGCCACAATTAGTCTAAGCGCATTAAGCGCTACTTGTTAAAAATGGAAATGACTTTAGTTCCGAATAGCTTCTCCAGTACGCAGTACATAGTAACTCGATGATCAGCACTAAGGTTTTTGTTCTCCACTCTCCTCTAATAGCCGTCATTTCAGAAGTCACAAATCTCTTCAAGATTATGAGCTTATATATAAAGTTTCGAGAAGAGGCCCCTTAGCTACATGATTTTTCGACTCGCACTTGTCCAAACTTTTGAAGTAATTAATTGTATTTTTCTGTGAATACAATAAGTAATTCATACTCATTAGTTGTCATTTAAAAACCATGTAACAAAAGAATAATAAAATAATATAAAATAACTAACTTTTTTAACCTTTTTAACTACTAATGCTTGGCCGCAACCTCATCAATCAAAATATCTCAAATCTCACAAATGTCTAATGTTTTTTTTTTGTATACATTATGCATTATTCTGTTATATACGCACAGCCTTAACCGTTGAAATGGAAAAACAGACTTATGTACCTTCCTTTTTGGCAAAACTACCCACAAAAACTACGAACAATCTTTATGCTCCACTCAGGCTTAAACATACGGCATTTCTGCGGAGAGATTTTTCAATCTTCAGCCTTAACAAAGGTTTCAGGACTTTCCAAAAGTACGGGGCTATTTAAGTGGAAGGTAGGGCTTGGTACAAATTCAAAGGGTGTCAAAGGTTTAAAGAAAAAAATCTAAAACCGGCTTTCAAACCAAAACGAGGAAACTAAGGTTCTAGAAGAACTGTCTTCATTATTTTGTATGTTTGTAACGAATTAACTCAAAAAATACTAGACTGATTTCGAAAATTCTTCACCATTACAAAGCTCGATTATCCCTCAGTACCATAGGGTATATTTATTACTAACGCCCCGCCCCGGCTTGGCAAGGGTGTAATTTAGGAAAAAAGAGGTGAAAAGTATGAAACTATCTTTGAATTTTGATATGTGCGATTTCCATATGTGCAAAGCCGGGACGTATCGCTAGAGTTTATAAAACAATACACTTAATATAAACGTCCACATAATCTCATTCATTACTGACTCTTTGCCAAGCAGTTGGATACGAATATATCCTTATCATTTTGCAAAGTAATTAGGCATTGATAAAATAATAAATTTCGTTATATTGAGTGGGAAATATGGTTGCGAAGCCTTTTATAAGACAGGTGAGTACTTATCTCATTGTTATGCTGAGTTTTTAAACCTAAGAATATTATTTGTTTTTATCTTGGACAATTCAGTTGGCTTACAAGAATCACTTTGAAACGTCTTAAAGCTAGGTGAGTCTAGGTGCCAGTTCCACGCGACCAAGCCTAGAAGAACAGGCAACAAACTACGGCTCGGTTCCTACTGGTTTTTTATATGATCCTTTTACAAATCTAAAATAATCTAAAATAATAGCAATGAAGCTCCAGAATAAAATAAAACGACGGCCACACTGTTGTTACTGGCACCATTTTATTTTTAACCGACTTCCAATCAAAAAGGAGGAGGTTCTCAATTCGGTTGTATGTTTTTTTTTTTTTTTTTTTTTTTTTTTTTAAATGTTTGTTACCGCATAACTTCGTCATTTGTGAGCCGATTTGAAAAAATATTTTTTTATCTGAAAGGTACTGCTTCCAGATTGGTCCCATTTTAATTTTATTAAAATCGGTGTTGCCATTTTTTTTTAAATAATTTTTTTAATGTTTGTAACTGCATGCCTTCGTCATTTATGAACCGATTTAGAAAATTATTTTTTTATTTGGAAGGTTATTCACGTCCAGGCTGTCCCAAACAAATTTCATTAAAATCGGTTTAGCCGTTTGGCAATGAAGTCGGTTTCTCAAGTTTTTTAAACTTATAATTATGTGACAAAAGTTTTTATAGCTTTATCATTATTTTGTAACAAGGATCATACAAAAGAACGACAAACCAAGCCGTAAGTTTTTTTTTGCAAAAATCGACGCCCTTACGAAAGCGGGAACACTCACACACAAGTCACAATAAGAAAGAAAGAAAGAAAGAATGAAAACTTATTTATTTATGACAATAGACACAATAGACCATTGGTGCCCTTTTTCATGAAATAAATGAAATGAAATATCTTTATTTCCATTGTATGGTAAATGGTGGTGTTAAAGGAATAAATCTGGCTCACATACTTCGCCAGAGCAGAGACTGACTTGCAAAAGGTTACATAGGTATTATTAATAATTATAAGTTTAAAAAACTTGAGAAACCGACTTCATTGCCAAACGGCTAAACCGATTTTAATGAAATTTGTTTGGGACAGCCTGGACGTAAAAATAACCTTCCAAATAAAAAAATAATTTTCTAAATCGGTTCATAAATGACGAAGGCATGCAGTTACAAACATTAAAAAAAATATTTAAAAAAAAATGGCAACACCGATTTTAATAAAATTAAAATGGGATCAATCTGGAAGCAGTACCTTTCAGATAAAAAAATAATTTTTCAAATCGGCTCACAAATGACGAAGTTATGCGGTAACAAACATTAAAAAAAAAAATAAAAAAAAAAAAAAACATACAACCGAATTGAGAACCTCCTCCTTTTTGATTGGAAGTCGGTTAAAAATAAATTAATATAAAACTCATAAATACAATTTAAAATAAAGTCAAATAATAGCCAAGAAATAATTAATTAGCAATAACCTTACTCAAACAGCTCTCTAATACTATAAAAGCCCTTATTAGCAACCACACATAAAGTTTCTTTTTTAATTGTCTAATTGGCAGTTCACGAATGTCCTTAGGTATCTTATTTAATATTTTCATTACTTATTCTCTGTTCCATTTTCCAGCTGATGGTAGCTTCCGGCCCACAGCTAGCTGCATTATCAGCAGGAGGAGCGATCACCTATCCTAGTGTACTGTTGCAGCAGTTCAGGGCCAATGACAGTTCCATACAACTCGACTTTGGAACCGCCTCTTGGGTAGGTAAGTTACTTAAAGATCTTTCGGCTTGTTGCCTGTTCATAAAGGCTTGGTCACGTGGAACTGCCACCTAAACTAACCTGGCTTTCAAAGTTTATCGCAAGTTATTTTTACAGACTTCAAATACAAATGAATAAATGATTTTTCTTTTGTATTTTATTTTTATAGACCGATTACTTCTCACGTGTCCGTAAAGGGTTAGGCATAAGTATTTTTAGCAATGTTCTTAGAAACTTGCATAAAAATTAATGGTCTCCCTCAATATTCGGATTCTGTTTTAAGTAATTAATCATTACTTATCAGACATCTTGCGTTGGGTCAACGAGCAGGCAGAGCAGAAGTAAGAAAAGGTTTCTAAACTCAAGATTGTGCGGTTTCACTATGTCGCCGTGATTCAGGATCTTTGCAAATTAAAAGACAACGTTATGTCTTTCCAGGTTCCATTCACGGGCTGTCGGGTATCCCAAGTATTCTGATGCCAGCCATCATGCATTGGAAAGGAAGAAAGTTTGCCTTCATCTTGGCATGCTTGCTCATCATCACCGGCTGGGTTTTGGCTTTCACCGCTCGATCTACAGCCAATATCCTCATAAGCGAAGCTTTTCACGGGTTGGGAACCAACAGTCTTCTTGCCGTTAGCCTTTTGAGTTTAAGCGAGATGGTCATGCCGAAGTATAGGATGGTATCGATGCAAATATTCGGGACGACGCAGTCGCTAGGCATGGCATTGGTAGGGGTTATAGTGAAGTACGTGCACTGGAAGACGATTAGCCTTATAATGTGCATACCAGTAGCTATCGCCTTGATGACGGCTTGCATGTGGCCGGAATCACCAGCATGGCTCGCATGTAAAGGAGAGTTTGATAGATGTGAAAAAGCTTTCGTCTGGCTGAGAGGCACTGATGATAAATCGAAGAAAGAATTGAGGGAGTTGATCAGAGCACAGCAAGAGAACTTGTCTGCGACAGACCGAGTGAAAGAATCGACGATGAAGACGTTATGGACTCAAGTAACGAGCAGAGATTTCTTTTTACCAAGTATCCACATGTTTTTACTTCTGAACATGATGTATTGGAGTGGTAGCGCAGTGGTACTGATATATTCAATTGACATGATAAAGAAAGCAACGAACAACGAAGACGCTGCTTTCTTAGGAGGGATCGCTATAAACCTGATACTATTTTTTGGAGTTGGAACAAGCAGCATTTTGGTACGCTACTACAATAACAAAACAATATTGTTATGCAGTACTTTCGCAGCTGCTGTATGTTTGTTTGGAAATTTCTTGGTAACCTTACTACAGAGCTTAGAGCTTTTACCAAAAGATTCACTTATATGTTTGTATTTCTTAGTAGCATTCATGATACCGAATTGTCTCGGTTTGAATTCGATAGTTTTTACAATAGCTGCAGAATTAATGCCTGTGAAGCATAGAAACCTAGGTGGAGGTTTGTACGTTATATACAATTGCATACTATTATCATCATCAATGAAAATATCGCCATATCTGTTCTTTTATATAGATTTGTGGGGCACGTTTTTGATATACACAGTAAATGCAACTGTATGTGGTTTGTTAGTATGGAAGTATATACCGGAGACTACAGGTAGGACGTTGCAAGAGATTGAAGATTACTATGCATATAAAAAGTTTGAAGTTGATCGACGTTTTAATGATGATCCAGTACTGATCAGTTAATAGAAAAGAAAGTATTTATATTCGCTAGAAAACACCTCAATCTAAAAGTACCTCAAGAAGGTTCTCGAAATATTTATATTGTCTTATTGATAGTGTACCCAAAACATTGTATGAATACATTTTTTTTCACTTGCTGTTGATACAAAAGTTAACCACCTAATGTTAGGTGGTAAGCATCGTCTAACAAGGCATTGCGTCGCAGGTCTAGCACATTATCTATACATCTACTCCATTACTTACAAGCGTTTTTCAAAAAATAATCAGTGTTTAAGCAACTGTCATCTCTTACCAGCCTGTAATGTCAAACAGTGACAGGGCGCACTTTAAGCAGTACGTCACACTTTAGTAACGCTTGCAAGTGAGTCCTGAGGAGCTAGATAGTTATAACCGAAATTAGTTCACACCAGCAAGCGATAGTAATATAATATCGTTAAAAAAATACTTTTGGCGAAGTTTGACGATCTTTGCCGAAGTGTCACGTGTCGCGTGACGCGTATCGGTGACGAGTTCATTGGATTTTTTTCCATCTCAAAAAATGCTCAAAACCTCTAACCTCAAAAAATGCTATAATCATTACTTATTGTTGTAAACCCTTTATGGTCAGTTACTCATTGTAAACCAATTATTAAGTTAACATATTTTTTAAGCTTGTACCTACTAACAACTTTGGATCAAGTTATGCGTGACAAAATAATATTTGATTCAATAGAAAGATCGTAATTTTCGCATTTGTAATATTAGTTATAGGTATAGAAACTTGTACTCTGGCACTCTACATATTTACATTTATTTACAACTGTATCAACAATGTCTTTGTATCCATTGTAGATGATTATGCAGCGGTGTCAATAAACGATTATATAAAAATATGGTGTTTTTCTGTGGCCTATTCCAAACAAATGTTTATAATTAAATACTACGAAAAACTTATAGAAGTATAGAAATATTTATGTGTCAAAATGATTTTTATTTTTTTTCCCTTCTAGGCACATTAAAACTCTTTAAAATAATCATTTATAAAATATACACGATTTCCAAGGATCAGCAACGAATTGATTATAAAAAAAAGCAGCCAAGTGCGAGTCGGACTCGCCCATGAAGGGTTCCGTAGCATCAAGTAACATAATATAAAGGTTCTTGTAGTTCGTCGAAAGGTAAATTGCGGTTTACGATCTAAGACGTATAAAAAAAACTACTTGCTAGATCTCGTTCAAACCAAATATCGTTGAAAGTTTGCATAGTAATGTACAACATATATTTTTTTTAGATTTATCATTCTCTTATTTTAGAAGTTAGAGTGGGGGGGGGGCCAACTTTTTTCCACTTTGGAAGTGTCTCTCGCGCAAACTATTCAGTTTAGAAAAAAACGATATTCTTATAAACCTCAACATCATTTTTGAAGACCTATTCATAGATACCCCACACGTATGGCTTCGATGAAAAATTTTTTTTTGAGTTTCAGAAGTTTCAAGTATGGGGACCCCCAAAATTTATAGTTTTTTTTTCTATTTTTGTGTACAAATCTTAATGCGGTTCACAGAATACATCTACTCGCCAAGTTTCATCAGTCTAGCTCTTACGGTTTCGGAGAAAATGGCTGTGACATACGGACGGACAGACAGACAGACAGACATGACGAATCTATAAGGGTTCCGTTTTTGCCATTTGGCTACGGAACCCTAACAAGCAAGCAATGTAGGTACATTGCAACTCCTCTCGCTAATGCGAACATAACATAAGTTCGTTCTAATTTATCTAATAACATAAGTTTAAGAAACTTGAAAATCCAACTTCATGGCCAAACTATTGAACCGATTTTGATTAAATTTCAATGGGACCAATCTGAAAGTATAACCTTTCAGATAAAAAAAGAATTTACTAAATCAATTCATAAATGACGGAACGGAAGTATGTAACAAACATTAAAACAAAACGGCTAAACCGACATTGATGACATTTCTATCGGACCAATCTGAAAATATTACAGTTCAGATAAATAAACTCAAATCGGCGCTCATAAATAACGAAATTATGCTATAACTAACATTAAAAAAATACAACAAATTGTGAACCCCCTTTTTTTTTGAAGCCGGTTATAAACTAAATTATTTTGACAACACAAAAAGTCTTATCGCCTTTTTCAATAAATTCAACGAACAATTACATTGCTTGAGCATTTTTAGAGGTAGAAGAATCCAATAAACCCGTTACCGTCACGCGTCACGCGACACCTCTTCGGCATAGATCGATAACCTTCGTCAAAAGTCGAAGTCTGTCCGCCCACAGGCAGGGAGGGACATAACATAACACACGTATTTGTTAACGTTTTTTTCTTCTCATTCTTTTTATAGGAATTTACTAAGGATCCCTAAAAGTAAAATTGTCTTCGTTATGAAATTTATAAAAACATCGCTATTTAAGCACTTTTGTTCAATCATATTTGTAAAGAACAGGCAAGAAAGAGCAAATATCAAACTTCAGTAAACATTTGCAGTTCTTAGTCACCGTTTGTTACTTGGTGGTTGTTATTATAACATACTTGTAATTTCGATTTAAGGACATGGATTTTTCACCATTTGCTAGACAGGTAAGAATATAAATGAGTTTACCCCCCATCCCGGAAAGAGTATTTTTGCTCTTCGATATCTGAGTGAAAAAACCGTTTTATCTTGTTTTTGTCCGCTGTAGAGGATAAAGAAAAATTGAATTTAAAACATAGGGTGCACTAAGTTTGTGAATTCAAAACATAATTAAACCTGTTTACTGCTACCTCCAAGGTGCCGAATTTATCCTTCCAACTTTTTTTAATTTGTTAAGAACTCAGACTCGGAACCTCCTTGATGTTTTAATTAGCTTTACGAGCGCCATTTTCTTTTTTGAATTTAGTCATTTTCTCGCTGAGGTGGGATTGGGATGAAAAGTTACTTGTAACAAATATTGCTATTTTTTTTAACGTGACAACGTCTTATAATTCGATGGAGCCGGCTGCTCGTATGAATAAAAAGCAGCCAAGTGCGAGTCGGACTCGCCCATGAAGGGTTCCGTAGCAACAAGTAACATAATATAAAGGTTCTTGTAGTTCGTCGAAAGGTAAATTACGGTTTACGATTTATGACGTATAAAAAAAAACTACTGACTAGGTCTCGTTCAAACCAAATATCGTTGAAAGTTTGCATAGTAATGTACAACATATATTTTTTTTAGTTTTATCATTCTCTTATTTTAGAAGTTAGAGGGGGGGGGGGGGACCAACTTTTTTCCACTTTGGAAGTGTCTCTCGCGTAAACTATATAGTTTAAAACTTAGAAAAAAACGATATAAGAAACCTCAACATAATTTTTGAAGACCTATTCATAGATAAATTTGATGAAAAAAAGTTTTTTGAATTTCAGTTCTAAGTATGGGTACCCCCAAATTTTTTTGTTTTTTTTTATGTTTGTGAGAAAATGTTAATGCGGTTCACAAAATACATCTACTTACCAAGTTTCATCAGTGTAGCTCTTATACGGACGGACAGACAGACAGACAGACATGATGAATCTATAAGGGTTCCATTTTTGCCATTTGGCTACGGAATCCTAAAAAACATGACTCGTGCGGTGTTACCTCGCTCTGAGACGTTCCATTTAAGGCTTGAAGTGCAAGCGAGAGCGCGGAACGAGCGACAAAGAGGCACAACGGGCCTCCGCGTTCGGCAGCGTTCGACATCTGTCTCTCTCCTACTTGAGTGAGCGATGCGTCCGCGTGGACAGCTGTATGACGTTGTCACGTTCAACTATCGTCAGTAAACTGACTTTACAGACAACCGATTTTTTTTTGCCTTTGTGTTTCAGTTATTCGTAGGCAGTGCCACACTACTCGCTGGCATGTCTGTGGGCGGTGCGTTGGTATTCCCCACCGTTCTACTTCACCAACTGAAGAACGATAGTTCTATGGAACTGGACTTCGAAACTGCATCGTGGATAGGTATGTGCTGTATTTCTTGGAGTGAAAACTTGTTTAAAGCTTGAGCATTTTTTGAGGTGGGGAAAACCAATGAACTTATCATGCGTTACTTCACTGTCACGTAACCGACACCTGTTTGGCAAAGATCGACAAACTTCAACAAAAGTCGGGGAGGGGAGTTCCACGATTTTTTTTAATACACGTCTAAGAAGCTAGAGTTTGAATGCACCCTTGCCTGTTTGTGTTTACATCAAATTAAATTTAAGGTAACTTTTGTGATTGAAAAGGATCATATAAAAAAACGGTAGGAACCGAGCCGTAGTTTGTTGCCTGTTCTTCTAGGCTTGGTCGCGTGGAACTGGCACTAGACTCACCTAGCTTTAAGACGTTTCAAAGTGATTCTTGAAATTCAACTGAATAAAGACTATTTTGAATTTGAATTCTACTGAAAAGAGACCGTTTTAATTCGATTGCAAGATGTTTCACTATACTCCAGCCAAATTCGATGTAGAATTAAACAAACTGCATACAAAATTCTCCTGTTGACATAATATCGTTTGTCCCCAAATAGGTTCCCAATTTAAATTATCCGGGATATTTACTATGATTTAACTAAATTGAATCATGGTCCGGGATATTCCCGTTGCCTATACTAATATTATAATGAGGAAAGACTTTCATTTTTGTGTGTATGTTTGTAATGAATAAACTCAAAAACTACTGTGCCGATTTCAAAAATTCTTTCACCATTGGAAAGCTGCATTCACCCTGAGTAACATAGGCTATATTTATGTGTTTAAAAAATAAATGTCTACCCGTGCAAAGCCGGGATATGCCGCTAGTTAAATACATGGTTATTCATTATTAGCTACACAAACTGACAGGGCCTAATTTTTGTGTCGTGAATATTTGTTTGGCCGAATCAATTTTATTCCTAAACTGATTTAAGTTTTTGTATCAAAATTTTATTTTTAATAATTTCTTTACGGCTATTGCATAATGATTGCCACGGGGAACAGGACGATGACCCACCCAGGCGGTGACTGAACGCAGAATGTCGCTCACGGCGCGCGGGCGCGGATCAAAAGTCAAAATAGGTCAGGCGCCAATGATTCCAAAGGATATTCTTTATCGATTTTCTCGAGATTTTAATAACAAAACTTTAAAAAATCATTTCATAGATATTTTTTATTTTATTTGTTGAACCTAATTCCGAGTTGGAGAGATTCGTATTTGCAGCTAATAATGAATATCCCTGTATAAAAAAAATGTGTCAAACATATCTGTTTCTTCCAGGTGCAATCCACGGTGTCGCCGGACTACCCAGCATTTTAATGCCCACGATCATGCAGTGGCGAGGAAGAAAATTCGCCTTTATAACCACTTGTCTTATTTCTATTATCGGTTGGGTTTTAACATATACCGCAAAAACCACTACAGCTATACTAATCAGTGAATCTTTCCACGGGCTTGGCTCATCTAGCATATACACTGTGATCTGCCTGAGTATGACCGAAATGATAGCTCCAAAGTACCGAGACGCGTACATACAAATGTACTACGTAGCTGGAAATATAACCATGGCATTGACAGGTCTGTTGATCCAATACCTGCATTGGAAAACGATCAGTATTGTAATGTGTATACCGATGGTTTTCGCGTTGCTAATATCTTGCATGTGGCCTGAATCGCCGTACTGGTTGGCTCATAGAGGCGAACTTGATAAATGTATTGAGTCATTTACATGGCTGAGAGGAACTGATGAGAGCTCGAAGAAGGAGTTAAACGAACTTCTCAACGCGAAGAAAGAAAGTTTGTTACGTGTAAAAACGGTCAAAAAAAGTACAGTGAAACATTTTTGGAGGCAAATAACTAGCTCTGACTTTTATATTCCGTGTTTTCATATATTTGTGCTTCAGTACTTATTTGAAGGCATTGGCTGCATGATTATGATGATATACTCCGTAGAAATAATTCAAAGGGCGACCAGTAACAAAAGCGTTATTTTTCTAGCAAGCTTCATTACCAACACAACTATTCTACTTGGTGTCGTATCAGCTGTTGTTATACACAAGTATTTTAATAAGAAGACTGTTCTTCTATCTAGTATTACGTTTGCTTCAACATCTTTGGTTGCAGCTAGTACTGTGTCTTACTTCCAAAGCATAGGGTTGATATCTTTAGATTCTATGGCATGTTTTGGTTGTATATTCTTGTATTTAGTATCAATAAGTTCTGGGATAGTACCAACCGCTGGACCTGTTGCATCAGCATTGATGCCTGTCAAGTACCGAGGTTTAGGAGGAGTTTTGTTTGTAACAAATTCATGTATACTCCACACTTTAGCGTTGAAATTTACACCGTATTTATTAGTAATTATTAATTTATGGGGTACGCTTCTAGTATTCGTTGTGAATGGTATTTTCTGTGGTTTGGTTATATGGAAGTTTATTCCAGAAACTAATGGAAGGACATTGCAAGAGATTGAGAACTTTTATACTTACGGTAAGTTTGTAGATGGCAATCGAGGTGATAATGGTAACCTTGAACCTATGATCTCCGAGTGAGTTTAGGTGTAATATTGTATTCTAAATATGTATTTACAACAAAAAAAATTATATAAGTATTAGACCAGCTATCTGGTTCCCAATATGACACAATGAGCTATGGAGAGAGCTATTCTGGGAGTTTCACTATGTGATAGAATCAGAAATGAGGTTATTACATGCGTAAGCAAATATTAATAAAAATTTCCGTTTTTTTTTAAATAAAAAAATGTACATAAATCAGTTTACCGAAAAAGGCAAGGAGAGTGTATATTTAATTTGAATAGTTTGTAAAAATTTTGGAAAAAGTGACAGATAGATAATTATCTACTATATTATGTATAAAAATAAGTCGGGTTTTCCTTCCTGACGCTGTAACTCCAGAACGCACGAACTGATTTCCACGGTTTTGCATTCGTTGGAAAGGTCTCGGGCTCCGTGAGGTTTATAGCAAAGAAAATTCAGGAAAAATTCAGGACAAACCAACATCTGGTGGCGAAACGGAGTTCGCCGGGTTTGCTAGTGATAAATAAATATTTGTTCTAATTTTATGCAATCATTTTTTTCTTTTGATAGAAATCTTTACCATTCATAAGGGCCCCGAATACGTTTTTATACAGGGGCACATCCCAAACACTCTATGGTACTAGCCATACCACTGACCTTCCACATATCTCCATTAAGCTGCCTCCCCTGCAAACTCTTCATGACATCAGCCAACTCCTGATGCATGGAGCATTGCTTCATCACGATGTCCCGCTGCTTCCGTTTGCACTTGGCCCTTTCTTGGACCACGTTCAATGAAGGCTCGTTCTCAATGTCTTCCACTTTTTTGTTTTGAAGGCGGATTTGGGCGTTTATTGTTCGTACCTAGAAATAATTTGATTTAGAGCCAGTCTTTAGAACACTTCCGTCTGGCCCTGATTTGGATCAGTTGAGCTATCTCTTTATCGTTTGTAACGGTCTGCAGATAGTTCAACTGTTTCTGTGTATTTTGTAGATTTAGTAAATATTGGTTTGATTGTCAATGTCTATGTCTATTGTGTCGGTATTGACTGGCCTCTCAGCTCAGTTGGTAGTAAATCTGCCTTCTGCACCGTAGGCCGTGGGTTCGATCCCCACCGAGAACAAATATTTGTATGCTGAATTCAGATGTTTGTTCTCTGTCTATCTTGGGGCTAGATAGTGTGTGGATTGTCCGCAATATTTATTTTCTATTATTTATTTAGTTATAGGTACAAAAATATACACGAAAAACCGAGATGCAAACTTAGCTTGGTGGAGTTAAAATAAAATAAAATAAATATTTACAAAATCCACGCAACACTATCTAGTCCCAAACTAAGCAGAGCTTGTACGATGGGAACCAGATAGCTGATATAATACTTTAAAACATATTTTTTTGTAAATACCATATAACACCCAGACAGAGAACCAACATTTATGTTCACCACACAAATTGGTCTCGGTGGGGATCGAACCCACGACCTACGGCTCAGAATGTAGTTATAGTTACCTTCTCCACACCATCAATAAGATTCCTCCTCTTGATATTCAAATCGTTCAAAGAAACCTCGATGTTAGATATCTTGTCGTTCAGTGCTTGTATTTTCAACTTGTGGGATTGTGCTTTTTGTTCGAAATTTGATAACCTAAAAATAGCATTCAAAATCACGAATAGCATGTTTTAGGGTTAAAGAAGTTTATTCTTATAAAAACTTAACAGTTCACTTATAATTAGATAGGTACAGTTTTTAAATCAAGGTATTATTATAAGCCTCTGGGGCAAAAAAAAGGGCAAACATTTTATACAGGTGACTCTCAAAATAAATTAAGATGCCTCAAAATCACAAATAGCATGTTTATAAGGTTAAAGAAGCTCGACCAAGGGGAAGGTCGCGGGTTCAAATCCCGCTCGACTCTTAACTTTTGAGACATTTTACAAATCATTGAAATAAGTAATTTTATATTTTTCAAGATCAAATATTTTAATTTATCGAAAAAACTTGAGAAAAATAACTTTTGCGTCATACTTACTGATTATTCATGTTTTCCACTTGTTCCACATCTATTGTATTAGCCAATAGCCTCGCATTGCGAATCTCATTTGTGGATGATGATTTAGCGCCACTGTACGCCGACACGCGGATAGAAAACCGGTGATTCTCTGAAAAAAAAAACAGTGACATGACGAATCTCAGCTTAGTTGTTAAGTAGCTCGGCCTTCTGCGCCGTAGACCGTGGGTTCAGTCCCCACAGAAAACAAATATTTGTGTGTTGAACACAAATGTTTGTTCTCTGTCTGAGTGTTATATTGCACACTAAGGCCCGTATTCCGAAACAGTGCTTGAGTCTGAGTCGAGCCTCAAGCACAGATTTTTGACACTTTTCAATGGAGAACTGTCATAAAATCTATACTTGAGGCTCGACTCAGACTCAAGCGCTGTTTTGGAATACGGGCCTAAGAAGCGTAAGCAGTGCTTGAGACTGAGTCGAGCCTCAAGCATAGGTTTTTGACACCTTTCAAAGAAGAACTGTCAAAAAATCTATGCTTGATAAAAAAAATAATCCATGTCTCGGGCTAGACAAGTCGTACAGTCCTACTTATATTATTAACGCGAAAGTTTGTAAGTGGTTTGGATGGATGGATGAATGGATGTTTGTTACTCTTTCACGTAAAAACTACTGAATTGGTTTTTAATGAGACTTTACAATAAATCCATCAGGCTACAATTTATAAAGATATTGGAATGCAGAACAGATGTACGAGTAAGTAATGGGAACGGGGCGTATCGGGAAAAGGGGCAAGCCAAGCCGCGGGCGGCCGCTAGTACGCTATAATACAGACTACAATTTACAAAACCTAACCTTAGACCTTAGTTAACCTTTAGACTTTTAATAGTGAAATATAGATACATACCCGTGAAGAACAACGTAATATTAGCGGGCACCCGTCCCGAGTTATTGTACGTGTGATCGTTGCCAATCGGTATTCTGTGTACGTTGTAGTTTTTGCACAGGTAATTTATAATTGCGTCCGGAGCCGAGAGTGTGTCTACTACGTAAGTGTAGAATCCCAGGTAACTAAAAAAAAAGAAATAAGAATAGAAAAGGCTAGATAGATAGAATAAGACTTTTGAAACTATCATGGTTTTAACACAATTTTATGAAACAACGGGATATTTACCATGATTAAATTTTTCTGAGTTGACTTCCGATATTTCGGCACAGTTGCATGCATCTATGCAGTTTCAAAAGGTAGTATGTGATCGTGATACGTTGAACAAATCAAGTTGAAAATCGACGAACATTTTCATTCCGCCAGTGTACATACTACAAGTCTTTGGACATCTTACTATTTGACATCAAAATAATGCAGCTAATAATTACTTAAGAGCGGGTCGTGCGAAAATTTGAGATTTAAAAAAAAAAATCATAACTAAATAACTAAGTGACATTTTAAAAATCGCAACGCTGTCATACGATTTTCATTAGCGTTAAATAGAATGTCATGTTAAATAGTATATTTTTTTAACACACTTAAATTCGAATTAATCTCAAATGTATAGTCTACAATTAGTCCTTTTGCGATTTTTAAAATGTCACTTAGTTATTTAGTCATGATTTTTTTTTTTTTTAATCTCAAATTTTCGCACGACCCGCTCTTAAAGTTATTGTATTCCGTGCGCGACCGTTCACACATGCGAAGCTATCCCCACCGCGTATCGCTCAGCGTTAGACTTACGTGCCGCAAGTTATAATAATAGTAACTCACCTAAGCTGCTGTATACTATTAGTCTGTACATTCAGCTTCCCTCCCTGACTGCAAACAGCGTTGACTCGCTTCAGCCCGCTCTCCTGTCGCACTTTCTTAAGGAATAGGTTCATATCGCGACTGCACTCGAACGTGAACGCCACCAAATCGCGAGCGGACACCGTGTTTTCAAGGTAACGCGCGAATTTTGGGTCTGTGAAGTTTATCTGAAGGTAGAAAAGAACAAATCATCAAAACAAGATTTACACAAGTCAAAAAATCAGAAAGTGCATTATTAGCTACACAAACTGACAGGGCTTAATTTTTGGGTCGTGAATATTGGTTTGGCCGAATCAATTTAATTCCTAAACTGATTTAAGTTTTTGTATCAACATTTTATTTTTATTAATTTCTTTACGACCTATTGTCCCCACCCAGGCGGTGACTGAACGCAGTGTCGCTCGCGGCGCGCGGCAAGGATCAAAGGTCAAAAAAGGTCAGGCGGCTCGCCTTTGATGAATGGACTTTTAGATGTAACAACGCGCCAATGATTCGAAATGATAGTCTTCATCGATTTTCTCAGGATTTTCGTAACAAATCATTTCATAAATATATTTTATTTTATTTGTTGAACCTTATTTCTGAGTATTTGTAGCTAATAATGAATAACCCTGTATATTTGATATTTGACCGTACCTCTAGCATCATAGGCTCATGCACCGGTTGCTCGAACATATCCTTGTTCTCTCGGAGCCATAGCACGGCACGGTAGGCATCCTCACTGTAGTTACGGAGTGCTTCTAGACGCTTGTTGTCCACGTCTTCTAGGCTGCGGATTCTGGTTAAAATAAATAAAGTGTTTTTATTGATTTTATAGTGTTTACTACACTTATGGAAATCACAAAGATTTTATAATGTCGTTAAGAGCCGAGTGGGATTTGAGCCCGCAACCTTCCCCTTGGTAAGGGGCTACGCTGACCGCTGCGCCATCGGATCCTAATCACACTCGACGAATAACTCTTAGGGACTGTTCGGCACTAACGAAATCGCGGGTTCAAATCCCGCTCGGCTCTTAACTTTTGGGACATTATAAAATCTTTATAAATAAAGTAAATAAATATTTGGAGAGCAGTAGAGCTCTTTGTATGTGTCTCGTGGGGGTGCGTACTATACTACCACCATGCCTATTCCTGCCGTGAAGCAACATCGCTGTGTTTCGGTTTGAAGGGTGTGGGTGCCGGTGACATTACTGACACGTGAGGCTGAACATTCGTATGCCTCAATTTAATGGACGCAGGGCAGTGTATCTTAGGGCACGTATGACGTGCGTGAAATACGAGGCAATGCTTTGTTGAGGAGATGGTTATTACTTATCATCAGGTGGACCAGATGCTAGTTCCATTAGCTAGTTGCATAAAAAAATTGCAAGCAATCCACAAAACACTATACAGCCCCAAATCTGAGCAGAGCTTGAGCTATGGAAATGAAATAAAATAAAATCCTACTGAATAACACACTTTTGATTTTTATAGATAGTGGTAAAAACGATGTTAGAGTCTGTTCAGAAAGAAAGCCGTTGTGGCCAAATTGAGAACTAACGTTTCGATTTTTATATGGCAGCTCATCCCTTTCTTTCTGTCAGCATTTTGCATCATAAAAATTTAATGAAGGAATGGTACACTAGTTGTGATAGGATCAAAACGCAACAGTCGCGCTATTGTATTGCCACTAAACAAAAAAGGTGATTAAGCACAGCAGCGCCCTCCAATCCCACGACGGCTCTCTTTCTGAACAGACTCTACTAACTTGTTCTGATAGAGCCGTATCTGCGGTGTGATATTGTTCTCCAAGTCGTATTGCACCTCCAGTTTCTGTTTCTTCAGCACATCGATAGCAGCATTCGTCTTGGAGAGAGCCTTCGTTACTTCTGCCGTCTCCATTTTGACTCTAGCATCTGATGAATAAATAAATTCCTCTTTGACTGGCCTCATCCATACTACAAGCTCTGCTTATTTTGAGGTTAGATAGTTTTGTGTGAATTGTCTAAAATTCATTTATACTAAGGTAATCGGTTCAAATTCAGTCTGCACAAATAAATTCCTTTTCCAAAAATTGCACTATGCCAGTACTCTCAAACGGTGAAGGAAAACCTAATGAGGAACTTAGTACTTAGGGCACAGACACATATTAGGCCTCAAATTAATAACCCTCTTTTCGGTCAGAGTTTAAAATAGTAAAGTGTGACCTTAGATAACAAGGGTCTTACCGTCCCCAACTTTCTCCTCCAGTCGCTGTTTGTCAGTCCTCAGCTTGTCAAGCTTAGCCCTCGCTTCAACGAGCTCTTGCTCTCGATTTCTAGAAGGTAAATTGAACAATACCTTTAATAAACTGTCAAAAGATCAAAATGCATTAACTATTGCCATCTTTTGACGTGACAACGTCCTATAAGTCTATGGAGCCGGCTGCACGCACGAAAGAAAATGACTCATGCAGCGTTACCTCGCTCTGAGGCGTTCCATTTAAGGCTTGAAGTGCAAGAGAGAGCGCGGAATGAGCGACAAAGAGGCACGCACGGCCTCCGCGTTCGGCAGCGTTCGACATCTGTCTCTCTCCTACTTGAGTGAGCGATGTGTCCGCGTGGACAGCTGTATGACGTTGTCACCTTCAACTATCGTCAGTAAACCGACTTTACAGACAACAGTGTGATGAAAGGATTTTAAGTGTTCAAAAGGAATACAAAATGATTATTTTCATAGGTTTTTTAATATCGAATTTTGTTATTAACTGTTCTTACCTATGCCTCTCCAGCTTATCTTGGAACGATGTCTCAATATCTTTCAGTGTGAACTCGTGGTTCCGAACTGTACTGATTATTTCTTTAGCTTTATCGCGCAGTGTGTGGATTTCTCTGCCCTAAAAAATATGATAAATAAGATATAATTATTGCAATCATCATAAAAATCCCCAATACCCGAAGTCGGACTTTTGCTACCACATTTCGTCTACCAAATGTTGTTTTCGTGTGAGCACGTGTCTCTTTCGTATGGAAAATTGATGAAACAACAACTCGTTTTGATCGTTTCTACGTTAAGTATGCTGTCTCATCTTTTCTCCATACAATAGCGAGAGACAAATAGACGAAACGAAAACAACATTTCGTAGGACTTGCCCTTCTTTAATCAAAATATCTTTACGCGAACGAAATCGCGCACGATTCTTCAAGTAATGGTCGCGTGGTACTGGCACCTAGACTCACCTATATAGCTTTAAGATGTTTCAAAGTGATCCTTGTGATACAACTGAATTAATATATTTTTTAATTTTGGTATGCATTAAAAAGATGGTTGTATAATATTAATAATTTAAGTTTAAAAAACTTGAGAAACCGACTTCATTGTCAAACGGCTAAACCGATTTTAATCAAATTTGTTTGGGACAATCTGGACGTAAGAATAACCTTCCAAATAAAAAAATAATTTTCTAAATCGGTTCATAAATGACGGAGGCATGCAGTTACAAACATTCAAAAAAATATTTAAAAAAAAATGGCAACACCGATTTTAATAAAATTAAAATGGGACCAATCTGGAAGCAGTACCTTTCAGATAAAAGCAAGCTGTGCTTTTATATTTGTTTACGAATAACTTTAGAAATACTGGACCAATTTTACTAACTTTTAACTTAACCAATTTAACTTTAACTTATTTCACTCACTGGAACATTAATGGAATGGAACTTGTGTGGGGTTAGCAAGAGAAAAATGCATAATTATAACACAATGATCTCAACTCAGTTGGTAGTCTGCCTTCTGCGTCGTAGGCCGTGGGTTCGATCCCCACCGAGAGCAAATATTTGTGTGGTGAATGCAAATGTTTGTTCTCTGTCTGGGTGTTATATTGTATTCTTAGTATACATTTACAAAAAAATGCATATAAGTATTATAACAGCTATCTGGTTCCCATAGTACAAGCTCTGCTTAGTTTGGGGCTAGATAGTGTCGTGTGAATTGTCCAAAATTTTTATTTAATTTTATAAGATAACATACCGCCATAAGTTTCTGCTGCTCAACTTTACTGATACCGCTCTTAGCTTTATCAATAACTTTCTGTAACGGTTCCATTTTGCTTTTATGAGAGGTCACCAGTTTAACAGCCTTTTTCTTATCATTGGTGGATTCTATAACCCGTTCTCTTAACTCCTGGTACTCTAACCAGAGTTTCTTCTTCTCGCAGACTTGGATTTGGTGTTCTATGTCTTTCCTTTGCTGCATTGCATCGATGAGGACTTTTAATCTGTAAAATTACGATATTAAATAATTCTAAACTAGTAGCCGCCCGCGGCTACAGCCGCGTGGTGGTTGTTGTAATTTTTTCCTGATAAAAAGGAGTTTATAGGCTCCTTTTTTGCAAATTCCACTACCCGTGAGAACCACTAATTGGCTCTCTAAATCTAATTTGTCATGTATTCTTTAAAGCTGTTGGTTCTCCAATAAATAGAAATAAATAAATCTAGGTTAAAAACAACATTTGTACCAAATTCCACCAAAATCGGTCTAGTGGTTAGGGAGTGATTGAGACACAAATACCGAAACATTATAACTTCGCATTTGTAATATTAGTAGAATGGCTCATGAATCTGATAAGTACAGACTTTGCTTAGTTTGGGGCTAGAAAGTGGAGAGCAGAAAGAGGTCTAGTGGTAACGGCACCGCCTTCCGCTCTTAAGGTCGTGGGTTCAACCCATTCGTGTACCAATGAGTTTTTCTATCAAAAAATGTATGTGCACTATGCCAGTACTCTCTAAACGACGAAGGAAAACATCGTGAGGAAACCAACACGTGTGAAGCGTCACGCAATAATTATAAGTTTAAAAAACTTGAGAAACCGACTTCATTGCCAAACGGCTAAACCGATTTTAATGAAATTTGTTTGGGACAGTCTGGACGTAAAAATAACCTTCCAAATAAAAAAATGATTTTCTAAATCGGTTCATAAATGACGGAGGCATGCTGTTACAAACATTAAAAAAATTATTTAAAAAAAAATGGCAACACCGATTTTAATAAAATTTAAATGGGACCAATCTGGAAGCAGTACCTTTCAGATAAAAAAATAATTTTTCAAATCGGCTCACAAATGGCGAAGTTATGCAGTAACAAACATAAAAAAAAAAAAAAAAAAAACCATACAACCAAATTGAGAACCTCCTCCTTTTTGATTGGAAGTCGGTTAAAAAGGGACCGCCAGCTGTCAACTCTGCATAATGCAGGCTACATTTTCTACATTGTAGAGTGTCACCCACCTCTCATTTAATCTCTCCTGCTCCTGTAGTAACTGTGCATTATTCTGCAGCTTAGTCGACAACCCCCGTTGATTGTTCCTTGATTCTATCAACTCTTCTAGCTGTGTGACACTCTCCTGTCCGCCCACAGCTGACAACGTGCTCCGGAGCAGCTCTTGAGGGTTCATCTTGGAGAAGTCCTGGACTCTGTCTTGAGGTAATAGCTGACAGAGGTTATCTACCTGGAATTAATTGCATTTGGGATCATAAATGCTGTCAAAGTGATCTTTCTCTTGTTATCAAATAAATACTTGGCAGTATTGCTGACCACAGAGTGGATTCCACAAAATGAAAGGCGGCGACCTGGAAGACCAAGAATGAGATGGCGGGACGAACTTGACACCCACCTTAGATTGTGGCCTGTCACTGCATTGAGTCGCAAAGAGTGGAAAGAGGGAAGGGATGCCTTTGCCCTGCAGTGGGACAAAAACGGCTGAATAATAATAGTTTTGCTCATTTTTGTAGAAAATAGATAGATGGATTCTGACTACCCTTAGCCATCTTCAATAGTACATTGTTACCTGAGTGTTAAAAGTCACGTTTTTTGAGTCCCGAGACGGGTTTGGCGCCAGAGCGTAAGCGAGGGCGCCAATGGAGCTTGAGGGACTTAAAAGACTTTCACCCGAGGTAAACACTGTGCTTTTCATTACGAATACAAGGAAAGTAAAAATAAAAACATGAAAGAAAAATTTGTGAAAATGAAGATTGAATTGCCGCCTTCCCGGGTTTTTTTTTTCTTTTTCTCTGGCGGGCCTTCGGCTACGGCTACGGCTCGCCAGCATTATTCAGCCATTATTTTCATTCTCATAATTTAAAAAATGGTAAATTGTTTGCTCAAATCTATGTTATTTTAAATAAATAGTTGAAGCTATATATTAATCAAGTAATTTAGAAGATATATTATTTATTTAATACTATCTTTATGTTATTTAAATTTAAATTTTACATTGCGCTCTAATTAGACTTTTTAAACTTCTTACCGTTGTAATGGGTTTCCAACCTACTTGCTGAATAAAAAGTTGGAATTTGGTTCAACGACCTCCTTGCAGTTAGAAAGACTTTAGAAAGTTGGAACATGGTTGAATAAAATAGAACTTGTTTTTTTTTATAATTTGACAGCTGTCAGTAGAAAGCGATTCTCCCTAGGGCTGAAAGTTTTACTTTCAATTAGGCCCCTCAGGCAACTTCAAACCTACTTTCAGAGTATGAGTAATGAAAAGTCTTTGAGTACTTGGTATTAGAGGGGTTATCTTCAGTAGAGGCTAAGTTAGGCCCTGGATTTGGCTTAATATTCAAAACATTCATTGCTTTATACATGCTTTAATTTGCACATACTTTCATAGTTCTTAGGTGGAAGTAGGTATCACATGGGCATGCATAGGGTATAGCCAACATAGAGGCAGGCTGAGGTTTTGGTATGATTATTATAAATATCTATTGCTATAGATATGAAAGACCTGGGAGATGATATAATGAGGTCTACCCTATGCAGGTCTTTCAAATCTAGAGTTTAACCACACCACACAAATATTTGTTCTCGGTGTTGGAAACCCCTCCAGCGCAGAAGGCAGAGTCAAAGTCAAAAATGTATTTATTCAGTAGTATCATAAGGATCACTTTGAAACGTCTTAAAGCTAGATGAGACTAGGTGGCAGTTCCTACCTACCAGACCTACTACCAACTGAGCTGCTGTCAAATACATACCTGTATATTAAGAGTAGCTATCAAATCTTGCACCTGTCTTTCTCTGACAGTTTTGTTATCAATGGACCAAGTGGTAACGTCTTGGAGATTGAAGCTGCGAGTGATGATTATATTTCTCCGCCCCGGTGCTTGATATAGTTCTATCTCTATGCTGGCTTGCTGGCAGCCACTTCTTACATATTCTGAAATCTATTTTAAGAGATCATACCTTTGATTCTCAACTAAGAAATTATAGATAACATTTATTTTACATCACAAGAAATATAAGAAAAAGCAATTATAATAATAATACGCACTAAGCCTTTTGGCTCCACCTTTATCATGCGAACCTCAAAGGAATGGAACTTTTTGCCGTCGGCAGTTTTTCCTGACAACTACAATCTGGGCCTCTTCAAGGCAAGAGTGAATAGGTGTCTCCTAGACCATCCTGCTTCATCGTCGGCTACATTATCGCTTACCATCAGGTGAGATAGTAGCCAAAGGATGGTCTATATAATGTAAAAAAAAATAAAAAAACAGCTTTCTGATAATATTATTTATTTTTAGTCTGCATCATTCCACTGCAGGACTAAGGCCTCCCTAACCCCCTTCCATTCTTCCCGGTCCTACCACAACAAGTAATATGTGACAAAGAAAAGGTATCCACTCAGCTTTTGCCATGAAAGCACAAGGGCTTATGGCAATGGTTTTCAGTTGCTTATTACTTGTGTTAAATTCTCTTTTTGTTAGTTGTAAGGTGTACATTAAATAATGTTCTATCTACTTATCTTAGTCTTATCTTGTTTGTTTATCTTAGTTATGTATGGATTGAGCTATATAAAATAAATGTAATAATAATAAAGAAACTCATTTATTGAACATTACTTTGTCATTCATACCTATAAGTTAGATAAGCTAAATATTAGTCACCTTTTTGGCACGTCCAATAACACTGGTTTTTCCACAAAGCCCAAGGATGATGGCACAAACAAATGTTGACTTCCCAGTGCCATTTGGACCGACTATCATGTTCAACGATGGCCCAGGAAATAAAACCACTTGCTTGTAGGTTCTGAAATAAGAATTAGAGATTATCTTCAAAGGAATAGCGACACATTTCCGGTGCCTCTTTATCATCGACATAATAGGTATATCAAGAAAGAGAAGGACAATGGATAGGAATGCGCACAAATAAGTGCACACTTATTACCCAGTTCGACAAAGAAAAATAAAGAGCGAGAGTCAAGAAAGTTTTGAAAGTTCCAACGGCGCGAATACTTACACGAAGTTTTCAAGTGCTATTCTGTGGATAACACCGGGCCGAATGCCCATATCATTCACTATTTTGGACATTGTAATTCACATTCATACTAAATAATAAGAAAAACGCAAAGAAACTTGCGGTAGAACTTTGGGCTCGCGCAAATTTCTTCAAGGAAAACCGAGCGAGAGATCAATCAAAAACAAAACCGAGAACCAAGCGATTTTCTTAGATTTTTTTATTTTATTTTGTTTTGGCTTGTATACAAAGTTCTTCGGCCAAGTCCTCTATGTGATTTTGTTCGAAGTTCCACCAGTCTTGCCAGTGGCAGATAATAAAATATAACATGAGACAGATAAAAAAGTAACATTTTCACAAGAAAAGTAACATTATCCTAAATTATGTGGATAACGATACACTACCATAATAAGCCCTTTGACAAAAACATTCTAAGATTCCTTCCGTTTCAGTAGGTTATATGTTTTTTGTTTGCTGGAAAATATTTTTCAGTTTTATTCATATTCTTCTTCTTCTTATCGTGTCACTGATTCTTTCGAACCAAGTGTGGTGAAAGGATTTTAAGTGCGCCTCGAAGAGGCTCCTTTCGTGCACTTGACACATATTTTCGAACTTTTTAGGTTCTACGATATGCCGGTTTCCTCACGATGTTTTCCTATTATTATTTCCCTTATTCATATTGAGTCGTGTACAATCTATGAAAATGTCGTCACCTTACAGTCAGTTTTTGCTTGCACCAGTGCCTTGATCATGAACACATTTTGACATCATTTTTGACGTTAACTTATCGGTGTATTCTGTCTATTCAGTTTCAAAAGGTACAGTGCCACAAGTATAAGTTGGCGGTGGCGATTTGAGGAACTAAAACGGCCATCTTGAAAATTCACTTTGACACTTCCGAGTTCATTTTAAACATCGTTGCGAATATTTTGTTATCTACTGTGCTATCATCATGCCTAAAGTGATAAAAAGTGGTACAAGAGAAGCAGTTATAAAAGTAAATTCGTTTTGTACACAGGAATGTGAAAAGAACGAACCGATTATACCATTAAAATTCGTAAATGCAAGAGTGGCGGCAATGACTGGTGAGTGTTGTCAACATTACACGTAAATATTACCCGTGGGTATAACGAAATGTTTATGTCTAATATGTGGTTAAATAAAATGTGGTTGTATATAGGTAATGATGACATATAATTATAATG
Source organism: Thera obeliscata (assembly GCA_947578465.1). Taxonomy (NCBI): domain Eukaryota; kingdom Metazoa; phylum Arthropoda; class Insecta; order Lepidoptera; family Geometridae; genus Thera; species Thera obeliscata. The sequence goes on along the minus strand of OX387923.1, from coordinate 7,690,944 downwards.
CTATGCAAACTTTATAAATTTACCTACCTAATCTAATTTCATGGTTACCTAAATTTACACATATTTTGTTTCAGGTGTTTCTGAACGTTCTGTTCAAAGAATTGTTGCAGAAGGCAAACAAACGGAAGCTACCTCGTCAAAAATTGTTACACCAGGAAAAAAAAGAAAAAGACTCGGACTTGGAAGATCTAGAAGATCATCTAGTAGATCACAATATTCTAGTAATAAATAATGTAGGTACCTACTATCTAAAACTGTTTTATTTTGGTCGAGCCCCAACAGTCTCACCACTAATTCTAACGTAGTTAAATACATATCAGTATTCATCTATGTTTTAATATTTCTATTAATACAAAGACAGGCAAGAAAATTAAATAAATACTACTAATAATAAAATGACGAAGATTTGACGTCCTTGGGCTCTCGGTCTGTTATCATAATACTCCTCAAGTAAATCCGTGAATCATTGAACTAAATTTCATTTTTTTCCCATATTTCGCGTCATCTTCTGTGCAGTGGCAACACTGACATTGAACACAGTGGCGCACAGCCGCGCCAAGTTATACTTGCCGGACTGTAATATGTAATCGCGATACGTTGAACGAATCATGTTGTAAACTGACGAACATTTTCATACCACCACTGTACAATCGATGTAACATGGAGGTAACATGAAAAGGTCAAAAGTAACGTAAAATGTTACAGAAGTAACATTCTGGCAATGCTGATTTTTTTGTACTGGCGTTGGATACTGCGTCTTTTTGCAAAGTTAATTACGTCCTGTCATTGTCACTGTCAGTTTCACTATTTTTATTTTATTTTGTACTGGCGCTGGAAGCAATGTTTTTTTGCCAAGTTATTTTTTTTAGCTTTACTTAATAAAATACATTTTACTGGACACTTTTCTTATATTGCGAGGTGAGCCTCCACAAATTATTATTATATAAATACTACGCGATTTTTTTTTTTAGCTCAGCAGGAACTGAAGAGTTTCGTCTCCTTGAATTTAACCCAACATTATTTCCGTTGCCCTCCGACTTCATTTTTACTGTGAAGCCTCCTATTTATGTTTTAATTGAAATATTCAATTCAATTTAATATAATTGTATTTCAGACCATATACATATACAGAAAATACACAGTCCATAATTAGAGAATGTAGGCACATCTAAAAGAATATAAACTAAAGATACAAAATAACATGTAAGGGGGTACGATTTCCAAACCTAATTTACCCAACTATGGGCGAACAAAGTATTAATGTACACTGAAATAGCTGTAGTAGGCTTCCACAGTGTAATATGCATGCTTTAGACAATTTTATCTAAAAACACTGCACGCGTCAATTTTCGTCAAAGAAATTTGAAAGCCGGGAATAGGTCAAGCCGCACCCATTTTTATTTTAATCTTAGAAGATTCGTTTTTAAACTTGGTGTAGACTTGGGTTCTCGAGTCGAGATTAGCTTTGTCCATCCATTGCTTTGCACCCCATCTCTACTTCCTCCTCGGCTCGATGCGCGCGCGGTTTTAGTCGGCCGCCAGTGTGACCAGACTTAGTATTTTAATACTTTTACGGTATTTTCTATCCATTTAATACGATCATCAGTATTTTTGGTATTTTTTCAGTAGTCGGTATTTCACAACAAAAACTGGCTATACGACCAAAGGCGAAGCAGAAACAACATACATGTGTAGTCAACTGGGGTCCCACTCATGTTACTCTAGTTGTGTCAAATAAAACTATAGTCTTCCATAATTATTGGATCAATGACATTTTCTAAAAAAGTAATCAAGATTTTTACTTGATCAGTACCTTAAGTCCCAGTGCATTTACAACATTTCGTTACCAAATGTGTTAGCGATTATTTATTGAAATACGATTAATCAACGCTTACGCGTTATGAAGTGCTATTATGATTATCCATAAACCACGTGGACTTTACTTTGTAAACACGTGATTTATGGAAATGGTTTGATGCAGGTACTTTTATAAATTAATATTATAATTACAAGAATGTTATCATTAATTTTAAGTGAACACTTATCATTAATTTTAAGAATGTCCGAATTACACAAAGGTTAACTGGAAGAGAATGCTCTCTAGCATTAAGTTGCATTTTTTTTGTTTTAGTGCAATAAAGAATTTTCTATCTATCTATCTATCTATCTAACACTTTAATTTGTTGTTTACGAATGTTCGTTGGTATAAAGGTAGATGGCGGCTGTCCCAGCGACAGTCTTGGTCTACCCGTCGTCCTGACAAGTTCTAGTTATGGCTCCATGATGTTACCCTGTTATGCAAAACCTGCATATAAAAGCTAAGTACCTACCAATTGTGATTAAATTAAGTATTCAGTTGTATCAGTGCTTATTAATGGTTAATAAATATGATTATTGTTTATTAATTTGACTTGACCTTATTCGAAGATTAATTTATTTATTTGAGATAGACACTACGTTTTCCGCCTTATATCTTTGACTTTTGACGGTTTAAATGACAGCTGTCATGTTTCCCTTCCATCATATTTCTGCTTTGGTCATTTCCCCTACCACCACCAGCAGAGTGGCGCGTGTGAGGCAGCCATCTTTATTCCTCATTGGCGTTTTGTTTTCCGTCGAAGCAACATGTGTTCAGCAGATATCTCTGCGACTACAGTTGCTTAAAATATTTTAATCCTTGTTCATACAAAAGTGAAGAACTAATTCTTTTACTTAGTGAATAAGTGTGTTATACTGTGCAAAGAGGGAAAACCGTGAGTACCCTCTTTATATGAAACGTGTTCAATTTTAACGAAAAGTTCGTTTGGATCACGTTATTACAGTTATGTAAATAACCAGTTATCCTGTATGTTTGTTGTGCATGTAAGTTTGAATGTGCATATTTAATGTTCAAGTAATTTACACAAGCGGTAGCCCCACGTGCAGTAGCATAAGATGGCTATCGGTGATATCGAAATCTTAGTTTTGAGGTAAGTGATAATATGATAATGACGTCATAAACATCAATGGCCTTGCAATAAGGGAATGAATCGAAATCAAATCCTTTAACATCGAGAGGAAGCTAAAATGGGTAGCTGTCCTGGAGTTGTTGAAAACTGGTGCTTAGGTTAGACGTCTTATGAGACTACGGTCTTACCCTTTAAACTCGTAAATCGTATCATACTCCAAGCTTCATAGACTTGGGATCAAACAAAGTGGGGAGAAATGTATGATACGATAAATCAATTATAATGCTTATATTACTAAATGTGCCTACTGCATTGTGAAAAATAAATATTAATTTTAATATATAATTGCACGAAGTATATATTGTAATCTTCTCTCTTTTTCAATTAATTATACGAGTGCTGAAGTTAATTTTTGAGAATCTGAGTGGCAAAGCAGAAGAAACTCTGTTTTTCATTTTTGCTATACTCTTTATTATTTCACTTTACAAGTCGTATTATTACATGCGAAGTTTTGTATGTTTTATTTAAGTATTTTTGGCGGCTAAGGTGTTCTGTTCCCCAGAATCTATCAGCTGCGCAAAGGTGACGCTAAGAATTTGGAAACGCTGTGTTCCAGCTGAGGGAACTCGTCAACCATAAGAAGAGGAATCGCTACCCAATCAAAGTAACAGCTGCCCCTCGCAGGGGTAGGCCGTTATTAAAACTGTTCCAGCGCATGGAACGATATAAACTTTTAATGGACCTGAGTTCCTGATTCTGATGGGTTCTTGCAAAAGAAATTCAATTAAGCCGATAACCACCCCTCGCAGGGGTCTGGTGTTAGGCTAACTTTATTCCATCTTATGGAACTGTATACACTTCAGTGGACCAGGGCTCCTGAATCGGATGGGTTCTCGCAAAAGAAATCCAATCAAGCTAACAACCACCCCTCGCAGGGGTTAGGTGTTTGCCTAACGGTACTCCATCGCATGGAACTGTATACACTTCAGTGGACCAAGGCTCCTGAATCGGATGGGTTCTCGCAAAAGAAATCCAATCTAGCTAACAACCACCCCTCGCAGGGGTTAGGTGTTTGGCTAACGGTACTCCATCGCATGGAGCTATATAAACGGTGGCTGGACCACGGCTCTTGAATCTGATGCCTTCTCGCAAGGGAAATCCAATCAAGCTGACAACCACCCCTCGCAGGGGTTAGGTGTTTTGCTAACGGTACTCCATCGCATGGAGCTATATAAAAGGTAAGTGGACCATGGCTCCTGAATCTGATGGGTTCTCGCAAGAGAAATCCACTCAAGTTAACAAACCACCCCTCGCATGGGTTAGGTGTTTACGTAAGGGTAATCCTTCGCATGGAGCGGTATGAGCGTTGAGGGACCATGGCTTCTGAATCTGATGAGTTAATGCAACAGAATACCAATCAAGCTAAGAGACACTCCTCTCAGAGGTTAGGTGTTTGGCTAACGGTTTTCCATCGCATGGAGCTGTATAAACGATGAGTGGATCATCACTCTTGAATCTGATGGGATCGCGCAAGAGAAATCCAATTAAGCTAACAACCACCCCTCGCAGGGGTGTTTGGTAACTGTATCCCATCGCATGTGTCTGTATAAAGTTTTAGTGGACATTGGCTCCTGAATATGATGTTTTTTTCGCAAGAAAAATCCAATCAAGCTAACAGCGGCCCCTCGCAGGGGTTTCGGGTTTTTGTGTGGTTATTGTGTTCCATCACGTGGAATTTGTGAATTTTGGTCTTGCCTGGCCTGGCCTGGCCCCAGAAAGTGGTGTTTCCTCACAAGAGCAATCCGATCATTTAAATATACACCCTTCGCGAACACGTGTTTGTAAAAAAAAAAAAAAAAAAAAAAACAGCACACCCTCACTGGTGGTGGGAGATGTTTTCGTAAGGTTATAATGTCCTGAGAATAATAATAGAATAATAGATACCAGTAAATGTTTATTAACAATAATGAGTTGTAATGTAACAATGGGACTTGGGACAGAACATCTGCTGCTCTTGCGTACTCTAATGTACCTACAAGCTTGTACTGATGAACAACTTGCACAGTTGTGTGTTGGCTCTAGTACTTACAGTCTACACTGTATGTAGTAAACTATGCGTTATATGTAGTGAAACAAGGTGCAGTAAATAAGTACCCCCATCTGTTTGTAAGCAGTATTGAAAGTAAAACCTAATTTTTGGGTTCTACCACTGATCTCATTCCAGAGTGCATTTTCACTTAAAAGTAGTTAGTGACACAGGTGCTTGTTACACCTACTGTATTACAAATATTTTTAGATGGTTACGCAAAATAAAAATACTTAGTTGGGTCAGAAACGTCGTGCATCTCTACGATCACAAACTCTTAAGTATTAAAGTCACTTAAGCAGGGAAAACTTTAGCTGAGTTAGTGTGTGGTTCAGCGTATAATACAGGTATCTACCTATATCGTAGAGTGGTATATATGGTGTGGCTTAAAGATCTACGCTTTGTGGATCGACCCTTTTTTAAAATTAAGTACCATGTAAGACCAGCCTCTTTGAATATCGAAAATAAAGAATCCTAGTTGCCTCTAAAATGCAGCCTACCCACATTTATATACATATTTGTTTTTGTTTTTGAAAACTGTGGACGTGTGACCTACCAACTAAACTAAAAACTGAAATCTCGTCAAGCTGTTTCTTAACGTTCTGCATGGAACTGCCTACCCACATGGATGTGCTGCACTGTGTTTTTAGCTCCTAAGTGTAATTTTGTCGTAGAATCTAAAAGATTCGAAAATATGTGTCAAGTGCACAAAAGGAGCCTCCGTGAGGCGCACTTAAAATCCTTTCTCCACACTTCTTTTCGAAAGATCCGGTGACACTATATGAAGAAGACTAGGTACATGAGATATATTTCTGATAAAAGTAAATCATCTCGTCCACGGAGCGTCGAAGTATGTAATGGCATATAGTTCTAACCAATATTGTTACTATTCATCATCATCATCATCAGCCCGAAGAAGTCCACTGCTATTGTTATGCTGTTTTAAAAATAGTGGTTGTAGTATCACTGATAAACATAATGGTTTCCAATTGTTTAATTCCTTGATACATCAGTAAACAAAAACATCCTAGTACTTTAGCACAATTCTTGCTGAAAGCAAAAACCGTAAAACCGTAGTTCCTACGTTTTGAAGCAGGCATGTTCTTCCAGATGTTGTTACTCCATGTCAATCAAACTATCCGGTTTGCGACGTTGGTTGGCAAAAATATTTTTTATAAATACTATGTAAGTATAAATAATGTTCATGTTTTACATACTAATAGTAAAACTGCCCCGCGTAATACTATGCTCATGGCTCAAGAGGTCTCACATTATGGTTACACATACTTAGATCGCATACCTTATCATCATCATCAGATGGTTACATATTTGATCGTATTCCTACTAGTATGGTGTTTATCCTGTGTTTAACAATTGATTGCAGTGATAATTGATGGTTGAAACTATCATCAGTATTTTACTGATCATTCATCATCATCATGAACTGGAAGGAAACTATGATAAAATGGAATATTTTATTTATCACCAGTCAAATCGTTTAATATGTTTTTATTACTATAACAGTGTTAATTTAGCAAGTCCGCATCTCCCGCATAAGTCCGCATAGGTCAGGGGGTTGGATTGGCAGGCTGCTATTACAGCACCTTCAGAAGTTCTTACAAGCTGGATAGAAAAGGTTATTCTGGAAAATTATTTTGGACTGAAAGAGAAGGGAGTGAGTTATAAAGTGACATTTTTAGTTAACGCAAAATCTTGCTTAGCTATGTTTCCAATGATAAGCAAGTATATTTATGTTTCCAATGCCATTGCATTATGGACCGGGTCGTCATCATAACCAACCCAAAGAAATTCTTATCTGGACTTAGGCCTTCTTCATAAGTTGGTTAGTCATGAGGTGGTTTGTCTATTAACCCCATATATGTCAGACTTTCTTAATTATTATGACCACGATCACTTTTGATGCAAAACCTGACGGGTTTCTCATAGTACTATAACTATGTTAAAGTTAGCCACACTTTATAGTGTTTGCTATAAGTATATTTCTTAGGTTGTTTGGTAGATAATAACGTTTTACTGTTGTAGGTATACTTACCTTCTTGAGGTTGTAAAATATTTTGATGTCACATGTTCACATTGGCGTCAGAGTTGCTACCACCACCAGGCGATAACAAACAGGTCTCAAATAAATAAATTAATATTCGAATAAGGTCAAGTCAAATTAATAGCAGCGTTTTACCTACCAATAAAACGCATATTAATTTACTTACCTTATTCGAAGATTATACTTTCAATTCTGCCTGGTGATTTTCGACGCAATGAGGAATAAAGATGGCTGCCTCACACGCGCCACTCTGCTGGTGGTGGTAGGGGAAATGACCAAAGCAGAAATATGACGGAAGGGAAACATGACAGCTGTCATTTAAACCGTCAAAAGTCAAAGATATAAGGCGGAAAACGTAGTGTCTATCTCAAATAAATAAATTAATCTTCGAATAAGGTAAGTAAATTAATATGCGTTTTATTGGTAGGTAAAACGCTGCTAATAAAGTATGTTTCACTAACAAATGTTGTTTTCGTTTCGCCTACGTGTCTCTCTCTTTTGCATGGAAAAATGATGAGACAACAACTCTGTAACGTATTTTTGCTGTCTCATCTTTTCTCCATACAAAAGACATAGACACGTAGAAGAAACGAAAACAACATTTGGTAACGAAATGTGGTAGCAAAACTCGAACTTCGGGTACAGGTAGGTACACTTACCCAATTCCGTTCAAATAAGTGAAATGCGTGCGATGCACTCGTGAAATTTTGTGGTTTTCACATGCGTAGAAAAACCCTTGTCTAAATTTAAGGTTTTATTCTGATATTTTAAGGTTTTATGCTGCCAAGCATGCAAAATCACACAGATTTTTTTACTAATTCTGTATGCACGACGGGGATGATGGATAATTCCATAGTATGGTACTGTACTGCCATGTTAACCTCGCCCACCACGCGTACAGATTTTTTATGAAAAGACTCAGCAGATGAAAAGGTTTACGCAGCAGTACTGCCTGCTGCCGAGATCGAGATCATACTTTTATTGTGATTATGATTTTCAAATAAAAAATATGCGTTATCAGCAGTATTTTGATTGGTCTATTTGGTCGTAATTTCGGTATTTTTTTGAAGGTTCCTCAGTGTTTTCGTAAAACTTTATCTGGTCACACTGCTTGGTCGGGCTCATTCATTCGGGCTCGGTTCGGCTACAAACAAACTGATTCCGGCCGATGCGCTCGTCTGCTGTTTGAGAAGCGGGTACATATTGTGTGGTTTTCGCGTGTTTGCGTATGAAAAACAGTGAAAATTTATATTTCTTGAATGAATGTAATCCCAAAAATCTTCCATAATTTGAGATTCAGCTGAAATACGATCATTTGTGTTGTGAATCCAATTACAAGCCCCATACAAGTACGCTTACATGGAGGGTACCTATTCATGTTTATAAATATTGATTTGTTGCTTGTGATTTTGTAATATTTTTAATGTGCTCAAACCGTGAAGTGAAATGTAGGTAACCGTGGGATAAGATACAAAAATTTTGTGTTCGAAAATGCAACAGTTGACGATGAAAAATGTGCACGTCGTTGGTGCGTCTTCGCGTGTGATCCTCTCGAGAGTTTGATCTTATTTTTTTGTGTTTGTGTTGTGTTTATTTGACAATGGAGGGCACTACGGAGAAGGATTGTTCACCGCTATGGAATCTGTACCAGCAAATCGTGTCGGATATGAAGGTAGGTCATGCATTCTTTGTTTGTTGGAGCCTGTGTATGACCTAGCGTTTAAAAGTTGGTATGGCAGCGTTCGTGTCTCTACGCAAGTCTGTCTGGTGCGGGACCGGTCTCTTGCCCCCGATATTGCTATGAAATCGTTCTGGTAATGCATTCGTATTGAACGAACTGCGATTGGACGCTCCGTTTGTTCCGGGATAGTTTTTTATGTGGTCATTATCGGATTTTAATGTATGGAACATGAATTCGCCTTGCGGATGCATCTCGTGTTTGTAAATAATTGTCTTACAAAGGCACTGAGGCCTGAATGGTCACTGATGAAAGTATAGGTTGCTCTTATTAAACTAGCTAGTGTTCAGGAGTAAAATCGTCACAGCGGCTGTAATATGTAGGTAGGTTTTATAATAGGTATGCACTTAAATGGGGAAGCCTCATGAAGGGCATAAAAAATGGTCATACATTAATTCCCACCAATGCTATGGCATCTGATTCTAATTTGAGTTGGGGGACTAAGGTCTGCACTGTCATCCCATGATGGGGTATTGTGTATTGTCCCCCTGCTAACCTCATCCCAGCCAGCCCAACTGCTTAAAATAGCGGAGTAGGACCTTGGATTGATTGCAACGATTTTCCAGTGGATCTGATAGTGACACGGATGTGGGGGTGGAGGGAAAAGACTCCATCAGTTCCCTGAAGCCTGTCTTGAACCTCGCTTCTTCTGTTGCGGAGCAGTACTACATGCTCCAGTTTCTTTTTCCTGCAGGCAGCCGTGACAAAGGTTGATTTCTGTCACTCCAGTCTTCAGTAGGTATTAATAGCTTCATAAGTCCATATCAAGGTTTAGTTTCTCCATTTCTACCAGCTAAAACTCGCAACACTAAAATGTCTGCTTTATTTAAAAACTCATAACTTAAACTACCTAACTAGAAGTCTAACGTAAATAGCCTTGTAACATCCTAGCATATCAATGAGATAAAGAAGAAATCAATTAGAAGTTTAAGTATGTTTTGTGAGCAACTAGGTACATTCTCTATATACTTAACTGGCTACAATAAATAGAATGCTAATCCACTGATTATTATTCCAATAACATCATTCATTTTGCAAATAAACAGAGAAATATGCAATGTTACATAAATAACATATTAAAAATGCACCGCCTCGTTTTGTTAAATCACTGATCATCTTATATACTAACAATGTGCCGTACATAATCTATTAGGTAAGTCACCATCTACTTGCCTATGTAACAAGGTAACATCTATGCAAAAAAGTCCATGTACAAAAATATTTTATTCATACAAGGTAGTAATGATGCAATAGTATGAGATCAAGACTATTTAGAAACTATTGATCAAATTATGTCATCACAATTCCATTAGCCAAGGTCATTCTTAAAGGTCAGATAAAACAAAGTTCATAACAATCTGTAGTTACTAGGTAGTTTGTTTTATTGGGCTCTAAAAAGTTGCATAGTCAATTGGCAGTATTTTTTTAGGTGAAGCTCTGATGGTCTTTAATTTTAGTTAGGTACAAACAAACCAAATAGACATCTAATCTAAGTAATGATACTGGAAAGACTATGGTGGTGAAAAAGAAAAAGAATATACCTAATCTATATCTTGTCCTAATAAAGTAGGTACCTACTAAGACTATTTTTAATTTTCTCTATATAATATTTAGAGATCATTTCTTGCAATATTCTAACCTATACTTATCGCAGTAAGTCTAACTAACGTTATGTCTATTTCGCACTATGACTATTCATAACGCGACTTAGTCCCTCTAGACATTAGGTAAACCAGTCTTAAATGATATAATATACCAGTCTGAAGTTAGTAAGTTGATAGTTTGGTCCAATTGGGCATTCAAATGCATGTCTTCAGTCTTACCAAGTGAGCCAGCGAGGTATAGCAGTCAACCAAACTACGTTATACTAAGCCTCTTAGAAATATCAGCTTAAAACATACTCTAACGGAGTCTAACGTGTCACTATGCATATTTGAGAAACTTAGGACGCCCACCCACCCGATGAACTGACGACATTTTGGATGGTGGATGGAGAGGGCTCATAATCGTTCTTCCTCGAAGTGGACTAGTGTTCAGACTGATCATGATGCGTATATGAAGTTGGAAAAAGCATAGCATAGTCTTTGACCAGCGAGCAGCACGCTCTGTTTATCAATGGAAATGCACGACAGCGCAGTCGCAACGGGCGAACGCTCTTTAGGCGCTGGACGCACTGAAAAGACGTAAGACGAAAACAGGGCGCGGACAAAGCGCCGTCGAAAACATATCCAAAGACGAGGAACGGAGGTGACGCTGGGCGCCGCGAGAGATAACACATAAAATAAATTATAAGAATTAAAAAAAAAAATGTTTTCTCCCCCGTCCTTCGTCCACTCGCGCCCGTGCCCCGTCTTTTCTGGATGTTTTTACAATAGGGCGCAGGCGAGTGAGCGTCGTGTCCGCGCCCTGTCTTTTCTAGACTCAATGCTTGTGCCCCGTCTGCGTCTTACATCTTTTCTGTGTCCAGCGCTTGTAAATGTCCGTTCTTACACCGGATATCGGATCGTATTTTTTTCCGGAGTCACGTGGTGGTTATATGGGGACTATAATGAATGTTTGTACTGTACATGCAGCGTGCGTTGTCTCAGCAACTACGGTGTCCTGTGAAAGTGTCCCGTGTCGGTCCCAAAGTGTCTCCGTTTGCACGCGGCCTTAATTGCTACCTAGCTATAACACAGGCATATTATTATGCTTCGTTTTTTTGCTGATCGTAAATTGATTCGCGTTATGTAAGTGACCACTGACCAGTAACTGGAGCGAATGGTAGCGTTTCATTGCAGCTAACACATACTGTATCAATTAATTTATACTAAGTTAGACATTAAACTCCAATTATTGTGACAAAAGCAATGAAATCAGCCTACTTTGGCTCTCTTGCCAACCTAGGTGTCCTAAGCAAGTAACGCTCAGCATTTTTTTTTTATTAATTTTATGTTTACTACACTTAAGGAAATCACAAAGATTTTTATAATGTCCCAAAAGTTAAGAGCCGAGCGGGATTTGAACCCGCGACCAAAAAAGTCCCTAAGAGTTATTCGTCGAGTGTGATTAGGATCCGATGGCGCAGTGGTCAGCGCAGCCCCGTACCGAGGGGAAGGTCGCGGGTTCAAATCCCGCTCGGCTCTTAACTTTTGGGACATTATAAAAACGCTCAGCATCCTCTGTAAGAGAGAAGAAAAGAAAAGAGAGCACTGGTGGTCTGGTGGTAGCGGCTCCGCCTTGCGATCCTAAGGTCTTGGGTTCAAATCCAGTCGAGTACCAATGAGTCGAAAAAATTATGTGTACTATGCCAGTACTCTCAAACGGTGAAGGAAAACATCGGCGTGTTGTAGAACCTAAAAAAACTTCGAACAATACTTGTCAAGCGTCACGCAAAAAGGGCCAGCAGCCTACTTGCGGAAAACCAGTCCGCACACCAAGTGTGGATGATGAATTTGCCTTTAACATCCACTGAAATCTCACCCCTACTTGGTCCGATAGTTTTCCGTGCCTTCCGAAACATTCATGAAAAACAATAAAGAGCTGAGTAGGTAAGGTAAGCAAAAAAGCAGATCGATGCCTCAAAAGTTTGACTCCGTATTTCCAAGGTCACTTTTCAAACTTTCAATCGGTATCAAACAAAAAGCTCTGCAATTATTGGGAATCTTTCAATGCCTGGGTATAACTTTTTGAAATTGGAACAGTCACCTTGACCTTTTGCGTAAGGTTCCACGATTTATTGACTTTTCTAATAGAGGGCACTGCAGACAATGTACCTCACCGAAAGAGGGCACAGATTCTGTTACAGTTGGTATGAATATGAAGGGTCATCCGTCTAGACTTCTGTGCGTTGGACGCGAAAAAAATCTGGCTTTACGTCGGCCAAGCCGTGCCCAAGCCTCTACGGCGGCGGGCGTATTGTTTCAAGTGACAGCGATTTTTCACTGATCGCGATCGCGCTAGATGTGCGTAGGCTTTCAAACACAAACGCATATTAGCAACGCAATGCTAATAAGTCAATGTATGTAATACGGCTCTTAAAAAAACAATTCTGAGGCTGACCTCGCGATGACAGAGGATTAAAAATATTTGTGTGGAACACAGATTTTTGTTCTTTGTCTGGGTGCTATACTGTATTCTATGTATGTTTTTACAAAAAAAAAATCGGTTGTCTGTAAAGTCGGTTTACTGACGATAGTTGAACGATAGTGACAACGTCATAAGAAAATACACAGATATCGAACGCTGCCGAACGCTGAGGCCGTGCGTGCCTCTTTGTCGCTCGTTCCGCGCTCTCGCTTGCACTTCAAGCCTTAAATGGAACGCTCAGAGCGAGGTAACGCCGCATGAGTCATGTTTTTTCGTGCATGCAGCCGGCTCCATCGAATTATAAGACGTTGTCACGTCAAAAAATGTATGTAAGTGACCACTACTATCTGGTTCCCATAGTACAAGCTCTGTTTAATTTGAGGCTTGTGGTGTGTGGATCGTCCAAATATTTATTTATTTAAATTCGGGGATTACGATGATTATCGATGTTTACGATTCCGTGAGGTAAAGATGTTTCACAGATGCCACTGGCTATAATTGATCACCGTCACGCGACATGGTTTGTGTCTCTTGTCACATGTCTTTAGGTTCACCACTGATTCGTGGTTGCTTGGGGTGAGATGTACTGGTTCGTTCCAATTTCAAGTTTTTGCGTTCGCTTTTCCTTATCTGTTAGTTGTGTTTTGTTTTAAAAATAATTGGGCAGTTTCTGTTATCCGGGGATTCCACAGAATATAAAACTGTTCTTTCTTTCGCGATAATCCTGATGTGGATGTGATTAGAAGCGCTTGTGGCATAGCTCGCTCGATTGACGAAGGAACGTAACTTTTTACGTTACTATTTGGATTGTGGATAGCTTTTGGCATTGACATTTGAGCACTTCTGTGCTCCGGAGGGCTGTCCCAGCATTATGACGGAGTTATTAAGGCCTGCGACCAAATATGACAGCGATTTGACAGCGTTACAGCTGATCGCCATCGCCTAGATGTGCGCAGGGCCTTTAGAGTTCAAAGACTTTTATAATATCCCAAAAGTTAAGAGCTGAGCGGGATTTGAACCTGCGAGCTAGAGTTAGAGACCTTCGGCAAGTTTATTATGCGCACTTGATGTGCGGGCAGGTTTTTCCGCAAGCAGGCCGCTGGTGGGCCCTTTTTGCGTGACCCTTGACACGTGTTGCTAGAACTTTTTTAGGTTCTACAACACGCCGGTTTCCTCACGATGTTTTCCTTCACCGTTTTGAGAGTACTGGCATAGTGTACATAAATTTTTCGACAGAAAAACTCATTGGTACACGAGTGGATTTGAACCCACGACCTTCGGATCGGAAGGCGGGGCCACTACCACTAGACCACCAGTGCTCTCTAGTTAGAGATCTTAGACTGAGGTCTAAGACTGAGTTCGTCGCCAGAGCGGTCACTAGCTCATACGGCCTTGTCTACGAGGCCTTATTACAGGCATTAACATCACTGAGAATTCAGCAGTCGGTCAAAAATCGACGTCTAAAAAACTATTAAGGAACTAAACGTCCGTTCTAAAAACTACAGTAAGCGGAAATGCCATACAGACACTAATTATAGGAATGACTACGGATGCTACCTACCTGCCAGCTGGGTTGCTGATGGTCCCGTCTTAAGAAATGCTGTGACGTACGTGTAATATTTTAATGACAAGAAATGTTAGTTTTAATGGGTACAGGTGTTTAGAATAAATATTCCTTCTCTAATGTCCTGTAATTATGTATACTGTTTACTTAGCTAGCTTTTATATGTTTCAAAGAAATCTATGGATCTTCTTCTTCTATCTATCTAATCTAAATATATATATATCTAAATATATCTATCTAATCTAAATATAACTCTTACGTTACTGACTGACTGACTGACAATTAACGCTCAGCCTAAACCGTAAGTTCTAGAAGCATGAAACTTGGACCGTATGTTCCTTTTATAGCATAGGGGTGCACTAAGAAAGGAAATTGGAAAATTATTTCCTTAAGCGGAGAAAAAGAGGAAAAACTTATTAGAAAAATCAACTGGGCGTAACGGCCAAGGGGCGAGCGAAGCCGCGGGCGGCCGCTAGTTCATGATAAAGTTGAAAAATGCCTTTTAACTTCTACTATACCTAAAAACTTTTAAATGGTATCTAAACTTATGTGGCTCTGTGAGGTGAGATGTAGACTTTGCGAGCACACTAAAAGTGAGCAATTTACTGCATTTTGATGAGCTATTCTGCTCATCATGCCGAAGACCCTCATCAAATCTTCACAAAATTTTATGAGACTAACTTAAAGTTACTACTTTTCAAATAAAAAAAAGAATTATTGAAATTGGATCTCATACGCCAGAGATATCATGTAGCCCCCTTTTTGGAAGAAGCATCAAAAATATCCGTCCACAAAAAATCTACAAAGTATATCACGAACTACTAAAACTTGTGTATATCACGAACGATGAGCAAGAACTACTAGGTATCGAGGTAAAGTAAGTTTAAATAAATTGATTAAAAAGCTAAAAAAAAGTGGTTAAACCAATGACGTAGACCTAGGTTATGCAACTGCACCTATCAAGAACGACGACCGACAAGACTGTAACCCATTTCTATTGTCCGTCTACGGAACTAGACGATGCGGCGTCCCACTTGCAAAGTGGGTTGATCGCCTACGTCGTAGCTAGAACTGCCTAGGTTTTTCCTAGGTGTAATATATTAAAAATACACAGTCTATCATAAAAAAATATTATTATCAGGTTAGTAGACTTCAACAAATATTGCACATTGGCTAATTTCGGCTTCGAGCGTAGTGTACGATAAGTACCTTAGAAAGAGAAAATGCTCTACGAAGCCGAAAAGACGATGTGCAATATTTATTGCTTACCACTACATCTCGAATTTAGACGAGATCTACTTTCTTTGGAACACGCCTGTGGAAAGATATATTGTATGGAAATTAATTTTAGTAATGTAATTTTTATACAATTTATCTTTTAGGATTATGTAAATACGTAGTGCTTTTGATGGGTTCTGCTAAATTCATGGCGCAGTATTTATGTATTTATATTATACCGACAGCCTGAACCACCATGGATCGCCCATGCAAATCACGACAGTGCAGAACATTGCATAAGTTAGTTGATCGACTAGGAGCCAAGCCGTAGTTTGTTGCCTGTTTTTGTAGGCTTAGTCGCGTGGAACTGGCACCTAGACTCACCCGCCCCGGAACATGAACGAGAAGAAGTATAATTGTACAAGTGGTCTTCCTGATTAAATAACATACTTGACTTTGACGAACGCCCTCTATACTACCCCTACTTCATCTGATATCTACCCTACTGAGGCCCTCAGTACTTCTACAGGTATCTGATGTAATATGTAGGTACTAAGTAAAGTTTCTGTGTCAATTCTTCAAACTCGTTTTTGCCACTAGTTTTTATCAATTAAGGCACATAATCCGGATATGACAAAAACCGGCTCTCCAATTGCCAATAAAAAGACTTTGACTTTTGACTGGCCTCTAGCTCAGTTGGTAGTAGCTCTGCCTTCTGCGCCGTAGGTCGTGGGTTCGATCCCCACCGAGTACAAATATTTGTATGGTAAACATAAATGTTTGTTCTCTGTCTGGGTGTTATATTGTATTCTAATTATGTATTTACAAAAAAAAAAAATTATTCAAGTATTATATCAGCTGTCTGGTTCCCATATTACAAGCTCTGCTTAGTTTGGGGCTGGGTAGTGTTGTGTGAATTGTCCAGAATATTTATTTATTATTTATTATTTATAGTTCAACGGCCGTAGCCTAGTCAGGTCGTTTTGACATTATTATCCTCAAATCAAACAAAGAGATGCCAACTGGTGTTGTTTCCCCGAAGGAAAAAATTAAATGTTTAATGAAGGTTGAATCAACATTAAATAGAATTAAATTTTTGAGCTCCAGGTTACGCCAAAAGATTTGTAAGTTTTAAAAATATATACTTGGGTATTATATTAGCTGTTCAAGTCGGTCATGCAGCGAGCTATGGAGAGGGCTATGCTTGGAGTCTCTCTGAAGGATAAAATCCGGAACAATGTTATCCGACAGAGAATCAAGGTAGTCGAAATAGCTCAAAGGATTAGTAAGCTGAAGTGGCAGTGGGCAGGTCATGTTTGCCGTAGAACAGACAATCGTTGGAGCAAACGAATACCAGAGTGGAGACCGCGTTTAGGTAAGCGTAGAGCAGGACGCCTTCCGCCAAGGTGCGCCGACGATCTGCAAAATGTAGCAAGCACTGGAGGAGAAGAGCCGAAGACCGGGCTCATTGGCGCGTCTTAGGAGAGACCTACGTAGCAGTGGACTGATATAGGTTGATGATGATATCGGCTATTTGGTTCCCATATTAAAAGCTTTGCTTAATTTAGGGCCATATTGTGTTGCATGGATTGTTTTTACACATCACACATCTTAAAGGCCCAGTGAACCATGCCTGCTCGGTTCCACTATTTCAATAAGTGAAAGCAATCTAGGAGTTGTAACCCTAACCTTGTGATGTACAGATCGATACCCACCCTCATCTTTGCACCCCAAAAAGCGTTGCCATTAGTAATCTATTCAACCTACTAGGGGTTGTTACAAGTTACAAGCTACCTTGCTTTGGAGAAATTCGTGTTTGATTTGAACATATTTCGTGTTGGATCATATTTGATAACCCGTCAAGCTACGATACCTTGAGTGCTCTGTTACATTTACGTCTGCACACATACATAGAGGTATAATATACAATACAATGTGCTCTGAAAGCGTGAAGGCTAAGAATTAAGATGTGTGTTCTATGCATATAATATGATGTTTTAAGCAGAGTAAAGCCAAAGTTAATCGAGACTGAGGCAGCGATTTGTTTAGTTATGTTTAAGTTAGGTATTGATGATGATGTAATAATCGTTGTTACTATAGTTCCATTCTTACTTGATCGTTGTTTTAAAAATCCAACATTCTCTAAACAATATTTGAGCTTTTTCTCCGTAAATTAATACTAGATTTAGTAGTAGCAGAGCTCTTTGATGAGGGCTCGTCCGGAGAAGTATTACCATATTATTACATACTAACGAATCATAACTATATAATACATGGTAGGCAATAAATATTGCACATCAGCTTTTCGGCTTCGTAGAGCGTTATCTCTTTCTGACGTACACTACGCTCTATGAAGCCGAAATTAGCCGATGCGATGTGCAAATTTGTTGCCTATTTACAACCCAACAAACATTTTTTTGGTCGCCACAACGTGCTAATTCTAACTTTTGGTTGCATACACTGGTCGTAATTACATCCTTAAAACGTTATTACGACCGAAAAAGGGCCCATTTTATACGAATCAGTGTCTTGATAGAGTCGTGTAGCAGTCGTATAGATCACAAATATGGTCGTGTAGTGGTCGTAAAGATGTCGAGTAAGTTACTTTTAATCGAGTTATGATGTTTGTTACCGCTGCTTTGCGACGTTTTATCGGATAGGTAGTGTTCATACTACTTTTACGTGGCATTTTCATGTATCAAGATAGATTATTATGAGTGAATGAAATTAATTGTGGTGAAACTCTACTTAGTCGACACGGCAGCCATTGGATTTTATTATTACTTATTACCTACATCATCGAAATTCATGTTCAAGCCCATTTATTTATTGGGAAACGAATGCTATCGGGTAATTTGGGCTAGAATTCTCGATTTCATAAACGGGCCATGGAAATTCTTGAAATTTAAGCCATTTTTTTACCAATATTTTAACATACGTGTCAACAGTAACCTTTTCACGACTAAGAGTTTTAAACACAACCGTAATACAACATCTTAACGACGTTTCACTCAGTGCGCTGATTTTGTATCCGCCATTATTTAACAAAAGTAGGGTTCAGTTAAAATAAATCCCATATGAAAACCATTTTTTATACTGACCTACTACGTAGGTACAGTTTAACTAGTGATTTATCTATTTACACGTAGTTGAGGTCTTGATTAGGTATAATCAAAAAAAATATGTGATGTTATTAAAATTGATAAATTTTGAACCAAATCAGATTTTATCATATAAATACCACTCATGCCTAGCACCGTGGACCTACACAACTCTCGCTTAATGCCTGATGGGCAGATCGCAAGACAAGACCAATTAAAAAAAAAAAAAAAAAAAAAAAAAAATCATATAAATAAGTATAAGTTTAAGATGGCCAAGGATATCTACATGCTTCATACGCGCAGATCATAGTTTCAGTTGGCTTTCTGATCACTAATAATGACGAAACCAACCCTACACATTTTATGGTGACTGAAGAAAATGTCAAATACATGATCAATTTCGATATTTTATGGTATCCACGTTGTGCTTCTTTTGCCGTATACGATCATTACCCGGAGAAAGAATGTGACTATTGTAATTAGATTTATACTTAGTCTCAAAATTTGCAAACAAACCAAATAGGAAGGTAGATACCTATTTCTAATTAATGAAGATAATTAATAAGGCATAATTTATCTGATATTATTTCATCTATTTCTTCTTCTTCTAGCTGTTAAGGCATCAAATCTTATTTCTGAGCTTTCAGAAACAATTAAATTTTGTGCGGAACCCATTCCAGTTTGATTCATGTTCACTTGTCGTGTAGTAATACGGGGCGTAATATTGGTACGACATCCAGTCGTTAAATTGTAGTATAACAACGTTCTTATTGACTTTACATCGTATAGGAGTGCAACTTATCACTCTTACATAACATAACGTAGTATACGAGTGCAATTGATGACTCTTACACGGACGTCACTTAAAAGAAACTCTTGCAACCCTATTACGATTAATGTCGGTGTAAACGTCGTATAGACGTTCCTAAGACTACAGATCTTATACTACCGAAAGTTGTGTAACAGTCATGAATAAAAAAGTCGTATAGAAGTAGAAATGCAATGTTAATAATACGACAACAAGTTGTAAAAGGATAAGAGGCACTAAGTCATACGATACGCAAAAATTACTTCAATACGATGTTTATAGCGGTTTGAGTCGCGTAACTTTCAATTACACGACGAAAATGTTTGTTGGGAATACATAATTTTAATTAGTAGTGAACTTACAACGCCCCACAGGGTGCATGTAGGTACTCGCCTAATAGTTACTGTAGACCTAACCTATGCAAATAAATGTATGTGCAATGTGCATGTTGGTAATAAATAAACTAAATCTAAATATATCAAAACGCCTTTATTTGGTATGCGGAAAATTTAAAAAACAGGAGAAAAATATAAGTATCCGTGGATTCACTCTGCACATTAATTTTAATCTGATCTGGGTCATTAAATATAAATTAGCTAAAGTTTTCTCTTAAAATAGTTCTATATCAAATAATGTGCCTCTTTTATTACGAAGACCCAAATACCTTTTATTATAACGCTTTTATTAGTTTCACCTGTATGTATGTATGTATGTATGTATGTATGTATGTAACCGACCCATTTGAGCTCGATTCTGTCCTACTTTGAACGATCAGATTTGATTCAAACTTTGCACACCTGTCAAAGGTCGATGACAATGCAATAATATGAAAAAAAAATGAAAAGAAACAAAAAAAATAAAAAAAAAACCTACTTTGAACAATCAGATTTGATTCAAACTTTGCACACCTGTCAAAGGTCGATGACAATGCAATAATATGAAAAAGAAAAAAAAAAAGAAAAAAAAAAAAAAAAAAAAAAAACATACTTTGAACGATCAGATTTGATTCAAACTTTGCACACCTGTCAAAGGTCGATGACAATGCAATAATATGAAAAAAAATATGAAAAAAAAAATACTAAAAAGTAAAAAATAAGTTATAGTTTAAAAAACTAAAAAAAAAAGCTTTTATAACTAATTGAACTAAAAAGTTAAAAATATGTTGTAATTCTACAGTAAAAACATGTACATGGTGTGAGAATTTTACTAAACAATTCGTGCTGATAACGTTTTTTGTTGTAATTCTACAGTAAAACCATGTACATGGTGTGAGAATTTTATTTTGAG
The DNA here is from genome assembly GCA_947578465.1 of Thera obeliscata. Classification (NCBI taxonomy): domain Eukaryota; kingdom Metazoa; phylum Arthropoda; class Insecta; order Lepidoptera; family Geometridae; genus Thera; species Thera obeliscata. The sequence continues at coordinate 7,670,064 of OX387923.1, read as the reverse complement.
TGATCAATAAGACGTACAACAAAAAATAACATACATTTCAAAATTCAAATCGTTGTTCCATCTTAAAGAGAGTATTTAATGATTCTATAAAATAGGTATAACAACAAAATAAAACTGTAATAATCAATTGAAAATTTATATTATTGTACAAAAAGCGTGGGGGGCTTGATTTTGATTGTTGTAAATATTTTATCAATAGTTTATTTTATTATATCTGAAGTTATTATAAAAAGCACCCCACGCTTTTTGTACAATAATATAAATTTTCAATTGATTATTACAGTTTTATTTTGTTGTTATACCTATTTTATAGAATCATTAAATACTCTCTTTAAGATGGAACAACGATTTGAATTTTGAAATGTATGTTATTTTTTGTTGTACGTCTTATTGATCACTCAAAATAAAATTCTCACACCATGTACATGTTTTTACTGTAGAATTACAACAAAAAACGTTATCAGCACGAATTGTTTAGTAAAATTCTCACACCATGTACATGTTTTTACTGTAGAATTACAACATATTTTTAACTTTTTAGTTCAATTAGTTATAAAAGCGTTTTTTTTTAGTTTTTTAAACTATAACTTATGTAAATAAAACTTTTTACTGATTAATTAACATAATGAAAGCGAATGTGAAAACGTATATTTTCCGCTTGGTGGTTTTTTCTAGCTGAGGACAGATACGGGGCTGATTACAATAATTAACGGAGCAGCTTGCGACATAGAGAAAATTTTAGAAATTAAGTTCTAGTTTGATATTATACTAGCGGTCGCCCGCGGGTTCGCTCGCCTCGTTCCTGTTACGTTTTTGGGATAAATCCTTTGCCCGTCTTCTGGTTCTAAGCTACCTCCCCACCAATTTTCAGCCAAATCGGTTCAGCCGTTCACGCGTGATGGCATTTTCATAATCAGTAACTCTGTTATAGCTGTGGCAATAGTGTTCAATAATAGCTGTATGTTAGTGCAATAAATTGAGATTTACTAGTAACTTTTTGTCATACATACTACCTTCTTTAATTGACGGCCTTCATAGCTCTGCATTCACTTTCCACGTTAAGAACGTGGAAACCCCTACGATAATCTGCTCGGTGTCAACTTGAGGCATACAGATGTTCAGCCTCATGTGCCAGTAACTTCACCAGCACCCATACCATTCAAACCGAAACAGCAATGCTGCTTCACGGCAGAAATAGACATGGTGGTAGTACGCACCCGGGCGAACCACTCACAAAGAGCTCTACTACTCTTCAAAAAACTTTTTCCTACAAGGTAGCTGGTGGAACTAGTACCCCATCTGATGTTAAGTGGTAGCCATCGCCTATACGCCACACCCCTCAAACCGAAACACAGCAATGTTGTTTCACGGCAGAAATATACTGATTCAACACTTCTGGCGAAATTTCACCGAAACACAGCAATGCTGCTTCACGGCAGAAATATTCTGGCGAAATTTCATCCATCAAGGAGCCGCTTTGTGATCTCAAAGAATGCACAATGAAAGTGCGACTGTAATGCCAAGATAATGGCTCATAATGACACCATTCTAAGTTATTATTAAAATGAGATCATGTTACGCAATCGTTTTGCATAACAATACTCAATGCTTCGTTCAACCTTAAGCACCTTCAGTGAGGAAATCCATCATAGGTACTACCTTCTGAAGGGCATTAAAGCCAGGAGACGACACGAAGATATGAGCGCATAAATAATATTTTGAGATGGTCAGATCAGTCCTAATTACTGAAGAAAAATAAAGAAAGAGGAATACAGTTGTGACTGCTCGTGGTATTTTCTTGTGCCTTTGTGCTTCAGGCACTTCCTAAGTTGTGGTCTAGTACTAGTAGGTACCATCCAATCATGAATCTCTCATCATCTTTATCTTGTAAATTAATAAGTAAGCTCCAATAGTCTCAGTATGCGAAAACAATAGAATAATCAAGAATATTAATTAGAATAAGTATAAGTATTGTTTGGATTTCCTAAGAAATAAAAATAAATAAATGAAAGTCTCTGAATGGCCTAAAAATTCTGTTGTCTGACCCCTTGCTCGCAAAACGCCTGCCTCCTTGGGTAGCCAAGTAAATTTCTCTGTTGGTTACTGGGCAGTGCCCAGTAGAAATGCCCATCGTAGCTTTGATAAGCAAGCAAGGATTGTTTGAGAGTGGATGAGACATGGGGTTGCACTCGGTGCAATCTCTATTATCGTGTCTAGTGAGCTGAATAGAAGATTTTCACATAAGGCAGCAATCACGCATTGATGTTCATGCCAATCGATTTACTCAATCATTATATCTCTATGCGTAGGTAATAGGTAGGTATTAGGGATATCAAGTAAAGGCCTGCGCACACCTAGTTCGCTGGCGGTAGCGATCAGTGAAACGCTGTCAAATATCGCGTACAGCCAGATATGTTATCCGCAATATTTATTATTTGTATATTTTAATCAACTTTTGTTCCTGAATGTAGCCATATTATACCTATCTACTTTCTCAGTAATGAAACCTTCTACAGCTGGCATAGTTAGTAATTAATACATAATTAAGTTAAGCAATTAAATAAAATGGCAATATAAATATACCCAATGGTTGCCCTTGATCCTAAGTATTTCTAAACATGAAACTTTGTAAGCAAACATTCTCAAAGTTTTAATATCCGCAATAAATTCAATGTTATGCCATTGACCTTCAGAGAATCATAAACTCAATTTTATAACTAGTTTATTTTCAAATTGCCAAATTTGTCTAATCAAACAACCATCGCAAGATATTCAAAATTGTATTTTATGGCGGAACCATTAATCTTATAACGGGGTGCTGTCTTTGTGTATACCTAGCCCTCATCATAGCACAGCCTTCTGCGGGCGTGGGTTCGATCCCCACCGAGAACAAATATTTGTGTGGCGTGGCGAACATAAATGTTTGTATTTGTCTGGGTGTTATATTTTATTCTAAGTAGGTATGCATTTACAAAAAAGTGTATTAATTATTATATCAGCTATATGGTTCCCATAGCACAACCTCTGCTTTACGTCCAACATATTTAGTATACCTCAAGCTAGTACCAAGCCGTAGTTTGTTGCCTGTTCTTTTAGGCTTGGTCTTGTGGAACTGGCACCTAGACTCTCCTAACTTTAGGGCGTTTCCCTTGTGATACTACGCAGTGAATTCATCTTTGATTTAAGTAAAACACCAGTTTGCCATTTACTTGAACCAAGAAATAATTAAAGCTCTAATATAATCTGGATCTCAACATAATCGGCTTACCAACAAATCAAGAATAAGCTCAAACAAACATATGACACCAATTCTCCTTAATTAGAGAAATCTTTGTTTACTCGATCTATTATCTATTGGTCACCCACGCACATTCATTTAATCTATATATTTTACCTATCATTCGATCATTTAATCTGATTCGTCTCTTGGGAGGCCACTTGTTTACAGAAAAGAAGATGAGTGGGCGAATTATTTGCTCAAATCGCAACTTGAGAAGTGATATCGAGTTATAATGTTTTTGTACGACTGTGATTCCCCTGACAACGATGGTTTGAAACTATGGTAGCATTCTCGAGATTATTTCAATAATAAATCTATTAGATTTTTATGTCTCAAATGTTGTGGAATGCACTGCCTTCTGCGGTTTTCCTTTGGAGCTTCGACATGGGGTCCTTCAAAAGGTGGGTCTATCACTCAGCGCATCATCACCACCTCTGGTGTTATTATCCCTAAAGCTACTTCTTTGACCTTCTGACCTGAATCGACTTTTTACCCGACTACGACGAAGCTAAAAGGAGGGTTAGGTCAATGTTTCAAGAACGCGTGGGATATGGAACACACCGTTGGATTGAAACAATACTTTACCTAGAACAAGACAAGTTCACTGGGTTATACAATTGTTGCTTTGATAAACTGCAGTTTTCTGCTTTTGTTGGAAAGTTTAGAATTTTTGTTTGTCGACTTTGAACTGGATTTAATTCAATAGTTTATCCATTACAAGTTCTCCATGTTCACGTTTATTTACCAGAATTACTTGTGTAGGTGGTACCTTTTGATTAATTTTCATATCAACCTACTTATTTTGTTATTGTTTCAGTTATAATAATAAATACTTGATATTTTTTTGGCAATTGCTTTGTTTTATTACTATCATCAATATCTTTGACCTTTTGGTCTCTTTGTCTCTTGAATTAATAGCTATGAAGGAAGTTTTTATTATTCTATCGTAACAAAGGCCGTGATTGGCGAACGATTTTATGATTCAATCAAATCTGATCTTTATTCAGTAGAATCAAAAGGATCACACACTCAATTTCATTCACAAAATTTCACTTGAAATCCATTTATTAATTAGCATAACGGTAATTAGCAACGGTTTATGACGTGACCGGAATGCGGGAGTGAAGCTAACGTGACACCTCTAAGCTATAGCTTGTATTGTAATTGTAATAAGTACTTATAATTTTTCCGACATATTATAGTACATTATGATATAAGTGCGGTAGGTTGAAAATTACAGCCGAGGCGTTATTGCAAGCCCGAGCCGTAGGCGAGGGCTACAAGAAAGCAGATGCTGTAATTATCAAAGCGCACGTATGTCATACGACGTTTTATAACACATTTACGAGGAAATAAATAAAAACTAGACGAATAAATCTTTAATCACTTGTTAAAGCAGTTAGAAAATTTTAAATGTAAATGTCTTTTTAATTTAATTTATTTCCATTTCATTCCAATTTATCCCGTTTTAATCAGTTTTATTCAATTTCATTCAGTCTCACTCAGTCGTATCCTTGATACCTATTGTTACCTCCTAAAATCCTACCCCTACCTTGGGGATCACAAATGAGAATACACAAAGGTTCGGACTGGTAGTTTTTTATTTATATCCTGCAACGTACACAAGCGTACAAAAATACACCAATAAATTAATTTAGGGCTAGCTTAGTCAGAGAGAAAGGTACACAGGCCTAGGGTCTCCTAGAGATGAGTTGCATTGATGGTAAGTTAAAAAAAATATATGGAATTAAAATTGTGTGTGGTATTAAAGTAGTTTAGAATTTAAATAGAAAGTGGGCGCCAACCGTAGAAGGTAGTTCAGCTACGGTACTGAAGAAAGTAGTAATATGATAATAATAATGTTACCGACAGGCAGCCTCCGGGTCTGCCTAGGCCGGAGCAAGGTGGTATGAAGATAGGGTACTGGTATTAGCTCAGCACAGTACACGGAGTGGGGTAGTTGTGGTGTATGAATAATATATCACACCGGTGTCCGTCCAGTGGTGTACAAAAGAACTAAATAAACACTGGGTAAAAACCGAGGAAACCGGAGAATAACGGAGAAACGGAGAAAACCCCCTGTAATTAAAGAGAAAACTCCAATTACAGACTAGTAATGTAAACTGTTCCGACGGAACAGGGTAGAACATGTGGTTTTAATACTGGAAAATCTACTTTTGTGGAACAAATAAGCTTGAATTTAACTAAGTAACTTTGCTGAACGTTATAGAATGGTAAGATACAGGATTTAAATTATAAATTGACTGTCCTGAGGGAAGTTTTGATGAAATTTAAAAGAAGAATTATATTTCATATAATAAAAAAACATGTTATTTTTTTTTAAGAAACCAATTCCTAAAGATACTGGGGATGAACATACCTGAGGTTTAATCCAGGGGGCTGGGTAAATAGTAGAAACAAATTGTGGGAACAACGTGCTTTTAAATCCCACGCCACATCCGACAATCGACAATCTGTGGATAGTTTACTGGATTACAACAACGGAACGAAAACCATAGCGGGAAAAGACAGTCTTTTCACATCAGACTCACCATAAAATTGATAGAAAAAACTTGCTGCGCAAAGGCAGCCTTCCGTGTAAAAGTCTGGTCCAGAAAAGATGGTGGACGAAAGAAAGAATATCCATCTCGTGTTTTGTATACGGTTGCCCGCTTCAGCAGAAATATTCCAAAAGTGGCCTAATCTAGCGTAAAGAAGCGTCAACTAATGGAACGAAAATGAAAACAACTATTGAAAAATGGGGAACTGTGAGGCTGAACCTATATCTAAATTTTAAAGAAAGTTAGGGCACGGCGTTAACAAAAAAATATGGCTCGATAATACTGAAAAAATATCAAAACCTTTCCTACCAAAAAGCTACCCGATTAGCGGAATTGAAAAGTTGAAGCTGGCAACAACTTTTCGAATAACGTTTCGGTTAACGCATCCAAATACCAAAAGTTACGTTCCGTGTGCAGAGAACGAACGCAGATTAAAAAAAATAGATAAAACCCAAATAACTACGTGACAATGACCCCCCCACTTAGAAGAATTTTGCGACAAAAATCGCGAAATTCAAGCTGGTCCTCCAGCATAGAGCGGAGTGCTTGAAAAAAGAACAATCAAGGTAAAGCTACTCAAGAACACGAATAAAAAACCCAGTCCAAAAAACAAACATGCATTTAAATGCCAACCAAAGGCATAAGTCGCGAATCGCGAGGTAAGTAGGACAATAACTATTACAGAAACTAAATATAAACAGCTCTAAGAGGTTACTTCGCTATCAGCGCGCAGTACCCGAAGCGAACTGAAAACACTACACTTAGGTATTACTAAACAAATCCATGAGATAACTCCGCTATCAACGCGTCGCACTCCAATACTTACCTAAAACGCAAACTGTACAGGACTAACAAAATTTTGACAAGCATTTGGAATAAGGCTTTTTGTAAGGGTTTCCAAAAAACCGCCCTGGCATTGGCTTTTTTTTTAGAGGGAGTTACCACAACCGCTCCCCTTTGCTTAAAACAGAAATCCGAAACAAAAACACGAAAAATTTATGTAGGTCAAACATACCAAAGTACAGTCGACAACATAAATTGGTAAACAAACAAAATATATAAGAAAAAAAAATACCATATGTACAAATATACAATATAATACAAACTATAAATAAGTTTGTACTGACAAACAATCTTTCCATACAGACAACCATTCCAAAAAATTATCCAACCGCCAGGACTCGATCTTACAACCAATATATTCCCTACCCGTCCGGGCTTCTCATGACATGCTATAGAAAAAACGCCTCGTCTAAAGTCGAACCCACAAAAGTAATGTTTAGTTCAGTTAGTAGGTAGAACACCATCTGACCCATCACCCTTCAAATACTGGATGTGCCAAGCACCCAAGTGCTTGCCAGTGCTACAACTTTCCAACTCGTACACCAAGGGTGAACGCTTAGTAACGATTCGACACTTCTCGTATTTAGGCGCAAGCTTCGCCATGAAGAACTTACTGGCGTCGCTCTGAGGAAAGGTCTTCTTCCAAACAATATCCCCGACATTGTACTCACATGCGCGGCGTCCCTTATCATAATAAACGGCGCTTTTCAGGTGAGCCCTAGCAATGGCCTCTTCTACCTTCCCGAAAATGTCACGTAGAACACCTAACTTAGAAACATAGTCATCGCGTGAACCACAAACAAGATCTTCCCAAGACGCGCGAGCTGAACCATAGAATTGACCACTCGGAATGGCTTCTCGGCCGTGAACAAGGGAAAAAGGAGTAAATCGTGTTGTTTCATTGACAGCTGTATTCAAGGCGAACTGAACCTTGGATAAAGTGGTGTCCCACGAGCGATGATCATTCTTCACAAGAATAGATATAGCCACAACAATCGTTTTGTTATATCGCTCGACTGTGTTGACCTGTGGACAATAACGAGGGGTAAAATGTATTTGAGGAATGTTGTACCTCTGAAACATGGACTGGAGCTCACTACCAGTGAATTGCGTACCATTATCCGCAACCACTGTACGTGGTACACCATGGGTCAGAAACACACCATTCTCCAAACATTGAGCAATAGACTTGCCAACTGCTCTCCGAAGGGGAAACAACAAGCAATATTTGGAAAAACAACAGACAACTACTAATAAAAAAGTGAAACCTGATCTAGAACGCGGCAACGGCCCAACCAGATCAATACTTATGGTTTCGAAAGGACGAGAACAAACCTTTGGATCTCCCATGAGACCTTTGGGTGGCTCTTGAGAATGTTTATAAGCAGAGCAAGTCTCGCACGCATTAACAAAGTTAACCACGTCCTGATACATCTTCGGCCAATAATAACGCAAGGAGACCTGCTTAAAAGTTTTAAAAATACCGAAATGTGGTGCCGTATCCCTACAATGACAAAACTCAAGAACTTCGGAACGCTTATATGAAGGAACAACTTCCTTCCAGTCAAACTCGCTTGATAAACCAAATTTATTTTTAGAATACCTACACAATTTACCGTCAATAACAGAATAATTCGGACAAGCTTTAGTAGATTTAGTACACTTGGCTAATAATCTGTCAAACCAAAAGTCGCGGGGTAAGGGGTCAGGAGGAGGATCAATTGCAAGAATGGGAACTGCACGCGAAAGCGCGTCAGGAACCACATTATCCTTGCCTTTGCGGTGTTCAATGACGAAGTCATACGGCGACAAGCGACATCCCCACCTAGCGAGACGTCCGGTTGGATTAGACAAATTAAAAAACCACTTAAGACTGGAATGGTCGGTAATAATTTTGAATTGAGGACCTCCTTCCAAGTACGGGCGAAAATGTTCGACGGAAAAAACTACTGCGAGCGCTTCTCTTTCGGTGGCGGAATAGTTTCGTTCAGCCCTATTCAATGAGCGACTAGCATACGCGATAGGGTGTTCTAAACCGTCTACGAGAACCTGAGTCAAGGTTCCCCCAATACCGTAGCCAGAAGCATCACAATGAACAGAGAAGGGCCTGGAAAAATCGGGGCACGCCAAAATCGGAGCAGACACTAAAGCCGTCTTCAACTCGGCGAACGACTGCTCAGCCTCTTGAGTCCAAAGGAACGGAGGAGCATTCTTGCGAGTGGAAGTAAGTTTATTTAGTGGCGCCGCGATAGAACTGAAGTCCCGAATGAACCGACGATAGTACGACGCAGTACCCAGAAAAGACTTGACTTCTTTTCGGGTGGTAGGTATTGGGAAGTCGACAATAGCCTGAACCTTACTAGGATCAGTTCGAAGCCCTCGTTCGTCAACGACATATCCAAGGTACTTCAACTCTCTACGAAAAAATTGACACTTTGACAGGTTAATAGTCAAGTTAGCAAAATTCAAACGTTCCAAAACTCGAGACAGCAACGAGATATGCTCCTCAAAATCACTACTAACAACAATAATATCGTCTAAATATACGAAAACCCTATCACCGAATTCGGGACCGAACAGCTTATCCATGAGTCTCTGCTGTGTAGCTGGTGCGGAGGTCAAACCAAAGCACATGACCTTGAAATGGTAGAGGCCGCGCCCAGGCACAGTGAAGGCGGTCTTCTCACGCGACGAGAGATCCAACGGAATCTGCCAAAAGGAGCTCTTGAGATCAATAGAACTCAGAAACTTAGCGTCCCTAAGTTGATCAAGGATTCGAGAAATATAGGGTAGTGGGTACGCATCATGTTTACTCACAGAGTTCAGCTTGCGGCTGTCGATGCAAAAGCGAAGCTCACCGTTTGACTTTGGAGTGAACAGGGTAGGGTTGTTCCAAGCACTAATGCTAGGCTCGACTACGTCTTGTTCCAGCATCTCATCCAACTGCCTGTTCAGCTCCTTCAACCTCTCGGGAGATATTGGGTAGTAACGCTGTTTGATTGGAGGAGAATCTCCAGTATCAATGGTGTGAGTAAGAAGAGGCGTGCGACCCAAACCTTTTTCCTTAAAAGAGATAGACTTGAATCGTTCTACAATATTTTCAGCAACAAGACGTTGATCAGCAGGCAACTGAGCGAACGGTTGTAAAAATCGAATTTCGGATACGACGTTAGCATCCGAGAAATTAACAAAAAAATCCTTATTATTGAAGATCCTTGGAGCAAGATTAAATGCCTTCCAAAAATCTACACCTAAAACAAGCAAAGGAGATACGTCGGGCACCACATACAGTTTAATAACACGAGTCAAATTATCAAATTTGATTGGCAGCATAAAAAATCCTACCACAGAAGCACGGGAATTCGTCGCAGAAGTGATGTGGGAAATATCATCACTGCGATGAAGGGTAGCTCCCGCCTTCAAGAACAAATTACATGCATTAGCTCCCAAAATGGATATGGTAGCGCCAGAGTCCAAGAGACCACGTAAAGTGTGGTTAAAAACCTCAACACGAATAAAGGGACGATTATCATGACAATCACGAACCGTCGAGACACTTCTATACGAAGAAAAGAAAAATTTTAATTGTTTTAAGTAGTTTTGCCAGTCGGCGTTATCAAAATTAGAAGAACTATCTCGATGGTTCTGACCAATTAGTTTTTTGTATGATTTGGCTCTGCTTGAGGCGAAATCGGTGGCGTAGGTTTGCAGACCGGACATCTAGCAGCAGTAAAACCTTGCTTACCGCAACGGAAACAAACAACGGCGGTGGACTTGCATTCAGAGAGACTGTGAGAGTCGACACGACAACGGGCACAAAACTTGTCTACAGAAGCCACAGCAAGTACTTTGGGCTTCACAGTTTTGCATGCTAAGTCAGGTGCTAAGCATCCACTGGATGGTCTAGGGGGCTCGACAAAAGTCTGTGTACGGTGTTTACCCACCTCCAGCATCTTACACATTTCCTTTAGTTGTTTCAACGATGTAATTTCAGTGGTACACAGGGGAACTGAGTACTCCGGTCTAATGTTTTGGTAAACGATGTCAAATTTTTCCCTCTCCGAAACTCTATACGATAGGCGGCTAAAATAGTTCAGCATTACAGCAACATATGCCACGATGTTCTCGTTAGGACCCTGCGTACGCGAACGAATTTCTTGCATGAGACGGCGATCGAAGTCATAAGGTAAGTATTCGTCAAGCAAGCTTTGCTTGAGCTCCAACCAACTATCTACCTCGGACCGAATGCTGCGGTACCAACACAAGACGTCGCCCTCGAAAAGTTCGGCGGCAGAAGTTAGTAACAGCTGCTCGGTTATACCACGCGAGGCACACAACTCATCTAAACGCTGAAGAAATACACGCACACAAGAGGAACCGTTATACTTTAAGTTTAAGGATGAAACCATTTGATATCTCTTGTTTGGGATAACAGCCGCGGAAGACGCGGGAGATGCGGGAGAAACATTCGGGGCTGGATCTGCGTAAGCGTCTGAGGCGCTTGATTGAAAGATCGACATCATGTTGTCCAATTTAGCTAAGACTTTGTTCAAATCGCTCGTTAGTTCTGAATGAATTGATCTATCAGCATCATCTAAAGGATTCAAGCGCGTAAGGCGGTGATACAAGTGATGCGCTAACGCCTGTATGCGCGTTAGGTTCTTTAAACTTGGACTAGTCGATCCCTTCAGAAGTTCCGTAAGCTCCTTGAACTTAGTTTGAAGCAACTGCAACTCGTCGGACACCTTTCCCTCAAAAGAAACAATTAAATCCGAAGGTACTTCCCTTGCTAAAGATCTTATTTGTACTCTTAAAGAAGAAACATCATCGGCTGGCAAAACATCCCTAATACGGACCTCGTGAATGAGTTCATCCTTGTGCAACGCTTGGAAAGCAATAACGCGTTCACCCATGATGAAATAACCCAAAAAAAAAATTAGTCCGAAAAAGTCCGAAAAATATTTCGAAGTTCAAAAGTGCAAAGTTTACCTAATAATAACCAGTAAGTACGTAACGGTACTTGATAATGAACAAGAAATTAAAACAAAAAAAGTTTGAAAGAAATTTTTGTGACTGACTGTACCAAAAATTTTTATAGTTAGTTTTTGTTTAAAAAGTTGAAAATAGCGTTGGCATAAAAGTTTAAAAGTAGTTCATGTAAGTTTGGGCAAATTATACCACCAATTTTGCAAATCACCTCAAGTTTACAACAAAAATATTTTGTAAATAAATTCCTAACCTATAGAACCATCTAGTTATAAAAGTAAAACAGTGAGCAATTGCTCATAAATGCAAACAATATTACACAGTCAACTGATAGGAACAAGTTTACAGTTTAACAATAAATTATAAAACACACACACAATTTTATTCCGGTGAAATTAAATGCAATTTTTTGTCACAGCTAAAACGACATGACAACTATCTCAGGAAACGCCCCACGTTGGGCGCCACTGTTACCTCCTAAAATCCTACCCCTACCTTGGGGATCACAAATGAGAATACACAAAGGTTCGGACTGGTAGTTTTTTATTTATATCCTGCAACGTACACAAGCGTACAAAAATACACCAATAAATTAATTTAGGGCTAGCTTAGTCAGAGAGAAAGGTACACAGGCCTAGGGTCTCCTAGAGATGAGTTGCATTGATGGTAAGTTAAAAAAAATATATGGAATTAAAATTGTGTGTGGTATTAAAGTAGTTTAGAATTTAAATAGAAAGTGGGCGCCAACCGTAGAAGGTAGTTCAGCTACGGTACTGAAGAAAGTAGTAATATGATAATAATAATGTTACCGACAGGCAGCCTCCGGGTCTGCCTAGGCCGGAGCAAGGTGGTATGAAGATAGGGTACTGGTATTAGCTCAGCACAGTACACGGAGTGGGGTAGTTGTGGTGTATGAATAATATATCACACCGGTGTCCGTCCAGTGGTGTACAAAAGAACTAAATAAACACTGGGTAAAAACCGAGGAAACCGGAGAATAACGGAGAAACGGAGAAAACCCCCTGTAATTAAAGAGAAAACTCCAATTACAGACTAGTAATGTAAACTGTTCCGACGGAACAGGGTAGAACATGTGGTTTTAATACTGGAAAATCTACTTTTGTGGAACAAATAAGCTTGAATTTAACTAAGTAACTTTGCTGAACGTTATAGAATGGTAAGATACAGGATTTAAATTATAAATTGACTGTCCTGAGGGAAGTTTTGATGAAATTTAAAAGAAGAATTATATTTCATATAATAAAAAAACATGTTATTTTTTTTTAAGAAACCAATTCCTAAAGATACTGGGGATGAACATACCTGAGGTTTAATCCAGGGGGCTGGGTAAATAGTAGAAACAAATTGTGGGAACAACGTGCTTTTAAATCCCACGCCACATCCGACAATCGACAATCTGTGGATAGTTTACTGGATTACAACAACGGAACGAAAACCATAGCGGGAAAAGACAGTCTTTTCACATCAGACTCACCATAAAATTGATAGAAAAAACTTGCTGCGCAAAGGCAGCCTTCCGTGTAAAAGTCTGGTCCAGAAAAGATGGTGGACGAAAGAAAGAATATCCATCTCGTGTTTTGTATACGGTTGCCCGCTTCAGCAGAAATATTCCAAAAGTGGCCTAATCTAGCGTAAAGAAGCGTCAACTAATGGAACGAAAATGAAAACAACTATTGAAAAATGGGGAACTGTGAGGCTGAACCTATATCTAAATTTTAAAGAAAGTTAGGGCACGGCGTTAACAAAAAAATATGGCTCGATAATACTGAAAAAATATCAAAACCTTTCCTACCAAAAAGCTACCCGATTAGCGGAATTGAAAAGTTGAAGCTGGCAACAACTTTTCGAATAACGTTTCGGTTAACGCATCCAAATACCAAAAGTTACGTTCCGTGTGCAGAGAACGAACGCAGATTAAAAAAAATAGATAAAACCCAAATAACTACGTGACACTATAACGATACAGAATGTGTCAAGTGCACGAAAGGAAGCCTCTTTTAGGCGCACTTAAAATTCTTTCACCACAAGTAGTTCAAAAAAACTAGTGACTCTATAAGAAGATTATTTTTTGAGATTTTTTTTTCCGTCAATTATAAATTTGTTTATTCAGATGTATCAACTTGTATCGCAAGGATCACTTTGAATCGTCTTAAAGCTAGGTGAGTTTAGATGCCAGTTCCACGCAACCAAACCTTCAAGAACAGGCAACAAACATCAGAATCTTCGAACTCAATCATACTCGTAGCTAATACGCACACATTTTTCCCTGTGTGATTTGTCAGCTTCCCTCGGTGGGATTAGTGATATCTTCAGAACTATGTTGCAAGAACTACTGCGTAGGGTCGGGTCTCGAAATGGACCATTGCGACATTTCCCCCTCAGCTATTCCACTGTCCTTAGGCTAATGTTCACCAACACTCAACTGATCCCGAACTCAATGATTTAGATTACAGCTACAGTTCATATTTGATCTTCTCCGTCATCAACCAAAGTTCCCTGATGGACGTAGATCTCTCCCAAGATCCGCCTTTGAGACCGGTCTTCGGCTCTTCTCATCTAGTCTTTGCTGATCGTCTCTTTGTACCTTGTTGCCGTAGTTTCCTACACTACTCCAAACATTAACGGAGTCTCCAGGCTTAACTCAATTATTCGCTTGCTCTTGGTTGACGGTTCTACGCTACGGCATTCAGCTTGCTTCCTCTTGAGCTACGAGTTTGTCAACCACCTTGGTTTACCGTCAGATAACCTTGTTTCAGATTGATCCTTCAGAGAAACTGCATGGCTATCGTCTTAGCTTGCGTGACTTTCAATTTATTAACCATCCGTGTAAAACACTTCCCAGAAAGAACGGTTAGGTTAAACAGGCATTAAAGGAACGGATAATGTTATGGTGAATATGGCGTTGCTTGTCGGGCAGTAGATGATTAGATGATTGCAATTGAATTAGACGACGCGACACCATTGCTGATGTTGGATAATGGTATCAATTTGAATATTGCTTTATCTAGAATAGATAGACTGTTCAACTACTGAGAATTTGGGAACGAACGGAGTTTTCATATTTTAATAAATTGATTTCATAATTATAGAAAAATCCTGCTTGAAAAAAAAAACCATACAGTTTCATAATCATCATCAGACTGAAGAAGTTCACTGCCAGCATACAATTTACTTACCTATTTCAAATCTTGAGATGTACGTTTTCACCACATTTATCCTGAAGAACTAGTGACACGACAAAAAGTCCAATTTAAAACTTATTAGTTAGTCGTTTAGCTTAAACACTTCGATATGAACACTAACGTCAACGATACCAAATTTACGATAATTGCAACGTTTTATACCGTTCGTAAAAACAAAGAGAGGTAAGCCGTAAAACATTATCCGCTAATCCCGCAAGTTAGCACTTTCAATAAAAAGTGTAACATGTGTTTGTTAGGGACCGGTAATTGGCTGTAATGACGGTCATTAATTAACACCGGTTGGCTTTTTTTGTAACATGTTTGTGTAAAATATTAAGGTTTTTGTGTGTTGATGGTAGTACTTCATTATCTTCCTGTCCTCATCCCACGTTAAGTGGATTTGGAACTACACGATTTTTCTCCTCATCCCACGCTAAGGATTTAGGACTACAGGTTTTCTTTTTCCACTCTTTCATTCGGTGTTCACTTGTTTCTTACTCATGTCATCTTTCACGCAGTCCATTGATCTCTTCTTTGGTCTACGTTTTCTTCTATTAACTATCACTTCATGGCTTTCATCTTGCTGCATGACAGTTCTTTATAGTCATCATCTTGAAGAAGCCCTGGACCTCATAAATTCTTTCCGACGAGTAATGTGAAATCTATGACAAAATCAACCACATAAATATATTCATATCCAGCACTAGTTTGACCCGATTTACTGTAATAAACCCAATAGTTTCGAGTAACGGTTAATAATGTATCGAATCGAACTTTCCTGACCTTTGTAGGACCATTGTTTCTAGATTTTAGGCTATTTCGGTAACTTTACTCAGTGTTAGCTCCGCCTGCAATAGTAAATGCGTAAAAGCAGCTGCTTAGTAGATACAATTTGTTTATACCTTTTGTCTTTAAAGCAGATTGCCTGGTGATAAGTAGGAACCTTCACCTTTAACAAAGCTTTGCCTCGTAGTTCATAGACTCTAGGAATGTGCCATACGATGCACGTGCACGCACAACCCTGCGTCCATGATGCCAATAGAACTAAAGAAGTATCATAATTCGTGGTTTTAAATGCAAACATAGTTTAAGAACTAATTTCTCACCATATTTCTGACAAAAATAAACATTTCATTTCATCAGTACCATTAAAAACAAGCAAAAAAACACGGAGTTTTTATTGGTGATTCGCAATTTCCTGTCAAAGTATTATTACTTCAAAATTGTTCCCTAACTTCGTCCCACCTTACACGATCGACTGTTTTATTTCCCAATACGATATCCCTTTTAGATTTATCGTTTTTATACACAACGAATTGTTCATTTGGTATCACGATTTTATAATTGTACCCACCACCTAGTTTTGGGTCAATGAGGAGAGCTCTAAAATGCCTTTAATAATCTCCTTATGCTGCCTTCCTACGGTGCGTGGTTCTGCAGATCATCACGCACAGCCGACGACGACGCACGGCAACGCACACAGAAAGGGCTCCTGTGCTACCGCGCACCTCGGCGCACGAGACCGTTCCCAAGGTGTGTCGTGCGAGCTGATCCGCCTCCATGCACGATATCACACACCGGTGGGAAGGGGGGGCTATTAGTCGTCACACTCTTGACAGAGTGGTCGTGGTCGTCATGACGGGCATTGGCTTGCTTAACAATTTTCCGGTACTCCTCTCGCACTGCTGCTCTTCTGGTGCATTCGTTGAGAGGGATGTCTATGGCTGCTTTGATTTGGCCCGTCCATATCATGGGCATGGGTGACCTGCCGCGAGCTCTTTTGCCCTCAAACTTCCCCTGCACCACCGCCAGCCTTTAATAATAGATGAGTATTTATTTAAAAAGTAATCTCGTTCGCAAGAAAAAAAAAAGTTCTTTCCAGCATAGTAATATCGTATCGGTTAAACTAACAACACTGCATCATCGACCCAAATCGGGGATTATGAAATCGGTTGACGCCTCACCTAAACCCAAATCTAATTTGAGGATTTGTAACAATAACTCCGGTAGCATGGCGTTCATAGCGAACGTTATGGGCTTGTTGACTTACGTCTTACCCTCACTCATGACTTGTTTGAATAGTTTAGATTCCTGTTAAAATAGAGTTTTTAGATTTACGAGCCCTTGTAATGCTTCGATAAATCTACATTTGACGTCTTTATGAACCTCTGACAGGGAACTTAATTATAAAAGTGAAATTTAATTATGCACAGTGTAAAGCAGAATCTAAAACCTTTTAAAGAAAACAAATCTATTTCAAACTTAGAGAAAAACCTACGCTGCGAGTTTAAATTAATTTTATATAACATAAATGTTATGCGGATGGGTCACATAACATTCCATCATATCACGAATTCACGCCCGCAACGTCAGTCACCTCAAAAGTAAAAAGCCAACCCCGATCAGCTGTGCCTACTCGACCCACTTCTAGTCCAGCGACCCCGTGCTTTATCGAGCTGATGCACGTGATTTGGAGGCGTTTTCCTGTAAACTGACTAAAATCAAACATCCCAAGCAACTCAAGAAAAGGCAGACATGGTCTTCAAACTGTCTGCATACCCCCAAGTGTATAAGCTCGGTTTTCCTATAAGCTAGCTTAAATTATCAGCCGTCTGGCTTAGGCTCAATAAAGCCGCTATGGCCGTGAAACTGTCTTCATACCCCAAGGGTATAAGCTCTCTGATTCAATAACAAACGATCCGAAGATCGTTGTCAACAAGTTTCCAGATCCCAAACTAAAAGGTATAAAACCAAGTTACCCCTTGTAATTGAGATTTTTATCCATTCCAGTTCAAAGTTATTACCGTCAGAAATTGCTCGGGTCAACTGGTTCTAAAACGAATCTGGAATGCGACAAAATTGGGGATTTGAGATGCTTACCAGTTCTTTCTCTTCTCGGGATGGAATAAATCCCAAGAAACCATTGAAAGATTTTTCTTTCGCGTCAATTCACAAATGATCATAACATCAGATTCCATAATTATTTATAGGTCTGAAAACAATCAAGACAAATTGCTGAGTGCTAACTGACGAATGCATTCTGCAAATACGCACCTTGCAATAAAACACGGAAACAGTTCCAAGAATACATTGAGGGGCAGGTGCTGAACCGTAAATAGGGCACTAGTCCCCCCTCCGTGGCGAGGAACCGTAAAGCAGTATGATGGTGCAACGGAACGGGCTCGGCACGCACTAAACTATCGCCAATGTTCATGTCTTCACGAGCAAGTCTAAAAATTTACACAAAATATTCTTGATTATCGGTGCTTTATCTTGCCTGATAAATGCAGATTCTTCTTCATGTTGAGTAATCCTTCAAGAAAATATTTCTTGAAGATTATTTGGGGATAGCTGTACATACTATTTGGGCCGGAACCTGCTATAATCGGTTTCTATTCTATGGCGCTCAGGGACATTATGCATATAAAATATGTATTCTTTGTTCTGTTTCACGCCGCGTAGCAATGGTTTTGGATACAAGTCTTCTTTTGCGACTGGGGAATAGTTTTTAGTCTGTTTCTATAATGTTTTTTTTAAAGGTTGTTAAATTATTCCTCCCGAGCCGTGCCCGTCCCGGTACCTTACGAGGAGTCCATAAGGGCGCTTGTACACGCTAAGAAAATTTGCCGTTCCTGCGGCAGACAAGACCAATTTTTCTTGTAGACGACAAGAATTTTGTCTTTTCCACACACGAAAACGCAACAACGTTCGCCGCGTCGTGTCTTGCGCAGATAAGATTTTTTTCGTGCACCGCTGCGAGCAGTGTACACAGTTATTTTCTAGTTACGACACGAATTCTTGGGTAGACCCGGCGTTTTTTCTTAGCGTGTACAAGCGCCCTAAGCCGTGTTAATTGTCTTGTCTTGTCACTTGTACGCGAACACGGAAGTTCAGGAAGTTGCACGAAGCCCTATTCGCGAATTGGCTCTATTCGAGTTAAACCTTCAGGTTGCCTTTGGGGTTAGACGGTCAAATTACAGGCAGTCAGTCAGAAAAAGCATGTCCGTCTTTCGGATGTGGTCAAATTACTAGTAACAGGCGGAAATGGAATTTTGAGTTTGAAGAATAGGCTGTTGATGGAAAAGGTCAGGTAGTAAATATTTTCGCTAAGGTTTTCCTTCAAAAGAAAACTTAGTTTGGAAACAAATGGTTTTGTTATGAATCATCATTCTCTTGTCCTTGTCCCACTTTATGTAGGGTCGGCACAACAGGTTTTCGTTCTCCACTCTCCTCTATTAGCCGTCATTTCAACAGTCACTCCTTTCTTACTCATGTCATCCTTCACACAATCCATCCATCTTTTCTTTGGCCTACCTCTACTTCTATAACCATCCACATTCATATTTAGCACCCTTCTTGTTACATGACATTCTTCCCTTCGGTTTTGTTATGAATGAAAGACGAAATTCAAGAAATTTTGAATTTCAAACATAGTTTGGATGTATGCAAATTGCAATGCTACTTTTACTCTAAGATACTTTTTTTGCAGTTGAAATTTCGTGGTTAAAGCTTAAATTTTACATAAAAATCGGTTGTCTGTAAAGTCGGTTTACTGACGATAGTTGAACGTGATAACGTCATAAGAACATACTGATGGAATGGTTGCATTTTTCAAAAGAATTTTAATTAATATTTGTGACTCGCGGACTCGCGGACTCGGACTCGGACTCGGACACGAACTCTCGGACCCGGACCCGGAACCCGACCGAACCCTTACCCTTACCCTCATTTTCCCTTACCCTCATTTACCCTTACCCATTACCCGACCCGGGCTCGGGCTCAGGTAAATGGAACGACGAAACGACGTAACGACGCATGAGTCATGTTTTTTCGTGCGTGCAGCCGGCTCCATCGATTTATAAGACGTTATCACGTCAAAAAGTCCAGGCTTATCCGATTAGGATCGCTACACTTTATTTACCTACCTTCAGCGCTACAGCTATACTATATCTGCTATTACTGGTTCGGTGCTCCGCTGAAATTGCTCTATTATTGCATTAGTTGCGGACTCGCGCTGGGAGATGGTTTCCGCACACCATACGTTGGGAAAAAGAACAATCTATTTGACGGGGTGTTGAGTTTATTGAGTGATATGTTTTCTTGGGGCTACGGAAAATTTTGTTGGTAAACATTTTGTTCCGTATTAGCAACAAAAAACTGTGTAGATGGTTGTAGAAAGCTAAAATTATTCTTCTTGAAAAGTATGACGTTGAGGTCTATGATCAGGAGTGCTATATTGATACTAGGCCGACTATATTATAATGATACGAGGCTATTGACGATGATCACTGTGGATTAAAGAGATCGTAAACCACATGGTAAGTGTAGGTAAGGCAAGAAAGTTAATAATAAATTTGATATAGGTAGGTTACAATTCTCATAAAACATCGTCTTGTGAATCAGAGTAGGCACGAACGAAGTTTATTACCAACCATCAATAATCTGCCTTACCTTCCTATTCAGTAAGTGCGCATTGCTAGTACGTCAAGATCAAAATGCTCTATACTCTCAGTACAGTATTTAAAGAAAGACATTTAATTAAAGAATTGTCGTTCTTAAAATACGAGTTCTATAAAAAACGCTGAGAAGTAACTAAAACAAAAAACAAAAAAGGTAGCAAAATAGGTGCAAATAATGGAGAAACATAGTCAAGTAATTTCTGAAAGAAACATTCACCCATTAATTCGCAATGAGACAACCATCAATCATAATGAACTCCACACGGGACTGCCAATCTTCATTTTATACGACATTTCCTCTTGCTAACTTCTCAGTAGTAAAGTAGCCAATTTGAGGAACAACTGGCCGAAATTATTTCCATTATTCTAACGGGACCTGAGTCTGTCGGTTAGGAATGGTCGTTGATTGTTGCCGTTATGAGTTTAAGAGACGTGAACTTTCGAACTTTCTTCGAGAGCTTTGTCTAGTTTTACTCTGACAGAATTTTCATGCCCTTTTCGTCCCACTGCTGGAAGGGCTCCATTGATCATATCCAAACACTTCCTTTTATGTTTAAGTAAATTGAGTGTTGGTTTATTAGTTTTATGTATTGTTTAATTAATACCCAATACTTATGTTATATTCATATTTTTCGAACATCCTTGTGCACGTACCTAACCTACCCACATCTATTTTCACATTATATCTATCCTTAAAGTTTTCCTGTAAGAGAACTCTTTTTAAGGTAAGCTCACTTTTGTACGTGTCTTAATTTAAAGTATTATTAATGTTGTGTGTGTGCAATATAGCAAGAAAGGACGCCTCCATAGCTCTCATTCTCGAGCCTCCTCCCATCTTCTTAAATACATTAAGCCATTAGCGTTTCTATATAATTTGCTGTTGCTTTTAACAGTTCAATATAATGGTACCTTGATAGAGTAATACAATCTAACGACGCGCTGTGTATTGAAATGACCTTGTATGCCATTGTAGAGAGGACTTCTTACATAAGTCTTAAATGTCCTACACAGTTTTCAAGACAGGTAGGTCTCGATAGAGCATTTCTTTCTTGAAATATTGGTGAAGGTGGAAGTTGGTGCACGTTTTACGTGCACCAACTTCCACCTTCACCAATATTGGAGAGATCAACGTCCAGAAGTAGGAATTGCGTTGATGAGGGAGGCCAATAGTTGATACTCTTTTTTTACCCTGGCAGACAATACGGTATCATCAGAGAGAATGATAGACTCTATAGCAAACATGAAGTGGGTATTCTCCGAACTATTAATATCTTCATGTTTTGTATCTGCAAAATTCGTAGTTTTCCGAGCATCTGAAACAGTTTAGTCTCACAAATGCAATATCCATAAAACTAAACAGAAACGTCCCAAAACGTCGTCGTATGTTGTCGCCCCATCAGTCAGGCAGCAAGTTTGTCAGGAAATAGCGTTGCGGTGGCACTGTTGAGGCAAGCAACGGAGCACAGTTTGTCTAATTGATTTCACTGAGCTTGCCTAGCGTTTGGATTTGACTGGAAGGTTTTGCTTCCTCCTTTTATGCAAACACCTAATGAGGTAATGAGTGTTTGATTGAAGCCCTTCCTTCAAAAAATCATCATTATCAATTTAAATTAGCTTTTCCATATGCTTCTCAGAGTTGTTGCTTTTATTCTGTCATTTTTTCGGTTTCCTGCATACTTCTTTCCAAACCTTTCTGAATAGTATTTTCCGAATAATTATGAATAGTTATCATCTTTTGGGCTTTTTTCTGTGTTTTCATAACAATGGGTAAACAAAGATTCACAACCATTTCAAGCCAAGATAACAGTAAAACCTCAGAAGTCTCGAACACTCACTCATTCATAAATTACCATAAAAATATAGTGCTTTCGAAAAAAATAAGATCGTCAATAGCAATATTGATCGTTTCAAAACACTTTGATGTCATATCAAAATGTTTTTACTTAATATTAAAATAGAGGACTTGAATGGAAATTGGCTGATCTCAGCAGGGTTGCTTCGCTTGCTTCTTTTGCGTTGTTTGATTTGTTATTGACTATCAAAAAGGCTTCAAGCTTGAGAACATCTTCCTTTGACGTGCAGTTACAGGACAGCGTTTTAATTAAATCTTGCTATCTACTTCAATCAATAGAGGTATTTGATTTAGTACTGCCATCAACTTTGTCGTTCGTTGTTATATTAATTCTCAGTTCATCCTATCGATATGTTATAGTCAAAGTCCGATACACAGTCTCTTCGCGGAAGGACTAGTTTATCCTAGGTTTGGCCAAAGCCATCAGGCAATCCCCGAAATACATTTCAATTTCGCCCTTTGCCTGAAGTATATATATATAAAATTTGCTTCTGTACTTTAGTTGCCTGGATGATTGACTCCGTCTATTGTATTCGATTTTGCGTTGGTTTGTTTAACCTCTTCATTTATAATGTCTGACATTTTTTATCGGCTCGCTAAGTCTATTCTCACTGTAACTTTCATGTCAACAAATAGTATGGCGAGAGACTTATCGACCTGCTAAGCTAAATAACTGCTACGAACTATTATGAATATGCGCGTAAATCTATAGGTCGTAGGTATGTGCAATAAAGTATTTTCTGTTTTACAATTTAAAATCATTTTGGTTTTACTAAAATTATCGAACGAATAAATAAAATAAATAAATGGAGGAACGAGGTTAGCCACCTTTTATCAGTTTTCACGTGCCTCTGTATTTCAGAATCGATGTTAAGTGGAAATGTAATGTTTTTTTGTTAATGGATAGCGTGACGAGCACATTCATTTGTGTTTGTATTAACGCAATTTAAAAACATACTAGGGGCTTCAAATGTAATTGGGCTGACTGTGATATTTGGTACACTTTAATTCAGGCAATTCATTTTGTGTTAAAGTGTCAATTTTGATAATTATGCGTTGTACTGGTCTTACAAGAAAATTATATTTTTTATTGATTTAATAGTGTTTTCTATACTTAAGGAAATTACAAAGATTTTTATGACGTCCAAAAAGCGGAATTTGTACCCGCGACCTTGGTACGGGTCTGCACTGCGCTGACCGCTGCGCCATTGGATCCTAATCACACTTGACGAATAACTCTAAGATACAAAGTTTATTACACACAGTTTACTTAAGTACAGTAAAAAGTGAATAGTTAAACGTTCAACGAGGTTTGAGACGGAACTTCTTTATCTTAAACTCTGAAAAAAGAACCATTTGCTAATACGAAACGAAACAAAACAGATATCTGCCTATTTTAGACTTTACCGTAACGTAAACACCGGTCGCTTGCTTCCGGATCTATTCGCCTAAATTATAATTTGGAGTGGATCTGGCTGACGTGCCTGTTTAGTGTTATCTGTTCTCTTACAGCATACAGAAAGCGTTTTCTGGATGCTATATTTCGTCATCAATGAGTTCTAAATTACCAACTTGTCTTCTTCTTAAATTTCTTGTCGGGGTTTTGATGCAGTTTTCTCCAATTTAGTCTTTCGAATGCGGCCTCCTTGACTTCCTTATACGACATGACAGCGACCTTTTCTTTTATGTGGCTCACGTAACTTATTCTTGGCCTTCATCTCTCCTGTTTTCCTTCAACCTCTCTTTCAATGATGTTCTATAGGTACCTGTCATGTCGAAGAAGATGTCCAAACATTCGTATCGATTCGTTCTCTGTCATTTTGGAAAGTCAGTTGGGTATCTTTTTCATTTTAATGGCTTTTCTGGTGTTATTTTGAGTTTTGTTGTGTCATTTCGGTGGTATTTTAACCAACTCAAAGTGTTAGCAGTTGGAATGAAAGTGTATTATGTCATATTCTGGTTATGATGTGATACGTCTATTGGTTTTAAAAGAAACGCAATAAAACAGTATACAAATTTATTAACGGTTCTTACAATTGCCCGGTCACTGATTTGACGGTTGCTTTCAAGTAGGAGGTGGAAAAGTACTCCCCTCAAGTTTGTAGACGTCGGCCGGCTTGCTTTGGCGGCCGAGGTACGAGAAGGAGTCAGAAGGAGTTCGTGGTCACACGTAGTTGACGTCGGTGGGTGACTCGGGGAACACGAATAAGTCCTCCCAATACTGCAGTATCAACTTGAAATCCCAAACTTTGAATCCGAACGTTGAAGTCCGAACATTGAAGTCCCATTATTGAACCCTGGAAAGTAACATAGTAGGTGTCACCAGCAGGTCCAGGTTCATTACCCTCTGATTGTGACCACCGCCGTTGCGAAGCAAACGTAATGATGAGGTGAGGTGAGTACGACACGGTGGTGTGTGATGTCACAATCAGAGCGGAGTTTACAAAGAGAAATGAATGAAATGAGAAAGAAAGAATGTAAAATTACAAAAATTAAAATGACATGAAATGAACAAAATGTGAAGTTAATGTGAAATAGGATATCTAATAAAAGATTAGATACCTAGTTAATTAAAATAAAAACAAGCTAAAGCTGAAAAGAAGAAAGATTACACAAAGAAACATAAAATAAAAGTTCGTTGCAAAATGCCACGAACCTACCTACAACATTTTTGTGACGGTTGTTCAACACTTACCGATATACGGGTTTAAAACTGGATTTACTACATTATAGCTTACGAGAGTGATATGTCTACGTAAGAAAAGATTATGTAGATAAAAAGGAATAGAATTAATGTTCCTCAAAGTGATTCCCGGTCGGGCGGCGCTCGGCAAACGACACGCTCAGAAGCGTGTACGAGCAACCGCGACCGACCGGAGAATGGCGGTTGTGGCAGCGACGGGGCGCTCGCGCACCGCGCTATACGAACACGCCCGAGTGCCTCCGACCCGACGCGCTCAGATTTGCAGGCAAGGCAAATTCTGCGAGGCACAGACGTTGGTATTATTTAATTTTGGTTCAAATTGAAGCTACTTTCCATAGGTACCTAATGATATGTAGGTAGGAAAGTACCTTTAAAATACTGATTTTATGATTAAAATAGAAACTAGATACGTCTAAAATGTATCTACGTTACAGATGATCGAGTAAAAATAAGGGTAAGTAAAAATAAGGGTGGGGAGGCCTGTGCCCAACAGTGGGACACTACTAGCCCGTAGTGTCCCACTGTTGGGCAAAGGCCTCCCTATTTTCGCCAGTCACTACCTTAAGTTGACAGAGCTCATAAGAATCTAGCTCGTCTCTCCATCTCATGCGAGGTCTGCTGTGACGCGCAAATAAGGGTATAGATTACTTATAAGCTCGTTATATTCTTTAATCGTATCACAGCTAATATCCGCCTCGACGCTATCATGATAAACGTTGAGCGCTTATTATACCTTGACTATGCCATTCCCCCTGGTTGACCTAAATTTCATAATCACCTTATAATTTCTCCCGCGAACCCTCCGGCACCTGATTGCTCTGAAATTTCCCATTAGCTGCTAAAGTGGCTGTTTCTATATAATTAAGGGTGAATGTTACAGGTTCATTGCATGCGATCTTCATGTCAGATTCAGGGGTTAGAATAACAGGATTTAGCGTGAAAAGGGGTACCTACTGCGCCGTAGGTCGTGGGTTCGATCGCTACCGAGAACAAATATTTGTGTGGTGAATACTGATGTTTGTTTTTTCATTGTTTCACTTTTCGCTGATTCGGTATACCATTATGGATTACGTTACTTCCTATTCAGTGCCATAAAACTTCTAAGCTCCTTTGAATTTCGTGCTTGAGTTAAAGTTTGTATCCAATGTATTCGCTTTCCTAAACACATTTTTCTCTAAAATGGAAAACTAGCATTCCGTTGCCAGAAGTTTGAAGCTAATTTGAAAATATACGAAAACTTTGAAATATTATTTATTTTGAAGCTTGTTTGCTGGAGTAAACATAAAACGAAACGCTAGAATATAATATGGCATCCGTATAATATTCCGAAAGCTTCTCTTGCTAAGATAAGATGTGTCAAAATGTAAAAATTACCACACTAAAATATGGATTAACACTCAAACCATCCACCAAAACAACGTTGTAAATTATCATACGCATTCTAATAAATCCTATGATCACTTGAAAGCAGACGCGAAAGAAATCGATAGGCATCATCATATAAATCTCAAACAATGTGCCATAAGAAGCTCGTATGGACTAACAAAGGCGATGATCGCGGTGCTCTGAATAAATCACGCCTGGATTACTTTCTAGAATAAATAAACACTTGACATTGAAAGTTTAGGCCGTAACTTTGTTAAGTACTTGTTCTCTTATGGAACTGCCATCTAGTGAATCTAGGTGGCAGTTCCATAAAATCTCCTTGTGATTCAACTGAATTATTGTAAATTGGCTAAAATTATCATTTTCAAAAAGTATAATGTAACAAAAGTTAAGTGGTATTTGAACCTTCCTCTAGGTACAGGCCTGCGCTGACCGCTGCGCCACCGGATCCTGATCTGTTCTATCTGATCCTCGGATCCTGACCTGATGATCGGTAGTGATTGGTCTGATCACACTCGACGAATAACTCTTAGGGACTGTTCGGCACTAACGTGACCTTGGCTCCATCTACAGGTTTGACGTTACAGTCCGTCCTTTATCGTTTTCGTTCTTAGACAATCTAACCTAATTGTCTAAGTTTTCGTTCGTGTCATTAGTTCTCTTTTGGTTATCATGTGGTTTAGGTTTACCGTTGTATCATCAATTGAATAACTTCCACTGTTAGACTCGATATCTCGAGCCTTTTGGCCTCTTTATCGTTATTTTTCAAATTATTAAAATGGTTGACACATTCGAAGAGTTATTAAAATTGTATAGGTATACAAGTAAAATAAACTTTTCTTGTTACAGGTAAACGAATAGTTCCAGTATATCTACGTATTATTTTATCCACTGTCTACTACCACCTACTACATCAGCCCTTGCAAAGCAGTAAGTTTTAATTTAATATTATTTAGTAGGTAATTTGTTCACATTACTGTTCTTAATAATGGGACGCTTCTGAATATTTCAAATTCGTGGTTGACACCGTCAAAATTAAAAAAAAGTACTCAGAATAGAAGCGAGAACTAATTTCCTAAGCATGTCAATATTCCGCTTGGAGCGAGGTGTAGACATCCACGTACCTATGTGACCTTTTTCCGTCAATCTTCTTGATACTTCTCTAGCATCTCATTAGTGAGTGAGAAATCTATTGCGAGTACATGTGTATCATCCCACACCGATGGCAATGTATAAATTATTATGTTTCTCACGCATATCAAGTTTTTCCTCGAGCCTAATGACTCTATCTCGTCTCGATTTCTTGCCCTCTCCTAATGTGTGGTGATAGTCACGTACATTTTGTCACGATTATGCTATTTGTGGGCCCGTTTTTGTTGTGTGGTTTATTTTATCGGTAGTTTCGGATTGAGTTCCAGTCCCTTTCTTTGTGCTATTGCTCTCAACCCGGCAATGCTTCTTAGTTTTAAGTTGGTCATTTACTTTTACCACGTAACCTGTGCTCTTATCGGCTACATTTGAGCATTCACTGTGTTTTCACAGTATTGACACGAAATTCACTAAAAATGACCTTAAACTCCCGTTTTTCCCGATTCCGATCCTACTAGCTAGTTAGTTGAGATTGTCAATATGACAATTTTTATTACCATTTGGACGAATATGCATACATATAAGACAGATCAGGTAGATCAAAACAAATTACGTTAAGCTAACTCAAAGCTTATTCAAATATCCCGTATATAAACTCAACAAAGAACGATTTTTTTCCAACCAGCCAAGCTGTAAACCAAATTCTTATGTTTCTAATCTAAGGAAATAAAACACCCTTTCAGCTATACTTATTCTTATACAGCCTCACGCGTAGGGAACATTGTGTTGTGAGAGCTTTTATCTCTTTAGACTTTTATAGCTCCGTCGTACAAACAATACGGATGCCAGATTATTCTGGGCCTTGAAAGATGCCTGCTATTATCAGCATCAGTCTGAAGAAGTCCACTTCTGGCCAGACATTTCCAAGAAGGAATATGGAGTCTTATCCATCTTCATCGCGTGATTTCCTAACCCCATCGATCCATCAGATGAAGGAAGAACGATTTTCAAATTGCTTATTTTGTCTGTTAGGTAAATACAAATATTGTAGAGCTCGTACTATGGGAGCCAGATAGCTGATATAATATTTAAATACATTTTTGTAAATACATACTTAAAATTCAATATAACACCCAGACAGCGAACAAACATCTGTGTTCACCACACAAATATTCTCGGTGGGGATCGAACTAACGGCCTACTGCGCAGAAGGCAGAGCTACTACCAACTGAGCTGAGAGACCAGTCAAGAAGAACCTATACCTGTAAGAAGAAACCTATACTCTACTGTTGCTAAATCCTCAAATTCAAGAATCAATTTCCTTTCGTCACAAGAGCGACGGAAAGGAAAGTTAAAGAAAATCATCAGGCAAATATTCTCCGAAATAAAAGTGCTATACGTTGTGACCTAAACTACCACTTACTGAAGACTGGAGCAACAGATAGCGATTTATGTCGCGGCTGCCTGCAGGAAGGAACTGTGGAGCATGTAGTACTGCACTGCTCCGCAACGGAAGAAGCGAGGTGCTAGACAGGGCTCAGGGAACTGATTGAGTCTTGTCCTTCCACATCCCCATCTGAGTCACCATTGGGTCATCTAGAACATTGCTGCCACCAAACCAAAGTCCTTCGCCGCTATTTTAAGGAGTTGGGCTGGCTGGGGTAAGGTTTAGCAGGGGGACAATGCACAATACACCCCATCGCGGGACGTCAGTGCAGATCTTATTCCCCCACAATTAGAATTAGTGCTACGTTTATTACGAGAACTGGCTTAAGGGGGTACGATTTCCATACAAACTTAATTTACACAACTATGAGCGAATAAAGTATGAATGTTTTTTTTTTTTTTTTTTTTTTGAAGTGAAAACTTCTTTAGCGGCGTTGAGCACTTTCTGAATGGGGATAAAATCTTAAACTCGCGTCAGGATCACGTGACCCTGATCGAAAAAGCGTAGGACGGATTTTTTGCAGAAATGTACCCTAAGACTACAACGTAGAGTTCATAATAAAAATCGAAAAAAAGCGTAAGACGCTACAGATACGCTAGTAGTTACTATGACACGGTAACGTCACAGAATAGATAATAGTTAGTAGCAAGCATACCAAGGCGTTTTTCGTGACTGTAGTAGGTATAGGTACATACCTATTATAGATTTTATGAACTAGCGGCCGCCCGCGGCAGGTAGTAGTGGTCATTGGTACATGATTTTATAGATCTACTGTATTTATTTTTCGAGTGGAGCATTGCGGCGAGCGAAGCGAGCCGCCATGCGACCATGGGAACAGCGCGGCGAGCGAAGCGAGCCGTGCTGTGACTCCCCCCAAGCCCCCCAGAACCCCCTCCTCCGAAACCCGGGGGAAGCGTCGCGGCGAGCGAAGCGAGCCGCCACGCGATCACGGGGAACAGCGTGGCGAGCGAAGCGAGCCGTGCTGTGACCCCCCCTAAGCCCCCCAGAACCCCCTCTTCCTGAACCCGGGGGGAGCGTCGCGGCGAGCGAAGCGAGCCGCCACGCGACCACGGGGAACAGCGCGGCGAGCGAAGCGAGCCGTGCTGTGACCCCCCTTAGCCCCCCAGAACCCCCTCCTCCTATGTCTGCCGTTTTACTTCATTTAGGACCTACTTGTAGGTCGCGCGACAAGGTCCCTTCTAGCGGTTCCGACCCGTTGAGGATTTGGCTTTACGTAAAATTTAGGGTTCCGTATAGGGTTTTGATTGGGGTTATACTATATTGAGGAATTTGATTAAATGGTCGACTTTTAGGGTTCCTTAGGACTTTGATTGGAGTTTCAACTACACTTAGAAGCTTGATAATGTTAAAATTTTTAGGGTTCCTTAGGACTTTGATTGGGGTTTTACTACATTGAGGAATTTGATTAAGTGGTCAACTTTTAGGGTTCCTTAGGACTTTGATTGGAGTTTCAACTACACTTAGGAGCTTGATAATGTTAACATTTTTAGGGTTCCTTAGGACTTTGATTGGAATTTCAACTACACTTAGGAGCTTGATAATGCTAAAATTTTTAGGGTTCCTTAGGACTTTGATTGGGGTTTTACTACATTGAGGAACTTGATAAAATAAACAACTTTTAGGGTTCCTTAGGCCTTTAATTGGACTTTCAACTACACTTAGGACCTTGATTATGTAAACAATTTTAGGGTTCCTTAGCACTTTGATTGGAATTTCAACTACACTTAGGAGCTTGATAATGCTAAAATTTTTAGGGTTCCTTAGGACTTTGATTGGGGTTTTACTACATTGAGGAACTTGATAAAATAAACAACTTTTAGGGTTTCTACGTTAATAATCAAGTTTTCACTTCTGCCGGCACTCCCGGAGTGCAACCCGTATTTTTTTTTTTTTTTTTTTTTCACACAACACTACCCAGCCCCAAACTAAGCAGAGCTTGTAATATGGGAACCGGATAGCTGATATAATACTTGAATACATTTTTTTTTTTTGTAAATACATACTTAGAATACAATATACCTAACACCCAGACAGAGAACAAACATTTATGTTCACCACACAAATATTTGTTCTCGGTGGGGATCGAACCCACGACCTACGGCGCAGAAGGCAGAGCTACCACCAACTGAGCTAGAGGCTGAGTAGAGGTGTAGTAGAGGTGAGGGGGTAGAGGGGGGGGGGGAGTAGAGAATGTACACTGAAATAGCTGTAATAGGCTTTTGCAGTGGTCCTTATTACCGGCCAGTTATATAAAGTTGGAGTGTCAGCCGTTGGTCGTGGCAGTCGGGGCTTCAGAAAAAGAACTGACAGACTTTTACGACTATTTTGAGACATATGTTTTTAGCTCATTCACGTATTCAATGCCGAGTACCCGTTAGAAAGAATGACGAAAAAATTACTTTTTTGGTTTTTTATTAATATTTCTGTTATCCTACAGTTTTCTCCAACTTTATATAACTGGCCGGCAATAAAGACCACTGTAAAATTCTATTACAGCTATTTCAGTGTACATTTATACTTTGTTTGCCCATAGTTGTGTAAATTCAGTTTGTATCGGAATCGAACAACCTTAATTAAAATAAATTCAGCCAGCATATTCATTAGACCGGTTATCCGTTTTCATTAAAAGAAGCCATGCGTACTCGGAGTTTCATGGTTCATTTAGCATTTCGGGCGGAATACGAATATTCCCGACTGAAACCATACCCAACTACTGTGCTACAAAACCACTGAGACGTGGATTTCCTTGTTTGCAGAAATGCATGATTTTTATCGTTAGATTAAACAATTTTATTGCGCATGCAGTAAAACATGCAATTTGACCTAATTCGTTAGTATATTTTTAACCTTTGTGTAAATCTAACGTTTCGAAACATAGTGTTCAAACAATAGTGGTTCATTCCAATAGTTATTTGTTATACAAGAGTGCAAAGCTGCTTTTTAACCGCGTGCTCAATTTTGATGACTGAGCAAGCGCAGGATTCTAAAGTTTAACCACGAGCGTAGCGAGTGGTTTAAAAGTTAGAATCCTAAGCGTTGGCGAAGGAATCAAAAAAGCACAAGGTGAAAAATCTTTGCACTCGAGTGCAAACACGTAACTTTTCATCCCACCTCAGCGAGGAAATGACTAATGCAAAAAAGAACATGGTGCGACTAAAAGTAACACACCAAGAAGGTTCCGAGTATGAGTTATTAACAAACTTAAAAAGGTTGTATGATAAATTCGGCACCATGCAGGTAGAAGTAAATAGGTTTAATGGTGTTTTGAATTCACAAATACACCAAGAAGGTTACGAGTGCGAGTTTTTAACAAAATAAAAAAAGTTGTATGATAAATTCCGCACCATGGAGGTAGAAGTAAATAGGTTGTGTATTCACAAACTTATTGAACACGATATTCTAAATTCAAATTTACTTTATCCTCTAGCGGATAAAAACGGCTTTTCCAGTCAGAAATTAAACAGCAAAGACACACTTTCAGAGCTGGTGGGATGAAAATTATTTTACCTGATAAATGAATATAGCAGACATTCGACAATGTAACTCTATCTAATCCCAAATGAAGCATACCTTGTATGTACGGGTTCAATGAAAATTCATATTTGTGATTGGGAAATTCTTCCAAGTCAGTTTATTTACATTTTCCGCCATTTTTCCAAATAATCAAATCCTATCTTGCGCGAAGTCATACACAAGAGAGAGAGAGAGACATTACTATCATTTCTAGTTTTCGACAGGGTCAAGTCAAGAATTGTTTATCGATCAGGAAATTTGACTCACAAATGAATGTCGCAGGTTATTATTTAAATATTCATGAAACATTGACCTTGTCTTGTAATAACTAAGTATCAAATGTTAATTTTCATAATAACTCAATTCGAACAAAATTATACGGACAGAGATACTATGTTCTAGCCTTATCAGTTGACGTTTCGTGTTTTAAATTTTTTTTTATTGATAATTTGAGCTGTATTTGCGTGATCTTATCGTAATTTTAGCTAATTTCGTCCATCAACTTCGACCTACTAGCTATCTGAAGCTATCTGGAACATACCGTAATTGGCAAGAAACCAATCTATACTAATATTATAAAGCTGAAGAGTTTGATTGTTTGTTTGGTTGAACGCGCTAATCTCGGGAACTGCTGGTCATAATTGAAAAAATATGTTTGTGTTGGAAATCAAATCCATTTATCGAGGAAGGCTATACTTATAACATCACGCTACAACAACCCGTGTTAAGCTGGGGCGGATCGCTAGTAAATAATATAGTTCATGTTAAGTATAACTGTCGATATACATAAACATATAAGCGGGCAAGATCAGGATGAGCGTCAACAGTGGCACATACAATTACATAGTGTTACGGCGAAAACTCTCTATTGAATAAAGCCACAACTCTGTTTTACTTTATTACACTGCAAACAATTACAACTACCCAATATGACGCCATACGCCTTCTTCTTTCTTCTGCTTCTTCCACTACTCTAGGGATGTGTCCCGTTGATTGTTCCAATTAGGGATGTCCTATTCCCAAAACTGGTTAACAATAGAGAGGCCTATACCCAGCTGTGGGTGAAGTCGGGCTGTGGATAATGATGATGATAACTACGGGATACCGCTAAACGATCTTCGGTCCAATTTGTTTAATGAATAACTGTTTTAAAGTAAATAAAATGAAATGGATTTATTGAGCCAATCTGCTGAAGGAAACAAGATGCTTATAACGCTTTATTAACTGATCTGTACTCGAAGTCGGAGTTATACTACCACATTTCGTTACCAAATGTTGTTTTCATTTCGCCTACGTGTCTCTGTCTTTTGTATGGAGAAAAGATGAGACAGCAATAATACGTTACGTAGTCAGACTGGTTGTTTCATCATTTTTCCATGCAAAAGAGAGAGACACGTAATAGGCGAAACGAAAACAACATTTTGTAACGAAATGTTGTAAATGCACTGGGACTTTGGGTACTGGTTGCAGTTTCTTAAATAGTTTATGACTTGCCTTGAGGTGGAACCAGGAGGTGGTTACTGGTTACCTTGGAAATTGTTGGTTCAGATGTTACTGATTACAAGTTAAAGATTTTCTTTGTTTTTTCTACTGGCCTCTCAGCTCAGTTAGCTCTGCCTTCTGAGCCGTAGGTCGTGGGTTTGTTCCCCACCGAGAACAATTATTTGAGTGGTGAAGCCAGATGTTTGTTCTCTATTGTTTTCTAAGTATGTTTATTTACAAAAAAAAAAAAAAAGTTTTATATCAGCTAATCTGGTTCCCATAGTACAAGCTCGGCTTAATTCGGGACTAGATAGTGTTGTGATAGCGGCACAATATTTATTTATTTATTTATAATGAGAATATACTAAAGTATAGTTTAAGTAATAAATGGCACGTGAGGCTGAACATCTATTATGCCTTACGATGATGGACGCAGGGCAGTGCGTCGTCAGGCAGGTTCTTGACGTGCGTTACCTGCGAGGTTACCACTTATTATCAGGTGGGCCATATGCTTGTTTAATCAGAGCAGCGTCTCAGTAAATTTTCAGTTCAACAGCTTTCACCAATCCGCAATAAACATATCATATCATCCACTCAACCGCACTGCAATAACTTCTGAACCAAGATCAGTCGATACATCAACTTGGTAGGGTTGCCATTACTTGCCGTATTGGATGGCTTACTCGAATTTCTTATAGATCATCATTATCTTAAATCCAATAAATAGCACAGGATCTTGGTAGATGGCACAGGTAAAGGCCCAAAAGTGGGTGAAGTCAGGGTCATGCTTCATGTATTCTCGTCTAAAGATATAGAAAAATCAAAACCAAAAGTGTATTTATTCAGTAGGATTGCAAGAATCGCTTTGAAACGGCTTAAAGTTAGGTGAGTCTAGGTGTCAGTTCCACGCGACCAAGCCTAGAAGAACAGACAACAAACTACGGCTTGGTTCTTACCGTTTTTTATATGATCCTTTTACAAATCAAAAATAATCTAAAATAATAGC
This sequence comes from Thera obeliscata, assembly GCA_947578465.1. Taxonomy (NCBI): domain Eukaryota; kingdom Metazoa; phylum Arthropoda; class Insecta; order Lepidoptera; family Geometridae; genus Thera; species Thera obeliscata. Next base: position 7,635,232 of record OX387923.1, on the reverse strand, counting down.
AGTGAAGTTCCAGTGTGGTGCCAGATGGAATGAGAAAGCAGTCCAATCTGATACACTAATACATGGACTTTTCCTGTGAACATCACGATGCTCGATCCTCAGCCTTAGAATAAATAATAGTAGTAGCTACCTCAGCTTGATACCTCTATTTCCTGTCAGTAGGTCGGTCGGGCGCTAATTTAAAATTATATTCCAGTTCAGAATTTTAGTACATACATCACAATAGCAGTCCAATCGTATCCTACATTTACTAAGGACAGGTAATGTTAGTGAAGAGCTACAAAACCCAGCCAATTAGATGGAGCCCTAGCCAGGAGACCCACTTTCCCTGATTGGTAATGCGATTCGAATGGAAAGTAGCAAGGAAATGAATCCGTCGTGAGTGTGTCGTGATAAATGTGGGCTCGACCCACAGAATAAGGAAATGTTGACGACCCCTGGGGTGACAGACGATTGGCTAAAACACACAATAAATAGGTTATTTGGCTCTCCCGCGCGGGCCTTTTGCATGAGGTGTAAACATTTGGTTTGGGCGTTGAGCAGCCAAAGTTCTGGTAATTTATTATAATGCTAACGAATCCTACATGAAAGTTAGCCTTGTGTGGTCAGGGATAAACAACTGCGTGGCTTATTAAATGGATTTTCAAACGTGCAGCCCGCGCTGGTGTCTAAACTTTATTTGACACGCACTGAAACACTTTTAGCGCACGTTTTTATGAGAAATTGCTAACATCCGAGCCTTGATGATTGTCATAATCAGCCGTATCATCAACCCATTACTGAGTTAAAGCTACTTTGCTGTAGAATCAAATTCATAATTCAACTTAAATGACATTACATTAAAGCTCATTTTACGTCTGATCGCTGACTTCCAGTGAATCAGACTCTGCTCAGGGGGATGCGATAGAATTGGATTTCGAGTTTCAAATTGCTGTAAAATTGGCTGAGGATTTGATTAGCTGTTTAAACATTTTTCTTGGGGAGTGCTCCTTACTCGTTCTTGGGAAGTGGATTGTAGAAGCTACCAACAACATGCTACGTTTTTATAGCGATAGCTTTATTCTGATTAAGTTATTTGAGTCGTGCTGTCAAAGTGTGCGAGGATTCAGCCAATTCTTTTTTTAGGTGAAAGCACTGAGAGCTTCTTTTTCCCAGGATCCAAGCTGTAATCACGATATTATTACAGATACAGGCATTGCTGTCACTTATCCCAGCTGATCAACCGCTGATCAACCTATATGTAGCTGTACTTCTAAATATTTTACGAACGGCAGTTTATTTTCTTTCTGATCCCACACTGAGCCAGTGGGTTTCAATTTCAACAGTTTCAGATCGCTAGCTCCTTGGTTACATCTGAGAAGGTATATAAAGGCATGTAATTTTTCACCATTATGTACAGTTTGCTGTTACTTTCCTTATAAACTTCTGACATCATAATCTATGATGCTGCACCAAAAAGTAGCCTCATTTTTCATCCTCACGCTAATGGTCTACAGAAATAAGCCTACGTTAGAGCTGGTCCGTATCTAGCTAGATACAGTCCAGTGCGTTTATATATCGTGAGCCGCAGCGTCACGCGTCGATCGCACTAGTGATGTACTGCTGCTTTCAAATAGACAAGGAATTAAAAAAATGTCGATGAATTTTTACCACCTACCTAAGTTGTTTAGCTGGTTTTACAAACTAGCTGTAATTTTAATAAAGTACCTACTTACATAGTATAAATTAGAGAGAAGGATGAAATCAATTTTATGTTGTTACATCGCTTATAAACGAGTTACGAAATGGCGGCAATTTTGCATGACTCTCCTATTTAGCCAAATGTTTGTAAATAGAACAGCTGTACGTACAATTCCATCGACAAATTGCCACAAAACTTACACCTTAACAAGTAATAGCACAATCATTGCAAGCGAGTAGGTAGCATAAAACTCGAGTTGCGAGTTCGATAAAAAACCATCGATATCGATGCAAATTAAATATAATCGGTACAACACTGGAGTTCGTTCACACTGACGTTAGTTTTTGCCGGCGACCCTGCGACTTCCCGTCTTCTAATGAGATGCGACATCCTCCCAGCATCTTTGTGTTATGGGCGTTTGACAGCTACTGCATCTCGCATCTGTCTTCGATTTTATCGATAAGCGATTGGGTTTTATCGTTCCGCCATCCTTATTAAAGGACAACATGTTCGCATAATCTGAAAGTGGTATTAGGTTTGGCGTGATGTGTTGGTCGCTCTTTTTCAACGTGCCTTTCATCACACGTTATTATGTTTTACGTCATTCGATGGTCCCGAAGGTTCGGTGATTCAGATTTTTATCTCTAACAACTAAATCTGCTGGGTGTTCTTTCCCCGAGTTCGATATAAAATGTAACACTGTTTGATCGCCCTCTGTTATATTTAATCGATATCCATATCCGAAATTGCTTAATCGGAAGTAAAAGGGGTGCTGATAAATGGTTTGTAAATGGTTTACTCTTCATGACATACACGTGTTGGTGATATTGGTGGTGTTTTTCTATGAAGAATGCTTGTAAATTTATTTTAAAGTGATAAAATTGTAGAATCCAGAATTGGAGGTACTGAGGTAACTGAAGACATCATGGGGATTATAATAGCCGTAATAGAAAAAAAATTGTAGATGAAACTACATAACTACATACGTCGATGATAATTACAAACGTAGTGACTCCATGCCAACAAATTTTCTAGCTAACAAGGCAGCCAATCATTAGTCCAAGTTCACTGAACTTTCCATACCAAAAAACCTATTCACGATCGACATAAAAGAACAAAAAGTGTAGGAGCGTATATCCGAAAACATACGCTTCGAAAGGGGGTGCGTTACGTACAAAGGGAATGGGAATGTACCTATTGTGAGGCATTGGAGTGAGGATTGTCTTTTGTTTGTTGGTTTTGGGAACCAGACGGAGGATTTATTGAAAATTAGTCTGGACTGTATGAAAAGAATAGTTGGACAATTTTGAAAAGATGTTGAAAAAGCAAGTAAGGAATAAAGAATACTGCATAATACTAGAAAAGTAGCCTCTGGTCTGGTTGTAATTGACAAAATTCATGACAATCTTCATAGAAATGGGGTGGAGGTTTTGCTTATCGCAAGTTAAGCTATGTTTTAACTTGGATTTGGCTGGAAAGTCACTCTGATAAAACATTAATCTATCAAGCTAATGCAAGAACCAAAAAACCCTCACTAGCAACTTACCTATAATTGCATGAATAGAGGTGTATTCAAACGTATTCACGACACATGACATAATAAATTCTTCAAACACGGGAGCATCGAGCTGAATAATGGCTCTCTTTATGCTATTGAAAAGGCTTCTACACGACACAATCATAACGCTATAACTGTATATCGTTTCAGCTGTTTCAATGGTCCCGCCATCTGCTTAGAATCAAACATGACATTCAATAAAATACGGGTGCCCATGATTTATGATCGAGCAGTCAAAGTCATGACCATGTATGGGAAGATTATCAAGACAGACAGAGCTAAATGCTTAATTTCGAGGTCATCAAATATACCAATTATGCAAACAGTTCCAAACTTGATTCTAAAGCATGTTATAAAGCTGTTTTACCTAAAAAACCCATCAAAGGTCGAACAAAAAGCAGCAAAGCCCGAGAAAGCAGCCAAAGTGCCATTAAACCCCCTTGAGTAAGAACGTAGAAGCCTGCACAACTTGGCACAGTGTCAAGTACGGGTGAACGCACTGCAAGGGTGCAAGTAATGTGTTCCAGGACTGCTGGGTAACATGGTGTGCCTCTTAAGATGTTTTTGTGCTATGCAATCAACTTGAAAGTTTGTGATCTTTTGGCAAATCACACCATAGCGCCAGAATCCATTTGGATAATTGAAAGAACAGATTATCCGTGACCTAAAAGGGCAAACAAAGGCTTGCTAGAAGCTGATTGGAGCAAAATTAGAGAATGTTGAGAAATTTGAATATGGCTGAGAAACACTGAATTAGGGCAAAGATATTCAACGTCCTTCAGGTCTAGATTAACTCATTTAATAATATGAACAGAAAGAGAGATACAACTATAAGGGCTCCGTGCTGAAAACAGAACTCAGTTGAGATCTTTTAGGAGCTAATAAAACTACTGACACACTTACCAAGTAACCACTTAACCTTCAATGCAAACACTTTCATTGATGCCGGAACTATAAAACCTAAACATCCACCACTGCACAATCAGAGGACTGCACAAGATAATGCCAACCAATAATATAGTCTATGAGCCTAAGTATAAAGTTGATTAAGGAAGACACATTGGCAAATTATTCTAAAAACAAAAACTCTTCACAATCTATGAAACCTCTAGTCTATGAAATAAGAAATAAAGTCGATTGTAGAATGGGAAATAAATAAACAATACCGGATATTAGCAATGCTTTAGTATTCTAACAACACACCATGCGTGCGAAATGAATAAGTTTAAGAGAAGTACCAATACGTACATACACTGTTGAATTAATTATAGGTCAGAAGAATACTCTCAGCTGAACCAGCATTTCATACCAGGTATGATCAACAAAGACTATACTTTCAGCATTCACGCTCCGCTGTATCTTTTCCCTCTTTCCAATGAAGTTTGCGTGTTGAGAATACCAAATGCCCGAAAACCCTTTGTCTGAGCCCCGTTTCGTGTCAAATTGTCCCTACAAATGAGATGGTGGGTACCGTGTAAGGATTATACGGATTATCCTTATGTAGACCACCTTTATATCATACTAATGATCTTATCAGCTTATCCTGATAATTATAAAGGCCTTGATAAGTCTCTTAATTGACTGACTCTGAATGAGCAGTTGAGTCTATGATCTCAGTAGTTAGATTTTTTGGAGATCAAATTAAAAGATGAGATATGGTAAATGATAATCCATAATCGAAAAGAAGCAAAGTGCTGACTGGGATGAAGATTGTTCTGATATCAGTAGTGTGTAGAAGGCAATACAATACCGGCTAGATTCGGCTTGCATACATGATTCCGTCATCCATGCTCTGTTCTAAATATACCAATTAAAAGTTTACAAACAATAACCATGCCTCACTATAGATAAGAGCTTAATTAACTCAGATACTAGCATAAAGGTTATATTATAAGACAATCACATTAATTTATTCCACCCATCCAATTGGGGTCGTTGAATATTTAGTGCCTAAGGCACCTTTATTTTTCCTGATGACATCAAACATGTCGGCATTTGTGCGATATCTCTTATCCTACGTGGTTTTGCATACCGATGCCTTTATTATAAGCTGAAATTGTTTATTTTTAGGTTGTATTGTATGCTTTTTAAATAGAAAGAAGTCCGGTTGTAGAAAGCGCAGTAACGGATGCTGCCTTGGGACGATTTACTGCTTAAATGTTACATCTTGAGAAATTATTTGTTTTGCTGTATTCTTCTGAATTCTGAATTATTTTACTGTATTTTTGTTAGAAAAATACACCTTCTGGGTTCTACTTTTTTAAATCATTTTCTATTACTCACATTATGAAGTCTATTTTTCAATTTTTTCTATGTTATTGACTCCTCAAGAGCAATTCCAGAATTATTGCGGCAAAGAATGGATCACGTTTCTCGGTTTCCATCTTCCTATTGAATCGCCACGTCTCGTGATCGCCAGTGTAAATAAAATTCAAAAGCTTTAATATCTTTATTCCTAGATTTTCTGGAACCGCTCGGGGGCTTTGAAAATATTGGCCATTGAGAACGGTTTTCATCAAATCCTTTCACAAATATTATCCACCCTGATAGTCTAACTGGATAAATGTTATGGGAATTCGTGCTTTGCAGACTACTTTATGATATCTTGGCTAAAATAATTCAACCGGTCGGGAAAGGGTAAGGAAGAGCCTTCACTATGATCTTAAAGTTGAAATAGATTCCCAAGAGTCTGTTAGGAGTCGCCATGTCTGACCAGCCTTTAACTTGATACATTTCTATACCATGGTACTGATGAACGTGCTACGCTTGCAAACGGCTTTATTGCAGACGACAACTTTCCATACTTGGACACTGACACCGAACCAGTCATTAGATCGGCCAGATTCACGTATCTAGAACCCATTAGGTGGATTGAAAGTAAATGTTAAAGCCCACTGCTGGGTGTCAATTTATTACTTATTGAGCTACGTAAGTCGAACATTAAGTTAAATAACAGTTTCTTCAAGAGATCTGTGGGAACATCGTGCATGTCTGGAGATTACAGTTATGCGTCAATTTCATTTTCTATGATAAATGTTTCGTTTCATACAAACAAACGTATATTAATGAACGCATCTGGACCTTAAATCAACTAGCACACTGGTAAGACTGGAGGGAAAAAACTGATACTTCCGCTCAAACTCCATACAAAAAATCATTAATTCTTACAAAATGTAACAATCGCGAAAGTTTTCTGGTTCTAGCGCTTTACGCTCGAACAACTGCTATCCATAAAACTCAACGCCCGCTGAGAACTTTGAGGAGACTAGCAAGATCCTGTGGGAACCTGCAGATAAAACTAATTTCTAACTTTGTTCTAGCTCGTTCAATATAGCCAGCACTGCGTCTTGTGGCGTCAGCTGTGTTGTAGTTGATTTGTGTATCAATTTGAACTGTTTCATAGAACTGTGAGCTGTAATATTTCATTCATAAACGACCGTTTTTGCCACAATAATAGGTCAACCGTGGCTTGAAAGCGTTGTATCTGTTACCAAAGTTTTCTTTATCATGTGAGACACAATTTTTCATCCCATTTCGCTCTGCATCTCCATCTTCAATTAATTAATTATTAAGTATAGTTCAGTACGAAATTGTAAAAGGGAGATAAAAATCAATTCACGTCTGGTCTTGGTCCCAAGTTTCGCGTTTTAGAAGCACACTGCTTCGTTCGTTACCTAACCCTCAATATATCACCCAAACTTTATCATAACTCGTAATACCTTCACCATTTCTCTGCGCAACTAGAATTTCAAAATCGAGAACTGAAATCGATAGTTTTTCTCCAGTTCTATAATTAATCTTGGAGTTTATCAGACAATGACGCCAATGTCATCGTTTTTTTTGTAGTCTAACTGTACAATGCGTAAAGCTATTCAAAGCTACTAGCTATATTCGAACACGATCGCAGCATAATGTGATCCGATACTTTATTATGACATTCGTTCTGCTACCCAGCTAGAATGCTAACTTCGGGAACAAATCTTAGGTATTTGATGAATGATCGGAACTACCAGTCACGGCGAACGTGCTACTATAGTTCGTGAGCGATAGTTCTGGAAATGTCAGGGATGTTGATTGAGAGCACGCTAGAAGTTTTAACTAGCTGTTCTTTGTAGGAAACTCTGTGATCGTACTATGAAAGCAGAACTGGAGAAGTCGAATTGTGTATTCTAAAGTTCACATAGAACTTCGCAGGCTGTGTTGAGTTATTATTTTCTTCAGCTTCTTTGATATAGTTGACGAAGTTATCTAATACAACTAAATTACGAACATGTGATTTATGTGTTATAGTGACGTTAGTATATGCTTGCTTAGGTCAATGGTTTGGCTGCGGTTTCTTGTCTCCCCCTGGGAAAGACATTTCTATCTGATTAATGAACGTAACCCATCAATCTCCGACCACCAAGGCATCAACCCTAACCCTAATCAATGAATCCAGCTATCTCTATTGTAAAATGTCATCGCTTGCGTAACCGAAACGATATAACAGTACTGGCACAGCTTAGCGACAGTTCCTGCCGGTATTGTCACAGCTGATCAAGTTTCTACCAGTATTGTCACAGATAGTAACAGTGGGTATGAGGTATTGGTACCGGTTCGCGATTCGCGCTCATTATCTTTAGATGCGGTGGCGCCGCCATGGCTGGCGTAGCGGTATCGTGACCCTTTGCGGATGGTGCAAGATGTAAGTTATCGCAACCTTTAAACTCAGTCAGTTTGTGAATTGCAATATCATTCCCCAGTCAGCTGTTCTGGTTTTGAATTGATTAACTCGAAGATTCAGCTGGTGATTTAGTGGAAGTGACCCTGCTGACCCAATCATAATTAGCAATGGCTGTCTTGTAATTTATTTTAATATGAAATTATATTGAAATGATTGATATTGCTGTCACATGATCCTTTAGCTTTGCAGAAGTGATTGAACTGAATGATATGAATGATACAAACAGCGTATCAGCCAGTATTGAATACGATTAGAAACAGCATATCAATAAAAAAGCTGTTATACACTAAAGTGGTTTGCGGTATGATGATGAAAGTGCACATAGAACATACTCTAACCACGTCACTTTAACAACTGGGTTACACAACGTACACAACCATATTACCCAGTTGTCACAAAACGTAACAAACGGGGAGGGCTGGCAGTACGCCAAAAATGCCAACACGGTAACCCGAAGCTTGAATTGAATAACTTTTTACTTGGGCCACTAGGCCAAAATGTGAGCGTACTTAATTCGAGGTTTCATAACGAGCTTTGGTTGTTTTACGATGACGTGTTGGCAAATATGGTAATCGCGTGAAGGATTCTGAAAAACGAGCTTCAATTTGCATTGAATGGGATGAAGTTGAAATGGTTTTGATTATTGCATGACCTAGTTTCGACACAGCTGCTGGAAGATAACGAACGCAAAAATGATATTATTAAAGATAGTCTAAGTATCTTGTCTAGGATAGGATAGGACTCCAGTGACTAAGCTAAACCTCCCAAAGCTCTCCACAGCGGCTTAATGACTTCTATACCAGAGACTTGTTCTCTTGACTTGTTCGAAATGGAAGTGTTCATAGGATAGATCCTCTATTTGCTACCAATCCTGAACGTTGCTCAACTTCCTAAAATTCAAAGGCAATGACACAATTCTAATCTTAAAAGGGAATTATACAATAAGATAAGACTCCAGTCTATATTTCATCTAGCTGCAGGCACAGGCTCACAGAAGATTGCCGACAGCCGGCTGGGCGTTTCATTCCTTACGGGTACGAATAAGTCGTTGAATGCTATTTATGTCTCACAATAGACGCTTTACAGCCGGCCATAATTTTCTTGACAATGCGTTCCTGTACCCATCTAAATCTTTTATCAGCTGTCGACAGTTTATTTTTTAAGACTGGGTAAAAAACTAAGTCTATTCAAATGGTAGTAGCTTTATCTGCACTAGTGCTACCAAGGTTTGACGTAATTCCGATTACGAGTAAAAAAAGACTGGAAATCTTTTTGTTTCTCTTATCCATAAATAAACCCCGGTGTGAAGCAACCTCATCCAACATTGTTTGATCAAAGGCATCAGCGGTTCCGATAGACGCTAATTATTATAAACCTTTACTTCCATCATACATTCGGTTTCATCATAGCGGATGGGTTTCTTTCCTTCGCAATTAGGTTGTTAGTTGTAACAAGAGTAACTGCGGCTGTTCCGTTATGAAACTTACTACCATGTCTATTACACAACTTCATGCGGTATTGTCTGTTTACTGCAGATATGCTGCCCACTATTTTGAATTGGTTTGGCTTCATCAAAGTCTTCAGCGGCGAGTCTTTGATCCGTTAAAGTTTTAGGGAAAATCAATTCAGGGTTAAATAAACCTCTGGAATCTCTATTAGGGTTGAGCTCTACTGGATATAGCGCAAATCTATATCATAGAATGTGAGTTGGCCAGTGAAACTTATACTACCCACCTAACAGCACTTTAACTAATATTCTTCTTACTCTGAGGAATATCAAATTACGATGATCGAGAATTTTAATTGATACAAGATACAAAATACTTTATTGCTCACAAACAATGGTACATAAAAAACTTAAAAAAATACTATTTGTAAAAACAATAGGCGGTCTTACTTAATACCCTGTAGATAAATTCGACAACCCATGAAACTGCTTTTATTTCACCATAATCACAACATGACTACAATTCCACCCAATGCCAGACAAACTGATGCAAACACTCATTAGCGTAATGTCAAGAGCAGCTCTCTAAAGACTTTATAGGCAAATACATCTGTACAAATACTAAGCACATGTGTTGTAGCACTGATGTTTGCTTATGTAAGTGTGATCTTTTATGTCTTGAAAATAACTGTCCAAGAATCGATGTCCGTGACCTTAATAGACGTCTAGAGTAGATATAATGCGTAGGTATAAGTGTTTAGTTATCTGCTAGTATGTGTTTGTATAGGGGTAAAAGGATTGTTGGATAAATTGCGTCCTGGTAGGGGGCTCCTTTCGGGTAAGATGAAGGGCGATTTAGAATAGCTCGCCGTTCACAGCTGTTTCACTGTGTAGACACGGAATCCCCAATATAGGTGCTCTTAATTATCAAAATACATTTGTTTGAAGAATCTTGGATAGCTAGATGGTCAATAAAAGCTACTTCTGTGTAAAAGCGTGTAACAAAACTCCAATCAGTTCCAAATTCCATTCATTTTATTTAATTTTTCCGAACGTAAAGGGAACACAGCCATTCAAATGTAATTATTTGGACAACTGAATCAATAATTTACGTAACAAAAGTTGGTATATTCACCGCTACATATCTGATTACGTGCTCTGAATACCAGTAGGGCGATTGTCTAATTCAGTTGCAATCATTAGTTTGATACTAACAGCTAAACGATACTATCAAGGAATAGCGATCATGTAACTTGTTGCAATACCTTTTTGACCGCTATCTATCAGTTGCAATGATAGTTTTGCAGCGTGAAGTTCCTGCAAATCAATTTAACCCGACCAATTTAAAAATCATAATCTTAGTAAGAAGCCGTGTGAAAACGATTGGCCCACTTTATTTGACTTTCTAATAGACCTCGTTCACTCATTTTGTGTTGTTTCTGTCAGTCTTCTTCTTCTTCTTTACAAAGGTTTCGTAAATATCAAATAAAATTTACTTTTTCAAGTTATTTAATCTGATTTCAAGTAATTAAAGTCTAACATTCTTATTTCTTTATTCCTATCTTGCTCAAGTGATTAATATGTTGTTTCTATTTGTTATAAAGTTATGATCCCAATCCACCAGTGTTCGTCGAAGCAATCAATCATAGCCCTTAGTAAAATAAGGGCACCAACAATATTTGAAGGCCTGGGAAAATCTTGCAAGGATGTTAAATGCCGTGGGTGGCGGCTACATAAAAACTGGTGAAAAATGGAAGGGATTAAGTAGTAGGTAAATAGTTTTCAGTAACCCTAGTTTTGTGCAGCTATTATTCATCATTTTTTTGTGCTCTATATGGTAAAACAACAAAGTTCTATGTTTTTTGATTAATTAATGGTAATATGTAGGTAGATACAAGTGCCCCATAAAGTCCAAGGTGGTGGATAACCGGCGAAACGTTGGGGGCACTGGGGGTGGACCCTATACGCTGCATCCACTCACACTCACAGGTTTTATTTAGCTTACTTTTGTAGATGTTAATTTTTTTTGTTTTTAGATCACGATGACAATGTGCTCCGCTGGGTGTACAGTCTAGAAAAAAGGCACCTTGTGGTCGAAGAGGGAACGTGAAGAGAGGGAATGGTGGATGCTGTCGCTGCTATAGGCAGATCGTTTAATGAAATGGCGACACAAGAGCCATGTGTGGAGTTGCTGCTGCTTTAAGTTCAACAGCATCCACCACCATTAAATAAAACAGATAAATAAAATACATTGTTTCTTTTAATAACTCGCCTTATTTCTTTACCACAATACATAGATAAGGCACCTACTGCTTATAAATCAGACTAATTATAGCATTTTGTATTTTAATTTGAAACAGCTTTTATCCTATTCTAGTCATTAGTACATAATTGATAATGAAATATTGGAAGTATGTAATGTAACATAGGCAGGAGCCAGCTATTTCCCCCTGCGCGTGGAGGTTTTGACTGATTCTACACATGGCTATGGTAGAATGAGGATGATATCCCAGCACAGGATATCAAACGCTTCCTTCGTCAGGCGAAAGTTCGAAATAAACTCTCTCTGAGGGATTTAGAACGGGTTGCTGGCATCCTGCATCAATGTTCTATCAAGAATGCGTATTTTTTTGGCACTGTTCCTTCTCTAGCCCAAGTAGGAATCCTCTTGATATGATAAACTGAAATGAATTTAAATACCTACCTACTTAGTTGAAAAGGATTTGAAATAGGTACGCACTAGATTTTATTTGATTAGGAATGCAATAATAACGTTGTTTATCATTGTCAAAACACTAAAAACTTACTGTAAATAACTTACTTTATTCAATTTCTATCCATCGCAACAGCACCTTACTTGTTTCTATTCGCGATTGATATGATAGTAATCGTAAGCTGTCATTTCCATTGAAACAGCCTTACGTGATCGCTGTTTCATGATATCTATAGAAACATTACGCTCATGTTGCAATCGTTCATTGTCAAAGATGGTTTCAATTGCAATGCGCTTTCGATTGCAATCGAAGCTACTACGTGATCGCAAATTTGACAGTTTCAATAGGATATCCATTGAAACCATTGCAACAAAAGTTACATGATCGCCCCACAGGACTTTGGGTCTTTTTACAATTTCCTAACAGATTTCTTCATCTCATAAACGGGACGCAATGGAGTAATGCATTGCACTCACGCTGCATTTCTTGATAGGGTAGCCTGGGAATAAAGCTAATAAAGAAAAAAAAGTTGTGTTTGTTGAAAATTTTGCAGGATCGCCAATAGTTGTAAGATTTGGGTCTAAATTATCTTCTTTACCCCACTCATCCAGAGACCAAATGTCTGTTGGTTGATCAGACATACATATGTGACATTTCTCCTTCTCGGATTTCGGTATTTTACCTTGCGTCTGCTAGTGATCTCTTGTGCTTTGGATCGTATCGTGTACCTTAAATAGGGCACTTTCAATGTAACGCTGCCGGGCACCTGCCGTTGCATATTCATGGTGCTGTTGACTTTGTTCTGCTCTATTGTACCGTAACAAAGCTTCGCATCCAATACATTTGAGTGGCGTGCTCGGTACAAAGGTGCACTGATGGTGGTCCACACCTCTGGTGCTTTTAAAATCTAAATTTTTGGTCACTTTTCAAAAAAATATGCAATTGAATGGATCACTGAAAAATTACACCACATTAATGAATATACCAGTCACTGACTCCTGATTTATTTATATTCTAAACGTAAACTAGTTGTGAAAGGACCTTAAGGAAGGACCAAGTGACAGAAAAGAAGAAAAAATCTAAATGTCATTAAAATTTTAAAAAGCTTTGGTGGAATATGGAAGAAAAAACATTCGCATTTACCACGCACTCGTCCTAAGTGCCTAGCCTGCTAAAACCCTCTTAGAATCCCCTTCTCAGAAACCGGTAAACCTTTTTCGTAGAACATTCATATTTTCCCAGTACCTTTGTACTTTTTCTCGGCATGTAATAGGTAAATTGGTTAAAAAAAAAGTGAAATAAAAGTTTCTACTGGCTTAAGTTTTAAGATTTATTAGGTCAGGTATTCTACAGTCTATAAACATTATAAAGCATAAAGTTTTTTTATGGTTCAGTAAGTCGGTCGGTAGACGAGCTAAGAGCCTGTCCAGATGGGGCGTTTTACGCGCGATTCCTCAATCGCGCGTAAAACGCGAGCAACTATTTGGTAGGAGCGCGCGTAAAACGCGGCATCTGGACGCAATATAAATTGAAACGCGCGAGGGCACTCGCGCGTAAAACGCTCCATCTGGACAGGCTCTAAGAAACGTTCTGCTGGGAAATGTGTAGAGGAGGCCTATGCCCAACAGATCACTTCTTCAGGATGATTATGATAAAGTCGGTACATGCCCTGGAATCCTTGGATTTTTGCCACCAGTCTCGCATATTATAACTTACTAGCGGCCTGTCCCGGCTTCTCACGGGTAGACATTTATTTTTTAAACGCATAAATATAGACGATGTTACTCAGGGTGAATGTAGCTTTCCAATGGTAAAAGAACTTTTGAAATCGGTTCAGCAGTTTCTGAGTTTATTCATTACAAACATACAAAAATACAAATCTTTCCTCTTTATAATATTAGTATAGATTAAAACGAATTAACACTGAAAGCAAGTACTTATTAGTTTAACCGTAACCTTCGATGACATAATTTACAACCTCACCTGTTCGGTTGAAAGTGTTGATATTCACATCAGGCGCTTAGAGTTAGTTACGGTAAAGGAGGATGAACTGTTCCCTGAGGATTTATGTGGAACCTCGTAGGCAAGGCAATAGGATTAATATTCCAGCCTTGTGAGGAATTAAATGGCGTTTAAATTAATCACAAACACGCCATTTAATTCCTCACAAGCCGATATTACCTTTGATAATTTCAATAAATAGCCTGAGTATTCATGATGAAAGTCAAATATGTATTTATTCAGTAGTATCGGATCACTTTGAAGCGTCTTAATGCTAGGTGAGTCTAGGTGCCAGTTCCAAGCCTAGAAGAACCGGCAACAAGCTACGGTTTGGTTTCTACCGTTTCTACCGTCCATCGTCGTTTCCCCAGTCAATCGACGACGGTATCTCAGTATATTTTAAAAAGGCTATGAGAGGTCTAGTCAGCTGCATAGCAAAACATTATACATTGTCGTTGTTCGTATTCCTTAGGTGACAGATACTTCATCTATATTCTAAACGCGTCTACGGATCTTCATCAGTCGGGTTATCTCTCTTCTTCTTCTTAATTCTTAAGAAGAAGATTTTCATTGTGTTTAGACCTCAAATAATGTTGGATAAAATACCTCTGAAATTACACAACAGAACTCAAAATAACAACAGAAAAACAATTAAAATGAAAAAGCTATGTGTCTTCCCAAAATGACAGAAAACGAATCTGGGAATCTCAGTCGTAAGCTAGCTACCGCTGACGAGCGATTTGATGATTGACTAGTGGTAGACATAAAATAAACTACAGGTCAGACATCCTCAGACCTTGTATCATCACAACTCTGGCGGATTGCCAAACCCCGTAATCGTGAACTGAGACGCTTTTTAATTTTAGATGGACGTAAGAATAAATAGGCGTATCCAGCAGCTGGCTGGATTAGTTCAATATTTCGTCAACATTTTAGCAAAGTTTTGAGATGAAAAGAAGTGACGGATGAGCGTATCAGCACAGAAAATTATGATTATACACATTATATACCTACGAAATACTACCGTTTCAGTCAAAATTGGTGATTTAATTAGGTTTAGCTAAGGCTTTTATTAGAGCCTTTTATACAATTTGCTTACTCTCCGTAGTAGTACTTTATTTTGAGCACTTAAGGCTTGCACACATCTAGGCCATGGCGATCAGTGAAACGTTGTTATACTTGACAGCGTTTCACTGATCGCCACCGCAGAACGTGCGGGTGAAATGTGCGCAAGGCAATGCTTGCTCACCAAAACCAACGGACATAATAAAATTGCTCATACTGAACTCAATACTACGGAACCAATAAAAACCATGAATTCGAAAGGAGGATGAGAGTCTACCCACATTCCAGTTTTTGGCGAAGAGTTTCTAGTTATCAATCAATTTGTCAAGCATCAAAAACCAGTTCCAAAGTAATAGCAAGAATAAACATGTTCGTAATTACCAGATTAACCATAGCCAAGGGAGGGTTCGTTATTAGATCGGACGCGATTTGTCAATTCATAAATCGCGTGGGCGACCTATTCAAGGTCAAGTGTGAAGAAAGTGGGTCGCTCTGGTTTTCGACTGTTTCGTAACCTCATGATTAGCTGATTATGTCTGTGACTGATGTGGGCTGTTCAGATATAATCAAGTTCTTGGTTAATCATATGGTTTATTTGACTGCCTCAGGGCACTGCATATTTTGGAGTATGGCGTAACTGGTTTTTATCAATTGAGATGGCGAGATTGCTCAAACGTCTGCTACATATTTTTGTAATTTATCAATGACAGTTTGTTTATCATGAAAGCTTTTCCAATTGGCTAAATATTCTAATTTGTAGTCACGTTCAATTCATTGTTTCGAAACAAATCCATGCTATTGCTTCCATACCATATCACCTGTCTCATTTCGCACCCTTACAGAAATTATATCGAACTCGTGAACTTCTTATTGTTAATCCTCTTACCTTCGTCTCATTTTATTTTCGCTAAATCAGTAAGTATGAAAGGGAGAGTGGGAGTGGCATTTGAAAAGCATTACGGTTGCTAAATTAGGGCCTATCGTTTGATCTATAAGGTGTTCGAGTTTCTCAATGCAGCCTACGCTTCTATTGTAGGAGCTAGTGAAGGGACTTAATAAACCATGTCTTAACATAAATACTTTATCGATGAAACCCACGTCTACGACTCTAGAATTATATTATCGTCTTGAGTTATGTATTTTACCCATGCGATAAAGTTCAGGGCAATTTATGATTAGCCTTATTTTTCGTTTACAAATTGATGTTATGCAAATCTACACGCGTATCTACGAATTTATGTCACAGGCTGTCATGTTTTTGGGGACTTATTCCCCAAAAACATGACAGCCTGTGACATAAATTCTACCAAGGAATCTTTTATCCGTGCCTAGGAGTATTAAAACTATAAGCACTAACATCATTTTAATGTTCTCTTTAATTTCGTTCTGAACTTTCATTGAATTTTACCGTAATTCTCACGTTTACTCACAATACAGTTGAACCAACACAACGGCATTATCTTGATTCCAAACACGAAAAACGTGTCAGTCCAGATCCGAATCGAATGCCAAATTGTACATCGATATTGCAGTCACGTTCGCAATACTACACGATGCTGCCTACGTTTAAAATCTGCTTTCAATCAAACAAATAAAAGTAAGTATACCTATTTATATTGTTCGGGATTTCGAAATTACGCATATTATTATTTCAAATCGGCAAATCACCGGGAAAAGGGACTTTGCATGTCTGTTTGTTGCAAAACAATTATTGTAAGACGATTTTAGTTGCGTTATGTTTTTTGATGTAATTAACAGGAATCGTATTTTGTGGTAAAAAAAGAAAACTGGAGTATACTTTTGCTTTCTATATCTTTGTTTCCTATCACCTATGACTTTTCCAGGATGTTCGCTAGTTTGAATAAATCAACATTTGTATATCAAATGGGTCTTCAATTTTGTCTTCTTCGTGCCCATGTGTCTCTCGATTTAATACTTCTGTCAAGAATGTTATGTTAATGGTATACGCCATATAACCTATGTTGCTAAAATTTAGACGGCCGAATTGGAAATAAAATGATAGTTCGACTCTCGTTTTCACCATTTGTTTGCTATTGAATGAGCGGACGCAGCTTTCTATAATCGCCCACTGAATTTCGGTCGGATGTTTAAATAGACAATGGCCATTTTTAATTAGTTCATTGGGAAATCTGGTTAATTAAATCAAGCTTCAAAACTTTCCCATTTTAATCATTTTCGTCTAAAAAAGGCCTTGTTCTTTTGTTCTGGAATATTCTTAAAAGTAGGTCACTCTTTGAATGGGATGCTCCATATTGCTCAAAGATTCTTTGTTGTTGCTTTCATCGGCTTAATCATGAGGTCGTGGTGATGACCTGTGATGCGGTTTTAAGATCTTTTGTGTGGAGGAGGCCGCGATCTTAAATATACAAGATTTTAATGACCTCAAAAACTCAAATATTAAATGCCTTCTTTATCTTACCTTTGGGGTTTATAAATGCCACTTGCCTTTGTTTACCAGCTGGATTATTCGATCGTATCGCTTCTGCTTCACCTGGTAACCTTTTAGTATTTCGCTTTGTAGTTCCTGTGGTAACCCTAGATTACATCACATCGTTTACATTTTGCAATGTGGCTTCTGTGGTAATCCTGGATTTCATCATATTGTTTGATATATCAAGTTTGAGAGATTGATTAAATCTGTTTTCTCTCAAAGAAAGTTTGCATAAAAAGCGTCCAAAATGAATTTGAATTCTGACAGGTAGAATTAAAGTTTAACTGCCTGTTTATATTTAAAAATATCTAGAACTCTCTAATGGCACAAGCACTTATTTCGAAGTATCTTGAATTTCTTTAGTACCGTTGTTGGGGTACAATGTAACTGTCTTCAACTTTCAAAATGAATCCATATAGAGTATTCAACAATATTTGCTCGGATAAGGTATAGAAAGGTAGTTGACTTTCCAAGATACAATAGGGTGTTATTTTTACAAGGCATTACTAAAGAAATCCTAAAACTGAAACAAAAGAAATTGTCCAGAAAGCCATAACGAATTTTGAAACTATCATAGGTGACCATAAACTCACAAATCATGGTAGGTAAATATCCCGTAATCCATCAATGAGTTTTTAATTTTTTCCGACCCCAAAACCTAAAAAGAACCATGGTGAATATCCCGTTGTAATGGGCTTCAAGTTTCAACATAAACTGTTCTCAGCCACAAAAAAAACACAAAATGAAGTAAATAATCTAAGCTAGTTAAAAAATATAGGCCACGTTTATTGCGAACACGACACAAACACATTTAGTCGAGCACTTCGTATCCTGCAAATTGTGTTACTGCGATGAGTTACTGGTTACGATCGCTCGGAGCGCTCGCCGAACTAGTAATATTGGGATACCTCGAACTAGTAGCATGATAAAATAAATACTACCACAAAAATAGAGAATTGGAAAATTTTGCTCCATATAATCGGTGACATTGGCATCAGCCTTAATAAGCCTATTGCTGGACTTATTTCGCTTCACAGCGGCCTCCCATATTAAAGGCCCATCATGTGGATTAGTAATAGCATTGCCGTTGTTAGTCTCAAGAGATACTGCTGCTTATCTCCCTCCTGATGCATATCTTCAGGCGCCTCTTACGACATTCATGAAGTGATGAAGGGGTCCCATTTTATGGCTGGACCACCTACTTCAGGGTAATACTGGCGGTATCATCTTATAGTATCTAATTGTAATGTTCTTGTCGTGTCACTAGATCTTTCTAACCAGTAAGGTGAAAGGGCTTTCAGTCCTTTAGTGCATTTTTAATAAGACTATTACTCGATGTTAAAGTTAGTCCTACACATACCTTATGTATTCAGGAGATGTCTTTTTACACTCGGTAGCTATCATTTGTGTTACTAGGCTTCTAGCATCAGATACCACCGGCGTAAAGGCTGAAAGTTTCAGCAATCTAGGGCAATGACATCGGCATCGTAAGTCCCACTTTGCAAGTCTAAAGAACCATGTCTTACAAAGGCTTGGTAAGCCAGCTCGGAACAAAATCAGGTCAGGCCTGACTGAACTGCATCATGCACATCCATTATCCGTATCTAGCCCCCAACTGATAAGGAATGCAGGGCGGCATGGTGTATTGCAAGATAACGCTAGATATAGACTACGTATGTTTACCTTCATTATCATAACCCTACTAAAATTGAATTTATTTGTTATACAACTAGCTGATGGAACAAGCATTTGGCCGACCTGATCTAAAGTACTAATCGTCGCCTAAAACAAAGCATTGCCTCGTAGTTTACGCACGTCAAAAACGTGCCCTATGATATACTGCCCTGCGTCCATCCACTTGAGGCGTGCAGATGTTCAGGCATGCAGATGTTCGAAATATTGGACAAAAAAACTGTTGTATCAAAAAGATCACTTCAAAAGTCTAGGTGCCAGTTTCACGAGACCAACTCTAGAAGAACTAGGCAACTTCGACTTTATTCCTTGTTTTTCGTTCGAAAATTTTATTTAAATATGCTTTTAGCCTTGTTAAACAAGAAATGCTGGTTTCCGATGAAAGTTTAATATGCAGGAAAGCTTAAATCTGAGCCTTTAATTTATTAATGCTCCATCGGCCGGCCGACATGCATGTCCGTTCCGTCCTATATTGGATTAAAAACGTCAATTGCAGATGCACGGATGAAATCTGATGGTGGAATTGGGCTACTATTTTACGCAGCAATAAACCTTATCACTCGTATTGTAACATTTCGAACAATGATAGAGAAAGTTATTGGATTTTGGAAAGTATTATGTTGTAATTTAAAACACCACAGTTTTAAATTTTATAAATTGTGGTGATATCCGTGATTATAGGAACCACATAGTTTTGATTCAAATATTCAAGCTTAATATATGCCTATTCAGTGTGGCAATGCTGCCATCGTCTTGGGGACGCTACCGTTTGGCACTGATTTGTATCAGTTGACCTATCTATAGACCGTTTGTAACGGTCTGCAGATAGCTCAACTGTTTCCTGTGTTTTTTGTAAATATTTGTTTTATTTGTGTAAATAAATTAATACATATATGCCCGAATCCAAGAATAGTTCTCGAATCCAAATGTTTTTATTATGAGCTTGAGTCCCTAACTCGCTTTGCAGAGTTAATATGGTTTAAACGAGCCTTTTAGAGTCATTTTCTCGTTATTACTAAATGGGGAAAAAATCTTCGTACTCACAGTATAAATTCTTTATTTAATTCTATTATCATCACATTCCCCTAAGTGGCTCATCTCCCTAAATGACATTAAATTGTCAGTATCTACTTGCTTCCGCTTTTCTCTCTGGGAATTTAAGTTCATTATGTCATTTTGTTGAAAGCAAATTCGGCAAATTTTTATCATCCGGACTTGATGTGCGGGCTGGTTTTTCCGCAAGTAGGCCGCTGGTGGGCCCTTTTTGTGTGGCCCTTGACACGTGTTGCTCGAACTTTTTTAAGTTCTATCAACACGCCGGTTTCCTCACGATGTTTTCCTTCACCGTTAAAAGCTCTTGGAGCAATAAGAAGACTCTTAGATATCAGGAAAAACTTACCAATACTTCTGCGACCTGTAAAAGTGTTCCATTTTGCTTGCTTCAGTCCTGTGCAATGCAAACGACGTCCATTTATAGTAATTGAAGGACAAAAATAATCCCATCAGTCTCACGAACTCTTTATTTGATCCCGATTTTATCGACATTTATCACGGAAGTGCGTAATTATCTGCGTTATAATGGGCTAGGGCGGTCTCTCGGGCCATAATTTTGTAGCCGCCGAAATAGAACCAAATGGATTCCGACAACCGTTATGTCACTTTTATTATAAACTAGATTTGTTGATAGTATGTAATATAGGTTGTTTTTGGTTAGATTTGTGGGTAGTATGTAATACGGGTTTTATTTTGTTTCAGGTATAACAGAACTAAAACAGTCGTGGACCTCCGAAGTAATACTCTACGCTACATATTAAAAGCACTTATGACTGCAAATTGTCCCAACCCAACCCAAACATCAGAACTTTATTACTTAATCATAATAAAATAACCCTACGGCAGTCGAAACGAGATCACTGGTGGTCGTCTACTTAGTCGTAACAACCCCGCCTTTGGAGCATCCTAAGGCCACGAGGCTATGCATTTTTCTATTGAAAAAACAATACTAAGGTGCTGGCAATCCCACTCTCGCATGTTCCATCCAGCTCTGCCTTCTGCGCCGTAGGCCGTGGGTTCGATTCCCACCGAGAACCAGTAGTAACCAATGTTCACCACACAAATGTTTGTTCTGTCTGGGTGTTATATTGCTTAGAATAAAGGCATGTATTTACAACAAAAAAATTTACATTATATCAGCTATCGGGGTCCAATAGACAAAAGTACAAGCTCTGCTTAGTTTGGGGCGAGAAATAAGTCAAGTTAAATCACACAAGCAGGTTTTCTTAAATTCTCTAAGAGCAATTAGAAGTTAAGGCATCGTTTTGACGACAAAAAGAAACTGAAGAACCTGCATTCTTGTACTGTCGTGTTCCTTCGAATAAGTGCGGTGAAAGAAATCAAAGAGGCTCCTTTCGTGCACTTAAACCATAATAAAGTAGCTTGCTGAGACTCACAGATTGATCTTGAATCGTCATTATAACTGAGAATTGACGCTCGTACCTCTGTGCTTCTACAGTCAAGTGCGTCTAGCCCCATTCAGCAGATTAGCTCACAACAGCCGCGTTATTGTGCGGTCGTCGACACCGATAACCCTTCAGCCTTGAGGCACTCGAGGTCGAGAATCGAGATGGTTTAGTTATACAAAGGATTTTTTTGTTTTAAGATTTTGGAGCAAATTGGTACTACTTGTAGAGGTCTATAGATTTGGTAGGTATACACTTGCGAGCTGTAAACTGGAATAGCTTCATGAAGGCATCCTTTTAGATTTTATATCGAATGAACTAGGGATTCAAAATAAAAATATTAAACGATTTTAAAAAAGACATAATTATGGGGTCAAGCTAGTAGTAGCATGTAAGGTAGTAAGTAGTAGGTAGGTAGTTATAGTTCACTGCATATACATTGTGCACTGCATAGTCTTGAACTCCATCATGCATGATTCCAGTTTAAAACTCGCAAGTGTAGTAAAGTTTAGAGCTATTTTAATTTAAAAGGTTCATGAATTTCAACCCAATAAAACAATATAAGAAGGTCTATTAAATGGTGAGATGATACTGGCACTAGGCACGTTGATTTTCTCGGATATGTTCTGTCATATAGATCCGCTCTAATAGCTAAACCAATAAGAAAAAAAATACTTGAAAAAAAAACGTAGTGTTTACATAACACTACGTTTTTTTTTCAAGTTAATCTAAGTTAACCAGTGCTCCAGGAAACAGGCGAGGAAAGTCGCGAACAGAAACTACTTTTAAAGATAAACAACCTAACGTCGAAATATCTTATCTTGTATCGGTCTAACGTCTGTAGCGTAGCACGCGTGCGTTAACGTAAGCTAACGGTACCTAGTCTTGCACAAGCAGGGTTGACTCTTGTATTTCAGTGTTCAATATTTCAGTATTCGGTATTTCAGTATTCAGTATTCGGTATTTCAGTATTCAGTATTCGGTATTTCAGTATTTAGTATTCGGTATTTCAGTATTCAGTTATTCAGTATATTGATTGCCTTATTTCCGTTGTTAGGACTAAGTTTTTAGAATCAATACATATACGGGTGTTGCAATAGAGTAGAAGCGAACCAATATTTATAATCATACAGATTGTAAGCTTGTGAGCTTGCTGGTAAGGTCTTGTCTTGAGTGAACACCAAATACAGGTTAATGGCTGACTCCAAAATACCACCAGTATTTTTGACGAGGCCAAATATCCTCTCTCGAATGCTTTCATTTCTATTTATCTCGATCTCGACCTCATCGTCTCTTATTTATTACTAGGTAAGATTGTGGTTAAACAAAATATTTTACTTTTACTTCTCCCTTTTCGTCCCACTAATGGGCAAAGGTCTCACCCAAAGACTTCCACTTACCTCTCTCTCGAGCCTCCTCCCACCATCTCTCAAAGGTGTCGATATCATCTCGCTAACGCTTTCTCGGCCGAACTTTTTTCTTTTCCTATAGTCTAAGATCCCTAGAAGAAGGACCTTCACCGAGCTGGTTATTTAATGAAACGTATTTTATATATAATTAAACATACCAATAAATATATTCTATATGGGTTGCCAATCAAATTTCAGTCCAGGATAATTATGATTAATTAATATATAAAAAAAAAAAAAACAACTTTCCACTGGTTTGTTTATTAAACAAATTCTATACCAATCGAAAGTATAGACCCCAGTATTTTTATTCAATAAACATACCGGTGCAAAATGCTAGTATCGATTTTCCTGTTTATACCTGGCTACCCGAGAGTTGTGACCGGAAAAAAATAGGCAACCTAACGTTTGCATATTCTATGGGGTCTATACTTTCGATTGGTATAGAATTTGTCTAATAAACAAACCGGTGGAAAGTTAAAAAACATTTTTTTTTTTAATTATTAATTAATCATATCGTGGACTGAAATTTGATAGGCAACCCATATAGAATATATTTATTGGCATGTTTAATTAAATATAAAATACGTTTCATTAAATAACCAGCTCGGTGAAGGTCCTTCTTCTAGGGATCCTATACTACTATAAGTGTCATGCATGTGTCAAAACAGTTCTTGTTTGATTGCGATTCATACGTCAGCGAAGACGAGAAAGCTGGTGATGGTGCTTCTGAAAACAGACTGGTGAACAACTTTTCTTCTTCTTCGTCTCATTCCAGACCTTATCCCACTTTATGTGGGGTCGGCACAACATTTTCTCGTCTTCTATTCTCCTCTTACTGCTGTTTTATTATCTGTATTCACTTTTTTCTGATCCATGTCATCTTTCACACTGTTCATCCATATTTTCTTTGGCCTACCTCTATCCACATATCCATCTACATTCATACTCATCACTCTCCTAGTCACATGACTTTCATCCCTCCTCATGACATGTCCGTACCACGCCAGCATGTTGCTCCTCAACTTTTCAGTCACCGGTGTCCAGACTTCCCCTGATACGATATACTCATTCCGAGAACTAGTGAGATAAAATAAAAGTAGTTACGCGACATTTAAATGAGGGTGATGTCACCATAATCACCACCACCCATTTAATTATGCCGTAGAAGGAAGTCAACAAAACGTTTAAGGTTTTATTTGATCAGAATTGATGATCTGTAAATGATAGTGTCCAATAAATTGATTACAGAAATGGACATGGCGCCATGGCGAAAAATTTGCTATGATATCATACATTCTATTAGTTTCAATTCGATCAAAATTCGCCAACCAACAACAATAATTTATCATTAGAGAACATTGAACTCGACTGAATTTTGTATAAGAAACAATAGAACGATCATCGATCAATGTAGTTTATAATAGGTTGAATGGTTCTAGTAAAATAATATCCGGTTCGAAGGACCACTCAGCTCGCAAGCTAGCTTGCTCTGTCAGTCGTTAAACCTTGGCCAGTAGATCACTCAGAACCGCGCAAAAGGGACTATGCCTGCAAGGTAAAAAATGTTAAGGTATATGCCTAAACATTTTTTGTAAATACATACTGAGAATACAACACCTAGACATAGAACAAACATCTGCGTTCACCACACAAATATTTGTTCTCGGTGGGGGTCGAGCCACGGCCTACGGCGCAGAAGGCAGAGCTACTACCAACTGAGCTGAGAGACCAGTCTACTCAGCTGAGTTGCCTTCAAAAGAAATACCTGGAGAAAAATGCATACAATTACGCTTCAATTATTTACGCAGGCAACCCTGTTTTGTAACCAGAAACCTGAGCTCTTTAACTGTATTTTTATCGCTACAGGTTGAATGAACATTTGTTTATGTTTCATAGTTATTTAAGGGATTCAAGCTTACGCTTATGAAATTTCTCAGATAAGGTGTTGAAGCATGACTTTGTAAGTTTGTAACGCATGATATTAATTACACAGAAGTACAGCTAAACATTATGCCCGTAGCACATCTCCGCTGCGGAACCATTACAGCGGTACCGCAGAAACCGTGAAAGAGAACAGAAAGGAGATGCGAATCACTAGCGATACTGCCTATTCTAACGCCTTGATTTGACTATATTCCATCTCTTTCTCGGCGCGGTTTCGTCGATCTGCTCCGACGCCAGCCACACTTCTTCGCTCTGGCCTGGTCCTGTACCCGAAGCCCGACTTTTGCTGGTGCATTTACAACATTTCGTTACCAAATGTTGTTTTCGTATCGCCTACGTGTCTCTGTCTTTTGTAGGGAGAAAAGATGAGACAGCAAAAATACGTTACGTAGTTAAAGTTGTTCTTTCATCATTTTTCCATGCAAAAGAGAGAGACACCTAGGCGAAACGAAAACAACATTTTGGTAACGAAATGTTGTAAATGCACTGGGACTTTGGGTACTAGTCTGGGTGGTTTTTTCACTTGCCGTAGCACACCTCTGAAAATGTTTAGCAGTGCCGCTTTAACGGTTCCGCAGCGGAGGTGTGCTACGGGCATTAGTGTCGAGCTTTGCTAAACAGTTTAGGCATGTGAATAGCATCCGGCAGATAAGATAAACTCTGTGAAACTTGCTACTTTATAAGTAGTAGTCTCAATGTCTTTCGGTAGAATAACACAAAATAGGTAGAATATTGTTCATATCACTAATATTTCGTCTACCGAGAAGAGCTGAACGAAAGATTTGAGAGGGATATTAGGGCTCATTGGTAATTATCGTTGTTTTAAAAGGGGTAATAATGTAGGCACCAACCTGACATAATATTTGTTTTTAAAAGTGTTTATAGATAGGTATTCTGACAAATATCTAGTATTTTTTAATGTTAAAGGTAGTATAGGAATCAAATATTGATTTTTGTAAAAAAAAAAAAATATGTGATAAGTAGTGTTATTGATTTGGCTAGCTGTTAAGATAGCATCTGTAGTAATAAATCTATATACAAGGTGTATCTAAATATGTGTACTATGCGAAGGTGGGGGGTTTCAGACCACAATGGTTATCAGTTGTGGGGGGAGATAATTAAAAATTCCTATTTTCAGTTTCCCATACAAAAATATTTAATTTCATAATGCCTAAATAAATTGACAACGCTATCCTTGTAACCCCTTGACCCCTTGACCTACTACCTCTGTAGGTCTACTACTACTACCTACTACATCTGTAGCTGAGTTTAGGGTTGTCACTTTGTATAAAGTCAGCTGTTCATGTTGAAACTTCGTTGCAGTTTTTTTCCAAATACCAATCGAAGTTCGAAAAGTCGTTGAACAAAAGTTGTTCCCCGGGGGGTGGAAATTCACCCCCCTTCAGGATAGTACACATATTTTGATACACGTTGTATAGTATAATCTGTAGTTTAAATAAAAAAATCACGCAAACAAATCTTCCTTCATGCGCTTACTGCCATAACAACTAATAAACAAAACAACACCTTGCAGAATTCCCTCGCGTCTGCACCAGACGATTTCATAAATCAAAAAACTCCCTAAATCATTCGGATCAACATTCTGAATCCGATCATGTTGTTTACCTTCCCGGGGCATAAACAACGCGAATAGACTGGAAAATGAAACGTTGTGTAACCGCTTTAAACACAGAAAAGTAAACAGAACTTTAGTACAGTTCGGCTAGCGTAACTTGGCGGGTCTGAAGTGAGCTGTTCGATCGTAAATGGCCAATGACTGATGGAAGATTGACCAAACGGCTAGCTTCAGACCCGCCAAGTTACGCCAGCCGATCTGTACTAGAGCTGCTTTTGAAGGGCTCGTCCGAGGGATATTTGAAAAAGGAACTATTATGACGTGAAGGCAATTTCGAAAATCATGTCATGAAACTAACACAGAAATAGTACATTGTTACCTGAGTGTTGAAAGTCACGTTTTTTGAGTCCCGAGACGGGTTTGGCGCCAGAGCGTAGCGAGGGCGCCAATGGAGCTTGAGGGACTTAAAAGACTTTCACCCGAGGTAAACACTGTGCTTTTCATTACGAATACAAGGAAAGTAAAAATAAAAACATGAAAGAAAAATTTGTGAAAATGAAGATTGAATTGCCGCCTTCCCGGTTTTTTTTTTCTTTTTCTCTGGCGGGCCTTCGGCTTCGGCTCGCCAGCATTATTCAGCCATTTTTTTTTTTTTTTTTTTTCATTCATTCTCATAATTTAAAAAATGGTAAATTGTTTGCTCAAATCTATGTTATTTTAAATAAATAGTTGAAGCTATATATTTATCAAGTAATTTAGAAGATATAATTATTTATATAATACTATCTTTATGTTATTTAAATTTAAATTTTACATTGCGCTCTAATTAGACTTTTTAAACTTCTTACCGTTGTAATGGGTTTCGAACCTACTTGCTGAATAAAAAGTTGGAATTTGGTTCAACGACCTCCTTGTAGTTAGAAAGACTTTAGAAAGTTGGAACATGGTTGAATAAAATAGAACTTGTTTTTTTTTATAATTTGACAGCTGTCAGTAGAAAGCGATTCTCCCTAGGGCTGAAAGTTTTACTTTCAATTAGGCCCCTCAGGCAACTTCAGACCTACTTTCAGAGTATGAGTAATGAAAAAAAGCTTTATTACCACACTTAAGGCCTACGCACATCTAGCGCGAAGGCGATGCGATCAGTGAAACGCTGTCAAATATCGCTCATATTTGACAGCGTTTCACTGATCGCCATCGAGCTAGAGGATTTCAAAAAATCTTACAAAAAAATATATATTTATGGGTAGGTATAGACCGCCCGTTATTAGCCACGTTCACTCAAGAAAAACATTCTTTTATACACGGCCAACTTCGTTCCAAAAGAAAACAATCCTGTACTCCGCATCACAGTTTCCATCCGCGAAAACGAGGGCAAGATCACTCGATTGCATCAGCGAGAGGCCCAATTCCAAGGCAACCTCCAGTTTGCGAAATATAACCGGAAAACTGTTCCCGCTTTTCCTAACAAGGCACGTTTCGGGTCGTTGACTCGTGTTGCGATTCGTTTATAGTGTGCGATACGATTTTACTCGTAGCTATATATTTCCAGATTCAAAATACTGGCTATGGCAGATTTTTTTTTGACTACTTGTTTATGGATCAAAGAGATGACCCACCTGAAGGCCTACCATGAACTCTGTCTGGCTCTGTCTCTGGCTCTGGTTTTGAGTCTGTGTGAGTGCTCACCAGTGCATTATACTGTGTATGTGACGTTTTGACGTAGGATTTATTTAGTCAACACTCACACAGACTCAAAACCAGAACCAGAGACAGAGCCAGACAGAGCTCATGGTAGGCCTACTGCTGTTAAGTGGTAGATAAACATCACCTATAACAAAATAATAAAGTACGATTGATTGATTGACATAAATTTACCTATTTGGTGTTGCTAATTTGAGATTTTAAGGAAAATGGTACAAATTACATTATGTTACCTAACCGGAGCCAACGGTCTGTTTTCAACACAATTAGTTTTATCTTATTTTTTATTTTGTTTATTTATAATCGACACAACGTTACAGAATACCTATTTTCTACTAAAGTGTTGAATTTCTGATTAAATAGCTTCAGTAACCAGTAACCACGCTCACTTTAAATCAGTTTGTCTCATAATCAGAATCGTTAACACTAAAATGCAGTTTCATGTCACTCTGGTATTATTACGGTCGAATAGACCCGGACCTGACAGTTTGGCCCACCAAGCCTCACCGGTGACAGAAAAGGACAGCCAGTCCACTTTCATAGGAGTAGTGTGAAACAGGTGATCACAAAATAGCGGACGATGAACAAATAATTTGGGAACCTTATGGTGGAAAAACTATAAGAAAAAATGGTTGGATGGATGGATGAACCTTGATAAATGAAGTACTGAACACCACGTATAAGAATACTTTTAGAAGGACCAACTTAAAAAAACATTCAGTAGTAAGATACCCTACCTATTGTTACCTCCTAAAATCCTACCCCTACCTTGGGGATCACAAATGAGAATACACAAAGGTTCGGACTGGTAGTTTTTTATTTATATCCTGCAACGTACACAAGCGTACAAAAATACACCAATAAATTAATTTAGGGCTAGCTTAGTCAGAGAGAAAGGTACACAGGCCTAGGGTCTCCTAGAGATGAGTTGCATTGATGGTAAGTTATAAAAAAAATATATGGAATTAAAATTGTGTGTGGTATTAAAGTAGTTTAGAATTTAAATAGAAAGTGGGCGCCAACCGTAGAAGGTAGTTCAGCTACGGTACTGAAGAAAGTAGTAATATGATAATAATAATGTTACCGACAGGCAGCCTCCGGGTCTGCCTAGGCCGGAGCAAGGTGGTATGAAGATAGGGTACTGGTATTAGCTCAGCACAGTACACGGAGTGGGGTAGTTGTGGTGTATGAATAATATATCACACCGGTGTCCGTCCAGTGGTGTACAAAAGAACTAAATAAACACTGGGTAAAAACCGAGGAAACCGGAGAATAACGGAGAAACGGAGAAAAACCCCCTGTAATTAAAGAGAAAACTCCAATTACAGACTAGTAATGTAAACTGTTCCGACGGAACAGGGTAGAACATGTGGTTTTAATACTGGAAAATCTACTTTTGTGGAACAAATAAGCTTGAATTTAACTAAGTAACTTTGCTGAACGTTATAGAATGGTAAGATACAGGATTTAAATTATAAATTGACTGTCCTGAGGGAAGTTTTGATGAAATTTAAAAGAAGAATTATATTTCATATAATAAAAAACATGTTATTTTTTTTTAAGAAACCAATTCCTAAAGATACTGGGGATGAACATACCTGAGGTTTAATCCAGGGGGCTGGGTAAATAGTAGAAACAAATTGTGGGAACAACGTGCTTTTAAATCCCACGCCACATCCGACAATCGACAATCTGTGGATAGTTTACTGGATTACAACAACGGAACGAAAACCATAGCGGGAAAAGACAGTCTTTTCACATCAGACTCACCATAAAATTGATAGAAAAAACTTGCTGCGCAAAGGCAGCCTTCCGTGTAAAAGTCTGGTCCAGAAAAGATGGTGGACGAAAGAAAGAATATCCATCTCGTGTTTTGTATACGGTTGCCCGCTTCAGCAGAAATATTCCAAAAGTGGCCTAATCTAGCGTAAAGAAGCGTCAACTAATGGAACGAAAATGAAAACAACTATTGAAAAATGGGGAACTGTGAGGCTGAACCTATATCTAAATTTTAAAGAAAGTTAGGGCACGGCGTTAACAAAAAAATATGGCTCGATAATACTGAAAAAATATCAAAACCTTTCCTACCAAAAAGCTACCCGATTAGCGGAATTGAAAAGTTGAAGCTGGCAACAACTTTTCGAATAACGTTTCGGTTAACGCATCCAAATACCAAAAGTTACGTTCCGTGTGCAGAGAACGAACGCAGATTAAAAAAATAGATAAAACCCAAATAACTACGTGACAATGACCCCCCCACTTAGAAGAATTTTGCGACAAAAATCGCGAAATTCAAGCTGGTCCTCCAGCATCTCATCCAACTGCCTGTTCAGCTCCTTCAACCTCTCGGGAGATATTGGGTAGTAACGCTGTTTGATTGGAGGAGAATCTCCAGTATCAATGGTGTGAGTAAGAAGAGGCGTGCGACCCAAACCTTTTTCCTTAAAAGAGATAGACTTGAATCGTTCTACAATATTTTCAGCAACAAGACGTTGATCAGCAGGCAACTGAGCGAACGGTTGTAAAAATCGAATTTCGGATACGACGTTAGCATCCGAGAAATTAACAAAAAAATCCTTATTATTGAAGATCCTTGGAGCAAGATTAAATGCCTTCCAAAAATCTACACCTAAAACAAGCGAAGGAGATACGTCGGGCACCACATACAGTTTAATAACACGAGTCAAATTATCAAATTTGATTGGCAGCATAAAAAATCCTACCACAGAAGCACGGGAATTCGTCGCAGAAGTGATGTGGGAAATATCATCACTGCGATGAAGGGTAGCTCCCGCCTTCAAGAACAAATTACATGCATTAGCTCCCAAAATGGATATGGTAGCGCCAGAGTCCAAGAGACCACGTAAAGTGTGGTTAAAAACCTCAACACGAATAAAGGGACGATTATCATGACAATCACGAACCGTCGAGACACTTCTATACGAAGAAAAGAAAAATTTTAATTGTTTTAAGTAGTTTTGCCAGTCGGCGTTATCAAAATTAGAAGAACTATCTCGATGGTTCTGACCAATTAGTTTTTTGTATGATTTGGCTCTGCTTGAGGCGAAATCGGTGGCGTAGGTTTGCAGACCGGACATCTAGCAGCAGTAAAACCTTGCTTACCGCAACGGAAACAAACAACGGCGGTGGACTTGCATTCAGAGAGACTGTGAGAGTCGACACGACAACGGGCACAAAACTTGTCTACAGAAGCCACAGCAAGTACTTTGGGCTTCACAGTTTTGCATGCTAAGTCAGGTGCTAAGCATCCACTGGATGGTCTAGGGGGCTCGACAAAAGTCTGTGTACGGTGTTTACCCACCTCCAGCATCTTACACATTTCCTTTAGTTGTTTCAACGATGTAATTTCAGTGGTACACAGGGGAACTGAGTACTCCGGTCTAATGTTTTGGTAAACGATGTCAAATTTTTCCCTCTCCGAAACTCTATACGATAGGCGGCTAAAATAGTTCAGCATTACAGCAACATATGCCACGATGTTCTCGTTAGGACCCTGCGTACGCGAACGAATTTCTTGCATGAGACGGCGATCGAAGTCATAAGGTAAGTATTCGTCAAGCAAGCTTTGCTTGAGCTCCAACCAACTATCTACCTCGGACCGAATGCTGCGGTACCAACACAAGACGTCGCCCTCGAAAAGTTCGGCGGCAGAAGTTAGTAACAGCTGCTCGGTTATACCACGCGAGGCACACAACTCATCTAAACGCTGAAAAAATACACGCACACAAGAGGAACCGTTATACTTTAAGTTTAAGGATGAAACCATTTGATATCTCTTGTTTGGGATAACAGCCGCGGAAGACGCGGGAGATGCGGGAGAAACATTCGGGGCTGGATCTGCGTAAGCGTCTGAGGCGCTTGATTGAAAGATCGACATCATGTTGTCCAATTTAGCTAAGACTTTGTTCAAATCGCTCGTTAGTTCTGAATGAATTGATCTATCAGCATCATCTAAAGGATTCAAGCGCGTAAGGCGGTGATACAAGTGATGCGCTAACGCCTGTATGCGCGTTAGGTTCTTTAAACTTGGACTAGTCGATCCCTTCAGAAGTTCCGTAAGCTCCTTGAACTTAGTTTGAAGCAACTGCAACTCGTCGGACACCTTTCCCTCAAAAGAAACAATTAAATCCGAAGGTACTTCCCTTGCTAAAGATCTTATTTGTACTCTTAAAGAAGAAACATCATCGGCTGGCAAAACATCCCTAATACGGACCTCGTGAATGAGTTCATCCTTGTGCAACGCTTGGAAAGCAATAACGCGTTCACCCATGATGAAATAACCCAAAAAAAAAAATTAGTCCGAAAAAGTCCGAAAAATATTTCGAAGTTCAAAAGTGCAAAGTTTACCTAATAATAACCAGTAAGTACGTAACGGTACTTGATAATGAACAAGAAATTAAAACAAAAAAAGTTTGAAAGTAATTTTTGTGACTGACTGTACCAAAAATTTTTATAGTTAGTTTTTGTTTAAAAAGTTGAAAATAGCGTTGGCATAAAAGTTTAAAAGTAGTTCATGT
This sequence comes from Thera obeliscata, assembly GCA_947578465.1. Classification (NCBI taxonomy): domain Eukaryota; kingdom Metazoa; phylum Arthropoda; class Insecta; order Lepidoptera; family Geometridae; genus Thera; species Thera obeliscata. The sequence continues at coordinate 7,602,266 of OX387923.1, read as the reverse complement.
AAGTTTGGGCAAATTATACCACCAATTTTGCAAATCACCTCAAGTTTACAACAAAAATATTTTGTAAATAAATTCCTAACCTATAGAACCATCTAGTTATAAAAGTAAAACAGTGAGCAATTGCTCATAAATGCAAACAATATTACACAGTCAACTGATAGGAACAAGTTTACAGTTTAACAATAAATTATAAAACACACACACAATTTTATTCCGGTGAAATTAAATGCAATTTTTTGTCACAGCTAAAACGACATGACAACTATCTCAGGAAAAGCCCCACGTTGGGCGCCACTGTTACCTCCTAAAATCCTACCCCTACCTTGGGGATCACAAATGAGAATACACAAAGGTTCGGACTGGTAGTTTTTTATTTATATCCTGCAACGTACACAAGCGTACAAAAATACACCAATAAATTAATTTAGGGCTAGCTTAGTCAGAGAGAAAGGTACACAGGCCTAGGGTCTCCTAGAGATGAGTTGCATTGATGGTAAGTTATAAAAAAAATATATGGAATTAAAATTGTGTGTGGTATTAAAGTAGTTTAGAATTTAAATAGAAAGTGGGCGCCAACCGTAGAAGGTAGTTCAGCTACGGTACTGAAGAAAGTAGTAATATGATAATAATAATGTTACCGACAGGCAGCCTCCGGGTCTGCCTAGGCCGGAGCAAGGTGGTATGAAGATAGGGTACTGGTATTAGCTCAGCACAGTACACGGAGTGGGGTAGTTGTGGTGTATGAATAATATATCACACCGGTGTCCGTCCAGTGGTGTACAAAAGAACTAAATAAACACTGGGTAAAAACCGAGGAAACCGGAGAATAACGGAGAAACGGAGAAAAACCCCCTGTAATTAAAGAGAAAACTCCAATTACAGACTAGTAATGTAAACTGTTCCGACGGAACAGGGTAGAACATGTGGTTTTAATACTGGAAAATCTACTTTTGTGGAACAAATAAGCTTGAATTTAACTAAGTAACTTTGCTGAACGTTATAGAATGGTAAGATACAGGATTTAAATTATAAATTGACTGTCCTGAGGGAAGTTTTGATGAAATTTAAAAGAAGAATTATATTTCATATAATAAAAAACATGTTATTTTTTTTTAAGAAACCAATTCCTAAAGATACTGGGGATGAACATACCTGAGGTTTAATCCAGGGGGCTGGGTAAATAGTAGAAACAAATTGTGGGAACAACGTGCTTTTAAATCCCACGCCACATCCGACAATCGACAATCTGTGGATAGTTTACTGGATTACAACAACGGAACGAAAACCATAGCGGGAAAAGACAGTCTTTTCACATCAGACTCACCATAAAATTGATAGAAAAAACTTGCTGCGCAAAGGCAGCCTTCCGTGTAAAAGTCTGGTCCAGAAAAGATGGTGGACGAAAGAAAGAATATCCATCTCGTGTTTTGTATACGGTTGCCCGCTTCAGCAGAAATATTCCAAAAGTGGCCTAATCTAGCGTAAAGAAGCGTCAACTAATGGAACGAAAATGAAAACAACTATTGAAAAATGGGGAACTGTGAGGCTGAACCTATATCTAAATTTTAAAGAAAGTTAGGGCACGGCGTTAACAAAAAAATATGGCTCGATAATACTGAAAAAATATCAAAACCTTTCCTACCAAAAAGCTACCCGATTAGCGGAATTGAAAAGTTGAAGCTGGCAACAACTTTTCGAATAACGTTTCGGTTAACGCATCCAAATACCAAAAGTTACGTTCCGTGTGCAGAGAACGAACGCAGATTAAAAAAATAGATAAAACCCAAATAACTACGTGACACTATTTTTATGATTAGTTGTGTTCAAAAATCGCAAGAATAGAATATGTTAATATTCGCCACAAAAATTATGACCTAACAGAGCAGCGGCTAGATCTAAGCTGTGGCCTAACCGACCCAGTCTGCTCCGTACATACAAAACGAGGGTAAAAAGTACCCACTCGTGATGATAGGGTTAATTGCGTGGGCTATTTTTTCCAATTCTCTTTTCGCTTTTTGTTTTGTTTTCACACTTTGCCTGACTTTTCACACTAGATTGGGTTGTTTTACAGAACGGGTTTCCGTGTTTTTGACGTTTCAAATTTTCAAGCGTAAAGGTTGTTGGAGTTTGTTGTTGACCTATTTTTAGCAGGCTTATTTATGTTTTAATTGCTTTTAAAACATGACATGAACACTTGTAAGGGTGAGCTGACAGGAAAAATAAAAATACTATTTATATTTCTGTGGGTGAGCTTGAGTTTAGAAACGTGGGTAGACTGATATTCAGAGCTTCTTGATTGCTGGATTTCATGTTTCCGAGCTCTAAAAAAGGCAATTGATGTGGCCCATTTCTAGGCAACACACATTTAGGAAAAAAAACGAATGGTCTATAAAGTCAGTGTACTGACGATAGTTGAACGTGACAACGTCATACAGCTGTCCACGCGGACGCATCGCTCACTCAAGTAGGAGAGAGACAGATGTCGAACGCGGCCTAACGCGGAGGCCGTGCGTGCCTCTTTGTCTCTCGTTCCGCGCTCTCGCTTGCACTTCAAGCCTTAAATGGAACGCCTCAGAGCGAGGTAACGCCGCATGAGTTATGTTTTTTCGTGCGTGCAGCCGGCTCCATCGAATTATAAGACGTTGTCACGTCAAAAATGTCATGGGAACCATCGACACCGACGAAGAAGAATAAGACGCTGGAGATCCCAGTAATAAATAATTGAATCTAATATCACGTTTTATGTGTCCAGCTACTTATCCCCAATCCTAATAATCACATTCGATCCAAAACCAACTAGCCAGTTAATCCTTCATTAATGGACAAAAGCAAACAAATTGCTTTGAGACTGGGGGTCTATGGAATAATTAAAGCGGTGGTCGAGCTATGTTGGGTTCACAGAGCCTTTGATTTATACAGGGGATCTTAAAGGTTCTACTACATTTTGTTACCTTAGTGTGATTTATCAACAGTGCCCTAATGCCGATTTAAATGCCAGTTTTGACTTGCAAACATCTTATACAAACGCGTCTATCTATACTTCTAATACTAATATTATAAAGAGGAAAGATTTGTACCTATTTTTGTATGTTTGTAATGAATAGGCTCAAAAAGTACTGGGCCGATATAAAAAATTCTTTCACCAATAGAATGCTACATTCTTCCAATTTGACATAGGCTACATTTCATTTTGAAAAAAATTAGGGATCCTTGGTAAAATTTGAACAATGCAACCGATGGTGTAATGAAATGAAATGAAATGAAATGAAATGAAATGAAATGAAATGTTTATTTGCTTGAAATATGGTTAGTAGTTAGTTGTTAGCTTATTTTATCAGTTTCACATATTTCACCAAAGTATTGGCATGCAAATTTTAAGGGACTTTATTTTTACAATTAAAACATTTTCTTATACTAAATTCAATTAACAATTCAATAAGTATAAGTATAAGTGTAGAAAAATGAGTCTTAAAATGTCTTTCGTCGAATGCGCTGCCGAAACGATTAGCGATAGAACAAAATAATGTACAACAATATTGTCTACCCCGTGCGAAGCCGGGACGGGCTGCTAGTTTTTTATATATAGATAGCTAAGCATTTAGCTGCCATCACCTAATGGAAATTCAGGATGCAGCCTTCGATAATGCTAAGCCATAATCCACCTGTTCAGTCTTGTCTTAAAAATTCCTAAATTATAACGTTCCGGATATATTGAGGCCGGAAGAGAGTTCCACTCCTTGGCAGTTCGTTCTATAAAAGTGAAGCTTTGTACACTTTGTACATTTAAACGGCAGCAGAGCTCTTTGCCAAAGCTAAAAACAGTAGGAACCAAGCCTTGTGTGTGTCTTAATATGGAAGAACCAGGTGAGTTGAAGAGATTTAGTGAGAATAGGGGCTAATTTTTCAATCTACTATAGACTTTTAAGACTGCATGTTGCCGCCGGAAAGATAGGGCGTAACGCATTTTTGAGCAGCACATGCTGGAACTTAGTGTCATAAACCTATAGTGCACGGGTAATCCATTGTCGAGCTAAAACCGACGAGCCTGCGAGCCAAAGGTATAAACCGCCAATGGAGCACCTACAAAACCGCGGTCTTTTAGGTGCTCCATTGGCGGTTTATACCTTTGGCTCGCAGGCTTGACGGTTTTAGCTTGCCAAAGGATCACCCAATCCATTCGGCACGGTCGCATCCTTGTTAAACCAATAACATTTCCTCTCCATTGTGATGGGTTTCTAACCTCCTTGCAATCTACAGATTTTATCAGTCAGAGTCGGATAAAAACTGATCAAAATATATCTATCTCTTTTTAAAGCTTGTCAAACACAAAGACTGCCATCCTTTATTCGACTGGCATTTGTTATTCCGTAGATGGAAACATCCAAACATCAGCCCGAAACAAATCAAAGCTCCTTTCGCATCTGAGATATTCAAATTACGCAAACGTGGAAATCCAAAAGCGTAGGTGGATCTTTTTCTAGTCAAAGGTTATAGGTTCAAATCGCACCTATAGTAGTGGGCTTACAAGAGTGGGCGTACTGGGGTTTATTATTAGATTGTGATAGAAAATTCTGAAATAGATATATCAATAGAGAAAGGTCATGATAAGGGTTGGTAGTAAGTACTTGGTAGAAAGTCTGAAAAAAATGCTCATATATTTTTTTTTTATTTTAGCCTACTTCATAAACTTAGTCTCTTGTCTGAATTAAATAAGCAAATTCTACTAAAACTTCTCATTCTACCGATAATCAAGCTAAGCGATGGAACGGACCTGTTGATCGCCCAGTTGATGATTTAATCAGTTGATTAGTTCTCTAATTTTATAAGTACACTCACACTGTCCACTTACACTGTTAGTGAACTACTGCAGCCCACGTACATCTAGGCGATGGCGATCAGCTGATATACTGTCAAATATAGCTGTCATATTTGACAGCGTTTCATGGCATGTCATAAGGACGGATGAAAGTCATGTGAATAGGAGAGTATGACTAATGAGTATGGATGTGGTATGGTATATGTGAGCAGAGGTAGACCAAGGAAAACATGGATGAACTGTGTGAAAGATGGCATGGATATGAGAGGAGTGAATGCAGAGATGACGGCTGACAGAGGGGAATGGAGGAGGAAGACATGTTGTGCCGACCCCACATAAAGTGGGATAAGGGCAGGAAGAAGAAGATATTTGACAGCGTTTAAGCTGATCGCCATCGCTTAGATGTGCGCAGGCCTTTACTGAATCTATTAGAAATAAATCCAACAGATCTGAACGGGGTCTTTACCGTGCATGCTTATTTAATTTAATTGAATACTTATTAGATTGGTATCTTTAAAATAAATTCAATTTCCTGTCGATGATGATGAAATTAGTTATATTACTGACCTCGAACGTATAATCAGTTGTATTCAAAGAAATTGATTTAAGAACTACAGACAGAAGGAAGTGGAACATATTTTTTTTGTTATTACACTTAGACCCGGTTTCACGGATTATTAATCGACCGATCACAGCTATTTATCTCAAGTTTGCTAGCAGAATTTTGATACGAGTACATGCACACCTGATGTTAAGTGGTAATCATCGCCTATAATGTTATTCATAAAATATCTATCTACCTAAAGAAAGTCGTGTTAGTAACACTATTTATAACTCAAGAACGGCTGAACCGATTTGGCTGAAAATTGGTGGGGAGGTAGCTTAGAACCAAGAGAAGGACATAGGATATTTTTTATTCTGAAAAAGTAACGGTAATAAGGCGTAACGGGAACGGGATGGAGGAATGTTATTGAACGAAAAGAGAACTGTATGTCGTGTAGAAATAGGCCCAGTAGGCCTACTACAGGCTCTTTCTGGCTCTGTCTCTGGTTCTGGTTTTGAGTGTGTGTGAGAGCTCACCATTTTATTATACTGTGTATGTGACGTTTCGCCGTAGGATTTATTTAGTCAACACTCACACAGACTCAAAACCAGAGCCAGACAGAGCTTGTGGTAGGCCTACCAGTTATTGTCGGCATAGTACAAAGCTAACCAGAGACAGAGACAGAGCCAGATAGAGCTTGTGGTAGGTTTACAGCTATTGTCGGCATAGTTCAAAGCTTCCACCCCAACATGTCGGCATGACACATAATGACATAACGGACCATCACGAACATCAGATATATTTAATGATTATGAGGGGCTCATCCCGAAATAGACCAGAAATAAAAATGGTTTCAAACTTTACGGCCTTTGGAATAGGGCCTAGTTTTAAACGGCTGAATGGGTAGCAAATAGTTTTTGGAAGTTTGAAGTGATGGCTTGATAAAGTAACATGTTTGTTACTGACGAGACTAGTCGACGCGAGTTCCATGGTGTACAGAAAAAAAAAACTTGAGTGGTGTCAAGGGACACCCGGATGGAACGAAGTTCCTTTATTATTATTTACATAAAACCTGTATACACTCAACTTGCTTGCTTTCTTTATGAGAGAGAGAGGCAGACAGAGAAACATGCGCACGCCGCACAGCTTACAATAGCTTACTATAGCAAAAAGTGTCGTGACAACTTTTCGTAAGATTTTTTTCCGTCTAGCCCCCTTTCACAACGCGCGATAAGGAACTTCGTTCCAACTAAGCTATGTGAACTTGGCACCCGACTTAAAAAAAAATGGGTTTTTTTGGGTTTATTTGGTAGATTTAGGTTAGTAGTGGATAGTAGTGAAGCTAATTTCGTTTGTAGTAAAACCAAAAAAAAAATAAAAAAAAAATAAAAAATCGCAGCACCCGACTTTACAAAAATCTACTTTTTCCATTTGATTCTTAAAGATAATCGTTAGTAGTGGATTGTAGTGAAAAAAATTTTGTTTGTAGTAAGCCAGAAATTGAAAGAATTGAGAAAAACAGTTTTTTAGCATTTGCGGCTTAATAACTTCATGTCTGTGGATTATACGATTACTACAAACGCTGAAATCGACTAAGAGACCGTCGTAGAGGTTTGTAGTGAAAAAAGTTTCGTTTGTAGTAAGCCAGAAATTGAAAGAATTGAGAAAAACAGTTTTTTAGCATTTGTGGCTTAATAACTTCATGTCTGTGGATTATACGATTACTACAAACACTGAAATCGACTAAGAGACGGTCGTAGAGGATTGTAGTGAAAAAAGTTTTGTTTGTAGTAATCCAGAAATTGAAAGAATTGAGTTTAACTTTTTTTTTTGATGATGCGATTACTACAAACGCTCGGAATGATAGTGAGAGGGCCGCAGAGGTTTGTAGTGAAAGAATTTTCGTTTGTAGTAAATCAGAAATTGAAAGAATGGAAAGAAACTGTATTTTAGCATTTGCGGCTTAATAACTTCAAATCTATGGATTATTCGATTACTACAAACGCTGAAATCGACTGAGATACCGTCGTAGAGGTTTGTAGTGAAAAAAGTTTCGTTTGTAGTAAGCCAGAAAATGAAAGAATTGAGTTTAACTTTTTTTTTTAATGATGCGATTACTACAAACGCTCGGAATGATAGTGAGAGGGCCGCAGAGGTTTGTAGTGAAAGAATTTTCGTTTGTAGTAAATCAGAAATTGAAAGAATGGAAAAAAACTGTATTTTAGCATTTGCGGCTTAATAACTTCAAATCTATGGATTATTCGATTACTACTAACGCTGAAATCTACTAAGATACCGTCGTAGAGGTTTGTAGTGAAAAAAGTTTCGTTTGTAGTAAGCCAGAAATTGAAAGAATTGAGAAAAACAGTTTTTTTAGCATTTGCGGCTTAATAACTTCAAATCTATGGATTATTCGATTACTACAAACGCTGAAATCGACTAAGATACCGTCGTGGAGGTTTGTAGTGAAAAAAGTTTCGTTTGTATTAATCCAGAAATTGAAAGAATTGAGTTTAACTTTTTTTTTTAATGATGCGATTACTACAAACGCTCGGAATGATAGTGAGAGGGCCGCAGAGGTTTGTAGTGAAAGAATTTTCGTTTGTAGTAAATCAGAAATTGAAAGAATGGAAAAAAACAGTATTTTAGCATTTGCGGCTTAATAACTTCAAATCTATGGATTATTCGATTACTACAAACGCTGAAATCGACTAAGATACCGTCGTAGAGGTTTGTAGTGAAAAAAGTTTCGTTTGTAGTAAGCCAGAAATTGAAAGAATTGAGTTTAACTTTTTTTTTTAATGATGCGATTACTACAAACGCTCGGAATGATAGTGAGAGGGCCGCAGAGGTTTGTAGTGAAAGAATTTTCGTTTGTAGTAAATCAGAAATTGAAAGAATGGAAAAAAACAGTATTTTAGCATTTGCGGCTTAATAACTTCAAATCTATGGATTATTCGATTACTACAAACGCTGAAATCGACTAAGATACCGTCGTAGAGGTTTGTAGTGAAAAAAGTTTCGTTTGTAGTAAGCCAGAAATTGAAAGAATTGAGTTTAACTTTTTTTTTTAATGATGCGATTACTACAAACGCTCGGAATGATAGTGAGAGGGCCGCAGAGGTTTGTAGTGAAAGAATTTTCGTTTGTAGTAAATCAGAAATTGAAAGAATGGAAAAAAACAGTATTTTAGCATTTGCGGCTTAATAACTTCAAATCTGTGGATTATTCGATTACTACAAACGCTGAAATCGACTAAGATACCGTCGTAGAGGTTTGTAGTGAAAAAAGTTTCGTTTGTAGTAAGCCAGAAATTGAAAGAATTGAGTTTAACTTTTTTTTTTAATGATGCGATTACTACAAACTTTCGGAATGATAGTGAGAGGGCCGCAAAGGTTTGTAGTGAAAGAATTTTCGTTTGTAGTAAATCAGAAATTGAAAGAATGGAAAAAAACTGTATTTTAGCATTTGTGGCTTAATAACTTCAAATCTATGGATTATTCGATTACTACAAACGCTGAAATCGACTAAGATACCGTCGTAGAGGTTTGTAGTGAAAAAAGTTTCGTTTGTAGTAAGCCAGAAATTGAAAGAATTGAGTTTGACTTTTTTTTTTAATGATGCGATTACTACAAACGCTCGGAATGATAGTGAGAGGGCCGCAGAGGTTTGTAGTGAAAGAATTTTCGTTTGTAGTAAATCAGAAATTGAAAGAATGGAAAAAAACTGTATTTTAGCATTTGTGGCTTAATAACTTCAAATCTATGGATTATTCGATTACTACAAACGCTGAAATCGACTAAGATACCGTCGTAGAGGTTTGTAGTGAAAAAAGTTTCGTTTGTAGTAAGCCAGAAATTGAAAGAATTGAGTTTAACTTTTTTTTTTAATGATGCGATTACTACAAACGCTCGGAATGATAGTGAGAGGGCCGCAGAGGTTTGTAGTGAAAGAATTTTCGTTTGTAGTAAATCAGAAATTGAAAGAATGGAAAAAAACAGTATTTTAGCATTTGCGGCTTAATAACTTCAAATCTATGGATTATTACTTTTTTCACTACAAACCTCTACGACGGTATCTTAGTCGATTTCAGCGTTTGTAGTAATCGAATAATCCATAGATTTGAAGTTATTAAGCCGCAAATGCTAAAATACTGTTTTTTTCCATTCTTTCAATTTCTGATTTACTACAAACGAAAATTCTTTCACTACAAACCTTTGCGGCCCTCTCACTATCATTCCGAGCGTTTGTAGTAATCGCATCATTAAAAAAAAAAGTTAAACTCAATTCTTTCAATTTCTGGCTTACTACAAACGAAACTTTTTTCACTACAAACCTCTACGACGGTATCTTAGTCGATTTCAGCGTTTGTAGTAATCGAATAATCCATAGATTTGAAGTTATTAAGCCGCAAATGCTAAAATACAGTTTTTTTCCATTCTTTCAATTTCTGATTTACTACAAACGAAAATTCTTTCACTACAAACCTCTGCGGCCCTCTCACTATCATTCCGAGCGTTTGTAGTAATCGCATCATTAAAAAAAAAGTTAAACTCAATTCTTTCAATTTCTGGCTTACTACAAACGAAACTTTTTTCACTACAAACCTCTACGACGGTATCTTAGTCGATTTCAGCGTTTGTAGTAATCGAATAATCCACAGATTTGAAGTTATTAAGCCGCAAATGCTAAAATACAGTTTTTTTCCATTCTTTCAATTTCTGATTTACTACAAACGAAAATTCTTTCACTACAAACCTCTGCGGCCCTCTCACTATCATTCCGAGCGCATGTAGTAATCGCATCATTAAAAAAAAAAGTTAAACTAAATTCTTTCAATTTCTGGCTTACTACAAACGAAACTTTTTTCACTACGAACCTCTACGACGGTATCTTAGTCGATTTCAGCGTTTGTAGTAATCGAATAATCCATAGATTTGAAGTTATTAAGCCACAAATGCTAAAATACAGTTTTTTTCCATTCTTTCAATTTCTGATTTACTACAAACGAAAATTCTTTCACTACAAACCTCTGCGGCCCTCTCACTATCATTTCGAGCGTTTGTAGTAATCGCATCATTAAAAAAAAAAGTTAAACTCAATTCTTTCAATTTCTGGCTTACTACAAACGAAAATTCTTTCACTACAATCCTCTACGACCGTCTCTTAGTCGATTTCAGCGTTTGTAGTAATCGTATAATCCACAGACATGAAGTTATTAAGCCGCAAATGCTAAAAAACTGTTTTTTTTAATTCTTTCAATTTCTGGCTTACTACAAACGAAACTTTTTTCACTTCAAACCTCTACGACGGTATCTTAGTCGATTTCAGCGTTTGTAATAATCGAATAATCCATAGATTTGAAGTTATTAAGCCGCAAATGCTAAAATACAGTTTTTTTCCATTCTTTCAATTTCTGATTTACTACAAACGAAAATTCTTTCTTTACAAACCTCTGCGGCCCTCTCACTATCATTTCGAGCGTTTGTAGTAATCGCATCATTAAAAAAAAAAGTTAAACTCAATTCTTTCAATTTCTGGCTTACTACAAACGAAACTTTTTTCACCACAAACCTCTACGACGGTATCTTAGTCGATTTCAGCGTTTGTAGTAATCGAATAATCCATAGATTTGAAGTTATTAAGCCACAAATGCTAAAATACAGTTTTTTTCCATTCTTTCAATTTCTGATTTACTACAAACGAAAATTCTTTCACTACAAACCTCTGCGGCCCTCTCACTATCATTCCGAGCGTTTGTAGTAATCGCATCATTAAAAAAAAAAGTTAAACTCAATTCCTTCAATTTCTGGCTTACTACAAACGAAACTTTTTTCACTACAAACCTCTACAACCGTCTCTTAGTCGATTTCAGCGTTTGTAATAATCGTATAATCCACAGACATGAAGTTATTAAGCCGCAAATGCTAAAAAACTGTTTTTCTCAATTCTTTCAATTTCTGGCTTACTACAAACGAAACTTTTTTCACTACAAACCTCTACGACGGTATCTTAGTCGATTTCAGCGTTTGTAGTAATCGAATAATCCATAGATTTGAAGTTATTAAGCCACAAATGCTAAAATACAGTTTTTTTCCATTCTTTCAATTTCTGATTTACTACAAACGAAAATTCTTTCACTACAAACCTCTGCGGCCCTCTCACTATCATTCCGAGCGTTTGTAGTAATCGCATCATTAAAAAAAAAAGTTAAACTCAATTCTTTCAATTTCTGGCTTACTACAAACGAAACTTTTTTCACTACAATCCTCTACGACCGTCTCTTAGTCGATTTCAGCGTTTGTAGTAATCGTATAATCCACAGACATGAAGTTATTAAGCCGCAAATGCTAAAATACAGTTTTTTTCCATTCTTTCAATTTCTGATTTACTACAAACGAAAATTCTTTCTTTACAAACCTCTGCGGCCCTCTCACTATCATTTCGAGCGTTTGTAGTAATCGCATCATTAAAAAAAAAAGTTAAACTCAATTCTTTCAAATTCTGGCTTACTACAAACGAAACTTTTTTCACTACAAACCTCTACGACGGTATCTTAGTCGATTTCAGCGTTTGTAGTAATTGAATAATCCATAGATTTGAAGTTATTAAGCCGCAAATGCTAAAATACCGTTTTTTTTCTTTCTTTCAATTGCTGATTTACTACAAACGAAAATTCTTTCACTACAAACCTCTGCTGCCCTCTCACTATCATTCCGAGCGTTTGTAGTAATCGCATCATTAAAAAAAAAAGTTAAACTCAATTCCTTCAATTTCTGGCTTACTACAAACGAAACTTTTTTCACTACAAACCTCTACAACCGTCTCTTAGTCGATTTCAGCGTTTGTAATAATCGTATAATCCACAGACATGAAGTTATTAAGCCGCAAATGCTAAAAAACTGTTTTTCTCAATTCTTTCAATTTCTGGCTTACTACAAACGAAACTTTTTTCACTACAAACTTCTACGACGGTATCTTAGTCGATTTCAGCGTTTGTAGTAATCGAATAATCCATAGATTTGAAGTTATTAAGCCACAAATGCTAAAATACAGTTTTTTTCCATTCTTTCAATTTCTGATTTACTACAAACGAAAATTCTTTCACTACAAACCTTTGCGGCCCTCTCACTATCATTCCGAGCGTTTGTAGTAATCGCATCATTAAAAAAAAAAGTTAAACTCAATTCTTTCAATTTCTGGCTTACTACAAACGAAACTTTTTTCACTACAAACCTCTACGACGGTATCTTAGTCGATTTCAGCGTTTGTAGTAATCGAATAATCCATAGATTTGAAGTTATTAAGCCGCAAATGCTAAAATACAGTTTTTTTCCATTCTTTCAATTTCTGATTTACTACAAACGAAAATTCTTTCACTACAAACCTCTGCGGCCCTCTCACTATCATTCCGAGCGTTTGTAGTAATCGCATCATTAAAAAAAAAGTTAAACTCAATTCTTTCAATTTCTGGCTTACTACAAACGAAACTTTTTTCACTACAAACCTCTACGACGGTATCTTAGTCGATTTCAGCGTTTGTAGTAATCGAATAATCCATAGATTTGAAGTTATTAAGCCGCAAATGCTAAAATACTGTTTTTTTCCATTCTTTCAATTTCTGATTTACTACAAACGAAAATTCTTTCACTACAAACCTCTGCGGCCTTCTCACTATCATTCCGAGCGTTTGTAGTAATCGCATCATTAAAAAAAAAAGTTAAACTCAATTCTTTCAATTTCTGGATTAATACATACGAAACTTTTTTCACTACAAACCTCCACGACGGTATCTTAGTCGATTTCAGCGTTTGTAGTAATCGAATAATCCATAGATTTGAAGTTATTAAGCCGCAAATGCTAAAAAAACTGTTTTTCTCAATTCTTTCAATTTCTGGCTTACTACAAACGAAACTTTTTTCACTACAAACCTCTACGACGGTATCTTAGTCGATTTCAGCGTTAGTAGTAATCGAATAATCCATAGATTTGAAGTTATTAAGCCGCAAATGCTAAAATACAGTTTTTTTCCATTCTTTCAATTTCTGATTTACTACAAACGAAAATTCTTTCACTACAAACCTCTGCGGCCCTCTCACTATCATTCCGAGCGTTTGTAGTAATCGCATCATTAAAAAAAAAAGTTAAACTCAATTCTTTCATTTTCTGGCTTACTACAAACGAAACTTTTTTCACTACAAACCTCTACGACGGTATCTCAGTCGATTTCAGCGTTTGTAGTAATCGAATAATCCATAGATTTGAAGTTATTAAGCCGCAAATGCTAAAATCCAGTTTCTTTCCATTCTTTCAATTTCTGATTTACTACAAACGAAAATTCTTTCACTACAAACCTCTGCGGCCTTCTCACTATCATTCCGAGCGTTTGTAGTAATCGCATCATCAAAAAAAAAAGTTAAACTCAATTCTTTCAATTTCTGGATTACTACAAACAAAACTTTTTTCACTACAATCCTCTACGACCGTCTCTTAGTCGATTTCAGTGTTTGTAGTAATCGTATAATCCACAGACATGAAGTTATTAAGCCACAAATGCTAAAAAACTGTTTTTCTCAATTCTTTCAATTTCTGGCTTACTACAAACGAAACTTTTTTCACTACAAACCTCTACGACGGTCTCTTAGTCGATTTCAGCGTTTGTAGTAATCGTATAATCCACAGACATGAAGTTATTAAGCCGCAAATGCTAAAAAACTGTTTTTCTCAATTCTTTCAATTTCTGGCTTACTACAAACAAAATTTTTTTCACTACAATCCACTACTAACGATTATCTTTAAGAATCAAATGGAAAAAGTAGATTTTTGTAAAGTCGGGTGCTGCGATTTTTTATTTTTTTTTTATTTTTTTTTTGGTTTTACTACAAACGAAATTAGCTTCACTACTATCCACTACTAACCTAAATCTACCAAATAAACCCAAAAAAACCCATTTTTTTTTAAGTCGGGTGCCAAGTTCACATAGCTTTCCAACTATCTTGTCGGTTTAGGTTCACAGTCGTGTACCAACGAGTTTTAAGGTTGTGGGTTCAAATCCAGTCATGTACCAATGAGTTTTCTGTCGAAAAAAATGTATGTGCACTATGCCAGTACTCTCAAACAGTGAAGGAAAACATCGTGAGAAAACCGGCATGTCGTAGAACCAAAAAAGTTCTAAAACATGTGTCAAGTGCACGAAAGGTGCCTCTCTGAGGCGCACCTAAAATCCTATCACCACAGTGGTTCGAAAGAACTAATAACACGATGAGAAGAAGAAGGTTCAATGAGTTTTTTCTGGCCATAATGGTGTTGTTTTCGTCTTTCGCAGAATGCAACGCCGATGTGGGAGGAGTTCATATCGAAGGCGTCGAAACTACATTCAGCTCTCAAGTAAGTACAATATTTTATCCTCTTTCATTCTCCTCTATCTTCCGTCATCTCTGTATTCACTATCTGTCAATATCACTATCGTCTTTAATAAATATTTAGTTTTCTGTCCTTTTGGGAAGTCACATAGCTTTTGCATTTTAATTTTCAATTTTTCGCTTTTAACATTTTTGGTTCTACGACATGTTTTTACCGGTTTCCTCACGATGTTTTCCTTCCCCGTTTGGGAGTACGGGAGTGTGTATACATTTTTGATTTGAAAACATCATTAATTCACATTTGAACCCAAGACTTTGGATCGCAAGGCCACTGCTCCCACTAGGCCACCAGTGCTCATCATTATTGATGATGATGATGGACAGAACCAGGTGTCATGTCAATGCTTCTGCCAGTCATTATTGACCTCGTGCAATGCATTTACCAGCTAAATCGCTACCTCCAATTTGTCCAGGAGCCATTTCATTCCGCCAATTGACGCAAACGAGCCATATTGACTGGCCTCTCAGCACGGTTGGTAGTAGGTCTGTCTTCTGCCTAAGTCGTGGGTTCGATCTCCATCAAAACAAATCTCCGTTCTCCGACTTCCCGCGATCTTAGTAATGTCGGCCCTTCGGGTGGTCGGGCGTCCTGAATTTCGTCATCGGGTACTTTATAATAATGTCATCATCATCATTATCAGCCTGAAGAAGTCCACTGCTGGACATAGGCCTCCCCTGCACATTTCCAGGAAGAACGATTCTGAGCCCTTTCCATCCACCGTCTTCCTGCGATCTTGACAATGTCGTCAGTCCATCTGGTGGGTGGGCGCCCTACTTTTCGTCTCCGGTTCGTGGTCGCCATTCGAGAACCTTTATTCCCCAACGGTTCTCAGTCAACGGTTTATTTATTTATATTTATTTATTTATTTTTTATTTATTACTTTACAGATCAGCGCTGGTGGCGATTGCTGCTTTTCTGGACGCCTTCCAGAAGATCGCAGACGCGGCCACCAATGCCAGGGGTAAGTTAACTCATATAAAGTTTATTTTGATAAGTACCCCCTCATTTAAAATTCCTGACACTTTCAAAGCTCAGATCGCAGACGTTTTAGAGAAAGGCCAGGTTAGGAGTAGCCTAAACCGACGAGCATGTATGAAGAATGTTATGCGAGTGAATGAAGCGAAAGAGGTGTGTCAGGATCGTAGCAAGTGGAAATCCGTGATCTCTGCCTACTCCCATGAGAATGAGGCGTGATTTTATGTATGTATGTATGTACATTCAGAGCTTAGATGGCGGAAAACATAGCCATAGACAAATGGTTTGGAAATAATTTCCCATCAGTCACGCGCAGACTTAACTTGCGCGTACTTTAAGCTAAATGACTGCTATAAGACCATTATGAGTATATTCTGATTGTTGTTCGATTATGATGATTGAGATGCGATAAGCGCCCCCTATGGGTGGTGATTAGAACTCTCGCGTCTGTATACAAAACAGGCTAGGTATATGGTAGAGTCTGTTCAGAAAGAGACCCGTGTCGTGGGATTGGAGGCCGCAGCCTTTTGTTGACGATCATCCCTGATAAATCATCTGGAATTCATGCAAATGCCTGTTTACTTGCGAACGGTTAGTTCAATTCAAATTGAGCCTTTAAAATTTACACGCAAACTGTTAAAAAGCTATTGCTCACACAATTTTGTCAGGCGTTACCTGGAATTTGGTGAATGCGGTAAATGCTACAAGTGCGACGTTATTATATTACTAAAGAGAAAGCTTAGTAGTTCTAACGATCACAAATACTAAGTTCCCAGATGCCATTTGGATACCATGGGTTATGTTTTAGGACTAGGGAATGATTATAAAATGCATTGGAAAAATAGTTTATAACTAATTTATTTCGACCAACTCCTAAAACACCGAGTTAGGAACTTACTAATCAAAGTAAATTCATACTTACACTTTTGGTCCTTCACAGTTTTCATAGTTTTCAGACTTAAATTACATTTTCCTATAAAAAATAATTCGATTGGAATGGTGAATCGGTTTTATGCAGAAAGCTTTACCTACTTACAAAATTATAATTAAAAATACAAATACGAATTGCATAATACTACGTTATCTCCACTGAATTTTGTCGGGCAATTTTTGCGGCTGTTAAGACGTTGAAAACCGTGTAACAACTTCTGGCTAGCACACTGACCTTTTAAAAAGATGTAAAAACAGAACTTATTTATCGAAAATCGCGAGCGATTATCTTGTGTGTACGATTGCACACAGTTTAGCAAGAATATAAGTTTGATCCTAACACGTTTTTTTAATGAAAAGTTGGCGTAATTGGTTCTCGTTTTTGTGATAATAAGTTCAGTGATTTTATATTTTTCAAAGGGTAAAAATGTGCGAGCGATAAGTACCTATATCGACTGTTGTCTTTGCCTTTCTATAAACACTTTCTACCCACTACCTACCCATCTTGTTATGACTATGACGCTTGATCAAATTCGTTTCATTGAGCAATGTTGTACAATCAACTGAAAGTCACACCTAATCAAGAGATGGCGCCACTTGTTAATTTAATGTATTTTTAATACTTTATACCTATTCGCCATTGAGTCTCCGTCCTACGCCGCAAACCAGCTAAACCTTAATCTGACTCCAGATCCAAGAGTTATATTCAAACACTTTGGTGTACACTCCTGGTATGTTCGGAAGGCCGCAAGGAGTCGGCCCGAAGCTAACCACGCCCAGCACCTCGTATAGTCCTTTGTTTCTCGCGTCCTCGAACATGAGAGGACCTCCAGAGTCGCCCCTGCAGGAGTCCTTGCCTGTTTGCCCTCCAGCGCATATCTGGCCCTTCCAGAGTTCAGTGTTCCGGCCAGGCGCGCGGTATGCTGCTTGGCATACCTGATATTAAATTAAAGAAATTTAATATTTATTGTGAAAAAAGTACTTACACAAATTTATAGCAACGAAATTCTTAATACCTACTAACTTTCTATCACTAAGTGGAAACGTATTTTCAGATTCGTTTGGAATCGTATTATTATCGCATGGTTAGCACTATTTTGGTTTAATAAAAATATGTACAGAATTCGTGTGAAAATTTTTGAGGGCATATGGCTTTGGTCGTGCTTGCTAAGAATACAGATTTCATACCTCTTCAATGGAAAATAATCATTCAGAGTAGGTATTCCCTTACCATTATCCATCTGTTACTGTTGTAATCGAGACATGTAAGAGAAATCTTATCTTTTCAACCCCCGATTGAAAAGAGGGATGCAGTATACTCGTATCTAAAATGCTTCGATTTTAATGTGTTTTTGCTAATAAATTGAGATCGTTTTTATTCTTAGCCATGTTTGGTAGAATAGATATCCAAGCAGCCATTTCCGAGGGTCCATTACATAGATAGGGGGTTTTAAATGTTTGTCAAATAAACTAGATTTCACTGCACTAAATAGTGCACGAAAGGAGCCTCTTTGAGGCGCACTTAAAATCCTTTCACCACACTTGGTTCGAAAGAACCAGTGACACGATAAGAAGAAGACTGCAATAGGTTGTTCTAAAATACTACAACAATCAGTACATATAATACTCACATCACCAGGTACGAACGGCAGGCCCACAAAAAGCTTTACGTTGCTGAATGGTTGCACCTCGGAGACCACTCCCCAACCAGCCGCATACATGGTGAAGTTGACGGGAGGATTGAGGGTTATGTCTACCGTTGGTAGGCAGATCGGACGGATGAAATCTGAAATTTATGATGAAAGCTTGTGCAGATTTGTTTGTTACTATAAATTCTTCGTTTATTGCTAATTTTATGTTGGTGTATCTTCTTCTTCTTAAATTTAAGAGCTTAGCTCTTGTCGGGGTTTTGATGCAGTTTTCTCCAATTAAGTCTTTCGAATGCGGCCTCCTTGACTTCCTTATACGACATGACAGCGACTTTTTCTTTTACCTGGCTCATGCAACTTATTCTTGGCCTTCCTCTTCCAGTACTTTATAATGGGCTACTTCTGTTTTAAGTATTTCGCAAACTGGTAACGAGCATAATTCAAGTCTTCATCAGTTTGAAATAATTCGCAAATAAACTACTTTATCTCAATAAGCTCGCTCAGGGAAGTACTAACATGCCTATTTCTGCCGTTAAGAAGCTTTGCTGTGTTTCGGGTGTAAGGGTCTAAGTGGATACAGCCATCACAAGGCTTTACACCAGATGTATGCCTCAAGTTTATGGACGTAGGGCAGTGTATCTAAGGGCAAGTTTACCATGTGCGTGACTTGCGAAGCCATGCTTTGTTATAGGCGATGGTTCCAACAAAGGAGGCCATGCTTGTTCAATCAGCAAGTTGGAAAAGAAAACGTTTATAGCTTACCGGTGAATGGAACGGACTGCTTCATTCTGATTAGAGCTATATCGTGCTTGCTCTGCTTGGCTCTGGTGTTATATTCAGGATGAGGAATGGTCGCTTCTATAGGGATGGAGATGGCACCGCTGTTGCAGTCAATCCCTGCTGCCTCTATCTTGATGCAATCTACTCCTGGGTTTGATGTGTCGTGCTCTCCGAATCGCACGCCCCGCCTGAAAAGAATCAAGGGATAAAAATCTAAATTTAATTAGTGTCCCGAACATATTGAAAAAAAAAACCAGAAAATTTACAGTTTAACTCTATATTTATCTACGTATTGCTCCCATAGTTAAACTTTTTATACCAGTGAACGTTGAACGTCCATTTGGCTTTGTCATTTGGCACATATCCACATTTTGTCGAAGTTGGTTTTCTATACGTGACATGGTTGCAAACTTATCGCTGCTGTTATGTGTTTTGTTAGGTGTCTTCGCGATGTTTTCCTTCACCGCCAATTAACAGCACTGGCATTTATTTTTTCGGTTTAGATATGTCTTTAAACTATGCAAAACACTTACGGGGTCCCGTAAGCCAGGATTGCTCCTGTGACGCAATGAGCTGCTGTCAGCACGTATCGCCCGCTGATAAGCGATGATCCGCACATGGTCCTGATCGGTCCACCGTCCTTCGTGTACTCTACCAATGCTAGCCACGGGTACTGGTCGATCGCAGCTTCTGTTCCACCTGGAAAATCCAAGAGAAAAGATAAGGCTGCTGTTATCTTGTGAGGCAAGGTCACTGAATAAACAAATGGCCCAGCCCAACTGGCTTTGCAGCAACCTGTGCTTTTAAAACGTTGTGGATGATAACAGGGAGTGGATACAAAAATGACAGCTGGCAGAAAGGACTGGGAGAGAAAAACATGATGTGCTGGCCATAAAGGCAGGCAAAGGTTGATTGTAACCGTGTTTATAATGAGGTAAAGTCTGGTTCTCACGAACCTGTGATTCGGTTGGAAGATTTAGCGTCAACTCCGCAGCACCCTCCTTTAGGATCTGGCAGGAGCGCGGTCACTTTCCCCGTGCATTTCGTGTTTCTGTCTTCGATGAGACGGCGCGGGGGCCCGCAGCATACGCTGTACCGATCAGGGCCTGTGCATCTGGAATGTTAGATTGTACGTTAAATCTTGAGTTTAGACTTCTGTAGTTCAGCCAATGACCACGTCCGAGCACTGTAGTTTAGGACGAGCAGGATGCAGATGTCGATGAGTTTGCGTTACATTTTATTCATCAATAATTGTTTACTTATAGAATAACAAACCATCTGTGTCCTGATTTTGATTTGATTTTGCAATAACTACCAATTAATAACTTTGACCATCGTCTTTGGCTTTTTCTTTTGTGCAGCCTAAAATCTTTTTGTTCGTTTTGGCTGTTTTGTATACCTTAGTAACATGATTGTGCTCCGCATGTCCTTGACATTTGCCATACCAGTTCCGTAAACTGGTTTCACATCTTTATTCACTGTCCAGCTTAGTGCATGTACAGTTTATGTATTGTATACATTCTAGGGCTGCCGACTACTGTTATAGGTGTTACTAAGTACGTAGCGTGAAACTACTGAACTGAACTACTAAAACGGTGAAGGAAAACATTTTTTTTAATATAGATAGCTAAGCATTTGATTGACATCACACCTGATGGAAAGGGATGCAGCCTAAGATGGAGCATGCTTAGCCATAATCCACTTGTCTTAAAAAATCCTAAATTGAAAGGTCCCGGAAATCCTGACATCGTGAGGAAACTGGTATGTCGTAAACCCTAACATAAGAACAGTTCGAAGACATGTGCCTAAATGCACGAAAAGAGCTTTATAAGGCGTACTTAAAATCCTCAACACACTGGTTCGATTGAACTAGCTAGAGAAACGACTAGAGGTAGAAGGAGCGTAAAACTAAAGTTTTGTTCAATATTTTATTTTAACATGAAAGAGATAAAAAATATGGTTTTGCTAACATTTTCCTCGTAAACAAGGATACTATTATGCAATGATTTATGGGTTAGGTATTAAATTAATAATCGCTTAGAATTAACCTGAGTTATTATTTCCTGTAGGCGTTCTTATGTGCCTTTGTGCCAAGACCCAGAACTAATTAGAAGAGCAGATACTTATCTTCAGTTTAAGCAGGATTAAATACTTATAATCACCATAAAACTTATGATACTTCTTTAATTCAACTTGCTATGACTGAAAAGCTATCTGCTAAAAGCTGTTTTTTTGGGTTTGGGCTAAAACTCTAAAAAAATTGCTACGGAAACGGAAAAATTGTAGCTAGAAATGACATTTTGGGTGTAGGTAAGTATAGTTGGCTGTTGGATTAAAAGTTGCTTGTGTCTTGAGCATCATGATCGGAAAGAAGGAATAGGGGAAAACTATTTATATTCTCGGAAGAGTTAGACATTAAAGTTGCTTATGCTAGAGGTCCTCAAGAGTATATATTAAAATTGCTTTTGCTAGAGGGCTGGATGGTAGGTCGTTCCCTTCTTGATTTCTGGAATGTAGTATACCAAATGTACGAGGATGGTTATTAGTTACTCACTTAGAATTCTGGACATAAACCGTGTTATCTGGTCGCGAGAGTGGCGGCTTCAGCATCATAGCGAGATGCATGCACTGGTAGATGTTGACGCACGTGCCCGGATTCGCGTCAGGGTTGTAGCATTGCTCTGGACAGCACACCTGGAATCCACGAAAATTTGGTATTTGGAAACGGATCTATTGATTAATCCCGCAAAGGAGCCCATCCCATCTTGGTCATGAATTTCCTGGCGTGTGTTCCCCGATTATAAAACAAGTAAATGCTACAATAAATTTAAAAATTCTCGCCCGAGTTGATGAATATCCTCAGAACATGGTAACAGTTCCATGGATTTCTACCAAAAATAGCTAAATTCTAACAAAAACAGTTGTTAAATCGGTACATAGGTTTTCTTATTATCATGTCACTCGTTCTTTCAAACCAGTGTGGTGAAAGGTTTTTAGTTAGATACTATGAGACCACAGACAGCAGACAAACAAACGCCACACAAATAGACCTGGTCATCGTGTCAAGTGTGGTGAAAGGATTTTAAATGTGCCTCAAAGAAGTTCCTTTCGTGCACTTGACATGTTTTTGAACTTTTTAAGTTCTACGACATGCCGGTTTCCTCACGATGTTTTCCTTTACTGTTTGAGAGTAGGTACTGGCATATTGCAGTTATTGGACAGAAATAAAATACTCATTGGTAGCACGACTTAATTTGAACCCACGGCCTTAGGCTCGGAAGGCTCTTTTATCTTATCCATTACCTTAGGCGTCTGTTGCTCAAACCCGCACTGTGACTTTTGCAGTAGCTGAACTTCTTCCTGGGTTCTGTCCTTCTTATTTAGCAGATCCAACATTTGCGGGCACTTGTATATCGAGATGCATGATCCGCTGCTGCATGTGGTCTCTGCAATAACACGGGAGGTTATTTCTTGGAAGTATTTGGAGCTCAAGGAAGCATTTTAATGGGCTACTTGGAAAACCTGTAATAATAAAACTTAAGACATTTTCATTTAGGTACTACATAATCAGCACTACCACGTGACGTAGTAGTAGAAACAGCAGGCCCTACCTAAATTAGCTAAGGATCCTGCCTAGTTGAGAAGCTAACTTGCCACTTTCTTCGGCTTAATGGAGTGCGATGCGACGTAACGGGCATATCCAGTTTGTCTGACACCTGCCTGGCCATCTCTTTGTGCTTAGTCCTCTAAAGCCCGTATTCAGAAGCAGCGCTTGAGTCTGAGTCGAGCCTCAAGCATATAGATTCTATGACAGTTCTCCATTGAAAGTGTCAAAAATCTGTGCTTGAGGCTCGACTCAGGCTCATAAGCACTGTTTTGTAATACGGGCCTTAGTCTTTTGCCCTCTATCTTGCCCGAAAAAAAGAAGCATACATCGAGATAAATCAAGAAAACCAAGTCAAAAGTTTGCCTGGAGGAGAGGTAAATGTCCTATAAATGTGCGTATTAGGTATGTTTATGTATAATAATGACGTTTACTGCGCTGACGTCAATCACCTACCGGTACTAATTCCTCCAAGACCGGTACCGGTTTTTTAATACGACCCAGCTTTCAAAAAACCAGATGACCTGTTGGTAAATAGTTGCCGTAACCGATGTCAAATCAAAATGTTTACTTTGAAAGGAAATCATTTGCTGAAGTTTTAACATTCCTCTGACCATATTCCTGGAAGCTATGTTGTCAGTTATGAATAAGTAAAAAGTTATATTTTTATGAACATCGGGATATTTACCATGATAAAATTTTGTATGTTTTGACTCCCGGTATTTCCAGTCGTGTACCTATAGATTAATGTCTGTTCGGTTTATGTTGTACACAATACTTGTGCTCTCAAACGGTGAAGGAAAATATCGTGATGAAGTCCGCGGCTTAGTGAGCTTGACTATGTCTATGTCGTGTTGACTATGTCTTTTCTGTGGGTTAGGCCGACTGAGCTGTTGGTTAGATGGTAGGTAAGGGGTATCCCCTTCAAAGTCTTTATACTGCCTATTCCACAGGAAAGACATGGTCAATACATGCGGAGCTGACTAAGCCGCGGGTTTCTTCACGAGGTTTTCCTTATAATTGTAACGTCTTTATATTATAAGTAAAGGTAATGTAATTTTAATAGCTTTATTATCACGTCTGTAATCTTGGCTATAATAATGAGATAATTAATTTTAAATTATTCTTAGATAATGTAGGCAGGTATGTGTACGAGTATAAGGCATATTTATTGTGTTGTCTTAAAATTAACTAACTACCAACAATCAAAGATGTTTTTGTTACATTTTGCTAGATTTTAAACGTAGATCATTTTTTTGTGTATTTGCAAACCGGTTTAACCAGATAACATAATTTAGTTTAATGAAGTTCCATCCTACTTTATATGAGAACTCCGGAAGTTTGGATTTTTAAATGAAATCATAATTCATGTGTACAAAATATCTTTTAGTATTAAAAATAAGTCGCACTCATTCCCCACATTATACTGATATGCAAATTGGTAGGTGCTGGTTCGTAGGATTTGGGCAGCAATACAGAACACAACAAAATTGGCTAAATGTAAAAAAAACTTTAAACAAAATCAAAACTTTCGTGTGAATGAATTTTTTTATAGTACAAACTACAAATACATTTTTTACACTGAACGGAAGGTACTATGTACCTAAATGACAGGAAAACAAGGTCTTAAAATTATTTGGATCCTGTATTTATAACAATTATCCACTTACGGCTTTGTGCATTGGAAACAGACACTAGAACCACTAGAAATATGATGAGCACATTCATTTTGAAGTCGAACCCACAACACTGACCGAGACAACTAAAGACAAAACACACGACCAGCGCGCGGCGCGTTCGAAATGAAACTGGCAGTAGCCAGTAAAGTAGATAATCATGACATGGACATAGGTCGCAATCTAGATCTTAAAGACACAACACACAAAGATAGGTGAGGTGATAGACTAGTAGTAGAGCTCTTTGTGAAGGGCTCGTCCGGGGAAGTACTACCACTATGCCTATTTCTGCCGTGAAACAGCATTGCTTAAATATTGTTAAATCATTTCACATAACCTGCAGTCGCAAATATCTTCAATACATTTATGCACGCGGGGAATTACCGCGGTAAGATTTCCTGATGATTCAAGTTCAAGTTATAAATATAACATGGAACCAGGGGAGAATTTATCCTGCCGCTGGCGAACGCGCTTTTCAGCCGCTGGCGAACGCGATCAGTGAAACGCTGTCTTTGACAGCGTTTCATTGATCGCGGTCGCCAGCGGCCTAGGTGTGCGCAGGCCTTAAGAGGTGGCTTAGCTAATCGTCTATAGTTTAGTAGTAGTCAACAAATATTGCACATCGACTAATTTCGGCTTATTACGGTATTATGGTACGGTAGTGCGCGTCAGAAAGAGATAGCACTCTACGAAGCCGAAAAGCCGATGTGCAATATTTATTGCCTACAGCCGTACCTACTTATCATTTTCGTTTTAGGGTTAATTTCGTTTTAGATCAGTCGAAAGTGTCAAATCTGACAGAATATAACTGTTCTATTTTGACAACGAAAGAACATAGGGATTTTTGTTGTCGTTTTCAAAATAAGTAATTATGACAAGGTTAGATTTTGTGCCAATCTGTACCATAAACAGGTATAAATTAATTAATGAAACCTTGATTTAACCAAGCATTATGAGGTGCGTCAGCATTCTGTTGATATTTCCTTAAGGAAAATCCAAGTAAAATACAAAAAGCCTTCGTTTTTGTTGCAACAAAGCATTTATTTGCTAATACTCAAACTCTAGATAAGACAGTGAAGGCCAAACATTGTGATTCAAATTCAAATCAAAAATCGGTTGTCTGTAAAGTCGGTTTACTGACGATAGTTGAACGTGATAACGTCATAAGAAAATACTCGCGGACTCGGACTCGGACTCGAACTCTCGGACCCGGACCCGGAACCCAACCGAACCCTTACCCTCATTTACCCTTACCCTCATTTACCCTTACCCATTACCCGACCCGGGCTCGGGCTCAGGTAAATGGAACGACGAAACGACGTAACGACGCATGAGTCATGTTTTTTCGTGCGTGCAGCCGGCTGCATCGATTTATAAGACGTTATCACGTCAAAAATCATTTAATTATGCCACACATAGAGAACTATTACTTTTTTTGTTATAGGGATAGGAGGGCAAGGGATAGTGAATAGTATAGTATAGACGCTGGGCAAGCTTACCTACCAAAACCTACTAAAATCCTGTCACAGGCACTTTAGCGTTCCGTTAGTAGGGGCATGAGTAAACACCAGTTGTAAAATCATCTGCAGTAGATGCAAAAACCTGTTTACTTTTGACGTGAAAACGTCTTATAAATCGATGGAGCCGGCTGCACGCACGAAAAAACATGACTCATGCGTCGTTACGTCGTTTCGTCGTTCCATTTACCTGAGCCCGAGCCCGGGTCGGGTTATGGGTAAGGGTAAATGAGGGTAAGGGTAAGGGTTCGGTTGGGTTCCGGGTCCGGGTCCGAGAGTTCGAGTCCAAGTCCGAGTCCGAGAGTCCGCGAGTCCGCGAGTCCGCGAGTATTTTCTTATGACGTTATCACGTTCAACTATCGTCAGTAAACCGACTTTACAGACAACCGATTTTTTTTATTCAATTCGAGTACGAATGCAAAAAAAACGGCACTACTCTTAACATTCATTATAAATGATTTGATTAAGGGGGTACGATTTCCATTCAAACTTAATTTACACAACTATGGACGAATAAAGTATTAATGTACACTGAAATAGCTGTAATAGGCTTTTACAGTGGTCCTTATTACCGGCCAGTTATATAAAGTTGGAGTGTCAGTCGTTGGTCGTGGCAGTCGGGGCTTCAGAAAAAGAACTAACAGACTTTTACGACAATTTTGAGACATATGTTTTAAGCTTTCACGTATTCAATGCCGAGTACCCGTTAGAAAGAATGACGAAAAAATTACTTTTTTGGTTTTTTATTAATATTTCTGTTATCCTACAGTTTTCTCCTACTTTATATAACTGGCCGGCAATAAAGACCACTGTAAAATTCTATTACAGCTATTTCAGTGTACATTTTTACTTTGTTTGTCCATAGTTGTGTAAATTCAGTTTGTATCGGAATCGTACCCCCTGATGATGTCTGAGGTCTTTTTTTTTCTTGCTCCTTTATGTTATACAATAGTAGGTGCAATTAATCTACTAGTAGTTATACAGGGTTATTCATTATTAGCTGCAAATACTCAGGAATTAGGTTCAACAAATAAAATAAAAAATATTTATGAAATGATTTTTTTTTTATTTTGATTTAAGTTATTGTATCAAAATTTTATTTTTATGAATTTCTTTATGGCTATTGCATAATGATTGCCATGTAGAACAGGACAATGACCCACCCAGGGGGTGACTGAACGCAGAGTGTCGCTAACGGCGCGCGGGCGCGGATCAAAGGTCAAAATAGGTCAGGCGCCAATGATTCCGTTATCGATTTTCTCGGGATTTTCATAACAAAACTTAAAAAAAATCATTTCGTAAATATTTTTTATTTTATTTGTTGAACCTAATTCCTGAGTATTTGCAGCTAATAATGAATAACCCTGTATACATATAGGTCGGTAGACACACCGGGCTAGAATTCAGTCGATAGTTATTTTTTTATTGAATCATCATCAACACCCACAGCCTGACTTCTCTCTGTATGTGGCACTGTTGACGGTCTTGTGCTAATCTCATCCAGGCCACATCGTCTGCCCATTTTGAATTGAATCATCATTATAAGAGGATCATTGAGTGTGCCTTGTCAATGACTCAATATTTATGTTTGTTGCAGGTGCTACGAAAGAGATTGGTACAGCGCTCACCAGGGTATGTCTGCGACACCGCGCTATCGAGTCCAGGATGAAGCTGTTCATTGGGTAAGTCTTGTTATTCTACCACTACTTGCTTGAAATACTTCTTCCAGTAAATGTATACATTGGGGTACTGTCTCATTCCCTGCTGGACAAAGGCTTTCACTCCCACCATATTTAGAAGTTCTTAAAGCTTACGATGATGGTCTTGCAACTTTTTTTGTTGAAAACGCTGATGTGACGACTGGGAATACATAAACTGGGACTGAACTAGCCATGTCTGTTCCATGTCTACTTGGCAAACTATTCGTACTAGGGTAACTGACACAGAAAGACGATGTGGCAGCAGATGGAAGGCTTCATGGAGGAATAAACCCCGAGCAAACAAGATTTCTTGACAACGGATAGATAAATGGAGGGAGTGAAAGCCTTTGCCCAGCAGGGAATGAACAGCATCTCGAATAAGCAGTCAAATAAACAGATGTCGAACCATACTGTTAGAGTAAAAATGCTGAACTGGTGGTTTTATTGTTATTCATTGTGTGTATTAAGGACCACAAGAGGTGATCCAGTCAGTCGCACGTGCTCGAACCCGAATTTGAAAGACGTGTCGTGCCTAATTAAACCATATTTAAAACAATTGTGCATTGAAAACCATGCAGTAATTTTAAATTTCCAGCACCCTAATGGAAACTCTGATCACCCCCTTATCTGAGCGTACGGAGGATTGGCGCAAGGGTGGCTGCGCAACAGGCGCGCTCAGCCGTGAGCATGCGCGCGAGTGCAAGCGCGCTCGCACCGAGCTCAGGAGGAAAGTGGCTGATGCCCAGCGGCAGGCGAGGAAGGCGCGTCGGCAGCCTACTGATGCTAGGAGGCGAGCTGACGTCTCCATGCAAGTAAGTGTTGGAGCAGGACGTACAGAGCTCAGGAAGAAAGTAGCTGATACCCAGCGGCAGGCGAGAAAGGCGCATCAGCAGCCTACTGATGCTAGAAGGCGAGCTGACTTCTCCATGCAAGTAAGTGTTGGAGCAGGACGTACAGAGCTGAGTAGGAAAGTGGCTGATGCCTAGCAGAAGCGAAGGTGTTTCGGCAGCCTACTAATGCTAGGAGGCGAGCTGACGTCTCCATGCAAGTAAGTGTTGGAGCAGTACGTACAGAGCTCAGGAGGAAAGTGACTGATGCCCAGCGGCAGGCGAAGAAGGCGCGTCGGCAGCCTACTGATGCTAGAAGGCGAGCTGACGTCTCCATGCAAGTAAGTGTTGGAGCAGGGCGTACAGAGCTCAGGAAGAAAGTGACTGATGCCCAGCGGCAGGCGAGGAAGGCGCGTCGGCAGCCTACTGATGCTAGGAGGCGAGCTGACGTCTCCATGCAAGTAAGTGTTGGAGCAGGACGTACAGAGCTCAGGAAGAAAGTGACTGATGCCCAGCGGCAGGCGAGAAAGACGCATCAGCAGCCTACTGATGCTAGAAGGCGAGCTGACGTCTCCATGCAAGTAAGTGTTGGAGCAGGACGTACAGAGCTCAGGAAGAAAGTGGTTGATGCCCAGTGGCAGGCGAGGAAGGCGCGTCGGCAGCCTACTGATGCTAGAAGGCGAGCTGACGTCTCCATGCAAGTAAGTGTTGGAGTAGCACGACTTGCTGATGGAACAAGCCTATGATCTGGAATCGTCTCGCAGGTCACGCACATTAGGAACGTACCCTACGATGCCCAGCCCTGTGTTTATCAACTTGAGGCTTACAGAAGTTCGGCCTCACGTGCCTTTAATTTCACCGGCACCCACACCCTTCAAACCGAAACACAGCAATGCAGAAATAGGCATAGCGGTAGTACTTCTCCGTACAAGCCCTTCACTAAGGGACTAATATGAATCTACTACCAAGGTTTGACTTGTTTTGTTTCTAAGTTAAAGTTTTAAATTCCAGGATGTGCAAGAGCGTAAGCAGCAGCTGGAAGAAATGGAGGAGAAAGCCGTGAAGGCAGCTCTCATCGAGGAACGAAGCCGCTTCTGTCACTTCGTATCCCTTCTTAACCCTGTGGTGGTGAGTTTCTTGCTTGTTTTGTACCAAGTTATTTTTTGGTTTTAGAATTTAAACTGAATTTTTCTGCTAAAATTTATGAAAGTTGGTCAGTAATCATGCGGTCGGAGGTTTAGCACGCTTACCTAGAAGATACCTATTTACTCTTCTCTTAGAAACATTCAAGTTATAGGTGTTCAGACAAACAGAGACCGGCAAGGAATACACTGGCTGTCCGCAACATATAAGTGGAGGTACGGACAGTTGGAACATCAACCATGTATGGATGTCGCATTTTCGCGCGTCTGGTGGTTCTGGCGATCATTATCATCAACCTATATTCGTCCACGTACCAAGGAGGTTGCCTTCTAAAGAAATACCTGGAGAAAAATGCATACATTACGCCGACAATCAATTGCTCTTAAATAAGAAGATATCTGTCAACTTCTGGACGTAGGTCTCTCCCAAGGCCTCCTGGTCCCTGGTCCTGGGAATCCTGGTGTTCGGATCTTCTCCTCCAGTACTTTTGCCAGCTAAATTTTGCAGATCGTCGCTTGCTTTGCCGGAGGGCGTCCTACATTCTTACCTAAACGCCATCCTTGTTCTTGCGATACAAATGAATTAATATTGTTTGTCTTTGGCGTTTTTCAGGAAAGTGAAGTGGCAATGCTAGCGGAAGTGGGCCATCTTCAGGAAGGAAGCGAACAGCTGATGAGACAGACCACTGAGCCTAGGACTCTTTCGGCAGCCAGTTTACAGGTATACATATTTATTATGATTTTATTCTTCTTTGTTATCGTCAGTTCACGCGTTCATTTGAACCAGTGTGGCAAAAGGATTTTAAAAAAAGGCTCTTTTCTTACATAAACTCTTAGTTATATGTGAGTCACAGTGTGTGGGTGGCAGTGGCAGGGCTTTTAATCGGTGAAGGAAAACATTGTGATGAAACTCGTGGTTTAATTCTCATTTCGTAAGTACATGATCAATGTATGACCCGGCCTTATATATAAAAGTTGACTGACCGCTTACTTAGTTGACCGACTGCCTAGGTAAGGGCCACTTGGTATGAGAATTTTTGATAGAAAAATCCACGACCTAAGGACGGGGGGATACCAGCATCTAATAAAGATAAGAAAGCATGGAAATAGATCATTTTCTTTCTCGGTAAAGACGGATTGCGATATTCATAATTCTTCTTCTTATCGTGTACCACACTTGATTCTTTCGAATCAAGTGTGGTGAAAGGATTTTAAGTGCTACTCCTAATTTGCCTAAGTAAAGTCGGATTTTTTTTATCAGACGGATAGCGATACTCCCAGTTTGGTAATACCCGCCCGGAGTGTGGAATGAGTGCGGGAAGATGATAATGATTTAAAATAATATATTCTGTATAATTTTTCCTGTACATATCAAACACCTCCATGCTTAAAATTTTAATATACAAATGATAACCTTTTTACAAAAAAGTGACGTTACATTCGTTATCACAGTTTATTAAACGGTTTAATTATAAACATCTTTGTTATTAACAAGTATATCTAAACAAGTACATAGATATAATTATATTGTGTCCAATACTGAATCTATTACACAATTTAATTGTGTCGTCATAATTGATCGGGTGGGAATTACCAACCAAACGATACGGACAGTTTCAAATTGAACGACTGTACAATAAATACGATTTTGTATTAAAAATTAAGCGGTTTTTATGTTAATTTATTCCAAATACGACAGTAAAACGACCATATTTACGACTTAAAATAATTAAAGTCTTAAATATGGTCGTTTTATAATTTTTTTATTCCTGGTTTGGCGTTGGAAATTCTAAATTTATGTTGTAAGGTCAAAACATTTTGTATAATTTGGTAAGGTCTTAAATTGTTATAATTTACAGGTTATATGCGACATAAAGTCGTGCTACAGCGGCTGGGCTGAAGTCTCGTCCGCGCCTCACTCGCCGAGCGCGTCGCGACTCGGCAGTCGCAAGTCGAGTCTCACGTCTATTGCGTCGCTCGCTAGCCACTGTTCCGACCACCATGGTAACTATTGTTATCAGTTTATCTGCGACATAAAGTCGCTCTAGCTGCTGGGGTGAAGTCTCGTCCGTCGGCAGTCGCAAGTTGAGTCTCACGTCTCGTCCGCACCTCGCTCGTCTGGAAACCTCAAGTCTAGAATAAATAAATAAATAAAATAAATCTGATTAGATTTTGGTTTTGGGGTTTGGGCAGCAAAGTTTTGAGAGAAATACCCATCCAACCATAATTCGCCGACTATAAAAATAATTAAATTAAATTATAGAACTTCTAGATCAAGTTTCATCCAAACTCGTTTGAAAAATATTGAATTTGTTCAAGTTGCTGCAGTCCTAGCGGGTATCACCTGCGGGTACACTTACACTTATTTATTTCACAAAATGTATGAGAACATTTTGTACATTTTCCAGGAGTTTCGAGCTCAACAGTAAGCTGTTCTACTCCGATTTCTAACGCGTCATCGGTCGGCACACTACCTGCGCCCGGCAACGAAACCAATTGCCTATCACAGGTACCATTAAATATCTTCCTACCCTCATCCCTTCAATTACCTTATCCTAATTTAGTTATACTTATTTGTTTCGCTGTTTTACAATTATTAAGTTACACAATTTTTTTGCTGCCTGTATGTTGCCTTTTGCCTATTTTAGTTATTTTTTTTTACATAGTTTTCACTTATTTTGCTAGATTTGGTGCGCTTATATTTTTGCTTTTCTTATTTTTTAAAAGTTTATATGTATTTGACTTCCTATTTAATAACATATTTCGCTTATTTTTTTAAGTTACACGTTTTTTGCTCATTATTTTTATTGATTTGTTGTGAAACTTGACTTGCGCGGCTAGCTGGCACTAGACTTAGATTCCGCTTGTTTTTCACTTATTTTATTTTAGATACCTACTCTTATTAAAATTGCGCTTATTTCGTATTACTACACTTCTTTACACTTTTTTTTATAGGTTACACTTTTTGAATTTTTTTGCTAATTTTTGTTTTTATTATAGTTTAGTTTAGGTTGGACGTTATGTTTTGTTTTGCCTTGTATCCAGTCTGCGCGGCTGGCTAGCGCGTGCAGCGGGGACTCAGGGTTCCACTCACAGGACGCGCTACAACGCCGATCGCTCTACCTTGACTATAATCTTTGCACCTATTTACACTTATTACACTATGTATTTTTGTTTTTCACTCATTGTATTTTAGTTACACTTATTTTATATGCTTTTTGCGCCCATCCCATATTACTTTTCACTTTTTTTGTAACACTTATTTTTATAGGTTACACTTTTTTTGCTAATTTTTATTTGATTATAATTTAGTTTAAGTTTGTCTTTATGTTTTGTTTTGCCTTGTATCCAGTCTGCGCGGCTGGCTAGCGCGTGCAGCGGGGACTCTGGGTTCCGCTCGCAGGACGCGCTACAACGCCGATCGCTCTACGTTGAAAATGTAATGCTATGCTTATTATTTAGAGCTTCTTTTTATTTTTAGTAGTTAGTTTGAACTTGTCCCAAGTTCAGTTGCAAAATATACAGATCTTATTATTCTGTTGGTATATTTTTCTTAAATAGATTTTCTAAAACAAAAGACAATATGGAAATTAAATACTTTTATATTTATTTTAACAACAATGGCCCTTGATTTTTTATAGTTATTTTTTATATTGCAAGGCAGCACATTTTAGTATGGCACACGGGAAAATCTCAGGGTGGGAGTACTGAGGGGACGTTTACCTTGCCTATGAATTATAGATTAGGCCCTAGGCGTGATAGATATCTTCTATGATACCTTAGGGTAGGTTTTTAGGGTAGGTACCCCAAAAAGTTCGTAACCTAGCAAAATATGGTGACGAACTTTTGCGATGGCCCCAAGGCCTATTCATCACGGCTTTTATTATCTACTAGAGAGTTGCGTGCTGTGAAAGGCGACAGCTTAAAATACTGATTCAATAAAGTTCGAAACTTTGATCAAAAGCTGATTTAAGAAACATTCTTCTCGTCAGTGATTCTTTCGAACCAAGTGTGGTGAAATAAGTGCGCCTCAAAGTGGCTCCTTTCGTGCACTT
This sequence comes from Thera obeliscata, assembly GCA_947578465.1. Classification (NCBI taxonomy): domain Eukaryota; kingdom Metazoa; phylum Arthropoda; class Insecta; order Lepidoptera; family Geometridae; genus Thera; species Thera obeliscata. The sequence goes on along the minus strand of OX387923.1, from coordinate 7,568,628 downwards.
GACACATATTTTCGAACTTTTTAGCTTCTACGATATGCCGGTTTCCTCAGGATGTTTTCCTTCACCGTTTGAGAGCACTGGCATAGTGTACATACATTTTTCGACAGAAAAACTCATTGGTACACTAGTGGATTTGAACCCACGACCTTCGGATCGGAAGGCGGGGCCACTACCACTAGACCACCAGTGCTCTCTTTTTTTAGACTGGTTTATCTATACCGTTTTTGGTGTTGTTCCATAGGGTTCAGACAACCAGAGCGTGAGCAGCGAATGCGTGACGCCGGCTAAGAGTGCGGTTGATGATGACAACATCGACGGCGATGACTGTGACGTCATGGGGAATGCAGGTACTATATCCGGCTCGAAGGAACCATTTCTAAATATTTTTGAAGCTAAAACTTCTATAAGCGGGCTTGATCATTTTTGAGTTGGGAACAAACCAATGAACATGTCACCTCTTCGGCAAAGATTGACGATAAACTTCGGCAAAAGATGAGGGGTCGAAAAGGGATGGGGGGATGTAATTGTTCCAGTTTACTCTTCTGCCGGCATTCTTGGGAGTGCCACGATTTTGTTTCGTCCGAAATCTGTGAATGGCGACCACAAACCGAAAGACGAAGCGTAGAGCGCCCACCCACCAGATGGACCGATGACATTGTTAAGATCGCGGGAAGTCGATGGATGGATGGAAAGGGCTCAGAATCAGAACAGAAAGGATGTTGGGGGAGGTGGGTCGAAGGGGGGTGGGGGAAAGTAATTGTTCAAGCTTACACTTATGTCGGCATTTCCGGAGTGCCACAATTTTTTTCCCTAGCCTGTATCGTCCCACTTCTGGGCAAAAGTTTCCTCTAATATTTGTAGTTGTTCCATCTTCAATCTACATATATATTATAGACAATAAAGTCTTGTTAGTTTTTATAATTCAAGAACGGTTGAACCGTTTTGGCTTAGTTTTTTTAGATAGCTTTGAACCAGGAGATAGAATACTTTTTATCCTGAAAAAGGAATGGGAATGGGGCGATTGAGGCTGCTAATAGTTTGATAATAAATGGATGATGTAATTAATATAATATTTATTGTTTGTACAGCAGCATCGGCGACTTGGCCCGATTTAAAAGACACGGCACAATTCGAAAGGGCTGCATCCGCCATTATGGGCGGCCGGCCACACACTATATCTGCTGGTAAGTTATATTTACCAAGGTAGTCGACGTAGCTCAAAGGATTGGTATGTTTTTTACATGATATAGACCATCCTTTGCTCCTTTGGCCACAATCTCACCTGTACCCAAAGTCCCAATGCATTTACAACATTTCGTTACCAAATGTTGTTTTCATTTCGCCTATTTGTCTCTGTCTATTGTATGGAGAAAAGATGAGACAACAACTCTAACTACGTAACGTATTTTTGCCGTCTCATATTTTCTCCATGCAATAGAGAGAGACAGAAAGGCGAAACGAAAACAACATTTGGTAACGAAATGTGGTAGCAAAACTCCGACTTCGGGTTCTGATGGTAAGTGACGAAGTAGACGACGATGGAGCAGGATGGTATAGAAGAAACTTATTCACATTTGCCATGAAGAGACCCAGATTGTAGTGGTCAGTATAAGATCATTTATAAGTACTCTGTCTTCTGCGCCGTAGGTCGAGGGCTCGATGCCCACCGAGAACAAATATTTGTGTGGTGAAAACAGATGTTTGATGTTTGTTCTCTGTCCGGGTGGTATATTGTATTCGAAGTATGTATTTACATTATTGACTGGCCTCTATTTAGTTGGTAGTAGCTCTGCCTTCTGCGCCGTAGGTCGTGGGTTCGATCCCTACCGAGAACAAATATTTGTGTGGTAAACATAAATGTTTGTTCTCTGTCTGGGTGTTATATTGTATTCTAAGTATGTATTTACAAAAAAAAAAGTATTTAAGTATTATATGAGGTACTATCTAGTTCCCATAGTACAAGCTCTGCTTAGTTTGGGGCTAGATAGTGTTGTGTGGATTGTCCGCATTATTTATTATTATTTTATTTTATTTATTATCATAATATCAGCTATTTGGTTCTCTTAATACAAGCTCTGCTTAATTTGGGGTAATGTATGTGTTTAGGTTACGAGCGCGGTCACCCCCGGCCGGCGCTCAGCGTGCATACATTCGAGCATGACGATTCGAGGGAGCACGTGGCCTACTGCCGCCCGCCGCTGCCCACTGTGAGTATCATCATCAGTAATGGGGGGTTTACACGGGTCGATTATCGCCGTGCGGCGAGTCGCTTCACTAATTGCCTCACCAAGCCGCATCGCTAGCCCATTTACACTGGTTACTAAAATCGCATGCGGCTCTGTCATTTCCATCGAAAATGTTGAGCAGATTAGCCGTTTGTGCCGGAATTGAAATAATTATTTATTCAATTATTCAACAATTGCTTAAAGAACAAAGAGTGAAGAAAAACAAAAGGAAAGAAGAAAACGTAATGTTTGGGTACGTGGATGGATTTCTCGACGTAAGGACTTGGGTGCTTCGGATACTTTATTGGTTGAGTGGAGTTTAGAAGATCCTGATTACGATACATGTACACAGAAACGCTGTAGTAAATAAATACACGTGCGTGCGCGAAACACCTTCATGTGGCGGGCGATCGCCTGCAACTGATCGTTTACACGGTCGATTTTAGTCACCAGTCGCACGCGGCTGGTTGCCGCGCGGCCAAAGTCGGGTGCTACCCAACTTTGGGGCTTGCGGCTTTAGTCACTTGCAACTTAGCCGAATTGCCATTTAGATGGTCGATTTACGCCGCGCGGCAAAAATCGTGCGGCTTTAGTCACCCGTGTAAACCCCCCATAATCTTTATTTACGCACATGTATAACCAGCGGCACATAACTCTAGCGCTGAGCGATACGTGCATAACCAATCAGAGCTACGCACGCCCGCCCTTCATCCCGCTAGCCCCCCTCAGGTACCTTGTTTTTGACTTCTGCGCAATAACGGTCAGCGCTAAAGTTATCTGCCGCTACCTATACAGTATACAATCAAGCTCAAAATTGTAATATTTTAGTTTTTGGTTCTTTTGTGGTTATTATGTGTTTTGTGCGTTTAATAAATGCAATATAAAAAAAATCAATAGCCATTCAGTTTCTTACAAAAACGGATTTTTTATACAACTAGCATATTATGGACCGCGTGATGTTAAGTGGTAACCATCGCCTATAACGAAGCATAGCCTCGTAGGTCACGCACGTCAGGAACGTGCCCTACGATTTACTGCCTTGCGTGCATCAACTCGTAGAGAGAAACGGTAGGAACCAAGCTGTAGTTTGTTGCCTGTTCTTCTAGGCTTGGTCGCGTGGAACTGGCACCTAGTCTCACCTAGCTTTATGACGTTTCAAAGTGATTCTTGTGACACCATTAATAAATATTTGATTTTTATTCTGAATCCTTCACCACACTTGATTGAAAGAACAAATTTGTTAAACGATGTGAAGATTTGGCAAATTCAAAAATTGAAAAAATTGAACAAATTCATCATCCGCACTTGGTGTGCGGACTGGTTTCCGCAAGTAGGCCGCTGGCGGGCCCTTTTTGCGTGACGCTTGACACGCGTGTTGCTAGTTATTAAGGTTCCACGACACGCCGGTTTCCTCACGATGTTTTCGCTCACCGTTTTGAGAGTACTGGCATAGTGCACATCCATTTTTCGACAGAAAATCTCATTGGTACCCGACTGGATTTACCCGCGGTCTTAGGATCGGAAGGAATATATTATGCACACGTCTCACTTAGTGAAGTGGCACCACACTGGAACTTCACTGCTATTATTTTAGATATGTAAAAGGATCAATAAAAAAACGGGAACCGAGCCGTAGTTTGTTACCTGTTCTTCTAGGCTGGATCGCGTGGAACTAGCACCTAGACTCACCTAGCTTTAAGACGTTTCAAAGTGATTGTTGGAATTGAACTGAATAAATACACTTTTGATTTGATTTGATATGAAGGCTGCCACTAGACCACCAGTGCTCTCTCAAAGAAACGTGTGTGCCAACTATAAGAATGTTGTGTGTTCAGAGATGTTCATCGCTGGAGCGGCCCGCGGTGCCGGCTAAGAACCCCAACGCGAACACAGGACAGCAAGTCTTCAAGCCTATGAAGCCGTCTTCACTGCCGCCACATCTCACTAAAGGTATTTAACATTTAAATTGGAAAATATCACTTTAAAATGACCAGTTACCTCGAAAAATTTTTTTTAAAAGTTATTTACAAGGAATACCTTAGTGGAAAAAAACACTTTTGTGATAGTCGCTATAGAAGGACCTTCACCGAGCTGGTTATTTAATTAAACGTATTTTATATTTAATTAAACATGCCAATAAATATATTCTATATGGGTTGCCTATCAAATTTCAGTCCAGGATAATTATGATTAATTAATAATAAAAAAAAAAAAAAAAAAAAACTTTCCACTGGTTTGTTTATTAAACAAATTCTATACCAATCGAAAGTATAGACCCCAGTATTTTTATTCAATAAACATACCGGTGCAAAATGCTAGTATCGATTTACCTGTTTATACCTGGCTATTCGAGAGTTGTGACCGGAAAAAAATAGGCAACCTAACGTTTGCATATTCTATGGGGTCTATACTTTCGATTGGTATAGAATTTGTCTAATAAACAAACCGGTGGAAAGTTAAAAAAACATTTTTTTTTTTTTATTTATTAATTAATCATATCCTGGACTGAAATTTGATAGGCAACCCATATAGAATATATTTATTGGCATGTTTAATTAAATATAAAATACGTTTCATTAAATAACCAGCTCGGTGAAGGTCCTTCTATAGCGAGATCGTATACTATGAAAATATCGTTGGTATTTGACAAAAACAACTTTTCGTTGATCGTTCCTTACCGTTCTAAATTACTACAAATCACAATAATTTTTCCAATTTGATTTTAGAACTTTTTCTAGATAGACTTACGCTAGATGTTTTTCTCCACCTTTTTGATTGTATTTGTATACGATCGAAGACAAAAAGGTGAAGGAAAACATTGTCAAAACATACGAGTAATTCGTTAGTTTGTTCAAACGGTGATGGAATACACCAGTTTATTTAAAATTACGAGAATTAGATATCGAAAAGCATAAATAGATAGATAATTAGAATAGCTTTTCCAGTACATATTTGTGTTTTCTTGCCTATATCACCCCAATGCTAGGCAAAGGCCAAACACTTCCAGCCTCCTACCATCATCTTTTTTTTAAATAGGTACCTGATCGTTCACCAGCTCTATTATGTTATAAAATAAATATAACAATGAAATAATGTCATAAAACAAATATTTGTCATTAGATATGCCGCAAGCGCTATATGTGAATATGTCAGAGCTGGCAACATTAGCGGCCTCCAGAGCACAACAGCAACAGAACAACGCGGACCACCCTCACCAGGAGAAGGTAATATATTTAATATTAGTTACCGTTAAATTTAATGTAAGTTACCGTTAAATTTAATGTAAGTTACCATTCAATTTAATGTAAGTTACTGTTCAATTTAATGTACGTTATCGTTCAATTTAATATAAGGTTAGTGTTCAATTTAATATAATTTACCGTTCAATTTAATATAAGTTACTGTTCAATCGGTTATATTTTTTAAAAGAGCAATATCAACATTGTCTTAATAAAGTCTACTGCTGGACATAGGCCTCCCCTATACATTTCCAGGAAGAACGATTCTGAGCCTTCTCCAACCACCGACTTCCCACGTGAGCGATATAAAGTTTCATAGTCCGGTTCGTAGCCGCCATTCGAGAACCTTTATTCCCAACTATTGTCAGTTCTTCGAGCTATATGACCTGCCCATTGCCACTTCAACTTACTAATTCTACGAGCTATGTCGGTGACATTAGTTCTTCTACGAATTTAATCATTTTTGTTTCAAGCTTTTTATAAATGGTCAAATTATAAAACTACTATTATATTTGTAAAAAACATGATTAATATGTAATTAACTATGAATTTATATTAAACACTCGCATATTGGTGGTCTTATCAAAATGGTAAGTGAGGTCCTCCTCTCGCCTCGAACGATTGGACCTGAAAATAAAAATATTATTAAATTAATAATTTATGTATTATGAACAGTGATCGGAGTAGGTAGAGCTATTTTATGTACTTATAAATAAATAAATAAAAATAAATAAATATTGTGGACAACTCACACAACACTACCCAGCCCCAAACTAAGCAGAGCTTGTAATATGGGAACCAGATAGCTGATATAATACTTGAATAATTTTTTTTTATTGTAAATACATACTTAGAATACAATATACTTGCCATATTATAAAATAATATGGATATTCCCCGAATCCCGGGATTTGTTTATTAAGTAGAAAAATAATAAAAAGCTATTTATTTACGCCTTAGGGAGTAATGAAAGCATATACTTCTTATAAGTGTAAGGACGGGTTTAAGGATAATATAATAAATAGATAGAAACTTGAGTCATTAAATCACATATATTTTTTTATGTAATAATAATTTCTTATATTTATACAAGAATCAACAATCAATCAACATTTTCATTCTGAAGTTACACAAGAACATACCATACAAATTATTTGTTCCTCAAAAATCGCGTTTGACAAAACTTTGGCAACGTGTTGCTGATGTAAAATTTACAACGTCGCTCGCGCAGTCGTGCTTATGGGCTTACATATACCATTTTTATACTTATTGATAAACATAATTATAATAATCGAATCCCGGAGTATTAGTCGGAATCCCGTGGAATATCCATATTAACATCAATGTTTGCGGTCAATGAACCTAAATAGCTCTACCTACTCCGATCACTGATTATGAAGCACCCAGTTAGGTTAGGTTAGGTTAATTAGTTAGGTTTATAAATCAATAAATATTGTAGACAATTCACATAACACTATAGCCTCAAACTATTTTTTCTGATGAAAAATGTATGTGCACTATGGCAGTACTCTCAAACGGTGAAGAAAAACATCGTGAGGAAACCTGCATTTAGAATATATAAAGTTCGAAAAACATGCGTCTCTGAGCCTCTCTGAGGCGCACTTAAAATCCTTTCACCACACTTGGTTTGATGAACCAGAAACACGATAAGAAGAAGACTGATTGACTAGCCAAATATTTGTGAGGTGAACACTGATGTTTGTTCTCTGTCTGGGTGTTATATTGTATTCTAAGTCATTATTTACAAAATATATATATATAAGTAGGTATTATATCAGCTATATGGTTCCCATTGTACAAGCTTTGCTTAATTCGGGGCTAGATAGTGTTATGTGGATTGTCAACAATAAAAAATAAAACAAGACCTACCAACGCCTGTACTTACAGTTTCTCCCACTGGAACTTGGTGGCTAGAGACTCGGAGATCTGTCCTTCTTTCAGCTGCTTCTTCAGCACGCGTTCCATCATACGCAGAGATGAGAACATGTTCTGTACGTTTTGTGGTTGACGGTTGCGTGATGTTGTCTGAAAAGTATTTATCTTTTACCTCTAGACGAGAAAATCTTGTGGGTATTCTTGTTCAGAATCTCGGAAAGGGCACAACAATTTTCATGAATTTTAGTATACAGGGGTTTTCAGGGGCAATAAATCGATCCAGCTAGGATTTATTAAAAAAAAAACATTTTGTCGTTTAATACATTAAGGCGCTAAAAATTAAATTTTTAATTAATTAACAACATAAAATATGACTCTTCCTGACAATAAAGTTAGGTTATAAAAATCATTTTTATCAAAATTTACTTGAAACTTCAGTTGCTCCGGTTTATTCCGATTCAATGAAATAATAAACGAAACTAGTAGAGTTCATTATGAAAGGTTCGTTGAAGCAGCATGTTTTCGGTTCGAAGGGTGTGGGTGACTGGCACGTGAGGCTGAACATCTGTATGCCTCAAGTTGATGGACGCAGGGCAGTGCATCTTACGTATGAGGCAATGCTTTAATTGTTATAGGCGATGGTTACCACTTAACATCAACTAACTTCTTAAAGGCTATATACAATTCAAAGTGCATCCACTTACCATAATTTCGACCACATCAAAAAGCTTCTTCAATTCCTTCCTCTCCATATCATTGAGGTTGGCTTGCTGCTCGTCGAAGATACCACTCTCTTTTAACTTCAGTTTGATATGATCAATGGATATAGGGGACGTAGGCTCTTGTATTTCTCCGGATTTGTAGGCCGCTTTCGCTTCTACCATGTCGTGCATTGGACTGAAAGAATAACGGTACTTATCATTATTGGCCTGAAGATGTCCACTGCTGGACATAGGCCTTCCCTACACATTTCCAGGAAGAACGATTCTGAGTCCTCTCCATCCACCGACTTCCCGTAGGGCGTCTTACGTTTCGCCCTCCGGTTCATGGTCGCCATTCGAGCGCCTTTATTCCCAAGCGGTTGTTAGTTCTTCGAGCTACATGACTTGCCCATTGCTACTTCAACTTGCTAATTCTACAAGTTATGTCGGATTTCCCTATTTTTAAATTTTACCACATAGGATCGATTTTTTTTAGTTTTGTCAATACTTTTTATATAGTAGTTATCTCCTTGATATTAATTGGTCATTTAACTTACCATTGGAAACTGTGTCGTACTCGTAGGTTCAGTAGAACACTAAAAAAGAAATGACTGATTTTAGAAATTCTACTTCAATCATGCGTTCTTTGGTGCTATGGCTAGCTTAGTCATGGCTAACCTATTTAGATTAGAATCACACTGTTAGTTTCATTTTGTAGAAAAATCATACTAAAAGCTAGTAGGAACCTTTTTTGACGTGATAAGACGTTTTTAAAATTGCTTCCATTGGGACACAATTCAATAAAACAAATGATAACAAAATCGGTGGATGCAGTTTAGTATTGCAGCTACATATCTATTATCCCCATCCAAATTTCAATTAAGTACACCACTGGATAGCTAAAGAATAAAATGTAACACATCGCGCGCAAGGGAGGGGGAAGCCCTGAAGTTACGAGACGGATTCACGTTTCACGTACAACAGCCGTGTCCATAACACAGCCACACTCAATTTTTTTTATTCATTAAATTGTAGAAAAAACTCTTCAATCTTCATTATACCATGAGTCATATTTTATTTTGTATCACAGATAGTACAAAAGAACTGCAGTAACCAAGTCGTAAGTTTGTTGTCTGTTCTTCTAGACTTGGTTGCGTGGAACAGGCTCCTTCGTTCCTAGTCTCAGTAACTACCGAGTAACACATTTGCACAAAAAAAAATACTCACAAAACATTGAGCAGAAGTTTCATTGAACACATTTTTGCAACAAGTATTTCACAAAACAACAAACGATGTATCGAAAGCCGTTCGCCGTAAGATTACGCGCACAATGCACGATAAGTTACGCGATCGCCGATTATAAGCGGTATGCGATTGGGCATGATGATTGAATGGTTTTGATACTTGGTGTGGTGAATTAACATATTTTTTCAAGATTAAGCTTTAAAGTTCTTGCCGTTTAGCTCTACATAAATAAATATGTATGCTGGTGTTTGAAAATATATAAACACGTTGTTAGTGTTATGTACTTGGATGCGTTTTTTTAAGAAGGCACGTACACAAAATAAATTCGTCTAAAATCGCTGGTGACTTCGAGGCATTTTTAGACGATTTTTTTAGCTGTTTCGGGTTTTTTAAAACTAAGTACTAAGAAATCTAGCCTACCATATGGGGTAAAAAGTGCAATCAGTCAGTGCCCGGTGCAAAGATTAAGAACGGATTTCACGAAATTCAATTCAATGTACACATTTCTTTTAGATTCAAAAAACGAATGATTAGGATCAAAGAATTAGGTAATAGATATTTTGTGGTGACGTTGCTCGTAGAAAAATAATAGGAGTTGCAACACAGTTACTAGCTTATTTGTCACGTATTATTATAGATTTTTGAATGTGAAATTGGAGGGAAAATTAAAAGTTTACCGTTTACCGGAAAGAGGATTTTTCCTTTCACGTTCAAGTTTTGTCTTCTCTTCGATCTTACGATTTTATTTTTATTATTTAAGTGTTACTATTGAGGATGCCCCCGTGCTTCAAGTATCAAACCCTCATAGTCGATCTACGGTGTACGTACCATAATATCCCATAACGCCATTGTTCGAGACGCTGTTATAACTTGAACAATAACTGTTTTATTGATACAAATATTTGAATGTTATGTTATAATAATAATTTCCGTCATTGTGTATTCGGGGTTTGTTTTAATTTATTTTAGAGTGTGAGATGTAAAATGATTGAATTAATTGAAATAATACTGCTTTCACAGCTCAGTTGGTAGTAGCTCTGCCTTCTGCGCTGGAGGGCGTGGGTTCGATCCCCACCGAGAACAAATATTTGTGTGGTGAACAAAGATGTTTGTTCTCTGTCTGGGTGTTATACCTATTGTGTTCTATGTAAGTATTTACAAAAAAAAATAAGTATTTAAGTATTACATCAGCTATTTGGTTCCCATAGTACAAGCTCTGCTTATTTTGGGTTTAGATAGTGTATTTCAGTATATTAATAAAAAAAAATCATCTACATGCGGCTCTGCTTGCGTGGTACATCATCATCAGCCTGAAGAAGTCCACTGGTGGACACAGGCCTCCTTTATACTAAAGATGTTTTTTATTCACCTATATACGCTACTCTTTAACGACTATTTTGAAAACTGGTCCAAATCAGTGCCAGAAGCAAGCGTCCTACGATGCACTGCCCTACGTCCATCAACTTGAGGCATACAGATGTTCAGCCTCACGTGCCAATAATGTCACCGGCACCCACACCCTTCAAACTGAAACACAGCAAGGCTGCTTCACGGCAGGAATAGGCATGGTGGTAGTACGCACCCCCACGAGACACACACAAAGAGCTCTACTACTACTAATTAATAACATTAAATTATGCTATCAGCAAACAACTTTACCCATTGCTATGCTGATTTTGTGGATTCGTTTTCTTATAAATAAATAAAAATAAAAAAGCCTATTTATTCCAATTTTACAATATTCACATAATTATAGTTAATTTTCTCGTGCATTTCTAATTAAATGTATATTCACATTTTAAATTAGTATCCTATTTACTTG